>CM057452.1:958247500-960747500 GCA_016271365.2 Neoceratodus forsteri
TACGATTCACTTTTTGCATGTTGGAGATATACAATAATAAAGAGGAATTAGACAAATTAAATTAAATCTCAATTTTGTTTAGCTCAGTTTTGACCTATATGACCTCTTAGTCAAATGATTCAGCTCTTACCTTGTGGACAGGTCCCAAGCAGTCCTCATAGCTGACTTTCTCCCCCCAAGTCAGTCAGCTCAGATGTGCTCCAAGGCTCTGTACCTGGCCCTATTCTGTTCTTAATTTTTCTGAATGATCTTCCCAATGGTCTGTCATAATGCTTACATGTAACACCTTGATGCCTCTGTCCTCCCTTTGATACTGGTCTACCTTCTCCCTTTCTCCAGCCTTCTTTTCACAACTCTGCACTCATACTGCACTCACCCACAAACTACATGCAATCATACTATAAAAGTCCTAACTCCCCTTTCCCTCTCCATGAGCCCCACCACCACATCAGTTCTACTGACCTATCCTTGGGACTTCACTTCTCACAATGTTTATCCTTTGCTTACATAATACATACCCCTCCTGGTACCCCATCTGCCATTAGTTGGTGGTTCTCCAAGCCATTTTCATGGCTAGTACTAGTGACTGCCCCTGGTAAATGAACTAGTTGGTACTTCTACACAGAGAACATGGTTTATATACAGTTGCATGGTTCAATGGTGGACCTGCCCCCTTGTATTTGAATCCTCCTCTGTTATGGCTTGCCTTGTCTTCCTTTTATCATTTGACTCCCCAATTACTGCACCATTGTGTTTGTGTTTATATACTTACTTACTTGTATTTATATGTTTTTATGATGAATGTTACCCGACCCTGTTCTAACCAGGTCCATCTTGTAAAAGAGCTCTGCTCAATGATGTTCACCTGGATAAATGAAGATTTTGATTGATTGATTGATTGATTGATTGAATGTATTTGTATCCTTATTCATTCACAAGTAAAGTACACAGGTGGCACTGAGATTTTTGCCTGGGGTCCCTTTGCCCCTGAACTGATTGCACACTTCCAGCATGACCAACAACGTACAACATTGGTTCTGTGTCACCCTCAGTGCCAAATAAACCATCTCCATGATCTATGGCACCAGGCAGTGACTGTCCCAAATCCAGTCTGTCTCTGTCTTTATGACCCTAGGTGGCTTTCAGTTGGAGAAGGTTGCCACTGTCCAATACCTGGGTGTCAAGTTGTATCAACATCTTGACTTCTTCTTTCACGTTGATGCTATCCATAAGAAACTTCATACAAAACATGATGCATTATATACAAACAAAGTCAGTAACACCTAACCCTGTTCACTCACTGGATAATTCTTGTGAAAATGATCTTCCTGACTTTTGAGTACCGTGATGTGCTGTATGTTGCTGCTCCCAATTTCACCCTCACCAAACTGGGCCCACTCATTTATTCTTTCTGTCACTTTTCTATTTACTCCCTTCCCTGCACCGATCACTGCTACCTTTACTCTAGAAGGTAGATATCTCTTCCACTGTGCTGTCCTTATCTTCAAATCCTGGCTTGTGTCCCTCCCCTCCTGTCTCAGTTCCCTCCACTCCTGTTTTCTTCCTTCCTCCTACTACCACAGAAAGTGTGAACCCCAGTCCTTCTGTCTTCCTAGTGTTAAAACCCTGTGCCATGCAGCATAATTTCAAGCACTGTATTGACTTTCCCAGCTTTGATCTAGCCCCTCCCCATCCTTTCCTCCTCCGTTCCCTCTTCCTTGAAGTTACTATGCCATAACCACATCTCTCATGTCTGTACCTGTACTTAACTCCACTCTTGCACCACTCCCTTAATTTAGCCTTGACTCTCATTCATACCTCTCAAACTTTTGTCGCTGTAATACTGGACACATACACTGAAAATTAGAGGCAATGTGGGACACTGATCCTCAAAGAAGGGACACACCATCAAACATGAAGATCTAAGGTGAAAACACTGTGTGGAAACCCATACTTGTATTTGTTCAAAGTTTCCTTTTGCTTTACCTTCACAAAATGTTATGAAATTCTGCTTTAAAATGTGAGTTTACAATGTCTCCTCTCTGGGCAGTACCTTCCAAATGTGGGACGGATGTGGGACAAGGCACTTTCAAGGAGTAAAATGAGGGACAGCCCTCAGAATGAGGGACAGTTGAGAGGTATGCACTCATTCACTCTTACTAAGCAGTGGCGAAGCCAGGTTTGGGAGCGTTTGGGAGCCAGGGGGGTCATTCAGTCAATCACTGGCTTCACAATGGGCACTAAACAGTGAATAAAGATGGTGACAGGGTGCCACTACTCACACTGGGGCAGCCAGGAGGGGCAACCTCCCTCCCCAGCCCCCCCCCTCTAGCTCTGCCACTGTTACTAAGCCTTTGTCTCCCAGTCTGATCTACCCTTTATGGACAGCAGTTTCACTGAGTCCACTAAAACATCTCCTTATTTTGTTGCATTGTTAACACTTTTGTACTAATACATTTTATAATGCTGTTTTGCTGATAAAATCTGCACACTTTTTGCTTACTGTACCATCTTACCTTGGTCTTGTACTATTGTTTGAATTGTACCATTTTGCATGTTGCACTCCTAGCCACTGTTGTTACCGATTTGATTTTACACTTTCATGCAGCAATTTTTTACTTTGCAGAAGCTAGGTAAGACATCTATCTGCACATCCTCCCCTTGCAAAAAATCAGAAGACCAAATATATTTTTGTAGTCTTGCCAGATTGTAGCTTTTACTTCTTCAGTTTAGTCACCAATACAAAGTGAAGTGCCAACAAAAACAAACCATGCTAGTTTATTGAAAATTGTTGTTCATGATTGTTCCCTGCTATAGTGCCCCCTCCATATGTATCTCCAGGAACCTCACTAGGAGAGTTTTGCATAAGCTCTAACATACCTGGTTTGTGAACAGAACAAATTGTTAACTTTTACTTTGTTCAAACTGATTTTGTTTTCCTTTGTACCCCCTTCTGGAAATGAGCTGTTCTCTGCTCAGCATGTTTTTCCTGGTGAAACCTTTTAAATAAATAAATAATAAAGCAGCAGCAGTGGCAGATGAAGAAGACAATTAGCATTTATATAGCACTTTTCATACTCATTGTATCCCGAAGTGCTTTGAAAGCAATTAGAGACTGGTAATAAGACATATAAATGTGTAGTGGCAGTGATCTTGAACATCAACACTCACGCACAGCCTTGGACAACTGTCTAAACCAGTTTTATAGGGAGGGGAATGTTGGACTGGGCACCAGGAAAAATCCCTTACTCTTACAAAAAGTGTTTTTATTTCGTCCACTTCCACCAGGACAGTGTCAGTGGTGGGCAGAAGGAACCTCAGTTTAATGTCTCATCCAAAGTATGGCACACCCGAACAATACATTACTCGCCTAGTACTGCACTCATGTGCCAGTGTTTATGCTATGAGACAGATTCCAGTGTGGAACTCACCCTAGTGATCTAGTGGACCTGTGTGAACCTTTTTACTAGAGCCCCATAACAGGAGTGAAGAGCCATTATGGAATATTCTCATCATTGCAGTGGTCTCCTAATGCCTCCAAACCTTTGACTCGGCGATGCCCAGCTCTTGACTACAAGCCAGGTGCGTAATCTGGGCATTATTATTGACAGCAGTTTGACCATGAAATCTCAGGTATCGGCCGTTGTTAAGTCCTCTTTTTATCATCTGAGGAATATTGCCTGGGTGAAACACCTGGTTCCTCCGGCTGACCTTGAACTTTGGTCCACGCTTTCGTGACCACTCGCCTTGATTACTGCAATTCTCTTTACCTGGGGCTACCAGGGGTTGATGTCCACCGCCTGCAGCTAGTGCAGAATGCAGCAGCCAGGCTTTTCACTGGAACATCTAGAAATAGTCATATTATGCCTGTTCTGCGAGGCTGCACTGGCTGCCGGTTCAATGGCAGATTACCTTCAAGGTCGGATTACTGACCTATAAGGCCCTACATGAACAGGGACTGCAGTATCTGCAAGATCTTCTTACTCCCTACTGCCCCTCACTCGCTCTGATCCCACGATGAGGGATTGCTAGAGATTCCCAGGGTTAGTTTGAAAACATCTGGAGCATGTGCATTTTCGTATGCCGCTCCTGCCCTGTGGAACTCTCTGCCTTGTCGGATATGACGCTGCCTGACCATCAAGAGCTTCAAAGCAGAGTTAAAAACATTTTTATTTACAAAAGCTTATGATGTCTGATTTTATTATTGTCAATGTTTGATATTTCTTTGTTATTTATTTATTGTCTGTACAGCGCTTTGGTTTAAGAAAAGTGTTTAAAAAATACATTTTACTTACTTACTTAGTTTTGTAGCAACTTTTTAATGTGTTTTTTACTGACAGATTTTTAAAAATTTTCATCAAAATAGTTTGGAATCTACGTAATTCAGCAGACTTGGAAAGAGGTGTAACTTTAAAAATACAGGGCAGGATTCATGAAACTCGAGAAATACCCGCAGTTGCGGATAAAACTCGGCACAAGTTGATTGCGACTTGCGGATCCGCAGGCTACCCGCAGAGATGGGTATTCACAAAGGTGGGGCCGGATTACGACCAGCTCAGCGATCTACCGCTGTTTGCGGGTGGTGTAGCCGGAGAGATGGCCACAACAACCGGAATTGGCTATGGCTGGTGGAAGCAGCCATAACACCCTCTGCAGCTGCTGTGTCTGTGAATTGCTACAGCCACAGCTGCAGGCAATTCCAGTCTTCAATAGCAGTTGCGGAGTGGAACTTAGAAAGAAACTCGTCGTAAATCCTGCCCTCAGTTCTGTGCTGTCAGAGCTTGTGTGTAAACTTCCTGAAATCCAAATGCCTTTTGTTCTGTACCACAGCAGGGCCCCTTCTAGTAATGGTGAAACAGACAAAAGAAGGCTCACACTCACCGGAACACAAACAGGTGTGGCTAACCCCAAGTAGTCAATCAGATATCCAAAAGAACAGAACCGCATTCTGAGCCAGCAATGAATGCAGAAAATAGCACTTTATAGTGTATGGGGGAACATTATTGTGCATGGAAATCCATGCTTGGAATATCCTTGTTGTGCTGCACTCAGTGCGTCACGATCTTGTTATGCTGCACACAGTACATCACCGGTGCAGCACAACAAGATTGAACGAATTCACACATGCGCGATGTAGCAGTTAAGGCAGAGAGGAAGCAAGTAGCGCCAGAACGAGCCGTTACTCTGAAGCCAAGTAAGGCTTGTTTTAAAAATATTACAGTTACTTTCTGCATCCATTCACTGTTTTTAGTGTTGAATAGACTCCCCATACACTATAAAAGATTGTCTATGGGGAGTCATTCACAAACAAGGATCTTCTCAAATCTCTAGGTCTCATTGGCAATGGATGATCTCTTGAGTTTTGCTCTCGAGGTCTAATGTTGCCAAGGAGACTTCTCAATTGAGAATATCCTTGTTGTGAATGACTCCCCATAGACAATCCTCTATATTCAGCAAACTACCAAATAATACACTTAAGGGCAACTCAAACTCAGTCACCTCGGTGCTTTGATCACTTTGATTGTCATCAGAAGGCCTCCTGACTAAGGTCAAAGTGATCAAAGTGCCAAGGTGACTGGGCTGGAGTTGCTCTCATGCGTATTATTTGGCAGTTTGCTGAATAAAGTGCTATTTTCTGCATTCATTGCTGACTCAGAGTGCAGTTCTTTTCTTTTGGATGTCTGATTGACTCCTTCTAGTAATGGGTGGCTGCTTTGAGGGAACCTTCAAAAGAAGATGCACTCTTTTCATATCAAAGGAGCTGTTATGGGTAATGACAGGAGCAGACTACCTCTACCCTGCAAACAGGGGTTGTAACAAAGGATAGACATTACAATCCACATAGTCAAGCTTGGAAATGGCAAATCTGGTTTGTACTGGACCTCTAGAGAGGTGGTCCCCAAAGAAACAAAGACATGGCCGAGCTTGTAATGTTAGAGTGATATGCACAATAATGTAGTGTGGTGAGCTGGCCAACCAAAGGCATTTGGGGTCTGTGGTTAGACCTTAAAAGTTAGTAAGGACTGAGGCTCTGAGCAAGCAGCATCAAGGGTTTAAATCTGCTTTTACTCACCAAAATCCCAGTTGGGGTAAAAGTCTACTCTGCTTAGTATTTAGAAAGTGAGTGGATTATGATGTGTGTTTTCTTTCTGTTTCCAAAAACCTTTTTTTTTATCTCCGTAGATATACTGTATTCCCCCTAGTCTTGGTGTGTATTACCCTGTAACATATGTAAAATATATTGGCGTATTGAATAATGTTTTTATATACTTCAGGCTTTCTGTGACTGTGTCATTTCTGGTACAGATAACTGGATAATTGACAAAAGCTGTGATCCTTCTTTGGAGAGTAAGGCTACGGTTACCATATTTAAAGTGAGATGCTCTCAGTAGTGACAAAAGGAGTGGGTAAGTTGCCCCTTGGTAATGAGCACTGTACTGTGTGGCAATGAATTGGACCTAGAGATACCATGTGTGTGAGTCACGTTGAGTGGCAGCAACATATCCAGGTACCATTGAACATGTCTGAATGGTTGAGAAAATGAGTAACAGTCGTGGGCTGAGTTCTGGGAGAGAACCGGTTTGTGACAAGTTTCATAAAGAGTTTATTACTGATTCTTGCACTATCCCAGAACCTGATTGCAGCCTCACTGGGGACAGGAATTGCAATGAATTAGGAACAACTTCTTTAGAAAGTTGGATGGTGCTGTTGAGATTTAGGGCACTCTGCAGAGGAAACATACCCAGACTCTCAGGGAGTGAGGCAGGGTTGGAAGGTGCCTGTTGCATCAACACCTTTCACTGCAGCTGGTATCAGGGCATTGATAGCAAGAGTGACCACAAATTGTCAGTCAGAGAACCTACAAACAGGTTGATGTACTGGTCTTTTAGCAAGGCAGTTAAGCAAGGGCTTTGGGAGCACAAGGAAATGCTGGACTGGTGCATTGGTTGATGACTGCCATGCTCCAGGTCATCCCCCTTAGCTACCTTCAGGTTCACAAACCCTTCTTCTTCCCTGAGAGATAGTAAGGGTGACTCCTTGTGATATGAGAGATTGGAAGTTTGATGATAAGCTCACCTTAAGGGGTCTGTAGCTTGTTGCAGGGGAAAGTGGAGTGTCTCAGGGGAAGCAGGAGCTCAGGTAGATCTGAACTGTGAAGCAAAGGTCTCTGGTAGAGCTACAGTAGGTGACATTTGTGCATTTATCCTTTGCAAATTTCAAGAAATGCGTCAAATGACTCCGTAAAATTAGTAAAATTCCAAAACTTTATAGGAAAGAAAACTGATGACTGGCTCTATGGATTTTCTTTTCCCAATCTCTAATTTACAACAATAATCTGCAATTCCTGTGTAGTATGTTGTGCATTTTTCTGGCCTTTTTATTCTGAGTATAGGATTTGGACATCCTCCACACTACCGTAATCCCCAGATTTCCTAGAATAAAATCCACAGTTCTCTTAAGTAGAACAAAAATGCCAGATATTCAATTTGCAATAGTTTTTTTGCAAATCTGTCATACTATAGGAAGAACAATGTCACATATTGCACACTTTGAAATACAACAGTTTTCTTTTTTTTTTTCGAGAATTTTGGGAAAGTGGAAGTCATAGTTTCACATAAATTTCATCCAGCTCTAGTCACCATTTTAAATATTTCCACAGTCCTTGGTACACAGTGTAATCTGGAGGATGTTATGACTTCCCGGTGCTTTTAGCCTCTTTCAGCTGAAAAAACAGGGCATGCGCGCATTCACACGCACACAGACACACACACACTAACAGCCTAGTGAAATGTTTACTAAATAGTACAGAGATTATGGAGACCAAGGAGGAAAAGATCTGGGAGGGTTGTGTTAATTCAGGAAACTTTGTTTTACAAAATTTTTCTCAAAGTTTCCTGACTTCATGAAGTGCAGCCTCACACACAGTTCTTTTCCCAGTTTAAGTGCCCACTTCAGCTGGCGAAGTCTACACATTTTATTTTATTTATTTTTATTTATTTATTTCAATCTAGGATTACAATACCTTTGAGCCGAGGCTCTTTTACAAAGGTTCCACATCAGTGTGTGCAACAGTCATCATTTTTAGTTACAAACATATAGTTATTAACTTACAGACATGTAATACCCAGTACAAAGACTTGAGCTATGAGCAAGACAAGGGAAGGGGGTTGGGGGAAGTAGGTAGGAGATCGAGGGGATGGAGGTGCAGGGGTAAGGGAAGTATGGGAGGTGGCTGGTGGGCAGGAGTGGAGATACAGGGGGTGGTGGTGGGCGAGGGTGGGAGACAGTGCAGCCAGGATGCCTTGTCGAGGGAATATGACAGGTAAGGTGCTGGGGATGCAAAGACTGATTGTAAGTGCTGGGTGCTGGGGCATGTGCAGCTGGAATGGTGAAAATGTTAAGATGGGCAATCACAAGATACAAGCAGTGAGAGGTGCAACTTGGACTTGAAGAGGCCGAGTGTTGGAACGGTCGCTATGTCACTGCCAAGAGAGTTGAGTCAGTTGGATGCCCAATAGGTGAATGATCTTTGTCCTTGGGTTGTACAACATCGTGGGATATGTAGTAGATGGGAATTGGATCTCCTTGTAGTGACGTTCCTATGTCTAGGCTTAAGGAGGGCACAGACACCAGTGGCACTTTGCCAGGGAATGTGCTGGTGAAGTGTGATTAAGCATAGTTTTGACTGAGCAAAAATAGCACTTTGTTCACAAAAGAATGACACAAAGTCCTCTTTGTTTACTGTAAAAAAAACTTAAAAAAGAAAGAAACTCTTCCTCGCCCTCTGGGCCATATAGGAAGGCAAGGTTTATTTATATAACACCCAATTCAACAAGGGCTTTGAAAGATTTACAGTGTTAGATCCTAGTCATGACAAAACACATTAAGATATTAAAACAATAAGTGGAAGATAAAAAACAAGGTATGTCACACTGGATAAACTTGATCAAACAAGAATGTTTTCAACATGGTTTTAAAGGCCTCCACCATGCTAGCTGAGCAGGTATGGAAGGGGAGTGAATTCCAGAGAATAGGAGCTGCTATTCCAAAGGCTCTGTCACCTGAAGATTTAAGCCTAGCAGGAGGGACAGCCAGCAAACCAGCATCAGTGGAGTGGGGAGAGCGGACTGGGTGGTATGGAATCAGGTGCTGTTTTATACATGTTATTTTCACTTAGAATCTGGAAATAGAACACAGAGAACAATGGGCTAGATGGAGAATTTACAATGGAAAGGAAGGCAGTTTTAAGCTAAAACTAGGTAAACCACCAGTAAAAACATTACAAATGGTGTGGTATATATCAAATACATAATGGGTTACAGTAGAATAACACATTTCTTTCCACACATGAGTGGTAAGACCTTTATAATTAACTTGTGGCTTCACCATTCTTGATTTGTGGGTCTTACCATGCACTAACTCATTCACTGTACAGCAGCTTTCTGAGAGTTTGGCCCCTTCATCCCGCTATACTCTTAACAGTGCATCCTGGCCCTTTCTAAGCAAAAATGAAGCCATAAGCACCATACCAAGCACAAATGCGAATACCTCATGAAACGTAAGTGTTACACAGAAAGTATGAGAGGCAAAGATGTTCAGCACAAAATTACCTTTCTAATGGTGATATGCAGTTAATTCTAAGAAATTCATTTTTTTTTGTACTAGCCAAAATACGCAAAACACTGATTTTTTTTAAATAAAAAAAAAAACAACATAAACCATTTTAGGGGGAAAAACAAGTGACATATCTACACCAAACTATGTATCCATACATGATAAATAGGTAGTAAAGTAATTCTGTACTAAAAAGCAAGCTTTCTAATGCAAAGCAAGTGTTTTTTATCCTTTTTATTCAAGCTGCTTTTTCAAGGCTTGATGGGCAAAAGTCAACTATACTCACACCATACCATAAACAAATGTGAATACCTCATGAACCGTAACTGTTGCACACAAACTACGAGTGGCAAAGTTATTCAGCACAAAATTACTTGTCTAACAGTGGTATGCAATCAATTCCAAGCATTTTTTTTATACTAGCCAAAATATCCCCAAAACTGATTAAAAAAACAACATATACACCATACCATAAACAAATGCAAATACCTCATGAACTGTAACTGCTACACATAAAGTATGAATGGCAAATTTGCTCAGCATAAAATTACCTTTCTAATGGTAGTATGCAATCAATTCTAAGCAATTCATTTTTTTTAATACTAGCCAAAATACCATAAAAAACTAATTTTTTAAAATAAAAAAGATCCTGCCACTGACACCTAAAACACATCTATCACACATTCAAAGGATCTGAAGGTTCTCACTGGAAGTACAGTGAGTCCCAGGGTGGATCTAAAACAGATGGCCACCCCACCCACAGTGTGATTCCTCCTCAGGTAACGCACCATAGAAAAACTGGGAGGAATAGATACCACCAGCGACATTGCCCAACCAGGTTTCCATGATGCAAATAAGATCAGTCAAGGAATCAGTGAATAAGCTCTCCATCACTGCTGTCTTGTTCCTCAGTGACCTCACATTACAAAGAACAGCTAGAAGGGGATGAGAAGTGCAGGCCAGATGGGCTACTTGAAGCTTGTTAAAATTAGGTAGAGCTCTGGGGAGGGGAACCAGGTATGAAGGTCCTAAATACTGATTTCATGTCCTCCCCAGGCATTTCATGGACCTTACCACACCAATACTGCTTCCCTGATCACTATACCAGGGACCTCCACTGTGGTAAGTGCTCCTTCTTCACAGGATTCACAGGATCCCAAATTCCCGGCAGCAGCTGAGGACCTCTGCAAGGAGAACTAATAGGACCCCAGCAAATGGACAGATCAACTGCTGGTGATCTCTGAATCAGGTGCACCTCTGTTCAAAAAAGTCTCTACACATATTTAATTAACAACAAGATCTTGCAATCCTTAAATTCAAATCCACTCACACAAAACCCAGCACAACTATCACCAAACTTTTAGTCATACAATAATTAAACTAACATCCAAAGCATACAAAGCAAAGTAAAAATAAAAATAAAAATATTAAACAAACACATACACCACCACAACCACAGCTCTCAGACACACCAAACACAAAATTAAAAAACAAATTCAAACCTACAGATGCACACACACACACAAAAACGTAAATCAAAGATCAAAGCAAACCCAACCCACACCTCCCACAACATACTTCCTAACAATAAATAAATTAAAAACTAAACAAATTTGAAGGAGAATCCAACAAAACAATCTGTGGTGCACCAAATAAACAGAGACATATAATAGTTAAATTCTAAGTTCAAGAGTCCATAATAAAACTGTAAACTGAAAAACCTTCTTCTCTCATAAGAGGAATGATTCTGAAATAGAATAAAATCATGATTGAATAATGACAATGTTATAAGTTCATCAACCAGCTAAACTTAGAGTCTGAAAGCCTCTTCTCTCACCAAAGGTAAAGTTCTGCAGTGAGAATTAGGACCACTGATGAAGATGCTGGTAGAGCTCTCACCCCCACCAGCATAGGTACAAAACGGGAAGCAAGCAGACTTTAGCCTGAGGGTGCTCTCACCCCCCTCGATCATCCAAAACAGTTTTCCAAGAGTCTTACAACAAGCCAAGAAACCAGTGCAAACAATAGGCTGCAGTCACTCACCAACACCAGCACAGAAGAAAATATCTGTTCCCAATAGCTCTTTCAAAGCAGTGGGAAGAAAAAACTCATCATACTGTTCTGGTCCCTGTCTCTAAGGAAAACTATTAACATGATTGAGAACAAGCAGAAGAGAACAACCAAGGTGGATGAAATCTGGCGATTATGGGCTATGAGAACCAATTAACAGAATTGCAACTGTTTTCCATGAAAAAAAAGAAAGGGAGAAAGCATTCAGACTAAATGCAGCTGTTCTGGACACAATCAAGTGAAACAAAAAGTTGACTTGATATTCCAGGGGAATCAGGAATGTTAGTGTGATGGACATGTGACCAGAGTAATGTAATAATTTATTTTGTTAATGTTTTTGGTAATTTAAGTATACTTCTGTCATAGCTTCTGCTATTTGCAAAGGGGGCACAAAAAATATGGCTTACAGGGTCACATGTCTAGACAAGTCTTAAGGGAAATACAGAGAACTGATGAGCTAATCCAGGGTGCACATCCTGGCAGATCATCATCATCATCATCAAATTGTTATTGTTCAGCAAAAAGCTATTACAATATACTAAAATTACTAACATACCTAATTAAAAACAGTAACAAATATTTAAAAATACATTCCAAAGTCAAGAAAAAGTGCTTATCTGTTTACAAACTCTTTCTTATATATTTAAACCATTTCCTAAATATTGCACAGTCCTTAGGCCTACACTCCTAGTTAATTTATTCCTTATAGAGGTATAGTTAACAGGAATTTAGCTACTTTCTCTAATATAATTTTCTAATGACAAGTAAAAAAGTATTCTATAATCCTGACTGGGGGAAGGTTAAGGCCACACAACAGTCTACCCAACCATTTACTTCTATTTTAATCAAAAAGAGGGCACAGTAAGACAACATGTTTTAGGTAATCTTCAAGTGATTTTTCACATTTACAGTATGGAGACAAAACATTTTCCTTTTGTGTCTATGTAAAATAAACTGAGCCTTATAACTTTCTGTTCTAAATCTAGAATAAGCTCTTCTAGACTTAGGGCAGGTTAATTGTGATAGGTAAGGCTCAAGACCCAAATGGTTTTAAAGTGCTTGTAATCACTATGTAATTTCAATTGGGACAGCTTAGAGAATATTTGGTTTATGTCTAAGTCCTGTATTATATGTTTAATTGTAAATGCAATCTCCTCCCAAGGTCTAATATAGAGATTATGTTGAATGTGTCCCCGGTCCGAGGGGAAAATGGTGTTTTTAACTAGTTGAATGAATTGAGGTGTATAGCCTAGTTTTGCCATCCTAATTTCCTCCTCTAAGCATATTCTTGGAAACCGATGATCTTGTAATAGAAAGGTTTTAAGAAGAAATGTAATTTGTCTCTCTTTTAATAGTGAAATCAAAGAGTGTTGATCAAGTTCTACTTTAAATATGCAATTTGGGGTCCGGGGGCAGCATAAGAATATATCGGTATAACTTGTTAAGTATAATGTCTAATGAATTAATATTAGTAAAGTCCCACACTTCTCCTGCTTATATTATGCTAGATTTTATTTTAGCATTAGGGACCTTCAAGATCCCTTTAATTGAGGTTTTCCCCATTTTAGCATGAAATATTTTGAATGCATTTTCTGCTGAAGTCATTTTATTTGCATATATTCTATATGCTTATTTCAATCCAAATTATGAGAAAAATGAACTCCCAAATAGTCAAGGTGTTTACAACCTCTATTTTGTTACCGTCTATTTTGAATTTCAGATCCTGATTTGATTTACTTCCAAAGATTAAAATTTTAGTTTTGTTCAGATTTATCTTTCATTTTCTATCTCTGCAGAGGGTCTCAAAAGATTTCAAATTTCCTCTGCGGGCCCAGTGCAGAGGTAGATAACAAAACAAAATCATATGCATATGCCAGACCGTCAATTCTATGATCATTAACTTTAGGCGCATGAAAATCAAGATTTTTAATTATAAGTAGAATAGGGTTTATATAAATATTAAAAAGAGTGGGGGCTACAATACAGTCCTATCTAACCCCAGTGTTGGTCTGAAACATGTCAGTAGTATGTCCATACTGAATGTATTGGATCTTAGCCCATGTATAGTTATGTAATCTGATGATGGTGTCCAAGACAGTCTTTTCAAGTTTCAATTCTTCCAATGTGGACCAGAGAATATTTCTGCTAATGCTATCAAAAGCTACAGAGAAGTCCACAAAGCAAAAGAATAATTTTGTTTTCCATATTTTAGCATATTTCCAGGCTAAATTATGTAAGACATAGCAATGGTGGACTGTAGACTTATTCCCTCTGAAGCCATTTTGGGCCTTATCCAAAACTAAGTTCCCTTCCATCCAATCCAATAGCCTGCCAAGTATAATTTTAAGAAGACTTTCTGGGACACATCTATCATACTAATGTGTCTATACATTTTAGGTTCTTTTGGGTTATCTTTTTTAAATACAGGAAAGATGATACTACCTGACAAACTCTTTGGACAGTTCAGGTTTTGAACAAATCCATTGAACATTTGAAAAATAAGTGGTACCCACCAGTCTTTGAATGATTCATATACATCTCCAACAATTTTGTCAGGACCTGGGGCTTTATTAGATTTTAAAGAATTTAGAAAGCTAAGAATTTCTGCTTCTGTTATCAAGATAGGCCTTGGACAATTTACATCATATATCTAATGTTAGTTTCCATTTCTTCTTCATCTAATGTGAAATACAGTTTTGAGAAGTAATCAGTCCAAGTCTGCGGAGAGATATATATGATTCTACTTTATCTTGATATTTATTGTAACCTTGTGCTACTATTTTCCAGAATAATTTACAATCCCATTTGAGTACAGCATGTCTTAGTTTTTCCCATAAATGAAAGGAATATTTATTAATTTCTTCTTCTAGCACTTTCTTATATTTCTCCCTTTCTTTCTTTAATTTTATATGATCCAAGTTGTTTTTTAATATCTTTTGCCTGTGCTGTCTGTGTCCTAGAATAAATTGCTTTGACTTCTCTACATCTTTGATTAAACAATGTTTTAACAAAGTTTTGTTGACCCAGTTTAATTACTTTCTTCTTCCTGCAGAAGTCACTCAGAATTATGCAAGTATTTTCCCAGGTATCATAAATTTCATAATTAGAGGAATTGTCTGTAACTTGGGAAGATATTTCAAATAGTTCTCCAGAATAGAGAATTTCTTCCAACTGTGCATAATAAATTGGGCTCCACCTAATTCTTTTTTAGTTTATGATTTCCACATATTCTACCATAGCCACCTCATTATGTGCAGTCCCAGAAAAAATATAATCTATTGTAAGAACCAGAGGAAGATGAGCAGATTCTGTACAATCTATAATTTCCAGCTCATGGGTTATTTTGAGTGCCTCTAGATCCACCCAAATCAGGTCAGGTATGGAGGAACCCAAGGGGCCCATGAATGTCAGTTTTCCTGAACTATCTCCACTAGTTCTCCCATTCAGGATGCAGAAATTTCTGCTTGCAAGAGTTGTCAATAATTCCCTTCCCATATAATTTGTCCCACATTCTACAGTTGCTCTTATTGAAGACAACCTAGGATTTATTAATTCCATAGAATTGACAAGTATTTTCTGAGTTTCCAGCCCAGATTCTTGCATTAAAGTCTCCTAAAATGAAGATGGGCAAGTTTCCTTCTTTTTCATTAATTTCATTCAACTTTAACTTTAGATTAGAAATACAGGGATCCTCTGTATCCTTATTATTAGATCTTGGTGGGAAATAAACATTGCATAGTACTATTCTCTGAGCACCTTCTATAAGTTCAAGGACTAGAATATTGTTAGTCTTAGGAAAATATTCTTTCACTTTCAAGTTCAGACAAGTTTTGACATAGAAAGTTAAGCCTCCCTTAAACCTACCAAATTTCTTATCTCTTATTGCTGAGAAACCATAAAGTACATATCCAGGAATTCTGGAGGTAGTGTCTTCCATACAGCAGGTCTCCTGGAGACTTATTATGTCAGATGTTTCCAAAAATTTGGCCACCTCAGTATCTGCCATTTTCAAATGCAGACCCTCGATATTCCATGATAAGACAGTTAATTTCCTCCCATTGTTACTGGGTTTTCTGGTAGATGTATTAGGCTCATTATGTCAATCTGACTCTAAACTTACTAAGATTTCAACATTATTTGTATCCTTCCATTTCTCAAAGTCATTTAAAGGATGATTTTCTTCCTTATTAGGTTCTCTGAAGCATTCCTCTCCATCCCCACTTCCAAGTTCTAGAAAGTGTATAATATATATACCCAATTTATCTAAATTTTTTGCCATTTCTAAGAATATTTTAGCCATCCCTAGGTTTTTGAAGGTAATGTCTATCTGATTAGACATAAATATGTCTCTATAAGTTTTAATGTGATCCACCATATTCCTAGATATTTTAAGACCGGAAATCCTAGTAAGGAAGGAGAGAAATTCCTCTCTTATACTGAACTCAGAATCTTGTTTGGACATCTCCCATCCAAATATTGTAATTGTTCTGCAGAGCCAGCCCATATTTTGATTTTTTCCCATGTTCATCAATTATTTTAAGTATTCTGTCTAGATCTTCATCTTTCTTTTCCTGCTCTACCCTTTTTTGATTTAGTTTCTGAGAATCTGATTTATCAGTATTAATTTTATTTTAATTTTTTAAGAGTTATTGATCTCTAATTCTTGGAACTAATACAGGTAAATAAATTTCAATTTCCATTTCCATTTTCTCCAGCATAATTCTTTTATTCGGAATATGCTTAGCTGTATCCTCAGTTTGACAGTACAGAAGTACTGTATCATGGATATCCATGTTTGGGGATCTCATAATAAATATCTCTTCTTTAGTTGAAGTTGGCATGATCTCAAGCATATGTATCATTTTTCCCCAATAATTCCTCCCTGGTCTCAGTTATAGATCTAGGTATTCCTTTTATTTCTGTCAGATATTCAACTTCCCCAGATTCTTGTTCAGCCAATATATCTCTGCAAGGTATAGTTGTTCTTAAAGGTGGGCTGCTGCTGGCCTCAGCCTCCCCTCCCCCAACTATCATCTGCATCTCTGAGCTTGAAATTTCATCATATGTAAGGTTAACTGTCTCATTTGAATCTAAACTTTCTAGTTCATGTTTTGGTTCTGATTTTTTCTTCTCCTAAAGACCTATTATCTATCATAGGAGCTATCATAATTTCCCCATCTCTAGGTCCTCTCTGCTTTGTTCTACAATCTTAGAGTTGTCTTTACCTGTTTTTCCTCTTTTTTTCCCTTGTCTTTTTTGTCTTTTTTGAGCTTTTAAGTTCCCCAGCTTGATTTGGTCAGGAGTTTCTGCTTGACAAAAGCAGATTTTGTTTTTATTTTGATCAAAAGGAGACAGCAGCTTCACTTGAACCCCTTTATTGTCATTTTCTTTAACTTTAGGTGACAGATTCTCTTCACTTAAATTCCCTTCTTGTGCTCAGTATTCTTATTAAGATTTTGTAAGAGTACTTGATTATGAAAATATCTACTCTAAGGCTAGTCAGTTCTATTTTTAGAGCTGAGATATTCTCAAGAATAACTATATCCACATAATATCTGTTTTTGATTATTTCTAACATTTGTTTTGATAATGAGGAGCTAGCTATAAATTTCCCCCATTACAAAAATGTTCTTCATTATAAGTAGTAGTGCCATTCTGAGGAACACTCTTTAGTCTGGAAATAATAAGATTTGGGCAAAAACTTTCCATAGGTATTTCACTATGTACTTTAGCCATCTTTTTTAATCCTTTAATTGTTGTGCTAAGTTCCTGGATAATACTCTTCAAGTCTATGTTTTCATTATTCCCGTTATTCATTTTATCAATGGTTGGAAATTGTAAAGGTAGCCCTTCAGTCCTCAGATTAGGGTCATTTAGTAGTCTGGGCATTTGATAATTATCCCTATAGGAAAATTTAAAGAAGGGGTCATGGGAGAAAGGTACCTCCGAGTAATTTGAACTATCATTTCCATTTTCTACCTCACTTTCTTTCTGAAGGAAGGTTTCCCATTCATAATTATCAAAAGAAATTTCTTCAGGATAACCAAGAGGATTTTTAGGAGAATGTTCACTTTCCATAGAAAGCTGGGGTTTTTTTCCAGGTCTGTTTTCCCAGTTATGATTTGGGGAAACAGAGCATTTTGGAGTAGATAGGTATTTTGGATCTTTTTTTCCATCAGCCCATATATCTGTTATTTTAAGTTGTCTTTTAATTGTGCCACAGTTAGTTTTTTTTTCTGAATTTTCAGATAAATTTATTAATACAGGAAGAGTGTCTGGAGAAGGGTCTAACGATCTTATGTGCAGTTTATTACCACTTTTATTTTTATTTCTATTGTTACCTAATTTCTTCCCTTTATTGTTCCCTTTAATTTTTTGAGAGTCTAAGTCTAAATTAAAATTAAAATTCTGATCCTGAGCTCCAGCTCCTCTGGTGACAGCGTCTAAATGTGCCATCACCAGGGTATGATTTCCTTTGCCAATTCTGGTATATACCATGGTGATAAGATAGAATAACCTTCAGTTCAGGGTTTAACTTTAGCTCAGCTGAGAAGTAGTTTTTTTAAAGAGAACAGCCTATTAACACAGAATAAAAGTTCTAATATAATTCCTATATGTTCTAATAAATTCTCTCAAAAAGCAGAAAAAAATATTAGAGGTAATTTTCTATAGCATTTCTTATAGCATTTCTTGCTGTAATAAGACCAAGGATTACATGTACAAAATGTATAGAGGCTCAATGGGTTACAAGCACCAAAGCACCAAATTACTGAAATTACTGTGATGTTCAATATTATCCTACTGGTTATTAGTGATTTAGGAATTCAGTCATAAAGTTCCCAAAAGTAAGTTACTGAGCTCAAGTTCCAGTCTGACTGACACTCTAAGGTGTCTCTTAGGTGTCTCTTTGGTTGCAGAGTCATATAAAAGTCCACAAGAAGTCCACCAAATATTATAAGTGACAGTCAGGAGTTTTTAAAACTAGTCGATTTTAACAGCATTTCTGTTACCACAGAGCGCAGCTGGAGATCGCGATGTTAGCTCTCTATGTATTCCACCATATGAATTAGAATCTCCCAATTAAGTATATCCAAAAAGGAAAATTTTTGCAGCTTCCAACAGATCCCACAAATTCTTTAGACCTTTAGACCTTTTCAGTTCCTGAAGTAACCTTGTATTCCCCTTAGGATGAAACTTTGTAAAGAAAAGCCACTTAAAATTGCCTTGACTAGTAGAAATTCCATCTTTCTCCACTAAGGGAGAGAAAATATAAAAACTAAAATGCCAAGGATACTAATAAACTTGCAGATATAAAATTATAAACTCTAACTCAGCATAAAGATAAGTACAAGAATGAAGATACAAATTTAAGTTTAACATTTTTAAAGTGCTAAAAGTACTATAGTGCTACTCACTTTTCTGAGTTGTTATTTGCTGATAACCTAAATGCATTCTATGTCTCAGAGACCTTCTGCAGATCCATTAATTTCTGTTTTATACTGATCCAAAAGAATGATAGGAATACCAGTCAACGTATGTTATTCCAAAGCACGTATTTTGTAACACTGACACAGCTTAGTAGTGCCTAAAAGCACTTTGGAGCACTTCGAAGCACTCACAGACCCACTCAGAGTCCCAATAGCAACTGTATCCAAAGTGCTGAGTAAAGTTGGACTAAACATGTAAATGTAGAAAAAGCATCACTCAGCTCACAGCACTCAGCTGCCATGCAAGCAGCGGCAGAATCAAAAATGAAAACGAGAACTCAAAAGAAATCTAGCAGGATTATCAGTCAAGTAGAAGTGCATTCTGTTGCTTCTACTTCTACTCAGCTCTGTAACATGCTGTATATGTGCAGCAGAGAATTCAACCGTTAAAGTCCAATCTCTAAGATTGATTCAATTAGTAAATCTGTCATCCAATTGAATATACAACAGCTGTAGGTGATTAGTTTTGAGCACCTGAGTCCTTTATCATTAGCCTTTTATCTGATTGCCAAGAGTTATCCAATAATTTAATTGGATGGGGTTCTTAAACTAAGTGAGTCTCAAATAAAAAAGCACTAGAATTGTTATAATACTGAATTAAAACATGGGAAAAATGAAATTAAATAAAAAACACAATTAGAAAAGAGATAGAAGGCCTTTGAGAAACCAATTATTGGAGAGTAAAAGCATAATCCCATGGTTTATATAACTTATACAGATGGTCAAACCCCAAAGCTCCTAATGTATCTAAGTTTGTATCAAATTAAATGAGAGTTTTAAAAATGAGAAACAATAAAACAAACATTTAATTAAAAGAGCGATGGGTAAGACTCCTGAATCTTTTTCCTTTTTTCCAACATTGAATGCTAGCAGCTCTAGGCCGCTCTAGTCTGTTAAGAGTTTTCAGTTAAGAGTGAAGTTTGGAAATAAGTGGTGGGAAATGACCCCGGGTGGCCAAGCAACCAAGCAGCCAGATGAACCAACAAACAGTTTTTTCTGTTATTTTGCTTTACTTCCCATCTCACAAAGTGTAGTAATACAGGTTTTCTCAGGGATCCCAGTCCTCCACAGGACTGCTCCAAACACCTCTTCCTCTGGTACAGCTCTCCACCTGGAGGGGGTGACGGACTCCACAAAAAAGATTATATTGTCACAGCAGAAGTTCACCTGGAAAGGCACCAGAATTAAGGCGCTACCACAGCCTCTCACAGTTCTACAATTCTGCAGGTTCTCGAATAATAGAGACAAACTCCCAAGTAGTCTGCGCAGACAATGGTGGCATACCTGTTGTAGAACTGTGGCAAGCATTTCTGGTGCTCCTGCTGAAGTGCTTCTCCTCAGCTTCTCTAGTGTGCAGCTGCGTAATCCAAACTGTCATCATGGTTTAAAAAAAACAAACATGTGAAACTGCAACTTTGAACACCTCAGACATCCTAGAAGCCAGAGATTCTGTAAGGCAGATGGGAGAGTGCCAGGCTGAAAGCCTCAGCCAGCTTAAGAGGCAAGAAGTGTGGAGAAACACAACTAGACTATCTTCAAGGCAGAGTCATAAAGTGGACAGAACACATTTGGGTGAATGAGGTCATCCCTCCATACACCCACACATCTTGGGGTGGGAAGGGGTAGCCTGTCATTCAAAGCAGAAAAATCACCTCCCACAGTCATAGAAAGAATATTACAAAGAAATGAGATTAATTTCTCTCTCTCTCTCTCTCTTGGACTGTAACATCAAGATGAGATCCCTGCTGTACAAAGACTAACTGAGAGATAAAATAACACAGTGAGGGTCAGTGCTTCTGTAGCTAGGGCAGGTAAAGGATTCTATATAAGGATAGTTCAGAATTTTGCTGTACACCAGCTGTCTGTTAACTTGCTTTATTTTCTGTTTCTTAGTAAATGTGCAACCCTTTTGTTTTCTTGTAAATACATCCTGTTGTAAATATGTATAGTGTTTTAGTAAAGCTTCTAATTTTATAGAATCAGTTCATTTAAAAGGAAATTATACTATTTCTGCTGGACTCTGTTTGTAGTCTGTCTCTGAAGGGTCACTCTACCCACAGTTACTGTGTTGACCTTCTTGACCTTGTGCAAATGATAAGGTAAAAAAACATTTTTCTGGTTCCTGTTGGTAAAAACCACGTGGTGGCAGTGAGCTGGAAATCACTGGTGACTGGGATTTCCATTACAGTCAGGAAGAACAACTTTGCAGAACAAGTGGTAGATACTTGGAACATTCTTACAGAGTAGGTATTATCAGCTGATACTGCAATGACCTTCAAGTTCAGACTCTGAAAAGTACATCTAAGGGGGGACTGTCCACCTTACATATGAACATATGAAGAAGCCTGCAGATACAGGCCTTATGGTCTATCACATCTGCTTGAGTGTGCAGCTCTCAGTGTTGAGTACTGATGCTGCCCCTCCCAAACTCCTCCCCCTTCCTCGCTGATTACACCGTCTGAGTTTCCCCATCTTCCACACCCTTCCCTATTCTGATTCTGCCCTTGACCCTGTCCCACTCCCTCTTAAATCCCACTACTGATGTCTGCAAAATCAGTTCCCCAGGCAATGCATTCCAAGCCGTCACCACCCTCTCTGTGAAAAAGTGTCTTCTCGTCTCTCTTCTGAACCTCCCTTCTCTAATTTCAGTCTGTGCTCTCTTGTGATCCCTTCCTTCCTAAACTTAAACAGGCCCTCAAGGCAAACCCTATTTATGCCCTTCAAGTACTTAAATGTCTCTATCATGTCACCTCTGTCCCTTCTGTCCTCCAGGGAGTGCATATTGAGTGCCATCAACCTATCTTCGTAGGGGCTTTCCTTCATCCCACTTAACATCTTGGTCACCCTCCTCTGCACCCCTTCCAACAGTTTGATGTCCTTCTTTAAGAAGGCGTGCCAGTACTTTACACAGTACTCCAAATGATTCTGCACAAAGACCTATACAGTGGCAAGATCACCTCTTCACTTCCTGCAGTGATTCCCCTTGCTGTGCTCCGCTGCATCCTGTTGGTCTTTGCTGCTGCTTTCCTACACTGTGCAGAGTGATTCATATGCCATGTGAACAACACACCAAGATCTTTCTCCTCAATAGATACCGATAACTGCTCTCCCCCCAGTTGATACCTGTACCCAGGATTCTTGTTTCCAAAGTGCATAACCCTGCACTTCTTGGCATTGAAACCCAGTTGCCAAATGTCTGACCACTCTCCAATGCTTTTAAGTCATTCTGTAGTATTCCCCACCCTCTTCTCTGTCCATCTCTGCTCCCAGATTGGTGTCATTGACAAACAAGTTCATGCAACTCTGAATCCTGACTGCCATATCCACTACATAGATGTTAAACAGCACTGGTCCCAGCAATGAGCCCAGTATGACCTTGTACTTACTTTATTGCCATTATTTAGAAAGGTACCTACACCCCCTGCAACAGTGGATAATTTGATACAAAATACGTTTGATAAGTGGCTGGCTCAAATTTCATTGGCAATTTTAATCCATTTTAGTGAAAACCCTCACTCTGTTGGTCTGCTGGTTTTTGCAGCTGCTGTATATCAAAGCATGCTCACAGCTGTAAACTGCTGCCTAAGCACCGGGTAGGCTCATCCATGGATGAGTTCAGTCCATTTTATCCGAGTTCAGTGAGACACTGCTTGTGATAGCACAAAGCAAACTGAACTTAGCAATGTACTTCATTTTTAAAACTGAGTGTCCTAACTTGTGTAAATCTTCTGAGTCTGAAAGTTAAGTCATGACACCAGGCATGCACAGGTAAGACATGCTCAAGGGCCGCCACTGACTCTCTCTGTTGGGGTCCCCCAAATCATACAACCAGCACTGAAGGGGGTACTAAGTATTCACACTGAGCTAGTGGGAGGAGGGTAGCAGAAACTCAATGTGCTTATGTCTTTGATATTCATTTTGCACTTAACCTGCTGCTTCTTCTTCCCTCCTTTGTATTTCATTTTCTCCCTTTCTTACCTTGTTTTCCCTGCACCCCCACCCCAGGATGTACCAGGAAATGATCTGGTATCAACTCAGTGTACTCACCTTCCTGGGTCAGAACTGCAAATGAAATAAATAAAGCCGTATGTATTTTATGCTACAATGGTATTTTTTTCTGGTTATTGATTTATTTATTTAATGATATTTCAACAGGATATCCCAATTGAAATGGATACCTGGTTTATATGGTTTTCAGCCCAAAAGCAGGCTACAGACACAACACATCACACAGAGTGTGGCAATTCAGACCAATCACACAGTGCAGCATATATATAGCACTTACATATTATAAAGTTCTAGTTAGTGTAACAAATTGCTAGTTTTGTTGAGCACAATAGTACATGTAACAGCCCTTTGACTCACCTTAGCTGTTCCGGGGTCCTCGGGGTCAACACTGCACACCCCTCCGAGGGGGCTGGCCTGGGTACAGTAGTGGTGAGGAGAAATGGCATGGTGTCTCCACCTGGGGAAATGGCAAGGAATACCTGTGAACAGATTGCAGGTAACCACCCCCCAGGAAATATACAGTAGCTGTCCCCACAGCACTTCCCCACACAATAACACTTTCCCCTTTACAATAATTTGCAATACTGTACTAGCATATAACATGAACAAATAAGAAGATTTATTAAGGAGGGAGGGAGGAAAATAGCTCAACAATGTTACTAACTGGCTCAAACAAAGTTAACCAACACAGAAGCCTCACCTCCCACCCGCAGGTGCACTTTGCTCCCCACTGCTACTGCTAAGTGTCTATAGTCCCTTTCATTGGGTACCACACTGTTGTGCAGATTTCAATGCTGGGGATCATTCACTGGGGCCAAAATAACTGTTGAACAGTTGCAATGTTTAACTTTATTGTCTGGGCGCAGCTTTGTACTTGGTGCATTCCTGCTCAGGACATAACCCCCTTTTCATGACTAGCTAGCTAGCTAATAGAGTTCTCCCCTGAGCTGTAGCCCAGAAGTAGTTACAATTTTGATGATCAAAAAGGGGGTTTCAGCAGGCTGACTTGCACGACACTGTAGAGTTATCTCTGTGAAGATGCACCACAGCAGCAGCAGGGCTGACTGAAGAAGTTGAAGGATGCTGTTCTTCAACTGCCTGGCCTTGCCAACTTCACCTCTAAGACCTTTGTAGACAGTGTTTACAGGCAGGCCTCTCGCTGTCTTCTCCTCTGGTCATCTTTGCCATTGGTCCGGGGACTGGGCAGGCTGGGTCCCCTAGACTTGTAGTTTGGCACACACACTTTCTCTAAAGCAGCTGTACAGCTGGGCTTTGGCTGAGTTTCTAGCCCTGGCATGAACAGTCACTCTGGCTTGCAGCAATCTCAACAAACACTTACTCCACCAAAGGGAAACACAGCGGCTCAAATTTTGATCACAGCTGCAGAACTTTTACATCAAGACTGCACAATGCACAGTCTCTGATCTCACACTGTAGCTCCAGTCCTTTTCTCTTTCTCTTGCTGAACAACTCCAGAAGTCTCTCTCTCTCTCTCTCTTTCTGCAGGACTGCCGAACTTCTCTTTCTGCAGCACAGTCCACTTTCCTCTCCTGCAGCAAAACGACACTGGGCCATAATGTCGCAAGACATTATGCAGTAGCAATATACCGCGCTGCCAATACAAGCGTGATTTATTGCCAGCAGCATATGTCTGTGTTTTGAGGAGGCTCCACCCCTACCTCCGTTACAGAGGGTTGCACCTCAAACCCCTCAACTAAAATAACCAACTCCGGGAGTGTTACTTAAATTCTCATAAGTGCAAAAATAAAAGATTCCATGTCTGGGGCCGGAATCGAAACCTGATCCACAGATGCACTGACTTCCTTGCTGCCTGTGACTCATCCTGCTGAGCCATGGCAGCTGCTCGTTAGCTCCTTGTCCCAGCAGAAGTCTTATCTTCTGCCTGGGAAGAGTGAGAGGATGCCCTACCATGCATACACCCTTTCGTGGTTTTGCACCCTCTCACTCGTCTCTACTGCGCTGTTCCTGTTGCGTGGTATTGCCATCTGACATACAGTGTGTGAGATACTGACCCAGTAGGCAGCAAAACTGCCAAAATCTTTTTTCCTGCTGCAGAGGCACTCTTCAGTTCCCTTTCTGCTGGGCCCAAACAGGCCATCAGGTGCTAGTTGCAGGCTTTTGGGCTGGGAGTCCCCAGCAGTCTCTTCTGCACTCCAATCTCTCTCCTGGCTTTGGCTGATCTCCTTTTTGGTGGGCATGCAGTCCTATTTATGGATTTACCACAGTCTTGTTCTGATTGGTTGAATGCCTCCCAGGCATATTTTATTCTTTGGTAACCAGGTAAGGCCCACTAGGCACAGGTGCCTGTTTTCAGGGGTGATCCGGGAGCACTGGGAAGGTTAAGTGACTTGCTTAGAGTCACACAGTATGCAAGTGGAGATTGTGGGACTCAAACCCATGTCTGTCTGCTGGATGTACGAAGCTCATTTACAGCTCATTACTCTAACCTCAGGGCTATACTTCCAGTCCATTTTTGATGCCCTCTCACATTTTCCCAGCTGCTAAAGTCCCTGGGAGCTGCCATGTTTGTTTATATTGAGTCCCATATGGTCATTCCTTATTATTTTATAATTTACCCATTCTGAGACACAACCATTCCTCCATGCCCGGAGGCATAATACGCTGAACTCTGGCTCCACTGCTTTTCATGGAGCCAGGGATATCATTAAATTATGGCCATAGCTGACAACATGCTCCAGAGCCATGACTCTCTTAAATTTTACCCCCTGGTGTCCATGCATGCTCAAAAGGGTGCAGGCCACCATGTTTTTTATTTACATTGCAGTCCCTTCTACAGCAGCTCCCAGGACTGTTCTTTGCCAGCCATTGTGCCCGGAGGCACGGAAACATCAATCATACCTCAGCTTCTATCTACCCAAGGGCTGAGGAACTGAGGAATTTGGTGGCCATAGCCACAAAGCACCAGTGGGGCTCCAGGGTTCACGACCCACCAGAGTACACTTGCAAGACACCAGAGGGGCAGTGCAGAGCTGGAGCCCACAAGGTAAGTCCCAAATAAGGGGGGCTTACTTACAGATTCTAGTGCTGTGTTAGTCTGAGGAAAGTCCAGCACACAATATATGTCTAATACCTTTTATTACACTGACTGAAAAAGTTTTGTAAAAGCTTTCGGGACCTTTATGGTCTTTTCAACAGTTGCCCGGATGAAGGGACCATAGAGCTCTTGAGAGCTGATGTAAAAGCTGGTCAAAAAATGCATTACTTTCCTAAATATGTACTGCATTGTAATAGATAACCTTAGGCTCCAGAAATGAATACAAATGTTCCAGCTTTCAAACTGGGGTAAAACCTCTGTTAGTGCATGTATCAATTTCCTTCAGAAATACTTTATGTGTACCAGTTAAGTACAGTTGCTTATTATAATTTAAATAAAGGACATAAACCAATAGTATTTAGCACACTTGGAAAATTGGGCAGACTGGATGAACCTTCGGTCTTCTGCCAGCAATTTCTATGTTTCTACTGCTATTCAAATGATGAGAATTGTGCAGTGTGATACAATTTAATGGGCAGACATGGCTATTACAGTGCATAAGCTTTAAGGGCCATGTAATTTACTTCATCAGTTTTTATTTAGCAAGTTTGTCTCAAAAGTAAATGCTATACCCTCATAAAGTTGTTCCATTTGTAACCAGGTTTCCCAGGACAGTCCAGCTAAGATGCATCATCTTAAATCCTTCTCCTACACAATTTAAAGCTGGGAGGACTGAGGCACATAGCTGCTGAATGGCTCATTGAGAGTTACTCAGTGAATAAAGCCCCGTTTACACTTTCCTCTTTGTAGCGCATCAACTCATGCATTCTGGTTGATGCAGTGCAAAGTCTCCGTTGTGGACACTTACCGCATTGGCCTAAGTGTCGCTCCACTCACATTTCTGATCTGATCAAATTGTGGGGATGTGTTCTGCATTGAGCTCATCACCCCATGGTGTAAACTGATGAAGCACACTATCCACTGTGGTCTGGTTTCTCCCAACATCCTGCAGTGGTCCTCCAGCCTTTCCATTCATGAGTCAGCACACATGCCCACTAAGCACATACACTCCTCTTGGTGCCATCCATGGTGCTTGAGCATCAGGGAAGTGTAAACATTCAATTGCAGGATTAAGTCAGAGTGCAGTGGGATGGCGGCAGAGCAGTAAGTAAAGCACTCCTGTAGTGTAAATAGGGCTTATGTCACTCACATTCTGATGAAATTTAAATCTGTCTCCTGGCTTACAGTTCTTTGATCACTTCTCTCTGTCTCTGTCTCCGTCTCTCTCTCTCTCATAACTTATAGTCGCTTTTACATTACAGCTTACCTGGTGCTTTGCTGTCTTGAATTGGCTTGCTCCGCTCGCATCACCACCCTTTTCTTTTACATGCTGCAGCTGTGCAACATTCTCGATGGCCTTCAGGTATTTGGGGGGCATTTCTGGTGGAGGGGTTAGTGTATGGGAGTGGCACCAGTTCGGGCACAGCAGCATTTTTACATGCTTGCAAAAAAAGCCTGCACTCCACTCCAGGTTCCCAACAAATCATGGAATGTTCTGTACTGCAATGGAACAGCTTGCAATGCTCCAGCACCTCTTTACACTGTTGGATCTGCACCGGTGCAACTCATCTGCACTGCTGGTACTGGTACAGGTCTGGTAGTGTAAAAGCCCCTTTTATAAGACTTAGACTACTGTATTACAGGGACATCATTTAGGGGATTGTCAAGGGTTGAAGGTGACAGCCTGCCTTTTGATTTACCTGTTGCAGCCTTTTAAGCTCCCTTCCACCCCAAGAAAGCTTCTCCACAGTTCTTCTGTAGAAAATGTGTTCATGCCAAAAAGGTTATAGATTAAGGTGGAGGAAAGGAGACTTGCAGCCCCCACAGATTTTATGAACTTATATACTATGGTTGTGTTGAGGCTTCCAATTTTTGTTTCGTGCTGGACCAACACTGTAACATGCACCCTGTTATAAAATGCCAAGCCTCCACCTCCACAATAGTTGTTCAGCTGGTGTATTTAAGAGAACACTTGGCTGACACACTGCACCTCTTCTTAGCTTGCTTTGAAAAGCTACACATTTTATCATATTATGCCAAGTGTGGACATAATTAACTTAATTATAATTGACATCTTGATGTCACTAGCTGCTTTATTGCAATATAAGTGAAAGAACCATTTTCAAGCTCTCCAAATATTTTTAGAAAGGCTATGTCCTTGTGACATTCTGTTAACCTTCAAAACTGCCCTATCCAGACTGGACCCCCTTTTCCATTCCTTCTGCCGTTTTGCGCTAGACTGCCCCTCTGGCACCCACCTCTGTGTACTTTGCTAATCCCTGTGCCTCCCCTACCTTCAAGACAGAAGGATGTTCCACTGCACTCTCTTTATGGCTAAGTTCTAGACACAGTCCCTGCCCCCAAACCTCTCCATGGCCCCCTAACTAACCCCCCCCATGCTCTCAGGAACTCTGATACCCATTCCTTCGCTATCCCGCATATGGCCACTATCATGGGCCAAGCAGCATTCTCTTATCAGTTGCCTAGACTATGGGACTCACTCCCCACAGATATATGGCATGCCGCCTCAGCACGGAACCTCATCTCCAAACTCACTTCACTCCCACTTGCTCATGCAATGAGACCCCTGCCCCACCTCCCCAAACTGGGCCTGAGTATTTCCTCTAGCATACTGGGCTTGGCTCCTAATAATCTGTTGTTTATGATATACTGGGAGAGTTTACCTAGTGCAACATGTGCACTTTGTAATATCCAATTGCTAATGGTTCCTGCTTCTCATTGTAACTACTCATTTTTCCTTATTGGGCACTTGTAATGTTCTTACTGTCTGGTTGTTAACTGTACTATATCTGCCTTATCTCCTTGTACCCCATTCCCCCAGGACACATCTGTAATTGAGCAGCCTGTCTGCTCAATATGCCCTTCCTGGTTAAACTTTTAAATAAATAAATGATCACCATTTGGCTTCATAGAACCTCCCCTGCTTTCGATGAGCTACCACTGGATGGTTGATAATGTTCTCTAAATAGCAATAAAGGAGAAGTTACAGGAAAAGTCCTTAGTCTGATAGTTAGGGTATTGCCAAGAAACTATCTTTTAACTAGATGTGTAATTGTATTTTCTAGCTCACTGAGCATGTGTGTAGCTAAGTAGCAGCAACCCACAGCGGGAGTGGTCAGCTGACCCCTGCCTATTCAAGCTGTTTGCCTTTGGGCCAGCAATAAAAGAACTGGGGATGGGCTTTAATAGCCAAAGGATTTTCCCAACCTTCTTCAGTAATTTACACCAATCTAAACATGTATGTTTGTCTGAAGTCTTTTATCAGCGTGGTAATCCTATTACTAACAAATGAAGATGTAATCACAGTTTATTCACTCTTCATTTGCAAGTCTCCTCCTCTTTTGTTTGAAGAAGAATGGCAGCTTGAATTGAGTGGAACTGACTTTGCAGCTCTCCTACTGGGATATTAGCAAAAATAAAACATTTAAAAGAAGCAGGAGGCCTGTGATAAAAAGCGCTACTAAGTACATTTTAAACCTCTCTCTGCAACTGGAGTCATTTGGCATTCAGGAAGATGACATTTGTTGCTGCTTTGAATGTTATTACATGGTGCTGGAAATCTCATCATGCTCTGTGCCTTCTAAAGAAACAGTATAAACATTCAATATAATTTTTTAAGAGCCATGTGATGCTCATTCTATGGAAAAGTCCTTTCAAGTACTTTACCTATTGTTTTATGAGGCTGCTACAAACTTTAAACACAGTGCAGCTTAAATATATGATAAGGGGAAGATAATTTAGTTTTATATCATATAAAGCCTTTGATACACACAAAAGTACATTACAGGCTCCTACAGCTGCATCAGCCATTACTTGAGGACAGGGAGGTTAAAGCAGCACTGCATGACAGTGGTGAGAATTTTTACCTGTAATTTTTATTTAAGTTTAGATTACCCATTATTTCCAGACTTGTATGTGTAACTCCCCCCTCCAATGGTGGTAGGCTTACCTGGACTCCTCTGGCCAAATAAACTGCCTGACAGTGTCTTCTGCTTGCTCCAGCCCCTGGGACTGCAGCTTTGTTGGAGGAGCACTTCCTGGATTGCCGAGCTGCTTCCTTCTCGGCAGTTCATAGATATCACACTGCCACACAGCTGCACAGAATGTGTGCACTTTCGAGCAGCCATCTGCTCGAACGTGTGAACTTGCCTCAGAGCCGCTTGAGTGTTTTCTCGTGGTGCCCGCCAAAACTTCACTGTTGCAACCAGTGACACCAGTAGCTTTCAGGGGGCACAGCAGACACTTGGAGGTGGAGGAGAAGAAATTCAAGAGTTTGGCTGCCAACTGTGCAGGGACAAGAGACTGCTCTAGGGGGAGCTGATAATGAGCTCCTGACTCAGTAGACAGCCCCTTTGTCACAACATCACCATCAGACGATAGAGGGCAGAGTGTGCTATTGACCAAGGGGCAGCCACAGTAAAGTAGGCAGGAGCTTACAAAAGAAGCTTAAAGTTGAAGCACTGTTTCTTCAAATGAACACCTACCATCTTGCTAACTCCTGACCTCTCTGCCAACCAGACAGAGGTCAGGAATCTTGACACATGAGTCTGACAGCCCTATGGGAGAGTGAGTGTAATATGCTTGGTGCCCTTTCTGCCAACCAATAGGGTGTCAAGTGAACATTCTGCATACTGATTCTGCAGATTGCAGCCCTTGTCATGTGTGCTAGTCATAATCTGCCTTTCACCCAGAAAATGTTGAAGGCAGTATCAGAAGAGACAAGTCAGCAGTAAGCCTCAGGGAGACAGGACGCAAGTGCTGCTTGCCAGAGCAATCCAGAGAAGCCTGCCTGGGCTTCCACAGCCAAGTAGTCAGAAACAAATTCAAAGGTTTACACAACCTGCATGGGGAAGGACTTAGATAAGGAAATGTTAGAAGCAATTAGCAAAATGGCTAAAAAGGGAGGTGTTGCTGGCGGGAACTTCAATCTGTTGGATGTAAACTGAAGCCTCCTGCAGGAGCTTCAGTTAGGAGGACATTCTGGACTCCCTGCAGGGTGTGTTCCTCAGGCAACTAGCAATGAGACCACTTATTTATTTGACTTTGGTAACTGGGTAGGGCACGGATCCCAGAGACCATTTTCAGAGCACGACCTGGGCCACGTAATGTGGCAAGAGCATGTTACATAACAATATACAATAGTTAAGGTACAGAGGTAATTCAGGACTTCAAAACAACAGGAATGCAGACACAAGAAAAAAATTGGCAAGCAAAATCACAGATGGTACAGTGGATTGACTGAAATTAAAGGAGACAATTGCCCAGATGGGCTGAACAGTTGTGAGGAAAATAACTATACATACCAACAGGGATAGTTTATTGGCCATGTAATGGTGGGTGGGATTGTGTGCAGGGATGAGCGAGATGGAGGGGGGAATGGTCAAGGGATAGGTGGTGGTGGTGCAGCAAGATGGGGGTACACCTGAAGCATTTGCAGGCAGATGCCAATAGGAGCCAGTCCTTGAGATGGGTTTTGAACTGGCAAAGTGAGTCAGTAGTCATGATTCAGATGGCAGGTTGTTCCATAGAGTGGAGGCAGCCACAGATATGGCTCTGCTCCCCATGTTTGAGGATACCCTGAGTACATGTAGGGGGGCATGCGGCTGGAGTGGAGGCTGTGATGTGTGGCATGGACAGAGAGGATGGGAGAAAGTGGGGATTCAGAGCCAATGTGGGTAGCAGCATCCACCATACTGTACAGAGCGAAGTTGAGATGGGCCTGCAGTGGGAGCCACCCCATGGAGTTGTAAAGGTTGCAGTGATGAGTTACATAGGGAGCAGACAATGTGAACTGGCAGGCACTGTTATACGGTTTGGCGAGTTTGGTCAAATTAGTATCAGATGTCCTGGATTAGATGGGGGAGCAGTAGTCCAGGATAGGGAGAAGATTGCCCTGCACAATGGCAAGGCAGGCCTCCGAGTGAGGTATTGCCAGATTCTGAAAGTTGCACCAAGTTTTTGGTGGAATCTTAGTACTAGGGAGTCTATGTGATTGGAGAGGTAGGGGTCAAGCAATACCCCAAAGTATTTGAATCGGGTGACTTGCTCAAGGACTTGACCATCAGGGGATGCTATGTTTAGAGGAGAGCCAGACTTGTGTTTAGTTAGGAAGAGCTTGGATTTGAACAGCATTAACCTAGTTTTTTTGTTATTGACCAGGAGGAGGTTATCAGCAAACCAGTTATGAGCAGCCACATAGTTTTGTGAGAGTGTGGAGGAGATGTGGGTAGGGGATTTGTCACTGTAAAAACTAACTAGGTCATCTGCATAAAGGAGCAAGTGACAGCTGAGGCTGTCAGAGGGAAGGGAGTTGATAAATAAAGAGAAAAGGAGGGGGCCAAGGATAGAGCCCTGGGGAACGCCTGTGGAGACTGGTTTGGTGGGTGAGCAAGCAAGGCCAATACAGACGAATTGGGAGCCCTTGGTGAGATAGCTTTTGAACCAGTCTGTGACCTCCAGAGCACAGCTGAAGCAACTAAGTTTGGAGAGGAGATGGTGGTCCACCATATCAAAAGCTTTGAAAAGATCGACGAAGACTGCCCCCATGGCATTTCCATGATCGATGTTTGTGAGGATGTGGTCTGTTAGAAGTGTCAGGGTGGTGGTGGTAGAATGATGTTTGTGAAAGCCATGCTGTTGGCTGGACAGGAGGTTGTATTTGCATATATAATCAGTAAGTTGGTGGTGAACGGCCTTCTCAAGCAGTTTGCTTAGGTGGGGAAGGATGGAGATGGATGGTAGTTTTCTGTATATCAAGGGTCTCCAGCTTGAAGATGGGAATTACCTTAGCTGTTTTCCAGAGATCAGGCATGGTAGAAGAGGACAGAGCAAGGCTGAAGATAAATGTGAGGAGGATGATAGCAGTGGAGATAAGCTGAACGAAGACTGGGGATAGTCCATCAGAACCTGGGTATCCATGGTTGGGGAGGTCTTTAGAAGTTTGGCTGTATCATTGGGTGAAAGCACTCTGAAGAAAAAAGGAGGGGTTAGGGTGCAGAGGTAGGCCCGGAGGGAACAGGTTGCGGGGTGAAGGGGTTAGCTGGGGTAGTTTGTAGGCCTTTAGGGAGCTTGCTCAGATGCATGGACAGGTCTGAGAATTTGTTGTTAAAGGCAGTGGCTATGTTTGGAGGGTCAGTTAAGGGTCCGTCTGCGGAGTTTAGCTGTAGGGCAGTGTTGTTTGTGGGGGGGGGGCTTAGAAGGAGTCAATGGAAGCCCAGAATTTTCTGGGGTTGCCCAGGTTATCCTGTTGGAGGTTTCGAATGTAGCTTTGTTTTAGGGATTTGGCCAGGTGTTTGCACAGGTTTCTCCTACACCTGTAGTCATTCCAGTGTATCCGGATTGGGGATGCCTTTAATGATGACCAGGCTTGGTCCCTATCCTTCATTAGGGTAAGGAGGTCTTTTGTAACCCAGCATGAGTTGCCACCACTAACCCTCCTAATGGTGATTGAAATGCCAATCCTGTAGTGACATCAGAGTGTCCCTGTGAAACAGGTCACAGCCTGGGACACATCAGAGAGGGAGAAGAGAGTAGACCAGTCCAAGGCCCTCATCTTATCAAGGAGTTTAGGGTGTTTGGGTATTTGAAATTATGGAAGGACAGGTATTTTGGGGGAGGTCACGTCAACTTTGAGGACCAGATGAGGTACGTGGGGGAGTGGTCACTAATGGAATCTGCCATGGTGCCAATATGCAGATCCTGATCAGTTCTGTTTGTGATGATCCAGTCCAGTAGTGTAGAGGTGGCTGTGCAAGGGATTTTTCTGGTAGGAAGCATGACTGTTTGGGTCAGGTTATGTTGTTTCAGCTGGGAGGTGTAGTCAGGCTGGTGACTAGACAGCCAGTTTACATTGAAATCCCCCAGAAGAATGGAGTCTTTGAGTAGGGTTAAGGAGCTCAGGCCAGTATGGAAGCTATCAAGTCCCTTGGTGCCGGTGGAGGGAGGGTTGTAGCAGCATCCACGTAAAGCTTCTTACAAGATCCAAGAGTTATTTCCAATAGGAGCTATTCACTTGGCGATGTATAGGTTGAGCTTAGAACTGACTGAGCAGAGAGGGGTTCTCTGATGAATAGGGCAACACCACCACCCTTTTTTTTGCTTGGTCTGTCAAGGCAAAGGAAGGAATACCCAAGCAGTTGATAGGTATTTACATCATGATGGAGTTTCAGCCAAGTTTCAGTAAGTCCCAGGACATGAGGCTTATAGAGCTCCAACCAAGCCTCTAGGTCAGGGAGTTTTGAGGGAAAGCTGCACATGTTGATGTGGGTGATTTTCAGCCCAGAGGCATTTGGCCAGATGCTATTGGAGTGCCTAATGAGGAAGTTGGGTGGGCCTGGGTTACACTCAACATCACCAGTGGGGAGGACGAGGATATTAAAGGAGCTGCTACACAGTACGGACATGAGGGAAGGCAGTGGAGCAGGATAAGGAGGCCAGGTAGTGACCAAGGAACTGCCATTCAGGGGTTGGAGAGGAAGGCTAGGGTGATGGAGCCAAAGGAGAGCATTCCCATGAAGGGGGATGTGGGGCTGATCGAGCAGTAGGCAAGGTATTCTTGGTTCCAAGCCAGCAGAGTGACACAGGAGTCAGTCAGCATCAGGAGAAACAACAGTGAGGGTGCGAGCAGAGTGAGCTGTATCTATATCATAGTGGCAGTGCAGGAGGAATAAACCTGGGAGAAAGGATAAAACAGCCCAAGGAAAAGTCAGGGAGCAGCTGTTTTGGAGAGACAGAATGATATGGAGAGAGAGACAGAGACAGTGGCAGGGGGCGGGGGGGGGGAGGTGTCAGGTATGACCAAAGTTAGGGCTGTAGCTTTAAGAGGTGATTACATTTGACAGGAGCTAATGGGACAAAAATGGATGAGAGGGAGTGGTCTGTGTGTATGTAATAAATGGTGGTGTGGGGGATGGATGGACAGGTGAAAATTCAAGTCAGGCGATACCAGACACAGCCCTGAGGACGCAACTAAAATCCTGGCCATACCTGAGATCTTATTTTTGAGGCAGGTAGCAGCAAATCCTCACCAGGGAGGTGGGCTTTACTGGATCTAGTGCTTACAACAGAGACAGTGTTGAAGATGACATGGTGAGAAGTCATCTGGGGACCAGCGATCATTGTACAGTGTGGTTCAACATATGAACTGCTGCAGAATCCAACCACACAATGGCAAGGGTCCTGTACTTCAGAAGGGCTGATTTTATAAAGATGGGTGAATGCCTCAGGAATGACCTGGCATGGTGAGAAGACTTGAAGGGGGTGGAAGAAAAGCGGGCCAGACTGAAAGAGGGCATAGTGAAGGTAACAAAACTCTGTGTCAAGTAGGTAAGCAAAAGTAAAAGAAAAAAGACCACTATGGTTCTCAAAAGAGGGAGCAGAAAAGGCAAAGGCTTACAAAATAGCATTCAGAAGGTACAAGGGGATCCAGAAGAAGGGGATAGGGAAATTTTCTGGTAAAACAAAGGGAGGTAGGCAAAACAGTAAGGAGTGCAAAGGTGCAAACTGAGTAAAGAATAGCTCAGGGGGGTATTAAAAGGGGAAAGACATTTTAGGTATGCTAGTGAGAAAAGGAAGATCAAGGGAGGGATTGCACGGTTAAAGAGGAAGGGGGGGTGACTGTATGGAAGGGGATCAAGAAAAAGCAGACATTTTGAACAAATGCTTCTGGTCAATATTCACAGCAGAAGGGAGGGGTAGGAACCCTGAAAGCACCAGAAGCTTTAGGGAGGGAAGTGGACATCAGTCTGTTTTCTGAGGAGAAAGTCCAGAAAGCTCTTGCTAAGCTGAAGGTGGACAAAGCTATGGGGTCAGATGGGATACATCCAAGGTTGCTGAGGGAGCTCAGGAGATGCTGACTGCACTCTGACAGACCTATTTAACAGATCACTGAGACCGGCATGGTCCCAGGGGACTGGAGAAGGGCAGATGTAGTCCCATTTCACAAAAAGTTGTAGAAGGGAGGAGGCGAGCAATTATAGGCCTGTCAGCCTGACATCGGTGGTAGGCTAGTTAAAGGAAATACTACTAAAGGAAAGGATTGTGGAATATCTTGTATCCAACAAATTATAGGATCCAAGGCATATGGGTTCTGAGGGAGGTCATGCAAAACAAATCTGATAGAGTTCTTTAACTGGGTGACCAAGGAGTTGGATCAAGGAGGGGTGTTAGAGGTGGCCTACCTGGATTTCAGCAAGGTTTCCGACACCGTTCCCCATAGAAGACTTGTCAGAAAGTTGGAGAGCTTTGGGTGGGTAATAAGGTAGTAACCAGGGTGAAAAACTGATCAGTGGACAGGACACAGAGTGTAGTGGTACATGGGGTTCACTCCAAGGAAGGGAGGGCGACCAGTGGGGTACCTCAGGGATCAGTGCTGGGACCGGTCCTCTTCAATATCTTTATAACTGACATAGCAGAGGAACTGGAAGGATAGGTCTGCCTCTTAGCGGATGACATCAAGGTCTGCAACAGTGTGGACACTCCAAGGGGGGTTGGAAAGGATGGGTAGGGGCCTGAAAAGACTAGAGGAGTGTGTAAAAAAGTGAAAAATAATGCACTTGGACCATAGAAACCCAGTAGCCAAGTACAAAATGGGTGGAGTGATATGGACAAAGACCAAGCAGGAAAGAGACCTTGGAATAATCATACTGGATAACCTAAAGATGGCCAGGTAGTGTGACAAGGGGTATCTGGTGAACAAGGCAACCAAAACTGGGTGCCTACAAAAACAGCAACTCAATCATGGTGCCTGTGTTCATGGCTACCAAGCAGGAGGTGATACTGGGGTGGTAATACTCGACAGGAGTAGTGGGTATACTGGCACACGCATGGGAGGGCAGGAGGGATGGTATTTGGGAGGGGCTGTGGTGGGCAGCTGCTGAGCTGGTCTACTAGCATGGTGGGAGGGTGGCCGATAGGAGGTGCAGGGTTTGGGCTTCATGTGCAGATTTTTTATTTTGCTGGTAGGCAGCATGTATTTTAAGTTTGCACCTCCCTGGAGTTGAGAATCCATAAGTAAGGGGGTGCAGAGAGCAAAGCCTGCATGGGGGGCACAGCCCCCGCATTAAAAATGAGACCGATAGGTCTTGGCGCCGTTTTTGTCCGTGCTGTGAGTGTTCATTGCTGAAATTGATTTTCAGCGATGTACACTCATGGTAACGGCGATTGCCTTTCTGCAATCACCGTAATGACATGAAACCGTGACAAGACAGTCGGGGGAGTGAGTGGGATGCTGAGGTGCACAGGAAGGGGTATCACCAGCAGGGAGAGGGAGGTGGTGCTGCCCCTATATAGATCACTGGTAAGATCTCACCTGCAGTACTGTGTCCAGTTCTGAGACCACATCTCAGGAAGGACATAGACAGCATGGAGGTGGTCCAGAGAAGGACTACCAAAATGGTGCAAGGTCGCATCAAAACCCATGAGGAGAGACTAAAGGAGCTAAAATGTACACCCTGGAGGAGAGAAGAGAGAGGAGAGATATAACAGAGACCTTTAAATACTTAACAGTGGTTAATAAGGTACAGGAGGGGAGTACTTTTCAGAGAAAAAGGCATTCTAGAACAAAAGGGCATGCTATGAAGCTGGGGTGTGTGTAAAATCATAGAATCGTAGAATCTTGACAACAGAAAAAGACCCTCAGGCCCTTCTAGTCTGAACTCTCCACTCCTTTATTTATTCCACCCCCTTTCCTGCACCCCCTTCTCATTCCCACACAGCCCCTTATGTCTGTCCCATGCAATCCTAAACTCTGACACTGTTCCGGACCCCACCACAGCCTCCAGAAGCCTATTCCATGCCTTCACCACTCTCTCCATGAAGAACTGTCCTTCATGTTGCCTCTGAATTCTCCCTCTGTAGTCTCTAGAATAGACTCCCTGCCTTTACTTTGTTGATCCCCTTGACATATTTGAATGTTTCAATCATGTCCCTCTTTCCTTCTAGTTTCAAGGAGCTGGCCCCAGTTCTCTGCATCTCTGCTCGTATGGTTTACCCTGCATACCCTGCACCATCTTAGTCACCCTCCTCTGAACCCCTCCAACTTGTCTTGTCCTTACACCGATGTGACCTTCAGAACTGGACTCAGATTCCAGGTGTGGCTCACCTTGGCTTTGTAGAGGGACATCAGTACTAATTTCATCTGTATGTGTGATGCCTTGCCAAGACACGCCCAGCATCCCATTTGCTTTTCCCATTGCCCTGCTGCATTGATTGCCCACCTCGAGGTTACTAGTCGTTAATAATTTTATTAAGTTTTAAAGATAATATCAATTAAGGAGCTTAATATGTATAGCCTCGAGGAAAGGAGGGAGAGGGGGGACATGATAGAAACTTTCAAGTATCTCAAGGGAATCAACAAAGTCCAAGAGGGTAGCATCTTTCAAAAAAAAGAGGTGTGCAAGAACAAGGGGGCACAATTTGAAGATAGAGGGGGCTCAGAGGTAGTTTAAGGAAGTATTTTTTCACAGAGAGGGTTGTGGATGCATGGAACGGCCTTCCGGAGGAGGTTGTGGAGTCAAAAACAGTGGTGGAATTCAAGCATGCATGGGACAGTCATAAGGCAATTCTAGGGGGTGGGGGTAGAAAGAAGTAGGCTGCTGGTTAACTAGGATCTGCAGCTTACCAATTACATAGGGAAATGGGCAGACTGGGTGGGCCAAGCGGTCCTTATCTGCCGTCAAATTCTATGTTTCTATGTAGACATAGCTAGGTACATAGGCCATCAGGGCTGCGAATAGCGACTTCTGCAAGTCTGCTCTACTCTGCTCTGCCAGCAACCCCAGGAGTTTCTGGAAGAACATAAAAACTCTTGTTAATGGATCCTCCCAATCAGGAGTATCCGACATGCTTATCAACGGGGTCTCCTGCACGAACCCCCATACCATTGCCAACTCCCTAAATACCCATTTCACAGATCTCTCTGCCATCACGGCTTCCTCTCATCCAACAAGAACTTGCCCCTCCTTCTCCCATGGCTTGGTGGGAGGGTCTCCCCCCTCGGTCAATGTTTAACCTCAGGGAAGTGTCTGTACTGGACACCCAGAGGCACTTGGCCGGCCTCTCCCAGCACTCCAGTCCTGGCCCAGATAACCTTGAATCAAAGCTCCTCAAGCTTGGCGCTGTTCACCTTGCCCACCCAGTAGCCCACATCTTCAATCTATCCCTTGGAAGTGGTACCTTCCCCGATATCTGGAAAGAGGCCAGGATTGTTCCAGTACTGAAACAAGGCAATCCCAAACTACCGGATAACTATTGCCCGATCGCCATCCTCTCATCCCTCAGTAAGCTCCTAGAAAAGGTGGTGGCCGAACAGATATCGGAGTACATCCAGTCCCAGGAGTTGCTGTCCCCGGCCCAGCACGGGTTTCGCAAGGGTCACAGCACCACCACTGCCCTGATCTCGGTCACATCTAGAATAAGATCAGCCATGGATCAGGGCAATCTCTCCGGAGCCATTTTTATTGACCTGTCCAAAGCCTTTGACCTCGTTGACCACACGTTGTTTTGCTCACAACTGTGGTCACTCAGTCTCTCCCCACTCACCATGAATTGGCTTACGGGCTACCTGCATGGCAGAACGCAGCGGACCAGTTTCAATAAAGTCCTCTCTGAGTCCCTTCCAGTGACCTCCGGTGTCCCTCAGGGTTCGGTACTGGGCCCTCTCCTCTTTTCCCTCTTTATCAACCTGCTACCTGCGGTGACCTCCACCTGCAGTACCACCATCTATGCCGATGACTTGGTGATCCTGGCTCATGCCCGAGATGTCGCAACTCTCAACAAGGCCTTGTCCGAAGGATTTAACAAAGTTCAAACCTGGATCACCGAGAACAAACTGGTCCTGAATCTGAAAAAAACTCAGGCCATGCTCTTTGGCTCAACAGCCAAACTCAAAACCTCATCGGCCTTGTTAAAGATTTCCTGTCCCGACGGATCCCCCCTCCCTGTAGTGAACTCTGCCAAATACCTAGGGGTCACCCTTGACCCCCAACTCGACATGGGTAGTCACATCCTAAACATCTGTAGGGCAGTTAACTGCAGCTGGGCCTGGCCTACAGGGCCTGTTCAACCTCACACCTGCGGCTAGGCTAGCCCTCACTTAAGGGTGCTTCTTCCTCTCTCAGCTAAGTGGCTGCACCTATTCGGCCGCCTCCCCCAGACTCACTCGCACGGTGGCACACGACATACAACAACATCTGTCGCTTGCTCCTTGCTGTCCCCTGCCTCACCCATCACTGTGAGTTACACGATAAACTCGGATGGCTCTCCCCAGCTAGGTACCTGGACTTCAGGGTGGGCTGCCTTACCTGACAAAGTGGTCAGAACTGGCACCCCCAGAGCTGGCCCTGCTCCTGCGCCTAACAGACTCCACTATCTACCACCTTAGGTCCCAGGCCCTGGGGATGCTCAGGTCCCTCCACCCGCACCCTCATGGGTGGCCGGGACTTTGCTCGCAGAGTGCCCAGGCTCTGAACTCCCTTCCAGAGCAGATCTGGTTGTCCTCCTCCCACTCTGCCTGCACCTCCTCCGGGGTTTCCTGAAACTTGCCTCTGCGTGTGACTGCCCTAAGCCTCCCTAGAGTATTTCTTATACGGTTGCTCTTCCGGCTTCAAAGCTTGCCTCCCTCAGATACTACCCGAGCAACTCCTGCTGCACTCCTTGACTCTGCTTACTACACCAGGGCACTTGACCCAGGGCATATTGCCCATGCCAAGGTTCCCTGGACATTGCCTTTCTAAATTGTCTCTACGTGAAATGTGATATGCTTTTGTTGTAAATCTGTATGTGACCCACTCATCCCGGGGGTTCATTAATCTTAACAGTTATAAGTTGTATTATGACCGTCCATACCCCCTGGACTATGTTACTATCTCCCACATGTTGTCATGCTGTACTTACTCTCTACTGTAAACAATGTCTGTATCCCTATGTTGTACTCTCCCGGGTCGTTCCTGAAAATAGGCATATTACTTGTCTAGTGTACTTACCCGGTCAACAAAAGCTAAAATAAAAATTAAAAAAATAAATAAATAGAGAAGATACAGCATGACACATATGCATACACATTGACTGCAGTGTCATTGTATAATTGACAAAGTCTAGCCTATTGAAAGGCACATTGCTAAGTAATGATACAGTAAAAAAGTATACAGTAAGTTGTATTGCTGTATTGTGCCCAAGAGATAAGAAAAGAAAAGAAAAGTATGAGAGATTGCATGATTACCACTGCATCTAGGTTAGTTAAGGCATCTAATATGGGCATAATACATAAGTGTCTCCTGATACCTGAATAAGCATGAAAAGCACAGACATAATAACAAAATACTAACAACGTTAAGGTCCAGATCTGAATTCCTATCCTATAAGGAGAAAAGATAACAGTCCTTGCAGGGAGGGGTGTGTTTTGGGGTTCCAAACCATTTCCTATTGGTATATCTACTATGTTGGTTCAGATCATTCCACAGGGGAAGTCAGCCAATGCCTGCACGTGGGGAGAAATAAGCTAAGTAAGGGGCCCAGGTAAGATAATATTGTGAAAAAGTGTTTGTAACTAAGTGGGACTGATGATCCAGTGCTGCTACATTAGAGAGGGCGTTATATAATTCAGAGATGGTGGGTACCTCTGTGGTTCTCCACCTACAGAGGATAAGCCTCTTAGCTTGGAGGCTAAGAAGTGTCAGCCATCTGTGCTGTTGACAAGTGAATGCTCTCAACCCAGGAGGAAGGCTCAGAATCCAAATTAGGGGATCTAGAGTCAGAGCAGTGTCTGAGGCCTGTTGAGCTAGACCCAAGACAGATGTCCAGAATGGAATGAGGAGTGGGCAAAGCCAAAGTATGTGCAAAAGGTCTCCTTCCCCCGAAAGACAACGCCAGCAATGACTATTGTCCATAAGATGCATTCTGTACAAGACAACAGGAGTGTGATACCAATGCAACAGTATCCTGTTTGCATAAGTTTACTTCTCATATCTGCATACATAGAGTGAGCATATTTCCAGCATAGCTTCCATTGGGCATCCGAAATAGATTGTTGAAGAGCTTGCTCCCATTTACCTTTAGCCTGAGCTGATTGTGCAGGGAGATGATTCCTAAGATCAGCATATATAAGACTGGCTTTACCCCCTTATAGGTCAGCCATTTAATTAACAAATGGGATCGTGCTATATCTATCTTGTGGTGTTGTTTAATATAAGCTAAAACCGAACTTCTGAGCTGCAAGTACTGCCAAAAGGCCTGCTTACTTAAGTGGATCTCCTGATCCAGTGTTTGAAATGTTTTGATAGTGAGACTGTCATCTGTCATCAAGTCCTTTAGTGTAAAAATTCCTTTACTCAGCCATAGAGGCCAGTGCAAAGGTTTGTCATCCACTTTTATGAACATGTTCCCCCATATAGGGGAGGCCAGAAGGGGGCATAAACCTGCCTCCAATTTCTTTTCCACTAAATGACATGTCAGTACTGAGCCTGCTATTGTTTGGCAGAAAGACAAATGTTTGGGAAGGGGATTGCAAAGTAAAACTGCTAGGGATTGGGTATGGGCCATATATGCCTCCATGTGTATCCATTGTGGTCACTCAGACATCTGTGAGAGAAACCAGTTTAGGGTCTGGGCTGTAGTGAAGGCCCATTTATACCTTTTCCAGCCAAGGAAGGCCCCAGCCTCCCTCTGACAAATGGGATCTAAGTTTATTTCTACTATAATGGGGTTTGGTGCCTTCCCAAATAAAATTGGAAAATGCCTGGTCTATGGCTTTAACCCATGAAGCCAGTAGTGTAAATGGTATATGTGAGATGACATTTAAAAGTTTAGGGGCTACCACCATTTTGATCATGGATATTTTACCTGCTAGTGTAAGTTGAAGACCACGCCAGCACGCAAACTCAGTCCTGATATCTTCAAGAAGGGGTTTAAGGTTCAGATCCCATATTTTAGTAAGATCTACTGTGAGCCGTATCCCTAGATACACAAGGGAATGTGAGGCCCAATGAAGGCCAAGATGGGCTACCTGATCTAAAGTGCACAAGCTATTGAAGGGGAGTACTTCCGTTTTAGACCTGTTGATTTTTAGGCCAGAGTAGCTCATAAAATCTGCAAGGAGGAAAGCAGAGCAGGAGAAGTGATTGACATCCACTAATGGGGCTAACAAATCATCTGCATACATAAATGTGGGAAAAGTGATATCGCCAAAGAGAAAACCTGTTATAGCTGAAGAGTGGCGTATGGCAATCGCAAGCAGCTCCACTGCTATTATGAAAAGTAAGGGAGAAAGGGGGCAGCCCTGCCTCGTGCCCCACCCCAGAGGAAAGGGTGCGGACAGAGTAGAGTTGGTGAGGACCCGAGCCAAAGGGTTGCAATACAGAACTGTCACCCAGCTTCAAAAATTGTGACCAAAGCCCATGGTTTCTAGCACCTGTTGAAGGTACTGCCATTCGAGAGAATCAAATGAAACAGAAACATAGAAACATAGATTTTGACAGCAGATAAGGACCGCTTGGCCCACCCAGTCTGCCCATTTCCCTACCTATTGGATAAGCTGCAGATCCTAGTTAACCAGCAGCCTACTTCTTCCTACCCCCACCCCCTAGAATTGCCTTATGACTGTCCCATGCATGCTTGAATTCCACCACTGTTTTGACTCCACAACCTCCTCCGAATGCCATTCCATGCAACCACAACCCTCACTGTGAAAAATACTTCCTTAAATTACCTCTGAGCTGCCCCCTTCTATCTTCAATTGTGCCCCCTGTTCTTGCACACCTTTTTTTTGAAAGATGCTACCCTCTTGGACTTTGTTGATTCCTTGAGATACTTGAAAGTTTCTATCATGTCCCCTCTCTCTCCTTTCCTCGAGGCTATCATATTCAGCTCCTTAAGTCTCTCTTCATATGTCTTCCGGTGCAGACCCTGCACCATTTTAGTGCCCTCCTCTGGACAGCCTCCATCCTGTCTATATCCTTGCGGAGATTGGGTCTCCAGAACTGCATGCAGTACTCCAGATGGGGTCTCACCAACTGTCTGTACAGAGGATAATAACTTCCTGTTTTCTGCTGGTGATGCCTCTCCTATGCATCCCAGTATCCCCCAGCCCTCCTTGCTGCCCTCTCATGTTACGTGTCCACCTTTAGGTCATCTGATATGACTACCCCAGGTCCCTTTCCATGTTTGTTGTTGTTAGTATCTCACCCCCCATTGTGTACTCTTCCCCTGGGTTTTGTTTCCCAGGTGCATTACCTTGCACTTCTTAGCATTGAATCAAAGCTGCCATACATTTGACCATTCCTCTAACCTTGCCAAGTCCCTTCTCATCCTTTCCACCCCACCTTGTGCATCAACTCTGTTGCAGATCTTTGTGTCATCTGCAAAGAGACATATTCTTTCCTTCCAGTCCCTCTGCAATATCGCTTATAAAGACATTGAAGAGGACCGTCCTAATATTGAACCCTGTGGTACCCTCTAGTAACCCCTTCTTCAGAGTGGACTCCATTTACTATTACTCTCTGTGTCCTATTCTCCAGCCAATTTTTACCCAGGCTGTCATCTTGGGACCCACTCCCAGGCTGGCTAACTTGTATATTAATCTTTTGTGTGGGACTGTGTCAAATGCCTTGCTGAAGTCTAGGTAGGCCATGTCCACAGCCCTCCTGATCTACTACTTTGGTCACCCAGTCAAAGAAATCTATCAGATTTGTCTGGCATGACCTTCCTGCTGTGAATCCATGCTGCCTTGGGTCCTGAGCCCTCTGGCCTCTAGATACTCAACAATTCTTTCCTTCGAAGTGATTCCATCATTTTCCTACCACTGAGGTTAAACTAACAGGTCTGTAGTTTTCGCTTCTGCCTTGCTCCCACTTTTGTGAAGGGGAATCACATCTGCCCTTCTCCAGTCCTCGGTACCACCCCATCCTCCCATGATTTGTTAAAGAGGGTAGTCAGTGGTGTCACTAGTTCTACCCTTAGTTCTTTTAGAATTCTGGGATGAATCCCATCAGGCCCCATTGCTTTGTCCACCTTCAGTTTTAAGAGTTCTTTCAGAACCCTTTCTTCTGTAAATGGGCTGGTATCAACTTCTGTATCCAGAGTGTTTCTACTGTTTGTTTTAGGTACCTCCCCCTTCCTTTGTAAATACTGAGCAAAAATATTTGTTTAGTATCTCTGCCTTTTCACAGTCACCCTCTGCCCACCCTTCCTCCTCTTTATTAAGCCTCACTAGCCCTCCCTTGGTCTTCCTTCGCTCCCTGATGTACCTATAAAAGGTTTTATCCCCCTTCTTAACAGAGTTGGCTATCTTTTCCTCGGTTTGGGCCTTTGCTGTTCTGACTGCCTTCCTAGCTTCCTTTTGCTTTAACTGATACAGTTCTCTGTCCTGCTTCTTCTGTGATTCCTTGTACTTCCTGAATGTTCTCTTTTTCTCTTGAACCTTCACTGCCACTTCGTTTGAGAACCATAGTGGTTTCTTACATCATTTTGTTTTGTTAATTTGCTTCACACAAAGGCTTGTTACCTCTGTGATGGCAGTTTTTATTATTCCCCATTGTTCTTCCACCCCTCCTTCCTGCCCATTTGCTAGTGCATTCCTTAGGCACTCACCCATTTTGGCAAAGTCAGCCCTCCTAAAGTCCAGTACTTTTGCCTTCTCAAAATCCTTTTCAAATGCCTTCTCAAAATCTATTGCTACTGCAGCAGCTGGTGCCAGAAAGTTACTGGCCTGATATATAATATTTATAAGGGAATGTATATGATCTCTGCTGAGCCAACCCGGGACAAAACTAACTTGTCAAGGATGTATAAGGTGGGGAAGCAAGGGGTTTAGCCTGGTAGCCAGAATTTTTGCAAAAATCTTGCTATCCGAATTGATAAGTGAAATAGGGCGATAGCTGGATGGTAAAGTGGCATCTTTCCCTTTTTTGGGAAATACAGTAATGATTGCCTCCCGAAGGGATGGGGGGAGGGATCCTGAACTAAGGGCCAAATTAAAAATGTCACTAAGTGGGGGGATATCAGTGGTGCAACTAGGCTCCACATTTCAGGGGAAAATCCATCCCCACCAGGGGCCTTCCCATGATTTAAATTGCAGAGTGCATCTGTGACCTCTTGAGGGGTAATGGGAGACTCCAAGGTAGCAGCTTGCTGAGGAGTTAAATGACAGATAGGTATAGATCTCAGAAAGGTTCGTACCTGTACAACATTGAAAGTGCCGGAGGGAGAATATAGCTGTTTGTAGATATCTGTCATAATTTCATTTATGCATTCTGGTTGGACTTGCACAGGGCCATCTGGTGCTTTGAGTCTGGGAATATGGCTCTCAGCCCTCTGTTTCAGGAGTCTGTAGGCTAGTACTTTCCCAGCCTTCTCTCCCCCCTCCCTGTATTTATGCCATAGTCTGAGGAAGGCCAATTGAGCTTTCCTAGCAAGTAGGTCCTGTACTTGATGATAGATTTTAATGATTTCCTTGCCTATCGGGGAATGTAAGGAAGTGTGCAGCATACTTTTAAATTTGGTCTTGAGTTCTATAGGACGGGATTCCAATGTTTTAAGCTGGTGTTCTCTCTGCCACCTGCGATACGCCAAATATCCCATGATAGCCCCTCGTATGGTGGCTTTCAGTGCCTCCCAAACCATTGTTGGGGCGACCTCCATTGTAGCATGATCTTGTAGAAAATTAGTGACCTGTATCCAAAGCCATTGAGGGAAGTTAAGGTCCCTCAAGAGAAGCGGGTCCAAACGCCAACTCGGGGATCTAGGAGCTGAGGGACTACTTATCGTGTGACGTTGTACCGGAGCATGATCCGATGTGATAATTGGATGAATTACAGCATCATTGGTGCTGTTCATAATAGAAGGGGATACAAGCCAGTAGTCCAGCCGAGAGTGTGAGTTATGCACCGGAGAAAAGAATGTATAATCTTTGTCCCGCGGGTGCAGAATGCTCCAGGGGTCTTGTAACCCCATATCTGTGATCAGCTGCTGCAGTGAGAGGCGAGACTTCTGATGATGATCTGGGCAGGTGGACGTGCGATCTAGGAAAGGTCCAGGGGAGATTGAAATCACCCCCTAAGATTATGGGGACCTGTGGAGAGGCTAAGTAGCTAATAGCTTGGGCCAGCGAGTGAAACACTTCAGGCTGGTCATCATTAGGGCCATACACATTAGCTATCACTAGGGTACCTGTCGGAGTTTCCATCAAAGCCACCACCCATCTGCCATCTCTATCTTGCTGCACTTTTAATTGTGTCCACTGAAGGGATTTGTGAAATAAAATAGCTACCCCCCATTTGCAGGTGGAGGCTGAAGAAGAAACAACCTGTCCCACCCAAAAGCCTTTCAGCCTGTCATGGTCCAACTTTTTCAACTTAGTCTCTTGTAGTAGGGCTACCTGCACACCCAGTCTCTTGAAATGATTCAGCACCTGAGAACGCTTTGTAGGGGTATTAAGGCCACGTACGTTCCAGGTGATATAGCGAATGTCAGCCATAGTCTAAAAGTGGGAGGTCAGATTTAGAAGGGAGTGAGCTATAGAAACTAATAGATACTGAGAGTGAAGGTCTGCCCCATATCATCTGAACCAGAAAGTCTGTTGTAATCAATTTAAACACCACCAGCAAGGGATCCCAAATACACACACGACCCCCCAAGCATGTACTAATCACGATCTGGAAAAACCTATAAACAATTTCAACTTGTAAAACATAATATTGACTAATAACAGCATTTAACCAACTATATACACATATTGGCCTGTCCACAGCCATTAGGAGTCCCAAAGGCAATATGTCACTGACCGAAATTGCAATACCTCTTTTGGTATCCGTGGGGGTTGGCTTGGGATCAGTACAGGAGGAAATACCCTCCAGAACAGCTTGTCTATACTACGGGGTGTAAAAATACAGTTAGAGCTAAGACCACCCCCGAGAACTTATGAGAGGAGTCCCCTTGGGACCATGGGGCCCTAGGCACATAGCAGGATATCCTCAAAAGCATGTCCCAAAAGGAGTTACAGTACTCCAATATTCCCAGCTGATAGATGAGGGATAGGGAGAGCTGAGCTCAACACTTCTAGCAATTTAGATCCCATGGCAGGCCAAGGGATGAGAAGCTAACACATAAAGAGAGAACCAAACAGAAAAAAGGAAGTTCCCTTTCCCATATTACATACTCAACCACCCATTTTAAACTGGTACCATACAGTCGGAACATGTCCTCAGTCCGGGGGTTATGAGACAGGTCTGGGAAGACCAATTGTAGCTTCGAGAGATCCATCTCATGAGTTCTCAGTAGGAAGGCCAGCTGCAAGTTCTAGAGATGCAGCAACTATGTTGGCCCAGGATTTGCTTTGAGATGTGGAGAGCACAGGTCTTGAGGATGTCAACCCACACATGTCCATCTCTACCCCTTCTGAAATCCCTTGTGCAGTATCTTAGTCCTGCAAGTCCGGTTGTAGAATGGCAAATGGGTTAGGTGAGAAGAAAGTGTGCAGATCTATGGGATCTTGCTGATCTGAAAGTTGGTCTGAGTGAGCCATTGCCTGCAGACTCAGGGGAGCCAGCTGTTTCAGTAGGATGTTGTTGTCGATCATGATGATGAGATGGTTGCCATTTCCTTGGCCTCGATGGTAGCGATGTGCCAAAAATCCGCACACCAGACTCAGGTATGTCTTGCTTGGGAGCCGAGGAAATATTTGCTGCAGACGGAGAGGGAGAGTGTTGTATTTGCTCACACTGATTGTTGGGGTCCCGAAACTCCGCAGAATGTCTAGCCCGCAGGAAGTCCATCAAGCTCTCTGGGGTCTCAAACAGAAGGGGGGAGACCCACTCTGCATAATCTGAATGGACGCTGGATACCGCAATAAGTAAGAGTAGTTTAGTTTTTGTAACAGTCTCCGTGCCCAGGCATATTCTTTACAGTGATCGGAGAGTTCTTTAGAATAGTCCTGATAGAGCTGGATATGATGCCCTTGCAAAGTAATTTCCACCGCAGTTTGAGTAGCAGCCAGAATAGATTATTTCTACCTAAAGTCCAAAAATCTGGCAAGCAGGGGTCTGGGCCTTGCTCCAGGCCTTGGTACTGGGGCAAGCGAGTGATGCTCTCATTCTATTTGAGAGTGAAAATCAGCTGGTAATTTGAGCAGCTTCAGGAGGGATGACTGTAAGAAGTCGATGGCTGATTTCTGTTCTGCACCTTCCGGAAAGCCAATAAGCTGTATATTATTTCAACCACTGCAATTTTCCAGGTTATATACTTTATTTTGTAGTGTGTGGATTAGTTTGGCCTATTCCCTCAGAGTAGTAGTTATTTCATGAAGAGATGCATCATGGGAGCATATTTGTCACTCATTGTGGAAAAGCCTAACTTCGATCCCTTGCAAAGTTTGCGTAGTGGCATTGACTGCAATTGTGAGTTGTGCCATTTGGGTCATGAGCTGGCTAAACATCGTTTCAGTTCCCGATGATTCTGCAGAAGGCTGCATATTGTAGGTCGCACCGCAAATCCACCTTCCGAGAGAAAAGACGAGTGATTTTCAAAAGAGAACTTGCAAGAAAAGTCCCAAAATTATGCCCAGGGGATTCCTCTCTCCTACGATAAAAAATTCTGGCAGAAATAGAGGGTCTTAGTGGTGGCTGATGTCAGATTTATCCCCGTGTTGCAAGAGCTATCTCTCTATGTGACCATACTAGAGCAGGGCTAGGCCACGCCCCCACCTTGAGGTTACTAGATACTATTATTCCTAAGTCCTTCTCATGCTCTGTAACCCTAATATCCTCCCCTCTAGGGTGTCTCCTTTGGGTTCTTGTGCCTCAGGTGCATCACTGCACATTTCTTGACATTGAATTTTAGCTGCCAAATCTCTGCCCATCAGGAGGGATGTGAAGAAGTATTTCTTCATGGAAAGGGTGGTGGATCCCTGGAACAGCATTTCAGCAGCAGTAGTGGGGGTAAAAATGGTTGAAGGGTTCAAAAATCATGGGACAGGCACAATAGAATTATAAGGGTAAAGAAGGGAAGGAAATATATGGTGCCGTAGATCAAGTGAGGTCTACAGCATAAGAAAAAAAAATGATAATATGGGCAGACTGAGCTGGCCAAGTGGCCCTTATCGGCTGTCACATCACATTCTAATATACAGAGACTGATTTGTGCGTGTCTGCTGAAAGTGTCAGGATGACATTTTCCTGAGAGATTGTGACCTGTCTTTAGAGAAAAGGAGGTAACCAGGTGCCACAGCTGCCAACCTGTGGGCACCAGGGACTGTGTGAGAAAACCTGCATTGAGAGAAATATCTGCATTGATCCAGTAGACAGTCTGGGAGAAGGCCAGTTAGTGCTATTGCCACGTACTGGCTAATGTTCCACATTAGGTTCCAGAAGCCTGGACGTGAGTGTGAGGTATGTGATTCCTGATCCTTAGACTGGTCTGCTCTGCAGAGGAGGAGGAAGTGGGAAGAGCTTGCAAGTTCAAATGACTGCGAATGCAGAGTACCTGACTTCCATCCACAGGCACCTGAGCCCTGAAGCATCTTTGAGTTGCCCCCCCCCCCGCCAACTGCAACAACTGAACCATCAACAAGAAAGGAAATGTACCTGCAGAGGAGCCTAGGTGACAGGGAAGTTGGTACACCAAAACTCTAAGTACTCTTAGGGCTTGCCCTGCAAGTAGGGAAGTTTGTACAAAGTTGCCACCAAATCTACAGATTTGGCCAATGGGCCAGGAGTTACAAATACTTCATTGGAGGGTCTCCCATTTAAGCAACTGCATGGTCTGTGAGGTTTTGGGTTTAACTGTTCTACTTGTTTTAAAGTGCACCACCACCAGCCAACCAGATGAAAAGTCACCGGGCTTGCACATTTCCTATGGCTTGGTACTAGTAAAGCAAAGAGAGCTCCATTTAAGATTTAAGGGTGAAGACTGGCACCAGTGGGTTGTACCCAAAGTACAGGTGGGCTGGTAATGCAGAAGGCTTTATAGTTTACTTGCTACTGCATTGCCTTGCCTGGTGGGAGGTGGGTGCTGTTACAGTTTAAAAGTGCTTATTGGCTGAGCCTAGTTAGGTACTTAATTTTGGTCCTGCCACAAGAGTTCATGAGATTCTGTTTAAAACCAGTTTGCTTTACATTCCCCCAACCCTTGTGAATATTCCCCAATAAATATTTTGCTGATATTTTACATTTTGCCTCATGGGAATATTATTAGTGTAAGCTACTAATTGCAGTTTTGTTGAATTTAAGGTTGCACTGTGATTTTACACATGTAGGGGTACACTGCCAGAAGGTAGGAAGGTACTGCATCCAAGGGGGTTGTGCTGCTTTGACACCAGGCCCACTTAAATTTTACTCTAGGCAGAGGCACCACTCTAAACTTAAAAGATCTGGATTCAAACTCCCAAATCAGGAAAATCAGAACCTGGGCACTTCAACCTTGTTGGAGGCCACAAGATGTGGTAGTAACCACAACATTCACAGGAACTCAGTTACATAATACCCGTTTCTTCTCCATTTTTAGTCTACTTTACCACTTTTTTTTACAATTGAAATAATAAAAGGAGCACTCCTTTTAATATGGCTCATACCAGGTTTTCATTAGTATTATGCTTTTTAACACACATGTAACCCCCCTGCAAATGGGGGTTCCCAAAAGACTTCCAGGAGCTTGCTTGAATGCTCCAAGCCTGAATGGTGTTTGGCGTTTTAGCCATTTATCAGTGAGTGTTTTTAGAACCTCTGGTACTGTCTCTTTAAGAGCTGTCTGCTTGCAGACATAATTAGTTTGTATGGGGGGACTGTGTGCTTCTCTGAGTACCACTCGAGCTGCTGCCAATTCACTTCATTTTGCAGTCACTAGAGTGCAAAGGAACCTATCTGAAAGATGTAACTGTTTGCCAGAAATTATTTAGAGTAATAACGAAATTACAGTTTGTCTAACCTGCTTTCTTTGCAGTCAGAACTGTGTCTGCTAGTTCCCATTCTAGTTTTGAACTGCTGAACTGGACCAATCAGTGTGGGGTAAGCTAGCTCTAAAATGGTGCCTTGGACGAATCAGAACTTGGACTCATAATCTGAGCCAGCCACAAGGGATTGTATGGGCAGTGACTCTGGGAGATGGTTTAGACTTCAGTGCCTTTTTGGACCAACAGCAGCAGTCTATTGTGAGTGACAGCCAATCCAGTCAAGAACTGGGAGAAACTCAAAGGAAGTGCCTGTTTTGTCGGTTGGAGTTTCAGTTGAGCTTTGGCAGTGAAGAAGGAAGAAACTCTGTGTCCTTCAGTGCACAGTTTCAGTCAAAAATGCAAGGCCCAGAGTTCCGGTCTGCAGCTTGTGTAACTGCTTGTTAGGACTGAATCCGTCCTGTGAAAAGAATCAAAGGATCTCTGAAGAGTAGAAACCAGGCTCACCCTGTAGAAGACTGGAGAAATTGTTGAATTGCACTCTGTCAGGAACTGAATCTGCTGTGTGTTCTCCCGGGTATTGTGCAGTAATTGCGATCGGGATAGAGAAGCAGCCTGCCTGGTATAGTACTTCCTTTTTTTTTTACCATATAAATGTGTGAAGAGTCTCTTGGAGCTCAAGAGTAGCCCTGCTGATATTGAAGGACCCTATCTTATTTGGAGGTCGTGAGTACTAATTCAGGGTCTCTCCTGTTGAATTGCCACATTAAATCCAAATGGAATTACTGTACTGCTGACTGTTTAATTCTCCTTTTCTCTGTGTGAAAGGGCCCCTACCAGCTGCCACGGTTTGGACTAGCCACTAGGGCTTGGGTACCCAGGGACAGTAACTGATAGGGATAGGCCTGTGCACAGAGCCATAGGTAGATTATTAGAGTGATAAGCTAATTAACCTGATTTCCCCCTGTCCTTGTTATATCCTGCCTGAGGTATTTGTCTATGTTAAAGTACTGTACTGTGATTGTTGCACTGTATCTCATTTCACAGGAGGTCCCAGTGCCGGAACCAGACCTGGAGGTAAGTGTATACTGTGAAGGTAATTCTGATATATTGTGTGGGCCACTAGTGGGAAGAAAGGGGGGTTGCAGTGTCCCAGAGGGCTGTGACCAAGTTAGTTTAACTATTGCAACCCTGACCTCTGGGTGAGGCACCCGCCATTGGATCCAGGCCCTCAACCTGTTAGTGGCAAATCAGGCAGGGTAGTAGCCCCTGGATAGCGCCATCTAGGGGTTACATTTGGAGGCTCACCGCTGGGATTGTGTGTCCTCTAGTGGCCATATTCTGAACCACTGTTAAGAAAAATGGGTACCCCGACAGAAGTGGCTGGCACACGGCTGGTGGAGGGTGTACTGGGAGGAGATCGACCTCTCAAATGCTATGCTTATCCTGGACATCCCCTGGGTATCAATACAGACACTGTGCAGGGAGTACTTTCCAAGGTGGAAGGTTTACAAAACCTGTGGTGGTGGGTCGGCATGCTAATCTGCTCACCCACACTTTCCTGGCCCTAGTAGAGTTTAAGGATCCCATAGATAGCTCCAAAGTGCCACAGACCATTACCCCAGAGGGAGCCCTCACTGCTTGGAGAGTGATAACTAAGGACAGTAAGACCGGGGGATCAGCCCTCCACTATCTGAAACTTTTGAGGAGAAATTTGCTGAATGGTTGCTGGAGAGGGAAACTGTGGAGGACTTGAAGAAACTATTCTTGCCACCTGGGGTGTTCCTCCCAACACCTCTCCCGCTCACAGTGCCCGTGAATGGTGGCTGAACCAATGCAGACTCCTATTTCTGCACCTGCCATTAGTCATGACTCTCACAAGGTTGAGGATCTTCTCTGGCACCTCCCCACCCCCAAGGGGAGGATGACTGGGAGACCTGGATAGACTATGTTGCCCCCAAGTGCTAGAATGGCAATGCTCGGAAGGCGAAAAAGCCAAAGAGGGTGTGAGAGCCTCCGGTGTCCTGCCCTGGCTACCATCTGTGCTAAACGGGCCAGTAACCCTGAAGCGACTGCACAGGCCTATCTTGAGGCCTTGGAGAATGTGTATGGGAGCCCAGATTCTGATGAGGACCTATGGTGGAAGTAAGAAATGCACAACAGTACCAAGGGAGCTGTTGTCTGTGTATGTCTCTCGGCTGGAAAATTGTTGCAAGAATGCCTCAGAAAGGGTAGTTTGCCAGCGATTGAACTGGACCGAACCAGACTGGACAGAATCCTTAAGTCTGCCCCCTTCTCAGAACTGCTGTTGCTTCAGTTACGCCTGGCACCTGCTGACATAGATGATGTGAGACGGCATCTGCAAGAGATGTTAGCTGCTGGTGTAATACAAGAATCCAGAAGCCCTTATGCTTCCCCCATTGTGGTAGTGAGGAAAAAGAATGGAACAGTAAGGATGTGTGTGGATTATCGCACCTTAAACCGGCGGACTATCCCTGATCAGTACACAATGCCCCGCATTCAGGATGCTTTGGACTGCCTAAACGGGAGCAAGTGGTTCTCTGTGCTGGATCTCTGCAGTGGGTACTACCAGATCCCGATGGCCCCAGAGGACCGTGAGAAGACGGCCTTTATCTGTCCGCTTGGCTTCTATGAATTCATGAGGATGCCTCAAGGGATTTCAGGTGCCCCAGCCACTTTTCAACGATTGATGGAGTGCAGTGAGGACAGGACTTACTAGAGTGCCTGGTATACCTAGATGATGTTATTGTGTTTGGCAGCTCACTGGAGGAACATGAGAGCAGATTATTTAAGGTATTGGACCGACTGGAGGACTTTGGCCTTAAACTGTCCATTGATAAGTGTCAATTCTTCCAAACATCAGTAAAGTCATGTGGGACACATAGTATCCACCGAGGGAATAGAGACCGACCCAAGTAAAGTTGAGGCCTTGACCACCTGGCCACAGCCCAAAAATCTAAAAGAACTGCAAAGATTCCTGGGATTCTGTGGTTATTATCGGCGCTTCATCAAGGACTATTCAAGAGTGATCCGCCCTTTACTTAGCCTTACTCAAGGGTATCCCCCAACCCACAAAAAATACCAAAAGTCAGCGTCCCTCAAGACTGAAAGAGTGTATTTTCATCCGAGTGAAGTATTTGGGGCCCGCTGGACTCCTGATTAATGAGACTGCTTTTCATGAGATCATATATCAACTTACCCATGCTCCAGTGCTGGCCTATGCCAATCCAAGAAAACCTCACGTCCCCACACTGGATGCTAGCTTGCAAGGGTTGGGGCTGTGTTGTACCAAGAGCACGAATGGCCTGAGACCAGTGGCCTTTGCCAGTAGAAGCCTGACCCCATCCAAAAAGAACTATCCTGTACATAAGTTAGAGTTCCTAGCTTTGAAGTGGGCTATTGTTGACCAATTCCATGAGTACTTGTATGGGGCTAAAATACTAGTAAAAACTGACAATAATCCTTTGACCTATGTGCAGACCTCAGCTAAGTTGGATGCCACTGGCCATAGGTGGCTTTCTGCATTATCTACATATGACTATGCTCTCGAATACCGAGCAGGTCTGAACCACATAGATGCTGATGCTCTCTCCCGGAGGCCTGTTCCCCAGAATGATTGGGTCCGATTGTCAGAACCTGACATTCGGGCACTCTGCCGGAAGTTTGACAGGGAGGAACAAATGTCCAAGGACGCAGTGGACTGCATGGTGGATTGCTTGGGACCCTCTGAGAATTGCATACCTGCTGCTTATTGCCACTTTTCTGCAATAGACATTGGTGCACTGCCTCAGCTGGACAATGACAGTATTCGAGGGCTCAACTCGCGATCCCATGATCAAAGCAGCTTTAGAAGCCTCTATGCAGGAAAAGATGTGTCCAAATTACGCTCCACTGATTTGAGAACTGCACTGTTATACAAAGAAGGTCCTAAGTTGAAACTGATCAAACTGTTATACAGAGAACAGTAGACAGAGGGGGACAAGTAGACAAACAACAACTAGTGCTGCCACTGCCTTTGAGACTCAGTACTGAGGTCCTTGCACAACCACATAGGGCACCTTGGTATAGACAGAACACTTGACTTGGTGAGATCCAGATTCTATTAGCCTAAGATGGGGGCTGATGTGGAGCAACACATTCGAACTTGAGTAAGCTGCTTACAGAGGAAAGCTTTGCCCCAGAGGGCTGCCCCCTTGTTAACATCACCACCAGTGCACCCATGGAGCTGGTCTGTATTGATTTTCTGAGTTTGGAGTCAGATCAAAGAAATATCAGTAATGTGCTGGTGGTCACTGACCATTTCACGAGATATGCCCAAGCTTTCCTCACAAGACCAGAAAGCATCCACTGTGGCCAAGTACTTGTAGAAAACTTTTGTTCACTATGGGGCTCCACAAAAATCCATTCTGATCAAGGGAGACTTTGAGAGTCGTCTGATCAAAGAGATGCTTTCTCTCTGGGGAGGCGAAAGTCCAGAACCACTCTTACCACCCCAGGGGACCCACAGCCTGAACATTTCAACGCGACTTTGCTAGATATGCTAGGCACCCTGCACCCAAAGACAAGCCTAGATGGAGCCAACAAATTAGCACCCTGGTACATGCTTATAACTGCACCAAAGTGATGCCACTGGATTCTCCCCTACTGCCTGATGTTTGGAAGAAAGCTCGACTACCAGTAGATGTGTGTTTTGGGGTCTCTCCTGATGGGGTTCAAGCTGACAACTATTTACAGTATGTGCAAAAGTTAAAGGCCCAGCTAACTCATGCGTACTCAACTGGCTCAAACCATGGCTGCCAAAAGAAATCTGGCCAACAAAGAAAGGTATGATAAAAGGTGAAAGCACAGGAACTCCAGGAGGGAGATCGGTATTGCTAAGAAATCTGGGACTGCATGGCAAGCACAAGATTGCTGACAGATGGCACCATCTCCTCACATTGTAGTGGGCAAACTAGATGATCTGCCAGTGTACAAAGTAAGGCCTGAGAATAATTCAAAAGATGTAAAACAATGCATAGAAATCATTTACTGCCCATTGGACAAATCTTAATTGAGTCTGAGCCCTAGAAGATGCCCCTCTGGACCAGTGACTAGAGCTGCTGCTAAGAAAGATCAAGAAAGTCTGCACCTACAGAAGGAAAGTTAAAGTGTTCCCTCCACAAGTCCCAGTTGAGCATGACTGTCAGTCCATATCGGAAGAAAGTGAGAGTGACTTTGAATACTATCCTTCTTACGAACTGAGTCAATTGTTTGGGCAATCCCTAGTCAATACTGGAGACAAAGCTGGGCCTTCTGGACTGTCCAAGCCCCAGCTTCATCCCTGGAGCCAATGCTCCCAGAAAGTGAAGTGCAAAGCATCAGATCAGATGAAATGGAATCATTGTGCATGGTTGAACTGTTTGAGCTTTCAGGGGAGGAAAATGATAGATTGGGGCAGACTGGTGATACACCCGAACAAGAAGACTATTTTGAGTGCCCTGACAGTCCACTGCCAGTGTCAAAGCTCTCATGCGAGTCAAATGTTGTGGACTCAGAAACTGTAACTCCTGAGCTGAAAGTGCCCCAAGTTCTAGCCTCTACCCCATGGAGACTCCCTGACAAGTGAGGACAATGCTGAAAATGAGGCTCAGAGTGCAGAGACTGTAACAGTTCCCCTAGAAAGACTGGTCGAGCTGTAAAGCCTGTGGTGCACCTCAGTTATGATTCCCTTGGGAGGCCTGTGGATTTGCCTCTCAATGTTGTCCATAAAGGTGTATGTCCCAGGCTCATTGCCCAAACTGAGCATCAGTGCTAACTCCAAGTTACTTGTGTTGCCCTCTAAGTATGGTGCCCTTGCCCGTCCAGCCCCAAGGTAACTGATAGGAAGGGCCCCTCTCTTCAGGTTTCATGTACAAGAGGTAATAACTTGAGTTATGGTACAATGTGTGTAATACTGTGTAAAGAGTGATGTACTGCAATGTTTCAGAAATGTGTTCTTGGTAAAATGATATATTGACTGATGATTACATGTGTGAGCCTAATGCAAATGTATACGGTTGCAGTTAAAACTTATGGGTACTTGCTTGAGCGGACGTCAAGCTTTCCCAGGCCAGGAAGGGTGTAACCCCCCTGCAAATGGGGGTTCCCAAAAGACTTCCAGGAGCTTGCTTGAATGCTCCAAGCCTGAATGGTGTTTGGCGTTTAAGCCATTTATCAGTGAGTGTTTTTAGAACCTCTGGTACTGTCTCTTTAAGAGCTGTCTGCTTGCAGACATAATTAGTTTGTATGGGGGGACTGTCTGCTTCTCTGAGTACCACTCGAGCTGCTGCTAATTCACTTCATTTTTGCAGTCACTAGGAGTGCAAAGGGAACCTATCTGAAAGATGTAACTGTTTGCCAGAAATTATTTAGAGTAATAATGAAATTACAGTTTGTCTAACCTGCTTTCTTTGCAGTCAGAACTGTGTCTGCTAGTTCCCCATTCTAGTTTTGAACTGCTGAACTGGACCAATCAGTGTGGGGTAAGCTAGCTCTAAAATGGTGCCTTGGACGAATCAGAACTTGGACTCATAATCTGAGCCAGCCACAAGAGGATTGTATGGGCAGTGACTCTGGGAGATGTAGTTTAGACTTCAGTGCCTTTTTGGACCAACAGCAGCAGTCTATTGAGTGACAGCCAATCCAGTCAAGAACTGGGAGGAACTCAAAGGCGCCAGTTTTGTAGGTTGGAGTTTCAGTTGAGCTTTGGCAGTAAGAAGGAAGAAACCCTGTGCTCCTTCAGTGCACAGTTTCAGTCAAAAAACGTGCAAGGCCCAGAGTTCGGTCTGCAGCTTGTGTAACTGCTTGTTAGGACTGAATCCGTCCTGTGAAAAGAATCAAAGGATCTCTGAAGAGTAGAAACCAGGCTCACCCTGTAGAAGACTGGAGAAATTGTTGAATTGCACTCTGTCAGGAACTGAATCTGCTGTGTGTTCTCCCGGGTATTGTGCAGTAATTGCGATCGGGATAGAGAAGCAGCCTGCCTGGTATGGTACTTCCTTTTTTACCATATAAATGTGTGAAGAGTCTCTTGGAGCTCAAGAGTAGCCCTGCTGATATTGAAGGACCCTATCTTATTTGGAGGTCGTGAGTACTAATTCAGGGTCGCTCCCTGTTGAATTGCCACATTAAATCCAAATGGAATTACTGTACTGCTGACTGTTTAATTCTCCTTTTCTCTGTGTGAAAGGGCCCCTACCAGCTGCCACGGTTTGGACTAGCCACTAGGGCTTGGGTACCCAGGGACAGTAACTGATAGGGATAGGCCTGTGCACAGAGCCATAGGTAGATTATTAGAGGATAAGCTAATTAACCTGATTTCTCGTCCTTGTTATATCCCCCTAAATAAATCAGAGCTGCTTGTTTCAGCAAAGTTATACTGCCTGAGGTATTTGTTCATGTTAAAGTACTGTACTGTGATTGTTGCACTGTATCTCATTTCACAGGAGGTCCCAGTGCTGGAACCAGACCTGGGGTAAGTGTATACTGTGAAGGTAATTCTGATATATTGTGTGGGCCACTAGTGGGAAGAAAGGGGGTTGCAGTGTCCCAGAGGCTGTGACCAAGTTAGTTTAACTATTGCAAACCCTGACCTCTGGGTGGAGGCACCCGCCATTGGATCCAGGCCCCTCAACCTGTTAGTGGCAAATCAGGCAGGGGTAGTAGCCCCTGGGATAGCGCCATCTAGGGGTTACACACATATAGAATAGCGTATGGGTGACCATACACAACAAGGCTATGTTTCCATAGAGGGAATGTGAAGATGTTATACAGACCTTGAGAGAGAAGCTTGAGATGTCTGTATGATGGCACCACATTCCCAAGATGGAAATATAGCCTAGTTGTGTATGATCACCCACACACTGTTTTATGTAGTACATGGTTCCCCGAAATTTAAAAAAGCTTAATTTCACACGGTTTCATACCTTGTGTTCACGCTCCCACTTGCTCCCTGTTCTTGCTGCAGTCCTGCTCTGCTCCTGACCCACTGAAGGTTCACAGAGGCAGCGATTTAAAAAAAACAGCAACTGACAAATTGATCATTTGGAAACACGGAGCCAACTGTGGCAGTCCGTGTCCAAACTATCTTAATGAACCACTTGCCCCACTGCTCACTAAGCGGCACCGCCATTTTAGACAGTATTTTTTTGTGAAAAGCAAAGCACTGTTTCTGCCAATCAGGTAGCAGGTCAAGGGGAAAAAGTTGTAGTATCATTGTGATGTCAGAATGATATTACAGCAACTCTCAGTTCTCTTTGCACTGTCCTACATTTTGAAAGACACTGTTTTCCATACACATTCCACAATAAGCCCTAACCAAATACTGTGTTATTATTACTATTATAATGAACTAACATTCAGGAGACAGTGCTACTTGACCTTATGGGACAACAGATGTGAAAAAACAGCTTAGAATACTGATAAAAACCTGATCCAAGTCATATTAAAGGGAGTACTCAGCTTATTAGTTCAAATATGAGCAAGAGTGCTAAAGCAGACTCAAAACTGGAGAAGATGATATCATACAAGTCAGGAAATAAGGGGCAATCTAAAATAGAATACAAAAGTATAGGTCAAAATTGTATCCACTATCTGCACTGCTGCTAGATAAAGGGAGGTTAAAAAGAGGAAGATAGGGACATAAAGAATTGAAATTTTTATTATATGATAAAAACCATTAGCACAGTTTATTTACAATAGCTTTCCTGAGAAATCAAATCCAGCCTCTGACCCTTTGCTTATAAAGCTGGATGCATCCAGTTTGCCACTCAAGCCTGCTAAAGAAAGAAAAACAGATACAGTACATGTTAGCAGTGAAAATGTTGACCTATACTTTTTATTCTGTTTTAGATTTCCTCTTGCCTCCTACCTTGTATGATACCCTTTCCTGAGGGCTGGGGGGATACTGGGATGCATAGGGAGAGGCATCGCCAGTAGAAAACAGGAAGTTATTATCCGTCTGTACAGACAGTTGGTGAGACCCCATCTGGAGTACTGCGTGCAGTTCTGGCGACCCAATCTCCACAAAGACATAGACAGGATGGAAGCTGTCCAGAGGAGGGCAACTAAAATGGTGCAGGGTCTGCACCAGAAGACATATGAAGATGACTCAAGGAGCTAAATATGTATAGCCTCGAGGAAAGGAGGGAGAGGGGGGACATGATAGAAACTTTCAAGTACCTCAAGGGAATCAACAAAGCCCAAGAAGGTAGCATCTTTAAAAAAGAGGTGTGCAAGAACAAGGGGCACAATTTGAAGATAGAAGGGGGCGCTCAGAGGTAACTTAAGTATTTTTTCACAGAGGATTGTGGATGCATGGAGTGGCCTTCTGGAGGAGGTTGTGGAGTCAAAAACAGTGGTGGAATTCAAGCATGCACGGGACAGTCATAAGGCAATTCTAGGGGATGGGGGTAGGAAGAAGTAGGCTGCTGGTTAACTAGGATCTGCAGCTTATCCATTAGGTAGGGAAATGGGAAGACTGGGTGGGCCAAGCAGTCCTTATCTGCCGTCAAAATCTATGTTTCTATGTTTCTATGTTTCCCCATTCTGAGTCTACTTTAGCATTACATTTGGGATAATAAGTGGACTGCTCCTTTAAATATGGCTATCTCCAGGTTTTCATCAGTATTCTGTGTTGTATCTGACTGCCAATTGCTCAAGATCACTTTTCTTGTGTGTAGAACTAACATGCAGCAGACACTGCTCCCTGACCTAATGAGACAATAGATGTACAAAAACACAGAAACCTAGACAATGACAGCAGAAAAAGACCAAGGGCCCATCTGATCTGCCTATAGTTTCCTACCTGCCCTGAGACCTATTGTCCATATAGGGTTTTATTCCTCCCTGTCCACCCCATGCTCCCCTCCCTACTGTTACTGACCTGAGTATCCACCAAACCCTTACATAGAAACATAGAAACATAGACTTTGATGTCAGGGAAGGACCGCTTGGCCCACCTAGTCTGCCCATTTCCCTACCTATTGGATAAGCTGCAGATCCTAGTTAACCAACAGCTTACTTCTTCCTATCCCCCACCAGAATTGCCTTATGACTGTCCCATGCATGCTTGAATTCTACCACTGTTTTTCACTCCACAACCTCCTCCGGAAGGCCGTTCTATGCGTCCACCACCCTCTCTGTGAAAAAATACTTCCTCACATTGCCCCTGAGCCATTTCCCCTCTATCTTCAAATTGTGTCCCCTTGTTCTTGCACATCTCTTTTTCTGAAAGATGCTACTGTCTTGGACTTTTTGATTCCCTTGAGGTACTTGAAAGTTTCTTTCATGTCCCCCCGTCCTTCCTTTCCTCAAGGGTATACATATTAAGCTCCTTTAGTCTCTCTTCATATGGTTGCTGTTGCAGACCCTGCACCATTTTAGTTGCCCTTCACTCTGTCTCAGCCATGCTTGAAACCATTTATGGTCTTGGAGCTCATCATATCTGCTGGCACACTGTTCCATGGCTCCATCACCCTTTCCATAAACCAGAACATTCTCACATCCCTCTTAAACCTTCCCACTCCAGTTTACACTTGTAATCTCAGGTTCTTGATTTTTTTTCTCCTGCTAAATAGTTCTCCACAGTTCACCTTGTTATTCCTTTCAGGAACTTGAAGGTCTCTATCATATTCGCATCACCCCTTGCCTGGTCTCTAGCAAGTATATGTTCAGTACCTTGGGGAAATCCTCATAAGATCTACCCTGCCGGCCCTGAATAATCTCTTGGTCACCCTACATTGCACTGTCTAGCCTGTCCCTGTCTTTCCTTAGGCGAGGACTCCAAAAATGAGCACAGTATTTCAGGTGCGGCCTCACACGTGACCTATATAGAGGTAGTAATAACTTCTTTTCCAGCTGTCAGTACCCCTTCTGATACACCCCAGCATCCATTTAGCCTTACTATAGGCCTTGTTACACTAGCTTAATTGTTTGAGGGAGTCACTAATAATGTCTCCTATGTTCCTTTCTTTTGCCGTACTGCTTGGTTTCACCCTTCCTATCCAGTTCTCTGTCCTGGGTTTTTTATTTCATATGTGCATCACCTTGCAATTTTTGGTGCTGAATTTCAACTGCCAAACCTAATACTGCCTCTCTAGCCTTTGTAATTCCCTCTGCTTCTCCACCCAGCAACCAACCAGCACTTTATTTATAAAGTGCATTTCAAAATCAAGGCACTGTTCAGACAAGAGCCACAGCACATAAAAACGACAGCAGTAAAAGTTACTTAAAATCAGTCTGGATAAGCCTGAAAGAATAAATAAGTTTTTAGCATAGTTTTAAAGCAACTGACGGTCAGGCACTCTCTTAACAGACGAGGTAGAGAGTTCCACAGGGTTGGTGCTGCAAATGAAAAGGCTCGAGTCTCAGAAGTTTTCAAACGAACCATGGGAACCTCTAGCAATCCCTCGTCGGCAGATCGGAGAGGACGATTAGGGGAGTAGAGAGTCAAGAGATCTTTCAGGTAGTCAGGTCCCTGTTCATGTAGGGCCTTAAAGGTAAGCAAACTTACCTTACAGGTGATCCGCCACTGAACTGGCAGCCAATGCAGCTCACACAGCACAGGCATAATGTGACTTGTCCTAGAGGTACCAGTCAACAGCCTGGCCACAGCGTTCTGCACTAGCTGCAAGCAGCGTGTATCTTCCCCAGATAGCCCTAGGTAGAGGGCATTGCAGTAATCAAGATGGGTAATAATGAAGGCGTGGACCAATGTTGGACAATCACCCGGAAGAACCAGGTGTTTCACTTAGGTGATATTCCTCAGATTGTAAAATGAGGATTTTACTACAGCCAACACCTGAGATTTCAGGGTCAGACCATTGTCAAAAATAACACCCAGGTTATGCACCCAGTCTGAGGTAGAGAGCTGGACACCATCAAGCCATAGGTCTGACATGTGCCCAGCCCCAGAACCCACCCCCGGGCGACCCGGGTCCACAACCAACACTTTAGTCTTATCCGGATTCAGTCTCAACCAGCTCGAGTTCATCCAGTCTTTGATCTCAGGGAGGCAACTATTTAGCATAGAGACTGCATCAACCTGTCCGGGCACAAAAGACATATACAGCTGAGTGTCATCTGCATAGCAGTGAAAACGTAAGCCGTATCATTTGATGATATCTCCCAATGGCAGCAAATACACTGCGAACAACATGGGCAGTAATATGGAACCCTGTGGCACCCCGCAGGACAGGAGGAGGGTGTCAGAGGAATAAATTCTGTGACCACCCTCTGAGACCTGCCTACAAGGAAAGATCGAAACTATTTGAGGACTGTACCTGACAGTCCACAAAGGAACCGCAGGGTCTCCAAAAGCACTCCATGGTCCACAGTGTCAAAGGGTGCTGAGAGATCAAGAAGGACGAAAATGGTACTAGCCTTTCGATCTCTCGCCATTAGAAGGTCATTAAGTACCCGAACAAGGGCAGTCTCTGTGCTATGCCTCTTCCTAAAACCAAACTGGAGAACTTCATAGACATTGTGAGTTACAAGGTGATCATCCAGCTGCAATGCAACCACCTTCTCAATAACCTTCCCTACAAAAGGAAGGTTAGAGACAGGTCGGTAGTTAACTGGATCGTCAGGATCCAAAGAGGGTTTTTAAGGAGTGGTCGAATGACTGCCTCCTTTAGGGGGTCTGGAAAGACTTCCCTCTCCAAGGATCTCCATACTGTTTCAGCTGGGATCGAGCAGATAGGATCTACACAACCCACTAATAGGTGAGTTGGGCCTGGATCCAAACTACAACAGGTTGGGCGCAAAGTCTGGATGATCTTCACAAAGTCCATGAATTCTGGTCAGCTGAAATCAGACCAGACAGACCAAGTGCTCACTACCTCCCATCGACCTCTGCAACCCCTCATGGAGGGAGCCTGGCCGATTCCAGCCCTAATGCTGGCAACCGTATCTGCAAAAAACCGAGCTAGCTCATCACACTTATTTTGTGAAAATGCTCTTCCGGGCTGAAGACCGATCAGATTGCACAATCTGTCAACAATTCGAAAGAGTTGAGCCGGTTGATTTTGTGCAGTAGAAATCTCCCTGGACAGGAACTCTGCCTTGTTAAGGGAGATTTCTGATTGATAGCCCACATAGTGTTCCATCAATCTAAGCCTGTCAGCATCAAGGCTGGACTTCCGCCATGCTCTCTCCAGCCTTCGACCAACCCGCATCAGCTCCTTCAAGGACCCATCATACCATGGGGTCCTTGGGCGAAGAGTGAGTGGTCAAACATGAACAGGAGCAATCAAATCTAGGGCATCTCCCACTGCCTTATTATAGGCTAGTACTAGATCCCCTGGACTCGTGCTTTCACTCAGCAATCCCGATAGGTCAAGAACTGATGACAGACCCTCTGGGGTAACTCCCCTTAAAGGGCAGTACTGAACCATCTCTGAAGGGGTAGGTCTATTTGGGGGGGCCCCAAAACTGAACCCTATGGTTTGATGGTCAGACCAACTGACTGGTTCCACCCCATGTCAGAGATCTCCCTCACCAGAAGGAACAGCAGATCCAATGAGTGACCTCCTATATGGGATGAGGAGGTAACAACCTGTGTAAGGCCCCACATTGTCATTAGCTGGAGGAGATTTTGACCAAACTGTGAGAGTTCATCATCGACCCAGGTATTAAAGTCCCCCAGAATAATCCATCTGGGAGACTCCAATACCATGTCGACGATGAAGTCCACAATCTCCTGCAGGAATAAACCCCCATCATCTGGTGGATGGTAAATGAGGAGTATCCTGCAACCTACACCCTCTACCATGATACACTCAAAGGATCTGGTAATTCCCACTGGAACCTCCACAAGGCTCAGTTTGGTCTTAAAGAAGATGGCTACACCCCCACCCCTACGATCCAGCCTCTGGCAGTGAATCACTGAGAACCCAGGTGGAACTGCAGAAGCCAAAATTGGGCCTGCATTTTCATCCAGCCAGGTCTCAGTAATGCATGCCAGATCCACCATTTCAACAAGATCAGCTGTATTAGCTGTCTTGTTTTTGATAGATCTGGCATTACATAACACTGCCTGGGTTGGATGAGATGCTGAGGAAGACCTCGGTTCCTGACCAGCATTAACTGCTGGGCCCTTGGGTATGGGAACAAGGCAGGGATTACCCCTGTCCTGGCACCATTTCACCCAAGGGTGTTGCCTGGTCCCTACCACCCCAATTCATCCCCACTTTCCATTCCCCGACCAGGCCCAGTTCCCGGCCCCTTCCTATTCCTCCTAGCAATTCCAACTCCCTGATCCCTTTGTCACTATCTACCCTATCATAGAGCTTTGTGTCATCTATGAAGAGACACACTTGCCCCAGATGCCCTGTCCAATGTAGCTGATTAACATATTGAAGATGATTGGACCCAGGACAGATCCCTGTGGCATCCCACTTGTCACCTCACTCTCTTCCAATTTGACAACATTTACCTCCCCCTTCTCCTGTCTCTCTTTCAAACAGTTTCCTACCCACCTATGTGTCTTTCACCTCACCCATGTTCTCCTGCCTCTTTGGCAATTTTCTCTGTGGCACAGAGTCAAAAGCCTTGCTGAAACAGAAGTGGAGTAAATCCAAAGTGTGGTCTTTATCTACTACCTTTGTCACCCAAAGAAAATGATCAGGTTGGTCTGACAAGACCTCCCGCCGCCACAGACCTATGCTGTTTATTATCCTGTAGACTGTTACTCTCTAGGTAGTACACAAAGTTCTCTTTGACAAGAGACTCCAGCAGTTTACCCACTGTAGAGGAAAGGCTGATGGGTCTGTAGTTCCTGTAAGTCCTCTGTAGCTCCTTGTCCCCCCCCCCCATATTGTGTAGCAGGACAACGTCTGCTGCCCTCCAATTTTTTGGAACTAACCCTGTCTGCACTGAGCTATTAAATAGCCCTACTAGGGGTCAAGCCGGATCAGCAGTCAATTCCTTGACCCCCCCTTGGGTACATTCCATACAGTCTTGTGGCTTTGCCTACCTTTAGGGCTTCAAGACCCTTCTAGGCCCTTTCTCTGGTAAATACTGGATGCCTTATTTCAGGAATGCCCTTGACAGCCACTTGAATTCCACTTTCTGGCATGGGACTACTGTCTTCCCCTTGTGAAGGCAGAGCAGAAATACTTATTAAGGATGCCTGCTTTTTACTCATCTTCCTCTATTACCATCCCTCCTTCTAGTAGCCTAACAGTACCTCCTCTCTGTGTCCTTTTTGCATTAATACATTGTATGTGAAGGATTGTTTTTCCCCACACTTGACCCCCCCTGCAATACTCAGCTCTGTCTCTGTCTTTGCCTTCCTGACCACCATCTTTGCATTCCTTGTTCTCATTTGGTACTCTACTCATTCTCCCTCCTTTTAGTATTCATTGTACCTGATGCAAGCCTTTTTCTTGGCCCTCACTGCTTCACTGACCCTTGTAATTTAGCTTAAAATACTAAGGGGCTTAATTTGGATAATCATATTTCTGAAGATATTTATAATAGTTCATTGGACTTGGGTTTTAAGTTTCGTGACATTTCTTTGGAGGAAGCTACACCATACCTTAATCAGATGAATTTAAGGGCTCGTAATGGGGATGTCCTAAATTGATTTAAAGTTATTCTCTTTGGTGTGGTATCTTATGGTTTTTCCTTTGATTGTTTCATTTAATTTTTATTTGTCCATTGGCACAGTTCCTGGATTTTGTAAGCTGGTGACTGTGATACCTACTTTTTAAATCTGGTGATAGAACTTTGGCCAAGAATTACAGACCCATTTCTTTATTATCTCCATTGTCCAAGGTTCTTGAGAGAATTGTTCTAGATCTGTTGTTGGAGTGGTGCAGTCAAGCAAAGCAAAAGCACCAAAACATACCAGTCTTTCACTGTACAACATGCCAATTTTGTTTTCTTTTTTGAAGGGTAGGTCAGTGCAAGGGCTGGTCACATAACTTCTCACACAGCAACACCAAGACAGATACATAACTTTTTTTAAATTTTTATATATATTTTTGTGGGGACAGAACACACAAACACACACAGACACACAGAGATACACAGACACACACATACACACACACACACACACACATATTGCTCTATGTCCTATTCTATATAATCATTCTTATTTTCTTGGGGGGAAACTACCACTTTGTGACATGACAGCATTTTTTTTCTTTTTTTTTTTCAAGGGTGAGTCAACAGAGTTGGTCACATACCACACAGAGGAACACCTGGACAGATACATAACATATTTTTTTTTTATATATATTTTTGTGGGGGAAGGAACACACACACACACAGGCACACACATCCTATCCAATATAATCTTATCTTTGGGGGGGCAAGGGCCATAAACACAGTGACACACGAAATCATTCAATCACACTACTAGTTTCTGTAAACACATTAAGGGGTTGTGAACACTGAAGGGGAAGGGCAAGTTTCACTATATCAGTACAACTACATATATATATATATATATATATATATATATATATATATATATATATATATATATATATATATATATAGTCATTGCAAAAAGCTTTGTTAATGCATCAGTTAGATTACAGCAACAGAAGTAAGAGAAATAAGGCATTAGGTTTCCAACCTAACACCTGAACTATCACCCCACCCCACCCTCCACACACCAAAAAATGGCTATGCCTTGGGTCATCAGCCTAACTCTCACCCCATTTCACGTGGTAAGAAGCTGCTATGGTACCGTATAGGAAAACAGGGTGAGAGTTAGCCCAATGACCCCAAGGCACACCCCAATGCCTGTTGGTGGGTGGAGGTGGGCTGGGGTGGGGTGGTAGGGTTGGGGTGTTAACGTTGGAAATGCTAATGCCTCATTTTCCTACTTTTGTTGAAGTAACCCTAACTGATGCATTAATGAATTTTTTGCAATGAATTTACTTACTTTTTGAGAAAGTATAATCTTACCCTTATATGTTTGTGGGAGTGCCAGTCTATAGTGTGTTTTGGATGAACAGGACCCTCTGGACCCTGTGCTCCCATGCATGCATATTGTATAGACATTGTAATTAACCTTCATCTCCCTGTGGGAGCACAAGGCCCCCATCACTCCATATTGGTATCCATTTGTGGGAGCTAAGGGCCCTACAGGCCCTGTGCTCCCATCTATCCACAAGTGTAGAGACATGGTAATGAACTCTCATCTTAGAGGGCCCTGCACTCCCACTACTGCATATTGCAGGGCCCTGCACTCCCATTACTGTATAATTGTATCCATATATGGGATGCACTGTCATTTTGCTACTCGGTCCTAAAAGGTGATTTTGCAGTCAGTGTGCGGAATCGTGTTTCAGGACCAATTAACAAAATGACAGGGCCAGTGTTCATGATGTGGTGTCCCAAAAAGTCCATGTTGAAAATTTGGTGCAAAAATACCCCAAAACGCCCAAGTTATGCTCAGTTGTTACAGTTCTTCTATGCACGCTTGTAACTTCAACAATTTTTAATATTTTCACTCCAGATTTTCAACATTGCCATTTTTTCCCACCACCTCATGAACAATACAGCTGTCATTTTTCACATCCTGCCCAGAATGAGTTTTCGATCCCATGGCACAGAATGGTGTGTATGCTGCACAAAATCCCCTTTTGGGATGGATTAATGAAATGAGAGTGTGAATATTCATGAGATGGGGTCCCCAAAAGGACATGTTGAAAATTTGGTGACAAAATTCCTAAAGATGCCCGAGTTACATACGTCCGTTGACTTTATTCTACGCACGCACATAACTTTGCTACTTTTCAATCTTTTGACCCCAAATTTTCAACAAAGCCATTTTTTCACACCACTTCATGAACAGTACAGCTGTCATTTTTCACATCCTGCCTGAAATATGATTTTTCACCTGTGGTGCAGAATGGCATTACACTTGCGCATAACTTCATTTTGCCTTGCATTTCACAATTTCTCTGTACCGTGGTACATAAGGTAGGGTAATAAGATGGTTAAGCTGACAATTAGGTCACTGTTGTTCAACACATGAAAGTGCAGGGCCCTCACCTACATACATATGCACATCTATGGAGGGATTTTGGACCCTGCGCTCCCACAGTAAAATAAGGATACTGTTCTACTACTTCAAAAAGAAGGAACATTCATTGCAAAAAACTCAGTTAATGCATCAGTTAGGGTTCCTATTACAGTGGCAATAGAAAGGAAATTCAGCAGTTCTTGCAGGATATCTTTATATCACTTGCCATGCAAGGCCAATAGAAATGGGCACATGCCAGATCTAAGATGGGGTGATTTCCTAGGTGACCCATGTCATCATGCAATGCACAGAGTACAGTCTGTTTAAATGTTGCTGGCAATGCAAGTTATAAGTGAAGAAATCTTTGGAGACCTTGGACTTCTCAATCTAGTAAGTTGTCTTTCATTTTGAGTTTGATCCATTCTCTTAACATCAATTTCACATCTCTGTTATCTGTAATGACTTGATTTGCTTCACCTTCTTTGGCTAGAATGTGGACAATCTCCTGGATAATTGGATCTGACTTTTGTTCTCTTTGCAGATCTTGAGCAGTGAGCTGAGACAATGAACTTAAGTTGATAGAACCTAAGTTGGAGTATGCAGTTGGTCGGCATTTTCCGGATGCACCAAAGGGTGTCAACCAAATGATTTGCATTGGTAGCAGATGGTGGTTCATCTGTATCAAATGTTTTATAGAGTGTCTTTTACCATTTGCTCTGGTATCTTCACCCAAGATGAATTACTTTTTCCAGTTGCTGCTGGACATCTTGATAGCGCATCTATGCAATTTAGTCCAGGACTATATTCTACCCAAAAATCATAGGTTAAGAGTGCAGACAACCATCTGTGTCTGGCCATGTCAAGCTTTACAGTTGTCTGTACATATGTTAAGAGATTATCTTTTTCATGGTAATATGTGCTCCATACAGGTACTGGTGGAAATGGTCCGCTATTGCCTTCTTTAATGCAAGGAACTCCAGTTTGTGTACCGAGTACTTTTTCTCAGCACTGTTGAGATTCCAGCTAGCAAAAGCCAATGGTTGCAGTCCTTCTGGGTATCTTTGATACAACACAACCCTGAGCCTGCTGAAACTGGTGTCTGTATGCAGAACATATGACTTTTGGGGTCTGCATAGGTGAGTACTGGTGCATGAATCAGACGGTAAATTATGTCTTCGAAAATCTGGTCACAATCAGCAGTACAATGAGTCCCAAATGGTTCAGATGGTTTAAAGTATGATTTGGGTTCAGTAGCCTTGTCAGAGGCATTCTTCCCTTTCTGCGCAGGTAGATAGCCTTAAGTCAGGTTAGAGAGGGGCCTTACTACTCTGGTGTAGTCTTTCACAAACCGCCTATAATATCCGCAAAATCCCAGAAAGTGCTGCAGCTCTTTCAGGATAGTGAGCTTTGGCCAGGTGGTCAAGGTTCTGACTTTGCTTTGGTCTGTTTGGATACCTTCAGCTGACACAATATGTCTGACATATCTAACAGAAGTTTGAAAGAACTGGCATTTATCTATGCAGAGTTTGAGCCCGAACTCACGGTCCCAAACTTTCATAAGTCTTGTCTCATGCTCTTCTAGGGTCTTGCCAAATACAATTACATCATCCAGATAGACCAAACATTCTAGCAGGTGCATTTCTCCTACAGCCTTTTCCATTAGTCTTTGGAAGGTAGCTGGGGCACTAGATATCTCTTGGGGCATCCATAAGAATTCATAAAATCCCAAAGGGCATATAAAGACTGCCTTCTCCTAATCTTTGAGGTCCATAGGTATTTGGTAATAGCCACTCCTAAGATCAACTACAGAAAACCATTTACTTCCATTGAGACAATCAAGAGTGCCTTGAATGCAGGGCATGGTGTACTGGTCAGGGATGGTTCATTTGTTTAGGGTCCTGTAATCAACTCACATGTGCACAAATCCATTCTTCTTCTTCACTGTCACTGCTGGTGAAACATATGGGCTATGATATTCTTGTATAATGCCAGCTGCCAGCAAGTTATTGCAGATGTCTCCTTATATCATCAATATCAGCGGGTGCCAGCTGGTGAGATCTTTTCATATTGCAGCATAAAGTGGTGCTCTTCTCCAGTCATACATCCTATATTCCACTCATAGAGGGAGAATACTTTGCTTCTCTCAGCTAGCTTGCTGCTGATATGGGTTTTCCACTTGTCTGGTATAGGGGAGTCACCAAAGTCAAACATGTCTGGAGCAAGACCAGTTGGGCAATGGTCTTGGGTTGGAGTGGGTTGCACAGCTGTGTCTGCACAGTAAACTCGGGCCAAAGTGCGTCCTTTCCTGATGACAATTTCTCTGTCATTCACATTCTTTACTAGACAGTAACTCATTTGGGTAAGCATGAGCTCTAAGTGGCAACACACTGGGCTTTACCAATAGTCCCTCTGGTAACCCATGTTCCTCAAGGTGCATCCAACATCAGTAACTGGTTTTTGATTTCCTTTTTGAAGTGTATCAGTCCACTGATACCACACTCAGCGTTAGGTGGTAATATGATTTATTTGGCATCCTTTCACCAAACTATTCCCTCCAGGTCATCTTGGTCCTCAGGGAGGGTCTTGATTTGTTTCTGATAACCTTTTTCCAATGAGAACGTGCACTCACGGTGTTCATCCTTTGCACTTCTTTTCCTCCTTGTGGCAGAGATAGGCTAGCTGGCCAAACATATGAGCATTTCTTCCGATCAGTATGGGCACTCCATCATACATCCTTGATTATGGATATACTAAAACAATGGTCTCCACGGGCTCTCTGTCTCCCATTATTTTGGAGGGAAAAGAGATCCATACTTTGTCATATTCCAAATACGGGTAAGTCTTGTCACTCAGTCCTCATGTATTCAAAATGTCGAGGGGGCATCAATGGGTGCTTTGACAGGTACATATCACACCTTGCTGTGACTATGATGGTCACTTGGGAACCACTATACAGGATAGCTCTGGTAGACAGTCCTTCTATAGTTACTGTAGCTTCCATGGTTGGTCCAACAAGCTTGTCAACGTCAGCTGGGGAAGTGTCTGAGGCTTTAACTGATGATTTAGCTACTGACTTGAGTATGGCTTAATTTATGGTGGGTGCTACTGAAATTCTTTTACTGTTGTCTCTCTTCAAGCAGTTTGGTGGTAACTTTATGTAAGTCTTCAGGGGACTGGCACTCTCTCTTGGTATGGCTATCATCCCCATAATAGAAAGCAGAATCTACTATCTCTAACAGGTCGTGGACAGGCTGGTCCAGTGGACATCTTCCACTTCGGGTAACTTTCTTGCTGTGGACTCCCTTTTGATGCTCTAGCTGACTCGTTATTTGCAGGAGGTCCTTGGTTACCATGTCCACTCTTCTTATGTACAGCGGATGGGGACTTTTTATTCTTCAAGTCATCCACTAGTGCCCTCAATTCCTGCATTGGGCTCTGACAGTCACCGGTGCCCACAGGGTTAAGCATCTGAACTGCAGCACCCATCACAAACAAATTTGAGTCAGAAGCAATTTCAGGCTGGCATTGGTGGGCTTCACATCCTCAACTTGAGACAGCAGCAGAAGTTGAGTTAGCTCTCAGTTCTCTGAGCTCATTTAAGTTTGTGGAGATCACAGCTATCACTGCTAGATTCTCTCTCACCACTGTGAGACAGAGTTGCTACACCAGCATGGGGTCCCATAATAGTGTTTCATGTTCCGCTTTGCTCACTTCCTTCATCAGGGCACTGAAGGTGGATGGATTGTCTTTTCTATCTTTTAATCCCAGCTTGATCAGCAATATACTAGAATACTTGATGGCCTTGAGTACTTGCTCTAGCCTCACTTCATCCAGTTCAGGAGGCCACGTCTCCCTTTCGGAAGACTTGCTGCAATGCTCATTCCAAGCCAGTCAAGAATGCAGACAATAATTCTCCTTACCATTGTTTTGTAGCTTTGGACCACCACATTAAATCTTCACTAGTTTCCATACTACCACATACACTCTCTAAGGCTGTCAAATACTCCTGCGATTACCATCTATTGCGCTAAGCACTTTTTGCACTGCCTCCGCTGACATTCCCCTGTCTGCAACCACTTACTGAGCTGGGGTTGGAACCTTTAAGCTGTTGGAGAGGCACCTGCCTTGGAGATCACACTGTTATGAGTCACTATAGTCCATGAGGTACTGAAACCTTCAACAGGCAATATATCTGGTGCCTTAGTGACATCTGTGTCATTGCAACATTCAACCAGCAGCAATAATGTCTTAGTGGGAGGGTTAATTGTATGCCCCCATAAAACAATGCATCCAAGGCTTTTAATGGTGGACATGACTTCCTCTGTCTTCCATCTGTTTGTGCTGGGGGGGACTCCTAGAAACAAAAGGTCCTTCTCTGGATCAATCTCCTCCCCTTCACACCACCTGATCAGTCTTTCACAAGCCAAGGTTGCTGCTAGTGGTCTGTATTTAGTGGCAACAACACTGCCCTCATAAACTGGGGATTCCATGTAGGGCATGGCTGACTAGAGAACAGGAGATCCCAGCGGTGCCTCCAAACATGTAACCCTGCTGCCATGTAACAATGGGCTACTACAACTGCCTGGCAGGCTCAAACCAGGTTGAGGGCCTGGGCTCTGTTCTGATGGTAATGGGGGGTTCTTTCCCAAATAGTAAAATAATAGCGCAGTGTCTCCACCTAGGGGGAATGATAGTGGGCCTGCAGGTAAATGGGTACAACCCCCTCCAATGCTGGTCCTCCCCACCTCCCCTAGAATACTACAAAAAGTTTCAATTCATTACTGTACATGCAATTAATAGCTATTGCTAATAATATGTTCACAGGACATTTTAAACACCAATGAAAGATTTAATAAGAGGGAAAGGGGAATGGGAATGCAAAGATGACTGATAATTTGATATGCAATGAGAAACAGCAGCAGTAGTAACAATGGCCACCCCCAACAGCAACACGTAAACCCACCTCCCCACTTCAACCAGTGTCCCCCCAAGAATCTAACAGAGTACCCAGATTAGACAAGGTGCATGCCTGTAATAGTTGCTGTGGGTTGGCTGGCATTGGGGCCCTGTGAAACTGGATTAAAGTAACTGCAGAAACTGGTTATCCTACAGACAGGGCAGACCCTGCCTGCACTCATGGTTCTGCTGATTTTTCTCACCACAGCAGGTAACAGGCAGTGGGGTTGAGGTTTACCCAGCTGAGCTAAAAGGCTTGTTGCCTGGCAACTTGTCACCTTCTGTCTCTATTGCAGAGTCTAGTAGCTTGTCACCTTTGATCTTGACTGCAGAGTCTAGCAGCTCGTCACCTTCTAGATGCTAGACTGAGCCAGAACTGAGGACCAGGACCACACGTTTGTTCATCCACGTCTGGAATCCACCTTCCAAGGCAAACACCTAGTGATACCTAGCTGTAGCATCACCTGGTTGGCTCCCCAGATAGTCCCTTTTGTAGTAACTCCTATTTGTAATGCAGGGGTCACACAGTCTCTGTTTTGGGGCTGAGCACAAACACTTCTGCAGGCAGTTCTGGGCTGCTCCAGGTTGAACAGCAGTCTCTCAGTGAGTGCCATCTCTCAAACAGCACAGTTTCAGCAGTATTCTCTGGACTCAGGAACTCAGCAGTCTTTTTATGATGCTGATTCAATCTCTGGCAGATCTATTGGACTCTGGCAGACACTTCAGTCTCTTGGCAAAAGCAGTCTGCCACTCTTTATAGGCTGAGGACTTTTTCAGGATGCTGAGGAAGTTATTCCCAAATAATCTGGTCACTCTCAGTCTGCAGCTTACAGATGCTAGACAGTTAGACAAGTCTCCCAGTCTTTGCCTATGGAAACCCTTTCTTCATGTCGCTGGTTGTATCCCCTCCTTACTCGTGGAGAGCCTCAGGAGAACTGCTGTGAGCTGTAACTGTCCCTGGGGGCTGATGTGAGAAATAAACACACACTTCTTACTGGTCAAACACAGATGTCTATCTTGGAAATTAATATGTATTAAGGCCTCTCGACACCTGATTGTTTGGCAGTTTGGGCCCCAAGACATTGTCCATACCTTCTACCCAGGAGCCATAGCTGCAGTCTTTGGGCTCCTTGAATGCTGATTGGTTGTGACAGGGGTCAAAGGCATCAATGATGGCTGCTGTAAACACAATTTATATGATGTGCCAACTTTGCAGTTCTTTTGCAGCCAAGCTGTATTATTTTTTTAAAAGGCTATGCCTGAAGTTCAGTGGGCTGGAGCAACCTGAGCTATAGAACTCTGTTCATTACAGCATTATTCAGAAGCACTTTTTCTTTGCAGCTGGAGGCTCTGCTAGGCTTTTCCCCCCTCCTTGTATCCAGCATTTCTCTCCCATTTTTTCCATTTGCTTTGGGCTTCCTTTTGGTGTGTGCTAGATTTCTGCTTCGTTTGTGTTGAACTTCTGATTGTTTATGTCTCTTCGGCTCTTAGGTAAATATTTTGCTCTCTGCCTCCTGGCTGCAGTTATGCTTTTCTCTGTCTCTTGTTCATGCTGCTTTCTGTTTTCCCTGTTCCCTGTGCTTTCTCAGTTTGTTTCTTTTTGGGCTTTCTTGTTTTCCCTGCATCCTGCCTTCATCAATTGCTTTGCCTTGTGCTATTCAGGCACCATTTTGCTGTTTTTCCCATACTTTTGGCAATCTCAGTTCCAACTACAGTCCCTGATTCTTTACACATGGCTCTTAGCTAGGCAGTCACATCCTTCTATGTTATGTTGTTGTTCACCAACAGCTTGCTCCCCAATTTTTAGATTCCATTACTCCTACTTTCCTGGCAGTTTGAATTATTTATTTTAACTCAGCTAAACAGCAGAATTTGATTGAGTTTCTGCCTCATACCTATGTGGAGGTTACAAAAGTAGGTGCAGTCTGTTTATCCTAGGAGTTTGCATACTCAACCTTTGTCTAATTTACAGCTCAGTTATTACCTTGGACCTATGTGAGGGTCTCGAACGTTAGTCAGTCAAATTTGCCCTCACATTAATTGCTTATACCTACGTGGAGGTATCAGTATACAAACTTTGACCTACGTGGAGGTTTCATCTACTCATACTTTCATCACCTGGGCCTTCGTGCAGGTCTCCTATATGTAATACCCTCCAACTAATCCTCATCGGATGCATGCCAACCACAGTCACACCAGAATATGACTCAGGGCTCACCCTGTGGCCGTCAGTCTCTTTCTGCACCCATGCAGTCCATATCTTGAATATGTGAACCTTGTGGTGGGGTCCTTCTCACACAGCCCCTGGTGGGAATGTTCTCACTTTGGCAGAGATTTAGCAGTGCAGACATATTGGCAGCACCTCTTGATGCAGAATTTAAGAGTTCCACTGCTGAAGGGTGGGAACCTTAAACCCAAGGGGCCTTTTTCAGCTGTGTGGATGAAGTCAGCAGCACTTTCAGAAGATATTCTCCCTGCAACTGCCTAAGGTTTACCTGGTCTCCATGTCCTCCCCTTCCCTACCTCTCAAACATTCAGCTTCATCTTTAGGCCTCCCATGTCGAGGCCAGGTGAGTGCCTTTCAGTGGTTGTTGTTCTCCTCTTCCTGCCTTGGAGTGAGGGCCTCCTAAATGGGAGTCTCCCTTTGTTGCATCGTTCACACGCAGCCCTGTCATGGCATTCTCATTAGAAGGATAGAGTGAGAGCCTCCCTCCAAATTGTTTTTCCCCTGGATTGGGTCTCTAAATTGCAGTAGCCGAGCCATCACTAAATGAATCCCAAGCCTAGACGGAAGGCAATCTAGGCCTTGGATCCCCAGCAGTTTCCTCCTCATAGAGGGATTTTCCTCTCTTCTATGCTGAAGGTCATAAAAGCTAGGTAGTCCATATTATAGTATATTTCTGTTAGTTTACTAGAGACGTTTCTGCTGTTGGATGGAGTTGGATGGTGGCTCTGCTTCTTTCCTATTCCCTCTCTCCTTTGGAAGTCAAGCCCCCTTGCTTCAGTTTTGATAACTATCAGCTTTACATCTCAGTCTGTGTCTGTTTCCACTTGTCACTGGTTGTCATCAATCTGTGATCCTCAGCCTTTGAGGTCAACGCTTGCTGCTCAGTTCTTTCTTTTTGGGGCTCCTTCATAAGGTACCTTTACCCTAAGGGAATTCTTCCCATGGCACTTCTAGGGGTGGAACTCTCCTCAAGGAATCCTTGCCTTTTGCTACCCAAACAGGGTGGTAGTTCCCAGTGGAACAGGGAGTGCTGTTTCCACTCCACCTACAAGAATTAAAACCTCTTTGCCCTGGTGGCTTGGTTCCTCAACTGAGCCAGTCATATTTGAGGGTTGTCCCCATCTCCCCAGAAGTAAACTATGCTTCTCCAACCCCCAATCCTCTAGATACTCCTTACCCCCAGTATAACTTCAAGGAGCAGAGCTACCCTTTTACCTAGTTCTCTGATCTCCGTGAACTACAGTGGTGGTGGTTGGAGTAGAGATGGGCGAAGTTGACAAACTTCACTCTGCAAATTAATTAGTGAATTTTGCACAGTTCACAAATTGTACATAACACAGCACAGAACAACTGTGAAGTGTGAACTTTTGCAGTGAAGTGTGGAATTTCACAGATGAAATTCCACACTTTGCAGCAAAAACTTCACAATTCAGGTGAAATTGAAGTCTCTCAGGTCTGGGTAAAGTGCAAATTTTTGCAACTTCGTGCGAACTTCACCTGTGAATTTAAACTTTGCCATATCTCTAGGTTGGAGGCAACGAGGTGCCGGCTCCCCCCTCCAATCCAAAAAGAGACAAAATAATAACAGTAAAACATTAACATTTAACATCCACTTCACTTTTTTGTCTCTTACCTTCCTTTTCCCTGCCTCAACCATGGCTCAGTGGACAAGGGGATTTCAACATATTCTGCACCCTGTTCATTTTAAACATAAACCTACATTGGTGGTATGTGGGCAGGTCGTTTGCTGCCTCCAGTTATACAGCTTCTAAGAATTGAAAGAAAGCAAAAAAGTCTGTCTTAACCACATTGAAAGTTTGCAGTTGTGAAGGGGGAAAAGTACTTTCTTCCTTACTGTTTCATTTAGGCCCGTGTTCAAGATGCATAGCAGCCTGTTTCTTTCTGGAGTCATTCTCCTGCACTCTCGCAGGGATGGGTGAAAGGCAGACTGGTGAAGTCCCTGAATTTGGGAGGGGTGCCAAAAGTGAAAGGCAGATGTGCATGGTATTGTCCATGCTGTCACCTGAGGCTGTTGTGGTTCAGCTAGCCACCTTCCTCCCTTTTCCCACCATGACAGGCCTATTTCCTGCAACAGCCTGATGTAGAAGTGTAGAGAGATTCTCCAGATGGCCATATTTACATTCACTCTCCTGCCAGTTTCAGGTGTATTTCAATAATGTGAAGCAAAAAGGAGAAACCTGCTAATAACAACTAAAAGTACTTTAGTTTACCATTTTGTCCAGCAAGCATGCATTGATTCCCACTCAGCCTTCACTTACCTCATACCCTCATCTCTCTCCCATCTCTCCTACCCCTACTGTCAGTACTGGTGTGGGATTTGTACCGTTCTTCATACTGCTGGCCCTGTTCTTCTCTAGCTGAGGCACCCTTGTCCCACTGGTACTTCAGTTTGAATGAAAGCATCAGATAGTGCCAGCTTTGTGAAGGACTTCACTGGTCACCCAGGTGTGAAGATAAGAAGTTTAAAAGGGTACAAATGAGCAGATTGCCAGTTTCTAGTATGAAGGCTTCAGAGCAGCAGGGAAGTCATTCAGGAAGATGGAAAGGATAATTAAAATCTTGTCTGCATTGTTGAATTCTTCTGCTGTGGTCAGAAAAGAAATGCACAACTGAGTTCTGTGTTTTTATTAGTTATTTATTTATTTCTGAAGAGTTGAAGCATCCTTTCTCTGTCAGGATATTATTGAAATTTAATTGGAAAGTGTCTAGATTGCTCTGAGAACTCTATTTTTTTCCCTGGTAACCAGTGGGCTCTTTGCATTTTGAGGAGCATGTCTGGGGGTGGGGGGGAGCCCCAAGACGTCAGATTACCAACTGACCAGAAATGAGAGAGGGTCCTTACCCTCCACCCCCTCCGGTAGTCCTACAAGGCTGACATTGTTTCTTTATTCACAATTTTCATGATCATCCAGAACTTCTAGCTCCCAGTAATTGTGTGGGCTGCCAAGATTTAATTTGCTGCTGCAGTTAGGCGCCCCTCCTGGGCTCTCAAGGAGGATTTTGACTCCTTGATGCATTTTTCATGTGCATCCATGGAGGCCCCCAGTGTATTCACTGTTTGCAGAACATGTGTAAATTGGGCATCCAGATTTTCTAGGTCTGCTTTAAGTTCGTTTTTCATTTTGAAGGTTATATTCACCAGCTACTTGACTGATAGATCATCTTGTTGGTGTGATGCCTCTGAAACTGGCATTAGCCCTGCACCTGCTCCCACCTTGCTGTGGCTCCTCAGCTGTGCAGGCCCTTCACTACCGACTAATCTTTAGAGAATATCAAGTTTAACTTCACCTGACTATGCACTGATTTTGTTTCAGTGTCCATCACTGAGATTAGTTTAATTAGTCTGAGTGCTTTTTTGCTTAAATCCAATATGGATGTTTATGATATTAGAGTGGTTTAGCAGTGAGCTCCAAGTTCATGCATCCATTCTCCTCACTGGTTGGCCACCCCTGCATGAATTTTCTGCTTTAATTTCTGAGTTTGTTGCACCTTCTCTGTATGGGTAGCACCTTTTTCATGAGGGATAGAGTAATTTTGAAGATTAAATTGAAGGAAATCTCTCATTATGATGTATACTTGAGATGTGTGAGCTGGAAGCAAAGAGCACAGTATTATTTTTGTGCATGTAGATAAATACAGAGGAAAAGGCAGCAGGGAGGTCATTCAGGAAGATGTAAAGGAGAATAGGGCCAAGGATGGACTGATGGGGCATGCCTGAGTAGATAGGGAGTGGGGGATAAGGGGTCTCTGATACAGACACCTTGAGAGTTTCCCTCAAGGTAGGAGTGAAACTAATTAACTGAGGAAGAAGAGAGCTCCAATTCCTTAATCTTGTCCGGGAGTAGGGGGTGGACAACAGTGTTGAAGGTTTTGGCCAAGATGACAAAGATGGCAGAGGAGATCTGGCCCTGGTGCAAACCTGAAAGGATGGAGTCAGTGAGCCAGAGGATGGAGGTGGATGTGGAGTGGGACTTCCTGAAGAAAGACAGGAAGGAGAGAAGAAGGAGGAAGGAGGAGCAGTTGACGAAGAGGAAAGAGCTGTGAGAGAACAAGGTGTTCCTGGAGCTTAGCCAGGGTGGGGAGGAGATAGATAGGCTAGTAGTTATGAGGGGAGGAAGGATTGCCCAGTTTAGGGGGGGACATAATGATAGCCTATTTCCAAGCATCAGGGACAGTAGCTGAGGAGAAGGAGAGGTTGAAGAGGTGGGTAATAGCGATGGCAATGGAAGGAGTAGAGAGATGAAGAAGACAGGTTGAGATCATTATGGATTATGTCCTTGTGGGGGTTAAGAGCTAGGAGGGCCTTGAGGGAAGCAGAATGAGTGGTGGAAGAGGAAAAACAGTGTGTGGGAGGAGGCAGGGAGCGGGGACGAGGGTGATTTGGAGGGGAAGAAAAGAGGAGGGATTGAGCAAAGGTGGGGAAGGAGTTGAAGGAAGGGGCAACGGTAGCAGGGTCTGAGATGTGGGAGTTGCCAGCCTTTAGGACAGGGGGAGGGGACTTGTTCAGAGGGGGAAGAGGGAGTGGATAATCTTCCAGAACTTGGAAGAGTGATTAGATTGTTCTTGAACGTGGATGCAAAATATTCAGCTTACTCAAGACTGGTGGTCTTGGTGTAAGCATTGTGAAAGGTCCAGTAGGTGGTCAGGGCAGCAGGGGAGCCTGTGATCTTGTAAGACCACCATGTTAGGACCCTGGCTTGAAGGCAAGCCTGCAGTTCTACATTAATCTGGGGAAGTGGGAACCCCACACTCTGATTTTCCTGAGGGAGCCATGGTGGTACTAAACAGTCATTAATTTGTACCAGAAGGATTGGAAGGCAGAACTGATGTTTGTGGCTGCTTAGACGGGGGCAAGTTGGTAGCCAACAGGTTGGCAAGGAGGGAGGACAAGTCCAGCAATCTGAAGAACTGAAGATGGATGAATGTAGGTGATGCTTTAAGGTGGTAGATCTTGCACACGCGGTAGACCATGTGATGGTCACTGAGAAGTCTGGGAGGATACCTGTATCCCAAAATGATGGGGTTGAGAGAAGATGACCAAATCCAGGAGGGAATGGTTTAGGGATCTATGACTGAGATGGGTGTGGTCTGAAATCAGTTGAGATAACTGGAGGGATTTTACATCATATTAAAGTTTTCATGTAGAGGGGGGAGAGCCAATTCATATTAAAGTCACCAAGGATGAGCAACTCACCAGTGGAGGAATGGGAACAGATGGAAGGGAGGATGGTGAATGATGCAGAGGTCACTTCAGGGCAGCAGTAGACCCCTGCAACATACTGTAAATAGGGACTGAGAAGTGGAGGGAGAGTTTTAAGAGGTGAAGGAAGAGACAGACAGCAAAGGCGCAAATTGGATGCCAGTGGAGAGGTAAATTGCTACACCTCCACACCTGTTGGTGTGATCTTGCCTGGCTACAGTGTAACCGGTGATGGCCACTGCAGAATCTTAGACTTTCGGGGATAGCTAAGACGCCAAAACAATGAGGATATCTGGCTGGAGGTGGACCACCAGGCTGCAACTGATCTAGTTTAGGGAGAAGGCTGTATATGTTGAGATGCGCAACCCTCAGTCATTTGGAGTGCTGCAAGGATAACATGAGGATAGGGGCAGGATTAAGTTCACTGTTACTTGCTACCATAAGCAGCAGGAAGACAAGACACTTAATGGAACCAATTAGTTGTTTGTAGGAGGAGGAGAGGGAAAGAAAGGGAGGAGGATAAGGAGGGAGGGGCAGGAGGCACCAGAGAGCCTCAAGGTGGAGCCAGTGACCATGGATTAGAGCAGTACTGGATGTTGGAGGAACAGGGTAGGAGGAGAGGGAAGAGGCGGAGGGGAGGTGGAGAGGGAGGTAAAGGGAGGGGAGGGTTTAGGAGAGGGAAAGGAAGGAACAGTGGAGGAGGCTTGGAGGAGAGAGAGGAAAGAAAGGGGAGGAGAGTTAGGGTAAGGAGCAAAAAAGTGGATGAGACTGTGCAGTTAAGTTGCAACACCTTAAGCAGGAGGTGGAGTATGGTGAGGCACACTAGATTAAGGGCATATAGAACTTACATAGAAGTGAGGCTGTGGGGAAATAGGCCTGACCCACAAGGGAAACTATGGGGGATGTAGACCTGCACCAGATAGGGACACTGTGGGGGGAAGTAGGCCTGACCCAGATAGGGGGGCTTAGAGAGTGTAGGCCTAACCCAGACAGGGATGTATTGGGGAATGTAGGCCTGGCCCAACTAGAGAGGCCATGGATAACGTAGGCTAAACCCATAGAGGAGGCTACAGAGGAAGTAGGCCTAACCCAAGTTGGAAGGCTGTGGGAGTAGTAGGCCTGGCCCAGACAGGGAGGCTATGGGGAACGTAGGTCTGACCCAGATTGGGAGGCTAAGAGGAAGCAGGCATAAACCAGATAGGGAGGCTGTGGGGAACATAGTCTAGACCCAGAGAGAGACAGAGAGAGAGAGAGGTTATGGGGGAAATAGGCCTGGCCCAGATGGAGAGGGATATCAAGAGAGCAGTGGGGAACCCAAATAAGGTATGCACCTCTGCAATATGATATGTCTTCAATGATTCTTGTTTATGTGATACTTGTACTGACTTGAGTAGCCCTTGAAAATGGGCATATGTTGCTGAAGGGCCTTCTTGTACCTAAATAGAGAGATTGTATGGGATTTTTTTTAAAGTGATGATACAGGCACATTTCCAGATTTTGGGCTGTACTTTCATCATTCGAAATGTGCCAATGCATTTAGATGCTATTTTCAAATGTTTTGATGCCTTTGCATCGGTTTCCCTGTTATAAGACAGCTTGTGTCAAAAAATGAATGCATGCATCATTTTTTTTTGATGCATGTCATTTTATGTGTGCAAATGGTGACAGCTGCAACAAACTGTCATACCACATTTATGTGGTCTCTTTATCTCAAATACTCTAAAATGGTGTCACAAATCCTAGATGTCCCTTTAAAAATTCTATCCACTGTGTCTTGTTCGTGGTCACACAGTGAATACATAAGTTTGGTGGACTTTAAACCTGGATCTCCTCCAGGTTTGGAGCTCTGCACTCTAACCTCCAGGTTACACTAACTTACTTGAAGCAGCAGTTCATGATAACAAAAAGAAATCACCAACTAGTTTTTAGAACAAGCAAAAGATAAAACTTTTTGCCAATGTTTGCTATCATTTTTAAAGCAAAACAAGTGCTTTTGAGGTTTTAAAAACTACCGTTTCCTTGCCTTTCCAACTCTGATAAGCTTAAGTAAGTTATTTATTTATTTATTTGAAATTTGGAGAATGGGATGAGCCCACTGAGCAGGAGCGTATCTCCAGGTATGAGAGGGGGCGGGGCATGCAAAAGGACGTGATGTCACAATAACAAATAAAGGGCAGTACTATGCTGTCAGTCATCACAAACATGTACTTGCACCACCTGATATATTCACACTGTACATTTTTGCAAATATTGCTTTCATAACCGTAGTGATAACTTAGGGGAAACAGAGTTTAAATACCTGCTGGGGGCTGCCATTTTTACTGCAAATCCATACTAATTACAAGGCTAATAATAAATCAATATTTAAATGGTTGAATGGACATAAAATATTGCAGCAGAAAATCAAAGGATGTCCGGAATACATAGCTGCTACAAATGGAACAGTGAGAAAGGTTCCTAGCTAACATGAGCAGCTGATTGCCATAGCCTGTGATACATCTGGAAAGATGTAAATTATATGCAGTTAGAAACATAGGACAGAATTTAGGAATGGATACTCATGGTATTTCCAGTGGGATATGTCTCCCCTCTGGTGGCCAAACTCCATCCGATGCAGGATGGTGATGCCTAACAAGGGTCCCGGGCTGTGTGTTGACTTCTACAATAACAGCAGCAGTAGCAGTCATGGCAGTGCCAGGGACCGTTGGGCTCATTTTTATGTACTCAGCACCAAAGTGCTGTGCATGGGACAAGTTGGTGGACATGCAGGCAGAAGCTAAGTTGGAGCATTTTCCAACTTAGATGTCTGCTGGCTCCAAATATCCCACCCACACAACCCCAAAACTGGATGGCAGAAGCCATATGGCACTGTTCCATAGTACTCTGCCATGCAATACTCTGTCTGCTATCCAGTGTTTGCTAAATCCTGCTGTATGACTGTTGGGGGCTTCAGCATCCACATGCAGAGTGCTCTCCTGTCCAGAGACACAGGAAACACCACTCCCATGGGTGGCACAGGGATCGCTGCAATAATCCCATGTTATCGCACCCTCCTCAACTCTTGCATCCATGCCATCAGATGTACATAAGATGAACATTTCAAATCCACCCTAATCTCCAACCTGGACAACCCATCTAAAATTTTGGAAAGTGGTGCAAGCCGTCTTCTGCCCTCCTGTCCCTGTTCTCCATGACAATGATGCAGTCTTAACAGACCCCTTAGAGGCTGCCTCCAAATGTACTATCTCTCAACACTGGACATAATCGCCTATCGTTGCTCTACAAAACCCCAAGGCTGCACAAGAAATCTGACTCTCCCTGTGTCCTACCGTCATTGCCCTTAGGGTCCCAACCCATTTGCTAGCCTTTGTGCGTTTAGCTACGGCCGCATTTTATTTAAATTCATGTGCCTACTTCTGTTATTTTTTTTTTTTATTCTCTTTTTTCTTCTCCAACTTTCACCTAGCCAAAGGTCCTGAAACGGAACAAACGTTTGACTTTGATTTTTCACCAGCTGCTGCATAAATAATCCTATGTATTTCGTCTTAAAGTGACCCTTTCCAAAGGCTGTACAACGCTAGACTCAGGTTACTGCTGCACTCAACATAAGGTTCTGTAATTTGTAGATTCAATCTGCTAGCCCATGCTATTACCGGTTACATAACTCAGGTTGATTTGTGTTGTTAGCTCAATTCATTTACTCTGCTGATACTAGCCCAGCCGTAGCTGCAGATTTCTCCTGCAACCCTGCGGTCACTTAAGCCTCCTTGCCAGACAAGAGACAGGGAACCAACATGTACCCCGGTAATTGGAACAAGGTTATCATCCTGTCATCCTGTCATTAATCTACATTCTGGCTCAACTAGGGACTGATACCCTAGTCAGAAATGCCTACTGCCCTCACGAATCCCCAAGGGTGTCAGGAGAAGCTATGGCTAGGCACTTCCCATGCCCTTCGCCAAGGATTAACATCCTTCTCCTAACGGCCCATGAATTCTCAAGAAAGGGGGTCCTCTACAGAGTCCTTCTCTGTCCTAGGAGCCTGACCCTATGTCAGGTTAACCTGGCTCCTCCTCCTACCTCTCTCTCCTTTGCTCACTCACTACCCTACTCCTACTGACAGGGGACATCCAACCTAACCCAGGACCAGGGACTATTAACGTCTCTATCTCCTCCACTACGGATAAGGCCTGGGATGGAGCCAAGGGTCTGAGGCTGGTCCATATGAACATCTGTAGCCTGAGACCAAAGATCCAGGAGGTACAAGCATGGATGGCTGTGTACAAACCTTACTTACTAGCGGTCTCTGAGACCTGGCTAAAACCCCACATTCTGGACCATGAGATTGCAATTTCCGGATACACCCTTTTTAGAAAGGACAGACCCTCGAAAAGAGGGGGCGGAGTGCTAGTTTATACAAAGACACTATCGGCCTCCATAGTCAGGCTGCCCTGGACTCGACCCTGGACTCAGAAGCAGTCTTCCTAAAGGTCACAATTGGAGGGCTAAACACCTCACAATTGGCTGCGTATACAGCCCCCCAACCAATGCCCTTGGTTCTTTGGATACAGCTCCTTAAGAGCCCTGTGTGAACTCAGCATCTGAGATTATCCTATTGGGGACTTCAACTAAACTGGGCACAAGAGCTAAGTCTGCAATTAACGTAGTCCTACCGACTCCTTAAATAGTCTCCCTACCGACCAGGATGAACTACAAATCAGGGGGCACTCAACAATAGATTGGGTCTACCTCATCCCCAAGTAACGAAAGATGGCTGGGACTCTGGCAGATGCCTTAAGCGACCACTCGCCGATGTTGCCATATGGAAGAACAATGGGATCAAAGTCCCGCCTCGTACTATCACTTCTAGGGTCTACTCCAACTTCTATCCCGACCAGTTCATAGGCTACCTAAATGGCATTGACTGGAACCCAAGACATCTACCTAACTTGGATGATGCTGTAAAATTTTCCAAGCCACCCTAACTGGTATCACTGACTTAGTAGCCCTATGAAAACCCACAGGGTCAAGGGGACTGCTATAAGTGGATCTCTCCCCACCTGAAAGCCCAGATGTCTACCGGGATAAAGCATGGAAAAAGTTCAGGAAAACTAATCTTCCGGTGGACTTAGCCAGCTACAGGACCCTCAGAAACCAATGCAAACAGAACATAAAAGAAAGCTAAGAAAGATTATATCTCTGAATCTCCAGAAAACTAACCTGGGAACCCTAGGTTCTTCTGGACACATATTAATGAACTCCTAAAGGTCACAAAAAATCAACTACCGGCCCTATCACGGTGAGTGGGCAAGTACTTGATGAGGGACCTCGCATCATGAAGGCCCTAGCCGACTACTTTCACGAACCTGGACACGTACAAGGTGGGGCACATGAGACAAGCAGGGGATAAGCCTTGAGCATCTGCCCTGTGAACTCGACTGCCCACAGTTTCATCTGCGGCTGGGTAAGGTAAAAGGAAGTTCTGCTCGTCCTTAAATCCCTACAGTCGAGAGGCACTGGAGGCCCTGACAGGATCCAGCCAAGAATCTCCTTAAGGGTGCCCTAGCACTAAGCGAAGCCACTAACCTGGCTAATAAACCGGTCCTTATTGGAGGGTCGGTCCCTGAGCCATGGAAACGAGCCACGGTGATTCCATTCACAAGGGAGGGCCTACTGAGCCTATAGGGAACTATGGGCCTATCTCTGCTGTGTGCATTAGGAGCACATGCAAAGCTAGTCTACTCCCAACATCAGGCATACCTGGAAACACACCAGGTAATCTCTTCAGCTCAGCTTGACTTCAGAGCCAGGCATGGGACAGATACGCTATACCAAATTCTCGGCAGAAGTCCTGTGCAATACTGATCTAGGGGTCAGCACAGGTGCGGTCTTTATTGACCTCTCTAAAGCTTTTGACTTGGTAAACCACAGCCTCCTCCTGCACAAAATGAGCTATATTGGCCTGGACACCCATGCACTCGGTTGGTTTGCGAGCTACCTCACTGGCCATACCCAGAGGGTCAGGTGGAAGGATAATGTCTCACAGACTGCACCGCTCAAAGAAGGGGTACCACAGGGGTCAATACTCGGCCCCCTTCTCTTTACTCTGTTCATAAATTACCTGCACTTACACTGTGGGGCAGCAGCGTCATCCAATGCGTATGACGATGCCGTCATTTACCGAGCCTCCCCAAATGTAATAGAACTGGGGAATGCCCTACAAGAGGACATCCTTCAGATGGAGGATTGGCTTACCTTGAACAAAATGGTATTAAACACCAGCAAAACCAAGGCAATGCTGTTTGGGTCCAGATCCCTTGGATCAGACCGGTCGATGCTCCTTCAACTGCAGTCCAGAGAGGGAGACAAACTTGAGGTGGTCACCTGTATGAAGTACCTCGGTCTAACCCTAGACCAAAGCCTCACTCTAAAAAATCATGTTGCCCAACTCACCAAATCCATCCATGTGAAACTTGGTCTCCTCCATAGATTAAAGGACCCAGATTATCACAAAGCCAGGGTAGCCATCGCAACCACGTCCTACTCCCTAAACTCACCCTCATCAGCCCCATTCTCCAGGTGTGGCCTCTACAGGAACTTAGCAGGCTCCAGACCTTATACAACAAGATTGTGCAGTTTGCCACAATGTCCCACCCTGAGAACACACCACTCAGAGGCCCAAGCCAGCTCAGGTGGCCGTCACTGGAAGCCGCCTCATCTGCCCGACTCTCTGCCAACATATAAGCTACTGGGCCCTCCTCCTCCCAGCCTCAAAGGGGCTTGTCAGGGGTTAAATCAATCTGAGAGCCTCCGCACCTCAGGACAAACCTCCTCGTGGTTCCTAAAACTAGGACTAAAGCTGGGTCCAGGTCCTTTGTGTTCACGCCCCTTCCAACTGGAACAACCTCCCACTTGAGATACGTGAGGCAGGGTCTAGCCCCTGCTTCGGTCCAAACTCAAGCACACCTGCTCATCAGGAGTACTTGCCAATGCCTTAGGACATGGCCCATTGCTCCTCCCTCTTAGGAGGTGACTTGACTCTTGGCAGCTTAGCTATCTCATGCACTCCCATGTTCTTCAGGTTTTCAGTATGCTTATGTTTAAAATTCCGACACAGAGAGATCTCTTTGACTGTATGTGCATGTTAATGTTTAAATATCCAAATCTAGGAGGTCTCACTGAATGTATGTTCCCTGCCACCTATCTGACTGTAACCCTATGGAAACCTTCACTGTCTAACAATATGTCATTTATTAATGTGTACTGTTCTGTTACCTGTTTGTTATTATCTTTACCCCCGGGTCGCCCCTGAAAAAGGGACCTCCGGGGCCCAGTGGGCCAACCCGGTCAACAAAATTCAATAAAATAAATAAATAAAATGTAACTCCTACTTTACCTCTTGTGCTGCTGACCTTCTCAGCTCCCTCCCCTCCCACTCCCGCATCATTTGACTCTACTGACCACTCTCCCCCTGCACCCCTCATTCTCCTTCTCCAGTATATCCCTCTCCACCACCCTCAAGGCCCTTCTGGCCTTGAATCTCTCTTCAGGGTCCTCCCCTGATGGCCTGGACTCAAAACTCCTCCTCTTATCTGGCCCTGCCATTGCCATTCCTCTCACCTCACTTCTGAACCTTTCATTCTCCCTTTCATCTGTCCCTATGGCCTGGAAACATGCCACAGTCATCCCCCTTCCCAAAGGGGGTGACTCCTCCTCTCCTGGCAACTATCGGCCCATTTCCCTCACCCTATCCTGTCCTAACTCCAAGAACATCTTATCTTAACTAACCGCCTACTGTGACATCTTCACCCCTTTTCAGTCTGGTTTCAGGGAGGATCACTCCACCACTACCTCTCTCCTCCTGCTCACTGACCCCATACTTACCAGTATGGACAGTGGCCTCATCACCTTTGCCATATTTATCGACCTTGCCAAGGCATTTGACACAGTCTCTCACCCCATCCTCTTATCCAGACACTCTTCTGCTGGGCTCTCTCCTTCAGCTGAAGATTGGTTCTCTTCCTACCTGGTTGGCAGAACCTAGCCAGTTAGGATAACTGACTCTGTATCCACTCCCCTCCTTATCCAGACAGGTGTTCCACAAGGCTCTGTTCTGGGTTATTTTTCTTAATGACTTCCTCTCTGTCTGCTCCATTTCTAGCATCCACATGTATGCAGATGACACTGTTCTGTATACACCTGGTTCATCCCCATCTAGGGTCACTGCCACCCTACAACTGGACTTTGAAAATGTCCAGTGCTGGCTAGTTTCACATCAGCTATTCCTTAATGCTAAAAAGACAATCTCCTTGATCTTTAGCACTAGTCAGAGATTGTCTCACTTCCCCTCTCTGCCTTTTTTCCACACCCTCGATGAGACTAAACTGGAGGATTCTTCCTCTGCTAAGTATCTTGGTGCCTGGCTTGACAGACACCTTGACTTTTCTGTACACATGGATGCAATTGCCAAAATAACTTCACGCCAAGCTTGGTGCCCTCTACTGTAAGCGCAGCTGCATCCTGCTGCATGCCCACTGCAAATTGTTACAGAAAATGATCCTCCCAGTTTTTGATTATGGTGATGTAGTCTTTGTGTCACTCCCAAAACCTCCCTTGCCAGACTGGACACCCTCCACAACTCCTTCTGCCATTTTGCACTCTGCGCTCCCCCTCTCTTTCATCACTATGACCTCTATAATTTCCTCTCCTTCCTCTCTCTTGTGGATAGGGGATGCTCCCACTGCATCTCATTCACAGATAAATACTGGTTTGGCTCCCTCCCCTCCTGTCTCTCCTTCTCATTCTCACCATTCTCCCCCCACACTCATTCTCTCAGTAGTTATGACCACCACTCTTTAACTATTTCCAGAAGATCCGCTTCCAAGGGCCAATCCGCATTCTCCTACCACCTGCCTAAATTGTGGAACTCCATTCTCTTGTTCCTTCGTCAGCTCCCTCACTTGCTGCTCTCTCCTCTCTCCTTTGCAAACTCCCTCCCCACATCAGCACTTGCAACAAATTTTTCTCCTTATGACTCACCTCTCTATCCCATCTAATTTATCCTCTATCTAAATCCTGCCCTGCATCTTTTGCCCTCTCTATGGTGACCAAAATTCTAAGTTACATCTTTCAGCTATATCACAGTCTTCTCTCCATTTATGCTTGTAACAATTCATATCACTGTACGCTGGTCACCAATCACTGTTCTGCTACTACATCTTATGGATTGTTGTGCTGTTGTAATTGTACTACCCGTATATTGTATATATTTACAGCTGCATTTCCCCCTTCCCCTGATCGCTGCACTGTTGTTATGTTTTACATGTATGTATATTTATTGTTGTATTTACTGCTATGTATTTTTACTGCTGTATTTTCCTGCTTTCCTCTTCCCCCAGGTTGCACCTGGAAATGAGCTACGGCTCAGTGTGCCCTACCAGTGAAACATTTTAAAATAAAAATAAATTCCACTATGATTATGCATTTTCATGAGGAACTGCCCACCCAATGCATGGACAGACTACTTCTGCCTGTTACTGTCAGGGTCTGGATCCCTGCATATCACAGTCATGGTGCTGCTGCCTTATCTGCAGTATAGGCAGTGGCAGTGGGAGCAATCCTGAATCCAGCCCTCAGAATTACAGAAAATAGAAGGACAGAAAAGGATATGAACAGTCTACCTACTAAGTCTGTCCCAAGATTCCCTACCTGGAATCTTACTAATGTTATATACAGTAGAAAACTGACAGCTGTAGAAGGCCCCACATTCAAGTAGTATAAACTGTTGCCTAACTACAGTAGGTGTACAGTAGGTGAGATAGTTCTGTGAATCCTAATGGTCCATGCCAATCCTCCCCCACTCCATCTACACCACGCACTTAACCAGTCTCCTGTGCCTGTCTTATCTTCTTTTGAATCCCCCACCATATTTGTACTGATCACTTTGGTGGGCAGTCTGCTCAACTTTTCCACCACCTACTCTGTGAAAAAGTACTTTCTGACATTCTTCTTAATTTAAACCACCCACTACCAATTTCCTATGGTTTTCTCTATTGTTGCCACTATTAGTAAACAGTGTGCTAGTGTCCAGTTTGTTTATCCCCTGCATATATTTAAATGTTTTGTTCATGTCCCCTCTCCCTGCTGACTTCCAATGAGTACATATTGAGGCTCTCCAGTCTCTGCTTGTACAACATAACTTGTTACCATGTATCATCTTATTTATTTATTTAGTTTTTGGTAAGTGCACTAGACAAATCCTGCCTATTTTCAGGCACGACCCGGGGGAAGGGGATACAGATGAATGCCAACTGACCTTGAACCAGATTAAGCTGTTGGTGGTATTTTTTTTTTTTAGTGAATAAGGGAAATTTGGCCAGGACATATCTGGAATGTGTAGTATGATATGGGCTCATGCTGTGAACCAATGGGCGTGCAGCCCTACCGAGCTGTCAGTCGGCAGGCGGTGGGGCAGCAGGTGGGTGGGGTACTGCCACCCGCTGGCTGATCAGGGGAGGCGGGCGGTGGGGCTCAGTGGGTGGGTGGGAGGGATACACTAGACCACCAGGGTACTAGGACTATTTTATGATTTACAGATGCCCACGATCAGGCAGCGATCGGTCCAGTGGACCACCAGGGATATTGAATGGGGGGTTACTATACCGATGCCCGCGATCGGGCACATAGCGGTCCACTGGACTACCAGGGATATTAGAGGGGGGTTTCATTTAGACAAATGCCCGCGATCGGGCTGCAGGGGACCAGTGTGATTTCAACAGATGCCCACGATCAGGCACATAGCGGTCCACTGGACCACCAGGGATATTAGAGGGGGGTTTAATTTAGACAAATGCCCACGATTTGGCATGGGAGGGAGCTGCCAGGTGTGGCAGGAACTCGGGTGGCCACCCACAGGTGGCAGCTGCCGAGTTGCACCCTGCAATGCTGCAGCTCACCTGTGGGTGGCCATCATTTGTTACTTTTTTTTTTTTGGCTTAACTTTGTGCAGGCGCAGGCAGTGGTTGCACATGCATGACTCTGCACATCCCGGGCTGAATATCGGGCTGTGCAGGTTATCATGGGCGGTAGCTCTCCCCTGTGCCTGCATATGACATTGATGCGCCTCCGCGTGATCGGGATTTGTGAGGCGACTTTTCCTTTTTGAATATCGCCTGGGGCGCATCAGTGGGTTGTGCATTGCGCAACACTGTTGTGCCATGCACAACCCTTTTGAATATCTGTGCCCTTGAGTGTAACTATTTTATTCTCATGGAGTAGATCAGATATAGTATGAAGAATGACATGCTCTCTAAAAGATAAGGATAGGGATTTAAACGAATTTGCTGTTGAAGATCTCTTTGTGGAGTATTTTATTTATTTATTGAATTTTGTTGACCTGGTAGGCCCACTGAGACTAGAAGTTCCTTTTTCAGGGGTGACCAGGGAAAGTGGGATACAGATGGTAACCAACTGAAATTGAACCAGATTAAGCTGTTGGTGGTATTTCTAGTGCATCATATCCTAGAAAATTACAAAACTGAGTGTTGATATTCACCAAACAGCAGATTGGGGTATCACGAAGTGTCCAGGGGAGCCTAGATCAAGACAGAAAAGGAAGAGCCTAAAAAGAAATGCCATGATGGGTACAGTAGTACATCTCAATCTCCTTCCATGGAGTTTTATGTTGGTTCGTACTTTCTCCCATACCCGGAAGGTTCCAAATCAAAAATTTACTAGCTTGTGAGGCCAAGTAATACCAGTAGAAGTTTAAAAGTTGGAGCCACCATGACATGTCACCAGGGACAGTTTATAGTAGGCTATACAGGTTTTTTTTTTCCATGCCAAAGAAAGTCCAAAATGATCCAATGGAGTTGCGAGAACCAGGGATGTGTGCTCTTGTACATGAATCGGTACTGCTGTTGGTTGTCTTGTATAGTCAACTTTATTATTGCTCTTATTATCATTGACCATTATAACTTGGTCTCATTGGATTGTACTGCAACTGTACTTCTCTCTATATTGTTTTGCTTTGTTTTATGTTCTTACTCTCTCCCTACTCACATGTAATGCTATGACCTTATGCATTTTGTATTTTCTACTGTCTTTGTAATCTCCTAGGTCATTTTTATTGTCTAGTGCACCTACCTGGTCAACAAAAACTAACTAAATAAAGTTGTAAAGGGTGTAGGTCCCTAGATAGGAGCACATACATTTAGCAACAAACTTGGGGTTTACTCACATAACCCTAGCTGAGGTTAAGCTAGGTTAGGGGTAAATTGCAACATATAATAGTTTTAGTACACCTTTCACCCTGGTACACACTGTAGGGCTCACCTTAAGGAGACTGTAAAAACACCCTATCAGAGGAACCTTAATTTAAAAATCTAATGGATGTACCTTAATGGAGGGTAAGAATTCCTAACAGGACTGCACTCCTTAGCTGGGGTTGATCTACAGGTAACTCCACAAAAGAAACACATAACACAGAAACAGCCCCGTGTGAGAAAGCTCCCAATTTAGGTAAACCTATATAGTCTCCCGGTAACTGCCTGGGGCACCTATAGCAACTTATAGGGGGCATGTCCCTCAATAGCATGTTAAATGGGAAGTTTGTGTAGGCAAGTGTTGGGGAGAGGTTGTGAGTTGCAGGGGCTGTGGCACAGTCATCTTCCAGAGGGTGTTCTGGGAAATGGGAGGCTGTTTCGTTTGCAGGACGTTGTTTCTAGTGGCAGAACTTAACCACTTCAGGGCTCAGCTGCAGAACCTAGGGGGTCCACCCTCCCAGTGGGGACCCAGATCCATGACACCTCTTTTCCACCATGTCCTAAGGGCTTCAGTGGCAAGATGGTGTAAAGCGGAGAGTGAGGGAAAGAGGGTTGGAAAGGGGTATGTTCCAGTTCCCCAATTTTAAACAAGGAGCCACTATCAGCCCCAGGAGTCACAGGAAAGGGTCACTTCCCACAATCTCTAGAGCAATATTAGTGATCAACCTCTGTCTCTGGGGCAAACGAGCCAATCTATGAAGAATGAGCCTAGTGTGGAGGCCCAGACCATATGGGAGGAGCCTGGAGGGAGGAAGGGAAAAACAAAGGGCAACAAAATGAAGAGAGTCATAGTGCTGGTGGGCTTGATAGTTTATTTATGTATGTATGTATGTATGTTGTATGTATATACAGTATATACGTATATATGTATTTATTTATTGTTGACCTGGAAAGGTGGGCAAGACAATTCTGCCTGTTTTCAGACTCATCTGGGGGGGAGGGGTAAAGATACAAGCTGTTGGTGGTATTTGTTTAGTGAATGGGTAGAAGTTGGACATGACACCAGAAAATTCCTCTACTGAACAACCACTACAGTAGGCAGACGGGACCTCAGTTTAACATCTTATCCAAAAGGCAGCACCTCAGGAATGCAGCACCCCTTTCTTACTGTACTATAATGTCTGTTTGGGGATTTGACCCCAGGTTCCTGTTGTTAACTAGAGAGATAGTGAGGCTGGTTGAGGTCTTGAAGCCTGGCAGAAGGTCATTGGCATTCGTCCCATGTATGATGGCACAGAAAATCCTACCTAGACTTCAGACTTTGACTAGGGAGAAGGGATGGAAACCAGACATTGATATCAATGTTGGAAGCAATGATCTGGAGGCGTGCAGGGTTGCAGTTGTTCAGAATAGATTCTGTGTTCTAGGAGACAAGCATAAGGAATTTGTAAACTCAGTAGCCTTCTCAAAAGAGCTGCAGGTGCTGTGTGTAAGTCAGGCTAGAAGGCAAGGATCTTAGACGTCAATGCATGGCTGAGGGGATGGTGTGAGATGCAGAAGTTTGGGTTTGCAGGGGACTGGGAAACCCTCTGGGAAGATAAAGACCCATGTGCATCTGAGCAGTGGGTGAACCAGGGCATTTGGGAAGAAGCTGGAGAAATTAATTAGTCAGAATTTTAACTAAACGGGGAAGGGGGGGGGGCTGCATGATGGCATACAACCCAAAACAATTTCATGGTGGGAATCACATGTCTTCCCCTCCAGGACATGAAGGAATTAGGAGGTAATACAGGGGATATGCACATGACAGACTCAGAGCTAACTGGTAATCCAAAGAACAAGCCACTGTAGGAAGAAGAATTCCAAACTATGGAGGTAACTAGTACAGATAAAAATAGCATGGGGAAGCAGGATTTCTGGAAAGCCATATGAATAAACAGTAGGAGCCAGGGGAAAAAAATGGGTAATCTGCAGGCACTGGTGGCAGAAGCCCAGCTGGACTTGGTGGTCATAACTGAAGCCTTAGTGATACCACACTATGACTTGGGATCTCACAGTCTCAGGGTACTCTATCTTTAGAAGATACAGGGCTGAGGGCAAGGGGGTATCCCTATATTTGAGGAAGGATATCAAGGTGACCAAGGGTATCATTTCAGGGGAGGATGCAGCAACAGAGTCACTATAAAGACAGGTGGAAACAAACAGGGGCAGGAAGATTAAATTGGGGATGGTTTTCACACCACCACACCAAGATGAGGAGGCAGATAGCGAGCTAGAAGAAGAAATCTGAAGGACAAACAATGTAGCGAAACATGGTGATCATAGTGGTTTCAGTCTTCCTGACATTGATTGGAGCATCCTGGTGGGAACTAGCATCAGGAGCCAAACACTGGTGGATGCATTCCAGAATGGTTTCTTGGTTCAGTAGGTCAGGAGAACCCATGAGGGGGGTGACCCTGGACCTGGTACTCAGAAACAGTGACTGTATTAAGGATATAAGAACAGGGGAACCACTGCAGTAGTTACCACTGACCACTTATCAGTTTGGTTCACTACTGAATTTGGCACAGAGCACACTAATGCTAGGACAAGGGTCTTTGATTTCAGAAGGACAGACTTTGGGTAAATGAGGGAGAAGCTAAAATTCATGTTGGAAGCCAATGCTTATAGTAAGGTGAGCTACCTAATTACCTTTAGAGTTAAACCAAGATGAAGGGTTATTGTGGCCAGGATTACTCTGTGGTCCAGGGCTGGTTTCGATATCCCTAGCCAGAGCTTAGGAGACAGCTAGGAGCCACAGCTTGTATAGGTCACCAGGCAGAAGTTCATGTAGGAAAGAGTACAGTTTAAACATATCTAAGTGACATAGGATCATGCCTATTAACTTAGGTCAGATACATCAGTTTGGGAAATAGTACAAGGGGAAGACAACCAACATGTTAGAGAATTGGATGTCCTGAGGTATACTTGAGAGGAGCATATAGGCATGGACTGTGGCTGGGAGTAAGTGGTCAGTAACAACCAACAGAGCTGCAACAGCAAGGCCAAATATTAAGGTAGAACATAGTGACCACATACTGCTAGAGGTAGCCACAAAAGAGGACTGCATAATAAGATAAAAGGAGTGAGCAGAGGCAGTACTACGAATGACCACAGGCAGCACTACAATAAACTGAAATCAGGTGCAGATATATCTAGTTCCACTAATGCTATACACAGAGTTCTTCTGTCCTGACCAGTGCAGGGAATGGCAGCAAATTGTGCAGGCAGTTCATTAACAGCTACATGTTTCACCTGAGGACAGGAGTAAATCACCTGGAACTTTGACCAGTAAAGAAGAAATTGGGGGAAGAATGCTCTGTGATTGTGGAAATAATTAGTCAGCAACACAGCTTGAAATGGTAGAATAGAAGGCAACCAAAACAGTCAAGCCCCTGTACCTACAGTATGCTTAAAATCTAGAGCACAACCAGAAATGGAACATTAGTGAGTAGCCTCACAAACAGACTTAAACTTATGCAGCTGATACATAGAGCTTACCAGAACAGTTATATGTTTTATTTACTTTTTATTTATTTATTCATGTTTGTTAATCAGGTAGGCCCATTGAGACCCAGAGATCCCTTTTTGAGGGGCGACCTTGGGTTAATTACATATACTCATTTAACAGTGTGTACAACATGCAGAAATATTACACAGATGCATTAATAGGTAGTCAAATTAAGCATAACACAGTACATGTTACGTGAAGCTAAAAATAATTTGAATCATTATAAAGATACATAGATACACAGACGATGTCGGCAGATAAGGGCCTGCGGCCCACCCAGTCTGCCCATTTGAGCTTGTAAGTTCACTTTATGTTTTCCTAGAAGTCTGTTGCCCTTCACCCCTGACCTCCAGAAGTCCTTTGATTGTAGAAATGATTAGTCTACAGCACGGTCTAGAAATATATTAGCAGGCAAATAACAAACCCTCTGCTACCAATGTTAAATATAGTGCACAGCCTAAAATAGTACATAATCTAGAAGCCTTACATTCAGCGAGCAGTTGTACAAGCAGACCAGACCCTATGCTACCGTTCTGTAGAGGGTATGTGCAGTTATTTGTTATCAAGAATTTAACACATACCTGTAGCTGTAAGCTATGAGGCAAAGAGTACATAGCAGAGAGCTTAGAAATGGCAATTTTGAGTCTCCTGAGTGGAGTTTACCAACTGAGGTGTGAATAGTCCAACTAGCAGTGCTGGCAGTCATGCAGGAAGATAGGGGCAGGGCAGCAGCAAGTGTGGAGAATGCAGTAGAGAGGGATCTATGATGGGGCAACATGACTGGCTGATGGCTAACTCCCACAGCTGACACCCACAGTAGACTCCCTTTGTGGCCTCGGCCTTTCCTTATAATAACCAGTGATTTGTTACCCTTAGTGAATATAATGGGAAATGACAAGCTTAACTTGAGGATATCTTCTCTATTGTTTCACACCTTTGGAACTGTAAGCCATCAGCATTAGGATCACTCAGAAACCTTTGCTAGCTGGGGGCATCCCATGATGATGTGCAACGTCAGTGCCTATAAAATGTGGGCCGCTCCCTTGCTCTTCAGTTCTTTCTTCCGCTGCTGACCACTTCTTGAACCTACAGAGAAACAACGCCATTGTTTTCTATGATTTTATTTGTTTTTCTACTTAAACTTAACTTCTCAACATTGTCCCTGTATGCTTCCACTGAAAGAACCTTTATTTAGGTTTTGTACCTACAGTTACAACAGCTTCAAGGACAATACACACACTGTTTTTGTTTGCTGTTCGGGCTTGTTCCATGGCATGAGTGCCTGCAAAATCTGTAATGGATTTAACCAGTTCACAAGGAAGTTCCATAAGAAGGCTCAGGAAGCCTTCATTTCCCTTAAGGCCATGGAATCTCAGACCAGGAACATGGGCTGCATGCCAGCTACTCCCTCATGCCTGGTTGTCACTGGGAAAGATACTCCCAGGCTCAGTTTGCTTAGCAGTTCCTCAAGTTGATGGATTCACTGGGCCTCACACAGGTTGTTTCAACCACGACCAGCAAACATGGCTATATGGACCTCATCTTCTGTCCGGGGCAGAGCATCTTTGATATCAGGGTGGATCCAGCGGGGTGGTTGGATCACCACACCATTGGTTTCCTTGCAAGGGTCCCCCAGACACCATCCCTCACATGGAGATGGTTCAGTGCCATCCGAGATGTGCTTTGGAGCCAGAAAAACTTCTGGTAGTGTTAAACATCTTGGGTATGGAAGTGATATGTGACGGAGGACCAGATGAAGCCATTGATGACTATAATTTGACTATTATGGCAGTGCTTGACACCATCACATCAATCCATGTACATCCGCTGACCTACTGTTGTAGCTTCCATGGTAAAACAATGAGTTGAGATAGTTGAAAGTGAGTGGGTAGAGGTTGGAGTGCTCCTGGAAGAGGACCCGCTCACTGGAGGATACAATGTTTCTGAGATCATATTCTAAGTATTATCAGAGGGTGGCCTATAATCCTGAAAAAGGCAGAGTTCCTGTCACAGGTTATAGCCTCAGGAAGGTGTAGGCCTGCTTAATTCTTCTGCATTGTGGGCAGGTTCATTTCACTTTCCTGTCTACTTTCTGGGAAAGTACTATAAAAGTGTGAGGAGTTTGGATCTTTTTTTCTGAATAAAGTGCCATCCATTCAATATGGGATATCTTCAGGTGACTTGTCATGGGCCAGCAGTGGTGCAGATTAGAGGCACGTTAGCATTCTGGTTGTGATGGGCATTTACTCATCGTGGCTAGCTATAATCTGCTGTGGGTTTCCTCTGGGTTCAATTCTGTCCCCTACATTGTTTGTGGTCTATTTGCTGCTATTACAATAGGTCATTAGATGTTACAGTATGAGTTTTCACTGCTATGTAGATGATACTCAACTATATGTGTCATTTACATCAGACGGGCGGAAAGCGGTTGCTGTGCTGCAAAAATGCCTTTTAGGGGAATCCTCATATGTTCAGCAGGAATGCTACTGTACCTTTAGTTCTTGATTGAGAGAAACACAGCTGAAGTAAAAATGTGTACATACTTACTAGTCCGTAATTTATTTTTTTTATCTGGTTGATCCTGTGACCCTCCGCCCATCATGATTAATCACTACATCTCCCAGTGTCCCCCATGGCCATCCTTCTAATGAGGTGACTGATGTACTAAGCCATGAGGGACCTCTATTTGCTGGCAAGTCAGTTAAGAATGTTTTTTTGTGAAGGAGTGAATGATCTGGCTTATTCTACCAGTACCAATTGCGCTAAGCTTAGCGTGATCGGTAACGGAAGAATAAATGCGATCATGCAGTCCCTCACAATAAAACAGTCATAACTGACTTGCCAGCATATAGAGGCCCCCTGTGGTTCAGTCCATCAGTAACATCATCAGAGGGCTGGTCATGGGGGACACTGGGAGATGTAGTGATTAATCACGGCTGGCAGAAGGTCAAAGGATCAACCAGATCAAAAATTAATTTGCGCACTAGTAAGTATGTAGAACTTTTTACTTTAAATGCGTTTCTCTTAATTGGGACCTAAAGGTCCAACAGCATTCCTGCTGAGCATATTAGGATTCCCCTTTAAGAAATTTCTGACTGGATGGCCACCAGCTGGCTGAGTCTCAATCCTACCAAGATAGAGTTGTTGCTGGTGGAACCAGGACCTCGAAGATCGGCTGGAAGTTTGGGTGCAGTCAGTTTACCATCTCTGAATGGCACCCCTCTGACAGCAGTGGATAGGGTGAATAAGCTGGGAGTCATTGTGGATTCTAGGCTGACATTAGGACATCAGGGCCCACTTCTCAAACAGGGCTTTGAGCAGCTCAAGCTGTGACAATAAAGCAGCTTGCGCCGATGCCCCTCCTCCAGACACCCTATGCCCGATTCTCTATCGGGCAGGGTTCTGGCGGATAAGACCCACAGCTAGTGACAACCGGGGCCAGGCACCAAACAGATGGTGCACCAGCAGTGTGTGTGTTGCAAGCAGTGGGGTGGCTGTGCACAGCTCTAGTCCCTGTTGGGCTAGTGGCCCCCATCCCCGATCCCTGACTGTGCCTGTGCCAGTATGTAATAACCATTATCATGCCCCTATCCCTGATTTTGCCTTTTTAAGTATTTAATAACCATTATCATGCCTCCATTCCTGATTGTGCCATATTGAGTATTTAATAAGCATCATGTCACCCCATCCTCGATCCCCGATTGTGCCTGTGTTAGTATGTAATAACCATTATCATGCCCCAATCCCCTATTGTGCCTTTCTAAGTATTTAATAACCATTATCATGTCCCCATCCCTGATTTTGCCATATTCTGTATTTAATAAACATCATGCCCCCCATCCCTGATCTCAAATTGTGCCTGTGTCAGTATGTAATAACCATTATCATGCTCCTCCAAATCCCCTATTGCGCCTTTTTAAGTATTTAATAACCCTTATGATGCCCCCATCCCCGATTGTAACATATTCAGATTTAATAAACATCATGCCCCCATCCCTGATCTCCGATTGTGCCTTTATCAGTATTTAATAAACATTATCATTCCCCCCATCCCCGATGCCACTGTTGTCCCTATAGAATGGAAACCCCCTAACCTGGTGATCTAATGCCCACTGCTTAATACTAGCAGGTAGCACCACCACCCAGCTCCCCCATCCTGCCAGCACCAGCACGTTGAGCCTCCTCTCACCTCCGCGGCCAGCCGAGTGATCTGTCATTATGATATTGTACTGATAGTGCAAGCAATGCAAGCACTATACAGTAAAGCAATCATAATGACAGTTCAGTCAGTGCCATGTATAGATGAGAGGAGGATTGTGCCAGTGCCGACTCTATTATGAGTTGGGGGAGCTGGAGGATGGGCACCACCTGCTGGGTTGGGGGGGGAGGCCACTAGATCACCATGTTAGGGTTCTGTTCTATAGTGACAACAGTGGCATTGGGGATGAGGGGGGAGACATGATGTTGTTTATTAAATATTGACACAGGCACAATCAGGGATCAGGGATTGTGGGGATGATAATGTTTATACAGTACCAATTTTGGCACACTCGTGGCTGGGGAAGGGGGCCTGAGGCACAATGCTGCATATGGGTCAGCTCTCCTACAGGGAGATTTTCTAAGTACCCTTAGACAGGGGTTCAGTTAATTTATTTTTAGTGGAAGTATAATACTTCCATGAGTCAAAATCTGGAAGTCATTTCAGTTTTTTGGAAGTCAAAATACTTCCCCAAGCCCACAATTTGGAAGCCAGTATTCTAGGAAGGATCAATTTTATTCATGGTAATATATACATTAGTGGTAAAATACAATTTGTTTTGGAAAAATCCATAATTTCTTGGCTCCTATGCCTTCAATTTTGGAAGTCATCCAATTTGGTTTTTTACATTTGGAAGTCAATGACTTCCTCCCCCTTTATTTTGGAAGTTTTTGCCTTATTTTTGGAAGTCAAATACTCCCAAAATGGAGTTAACTGAAGCCCTGTCCTTAGACCAGCCCTAGCTGGTCTAAGGGTACTTAGCATTTCTCCCTCTAGGTGGGTTCTGAGAATCCCTTATATTGGGGATATGGCAGCTTGTGTCTGCCACCTGCCCTCTTGCATAGTGTCGCAGCCCATTTGTGAGCACACAGGCAGTGCAAGCCCTGTTTGGGGCAGGCAGTTTGTGATAGATGCAGGCTACCTTTGAGAATAGCTCCGGGGGCAATCTATGATGCAAGGGTGCCACTTGCACCATTTATGTTTGGTGCAGGCACCTTATGTCAAGCTCAGGGCTTTGAGAACCGAGCCCCAGGTGAAAGCTGTGGTCTGCAATGGATTTTTCCAGCTAAGGAATATTTCCCGGATTAAACCCTATCTTGGGCAAGTGGATCTGGTGACCCTAGTGCATGCTTTCATGACCTTGAGGCTGGACTACTATAATGCTGTTCACATAGGGCAGTCTGGAGGATTAATGCGTCATCTTCAGCTGTTCAGAATGCTGCAGCCAGGTTGATATCAGGGGTGTCATATAGGGATCACATCTCCTCTGTGCTGCAGCAGCTGCTCTGGCTTCCAATTAGGTGGAGCACTACCTTCAAGATTGCTTTGTTAACATGAAAAGCCCTGCATGGATCAGGCCCTGCCTATCCAAAAGACCTGATCTGTCATACTCTGAGCCATTATCTCTGCTCCATTGAGCAGTTATTGTTGATTTTCCCATGGTCTCACCTTAAACAATTAGGGTAGAGCATTCTCAGTGGCAATCCCCATTATTTGGAACTTCTTGTATTTCCATCTAAGAAGCTTCCCCTTGGTGGAGGTATTTAAAAGGAGATTAAAGAATTAGTTATTTGACCAAGCTTCTAGAAATTATACTGTATTTGATTTTATTTAGCTACATCTCTGTTTTTAGATCTATTGTTGAGTGTATTTAATATAGCATGTATTATTGTATTTGTGGGTATTATCAAATAATAATTTATTTGCTTTTAATATATGTATTGTAGTCCCATGAGACTCTGGTATAGGACTCTGTGTAAATAAAATTGCCTTGCCTTGCCAAGTGATTGGTGCTGGTATCGCCACCATGATTGGTGAAATAGTTGAAGAAATGTAAAAACTAGGAGGGATCATTGTTGAAACCCTCATCCTCAAGCCATCACCATCAGCGTCAGGAGAAACATGCCTCACCGGTCAGGTTGTGGTCTCCATTGATGGAGGGTAAGTAGTCGTCGACTGCTTGGGTGGCATTGACTACAGCCCCCCCCCCCCGACCGGCACTGAGACACCAAGATCAGGACTTGGCTCTGGTGCTGCCATACCTACTATGGACTATATGCCACCTCTATCATTGGGTTTTGTTCCTGTGATGATGGCAGTCATAAACCCTCTAATAGGTGTTGTTAACCCCCAGGCTGTGATGGCATAATTCTCAGAAATGTTGCTTTCCCTGTTCCCATCATTGTCAACCACAGTGCCTACAATCCATTCAACAGGTCCTTCCCTGCCAGTGCCACCATTGTCAATGGGACATAAATGCATGCTTACTGTTCCTTCATCACAGCTGCTGCATCTGTTGCTGTCTCCATCAATTACCCTTGTCATCATTCAAGATGAGGAGGAGAAGAAGGAATATAGTCCTGATCTCCTAAACATGGAGGAGGATTTGGAGGATGAGAATAGGGAGGAAAATCCCTATGAAGGAGGGCTCCCTTCCAACTCTACCCTATTCTTTTGCAGCAAGGATTATGTGATCTAAAACCCTAGACCCCCCCCCCCCAAAGATCCAGCATTTTAGGTTTTCCTTAGACAAATCCAGGATGACATGGGCTTTGATGGTGAAGTGGAAGACTCCAGGAAAATAAATTTAGTGGAGTTTTTGGAGGTTGAACCTGCACCTACTACTGTGTTGCCTTCTGTATATCCTGCATTGGAAGATGATACCTTTGCTGCCTGGCATAGGCCTAACACCTTGCCTGCAGTCCCTAGAAAGGCTGATAAACAATATCCTTCACCATTTGTTAAACCTTAGAAAACTTCCCAGCCAGAAACTGACTCTATAATAATAATGGCACTCCTTTAGAGTCATGAGTATGTTGCCTTTTTTATTTATTTATTTTTTATTTATTTAAATCTCGGATTACAAATACCTTTGAGCTGGGGCAGCTCATTTACAAAGGTTCCACATCAATGTAAAGGGTTACGATAAGGTTGGGAGGTATAAACAACATCCATGGTATCAACGGAGGTACAGACAACATTCGTGGTATCATCGGAGCACAGCAAGTCAACCGGTAACTAAGTGGGAACATTGCTACACAGTCAAGATTACAAGCAAGTTTAGAAAACCGTAAGGTACATTTGAAGCAACATTGCTAATCAAAGGTGGGGGGGGGGAGAGTAAGGAAGGGGTAGGGGAGATGAGAGGGCAGAGTCCAGATGGAGAAGGAAAAGAAAATATGACAGCCAGAGGCCTTGTCATAAGGTGAGAGGGAGGGGAGGCTAAGGTGGGAGAAGGGGTAACAGAGGAAAAAAGGAGGGCGGATGAAGGGGAAGAAGATAAGGGAGAGTGGGGACCAGAGTGCCTGGACAGGTCCAGGAAGGGGGGATCAGTAGGATAAGAGCAAGGAGGGGTAAGGTAAGGGAGGAGGTGGCAGGGGAAAGGGGAAATTGTTCTGTCAGGTGAAGTGAAACAAAACAGGAAGCCAAGTAAGAGCCTCAGTGAGTGAAAAAAGTGGTATAAGGGTGTCTGCAGAAGGGGGAAACTAGGTGTAACAATCACAAGTGCTTTCAGTTAGGAGATGCTGACGAAGCATATGTTTAAATTGGGACAGACTAGAAAGACTGCTCAGTTGGTTGCTTAGATTATTAAACCACAGGGGGGCTCTGTATTGAAAGGGTCGCTGGTTTTGAGCAGTCCGACAGTGGGGTACTAGAAGGAGGTCAGAAACTGAGGTACGTGTGTGTTTGGGTTTTAGGGAATTTGTTTAGTAAGCAACCAATGCTCGGGGTAGTAATCCAAGTAGAGCTTTTTTGGACAGGAGGCAGGTTTGATATTTGATCCTGTTATTTAGTTGGAACCAGCCAGATTGAGCATATAACTCACAGGTATGCGTGAGGCACGCAGCACCCATTACTAACCTACAGGCTTTGTTCGGGGCCACCGTGAGTCATTTAAGAGATGTGGAGGTTGCAGTACAGTATATGATTAAACCATAATCAATGATCGAGAGGACCAAGCTGTGAACTGCAACCTTCAGGGCTTCTTGGGTAAGACTTTGTCTGTGTCTGTAGAGGAGCCCAATTTTGTTATTAACATCCTGGCAACATTTTTAATGTGAGGCACAAAGGTAAGGTGACTATCCATGGTTAGACCTAGGTATTTGAAAAGTTGAGTTTGTACAAGATTGTCTCCGTGGTTATTGTTGATAGTGAGTTGATGGGCCTTACACTTATTCTGAGAGGATGAAAACAGCTGGACTTTAATTTTTTTTGTAGTTTTGCACTAGTTTGTGATTATTAAACCATCTCTCTGCTTCTGTGAAGCCTTGTTTAAGACTATTTTCCAGAGCGTTGGGATCCAGGTGGCTAGTAAAGATGACCGCGTCATCTGCGTAGAGGAGAGCATGCTGGTTGCAGACAACTGGAAGGTCATACAGGAAAATACTGAAAAATAAGGGACCCAGGACTGAGCCTTGAGGTACCCCTGTCTTCTGGCAAGGAGTCCAGGAGGCTGGATGTTATGGGCAGACACACTTACGCCTCTGCATCCTTGGGTGTAAGAATTGCAAATTATCAGGCATGTATGATAGAATATTAGAATATCCTGGGGAAATCTGCCATGACTAGTGTTCAGGCCTTGCCTCACTGCCCCTGCCAAGGCTGAACTACTTAAAGCTGCTTCAGATGGTACTGATAGAGAAATCATCTGTTACTATCAGCATATGATGCCTGTGATGCATCTGCCAGGGCTACTGCCTCTAGTATCTGTCGCAGGAGATATTCCTGGCTTAGAGTGGATGTTTTTTTTTTAGCTGGAGTGGATGTTTTTTTCTTTAGCTGATATATAACATTCTGCACTGAATGTCCCTTTTTAAGGTCTCTAAGCTGGTTCAGATGTTGATAGTGTCCTTTGGGAGCTTCAATCACCCTGACATTAAGGTCTGTTAAATCCCTGACCCCTCAACTTGCAATAGGGGATCATGTCATAGACCCACCAGCTGTGGCAGCTGTGGCTACTGTCTTCAGTCCTGAGGTCATGGTGGAGGCCTCCTTCCAGGCCCCCCAACCCCTGGTGCCCACACTAAGCAGTGTATTAAATAAGGCAAACAAATGATCAGCAGTTTTATGTGTGAAAGTGCTAATCGGCTGTGAAAATGCATGACACTTGGTACAGAGTGGTTGGCAAAATAAAAAAAAAATACAGAGTTTTATTAAGTTCATCCACTGTTCCATGGACCCCCACCCTTTAAAAAATGGTTAGCAGTCTACTGCTACACATTTCTGAAAATGGTTAGCATTACCTCTGCCTTGCATAGCATTTTGCTATGCTATACCAGCTATTTAATACCCTGCTAAGGCAGCCATAGGTATCAGTCTGGGTAGTCCCACCACCTCCAGTGTCTTCTGACTCCCCACTTCCTCCCCTCAACTGTTGCTTACAGGTGTGCAAGTGGGGGGAAAGATCTCCCTTCATCTGTCAAAATGGAGGGAGATCACCAAAAATGAATGGGGCCCTGGAAATAATAGAAAAGAGGCATGCTCTTTGATCAAGCTTTCTGTTTGACCTGATTTGCTTTTAGTGTTATCTTGCTAAATATAAAAATATATTTTAGAGTTTATTGTTTTGGTTTAATGCTTGTAAAGCACCCAAGAGTCCTTACTAGATTGAGCACTATATATAAATACAATTTGCCTTGCAATGTCTCTGGAGCTGCTGTTGAACCCTCCAGTTCACCTTCTGACTCCTTTTCCTTTTCCTCTGGGTCACTTGTCCCTTCTAAGAGAGGAAATGCACTCACTATTTCAAAAGAATGCAGTCAAAATCTTCACTACCAAGGAAAGGAACATGGGTTCTATTCCTGGTGCTTCCTGGTAGTGTGTGCAAATGACTGATTTTGAATATTCAGCTAAGTACAGTGGTCATTTTGGGGGCACAAATATTCAATAGTCATGATTCATTATTTCCCTGCTGGAGCAGTGTGTATGAGACTTCAAGATCTCCTGAGACTTCCTGTCCAGTCAGAGGCTACTTTGGAAGTGCACTGAAAGCAGCCCATGTGACCCAGCACTTGCAGAAGCTACAGGCCAGAGAGACAGATGTTTGTGCTACTGTGAAAGAGCAAGCTACTTCCATCCACTTGTTAAAATTAGTCAAAATGTAGAAATCTTGACGGTTTTTGTTTCTTTTCTAAATCCTAAGCTGGAAAGGATCATTGTTTCACACTTTTGTATGAGAATGCTTAGTTTTTTCTCATAGTGTTGCCACCTTTGGATAAAGTTAAAACCAGATGGTAAACCACACCCCAAACTCTGCTTCTGACTCCAACCCTTTTTTTATGAATGATGAGTATATCACTCCTCCAAAGCCATTTGCATTACTGGAATAGACTTTAAAAATGATAGGAAATCAATGTTATACTGTTATTGTTTTATTTATTTATTTATTTATTTAATTTTTTTTTAATTTTCTCTTTATCCTCCTCCCTACTTGCAGCCCCCTCCTCTTCGGGAGACACCTATGGGCTTATCAGCCTTCGCTCACCTACCTGGAGCCGGTGCAGTCCATGCCCCATGGAGCCGTGTATACCCCAGGCGGTACGAAGCGGACACACCTTCCACCCCGCCGACGTTCTGCTAATCTTTGTCGGCATGCTGTCTCCGGGCAGGTAGGGGCATTGAAGGTCGGGCCCCTGGTGCTCCATCTACCAGGAGGCTGCAAGGGTTTTCTGGTGTTTCTTGGCGTGCCAGGTCCGATGGCGCCAAGGCGCCGGCAGCGCCGGCGCTGGCACGCTGCCCCTCTGTTGAGCATCGGGCTTGCTGTACCTCAGGTCTCCACCTGGGGTCAGACAAGCACCGAGCTCAAGGTACCCCCTCCCCGAGAGGACGAGCAGTCCTTGGGACGCCAAGTCCTCCCTCCTCGTTGCCTTCCAGCTCCCCGGGCTCGCTCGAACCCGGTCGCTGGTGTCGCAAGCGGAAATCCAACCGCTGCGCCGGCGGGCTGGCTCATTTGTTTTATTTATTAATGTATTTATTTATTTATTTGTATTCTTTGGTAACAAGGTAACTCCTATTGGCACAAGGCCCATTTACAGGGTGACCCAGGAGCACTGGGAGGTTAAGTGACTTGCTCAGGATCCCACAGTATGCAAGTGGAGGCTTTGGAACTCAAACCCAGGTCTTCTGAATGTACCAAGCTTGTTTACAGCCTGTATCTGTAACCTCTATTAAAAAGTCCCCATATTCTTTTCCATGTCAGTCATGTATTCTGATATGCTTTGACTAATTTTTGATAAATTAGTTACTGATGTTTGTGGTACCCTCAATTCTGCATTGTGTTCCCTTTACTTCTGCAGCTACTGCTGTTTCTTTTCATATTTCTAAGATAGTTTACAATTTCAGATACACCATTCCATGTTATTTATCTGACTGACCTTTAATGGTGTAGCTAATATCATGGAATGTTCAGGTAGCATAAATCAAAGCACCAGTGGTACTATAGGTACCAAATAAGGTATTTAAAGTGTAACATAGTTATGTATTAAAATACAATATATTGTGTGCTTACCTGGATTCAAACCACTAATCCTTTGCCTGCTTAGCAAACATATTCAGTGTGTTACTGAGCTGCAGGTATGGAAATTACAGTTCCTGTGGAGTACAGGTTAATTCACAACCTGAAAAACAGGTGACTGGGGATCTAATCCCAGCAGGAAATTTATCATTACAAATTGTCATTCTTAGCTAAAAGTACTTCTCATATAATGTACTAGTCCAACTCCACACCACCATGAATTGCCACTTAAGTGAGTTTCCATCTTAAAAACGAAAACAATGTTTAAGTCCCTGCCAGAATTTGAACTGTGTTTACCTGAATTTGAGCTGCTGATTTTTTGCCTACTAATAAAACACACATTCAGTGTGCAACTTAGCTGTGAGTGAGTGAGTTGTAGTTCCTGTGTTGTAGAAGTATGTCACAACTTGCAAAACAGGTGACTTGGAATCTAATTCCAGCAGGTGATATACATTCACAAATTGTGGTCCCTAGCTAAATGTACTTCTCACATAATTTATTTCAACTCCACACCACCATGATTTGCAATTCAAGAGAGTTTCCACCCTACAAAAACTTTGAAACAAATGTAAATGTCCCTGCAAGGATTTGAATCACTGATCCTTTGCCTGCTAAGCAAACAAACGTACAGTGTTCCACTGAGCTGCAGGTAAATGAAGTGAAGTTCCTATGAGGTCTCTAGGTTTGCAGCTCAGTGCCCTTAACCACTACTCTATACTGACTCCTATATCAAGGGGTCTTCAGCCTGATATTGTGTGTGTGCATGTGTGTGTGTGTGTGTTTCTTTTGGTGGGACAAGCATATCAAACACAACTTTAAATGCAGGAAAATGCACCATTTACACTGCCTTTTTTAATTTTCAGGCGGGGGGGCATGAATAGCTTTTTGTTCTTTTACTCTGTGCACCACACTGTTCACAAATTGTTCTTAGCTAAATTTACTTCTCATATAATTTGCTACTCCACTCCACATCACCATGAACTGGTACTCAAATAAATTTCCATCTTCAAAAAAGTTGAAAAAAATGTTTAAGTCACTTCTAGGATTCAAACTATGTCTACCTGATATACCACTGATCTTTTGCTTAAGCCAATATACATTCAGTGTGCCACTGAAGTGCTGATAAGTGAGCTGCAGTTCCTATGATGCAGAGGTTACATCACAACCTGCAAAACTGGCAACTGGTGATTTAAGCACAGCAGGTTATTTACCTTTGCAAATTATTTTAAGCTGAATGTACTTATTATTCCAACTTCGCACCACCATGAATCACCGTGTAAATGTGATTCCATCTTACAAAAAAAATGATAACATGTTTAGTTTCCTGCTCAGATTTGCCTTTGCTTGCAAACACACTCTCACTGTGCTAGTGAACTGCACGTAGTGGGTTGCAGATCCTGTAATGTAGAGGTTATGTCACACTTACAAAACAGTTGACTGGGGATCTAATCCCAGCAGGTGATTTACCTTCACAAACACAGACAAGCACGGGGTTTGACCCTGGCCCCAGCCCCCCTGTTAAAACAGCCACAGCCTGAATTTTTTTAAAGGCTACTAGTAAGGTTGCTAATGTTGATGCTGACACCTACTCTCATTTACTTCTAAGCTAAACATTCATGCTTTCACAAAATCAAGAGTCAGGACTTGGACAAGAGTTGACTAGTCAGGAAATGGGGCAAGACAGTATAGTATGGGAATGGCAGCACATGTGTGGAGACAAGAGACAGCAAGAAAAAAAGCATATGGGCAAGTTTAACATACGCAGCCTGGGTGAATGTACAGTGAAGCTCAGAAGCAATCTCTTGCAGCTGACCAGAACTTGGCTCCTCTCTCCTCAGAGGCAGCTCAGCACATCACTGGTGGTGATCTGTGGATAAGCATGTGTTATGTATGGTGTATAATACAGCAACTGATCATGGAGCTAGTAGGTGAGGAATGGGGAAAAAAGGCTAACCTGCAAATGGGTTTTGAATTGGAGTACCACTGCCTGGAGTGGTTGCAGTTTCTGCTGCAAGAGGAACAGGTAGGTAATAAGGCACAGTGTGAAAATAACCATTGCTTACTTGGATGCTGATCTTGGAGAGACACCCCATGGAAACTAAAGTCTGGCCTACCAACATAAATGTATTATAAAATAACATTAGAAACACAGCAGCCTGTTTGCTGTGGCTATTAGCTACATTCTAAGATGACACTGAGAGCCTCAGAGACCTCCTGCCAAGTCTTTCTTCTTGCTCCTCATTGTATGACCAGAGTCCACTCAACAGAGCAAACTGTGCCTCCTTGGACACCAGAAAGATCTATATCAAGAAGGCTACTGCAAATTATTACTGTTGTGCAGAGAGTGCTGGTGAGAGCAGCATGCCTGTGAGCTTTCTTTTTAGGGTGGGGGCAACAATATTCTGTAATTTGGAGTGTACTAGGGACAGCAGTCTGATTTTGGGGGTTGTGGAAGGAGTACACTGTGCTCACAAGGGAGAACAGCCCAATTGCAATTTGGGGGAGGAGGAGGGCTGGAGAGGATTGCTTTGGAGAAGTGCCTGTGTGTGTTTTGGGGAATGACTGGATTGTTGGAGAGATTGTGTGTTGAAGGAGGGCAACAAACAAAAGTTCTCTATCCTGAAATTGTGTGTGTGGGTGTAACTATCAAGGGGCCTTTAGACTGATACTGTGTGTATGCGTGTTTGTTTCATGAGGAAAAGCTATATGAAATACAGCTTTGAATGCAGGAAAATTCATCACTTACATTACTTTTTAATTTCTGAGTGGGCATGCCTAGCTTTGTGGAGATTTTGGCTCCCCTTTTCTTTGACTCTGTGTACCCCACCATTCACAAACTATTGTTCTTAGCTAAATTTACTTGTTAAATAATTTACCATTCCACTCCATGGGGCTGGCAGTATAGCCTAGAGGTTAGAGTAATGAGCTGTGAATGAGCTTGGTACATCCAGCAGACCTGGTCGTGAGTCCCACAACCTCCACTTGCATACTGTGAGGTAGTCACTTAACCTCCCCAGTGCTGCCAGATCACATCTGAAAACAGGCACTTGTACCTAGTGGGCCTTAGCCAGTTACCAAAAGAATAAAAACAAAACAAACACTACCATGAACTGCTATTCAAGTAAGTTTCCATCTTTCAAAAAAATGTTTACATCCCTGCCAGGATTCAAACTATGCCTACCTGAAGTTACACCACTGATCCTTTGCTTATTAGGCAAGCACACATCCAATGTGCCACTATGCTGCAGGTAAGTGAGTTGCTTTTCTATAGTGTAGAGGTTATATATCACAACCTGCAAAACTGGTAACAGGGGATCTAATGCCAGCAGGTAATTTGCCTTCACAAAACTGTTGTTCTTAGCTAAATTTACTTCTTATATAGTTTACTGTTTCAACTCTACAACACCATGAATTGCCACTCCAGTAAGTTTCCATCTTACAAAAATATATGTTTAAGTCCCTGACAGGATTTGAACCACTGATCTTTTGCCTGCTAAACAAATGCATACACAAAGTGCCACTGAGTTACATGTAAGTGAGCTACAGTTCCTACGGTGGAGAGATTATGTCACAACTTGCAAAACAGGTGACTCAAATTGTATTAAATCCTACATAAGCTTCAATTAAGACTAATTTAATTGACTACAACATAGTGTAGAACTAAGTTAAATAATCTGAAAGTCAGCTATTTAGCTCTGCTGAAACCCTTCACTACATCTGCAATAACATCTAGCGATGTCTCTCATACAACAAAAACTGTAGTGAGAAAGAAAAACTATGCAATAAAGGGGATGAAACCCTGGATTGTGTAGGCCTGAAACCCTACACCAAGACATAAAATCCAATCACTGACATCATCAATGACATCATGCAGCCAGATCACTCACAATGAATGTGACCTTAAACATGACTGACATGAAGAAAAGAGTATGTGTGACCATAATATGTGCTAACAGCTATGCTGTTGGTACCTAAAAATGAGAGCAGTAGCTGCTGAGTAGTCAGGAGAGAAGTAATCAATGTACTGTAGTGATAAAGGTAATAAAAAGTTTGATGATTAATTTAACAAAACCGGGTCTTAAACATATGAGAATACTGGACACACAAAAAAGAACATATGAGAGCATATAAAGATATAAAAACTGTTTCCTATCACAACAGCAAAGGACCATACTTAAAATTCAGAGCAGAAAAGTTTAGGTTGCTTTACTGCTAATGGTTTTAATGGCCATACTTTACACCTCCCAGATAGACTGTTTTTCCAAAAAAAGGCCTGTGATGTCCGAACTTCTTTGTAACCTGGACATGCAGCCAAAATAGTGAATGATTTGATACAATCAGTTTTAAGACTATGACTGAAAATGGTTTAAAAACTGGACTACATTTAAGCAAAACTGGATGATTGGATAAGGACCTTAAAAAACTGGATTATCCAGTCTAAAATGGACAGATGGCAACCCTAGTTTCTCAGGAGAACTGCAAGGGGTGTTTTTCTTTTCCTAGAAGTGAAACAAAACTAATACTGTTAGGCCTATTTCTGCTCTACAAGCTATCAGTCTCAGCTGCAGATTAAAAGAACAAATATTTTGACAGTTTTCTTCTGTGCACTTTTCTCTTCAAGCAGTCTGTCACAGGGGCACATGAAGAAACACAAAGTGTTTATGCACTTTCCAAGTAACTGGCATGTGAATTAAGTAGGCTACTTTTTGCCAGACTTTTGTGTGATGCATTCAGCAGCTTAAAGGATTTTTTTTTATCAATAGAGCTTCTTTTTTCCTTGGGAGACATCTGGCAGCAACCCACCCACTACCCAGCCTATCACCAACCTTCTCAAAGCCTTACATGTTATCTAACACACTTTGCCAGGACCGCTATGTGGTGTGTGGCCACTGGCTAGCTGTGTTGTTCGTGCAAGATCCTTCTTAGGAGACCATTTTTTTCTAATATCCTGGCTTTCTCCCTATGGTGCAGATCACAAGGATAAGCAGCTACAGTGTGGGGAGGGGTAGAAGAAGTGGACAAGAGTAGGCAGGACAATGGCACCAGTAAGGTGTCGGTCTGGAAGCATAATGATGTAGTATGGTAATAACCCGCATAATGTGTGACCCTGAGCAGAGCAAGTGGCTTAACCATCCTGTGATCCTGGGACAGTCCTGAAATTAGCTTTAGTTTAGTGTGCCTTTGCCAGCCAAAAATTGTAAGATAAATTTAAAAAGGGCAGACTGTCACTGGACAGACAGTTGGGTTGGTTGGTCTTTCTTTTGTAGACCAAATTCTACATTTTTTGTATTTCTGACAAAGGGGAGGGCAGATAATTGTAGTCTGCCACCACTTGATGTCTGTTGCTCTCATGCTTGAGTTCCCTCTCTAGGATTTTTGAGTTCTCTTGCTCAGTTCCCTTGCAGAATGTTGTTTGTATTTGGCTATGTTTCAGTATGCTGCCATGTTACTGTTGCCTTCTCCGTGATGTTGGGCTATGTACCGCATCAGTTCTGATCTGGGCCAGAACTACACAGCACCAGGATCTGTTATCACACATGGAATCTATACATGCAAGAATAAGAGACAGAAGAACAAACATAATTAAGATATTGACATGCAGGCTGTACAGTTAAAGTAAACATTTTCCATCTGTAGTTCCATTGTCCCCCACTCCCCTCAAGTAAAAAAAAAATCTCCTTGAACACTTACCATTGTTGTTAGGACACAATGGACCCAATTTTCAAATGTCTTGCAGATGACACAAGCCCCTGGTGTGTCGAACCTATGGCACATGGGGCTTGTGGCATTCTTTTGGCACTGATTATGATTTTCATTCAGTGTGCAAAATGCTGCAAGTTAAATCAGCTCCCCCTTACCTAACTTGTGCCATTTGGGGAACCCTTTTTATGGGGCTTGCGCCAAAGCTTTGGTGCAAGCTGACATAAATTGAGGAAAATGTCACAACTGCACTAAATGTACTAAGGTTGGGTGCATTGCATCAAAAGTGCTTGGAGCAGTTGCGTCAAACATCAGGGTTGACACATGGCTTGACGCAAACCCTGTATCAGGCTCCATGTGTGTTAAGCTTTTCCCACCTATGGCAGCCCCTCCCCAAAAAATCCCCATAAATAATATTTACCTTTGCTGGTAGGACACAATGTGGTATTTGAAGGTCATCACCGGATCTGGTCTGGTCATCTGTAGGACAGCAGTAGCGTCCCAGTAGTGGTGGTTCAGTAATACTCATCTCATCATCGATCACATCAGTGGTGGTGGGTTGAACTCACAGGGTAAATCAAATGCAGCCATGATCATAGGTAATAACAATTTCTGTGTAGTATCAGGAATCTGCTGTTTCACTTCTGACAAATGAGGCCACTCACTCAGCAGCTGCAATTTACGCAAAGCCAAAAATATAGAAAATTTCCAATATCAAGTTGTTAAATTTTTTCTATTAAAACCACACGTTAACCCCAGCATTTTGTCAATAAAGATTATAAAAGAGATGATGAAATCCTAGCAATCTGATTGGCCAAGAGTATCACCAGACTGTCCGGTTATTAGAACATGCCCAGACAGTTCAGAACTATATGACCTGTTTATACTTCACAAATCAATTTAGGGCCTATTTTATAAGAGGACTAACACCCTTGGAGGTGTCCAGTCGGACTGATATAGGAACTTCTCTGGTGGTTGAAGGCACTCAGCAAAAGCCTTGTGCCTTACAACATACCTGGGGCATTCCTATATCAGAGCATGCCTGGACACTTCAGCAGATGTTATTCTTAACTGTTTTACTGAAGTGTTTTTACCGTTGTCATCATTTTGTTACCTCTTTCTTACTTGCAATTTTTTATCACACAAATAAAAAAGGCTGCCTGCTTTTATGGCTCTTTTATGGAGGGTCCAAGGGCAAGGCCTCAAAGAACCTTTTTTATAAAACGCCATGTTGGTCTCCTTGCAGGTATCTCCAACCCATTAGGAGATCAACATGTTGCTGTCAAAAATGTTTTGGTTGTGTGACTGGCTGCCTTGGTGGGCCAGGTTCAGGAGTGAAGCTGGACAGGCACCATATCAGAGAACGAGCATGACTGAAAAAGAAAAGTCCCTGCTGTCTCAATGATGGCTTTCAGAGCCTGAACAGGGTATATCCCTTTCTGGCAGGGCAGGTTATATCCCTTTCTGATTTGATAGCACATCCCTATTTGATTACAGGATGTAACACTGGTGCACAGTATGGAGGGGAAATAATAGATTTAAAAAACATTTTTTGGTTTCTTATAATGAAAAGAAAGACCCAGCCCTGTAGTGCTATAGTATCATCAGCACTGCTAACAGCACAGGGTCATAATGTCACAGATGATACCACACAAATGATGACCACGCAGAAGGAAACAGCATATGGCAATGATAGACAGCTGTTCTTTCATTTTAAGGGGTGCTTCACCCCCACACCCCCCCTTGTGGGGGCTTTGCTCCCCATACCTCCCCCAGAACTAATATAATCAACTCCGAGGGGGTGTGGACACTGGGGCAAGAAATAAAAAAATAACACTAAAAGATTTCCTACCAGGGAATCAAACTGCATTCCCCCAACCCATGCACTGCAGGGTCAAGTGCTCTAGGCACACCACCATGGGAATGACTCTACCAAGCACCCGACCAGCAGTGGCTAAATACACTTCCTCCTTCCTGGTGAGCAACAGGGGATAGAGATAGTATCACATCGCTAATATTTCCCTGTCTCTCTACTCCCTATGCACTACCTGTAACACACTCCTGCTCTGCGTGGGTTAGTGTGTGCGGTTATCACCCAGCACCACTGCAAACTACTCCTATGAACCAAGTTTCTGAATGGAGGGGGGATTGAGCAACCGTGCTTGAAACCATTAATAAGTTTGATGCCCACCATCTCAACTGGTAGACTGTTCCACAGTTCCACCACCCTTTCTGCAAAATAATACTTACTCATATCCGTCTTGAACCTCCCTCCTGTCAGTTTCCCCTTTTGCCTACATGACCTTGAACTATTACTCATGCAAAATAATTCCCTGCAGTTCAACATGTTTATTCCTTTCAGTAACTTGAAGGTCTGTCGTATCTCCCCTGTCCCACCTGGTTTCCAGTGAGTCATGTTCAGTGCCTTCAGGTGCTGCTCATAAGACCTGCCCTGTTGGCCCTGAATCATGTTTTTCACCCCTTGCTACACCATCTCCAGCATGTCATTATCTTTCCTGAAGTGAGCACTCCAGAACTTGGCACAGTACTCCAAGTGTGGTCTCACCAAAGACTTATACAGGGGTAGTATTAACTCTTTTAATCTGCCATCAGTACTGCTCCTGATACATTCCAACATCCTATTTGCCTTACTATAGGCCTTGTTGATCTGGCTTGATCATTTGAGGGAGTCACTGATGACAACTCCTAGGTTCCATTCCTCAGTTGTAGTGTAAAGTCTTATCCTACCCATCCAGTACTCTGTCCTGGGGTTCTTGTTCCCTAGGTGCATCACCTTGCACTTTTTTGGCATTACATTTTAAATGCCATACCTTAGACCACCTCTCTAGCCTTTGCAGGTCACTCTGCATATCCCTGATTCCCTCTTCACTATCCACCCTTCCACAGAGCTTAGTGTTATCTACGAAGAGTCAAAACCTGCTCCGGATTCCTTCTCCAATGTTGCTGATGAACATATTGAAGAGGACCAGGTCCAATACTGATCCCTGTTGTACCACAATCATGACCTTCCTCTCATCTGATTTGACCCTGTTAATCACAACCCTCCACTGCCTCCCCTTTAGCCAGTTACCTTCCTATCTTGCTGTGTCCCTTGCCATACCCAGATCCTCCATCTTCTTCAGCAATTGTCTCTGGCGCACCAAGTCAAAAGCCTAGCTGAAGTCAAAGGAGAGTAAATCCATGGCATGGCCCCTATTCAATACCCTCATCACCCAGTCAAATAAATCTATTTGGTTAGCCTGACAAGACCTCCCTGTCATGAACCCATGCTGATAACTTTGCTGGAGACCATTGCTCTCCAGGTAGTCCATGAGGTCCTCTTTGACCAGTGGCTCCATCAGCTTCCCTACAACAGAGATAAGACTGACAGGTCTGAATTGCCCTAAAGTTCCCTGCTTGTTCCTTGTCCCCCCATGGAGCAACGCAGTGTTCATCACCCTCCAGAACTACCCCTGTCTGTAATGAGCTACAGAACAGTTCTATTTTTTTTATTTTTTAGTTGTATTAACTAGGTATAGCACACTAAGCTGGAAGCTTTTTTACAGGAACGACCTGGGAGCACAAGGAGGTTAAGTGACTAGCACATGGTCACACAGTATGCAAGTGGAAGCTGTGGAATTCAAACCCAGGTCTGGTCTGCTGGATGTCACCAGATTTGCAGCTCAGAGCCTTAGACCACTGCGCTATACTGCCTCCTATTCTTTTAGTTCTATTTGGGGTTCAGCTAGTTCTGTTGCCAGTTCACAGAGCACCCTCAGATGCATCCCGTCCAGTCCCAAGGCCTTATATATCTTTAGGGCTGCTAGCCCTTTCCAGACCCTTTCGCATATAAATACTGGCTACCTCATGTCCAGGACCCCCTTTGTGACCCCTTTGATCCACTCTCTGGCAAGGGCCCATACTGAAGATATAGCAAAAGTAATAATTAAGGATGGCAGTCTTTAGTATGTCCTCCTTTATTATCCTACCTCCTGAGATAGCATAACAATTCCCTCTTTTTTTCTTCTGTCATTCCCTATCTCTGCTCTTGACCTCCTCCACAATATGCAGCTCTGTGTCTACTTTTGTCTCCTTATTTCACAGTAAGAATTCTCCCCATTCTTCCTCCCCTTGCTTTTCTCTGTAACTGGAGAATGCCTTTTTTTGTCCATCACTACTTCCCTGACCCTTGCCAAGAACTAAAATGGTTTGTTGAACTTGTTACTTTTGGTTTTTGTCCTCATACATAATTTAGATGCTTCGAGAATTACCCCCCTTTATTGTCCTCCATCTCTCTTCCACACCTCCTAGGCTGTCTACCCTGACTAACTTTTCCCGGGCCAACTCCCTCAACCTGTTGAAGTCTACCCTTCTGAAATCAAGGACCTCAACTCTTTTTCTTTTTTTTATTCACCTACACCCCGGGCATCCTTCAGGAGTGCCCACTCAACTCGCCCTACTCCCAGCCTGAACCCCCACATCTCCCTTGATCCCCTCCCCCGAATGACCACAGGCAGGCCCGACCCCCGGTACCATCTCTGGGGCTGATTCCACCCTCCCTCGGAGGCTGGCTCCTAAGTGCGAAATGCCTTACCTGTTGTCGATGGGTCGGCTCTGGAGGGAGATCCGGACATGTCTGGGTCAGCATTTGGGATGTGGGCAATTCCCCTGGGGCCACCATCATCTCACCAATGGTGTAGGAGGGTTTTACGTCATTCTTTTCCCCTCATGAGCATGGCGTGCAATGGCGTCAGCATGCTGGCTATCCCAGTAGACACCTGCCACTCTTGTCCCCCAGTTGTAAGTCCCACACATGTAGTACACCAGGTCTCCACCAAGGGCACTAATGCACCTAAAAACCCCTGGATCCCTCCCCAGGAGAGGAGAGCAGTCCTGAAGATGCTCAATCCATCTCCCTCCCCTGCAGACCCCCAGCACCCAGACTTGCTTCTGAACCCAGGTCGCTGGAGCAGCATGAGGTATGGCATCCAGTGCCTCAACCCTCAGCACCACCGGACCAGCTAAGGACCTCAACTTTTGATTGGGGGTTTCCAGTCCCCAGGGCCAGTTCAAACCAAATGGAGTTATGATCACTTTTCCCTATTGGCTCCTCTGCTGTCACAGCTCCTACCATCTCTGTGTTGGGGAGCACCACATTGAGAATGACCTCCTGCCAGGTGGGTTCCTTAGCTAGTTGTGCTAGTAGACAGTCTTGGAATATGTCCAGCAGGGACTGACTTTTGGTGCTCCTGGCCACTGGAACATCACCGTCGATGTCCAGCAGGTTCAGATCACACACTACCACTACTTCACCCTTTGCCACTTCCGTTTCTAGTTTTTTTCCCAAGCTCCATATCAATGTAAAAAAAAGGCCCCTAAAGAAGCCCTATCAGTGAAATGTTGGGACTATGTGGGTCTTTAAATAAAACAAGAAGATCTGGGGAATGTTGTTTTTGTTGGCTTTATGCAAAAGCTGAGTGGTGTGTATATTGTACAGTGCACCCAGTTTCACAATTTCATTGTTAGGCAGCCATAACCTGAGAAGCAAATACTCACTGAATTTTGAATTTGCCTTGGGGCTATTACAGCTGTGTTTTTGTTCATCATCCTTGCTGTTTCTAACGTACATGATAATGACAGTGATAAAAATACAAACAAAAAAAAAAGAAAAGAAGTTAGATCTGGTTCAGAAAAATTGAATGTATTTATATTAAAATGAAGGTGTGTCCAACACTGCAGGAAGTAAGCAGGGGGGAAATATGCACTTAACTTTATGGAAAAAAATGGTCAGCAAAAGCAGACAATTTCAAATTCACGGGGGTCGCTCATATTTGTACCCAAGTAATGGCAAGTTAAACTGGATGAAAACAAGTGGTTGAATGTGTGCAGGGTCTAGCATTGAACAATGAGGCTCAATAACATCAGCTGTGCTAAACATCCTCTTTGATGGCACGCTCATAGGTGGCAACTGACATATCTCATAGCCAGTTGCACCAAGAGAGTTGATGGCTGCATCTTCTATTCCCTGCAGCCTAATGGATCAACCTGAAATGGCTCAAGAGACTCTGCAAACTAGCCATTCAAGATATTTTCTACAGAAAAAGGTTGTGACTGGGTCCTCTTCTGTTGCTGTTGATGTAAGGAAGTGCTGGACAGCACCCCTCACTCCCATCAGTGCTGTTGTCAGTACCAAGTATTTCTTCCCCATCTCCACCAGTGGAACCAGACCTGCCAGATGGCATTTCCTCTATAATGACCTTCTTTATCAACCAGTTTCTGCAACAGTCCCCTCAAGTAACCAGTCAGCTCATCACATAGCTCTTGGTGAAAGTGAGTCACTCTGTGGCTATCCATAGCCATTTGAAGGATCTCACATTAGAAGAGGGGATCCAGCATGGTTGAAAAAATGTGGCTGCAACTATCCAGCACTTTCACAAACCTTGCCACCAATTCAGTTACAGGTGCTCAATGAGCAAAGCTGCCTCATCTGGATTCTTCCTGTGTTTCTCTACATACTGTATCTCTCCATGGATGTTTTCAGGATATGCACTGCTGGAATCACTTGACTCAGAATGGCAGTGGATGCACTTATATCATGGGTGCTCTTCTCCAGTGGCCCAAGTACTCTCACCATCACATCAATCAGTGACCACTCATGGTGTCTTAGGGCTCCCCAATGTTGCTCCCCCATTGACATGTCATGAAGTGTGTGCTTCTGTTCTAGAAGTCTAGACAGCATCAAGTATGATGAATTCCATCTGGTATTCAAATCCTGTATCAAGCAATGTTGAGACACATCAAGGCGTCATTGCACTTCTCTTAGTTGGATAGATATGATTACAGATAAATGAAAATGAGCACAGATGAAGCATGCTGTGGAGACAGTCTTGCTAGCCTCGGAACTGAGACATAGTGCAGATATGACCACTTGATTCAAGGTGTGGGCAAAGCAATGAATGCTAATAAAATTCCCATCACTAACTGCTTTCACTATATTTGTCCTGTTAACTGTGATGGAAAAAAGACAACTTGTAGGTTGGTACCAACTGTCCATGAGTGCAGCATGTCTTGAATGAATGCTAGGATGTTCAGTGACATGTAGTCTTTCTCCATTAGCCCCACATTTAGAACAGCAGACCTGGAATGACTGCCTGATTATGGAGGGATGAAGGGAGGGCCAGTGTACAGGAAAAGAAGGAGGCATCAGCAAAAGGAGACAGGCTTCTGCACATGCCAGTGTGTGGTCAAGGAGAGATATGCATTCATGGGTTTGTCCTGCTCCAGATGTCTGAGATGCAGTGGAAAACTCCACCCACAGCCTCCGGGAGTAGTGCGGCAATTGCCATTCTCACAACCTCATATATCTTTGTCATTACAGTTGGTAAAAATGTGGAACATGATGGGAGCTGGTACCATGGCTGTAAGTGCTGCATAAAGTTTCAAAACAAACAGTGTCTTCCACAAGTGAAAAGGGTTGCATATCCAATGCCATAATTTCACCTATGAGCCGAGTGATGTGCTGTGCTGTTGGACGGGATGACTGGTTTTTACTTTTGGATGTGGAACACTTCCGCTTTTGGCATTGTCAGTGGATGGAGGGATGCTCCACACTTGCTAAGTGTTGTGGAAATAGGAGGAGGCTGGTGCCAGGCAGGAGTGCTGGGGGTGCATAGACTCTTTGTTGTTGAAGGGGAAGGAGTGCTAGGAGCAACATTTTTTCCAGAGGTAGAAGGGTCTGTGGCCACTAGAACTACTGCCGGCACCATTACCATGGGATGGGTCTGATGGAACCACAGGCACAGAAGTGCACCAAGAAAGCAAAAGCCAGCACAAATGAGATGAGGGTGGCACATTTTTCTGAACTGGTTAGTTCATAAAAAGATAATTAGTTACAGACAAAAGGAAGTAAGAATATACACTTAAAATACATTATGGTACACTAGAAAAATATGCCTTAGTGCATATAGAGATGTTGACCACATGTTTTGCTTCAGTGTGATTAAAAAGATTTACATTTTTTTTTACAAATGTATCATTTCACACAACAGTTCAGCACTATGGAAAAAGGAGAATATAAAGGGCCTGTGAATCAGATATTGCACAGATGGAACAATGTTCAAAATTACTTCCAGCTGTGTTGGAAACTAAACTCCATTACTAGTAAGCTTTGTAAGATAATCAGTTATGCTGTTTAAAATTGTACATCTCTATTGCACATTTAAACACAGAAGTCAGTGTTAGGAAACATTAGTCAGATTGAATACATAAGGTGCAATCACTGCTACAAAAATGATTTAAGGCAAAAATAAAATAGTGTTACCTGAACCCAAAATCAGATGATGGCAAAAGTAAGTAAAAAAGACTTCCCTGGTGCTTCACCCTTCATGGGCTTCCTCGGGGGGTCATGACTAATGGGTCCCACCACTCATTTTAAATAGTGAAAAGAATGGTCACATGACCTTACCAGTGATACAATACACTTCAAACAACAAAGTAAATGAAATAGTGACAAACAAAGTCAATGTGAAGGTGAGCAAGTCAGTTTAAAACTGTTTGATTGGGAATGCATTTTAAGGTAGCCAATCCCTGAATACAGCCACAGCTAACTTCTGTTGATCATTATGCGCTACTGAAAGTCAGACTAAGTTTTGGGACCAGTGCTTTTTAGATTATTCATAAGTGACTTGGGAGAGGACATCGTTCAATAAATTTGCTGATGACACAAAGTTGGGTGGTAGGCAAAATACTGAAGTTGAAGATAAGGAAATTCAAAAAAACCTAAATAAAATGGTGGAGTGAGCAAACGCCTGGAAAATTAAATTTAACAGTACAAAATGTACAATCATGCACTTGGGGAAAAAACAGTCAGAGAAGGCATTACAATACGGAAGGAAAATGCTCAATATACCTAGCTGTACGAAGGACTTGGGATTGTATGTTACAGAGGACTTCAAAACCAAAAAAGAAGTAAACACAGTTTACACTAAAAGAAACCATTTATTAAACACAGTAAGAAGACTCTTCACACATGGGTTAGAACAGGTTCTTCTTCCACTATATAGACCATATGTCAGGCCTTTTATTGACTGTGAAACACCATTTTGGGATGGGCTGAATGTAGGAGAAAATATCAAAATTGAAAAAAATTCAACATAAAGCAACCAAAATTATAAGAGTACTGAAGAATACAACCTATGAGGCATGGTTAACCCAGTTGGGATTATACCCTTTAGAACAAAAACATATCAGAGGGGACTTACTTCTGGTTTTCAAAATAAATAAGGAGCACAAGTTGATGGAGGACATGAATTTTACATGGGTTCAAGAAATGTACCCACTTAGAAGGCATAGAAAACGACCTGAAACCTCAAAGTTTAGAATCAATGTCAGAAAGACACCTTAAACTCAGAGGATGGTACATATATGAAACAACTTGCCATGTGAGTTAGCTAGCAGCAAAAATAAGGAAACCTTTAAAAAGGCATTAATGAATAGATGGCGGAGTAAATAAGTTAAATATAAAGCCTACTTAACATGGTCATGGGATGGATTAGTATGAGCATTTATTGTCTTATTTTCATTTCTGACCCCGAAGTATGAACCTAAGCCTAAAATAAAGCATAAAGAGGAAACACTAAAAACACCCAACCTGGGGTAAGAGTACAAGAAAGATCCAGCTATAGTACAAAGTAAAGCAATGGGAAGTTTGGGAGTGGCGCACTGCAGTGGTTGTGGAGCTGCAATTTTCAGAGAGACCTTTTGGAGACTAAATACTGCTCCATCTGCACACACCTCTCTGAGCTGAGGAAGGAGGTCACTGGATTCCCGACCAAGCTGGCTAGGATCCAGAGAACCTTTTCTCCTAACTTGTGGCCATTGAGTCTACCACTGTTGCCTGAGAGGGTGTCTAGAATGAGGGCTGCCTGGATTGTGGTGGGCTCTAGGAGGGTGAGGGTAGCAGGTCAGGGGCACATTCCTCAGGCTGTGTCAATAGAAACTCCATTTACTGCCTTGATGGGATGGGACTGCTGGAAGGAGGCACCTATTATAGTGGCAAGGGAGGATGTGGGGGTCTTCTGTAGGGGCCCCCAAGGTGGGAGGCAGAGGATCCGATCAGAGGAGGAGGCAACTTCTGGTGGGGGACTCGATTGTTGGGGGGGTAAATCTGGGAATAGGAAGGGAGGGAAAAAGGGAGGGAAGGTGCCTACCCAGCACCTTGGCTTGAAGAGATAGACAGCAGATCCTAAGGATTGCTAGGGCAGTGTGGCAGGAGGGGGATCCAGATGTTACTGTCCATCTGGCAACTAATAACCTGACTAGGGATGGGGCTGGGATTTTATAGAGAGGTTTCAGAGAACTGGGGCTGGGTCATAGGCAGGTGGCACATAGAGTAGCTTTCGTTGGGATGCCACCTGTCTACAACAAGGGGAAGAATAGGGTTCTCTGCAGCAGCAGCTTCAACTTGTGGTTGAAGGAATGGTGTTGAGGTGAGAAGTTTGGCTACACTGGGGACTAGGGTCTAACCTAGGGGGATAAGGGTCTGTACAGATGTGATGACCTGTATCCATCTGGGAAGGGTCCCTCAGTCCTCAGGGGATGGTTTAAATGTTTCTTTGATGAATATTTAAATTAGCTGAGGGGGTAGGTGGAAACAAAATGGGAGGCATGGACTGTTCCCCAACAGACTATAAATGAAAGAAGTGAGGACCCAAGGGGAGTTTTTTTTAAAAACTTATCTGCTAATTGAGTATTGGCAATGATGGAGGATTTTTAAGGTACCGACAAACTAGATAAAGGCCTAACTACTGTTAGTGCTCTTGCTGAAAGTATTGCATTGTACCACCCCTGCTCACTATGTATATCTCACTTTTTACTTTTATCTCTTGTATTATGTGGATTTACTTGTATATTGGACTTGATTGTTTGCTTCTACCCAGGCTACTGTAACCAGCCTGACTATTTTGTACTGTGGTTGCTTTCCTGTCCCCTTCCCCCAGGTAGCACCTGGAAATGAGCCTTGGCTCAATGTTCCTCTTCTGGTTACCAAACTTTAAACAAATAAATAAATAAATAAATAAATAAATAAATAAATAAAGTACTGATGCTTGAATTCATGAGGCTCCTCAAAGAATGTATATCTATTTTTCTTTCTTTACAACTTGGCCTCTCTTCTCTCAGCATGGCCAGGGATTTTGGTGGGGAGCCATGATTTCCTAAAATGACAATCACCACATGGCTGAGAGTAATGTAATGTGCTAAATGCCACTTATAATCTGCATTCAGGCACGCAGCTATTCTTCATTCACTGTTTTTCTTATTCCCCCTAGGTACAGCCTGACTATTGGAGTGGGGGTTAGGATTTTCATATTTGCAGGCAACAGTTGTTATATCCTGCTGTTGTTGATTTTCAAATTGTTTTTATAATTTTAAAGTTCTATTTTGATATATGGATAGAAAAACTGCAATGTCACTAATTGGTTTGTTAGACCTTTAGCCCATAGGATTTCATGCCTTTTTTACAGGCAATAATCTCCTTGTTTATGCTTATTCATTCTAATTTTGAACTTTATAGACTTATCATGACTACATGGATATGTTAAACACCACAGATGGTGTCATGAGGTGGCTTGCACCTGTAAGAGCATCAGACATTATATTATCGGTCTTTGTCTGTGTGTGTACTGCAGTGGTATTCTTTCACTATTATAGCACAAAATGTATTGTAACTTCAACCAATGCTTATGTGGTAACTAAGATGACAGAGAAAACAGTCCTGTCATTGTATTTATGTTGTTATTTTACTGCTCTGTGACTCTTAATATTTCTAATGTATACTGTATACTTAGAAAACAAATAATGAATTAATAAAAAAAATAAACCCCTTAAATAAAATAATTCATGATGTTTAGGTCAAGCTCATTTCCAGATGATTATGAAAAAATAAATGAGCTAATGATAAATACAAAAAGGCACAATGCATTCACAATATGTATACATTAAACATACATGTAAGATTCCTTTTAATCATCTTAGCTTCAAAAGCTGAATTGAGAATATAACAGCGATGAAGATTAATAAATAAATTGGAGATAAATTTGGTGAAAGGTATACTGTACCTCTGTTGCTTTGTATTTAATTATAATATTTCATTATTACAACTCTCTACTGACATATACCACACCAATGGTGAATAAAAAATAAATTGTGTTATTTTAGGATATAGAGAATAATGTATGGACAACCATACACAACAAGGCTGTGTTTCCATCGAGGGGTTGAGATGACAGAATATGACCCTCAAGATTGATGATTGAGAGGTCCATGCTGTCATCTCAACCCCAAGATTGAAACACATGCCATGTTGAATGGTTGCCCATATTTTATTTTATATAGTATATGTTTTTTTACACCAGAGTTACAGACCCCTGCTTAAGTGAAAACAAAAAAATCTTGCCATTTCTTTGTTCTGTTCAATGATAAAAATAAAAAATTACAGACTTTTGACAGTTAAATGGTACAACTTTGGGCACTGGGTGGTTAGTAGGCAGCTAGGTATGGAATAAATGAAAAATTAAAAATTGTATGACCTTTGAACTGTGCAGAACAACCATTTGGAATGCGCACAACACTTTGGAATGCACACAATGGTTTAGAATGTGCACAGTAAGGATTTTGAGCAGGCTGATTTTTATACAGAACAAAGCCTAACCATATACTATAAATATATAGTATATAGTTAGGGATTATTGTGTATGGAAAATGGTGGTTTTTCAAATCTTGTTGTAGGACAGTTCAAAAAAGTTGTTGTACTATCGTTTTGACGTCAGAGCGATGATACAACAACCTTTTGGCCTTGAGCTGTTACCCAATTGATAAAAACAGCAGTGATAAAAAAAAACAGACCAAAAAATGGCAGTGGCACTTAGTGGGCAGTCGGGCGAGCAGGTGATTAAGACAGTTTAGACAAGGACTGCCATAGTGGGCTCCTTGTGTCCAAACTATCAAATTGCCAGGTTTCTTTCTTTTTTTTTTTAAATCGGTGGTGCAGTTATGAAGTCAGAACAGAGTGGGACAGCAGTAAGCAGGGACAGCATATTCAGGGATGGCACTGAAACAGAGCAAGGAAAAGTCTGGGAGAATTCAAGAGCAAGCAGGAGCATGGACACAAGGTACGAACCTTGTGAAATTCAACTTTCTGCTTTTGGGGGGAAACCATATACTATATAGAATAGTGGATGGGTACCATCCACAACCAAGGCTGGTATTCCACCTTGGGAGCTGATGTCATCAAAGTGACCTCTCGAGCTTCATTCCTTGAGGTTTCTATGATGTCATCAACTCCCTCAATGGAAACACAGCCATGTTGTGGATGGTCACCCATCCACTATTATATATTTAGTTTCACTTAGGACACAATTTATGCCACTTGGAACATATTATTTCCATGTAGAATCAGGAAATAGAACACAGAGAACAATGGACCAGATAGATAGTTTACAATGGAAAGAAAGAAGAAATTTCTTCATGCTTACTGTGATTTCCTTTTCTGTTAGCTCCAATATTGTCAATGGGTAGTTAGTACATATGGGGGTAATATGTGCCCCTGTTAGGGTTAATGGTACAGCCAAGAGTTATAGCAGCAGCATTGAATCCTGGGCACATGAAGATTCCAAATAGCAATGGCTCTCCAATCCCCAATGACTGTCAACATAAAATTGTATAACAGGAATAAACACAACGAAGATTGAGTGTAACTGCAAAACAGAATAAACACTAAGCTGTAACAGAGAGGTGCCACTTCATGTTCATAAACAAAAACCTGTTAACCTATGTGCCTGTAATTCAGTAGATTGCATCCTGTGTTCACATTAGTAGATAAAGCAGATACAATGTCAAAAATATTTACAAAGTATAATTTCTTGAGAAAAATACAGACATACTAATATCAGACAATGTTCTCCATTAGGAGGCAAGGTTTCCGGGAGAGGCCCCATTGACAAAGTTGGAGCTAGCATAAAAAGAAATTACAGTAAGTTTGAAGATATTTCTTCTCTATGTAGTACTCCACATTGTCAATGGGTAGTTAGTACTTATGGATTCTAACACCACTTGACTGCACCAGTTTAAAAAAATGAAGGAGAGTAAGGTATATATCCCTCATCTCCAGTATGTTAATGTGCAGGTGCTGTTCCTATGCAGACTAAGACCCCTGAATGGGAAGCTAGTCCAGAACTGCACCTCAGCCCAACAAGCTGGCATCAGTTGTCAGGATCAACTCTGGGGGGACTTCCAAGGGGGACCCCTTGCTTAGGTTCTCAAAACTCACTCAACAATTCAGCGACTATTGAAGGGGTGGGGAAATTGGAATCATGGCCTGATAGTCCTCTGAGGTTGGGTTCCAGGCTGACAGCAATTAGGTCTGAAGGGGTATCATGTGTATGTGAGGCGATGGAATTAGTTCTATTGTTGCCAGCATGAGACTTAGAATCCACAGTAGACTGTGAGCCAAAGCTGATGATTGGCTCCTCAACCACTGAACCTCTCATATCAAAATGTCCTTCCACTCATCCATCCTGAACACCACTTCTAGGTGCTCCAAGGTCTGAGATGGATTAAGACATCTTTTCTCCCCATTGACTATGCAACCATGGGACTCTAAAACCTGCAGAGTCCTGGTCTCTGATTCCCTCACCAATGTGGCAGAAGATGCTTGAATGAGCAAGTCATCCAGGAAAGGGTAGAAATTATGTTTCTCCTACCTAAGTTGTGCTGCCAGGCTTATGAGCACCTTTGAGAACATTCTGGGGGCTATTGTCAGCCCAAAGGAAGCACCCTGTGCTGGAAGTGTTGCCTCAGGACCATGACCCTGAGGAACCACTGATGAGACTGTTGAATGGGAAGGCAGAGATATGCATCCCTCAGATATATGGAAGCTAAATAATCCCCCGGCTGGACAGCCCAGATGGTTGACTGTAAGGACTCCATCTTGAAGGATGTGTGATGAATAAACTTGTTTAGGTGTCTTAGGTCCAGAATAGGTCTGCAATCCACTGACTTTTTTGGGAACCACAAAATAAATCGAGTAGAATCCCTAGCCTTGTTTGTCAGAAGGCACTGGAATAATCACACCAATCTGTCTGAGGTGATCTAACATTTGAGACACTGCTTGTCTCTCCACTGGGTCTTTTGGTACAGGGGATGTTAGAAAACATCCTTTTAAGGGAATGGTTATAAACTCTATTGCATAGCCTAATGCCAGAATCTTCAGGACCCTAGCATCTGACATTATCTGGGCCCATCTTGCATAAACATTCTGCAGACTTCCATCAAGGGAAGGGGGGCAGAGATGGACCCATGTACCCTCATTGTGATATGCCACATCTTCACCCTGGGCCTCCATTACAGTTTTGGGCAAAGGCTTCTCTGCCACTGTTGCTCTTGAACCCAGAGTAGGATCCCTTACTTTTCTGGTTTCTGAAGTTCTGAAAGGCAAGAAAACCCGTTCTATACTCTCTCTGTCAGCCACATCCTTGGCCTTTTGAAGTTGTTTTTTTTTGCTGTTGTTTTGATACTGCGAGATGTCCCTTTTTATTCTGGATATTTTTCATAATGTCCTCCAAGCCTGATCCAAATAAAATGGCTCCCTCAAAGGCTAAATTAAACAGCCTGGCCTTCGACATCTGGTCCGTGATGCAAATCCGTAGCCGTACACCGTACATGGTGGACACAAAGTGATAAGCGGAGCAAGCTGACGTCCATAAGTTCTCCACCATTGCATCTCCTAGAAAGGTGGAGGCCGTGGATACCAACTGCAAAATTCTTACCCCCTCAGAATCCATGGGAACAATACTACTCAGCATTGTACCCCACAAGTTTAGTACCCAGTCAATAAAGGAAGCATAGGAGGTGTGGAGGTTTGCTCCATTGGAGGCAAAGGCTCTTCTGCACAAAGCAATCACTTGCTTATCATGCTTATTTGCTAGGGCCAGAGATCCCTCATTTAGAATAGTCATGTACCTTACAGAGTTATATACAGCCTTATCAGCCAGGGCTGAATATTCCCATTTGCAGATATTTCCTTCCATAAAAGGAAAACACCATACCCTGTATTTTGGCAGATATTTTCACTGGTCCGTGCCTGCCCATCCTTGTTCAGTAATCTGATCACAGTGAATAAAGTTTAGAAAACACTTTGGAGTGGAGGTCGAATGGTCAGAGAAGAGAAGTTCACTACAGTGCATGCGCTGGAGTTAGCAGCAGGGCATGCAGCCCATCATTCCCTCAGCTACAAACCCATGTCAGGACACTGTTCTCATTCAGAAAATTAGTGCATTAATGCTCTTTTTTATATTAAAATTTTTACCAAGTGATTTAAAAACTGTGACAGCTCAACACTAACTGAATTGGTTTAAATGCTTCATTGGCAAGCTTTTAAACTAGTCAAGGGGGGAGGCACTGATAAGCAGCAGGAAAATCCCAGCCTCTCCCTACAAAACAGGGTACTAAATGAGAAAAAGACCGAGGTAGAAAGGTCAGGGGGGGATGCTGCAAAAGAAGGTAAAACCATAAAAAATGGAGAGCAATGAGTACCAATGCCCATAGTCTGAGTAACAAGCTTCCTGAATTAGTGGCCTTGATGGAGGAGGTACATCTGGATATCGTGGCAGTCACAGAAACATGGTACACACAAAACCATGACTGGGACATAAACATACCAGGATACACTATCTACAGGAGGGACAGGGAGGGTAAAGAGGAGGAGGTAGCTCTTTACATAAGGGAAGGAATCAAAGCAACAGAACCAAGGGAAAACAGGGAGGAAGAGAAGCACTGTGGGTAAATTTGGAGACTGGCAATGACACCACAATCCGCACAGGGTTGATACAGACTCTTCTCAGGGGAGGAAATGGACAAGGACATGATAGAAAGAATACTTAGAATGGCAGAAAAAGGGAGATATTGCTGATGGGTGATCTGAATATGCCAGATGTTAACTAGAGTGCAGTTGCAGCAGCCACTCTGAAGTGGGGTTATTCTAGATGCCCTACAGGGGCATGCCTTAGACAACTAGTATTGGAGCCCACTGAGAAGAGCAATCTTAGACCTGGTTCTCTCAAATGGAGATGAAGAGAGGATCACAGATATAAAGTCGGTAGCCATCTGGGAACTAGTGACCATCGAACAGTATGGTTCACAATAAACACAGCAATAGAGTCAAGCCATACAAAGGCAAAAGTATTGGACTTTAGGAGGGCTGACTTTGCCAAAATGGGTGAGTGCCTAAGGAATGCACTAGCAAATGGGCAGGAAGGAGGGGTGGAAGAACAATGGGGAATAATAAAAACTGCCATCACAGAGGTAACAAGCCTTTGTGTGAAGCAAATAAACAAAAATGAAATGATGTAAGAAACCACTATGGTTCTCAAAGGAAGTGGCAGTGAAGGTTCAAGAGAAAAAGAAAGCATTCAGGAAGTACAAGGAATCACAGAAGGAGCAGGACAGAGAACTGTATCAGTTAAAGCAAAGGAAGCTGGGAAGGCAGTCAGAACAGCAAAGACCCAAACCAAGGAAAAGATAGCCAACTCAGTTAAGAAGGGGATAAAACCTTTTATAGGTACATCAGGGAGCGAAAGAAGACTAAGAGAGGTTAGTGAGGCTTAATAAAGGGAGGGAAGGGTGGGCAGAGGTGACTGTGAAAAGGCAGAGATACTAAACAAATATTTTCCTCGGTATTTGCAAAGGAAGAGGGGAGGTACCTAAAACAAACAGTAGAAACACTCTGATACAGAAGTTGATACCAGCCCATTTACAGAAGAAAGGGTTCTGAAAGAACTCTTAAAACTGAAGGTGGACAAGCAATGGGGCCTGATGGGATTCATCCCAGAATTCTAAAAGAAATAAGGGTAGAACTAGTGACACCACTGACTACCCTCTTTAACAAATCATGGGAGGATGGGGTGGTACCCGAGGACTGGAGGAGGGTAGATGTGGGGTAGATTCCCCTTCACAAAAGTGGGAGCAAGGCAGAAGCAGGACACTACAGACCTGTTAGTTTAACCTCAGTGGTAGGGAAAATGATGGAATCACTTCTGAAGGAAAGAATTGTTGAGTATCTAGAGGCCAGAGGGGCACAGGACCCAAGGCAGCATGGATTCACAGTGGGAAGATCATGCCAGACAAATCTGATAGATTTCTTTGACTGGGTGACCAAAGTAGTAGATCAGGGAGGGGCTGTGGACATGGCCTACCTAGACTTTAGTAAGGCATTTGACACAGTCCCACACAAAAGACTGATATACAAGTTAGCCAGCCTGGGAGTGAGTCCCAAGATGACAGCCTGGGTAAAGAATTGGCTGGAGAATAGGACACAGAGAGTAATAGTAAATGGAGTCCACTCTGAAGAAAGGGGGGTTACTAGTGGGGTACCGCGGGGTTCAGTATTAGGACCAGTCCTCTTCAATGTCTTTATAAGTGACATTGCAGAGGGACTGGAAGGAAAATATGTCTCTTTGCAGATGACACAAAGATCTGCAACAGAGTTGATCACAAGGTGGGGTGGAAAGGATGAGAAGGGACTTGGCAAGGTTAGAGGAATGGTCAAATGTATGGCAGTTTAGATTCAATAAGAAGTGCAAGGTAATGCACCTGGGAAACAAAAACCCAGGGAAGAGTACACAATGGGGGTGAGATACTAACAACAACAAAAATGGAAAGGGACCTGGGGGTAGTCATATCAGATGACCTAAAGGTGGGCAAGCAATGTGAGAGGGCAGCAAGGAGGGCTGGGGGGATACTGGGATGCATAGGGAGAAGCATCACCAGTAGAAAACAGGAAGTTATTATGCCTCTGTACAGACAGCTGGTGAGACCCCATCTGAAGTACTGCGTGCAGTACTGGAGACCCAGTCTCCGCAAAGACATAGACAGGATGGAAGCTGTACAGAGGAGGGCAACTAAAATGGTGCAGGGTCTGCACCGGAAGACATATGAAGAGAGACTTAAGGAACTTAATATGTATAGCCTCGAGGAAAGGAGGGAGAGGGGGGACATGATAGAAACTTTCAAGTACCTCAAGGGAATCAATAAAGTCCAAGAGGGTAGCATCTTTCAAAAAAAGAGGTGTGCAAGAACAAGGGGGCACAATTTGAAGATAGAAGGGGTGGCTCAGAGGTAATTTAAGGAAGTATTTTTCACAGAGAGGGTTGTGGATGCATGGAGCAGCCTTCCAGAGGAGGTTGTGAAGTCAAAAACAGTGGTGGAATTCAAGCATGCATGGGACAGTCATAAGGCAATTCTAAGGGGTGGGGGTAGGAAGAAGTAGGCTGCTGGTTAACTAGGATCTGCAGCTTATCCATTAGGTAGGGAAATGGGCAGACTGGGTGGGCCAAACGGTCCTTATCTGCCATCAAAATCTATGTTTCTATAGCATTGTTCTTTCTAGCTCCAATTTTAATAACAGATCTCTCCGGCACTCATGGTTTCCACTGGTGCAGAACAGTGTTGGGACTCAGCTAGAAAATACTTTCAATAAAAAAACAGTAAAAGAGAGAAAAGAAGAAATGGAAGGGGATAGAAGAGAACACGAAAGGAAAAAGAGAGAAACACTTAGCTGCTAAGATTCTGGGAAGGTCAAAAGCTTTTTGTCAAACAGCTGGTAAGCTGACAACTAAGCACATTAAAATGTTTTTTTTTCCCCTGCAGTAACAGAGCACTGGTTACACAATACCACCCTATTTGGTGTTATTTCTAAAACCACCTTCAAATAAAATAAGTCAGCATAGTCTGGAAGTGTTTCCTAATTGCACTTATTGAGAGCAGTCCCCCGAGGGCATGAACTAAGGGGGTGAAATAATCATTTCAGGGATTCTGCCTACACATGGACTGCATGCTTACAAAAATATGACCATAGACAAAGTAAATTCATGGTTAAGACATTTTTGTAAACTAAATAAAATTGGCTACATGGACAATTCCATCACATTTCAAAATAAAACAGCATACAAACTGGATGGTATGCATTTAAACAAAATGGGAATAAGGTTACTAGCAAAGAGAATAGATGAGGTTATTAAACTCCATTTAAACTGGCTTCGAGGGGGGATGTCCCAATGGATACAAAGCCACAAAATATAAATAAAGTCACAACTAAGCCAATCCATGTATGGAAATTGGTACTCCTAAATGCAAGAAGTTTGGTAAATAAAATAGACGAATTCAAACATCTTTTAAACTCCCATGAAATTCATATAGCATTAGTGACAGAGACTTGGTGGGATGACTGTGACCCTTATAATAAAAATATAGATGGATATACACTTTATACCAAGTCAAGAATCCACAGGAAAGGGGGTGGTGTAGCTATATATATAAATAATATAATAAAAAGTGAAGAACTTATTCATGAACCTAATAACTTAGAAATTCTCTGGGTAAAATTAATTCCAACAAAAGGTGCTAAAATAAATCTTGGATTATTCTATAGACCTCCTTCAATTTCTACTGAAAATGATAGCCAATTATTAGATTATATATCAAATTATATCCTCATGAAAAATATATACTAACAGGTGATTTCAAACTGCCAGGAATAAATTGGATTAGTCAAAGCAGAAATAATAGTTCTGAAATCAGATACTTAGAAGCAATGGATCTGGCTGGGTTAAATCAAAAAGTAGATGTCATAACTAGATGAGATAATATTCTCAACCTTATATTGACTAACAGAAAGAATAAGAAGATACCTCTACAGTAAGAACTACTAGGACTACACAAAAGCTACACTTTGGTAAAGCTGATTTCCTGACATTTAACCAATCTATAAAATAATGGGATTGGTATAACAGTTTCCAAAATAAAACTATAGATGAAATATGGCTAACCTTCCAAAACAAACTTACACTAGAAACCAGAATTCACATACCAAACAAACAAATATACAATAAAGCTAAAAATATTAATGGATGGTTTAGTAATTCTATAAAGAAACTAATTAATAAAACAAACTTATTGTATAGAACATTAAGGATAACCAATGATCCTGAGGGAAAGAAAGTATATAGGGCCTTGGTTAAGGAAATCAAAACAACTATCAGGAAAGCTAAGGCAATTATGAATTGACTCTTGCTTCTAAAACTAAGGACAATTATAAACTGTTCTATGCACATATAAATAGGATGAAAAAAACACTACATACTATAGGCCCTTTTAAAAAGTTAGATGGAGGTATAGCAAATGACAAAGAAATGGCCGATATCCAAAATAGATACTTTTGTTCAATATTTAACACTACCATTAATAATATCAATCCTCCAAAAACCTCACTTTCACTACCAGATAAAATCAAATTTGATGTTAAAGATGTAAAGGGACATCTGAATAAACTAAATATAAATAAATCTCCTGGTCCAGACAACATTCACCCTAGAATATTGGCAGAACTATCAGAAAATTTGGCACCACCACTAACATACATTTTCCAAAAATTCCTAGATTTGGGTCAAGTCGTCCAAAGTTGGAAGGACGCAGTAGTTGTACCGATTCTAAAAAAAGGCCCCAAGTCGGTCAAAGAAAACTTTCGTCCCATAAACCTCACCTCCATAATATGTAAGATATTAGAGAGCATTATTAAATATATGATTCTAATCCATCTAGATAGCCTGAAATTGATAGATTATACACAGAATGGATTCATGAAGTCCCGCTCATGTCAGACCAATATGTTGTCTTTCTATAAAAAAGTGACTAAGGCCTTGGACAAAGGAGAGGCAGTGAATGTGTTTTTTCTTGATTTTTCCAAAGCATTTGATAAACTGCCACATGAAGAGTTGATAAATACATTGGATAAAATAAAATTAGATGTTAATCTATTACATTGGATTACATCATGGCTGATAGGAAGGAGGCAGAGGGTAACTATAAATGGAACCCTGTCAGGTTGGGCAGATGTAACAAGCAGGGTCCCCAGGGTTCTGTCTTGGGACCCTGTCTCTTTAATACATATATATCTTCACTTAAAAGTGATAAGGATAACATTTGGCTAACTAAGTTTGCTGATGATTGTAGAATTGGGGCAATAGTCAATGATACTGAAGATGGCATTTATATGCAAAAAGCCCTTATGGACATAGGGAACTGGACAACTAAACACAAATTGGAGTTGAACATTAATAAGTGTACCATAATGCACTTGGGAGTTAAAATCCTAATTTGTTTTATAGCATGTTAAATAAAACATTACCCATCACTAGTGAGGAACGTGACTTAGGGATTACTATAACTTCTGATCTCCAATTTAGTACCCATTGTAGCATTATTACAAAAAAAGCCAATCCAACACTTAATTGTATATTAAGACACATTAAGAGTAGAGATAAAAAAAAGTTATTATTCCCTTCTATCAGGCCTTGGTTAGGCCCCATTTGGAGTATGGTGCTCAAGTTTGGGCACCATATAAAAAGAGAGATGTTGCTAAACTGGAGAGTATGCAGAGAAGAGCAACAAAGATGATAACGGGATGTAAAAATATGAGTTACCCTGAGAGACTTACTCACTTGGACATGTTTTCCCTACAATATAGGAGACTGAGGGGGGATATGTGCATGACTTTTAGAGCCCTACAGGATAAAAAATTGGGGTCAGAATATGGTCTTAATTTAAGAGAATCAACATATGATACTAGGGGACATCCATTTCAGACGCTAATAGAGGGAAATTATTAAAGAGAAAATTCTGGTATAGTCAAAGAGTGATCAAACAATGGAATGATTTACAACATGAGGTGTTACATGTAACACAATGGAACAATTTAAAATAAGACTAGATACCTTCTCTATAAACAAATATGGGATATCCTAATTTAAGGCAAGCAACCAAAGGACAGAAGTCTATTTATGCTTGACAATCCTATGAATCCTATGAATTTGATGAAAAGGAAACTTGCATATATCAAACCTGCTGTGTGTTAGCAAATATGTGGTACATTTCCCTTTTTCTATGAGCTGCACTGAATTTATTTATTATTTATCAAGCTTTTGTTAACTGGGTAGGTACACTAGACAAACATATGCCTATTTTCAGGTACGACCCGGGAGAGTACAGGAAATACAATTTCAAAATACATTTAACAATTCAGGTACAGATACATTCAGTATACAGAGTCAGAGCGTACATGAAATGATCAAGTGGTTACACACAGTAGGACTTATGATTTAAGAAACGAGTAGTGCAGTGCATAAAAGTAGAGGTATAAAAAATACTATTATATTTACAACTGTGGGACCCCAGTAAGGAGGGCCCCCAGCACTGATTATGTACAACTTATATGACCCCAGAAAAGTGGAGCCATGGTCAGGGCCATGCCCCGCGCAGAGTCCAGGGTAGAGGTAGTGCATACCAAGCATCAACCCAGAGCCAGTGCCAGGTGAAATCATGGGGGCTTTGGACAATCACACACAGAGAAAAGCTGCAGGTGATTCCATAAAGAGGATCTGAGGTAACCTTGTAAGGGAGAGGAGCGGATCAGGACAGGAAGTGAGTTCCACAGCCTGGGTGCACTCGAGGCAAAGTCTCTGTCTCCCATTTGAGTCCAAGTGGCCAGAATCCTAAGGACAGTGGAGTCCAGGGACCTGAAGACAGAAGCTTAAACATTGTCATTGTTTGAGAATTAAATGGCATCCTATGCCCCTTCCCCTACAGGCAGGAAGTTTACCACTTTACTTTATTTCTTTTTTTTCCCTATGGAAACTCATGGGACTTAGATGAATTCAAGTGAAAACTTTGAGGATTCTTTTTTGGAATTTACGGAAGTCCCCTTCAGTTCCAAAAGAAAACATAAATCAATTGATAAGACACCTTTTAAACTTGAAAACAAAAGGCTCAGCAAGCTGTTTAAAAGTATGGGCTCGGCTACAAAAACCAAAAACAAATTTAAAAGGCCCTCACCAGAAAAATCCACAAAAAAATCTAATAAAAAGAATTCAGTAAACTATACACAAACCACCCTTATATTTAATAAATGGCCAAAATTGGGGGGCAATGGGCCAACAATGGGGCCAATGGGCCCCCCCAAAAAAATTAAAAAAAAAGAAAGAAAAGAAACTAAAGATGAGGGGGTTAAAAACAAACAAATGGAGTTTCAAGAAGAACATGAGCCACAACCCTCCTATATGCAAGAAGAACCTACCTCTTCTAAGTCCGACAAAGACCCCCCAGAATGAGCTAAACAGCTAATTGCAGGGACTGAAAATGTACAAAAAGAATAAGAAAAACTCAAATCCATCCTGGAAAACATTCTGCAGATGCAGCTAACTCTAGAGAAATTGGAGACCGAAGTCAACAAAGAAGTCCAAAAACTTAGGGATCTGGAGCAAAGACAATCAGACTTAGAAGACAAAATAAATCCATTAGAGTGAGAATACCACCAAATTAAACAAGAATTAGAGCATTTAGAAATTAAGCAAGATATCATGGAGAACAGAGCAAGAAGGAAGAATATCAGGACTTTCAGCGTACTTGAATAATGGGAAAAAAGTAAAAGCCTACCTGATATATTAAAATAACTTTTTATTGGTTTGCTTGGCCCAGAGTAACTACCACCAGAGATAGACGGAGATCACTGGACTGGGCAAATCATTCTGGATCTGAAAACAATAAAATGAGACCTAAAATAGTGAAATGAATGTGCTCAGAAGACAAAAGAAATCCTAAAAGCAATCACTACTTCCTTGACTGCATCAACCTCCTTAATCAGAACATGGAATTAATCTTGCTTGGGGACTTCAGTGTCAACTGGCTGACCCCCAATGCAAATAGCTATCAGGACGTCCTTTCCACAGCCAAATTCATGCAAATGGTACAATCTCCCACCAGGGTGAACTATAAAATGTGGACCAGCACACTACTGGACTGGATGCTCACCAACCACCCAGATCACATCACAAAAACTGAAGTTCTCCCAGATTCCTTAAGTGACCATTCTCCAGTCCTTTGCACTTGGACTAACAAATTCACCAAACCAACTCCAAAGACCATCAATAGCTGTAAATTGGCTCCTGGTCATGTAGGGTCCCTTAAAACTCTTCTACAGAAACATGATTGGACACCGATTGACATAGCCCCTGATGTGGACACTGCATTTGAGTACTTTATCTCTGGTTTCAACTCTGCCTGTGATACCCATGAACCATAACAAAAGTGTAAGATAAAGAGTGTCTATAATCCGTGGCTCACTCCGGACCTTCTTAAACAAATGAAGTCCCGCGACCACCTCTGGCACCAAGCTAAGGCATCTGGCACCCAGGCATACAAAACAGCAAGAAATGCCCGCACTAAACTGGAGAAGCTATGACTCCAACCACCATCACCAGAGCAGGTAAGTGACTTAGGTTTAACTGGAACTACAAGACTGGGTTACAAATTAAATTCCAAATTGATAGCTGAATTTAAAAAGGGGGAGGGTATGGATGCCTTTTTAAATTCCTTTGAAAGAGTTTGTATTCAGGCAAATATTCCTAGAGGGTTCCGGAGCTTCCGACTATCCTTGCTACTTACCGGGAAAGCTCGGGATGCATTGGATCAGATGGATAATGAAGACAGTAATGATTACAGCAAACTTAAAGCTGTACTTTTAAAATGTTTGATTTAGCTGCAGAAACATACAGAGCTAAATTCCATGAGCTCAGGAGAAGCCCTGAAATGAGCTACGAGGAGCTAGCCACGAAACAACGTCAATGTTTAAAATGGTGGTAAGAAAGAATTGAAGCAAACTCTGTAGATAAAATTGAAAATGTTATACTGTTAGAACAGTTTTTTGAGCATGCCCAGCAAAGCTGAAAACCTGGGTGGAGGATTGAGATCCCAAAACAGTGCGAGAGGCTGCTGAGCTCTCGGATTGCTATGCCAAGAGCAGACCTGCTCTGAGAGTGAATGGGGCAGGCATGGCAGCATAGAAAGGGAAAAGCGTGCCTTCAGGGCAGCTAAAACCCTCACTGCCTCCACCAAAACCAGTTATCCCCAGGTTTCAAAGAAAAGATTTCTCTGAGAAAACAATGAATGTTGGGTTTGTAAAGAAACTGAGCAGATTGCCAGACAGTGTCCCAAAAGAACGAGCAATATGCAAAATGGGGCTAGGAAAGAAGTGGGTTGTTTGTGTGTCCCTGGATGTATGCCTGTGAACATGAGGGAACACATGCACCCAGTCACTGTGAATGGTGTACAGACACAAGGGTTAAGAGACACAAGGGCATCCCTGATGTTGGTAAAAGGGGATATGGTAGAGCATGGTCAGCTTAATTCCCAATAGATTTGTAACTGTACAAGGGTTCACTGGGGAGGAGACAACATTGCCACTTGCTAGTGTTCTCCTAGACTGGGGTGAAACAGGGGAAAATGTGCAACAGGTGGCTGTAGCCAAAATGTTAGCAGTTGACGTCATCCTTGGCAACAATCTCAAACAGGGGATGGTATGAGCAGTTACCCATAGCCAAGAGGGCAGGTGAAATTGTAGTTCCCCGGACCCCATAGAAGCCATTGTGGAAACCACTGGGAGGCTGTTTCCCCAGCTTGTGTCTCCTGATATGGAGACTAATGAAAAAGGGTTAGTAATTTCCCCAGTAGCAGTTAACCAAACAGCTATGGAGGGTTACTCCGAAGAAGAAGGGGAGACCCATTCTGTGAGGGCTAGGGATGACAGTGATACTGAGTGCCCTGATGCTAGATCTCGGTAACCTAGTTTAGATACTGATGGGGACCAGTCCATACCTTGGGAATGTGTAAGGAGTTTGCAGATGCTCAGAAATGTGACCCTAGTCTAGAGAAGCTGAGGGCTTGGGCAGACACTGACGGAGCACAGGGAGGTGATGGAAAACATAAAGTTTATAGGGAAAATGGACTGACGCTAAGACAGGGAGGGGTGACAGGCAGGCAGCTGTCATTCCCAAGGGGTACCGTGAGCAGTTTCTCAAGATTGCACAAGATATTCCCTTGTCTAGTCATCTGGGAATCATGTGCACTACACAGTGGTTGGCCCAGAATTTCTATTGGCCCAACTTCAACCAGCAGGTGAAGGAGTATTGCAGGCCTTGTCACTGGTGCCAAGAAATAGGGAAGACAGATAAGAAAACCCAAGCTGCCCTAATTCCATTACCCATAGTGGAGGGGCCATTCCAGAGGGTGGGAATAGATATTGTGGGGTCTTTAAATACCCCCAGCTACTTCAGGAGGAAGTTAATATTGACTGTGGTGGATTATGCCACCCGGTATACAGAAGCAGTCACCCTATCCTCACTGAGAACAGACAAAGTGGCAGATGCCTTACTTGGGATTTTCTCCCATGCTAGGTTTCTGCAGGAGGTTATCACTGATCGAGGGGGTTCCTTCATGTCAGTCCTGATGAAATGTTTGCAGGAGAAATATGGGGTATTGCAGAGGTGCACGACACCTTGTCAACCCCAAGTCATTGGGCTTGTGGAAAGATTTAATGGTACCCTGAAGTCAATGCTCCAAGCGTTTGTTGAATAGCATGGGAGGGACTGGGAGAAATACCTTCCCCACCTGTTGTTTGCATACAGGAAGATGCCCCAAGAGTCAACAGGATTTTCTCCCTTTGAGCTCTTATGTGGATGCCGGGTATGTGGGCCCCCTACATTCAATCCGGGAGGACTGGGAAGGCAAGCATGCCACCCATGGAACTCCCATAGTGGATTATGTCCTTAGGTTTAGGGAAAGGCTGACGGAGCTTATGGGGACAGCCCAGAGCAACCTGGCAGCTGCCCAACAGAAACAAAAAGTGTGGTACAACCACAGAGCCAGAGCTCACTCGTACACAGTGGATCAGGAAGTCATAGTCCTTATCCCAGTCCAAAAAGACAAGCTGCAGGCTGAGTGAGCAGGACCGTACAAAGTAGATAGAAAGGTAAATGATGTGAACTACATAATAGAATTACCTAACAGAAGACATACAGAAAGAGTATACCATGTCAACATTATGAAGCCATATGCTAATAGGGCTGACATGGTGTTTGCAGTATGTAGTCCTGGGGTGGGGAAGGATGAAGAAGACCCCCTTCTGGACTTGCTGGAAGAAAGCAAGTGGCAGTCCTCCTTGGAGTCAGTTAAATTGTCACCCCAGCTGGCCCTGGACAAGATCCAGGAAGTAAGGGAGGTTTTAGCAGACTTTGCCCCACTGTTTACTGCCAAGCCTGGACTAATCCCCTTAGCAATGCACTATGTGGAGACAGGGACACAGACGCCCATATAGCACACAACATATCATGTGTCAGAGGCTGTCCAAAAGGACATTAGGAGAGAGGTGGAGGAAATGCTGGATTTAGGGGTAATCCAGAGATCCCACAGCTCATAGTTCTTGTGCCCAAGCCAAATGGCTCTACTCATTTCTGTGTGGACTATCATGGACTGAATGCAGTCACAAAGTCAGATGCCCACCCTATGCTCCAGATGGATGAACTCCTGGACAAGTTGGGAGGGGTGACATACCTTACGACTATTGACCTGACAAAGAGGTATTGGCATGTACAGTTAACTGACAGAGCTAGGAATAGATCAGCCTTCATGACTCTGATAGGCTTATTTGAATTTAAAGTAATACCTTTCAGAATAAAGAATGCCCTGGCCACTTTCCAAAGGTTGGTGAACCAGGTGTTACATGGTGCTGAGGAGTACGCTGTGGCATACCTGGATGACATTGCCATCTTTAGTGCCAGCTGGGAGGAACACCTGTCCCACCTTAGGGAAGTGCTGGGCAGGATACAGAGGGCAGGGCTCACTGTCAAAGCTGAGAAGTACCAGGTGGCCATGGCTGAAGTGGCATACCTCGGGCATGTTGTAGGCCAGGGACAGTTCCATCCTAACCAAGTAAAAATAGAGGTGATCAAGGCATGGCCCAGACCAGAACTACAGAAGCAAGTCAGGAGTTTTCTAGGGACAACAGGGTACTATAGCAAATTTGTACCCAATTACAGTACCCTGGCTGCTCCCCTATCAGATCTGGTAAAGGAAAAGATGCCTAAGAAAATGAACTTGGAACCTGCCTGTGAAAAAGCCTTTACCAGACTGAAGGAGGCACTCTGCAGTGCTCCTGTGGTGACAAGTCCTGACTATAGTGGACTCTTTATAGTCCAGACTAAAGCCTAAGATGTGGGTATTGGGGCAGTATTGAGTCAGACATCCAACCAAGGAAAAGATCACCCCATAGTGTACCTGAGCAAAAAGTTACTTCCCAGGGAGCAGGCTTACTCTACTGTGGAAAAGAGTGTCATGCCATAGTGTGTGCCCTAAAGAAGTTAGAGCCATACTTATATGGGCAGTATTTTGAGGTACAAACTGACCACAACCCCCTGGTTTGGCTGACACAAATGGGAAAAACTAATGGTAGACTATTAAGAGGGAGTCTTGCATTGCAAGGGTATGACATGATGATCTTACATAGGGCTGGAGTGACCAATCAGAATGCAGATGGCTTGTCGGGACTATATGAGGAGTGTACTGACTTGTGGTGCTCATCCTATGCAGGGAATAGAGCCCCCAAATTCAGTCTAGGTGGGGAGGATTGTGATGCTTGGCCAGCTGGTTATGATTATTGTATGATATTGGTAGTATAAATAAATGGTCAGTGTATGAAATGTCAGTCTGTGAGAGTTGGCCCTTTTAAATTACAAGCTGTCAGCAGCTGGAATCACAGGATGTATTACACTGACCAGGAGAGATCTCTGTAATGTAATCAACTTTCTTGAGAAATTACATTTTATGGCCTTTTTATGACCTCATGTTTTTGAAGTAGAAATCAAAGGTGACTTTAAGACTTCAGAAACAGGACATCATTAGGCTGATTCCTGATGTTTTTTTTAACACTTTAGTGCCAGTGTAGGATTGCTAAGTTCAAAGTAAACATGTGTAATTAAGGAGTTATATAGGAAATGTCTTTTTTCTTCTGATGACAACTTATTTAAAATACCTCATGACAGGAGATCATTTTTTGTAAGTTTATATTCTAAAAGAAGGAGCTAGATGACTCACAGAAGGGGTGTGGAGACACAGAGTTTAAACTGATACTTGTGTCTGAAATGTAAGTTATATCATTATGGGACTCTAGAGAGACACAGATCTCTGATCTAACTTTAAAACATGCTTCCAGAGGTAATACCTTAGATAGCAAACATCTAAATGTATTGTGGTAGGAGTTTTGCTTTGTAATTTTCCCTTGTTCTTTTATGTGATTGTGAGTTCTTTTATATATTGTTCTGTGTTTACATTTTTCGTATTTTTATCATCTTTTAGTAAAGTACATTTTCTTAAGATACTGCCTGGGTATGTCTTCCAAGTTCTTTTTGCATGTGTTGTATACATGGTTAAGTCTGACACCTGTTTGAAGAGCTTGATGGTGTTACTAAGCTTGGTAAAAGGTAAGAATATACCTAAGGTCTCTTGTAGAGTTTTAAGGGTTCATTTTGGAAGCCTGGCTGGGTGCCCCTGGTGAAAGATTGTACTGCAATCCCTGAAGAGGGTACGTATCTGAGCCTGTTTATTGGGTATGCTAGCATAAGATTCACAGTTTTAATCCTCCTAGAACTTGAGACTAAAGATGATTCAGACCCAGAAGCAGATAGGAGGGTTACCCTGTCTGTTACCTGTTCACACTATTATGTTCTGAGGTTGGCACTGTGGGAGCAGAGGGTCTGACCTGCTGAGTGTATTTGTAACAGACCTTACCTAGCAATTACAGGCCAATCTCCATCCTTTCCCCCTTTTCAAAGCCTTGAAACAGATAGTTGCAGAGCAGCTTGTTGAATACCTGGAAAAATATAACCTGCAAAGACCTAGCAGCACAGTTTTTGAAAAGGGCACAGCACTACTACGGCCCTTCTTGAATTCACCTCATACATCCACAATGCCCTTGATCTTGAACAACTGGTCGGCACCATATTCATTGATCTGACAAAGGTGTTTGACACTCTAAACCACACCGTGCTTATTGAACAATTATCTCTTCTCCGACTCTCAACAGATACCACCCACTGGTTTCAAATCTACCTCAGTGACCGCACCCAACAGGTCAGGATCAGTGAATCTGTCACTACCTCCCTCCCGGTCCATTCTGGAGTCCCTCAAGGATCCATCTTGGGCCCCTTGATTTTCAACATATTTTTAAAAATTTCCCTGCCTTCTGCCTTGATAGAATAATACTGTATGTGGATGACACAGTAATTTACACCTGCAACCCTGATCCATCCCTTCTACAGTCTCAGCTGCAGAATAGTTTTGTGAAAGTTGAGACCTTATTTAAATTGCATAAATTCATCCTTAATTACAAAAAAACTAAAACTACATTGTTCCATGGAACCCACAACAAGCACAAAGACCAAATACTAACAGTCAACAACAGTGCTGGTACAACTCTGGAGCAGGTGTGCTGGTTTAAATATCTGGGTGTGACCCATGACTGCACTCTTGCTCACACCAATCATATTGATCATGTTGCCAAAACCTTGAATACTAGTTCAGGGCTCATATATAAGGCTGAAGCCCTAAATCTTGCTATCCATAGCTCAGTTATCTCAATCATTGATTATGGGCTTATGCTCTATGGATCAGCTACCGACATTGTACTCCGGTGCATAACCTTAGCCCTTAATAAGGCCTGTAGTCTCTCACTGCATCTACCCACCTTGCCCACACATGTGATATTTACAAGCAGGCAGAATGGCTCCAGCTAACAGGCAGACTCAAGTACCAGACCTGTATCCTAGCAAAGAAGACCTTGATGGGTCTCATGCCCTCTGGGGTTCAGACTTTACTGACCCATTACTGTATCTCCCGCCTAACCAGAAGATTGGAGTGTCAAACATTTACCGTTCCCCACTGCAGGACCACACTTGGACAAAGCTCTTACATAGCTAGAGCCTCATGCTGGTTCAACTCACTTTCATCAGAAATTTTGAACATTGACACACTAGGAACTTTTAAGTGCACTGTTCACCAGCACCTTGTAGCCGGTGATTGCTTCTTGTAACTTGTTCCAAGTTTGCCCCCTTCTAGCCTTCCCCCAACCTCCCCAACACCCCTCCCCCACTAGCACCTTTCCCTTACCTTCCTTGTTGTGTATGGGTAGTGTTATTCTTTCTTACTCCTTAATTCCACACCTTGCCCCACCTCCTACTTTCTGCTCCCACTCCAAGTGTATTGCCCCACACCTCCACCCCTCAACTTGCCCCATCCCCACTTACCTCACATTTCCCACCTATACCCTCTCCCCTCCACCTCTGACCACCCACCTTTATGCCTATCTCCTCTCCTCCATCTACTGTTCCACCTTACTACTTCCCTATAATCCACCCTTTGACAATGCTCTCTGAGCTGCCTTCTACCTCACACCTCTTCCTTACTAATCCCTAAATGCCTCTGCACTTACCTCCAAGGCAATTTCCCCATGGCATACATTGCACAATGCCTACTATTATGTTCCTGCTGTCTGAAATATGTACATGCAGTTACCTGACAATGTCTTTGACTGCTCCTTATGCATGCCTTATAGTTTGTTTGTAACTTTATTCAAGTCTGTTTTTTGTCACTACTTGTTTTGTTTTCCTGATGAGGAACCTTTGTAAATGAGCTCAGGCTAAAAGGTGTTATCTGATATCTTAATAAATAGAGTCCGTAGAGTTGGGGATGGGCCTTAGACAAGTAGCATGTATGGTAACCTTCCCAGAGGTGCTGCCTGTCTATCGCAAGGGTGATGCTAGGGTACTCCCCATCATGAGATTTAATGAATGGTTGAAAAACTGGTGCGGAGCTCAGGGTTTTGGCTTCATTGGGGACTGAGGGTCCACTTGGAGGGATGCAGGCCTATATTGGTGAGATGATCTGCATCTGTCCTTGAGGGGATCCAGGATCCTAGGTGATAGGTTTAACTGCTTCATTGGCAAGCATTTAAACTAGCCACTGAAAAGGAGCAGAGAAATCCCAGCCCCCCCGACAAAACACAGTAGTTAACAAGGTAAACAACAAGGCAGACAAGTCAATAGAGAGCAAGAAAGGGGTAAATGCAAAAGAAGGCCAAGGCAGCAAGGACAGGGATGGGGTAAAATGGGGTAAGGCCATCAAAAAATGAAGGGTGATGAGTATCAATGCCTGTAGTCTGTGTTACAAGCTCCCTGAGCTAGTGGCCTTGATGGAAGAGGGACACCTAGTTATTGTGGCAGTCACAGAAACATGGTACACAGAGAACCATGACTGGGATGCCAACATACCAGGGTACACAAGCTACAGGAGGGACAGGGAGGGTAACATAGGAGGAGGAGGAGCTCTCTATGTAAGGGAAAAGATCAAAGCAATGGAACTAAAGGATAAACAGGGAGTAGACGAGGCACTGTGGGTCACCCTGAAGGCAGGAAATGGCTCCACAATCCACAATGGGGTTGTATACAGACCCCCATCTCAGGGGGAGGCAATGGACAAGGACATTATAGAAGGTATCCTTAGAAAGGCAGAAAAAGGGGAGATATTGTTGATGGGGGAGCTGAATATTCAAGATGTTAACTGGAGCACCTTTGTTGCCACCACATCCAAGAGCAGGGTTATTCTCGATACCCTACAGGGGGCATGCTTCAGACAGCTAGTGGTGGAACCCACTCGGGAGGGAGCAATCTTAGACCAGGTACTGTAAAACAGGGACAGAGAAAGGATCTCAGATTTAGAAGTGGGTAGCCATCTGGGAACAAGAGACCACCAAACAGTGTGGCTCATGATAAACACAGCCATAGAGTCAAGCCATACAAAAGCAAGAGTATTGGACTTTAGGAGGGCTGACTTTGAGAAAATGCGAGAGTGCCTCAGAAAAGATCTAGCAAACAGGCAAGAAGGAGGGGTGGAGGAACAATGGGAAAAAATTAAAACAGCCATCACAGAGGTAACAAGCCTTTGTGTAAAGCAAATCAACAAACAAAATGAAGGAAAAAGCCACTATAGTTCTCAAAAGAGGTGGCAGGGAAGGTTAAGGAGAAAAAGGTAGCATTCAGGAAGTATAAGGAAACACAGAAGGAGCAGGATAGAGAATTGTACCAGTTAAAGGAGAAGGAAGTGGGGAAGGTAGTCAGAATAGCAAAGGCACAAACTGAGGAAAATATAGCCAACTCAGTAAAGAAGGGGGATAAAACCTTTTATAGGTACATTAGGGAGTGGAGAAAGACCAAGGGAGGGATTGTGAGGCTTAAGAAATGAAAGGGAGGGTGGGCAGAGGGTGACAGTGAAAAAACAGGGATACTGAATGAATACATCTGCTCAGTATTCACAAAAGAAGAGGAGGGGAGGTACCTAAATCAAAGAATAGAAGCACTCTGGATAGGGAGGTTGATACCAGTCCATTTACAGAAGAAAGGGTTCTGAAAGAACTCTTAAAACTGAAGGGCGACAACGCAATGGTACCTGATGGAATTCACCCTAGAATTCTAAAAGAACTAAGGGGAGAACTAGTGACACCACTGACTACCCTTTTTAACAAGTCATGGGAGGATGGTGTGGTACCTGAGGACTGGAGGAGGGCAGATGTGATTCCCCTTCACAAAAGTGGGAGCAAGACAGAGGCAGAAAACTACAGACCTGTTAGTTTGACCTCAGTGGTACGGAAAATGATGGCATCACTTCTGAAGGAAAGAATTATTGAGTTCCTAAAGATCAGTGGGGCATAGGAGCCAAGGCAGCATGGATTCACAGCAGGAAGGTCATGTTAGATGAATCTAATAGATTTCTTTGACTGGGTGACCAAAGTAGTAGACCAGGATGGGACTGTGGACATGGCCTACCTAGACTTTAGCAAGGCATTTGACACAGGTGCACACAAAAGATTAATATACAACTTAGCCAGCCTTGGAGTGAGTACCAAGGTGGTAGCCTGGGTGAAAAATTGGATGGACAACAGGATGCAGAGGATAATAGTAAACGGAGTCCACTCTGAAGAAAGGGGGGTTACTAGCGGGGTACCTCAGGGTTTAATACTGGGACTGGTCCCCTTTAATGTCTTTATAAGTGACATTGCAGAGGGACTGGAAGGAAAAGTATGTCTCTTTGCAGAAGACACAAAGTCTGCAACAGGGTAGATACAGAAGGTGGGGTGGAAAGGATAAGAAGAGACTTGGCAAGGTTAGAGGAATAGTCAAATGTATGGCAGCTTAGATTCAATGCAAAGAAGTGCAAAGTAATGCACCTGGAAAACAAAAAACCCAGGGGAAGAGTACACAATGGAAGGTGAGATACTAACAACAAAAATGGAAAGGGACTTGGGGGTAGTCATATCTGATGACCTAAAGGTGGGTAAGCAACGTGAGAAGGCAGTAAGGAGGGCTGGTGGGATACTGGGATGCATAGGGAGCAGCATCACCAGTAAAGCAGGAAGTTGTTATCCCTCTGTATAGACAGTTGGTGAGACCCTATCTGGAGTACTACATGCAGTTCTGGAGACTCCATCTCTTCAAGGACACAGACAGGATGGAGGCTGTCCAGAGAAGGGCAACTAAAATGGTGCAGGGTCTGCAACAGAAGACATACAAAGAGAGATCAAAGGAGCTTAACATGTATACCCTCGAGGAGAGGAGGGAGAGGGGGGCATGATAGAAACTTTCAAGTACCTCAAGGGAATCAACAAGGTCCAAGATGGTAACATATTTCAGAAAAAGAGTTGTGCAAGAACAAGGGGCATAATTTAAAGATGGGGGGTGCTGCTCAGAGGCAATGTGAGGAAGTATTTTTTCATAGAGAGGGTTATGGATACATGGAATAGCCTTCCTGAGGAGGTGGTGGAGTCAAAAACAGTGGGAGAATTCAAGAATGCATGGGACAGACATAAGCCAATTCTGGTGGGGGGTAGGAGGAGGAAGTAGGCTGCTGGATAACTAGGATCTGCAGCTTATCCATTAGGTAGGGAAATGGGCAGACTAGGTGGGCCAAGCAGTCCTTATCTGCCGTCAAATTCTATGTTTCTATGTAAATAAATAAATCATGACACAAAATTACTTTAAATTCAGTGATAAAAAAAATTACAATTTGTCAGGAAATTTCACCAGAAATTTGCAAGCAAAGGAAACAATATTCTGAAATACTAGGAATTTTATGGGAAGAAAAGGTCAAATCTGTGCTTATCTGTCCATCAAAACTGAAAGTTTTTCTCAACAATCAAATCTTATTTTACAAAAACAAAATATGGGGCTTTCAGATCTTAAGCAAAGACTTCTTCAACTCTTTACGTAAATTGGGGCTCTATAAGGTTTTTTGTTCTCTCTCTTTTTCCTTAATTGTAACCTCTTGAAATTGAGGTGGTGGGGCATAACTAGATCTCTTTGTGTTTTTTCCTCTCTCTTTTTTCCTTCTTTTAGAATTTCAGTATATTGTTATATGGAGGGATGGTGGGCAATAACCCTGACTACTACCTGTAGGCCTTGGACATTCTTATGATGCCAGGAATGATCCATGGGCATTCTTGGGTATTGGGATGCATGGGGGAGAGGGAGAGGGGTGGCACTCTTATTCTCAATTTAAGGACTGAGAAGGAAGAGGGCAAGTGGATTTTTGGGTCCTCCAAACTATCGAGAGGGACTGATGATGAGCTGAAATGGGGTAGGATTCTTATTCCTATTTTTGGGATTAAGGGAGAGGGGAGAACAAGGGGGTGTGTCACTTGATCTCAATTTAGGGATTAAGAGTGGAGTTTTGCTTACACTGAATTAGTCTTCTACCATGGTATAGCAATTGCTTTGGTTCCATGTGCAACTCCTAACTATAATCTTGTCATCTTGATAAAATGTGTACAGAACTAGGAGGTCTGACCTGGAACACAAACTGAATGAATTTGCCCATAAAAGGTATCACATTCTTAACTATATCAAAACATTAATAATACACTTTGCATTATTACAGGAAACTTTCCTAATTAAATCAAAAGCAGAAAAAATAAAGAAATAAAAATGGATTTAAACCATTTTCTTTTCCCTAAGCAAAAACAAACAAACAAACTAGCAAACAAACAGCATATGAGGTAATGATAATTATCTCTAAAAATTGTCCTATAGAGAAGATTTCACATTTTCAGCCTGATGAAGATGGAAGAGTAGTTACGATTAAAGTTTTGATAAAATATACTATTTTTGTATTAGTATCAGTATATACACCTTTTCAAAGTTATGGCCCCTTCTTGGCCATAGCTGACAATTATCTCAGTAACTAAGGAGAGGAAAATGTTATTATAGGAGGGGATTTTAATATCTTGGCAGATTATAATTTAGATTGATCTTGCCCCTCCAAAGAATGGGAGAAATAGAAGACACAAATGTTTTCAGACTTTATATTAACCAATCTAGTATCTGATATCTGGAAGGATTTACACCCTACAGAAAAGGAATACACACACTATTCTTCAACGTTCAAAACATCTGTGAGATCAGATTACCTTGTTATTTAAAAAATTTACTAGTCCACAGTGATTTTTGTCAATCTACAACTTCAGCGCCTGGGTTGATGATGAACTCTCGCAATTTGGACACTTCCTCCAGTTGATGACATCTCTGGGCCTCACACAGATTGTTACCACTGCTACTCATAAACACAGTCACTCTCTTGACCTAGTCTTCCTCCTGGGGATCGAAGCCTTTGATTTGGGGTTGGAGCCTGTTGGATGTTCAGATCACTGCACCGTGGGGTTTAATTTTTGTGCCCCCCCCTTCGTAGGCCTACCCCTGTGGAGATGGTTAGGTACCGCCCTTTACAAGATGTAAGTTCCGAAGGCCTGGAAGCACTGCTTGACCTATTGGTTCTTCCAGTGGCAAACAATGACTCAGAGGGGAGATCATGTGATGTGCTTGACCTGCTAGCTGCTCTGCCTAGGAGCTCCCACTCACCTCCCTAGCAATCCACTTTAATCAACGACTATACAGCATTTTACTGCTGGCTACAACATCATATACTTCTTATACTGCCTATCCGAGAGGATTCTGAGCTTTCTGCATTGCAATTGGCCTTATTAACGCTGCGATGAAGGCAGAAATGCTCCTGGCCTTACCCAAGCATACACCCCCGGTATTACCTGAAACGCAGTCCAAGAAGTCGAAGCAGCACCAGCAATCCCTCACTTAGCAACTGAACACCCCTCCATCTCCAGTACCACTAACGGAGGAGCGGGTTCTACTAGAACAGTTACCATTCAAAGAAACCCTGCAGAATATCGCCTCTGATCTGAAGAACGTAAGAAGAGAGCTGGGGGACCTAAAAATCAGAATAATTGATGATGAAGCCCGCACTTGCTCCCTTGAAGCCTGGAAGGAGAGATCGGAGCCTGACATTATCAAACTTAAGCAACAAATTGTTAAGCTGCAATTAAAAATGGAGGATCTAGAGGGGAGAAGCAGGAGGAACAATATCTTAATTTTCAGCCTGCCTGAAGGCGAAGAGGGCCCCTCTATGATCGCTTTTGTCCAGAAATTGCTAACTAAGATCGCTGGCCCATCTCCACACAACCCCACCTATTTGACTGAGTGAGCGCATCGGTCCTTACGACCCAGACCCCTGGATTCTTCTCCCTCAGAACTGTGATTGTGCATCTGCTCAACTACCTTGAATGGCAGCATGTTCTGTCCAAGTCCAGAGAGCTGCAAACAATCCTTTGGGAAAACAAAAAGCTGCATATTACTCAAGACCTACCTCTAGAAACCAGGCACAAGAGAGCCACTTTCCACCCCGTTGTGTGCAAACTAATCACCTCGAGCATCAAATTCTGCATGGTGTTTACAAGTTTTGGTGAATGGGGCCTGGTTATCCTTCGACTCATCTTCTCAAGTCCAAACAGAGCTTAGCATGAAAATGCCATCTCTATTTAAAGTTTCCTAAATCTGCTCTGGAGTACCTGGTTCTGGACTTTTGCTTCATTTCTGGTGATATCAGGTGCTTACCTGTGTTTGTTGTTCTGCAACCTGTTGCCAATTGAGTCCTACTTGCCTGCCGATCATGGTGCTGAGGGGAGTACCCTCTGAATCCCTGGATCTCTTGACCTGCACCCAGGCCTTGTTGCCTAACTCGGGGAGGACCTGGCCATTGTGTCTTAGCAGCGACTGGCCCTAATTATCCCAAATTTGTTTCCCGAGGGACTGTTTTTCCACATTGTACCAGTCCGTCTGCCTTTGTACTCCCAATTGTACTAACACACTTGTAATCCAGAGTAAGGGAGGGGGTGCGATGCCATTGAATCATGTTTATTGTTGCTATTGTCTTGGTTTGTTGTTGTTGTTCCCATTGACTTATTACTACCTCAGCTCAATTCCTAAGCTTAGTTTTTCAGTGAGATACTGTGCTCAGGTCCCCCTTTCCTGCTGTTTTCTCCTTTCCACCTACATGGACACCCCTCTGGTTTTCTTCATTTCACTGTCTCCTGAATTTCTTCTTTCCTGGTGATTTTGAGCAGTTCGAATTTAAATGGCAGCTCTCTGGCACTACTTTCCTCATGTCTTCCCCTCTTCTTCTGGGGGACCTGATTGGATTATCTCCCATGCCCGTTTTTCAGACACAGGTCGGGAGCTGACTCCTTTATTGCTGTTTGTTACTGTTACATATTATACTTGAGGTCTCAGGCATATTTCATGGACCTCAGATTGCGGGGGGAGCAGAAGGGTAGGTATGCAGTGGCTGAAGCCAGTCAGCCTCATGTACTGGATTGTTGGGAGGTTGACCCTGATAACCTGAAGGCTCTTAGTATACCATTATCCACTTTGCACTCTGATATGTGCTGTATCGCAGGACTTCCATTGATTTTCAACCTGCTATGAGGTGTGGCAGACTCCCAGGGTCATAGTGGATTTTCTCCCCATCGTATCTATTAATCTGGATCACAGAGCATCAATAGTGAATATGGGGATGCTTGTACATAGTTGTGTTGGGATGTGGGGGAGAAGGAACTTTTATTCTATGGGAACTGTGCGTGTGTCAAGTATTCATAAAAAGCCTTCTTTTTGTGCCTGTCAAGCTATGCCTTTGCTCCATGCCTTGTACTCTGTTATATGGCTATCTGTATTAGTGCTACTTGTTGGGAGTGTGCTGACTTTGCTGTTTGAGGGGAGGGGTTATGAGTGGGGGGCAAGGTGCATCCTTTACAGTTAGCTCACTGGAGTTATCTTTCTGTACATTGTGATGTGCACAGGGGGCGAGGTGGGGGGAGGGATGCGAGGTGCATACTGAAAGATCTGTCTACATGTTTTTTCTGTGAATATGGTTAGTACAATGATAAAGTTCCTCACATGGAATGTTAGGGGTGCCTGTGATTGTCCTAAAAGATATTAAATCTTCAAACACATTTTGCTTCTGCATGCTAACATCTCATTTATACAAGAGACCCATCTACTTCCCTCTGAAGCCACTAATCTCTGCAGGCAAGATATTGGCCAAGTTTTTGCCTCTGGGATATCAACTGCCAGTAAGGGGGCTGCCGTTCTGGTAAACCATTCGGTATCCTTTCAGGTGAATCAGTCCATTATGGATCCACAGGGGAGATACATCTTGGTAAAAGAATGATTGACCACACAAAATTAGTGTTAGGAAGTATTTATGGTCCAGTGGGCAGTGACCCTGCCTTCTTTATGGACCTAATTGACAAACAGTCCTCTTATCTGGCACTCTCAATGATTCTGGGAGGGGACTGGACTCTTTCTCCTACCCAGGACCTAGACCAGTCCAACTGTCCTCTCAGACCTCCATCGGCAACCCAAAGAGCCCTACAAGAGTTCTTAGACTCATTGGGGTTATGTGACCCATGGAGGATACCGAACCCATTGTCCCATACTTTCTCCTTTTATTCTACAGTCCATTATTCCTCATCCCGACTAGACTATGTTTTGATCAGCCATTCTCTGCTTCATGGTCTCTGTAATGCAGGAGTAGAGCCTATTTTCTTATCTGACCATGCAGCGGCTTGGGTGTCATTGGCACTGGACACCAACTTTCAGTGGGACTTGTCTTGGAGGTTGAACACTCAGCTACTCAAGGATGACTATGTAATGTCCAGGATTCCTGTTCTCATCAAAATTTTTGTAGACACCAATCACAACTCCATCCCAAGAGTAGACCATGAATGGTGTGCTCTGAAGTGCTTTCTCAGAGGGGAATTCATACAGCTTGCCTCCACTCGTAAACGTCTAAGGGAAGTTGAGGCTCTTTCTTTATTAGCCCAGATCCATACCATGGAGCAGACTCTCTCCTCCTCTTCCCCTCCTGACTCCCTGCAGTCCCTTCTCTCTCTGCAGAATAAATACTCTTCCTTTCTGCAGGAAAGGTGGAATTTGCTATACTAAGAACAAAGGCAAGGTATATAGAGCATGGGAAAAAGGCAGGCCATTTATTGGCACTGTGCCCTAGGAAATTAGAAACCACCAGGAATATACCTGCCATCAGCACTCCTGATGGTTCAGTTAAAACCCACCCCAGGGAAACAGTCACTGTTTTTGGGCAATTTTATTCTTCCCTCTATGGCCGATGCACATCTCTCCTGAAGAAGGAGGATTCAATAACATATGTAGACTTTGCAATACCATTCTCTGCCAATTCTGCACCAGGCTTTCCTACCTACCCTACTCTCTCAACAAGAAGTGGAATCTGATATCAACACTCTAATATTGGACAAGGCTCCAGGCCCTGATGGTCTCTCATCAAACTTTTACAAACTCTTCATTAAAGAACTGGTCCCTATTCTTCTCCACCTCTACCACTGCATACTCTCTGGTGAAGCCCTGGACCCCTCTCTATTAGAAGCCACAATTATTCTCCTCTTCAAACCAGACAAAGCCCCCTCCTGTCCAGCTAGTTACCAGCCCAAATCACTATTAAACTGTGGTATCAAAATGCTCACAAAAATTCTAGCCACTAGAATAGAGAAGGTCTGTTCCTGTCTTCTTAGTCCACAGCAGGTGGGTTTCATCTCTGGCAGATCCTCATCCAATCATGTAAGCAAACTCTCCCATATCTTTTAGGCAGCAGACTCCTCCCCCCTGTCAATGGTGTTAATCTCTCTTGACAGAGAGAAAGCCTTTGACAGAGTGGACTGGGATTTTCTGTGGGAGACCCTGCATAAAATGGGATTTCCTGCAGAATCTGTTCGTTGGATCCAGACACTATACACACTCCTATCTGCTAGAATTCATTGTAATGGGGTTTACTCTTCTTTCTTCATACTGGAACACGCCAAGGATGTCCATTGTCCCCTTTCCTATTTAATCTATATTTAGAGCCATTAATTAGGTGTCTAAAATCTTCCCCCATCATCGCTGGAGTTCCCATTGGTAATGTTGCACCGCAGATCTCGGTCTATGCCAATGATATCCTCTTACACCTGTCAAATCCCGTCTCTTCTTTACTGGAAGTTCTGAGAATAATTGATGCCTTCAGAAAGTATTCAAATTATAAGCTGAATTTAAATAAGACTGAAATTTATCCCCTTAATCATCTCACACACAGCCAATCCTTCACTCAATTCAGCATGAAATGGCCCCCTAGAGGTATTAGATACCTGGGTATCTTTATCACCTCAGATCCCTCCCTTACATGCAAGCTTAATTTTGTTGATCTATGGAGTACTATCCAACAAGACCTTTCACTTTGGAGAACTTGCCCATTTTCACTGTGGGGCAGGAGTTACATTATTAAAATGAATGTCCTCCCCAGGCTCTTTTACCCCATTAATATGCTTAATGTTTGACTACCCATGTCCTTTTTCAAACAAATTCATGCTGACATTACTTCCTTTATCTGGTTAGAGTGGGGTGGATATTCACCACCAGCAGCTAGTGCAGAAGACCACAGCCCAGTTACTGATGGGGACCCTCAGTCTTGTCACATCTCCCTGGTGCTGCATGAACTGCATTGGCTGCTGGTGCAGTGGTGGATCACCTTTAAAGCTAGACTTCTGACTTATAAAGCCCTACACAGACAGGGCCCGGACTACCTGAAAGAGCTTCTGGTCCTTTACTGCCCCAGGCGATCACTTTGCACGGCTGATGAGGGGTTGCTAGAGATTCCAAGGGTTTCCTTAAAATCTTCTGGGGCCCGTGCATTTATGTATGTGACCCCAGCCCTTTGGAATTCTCTACCCCATCAGTTATGGGAGTGTACAACTGTGGAGGGATTTAAACATGCCCTTAAAATGTATTTATGGCATCAAGCCTATTCCGTATAATTTGATTCTGTTTTCTGTCTGGATTTTATAAGTTTTATATGAGCTTGTATGTATTTTACTTATTTATTGAAAAGTTTCACCAGGAGGACACTCTGAACAACAAGTTGCTTGTTTCACGGTGCGACCTGGGGGAAGGGGTTACATATGGTTGTGAAGGATGATCAGTTACAATAGTATGTGGGTAGTACAAACAATACAACATTGTAAGATTGCACAACAATTGGAACACAAGGTATAGTACAATAAACAGCAGTGGAACAATGGGTAAATTACAATACATGTCCAAAATCATACAAAAGAACATATAAATGTACAAAACAGTAATAATGTGATATAACCATTAATAGTGCATGACTGTACCAGGAGCAGGCTTGAGGTAGTATGCAAGTGCTGTTAGAGTAAAAAGGATGGTGCTAGGCTGTGCACACTGATGACCCAGAAGGGCAGGTATAGAAGAGAGGGGGAGAGGCAAGAACTGAATATGAGGAGAAGGGGTAGCCATTTCCTGATTTCCCCCTTCAGGATGTTGAGAACCCTGCTGGGGGGTCATGGGAAGGCAGCAACTGGGGATAGGTATTAAGGTGGGTTAAAGCAGGAACTGCTGAGGGAAAGGTAATTATGTAGGGCAGAGGTAGGGGAGTATTTGGAGGAGGAGTGCCATTTTTCAGGGGGGAGGGAATTCCAGATTTTAGGGAAATGAAGGGTGAAACCAGTCTGAATGATGAGGGTGGAGCGGTGAGGGACCGTCAAGGTGCGGGTGTCATTTGATCTGAGAGAGTGGGTGGGGGGAGGTGGAGTGGAGAGAGAGGATGAGAGATAAGAGAGGAGCCCCAAACCAGAATTTGGAGGTTAGTTGGACACAGTGAGATATGCGTCTGTGAGATAGTGGAAGGAAGGTTAGAGAGCAAGAGAGTTCACAGTGATGGGAGCGGGAAGGGGAGTCGATAGCAAAGCGGCATAAGGATTTAAAGAGAGTGTCCAACTTGGTCAGGGAAGATTTGGGAGCAGCACCATAGACTACATCACAGTAGTCAAAGATGGGGGGTATCATCTTCTGGACAATTTTGTGCCCCTCAGTCAGCAGAATGAAACTATGATTCCTGTACAGAGCACTAAGCTTAAGGCACAGTTTCTTCAGGTTAGCATCAATATGCACAGAGAAGTTGAGGTGCTGGTCCAGCCAACCCCCCAGATATCTAAATGAGGAGGTGTCCTCCAAGATGGTCCCATCAAGGGTGTGAAAGGTGGGTAATGCCAGAAGCCTAGAGAGTCTCTGCCTGGTGCCAAAGGTCATTGAGACTGACTTCTTGGCATTTAGAAAAAGCTGGTGAGAAGCAAACCAGAGCTGAACTTGGTTGAAGTCATGCTGTAAGCTGGTTTGCACAGCAGCAGGGTTTTTTCCAGACCTGTACAAAACAGTATCATCAATGTACATGTGGATACAAGAGGATGAACAGGCTGTAGGAAGATCATTAAGGAAAATAGAGAAGAATAGGGGACCAAGCACTGAGCCCTGAGGGACACCAGTGTTGATGGGAGTGGAGGGGAGATGGAATCAAGGATTCTCACCAATTGGGTCCTGCCAATGAGGTAGGATTTAAACCAGTTGGTGACTGATCGAGCAAGGCCAGCTGAGGAGAATGAATTGAGAAGCAGGGAATTGGAAACAGTACCGAAAGCTTTGACTAGGTTGACAAAGATGACTGAGGTGATCAGGCCATCATCCATCCCTGAAAGGATGGAGTCGGTAAGCCTGAGGAGGGAGGTGGTTGTTGAGTGGTTCTTCCAAAAACCAAATTGGAAGAGGGTGAAGAAGGAGGAATCAGAGAGGAAGGGTGATAGTTGAGAGAGAACTAAATGTTCTTGAAATTTGGCAAGTGTAGGAAGGAGGGAAATGGGGCGATAGTTGCCAGGAGTGGATGTGTCACCACCCTTGGACAGAGGAAGGACTACAGTGTGTTTCCAGGATGAGGGTACTTGGGCAGAAATAAAGGACAGGTTAAGGATTAGGGAGATAGGATAAGCAATTGCAGAAGAAGAAAGGTAGAGAAGTTTAGAATCGAGCTCATCTGGTGAGGAGCCTTTAGAAGGGTTGAGGGATAAGAGAGCATTAAGAGCTTTATCAGAGGAGATAGTAGAAAAGAAAAATGGTGGAGGGGTAGGCACTGGCTGAGGCAAAGGGCTGAAGTTAGTAGGTGGCAATGGGGAGAGAGAATTTAGAAGTGATGTGGCACACGAGGTGTAGTAGGCATTAAATTAATTAGCCACGGAGCCAGGGTCGGTAACTAGGGAGTTATTTATTTTGAGAACTGGAGGGAGAGTGTGAGAGAGGGGAGAGAATAGGGCATGAACTACCCTCCAGAATTTAGATGGAGAGTTAATGTTAGTCAGGAATGAGGAGTCGAAATAATCAGACTTAGCCAGTCTAGTAGCTTTAGTACATGAATTGCGTATTGTTTTTATGTGTTGTTTTAGCCTACTGTTAGGAGCCTTGGCTTGTTGAAAGGTGCTTTACAAACAAAAGTATAGTTATTATTATTATTATTATTATTATTATTATTATTATTATTGTTTATCCCATAAGTGTTTTTGATCACAACCCTGTATCTGTGGAGATGTTATTGAACATAACCGCCCAGACATCATCAGTTGCACTGGTACCCTTCCAGATGTAATCAGTGATCACTCCCTGATCTACTGCATCTGGCACTCTAATAATAGACCATATCCACCCCCTAAACTCATCACGTTCCACAATCTCGCCAGCTTCAATCCTATTCATTTTACACACGACCTCTCAACGATTGACTGGACCTCCGTTCACTCAGCATCTAATGTCCAGACTGCCCTTGATAGTTTCCTTGACAAATTCAGTCAGCTCCAAGATACCCATGCTCCACGGATTACCAGGCACTTTCGTGGTACCCAGACTAAATGGCTAACAAAAGATCTGCTAACCCAGATAAGGGCCAGAGACAAGGCCTGGTGTTGTTTTAAATCCACAGGGATGCAATCTGACTACTGCCACTACCGCTCTCTAAGAAATGCTTGTAAAAGAAACATCCATCTATCCAAAAGCTCTTTCTGTAGGGACCTTCTAACAAAAGCCTCTGGGAACTCCAAGAAATTCTGGTCCACTATAAAAACCCTCCTGGGTTCTAATCACAAGGCCCATGCAAATGACATGCTGGTAAACGGCATACATTGCAACAACCCGTTAACCATAGCTAACACCTTCAATAAGCATTTCTCAGATTTAACAAACTACCTGACCTCCTTCCCTACTGGTCTAACCGCTCCACCCCATTGTGACACCAAACATCCACCTCCGAACCCCCCTTTTAGGTTTCAGAGCATTCAAAAAAGAGAAGTACTACAATTGCTGCTCTCCGTTCATGACAATACCAGCCCAGGATCGGATGGTCTTGAACCTAGGCTCCTGAAGGTTGCTGCCCCCTTCATAGTTTCCCCACTAACCAAAATCTTCAATATGTCCCTACACTGCGGTTCAGTCCCAAATATATGGAAAATTGCTAAAGTCACCCCATTCCCAAAAAAGGAGACCCCAAGAAAATCAAGAACTATCATCCCATCGCCATACTCTCTGTACTAAGCAAAATCCTTGAAAAACTAGTTTCCACCCAATCAATAGAATACCTCCAAAAATACAACCTCCTTTCAAGCTCTCAACACGGATTCCGCAAAGGTCACAGCACCACCGCTGCCCTGCTAAAACTGACAAGTGACATCTATTCCTCCATGGACTTAGGCCTTTTGACAGGTGCAGTTTTCATCTACCTAACTAAAGCTTTTGACCTGGTCAACCACACACTTCTTCTTGCGAAACTACAGTCATTTGGTTTCTCATCAGACAACGTTACCTGGTTCAAAAGCTATTTGACTGACAGACAACAGGCGGTGATCTTCAATTCAGCTATCTCAGATCCTGCTCCAATCTATGTTGGAGTACCCCAGGGCTCCATACTTGGCCCTCTACTTTTCACAATTTTCATCGACGACATCCCTCTAACTCCACCGAACTGCTCATCTCTGCTCTATGCTGACGACTTGGTTATCTACCACAGTGCAAAAACTGCTACTGCCCTAAACCATACCCTTGCCATGGACTACGCGAGTATCCAAACATGGCTCACTAATAACAAACTTGTCCTCAACTCCAGCAAATCCTACTCAGTGTTGTTTGGCTCACCGGCCAGGCTTAAATCAAATCCCAATCCCCTTATTATCTCATGCGCAGACAGCTTCCCTCTACCCTCTGCCAAATCCTTCAAATATCTTGGTGTTACCCTTGACGATTCTCTTGACCTCGACCTACACATCTCCACTATCTGTTAGTCCGTAAATGGCAAGATAGGAAGTGCCTATTGCACTAGCTATGCCTTACCCCCGAGCCAGACTAACAGTGGCTCAAGGCTTCCTTCTGCCAGCTCTAGCATATGGCTCTGCAATCTACCTATCTGTATCTAAATCCTCCCTCCATAAATGGGACACCACTTACAAGAGCATCTGCCGCTATGCTTCTGCATCACCACGTTTCAAGCACCACTGCCAACTCTATATGGACCTAAAATGGCTTAGCCTCTCTGCCTATTGTCCCCAGTCCTTTGGGTCATTAATTGACTTTGTCACCAGAACAGGCCTCCCCCTTTCCCTTTCCTCAGCTCTGGAATTACAGCCTCTCACCTATGAGCTATGATCAAATGAAAAAGCCCTTCTGCACATTCCAAGATGCAGATCTAACATACATGAGCCTTCTCTTATACAGCTCCTAAGTACTGGAACTCTATACCCTCCTCTATCCATCAAGCGTCCACCCATGCTACCTTTAAGAAACTACACCGTGAACACTTACACACTATAAACCCCTGTACTTGCTTTAACCCACCTTGAACCTTCACCCCCACTCTCTTCTTCATCTTCAGATTCTCCACCTCCTTGATACCTCTTCCCCTTCCTCTCTTATTTCCTAGCTTGCCCACTCTCTTACCCCCTCCCTCTCCTCTCTGCCTACCTTTTCTCTCCCTCCCTCTCCCCTAGCCACAAACCTTATAGTTTGGCAATTACTGAACTGTATTGCTCTACCTATCTCCTTTTGAATTTTCCCCTGTGTTACCCATTCCAAACTGTAATTTGTTTTCACAGTACTTTTACTTGCATTATTCATTTTGTCAAAGCGCTTGTATCAAATATCCCAACATTGTTGTTCTCACTCTGATTGTATTTCTTTCATGTGCTGTGTCACATGTATATTGTTTTGTCTGTAAACTGTCTTCTCCCGGGTCGTGCCTGAAAATAGGCATTGTTTGCCTAGTGCACTCACCTGGTTACCAAAAGCAAAATAAATAAATAATAAATAAACATAAGAAACAGGGATACGTATTTTTGGTGTTACAATAATTTGGTGACTAAAATCCATCTACTAGAGAAGCAATAAAACATTTCTGCCTAGACAATGAGCACAATGGCTACAACATTGTTGAATTGTGGAATGCCTTTAATGTGACTCTTAGAGATATCATATTATCTAATGTTGTATGGATAAATGAAACAAAAAACAAGCAAACCACAGAAGAAATGGAAGCAAGACTTAAATCCCTAGAAGTAGCAGTCAGAATGGGGATGAATCAAAAAGAGAAGAATATCGACATTTTAAAAACTGAATCATAGATACAGACACAATAAATATTAAAACTAACTGGATCAGAATGGAAAAAATGGAGGTTATATAATGAACAAACAGGAAGACCTTTGGCCAGAAGCTTTGAAAAAAGAGAAATCAGTATTATATTGAATGAAAATATGCAAGTACAAACTGAGAAAGCAGCATTAGAAATGTAATTACTACAGTCAGTTTGTTTCTAAAACCATTAGTGCAGACCATAACAGAACTTTTTCTTATAATCAATTTCAGAAATATAAACAAAGAAGCAACTAAATATATGCCAAAAAGCAAATGTTCAGGTTTAGATGGATATACTATTGATTTGTATAGTGAACTCATGGAAGAGCTTTTACCACACCTGCAAAAACTATATACCTCCATATATACACACACACAAAAAAAGACAAACTAAGAAACAAATACCAATATCTTTCAGAAGAGCCTTTATTTCTTTAATTCCTAAACCTGATAAACACAACCAGAAAGTAGAAAATTATAGACCTAGATCCATTTTAAATAATGATTATAAAACTCTGGCAACAATTATTAATAACCAAATACTCCAAATCCTGCCTGATATGATTCACCCAGATCAAAGGGGTTTCATACATTTCATACCAGGCAGAGCAATACACTCAGGTGTACACAAACTTCAATTTACTCCAGAATATCTCAATACAGTCAAAACAGAAGCAATATATTTATCTTTGGATGCAAGCAATGCCTTCAGTATGCTTGAGTGCCAATTCCTTTTTCACATTCTTCAGCAGTGGGGTTTATTAATAAAAGCTTTACATAGCTCTCCAACTTCATCAATTAAAATTAATAACCACCTATCACAAGAGTTCCAAATCTCCTGTGGGGTTAGACAAGGTTGCTCTTGTCCCCTGCTCCTTTTGTTCTAGCTTTAGAGGCCCTCTTACAGGAAATTAGATTAAATAATAAAATCAAAGGAATTTTTGGGGCAATGTAGAAATTAAGCTTAGAGCTTATGCTAATGATATCATTTTATTTCATAGCACACCCCAAGAAAGCATTACTGAACTCAAAAAGAGGTAATCTCACAATTCTACAAAGTAACAGGTTACAGGGTGAAAGAAAACAAATCCAAAATACTTATATTTAATATATAAACACATCTTTTCAAATACTGCAATGCACTAAATATAAACTATATTAACTATTTAGGAATCAAGCTTACTAACAGAAATGATCAATTATTAAAATACAATCTACCCCACCACCTCCACCACTTTGCTGGGCAGCATGAAAACCAAATTATTAGTGTGGAATAAGATTCCCTTTTCACTGTGGGATAAAATACAAATTATTAAGATGCTAGCTATACCTAAATGTCCTATTTACTACAAGCTATATTAATACCTACTTCCATTCAATGGCATGAAAAATTTAATCAGCTTCTGCCTTAACCACATGCTGTCAATCCTGAGTCCACTGACATGCCTTTTACCTAAAACTTCACTGGAGTGGTGATCTATGTTGTGGTAATAGTAAATCTACACTTAAAGCAAAAATTCCACTGGGGTGGTGATCAATGGCAGCATGGTGTGGTAACAGTAAATCTACTCTTAAGGGAAAGGTTGTTTGTTCTATTTTGTGTAGTAGTATATGCTGTTGCATGTGTGGCTAGTGTGCAACATTTTTCTCTTTACGCTGTTTCTCTGTTAGCTATTATGGACAGTGCAGTCTTGCCTTGTGGGGTTTTGTCTATGCTGTTTCTTAACACGCTGCATTATTTTTTAGCTGAGTTGACATGGAACCATAAATTCATATAAAAAAGTGATTGAAAAATTGAATCATGACCTTAATACTTTATTGAGTGAAGGACATAGTAGGAAAACACTCACCTCAATCAACAATTATCAAATGTCTAGGGATAGAATGATTCAATATAAGATCATAAACAGGGCACGTTTCTATACCTTTCAGGCTCTTTAGAGCTGGAATGAAAAGCAATCACAAATGCTGGCACTGTAATGAATATGATGCTGATTCCAACCATATGTTTTGGAGTTGCTCTGTTGTAAAGGTTTGGTGGACAGAGGTGCTGGACATTCTAAGATTAGGACTTCTCCCCGCCCCCAAAAAAAAGTGAAATTTTTACATTAGAACATTAAGATAAAGACTATTCTATAAAAATGAATTAATGATAGTCTCAGCATTATTAATGGCTATTAATGACAAATTCTTAAATACTGGAAAGATACAAGGACACAAATTACCAAAAGGAAAGGGGCTCAGCTTTTCCTTTCTTCTTTGTTTGACCAGCACTTCCTCCATCAATATCTCAATATTGGGTTATTTATAACATTTCAGTAAACAATCAGTCTAAGGATATTTTTCCTGACTCCTTCTTTCTATTGTAAAGACCATAATATGTATTTGATGTACCATGTACTTTAATTATTTTCTGTCTTTTTGCTAGACCCTTCGTATTATGAATTTGTTATTATTATATGCAATAAAATATATTTTAAAAAACACTATGGAGTGGAGGAGGAGGATGCATACAGGATAGTATTCACATCTAAGGCCTATATGGTTTGCACCTCCTTCAGCTGCAATGTCCTACAAGCCTCAGTTATAAGATAGGACAGAGATTTTGTATCGAACAGGGAGGGATTGGAATCCTTCTCTAGGCTCCATCCACTCCCTTCCTACTCCACATCAGAGGAGTCATCCTCATTATCAAGTAACACTTTTGGGTCAGGATTTTCCCCAAGATCCCTAATATCCTCCTCCTGACCCCCAGTATGGTCACGGTCAGGGTCTGCCAGCAGATCTAGGTTAGCAGACTTGTCCTGCTCTAGCACACCTGAACATGCCTACATGCTCCCCCCCACCCCGAGCTGAAGGGCCTAGCTTGGAGTTGGGCATGTTGAAAGGAATGGTAACATCATCAATGTAGGGCCATGGCGGTGGCTATAAATAAGGCTCAGGACCTTTGATGATTCCACTACCCATTTAGATGATTGACATGTTCAAGTTTTGAAGCAGTTTTCAAAGTAAATATATTCACTGAGCCCTTTTTAACTGTTAGGAAAAATTATTTATCTGTATAGAGTCCGTCAGCTGACAGTCTCACCTGCAATTGAATGCACTTAGCAAATAACTTAATAAAACTGTGTAATAATAGTGGATTTAAACAGTAATAGGGGCATTGGTGAATGTTATTTGGTGATGGGAAGGTTCAGTATCTCCTTTGTTTATTAGAACGCTAGGAATATTTTGACTTTCAAATGGCTTTAAGTTAGTATATCATTTGAGATAGTTTCTCTTAACTGGCTATAAAAGAATTATCTAAACAGAGCCAAACGGGGCAACAGTTTTGAAAGTTTATTTGAGATATAATTTGTTAAAACACAGTGTTTAGCACAATTAGCAGTCACAAGTGCCATAGGGACATATTCATGGTTTACTTTGCACTATTATGATATCTGATTATGCTAGTCATTTTGACAAATCTTCCATTGTATGGACACTGTATAAGGTGATGTTTGCAGTAGAGGGTTATTGTAGTGAAAATAAGGAGATGCCAAAGGTTTGGGCTACTTCATAAATAGTTTATAAAAAGTTTAATGACTTTGAAATCAGTCTGAGCTATTGCATAGCATAATTAAATTCAGCATTTTTACTTTTAACAGAGCAGGTCAATTTAACAACGGTTAAGGTCTGTAATTTACTATAAAGCCTCCAGGGAGGTGAGTAAAGAATCGATTTAATATACATTTAAACAATATTGAATAAGGCTTTTGTACCTTTAAAAAAATATGTTTAGCACTGATGAAGGGTGTCTGGTGAAGGGAAATACCATTCCGAATACTATTCAATACCAAAAATAATAATTTAATCTGAGGGCATTATGTATTGATTTCCAACATTGTTCCTAGGTCATTTGTTAAATGAATTGATTGCTTCAGTTGTGAAACTGCAATAAATACATAAAGAAAATACCACCTGTAAGTAGCACATACAGTTGTAATTATAAAATTGTATACGTGAAAGGCAGTTGTTTAATTAGTATCTTATATTTATTATTAGGTTTAAAGACAATCTCCTCAAGAAGCCTGATATTATTAAGACAAAATGTCCATGATGTATGTCTAATTGAATTTTGTAATAAGAGATCAGAATGACAATAATCTGGAAGTTGCAACTGTCTCACCATAGGAACCTGATGCTGAGTATAAAATGGGGGTACTGGCAGTCACTAAACAGGAACGGGACCTTGGGGTAATCATACCAGAGGACCCCAACATGGCAGGGCAATGTGTCAAGGCATTGGGCAGGGCTCATGGGATTCTGGAGTGCATAAGGAAGGGTCTCCAGCAAGAGGTGGGAGGTGGTGTTTTCTCTGTATCGCTCACTGGTGCAAAACCACCTGGAGTACTATGTCCAGTTTTGGAGGCTGCACCTCAGAAAAGACATAGACAGGGTGGAGGTGGTCCAGAGCAGAGCAACTAAAATGGTGCTGAGTGTGCATGGGAAGAGCAAACAGAACAAGGCTGCCCTGCTGCTGGGTGTGCATAAGGACACAGGCAACTACTGAGAACAGAAAATCCAACACCACCTACTGTACCATAATTTCCAAACTGAAGACACTATAACAGACATCTTCAAGTACTTTCATTTTGGAAATTTTGGAAATTGACAACCCCAAGTAAGACCCCACCTCTGATTCACCAATACTCAGGAGACCCAAATCCCTAATGTCTTTTCATTTCCCATCTTTGTACACTTTGCGTTCTTACAACTCTAATCTCTGCATTAACATAGTTTTTTGCAACTAATTTCCCTTCTTTTTGTGATAGTGGAACTGTATCCTCATGTGCAAAATGAAATAAATACAATATTGAAAACAGTCCTGGAATTGTATCCTCATTTGTGAAGGTCCCAAAATGAGCTAAATACAATATTGGAGACAGTCATGATACAGTGCATGGGGCCAGCACATCCCAGCACACATCTCGATACCCTGTAGATGGGGTTCCTTGACCCACCACAGCATGTGGCATCTGCACCAAAACACAATTCCATCCCTACCCAGGCCATGACTGGTGCTACATACTGCAGCAACTTCCCCATCAGCCTTGTCCCAGTAAACTGGCTCACTGAATTCACACGTGAACTCAGCTCACTAGCACAATAAGGCAGTGTGTTCTCCAGAGGTGCAACAGTCATCCTTGCAATCAATGTTACTTAATAAATTATTTGTTTTGTAATATTTTTACCCCAAACATTCAACATATGCTTCTTATGACCCCACCTCATAAACCCCATAGGTGAACATGTTCAAATCTGTGCTGAAACTCCATTCCACGCCACAGGTGCAAAACCACGTTTTAGATAGGATGTGAAAAATGACAGCTGTACTGTTCATGAGGTAGTGTCAAAAAATGGGTATGTTGCAAATCTGGATTTAAAGTATTGTAAATTACCAAAGTTATGTACCAGCATAGAAACTGTGCAACGCATGTTCATAATGTGGCCGTTTTTAGGATTTTATCCGCCACATTTTCAGCATGGCCTTTTTGGGAACCCACCTCATGAACACTGGCACTGTCATTTCATTAATCAGTCCTGAAAGATGATTTGGCACATCAACCATGTCATTCCATGCCATGGGTGCAAAAACACATTTTGGACAGGATGTGAGAAATGACAGCTGTTCTGCTCATGAGGTGGTGAGAAAAAATGGGCATGCTGAAAATCTGGAGTCAAAATATTGTAAATTACCATAGCTATGCACCTACATTAAACTGCACAACACACACTCATAATGCTTTCCTTTTTGAAGTTTTTCACCACATTTTCAAGATGGGCTTTTGGAACCCCACCTCATGAACACTGGCACTGTCGTTTTTTAATCAGTCCCAAAAGGTGATTCCGAGCAGCAAACTGCTATAAATCACCTTTATGGGCCTGAGTAATAAAATGACAGTAATAGTGTTCATGAGGTAGTTTCCCAAAAGCCCATGTTGAAAATTTGAAGAAAAATTCAAAACAAAGGCAAAGACATCGCTATAAATTCAAAAATGCCATTGAAATACATTATATAGCATTTACTTGTATTCCTAGGTTTACGGTTCAGCTTTGAAGAGTGCAGACGTGTCCCGGTCCACAGAAGATGACATCGTCCTACCTCCAGAGGTAAGTATAGGGTAAGGGGGGGGTGTGGGGTGGTGGGTGCTTAGTGGGAGGTTTGGGATGGGGGAGGAGGATGGTGGGGACAACAAGGGACAGTTTTTTTTTTTTTTTTGCAGGTTCTTATAGAGGGGTGGGGATAAATGACCGACACCAGACAGTATATATTGTGCATAAAAAAAAAGCACTGAAATGCGTTTACCAATTTATTTGCAACAACTTGCTAAGAAAAAAAAAATTAAAACCAAAAAAAAAACCAGATATTTACAGAAATAAAAATTGGGTGTTAGTCCATCACACCATCCAAAACATCAGGAGATACTTTCTCCTTGAGACTCCTGTCTTTCTTCTGTGTATACAATATCCAATACAGTGTGTAAGCACTCACACTAGCTCATTCTCCCTCTGTGGCCAGAAGATACAGACCCACACACTCTTATTAGCCCCCTAGTGGCAGGTTTTATGGTAATCCCAGGTTTAGACCATTTACTATGTCCTATCTAAACATGTCTAGTTAATTGTTATATAACAAAAAAGACAAGCATTTATTTATTTTTCCTTCTTAGAATATTTACTAAGAACGTCAATTTAAGACCACGTAAAACCTTAATTAGTGGGTTTTCACCTCATTAGGAGAATAGCTCCTCCCACTTGCTGTGACCTCATCTCTCCTGATTCCTACAAGAGCAGTCATTACATGGACTGCCAGCCCTATAGTAGAAACCTCCACAAATGACGGGATTTCAGATAAAGAAAATAAATTATTTTTAAACTTTTATTTATTTATTCTAGGATTACAAGTACCTTTGAGCTAAGGCTCTTTTACAAAGGTTCCACCTCAGAAATAAAAAACAACAAGGAAGCAACAGTGAAATAACAGTAAACAATTCATGTACAACAGTGCTATTGAAAGGGGTCAATTATAGGAAGAGTAAGGGGTAGAGGATGAGGAGACGTGTAGGTAGTTAACAGAGGCAGCTATAGTAAGATGGTGAACACAGCTAGGATGCCCACAATGAATCAGTAGGGTCAGGCACCCGTGGGTGGCAGAGAAACAGGGATAAGAGGGAGAGGGAGGATGAAGATGCAGCCGGAGGCATTTGTCGAAAAATAAATGGGAAGGAGTGATAGAAGAGAAAAAGGGGGCAGGGTGAAGGGGCAAGTGCTGTAATGGGGCAAGGAGAGACTAATGAGGTGGTATGAAGACCTGAGATTTGAAGTGGCGCCTCAGGAGCTGGGGGGATGGGGACTGGGAACTTTAAACTACAGGGACTCCCAGCCTGGACAGGGGAATGGCAAATGAGGGGCACATTCCCTATTTGCCTTCCCCTGCCAGCCCAGGAGACCTGACAAGGAACACAGTTATTTCAAAATAACACTTTTTATGTGTTTGGGCCTATAAAAGGTATTCTGTAACGCAATATGATGTGCAAGATGCAAGGGTTCTCCACTCCTTTCTAGGAGTCTTTTTTCAATAATACTTTTCTTTCCTCGAACCCGATGGTTGATATGTCAGCTGCTGATTAAACATTTCATTTTGGCCTTTATCCTTGGCTGCCCTTTTCTTATACTGGGGCTACTTGTATCACCAAAATTAGCTGCACTTTAATTAAGGACACTATGGGGCTTTCCCTTTCTGCCTGTAGTACCTTATATGGGTTTTACTCTTGTCACCTTCGCAGCCCTGGGCGGCACGTTTACTTTCATTTTCCGAAGCATCCTTCTTCGAATCAGCAGCGCGCTGTGCATGTACATCAGAACGCGATCCTGCTCTGATGCACAATGCAGCAGCTGTGCTACAGATAGCTGCAGGAGGCAGCTCTTTCTTCATCATAGCTTGCAAGAAGAGCTATTTCTTTTTCTTTAGAGCAACATGCGTTTCCTTTATTTACACAGCCCAACATTGGGTTTGCAGTACAGCGCTCCTTGCGTCATGTGCTTTGTTTAGCTGCAGGCAGCATCAGCATTACAGTGCATAGCGCTTATTTAACCAAGTAGGGGCACCTTACATTACAGGCACCATGGTTTTGACGATGGGGTACTTTATAAACATAAGGAACTCTAATTTTATTAACACCTCTTGATTACTTTTTAATATGTGCACAACAAAGGGGAAATAATATTTTAATGGTAAGTAAAGATTTATAAAGAATGCCAGGTTGGCCACCCTGACACGAAAAGACAAAAGAAAGAAGGAAGAAAAAGGAATAGGAAAGCATGAAAGGAAGTTATGGAAGAGGTGCACATATCTTTTAATAAATAAATACTCTTAACAGGGGCACCCTGTTACACTCCTTCCCACTTAAGAAGGCAACACATTATTTTGTTGTCTGAACCCTTCACCCTTGGAAGGGTTGGAACTTCTTCCCACCCACTCCAGAAGTTCCCTCAGGGACCCTTATAATCGGAACAGTATTTCAATCCTAAATTTTAATATACATTCAATTAACTGTTCCTAACTGTTCTTTTCCTGAGGTATGTGCCATAAAATCACAACAAAATACTCTTTGCTCAAGTCATATCACATTTCACATTTTCAACATGTTTCACTCCATAACAGGATAAAAAAAATCAACATTTTGATGCTGTGTCCCAGCTCTATGTTTAATGGAAAACTTATAGGGCTGGAGTGACAAATACCAGCACATGATGTGCATGTTTTCATCCTTCATGATATTTAACCAGCAGAGAGGGTTGTGGTCAGTGACAACTGTGCATTCATTCCCCCACAGGTAGTATTTGAGAGCCTCTATAGCCCACTTCATGGTCAGACTCTTCTTCTCTACCCTGGAATACTTTCTTTCTCCTCATGTAACTTTCTACTAATAAATAGTATGGGCTGTTTACCTTTCTGATCATGCTGGATTAGCACTGCCCCAGTGCCCATGTCAGAAGCATCGGTTTGCACCTCAAATGTTTTTAAAGTCCAGACTAAATAGCACTGGCACTGAACACAAGATGCTTTACACTCCGAAAAGCTTTTTTGCATTCGGTTGTCCATTTTATTTTATTTGGGTACTTGTTCTTAATCAGTTCTGTAAGGGGTGTTGCAATCATGGAAAAGTCAGGGATGAACTGTCTATAATAACTTGCTAGTCCTAGGAATGACCTCACATGATGTTTGGTGGTTGGTATGTGGCTGTTGGCAACTGCCTCCACCTTATCTATCTCGGGTTTCACAGTCCCATTTCCAATTATAGATCCCAGATATCTGGTTGCAGTCTTTGCTATAGCACATTTTGAGGTATTGATTGTGAAACCTGCATCCTTAATGCTTTGGATGACAGCACTAAGGTGTATTAAATGTGTGTTCCAGTCTGGGCTATAAATAATCATGTCATTTGAATAGGCAGCATTATACTGGTTATGGGGTCTTAAGATACGGTCCATGTACCTCTGGAAAGTGGCTGGAGCCCTGTGCAGACCAAATAGCATTGTTGTAAATTGATATAGGCCAATCAGGGTACTGAACACTGTCAACTCTTGGGCCTGGGGTGCTAAGGGTATCTGCCAGCACCCTTTCATTAAATCTAGGGTGCAGATGTCCTGAGCAGAACCTATCAGATCTAGCAGATCATCAGTTCTTGGCATTGGATAGCCATCAAAATCAGAAATTGCATTTATTTTCTGAAAATCCAAACACAGGTCACACACCTCCCTCTTTCTTATTCACTGCCACCAAGGGTGAGGACCAAGCACTGTGAGAAGGAACAATAACCCTTGCTTGTTCCATTTTCTCCTCATCCACTACTTCCTGTCTTTTCTTTTCTGGCAATCTGTATGGCCCCTGATGGATAGGCTTGTTTTGCATTATTTTAATCTCATGTACCACCCCTTTTGCTTTCCCCGGTGCTTTGGTAAAAGAATCTTTTAAAATACTCGAAGAGTTGATCAATCTCTTGTTTCTGTTCAGATTTCAACTCAGGGTTTACCTGGATTACTTTATCTTCCTGGTGTGGCTCTAAACTCTCATAGGCCACCTCTACCTCTGACATGTCCTGCTCTGTCTGGATGTATAGTGTCGGGGATTTTGATTGTTCTATCTACTTTCTTAGAAGATTCGCATGGTATACCCTCTTTACTGGTCTGTGCCCAGGCATTTTAATTTCATAATTCACTATACAAGTTTGCTGAAGAACCACATAAGGCCCTTGCCATCTCATCAAGAGCTTGTTCTCTGTACTGAGCAAGAACAGTAAAACCTTTTCACCAGGTTCAAAATGCTTGTACTTCAACCCTACATCATACAATTCCTTTTGATCCTGCTGTTCTTGATCAACATTTATATGAGCCATAGTTATATATTTCACTAGTCTCTCCCATAAGGAAGTCATGTAATCAACAATATTGGTGAATCCCTCACCTTTACTTTCCTCCCAGTGCTCTTTAATCACATCTAATGGTCCCCTGGGGTTTTGGCCATATAGTAAGGAAAAGGGGGAAAAACAGTGGTCGCTTGGGGTACTTCCCTATATGCAAACAAAAGGTAATGGAGAAATCTGTCCCAGTCTCGACCTTCCCCTTGCACGTATTTCTGCAATATCTTTATGAACATTTTATTGAACCGCTCCACTAATCCATCCATCTGAGGGTGATAAGGGGAGGTACGAACAGCTGAGACCCCCAGTAGATGGTACAGTTCTTGCAAGATAACAGACATGAAATTACTACCTCTGTCTGTTAAGATAACTTGTGGTATTCCCTTTCTGCTAGTTCTTCAGCTATTCGAGGGTCAGTAACAGTTCTCATAAGTATGGCTTCATGGTACCGGATGGTGTAATCGCACACTACCAGTATGAATTGGTTTTCTCTAGAACTCTTCGATAGAGGCCCCCTCACATCCATTGCTACCCCTTCAAAGGGGGTTGTTACATAGGGGATGGGTTGAAAGGGTCCATGATCTTTCTTTCCTCCCTGGTCCACTAACTGGCACTTTTCACATGCTCTACAATATGCTGCTACCTCTTGATGTATCCTGGCCAACAAAACCTGGCTAGTACACATTGCAGAGTTCTATCTCTCACCTCATGAAAAGCCATTGGGATATCATTGGCCAATCGCATTACCTGCTCTCTATACTGTTTAGGTACCATTAAATGCTCTCTCTCACAGGTAGTAACAGGATCAACAGTTATCCTAAACAGTATGTCATTTCTCAGAACAGAATGAGAATATCCATCATTTTCTTCTTTGTTCATCTGTGTAAACAAAGGTCTTAATGTCTCATCTACCAATTGTTCCATTTTTATGTCACCTTTTGACAACCCTTCTTCTGGATGTAAGTGCCTCCAAACTTTCCTTTCTTTTCTCTTTACTTTCTTGGATTTCCTTGACTTCCCTTGTCCCTCAAAATAATCCTCTTCAACAGAAAATACGGGATTCAACTGTAATTTAGCTTGAGCCAGAGTAACCACATTAACGGGTTCCATAAACGTCTGATAATTCTTCATCAATGCGTCAAAACAAGGGAAATCTTGGCCAATAATCACAGGTACTGGTAGACGGGGTACTAAACCAACTAACAATTTGTGACATTTGTTATTAACAGTCAATTCCAAACTTGCAGTGTGGTACTGATGGATATCCCCATGTACACAGTGAACAGTTGTGTCATCCTGATTTAAGTCTATTTCAGGGGCCAGGTCTGCTTGTAACAGGGTTTGTCTACTTCTGGAGTCTAAAAGTCCCAAAGTTTGTTGGTCTCCTACTCCCACTGATGTAACATACCCAAAGTTTGCTAAGAACAGATGTGTTGGTTCATTTCTTTTATTGGGCAGTTTCTGACTATATGCCCTTTCCCACAACATCTATTGCAAACCATGTCTGCATATCGGATCCTGCTCCCTCTATCCCATCTACCATAATTTGATTGTCTCTGATTATTAGGAAAGTATGTTCTTACCGGAGCTGTAGATGGTCCCGGGTTACCTTGCTGCCCCCTCAGTCTGATGGGATGGGCTGCCAAGTATTCCTCTGCCAGCTTAATAGTGTCTTCCACTGTTTCTGGCTTGTGCTCCTTAACCCAGATTTGTACAACAAGGGGCAAAACCTGGATAAACTGTTCAATAATTATTAACTTCATAATCTGCTCAATAGTTTTAGCTGTGGGTTGCAATCATTTTCCACAATAATCTTTAAGCCAAGTGTATGTTTCCCTGAGGGTATCATAACGGACCATTGTCTGAGAACGAAAGCGTTGACGTTAAATCTCAGTACTGAAATTATAGTGCCTTAAGACTTCTTCCTTTACAGTGTCATAATTTCATTTCATTTCATTTCATTTTTATTTTATATACTTGTAAGCAAGATGGACAAATTGCCCGTTTTCACAAGCAACAAGTCTGAATAGAAAAAACACACATTTTTAAATACAAGACACAATACAAAATACATATAAATAACAACATTAACTGTTATATATCACAATCTGATCAATTATACCATTAATGAAAATTATAAAAAGGGTCTGAGAAATGGAGCTTTCTGATTGGCTGCAAACATTCTAACAGCCTTATGTTAATCTTTTATTAACATACATGTAGAACGTAACCATGTGCTGACCATGGTTTAACACTGTTTAAAAACATTTTTATTATAATAGCAATAAGGCACTCCTAGGGATTGTGTTAATGGTCAGTTAATCTCCCTCTAGGGGCATGTGGCACTCAGCTACACCTTGTGCCACAGTACACTCCTAGAAGGTGATTAACAGACCATTAACATAACCCTTGGTCATGTCTTATTGCTTAACAATTGTACTCTGATTTAGCAGCTAGCCATTGAACCAACCTATTCTTAAATGCCCTCACTATCCTAGAATTGATTACTGTTGAGGGAATACTATTAAAAAACATGATGGCCCTATATATCACTGATGTTTGACCTATTACTGTCCTATATAAAGGAATACTAAACAATTCCTTAGACTGAGACCTGGTATTCTTTAGAGCAATTGAAATAGGAAAGAGATCAAGAGATCAAGGATGAGGGGCAATAGACCAAGGGTAACCTTAAACATAAATACTCAATTTAATTTTATTCTGTCCAAGAATAAGGACAGTTTGCTTCCCTAGCCAGTACACAATGATGAGTATTATATGGCAAACCAGTCATAAATTATAAAATACCATGATATGTGGACCTGAGTTTCTGTAACATTTTTTCATTTGTACCAGAATAAATTAATAATTTGTAATCCAACAAATTTATTAGTAGACTATGTGTCACTAACGTTTTGGATTCTGGGACAAGAAAAGATCTTATCCTAAAAAGAATTCTGAACCTCTAATGGATTTTCTTTTTTTGTGTGTATTATCTCTTTATCCCTCCTACGTGCTCCATCTCAGTCACTCCCTCAGACATGAGCCAAGGTTGAATCTGACCCAGCTTACTCCCCTGATCCACCTTTCCATATAGCAGCTGGCCCCAGGGCAACCCCGACGTAACCCTTCATGGGGTGGGTCCCCCTCCTCCGAGGGGAAAGGCAATGGCTGAGGGGACAGACCAGCGCAATGCTTGGCCCCAGGGTGCTGCTGGAATGGATGGCTCTGTGGGACATCGATGGCCTCAGACAGCCAGGCAGCCATCATCCAGCTGAACATGGAGTGGGTATTTCCACTTTTTCTAGTGGTATTCTCTCCTACGTTGCATCTGTAGTGCCTCCGGTCTCTGCCGGGTGCCTCTGCAGAGTGACACTACTCCTGTACCCACCCCAGGAGAAGAGAGTAGTCCTACAGATGCTCAATCCTTTCCTTCCCCTGGGAGCACCCAGCATCCCGAGTCCGTTCCCAAACCCGGGTCACCGGCGTGGCTTGAGATAAGGTGCCAGTACCTCAACCCTCTGCGCCACTGGGTCAGTATGGATTTTCCTGATTAATATATTAACATGATCTGCAAAAGAAAATTGAGAATCCAGAGTAATTCCTAAGTAATTAAATCTATCAACAAGATGAATGGCATTACCCTGTAAATCTAAAATAAACAGAAATATCTTTTAATTTCCTGAGACATGAAAAAACATGATCTTAGTTTTAGATGAATTCAAAATGAAACTATGAAAACAAAGCCAATTTTGAAATTTATCAAAATCATGTTGGACAATTACGAAGGCCATGTCAGGATCTGGGACTTCTGCAAACAATACTGCGTTATCTGTATATAAAATAATTCTAGAACCAACACAAGACAAGGGAGCAGCATTCATAAAAAGGGAAAAAAGTAAAGGGCCCAATATTGAGCCCTGTGTTACCCCACAGGAGATTGGGAGAGACTGAGTGCAAACATTAGCAATAATGGTCTTATATAGTTATTGCCATCTGTCCCACTCAGTTGACTATACACTAACTGGGCCCTCCCTGACAAGAATGGTACCAGTCTGATTACCCACTGATCACAGGGCCATGCACAGGCCTGGGTTATTCTCTCAAATGTCATGAGGTATGCCTCAATGTCATCATTTTCTGACAATTTTGTTAGTTTTATGTCTCTGGACCCAGTTCTATCTGACTGACCTTGATTCATGTCCTGTATAGCTTTCAGGGTATCATTCCATTTTTCATCCTGTTGTCTTTTTTCTTCCACCTGGGTGCATTTGTCCTCATCCCTCTATTGTCTGTCCTCTTCTTGTTGATGTTCCATCTTGATTTGTGCATACAGAACACTTCAGCAACTTACTTGGATCATCCGGGACTGGGGTCAGCTGTGTCTCCTCGACTTCTGTGTGTCCTCTCCCTCATCAACATCCTCGTTCTGTCTTCTTCACTTTGGGACTGACTCCTGGACCCAATCCAGGCAATAATTTAGTCCCAGTTTTCTCTGTCACCGATCGTGTCAGATGATATGCACTAGGGTCTATCTGGTCCCCTTCCTCCATCTGGCAGGGTACATTGGGAGAATACCCCCGGTAGCACCTCCTGGACAGCATTGATGTACCAGGTAAATCCCACTTCTACACCTGTGTAGAGGCATGGGATAAATGACAGACACCAGACAGTATATATAGTGCATAAAAAACACACCGAAATGCATTTACCAATTTATTAAAACAAAAAAAAAAACCAAGATATTTACAGAATGTAAAATTGGGTGTTAGTCCATCACACCATCCAAAACATCTGGAAATACTTTCTCCTTGAGACTCCTGTCTTTCTTCTGTATATACAATATCAACACAGTGTGTAGCTCTCTCACTAGCTCCTTCTCCTCTGTGGTGAGAAGATACTGACACCACACACTCTTATTAGCCCTCTGGTGGCAGGTTTTATAGTAATCCCAGGGTGATATCACAGTCAGGTGATCTCTTACTTTAACCTGTTTAGACCATTTACTATGTCCTATCTAAATGTATTTAGTTAATTGTTATATAACAGAAAAGAGAAGCATTTATTTATTTTTCCTTCTTAGAATATTTACTAAGAATGTAAATTTAAGACCACGTAAAACCTTAATTAGTGGGTTTTCAACTCATTAGGAGATTAGCTCCTCCCACTTGCTGTGACCTCATCTCTCCTGATTCCTACAAGAGCAGTCATTACATGGGCTGCCAGCCCTATTGTAGGAGCTTCCACAAAATGACAGGATTTCAGGTAAAGAAAATAAATTCTTTTTAAACTTTAAACTACACGGATACCCAGCCTGGACAGGGGAATGGCAAATAAGGGGTGTGTTCCCTATTTGCCTTCCCCAGCCAGCCCAGGAGACCTGACAAGGAACACAGTTAGTTGTTTCAAAATAACACTTTTCATGTGTTTGGGCCTATAAAAGGTATTCTGTAATGCAATATGATGTGCAAGATGCAAGGGCTCTGCACTCCTTTCTAGCAATCTTTTTCAGTAATACTTTGTTCTTTCCTTGCAACCCAATGGCTGATATGTCAGCCATCAGCTAAACATTTCAGTTTGGCCTTTATCCTTGGATTCCCCCTCTTTCTAATACTGGGACTATTTTGTATGACCAAAATTAGTTGCACTTTAATTAAGGACACTACGGGGCTTTCCCTTTCTGCCTGTAGTGCCTTATATGGGTTTTACTCTTGTCACTTTTGCCACCCTGGGTGGCACGTTTCTTTATTTTCTGAAGCATCCTTCTTTGATTCAGCAGTGCACTGTGCATGTACATTGGAGCAGCGATCCTGCTCTGATGCACAATGCAGCAGTTGCATTTCAGATAGCTGCAGGAAGCAGCTCTTTCTTCATCATAGCATGCAAGAAGAGCTATTTTTCATTACAGCAACATGTGTTTCCTTTATTTACACAGCCCAAAATTGGGTTTGCAGTACAGCATTCCTTATGTCATATGCTTCATTTAGCTGCAGGCGACACCAGTATTACAGCGCTAGCGCTTATCTAACCAAGCAGGGCACCTTACATTACAGGCACCATGGTTTTGACAACGGGTACTTTATAAACATTAGGGACTCTAATTTTATTAACAGCTCTTGATTACTTTTTAATATGTACACAACAAAGGGAAATAATATTTTAAAAGGATAGTAAAGATTTATAGAGAATGCCAGGTTGGCCACCCTGACAGAAAGGACAGAAAAGAAAGAAGGAAGAAAAAGGAATAGGAAAGCATGAAAGGAAGTTATGGAACAGGGGCACATATCTTTTAACAAATACTCTTAACAGGGTCACCCTGTTACAGGTCTCAAAAATGTTGGGGACTGTTTTCTTTTTTTACAGACACACTGTGTTGGGACACTGGGGTTGGGCTCCCCAGTGTTCCTTACTGCTGCGGGGGGGGGGGCATGCACTTCATTATGACATGGGGATTGGGGCCCCCAATGTCAGTCATAAAATTAAACAGAAGACTGCAGGGGAGAGGGTCCAACACTGGGGTGGGCATCCAGGTGTTGGATTATATTACAAACAATACACTGTCACCAGGGGTTGGGACCCCAGATGTGCAGATTACACTTGGCTTCAAGGATCAGCCACAGTCAGGCTGGTGGAGCTACAATGATAGTATCCCCATCCCTGTCCCGAGTCACAACAGCAGGGGCCTGTACTATACAAGATAGCTGTCTATAATGAATGACAGTTGTGTCATATAGTGCAAGTACTATACAACACAGCTGTCATTTATTAAAGACAGCTGAATTGTACAATATTTGATAGTACTTGCACTATATGACACAGCTGTCATTCATCAAAGGCAGCTGTGTTGTATGTATCTTGATCTCAGGAGGTAAGTATAGGGTAAGAAGGTTGTGTGGGTGGTGGGTACTCAGTGGGAGGATCGGGATGGGGGTAAGTGGTGAGCAGTGACCACAAGGGACTGTTTTCTTTCAGATTTAAATTTACAAAAAAAGACATCTGGGGACTTTTTTTTGCAGCTATACATATAAAAGCAATCTAGCATGAGCTCCCCAGTGTTCCACTCAGCTGTGTGTGTGTGTGTTTGTGTGTGTGTGTGTGTGTATGTGTGTGTGGAGGGGGGAGTACATGAAACAAGGGCCTTTGGAGGCATCCGACACTGGGGGTGGGCATCCCGGTGTCAGATTCTACTAATAAATAAATAATACAAAAATATAAGAAAATAAATAAATAGATATATACACACAAACTGCCACTGGGGATTGGGGCCCCCTGTGTGCAGATTACAGTTGAAAGGCACAGCCAGACTGGGCTACAATCACAGTAGCTCCTGACCTATGAGTGGCAACAGTAGCAGGGGATGCACTATATGACACAGCTATCATATATTAAAGAAAGCTGGGCCGTATAGTGCAAATTGCTGCTTTTGCAAAAATCCAGTTATAAATAGAATGTTGATTTTTGAACTGTGCATGCTCAAAAATGGAACAGTTTTATTAAATATTTTAAAAACTGCTTAACTGAGGGACCTAAAAACTGCAAAAGTGCACACCTTGGACCAACCTCTATCAAACTTGAGAGTTTCAGGTTTCAAAGCATCCTATTTTTTCAGTTGTTAGGTGGCAAACAAAATCTTGAAAATTTTCAGAAACAGAGACATTTGAGGTTTTATGTACCTCTGTAACTCTGCATCCCTGAACTGATTTTATGACGTTTACAAGGTCAAGAGACCTCAGCACAGAGGATGTGCTTTCCAAATTTCATGTAAATCCAGTCACAGAGAACAAAGTTATAAGGAGCACAAATTTGAGCTTAACATAGAAGTGCTTACACACCCTATCGTGCCTGTATAATTACTTAAATATTTAAATATTGTTCACTGTGACCAAATACAAATAAACAACCTTTGTTAAAGAGATAAGAACATAAAGTGCAATGAGAGCAACAACATGTAAGAACTAAAAGCTGCCGGCCTGTCAGCGCAGTGGTGGAACCACCGCTTGTGGCGCCAATGGCCCAGGTTCAGGAACGAGCTCGGGATGCTGGAGAGTCAGTCAGAGGAAGGATGGATTTATTGGCAATTGCACGCTCTCCATCTCTAGGGGTAGGAGGGGGGCATGCCTCCTGGTGTAGTCCCCTGGGTGACCACGGGGTAGCTTCGGCGGGGGCAAAGTTGAGGCTGGGAGGCATGCAGATGCTAGGCGGGGCTCCACAGTTAAATCATTGCATGCCATGCCTCCCGATCCCAGGAACCAGAAAAATCAGCATAGCCCCAACCAGTCTCCTCGCCACTGCCACCTATGGCCTGCCTGATGCCTGGATGAGTTGGGGCATAGCCAGCTGCCCTTTGGCCCTGCACAAAGGTAAACCCCAGCTCCATCAGGGCGGGTCAGTGGTGGTGGGCTGGAAGGCCTGCCAGAGACATAAGAGGCTTGTGCAGCAAAAATATATAAAAATAAAAGATGGGGGGTGTGTGGGACGAACCAAGGTAAGGAAAAATATCAATTACATGTGAACCAGCACAGGACATACATGCATTATAAAGTTTCTCTCAGTGTGTAACATAAAAGGCATGAAATCAATCAAGCAGTCAATCAATCAAGCAATAAAAACAGTGGATAATCAGGTGCAATAGCTATCCCTTACTTGGCATGTTAAAAACAATGTAAAAACAATGACTGGACAATAACTGTGCAATAGCCATACAAACACCATACTTGCAACACATACACATACTGGTGGTAGTAAATATGTCTAATCAGTAAGAAAGGGTGACAGTTGAAAATGTTTGGACTTAGCAACAGACCTAGTTTATAGTGCCAAAACATTCTGTTTTAAGCAGTTTCTTGTTTAAGTCTCCCCATGTGGACCCAAGAACACTCTCTCCAAGTCTTGGAAAGTACAGCATGGTTCATGTCAGTTTTCACAATGTGCTAAGCCAACGCATTTGCATTATCTTTTTTATCAATGATTCCAACATGTTCTCTGTCTCTGTTGTAAAACTGCCTAATAGTCTTTCTTATGTAGAAGGCACTGCACTGACAAGTAAACAAGTAGCCATATATATGATATTTTCAGGCCACAGGTCATCAATTCCCTGATCTCAGGTCTTATTGGTGGTCATACTTGTGAATGGTTTGTTTTTATTTATAAATTTACAACAGTTATAGTTGCCACAAGGGTGTGTTCCATTCAGATTCCTGTGGCTGTTCTTGTTAAACCTACTTTTTTTAAATTCTTTTGGTAACCAGGCAAGGCCCACTAAGCACAGATTCCGGTTTTCAGAGGTGACCTGGGAGCACTGGGGTGGTTAAGTGACTTGCTCAGAGTCACACAGCATGCAAGTGGAGGTTGTGGGAATCAAACCCAGGTCTGCTGAATGTACCAAGCTCATTCACAGCTCATTTCTCTAACCTCTAGGCTACACTGCCAGCCCTTTGCACCATGATAACTGCTGGTGACAATATCACTGACATTTGTATCCCCTTTTAGAGACCATTCTAAAGTCATGTTAAACAATTGTTTTAAATTTCTGATCTGTTTCTAAAATGTGCAAATGTCTCTTTATGATGTCCTTGACAAGGTGTGACTGTGGAGAGCAAATGGTCATGAAATTCAGTTTAGAATTCATAGCTGCCACAGCATTGCCACTGTAATTCAACAATTTCCCTCTTGGTATTTCCCACGGTTTTGTATTCTCAACAACATTAACCGGGTAATCTCTAGCAATAGACCTGTTATCTAATTACAGAGCTCTTCTGTGAAAATTCTCATCCATGCTGCAGTTGCATCTTGCCCTATACAGTTGACTCTTTGAAACAATCTTAATATGGAGGGGATGGTAGCTGCTGAAATTTTAAAAATGATTCCTATCAGTTACTTTCCTATATAAATCAGTAACAATTTTATTTATTTATTTATTCATTCAAGCGTTTCACCAGGAAGGTATGCTGAGCAGCAATAGCTTAATTTCACAATTCTGTTTCTTGATCTTGTTGCCTAAGAAATCTACATTATATTGATTGACATGTACTGTGAACTTCAAATTTTTGTTACTGTTTTCCAAGTATGTAATGAAATCATCCAGTTCAGTCTTTGTCCCTTTCCAAATGAGAAACACATCATCAATATATTGTTTGTAAAGATCCATTTTCTAAAATATGGGTTTATACCAGGTGCCAGTATGACCTCGTTCTCCCAATTACCTAGATAAATATTTGCATAATGTTGCCTGAGGTGCTACACCCATAGCTGTTCCTTTTATTTGCAGAAATGCTTTGTCCATAAATACAATACATTGAAATATAGTACTTTTCAGTTAATGTTAGTATCTGAAGTCTGGATATAAGGTTCCCTATGGGCCTCAACCCCTGCTCGATGTGGAATGTTCATGTTCAGTGAAGACACATCTAAAGTTACTAACCACCAAACATCTTCAACATGAAGATTTTCCATGATTTTTTAACATTTGTGTCATGCCATTGATGTAAGAGCGAAGTGACTCTGCCAGTTCCTGTATATGTTTGTCCACAAACTAAGCCAATGGCTCAGTTGGTGAGCCAGGGTGTGCTGTAATTATAGCGTTACCTTCCTTGCAATTCTTGATGCATGACCCCTGAACAGCGAATACCGAAAGGGGTGGCCAGCAGGAAAGGCCGACAGACATGTTAACAGCAAGGGAAGGCACACAGTAGCAATGGATAAGGACCACAGACATGGCAGCCACACAGTGGTGAGGACCATGTGGAAGAAACCTGGGCAGATGGGGAACTGCTGCAGTCCTGGGAAGGTGAGGGGCAACACACAAGTGGAAGGCAATGGGACTGCAGAGCTGTACAACATGCAGAGGTGCCAGATCACAAGGAAGGAATTGCTCCGGTCATGGCACATCCAGTGGAATGCAAGCACAAAGGACACACAGGATGTACTGTCATGGGGACAGAACACTGATCCCCATAAGGCAGTGGCGGGTATACACAGTATGGGAGAGACACCTACCTTACACAACCAGCACAGCAGAGGCAACGGGGAAGCAGTGGACCCACTTGTGGTACTGGGATGCTACAGATATGCACGGGGTGGGGGGGGACCATGCAGCCACAGGCTGAAGACGTCACCATGGCAACCAATGAGGCCATCCACACGTGTAGCCTATGAACTAGCTGTGCCACTGGAGATTAATGGAGTGCTGCCAGCTGCACCAGTAACAGACAGTAGTCTGACAGGCAGCCAGACAGCAATATGGCAGTCAAATTTATGTGCAGTCCAAAGGGGATGCTCATTGTGGTACATGGCAGATACATGTACGGCAAATACAAGGAGAGGCCAAAGAAAACATATTGGTGGTGTGTGGAAGCATGCCAATACAATTTCTTGCATGGCTGCACACAATGGAGGAGATGGCCACAAGAACCATTCAGGATCACAGTCACATCCCAGATGCAGCAGACATAGAAGTGCGACAGGTGCTGGGTGACCTCTGGGAAGGGCAAGAACCAGTATGGACACAGCATTGCAGGTCGTGGTAGACTGTATGGTGTGGGTGCCGGCAGCCATGGTGGGTCAGATGCCGGGCATGTGTCTCCTCCGTAGGACCATCCAGCACATTAGGCATGTGGCGAGGGGGTGGTCGATGACACCAACAACTGTGATAGCACTCGTGCTCCCAGACGAGTTCAAGGTGACCAGCGCAGGTGACCGCTTCCTCCTGTATGACAGCAGCTGTGAGCAGGACCAGTTGCTGATATTTTCCACTGACAGGGGACTCCGGTTCCAGTCAGACTGCCCTGACTGGCTCATGGATGGCACTTTCAAGTCCTACCCTGCTCTCTTCAACCAGTTGCACACCATCCATGCAGTCCTGTCAAGCATCGTGGTGCCGGCCATGTATGCCCTGACCTGCTCCTGGAGGGCGTTAATGTACGTTCAGCTTTTGAGCCACCTAAGGAGCTACAGTCCAGCACTGGCCCATATGACAGTCCTGCTAGACGTTGAGCATGCCAGCTGTAGGGGGGTCGCACAGTGCTCCCAGCCTGGATGTCTTTGAGTGGTACACCAATTATGCAGAATTTGTGCTGCACCTCAGGATGCTCCTGGCACTTGCATTCATGCCAGTGGATGACATGGCTGGGGTCTTCAAGGAGATATGGAGTAGGAGTATTTCCAGCACCATGAGGACTTGCTGCAGCCGATCCTCGATTATTTCAAGGACAACTGGATTGTGAGACCCACTGGACATGTGAGAAGGAGACCTGCATTCCCCATGGTGCAGTGGAACTGCCACAGGGTCACCATCCAGTGGCTCAGCAGAGCAAATAATGCAGTTGAGAAGTGGCACAGGGTGTTCAGTACCCACATCAGTACATGCTACACCAGCATCTAGCACCTCCTTCAATGTCTCCAGCAGGAGGAGCACATGTCAGCCATGTGATTTGAGCAGCTGGTGTCCAGGGCTGAGCATACACAGGTCCACAGGAGGTACAGGAACCTGAAGGCCCAGATTGCAGCCATCATCACAGAGTATTCCACCTGTAGCCACCTTGACTACTTCCATTGCCTGGCACACAATTTTCAGTTCCAGGTGTGAGCCAGGGGTGGGGACATTGGTGGCATGGTCTGTGCAGTGCGGAGACAATGATCATGGTCATTGTGCAGTGTTGCCTGCCTCACAGGCGCCCACTGTATGTTTGCTCCCCTGAGTCACTCTTTTGATGCTCTCCCTTTTTGTGGTTGCACTGTTGGGTCTCGAATTTCGCATTCAGCATTTTCGTCTTTGCACCACAGAGTTGTCCTTTTGCCACTCATCCAATTATCGGTCATTTTGCAGTCAGCCATTCAGATGGCACCCTTAAAATCTCACTGTTATCACATAAAACCATGATCCAGTGCCTGCAACAACTGGCTTTCCTGGTGGGTTTATCAGATCTTCATATATTTTTGCCAAACAAAACATTAGCACTCTTACTAGGTTCTGAACCTTTAAAAAGTTATAACTCTTTTGCAAAATAATATTACTACACAAACATTCATTTAGATATGTGTCTGTGTCCTGTTTAAATTTCTCAGTAAAATCTGTATCCAACTGTTTATAAAAAAGTTTTGTCTCCCAGTCATCTCAATACCTCATGTTTGTATTTTAACCAGCCCATAACCACAATGGCAATACCTTTGTCTGCCTGTTTAACAATTATATCAGCATTATTACTCAAAACATTGAGTGCAGCTATTTCCTGGCGAGTACAATTGTGGAGCAGTGATGTTGCATTTCTGGCACAGATGACTTTAATCTCATTCTCTACTAGTTATTCAAAGACTGCTACTAAAGGTGTATTTAAAGGTACAAATCTCAACTTTTTTTGTTAGGCCATGGTTCTCCCTGCCCTCTGTGCCCATTTGTTGTAAAATACTAGTTCCAATATCACTAAGGTAAATGCACTTTAGATTTAATGAACAAGTGAATTTGTGTAGATCTATAATACAGTCAAACTCAGAAATGTGGCTTGTGGGAACAAAATTAAGTCCCTTTGATAAAGCTTGCAACTCAATGTCTGTAAAAGGATATGAAGAAATATGTGCCATGCTTTGCTGATTCAGTTCTTCCATCTGCCCTGGTGTTGAACCTGTTATTTTGGCTTCTGTTTCCCTTTCGTTTCCCTTTGAGTTGTCCCATTCTGCGATAATTTATTTGATCATCTCCCCATCCGTCTCCTCTCACCTCCTCTTCTTGTCCACATACTGTTTTTCAAAATTGTGTAATTCAAGGCTGCTACCTTTAGGACAGTGACGCCACAACAGTAAACCCTCCACAGTGAAACATCGATGTCGATGGACTGTTCGTCAATAGGGATTTCACGTTGACGGGAATTTCTCATTGATGGGGGGCATACATCTAACTCCACTGTCTGTGCAATGTGAATTTAGATATTTAAAGAAGAGGGGCACAGCCCCCCTGCATGTGGGTGTGCGGATGATGGGTGCAGCCCCCCCTGCATTGATGCACAGGAGTGTTGCTGTCAGTGTCTAGCAGGGTCGATGTCAGGATGCTTCGGTGTTGGGGATGTCAGTGGGTTTGTGTCACTGTGGGGGATGTTGGTGGGATTGCCATCACTGCGGCTTGGTGGAACCATTCATGGCCTCCTCCATGGTAGTGGTCTGTATGTCACCATTTCTGCAGGTAATTGGGAGTCTGTTAATTCCTTCCCCACTTCTAAAAAATATGAATTGTTGCCTTCTGACTCACTGCTGCTCCCATTTGCATATGTATCTGCATTCACCAATGTGTTTTTTTTTCTCAAAATAAAGTATGGTGCTTGTTCATTTTGTTTCTTGCACCAGACATATATTCTACCATCTTCATAATCAATGAAGTCTCTTCATTTGTTCTCCTTTACTGTCTTTATTCTGACATCTTGTTTCTGAATTGTCAAGATTTCTCTTTATCTTTTGTATTCAGGAGCGTTTTGAATGTGGTGGCCAGTCTCTTCAATTTTGTTAACTCTTCCCTCACTTGTGCCTCCACCTCAATGGCATATTTCAAAATCAGTCTAATTAGCCTACGTGAGGCCTCAATAGTGCATTTCTACCATTTTTCATGCAATCTAGTTATATATTTAACTACTGAAAACTGCTTTATGAATCTGAGCACCCACAGTACTCTATTGATATCCAGGTATGCCTGTAAATTTACTCACTGTCAATAAAGCCTCCTGGCTTTAAGAACTGTTCTGAACCTAATAATACTTGTTTAATGTCCAACTCATTGTTCTGTTGCTGTGTCTCAACACTGCTCTCACCTGAGTTGAGACATCCTTCTGTTGTTTTCTCTCAATTCATTAAAAATTCAATAAAAAAGGGTTCAGTTTACCCTCATGATAAATCAAGGAGTCCACAAATATTCATAAGTCAACCTCATGTATAAGTTGAGACCCCCTTTTCAACACATAATTGTTAGGATGATAAACTTGACTTATACACGAGTGTACAAGGCATTCCTTAGTTTTTATATTTCATATTGTCTTTTTTCTCTTGTTTTGTAAGATACTTTTATTCTTCATTTTGGATCTGATTTAGCATTTGTTTTCAGTTTTAAATAATTTAAAGAGAGTGCGTGCTTGCAACATATAATTGTAAAGAGAAAAAATGCATTGCATTTTCCTGAAATTAAAACATAGCACAGCATACCTAGGCTGGGGGCTTACTTTGAACAAGAAAGATCCTTAAGGAGTCCTAAAACTGACAAGTGGTTGTCTTCAGGTCTATAGAAATGTTATTATAACTAGGATAGATGAGAAGGAGCACTCCACAAATGTTCACTAAATATAACTAAAATTATGTTAAAAGAAGATAAAATGAATCACCAGTAAATTTGTGAGAATAATCAAGTTCAAACAGAATCTAACAATTAAAAAAACTGCAATAACTCAGTTTAGAAAAATTTTAATTAAAGCCTTAAAAACATGAAGATGATACTGTTGCATGGAAAAGATCAAATTTAATTAAACTGAAGAAGACTATTTAGGAGGACAGATACATAACTGGGACAGAAAAATACTTTGGGCCAACATTAACTGAGATCACATTTCTGCCTAGCACATTTCAGTAAATTAAAAAAGGCCAATGCCCTACCAGTTCAGAGAGGAGACTGAAAATCACACTGAATCATATCACTCCAGACACTATGGCAGGCCATCATCAGGATGGCTGGAAAGTGGGAGGTGCTGTTTCCCATATTTACTTGTATGAGGTAGTACCTCAGCCCACCTTCAAGTGCAGCATATGGCCCATGTCATGAATCAGGTTAGCCCTGCCTGCAATCCAGTATATGGATCTCTGCTTCTTTTCATAGATTACCTACCCCCACCTGCTACACTTCCAGCCTGGACTACCAGTGATTCACCAGGCCCTTAATGTCACCTTCATCGTGGAACTGCACGCACCAAATTGCACCTGGACCTAGAATTGGAAGGTTCAGGGATCAGGTGGCATGCTGGTGCCATAAGTAACAATGATTTTTGGCATCTCAGTACTTTGCCACTGAAATGTTGGTCACTGGCTCAAGGTGAGTAGAGATATAAGAAAATGGCACTTAATGAGAGGCACATTATTAAACATAGAAATACATGCTCACAGTATGAGTATTTGTCATTGAGGCATAGGTCAGGAAGCATAGGCAGACCAGGAGAAGTTATAAAATTTGCAAGTAGCACTTTAATATTATCAGTAACAGTAAAATAAAAATAAATTCATGATAACTCTTAACAAAAGCAGTACAAACAAAGAAAAGCAATGTCTTTCGTCTGAGAGTTTCTTTTCAATTTCAGTTCTCAATCCCTCCTTCAAAAAAACATTGTTCTCCCATTATAAGAAGTCTTGCCCTGGCAATTAATTTCTTCATCTTGAGCTTGTAACTTACAGTACATCTCCTGTTTTTCACAAAATGCAACAAGATTTTTTTCATTGACTGTCCTTTGACCAGCCAAAAGAGCATATTAGTCCTCTTAACAGGTACCACCAATTAAAGGGGAACTTCATCTACAGGGTTTCTTAAAATCTAAAAGCCCATAGAAAGCTGACTTGAGTTAGCAAATGTGTTTATCTGTGAGTCTTTGCAGTCCATAGTTATTCATATGTAAATCAACCTGTAATTAAGGGCTGGGGGCAGCCATATGTTTTAGGCTCCTGACAGGAAATGATGTCACAGAGGGTCTTGGCCCTCCATTTACTGTAGGTTAAATAGGAAATCTCCTGTTTTATTAAGTATGTTTTAAGGTGTTATTACAACATTTTCTACATTTATAATAATTTTTGTATGTGCATTGAAACTAGTGAGTTATCACCTTTACATTTCAAACTGTTTGTAAAAATAATCCATCTATATGATTGCTTTAACCTCCTGGCTATACTGCCAGCTGATCATTAAAAAACTATACATCTCAAGGCTGGCTCTGTGGAGCCAGCAGGTATTGGGGCTTCATATCAGGATTTCTAAAACCCTGGTTGTGTTCATGTCAATACAGATTTCTTTGGCTGTCACATCACCAACTTCTATCTTATTCCATGTGTTCTCTTACAGCCTTCCTCTTACAATTTTGGGTGTGAACTCAGGTCTACAAGATGCAAATGCAGCTATGTACTTACTGGCCTGGCATCAAGGGGCCAGCCTTGAAATGTGTAGTTTTTGATCAACAGATGGCAGTACTGCCTAGAGGCTAAAGCAAAGAGCTGTGAACAAGCTTCATTCATCTAGCAGAATGGGTTTTGATTCCAACATGCTCTACTTGTACATTGTGTGACCAAAGCAAGTCATTTAATCTCATTGTGCACCCCAAACATACCCAGAAATAAGCTGTAGCTACGTGCCTTTCCAGGACAAAGACAGAAAAAAGGCAATCTGAGCACATGTTATGATTCTGGAAACACTATGCTCTTTCTATCCAGATTTGACTTAAAAAGAAATGAAATAGGACACATTACTTATTTATTAATTGCAAAAACACATAGATGGTCAACTTTGGTTAAACATGCAAAATCTGAACTGCATTATTAAAATACAGAATAATATATGTGTGGGTGTATGTAACCAGAAATATTTACACACCCGAGGTGTGGAATGCTACATTAACCCCAAGGGCAAAGTCGGAGGGGTTTATAAAGGCATCTCACACTGAGGATGTGTGTAAAATTATTTTTTTTACACCCATCCACATATTATTTTATTTAATTAATGGTGATATGTTTTCCCTTTCAGCACAGTTCTGTTAGTGCAGTACTGCTGTCAGAGATACACACACACCCACACCCACACACACACACATGGTTTGTACCTTTATTTCTCTTTCTTTTTTCATATTACAGTGGAAATCGCATTCTGAATAGTTGCAGTCTGTAGTCATAGCTGTGGAGTGTAAAATACTCTTGAAGGGTATGAGAGGCAAGATCAACCAGGTTGATTTTTTTTCCTTTACAGTAGAAAATCCCATTCCATCCAAATTATTTCAGTAAGAAACTGATATACTTTTAACTTCATCAAAAGAAGTAAAATACTATTTTAATAATGCATTTCAGGTTATGTATGTTTTAACTGTGTTGTCCAGCTATGTGTTTTTGTACTAAACAACTAATGGTGTCCTATTTGTTTCTTTTTAAGTCAAATCTGGATGGAAAGAGCATATTTTCAGAAACAAAACACATGTTCAAACTGTTTTTAATGTCTTTGTCCAGTAAAGGCAGACAACTACAGCTTGTTCCAGTGAGTGTTTTGGGAGCACAGGGAGGTTAAGTGACTTGCTGGTCACACAATATACAAGTAGAGCATGTTGGAATCAAAACTAATTCTACTGGATGAACAAGGATTGTTCACAGCTCTTTGCTTTAACCTCTAGGCTGTACTGCCAGCTGATAATCAAAAAGTACACATTTTAAGGCTGGCCCCATGATGCCAGGCCAGTAGGTATGTAGCTACATTTACATCTTGTAGACCTGAGTTCACAGCCGAAATTGTAAGACAAAAGCTGTTAGAGAGGGAATGGAAAAAGACAGAAGTTGGTGCTGTAGCAGCCAAAGAAATCTGTACTGACATGAACACAGCCAGGGTTTAGAAATCCTGATATGGGGCCCCAATACCTGTTGGCACCACAGAGCCAGCCTTGAGATGTGTACTTTTTGATCATCAGCTGGCAGTATAACCTAGAGGTTAAAGCAATACTAAAGATGGATTATTTTTACTAACAGTTTGAAATGTAAAGGTGATAACTCACTAGTTTCAATGCATTTACAAAACAATTATTATAAATGTAGGAAGTGTAATAACACTTTAAAACACACTTAATAAAACAGAAAATCTCCTATTTAACCTACAGTAAATGGAGGGGCAAGATCCTCAGTGACATCATTTCCTGTCTGGAGCCTAAAACATATGGCTGACACCAGTCCTTAATTATAGGCTGATTTAAATATGAATAACTCTGGACTGCAAAGGCTCATAAAAACAATGACTCACTTAAATTAGCTTTTTATGGGCTTTCAAACATTAAGAAACCCTGTAGATGACAGTTCCCCTTTAAGACGTGCTGTCCCAGGGCTGATTTTCTATTGACAGTTTTGCAAACAAGCTTGTGCAGGTCAAAACACATCTCAAGGTTAACCTCCTGCATTCCAGATAACTTTCTACCATCATTTCAATAGGACTATATACATTTGCAAACCAAGAGATCCCAGTTTCACACATAGATTCACATGTATTTTTTAACTTCAGAGAAGCAAGGAAGGAAAGAAAGAAAGAAAGGAAGGAAGAAAGAAAGGAAGAAAGAAAGAAAGAAAGAAAGAAAGAAAGAAAGAAAGAAAGAAAGAAAGAAAGAGCAAATAAACGAAGGGAGAAAACAATGGGAATTGTAGGACCATCTGAGTGGCCAGTTCTGAAGCTCCACAAGGAAAATTTGATTGCATAATCAGACAGCAGAGACACACAAGTGACAGAATAGGTGAGGACAGAAAAAAAGATCCTTGCTTTTAACTCTGTATAACAAATGGGACATGGTCGTATTTAACCTTAACACATACCCCCTCTTTAAAAGGAACCTGTTTAAAAAACAGATTTCTAAAACCTTATTTTAATTCTCCTTTTAGCATTACATTGTAACATTTGCAGTTCTCTGAATATGCAGTATCCCTTTTCCATACCACATTTCACAGCGAACAGTTCAGTTTCAGCACACCCACTTCCTTTTTTCACCTTATGAATTCTCAGGTCTTGAACTATGTTATGACAAAAGATTAGCACTGACATTCTCTTTTCCAGATTTTTGCATCACTTTGAATTTAAATGTCTGTAGTACTAGGTAGCACCTTGTGAATCAGGGATTTTTCATCCTTCATCTGGTTAAGCCAATAGAGAGGATTGTGATCTGTTATAAGTACAAAGTCAGCTCCTAGCAAACAAAACTTAAGAGACTCCATTGCCCATTTTGCAACAAGACATTATTTCTCAATAGTGGAGTACTTTTCTCTCTATCATGCAATTTCCTACTGATACACAGAATGGATGTACTCTTCATCTATATTTTGACTCAGGACTGCACCTTGGCCTACCTCTGATGCATCTATCTGTAACAGAAATTGTTTCTCAAAGTTTGATTTCTTAAAACAGGGGTTGAACATAATGCAGCCTTAATGGCCCCACAAATTTCATCACACTCTGGAGACCATTTTACATTATTCTGGCACTGTTTTTTCATGAGTTCAGTGAGGGGAGTAGTTAACTGGGCAAAGCTCGGAACAAATCTCCTGTAGTAACCAGCTAGCCCTAAAAATTACCTGACATGTTTCTCTGTTTTAGGGACAGGACTATTAGTTATAGCTTCTATTTTGGAAATCTCTAGCTTTACTTCTCGATTTCCCAAAATATAATTAAAATATCTGGTTCCTTGCATGCATAATGTGCACTTAGTAAGATTAATGACCAGACCTGCATTTTTGATAGATTAGGTAACTGCTGGTAGATGTTGCATGTGGCTTTTCTAGTCTGGATTGTACACCACAACATCATCTAGGTAAGCAGCACAACAACCAGTAGGAGGAGCTAGAATTACATCCATGTACTGCTGGAATGTAGCATGTGCACCATGTAAACCAAATGGCATGGTGGTGAACTGATAGAATCCAACTGGAGTGGAAAATGCAGTTTTTTCAATGGATTCTTTAGTTAGGGGAATTTGCAAGTAACTCTTGGTAACATCAAGGGTACTATTGTACTTGCAATTCCCAATCTGTCCACCAATTCATCTATCCTGGGCATAGGATAGTTGTTAAATACAGACACTTTATTAAGTTTCCTAAAATCAAGGCAGATTCATATGCCCCCTACTTTTTTATTTACAGTCACCATTGGCAATGATCAAGCACTTCTCAATTCTTCAGTGATACCCAGCTCTTTCATTTTTTTGTATTTCCTTAACCACATCTGCTCTTAAATGCTCTGGTAATCTATATCTCTTTTGTCTGATAGGGCCAGCATTCTGTGTCACTGTTACATGTGCAACCCTTTTTGCTCGGCCTGGAAATGTGGTAAAAGTACTTTTAAATGTTTTCACCAAATTGTAAATTTCTGTGGTATGTTCTGAGGTTAAGGAAGCCTTCACCTTTACAGCATCAGAAGTTGCAGTTTGTTCCCGTCTGTCATAAAGCTATATCAATATCTTCTTTAGCAGTTTCTGGTCAGATAACAAAGCAGCCTTCAGTGTTTTTTAACCCATTCAACCTATTTCTTCAGGAGGTTAGCATAGTATATCTTAATATGATTTTTCCTATCTGGGGTCTCAGTCTTATAGTTAATTAAACAGTACATCAAACCACTTTATAAGTCTTATAGTTAACTGTTCCAGTGCATTTAATCACTTTATTATAAGGTCCTTGCACATTCAGTAACTGCCTGCATTTTCTGTACCCGGGTCGCATCTGGAAACGAGCCACAGCTCAGTGTGCCTTTCCCGGTCATCAAATTTTAAATAAATAAATTAACAGTTTGTTTTCTGTACTTGTTAACAATAACAAGACCTTTTTGCCTAGCTCATAAACTTTTTCTTTTACCCCATGGTCATGATAATACATCTTCTGCTGTTTTGGAGCTTCTTCCTGGTTACTCTGGGCAATTTCAGCATATTGTGCCAGTTTCTTTATCTGTGCACACATATAAGATGTCATAGATTCTTTCTGAGAAAGGTTCTCTTCCCATGTTACTTTTATTATATCTAGTGGCTCTCTAGGTTGTCAACCATACAACATTTCAAAAGGCGAAAAACCTGTTGATGCTTGTGGCACTTCTCTGTAAGCATAAAGCAAGTAAGGTAAGTACTGTTCCCAATCTTTCCCTTCCCCCTTCACAAACCTTTTTAACATGTGTTTTAGGGTTTGGTTAAAATGCTTAACAAGACTGTCTGCCTGAGGTGGATAAGGGGAGGTTCTTATAGCAGTGATACCTAGTTTATTTTTTATTTTATTTTATTTAAATAGCAGTTTGGAAAACCTTTGAGCCATAGGCTCATTTACAAAGGTACCTTGTCACAGTAAGACAAACCAAAATACACAGTATAGCAGTACAAAACATAAGTATAACAGTAAATTAAGACATAGATACAAACAAGCTGGTACAGGTAGGATGGATGCAAACAATACCAGAGTTATGTCGTCCTTAGCAGCTTAGTAATAAGCTTTGTCATTAAGTATTGAGTACGGCTTTGACTAGCAGCAGTTACAGCATTGGGTGTTAATAAGGTGGTTAACGTGAAGGAAGTTTTGAAGCACATATAGTTGGAGCTTCAGAGATGGAGGGGGGCAGTGTGTTGAACCAGGAGGGGGCCCTAAAGCTGAAGGCTCTTTGGCCGTGAGAGGTCCTAGCTCTAGGGATAACAAGAGAGGTTTTCTCAGAGTTCCGAGTATGAACTAGTGGGACAGAGCGGCGTATGGTGGTGGTCAATCCTGGTGGGGAAAGCCCAAGGAGGGTCTTTTTTGTAAGGGTACAGGTAAGATATTTGAGGCACTCATAGAGATCAAGTACCAGTGCTTTAGCATACAGTAGATAGGTGTGTGTCATCCTAGGTGCTCCAGTAATTAACCTGCAGGCCTTATTCAGAGTAGTGCGAATTTTATGGAGTGCGGTCTGATCAGCAGCACCATACACCGGCAGTCCATAGTCCACTAGGGACAGGATAGAGGAGGTGACTGCAAGTCGAAGAGCCTCCAGGGGGAGGCAGTGTTTATACCGATGTAAGATGCCCAATCGGATATTAGTGGCAGTGGCTAGGGCAGCGATGTGTCCATGGAAGGAGAGGGAGGGGTCAAAATGGATCCCTAGGTATTTATAGGAGCAAACTTGTTCGAGTGGGAATGAGGACCCAGAGTGAATGAGGAGTTTGAAGTTGCAGGACTTGTTTTGGGGATGAGTGAAGAACATGGTTTTGGTTTTTTTAAGATTTATCACCAATCTATGTTCCTTGAACCAGCCCTCGGCTTCAGTGAAGGACTTCTGCAGCGAGTCCTGGAGGGCACTAGGGTTATGATTTGAGGCAAAGATGACTGCATCATCAGCGTACAATAGAATGTTCCCAGAGTAGGCGTGGAAGGTGTTAAGGTAAAGGAGAATAGTAAGGGGCCCAGAATGGAGCCCTGGGAACCCGAAAGATGGGACAGATGTCTGAGTAGGTCCCATTACTTTTAACGCTGTGAGCGGTCAGACAGATAACTGGTGCACCAGGAGATAGGCCCAGCAGCAAAACCAGAGGGACTAAGGGCATCAAGAAGGAGGGGGTGGGAGACAGTGTTGAAAGCTTTGAGAGGTCAATGAAGACAGCACCAGCCAGAGAACCAGTGTCTAAGGAGGAGTGGAGAAAGTTGGAGAACTCTAGGATGGCTGTGTTGGTACTGTGGCCCACTCAGAAGCCATGCTGCTCAGGACAAAGGACATTGTAGGTGGAGAGGTAGTCAGAGATTTGAGAGGCCACCACTTTTTCCAAGGCCTTGGAGAGAGGAGAGAGAATGGAGATCGGTCGATAGTTTCCAGCCACAGTCCTATCACCACCTTTAAAGATAGGGGTGACAGTGGTGACTTTCCAGGCAGTTGGAACCTTCCCCAGGCAAAGAGAGTGGTTGATGAGGCATGTGATCGGGGTAAGGACTGTGTCTAAGACCAGCCGTAGGATACACGGATCCAGGGTATCACTGCCTGTACTATTACTCTTGAGGGCAGTGACAAGGTCGCGCCTAAGTTCTTGGGCAGAAACACGGTGGAGGGGAAAATAAGAGCGAGAAAAGATTTATGGCAGGTGCTGGGAGGAGGGTCAAAAAAGAATTTGTAGGGAGGATAGGCTAAGGTCAGTGAATGAGGTGTTGAGGTGGTTGGCTATGAGGGCTGGGTCTGAGGAGATCACACCATTAATGTTGATCTGGTGGGTGGGGGAGTGTGCACTCCCATTTAACTGTTTAATGTTATCCCAGAAGGTTCTGGGATTCCCCATGAGGCAGTGAGTGAGGACCGATAGTGCTCAGACTTGGCCTTTCTGATGGCCCGAGTGCACTTGTTTCGGGCGGCAGCATATATAGTTGTCAGTCACAGCTCCTTTAGTAAAAGAAGCACCAACATTACTACCCTGATCAGTAAGAATCTCATTAGGTATGCCCACACTGCTGAAAATTTTGGCAAGCTCTGATGCCACTTTTGGGGTGGTGACAGTATACATTGGAATTGTCTCAGGGTATTTTGAGTAGCATATCACATACTAGCAAAATTAATCAATGACCCCTTTTAATTTTGTCTAAGGGGTAGAAATGCAGCAAAATTTTATTTTGCTGGTGAAATTCCGGAAAAATTGAGAATTTCATGCAATTCACAAATTTCACTGGAATTTGGACAGTGCAAAATATGGAATTTCATGTATGGAGTACACAGCTTGTGGTAAAAAAAAAATTAAAAAAGTGTTTTTCCCCCTATTGTCCATGCCAACATGAAAATCTTTATCCCCCAAGACCCCATGTCCCTGGTGTCTACAGGTCCCACCCTCCTGTCTGATTACTGGCCCACAATATGAAGAATCCCCCCCCTGCTGAGATTCACCACTAATTCATTGAAATGGCTAATTTGTAAAAGAGCTCAGTCGGGCTTATGGCGGTGGAGGTGAGTGGAGGACTGTGCTGGTGGCCCACAGGGATCATGGATGGGGATGTGCGGGGTGGGGTGAGGATACTACCAGACAGGGTGGGGGGGTCCACTAGACACAAGGGAACTTTTTTTTTATTTTTTTTTATTACATTAACATTACTGATGTTGGGATGGGTGTGAATCTCGGGGCATTCTTCATTTGCGGCCGATTGGCCAGGGGTGGGGCCAGTAGACACCAGGGAAATTCATTTTTATTTCAAATTATGGATGGGGGACAGGGCTGAATCTCGCGGGGGATTGTTCATATTATGGACCAGCAATCGGCCAGGGCAGTGGGACCAATAGATACCAGGGATGTGTGGTCTTGGGATATAAAGATTTTCATGTTGGCATGGACAGGAGGAGGAAAAACACTTCTTAAAAAAATATTATCATCCCCCTGCTCTCAAATGCATAATTTCACCTGCTGGTGGTGAAATTCCACATTTTGCTGGGGGGTTATCATTTCACACCCACAAAATATTTCACATAATGCAGGGATTATGCAAAATATTTTGCTAGAAGAATTTTTTTAATTTCACACACCACTACTAAGGGGCCAACCACATCCATTTTAATTCTCTCGAAAGTCAAATCCATCAAGGGTAGGGGCACCAGGGGCACCTGTCTTTTCTGATTACTGGGACTACTTGCTGATGTTCAGCACAAGAACTGCAATAGGTAGCAACATACTCATGAATCCCAGGCCAGTAAAATGTGTTCAACTGTCTGACAGGGGTGCTATCCCTCCCCGAGTGACCCCCCCATAAGACTATGATGTGCTATCTGTAACAACTCTGTTCTATACATCTTTGGTATGAGCAATTGTTTTATCTCATCCTGCATCTGAGGATTAATCTAGACTCTCTACAATAGCCCATTACATTTTCTTAACTATTGCTGCACCCTGTTTTTGTCTAACCCCAGTTGCTTAAAATAAGCTTGGCAATAAACATTGTTAGTTTGTTCAGAAACAAAATCATGATAATTTATCAGTTTAGTTTCAGCATTTTCATATATCAACCCCTTGGGCCAGATTTTCATAGGCCAGAGAATGATGCAGGGTGCTTGCATCAAAAACAACTGACACAAGGAGCAGGATGCATCAAACCTTGCACCAATTCTGGTTTTCGAATAGTGCTTATGTCAAAAACAGGTCTGCATGCGCCAGAGTGGTTTGCCCCACATGCTTGCACCAAAAAATGCCTGCACCATATTGCAAAGGATGCCTGCATCACTGAAATGATGCACCATCCCCTTATTTGGGATTTTCAAAGAATGTAAGTACTGGCCTTGTGCCTAAGATGCCTGTCACTGTTAGATCAGCCAGAGCTTGTCCAAGGACACTAGAGCATATAAACAGACCAAAAGCAGGTGGTCAGACCTGACTATGCTGGATCCATGACAGGAGTCCAACAAAACTTTTGTCGAACACCCTGTCAGCGACACCGGCAGGTCGACCGCATTCTGCAGTCAGCTGCCGGTTCGCACTTCTTTCTCTCGTTTTCTTCGGGGGGCTTTGCCCTGAACCCCCCATGTGGGGGGCAGATTCTCAACTACAGTCAAAGCTGATTGGGGGGGTGCAGGACCCCTGACAGACAGCGCCGGGTTCCAGCGGGTCACCCACCACGGCTTGGTGCTGTAGTCACTGTGGGGTACCTTGCTGGCGAAATGTTGCTGTTGGGGGGTAGCCAGACTATGCTACTATTAAGGGCCAGTTTAGAACATTTTGGGGGCTTAGTTTTGGCCATTTCATCTGTCGTTTTGTTTTACTTAACTTGCATCATTCTCGTCCTTTGCACCATTTTTTTGACTCAGCTTGCACCATTGTTGTTACTCAGCTTTCATTTTTACTCAGTTTGCACCATTTGTTGCTTAGTTTGCATCATTTTCATTCCTTGAACCATTTTTTTGACAACCACTTTATATAATGGCCTCATACTGTATATGGCTTGTATATAATGCGCTGCTCGCAGCCGAGGTGATCAGATGTATTTGTTCTGACCATTTGTGTGTACCTTCAGACTCTGTTATGCTTCTGTCTTCACTGAATCTATGTTAACTGCCTAAAGTGTATCATGTTGTACTATGTCGTATTTCCTGTACTCTCCCGGGTCATATCTGAAAATAGGCAAATGTCTTGTCTAGTGTACTTACCTGGTTAACAAAAGCTAAATAAATAAATAAATAAATTTGTGGGACTGTTTTGACCTCAGGTTGGAGCATTTAATGAGGAGTTGTCTGAGATGGGTAAAAGCTTCACGAGGATTGTTGACTGAGTGTTACTTCAGGGACTGGAATTTATGCCTGCAGATCTCTCCTGAGATGTCATATCTTTTTAAGTATTTCTTTTTTCACTAGAACATAGTTTTCTGACTGTGCAGTATCCATATTGCTTTAGGCAATTTGCACTTTACCTGTCAGATAGGGTACCAGCCTGACTGCCCACTGCTGTTTCAGCCATTGGCAGGCTCCAGTGACTATATCAAAAGTTGTCAGATATGCTTTGATATCATCTGAGGGACACAGCTTTGTAAGATTAATGTCTTTCAAGTTGTTTGTGTTTTGTTTATTGGCTAGACCTGTACCAGATCCTCCAGCTTTGGAATATATCTGGGAAGACAGTTCCTCATGTTCGCCCTAAACTTTTCTACATTCAGATTAAACAATAATTCCCTCAGCCATTCCATGTTAGTTAACGGGAGATCAGTCAGCCAATGTCTCAGCACTAGTTTTTTAAGAGAAGAAGATATTATGGCTAGGTAAAATCTTCTGGCCTTCACATTTACATTGGCGTAGTTTCCTATTAAACACACCTCTGGAGTAAAGAATTGATCTATGCCAAGCAGGGCATCTGCTTTGTTTTTAATTGTATCCCAGAGCTCCTTTACTGGAGGGCAGTCCCAAAATATGTGATGGAGGGTCCCCTCCACCTGATGACATCTATTACATAAGGGATTGGGTAACCAACCCACTTTATGTAGTTTAGATGGAGTTCAGAACAAATTATTTAAAAATTAGCACTGCATTACCCTTAATCTATCCTGGGTAATGTGCTGGTAAGTATGCTGCCAGATTACATCCCATTACGTTCTTGGTCTGGGAACTGATCTGCCCAATAATGAGGCTTTCCATCAAGCTCCAGATATGCTTGGTTAAATAGGTAACTGTATAACGTGGACACAACATGTAGCTCCCATACTGTTTGACAGAGAGTTTCAAAAAAGGTTCAGGATATCCCACCTTCCCGGAGCCCATCCTGTATTTGTACTAACAAGTGTCTTATTTGGTAAACCTTGAACACCTAATTAGGTGCAATATGGTATCTCCTAAGAATGGTTTCTACCGGGTAACATCTCCCTTCCTGTAAAAAATCTTTAACTCTCAAACCCTGCAGCTGGGGTAACCAGGTATCTGAGATCATCTTGCCCCCAGTCTTCAGATTAGGGTTATGGCACAAAGGTTGATTAGAGTAGTTTCTGGCTAAATATCTTAAAAAAGAGCATAGCTGAGTATGTATGCGTAAGGAAACAACGATTGGTATAGATGTCAGCTTGGGGGGGGTTCTTTGAGGAGTATAAAAGAGCAAGTGGGTCAGTGCCATTCACCTTAATCAGCTCAATTTCTAATTTAACCCATGAGGGAACATAAGGCAAGGTGAGCTCTTCAGTTGGGGTCAGTAACCATTTTAGATACTTGCCAGTGCTATTAGCCCAGTAATATAAATGCAGATGTGGCATTCTCAATCCTCCTTTCTCTTTCAGGGCTGCCAATTTGTGGTAAGCTCTGCGAGGGGGTTTCCCCCTGCCAAATAAGATCAGAGATTATTTGAATGGGCTCTTTTATACCATTTTAGAGGCAGCCAAACAACGAGCATGCTAATAGGGTAAAACAACCATGGTAAAACATTCATTCTAATGAAACTGATTAGGCCCCAAAGAGAAAGTGGGAGCTTATGTCATCTTACCGAGTCTTGCTGGACAGTGTTAATAATGGAGCCCAAATTTAATTTCACTAATTTGGATTAACTCCTAATTAATACAATCCCTAAATACTTAAGAGTGTGTGGGTGCCACTGTAATCCTAGGTCCATCACTACATTCTTGTGTAGCTTTGAATTAAGTAGAAACACTGTGGTTTTTCCTACATTTATTCTATAATTAGACATTTTACTATAGTCATCTATAATTTCCAGTACTGCCGGGAAAGTTTCTCGAGGATGGATTAGGTGGAGGAGAATATCATCCGCATATGCAGAAACTTTAAATTCTTGGGAACCAATTTCTACTCCTTGTACCCTTGGATCCTGTCTGATTTTACTAAGGAGAGGTTCATGATAAAGACTAAAAAGGAGGGTAGATAGAGTGCACCCTTGTCTGGTGCCATAAAGCAAAGGAAAGACTGAGGAAAAGATCCTATTACAATATAGTCTTGCACTAGGGTGGTTGTATAAGGAAAAATCGCTGTTAATAAATGGAAGGGGGAAATCCAAATTTTTCCATAGCCAGGGACAAGAATTGCCAATCAACTCTGTCAAATGCCTTCTCTGTGTCCAGGGAAAACAGCTTGCATGGGATATCAGAGTCCCTGAATGCAGAGAAGATATGAGACAGTTTACACATATGGTCAGAGGCCATCCTGCCTGCCATAAATCCCACTTGATCCTTATGTGTAAGGAGAGGCATGACCTTCACTAATCTAGTCACTAGAATTTTAGCCAGGATCTTGATATCACAATTAATTAGTGAAATGGGGCGGTAACTGGTGACCTTATCTGGAGGCTGTCTAGTTTTGGGAATAACTATTATGAGGGCTTCAAATAGGTGTTTATCAACACTATCCCAGTTGAGTATGGTGAGAAGCAATCTTTTCAACCCCAGGACTAATTGTTTGACAAAACATCTATAACAATTTGGGGAAACCTGTCTGGGCCTGGGGCCTTGTCTGAGGAAAGGGACTGAATAGCCACTGAAATTTTCATATCAGAAATAGGGGAAGACAACCCCTTCTTCATCTCAGCCGGCACCATAAGAAGCTGAACGGTGGATAAGTATGCTTCCACTACTGCTCTCTGAGGTTGGGGGGTCATGGGACTATACAAATCCTGATAGTATTGTTCAAACTCCATTATTATGTTCTGGGGAAGTAACTTAATTGTTCCGTCCCTCAAAGATTTAATGCTCTGAATAATTCTGGAAGATTCCTCAGCCCTTAATCTTAAGGCTAATAAGTGGCCTGACTTCTTCCCTTGGTCTAAGTATGTTGCTTTGGTTTTGAGAATGGCGTACTCTGCCTTTTCTCTCAGGATTTCACTATACTGACTCCTAAGTCCTATCAACCTTTCTTTAATCTCTGCTGGGGTAGCCGGTGAAAGAGTCCTTTCTATTTCCTGGATTTGACCCAAGAGCTGCCCCGCCTTATTCTCTCTGTTCCTTTTTCTGTCCCAGCTGCTATTTTAATTAGTTCCCCCTTTACAACATATTTCAGAGTTCCCCATTTAATATCCCCTTTGCCAGTTGAATTGAAGTTGCCTTTTCACATTGTTCTATGCCCTGGATAATACTATCTCTTATTTGAGCTGATTTAAGTAGTTGGTTATTCAATTTTGCCTGGGAAGATAGGGATTGAGATCCAAAGAGCACCGGACCAGGGAGTGGACCGATATAACCCCAGGAACTATTGCACATGATGAAAGGCCCAGAAGCATATCATTAAAAAATAGTCAATCCTCCATCTGCTTTTATGGACTTTAAACATGAAAGTGAACTCTCTGAGCAGCGAGTGTAAAACCCTCCAGGGGTCACATAACCCTGCATTATTGGACATTTCCCTTATTGCTCGTTGAGCTGGAGTTAAACCTACTCTCTTCATCCCATCTTTTTCCACCTCAGGGGAAAGGGGCACATTCCAATCTCCACCCAATGGAACAGAGAGGTGGGCAAAGGGAGATAGAATCTTCAGCAACTTTATGACAAAACCTGGCGAATCCACATTGGGACCGTACACACTACCTATTAACAATCACGTTTGATTCAGAAGGCCTTGAATAAAAATATAACCACCATTCTGATCTTTAATACATTGCTCACAAACAAGAGTAGTTCTTGCTATTAAGATGGCTACTTCCCTACTCGTTGTGTTATCCCCAGCCATATAAACTTGCCCCTCAAATTGACGCCTAAAAAGATTAGCCTCGATTAAAGCATATGCGTTTCTTGTAAACATATAACATGGCCATTTTGCATCTGTAGATGTCTGAGGACTTTATACCTCTTTGTCATATTCCTGGCTCCTTTAATATTCCACGTAATACATTCATAAGTGCTATCCATATGGCATTTGTAAAGTATGTATCCCCACTCTATTAACCAGGAAGTTTGTTTTCCCAAGCCATCACTCTAAAGGATTTCCCATTAGGTGATATTTGCTAACCCCTGATATTGTATTCTGAGGCCACCCCTCCCTCCATCCTATCCCACCCCTCTCCCCCCAGAACCCAGTCCCTCAAACAACCCACAATCCTGTACATAACTGGGTGGCAGGACACAGAGGCTGGTGGTAAATGGCTGACACTCCACAGAGGGAAGAGTGACCAGTGGGGTACCACAGAGATCAGAGCTGGGACCAGTCTTATTCAACATCTTTATCAGTGACATTGCGCAGGACCTAGAAGGCAGAATTTCACTGTTCATGATGACACAAAGCTCTGTAACAGAGTAGACACACCAGAGGGTGTAGACAGAATGAAAAGGGACCTGCAGAAACTTGAAGAATGGTCAGGGGTTTGGCAGTTGAAATTCAATGCAAAGAAGTGCAAGATAATGCATATGAAGCACAAAAACCCTGGCACAATATATCAGTTGGGGGGTGAGGATATAGCATGCACCAAGCAGGAAAGGGATCTTGGGGTTATCATCTCTGATGACCTCAAGGTAGGGAAACAGTGTGACAAGGCAGCAGGTAAAGCTAATAGGATGCTGGGATGCATAGGCAGGGGCATCACCAGCAGGAAAAGGGAGGTCATAATTCCACTATACACGACACTAGTGAGGCCCCCATGGAGTACAGTGTACAGTTCTGGAGACCTTACCTACATAAGGACATAGACAGGGTAGAGAAGGTTCAGAGGAGGGCAACAAAGATTGTGCATGGGTTGCATCACAAGTCCTATGAGGACAGGTTGAAGGAACTGAACATGTACTCCCTGGAGGAGAGGAGGGAGAGAGGGGATATGATAGAGACATACAAGTATCTTACAGGGAGGAACAGGGTGCAGGAATACACTATTTTTAAGCAAAAAGATGTTCCAGGACTAGAGGGCATGGGATGAAGTTGGAGGGAGGACGATTCAGAGGAAACGTGAGGAAGAATTTCTTCACAGAACTGGTGGTGGACAAGTGGAACACCCTGCCAGAGGAAGTGGTGGGGGCTGAAATAATCACGGGATTTAAGAATGCATGGGATAGACATAAAGGAATTCTGGAGGTCAGGGGTAAGGGGCAACAGACTTCTAGGAAAACATAAACTGAACTTACAAGCTCAAATGGGCAGACTGGGTGGGCCATAGGCCCTTATCTGGCGACACTGTCTATGTATCTATGTAAAACAAAATTTCCCTATCCCCCCACCTGACCAACAAAAACACATTTTGGTCCATAAATACAAGAAATCCAACCTCCCTACTCCCACTCCACACCTTCCCGTCCCTTGAAACCTATTCCTAACAAGCAATGCTATCAAATAACACCCACTGAACTTCTGGAGCAACTGGCTCCTCTGAATATGGTCCCACTATCTATGAGAGGAGGTCCCTAAAGATCAGAGATTCTGCATAACAAAATTACCAACCCCTACCTTCGGGATTGTTATATTTAAAATAACTCAGCTCTGACCAAATTCAGAAAGCAAAAAGGCCATTTCAGCCATATAGTACAGTAGCAGGCAGTTATTCTCACAGCTTCTCACTACTCCCTTTGGTAGCTAGTGGGAGGGTAGTTTAAAAAGAAAACTTGCAAGGTCCAGGCTAAAACAATAACTCCATTTCCATTCAGCCCCCTCATACTGATACTGCCCCACATAGACTATGTACTCCAGATACCTCTGCAGAGAGGTGTAAACGTTCCTTTTTTTTTTTTAATTAGAGTCCCAAACACATGCCAGCAGGGAAGTTTGGTAGCCTTAGAGTTACCCTGCATTCCAACCACATTGGTATCAGGCTAAAACATGAGCAGAGAAAAAAATAAAAGCAGAATAACAATTGGAACACAGTTTAAAATACAAACAGCAGGCTTCCCCATATTACAGAGGTGACAAGCTCCCACTAGTAATGACTTGAGGGCTGCTGAAAGCAGAACATAAAAATTTGCTACGTGAATATGCAAAATTTCACAGGGACAACAGTGTCCAACTAGCGTACTGTTCAAGTTTGAAATGTATCTTCCCCCAGGAGAAACCAGTCAGATACAGTTCCCAAATGGGATACTTTCACATGGGTCTTGCCAAACTGCATTCAGAGCAGACTCAATGAAATGGAAAGGAAATACAATCTCAGTCTAAGCATGTAGTGACCCAGCCATTTCAGCATGGGGGGTCAGGGGTACAATTATCTTGATCCAGACAAAGGAATAAAACAAGATTCAATCCAATAGTACATTTTAAACCTGCACTCCTAGTAAACAATTATGCACATACCAGTATTCAGGGACAGTTCAACCCTCCTTGTAGAGATCAGGCAAGGACACTTTCAGACCTGCGGACGTGGGGTTGGCATCCTCGTAGCTGACCCAGGCTCCGGATAACAGAACTTGCAGCTTTGCTGGATAGCCCATTCAAAATCAGATGCTGAAGGTAATTAATTTGACTACCAATGAGTGGTACGCAGCTCACCATTGCCGAACAGACAGTGGCAGGTCCTGCACTACTCTCAGGTGGGAGATCTCCCATTTTATTTCTTGTATTTCCTTAATCTTGGTGAAGAAATACTGCCGCTCCTGATAATTCAGGAATCGGAAAATGAATGCATGTGGGGGGGCTCCGGGTGGTGGCATAGCTTGCAAAGCCCTGTGTGTCTGCTCAATCGTGTAAATGGAGCTGAAGGGCATAAGGCCTGCTAATTTTCTCAAGAGTTACTGTGTAAAGATGATTGCATCGGTTCCCTCCTCCTTCTTCTGGAGACCGATGATAATGGCATTGTTTCACCTGCTTTGTCCTTATAGGTCCTCTATTTTACTCTCCATTCTGTTTAGCTTCTGTCTCAATGCAACTATCTCCAGTTCCTGCTTGGTGAAGTGATTTTCCAGCAAGATAATTCTGACTTCACTATCCTCCGTACATTTAGACAAGTCCTCTAGAGCTTGAGTTACTGTTTTCAGTTCTTCGGTAACAGACAACATTTCTGCCCAAAAGGGCTTAAATTCAGCCTGAAATTATGCTAAAGTTAAGGGTTCATTCTCCGGGATAGCAGGTTCATTTTCTGAGTCTCCTGCATGGTGGAGAGGCCTTGGGTTTTTTGGAGGCCTTTGCCGGAGTAGTGTACCGGAGTAGTGGGCAGAGTATGTTTTGGCTGTGATCTCCGCATTTCGACTTACATTTGCCATTTAGGATCCCTAGGGCAATTCTTCTCTACTTTGGACAGGTAAGGAGAGAAAACCTCCAATCAGATTGCCTTTTAAGTGATAAAATTGAAATAAATTGGGACGGGAGGCTGGAGCTGTGAGATCAGGGTACTAGTCAGCAGCTTGCATCATGTGACTCCTACATTAGTCCTCTAAACAGGTGCCACCATATCCTACATCCTGTCCCATGGCTGACTTCATGTTGACAATTTTGTAAACAATGTTGCAGTGGTTAAAATACATCTCACAGTTCACCCCTTGTGTTCCAAATAGTTTTCTGCAATCATTGCAACAATATAACTATATATATTTGCAAACCAAGGGATCCCAGTTTCACGCTAAGATTTATATATATTTTTAACCACAGAGAAGCAAGAGAAGGAAGAAAGAATAGAAACAGTAAGTGAAGGAAGGGAGATGACAGTGGGAATTGTGGGACTGTTGGAGTGGGCAATTCTGAGGCTTCACGAGGAAAATTTGATTGCGCAATCCTGACGGCAGAGACAGACAAGTGACAGAATAGGAGAGGACAGAAAAATAAATCCTCGCTTTTAACTCTGTCTGTATAACAAATGGGACAGGGTCTTGATTAACCCTGTCACAGTACCTTCATTTGTGCAGTTTATCATAATTTTGTTTTAACTTTAACCAATATATTATAGCATCATGAATGTCTGCTTCTAAGTGTATTTTTATTGCACAGTTTCTGTGTGAGACATCTAATTGTATTGGGTGTTGACTTATAAAGGAGTTTATTTTTCACTTAATTTGTCTAGGGGATGGGGTGAGTCAACTAATGTGCAAGGTTGACTTACTGGTGAGTATATACAGTAGTTAGGATAGACATTGGATCCCCCAGGGCTCCATTTTTGGCCCTGAACTCTTTAGTTTTAAATGACCTACATCTGTTTTTGCCAGTTTAGTCCATGGTCTTTTATGTGGACAATATAGACCAATATAGGAACAACCCTTTGCTAAATGATGTTAATACTAAATTGCATTCTGATTTTAATTTTGTTCAAGACTGGCTTTAGGACAATGACCTGGTACTGAATGTGACAAAAAAAAGTACAGCATATGACATTTGGATCAAACCAGAACAGATATTGTTATCTCAGGTCTCTTTCTGTCCTATTTTTTATGATAAGGGAGTTGAAATAGAAAATGTAGAATATTTTAATTATTCTGATACACAATAGATTACATATTATAATTTGAGAATCACATAAATGGACTGAGGAAAGCTGCACTTATGAGACTTGGACAACTATACCGATTAAAAAATATATCTAAACATTCAAGAAAACTATTAGACCAGTCACTACTACTTTCATTGTTAGACTATGGTCTTCCAGTTTACATAACAGCTATTGACACCTTAACTATGAGAGTAAACATTTTGTACAACTCCTCCCTTTCTGGATCTAAATCAGCTCATCACTGCATTTACATAGTAGTTTAAATGCCTTTCCACATTTGACTCCTCTCCACCCTCCTTCCAATCCCCACAGCAACAGGAGCACCGGAGCCTCCCAGCAGCATCTAAGGCTGCTTACTCCACTCCTCTCCACTCTCCTCCTGACTCCCACAGCAACAGGAGCACTGAAGTAACCCAACAGCATCTAAGGCTGCTTACTGCACTCCTCTCCACCATCCTCCTGACTCCCACAGCAACAGGAGCACTGAAGTAACCCAACAGCATCTAAGGCTGCTTACTGCACTCCTCTCCACCATCCTCCTGACTCCCACAGCAACAGGAGCACTGAAGTAACCCAACAGCATCTAAGGCTGCTTACTGCACCCCTCTCCACCATCCTCCTGACTCCCACAGCAACAGGAGCACTGAGAAGTAACCCAACAGCATCTAAGGCTGCTTACTGCACTCTCTCCACCATCCTCCTGACTCCCACAGCAACAGGAGCACTGAAGTAACCCAACAGCATCTACGGCTGCTTACTGCATCTCCCTCCACCATCCTCCTGACCCTCACAGCAACAGGAGCACTGAAGTAACTCAACAGCATCTAAGGCTGCTTACTGCACTCCTCTCCACCATCCTCCTGACTCCCACAGCAACAGGAGCACTGAAGTAACCCAACAGCATCTAAGGCTGCTTACTGCACTCCTCTCCACCATCCTCCTGACTCCCACAGCAACAGGAGCACTGAAGTAACCCAACAGCATCTAAGGCTGCTTACTCCACTCCTCTCCACTCTCCTCCTGACTCCCACAGCAACAGGAGCACTGAAGTCACCCAACAGCATCTAAGACTGCTTACTGCACTCCTCTCCACCATCCTCCTGACCACCGCAGCAACAGGAGCACTGAAGCTGCCCAGCAGCATCTAAGCTAGTGCATCTCCTCCACACAGAGTCAGCATAGCAGTGCTGACTGATTTTTTACTGTGTCTGCAGATGATATATAGTCATGCAATTGTGCCTGTTTGAGCTGTTACTTTAACTCCTGTTTCTGCTGATTATTGTACTGTATCTGCAGCTGATGTATAGCCTTGTGGGTAAGCTTATTTGTGTTAATACTTTAACTGCTGTATCTGCTGATTGTTTGATCTACTGTGTGTTACCTTTGTAGCTCTGTTTCCTCCTTGGTGCAGACAATGGGATCTGTGCTTGCTGCTCCTGGACACTTGGATTCCACCATTGTTTCTGCCGCACTATGCATGCATGGCTTTCCAAGTGCAAGTTCGGCTCCCCCCCATCTCCATTCCAGCCTTGACCCCATCTCTATTAGTTTGCTTGACCCTTTACTTCCCTTAGTAAGCCCTGTCATTTTGTTTTTTGTCTGTTTCCACAGCCTGCTTACTCCACTCCTATCCACCCTCCTCATGACCCCCTCAGCAATGGGAGCATGGAGCCGCCCAGCAGCATCTAAGTTAGTGCATCTCTTCCACACAGATTTGGCTGACCTGTGTTAGCCCATCGCCGCTGCTGCTGTGGCAACTGCCCCTCCCACCCTGGGCAGTGCCTATCTTTATTGGTAAGGTAGGTCATGTGACTGATCAAGTACTTCATCGCCTTTAGTATTATCTCTCCAAATTCTCTGCTGCAGCTTATATCCCATGGCCACTAGGAGCTGCTGTTGCTCCAATCACTTTCACCTCACAATTCTAATGTAAATTTCTATAACAGTACAAGTTAATGCTCCTAACATGTCCTAGCCCTCTCTAATCAGCCTCATGTCTAATGAATTTTCCACCCCTCCTGTCCTGCACACACTCTGGGATTTGAACCCTTGACACTTTGCACCAGAGTCTGTAACCCTAACCACTAGACTATCCCAGTGGTAACAATTTGTCATAAGTTAATAAGTTATAATATGACCCATTAACTTCCCAGGCACTTCTCCCCAGCTCTTGGAACCTTCATGCAACTCTGCCCTGCTTACTCTCCTAGTTTCTTGATAAGACTCATCACACAAAGCACCACATCTGCTTTTTGACCCTCTTAGTTATTCCTATCAGCCTCGCTTGCCCAGTTACTGATTTGGGACAACCCCTCAGCCCCCCACCACTCACACTGAATCCGCTAAGTGGAGCTATCACACTCTATCACTGCTCCTGTTTTTGGCATCCCTTGGAACATAAAACACATGTTTTCCATCTCTTCCTATTCTTTCAGTTTCTGCTAGTTGGATAGGACCCCCGTTATGCTTAACCTTTATTTGTTATCTTGGGGCAATCCCCCATTGCTATGGTGGAAACCACCTCATGCTGTCCCCACTCTCCTTCTGCTGTTTCTGTTCCATCCCTCCCTCCTCAGATTTCACCTCCCCACTCTCCTCTCTGACTGTCCCCAACCTTCCTCCATTTCAGCTCTACAATGCTGGTTCAACAACCCTTTTGTCGACCAGCATCTCACTGACAGGTATCATGTCTACCACAAGTTGCGGCTTACATGAATATTGTGTGTCTCCCAGTCCATTTATGAAGCCCCGAACCCCCCAAGTGGGGGGCTCTGCCCCACCCTCTATCTTTAGGATTATCAACTCTAGTCAGAGTTGATTCGGGGCACAGGTGCAGGACTGGCAGACAGTGTGCCCCTGTCTCATGCACACTAACACAGTGACCTGTCGGCAAAGTGTCAATTTTGCCAACAGGGTTGTAGTTCACTGTGTTGGTGTCACCGTACATGGGGCATACCCTCCATTCCTCCTTCCCACCCCTCTACCTCCTCCTTCATTTGCTCCCATCCCCCTACTCTCCTCCTCCTCCCCATCACTTCTCTTTCCTCCTCCCTCCTTCACTATCATCTCCTCCTTCATGTTAAACTTATCCTGCTCCTCCATTTTCCTCCTCACTCTCCTGTGCCATACCCTAATCTATTCCCTCCTATGTCTCCACCTTCCTTTAAGTTTTCCTGGGACTGCAGGGGTTTCCATGTTTTCACTGTCAATAACCCATGTTTCCACCTAAAAAAGACTTGTTTCCTGAACATCAGATGCACCAGAACCATCTTTCTCATACTTCTCCAATTGGGGACCATACACCCCAACACAGGCCCTGCTAATCTGTACTGTCCCTCTGACCACAACCAAGCCAAAAGCAGTAAATACATAAATATTGTTTACCTCAATGTGCAAAGCCTCCTCACTAAGAAAGATGCCTTTCAGGCCTCGGTCAAAGGCAATAACTTTGACATAATAGCACTGTCTGAGACCTGCCTCTCAGATAAAATCTCCTGCAGTGAAATCAAACTGAATGGCTTAATTTCTCTCGGGAAGGACAGGCACAGAAGAAGGGGGGGCTGCCTGCTCTTTGTGTCAAAGAAATTCTCCATCACAGAATTTAATCCGATGTAAAATTCAACAAGCTCGAGTCCCTCTCTATCTACCTTCTACTAGGAAAGAACAAAACACTCACCATCACCACCACCTATCTCCTCCCCCAGCACTCCCCCATCCAATTTGAATCCCTGCTAGTCATTAAGAATTCTCTTCCCTTCAACAGGGAGTGGTTTCTATTCGGGGATTTCAATATCAACTGGACCTCCAGTCAATCAGATACTGCAAAATCCATCATCTTGGGCCTAGGTTGCACCAATGTATCACCACCCCTACAAGGACAAACTATAAAACCAGCTCTCAGTCAGTTATTGACTGGATTGTCTCTAACCCTTACAGAATCTCTGAATTTGGGACCCTACTAGACCACTGCTCCACTTTTTGCCACTGGTCTCCACAATCCCACAAACCCCCTCCAAATTTCCCATTTACTTGAGATGTTTAAACAACAACTTACTTGAGGACATGACCCAAATCTTCCATCAGATTGACTGGTCATTCACCTCAGCCTTGGACAACATAGTTGCTGTCATTGATCATTTCTCAGCTGTCTTCAATGGGGTGTGCAACAAATTTGCCCCCTTCAAAAAGACCAAGGTCTGTGGCCGCATTTGTGAGTGGGTCACCTCTGACAACCTCAAACTAATGAGGGAGAGAGAGAGACAGGGCCTGGACCAAACACAAGAAGCACAAGGACCCTGCCCAATTAACACTGTGCAAAGTCACGGGTAACAAGTGCAAAGCAGCTATCAGGTCAGACAAGTGATAATTTTCTCTACAGCAAACAGCTTGGGGAAATACTAATCCCAGACAATTCTGTGGTACCCTGAATGACCTTCTCGGCAGGGTCAGGAAAGCTGAACCCATCGCCCTTAGGCATGGGGACAAGCTCACTAAGGACCATTCAGATGTAACTAACATATTTAATTCATTCTTCAGGGATTTAGACAAATACAAGCCCTCCATCTACCCCACCCACCCAGGCTCAGCTAAATCACCTACCAACTCTACCACCATGCCACACTAAGGTAACATTCCCAATTTCTACTTCTGGGCATTGTCACCCACTGACACTCTTAAGCTTAACCATTCAAATAACCCCAGACCCAGTAAATAGGCAGACAAGATTGAGTTCAAAATTCTTAAGCTTGCCCTTGCCCCACTAGTGGTCCCCCTTACTAACATCTTAAATCTTTCTCTTTGCATTGGTACCTTCCCACGCATCTGGAACATTTCCATAGTCAAACCTCTGTTTAAATCAGGCTCAAGAACAAGGTAGGAAACTACAGGCCAATTTCTCTTCTTGCTCCCCTCTCCAAGATATTGGAAAAAGTAGTACACTCTCAGGTCATCTCCTTTCTAAACAGTTATAACATCTTCACAGATGCCCAACAAGGTTTCAGAGCCACTAACAGCACTGAGACCACCCTAATTAGGTTCACAAGGGATAGCTATGGTGCCATAGACAACAGTCTTTTACACTGGCTCGGTTTTTGTGGACCTGACTAAGACTTTCAGACTTGTCAACCACAATATGCTCCTGAACACCTATCTGAATTCTATTTCTCTAATAATTCATTCATTTATTTGAATTTTGATGACTGGATAGGTCAACTGAGACAAAGTCCCTTTTTCAGTGATAACCCGAGGAATAAAGCATTCCAAGAACAAACATAATACAATAATACACATAGAATAGTTCAGTGAGTTACAATATACAGTTAAGCTATAGGTAAATAACTACAATACTCGAATAGGCAATAACCAAAGGATTCAGGATTACAGGCAATTTGCAACTAGCCAAGAGAATAAAGAGGCAGATTAACATTTTATACCATGTGCAGAAACATTTATGCCATTCACATACCAAATGTCAACAATTTAACGGCAAGATAAATAAAGATAGTCAGATTCAACTGCATTTGATTAGAGACATGGGGCAGATTCTAGAAGAGTTACACCTGGCGTAACATCAGTTGCGCCAAGTAGAATGGCACATGTAGCAACTTACGCCAGCAGTTGCGATATGCATGATTCTACAAAGTGGCCTGCAACATGTTGCAGGCCACTTGCACCAAACAGCAGTTACGCAGGCAGTTGTGCCATAAACCCCCTGCGACTTGGTGCTAGGGGGTTTATGGCAGCAGTTGTGCCCCATTCTAGAAGGGCAGCCACAAAGCCCCCACCATTGGGATTCTACAAGAACCCCTGGAGGAGAACCAGCATCGTAAGTTACACCAGCATTTAGCTGGTGTAACCTATGGCCGATCCCCCAGGGGTCCTGTAGACCCACCTGCAGACATGCCAACATGCTGCCATCTCACCACCCATGCCCCAAACCATGAGTCACCGGCTGCATATGCAGCAAAAAGCCTGCCCTGGTAGTCTAGTGGCCCCCACATCATTAATAAATAAAGAATCTTCCCCACTTCCCTGGTAGTCTACTGTCCCCCCATCATCATAAAATAAATATATGACTCCAATACCCTGATAGTCTAGTGGCCCCACTGATCATCAATAAATACAGAAACATCCCAAATTCCCTGGTAGTCTAGTGGCCCCTGATCAATATTAAATAAATAAATAACTCCACTTCCTTGGTAGTCTAGTGGCCCCCCACCCTGCCATGTCAGTCCCCCCAGCACCCCCCTACCTGTTTCCCAGCTGGCAGTGATAGCCCACTTCACCTCCATGGACAGCCACTGACTGAGTTTTCAAGGAGCGCCTGGAAAGATGCATCTTCCAGTAGCGCTCATACAAAACACAGTCAGTGGCTGGCCATGGAAGTGAGAGGTGGGCTGTGCCAGTCACTGGATGGAGATGGGTGGGAGTCGCTGGGTGGACTGGCATGGCAGGGTGGGGGTGGGGGGCCACTAGACTACAAGGGAAGTGGAGTTGAGTATTTATTTAATACTGATTGGGGGGCCACTAGACTACCAGGGAATTAGGGATGCTTCTGTATTTATTGATGAATGGGGGACCACTAGACTACCATGGATGGTTATTGCCGCACTTTCGGTGGGCGACTCAGGGATTGGGGCATGGGTGGAGGGATGGCAGCACTGCCCTGTGGGGTATCTGCCTACGGGCATTTCAGGGGCAGTGGGTGTGCATTTGGGGCAACCCCTTGTGGCATGCTAGGGTAGGAGTGGCAGTTGCATACTGTGGTGTGAAGCTTAGACATGCCCGCCAGGTGTGCCCAGTTCGCATACCTGGCTGCATGTTGCAAGTCGCTGGACTTTGAGTGAGACCCTGCACCATCTAGAATAGGGCACAGGGTCATTGTCGCAGTTGCGGGTGGTGCAAGTTGTGTTCAGCAGCACCTTGCACCACCCTTCTAGAATCAAGCCCATAGGGTTCAGGTTAAAATCAGATGTTATTCTAGGTAGAGGAGGAGTGAAAAGTGAAGAGAGCAGCTTGTCTTTGAGACAGGAAAGAAGGGAGGCTGTTTGTGACCATTGTGGAGATTGAGAGAAGCATAACATTAGTCACATGTGGCCTGACTTGTTAATGGCTCAGTGCATGGAAATAGGGTACCAATGGTGGTGGCAATGTTCCACCAACCAGAAAGGCAGGAAAAAATGTTCCCGGTCAATGAATTGCATGGGATTATTCAGCTTGCTGTATCGACCAGATAAATAACTTAAAATGAATGTCATGCCACACTCATGTGCCTGAAAATGTCACTATTTGTAACAAAATTAAAGGAAAAATGAGGGATGATTTGTGACATGGCTACCGATGTCTGAAATATGGTCCCCAAAGATCCCATTTTATGTATTTTTTTTTTCAAATAAAAGTTTTCTCCTAAAACTTGTGTCCTTGTTTTAATTTCTGAGTTAAAGTCTAGTCACAGAAATATTAAATTTAGCATGTTAGACACATTTTAAAAATGGGTCTCTGATGTAAACAGGAATGTCCCCTTCCTTCCCTATGCATTCAGTGGTCCAAAAAGTAGGATTTTATTTCAGTTTGTTGCATTTTTTGCTTGGATACTGTGGGCCCATGTCTAGCTGAGTGAGCAGTGCTTTGGGATGTCTTTTAACTTTCCCCATTTCGTGCTGTGTTGCTTTAATGCCCCCCATGACCTTTCCTGTCCCAGCTCCCTGATGTTCACACCGAGCCCTCATGCGACCGTGGGACCAGTGAGTACTTTATTTGGACCAGTGATGTGCAGCATTAGTGGGGTGGTCCATAGGGGGGTTTAAAAGTTGGGGCTATGTGACTTTCACTCGCTTTACAGTCTTGCCAGCAACGATCGAAGTGCTCGTGTCCCCTCTGCCTCCCGATCATTATGCAATGAGTTTGCTGAAGCAGGTAAGACTGCTGTTATGTTTGAGGATGAATGACTGAGCAAATTAGGGAGCAATGTACAGTATGCCAAGGACATTAGGGTGCAATTACTAAAGTGCTAAATACCATAAAAGCGCGTCAGTAGTACATTTTGATGCCTGATTTTTAAAATGTGGCATACTAGCTCCTTTCCTGTATTTGTGGGACCAGGAATTATACATGTCCCTGTTCGTGATGAGCATAGCCTGGGCAAGGTTTTCAGATTTTAGTTTTTGTGAAGTGTGGGCTTAAATCCTGTGCAAAAAAAATGTGTGGATGGGATGGACAAAGACATTACCTGTAAATCATGGACTGCATAGTGATGGTGGCTGGGAATCACCCTTTGTTCAGTCCACCATTTTGTGACTGTGTGCGTATGTGTGTGTGTGTGTGTGTGGTGGGGTACATGCAGCACATTATCTTGCTTTGTGTTTTTTTATGAGTTGTATTGTAAATGCTGCACTGTGTTTGGGGGGAAGACTATCATGCCACATGGTATGGGCCTGTGTTTGGAAGCCTGCTGTGGCATGTAGGCCTCAATTGGACCATTTGGAACCCAAAAGTAACTTTTTTTGGTTTCCAAATGGTCCGACTGTGAGCGGGTGTGGGTAGTGACAACACTTGACACAAGTTTTCTCTTGAAACTACACCAATTGAGGTAGTGTGACTTTTATTAAAGAAAACAAAATAAAGAAAACTTCAGGAAAACAAGTAAATAAACTTAATTCCAAAGGAAATAGCTTCAGATAGTCTTCTCTGAGTGAGGTGAGGGTGAGGGTGAGGGTGAGGGTGAGGGTGAGGGTGAGGGTGAGGGTGAGGGTGAGGGTGAGAGAGAGAGAGAGAGAGAGCGGGAAAAAACAAATGTCACAGAGTGGTACTAGCTCTCTCAGCATGAGCACCATCATCTGTTCTCCACAACCTATCTGACCACATACTGAGTCCAAATAATTTTATATACTGAAAACCGTGACATCATCAATCATGTGATCCGCCTCCTAATCTAATACAGAGAATAATCCTGTACTAATACAAGAAATGAGGCTTCAGACTCTACTAGATCTATCACACTTGAAGAGTACTGGAGTAATCTTTGCAAACTATAAAACAGCATTATTCATAGGAGAAATAAATAGAGATGAATAAGCAAGGGTCCTATAATGACCCTTGTCTCCTCCTCCAAATCATGACATCACCATAAATGTATAATAAATAGAGTCCACTAGGGGGCCTGCAGCCCTTAAAGAAACTCATTTTCATCTGAGCAGGCATCAAGAGCATACAGGTACCTCCTTGATTTCTTGCTTAAATTAACTTGAAAACAAAACATATATTAAATGTGTCCTGAAGCAGTTCCTACTAGAGCTTTAACATAAACTAACAACTGCAGTACACTGGCTTATTTCCAAGAAGAATTTTACTTTAGTTTTAAGCCCCAAAAGCCTCCAAAAGTGTTAGTCTGCATGCAATACAATTTAAGCCCTAAACAAGTGAACAGACCACATTAGCGGTACAGATATGGGAGGTGTAGGGCAAGGGAAAAGTACTGATGAGAAGTGTGCACATAATTAACAGGGTCTGTTTGGGAATGGGAATGCATTTATCAAGTGGTGCAAAGCAATCACCCCTTTTCTATTTTCCAACCAGGCTTTGCTTTACTGCATTTTACTTAAACAGTATGAATTTTTTTCTAAGCTTCCCTTTTAAAAACTGAAAGGGATGTAGCTTAATTTGATTACTTCCCAGTATTCATTTAGCCAAAACAGGCAGCTAGGACAGCCCCTACAGTATCACCACATAGACAAAAAGTAGAAAATTTGTGGGTTAGAAAAGAGAAGAACACCACAATAGGAGGCCACCCCATTGTGGTAGAAAGGTGAAAAAGGTCAAGGGAGACCTATAGAGAAGACAAGTACTACTGCAGTAGATTTTTTTAGAAATAGGGTCCAGGGTAGAGAGGAGTATCTAGTGGTGATGGGGGGGTCCTCAAAAACTGTCACACTGACCAAGGCCTACACACCGTAGCAGGCTTTCAAGCACAGGCCCACACCATGCGGCATGATGGTTTTGTTTTTGGGGGGGGGATGACCCTCCAGCTGCAATGTGTTTTACTGTGTTACATGCTTTGTGGTTTTATCAATGTTGGATTGTAAATGCCTGTACTGTGTTTAGGGGACTGTCATGCCTCATGGTGTGGGCCTGTGTTTGAAAGCCTGCTGTGGCATATAGGCCTCAATCAGACCATTCAGAACCCAAAAGTAACTTTTTTGGTTTCCAAATGGTCAGATCGAGGCCTACACACTGCAGCAGGCTTTCGAACACAGGCCCAAACCATGTGGTACGATGATTTTGTTTTCAGGGTTGGGGGGATGACTGTCCAGCTGCAATGTGTTTTACTGTGTTACATGCTTTGTGGTTTTTATGAGAGTTGGATTGTAAATGCTGCACTTTGTTTGAGGTAGGGACTATCATGCCACATGGTGTGGGCCTGTGTTTGGAAGCCTGCTGTGGCATGTAGGCATTGATCGGACCATTTGGAACCCAAAAGTAACTTTTTTGGTTTCCAAATCATCCAGTTAAGGCCTACACACTGCAGAAGCTTTGAAACATAGGCCCTCACCATGCGGCATGATGGTTTTGTTTTCAGGGGGATGACTCTCCAGCTGCAATGAGTTTTACCATGTTAAATGCTTTATGGTTTTTATCAGAGTTGATTGTAAATGCTGCACTGTGTTTGGGGGGGGCAGACTATCATGCCGCATGGTGTGGGCCTGTGTTTGGAAGCCTGCTGTGTTGTGGAGGTGTTGATTGGACCATTTGGAACCCAAAAGTAACTTTCATGTTTCCAAATGGTCCAATTGAAGCCTACACACCACAGCAGGCTTTCAAACACAGACCCACACCATGCGGCATGTTAGTCCCAACCCCAAACACCATGAATCATTAAATCATCCAGCAAGTCAGCCACAGACTAAGTTGTCCTGCATCTTTTGTTTATTGTGGGAGAGCATCTGTTGTGATTGTTTACCTACAAAATAATGTCCATTTACAAATCCAAGTCCTTTCTGTTTTGTACCATGTTGTCATGTGTGTGCCTATGTCTCCTTGTTTGCAGGCAGACTAATGTGTGCCTCCATTTGGTTTGCAGGTGGGTGGATGCAGGTTTCCATTTGGTTTGCAGGTGGGTGGATGTAGGCTTCCATTTTGTTTGCAGGTGGGTGGATGCAGGCTTCCATTTGCTTTGCAGGGGGGTGGATGCAGGCTTCTATTTTGTTTGCAGGCAGGCGGGCAGGCTTCCATTTGGTTTGCAGGTGGGTGGATGCAGGCTTCCATTTGGTTTGCAGGTAGGTGGATGCAGGCTTCCATTTGGTTTGCAGGTGGGTGGATGCAGGTTTCCATTTGGTTTGGAGGTGGGTGGATGCAGGCTTCCATTAGGTTTGCAGGCAGGTGGATGCAGGCTTCCATTTGGTTTAAAGGTGGGTGGATACAGGCTTCCATTTTGTTTTCAGGTGGGTGGATGCAGGCTTCCATTTTGTTTTCAGGTGGGTGGATGCAGGCTTCCATTTTGTTTGCAAGTTGGTGGATGCAGGCTTCCATTTTGTTTGCAGGCGGGTGGATGCAGGCTTCCATTTGGTTTGCAGGTGGGTGGATGCAGGCTTCCATTTGGTTTGCAGGCAGGTGGATGCAGGCTTCCATTTGGTTTGCAGGTGGGTGGACGCAGGCTTCCATTTGGTTTGCAGGCAGGTGGATGCAGGCTTCCATTTGGTTTGCAGGCAGGTGGATGCAGGCTTCCATTTTGTTTGCAGGTGGGTGGACGCAGGCTTCTGTTTGGTTTGCAGGTGGGTGGATGCAGGCTTCTGTTTGGTTTACAGGCAGGTGGATGAAGGCTTCCATTTGGTTTGCAGGTGGGTGGATGCACATGTCTCTGTCTTGTTTTGGGAATCCTCTTCCCTTTCATCAAATGTGTGACTAATCTCTTGTGGTGACTATTGAATAATCTTGTCTTGCATTTTATCAGTTTTGTGAAGCATCTCTTCTTGTGTCAGATGTTTATTGTGATGCTGACATATATATCACAGCAACATGAATGTTGAGCAATGTGAACACTACAACCAGAAGGCTAAAGAGAGGATGCAAAGATACAGAGAAGCTCAGAAGAAGAAGAAATGAGTTCAGATTGACACAAGTACTGCACCCACTAAAAGAGAAACAAGGGCCAATGAGCAAAATCAAAAAGAGAAGTTTGAAGGGAGAAAAACAGTAACAGTGTGCTAAAATGGCAAGTCAGATATGGAGATGATCCAATGAAAAGCAATGCCAGAAATATGCTGAAAGAAAGGAGCTAAACAAGCAAGCACAAGATGCTGCCACCAGTGCCGCCTGCAACACCACCACACCAGTACTAGTACCAGCCACAATTCCAGAGAGAGAGCAATTTGAGACACCAGAGAACCAAATATATGATATTGCCCTAAGAACAGCTGTGCAAAGAGCCAGAAAAGGTCTACTAAAATCTCCCAATCGATTCACCTGTGTAATGCAGAAGATCCTGTCTTCTTGTTCACCAGCCAAACAAGCTGCAATGGTTCAATGCAAAGTATATCCCAGTCCAACCAACCTACAGAACAAACGAATGTCTGCTGTCATGGATAAGATGTCGCACCTCATAAGTAACAAAAAGTCTGACTGACACCTTAACAGAGAGTTCATAAGCACTATTCTAGTGTAAAAAATACAGGCTGCTCAGAACAGCAAGTGCAACACTGGGAATAAGCTGGAAGAGGCTTATGAAGGCATCCCGAGGGGAAAAGAAATGCACCACATGACATGTATGGCTGCACCACTGGTTTGCTCATATCAAAATATTCCTACCTAAGGGATGGGTAGTGATGGTTCTGGACTTTGCTGAGAACTATGCCTGCAAATTACAGGATGAAGTGCAGGCAGCCCACTGACATCATGAACAAGCCACGGTTCATCTGGTAGTATCCTACTATCCATGCGACCACTGTGTCTCCACAGTGAAAGAGTCATTAGTATTTATCTCAAGTGATTTAAAACACGATCACTATGCTGTGCACCACTTTGTGGAGATTAGAAATGCACACCTAAGAAAAGAATGCTCCTTAAATATAAGCAAAGAAGTACATTTCACAGATGGCTGTGGCAGCCAGTATAAATCAAAACAGGCCATCTTTGACATTTCAATGTCATCCACTTAATATGGGCTCCCCATCGAGAGGGCTTTTTTTGGTTCACGACATGGAAAGGGTCCTTCAGATGGTGAGAGTGGTGTTGTAAAATCAGCAGCAAGCAGAGCTGTGCAATCATGGCAGGCCATAATAAGAAAAGCAAAGGAACTGTACAAAGTTTGCAAGACTGAACTGACCATAGAGCTAGCCACAGAAGGGAGCGGTGATCATTTCAGGAGGACATTCTTCTGGGTTGATAAAAACCAAATAAAAAGACCTGCCAGGCCAAATATAAAAATGGTACATGGGACACGCAAGATGCACAGTGTTAAGTGTTTGGCAAATGGTGTGGTGGCAGCAAGAAACCTAACTTGTTTTTGTACACATTACATTGCTGAAGATGGGCCCTGTGACAATGTGAGTCATGTTGAAGCACGGAAGATGAAAAAACTAGCAACTTCCACCACACATAGGATGGCTTCAAAAGAGACAAACAATACCTTGCTCAGTGGCCGCCCTGGTCCAGCAAACAAAACAGCACTCCACACTTCAACCTCCCATGTTGACTCTAGTCCTACTGACTTGGTGGATGAAAATGCTGATCATGCCGGGGATCACAATACACCCTCCAGTCAAGTTACTACCAAGGCTGCACCAGTAGCAAATGCAAACAGTGATTGTGCACGCGGTAGTGCATCAGATGACTCTGAAGTGCAAGCCTCTTCAATGGGGTGCACTACACTCACCAGCAACATTTCTGCTACTTTACCCACAAACAACCCAGTTCCAAAAAATATGAGACCATTTGTTGCCCAAGATACAATACAAATCAATCAGTACTATGCTGTGTACTACTCTTAGGAATTTTATGTTGAGCCACTAACCATTGTGGATCCGGATCCTGTGGGACAATGGTACTCCAAATTCATGAAGCAGCATGGAAATGTTTTTGCATGGCCAAGGCATCAGGACATTGACCATGTGCAAAGAAAATACATTTTTTATGGGCCAATACAGTTCCAGAATGGAGGTGGCACCTTTGAAATCCACAGTGACAAAATACAGACAATTTCTGCAAAGTTCTGCAAGATACAGGAAAATGGGGTTACATGGAATTGCTCCACTTTTCAGTGCACTGCGTTGAACCCTAACAAATAGATTTTTCCATTTTTCATATGACTTGGCATAATGTGTTTTTGATTAGCCTGTAGTGATAGATTAGCTTGTAGTGGATACAGTAGATTAGCCTGTAGTGATTTACCTGTCATCCTAGATTAGCCTTTATTGATAGATTAGCCTGTATTTGAACTGTACACAATTATTTCTCTGTCTTTCATATATACAGATATATAAATGATTATTCAGGTAGTAGTATAGTCTGTAGTTTCATGTAATTTATTTAGTCTGGTAGTAGTGTGGTCTGTAGTTTCATGCCGCATAGTTAGCTGGAGCATTACACAGCATTGTGTTTTGCTGTAAATATTGAATTTGTTTTTCAGGTTTGATTGCATGACACATATTTATTACCCTTTTATCTTTAATGATAAAGTCTTTGAAACCTTAAAAGCTATGTCCAATCTCTTATTACATCTGATCACATGCAAGCATATGTTTATCTACCCTGTTACGTGGGCAGCCCTAATTTTACGTTCTCTGTTACATGTGCAGCCCTGCTTTTCGTGTCTCCTGTTACATGTGCAGCCCTGTTTTTCATGTCCCCTGTTAAACGTGCAGCCCTGCTGTTCATGTCCCCTGTTACATTTGCAACTTTGTGGGGGCTTTATCGCAAGATCTGAAATGGGATTTATCCTGTGTCATACCATCTTTTTATAAAATAAGTGACAGCATAAAAAATTTCTTATAATCTGCACTATATTATCAATTTTAAAAATTGACACCAATGTCACACTTTGGTAGCCCATTTTCATGCATTTAGCCTAGTAACAGTTGCCTCTGCATTGGGGGATTGAAGAACTCATCTTTGTAGAGTTTTTTTGAATTGGCTGATGGTTTTGCAGGAAGGTAACGAGCAATGCACGGTGTTCCAAATTTTGGGGGCAGTGATGGCATAGGATCTTTGAAAAAAATACAAAATCACACATGCCTACACAATGCAAAGCATCATGGGGTAACCCTTGCCTCAGTGTTTGCGCACAGAGGTTCTTTGTCTATTAAATAGAATCTTTGGCCTATCTTTAGCCTAGCCTTCGGGAGCTCCAGTAATGGTAGGCTAGAAGATCTTAGTACGTAAGGAGTAGGTTTTAGGGATAACAGGCTCATCAGACTGGGGAGGGCTGGTGAATTAACTTAAAGGTGATACAGTGCAAGAAGAAGTCAAATGTATTGTGAAAGGTTGGCCAGCTTAGTTTGTTGAGTATCAGGCAGTGGTGAGTATGGGTGGGGCTGAGGCAGCAAAGCGAGCGATCTTATGGTATGTCTTTTTTAGTTTATTCAGTAATGAGGTCGCATAGAATAGACCAGGAAGTAGGGTGGCAGAGGCAGTGATCACTCTGGCATGATTTGAGAGGTAGGTTGCTGTGTGGTAGAGCAGCCCAAGTTTTTGATGAGTAATTTTGATGGTATTGTTTATGTGTGCTTCGAGCACTAGGTTCTCATCAAGCATGAGTTCCAGGTATTTGAATGATGAGATATTTTCCAGTGGAGTACCCAATGAGGTTTTTAAGAGGAAGGGTGTGTCATATGGGATTTTGAAGGAGGTGTGATGAAAGAGCATAGTTTTTTTTTTCATTTAGAACTAGTTGGCTATTTAAGAACCAAGATTCAAGGGCATGGAAGTCTAGCTCAAGATTAGTGGTGAGAGTGCAGATATCCTTGGAAGATCCGTAGAGTATTGCATCATCCATGTAGAGTTGTACTGATGCACCACCACAGTTAAGAGGCAAGTCATTGATGAATATGGAAAATAGTAGGGGGCTAAGTATGGACCCTTGTGGTACCCTGTCAGTGATTGGTGCTAGAGGGGATAGTATGTTTGCCCATTTGACACGTTATGAACAATTTGCTAGATAATTTGAAAACCATGCAGGGGAGTTGTTATCCATTCTGATGTGGTAAAATTTAGCGATAAGCAGGGGGCAATTAACAAAGTCAAAGGCCTTAGTTAGGTCTACAAAGACTGCGCTGGTGGCTTGGCCCAGATCCATGTTACTGAATAAGTCAGAGGTGATGCAAAAAAGAGCAGAGTCAGTTCCTTGGTGTTTACAGAAACCATGTTGAAAGTCTGTGAGGATGTTTGTTTGTTCAAGGAATGAGTATAATTGGTCATAGAGGATTTGTTCTTGAATTTTTGCTATTGGACAGAGGATAGAAATTGGGCTGTAGTTTTAGGCTGTATCAACCAGGCCGGATTCATGGACAGGTACCACTACCACTGTTTTCCATTTGTCAGGGATAGAGTGGGTGATGAAAGATTGATTGATTAGCATCGAGATGGACAGGGCAAGTGCTAATGCCCCGATGTGGAGAAATTTAGGGGGCATGGTGTCAAAGCCTGGAGAGCTATTGCATTTGAGTCTTTCAAGCAGGCGTCCATTTGGTTTGCAAGGATGGTTGGTCTCATGTTGATAGGTATTGTAGAAAAAGCAAGAGGGGCGAAGACTGTGTTTGTAGGGAGTAAGATCTGTAAAGAAGTTATTTAATCCAGTGGCAATGTCCAGCGGTGTTGTGAGAGTGGCTTCATTGGCAGTCATGGTTTGAGGAACAATGCATTCTCTACCTTTCAGTAGGGTACTCATCTGGTGCCAGAAACTTTTAAGGGTGGTAAGATCTGTTTCTTGTAAAGATATAAGATACTCCCTTTTGGCCACCTTTATTTTATTTTTGCATGAATTACAGAGCAGACAATAAATAATCCAATCAGTCTGTATCCCAGATCTCTTGACATTCTTCCATGCTTTATCATGTGTGCACATGAGAACCCTCAGATCATTAGTTAGCCAATGGGCAGGGAAACCTTTGGATCTTCTGGTTTTATAGGGGGCAAGAGAGTCAAGGATAGCTGTGAACAGTGAGATAAGATAGTCAAGGGCCTGATTTATATCAGAGAGGGTATTAATTGGTAACCAGTCAATGGAGGCTAGGCAGCTGTTGAATTCTTCCTCATTAAACTTGGTCAAATCTCTGGTTTGATTATTTTGGATAGTGGATGGGCTACAGAGCTGTTGCAGACACAATAGGTAGGTGAGTGATCACTCAGGGAGTCTGGGAAGATACCAGCAGCTTTGATGTTAGTTGGCATGTTGGTTATGATCCAGTCGAGGACCGTGTGTCTCCCAGACTTCATATTCGGTCTAGTGGGTTGTTCTATGACCTGCTCAAAATTAATGTCCACCAGAGCAGAGTGGTACTGCATGTTTTATGGGCCAAGCCAGTTAAGATTAAAGTCACCACATACCACTGTGTCATGACTGGGGATGTTGTCCATGCTGGTGATAACATCCTCATAAAAGGACGAGTGTCTGGGAGGCAGATAAATGCAGCCAAACACCATTTTCTTGGACCCACTAAGCGTGATGGTGATGAAGATATGCTCAGCCAGAAGGTGGCTATCCAAGTTCTCCATTTCATCAGCAGTCAGTTCAGTCCTAGCATAGATCATAACACCCCCACATTTTCCATGAGCTCGGTCCTTCCTAAACATGGAGAGTCCAGGAAGGATAATCTAGTGAGATTTGATGTCAGGTTTTAACCAGGTTTCAGATATGCATAGGATGTCAGGTTTATGAAGCTGAATCCATGCTTCAAGCTTAGGCATCTTACCTTTGATGCTTTAGATATTCATGTGAGCTATTTTGAGGCCTGGGGTGTTGGTTCATGTGGACAGTTGTCACTGGGTGTTTGGTACACTTCCACAGGGGGTGTTAGTGGTGCAGCCCAAATTTGGCCCAGGGTTTAGTTCAATGTCCCCAGATAGCAGCATAGTAGAGAGGTGGCACTGCATCATGGGGGTATGCAACAAAGTAAATTTTTGCCAGCGTCTGATTCGAGATGGAGTTGGCTGTTTTACATTGTGGGGCTAGTCATTGGAGACACTGATGCTGTGAGACCTCTAGGCAGGGAGGGTATGATGTTGGTTGAGGATAGGGCATTGTTTGGAGGTCATTAGGGACCTTAAAGTAGTAAAGACTGGTGATAGCCTATAATGCAGCAAAAGTGCTAGGCAAATTAGCACCTCTCCTGTACCTTTTAAGTGTAGCATAGTTGTAGTATGTAGTGGAACTTCCTGATAGCTGGTTGTCTAACAAGATAACAAGAGAGGGGCCAGAGATGGTAGAGCTAAGGATTAGTTTGAAGTGTCCAGCCAATTGCAACGTAGTTGGGAGGGGCTTAGGAGCATTTAATGGAGGTCTGGGGTGGGAGGTCGGGCTGAAATATTGTGCGTGGCTTTGCAAAGACTGGGCACTACCTACCGGGAACCAGGGCTGCTTTTACCCGGTAGGGAGATCAATGGACCCAACTCAGCCTTGGCATACAAGTCCGATGAAGCCCCTGGCCAGTAGAGAAGAGGCAACAGTGCTTCTGGTCAATCCTGGTAGGGTAGCACTAGGCCATGGGCCAATGAGTGCAAAAGCCATAGATCTAGGTGATGAGCCATACCTTGGTGTCAGAAGGAGTGGAGCAGGTCTTGGCCTTCAGCCAGGTGTGGAACTTCTGTTTTGTGGATGGTCTGCAGTGCTGCTCAGCTGGTGCTTTGAGGAGGCGTGGAGCTGCCTAGGAGAAAGAGCGGGGAAAACAAGAGGTTAGGTGGGGGGTTTATATTAAGGGGAAACCATGGAGAATACAAGGGCTGGGTAGTATGTGGGCAAAGGTGAGAAGCTCTGTGGAGAAAATTAAATAGGAGCTAAGGTGAGGATGGGGTGGGGTAGCCAGAAAGGTGCCAAAGTCAGATAAAAAGCAGGGGAGAACTGTAGGCAGGAAAAATCACAAATAAATCAAAAGGGAGCTGTACATTCACTTATTGAGAAAAAAAAAAAAGAAGTAACTCAATTAAATCAGAACTAAATCAAGAAAACTATGCATTCACTTGCTAATAAAAAAATGGTGAACCATTGTTACTCAGGGCAAATTCAGTCCTAGCTCAAATTAACAGTATAAGTAAGGCTTGCAATCAGCCTGGCCTTGGGGGTAAGCAGAAATTAAGTCCAGTACAAAACCCCACTTTTAAAATTAATTCCACAGAAGCATTAAAGCATGAAAAATCGAGTGTGCTGCATTGCAAGGACCGGGCACTACCTACCAGGAACCAGGGCTGCTTTTACCCGGTAAGGAGATCCACAGAACTGGCTCAGCTGCAGTGTACAAGTCTGATGAAGCCTCTGGCGAATAGAGAAGAGCAGCACTTCTGGCCAATCCTGGTAGGGTACAGCAGGGCCATGGTCCAATGAGTACACAAGGTGTAGATCTAGGTGGTGAGCCGTACCTTAGTGCTAGAGGGAGCGGAGTGGGTCTCAGCCTTCAGCCAGCGTGAAGCTTCTGTATTGGGGATGGCCTGCGGCACTGCTCGGTTGGCATTTCAAGGAGGTATGGAGCTACCTTGGGGCCAATGGGAGCGGAGCGGGTCTTGGCCTTCAGCCTGGTGTGAAGTTTCTGCTTTGGGGACAGTCTGTGGTGCCTGTCAGTTGGCACTTCGAGGAGGCATGGAGCTGCCTAAGTGCCAGAGGGAGCAGAGCGGGTCTCATCCTTCAGCCAGTCGTGGAGCTCTGGTTTTGCGGATGGTCTGCGGTGTCGCTCTGTCGGCACTTCGAGGATGCATGGAGCTGCCTTAGTGCCAGAGGGAGTGGGAGCAGGTCTTGGGCTTTATCCAGGAGCAGAGTTTCTGTTTTGGGGACGGTCTGCTGTGCCACCAGGTCAGCACTTTGAGGAGACTTGGAGCTGCTGGGAACCAGGGCTGCTTTTACCCGGTATGGAGATCCACAGAGCCTGTTCAGCCATGGTGTACAAGTCCGATGAAGCCTCTGGCCAATAGAGAAGAGGCAGCAGTGTTTCTGGCCAATTCTGGTAGGGTAGTGCAGGGCCATGGACCAATGAGTGCAATAGCCATAGATCTAGGCAGCGAGCCATACCTTAGTGCCAGAGGGAGTGGAGTGGGCCTCGGCTTTCAGCTGGTCCTGAAGCTTCTGTTTTGGGAACATTCTGTAGCACCACTCAGCACTTTGAGGAGGTGTAGAGCTGCTTTAGTTCCAGAGGGAGAGGAGCAGGTCTTAGCTTTCATCCGGGCATGGAGCTTCTGTTTTGGGGATGGTCTGTGGCACCGCTTGGTCAGTTCTTCAAGGAGAAGTAGAGCTGCCTTAGTTCCAGAGGGAGCAGAGTGGGTCTTAGCCTTCAGCTGGGCACAGAGCTTCTGTTTTGGGGATGGTCTGTGGTGCTACTCAGTCAGCACTTCGAGGAGGCATGGAGCTGCCAGGAACCAGGTCTGCTTTTACCCGATAGGGAGATTCATGGAGCCAGCTCAGCTGCAGTGTACAAGTCTGATGAAACTCTGGCCAATAGAGAAAAGGCAACAGTGCTTCTGGCCAATCCTGGTAGGGTAGCCCAGGGCCATGGGCCAATGAGCGCAAAAGCCATAGATCTAGGGGTTGAGCTGTACCATAGTGCCAGAGGGAGCGGAGTGGGTCTTATCCTTCAGCCAGGCATGGAGCTTCTGTTTTGAGGATGGTCTGTGGTGCCACTTGGTCAGTGCTTCAAGGAGGTGTGGAGCTGCCTTAGTGCCAGAGGGAGTTGAGTAGGTCTCAGCCTTCAGTTGGGCACAGAGTTTCTGTTTTGGGATTGGTCTGCAGTGACACTCAGTCAGCATTTCAAGGAGGTGTTGAGCAGCCTTAGTGCCAGCCGGAGCGGAGTGGGTCTTGGCTTTCAGCCAGGCATGGAGCTTCTGTTTTGGGGACAGTCTATGGTGCCACTCAGTTGGTGCTTCAAGGAGGCGTAGAACTGCAGGGAATCGGGGCTGTATTTACTCAGTAGGGAGATCCACAGAGCCAGCTCAGCCAATGCATACAAGTCCAATGAAGCCTCTGGCCACTAGAGAGAGAGAAGGCAGCGGTGCTTCTGGCCAGTCCTGGTAGGGTATCATAGGCCATGAGCCAATGAGCACAAAAGCCATAGATCTAGATGGCAAGCTGTAACTTAGTGCCAGAGGGAGCAGAGCAGGTCTCTGCCTTCAGCCAGGTTTGGTGCTTCCGTTTTGGGGATGGTCTGTGGTGCTGCTAGGTTGGTGCTTCAAGGAGGCATGGAGCTGCTTTAGTGCCAGTGGGAGCAGACTGGGTCTCGGCCTTCAGTCAGGCATGGAGCTTCTGTTTTGGGGACAGTCTGCAGTGCCACTTGGTTGGTGCTTCTAGGAGGAGTGGAGCTGCCAGGAACCAGGGCTGCTTTTACCCAGTAGTGAGATCCATGGAGCTGACTCAGCTGTGGTGTACAAGTCTGATGAAGCCTCTGGCCAACAGAGAAGCGGTAGCAGCCAGTCGGTGCTTCAAGGAGGTGAGGAGCTTCAGGGAATCAGGGTTGCTTTGACCTGGTAGGGAGATCCACAGAGCCAGCTCAGCCACTGCATACAAGTCCAATTAAGCCTCTGGCTAATAGAGACAAGGTAGCAGTGCTTCTGGCCAATCCTGGTAGGGTAGCGCAGGGTCGTGGGCCAATGAGCGCATGAGCTGTAGATCTAGGCAGCTAGCCATACCTTAGTGCCAGAGGGAGCAGAGTGGTTCTTGGCCTTCAGCCAGATGTGGAGCTTCTGTTTTGGGGCCGGTCTGTGGCACAGCTCAGTCAGTGCTTCAAGGAGGCATGGAGCTGCCTAGGAGAAAGAGATGCTGTTAAATAGGTCGGAGACTATTTCTCCCACAGAACACAGATGACCAATATTAATGAACTGCTGTCCTCTGAATGCCCTATTAAATAAAGGGTTCCCCATGGCTCTATCCTTGGCCCCCCTTTTCACCCTCTACATCAATAAGTTCCCAGAAGTCTGTAGCAACACCAAAATGGTCCTCTGTGGATCATACCGTGCTGTACTGCAGCAACAGAAACCCAGACGAGATGCTCACCAGCTTACAATCCAACTTCCAGAATTTGCATTCATGGTTCAACAATAAAGACATGGTCCTAACCTGCAAAAAAAACCACATACGTGGTTTTGTCCAATCCCAGGAAAACCTACAACCCAAAAACGAACCATCTCCAATAACTGTGGAAATTGTATTGAGCAAGTCTCCAAATTTAAATATATTGGTATTCTGCTTAATCCCCACCTGTCCTTCAACCTTCATGTCTCTAATGTCATAAATAAGGTACACAGAAGGCTGGGGCTACTCTACAGGATCCATAAGTTCTTGATCCCTGAATCCATCGAAGCTGAATCCCTGAAGCTCCATTCTCTTACTACTTCTGGACTAAGGAACCATCGTTTACACCCCCTCTGCCAATTCACAACTCTTCTATAAACTTAGATCTAGCTACAATAATATCATCCATTTTGTCACTGGACTTCCCTGGAGAATGCACAACTGCACTCCTAAGAAAGCTATTGATTGGCTCTCTCTTGAGGGACATTTCACTCTCAGAAATATTTATTTCCTCCATAAAGTTTAACTGAATAAGCTACCACCGAGCGTGACATCTCTGTTCCTCAAATCTGCTCCTGCCCACCAGACCAGCAGAGCCTCTAGCAATGTTTTCAGCATCCCATTTTTTCACATCACACCATACTTGCACAAAATTCCATTGCTTTTAAGGGCACAAAACAGTGTAACTTGCTTCCACCCGACCTCCTTGCCTGCAGCATTATATATGCCTGTGAAAGGTCCCTTCATGCAAAACTCACATGCACTTTTCTCCTACTCCTGGCTGAATCAAGCTCTGCTCTTTACAGCCCCCCTTCCTATTCAACCCCTTTTTCTCCCCCATTGTGTTCTCCTCATCCTCCTCCCTCCACTCCTCCTCATGTCCAAGCACCCCCTTCTCCCACCCCCCTCCTGAGTTCCTCCCTCTTTATTTCTTTTTGTTAGCCTGTGTATGCTAATTGACTCCAATCTCTTTCATAAATTATGTCCTGTAAATAATTATTTTACTGTGCACTATTGTTCTCTCATGCCCGTTAATAAGTTCCTGTGTATAAGATATTACCTCAGCCTTTATGTATGATGTATACTCTAAATTGTTTCTCTTGTATCTTTGCAATTTCAAGTACAACTGGACGTTTGTAAATATGGCACTTTTGCTCATGTACTGTCCACTATAAAATAAAATTGATTGATTGATTGTTTGATTGATAAATTGGTTTTCATTTGAATCCAGTTCCATTTATTTCACTTTACTCAGTACATTTATGGATTTTGTAAACAGTAACACCATTACATGTACTACTAGATTTTCTCTAGGAAGGCTATATAAACCGATATTCTTCAAAACATCACTTAGGCAAAAATAATTCCTCTTCTGATTAGTCAGATGTTGGAACTCCCTTCAGACCATCTTTTTAAGTCTTTATTGAAAAAATACTGTTTGACTAATTCTGCATGCATGTTTTGATTGAGATTTGTCTTATCACTGACTTTAAAGTGTCTGTTGGAAGCTCAAACTTACAGCAAAGAACAAACTGCAACTCCATTTAGGACCTGGAAACCTGATTAAGGCATAATACTGCAGAGTACTGGGTAAGAAGGGAGATACACTTTCTACAAAAAGTTTTATTTGTATTTTTCCTTATTGGCATTAAGCAGAGAATTGCAGGATTCTTTTAAAAGGGTAGTAATTTTATAACCAGAGTGAGATACAACTGAATTTTCTTGAGTGCGGGGGTTGAGACCTAGCATTTTGAAGGATATTTTTGTAACATTTTAAGTGTCCTGCTGGCTGAGGAGTGAGTTCATGTTTATCCTTGGACTCAGTAGAGTGGTTTGGTTTGTGTTGGAGCCGTGGTCTAGTAAATTGTGGTGTTAGTTGTATTACTATAAAGGACAGTACTCACCAGGGTGGTGGAGAAGTTGTTTGTCTGATTGTTTCTAACAGTCACCAGTGGCTGTGCACTACCCACCCACCCTTCCCCACCCCCACCCCCAGGCGTGGCATTTTCTTTATAGCCACAGTTCTGACAACACTTCCTCAATAGGTCTTGGGGCAGAACTGTCATATTCCTAATAACCCTGCAACGTGCATAAAGAGTAGTTACACAAAACAAATAATAATACATATATAATTACATATTGTATAGAATAAGGGAGTGGGACATGTGGGGAGTGGTGCAATGCACTGGCAGTGGGGCAGCAGTTTTCCGGGAAACATTCTGGAAACTGCGTTGCTGTCCTATTTGTAGGTAACTGTCAGCTCTGAGAGAGGAGGCTGCCCCACCTCCAGGCTGAACCAGTAAGGACTAAGGAGGCCTCCCTTCCCAAAGAAGCACCACTGCCACAACCACTGAGTCAGAGGTTTCGGAGTATGAAGAGCAGTAGGACCACAGTGGGTTCTGGAGGGTGCAGGTGGTGGACCAGAGAGGAAGCCCCCAGTTGTACCTCTAAACAAATCAGATGCCATTCTGGCAGAGCAAGGTTCCTTCTATGATGGCACCCTCAGTGGAGACCCAGAAGAATGCTGAGGACATCCACAAGGCAGACCCACAAAAGTGTGGCAAGGGACACCACAGGGGAAGGAAACAGCTACTGATAGGGGACTCAATTGTTAGAGGGGTAGAACTGGGGAAGGGAGAGAAGGAAGTAAGCTGCCTGCCTGGTGCCATGGCTTGGAGGGACAGAAGCAAATCCTCACAATTGTAGAAGCAGCATCACAGGAGACAGAACTAGATATCATTGTCCACCTTGGGACAAATGACCTAGCTACATGGGATCAGTGCAGTGCAGAATGAATTTGTGGAGTTGGGAGGGGCCTCAGATGGGTAGCAAGCACAGTAACCTTCTCAGAGGTGCTACCGTCCATGGCAGGAATGAGGCTAGGTACTGCACACCATGCAGTTTAATGAACGGTTGCAAAACTGGTGCAGAGCACAAGGCTTTGGCTTCATTGGGGACTGGGGCCACCTGGAGAGATAAAGGTCTATACTGGTATGACGGTCTGCATTTGTCCACAAGGACCAAGCTCCTAGGGTGACAGGTTTAAATGCTTCCTTGGCAAGCTTTTAAACTAGATAGGAGGGAGGTACTGATAAAAGGCAGGAAAAGTCAAGCCTCCCCACAAAACAGGGCAGGTAGTAGGGTAACACTGAGGTACAGAGCTCAACACAGGGCAGGATGGGGTAAATGGTAAAATAGATAAGAGCAATAAGAGCAGGGATGGGGAAAAAGATCAAGCCAACATTAAATGGAGGCAATGACTACTAATGTCAGAGTCTGGGAAACAAGCTCTCTGAGCTAGTAGCTTTGATGGAAGATGAACAATTGGATATTGTGGCAGTCACAGAAACATGGTACACTGAGAACCATGAATGGGATGTCAACATACCAGGGTACACAATCTACAGAAGGGACAGGGAAGGCAAAAGAGGAGGTGGAGTAGCTCTATACATAAGGGAAGGGATCAAAGCTACAGAACTAAAAAGTAAAGGGGGAGGACAAGAGGCACTCTGGGTTACCTTGGAGATGGGGAATGGCATTGCAATCCGCACAGGGGTTGTATACAGACCCCCGTCTCAAGGGAGGAAATGGACAAGAAAATGATAGAGGACATTCTCAAAATGGCTGAAAAAGGGGAGATACTGTTGATGGGGGACCTGAATATGCCAGATGTTAACTGGAGGACATGTACTGCAGCCACATCCAAGAGCAGGGTCATTCTGATGCCTGCAGGGCAGACCTTAGACAGCTAGTGCTGGAACCCACTGGAAGGGAGCAATACTAGACTGGTACTCTCAAATGGAGAGAGGATCACAAATTTAGAAGTCAGTAGACATCTGGGAACAAGCGACCACTGCACAGTGTGCTTCACAATGAGCACAACCATGGAGATAAGCCATACAAAACAAGGATACTGGACTTTAGAAGGGCTGACTTTGGCAAAATGGGTGAACACCTGAAGGATGCACTAGCAAATGGCCAATAGGGAGGGTGGAAGAACAATGAGAAAATCTAAACTGCCATCATAGAGGCAACAAGTCTTTGTGTAAAACAAATAAAGAAAACAAAGCGGAGTAAAAACCACTATGGTTCTCAAAAGAGGCAGGAAGGTTAAGGAGAAAAAGGCTGCATTCAGAAAGTATAAGGAATCACAGAGGGAGCACAACAGGGAACTGTATCAATTAAAGCAGAAAGAAGTGAAAGGCAGTCAGAATGGCAAAGGCACAAACCGAGGAAAAATAGCCATAACCTGTCAAAAAGGGGGATAAAACCTTTTATAGTGGCCATTAGGAGCATAAAAGGTTAAGGGAGGGATAGTGAAGATTAATAAAGGAGAGGGAGGTGGGCAGAGGAGACAGTGAAAAGGCAGAGATACTGAATGAATACTTTTACTCAGTATTCACAAAAGAAGATGAGGAGCAGTTACCTAAACCAGACAATAGAAGCACCTGCAGTGGGGTTGATACCAGTCCATTCACAGAAGAAAGAGTCCTGAAAGAACTCCTAAAACTCAAGGTGGACAAAGCAATGGGGCCTGACGGGATTCACCCCAGAATCCTAAAAGAACTAAGGGGACCTAGTGACACCACTGACCACACTTTTTAACAAATCATGGCAGGATGGGGTGGTACCTGAGGACTGGAGGAGGGCAGATGTGATTCCCCTTTACAAAAGTGGGAGCAAGGCAGAAGCAGGAAACTACAGACCTGTAAGTTTGACCTCAGTGGTAGGGAAAATGATGGAATCACTTCTGAAAGAAAGAATTGTTGAGCACCTAGAGGCCAATGGGGCACAGGACCCAAAGCAACATGGATTTACAGCAGGAAGGTCATGTCAGACTAATCTAATTGATTTCTTTGACTGGGTGACCAAAGTAATTGACCAAGAAGGGGCTGTGGATATGGCCTACCTAGACTTTAGCAAGGCATTTGACACAGTCCCGCACAAAAGATTAATAATCAAGTTAGCCAGCCTGGGAGTGGGTCCCAGGGTGGTAGTCTGGGTAGCGAACTGGCTGCACAACAGGACACAGAAGGTAATAGTGAATGGAACACATTCCGAAGAAAGGGGGGTTACTAGTGGAGTACCTCAGGGCTCAGTACTGGGTCCAATCTCTTTAACATCTTTATAAGTGACATTGCAGAGGGTCTGGAGGGAAAGGTATGCCTCTTGCAGATGACACAAAGATCTGTAACAGAGTTGATACACAAGAGGGGTAGAAAAGATGAGAAGGGACTTGGCAAGGTTGGAGGAATGGTCAGACATATGGTAACTTAGATTCAATGCAAAGAAGTGCAAAGTAATGCACCTGGGAAACAAAAACCCAGGAGAAGAGTACACAATAGCAGGGGAGGTACTAACAACAACAAAAATGGAAAGGGACCTGGGAGTAGTCATATCAGATGACCTAAAGGTGGGTAAGCAATGTGAGAAGTCAGTAAGGAGAGCCAGGGGGATACTGGGATGCATAGGAAGGGGCATCACAAGTAGAAAAAGGGAAGTGATTATCCCTCTATACAGACAGTTGGTGAGACCCCATCTGGAGTACTGTGTGCAGTTTTGGAGACCTCATCTACGCAAGGACATAGACAGGATGGAAGCAGTCCAGAGGAGGGCAACTAAAATGGTGCAGGGTCTACATCAGAAACCATATGAAGAGAGACTGAGAGAGCTTAATATGTATACCCTTGATGAAAGGAGGGACAGGGGGACATGATAGAAATGTTCAAGTACCTCAAGGGAATCAACAAAGTCCAGGAGGGTAGCATCTTTCAGAAAAAGAGATGTGTAAGAACAAGGGGGCACAGTTTAAAGATAGAGGGGGGACGGCTCAGGGGTAATGTGAAGAAATTATTTTTCATGGAGAGAGTGGTGGATACATGGAACAGCCTTCCTGAGGAGGTAGTTGGGTCTAAAACAGTAGGGGAATTCAAACATGCTTGGGACAGACACAAAGCAATTATAGTGTGGGGTTGCAGGAAGCAGGCTGTTGGTTAACTAGAATCTGCAGCTTATCCAGTAGGTAGGGAAATGGGCAGACTGGGTGGGCCAAGTGGTCCTTTTCTGCCGTCAAAGTCTATGTTTCTATGTTTCTATGTTTATATTGTGTTGTGCATTTTACAGTAAGTACAATTTGTAATATGTCAATTTGAATGTGATTTGTGAAATGTAATTGTGTGAATGATTCTGGAGTGCCCTTGAAAATGAGCAACTGTGCCTTTGGGGCTGTACCTGGTTAACAAATTTTAAATAAACAATTACAAAGAAAAATAGAGTAGGTCAAAATGTTCACTATTACGTGCAATACTCTACTGTTTTAACAAAGGCGATGTACATTTAAAAACTTAGAATTATTTAAGCATTATTGGAAAGTAGTTCTAAAAGAGACAGCTTGTGTCAAAAAAAGTGCATCTCAAAAAGCATTAATGTTCCCAGAGCAGCAATGCAGTATACATACCAAAAGCTGTGGCATACCAGTTTACATTTAATTATTCATGTAAAATGTGTGACTAGGAAAGACTCACTGAGCCGAGGTTCATTGCCTGGTGTAACCCAGGTGGAAAGATGCAAAGGAGAGAGCAGGTAAGGAGAGTTAAAATAAAAAAGAAAAACAATATTAAAATACATTCAATAAGAAATTTAGTGAAAATACAATATACAGAGGCTAGGGGAAATCAGTGAAGAAAGAATACTGTGACTGAATATTAAAAAGAAAGGTCAGTCCATTTTGATCTGAGAAAGATTCTCTAGAATCAGGTAGATGCTGTAAGGATAGGCAACAGGTCCACAAGGGGAATCATTTAAGTCTGACTCTGTTTGTGGTCTTCCAGCAAAGACTTCAATGTCCAGATCTTGTTTTCCACTTTGATGGGCAATGGAAAACAGTTGATGATCCTGGTGCTAGTGAACAGTATGCTGGCTTTCTTATTCTGAAAGTTGATTTTTAATGAATATAAATAATTGGACAAGTCAGGTAGTTTAAAGATTTGTCATTCACTTTACTGAAAATATAATTTTTCTCTACTGGCTGCTGACTTCATACTATCACTGAGTATAATACTGTGATCTTCTAGCTCATTAGAGGTTGGGCTACATCTTGATCTTTTCTTTATATAACTGCTAACATTCAGTTCTTTTTTTGATTCCTTATTGTGTGGCAATGTTATCCCACATCATGTAGCATCATGCCTTGTAATGTCCCCACATTAGGAGTGCCATCCTTCATCTTGCTTCTTAGCCTTTTGTCCCCCATCTGTGAGAGAACATGTGAGAAAGAAACAGAATGTGGGGCACAGTTATTTCATAGCAACAGAGGTTCAGAACACTGTAGAAATAGATGAGACATTGCTACATAGTATTGCGGTAACAAGAAATTTAGCACCTATCTTGTTCACCATCCTGCAACATGGCCGTGACTATGCCAACTCTGAATATGGACATGCATCCAATCATATCAGCTGGAATGCTACCCCTACGCATGCTTTCCAATCCATGTAATTCTCCCTCAAAAATCTTTCTAGTCATGCTTTGTAAGCTTCAACATAGCTAATGTCCTGGCAGGCTATTCCAAATATTGTCCACTCACTGTGTGATGCAAAATTTTTCCTCATCTTGATCCCAATCTGGCTTGAGTGCATGGTCTGTATTTCAGCTTGCACACTACAGTTCAAAAATCTGTACCTGCTCTACCCAGGCTATCCTCTATAGTATTCACAGCACAGCAATAATTTCTATCTCAGTGTTCACTCCCCTAGATTAAATAACGAGTATGTCCTGTCTTTCCACATAGCTCTTGTCCTTTAAGCTGCAAATCAGTTTGGAGACCTTGTATTGGATTCATTTTAGTCTATTCAGTGTCTCTTTGGTACTGCAATGATTAGAACTGTATTCGGTGTTCCAGATATGGGCTAAGACCTTGTTTAGAATTGTCTTCTTCCTTACCTGCTCATTACCTCCTCCTCATGCATCACAAAATTGAATTTGCTCTGTTGACTGTAGCAGCATACTACCTGCCGGGTTTCAGCTTACAGTCCACTATTACTCTAAATCCTTTCCCTAAATTGTGCTGTCCACTACTGCACCACACCTGCGTATAAGTTCAACTTGGGTTTCTCACATCTAGATGTAGTACCATGCATGTCTTTAGATTAAATATAAGCTCCCATTGTTTTACCTATAGCCCTAATGTATACAGGTCCAACTGTAATGCATCCCACCTTCTGCCACATTCTTTCTTTCTGCCAGTTTACTGCCACCAGCAAACCTTACATGGGTTTTTAATGTGATGCAGTGTGAAAAGCTCATGATTCATAGTTACTGTATGTAGGTTGGATCTCTCCCTTTTCTTTAAGAGGGTGATGGCATTGGCCATTTGTCAGTTACCTAGCATTGTCCTTGTCTGTAAGGAGTCCTGAAAGATATCAGCAAAAAGCTCTGAAGAGAACAAGTGCAGCATACCCACTGGGAGTCTTCTTGCAAACATTACAAGTCCTGATCAGGAAATATTCAAAGGAGCTTTATTTACCAAAAGTAATTGCACTTAGCACTAGGTACTGACAGGTTCCTAGCTGTTCAGTTTCAGACTTTTATCAGGGGGTGGCGCCATAAGTGAGTGACAGCCTTTTTAAGTCATAGTAGCTGCTGATGTCACTATCAACAGAATGTGACATCTCACATACAGTGACAACTACTGGATACTTGTCACAGTCAAAAATCAGTTGTAATTATGTTTTTTCATATCATTAATTGCTTTACTTTAGTGTAACCCACTACCACCACCATGCTATGCAAAATTATTTGTGTGTAATCCAGGTAGTTCATTTAGAAAAATTGTAGGGGCCGGGGGATACAAAAGAAAATGAAAAGGGGCTTGAAAATACAAAAAAAGTCGGGAAAGTATATACAAAACCAAGTAGTGCACCACAGCATCTACTTAGAAAACATCAAAGACTAAACTCATAAACTTATAAGTAAAACGTATAGGCCTCTAAGATGGAGTTTTCTGAAAAACTTGAAAATGTCTATTTTTAGTTTTGTCAGGAGGGCTCTTAGGGAAGAATGACAGTTCTTTACTTAGTACACTTTCTTGTTATTAGGTTAATGACTGTTTGAGTCACTATTTTTGCATTGCTATTCTCAAACTGTACTTTCCTGCTACTTCCTCTCCTGCCCTTCGTTGTTTTTCTGTTTGACAGTATGCAAAAAAATAAATAAATAAATAAAATGGAGTTAAATATCAACACTCAGAAATCCAAGACTGTGATCTTTGGTGGGTCCAGCCCCAAATACAAATAGAAGAGTGACTCTTTGTCCTTAGAGGTGGTGAAAAAGTACTGCTATCTTGGTCTTACCTTCTCCCAAAATTTTTTTTTGAAGTCTCATTATGACATGCTTTTAACCAAGGCCAAAATGACAATGCTGGGCTTAAAAAGATTTAATAACTTATATGGGGCAATTCAATTGGACCTTTGCTGAAGGTTACAGAGGTCAAATACAATATGCATTCTCTATGGAGCCAAGTTATGTGCTTTATCTTTCATTGAAATTGAGAGAAAACAGCCACCCATGTGCTCTGTGTAGGTTTGGGATTTATTAAATATTTTTTGTCAGACCAGAATTAGGATTTACTAGTTTACAAACTCTGGTGGACTCCAGGATTGTTAATTATTGGAGCAGACTAAATAAATTACCACAACATAGACTAACAAAACAGTGCATGAAAGAAAATATGTTTTGGGAACACGTCTTGGGTTGTAAACAATCTTCCTGGTTATGTCATCTTAAAAACTTACTAAAGACATACAGACTAGAAGACCTGCCTAGATATACCAGCAGAAATATCACTACTGTATTAGTGATAAATATAAACCTTATTTCTAAAATGATCTTGGCTCATTTTAAGGCTAGGGATCTGGACTGTGTTCAGTCTTCCAGATATGCCAGGTGGTATAGCGTAAACAAGTGGAGACACATGTTCATATTCTGTTTGGACATCCTGGAGGGCCCAACTAGCTGAAGGTCTTGTGCTCGATACAAAACAGAACTTTTTTAATCAAACATTTTGTCTGCCATGTTTGACAAGTCCTCCTTTCCACAAGGTCATTGCTGTTACTGTAACAAAAGGGATAAATAAGACCTACCTCATGTTATACTATATTGTATATGGCATCAAATAGTGAGAAAATGGTGGATTTAGCCCATAACTGAATCTTTGCAACAACTCAATGAAAATACTATTATTAGCATTTCATGTACTGCTGAAGATGATTTCATCATCTTGAGGGTGGCTAATTTTTCAGTTACCATTCAGAAAGTTAGGAATAGGCTGATTAAGAAAAACTCTTTCTGTCCTGTTACATAACTTCAGGTTTCTCTTGAATGCTGATTCATTTTGTATATAATTTTTAACTTGTATGTAATTTTTAAAATTTGTAATGATCATTTGTACTGATTGAACAATTCAATTTCTACTACCTGCCTACCAACCAGCCTGTTTTATGATGCCAAAGTATGTCAGACTAGGGGGAGGAGACCGATTGCAGAACCTACTACATAGAGAGACATTTAACATTTTTACTTTACAATATGTAAATCCAGTAGGAGTTTATGAACCATGGGACTTGAAGCCCTTTTTGGAGTAATGCCACTGTATCCAGAGTGCTCCTGGGTGGGTAGAGGTTGTAGGTGATGTTGTTTATAGACAACTGATGAACTAAGAAGATTTAAGTAGGTATTTCCAGAAAAAATACCTGGACTACTTTATACATTCAGGCTTAATACTATGTCTTACTTAATTACAAAGGTTTTAAATTAGAGGGAGCAGACTGATAAAACATTTTCATCATCATGAAATATAGAGCAACCAAGAGTAGACCCATAGTTTCAAAATAATGTAATGTCCCTGCCAAATCAACAAGTCATTACTAAGAGGGTTTTTCTGTAAACATTTACACACTGAAATCATTTATTTGTACATATTTTTTCATAGTTTATTTCAACTAGATAGTTTGCTAAGTCATTTAGTACTACTTTATTTTCTGAATTAGAAAGTAAATCTAACATAAATTTAGGAGGAAAAATCATATAATTAATATGTTCTCCAAAGTATGTGTGTCGAAGACCTGAATATCATAGACAGTGATGGGTCACATAAATAAGGTCCTCCTCCTCATTTAATGGGCAGTAATATATTGTCCTATAATAATTTCCTTTATTATATCTATTTTCCAAAATGTTACTAGGGAATACCTCAAATCTGAACTGAGTCAGAATAAATCTATGTTTTGGTGACTGGGCAACATCCAGATAGAATTTCAGGTTATGTTCCTTGGTGTTAATTACTAGCCAGGGAGCATCTTTCAAATTTTTAACCTCTTCGAGGTCTTTTCTTTGATTTTATGCTGTGTATGTTTGGAAATACCTTTTAAGTAGTCCGAATTCAAATGCATATTGCTATTCACCCAAAGGTTTAGCTGATTGAGACCATACTTTCTTAGAAGGGAATTAACTGTCTCCAGCCAGCTACCCTTATAATATATAAGTAGATTTTTCTTTTCAAAAAAGTTTTTCCCAAGATTGTATTGTTATTTTCCAAGGTTAATTTAACCCAGTAGTTTATCATGCTTATGTGTACAAGGTATTCAAATCTTACTTGTCCTAGTTCTGTCCTTACTAAAGTACTAGGGGCACTTGAAGGTAGTCTTAATATCTACTTATATATTTTATTCGGCAAGGATTCACTTTGCTGAACATTTTCTGCTCCCCATACTTCTGTAACATACAGGGCTTGACTAATTATCTTGGCATTAATTGCTTTAATCATGGGGGAGAATGCCAATCCACCATCTATCCTGTTGAATCTTTTAAGGACCTTTACAGAGCTATGCAGCTTTTTTGTCCAATTTACATGCCTTGACCAACCAAAGTTGCTATTGAAAATTTCCACAGATATGAACATTCCTGGATGAATTCCATTTTTTTTGTTTGTAAGTACTAGTTCCCTATATTTCTTGGGAGGGCTAAAGATCTTTATTTTCATGTTGTTTGTATTTGACTTCAAATTGTGTTTGGAGCAAAGTGCATCTAACTTCATTAGTGCTCTCTGTAGACCTAATCTGGTTGTAGAGATTATTGCTAAATTGTCTGTGTATGCAAAAACTGGAATCCTCTGTTGTAGAATTGTAGGAGAATGAAATGCCTGATTATCTAGTGGTATAAAGATGTCATTAATATATAAACTGAACAGAGTCAGGGCTAATACACATCCTTGTCTGACTCCCACTTTTGTGCTAATCTTCTTGGTATGGGCACCGGTTTTAGAGTATTTAATTTTGGTCCATGTATGTGTATATATAGAGGATAATGTATGGTCCTCTATTGGTAATCGGTCTGTTAACTATCGAGAGGTTGCCAGGGCGACTGTGTAAACCTCGAGAGCGAAGCTGGAGAGGTTTATGTCACCATGGCAACCTTGAGACGGTTAACAGTGACCGGTTGCCGATAGAGTGACCATACATTATTTTTTATAGTGTATGGTCCCACTTAAAAAGTAAAACGGCTGCTTTCTTTTGGAAAAAGTCACTGCCATGGCCATTCAGTCCTTCCCTAACCACTGCATTCATCCGTCGGTTCCCATCTAAAAAAAAGGTATGCACATGCGCAGACCAATTGCTTTTAACCTATCGATGTGACGTAGCATCGATAGGTTAACAACATTTCTATGTCACATCGATAGGTTAACAACCTTAGGAAATGAGGATTTCCTAAGGTTAACAGCATTCTATAATACATTATAGCCTTTTTATTAATAGTATTAGATTTTCAAGGCCTAGTTGTTCCATTTTCTCCCACAAGAGAGATCACAAAATTGTGTCAGATGCCAAGGTAAAATCTACAAAGGCTAAAAATAACCTTCGTTTCTTTACTTTACAATATTCTTCTGTCAGGTGGAAGAGAAGGAAGACCTGTGTTCTTGTACCTGTGCCCTTCTTAAATCCTGCTTGAAGTTCTGCAATTATCCCTGACAGCCTATTTAATAGCACCCTTACATATATTTTTGCCATACCATCTAACAGGCTGCTAGGCTTGTAGTTTGCAGGGTCTGAGTAGGATAATTTTTGCATTCACTTACACATGCGCAAGGAACATTTTGGGACAGTACAACTTTTTGGAGGTGGGTGACTCTCCAGTCAAATGCAGTACTCAGTGTAGTGGCCATGACTGTACTGTACCAATGGATGTGTGTGCTGTCTATGACAGCAGTTTGGCTGCAGTGGTCTTTAGTTGAAAGAAAAGCACTGCTGCAATCAGTGGTGGTAACGTGTGTGTATTTAGCATATTGACATCACCCTTTTGACCCTCCTGCACATCGTAGTCCCAAACACTGACATCAGGGGCACCCAATCCCCCTGTTGGCATGCCCCCTCCCCAGTTCATTTGCTAGTGGGGGAGCCCAATCCCCATCAGCATAATGTCTCCCATATAATATTTGTGTGCTGAGTGGGTGCCCAATCTCCCTCAGCATCCCTGTTGGCTCCAGCCCCCCAAACACCCAGGTGGCATGATGGGAGCCCACCCCAGCATGCCAAATGTACCTGCAAAAAAGAAAAACCTTCCTGCAATTTTTTTTTGTGTGTGTGTGTTTAACCTGTAAAGAAAATGGTCCCTCACTGTCTGCGGTGCCCTTCCCCCAACATACACTCACCCTCTGTGCACCCCAACTCCCCACATCTCCTCACCCCATAGTTACCTCCAGAGCCCAGCATGACAATCTTTGGTGGAGTGGGAACTCGTCTGCATTCTTCAAAGCAGACCACAAACTGAAGAAATACCGGTAAGTTGTATAATGGTATAAATGGGGGGGGGGTTCAACTTAGGTGGCTATCTCAGCCATTTTTGCAACTTTTGACTCCAAATTTTCAACATGGGATTCTTGGGACCCCACCTCATAACTCAGTCACTGTCATTTCATTATTCAGTCCCAAAAGGTGATTTTGCAGTCACTGTGAGGAATCACCTTTTGGGACTGGTTAATGAAACAACAGTGTCACTGTTCATGTGGTGGGCTCCCAAAAAGCCTATGCTGCAAATTTGGTGAAAAAATTCAAAAAAATTACTGCGTTATGAGCATGCATTGCACAGTTTCTATGCACTCTCGTAACTTCAAGAATTTTTCATATTTTCACTCCAGATTTTCAGCATTGCCATTTATTCACATTTCCTTATGAACAGTACAGCTGTAATTTTTCACATCCTGCCCACAATGTGTTTTTGCACATGTGGTACACAATGATACGGTCACTGTGAGAAATCAACTTTTGGGACAGATTAAGAAAATCACAAGTGACACTGTTCATGAGCAGAGGTCCCAAAATGCCTATGTTGAAAATTTGGTGAGAAAATTCCACAAAATCACTGTGTTACAAGCATGTGTTGTGCAGTTTCCATGCACACTTATAACTTTGAGAATGTTTAATATTTTCACTTTAGATTTACAACATTGCCATTTTTCACACCTCCTTATGAACAGTACATCTGTCATTTTGCACATACTGCCCAAAATATGTTTTCACACCTGTGGCGCACAATGGCGTGGTCGCTGTGGGAAATCAATGTTTGGGATAGATTAATAAAATCACAATGACACTGTTCATGAGCGGAGGTCCCAAAATGCCTATGTTGAAAATTTGGTGAAAACATTCCACACAATGACTGCTATTAGCGTGCATTGTGCAGTTTCCATACACGCTCAAAACTCTGAGAATTTTTAATATTTTCACTCCAGATTTACAACATTGCCATTTGTTCATACCTACTTACTACTTGGTCGACTACTAATGAGCCCAATTTATAGAGGAGCTGCTCAGCAGTTTAAAAAAAATATAACAAATTGCTGTCTCATCTGTATGTTGCTGCTTCTAATCTGGTCTGTGTGGAGAGTGATGTTGTTTTGCTACTTTTCTACTAGGACACTTATTCAACTGGCTGTCAGTGAATGCACTGCTGCTGGGAATGAAAGTCAATAGTGCTTTGGCAATTTGCTGTTTTCACATGCCTGCCCCCATCTAAATAGCTGTTGTTTCTTTTGGCCCTGCCCTGCAGCCTTTTCAGGCTGTTATTTATAAATGTTGCTCTGCTGAATTTGGGGGTGCTGTTTTCACATGCCTGGTCTAAATATGGTAGTTTCCTTTGGCCCGCCTGTGCAGCCTTATGAACTGCAGGTCGTTTCCTCCAGTATTGCAATGAAAATTGCTGAACATAAAGTACCATAAGTGCCAAACACCACTGCAGATACCTGCAAGTGAATGATCAGCATTGCCAAATGCTTGTTTATGTATAAGTACAATGAGACTCCTTAACAATTAATCTAGTACATATGTATATACATAGCAGCTTTGTTGAATAAATCAGCAAGAGTTGGTGACCACCAGTCCAGATTTATATTGCAAAAGTCAATTGGGATGTTGTCAGGCCCTGGGGCTTTATTTTTCTTAAAACTACCAATGGCTGCCTTTGCTTCTGATGCCATAAACCCACTGAAATCTTCATTTAGTTCTATTACTCCCTCCTGTTCAACAGAGACAGCTTCCTGAAAGATAATTGCAAAATAATCCTCTTATATACCAGGAGCAATATATGTGTCAGTTTGAGTTTTATATGTACAGGTTCCTCTGGCTACCAGGATCCATTTTTATCATCTTTCTCCCTTATTGCTTCCAGCATGGAGTCCCATAGTTCCTTTTGATGCTGCATACGTTGATTATTTACAAAATTGTTATATTGTTTCCTTGTTTTATTGAGTTCTTTTAGGTTCATAGCAGTGTTTTTTTTTTACTTTCCTGATTAATTTAGAAAGATTTCTTTTTTCCACCCTGCAGTTTTTATAGAACCAGTTATCATATTTGATTTTCCTTTTATTTCTTTTTGTACCCTGGATATTTGCAAAGGACTGATAATTTGTCACAATTTGTTTATAAATATCTTCTGGCTCCAAGAAATCTTCAATCAGAGGACAGTCTCAAGATTAAATGTTCACTTAAATTTATTACATTACTATGTATTTTAGTGTCCCAGCATATTTTATTATTGACTATCTCAATATTTTCATTTCTTTGGGCTTTTACACTGAGTGTCCCATTTTCTATGGATTACTACTCGTAGATGATCACTCTCTGTTCTGTAAATTACCTTTAAATCTTTATATTTATGGTAGTCATATAGTGTTACTAGAGTGTAGTCTATTGTTGTAGCCCCTCTTGCATTTATACAAGTCATTTTACCCTTACTAACTGATGGTGTCTCCCATTTAATATTATCAGTTGCAAGGAATATAACTGGTATTCCATCTGTTTATGACTATCAGTATTTATCTTTGGAGGTTCTAATTGGTATATTCGAAGAATGAAATAATGCACTATTTGGTTCTTGTGAAAGTCTCTTCCCATATCAAATATTAAGATCCCCCATTAATAGAATTTCAGTATGTGTACAGTATTTTCATGTAATTGAGATTTTATATCCTGTGCTATATTTTTACATAACTTATCATACAGTGGGGATTTTACAGTAGGGTTATATACGTTAACCACTAATAATGTATTTTCATTTACTTTTGGCTTGACAACTATGTAATTATGCTTTATTCTATATTCAATTACATTTAGATAGTCATTAATTTTAATGTACACTGCTAGACCTCCCATACTTCAGCCCATTTTTTTATGTGTAATGGCTGGAGATTATGTCATGCTAAACCCATTAATAAAAATATTTTCCAATTGATCTGTATCATGCCATGTTTCCTGAAAAAAGTAAAATATCCATCTCACCAATGTATTTCCTGAATTCCTCATCTACAAATTTACTCTGTAACCCTGCTATATTCCAGGGTAAAATTAATAAGTTATTATATAAATTCCTAGATAAAAAATGTTGGCACTAGTATTCAGTCATTCATTATCTTGGTGTATCTGATTCTCTCTTTCTACAGTTCCCTTAGTCAGTCACAATTTCTCTTCCCCAAGAACCTGAAAGCTATTTTTGTCTAAACGTTGTAGACTATTTTTTGTTGGTCAGGTTCTTGTAGGGGCATTTGTTCCACTTGATGAGAGTTTACCTCCAATATGGCTGCAAAATCCACTATTAAAATGCCCAGTTTGTCCAGTTTAGGACTAGCTTCTGAGATATGTTGAGCCAGGATTTAGTTAATCAAACTTAAATCTAGTTGATCCCCTTGTGATCAGCATTTATGGGCTCTTTGCACCTGTACAATATCATCCTCATAAAATTCAATCCCGAAGATGTTTTTCATTAGATGAGTAATCATAGTTTTCAGTTTTCCCGTAGAATCAATTTCAACATAAGATACATCAACTATAGACAGTATTCCAGTATATCTGGAGGAATTTCAGTATAACAATCATACATATAAATATGATGGCAGAACAGGGTTGCCATGCCTACCCAAACATGATTAATAGCTCATGTAATGAATAACATTTGAGCAAGTGTGTGGCTAAATCTGATTTATTTTTATCCCAAACTCAATAATCATATTACAGTAGTAGCTATAGGGTAATCCATAGATACTTTATATTCAGCTAAAATGCTAGAATTCCTCCATACATACTGAGCCACTCTTGGTTGACTGAAATATAACAGAATACAATTATTTGTGCATACATCATCTGCTCTTCTTGCATCAGTTATGTCTAATAACATCACAACTAGGCCCAGAAATTCTATATATATCATATGCCCCAGCAATCTCAGAACCAACTGATTCTCATGTGGATCCACATCTATTCCTCTCAGTATTATTATTGCTTGTTCTTTTTCTAGGGCATAGTCAGTTGTAGTACTAGGGGCTAACTGTGAAATTAATTGAGCCTTATCATCTTTTTGTTTTGAGAAACCTGTCTGCCAGATGCCTTTAACTGAATATTCAATTATGTCTTATTTGTGGTTGCCTGCTTTCCAAGTTAAATCAGGTTTATTTCCAGATAATTTACTTCTAGCTTTCTTTTCATCTGGGTTAATCTTATTTTTTATGTTTTCTTCAAGTTCTTCCTGTCTTTTTTTGGTTCTCACATTTCCAACATAGATCTCAGTATCCACTAATGTATCACTGTTAACATTTTGTACTTCCTGAATAGTCTTAACTTTTCCTTTTGATTTCGGGTCTGTTTTCTCTTCTAAATTTGTTTTAGGTTCAATTATATCATTTGCTGCACCCCTAAGAGAATTTCTGTGCCCATTTTGCTATTTTTTTGGAGCCAAAAGATCCTCCAAATGAGCTGCATTTGTTGCCACTTCTTCCATTAGTTGTGTAAGATCCCTTCTTAAAATAATCAGTTGTTCCATTAAGGCAACACACGCTACATGGGAGCTTTTTAGGGCTTCAATCAAATTTGGGTCCAAAAATGGTGTATAGGTAATTTGTTTTTCTGCTTTTTCCTTAATTTATTTTCTCTTTCAGCTAATTCTTTCAGTCCAAGTATTGTTCCTTGCATTTCTACAATAATTTCTGTTATTTCATGTTCCTTAACTTCTATTACACATATACAGTAACAAAGCAGAACAATGTAAGACAGGATAAACACAAAAAAAAAACCCTCAAACAGTGTGTACATAGTATCTAGGCATAATAGAAACATATCTATGAAGCTATCACAAAAGTACAAGCCAGGGTTTTTAAAAATAACATTGCTACCAGGAAAATAAACAATATACGAATGAACTAGAGTGCTATATAATAAGAAAAGGAAAATGCTAAATGTTCAGAACTGAAAGGAGGGGTACAAGGCAAGCAATAGGAGAAAGGCAATAGAGCCATCTTTTGTTTATTTATTCAGTCTCAGATTACAATACCTTTGAGTGCAAAGCACTCATTTACAAAGGTTCCAAGTTGGAGGGGGAGGGTGAACAAACATACAAAGGTGGTAAGACAAAGATTTTGTATGAACAAATATAATGGTACATTATTTGTACTGTATACTTATCTAAAACTTTAGAAAGAGAGTTGAAGCAGAGGGAAAGAGGTACAGAAATGAGTGGTGGGGGTAGGCAGCCAGCAGGCCTTGTCATGACAAGAGAAGAATAAGAGAGGAGAGGTTATAGTAAAGGTAGGGAAGGTGATACTTGGGGGTGAGGGAGAGAGGGTTTGTTGAAACACAGCAGCTGGTGGAGGTATTAGGCAGATCAGTCACAGGAACTCTTAGCCATGAAATACTGATAAAGCATGTGCTAGAAATGGTCAAGTTCTGGTAAGGTTGAGATATCTTTGGGAAGAGTATGGAAGCCAAGTGGTGCTCTGTAAGCAAATGAGCACTGTTCTTGAGATGTCCAGCACCTAGGAACATGCAGATACTGGTGGGCTGAGCTTTGTGTGTACTGAGAACTATGGTGGAGGCTTAAGAGGTTGCTGGTTCCCGGGGGTAGGAGGCCAAGAAGTGCTTTTTTAGCTAGCAAATATGTTTGGTACTATATCTTTCCACTTAGCTGAAGCCATCCTGTGTGAGCGTACAAGTCAGAGGTGTGGGTGAGGTATGCATCACCAGTAAGAAGCCTACATGCCTTATTTAATGCTATGGATATTCTCTGGAGAGTGGAATTTGTAGCAGCACCATAGATAACCAGGCCATAGTTGACAGTAAGCAAGACAGAGCTCGAAACTGCAGTTCTGAGGGCTTCGGGCATCAGGCAGTGTTTGTGTTGGTGGAGTAGACCAATCTTGGTGTTAACCACCTGGGCAACATTGTCAATGTGCTGTGTATAAGAAAGTGAGCATTCAAGGGTTACTCTCAGGTGCTTAAAATGTTGGATTTGTTCAAGTGATGCTCTCATACAGTTCTTAATGGTGAGGGGCTGAGATTCATGTTTATTGCAGGTGCTGCTGAACATTAAGACTTTTGTTTTTTTTTGTAGTTGAGGATCAATTTTTAAGAGTTCAACCAGTTCTCTACTTCATTAAAACTATGCTGTAGTTGATATTCCAGTTGCAATGGGTCAGGGTTACTGGTAAAGATGACAGCATCATTGGCATACAGGAGTATCCTTTGTTGACAGGCCTGATGGAGGTTATTGAGGTAGATGCTGAAAAGTAGAGGTCCTAAAATAGAGCCCTGTGGCACTCCAGAGTGGACAGGCTGCTTGTCAGAGCTAACATTTGAAATCAAGACTGAAGGTGGTCATACAAGGAGGTGTAATTCACCCAATACCTTGTCTGAGGTGAGACGTCTAGGAAGGGGGGCTCCCAGAGGAGGTTGCAGTAAAGGCATGCAAATAGGAGTAGAAAGTGAGTGCAGGTGCAGCATCTGAGTAGCTATGTACAACATGGGGTCTACAAAGCAAGCTGATAGAGTTCAGCTAAAAATTCTGAGATGGAAGGAATGTTAGTGGTACACTATCTACATAGGAGAAGGCGTTTAGCCATGATGCTGGCATGGATCACCAAGTCAGTGTGTGACCTATGCAGGTGTTTAATTCCTTTGATGAATTTAGGTCTTTAATGTTTTCTAAGTAGGTACTCAGGTGGACTGCTTGGTCTTGTACAAGGTTTCCTGACATTTTTTGTATTTTCAAGCTCCTTTTCATTTTTTTATCCCCCCTCCCCAATTTTTCTAAATGTAATATTTTGGTTTATACACATGTGAACTATGCACATTCTGGTGCTGATGGTAGTTTGCAAGAAAGGTAATACAATTAGCTATATGAATAAATGTAATTGCAACTGATTTTTGAATGTGACAAATGTCCAGTAACTGCCAGCTTATGTGAGACATCCAACTCAGCTGATAGTGACATTGGCAGCTACTATTGATTAAAAGGGCTGTCTCTCAGTTACAGAGCCCATTCCCTGATGAAGATCTGAAGCCAAAGCATTGGGGCACCTGTCAGTACCTAGTGCTAATTGCAGTTACGTTTGGCAACTAAAGCTCTTCTGAATGTTTCCAGTTTGTGACTTGTAATTTTTTCAAGAAGTCTCCCAGTGAGAACACTGTACTTGTTGTTCTGTTAATGGTTTCCATGGGGACAGCTGTTCCCCACAGTGGCACTGTAGGCCAGCACTGGGATGCGTGGACTGTTTTCTGTTTGTTGATCAGTAAAAGGCCCAGCTGGTACTACTTTTGACTCAATTATTACAACCGAGATACTGTCAGGACCCTAGTATCTTAGATTCACTCCTTCTAATTATATACTAATTCTGGAATTATCACCACTGTCTCCTGTTGAATATGTTGTTGACTGAGCAACATGGATTCTTATAAATTTCTGATTTAAAATCTCGGTATTCAATTTTTTATAGGTAGATCCCAGTTAGAACAATGGACCTCTGTATGATACAGTGAGAGCTGGTCCTCCTAATGTAAAACAGCTGGGAAGCATGCCCCTCATTTTTACACTCAGATGCCCTTCATTATATCTTTAATGGAGCCCTTACTGCCACAGATTGTAAACTGAGATGTTCAAAATAAAGCAAATGTATACTGATGTATGCTTCTCAATCAACAGCAAACTTCACGAACATGAAATCACTCATTGCTACATTACTATAAGCTTCTATGTTAATTGTCAAATGTGCTGTGCATTTTGTCTGTTTTTCCATTATAACATCTAGCAAACAGTGGGACGTATGGATAGCATGCAGAATACCTAGAATAATTTCTTGAAATATACCCTACCAGCTGTTAGCTGTGAAATATCTAGATCTAGATGTGGGACACAACTGCTTGTTGTCAAATGTTTTACTGGGACAGATAATGTGGCATTGTTTGCTGTACTACAATTCCAAAAACAGTATGGCATCAAATGTCCCTTAAACTATAATTAAAGCAGACAAACATATCAACATTTTTTTAAATGCCAGATATACAGCAGATAACTAAGATAGTGCCTATAGATAGGACATCCCACACAAACCACAACATGTTGTGCCTTTCTGCTTCTTCAGGAGGCATGGGTGTCCCATAGGCAGGCATTGTCTTTTTTATCTAGTTTTGCATGTAAACAGAGACAGATTAAGGCATAGGCCAACAAGGCCCAAGCCTAGGATTCCTTCCTGCTGGGGAGGTGGGAGGAGCCCTGGATGGACAATCCTGACTACAGAAAGCATGCTCAGCTACTCTAATTTGTAATAATTCATGTCTGGGACACTACAGCTTAATCTCTGTAGTAAAGCACAGCTGCTCAAGCACCTGTTCACACTTTTTTAAGTGATTAACACCTCTTTGTTACATACATCCCATCTACCCCACCTGTAAAGAATACAATTTAACTGTAGTTACTGGAGTGCCAGGTTCACCTTATTTCCTAGCTGCAGTCTAATGGAGACATTACTAATTGCTGCAGTTTCTTTATTTATTTGTTTCTGCTCACTGTGTGCCTGCCCAGAGCTGGACACAAGCACCCCCAGTCTCAGCAGCTGCTGGGGCACCAAACTCAATGGGTTCCCAGTCTGACCCAGTTCAAAATATCAGGCTTCAAGATTGAAATGTTTTCATAATTACTTAGAAGTCCTGCTGTACCCTGTTTGAACAAGCATACAAGGGGAATCAGTGAACTTGGCAGAAGCTTACAAAAGACATCATAATAACATGAAGATTCCTGTCACAGTAAAGGGGTAATGGTCAGCAAGAATAACCTTGCTAGGGATCCCCTAAAACATAAAGCCACCTTCGTGCTAGACTGCTTGAATTTAAAGTCTACTGTGCCTTGATACTTTATCTTTAGTAAGTTGCAAGGGTTATTTATTAACATTTTACATTTATCTGGGAAATATACAAGGCCCGTGTTCCCCTATTGAAGGAAATAGTTTTCCAAGCCTCAAATGGATTGAAGAGATTAAAAAAGCTGGTGGCTATGCTGGTGTCTGCTGCCACATTTGTTCTAAGAAATGGTTGAAGTTCATACTGTTATAATTGTATATTTTTTTTTACTGTATGGTATGGCTTTGTACTTTAGTTGTTGTTTAGAAAATATTAGCACTTGCTGCTTAAAAATTTACTTGTTGGGTTATTAATAAAAATTGGGATACAAAAGATCTGACTGAATTTGGAAGCCTTCATGTCCCTTGTAATATGATGAAAACAAATAGCCATGCTGTAGAAGGAATGAGTTAGGACTAGAATGGATTGATTGTGATAAAGGATGGGGTAGAGTACCAGAAGGTTGAGATAGTGGATCCCTGACTCCTCATGGACCAGGGCATGGCAGGGCACTGCAGATATTCAAGAACTGCCATACCCCACCAGAACCATACACCATTTACTTCTGGCACTGACATCTGCTGGTATGGCTCCATCCCATTGTGGAAGCTCTAGAGCTGGTGGAGGGTTGATATGGCCCTGAAGATGCCACTATGGATTTGCAGAGGGGGTACATAGTTGTAAATACTGTTCTTAGGGCAGCATAGCATCCACACCTTCCACTGGCCCTACATGCTACAGAGCTTGTCCATGAATTGGGTCATGCCTACCCCCGGTCCACCCTTTTTCAACTACCCATGTAGCCTTGCACATGGCTAGGGATCAGGCACAGCCATGGCACAGAAGCAGTTTCATGGATGTCATGTAGTTCCCTATAGGTGAGTCTCATGTATGAAGGGAGTAGTTCACAGCTTTTCACAATCCTCCACACATGTGGAAGGGCTGGGAGCCTTTGTGGATTTTCCTTAAGGGTCATGGCCCTATCTGTGGGGGCCCCAGATTTTTCTCAGGCCTAGGGTTCCAGTTACAGGTTGCTCATACATAGGAATGGTTTACTTCTCCTTTAATTGGCCTTGCATGTAAATAAATATTTGCCAAACTGATCTGCATGAATTACCTTTTGACATAGCAGGTGCCAGGCTAGTAATTGTTTGAGCTTCTCTTTGCACTGAGCACAGCACTTTCTTGGAGCAAAGTTTACTTTACTCACTATTTTGCAATTTCCTCTACTTGGCTGGAGCAATGAAACAAGGAAACATAGATTTTGATAGCAGATAAGGACTACTTGTCCCACCCAGTTAGTTCATTTTCCCTACCTACTGTAATACTGCAGACCCTATTTGATCTCCAGCTTAGCCAGCATTAACTTTGTTCAGTGCTCCCTCTGTGAGGTAAATGAAAATGAGGAAATGTTGGGCTCTGCAATGCAGCAAGCTTATCTATATAGACCAGATACAGAAGGGTTAAAAACTGTTTACAAGCTTTTTAATATAATTAAGATCAGCTTCTGAAATACAAAGAAACAGTTCTAAAAGAAAATGTTACACATGGGGTTTATTTACTTAATTACTTAAAGTTTTTCACTGCAGGAATAATCTCCTGAGCTGTACAAACTTGTTTCCAATTGAGTAGTGGGGACTGAAGGGCATAGTTATAATTTTTAAATAATTTGCTCACAGCATGGTCAATGTTTGTCAGTCTTTATGGCAGTGAAGCAAGGAGGACACTTTTAAGAAAGAAAGAAAGAAAGAAGAAAGAAAGAAAGAAAGAAAGAAAGAAAGAAAGAAAGAAAGAAAGAAAGAAAGAAAGAAAGAAAGTGTATGTAACTGTATCCACAAGAATAAGGGGTGATATGATAGCAGAGTTTATATTTTTAAAAGGCTTTGATAAGGTAGATAAAAGTAAGTTGCTTTATTTTTTTGTTATAATATGATGGCTGAACACAAAACATGTGCCACATTATAAAGGTGTTAGGTTAATTGCTGTACACCCACCCGCCTCCCGTGTAGCATAGAACACTTGACATTTTATCTATAGAAAGATTAATTTAGATCAGTTATGGTACCCAGTGATATCAGTTGAGCAGAGACCTGGATTGATGTTTTCCATTTAGGCCTTCCACTCAGTTGATATTGTCAGGTTCCATAAATGTTAAGTATTTAAAAAATATTTGATATGTAAAAGGCAACAGCATTAACAATGGAACCAGAATACGGAAAATCATTATATACAAATAGATTGTGAACTTGAAATTATATTTCGTCCCAATAATCTTCGAAGTCAGAATAAACTGGTGGTGCTAATGGCTAATACCACCAAGCGAGATAATTATTCTACCATGAGAGTGGCAAAAGCTTGGAACAGTTTGCCCCAACATGTTGTTGATGCACCAAACGTTGACATATTCAAATCCAGACTAAATATATTCCTAGGCTGGAACCACAGAGAAAACTAATACACCCACAGTGTTGTGGGAGGCATTCCAGATGGGTGCAGCCTACTTATGTCTTCACAAACCAAGTAAATCTAAAGAAAACAAATGTGTAATTATACTTAAAAAAAATCCACAAGGTATATGTTCCTTTTTTGTTATAGCGTTAAGGTAATCCAGAAGTTGGTTTACCTATGTTAACCTAACCCAAGAGGCAAATAGCCTATAGCTGAACCTCATGCCTCATGACCCCCAGGGTCAGGTTATCTTACATTCATCCAACCCCTGTTTATGTCTTAATGTTTAAAATTTGTTCCAATCACGACAGCCCTTAGAAATGGGATCACGGCTGCATTCCCATAGTGCATCAAATCCATCAACAACAAGATGCCTTGCTGCAGAACTTTGTGATTCTTTGAATTAATGTAGTCATTTGGATAAAATGACAAAAACAACTGCAGGTAAACTAGAGTGCGGCCTGTTTTTCACCCCTTAGCTACTCACCCACAGGGAGCCCCATTCGCAGTTGCAAACAGTGTCACAAAGTGGCTGATGCAAGAAAGCAGGTAGGGACAGCCATACAAATGGCATTTAATGACATTCACAGAAGTGTGAAGGCCCTAACACAGTTGATTACAGGCTTCATTGACGCAGCCTCAAAGGAAAGGAGCACTCCAAAATGATATGAATATATGTTAAAGATAGCATTTTATTGTTGCAAAAATTCCAACAGAAACCCTGTGCTTGACTTAGTACCTTTAAGAGGGTATATATACCTTTGAGGCACAAAGCAAGCGCAGGGGTTTCTGTTGGAATTTTTGGCAACAATAAAATGCTATCTTAGCATATATTCATATCATTTTGGAGTGCTCCTTTCTTTTGTTGTACTGATTTGAGGTTAGCAACATCTGTTGGGAGCACCACCTCGCTAGCTGAGTGCTGCTCAAAAAACTGTGTTTTGACATTGACACAGCCTCCCTTCCCTCTAGAAGTTTTACAGCTGGGGTTAAGGGGGCTATAGTAATATAATTGAAACACAACTTCCAGCAGAGGAAGCACTTTGGGGAAGGGAAAATTCTAAAAGAGTGGTTGTATAGATGGATGAGTATAGGAAGGAGGTAGCCATGGGAATACCAGGAAGAGTTACGGCCAAGCTTATTAGGAAAAGCAAGCCCACTAGTGCTATAAAGGCAGGAAGGGCTAAGCCCAGAGGCTACTGGTTATTTGATTTTTTTAAGCCATTCCTTCTTACCACCTGAACAAAATATGGAATACTTATGAAATCCTCACTCTGAATCTTTTGCTATTAAAGTGGTTTCTTTCATGAAACATGCAATAAAATATAGAAGAAAACTGAAACTTTCACAATTATACATTATGTTTAAGTAACCAATCATTGTCATTAAGGAATCAATTAAAGCATCATATAGTTCAAGCCTTGCTTCAGTAATTCTTGCTCTTGTAATGATTTTAATGTCACTAAATGAATGTATTGATGGAATACCCCATGAACTTATGTATTAATAATTATAAAACTGACATGTATTTGCTTCTGTAACAGTGTATGATTAAAATGGTAATGTTAGGGATTTTAGTAGACTTTTTAGCCAAACAAAATATTTTGAACTTGAACTATTTTGGGGGCACTAGGGACGGGGAAACACATGAGTGAAATGCCCATTTGCAACTGAGTGGTAGTATGTATAGTGCCATGTGACAGGCACTATGCCATACCGGGGGTTATCTCACCCTTACAACATGCAAATATGTTTGTGTATAGTGCTAAGGTGTGGGGGCACAGTGGAGTGAATGAAATCCCCCATTTTGTACAATGAGCCTTTACTACTAGCAATAGCGCCCCATATATACTCGATTTGTGTTTAAATATAATGTTGAACTAGACTGCATATTTAAAGTTTTTAGCAAATGACTACTGTGAATACATTATGTTATTTCAATTAAAGGAATACTATATCCTCATATCTTGTAAATTGTATTTGTTTCTATGCCAACAGACACTACTTTTCTGTAGCTGTTCGGGATATATGTGTTTGCTGTAGTTTATTTTCACTGTTCATACTAGTCCCTGTAACTATTTGGGGGGGGAGGGGTCTCCACTTTCTGGTTGTTGAAATCTCATTGTTCCTGACAGTTGCCTTAGGATATGAGAACATGATGCATCAACACCCTTTAGACGTTACAGTAAGCCTGTCTGCTTAATTAGACTTCAATTAAACAAGCCACAGTAAGGTGAGAAATATCACATTTACATTCAGTTAGATTTGCAAACTGTCTGAGTTGTAATGCAAGGGTTTTCCCTTTAAACTGCATTTAATTTGTGTGTTTTCAGAGGGTTTGTTTCAGGATATTTGTACTTTTAGCATAGAGATACATGGTATAAATGGGTGATGTGACATCATGTTCTCATATGCTAATGCAGCTCTCATGGACAATGAGATTTCAACAACCATAAAATGGAAACCCCTAGGATAGTAACATGGACTAGTATGAATAGTGAAAACAAACTAATGCAAACCCATATATCCCCATCGGCTACTGGAAAGAGTTGTCTGTTTACAGGGAAACATAACATTTACAAGATATAAGGGTGTAGTTTTCCTTTAAGCTTTATTCCCCAACTTTCCATACGTAAAAATAAATATTAAAAATAAATGTACTTGCTTTTTGTGAGTCAAAAATAAAAAATACCGTTCACTAATACATCTGCTTACACACTGCATTTTCCACTCTTAGAATGATACCTGTCTATGGAGAAAGGTATTTTAAAGGATGTGGTCAACACTTGAGTTTCATCTGACAATGGGTCCCTTGTAATCAGGAATCCACTTTGGTTAAGCTATTCAGCAGGACTTCCAAAAATAAAAGGCCAAACCTCAGAAAATATCAGGTCAAATAGTGGTCTCCTAAACCCCAAATTGAAAACAGGCCAAAATTAGAAGGCTCACCACCTAATTCATAGGATATGACTGTGTTGGGTGCAATACTAAATGCAATTTGCAAAATGTTTGATACCATTTGAATGAACACATGAGGCCAATATAAATGACAGTAACATCACAAAAAAATACTGAAATGGATGAAATTATTAGCTTTTACATTATGGGTGGTCATTTATGCTTCTTCCACAAGACACTAATGCTTTGTAGCAAATTCTCAAAATAGCATATGAGATGTAGAAATTAACATTTTATACAGTTAAATGAGTCATGGGTCTAGTTTAGGATCGATTATTTCTCAAATAAAAACATTTTAAAGTTTCAGCACCAGTGCTAGAGGGGCATTGCATAGTGTTTAACTAAATAAGCTGTTTTTATTGTCTGTGATAAATCAAAATCAGAAATTTGTAAAAACAGTAAAACTTTTAGGAAAAAGGTTAAATTATTTTCAACATGGGCATCTGTACAACCAAATTGTCACTGCTTGTATTAGAGCTCATCTTGACAAGTTTTTAGCATACAGTATGTTGTTACTTCCTCTCTGTCTCTGTCTATTTCAAACATTTAAACTGACTGTGGGGCAGACCGAAACCAGCGGAACCCCTGTGGCAGGTGAGAGGAAGGGGATCCTAGCTACTGCTACCCCACATTTGTGGGCTTGTAGCAACAAAGCGGGTGAAAAGAGAGTTGTGGCTCCACCTGGACTAGGTGAGGAGTCATCAGAGAGGGATAATGCAGAGTGTGTGAACACCAAAAAAAAGGGGGAAAAAAAAAGAATGAGAGGATAGGAAAAGCACAAGGCTGGTAGCAATGGAGGATCAGGTGTTGGATGGTGGTATGCCAGGAGCCCGGGTAACAAAATCAGCAGACTCCAGGTACTGATGGCAGACACTTTAGTGGGCACTGTGGTGGACTTCTTGGCCATTACTGAAAAATGGACTATGAAAAATAATGACTTGGACCTGATGGTCCCTGGGTATTCATAATTTAGGAGGGCTAAAGGGAGAGTTAGAGGGGGAGTCAAGGAGGGCATCGAGGTGGCAGAAGATGAGTGCATCAGGGGTAGTAATGGAGAGACTAAGTCACTGTGAGTGTAACTCATGGCAGCCTTAAACAAAAAAACTGCACTTGGGTCTGATCTATAGACCTCCGGGGCAAGTGGAAGACAGAGTCAGAGAGCTCAGGGAAGAACTTGAAAGAGTGTTGGCAAAGGGGAAGTAGTGGTGGTAAGTGATCTGAACTTGCCAGACATCAGGATATTTCAGTGGCCTGGAGCACCAGAAGTCAGGCCTAGCTGGATGCCATCCAGGACTGTCTGCTGGTGCAGTTAGTTAAGAAATCCATCAGGCAGACTACAGTTCTTGATGTGGCACTCTCCAACTTGGAGGTGATTGAAGCTGTGAGAATAGGGGTGTCACTGGGGAACAGCAACCATAATTTCATTTGATTTGAACTTGCCCTTGAGTCTGGAAAACCCCAATTGAGAGTTAAAGTCCTGGATTTCAAATGGGAAGACTTGAACAGGCTGAGGGAGCTAATCAGGCAAAAGTTAATCAGGGCTGACAACATGGGGTTGTGGAAGACAGATGGGGCAATAAAGGGAGCCATTTTTGAGGCATCTAAGGTATGCATGAGAATGGTAAGCAAAAAAAAAGACAGAAACATAGAAACAGAGAATTTGATGGCGGATAAGGTCCACTTGGCCCACCTAGTCTGCCCATTTCCCTACTTGATGGATAAGCTGCAGATTCTAGTTAATCAACAGCTTACCTCCTCCTACTCGCCCCCCATAATTGCCTTATGTCTGTCCCATGCACTCTTGAATTCTCCCACTGTTCCTGACTCCACAATTTCCTCAGGAAGGCTGTTCCATGCATCCACAACCCTCTCTGTGAAAAAATACTTTCTAACATTACCTCTGAGCCGTCTCCCCTCTATCTTCAAATTGTGCCCCCTTGTTCTTGCACATCTCTTCTTCTGAAAGATGCTATCCTCTTGTACTTTGTTAATTCCCTTGAGATACTTGAAAGTTTCTATCATGTCCCCCCTCTCCCTCCTTCCCTCAATGGTATACATATTAAGCTGCTTTAGTCTCTCCTCGTATGTCTTTGGGTGCAGACCCTGCACCATTTTGGTTGCACTCCTCTAAAAAGCCTCCACTCTGTCTATGTGGAGATGGGGTCTCCAGAATTGCACGCAGTACTCCAGATGGGATCTCACCAACTGTCTGCACAGAGGGATAACAACTTCCTGTTTTCTACTGTTGATGTTCCTCCTTATGCATCCCAGTATCCCCCCAGCCCTCCTTACTGCCTTTTCACATTGCTTGCCTACTTTAGGTCATCTGATATAATTACGCCTAGGTCTGTTTCGATTGTTGTTGTTGTTATTAACTCACCCCCCACTGTGTACTCTTCCCCTGGCTTTTTGTTTCCCAGATGCATTACCTTGCACTTCTTTGCATTGAATCTGAGCTGCCACGTATTTGACCATTCCTCCAACCTTGCCAAGTCCCTTTTCATCCTTTCCACCCCACCTTGTGTATCAACCCTGTTGCAGATCTTTGTGTCATCTGCAAAGAGACATACATTTCCTTCCAGGTGCTCTCCAAAGTCACTTATAAAGATATTAAAGAGGACTGATCCCAGTACCGAACCCTGCGGTACCCCAGTTCAAGAAACCATTATTGGTCTTGGCAAGAGTCCAGGAAGTGGTGCAGGCAAAGAAAAAGGTCTTCTACAAATAAAAAGAAAAGCAGGGGGTGGACGAATGGGGAGTATACATATTGAAAAATAGGTAGGCAAAGAGGGCAGTTAAGGAGGCAAAAGCAGACATTGAGCTGGGTACTATGGAACTGTGGAGGAGTCGGAAACAGAGAAAAACAATCCTTCCAATACATTAGGGAATAAAGAAAGAAAGGAAGGGAATTTATAAGGTTTAGCAGAGGGGTAGGGTGATAGAGGAGGATGTGCAAAAGTTTGCCATCCTTACTGATTACTCTAGCTCAGTTTTCACTAAGAAGAACAGTGGACACTTGCCAAAAAGTGGAATCAAAGCAGCCACTAAGGGGGTCCTGGAGATGAGGCAGCAAATATTTACAAGTGAAAGGATTCAGAAAGAGCTGGCAGCACTGAAAATAGATAAGGCCCAAGGACCAGATGGATTGTATCTGAGGTGATTTAGGGAACTGTCAGCAGAACTGGCTGAACCCCTGGTAGATCTCTTCAACATCTCTCTAAGGACAGTTTTTTTCCAAAGGATTAGATGGTAGCAGATGTAGTTCTGCTCCATAAGGAAGAGGACAAGGAACATGCTGGAAACTAAAGACCTGTCGGTCTTTTTTTTTTTTACTTTCTATTTATGTTCCCCCTTGCCCCCTGCACTCTGCATTCTCAGGAGTTGCCTATGGCATCTTCCCCCTTGCATCCCTCTTACCTGGAGCCCACAGTAGTCCCTCCATGTAGCTGTGGCTTGCTCTCCCAGGTGGGGCCCATACATCCCGAGTTCTTGAGTCTTGTCAGGGCACCAGACCAGGACAGGCAGGAGAGTTGGAAATCTGTGCCAGGTGCTTTGTCTCCTTTGAGCACAGGGAGCTGATTTTCCCATTTTCTGGGTATGACATGTGCCCCAATGTCAAGGTGTGACCGTGGACATTTGTCATGCCTCCCCCTCTTTCTATAGCTGGATGCTTGCTGTATCCCAGGGAACCACCTGAGGTCAGCCAAGTGCCAAGCCACATCTCCCCTCCCTCCCTGAGTAGCCAAGCAGTCTCCTGGATACTCAAGCCTCCTCCTTCTGGCTGGACCTCTGAATCCCTGGGCTTGCTTCTGAAACTGGGTCACTGGCATTGTGAGCGGTAGGACTACCGCTGCAGCAGTGGGCTGGCTATAGACCTATCAGTCTTACCTCTATTGTCGGGATGGTGAAGGAATCACTGGTCAAAGATGACCTCATGGACTACTTGGAGAGAAACAGACTCCAGGAAGGTAAACAGCAAAGATTCATGGCAAGGAGGTTTTGTCAGACTAACCTGATAGTTCCCTTTGACTAGGTAATGAGGGAATTGGACAAGGTCCATGGTGGATTTGTTCTACTTCAACTTCAGCAAGGTTTTGACTCAGTTCTTCACAGTTGCATGCTGAAGAAGATGGAGGATCTGGGTGCAGGTAAGGTCATAGCAAACTGGTTAGGTAACTGGCTAAAAGGGAGGCAGCAGAGCGTTGTAGTCAGTGGCGTCAAGTCAGCAGAGAGGGAGGTCGCGAGCAAGGTGCCACAGAGATATGTTATGGGATCAGCCCTCTTCAATATGTTTATTATTGACCTTGGAGAAGGTATCCAGGGCAGGCTGTGTCTCCTTGTATATGGCACTAAGCTCCGTGGGAGGGTGAATAGCAATGAGGAAATCACGGAAATGCAGAGTGACATACAAAAATTGGAGGGGTGTTCAAAGGTTTGGCAGTTGAACTTCAACACCAAAAATTGCAAGGTAATGCACATAGGGAACAAGAACTCCAGGACAGAGTACTGGATGAATGGGTGAGGCTTAGTCCAATGGCTGAGGAAGAGGTCCTTAGAGTTATCATCAGTGACTCCCTCAAACAATTGAGTCAGTGCAACAAGGCATATAGCAAATGAGTAGGATACTGAGCTGTATCATGAGGGATATTGATAGCAGAAGGGAAGAGGTAATACCTTCACTATATACTGTACCTTCTTAGAGGAGCCACACTTGGAGTACTGTATCCAGATCTGGAGTTCTCACCTCAAGCAGGATAGAGGTAGGCTAGAGAAGGTGAAGTGCAGGGTAACAAAAATTATTTCAGGCCAACAGGGAGGGTCTTATGAGGAGTGCCACAAGGCTGTGAACATGTACTTACTGAAACCAGAAGGGAGAGGGAAGACATAATAGAGCTCTCCAAGTTGTTTAAAGGAATTAATAAGCTGAACTGTGGGGAAATATTTAGCTTGAATACAAGTTCACAGTCACATGGACACAAGTGGAAACTGAAAGGAGGGAGGCTTGAAAGTGACATGAGGAAGTATTATTTTACAGAAAGGGTGGTGGATCCATGAAACAGTTTGCCTGCCAAAGTGGTGGGTGCTGAAACTGTTGAGGGGTTCAAGCATGGTTGGTACAGAATGAAGGGTATAATGGTTGCTCTGGATAGCAGAGGCTGAGAGGGGAATGAGGGAAGGATGGGGAGGGCTAAGACCCTGGAGTAACAGTAGGTCCCAGGGCTAAATAGGGAATTTGGGCAGACTGAATGGATGATTGCTCTTTTTCTGCCATCATTGTCTTTGTTTATGTGTTTCTGTTATGAGTGTAACTGAACAAGTGTGTATAATATTGTATAGTTTTGAGGACAGTGTTGTGCAGAACAGTGGCATTGTGCAGAATTCTACCTGGTTCATAACAGGCCTTTTCTGCATTGAAAAATTGCAGTAAAAGTAGAATTTCATGATTTCACTTGGATTCCTCTTGTAGTTTAGGAGCAGCAGAAAGTACGTTGATCCATGATAGCTACCCTTCTGTGTTGGCGTTAATACTCCTTTATCCATCACTAGTACTTGAGTAATACAATATACTGGCAAGATTTCTACCTTACAACCTCAGTTGAAACAGCTCTCCAGACCTTAAAGGACATTATCACTAATGCTCTCAATATTCATGCACCAATCACCAGTATCAGAACTAAAGCAAGATCCTGCCCTTGGTTCACCACTGATCTTAAAGCAGCCTTGTTAACCAGAGACAAACTGTGGAAAAAGGCAAGAAAAACAAAGGATACCAGAGACTGGCTAAATTTCAGAAAAGCAAGAAATTCATGTACAAAACAAATAAGAACAGCCAAAGCTACCTATTATAGAGCTGAATTGGATGCCTCCTATAATAACAACCAGACTCTGGGAACTGTAAAAGGAATTCTGGGCCAAAACTCTACTCCTGCTTTAACTTCCAAACTGCTACTAAATGATACAGAAATTACGGGCAAACAAGAAATCCTAAATACCTTCAATGACCACTTCACCACAGCTGGCCTAGCATTTGACTTATCACCTGCAAATCTCCTGAGATCTTCCTTGAACCTTCAATCCACTGTGGGACAAAAGGCTACATCAACTTTTCCTTCAACCCAATATCCTTGAAAGAAGTGGAAGACCTCCTCTAATTTAAAAACTTCTAAGAGTGCAGTACAGACTCCTGGATCCCTACTTCCTTAAAATTGCATCACACGTCTTATCTGCCCCCCTCACTCATCTCTTCAATCTTTCCCTCACCACTGGATCCATTCCCTCCACTTGGAAAATAGCTCAAGTAGTTCCATTACTTAAATCTGGTGATCCAATGGACCTCAATAATTACAGGCCCATTTCCATCCTATCAGTACTATCCAAGATGCTCGAAAAGTTAGTAAACTCACAATTAAGGGACTACCTGGATAACAATAACCTCCTAAATTCAGCACAATCAGGATTTAGATCAAGGCATAGCACCATTTCGGCCCTAGCCAAAGTAACCAATGATTGGCAGATTGCCATGGATAAGAAGAACAGTACCTGTGCTGTGTTCCTGGATTTGAGTAAAGTATTTGACACAGTGGATCATGAATCATTAATCACCTCCCTTGGCTCACTAGGGCTGGATTCTCCCTCACTCAACTGGTTCAAGTTCTACCTATCAGATAGGTCACAACTGGTAAAAAATGGAAATTACCTATTCACCTTAAAACCACTGCTAAGAGGTGTACCGCAAGGCTTTATTCTTGGCCCCATCCTCTTTGCCGTCTATATTAATAATATTGATGCCAACCTCACTCATTCCAACATTCATCTGTTTGCTGATGATACTGTATTATATGTCAGCAATCCTTCATTACCTAAAGCCTGTGAACTGCTACAATCTGAATTCTCCATCCTGCAACACAATCTACTGGATAAAAGCTACTTCTAAATGCCAAAAACAAAAGCTATGTTCTTTGACACAAAGGTTGCTCTGCCACTACCCCATCACCCACCACCCTACAACTATCCATCCACCTTACTTGAGAGAAGCTGGAATTCGTTGATAACTTCAAATACCTTGGAGTCTGGATTGATAACAAACTTGACTATACTGTCCATATTGAGGAGCTACTAAAAAACTGAGACAAAGGCTTGGTCTATTTTTAGAATAAAGCACTACCTCAACAGAGACTCCAAAAAGATTAATCCAGGCATCATTCCTATCCTCATTGACTATGCTGACTTTCTATGGCCATTGTTCATTCCCCCTCTTAAATAAACTGGACACCCTATATCACAGGTCCATCAGATTTATTACTGGCCTTCCCTCCAGCACCCATCACTGCTCCCTTTATAAGGCAGTTAACTGGACATCATTACAACACAGAAGAAATAGGAATGCTGCAATTTGGATATTCAAAGCTTTATCAGGCAAACTACCCACCTATATCACCAGGCTGTTTTACCCTAATTACTTCTAGGCCATACAACTTAAGGATCAGCAAACTTATCATTCTAAAGGTCCCCAATTCCTGCACCCGGTTTGGGAGGGCCGCTATCAGCCACTCACTAGCAGTTGCATGGAACTCACTCCAAAAACCATGAAGCTAAATAGCCTCTTACCTTTAACATGCTTCAAAGATTATTCTCCACCCTATTTCCAGAACTCTGCAATTGCTTTCACAAGGCCTAATCTGACCCTACCTACCCCACCCCTTTTCCGTGTTCCATTATGCTAGTTCTACTTCTTTCCAGTCACTTGATATACTCTCATAAAGCTAATTAGGACCTATAATTTATATATTATGCCTGCTATACCCATTGCCTCCTTTTCTTACAGGTTAAATGGTTTTAATGTGCCTTGTATATATGTAAATTGTTATATATTAGCACTTTATGTCATTGTACTACTGTTTATGTTATTCTTGTCTATGTAATAATACTTGCACTTCTTGACCACTCAGGTCCATCTTGTAAATGAGCTACGCTCAATGATGTTCGCCTGATTAAATAAAGATTTTGATTGATTGATTGACTAGTCATATAATCATCTAGTCCATTTTTTTGCAAGTAATGGAAGTTTTGCTCTGTACTATATCAGCAGGCAAGTTATTCCAAATTCAGACTATTCATTGTGTGTAATATTGTTTCCTTCTATGTGTTTTAAATGTACATGCTTTGATCTGTTTATTAAGACCCCTTGTGATACTGTTACGTTTGAGTTGCATATCCATACACTCCAGCAATTGCTTGTTATTGCTAACACTATGCATACATAACAAATCTCCCCTTTATTCTCTTTCTATGTAATGTGTACAGGTTTAATAATGTATGTTTAGTCATTCTTCATAAGTTTTGCCATCCGTTCCTTTTTTTGATTTGGTGACTTGTCTTTATATTTTTTCAATTTGTTTTGTTCTTTTATTTGCTGTGGATTTCTATGGAAAATTGGCAAAATTCCAGAGTTCTAAGTTTTGTCTGCATAACATGCTTTCAAGATCTCCCTTAAGGAATATCATAAAATTAAAGGGGCTGCATCTCATCAAAAATGTACTCAGTTGATTCCTGATGGTCTGTACAGACCTATGAGGGTGTGGCATGTTCTATATTTTGAAGCTGTTGACCAATAGGGAACTGTCCTCAATTTCTGCAAAATAGCACCATTTCTTCTCTGGAACAGGGTATTCCCAAAACCATGAGAAAAACAATTCATGGTTTATAAACTATATCAGTGTTTACATAGGACCCTGCTTTATGTTGGGAACATTCTTGAGTCAATTGGTCTTGGACCTCGCTAGGGAGAAAATCATTCTGGATCTGGTCCTGACTAACAGAGACAGTCAGGGTGACATGCAAGTAGGGGAATCATGGAGGTCCAGTGACCATAGAACAGTGTGGGTCAAGGATTAACTAAAGTTAGATTGCTTTCACTCCAGGACTAATGTTCTAGGCTCCAGAGAGGCACATTCAGGGAAGATGAGGGTGGTGATGAGGGAGAAATGGTTGGATATGTTGGCAATGGTAGAAGCAACAGGTAAATGAGACCTGATTAGAAAGGAATTACTGGAGACAACAGGTCTCTGCACTAGGATGATGAGGAAGAAAAAGAGATGGAAGAAACCACTGTGGTTTTCAAAGGGAGTAGCAGAGGCAGTGAAGGAAAGAAGGTGTTCCGCACATACACATCATATCAAAGAGAGGAGAACAAAAGGAATATCAGGCAAAGATGAGTGTTGCAAAGAGTGGGGAGAGAGGCAAAGGCAGAGGCTGAGCTGAGGCTTATGAAGAGTGTTAAAAAGGGCAACAGGACTTCTTTCATTATACACAGGAGTAGCACAAAACCAAGGAAGCAGTGGTCAGGCTAAACAAGGGGAAGGGATGGATGATGGATAACATGGGTAAAGAGAACATGCTGAATGCTTACTTCTGTTTAGTGATCATGGTGGAGAATGTTGGCCCACTGCTGAGCTGCAACAGAAATAGAGGATTACTAGAAGATGCTAACATGGAGTCCATCATGGAGTAAAAAGTGTTAAAGGGCCGACAGGCACTGAAGGTTTATAAATTGATGGACCCAGATATGATGCACCTAAGAGTGTTAAAGGAGACAGGGCAGGTCCTTGTTAGAACCCAGTCTCTTCAATGTCTTTCTGGAGATGGGGGTAGTGCTGGGGGATTGGAGGACAGTGCATATTTTCCCCCTACATAGGAGTGGGCGTCAATATGAAACAGGCAACTATAGATCAGTCAAGTGGGGAATTGGGAGTCTATAATTAAAAAAAAGATAGTAGAGTTCCTGGGAGCTATTGGCCTGCAGGGTTCCAAACAATATGACTTAACCAGTTGGAGATCATGCTAAAGAAACCTGACTAAATTATTTGATTGGGAAACAATGGCTGTGGATAGGGGTAATGAAGCTGATGTCTTGTACCCAGATGTAAGCAAAGCCTTTGACTCCATCCTATGTGGGAGATTGACAAAAAAGTTGGGTGACTTGAGGATAGGTGACATGATTATGGGGTGCATAAAAACTGATTGGCTTGGAGGTACCAGAGAGTGGTCTTAAGTGAAGAACCCTCAGGGGAAAGAGAAGTCATGAGTGGGGTGCCCCTGGGATCAGTTCTAGGGCTGGTTCCTTTAAAAGTATTTATTTGTGACAAAGGGGAACAGGTTCAGGGAAATGATATGCTTCTTTGTAGATGACATGAAGATCTGTGGAACAGTGGACACTAAGGAGTGGATAAGGACCATAAAGAAAGATTTGAAAATTTTGGAGCAGTGACTGAGTATGTGGCAGCTGAAATTTACTGCCAAAAAGTGCAAGAAAAATGCACATGGGGTAAAGAACACAAGAATGGAGTATAAGATTAATGGAGTGGTCATAGAGAGGGACATAAGGATGTTAATAATGGAAAACTTGAAGGCATCAGCACAATATAGTAAGGCAGTGGGTAAGACAAATTTGATGTTGTGGTGCATTGGAAGAAAGACAACTACTGTAGCAAAAAAAGGCAGGAAATACAGCCCATGTATAGACCGTTGGTTTCCCACATTTGGAGTATTACTTGCAGTTTTGGAGCATGCACCTGAGGAAGAACAGAGGCAGCTTTGAGTTAGTGCAGAAATAAGCCATCAACATGTTATGGGGCAAATGGTGGGGAGAAGTTCTACAAGGACCATTTGGAGGATCTCAGCAGGTACACATTAGAGGACAACAAAAAGATGGGAGACACGACTGAAATGTTCAAGTACCTCTACAGAATAAACAAAGACAGTAGTGAGTCATTCACAATGAGTGATAACATGGGCACCAGGTATAACTCCCTGAAACTGGTGGTGGGGCATGTTCAAAAAGGATGTCAGGAAGTATTTCTTTACAGAACAAGTAGTGAGATTGGAACAACTAGAACACACTTCCAGAGGCGGTCATTGGGGCTGAAATAGTGGGAGGGTTCAAATGGAGCTGGGACAGACACAAGAGAAGAGTACATACATGGGCATATTGGGGGAGGAATAGGGAGGACTAACAGGGATGCACTCCCAAAATTAAGCAGTTTGAGCAGAGTGGAAGGGCTGCTATGCCTTTATCTGCTATCATTTTTTTGTTTCTATGTTTTTAAACTATGGACATGTTTTCTTTCTCACAAGCCAGAAAATGATGTTTCAGCCTTCAGATAAGAAGTCAGAAGAGTAAATAAACTAGAAACAATGTGTCTCCATAGCTACAGAGGTGTACACATTGGGTCCGCAAGCCTTAGTGCACATCTAGGGCTAGATTTTCAGAAGGGTGCTGGCAATTTGCGACACCATCCTGACATGACTGCCAAAACTGCACCCAAAAGTTTGACCACCTGGAAGTGATCTTATTTTCTGATGCAGTGACAGTGATTTGTGGCAAATATAGCCCTGCTGTCCTCAAAAAATGGCAAATGCATCATTTCTTTGACACAAGCTGTCGCAAGTCATGGCAACTGTAAAAATGTGAGCATCTTTTGAAAAAGGGTGTACAAGTTTTGGTGCAGGGAAGGATGTTAGTGTAGTGGAACATTGCCTCTTGCATTAGTGTCCACCTTTGACGCCCCCCCCCCAACAGAGACTGTCAGTTGAGGAAGATAGATCAGCTTTTGAGCTTTTGATATCAGAGGCACCTAGTGTGTGTGTGTGTGTGTGTGTGTGTGTGTGTGTGTGTGTGTGTATGTATGTATGTATGTAGTGCTTTTTCGGAGCGGGTATTTTATTTAGATTTCTTGACTTCTGTTGTGCTTTTGTTTTCCATCCTATATCTAGTGAAAGGATGAATTGCAGTGATATGCAGCACTGCAGTGCAGGTCAGTAGTGTGCTTGTAATTAGCTGGCTGCTTTAACACAGACTGCACTCAGCTCAGCTTTTGTTATTCTGATCTGTGCTGCTTCATTTACTGTATATTGGAAGCACTAGTTTAAATACCAGTGTAGGTAATCTGAGCTGATGTTTTTTAGTTCTTTTACATTTTTTTACAATATTCTTTTTATGCCCCTTTACTCTGGTCTGGTTCCCGATGGAGCACTCAAGCACCCCTTCCCCTGGCCGCCATCTACCTTCTATCTGTCAGACCCCCATGTTGCCTTGGATTACCTAGCAGATGGATTACAGAGAGGGAGGATAAGCCCTAACTGAGCCATATGTCGGGTGAAGTACAAGGTACCAGGGGTCAGCACAGATATATAGGGATCTCTCCTGGAAGACAGAACCAGGGCTGCTTTTTTCACTGTTCCTTCTAGTCACCTGAAAGGCATTAGTATGTGAGGGGGACCATTGCGCATGCGCACACACTGCATGCACAGCCTGGGTCCCATGCTGATGTCTTTCCCTCTCTCACATGGCACCCTTAAGTGCACTGCTATCTGTTATCCACCAGGAGGCACTATTGCAGTGAAGATAGTGACCCTCCCTTCCCAAAGGAGAACATCCTCTGGGATGCTCAGTCTTCCTCCACCTAGGTGTGCCCCAATGGCCCAGGCTTGTTCTTGAACCCAGATCACCAGTGTCTTGAGTAGTAACCCTACTACTACACCAATGGGCCAGATTGTTTTTTTCATTTTTGTTGCATTTTGGGAAAAATAATTAAACTACCTGTGTGCTGATCTTTATTACAGTCATCAACATTTCAGGGGGAAGGCAAAACATTGAAGTAACTTTGGCCGGCATGTTGTTCGTTGTTGCTGTATTACCACATCTTGATACTGAGCAGCATCATGTTGTGCCTATCTTAGCTGCTGTATTCCATTTAAATTAGTCAAAGTTCATTCTACTGATGTACTTTCCAAATTCATAGTGAATACAAATTGCATTAATAACCCCCCAGAATTTGATTTAGTTATCGCTGCTGGCCTGGGTACGGTCTCACAGTGGTTTCTTTGTTGCTCTACTTTATAGTTACCTAGTGTCATCATAAATTTAATAAGAGCACAAAACATTGAAGTAGATTTGGATTCCCCCAAGCTGTCATTACTGTGTTACCAATTGGATCTGCAACACATCATGGTAACCATTATATCCCATTTATCAACTTCACCACCTGTTTCAGTTACAGCAGTATATCCATCCAGTTGCATCAGTGTCTCTTACCTGTTAAACCATTGTTACCTCCCACTTACGTTAGAGTCTATTCCCAGTTATGTCAGTTTCTCCACCCAGCAACATCATTGTCTCCTCCCAGTTAAATCAGCATCTCCTCCTGACTTACCAGTTACAGCTGTATCTCCTCATTTCCAGCAGTGTCTCCTGCCCTCATGGTTATACAGTTGTCTCCTCCTAGTTAAGCCAGTATCTTTTCCAAATTATACCTGCTCTTTATCTGAGTTCTGCAAGTGTCTCCTCCAGCTAAAGGCAGTGACTCCTCCCAGTTATGTCAATGTCTTGGCCACAGTAGCGTCTCTTCCCAGTTAAAACAGTGTGTACTCCTGACCTGCCAGTTACAGCTGTGTCCCCAGACTTCACAGTTATACCAGTTTCTCCCAGCATCCTCTCACAGTTATACCTGCACTTTCTAACAGTTAGGCCAGTGTCTCATCCCACTAATTGGTAACTTTATAAATTGGTGACTGTATATATACTGATTTTGTACATCACTATTACTAGAATTGTTTGTACTGCAGTTTCTTAATTCCTCTGGTCTGCACCCCCCTCCCCCCAACTTTGGTCACACCTGGAAATCAGCCTGTTTGCTTATCTGGTAAAATTTGTTACAAATAAATCAATAAAAAATTGCTGTGACTCTTAGCAATTATGTCAGAGTCTCAGACACAGCAGTATCTTATCCTAGTTACAACTGTCATAAGCTTTCGAGGTAGGATGTGTTTGGTCAATAAACATGAGCACTGTTTTCTTCTCTTACATCTATGTTGGTCCAATAAAAGGCATCAAACCATTTGTTTCTGGATCTGTTCTTACAAGGACTAATATGGCAACTAACTAATTCTGTGTGTTATCCCAGTTAAAGCAGTGACTACTCCTGACATGGCTTTTGCAGCAGTGTCTACTCCCAGTTAGAGCACTGTCCTCAGACTCGAAGTAATACCAGTGTCCTCTCTCAGTTACACCATTGTCTCCTCCCAATCATGCCAATACCTTCAACATGACAGTGGCTCTCCAGTTACAACAGTGACTCCTGACATTCCAGTTTTACTAATGTTTCCTCCCAGTATATTAGTCTCTCCTTACAGTACAACAGCATCTCCTTAGTGTTACAGAAGTGTCTCCTTACAGTTACAACCATGTCTCCTTACAGTTACAACAGTGTGTCCTTATGGTTTCTGATGCAAGATGCAAGTCCTGCACCATTTTTGTTGCTCTTCTCTGTACTGTCTCCAGCCTATGTATGTCCTTCCTGAGGTGTGGCCTCCAAAACTGGACACAGTACTTCAGGTGAGGCCTTACCAGGAACTGATACAGGGGCATGTTTACTTTATGCCTTCTTCTTGTGATGCACCTCCCTATGCATCCCAGGATGCCACTAGCTTTTAGTGCTGCCTTTTCACATTGTTTACTGACCTTGAGGTCATCTGATATGATCACCCCCAGGTTTTGCTCCTGCCTAGTAGCCACCAGCTGCTCTCCTTTCATTGAGTACAGTTCCTCGGGTTACATTTTCCCAAGTGCATGACCTGGCATTTTTTGGCATTGAATTTTAATTGCCAGGTCCTTGACCACTCCTCCAGTTTTCAGACATCAGCTTTCATGCTATGCTGTTCCTCTGGTGTGTCCACCCTGTTGCCAATTGTGGTGTCATCTGCAAACAGGCACACCTTTCCCTTCATTCCATCTGCAATGTCGCTGATGAATATGTTGAAAAGAATCAGCCCCAGAACTGAGCCCTGCGGGACCCTGCTAGTCACCCTCCCCTCTTCTGACAGAGTGCCATTCACTAATACTTTCTGAGTTCCTCCATGTAACCAGTTTCTGACCCAGTTTGTTACCTCTGGCCCAACTCCCATGTTCTCCAGTTTTTTGACTAGTCTCCTGTGCAGAACAGAGTCAAAAGCTTTGCTGAAGTCAAGGTAAACCACATCCGCTGCCCCACTTTGATCCACTGTTTTGGTGATCAAATTGAAAAATATATCAGGTCTGTCTGACAGGACCTCCCTGCCATGAAACCATGTTGATTTTTGTCGAGCTGACCAGTTTGCTCCAAAAAAGCTACAATTCTTTCTTTTAGCAGGGACTCCATCAGTTTTCCCAAGACTAACATTAGACTGACTGAACGGTAGTTCCCTGGTTGTTCCTTGCTTCCACTCTTGTGGAGTGATATTACTGTTGCTCTCCTCCAATCCTCTGGCACCTCCCCACTCCTCAATGATTTGTTGAAGAGCACTGCTAAGGGGGCTGCCAGTTCTTTCCCAAGTTCTCTATCATATGAATATAATCTAGAAGTTCATGAAGTCAATAGTAACATAATCATAAAGCCAAATGTTTGACCTGACAGTTTTGGAAATCGAATAGACTATAGATGGGAATATATAAAGATATTTTCTATGAAATTATTAATGAATCAATGAATATTGAAATGGTTGTTTTAGTAGAAAATAATTCTGGAAAAAGCAAAATAAATAATTTCTATTTCTTTTTACAGGACTTGAGAAAGCATGGTTGATGAGCATCCTGTAACCCTAAAAGCACCTAAGTTGAGGTGGACAAGTTGCCATACCGTAGAGAAGATATGCATAATTCACAACAGCAAGAACAAATCTGATATAATAATAAGATCTTTGACATCTACCAGTTGGTCCAAAATTGAAGAGGTTGCATGTAGGAGACAATTGTGAGATGACTCAAGTATTAGACTCAATGACATCTGCAAGAACATGCCTGTTGAAATTGATGACATACATCATGGGTATCATAGATGCTGCTACCAGTCATTTACAAATGTTAAATACCTTAGGAAAAGGAAGTGTCAGGTTGATGATGACACAGAGGACTGACAGCCTTCAACCTCCAAGGGATCAGAGCTGAAACACCCTCTCAAGTGTTATTTTTCTTCAAACCAGTGTATTATATGTGGAAAAAGAGAGAAATGGATTTCTGGAGGAAAAAAGAAGACAAAAACTAGGGAAAAACTGATGCAGTGTGTAACAAAAACTGCAGATATCTATCAAAGAAGCAGCAGAGGCAAAACAAGATGATACTCTACTATGCAGCATTCGACATGTTGATTTAATTGCAAGGGAGGCTCATTATCACAACTCTTGTCTCTGCGATTATACAAGGAAAGATGACAGAAAAGCAGTAGTGGACCAAACTGGTGAAAGTGTTAAGGAAATCAGAGCCCACAAAAAGGCATTTGAGTATATCACCGAATATGTTGAAAAGAATATCATCAGAGGATCACAGGTTGAATGAATGACAATGTTACGTGAAAGGTACTGTTCGTTTATGCAGGCTCATTACCCAGCATTCTGTAATCCTAATTACAAAACAGACAAGTTGAAAAACAAGTTGATCAAACACTTTGGTCAGAGGATAAGGTTCTGGCAGCCAAACTTTAGAAGTCTATTTGTTTACTTTGATGAGCTCCCAGCTGGTCAAGCTGTGGAGATTGCATTTGAATCTGCTGCATCAGATGACAGGAGACTTGAAGAGGCAGCGCCTCTTTTGTGTAGTCGCATCATAGATTCCTTCAAGGAATCACATGAGCTTCCCTGGTCTCCTTCTTCAGGTTTCCTGCTCTCCTCCTTCTTCAGGTTTCCCGCTCTCCAACACCATCTAACCCCAAGATGTGCTTGTAAAATTCCTGGCCCACCTCATTTCTGACCAGTCTTATTTCTTTATTTATTATTATCTTGGATTAAAACACCTTTGAGCTAGCAGCTCATTTACAGAGGTTCCATGTCATGAGGTAGACAATATTTCAGCAACAAATACAAACATCAGAACAATGGTTACAATAATACAGTAATTACATTCACTTTTTCATTCATGGGATAACAAACATACTGAAATTGGTTGAACATAGTGTAGAACAAAGGGGTAAGGCAGTTCTGACAGGCTAGAAGACTAGGAGGCAATGGGGGGGAAGGCAGTTAGAACCCTACCAGTGGGTAGGAGGACATTGGAGAGATGGGGGGATTTATGAGAGCAGCCTGCAGGGCCTTGTCAAAGGTTTGTGGGATGGTGGTGGGGTATCTGGGAGGGATAGATGTAGCTTGGAGACAGGGTGCAGAGAGGAGGATAAATAGGACAGGGGAGGGGTGGTAAAGAACTGGAAAAAATGTAGTGAGAGAGGGAAAGGAGAGTGGATATGTGACAGAGATCTAATTCTATGAACACCTCAAGAAGAAGATAGAGGTAGGTAAATTCAGTTGATCAAGATATTTGCTATGCAGTGAGTTGTGGTCAATGGAAAATGCCAAAACATCTCCTCCCAGGAATGACTCTAAGACACATCACTGGTAGCACTGCAATCGTGAGTATCCTCAATCACTTTTGACACTGTGTCTGATTCAACCCTTTTGGAGCTAGAAACTGCTATATGTGATAGCAGTGTCGAGAGTGATAGCATTCTACCTGTAACCATAGACACTGACAGAAATACTGTGATGCATTTTTGCTGGGATGATTTCAATCTTAATGAAGAAACCCCTTCCGGTGCTGGCACCATGCATTCAACTTATGGTATTGTAATGCAGAAAAAGGCAGAAGAATGCTTACCTACATCTGTGGGATCTAACCAGCCCAAAAGCAAAAATAGATATGATAAATACAAGCTTCAAGAGCTTGAACCATGCTTTGTTAAGCAGCATGTTGAACCAAACCTGACTGTAGTTCAGACTGCCAAATCTATTCCAAAGATTGTGAACCAAGCTTGTGTATCAGATTTCATGTGTTTTTCTCTGCAAAGGCCAGATGTATGATGGAACACAATCTGTTCCTGGGTGGACAGGCTGGGTATCTTCTACATGGGACCAGTCAGGATCAGTGCAAAGACAAACAAATGCTGACTACATGGCACCAATCAACTCTTCTGTTACAGAGAATTCCACTGTTCAACATGTACTGCAGGTATCATAAAATGCTACCAGAGAGGTTGGCCAACAATACACAATTGTTAATTTTGATCTTGCTGTTGCAAAAAAGGCATATGCTATCATTTGGCAGAATACATGCCAGTTCAGTGATGTCATTGTGCGACTTGGTGTTTTCCACACAATTTGCTCATATGTAGGAGCCCTTCAAAATAGCTACAACGTACTGGCTTTGCCGACATCGTCATTGAGTCAGAGGTGTATGCTACTGATTCTATTGAAAAAGTATTGAGTGGCAAACACTACAACAGGGCCATGCAGGTGTTTAAGCTTACCCAATCCATTGAATCCACTGCCATGGTCGTTAGCAACTTTAGATGGCGTACCAGTGAAGATAGAGAAATCCACCTTTTTTCACAAACTTGAAGATGAGACAGCACTCAGTACAATGAATTGAGATGAAGACAAAGTTTACATCTGTGATAGCAATGCACTTTGCCAGTCAATGACTGGTCTACCACAGACATCTGGAGAGCTAGTTGAAAAGGTCTTCAATGCATTACCTAAAGTACAAAGGTTGGACTTTGTAACAGACACCTACAAATATAATTCTATCAAGTCAGCTGAACACAGAAGATAAGGATCATCAGATTCTTACTTGGTGAAAGGTCCATTAACAAAGGTGCCAAAAGATCGGAAATCCTTTCTCACCAACAATGACAACAAGACACATTTGATCAAGCTTCTTCTCAATGAGTGGCAAAAGGAAACATATTCGCTAAGAGTAATGGGTCGTCAAATCTTTTTTTGTGTGTGAGGAAAAATGTTTCTCTTTGACAATCCTGGATGGAATCACAACACAGAGCTGCCCTGTACCACAGCTTTCCTCATCTCAGGAAGAAGCGAATAGGTGAATATTGCTTCATTGCTTGCAAGCAGCAGCAGCATCAACTTCCTCAACTGACATCATCATCATCATATCACCAGACATAGATGTATTTCTGCTGCTGCTGTACTATGGTGATCAAATACAGAAGAACATCTACTTTGACACAGGAGTGGCAAATAAACATTGGCTTTTGAAAATCAAAACTCTAATCCAGATTCACGGTTACTGAGATGTGTACTGCACTGATTGCATTGCATGCATTTTCAGGGTGCGACAGCACAAGTGTATTTGTTAGGAAAGGGAAAATTAAACCATATAACATCCTGCAAAAACAAAAGGAGTACATGGCAATTTTCCAAGCACTTGGTGACACAGAATGTGTATTGGATGCCATCCATGCTGACCTTGACTGATTTGTCTGCTGCTTGTATGGGCAGCTGTCATATACTGACATCAACAAACTTCACTATGACATTGCAAGGCAGAAATTTCACACAGGAAGCAGCCAACTATTGTCAAATTATGATGACATTGATCTGAATCTACTGCCTCCATGTAGGTCAACATTGATAATGCAGGTACTGAGAGTGAATTATCAAGCCCTTGTCTGGAAAAATGCCCATGTGTCACCCTAACATCCCAAGTTCTGAAACATATGGGTGGAAACTTGATGAAAAGGGAATCCTGGAGTATGACTGGTGTGATGGTGACATTATACCACAGGAACTGGCAGACATTAGGCCCAGGAGGAGACCCTGAATCAGTCAGATGAGGAAGGTGACAATGACGTTCTTTCTGCCAGCCTGGCAGACGAGATCTTTGATGTTGAGGATGAAAACAGTGGGGATGAAGATGGCAACTAAATTATAATGGCAAAGATATTACTGTTAATCATACACTTATACAACAAGTATTGTTATAACTCTATATTCTGATACCATCAATTTCCATAGCATCAATGACATTGCAAAATACTCGTGTATTCATCAATATGACGTCATTACTGATTTTTTTTAAATCTATTAAGCTTTATTCAAATTTTTTTGCAAAATAAACACAAATACAATGCATACAATACTAAAACACACACCGACTCTTGGGTAAACGTTGACAGAATAAAAGGCATGTGAAATTACATACATACAATCCATATACTACCACCCCTACCCAGCCCATCTCCCACCTCAGCCCGCTCTCTTGGCACTTTGTACGAAACAACAAAAAAAAGGGAAAAGGAAAACCAAAGAGATTACTGTACCAATATACCAATCAGAAAATCATAGGGTATATAGGGTGTATAGAGACTCCCATCTGTCTCTATATCTGGAAACTCTGTTATAGTGTATGGTGGAACGTTGTCCTCCACCGAAATCCATTGCTGTTGAAATGTTGTTCTCCTACACTAGTGACGTTCGCAGTGCAGCAGAATGATTTTTTGTTCTACTGCACTGCGCACAATCCACACTGTGTCCTCAAGCAGCATTTGACAGTTAGGGCTCACTCCATAGACAGGACACATAGCGAAAGCAGCAATGACAGTGGCAGTACTATCAAAGCCACTACCAGAACGGGATAGATTCATCTTCAATCAGGAAACCAAAAAAAGGCAAAAAAAAAACGAGAAATAACATGCAGCAATTACATAGTTTCCTGAGAGACAACGACGAGCACAGGGCAATACATGATAATTCCCACTACAGAGTTAGACCCACTGTTAGCCAATTTTATCTATAAAATAAGAAGGTTAGATGGCAGTGAATAAACATTTAAAATGTCAAGCGTGAAAATGTTCAAAATGTAAATTCCTTTTTTCCTTCTAGTAACCCAGTAAAAATGTTTTGAAGCAGAAACATGATGTAGTGATTTTTTCCCCAAAATGACATTCCATCATACATTAAGTGAGAGGAATAGTTGATAAGTAATTCACCTGGCACCATGATGACGATTACCTCAAACTGCACTCTCGCAGTAATCCATCATCACAGTGCCAACTCGGTGAAAGAATAGCCCTGTTGTCAACTGTTCCCCATGCACTATCCTATATATGGATGCTGGCAATCATCTTTTCTACTCTCAGATTGGATAGTAGCTCCTGGAGCCACTCGAAGTAGGTTATCACTGTGGAGTCTTTCCAGTGAAGAAGCACCAGTGCTTTAAGAGAGAGTGTAATCAAAGCCATGTGGTGCCATAGCCGTAAGACATCGACTCCAGTGTAATACCCTATCAAGCAAACCTCTGGGGTAAATAAGTCACTGAGGCCTAGAAGAGATCAGCTTTTGGCTTGATAGTCTCCCATAAGGAGGCGATGGGAGGACATTCCCAGAAAATATAGAATAAATTACCTTCTGCATTATTGCATCTTGTACAGGTTGGACTAGGAAGTTTCCCAATTTTAAAAAGTTTAGCAGGTGACAAGTAGAGGTTGTGGAAGACAGAGAATTGAATCAATCTCAATCTGTCTTGAGTAATGTAGGCATGACAGATTTTCCATAATCTGTCCCAGCTGAGGCTTTTCAGAGGAAAGATATCTGTCCAGTAGGGCATTGCATCCACCAAAGGAAAGGCCAAGTCAAAAAGAGCTGTGTACAAGTGAGAGACAGCATGGGGTTATTGAACCAAATGAGCCAGAGGCTTGATATTCTCTCCCATTCAACTGTCCTCTCTGTGCTGTAGATTTTTTCGAGACTAAAAGGTAGAGAAATTGGCAAATCCTAAAACAACCTACTGGGGCAGGGAACTTCATCAGTATTTCCTCTGAGGTAAGACAGGAAGAGCCAGACATCAGATCACTGGGGTGGATGTTTTACCAAGTGACAGAAGCCAATTAGGGTGAGACATCTGCCCCTATCTTAAAGTTAGGGTTTTTCAGCACAGGCTGATTGGGGTCAATGTTATGGCAGTATCTGATAAAGAAACATAGTTGGGAATGGATACTTACTGATGTAGTCAGTGAAGAGTCCGTCCCTAATTTGGGTAGGTCCTTCAGCCTGAGGTGCAGAATTGCTTTAGTCGAGACCCCAATGGAATCTAGTATGTCGAGTTCTATTTGAAGCCATGTGGGAACGTATGGAAAAGAAGAGAATCCCCTCAATGGGTGGCAACCAATGAAGATATTTACTTGCCTGGCTTGCCCAGTAATTTAACCTAAAGTCCAGTAGTCTCAGACCCCTCTCCTATTTTTAGGAGTCACCATCTTGTGGTAAGCTCTTCTCAGAGTCTTTCCCTTCCAGATAAAATCTGAGATGAAGCTATTTAACTTCCTGAACCAGAAGAGAGGGACCCTGAGAGTTAACATATTCAAAGGGTAGAAAATCCGAGGCAACACATTCATTTTGATTAGACTTACCGGCCCCCCCCAAGGAAAGGGTTAGGCCCAACTAATATGTTAGATCTTGCTGCATGCTTACTAACAGGGAATTGAGGTTAAGCTGTTTCATCTTAGCCTAGATATTTGAGGTGTCTAGGAGACCACTGAAGCTTTGCATCCCTTAGGTGACCTTTATGGGTCTTTTCTTTAAGTGGAAAGATCTGGATCTTATCTAAATTAAATTTATAATTTGACAACTGGCTATACTCAACTATGATATTTAGGGCAGCGTGAATAGAGTTGATGGGCTGTGTGAGGTGCAGCAGAATATCATGTGCGTAAACTGAGAGCTTGAGATGATGGGTCCCTATTTTAACCCTATGGATGTCAGGGTTCTACCAGAGTTTTCACAATAAGGGCTCCAGGTACAGGTTGAACAAGAGGGGAGATAGTGGACATACCTGTCTTGTCCTGGAGCACAGTGGAAAGGAGGAAGAGAATACCCCATTACAGTATATGTTGGCCTCTGGGCCTGTGTATAAGGTCTGGACCCAATGAATGAACTGGAAGGGAAATCCAGCCTTGCAAAGAGTTCCAAACAAAAAAACCAGTTGACCATATCAAAAGCTTTCTCTGTGTCCAGGAACATCAGCACAGCAGGCTGTGCCGAGTCCTTGGACACAGAGAAAATATGAGCAAATTTACAAAGATGATCAGATGATGCCCTACCTGCCATGAAGCCAACCTGGTCTGGACTGATTAAAGAGGGCAAGACTCTACCAAGCCTGTTGGTCAGCAATTTGGAAAGGATGTTTATATCACAGTTAAGTCAGAAAATTGGTCTATAGCTTTTGACTTTGTCCTCAGGCTTGCCAGATTTGTGAATGACCACAATCAGGGCTTCCAGTAAATGGGTGTCAAAAGGGGTCTCAGACAAAATGTGGTTGAATAATCTAAGTAGCCAAGGTGTTAATTGGTCCACAAAATTTTTATAGAAGTTGGGAGAGAAGCTGTCTGGGCCAGGAGCCTTGTCTAGGGAGAGAATGTTGATCACATCCCGGATTTCAGCTTCTGATATGGGAGATGAGAGGATGTTCTTGTGAGCCTCCTCAAGCTGAGGAAGGGGAATCAAATCCAGATATTCCTAAATTTCATGACAGGAAACCAGAGTATACAAGGGACTGTAGAGCTCCCAATAATATTGCTTGAATTCTGAAACCCCTTCCTTCGGGATGGGTATGATGGATCCATCTACTTGGGAGGAGATAGCCTTCACCAGTCTGGAGGATTCCTGCTTTTTGATCCTAAGGGCCAATAGGTGTCCAGCTTTTTTCCCCTAGTCAATGTATGTGGACCTAGATCTCAAAATAATGAATTCTGCTTGGTCTCTTAGCAGTTCATTATTCTCCTGCCTAAGTCTAATAAGTTGGTTTCTCAAGGGGACATCCAAACCTGGGGAGAGCCTGCTCTCAAGGTCTCTGATACTGGATGGAAGCTGGGAAACCTGTTCTGTTCTTTTCTTTTTCCTGGTTGAGGCAATTCTGATACATTCCCCTCTGACAAAACATTTTAAAGCAGCCCATTCAATATCCATTTTACCTGTTGTGTGCAAATTGTGTTCCGTATACCACTCTATAGATCTCACAGTTTGTTTGGCTATCTGTTTATCTTTCAACAGGAAGTTATTAATCTTCCAAATTGTCTCCTTCTGCTGGTGGGACTCTAGGGAAATCCTACACTTGGTAGGGGAGTGATCTGACACTAACCCCAGCTCAATATTGTAGTCTAATGTACCTTGCAGAAGAGATCTACTAATCAAGTGGTAGTCAGTCCTGGAGAAGGTGCCATGTACGAGTGAACAGAAAGTATAGGCCCTGGCACCAGGACTGAGTACTCTCCAGGGGTCACATTGTCCAACCTGGTCAGCTAGTTTGCTAAGGGCTCTTTGAGCCAGGGTCAGACCTTGGGTTCGTCTGTAAGATTTATCCATGTCCAGAATGAAGGGGAGATTATAGTCCCCTCCTATACGTATCAGGAGAGCTAAAAAAGGGGAAAGAGTTGAAAATAAAAAAATGGAAGGTGAGTCTTGATTGGGACCATAAACGCATCCTATCTTTAACTCTGTCCTGTCCAGCATTCCCTGGAGGAGGAGGTACCTTCCATTCGGGTCTCATATACATTGAGTGTAGGTTAAATGAAATTTTCCTCAAAAAAAAGAGGATAGCAACCCTCCTACTTGATGTGCTGTGGCCTGCAGTATAAACTAGGCCAATATGTAACCTCCAAAATAACTCAACTTCTGAGTCCAGCAGGTGCATTTCCTGCAAGCAGGAAACATTGCTATTGAGGGACTTGAGATGGTTTATAATCTGGTACCTTTTAGTTTTGTTGTGGGCTCCCCAGGCATTCCAGGAAGTAAACATGATTGTACCCACCATCCAAAGGTAAAATATGGTTTACTTGGTTATGAAGGACAAAAGAAGGGGTGTGGCCCACCAAGATTGTCTCCCACCACTATGGTGGGAAATAGTTAAACACGGGAGCTATTTGACTCCATCCAATGACCCAGACCTCTTTTAAAAGAATGAATGGAGTTACTGTCAACCAAATATTGTGGTAGATTGTTCCACAGTCTGGGGGTTCTTACTGTAAAAAATGTTTGCCTTTTACTAGTTTTTGATTTTTTACTTCAGTCTGTTTGTTATGTAGCCATGGGGAAATCCTTCTGTTAGAGAATTTCAGGCTGCATTGACCCATTAAATACTGAGATTTTAGAATTTTATATAATAAAAGCAAATCACCTCTAGTTTGTAGGGAATATAACCTGGTTTCCCGCAGTCTGATGTGATAATCACTATTGGCCAGACGAGGTACTAATTTTGTTGCCCTCCTCTGAATTCTCTCAATTCTATCTATATCTTGTTTTAGATAGGGGTTCCAAAGGGGGGACCCGTAATCAGAATGGGGCCTAACACGGGTCCTAAAAAGGGGAATATTGCATTCCTGGGTCTTAGAGACGAATGTTCATTTGATTCGAGTGAGTAATGAATTTGATGTTTTGGCTACCTTAATGCGTTGGTCGGTGGAGGACAGTTTGTTATTAATAATAACTCCAAGATCCCTCTCAGTTATTGAGACTTTAAGGGGGATATCATTTAGAAAATAACTCTCTGTCTTGGGTTATTTTTTCCATAGTGTAATACAATACATTTATCTGGATTGAGCATCATCCCATTGTTAACTGCCCAATCTTCTATAGATCTTAGGTTGTTACTAAGAATGGTCCTATTGGTAGCCATTGATACTTCCCCCCCAGCTTAGTATCATCCACAAATTTAGAAAGAAGATTGTCTGCACTGACCTGCATATCACTGATAAACACATTAAGCAAAGTAGGTCCAAGGACCGATCCCTGAGGGACCCCACTGGTAACACTTCCCACGTCAGAAAGAATGCCATTTATTCTGACTTCTTGTTGTTTGTTAGACAACCAGTGGGAGACTCATCCGACTAGAATCTGGGAAAATGCCAGATTCAACATTTTATCAATAAGTTTACCATGTGGCACCTTGTCGAAGGCCCTGCTATAATCAAGCAGGATAACATCTATGGGATTCCCACTATCATGTCACTTACTTACATAATTGTAAAAGGAAACCAGGTTAGTTGTACAGGAATACCCAGGCCTAAATCCATGTTGCATATGGTCAATTATATTATTGGAAGTTATTTCCTTTTCCAAGGTTTTTATAACGATTTTCTCCATTAATGTACTTATTACTGATGTTAGGCTTATAGGACGGTAATTTTCCGGCTTAGAGTGATTGCCTTTCTTAAATATAGGTATGACTGTGGCATTGGCCCAGTCATGAGGAATAAGACCTTCATGGAGAGATTTATTAAAAATAAATGTTAGGGGTTTGGCTATGGCATCAGCTGTCTCTAAGAAAAATCTTGGGTTAATGTTGTCAGGTCCTGGACTTGATGTCTTTTTTTAGGGATTGCAGGGCCTCAAGTGTGTCAGTTACAGAAATATAGTAGACTGTAGAAATACTAGCTAGATACTGATAGGGTTTAGGATCCTCTTTTATTGTAAAAACTGAACAAAGCTGCTCATTAAAGGCATCTGCAATTTTTTTTTGCTAATTATTAAACAGGTGAGACAAAGTAAGCTGAAAGCTTGTTTTCAGGTGCAACCTGGGAGCACAGGGAAGTTAAGTGACTTGCTCAGGGTGACACAGTATGCAAGTGGGGGCTGTGGGATTCAAATCCAGGTCTCCAGATATGCAGCCCACAGCCTTAAACCTCTGCACTATACTGCCTCCCAATAATTTCCTTATCTGTAGATATTAGCTTTATTAACTGTTATAGGGCCCACGTATCTGTTATTCACTTTTTTGTTATTAAGATAGGAAAATAAAGATTTATAACCATCTTTGCAGTGTGCCAAATGGAACTCAAATTTCCTTTTAGACTGTAAAATAATATGTTTCAAATGTTTTAATGTTTTTTTGTATTTGAGTAGTAATTGTTCTTTGCTAGCACTGTACTCTTTTTTTTAGAAGGGAAAATAGCCTTTGTTTACTATTAATTGGTACATTCTGTTAGGGAAATACCAGCATACTACGTTCAGCCTCCTCTGATGTCATGTGGATTGATGCCAAGGAATCTTCCCCCCTACAAATTATCCCTCTAACATCCCACCTCCTCCTCCTTCCCCATAAACCCCAAAAAGAAAGGGAAGAAGTATTACAGCATCCCCTTAAACACCTCCAATCCATAACATATGCACAGTCTGGCCTATGATGCCAAGCATGCTGACACAGTGCTACCTCTACACCTCTCACCTCTCCCCCCATACACAAGAATGTTTGCCAAAATATTAACTTTAAGCAAGATACAGTGAAAAGAATCACAACATTATCTAAGAATAACATATTGAGCACAGAAGCCCCCCAGATTGCTCTCCATCAGCCATAGGACAGGGGGAGGGCAGAAAAAAGAAAATGTCCATAACCAGATGGGACTCTTATTATGCATCCACCCTTAGTCCTAAAAACCTGATAATGCTTCCCCCAAAAAATCCAGGGACAAATCACAAAATAAAATATATATCTGAACCTGGGAATGGCAGCCTCAGGCATTTTCCTCTTTACCCTGGAGAACTCCCCTACCCTCAGCGTAAAAGAATCTGTTGATGCCCAGTATTGGGCAAGTCCAGCACAGAACCCAAATCCCTCCTTGTAAAGAATGAGGAAAATTAAAACAACAGAGTGGAAGAACCAAGTCCTTCCTGAAAAAATACATGTGACCAACCCCAGACAAAACTGTTGCCCTAAAAGAAAAAAGAAAATGCATTAACGATACATAACTATATATGAGGAACCATTACAGGACATTGCATTGCAATATTAGCCCCAAAAAATGAAAAATAACTTACTGTTCTCCCCCCGTCCTATAAAGAATTCTAACAAATGAGAGGGAGAGAGTATAAACGTGACCATGTAGCATTCCCCCCACATATACCCCTCAGTGCCCCCAATACCTGAATCAAAATGCAGTCACTCAGGGGGCAAGCTGTGAAACAATCCAAGTCTCGATCACAGATCACAGCGTGATGCTCGTTCCTCCATGTGCCAGAAAACCAAATGATCCCCAAATCAAAATAGTCTGTAGTATCACAGCAAAGGCAGATTCCCTCCTCAACCAAAAGTTTCTCCCCAAAATGATTGGGGATTAATACATTCTCGGGACCTCTCCATAAAAGTAAATGCACTCACAACCTGCCTCTGCCACCTTCTTGGGGAAAAGTGATCAATGCTAGGCTGAGCTGAAATGAACAACAAGCAGGCGCCAGTTGAAGTAAAGCACAGCCTCAATAAGTCCAAACACATTTTGAGAGCCTGTCTTTAAATGAAGATGATCAAAAGGAACCGCGAGCACTGTAGGCAGGGGCTGACATAATCTCAGTGTCAGATAAATAGACCTTGTACTGATGATACCGTCAACATCTTGCTCCATTATTCCTGAAGAAGCTGGCTTACATACCCACATGGCGGGCAGTAAAATCATCAATGGGGTTTGAACAAGTTAGGCAGGGCTTCCTTCAAAGCTGATTCTGCTCCCTCTGGGTCTTCAAAACTAGACCATACTCCCTGCAGATTGACTTGGCATTTTGCAAGGTACACCATTCTAAATTTAATCCCCGCAGGGATTAATTTGGAGACTATAGGATGAAACATGGTGCATTGCTGCCTTTCTGTTACCAGCAAATCTTAGGTCACTTGAATTTTGCTTTCTCCCCATTTAACCTCTTGCAGCTCCTTGATTTTTAATAGGAAATGCTGCCTTTCCTGGAAGTTGAGAAATCTAAATATGAGAGGATGGGGGGGAGCCCCAGCCAGTGGCATCAGCCACAGTGCCCTGTGAGCCAGCTCTATAGAGTATGAGGGCCCAAAGTGGAAAGGCCCAACAAGCTTTGCTACCAGTTTTTGGATGAAGAGGATCATGTTCTCACCTTTCTCCCATTTGGACAGACCTATGAGGACTGCATTGTTCCTTCTACTGTGGCCCTCTAGGTCATCTATTTTTGCTTCCAGTTTGGCTATCCTTTGTCTGGTGTTAGCGAATTCAGGCTCTGCCCTGTCCGACTTTTTTTCAAGGGAGTGGATCTGGGCCTCATTATCTCCCATTCTCTTAGAGATATCGTCCAGTGCCGAGATGATGGATTTAACTTCGCAGGTGAAAGATTTTAGCTCATCCTGGAATGGGCAAAATTCTTCTAGGAATCTCTCCAATGTTAATGCACTTTGACCAGCTGATTGGTAGCTGAACGGCCTGTTGTGGATTTTTGTGGCCTAGACGTTTTGGTAGCCTTCTCCGGTGTGGAGGGGAGCATGTGTTTTGGGAGCACTGCCTGCATCTCTGTCTCCATCACACAGCAGTCTGAAGACAGCTAAACTGACCCCAAGGTATATTTTAACCAGTGGCATGTTTGAAGTGGCAACCCTGTCCGGTAATATTACTTTTATTACAATATTAGGAAGGGTGAAGTGGGAGCTCTTTTGAAGTGCAGCTATTCAGCAGTCTGTATCACATGACTCCCCATCATTACTGATGTTACAATTGAGCTGAATCTTTTCTAATTATAATAAAATCATAGATGAGTATGTAACCTTTTTATTGATACCCACTTTGTAATTATTTGACTTACATATGTAGACTTAAATCAACACAAACTACCTCTACCCCATCTTTGTTGTTTTTTCTTTTCTGATATACAGTGGTCATCCACGTTAGTCTGTAACAAACAAAAGATACCATTGCCAGATGGCAAACATGTAAATTCTAAACTATTACAGTGTAAGCTTCTAAGAAAGCAATGTATTGATAATTCCAATGGGGATGGGAGTGATAACCCATAGACTACATGTATAAAAACATAAATGTGCAATGTTTGTTTAACAAATATTTCAGTACATTTGAGGAAAGAACCATAAAGATAAAAATTTGAATATAAACACATGTGCTGGTGTAACAGGTGAATATAATAATAAAAAGTATCATAAATTATACAAATTCAAAGAAAGTAGATAGAACAACACTATACAAACAAGAATGTTTTTCTTAATATCTTATATGCAGTAACATTCTTAGGAGTTGAAAGTGGCAAGCAGCATTGGCAGACACAGGAGCCACAAGGCCAAGACAAAATGACAGATAGTGTCCTTTAGATACTAAATGAATAGAGGTGGCCAGAACAGCGGTGTTTACCATTTAACAAGTATTTTGAGTATTTTGATGATGACACAAGAATGCAAATTAATGAGAGAACTGAAAGTATTGTAAAACCAGTGTATATGCGAATTGAGCATAATGCCATAAAAATATGAAAAACTGCATTCATGAACATTCTATTTTATTTTGAATTAATAGTTCCCCAGAAGAAGCCCGAGTACAAGCAAAATGTTGGAACTAACAAAAAGAAAGAAAAGAATAAAAGCATTAAAAACATTTTCACGTGTTGAAGCATTTATTTGCTTGAGCAGCCAGAAACCTTTCTCTGTTTTGAGTATTGATTGGAAACAGGGCAGAAAAAGTCTTGAATAGCAGTTAGGGTGAGGCCCAACAGAACTTTCTTTGCATTAGGCATGTCTGGTACTTTAGTCTGTCCTGGAGGGTAAGCAAATCGGTACGTGTATATAGAGAGAAGTTATGTGTCAACCTATTGGCCTCAATAGCAAAGCAACAAGCCTTACTGAGTATCAGCCCTAACACTGTTAAGAACAGAGTCACTAGCTGTCCCATAAACTGGGAGACCATAGTCAAGGAGTGGGAGGACCAAACTGTATGCTGTTATGCTCCTTGCCCTGGACATAAGGTTCAAACACTGCCTGTAAAACCCTCCAAGCTTTCTATTGGTGAGATTTATGATGTCTACATGGGATGCAAATGAGAGAGTATCATCAAAGGTGACACCCAGGTATTTAAAACATTTAACCTGTTCTAGGATATCTCCAGAAGAGTTTATTTATTTAAAGAGATTTACCAGGAAAGACATACTGAGCCAAAAGTAAATTTTCAGATGTGTCTTGGGAGAAGGGAGAGGGGATAAATACATAATAACAAGTAAAAAGCGCAGTAATATGATAATGCAGTAAGGCACAGCAATGAACAGTAACACACAGTAATGTATTGGCATAATTATTAACAATACAAATTGATTACATCGGAGTATGAGGTACCAGGCACTCCCAGGCTGTAATGTCAGAAACATGACAGGGTAGGAGGAGGTCAATTAAAACAGGAGGGGGCCACAGGGAGGAGACAGGTGCAGGGAAAGAAGATAAGGGGATAGATGGATTAGGGTAGGGAACAGCAAGTGTAGAGAAATGGAGGGGGACAATATGATGGGGATAGGATACGGGGAGTGGAAGGAGTAGAGAAGGTAGAGGGAAGGAGGAAGTGGATGCAGGAAGAATGAGAATGGGGTTCAGGCAGTTGTGCAGAGGAGTGAGGAGGGGGAGGAGATAGAGACGGAGAAGTTTATTTATTTATTTGCTTTTGATTACCGGGTAGGTGCACTAGGCAAAAGACCTGCCTATTTTTAGGCATGACCCGGGAGAGTACAGCTTACAATAATACAGCAAAGACAACAATGAGTACAGCTTACAATAATACAGAAAAGACAGTAGTGAGTTACATAAGGTAAAGGGAACTGTCAGAACAAAAATCTTGAACAGCATTAACATCTGCATAATAAACATCATTGGGTAACAGAAAGAATAATACAAGTTAGAGCAGACATACAATCTTGCATAGTTCCAGGCACCAAGTCCTATGTCCTATGTAGTGGAGGCAAGAGACAGGTGGTCAACATACACAATAGCATACAGAAATGGCAGGAGAGAAGCTGGAGGACAAGCAGCAAACCACAAATACGTTAAGTGCAGTCACAGTCACCTGGAGCATTAAGGTGGGAAAAAAGTGCATGCTTAAAAGTTTGGTGAGATGTGGAGGTCTTCACATGAATGAGGAGTGAATTCCAGAACCTAGGGGCAAAATAAGAAAAAGCCTGCTCTCCCATTTTTGTGGAGCATGACTGAACTGAAAGCAAGGGGGAGGAGGAGGAGGAGGACCTGAGGGCATGAGTGTGAGATTCAGGGGTAAGCATATCATGCAGAGCTGTGTGCAAGGTGTTCTGTTTAGAGAATCTACAAAACAGCCTAATGCATAAGACTGAAGGGCATTCGGAAACAGCCAATTTAAGGCAGAGTAAAGCCAGCAATGATGTGTAAGATGAGGAGCCAATAAGGAAAATCTGCAGATGTTATTATAATTAATATCCCACTTATGAAGAACCCCCATGCTGGCATGAGAGAGTACTGGAAGAGCATATAGCAGTTGTGGTAGCAACACATCTCTCACCACAGAGATCCTGGCAGCAGGAGTAAGTGAGTGACACACTCTATAGGCTGTACTGATCTTGACGTTAACTGTGCGACATACCTTGTTAATGTGAGCAGCAAAATCCAGACCCGGGTCTAGTGCTACCCCAAAGTTATTGAAAGTTAAAGTGTTCAAGACAGGAGACCCATCACAGCCACGGATTAGAAGTTTAGGAGACTCAGTCGGTACCTTTCTATAGGACCCAAGCAGCATGGCCTGGGTCTTGGATAGGTTTAGTATTTAATAGTTGGAGGAAAACCAAGATTGGAGGATCTGAAAGGCTGGTGATAATTGTTGGTTGAGATCAGAAATTGACTTAGAGGCAGAGTAAAGTACCAGGTCATCAACGTACATAATAGGATTACAGAGAGGGGAAGGTTTGGGAATGTCATTGATGTAGAGAGAAAAGAGTAGGGGCCCAAGAATAGAGCCCTGAGGAACACCAGATGTGATAGGGGAAGGGGAAGAGAGAACCTTGCGGAAGGAGACAGTCTATGAATGATTATGAAGGTAGCTGGCAAACCAAGACAGGGTAGAATCAGAGGCTCTGAGTGATTTCAGCTTGTCCAGTAGTAGGGGGTGATGAATCATAATAGTGTCAGTGGCTCAGTAGGTAGCACACTCACCTCTGAGGCTGAGAGTTCAGAGGACTGTGGGTTCAGTTCCCACATCTGGCACTTGGGTTAATATCCCAGTACTGACACTGAAGTGCAGCATTAGAGGGGTGCTGCACTTCTGAGGTGCCATCTTTTAGATGAGACATTAAACCAAGGTCCCATCTGCCTGGATTGGTGGTAGTTCAGGTGGATGTTAAAGATTCCATTGCACTTATCGAAAAGACTAGGGAAATTTCCCCTGTGCTGGCCAAATTTCCCTCATTCACTAAAAATACCACCAACAGCTTAATCTGGTTCAAGGTCAGTTGGCATTCATCTGTAGCCTCCTCCCCCTGGTCGTGCCTGAAAATAGGCAGGATTTGTTGAGTGCACTTAGCCGGTCAACAAAAACTAAATAATTAAATATCAAAGCTTTGGAGAGGTCAATGAACACAGCTCCAGTAAATAATCCCTTGTCCATGTTGCATTTAACATCACTGGTGAAGAGGATAAGGGTAGTAGTAGTGCTATGCCCAGCCCTAAAGCCATGTTGTGCAGGAGATTGAAGATTTAAGTTGAAAAGGTGTCCAGAGACCTGCCGATGAATGATTTTTTCCAACAGCTTACTGAGCGTAGGTAGGAGAGAAATGGGGTGATAATTCGATAGAATTTTGTCATCTCCTTTCTTATACACTGGTATAGTTCTGGTGGTTTTACAAACCAAAGGGACAGAGGCTAAGCAAATAGAGAGGCAGAAAAATCTGGTAACTGGGTCTGCAAGACGAAAGGCGAACTGTCTAAGAATCCTTGGATCTATCCTATTAGGACCTATGCTACCAAGTGCAAGTAGTCCTAAGTTACTTAAGGACTTCTTGGCATGTGACTGGGGCCAGCTCTAGCTCAGTGGGAACAGTAGCAGGTACTGGGGTGCGTGACAGGGAAATGATGGCTGGAGAGGGGGTAGGGGTGGGAAGAATGGAAAACAGGTCATTGAAGGCATTAGCTATCATGATAGGATTATTACAATGGATATCTTTTGTGAACATCTCATTTGGAGTCAACAGCTCATTGTTCCCAAGAATTTCCTTAATCTGAGACCAGTAATGCCTAGGGTCAGAGGCCGAGGAACTGAGCAGGGTCCAGTAGTACATACTCTTGGCAGTGCAAATCTCCTTTTTACAGGTGTTGTGCAAGGACCTTTTAGGCCTCAAAGTCAGTTGGAATGTTGGAGGACTTCCATACTGCCTAGAGTTTGTCCCTGTATTTTAAGAGCTGGAGTAGGGGGTGTGTGAGCCATTTAGTTACTTTCCCTTTTACCACTTCTCGTGGTAACTGGAATATGTTGGTTTTTGAGTGAAAGCAGGGTAGAGTTGAAATACTTGGTCGCTATGTTGATATTGTTGGTTATGTAGAGGGGGGATCTGTCAACCAGGTTTAGATCTCACAAGAATGCAGCAGGGTTAAGATTGGAGAAGTTGGAAAAAGATAGTACTTTAGGGGGGGTAGGAGGGGGTGTGGAGTTTCAAACACAGAAGACTGGGCAGTGATCGCTTATGGTGTCAAGAAGAACTCCAGCATTAGGGAATTTCTCCTTCCTATTAGTCAGGATCCAGTCTAAGAGTGTGTTACAGGAACCATGGTGAGAGAATCTTGTGGGGGCCTGGAGCTGATTACATTAACCACTCAGCAGGCTGACTGTCTTAATTTATTTTAGCAAAAAGCAAAGGATTTAAGCAGGAGACTGGCTTAAATGATCTTAGCAAAAACAGCTCACACACAAATTTAATTTGTTTTTAAAAAAGCAGTTTGCAAAAGCCAGTAATTAAAAAGCAGCTTGAAAAAGCCAGTAATTAATTTGATGAAGCACAGCTGAATTTGAACAATTATATGAGCAGCAGACTTCTCCAAGCCAAGCTAAGTTTTTAAGGTGCAGTTCTTTCAAATTATGCAGCAGTGCCACTGAGTTGAGCACTGAGATCCAGCTAGAAAATGCGCCAAGTTCAAATCCTGAAAAAAGGAGCCTAACACGGTCAATTGAAGCTTCCAAGCATACCTTAAACAGGGTCAGCAGTGCGACGGAAGCAGCTCTGAGGGTGGTCCGGCTGGAGAGAACTTAAACAGGGTTGGCAGTGCGATGAGAACAGCTCCGCAAGTGGTCCGGCTGGAGAGAACTTGAATAAGGTCAGCAGTGCGACAGGATCAGCTCTGCGGGTGGTCCGGCAAGAGAGTAAAGTGAGGGAGGGATTTTAGGAGTAGGAGGGGAAGAGGAAGAGGAAGGGAGGGCTGAGTTAGAGAGAGGATGAGTGTAGAGGTTGGAATATGTTAGAAGTGGGACATGGGGGTGAAGAGAGGTGTAGGAGCTTGGGAGACAGGTAAAGTGTAGGGAAAGAGAAAAGGGGAAGGCAAGACATTGGATTATGGGCATTTACAGGAGGGAGCGGTGTGGGCTTAGAGTAGAGAGGAAAGAGAATTTGGAGGAGGCAGAGCAAATTGATAGGGGAAGAGAGTTCCAGATACTAGGAAAGTAGAAAGAGAAAGCATTCTGTCCAGCAAAGGATTTATGAGAAGGGAGTAGAAGGGAGCGACAGCCTGAGTTACAGAGAGAGTAAGAGGAAGGAGGCATAGGGGAGTTGCAGTAAATAAGGGGAGAGACCAGTTTCTGCAATTGTGGGCCAACCAACAGTATGGTCTTGGTCTTCTTGTAGTTTAAGACAAGCTTGTTTTTCACAAACCATCCCTCCAGTGACTTGAAACTGCATTGGATATCACTGGAGTTTCTCATGGTGTATACTACTATTGAAGACCACTTCATCATCAGCATAGAGAAGCACCTTTGATAGTGGGCAGGCTTCTGGGAGGCTGTTTATGAACAAGCCAAAAAAGAGAGTGCCAAGTATTGAACCTTGAGGGACCACTACTGAGACACCCTTAACATCTGACAGAATGCCGCCTATCTTTACCCACTGAATTCTACCGGTGAGGTAGCAGCAAAACCAAGCTACATTTTCAGAGGAGAGGCCTAACGAGGAAAGCTTGTCAAGCAGTATTGAGTGATTTACTAGGTCTGATGCTTTAGTTAAATCTATGTAGGTGGCACTGACCAGGTGGCCTGTATCTAGGGCCTCATGGAGGAAGTTGATATGAACATATGAATGTGCCAGCAGAAACAGACCACCCAGTCTATCTATGTCTGCTTGAGTGTGCAGCTAGCACCCCTAGTTTGCAGCTGCCCCCCCTCCCCTTTGTCATCCCACTGCAACCCCCCCACCTCCCCGCCCTCACTCTCTTCTGCTCCCTGTCCCATGCCCTTTTAAAGCTGTTCACAGATTTACATAATACCACCCATTCTGGTAGTGCATTCCATTTTGCTACCACCCTCTCCATGAAATAGTGTCTTCTCATTTCCCTCCTAAATACCCCCTCTATTCTTAGCCCATGCTCCCTGATGTCCCTCCCCTTCCTTAGCTTAAAGACTCCATCTGCCACAGCCTCATTGATTCCCCTCAGATACTTGAATGTCTCTGTCATGTTCCCACCTGTCCCATCTATCCTCCAGGGTGTACATGTTCAGGTCTCCCAGCCTGCTCTCATAGTCTCTCCCCTCCATTCCCCATTTCATCTTCATTGCCCACCTCTGCACCCCCAGCAGCAGTCTGATATCACACTTCAGGTATAGCCTCTAAAACTGCACACAATACTCCAAGTACGGCCTTACCAGAGACCTGTAGATGGGCAAAATCACCTCTCTTCGCCTGGATGAAACCCCCCTTGCTATGCATCCCAGCATTTTGTTCACTTTTGCAGCTGCTCTCCCGCACTGGGCAGTATTGTTCATGGTCCCTGTTACCCTTACCCCAGGTCCTTCTCCTCCTCAGTGATCCCCAGCTTAACCCCACCGAACCAGTATTCTCTCCTTGGGTTCTTCACCCCGAAGTGCATAACCTTACACTTCTTTGCATTGAACCCCAGCTGCCAACTCTCTGACCACTCCTCTAGCTTGCTTAGGTCCCCCTGCAGCTGCTTCTATCCCTCCTCTCTATCCACCACTGCTCCCATTTTGGTGTTCGTCTGTGAACAGACTTACCTTGCTCACCACCCCGTGTGCAATGTCTGATATGAAGAGCCCAAATAATACTGGTCCCAGCACAGAGCCCTCTGGCACCCTGCTCATCACTGGCTTTGGAGTTGAGAGCTCCCCTTTCACCACCACCCATTGCAGCCTCCCACTCAACCAGCTTGTAACCAGTTTGTCATTTTTGCCCCTACCCCTACACCAGTTAGCTTCCCCCCAAGCTGCCCATGAGGCACTGAATCTAAGACCCTGCTGAAGTCCAAGTAAAGAACATCCACTGCATGACCCTTGTCCAGCTCACCTGTTACCCAGTCATAATATTGTATCAGGTTGGTTTGACAGGACTTCCCTGAAATGAACCCATGTGCCTCACATCCTGGAGGTCGTTGTCCTCCAGGTATGACACCAGTCTTTCCTTTAGTATCATTTCCATAAGTTTGCACACTATGGAGGTGAGACTTACTGGACAATAATTACTCAGTTCATCTTTTGGTCTGCTCTTGTGTAACAGCACTACATGTGCCATCCTCCAGTCCAGTGGCACACATCTCGACTCCAGTGAGGTGCTGTACAGATCTGCCAGTGGCTCTGCTATCTCCCTCAGCACCCTGGGGTGGATATCATCTGGCACTGGTGCCTTGTTTACCCTCAGTGCCCTCAGTCCCTCTAGGACTCTGCCTCCCTCAATCCTTCCATCTGTCACCTCCTTTCCCCCTCCCACCCTCCCAGCCCATGGCAGTAGTGGTATCTCCTTTTCTTCCATGAACACTGAGCAAAACTATTCATCCAGTGCTTCCGCCTGTTCCTCAACCTTTTCTGTTCACTGCTGACCTTTTTTATTCTCACTATTGTCTTTTTGCACTTCCTTTTCTCCCTGATGTATCTGAAAAGTCTTTCTCCCTTCCCCCCCTTAATTCCCTGTGCTAATCTCAGCTCCCTCTGGGCCTTGTCTTCTCTCACTTTTCTGGGCACATCCCTGGACCATCTTGCATACTACTCCCTGTCCTCTTCCTTCCCCATCCTCCTGTATCTCTGGTGCACCTCTTGTTTTGCCCTCACCACCTCCACTACCTCGCTGATCAACCAGCATGGTTTCTTTGCTCTGCTCCTCTTACTCTGTGTCTTGGTGCAGGTTTCCGTTGCCTCTGTAATCCCCCATTTAATAATATCCCATTTCTGTTCCGCATCCATCTCTTGCTTTATGCCCTCCAGTTTCCCTTTCAGTACTTCCTGCATCCTCCCAAAGTCTGTCCCCTGAAGTTTACCACCCGGGTTACTGAGGTCTCTGGCTCCCTGCACATTGTGATATTAAATCACACTGTTTGGTGATCACTGCCAGCTAGTGGGTCCTCCCCCTTATTTCCCTTACTACCTCCCCATTCGACAATACTAGATCCAAAGTGTTCTTCAGCCTAGTAGGTCAACTGACCAACTGCATCAGGATACCCTCCTGGATTGCGTCCAGGAGCACTTGCTCACAAGCATTGGAGGTGACCGGAATGCTCCAGTCAACTCCCAGCAAGTTGAAATCCCCAATGATGACCACCTTCCCTTTCTGCATACCTTTCTGAGTTCTCCTGCTAATTCCCTGTCAAGCTGTTCAGACTGGGATGGCAGCCTGTATACCACCCCAGACTTCAGTTTCCTACCCCTTGAGTCTAAGAACTGCAGCCAGATTGACTCTGTTTTCCTTTCCTCCCCCTCGTCCCTTGTACATTTGATCCCATCCCTCACATAGACTGCCACCCTTCCCCCTCTCCACTCCTCACAGTCCTTCCTGTATAATTTGTACTGTGGGATTGCCAGATCCCAGTCCCAGTGCTCAGTTGCCCACATTTCCATGGCACCGGCCATATCCACCCTCCATACTGCCAAGAGTGCCTATAGCTCAACTGATTTGTTGCCTAAGCTTCTCGCGTTCAGTGAGACCACCCTCCATCCTGCCCCCTTCCATTCATTGCCCTCTATCTCCTCCCTTCTACTCCCTCCCTTTTTGGCCACCCTGAATCCTTCTCTGCTATCCAGGGGGTTAGGCTGTGACTCCACTGTCTCAGATCCCTGCCTACCTGCTGTCCACTTGCCACCCCCCCACTACTTAAATCCACCTTCGTCACAATATATCTCCCCAGTCTTTGCTTTAATACCTCCATCCCTTCCCCACTCAAGTACAGCCTATCCCTTGTAAACAGATTATTGTTATCCCAGGTACTGCCCCAGCTGCTCACAACCCCGTACCCCTTCGTTCAACACCATTCTACCAACCATGCGTTCAACTCCCCAATCCTCTCCTTTCTCACTGTGCTTGTGCAGGGTACTGGGAGCACCTCTGAGAAGGCCACAGACTCCCCAGTCTCCTCACACAACCTTCCCACTTCCTCAAACCCCTCCCTTGTTGCCTCCACCATTTCCCCTGCTAGGTCGTTTGTCCACCCATGTACCACAATGTGCAATTTGCTCCTACCCCTCCTTGCACACCTTAGGATTGCCTGTCATGCCTTGTCTGTCTTTAATCCTGGAATGTACTCCACCCATATCTGACTGTGCCTCTCCCCCTTACTGCCCCTTCAGATCCCCTTGAGTATGGAGTCTCCCAACACCAGTACACTCCCTCCTCTTTCTTTGTGCCTGTTGCCACTCCCCTACCCAGGTTCTCATTCCTGGGGCCACTCAAGACGGTGCTTTTCCCATTTGCCCCAGTGTCTTCCCCCTGCCCCTCTCAATTGAGACCCCTCCCCCTCCTCCTCCTGTTTGACTGCCAATCTCCCTCTCCACCTCTCTGAGTAGTATCCGTCCCCCATCACGCCATGCTCAATCTCTCCACTAGTAATGCTCCTCACTCCCTCCTCTTCATGAGTACTATCCCTTGTGCAATCTCCTCCTAAGTCCTCCTCTTCCCCATATGTCACTAGTACAGCAAACATGTTCCCTACCCTCTTTGCATTATTATGTGTTTTCTCCTCCCAGAAGTCTGCCCACTATCAAAGGTGCTTCTCTATGCTGATGATGAGGTAGTATTCAATAATAGTACACACCATGAGAAACTCTCCAGTGATCTCCAAAGTAGTTTAAAGTCACTGGAGGAATGGTTTGCACAGAACAACTAGTCCTAAACTATAAGAAGATAAAGACCATACTGTTCACTGGCCCACGATTGGAGAAACGGGTCCCTTCCCTTGCTATCTGCAACTCCCCTATGCCTACTTCCTCTTACTCTCTCTGTAACTCAGGCTATCGCTCCTTACTGATGTACTCAGTAAGGGCAGTCCCGGTACTGTGGAGCTTCCTGAATCCATGTTGCTGTTTGCATGGAATATTAGACTTGCTCAAGTAAGAAACAAGTTGGTCGAAAATAATTCTTTCAAGAGCCTTGAACAGGGGATAAAGGATTGAAATAGGCCTGTCGATGGCCACATTGGCATGGTTACCACTTTTGTGCATGATGTTACTAGTGCAGACTTCCAAATTTCTGTGAACTGGGAATATTGCAGGGAAAAATTAAAGATCTTAGTCAAAGGAAGGGCTAATTTCTCTAGTGCCAGGGTAAGCAACTTTATGTCTATTGTGTCTCCTCCCCCACCTATGTTTTACCCAGGACTCTTTTGACATATTTGAGGGTTTCCATTATGCTGATATGTTTGAAATAAAATTTGGGGTGGCCAGGGTCTTGACCAAGTATATTATTTTGATTAGTACAGTCTCCATCACTGGCCCCAGACAGCATATCAGGATAGAGGACAGAAGTGAGGTCTGTGAAGGCGACTTGAAGATATCAGCTATTTCAGCTGGGTCAGTGGTAACAGCCCCATTAGTATTGATGGGGGAGATTTGTCACTTGTACCTAGTGGGTTGTTTAAGTTGTCCCACAATTTCTTCCCATTGCTCCAGTTTTTTTTTTCTGCTGTTCTTTACAATGTGATTCTTTAGCCTGTCTTATCACCATGGAGCACTTTTGGTGGGCTTTTTTTCTATCTTTGCAGATCAACAGGTGAGCCAGTTTCCCTTGCTCAGCACCATAGATTATCCCTGACATGCATTTAAGCTAGGAGTTCAGATGTAATCCACCCGGCTGCAGAACCTTGTACCATGCTTTTTTTAGAGGGGCATATTTGTCACAAGTGGCTGTAAATTGCGTTATGAAGAAATCAAAGGCCATACCAATGTCCAGAAGGACATACAAATAACTCCAGTCTATCTGTGTCAGGTGTGCCTTGAAGGCACCAATTTAATCTTTCTGTAGGACCCTGCTGTTAATAGTTTTGGGGGGTCTTAGGGAGCTTAGCCATCCAAGCACATTGGACTGGTGAATGGTCACTGATGGAATCTGGCAGGACTGAGACCTCGATTAGTCTTTCTGGGTGGGTGGTTAGGATACAGTCAATTATAGTTTTAGACTCAGTTTTATAATTAGTGAGGTTGCAATCACTAACTACTTGTATTAGGAATAGGCTAGACACCAGATCCTTGCAGACAACACATGATTTGGCTGCCCAGTTGATACTGAAGTCCCTCAAGACTATGGTTTCCCTGTTGAGGTAAGCTTGTTTCAAGTATCTGGCAAATGATGTGATGCTGGTTTGTTGTTTGCCAGGAGGTATGTAAACTGACATTATGACAAGAGATTTATGACTCCTCCCCATCTGAATTTAAATTGTCAAACAGTCACAATCATTAGTGAGGTTGCCTACATTCAATTTGAGGCCATGAAAGTCAGCCCTAAGGTAGATTAGGCAACCACTCCTCCTTTTGCCTTACCAATTGTCCCTAAATAGGTTATATCCATGCAGTGCAAGGGCAGAATCAGGGATTTTGGAGGAAAGCCCCATGTTTCTGTAAGGGGAATATTTTGGGTTGCACAAGTACAACCCAGGCTTCAAGCAGAGAAAGTTTATGGAATAGGCTACCAATATTCAGGGAGACAAACTTTAACGTTCCTTTGCAGTCCTTACCTAATCCATTGGTACCCGGTGGGCCTGGGTTAGGGTGAATATTCCCTGATGTAAGGAAAATAAATAGAAGTTTTATAAGGTCCCTCCTAGCAGGGGTAGTTCTCATGAATTTCTTAGAATGTGAGTGGCATCTTATGCCTGCCTTGTACCCTTGGGTATCAAGGAAAGGGGCAAAACATGGACCAGTTCCTATATTGGTAGTATGGCCTACAATTGGGCCAAGCATAAGATGTGGGTCTTAGTGGGAAATGATTAGGTTGGGGCACCTGCATCCCTGGGGCACTGTATAAAATCTGAGAAATTACCAATGCCAGTGTGTTGCCAATTAACTTCCCATTGTGATTGAGCCAATACCTGTCCTAAAAATAACACTATTACAAACAGTAATTTAGCAGGGTGAGTGACTGGCCCGCTAGGTTGTGGCATGGTACTTGGGCAGGTGCTAGGCATTGTAAAGTCAGTGGGACCATAGGGGTTGCCTTTCTTGCTACAAGCAGGTTCCTGTTAGCCAAGGGGGAAGAATAGGGAGGTAAATAATCAGAGTTAGTTAACAGTGTAAGGTGACTTGGACCAATAAAACAGTACAAGGAAAGACCAGGTTAGCCCAAGATAGTTACTTCCTATACCAGTTAAGTCCCAGACATTTGAACATGGAGAACAGTTACAGAACAGGTAATGACCAAATTGGCTCAATGTAGCTACTTCCTATACCAGCTGAACAGAACAGAGTTAATTCCCAGAGCAGAGTTAAATCTCAGACATATGAGCAGAGCTCCTAATTAGACATGTAAAACAATAGTCAGAACACAAAAAAGTCTAACCCCATTTGGGTGTTTAACAGAGTTAAATCCCAGAACAGAGTTAAGTCTCAGACATAGGAGCGGAGCTCCTAATAGGCATGTAAAACAGTAGTCACTGAAAGCAATACAGTTCTACCCCAGTTAGGGTGTTTGACCACAGAAGGTACAAGCAATTTCTGAGACAGGATATGACCTCATAGGGTAAATATAATCTCTGTGTTGTGATTGTCTTTAAATGATTAGTTGTTTAGATAACTTATCTTAACATACTTTTCATTTAAATCATTCCCTAGCAGAACCTTTCTTTTTATTAAATGGTTCATACCAGGAAAAGTGCACAATCTGTTAAAATGCTGGTATCTTTTCATCAAGTAGAAACATAGATCCCTAAAACTAAATGTATGAAAAGAAAAAGAAAGGAAAAAAAAAACACCGGAAGAGCAACAAATTAAAATAAATACATTTGTAAAAAATATTACCTTGACACCCACTCGAACTAGGACTATCCTTGATTCTATGGATGATATAGGGGAAGTAGTTCATAAAAGCTGCAGAAATCCAAATTCTAATGTTGATGGTATAGAAATCAATAGAGAGCCTGAATCTTCAATGGATGTTATTTTTATCCACCCCCATATCTGATGATAAAATAGATAATAGTGAGATTAAAAATGCAAGCAATATGGAAGGTTGTATTTGTAAGCTTTGCAAATCAACCTCAGAGACTAATGATTCCCAAATAATAGAAAATCTACCTTTCCCCGCAAATGATGACCATTCTGAAGCAGATAATATAAAAGAAGTTATACAGATTAAAACTACTGAACTAATTTCAGTTTTATCTGATCTTGGAGATGTTATTAATAGTTTAAGGAAATTAGCTACAGGAGCTAATACTTCAGAATTGATTGATCCACCAGTACAGATAAGTATGCCACCCATGGTGGGGTTTAATGCATTTCAGCTTCTCTCCACTAATTTGAACCTAAGTACTAGTTCACTAGGTTATGAGTGGAGTCCATTCCCAACATGCAGCAGTAGTAGTAGCATCAAGTTGTCAAAATGCTATTATTCCAGACTTCTCCCTTGAGCTCAGATCTCCTTAACTTTTTAAAGGATCCATACAAGACACACATTGTAATTTTGGAAAATGTATTGATGCTGTTGTGGGAGCTTTAGAATATGCATATAAGCATTATTGAAAAACAGATTATTATAAGAAAACTTAAGGAGAGTCCCAAAGGTAATTACTTCCATAGAATGAAGAATTAAAATATTAAAGATGGATGGCTCAGTGCAAACAAATGTTGTATTTGATAAGGACAAAATGAATAGAGGCATCTAAGATAATCTTCCTCTAATTTTTGAGAACCCATCTGCAAAGAATGACTCAATCCAAGAAAGGCAGAGCCAAAATAAAAACTTGAGACAAGAATCAAGCAAAGGAAAGAAAGGTAAGAAGGAAATAAGCATAGACAGCAACGCTTAGAAAAAAAAAAAGAATAAATTAAAGGATGATATTAAGATAATAATAAATAGTGAGGATGTGAAGTAAGCAGCTGTCCTGGATAGTATTATTAAACTTCTTGCTGCAGATGCTGGTATTGCACAGAATCAGGAGTCAATAAAATAAAGCTAAAAGCAACCTAGAACTGGAACATCATATAATTAACCAGAACCAAAAAAGAGTAAGACCAGGATTCTTGCATAACTGTCTGAGGGCAGAATTTGGTAGAGTCATATGACCAATTTGATCTGATAAGGATTATAAAACATATATTTAATTCTGACATTGATGAATGCCTTTAGCCTTTTGTACACTGTCATAATAACAATGATCAGGAGAAAGTCATGACAGTTTTCTCTAATTCCATCAACTGGATTAATAAACTTTGGGACAATAGAAATTATTATATTCCTTATTGTCTAACAATAGTGCCCCACACTCAGGTTGAAGCTCTAAAAAAATCATAGGTGTAATGCTGTTGGACCAAGAGCTCTGAACAAGGAATGTGTTAACAATGTTGTCACTGTATATCTATCTTAGACAAACTTGCTTTACTCTCTAGAAATAACAAATCTAACAATAGGAACTAGGAAGAGAAAACATTGCCATTATTTTGAATGAAGGTTCCAGAAAAAGAACCTGTTGGAATTACAAAAAGAAATACAGCAATGTTTCTGGAAATGTCACTAGGTACTGTAAGAGGGAAAGCAGGAATCTCATGGATAGCCACCATTAGGGACTCCCTTAATAGCTCACATATTGACATTTTCTTTAGAAGCAGTATTACAGCAGGTCAGCCACTAGCTAACAGTATTAAACTTGAGTCACTTAATCTTTTTTTTTTTTTTTGAAGATATGGGAAACACAAGTAGAGATAAAATCAAACATCTCAAAACTCTAAAAGTAATGCAAGTAGGTGCACTTATGTCCTTCTTATCCCCCTTCCAATATGCCCACAAAGAAGCTAACCCTAGGTTTTTAGCTACTGCTTGCCTACCAGAGCACTCTCAACCTAATCACTAACTTGGGATGTAAACCGGTCTCATTATGTGTAGCCTCTATGTCCTTACTGTCTGCATGTCTTACACTACCTGCCGCCTGTAAACCTATGTATTCTTACTGTTAAATACTTTACAATTACATGACTGTACTGATCTGTTACCTGTAATTTGTTGTCTCACCCGGGTCACCCCTGAAAAAGGGACCTCCGGGGCCCAGTGGGCCTACTCGGTCATCAAAATTCAATAAATAAATAAGTAAGCCAATTGAAGAAGAGAGTCAAAACTTCCCAGATTACATGAGGGTGCCTTGTGATCACAGATTTACTCCTCTAGTAAATTACAATGACAATCTGGGAATTATGGTAATGTTGCTTTAACTAAGACACAAAAGATCAAGAATGTGATATTAAAAAACAATAATATAGATGCTACAAGTATTGACAGATGAAATAACTGATCTCACAGCAAAAGCAATCAAAATTCTGTCATGGAATGTTGGAGGGCTAGCTCACAAATTAGTTGATACTGAGTTTAAAAACTTCTTATACCACTGCAATATAATATATCTCCAAGAGACATGGTGAGGTAATAAACAATTAATACTCACAGCTTCTAAAATTATACTGAAACTAGGAAAGAAACATAAGAAACGGTGGTGTCATGTTGGCATTCTTCTAATAGCTGTTAGTCTTGCTCTCAAAATAAAAATGTCAGACCTATGTATAAACTGACCACAACTCTTGGGAATTCAAATAACAACTCAATGCTCAACTATGACAATTCTGAATGTATATATACCACCAGAGAATTCTATTAATTTTATGAGGATATATGGAAAGCACTTCAAGAACAAATAAGGGGACTTATAAACATAAGACAGATGTTTTCCTTACGTTAGGAAATGTCATTGCTAGGTTGGGAAATATGACTGATCTAAGCATAGATAAAGAATGAGAGAATTTGCTGGCTCATTCAGTTCTGACCCAAAGCGCTTTGCGATACACTGTGTATGAAAAGCACTATATAAATGCTGATTTTTCTTCTTCTTCTTCTTTTTAAAAATGAGTCAACTGTAATCTGCAGGATACAATGTTTAACAATGATGAAAACAACCAAGAGATGCTGACATTGGCATTTGGTCTATATCTGATTAATGGAAGAGCTTTGGGAGACTTCAAGGGGAATTCTATTTTTTATTGATTCAACAGGTACCTCTATAGTAGCTTTACTTTGGAGAAATCTAACTGATCTTGATTATGTACAAAATGTAACAGTCCTAGAAAAACAGACATTGATCATTTGCCCAGAGACATTATTATTGATAGCTTAGCTGAAAGAATAGAGACTAAAATCTTAAAAACAAACAAACAATAAATAAGTAACTAAATAAACTAGAAATTATTAATGAAAAAAGAATAAAATGGTCAGGTAACAACATGGAGTACCTGGTGAATGTATTAATGACACCACAAATTCTATACTTTAAAGATTTCATTTTAGAAACAGAAAATGTATATGACTTTTCTCAGCTCTAGAAAACCTCAATAAGGCCCTTGCCCCCAATCTGTCTACTCGAATTATTACCAAGAGTACTAATAATTCTAGGTTTAATGCTCATTGTAGAAAAGAGAAAAATGAAGGTAAACCAATTACTTAGAATAGTAAGATTGAACAAAACTAGAGAAAATATCACATTGCTTAATAAAAAAAGGAACTATTATAAACAAGTATTAGCTGAGTAAAAACTATAGCACCAATAAAAGTGGAAAGAATTAAGAGATTCAATAGATAAGAGTTTGAAAGAATTTTGGACTCTTGTATCCAAAGGACACAATAAATATTCAAATAATGTTGAAGTTATATCATACCAGATAAATGGAAATAATATTACTCAAACCTACTTCACAGCAGTCAAAAGCATTCATTTTATAGTATTAATTCACAAATAGGTTCATATACTTCAAGGTTTTTCAATCTGGTTCCATGAGCAATAACCAAAGAGGATATAATTACGGCAGTTGAAGCAACTAAACTTGAGAAAGTCCCTAGGCCAGATAGAATCATTGCAGATATATATACACTGACATTAGATTGGTGGCTTACTTGTTCCACTTTCCTTATTAAATAATATTATACAAATCTGTAGTATTCCAAGTTCTTGATTAGGAAATATAGTCTATCCAATTTATAAGAAGGGCTCCCCTTCTGATCTGGGCATGTATAACCCAATTAGCATACTAGATATATAACTTTTTTTTATCGTATAATATTTTATTGGGATTTTTGACAATAGAAAATGAGCATTACAACCAACCATTCTCTAGAAATCCTTACATCTCATAAATAGGTGGATTGATCACAGAATCTATCCATTATGAGCAGTATGTCATAAAATATATCTAAAGCATTACCTTATATTTTGTCATCTATAGTCAAGTATCTTAACAAATAGTATTTTCTAGGTAGAATAGCCAGGAAATAAGAAAATGAGAAAATAATTAGTGCAGACCGGTGCTTACATCTTCTAGCATATACGCAGTCTGCCCATAGTTTAGGTTAAATGGTGGAATGGGGAGCTTATAAGCAGACCATTACATAGGAGGGTTGGAAAGTGGTGGTGGAATTTTACAACAGGGAGAGTGAAGGTAGGGTTCCCATGTTTGGTAATAAGGGAAGAGATTTCCCTTATGTAGGTGAGACAGTCTTTCACATAAGGAGAGTTTAGCCAAGGCTGCATGCCAAGTGGCATGAGTGGGGATAGCTGGCTGGTGCCAGTGCATAAAAAGACATTTAGCCTCTAGGATAGCAACCAAAGCCCAATCTTTGAAAGGTTTAGGTAGTTGGCCCAATGAGGTAGTATCCCCCATGATTAATTTTGCATCAGCAAGGACAACTAAGTGGTTAAGCACTAAGGAAATGTCTGAAACAACCATTCTCCAAAAGGTTGTCAAGTTAGGGCAAGACCATAGAATATGGAAAATGTGAGCTTCCACCTGAGAGCAGTGCCAGCATTTGTTATGACCAAGCAGACCCCTAGCATAAAGAACTACTGGTGTGCAGAGCCATAACAATAGAATTTTTAACTGCAAGAAGCGTCTGTTCGTGTCACTATAAGTGCTGTGTATGGTTTTAAGATAAGAGTTCCATTGATTATCAGTAATAGGGGAGCCAGAGCATACTTCCCATTTCTTTTTACAGGACATAGTTGCATTGGGTTGTGAATCTCTACAACAGCTGTAGAAGCAACCCATAACCCCTTTATTAGTGGGGAAATGGTGCAGGTCTGCTATCCATGTCCATGAAGTAGCACTTTGGTGTCTCAGAAGAAGAGGTAGTAGAACACTCCAAATCTGCAAGTACCTCCAAAAATCTTTGGGTGGTAGAGAAAATTGCCTTTGTAATTGAACAAAGGACAGCAAGGGGTATGTGCCTGAGGGAAAAGGTCTTGTATGTGCCAAATTCCTGCTTTGTGCCAGGAGGGCCAATATATAGGTGCCCCATCAATTTGAATAAGATCGTTTTGCCATAGAGGGGCATATTGTACAGGAGGGTTCCAAGACTGTTTAGGGAGGTGAGATTTTGCCATGAGTCATTTCCATGAGCGAGCGGTACATAATACAGTGGGCGGGAGTGTTTGAGGCAGACTAGTCCGTGATGTGAGAAATGTACAGAGGGGTATCGTGCCCACCAAATCAGTTTCCAATTGGACCCATAGTGGAGGATCTACAGATTGGGGCACAAACCATTTAGTTGCCTGTGCAGCTGTGCAGGATAAATGATAGCTAAGAAACCAGGGAGCATTGAGTCCTCCTTGTGACCAGTGTGCTCATAGCTTATGTTTATTCCACCGAGGTGGTTTAGAATCCCAAAGAAAGCTGGCCATCAGTTTTTCTAGAGAGTTGAAGAGCTTGGTCGAGAGAGGGATGGGGAGATTGTTTAAAAAGTACAGGACCTGAGGAAGCAAGAGCATTCAGATAGCCGCTATTTTTCCTGGTAGGGAGAGTTGCAGTTTGCGCCACATCTCAACTTCTACCACTAGCTGTGTTAACAGCGGGGAAAAATTAGCCAATTCCAGTGCATTCCAAATTGTTGGGATGGAGACACCAAGGTAGTTAAATGCAGTGTGCACCCATGCCAGATTGGTCCCTTGTATACAAGGTTGGGTACAATGCTTATTTGGGGGGGGGCAAAGTGTTTTTTTTCTGATTAATAGTTAGCCCTGAGAGTACCCCAAAGTTTCCCAAAATTTGAAGTATGGATGGTAGGGTTTGTTGGGGATTGGAGAGAGTTAGAAGAAGATTGTCGGCGTATGCTGCCACCAGATAAGGTTGGTTGGCTACTACAATGCCCTGGATCTTTGGGGAGGCAATGAGCATCCTGAGCAGAGGGTCCATGGCTATGAGAAATAATAAGGGGGATAATGGGCAAACTTGCTGGTACCCCGATGCAAGGCAAATGGAGGAGAGATCTCACTATTGGTGAGAATGCGGACCATGGGAGAACAATAGAGTACGTATCCACTGCATAAAAGAGGTATCAAATCCATACTTAACCAGGACCTCATAGAGGTAATCCCATTCTATAGTCAAATGCTTTAGAAAAATCTTTTGCCAGAGCTGCTAGGGTGAGGGGAGCTTTAGAGGCGAACCACTTAAGATTGAGGAGAAGTCTGGTGTTATCCACCCGATTTGCCCTGCATGAAACCCATCTGTGAAGAGAGTATTCTTGAGGTTAGAATGGAGGTTAGTCTGGATGCCAAGGCTTTTGCTAGGATTTTTGTGTCTACTGAGAGAAGGGATATTGGTCAGATGTTGACACAGTCTAGAGGATCGTTTGATTTTTTCGGTAGCAGGGAGATTATTGCCTCCTTCATAGTCTGTGGGAGAGAGCCAGAGGTATGGGCGGAGTGCAGAGCCCACTGCAGAGGTTGAATAATATCCTGGCCAAGGGCCTGGTAAAGCTCCACAGACATACCATCAGGACCGGGGGCTTTCCCTCATGCCATCTGTGAGAGAGCCATTTGAAGATCTTTACAGGACACTGGTGACTCCAATTGTAACAGTTGTTCGAGGGTAAGAGTTGGCAAAGGAGTTTGTAGGCAGAATTTGGCAAAAAGATCCCATAGACCTTGGGGAGTATTAGCAGATCAAGACTGATAGAGAGATTGGTAAAACTGCTGCATTATGGAGTTTATCTGTTTGGGATTAGTCACTATGGAACCTGATGCATTACGGACAGCATGTATCCATGTGGCTGCTTGCTGCTTACGTAGTCGGAAGGCAAGTAGTTTCCTCGCTCATTCTGCCCCAGCCCAAAAGGTTTGTTTTGATCTCAAAAGGTGCCATTCAGCTTTCTGGTATAATATTGTATTTATTTGATATTTGAGTCCAACTATTTGCCGATGTAAATCACCATCTGGGATCATTCAGAGGGTGGATTTGAAGCGACGTTCTAAGGCCATTAATTCTGCTTGGAGCTTGAACAGAGTTGCTTTTTGTTGTGGCCCCGAGCTGCTGAAAAGGCAATGATATGCCCTCTTAATCCTGCCTTGAATGCTTCACAGACAGTTCCTGGGGATACCCCACAGTTCGCATTGAGGGAAAAATAATCTTTAGCCGCTTTCACTATGTGAGGGTGAAAATCCGGGTCCTGGAATAAAAGGGGGTTGCAGCACCAACGGGTTCCATGTGGGCGATGCTCCAGATGGGTAAACATTAATGAGACAGGGGCATGGTCTGATATTAGAATCGAGCCTATGTCAGAGTCAGAGAGGCATCTAGCTGCTAACTCATTAGCAAGTCAAATGTCTATACGACTGTGAGATTTATGAGGAGTGGACTAAAATGAGAAATCTCTGCTGGTGGGATGGTATCTATGCCATATGTCCATAAAGGCCCATTCCTCTATCATAGCCTGGAAGGAGTGCCTAGTTTTGGGATTAGCATGTGGGGTTGGGTGGAATTTGTCTAAAAATATATCTCCCACAGCGTTGAAGTCCCCGCCTATGATTACAGGTAGTGGTGGCCCCTCTGATTGTAGATCTGACAGGGCTTGACTGATCTCAGGAAAAAAGTCGGTGTGTTCAGTATTGGGGGCATATATGTTACCCAACAAAATAGTGTTTGTAGGAGAGGATAACTTTGCTACCAACCAACGGCCATGCACGTCTTTTTTGACATCTTTTATCACCCATGGAGAGGCCCGATGGATAAGAATGGCTACCCCTTTTGACTTAGCAGTAGAGGAGCTAGCCAGTATTTCTCCCACCCAGAGTTTTTTTAACTAGTTAGTGCATTTAGGCAGTAGGTAGGTTTCCTGAAGAAGGGCAATATCTGCCCACAGGGATTTTAAATGTTGCAAGACCTTTGTGCATTTAATCGGGTGATTTACTCCTTTCACATTCCAGGATATCCATCGATATCCTTGGGGGACACCATGAATGGTAGCAGGCATCTTTTCACACAAGAGATAAGAGGAGGTACTTACAGAATGTTCAGCAAAGAGGTTAGGGAGGATATTACTGGGTACCAGACTCGCCAGGACATTAAGAGCGGACGGGACTGCGAGTGCACTCATTAGCACTAGGGGAGATGTAAGCATCGTCTGCGGCCTTTGAATTGCAGTGTCCTATATTACAGAGAAGGTTGCAGCAACAGCTCTAGAAACAAAGAGCAGAGAGAGAACCAGTCAGTATGTTAACGTACTAAGTTAATTACAAAGCGGACAATAGGCCCAGAATTGATGCTATACCAAAGTCTCAAAAACAAACACTACAACAGTAGTAACGTGCGACTGGAGATCAAAGCAAACAAGGGAAATATGTAGATGTATATATCTATATAAACCCTACTGCTGTGCTATCTCCAAGACACACCTCAGGGTGTCTTATGTGGATGAAAACAGTAAACCAACTCATCCTGGACCCACCCAAACCAAGGGGTCAGATAATCCGAACCATGTGGAGATGGGGAGGAGGAAGGAAGGAAGGGGGGGAAAGGAGGGATGGGGGAGTAGGTAAACCCACCTGCCAGTAACTAGTCAAACAATGAAGAACCGCCACAAATGGGGGGGGGGTTACACTAGGCCCATAGGCCAAAGCACAGGAACTTTAATACTGCACCTATAACTGGTGTGTGTATAGGATGGGGAAGGGAGAGGTATCAAAGCAGGGGAAGGGCTAATATCACCCAGGAATTCCACTGCCCACTTTGCTAGATTGCTAGAAGGGACCTGCAGAAACTTGAAGAATGGTCAAGGGTTTGGCAGTTGAAATTCAATGCAAAGAAGTGCAAGATAATGCATATGGGGCACAGAAACCCTGGCACAATATAACAGTTGGGGGGTGAGAATATAACATGCACCAAGCAGGAAAGGGATCTTGGGGTTATCATCTCTGATGGCCTCAAGGTAGGGAAACAGTGTGACAAGGCACCAGGTAAAGTAAATAGGATGCTGGGATGCATAGGCAGAGGCATCACCAGCAGGAAAAGGGAGGTCATGATTCCACTATACAAGACACTAGTGAGGCCTCACCTGGAGTACAGTGTACAGTTCTGGAGACCTTACCTACGTAAGGACATAGACAGGGTAGAGAGGGTTCAGAGGAGGGCAACATAGATGGTACATGGATTGCATCACAAGTCCTATGAGGACAGGTTGAAGGAATTGAATATGTACTCCCTGGAGGAGTGGAGGGAGAGAGGGGACATGATAGAGACATACAAGTATCTTACAAGGAGGAACAGGGTGCAAGAATACACTATTTTTAAGTGAAAAAGATGTTCCAGGACTAGAGGGCATGGGATGAAGTTGGAAGGAAGACGATTCAGAGGAAATGCGAGGAAGCATTTCTTCACAGAACGGGTGGTGGACAAGTGGAACACCCTGCCAGAGGAAGTGGTGGGGGCTGAAACAATCACGGGATTTAAGAATGCATGGGATAGACATAAAGGAATTCTGGAGGTCAGGGGTAAGGGGCAACAGAGTTCTAGGAAAATATAAACTGAAGTTACAAACTAAAATGGGCAGACTAGGTGGGCCATAGGCCCTTATCTGCTGACACTGTCTATGTATCTATGTAAGGATCACAGTCAACTACCCCTGGTGATATGCTGATAAATGATGTGCAAACCATAGCTAATTCTTTCAACCTGCATTTCTCTGATCCCTCCCAATATACCTCTTCCTTCGATCCCACTGTAGTGTCCTCCCACTCCTCATCAGGAACCTGTCTGGATAAGTTGGAAATGTTGTCCCCTGTGCCTCCTTATACTCCTCCACTCTATTTTAAGGCTGTGTCTAGAAAGGAAGTCCTGAAGCTCCTGAAGTCCATCTCTGATCATACCAACTCTGGCCCAGACTCCCTTGAACGCCGCCTCTTGAAACTTGCAGCTCCCCTTATTGCATTACCGCTGGCCAAAATTTATAAGTTATCACTTTCAGGTGGAGTGGTCTCTGACCTCTGGAAAGCTGCTTGGATCACACCTCTACTTAAAAAAGGGGATCCTAAGGTTGTCATGAACTATAGACCAATTGCCATACTCTCGGTACTGAGCAAAATCCTGGAGAAAATTGTTGCAGCACAGACAACTATCTACTTAAGCACAGCCTGCTCTCAGATACCCAACATGGCTTCAGGAAAGGACATAGCACAATGACTGCACTCCTTAAATTCACCACAGACACTCTTTCAAAAATGGATACTGGCAATCTGACTGGGGCTGTCTTTATTGACCTCACAAAGGCTTTTGACCTTGTTGATCACACTTTGCTTCTCTCCTCACTTCGACATCTGCATTTCTCCTCCTCTGTTGTTAACTGGTATGAAAGTTACCTGACAAATAGAACTCAAGTGGTGAAATTTAATTCCTCTCTATCGAACAGTACCAACATTAACATTGGTGTACCTCAGGGCTCCATCCTAGGGCCCCTCCTATTCTCTCTTTATAAAAATAACATTGGAGCTGCTCTAAAATCCTGCTCTGCTATTCTGTATGCTGATGATCTTGTCATCTATACAAGTTCTATTAATATAGACACTATCAACACAACCCTTTCCTCTGAGTTTAACAATATCCAAAACTGGCTATATGACCACAAACTGGCTGTCAGCACTAGCAAAACTAAAGCCATGCTGCTTGGATTGGCTCCAAAGCTCCAGGCTTGCACAACAGCACTGACAGTGCAGGATTTAGAAGGTCAATTACTGGAATGTGTGACCTCTTTCAAGTACCTGGGCATCCTGCTAGATCAATCTCTTAATCTTAATCTTCATGTATAGTCTGTTTGCAGAGCTGTCAACTCCAAACTGGGTGTTGCATATAAGACTAGTTATATGCTCATGCCATCGGCTAAAATGGCCATTGCGAGGGGGATTCTGCTCCCCACCCTAACCTATGGGGCTCCCTTATTTGGGGTTGCTCATTAAACTGACCTACTCAGATAGGATATTACGTATAACAACATATGTTGCTATGCCTCTTCTGGTCCACGGCTTAAACACCACTGTCAGCTTTAAAATTATCTTGGTTGGCTGTCTCTGTTAGCTAGTAGGAAATAATACCTTGGCTCTCTTATTGATTTGATAATTCAAAATCAAACCCCTAGGTGTCTTGCAGCTATACTTGTTCCTCAGCACACACACCATGGTCTACAATCAGCTGATAAATCCTTTCTGAATTTGCCGAGGTGCTGCACTAGGAAAGGAACTGTTGCATTTGAGCATGCGGCTCCACAGCTGTGGAATTCTCTTCCCCTCAACATTAGACTTTCTAGCTCCCACACATGCTTTAAGAGAAAACTGCGCTCAAATCTGCTGATTGCTGATACATGTTCCTGCTTTCACCCTACCTAATGACTGATGTCTCTGGCCATACAATAGTATTTCCTCACCTCTATATAACCCTCTTACTGCCTCAGCTTGTCCCGGCTCCCTTTCCCTGCCCATATACAATCTTGCACTGCAGGCATCTCCCTTACACTTACATACACTCATATAATCTAATTTCATGGCTTGCTCCCCTCTTCCTCACTTACCGACCTTTTCCTTAATGACACCCCCTGCTCTCAATGGTTATTTCTTCCTTTTGTATTACCTGTTTTTGTTTTTGTGTACCTTGTTCTGTTCATATGATATGTCACCTGATAATTTATTGTCCAAGGTCCTTTCTATTCATTGCCTAGGTAGGCACCTATGAACTTATGAATGGTCTACTCTGTATGTCTTTGATATATTGTATCCACTTTAACTCATTGTATGTAAAGCGCTTTACTTTGTTTGTTCTGATATATTGTATCCTCTTTAACTCATTGTATGTAAAGCACTTATAATTTGTTATCCTGTTAAGTTTCTGCATGTCTGTACTCTCCGAGGTTGTGCCTGAAAATAGTCATTTTATGGCTAGTGCATTTACCCGGTTAACAAAAGCTAAATTAATAAAATAAATAAATAAATTGTTCTAATTCCTGTCACCTTGGTACCTGAGTTGTGTGATCCTTTGCTGTTTGGCCTCACTGTTGTAACCTTCTTATGTATCTGTTCCTCAACTGGTCACTGGTGAAAATGGGCAATTTTGCTCACATGCCTTTCCAGTATAATTAACAAACTGAAACTGAATGAATACACTGGGCAATCTAAAACATCACATTATGTTGATTTTTTAAGAAATCTAGTGACAAATGGATTGGTTCTATTTTAAAGACTTCCCAGATAACTTCAGAAGAACCATTTCTTAATTTGTATAATTCCTTGGACTTTAACATATTAGATACTTTAATAACATTTCTATAGTTAATTTATAATAAAGGAAAGTATGAATAAACAACTGTGTTTTATATGCTAGCATTTAGCATTTTTGTCTGTACTGGGATTATCCTAAAACATTGGGGGTGTAGGTGAGCAGACCTGAACCCAATGCCCACTGGAATTTCATACCTTTTGGTGTTAGCACACTTCTTTGTTCTTACATTCCATGTTTAAAGTAAGGGAAATAACTTTGCCATTTATTTGAATATGCATTGCTACTAATAGTTCTTATAGCTGAGGCTGTTTCTTTCTCTGTTTCTATAGAAACATCATTTATACATATAAAAGCTACCTGTGTGGATATGTATTATGCATTTTTTATTTTTTTTAATTGTATTTGAAAAATTGTCCCTGTGTGTGTATATTTTAATGACTTATGTCAGTCAATCAAACCAAACTGAACTACACTGAGATTAACATGTATTCACAGGAGACCAGGGGAGAAACAGGAAATGTGACTGAAACCTTCAAATAACTGAAGAGTATAAACAGTTTGGACAGCCAGCAACTGTAATTCTATCACAAGATGCCAAAACTATAAGGTGGCAGTGGGAAAATTTAGGAGGAATGTGTGGAAAACTCCTTCATGGAGTGGGAGGTGAAAAAGTGGAAACATCTGCTAGTGGAGCTGGCCAATGTTAACATGGTGGAAGGCTTTAAGAGGGGGGATAGATAGACACATGGGGCTGGTGATGTTGACAGGGGGAGGGTTTAAAGCAAATAGATAAGGGGGTTAGTTCAAGCAGAACTATGGGCTGATTGCATGTGGGCCTAGCTAGGAACCAGGTAGACCGTATGTGTCATAAGTCTTTTCTGTGCATCTATGTGGCCATTTGTACATTTAGCACTCCAGTTTACCCTAGTGGTTAGAGCAGAATGCTGTGAACCAGTAGCCCCAATGTTTAAAAAAAACTGTTAAAACAGTGGTGTCACTTTTTGAAGTATATTTTTAAAAGGAGTTTTTTTACACTTTTGCTTATTGTTGTATCATTTAGCATAGTTTAATGAGTCATAATCTTTATAGGGGCACTAGAGAGTCTTGAATAACTCTAGGAGTGTAACATCTTGCATCTTTAGGGTGACAGAACTGTTTATCTTTTGTTTGTTCTCTTCTTACCATAAGAATGCATGAAAAGGCACACTAAAAGCTGCAGTAGACTCCCTTCCATGTACGTAACCTACTACAGACTTAACTGTATTGGTGATACATGACCACTTCCACTTTTTCTTGCATGTATTCATTGTGTTGTAAATGTTTCCTCTTTTGTTCATCCTGCTTTTAATTTTATTCCCACGATGTTCTCGGTTGCCACTGTAAATGGGCTTGCTCCATGTGGGCTTACCTAGTTACCAAAGACATTACATGAATGTTTAGAAATAAACAATCCTGACTGGCTACAAAACATTAAGCAATTTATAATACTGAATTTGGTTTTACATAGTGCATTTCTTACATACTGTATCCCAAAGCACTTTACAGGCCAATAAGTAAGACAGTAGTAGTGCAGGAACTATATGCAGATAAACATGGCTGTTATTATGTGCTGACCAACATTAGTTTTTAATATCTCATCTGAAAGAAAAGACAGCAGTTCAAATGGTCAAGCGGCCCTGTTCTCTAGGGTGGTGGCAGTACCAAGTCTGAGCTCGACTCCCTGGTGTGGGACCTGAAACTATAAATTTTACTTTAAGAGGTGAGTGGCAGTGCACTACCACTGAATCAAAGTGACATTGTATATATTCTTCCTATAGTATAGTGTGGAGTATTTAACTCACTGATTGCACCTTATTTGTAAACATCCAAGTACAGTATTGATATAGTGGCTTGTATGTCAAACTGGCATTAATTTTCAGGAGTTGAGTGGTGGTCATCAGCAGCAGTGAGCAGAGATGAAGTGGCAGCTGCTGTCTCAGGGCTGTGTGAGAATGGAGAGAGGGTCCCTAACAACAGGTACTATGACTATGGGGTGGGGTGACCCCTGGACTACCGTGAAGTTATGTGGCATGGGTTCAAAACCAAACAGTGCCAAACACTCCCTATGTGATCTTCAGAAAGTCATTTCATCTCTCAGTGCAGCAGTCCACAGAGCAGTGCTACTGGGCTGAGGCAGAACCCCACTGGAAAATGTATTCTTCAAATCAACTGGGTAATTTTGAGTGACTTGTGTACATGGCTAAAAAATTGAAGGAAAGCACATATGGGCTATGTGGTTGTGTCACACAAGAGTACTCAGCCTCTATGTAATCAATAGAGTAAAGGGTTGCTTCTCAGATGGAATAAGACCATGATGACATGCTAATGTTCCTATTAGGACCTTCCATGGGGACTGAAGTAATCTATATGCACAGTTAAAATTGTAACTTAGTGCAACATCAGTTGTAGCACAAACAACTTTGGAGTACACAATTACCACTTTGCACCAACTGCTGCCTATTGTTTCTACTGAGTGTGATACCCTAAGGTGGCTAGTGAGAATTTGTGCTTTGTGCTTGAGCACCCAGTAGGGCCTTAGTATGTGATGATCTTTAAGGGTTATTTATTAACCATGGTTTGAGCACTGAAAGTTTGCTCTAAGCTGTTTTATAAAAAGCAAACTTTTTGCTTTGTTCAAACCAGTGCTTAGGGAAGGGACTTTGTGTGAAGGAAACCTCAACTTTCAAAAACTGGCCAATGGAAAATCCTGTACACAAATGCCTGCAGTCTGGGAAACAAGATCCCAGACCTGCAGGCAACAAGGACAGAGGCTAAACAGGACATAGTAGCCATTAACGAGACATGGTTCACCAGTAACCACACTTGGGAGACTTCAGTACCTGGCTATGTACTGTTCAGAAGAGACCAAGGTGCAAAAAGGGGGGTGGGGTGGCCCTTTATGTCAATGAAAATATCAAAGCTACAGAAATTCAGAATACACATAAGGAGCCAGAAGAACTGTGGGTCACCCTGGAAACAGGAAATGGGACAACCATATGCACTTGGGTTGTCTACAGGCCTCCAGAACAGGGGGAGGATATAGACACATTACTATTAGAAGATATACAAACATGACAGCTAAAGGGGAGGTTCTGATAATAGGATACTTCAACATGCCAGATACAGATTGGTCAATACCAGCAGGAACATCCACCAGAACTAGACACATAGTGGATTCCCTGCAGGGGGAGGGCCTCAATCAACTGTTACAACAACCCACAAGAGACAGAGCTATCCTAGATTTAGTACTGACCAACAGGAAAAGGATCACAGATCTTCAGGTAGATGGTCAACTGGGGGCCAGTGACCGTGATTCAATGGTCCATGGTATGATTCAATTTGGCCACTAGAACTTAATCATCCCATTCCAAGGCAAAAATAAGTGACTTCAGAGGAGCTGACTTTGATAAGATAGCCAACAGAGTTAAGCTAGAACTGGCAGGAAGAATTACAGGTGAGGGGGTACAGGCAAAGTGGGCAAACATTAAGGATGCAATACTTGAAGCAACATCCCATTGTGTTAGAGAGAAAAGCAAGAGCAAAAGAAGGAGGAAACCACTCTGGTTCTCAAAAACAGTAACAGAAAGATCAAAGCCAAAGGCTAGCCTTCAGGAAATATAAAAGAAAGCATGAATTTGAAGATGAGGCATACCAAACTTCCCTAAGGGAAACAGGGAAGGCAGTAAGGCAGACAAAGGCCCAAACCAAGGAAACACTAGCACGAACAGTAAAAGAAGGGGACAAGACTTTCTATAGATACATTAGTGAAAGGAGAAAGTCTAGAGGGGGGTATTGCTAAGACCAAAGGGGATAAGAGGGAATATGTGGAGAAGGACCAAAGAAAAGCATCCATCCTAAATAAATACTTCTGCTTAGTATTAACTGAGGAGAAGGTAGGGCAGGACCCACAGCTCAGTACCATGGACACAGTGGGGAGGGAGGTGTGCACTAGTCCCTTCACAAAAGAAAGGGTTCTACAAGAGCTTGCTAAGCTCAGGGTGGACAAGGCAATGGGACCTGATGGCATACATCCCAGGGTACTAAAGGAGCTAAGAGTGGAACTAGCAGAGCCATTATCAGAACTGTTTAGTGAATCTCTGACCACAGGAGAGGTCCCAGAAGACTGGAGAAGGGCTCATGTGATCCCGCTCCACAACAGTGGTAGCAGGGAGGAGGCAGGGAACTACAGACCAGTCAGTCTTACTTCAGTAGTGGGCAAGATTATGAAGGCACTCCTTAAGGAAAGGATAGTACAACACCTGGAATCCATAGGAGCACAGGATCCAAGACGGCATGGGTTTACAACAAGAAGGTCTTGTCAAACTAATCTCATAGATTTCTTTGACTGGGTAACCAGAGTGGTGGTCCAAGGGGGTGCAGTTGATATCATGTACCTTGACTTCAGCAAAGCTTTTGATACTGTTCCACATAGAAGATGGATTAAAAAGCTTGGTAGGCTTGGACTGGGTCAGACATTGGTCAACTGGTTGGCAAACTGTTTGGTGGGCAGAAAACAGAGAGTGGTGGTAAATGATATAGAGTCAGAAGAGATGCAAGTCACAAGTGGAGTACCTCAGGGATCAGTCCTGGGGCCAGTTCTCTTCAATATCTTCATCAGTGACATTGCAGATGGACTGGAGGATAAATTTTGTCTGTTTGCAGATGACACCAAGATCTGCAACAGGGTAGATGATCCAGATGGGGTGGACAGAATGAGAAGAGATCTGGATAAACTGACAAAATGGTCAGAAGAGTGGCAACTAGGTTTTGAGGTAAAGAAGTGCAAGATCATGCACATAGGGAAGGGAAACCATGAAGCCACCTATAGGTTGGGAGGGGAGTTGCTGGCAATCACAATGAAAGAAAGAGACTTGGGCATCATCATCACAGATGACCTTAAATCATCCAAGCAGACCCCTAAAATAGTAGGTAAGGCTAGAGGGATGTTGGGGTGTATTAGTAGGGGTATCACAAGTCATAAGAGGGAGGTAATAATCCCTCTTTACAAGACACTGGTTAGGCCCCATCTGAAGTACTGAGTGCAGTACTGGACGTCACACCTGCACAAGGATATTAACAAAATGGAGGCAGTCCAGAGAAAGGCAACCAAAATGGTGCAGGGACTGCATCAGAAAACATATGAGGACAGATTAATGGAGCTCAATATGTATACCCTAGAGCAAAGGAGGGAGAGAGGAGTTATGATTGAAACATTCAAACATCTTAAGGGCATTAACAAGGTGAAAGAGTCTAACATGTTTCAATATAAGAAAAATAGCACGACAAGAGGACACAGCATGAGATTAGAGGGAGACCAGTTAAGGGGTAATGTGAGGAAGTTCTTTTCACAGAAAGGATGGTGGATGCATGGAACAGCCTACCTCAAGAAGTGGTGGATGTGAATACAGTGCAGGGCTTCAAACAGGCACGGGATAGGCATAAGGGAGCAATACAGATGAGTATGACTAGATAGGCCATTGACAGAGTACAGGCCTATGGCACATTTATAAGGTAGACAAAAAGGGCTGACTGGATGGGCCTTGCGGTCCTTATCTGCCATCAATTTCTAGGTTTCTATACTTCTATAGCATGTCTTGTTGTCTCAAAGCTGATTTGAATAGCCACACATGCTTAAAACACTTCATACTGCATTGCTATTTTATTATGTATGCAACAATTTAGGTACAATTGTAATGGTGTTCTGTGTTTTCTCATTCAGGACTTCTTAAAGATGAGTTCTGCTTAACAGAGTTTATCATGGTCAAACAATAAATATGAAAATTGTTTTTTCTGTTCAACAAACTAAAAGAACATTGCCCTTTGCTACCTTTTGGAAAATACTTCTCGTTTTAATTCTGTAGCATGTAAATGACCCTAATAGGGAAAAACATGCTCATTTTATAAAGTTCATTCTCAACATGCAAGCTGCTTTATCAATTAAATGAACACTAGGTTATTGGTTGCAGTCAGTGGTGCAAAGTCTTCCTGCTGTACCTCCACCAAAAAAAAAAAAACTGCCATTCACAAAGGTCAGACCTTGTCACGGGGGGGGTGGGTGTCTCCTCAGTGGCTCAGTCATAATGCCAATCACTTTGCCAGATGTAAGAAGGTTTTTTTTTTAAATGGGGTTTGCATACTCTACCATGCTGACTTGTGATAGCCACAGATGTCTGGCCATGGCTTGGCACCAGTTGCATGATGCTATATCATCGACAGAGACCCAGGCAAACAGTACAATTGAAGTAGGGTTTGCCCTAAGACCCAATCCTGACCTCTAGTCCTGCTTTTGGGCCAGTTTTTTGCATGAAATTGTCCATGCTCTGGTTGTTCATCCCTGGTGGTTCTGCACCCCAATCCACTTCTCGTCCTCAATAGGATTGCTGGTGTCTAGTGAACTCGTCACCTTATCACTATTCCCATGTGGTATCCATCACTTGTCTGTTCCTGTATACACTGTTGCAGAATTTACCCCCCCCCGCCACCATCCTTAAATAGTTCAATAGCAGGGTAAGCTACATGCTATGACAGTGCTAGTAAGGGTTATCATTCTTTGAGAATGGCCCTGCAACAAACATCCCTTTGCCTTCACACTTGTAATTTGTTTAATGACAATGCACTGAAAGACTGCAACCTCTTTTATGCATGGAAAAGCAGGGCACAATTCGGGTGGCTGTTGCTAAGTGGTCACTGTGACCACTTAGCAACATTCCCTTGTAACTATGTATAAGGACCAATGTGTCTCTTATAAGAGTGCAACACCTTTGAAACCAGTATACAGAAATGTTTACTTTATAGTAAAGAAAACTGTGGACTCTTATGTTTTGGAGCCTTCAGCAGGGTTATTCTTTTGGGGAAGGGATACAGACATACTTTTCCTCTATCTGAAATTGATTGACCTGTTCCTTTACAAGTATTCAAGACATTTTGATGACTTTGAAAGTTTCTGAGAAAGAACCTATGTCCAGAGAGTCTCACTCACCAAATGTATATAAGTTTCAAAATATTTCATTCCTTATGTCTAATCTTCAAATTTACATGTTTCATTTCAATGTTTCATAACCCCAGTGTAACTTCATCAAGAAAAAGGCTTCCTATACCATAAACAAATATAAAAAGCTTAATTTTAAGTATTATTGCATATAATAGTTTAACATTTTCAATACACATCTATTTTGGTCTCTTGAAGAATACACGAATTGTCATCAATTTATTATGTAAAAATATATAAACAAACAAGAAATGGATCATTTAGGTCAGTGCCACACTTTTTGCTGTACCATAATGCATTAACACTGTAAGTTTCTTTCATCACATGTTTGAGTTTTGAGCCCTTTTTTAAATCTGTACTTCCAGGAGTGCCAACCCTCGTGCTGTTCGATCATTCTTCTTTACCTCATTGGTGAATATACCGTTGCTTTTATAATATAATTTCCAAAAATTTCATATGCATAGAGATGTGCGAAGTGCACAAACTTCAATCCGTGGAAAACTTCGTGGATTGCACTCAGTTCATGAAATCGTCAGATTAAGAAGTACAGGATCAAAGACACATGGAATTTTGCCTGCAAAATTCCACACTCCACATAGTCAGAGACTTTGCTAATGCCCCCACAATATAAATCCCTGGTGTCTAGTGGCACTGCCACAATCCCCGACACTGTTAAATTAGTGCCCCCCCACACTGCCGCCCATTGCATCCACATTCCACACACAAAGTAATACACACATAAAAAAATATATATATATGTCTTCCCTGGTGCCTTGTGGCCCCCCGCTGCTGATTGCAGGCCCACTCCAATTGCCATGACCATTCAAGTCTGGTACCCATCCCACCCTGACCTGGCCAGCCGTATTCTCCATAATAATAAATAAATAATTTAATCCCTTGTGTCTAGTGAACCCCCCACCCCCACCCTGTCAGGTAGTGGCCCCACACACCCCTAAACTTGACCCCAAGTGGGACATCAGCACAGCCCTCCACTCACCTCCACGGTCGGCAGCCCAACTGAGCTTAATGAATGAGTGCATGCTTGTACAAGATCCCTGTCATTCATTGACAGCTCGCAGTCATCTGCAACAGTTTTCTGGGCTGTAGAGAAGGGCAGTAGGCTTCTCTGGTCAACAGCAGGGGCTGCAGAATTAGAGGAATGGCATTGTGGACCCCTTCAGTGTCCAAAATACCATTCCCCCATCCTGCCCCCCCCCGTGGGCAACCAGAGAAGCCACCTGCCCTTCTCTACTCCCAAAAAACTGCTGCCGATGACAAGGAGCTGTCATGAATGAGCATGTGCTTCTAAAAGCATGCGTTTATTCATTGAGCTCAGTCGGGCTGCCAGCCATGGAGGTGAGTGGGGGGCTGTGCCAGTGGCCTGCTCAGGGTCAGGTTTGGGGAGGTGGGGTGTGGGAGCCACTACCTGACAGAATGGAGGGTGGAGGCTCCACTAGACACCAGGGATTAAATTATTTATTTTTTATTATTATGGAGAATACAGCCAGCTGGGCCAGGGTGGGATGGGTACTGTGGACTTGAACAGTCACAGCAACTGGGGCGGGTGGCCTGCAATCAGCAGTGGAGGGACACTAGACACCAGGAAAGATATATATATATATATATATATATATATATATATATATATATATGTTATTTGTGTATTACTTTGTGTGTGAAATGCGGATGCAATGGGCAACAGGTCAGGGGGCACTAATTTAACAGTGTGGGGGATTGTGTGGGGGCACTAGACACCAGGGCAGGAAGTCAGGCTGATGGCTGGGGGGCTGGCTTGCTTTGGGTTATTTTAAAGTGCAATTTACACTTTAAAAAATCTCAAAGCAAATATGGAGCATGTGGTGAAGTTTCCACCGGCAAGGCAATTTTGTGAAATGCTTCAGGAAGGTGGATTGTTTGAATCAACCGAAACTTCGCACATGAAGTAAAACTTCACAACATCTCTACATATAAGCTGCTATCAAGGGCAAAGGACCTTCAATGAAAAATACAATCACTTCCTATTTCATTTCCATGAATATCCATACTTCTGTTGTATTACTATTATTTTATATAAGTTAAAGTTACTATTGAAAAGTCTAAAATAAACAGCATTTGTTTGATACCTTATTGTAATACTGTAAATGTAAACATGAGGTATACCAATTAAAATTTAAATTATAGCTTCTGTGGTAAAGGTTTCAGACCTCCTTTTGATTATCACCTGTGTACTTAGAGTTCATATTTGCCTTTCTGCTTCCTTTCCCAATTAAATTATAACCTACAGATAGGAAGCATTCTTTTAATTAATATTCACCGCGTTTCAGCTTTATATTGTGAAATATTTGGTGTTTCTTCAGCTGCACTCAGCCTGGACTTATTTCTGTTCACTGCCTAGTCTTTTTAGATCAAATATTTTGATTTTAGTCCTTATTAACTGTACTGTCTCCAAACACATTTATATTTCTGCAACTTGCTCAAAATTACTTTCATCCATTACTCACCCATTCAGTTTTGTTACTATGAATATCATAACACCATTATCACATGGTTAAAACTGCAAACATATTAAACTGGTGTACATGGGGGGGGGGGCAGGCAACTGCCACAAGGATTGACTGTTCCTAAAACTGACTATATAAAGGGGGCACTCTCATGCAAAACTTCCCAGTAGCAGCTGTTCTCACACTTTATTTGTGATTAACAGATGGCTATGATTTTTCATTTAACATTTAAAACTCCTGAGGCAGAAACACAGACGTGATGTGAAGCCACTGTTTATTTTATTTATTTATTTATTTTGTTTTTGTTGACCGGGTAAGTGCACTAGACAAATTCTGCCTATTTTCAGGCATAATCTGGGGAAGGGGGATACAGATGAATGCCAACTGACTTTGAACCAGATTAAGCTGTTGGTGGTATTTTTGTGAACTGCTGTAATTGCCATTGATAGAGACCTATAAATACCTCACAGGGTGTAACAAGGTACAGGAGGGGGGTATTTTTCAGAGGAGAATGTGCACAAAAACAATGAAATATGCAATGAAGATGGAAGGGGAGAGTTTAGGAGGGATGTGAGGAATCAGGGGCAGGATTAAATAGATCAGGGTAAATGGAGGTGGGGTGTCACCTGAGAGCTAAACAAATGCTGTTGGTTGTTTAATATAGCACATGTATGCAAAATTCATGATTGCAAATTTTGTGATTTTTCAGATCCACATACTTAATGCAGATTCTTGGGCCATTACTTTGAGAGTAAGCGAAATATACATTCAAGTGTGGTCTCAATGAATAGGCGAGGAGTTGGAGCTTTAAAATGCATACCTGTATGTTACCTCAAATGATTAATGTTAAATGTTGTAGGGTTAAATACCAACCACCACCCCTTAATTTCTTGTGAAATTTCAAAATAGTCTTATATTTAATCTTGTCAAACGAGATTTATTGTGCTTTATAATATAATTTTATGTTGTCTAAAAGGGCAAGGATTCTGCTTTGAAATGCATATGTGGTTTTGAAGTCTTAAGGTAAAATCACAAAATTTGTCAAGGTGTCTGTACAAAATTGATGCAAAGTACCATTTTGCCCCAGTGTTCATGTGATCAACAGACAGATCATGGATTTTGGGTACATCTGCTACATTAAACAACCATCGACATTTATTTAGCTTTCAGGTGACATCCCCACCTCCATCTACACCTGGCCTAAAAGCTCACGCTCATGCAGGGAAGTGCAATGCTCATCTGGGTAGCCAATGAAGCAGACACAACAGTCCAGAAAGGCAGCACTTGACTCACTTCAAAAGTGAAGTTTCAGAAAAAAAAACTGTAATATCAGACAGCTGGTTGACTTGCACCTTTTATTGCAAGTCAAATTAAAGCATTCACAGCTTAAGTGCTCAGTATATCACTGCATACAGACATCCAATACCAGAAAAGACCTTCCCATCGGAGCCTTTACAGACAGGCACTTACCAGAGTGCTTTGGTCACCTGACCTTCCTTAGGGGGTGTGTGGCTAGTACAGACTTAGTAGCCAATCCCTTTTATAAAGCCCAAATTGATGACACCACAAGACAAGCCAGTGAAAAAATCAATTTGTGAACCCAAACCATGATAAATGCTAAACAAATATGTACAAATATACATGAAGTATGAGTACATTTAAATTACTTTCTTTTACCAAAAATATAGTTTGCATCATTAAAATAAAACAGGTGTGGGGGGGTCCAATAAATGATCAGAGGTATAGCTGTATTGCACAGCATAGAACTACATGTTTTGTAAAACATTTCAATAATTTGTTATGGCATAAAGATTTCATAGTTATTTTTAATTCACATCACAGAATAATGGGTTTACCATTAATATTCATCGGTACCCTACATTCTGAGATAAACAGCCTTATTAATGACTAAAATCAATACATCGCTAAATTAATAATCCAACCCTTCAGGAACAGAATAAAAAAGACAGAAGGAAAGCTGTAATCATCCACCAACTTTGAGGGATGTGAGGAAGTAATTCTTCACTGAATGAGTGGTGGGTGCCTGCAATGTTATTCAAGGGGAGGTAGTGGGGGCAAAAACAGTGGCAAACTTCAAGCAGGCATGGGACAGACATGCAGGAATCATAGTTGGGAAATAGGTGGGGGATGAGATTTAACCTGAGATCAGGTAGGGGTTGCAGTAAAAATAGAGGCAGGGGGGGAAAAGGGGCAGACTAGATGAACCAAGTGGTCCCTATCTGCTGACAAACTGTATGTTTCTATGTTAATCTGTATGTAATGCGACCAATTGACATGCAAATGGGTGACAATTGCAGAAGTGGTTTTGTTTAGCACCAGAGTCTGTGTTGCTTCTTTGGATTTTCAAATATTAAGTGAAAGGTCTTAGAAGAGAATAATCACAATGGATGTCACTGTGAGGAAAAATGGGATTGCTGGGGAGCTTTGACCTGAGTATACACTTTGTTACTTTTAAAATGGTTAAAATTTCTAATCACTGTTCTACAACTTACTTATCCAGGGTAACCCAACTGTGATTCAAAATCTCATTTTCAGTGGGGTTGTACCAATATTATAGCTTGGTGAGATGAAGCCCAAGGAGGTCAACTGACTGGCTTAAGGTTACAAAGTGAGTCAGTGGCTGTGGTGGGATCCAAACCAGGTAATTCCTAGTTCGCAGTTCTATACTGTAAACACTAGACTCCATTGATGTCCTTGTTTAAGTGTTCTTCAATAAATGCTTGCTAGAACTGACTGAAAACTTGATTTCATCCCAGCAGGGTCACCTGACCTGTAATACACTGTACCAGAAAGAACAATATTCCACACTGCATCTTTGGTCTGAAACTCACAAATGCCAGCTTTATGCAATATATATTCTCACATATCATTCTGCAATTAACAGTAGCAGGCTCTTCTGGGTTTTTTGATTTTCATTTTGTAAGTTATTTTCATTTTTTTGAAGTGCATATACTCCAGAGTTTTAAATGGAATAAACAAAAATGAAGCTGCTGCAGTTGATAAAGCATATACGTTTGTATTTGTTTAATGAATTTTATAGATTGAGGGAGCACTCTCAGTCAGTTGGAGCACTCCTTTTCCCTGCAAATGAAACATTCTTGTGCTGTAAAAAGTGGCTTATTTGCAGATGTCCTGGAAATGGGCACACTCTTTTTTTTGTTGTAAAATTATTGATTGTTTTTAAAACATAATTATCAAATACAGTAATATAAACTGCATAACTCTAAAGCAACTTTAAACAACAAACAGGGTAGGGGAAAGAAAGACAATGTACATCGAATAAACTTGAACAGTAAACCAGCATACTGGGAAGCCATAATAATAGAATCATAGAAACATAAAATTTGACAGCAGATAAGGACCACTTGGCCCACATAGTCTGCTCATTTCCCCTACCTGATGGATAAGCTGCAGATTTTGGTTAATCAACAGCTTACTTCCTCCTACCCAGCACTAGAATTGCCTTATGCCTGTCCCATGCATTTTTGAATTCTTCCACTGTTCCTCACTACACAACCTCCACAGGAAGGCTGTTCCATGCATCCACAACCCTCTCTGTGAAAAAATGCTTTCTAACATTACCTCTGAGCTGTCCCCCTCTATCTTCAAATTGTGCCCCCTTATTCTTGCACATCTCTTCTTCTGAAAGATACTACCCTCTTGTACTTTGTTAATTCCCTTGCGATACTTGAAAGTTTCTATCATGTTCCCCCCTCCCTCCTTTCCTCAAGGGTATACATGTTAAGCTGCTTTAGTCTGTCCTCGTATGTCTTCTGGTGCAGACCCTGCACCATTTTGCTGCCCTACTCTGAACAGCCTCCACTCTGTCTATGTCTTTATGGAGATGGGGTCTCCAGAATTACACGCAGTATGCCAGATGGGGTCTCACTAACTGTCTGTACAGAGGGATAACAACTTCCTGTTTTCTACTGTTGATGCCTCTCCCTATGCATCCCAGTATTCCCCAACCCTCCTTACTGCCTTCTCACATTGCTTGCCCACCTTTAGGTCATCTAATATAATTACTCCTAGGTCTCATTCGATTTTTGTTCTTGTTATTAACTCACCCCCATTGTGTACTCTTCCCCTGGGTTTTTGTTTCCCAGATGCATTAACTTGCACTTCTTTGCATTGATTCTAAGCTGCCACATATTTGACCATTCCTCCAACCGTGCCATGTCCCTTTTCATTCTTTCCACCCCACCTTGTGTATCAACCCCGTTTCAGATCTTTGTGTCATCTGCAAAGAGACATACATTTCCTTCCAGGTACTCTCCAATGTCACTTATAAAGACATTAAAGAGGACTGGTCCCAGTACCGAACCCTGCAGTACCCCACTAGTTACCCTCCTTTTTTCACTGTGGACTCCTTTTACTATTACCTTTTGCGTCCTGTTCTCCAGCCAGTTTTTTATCCAGGCTACCACATTGGGACCCACTCCAAGGCTGGCTAACTTGTATATTAATCTTTTGTGTGAGATTGTGTCAAATGCCTTGCTAAAATCTAGGTAGGCCATATCCACAGCCCTTCCCTGGTCTACTACTCTGGTCACCCAGTCAAAGAAATCTATTAGGTTCGTCTAACATGACCTTCCTGCTGTGAAACCATGCTGCCTTGGGTCCTGTGCCCCACTGGCCTCTAGGTACTTAACAATTCTTTCCTTCAGAAGTGATTCCATCATTTTCCCTACCACTGAAGTCAAACTAACTGGTCTATAGTTTCCTGCCTCTGCCCTGCTCCCACTTTTGTGAAGTGGAATTACATTGCCCTCCTCCAGTCCTCAGGTACCACCACATTCTCCCATGATTTGTTAAAGAGAGTAGTCAGTGGTGTTACTAGTTCTACCCTTAGTTCTTTTAGAATTCTTGGGTGACTCCCATCAGGCCCCATTGCTTTGTCCACTCTCAGTTTCAAGAGTTCTTTCAAAACCCTTTCTTCTGTGAATGGACTAGTATCAACCCCCCTTTTCAGAGTTTCTCTTTTGTTTGGTTTAGGTACCTTCCCCATCTCTTCCGTTGTGAATACTGAGCAGAAATATTCGTTCAGTATCCCTGCTTTTTCACTGTCACACTCTGCCCACATTCCCTTACCTTTATTAAGCCTCTGTATACCTCCCTTGGTCTTTCTTCACCCCTAATATACCTATAAAAGGTTTTATCCCCCTTCTTAACAAAGTTGGCTATCTTTTCCTCAGTTTGTGCCTTTGCTATTCTGACTGCCTTCCCTGCCTCCTTCTGCTTTAACTGACAAATTCATCTGACTTGCTCCTTCTGTGTTTCCTTATATTTCCTGAATGCTATCTTTTTCTCCTTAACCGTCCCTGCCACCTCTTTTGAGAACCATAGTGATTTTTTCCTTCATTTTGTTTTGTTGATTTGCTTCACACAAAGGCTTGTTGCCTCTGCGATGGCTGTTTATAGATTATTCCCCATTGTTCCTCCACCCCTCCTTCTTGCCTGTTTGCTAGCGCTTTTCTGAGGCACTCTCTCATTTTTCCAAAGTCAGCCTTCCTAAAGTCTAATACTCTTGTTTTTGTATGGCTTGACTCTATGGCTGTCTTTATTATGAACAACACAGTTTGGTGGTCACTTATTCCCAGATGGCTAACCACTTCTAAAGCTGAGATCCTTTCCCCTTTCTCATTTGAGAGTACCAGGTCTAAGATTGCTTCCTCCTGAGTGGGTTCCAACACTAGTTGTCTGAGGCATTCCCCCTGTACAGCATCAAAAATGACCCTGCTCTTGGATGTGCCTGCAGCAAAGGTACTCCAGTTAACATCTGGCATATTCAGGTCCCCCATCAACAATATCTCCCCTTTTTTCTGCCATTTTAAGGATGCCTTCTATCATTTCCTTGTCCATTTCCTCCCCCTGAGATGGGTGTCTGTACACAACCCCAGTGTGGATTGTGGTGCCATTTCCTGTCTCCAGGGTGACCCACAGTGACTCATCAACTTCCTGTTCACTCTTTAGTTCTGTTGATTTAATCCCTTCCATTATATAGAGAGCTACTCCTCCTCCTCTTTTACCCACCCTGTCCCTCCTGTAGACTGTGTATCCTGGTATGTTGACATCCCAGTCATGGTTCTCTTTGTACCATGTTTCAATGACTGCCACAATATCCAGGCATCCCACTTCCATCAAGGCCACTAGTTCAGGGAGCTCGTTGCACAAACTGCGGGCACTGGTACTCATCACCTTCCATTTATTTTTTATGGCCTTACCCCTTTTAGCCCCATCTCTGTCCTTACTGCCTTTTTCTGCATTTATCCCTGTCCTGCTCCCTACTGACTTCTCTACCTTGGTGTTTACCTCTCAAACTACTGTGTTTTGTGGGGGGAGGCTGGGATTTCCCTTCTCCTTTTCAGTGCCTCCCCCCTTGGATAGTTTAAGTGTTTGCCAATGAAGCATTTAAACCTGTCACCTAGGATCTTGGTTCCCCCCTGGACAGATGCAGACAATTGCACCAGTATAAGCCTGCATCCCTCCAGGTGGGTCCCCAGTCCCCAGTCCCCAGTGAAGCTAAAACCCTGAGCTCCACACTAGTTTTTCAACCATTCATTGAATCCCATGGTGCAGAATTCCATAGCATCATCCTTGCCATAGACAGGCAGCATCTCCATGAAGGTTACTGCACATGCTACTTGTCTAAGACCCCTCCCCAACTCCACAAACTCCTCTTGCACTGCTCTGATCCCATTCACAGCCAGATCATTTGTTCCTAGGTGGACAATGCCATCCAACTCCCTCCCTCGTGCAGCTGCTCCTGTGATCCTGAGGATTTGCTTCCTGTCCCTCTGAGCCTTGGTGCCAGGCAGGCACCTTACCTCCCTATCCCCTTCCTCCCCCACTTCTACCCCCTAATGATAGAGTCCCCAACCAGGAGTTGTTTCCTTCCCCTGTGGGGTCTCATGCCACCCTCCTGTGCATCTCCTTTGTGGAAGTTCCCAGCATCCTCCTTGGTCTCCACTGCAGTTGCCTCCATAGAGGAAGCACTCTTTGCCAGAACAGCATATGAATTGTGGAGCGGTACAACTGGAGGGATGCATCTCTGTTCCACCACCCTCTCCCTCCCTGAGCCCACCTTGGTCCAACCGCTCCTCTTTCTTGGCAACCTCTGAGGTAATGGTGGTGGCCCTGGTGGTCCCTGGGTGGGGGAAGAGGTTTCACACATCCTAGCGAGGTCAGTCTGGAGACGGGCAACCTCCTCCCTCAGACCAGAGAGGTGCCTGCAAACAGGGCAGCATTGCAGCCTCCAGAATGTCTCCAGAACACTGCTGCCTCACTGCCATTGCACTGCACCACTCCCATCTTGACTTATTTTGTGTCCCTTCCCCTGTTGCTTTGTATGCTTACTGTCTCCTCTATGTATTTTTACACTTACTTTCCTACTGACTATGTGCCCTTACAACTCTCACCCTTCCTGTACTGGGACAGAAACTTCCTGTAGTCTTCAGTAGTCTCCTTCTTTCGTGCTTGGATTCAGACCTCTAGCAGGCGGGGGGGTGGAGTTATTTTGTTCCTTCAAGGTTGATGAAACTAATGTGTCTCAGTGATCCTTCCCTTACTACTGCCAAACAGGAAGTTCCTGCTGTCAGTCAAATTCAGTGGCTATAAAACTAGAACTGGCTTTGGGTGGGTGGATGGGTGGAGGGTAGGAAGGAGGGCAATTAGTAAACAATCTGTAGATCTAGCCTGCTGCTTCTTGCTCTGAAGCCAACTTTCTCCTCTGTTAAAAACAGCAGGAAGCTGTAATAGGAGCCACCTGCTTTTGCACTCCTAAGCTGCTAAACCACACCTCCAATTAGATTCACCCTCTGCACTGACTCAGTAAATAAAGCTGATACAGCCCCCTTCCTCAGAGAAACACACAGTGACTTTCTTCTTTTTTTTACTTAAATGAGACCCCGTTCTTCTAATAAAGTATCTGTTTGCTTAATCCAAACAGATACTGACTCCTGCTGAGATAGAAATAATTTATCAGTGAAAATTCTGTAGATCTAGACAGCTGCTTCTTGCTCTGAAACCAAAGTTCTTCTCTGTTAAAAACAGCAGGAAGCTGTGATTGGAGCCACCTGCTTTTGTACTCCTAAGCTGCTAAATCACACCCCAAATTAGATTCACCCTCTGCACTGACTCAGTAAATTAAGCTGATGCAGCCCCTTTCTTCAGAGAAACACAGTGACTTTCTTCTTTTTTTTACTTAAATGAGACCCCGTTCTTCTAATAAAGTATATATTTGCTTAATCCAGATTCTGACTCCTGCTGAGATAGAAGTGATTTATCAGTAAAACATCTGTAGATCTAGACTGCTGCTTCTTGCTCTGAAACCAGAGTTCTTCTCTGTTAAAAGCAGCAGGAAGCTGTAATTGGAACCACCTGCTTTTGTACTCCTAAGCTGCTAAACCACATCCCCAATTAGATTCACCCTCTGCTCTGACTCAGTAAATTAAGCTGATACAGCCCCCTTCCTCAGAGAAACACACAGTGACTTTCTTCAATTTTTTTTAAGACGTACAAACAAGTGGATTACCAGACCACAGTAATGTTCAAGGAAAGATTTAACAATTTTAATATACTATTGATTGACCTTGATTAATAATATATTAGTAACATTCCAGAAACCACTCTTATGTTTGTTAGAGTGATCTCACTTACATTCTTGTAGTATCAGAACCAATCACTGGGGGGGGAGCAAAGCATGCTGAGTCCTTGGGCCAGATTTTCAAAGGGCTGAGAATCCCACAAGCCCCAGGTGCGCTGAACACATGGCAGATGGGGCTTGCAGCATTCTCCTGGAAGGCAATTTGGATTTTTGATCCTGTGTGCCGATTGCTGCAAGTTAGACCAATCTTTCCTGGTCTAGCTTGCCGCAATCCGGTTATCTTTTTTACTGAGCCTTCACCAAATTTGTGAAGCAAGCTGCTGTAAATCAGCAAAAGTGCCATAACTGCACCTGACCTACCAAAATTGGGCAGGGGTTTGCGGCAAAGGTGTTGGCACAGCTGTGCCAACTAGGGGGTTTGATGCAGGGCTTGATGGAAGCCTTGTGTCACCCTTTGAACCGGACCCTAGTCTCTGTGGGTGAAATTAAACCAGTAGGGTGGAAGTCTAGGCACTGCCTAAGTCTCCAAAAACAATAGGGGGTTTGATAGATTCTGAAGGGTCATTTTGCACCTTTTTAACTTCTTTTTACAGTTTCTTTTATTTTTGGAAAGTTTGCAAACATGCACTATACCTTGCTGTGTGCTAGCAGCTCCTCTCTCCCACTCTTTATTCAATGGAATTCAGTTATTTTAGTTCTTGTCTGTATCAACAGATAATCAAATGAGTATTGCTAGCTTATGGCCTAGGTCCTAACAATCAACTACAACCAAAGAACATAAAGACCAAAACTAACTTCCCTCTTCACAATCTGTCAGTCCACTCTGTCACACTCCCTTTCAGCTCTGAACTGACCAAGGATGTGCATACATGCTAGACCACCACTCCCCTTTCAAATCTAATCCCCTCCTGCCATGTTTACTAACGTTCACTAAGGTAAAGGGGAAGGAGCAAAAGGCACATGCCCATGATAGCTCCTGTCGACTCAGATACAATAGGCCTTTGAACTGCCAGGGAGTAACCATTTGCCTAGTCTGTTCTTGATCATAGACTTAGTCTCACTAATAACTACATAAGTAGGGAGAGAGTTCCACACTCTTACCACTTTCAATGAGAACACATTTCTGTGTCTAAGAGTGCAAAACTTTGGTTTAGCAAGCTGAAGTGGATGTCCCCATCCTTGTTTCTCTCTCTCTCTCTCTCTCTCTCTCAACTGTCCGAAGCAGTTTGTTTTGGCAGGCTGCAGCTCACAACTACTGTGGCAAGGTGTAGACCAGCCCACCCAGCAGCACCAATAATCATGTGTTTTTTTTATTTTAAATTAAGTAAACTGAATCTTAAATACATCAAATTCCATCCTGACCAAAATAAGTCTGTCTGCAGGGGCTGGGGCACTGAGTGCTTATGACTCCTTGGTTGGATATTGTCAATAGACCATGGCACTGCCAGCACCAGTCATCCCCCCCCCCGAAGACTGAAAAGTACCTACATGGGACAGACTGGACTCTGTGGATAAAAACCCTACAAAACTTCAGTGGCTGTAAAAGTCCCAGTACTTGCTACCCAGCACATCCGGGGGGGGGGGAACTTGCCTTTCTAGCCCACCCAGCTATGACACTGGTGCTCACCTTTAGTTACTGGTTTTCATAGCATAAGAATGTATGTGATGTGACTTTTACAACTGTAAGAGTGGTCTCAGTGGTTGTTTAACATGCAGTTTAAGGCTTCAGTTTGGCTCAGTCCATAGCATATACATGTCTGGGGCAGAAGGTTATGGGTTATAGTCCAGTGCCAGGATTGGGCTCATACCTTAAATGCTCACACCAGAGTACTGTATTAGGGGGATGCTGTACTGTCTGGGTGTGTCGTCCTTTGGATGAGACATTAAACTGAAGTCCAGTCTGCTTGTTCTGGTGGCTGCTCAGATGGACATTGAAGATCCCATGGCACTTCTTAAAAAGAGTAGTGGAATTTTGTATTCAGACAAACAATAACCACAAATTCAGACCATCAACACTGAGAGAGAAAAAATAATTTTACAGAAAAAAGACAAAGTCAGATAAACAGGCATTTAGTAATATTCAAGAAAGGCAAGAAAATCAACACAAGAAAGGGGCAAAAGAAATCCTATGCGTCTCTCAAGCATGCTGACTGAGTAACCCTCCCCCATATTCTGCCATCTATTTGAAAGTACAGCAGGGTTAAACATCTTATATTCAGCAAATAATCATACAGAACTTCAGAAATGGTCATCTTAAGAAGTCTGAGATTTGAACACAATTTCTGCTGCAAGAAAATGTGTCATCTGTTTATCCAGATGTACCAATTAAAGCAATGAAAATAACACCACGAATATCAGTGTCCCATTTGGCCAAACTGAGCTGCAATAACCATACACCAATGTCTTATACTGTAGCTTGTGAAATTGAGACAAAGACCAGGAATTAGTTACCGATTCCCAAAAGCCCAGAATAGAGGAATATTCAAACAAGAGGTGTCTTATGGTCTCACATTGATTCAAACAGTCAGGTCTAGAACAGATATGCTCATTTAACAAAATCCAATAAATAAATAAAATTTAGCTGCTTACGCTTTTGATTGCTGCTAACATTTACTTTCTCATGGCAGCAAAGCCATATGGTATACCACATTTTAGGAAGGATCCTACTCTTTGTTAATTGCCTTGATAGTCCTTACGAAGATGGAGAAACAAGGTCAAATACTGTGTGCTCAGAAAGTTTGGTTTCTAAAATAAAGTTATACACAACTTTCCTGGTGACATCCCTTAACTGGGAAAAAGCAACACCACCCACTTGGAGTTTAGAAAACACCTCTTTCCTCTACAGAGGATTACCCCAGAAGTCCACAATACTTTTAATTTTTTCAGTTTCCTATAAATGCAGCCAAGTTGCTATGCCATGTAAAACCCAGGAGGACTGGGATGTCCCTATGGGTGCTAGATGGGGACGTACTGTATGTTATAATTAAATAACATGCCATAAAAAAGAAAATGGAATGGAGCATTGCTAATCCTCCTTGTTTGATTGGATAGTAAGTAATATTCCTCTTAATATGGTTAAGCCAGCAACCCTAGAAAGTTTGGTAAAACACTTAATATGATTTTTTCCAGCATAGGAGAGGGGGGTTGACTTATGTATAAAAAAGTATGTACTAAGAAGATTTTATGAAATAGTTTCTGTTTTCGAATGTAGGTTCCATCTATTCTAGTTGGCAACCTTATGTTTAGCAAGATCCAGTTTATGATCCCAGATCAATCTGGCCACATCACCTGACTCAAGCTGGACACCAAGGATAGTCAAATGATAAGATTGGCGATCAATGCCTCCCACAAATGAAAGCAAGAGAAAAATCCCTCCTAAGTTCTAGTTCTATGTGATAACTGTGAAAATCAAATCGTGAAGAGTACTTCAGTGACTACAAAATGCTGAAGCACAAAATAGCCTAGGTGCAGAATAGCAAGTGACACAATAGTGACTCTGCACATTTGCAGGGGGCTTCGCCCCCCCACACCCCATAAACTAATATAGCAAACTCCGAGATCACACTGTTCACAAACACTGTGCACTATCTAATTGCTATTGTGATGCTCACTATTAAAGCACAGTCACTATTCCCACAGGTACTCAGACTGAGTCATTCAATTTGAGTTGCCCATATTACAGGACATCCTAACTTTCTACCCACACATTTTCTTACATTTAAGGCCCACCAGAAAAAAGGGCAAAAAAGCCTAAATCATTGCATTGACTGTATTACAGATACTTCATCATGCACCAAAAGGCAGATGCAGAGTAGGGGAATTTTTATTGAGAAAACATATTTTACAATACAAGAAATGCAAACAAACACTTCAAAGGTACCCGAAACACTTCAAATTATTTACAATGAAAAACAAAGGAACAAAAAGAAAAGAAATCAAAATTATTACAGCCATACATATCATCTGTACAAAATAATAAGTAACAGTAAACACAACCTTACTACAACTAAGGTTGCTACCCTTGGCAGACCACTGACATTTGTCACACAGTGACTATTATGTCAGAAACCATATGCAGTGCTGCCAGTATTTTTTAAACTGAGGGGATGCAACTGTATTTTTTTCAGCAGATTTCTATTTCTAAGAAATGCTATCATTTGTTGGATAATATACATACCTGTGAATTATTTTTGTTGTAAAATAAGAGTGCATCTATTTTGCCATAAATAATATCTACAAGCAGCAAATATCAACCTCAGTGTGCTAACATGATATTTTTTAAGTCTAACTGGGTATATTCCCATAATCAGTATTTCATATGTGATGACATCTAAATATCTGTCATCCCAGGCTTGTAAGAACAGAATCCCAAAGTGTTGTGAAAAAGGACATGTAAGAAGTTCCTGCGTTTCCCATATCTGTCAACTGTATGGGTAGGGACACATTCATTCTTCTATTGCCTTATGTTTCAGAGAATTGTGGACTCCAAGTTTCCCATGACAGGATAACCAACTGATATCCCACATTTAAAGGGTATTATTTTATGTACTAATTGTTGGTAAACTATATCTATTTGAAATTCTGTGCAAAATGGTAGCTGCGGTGTTGAATAAAATCTTTCTTGTAGAATTCCAAAGTAAAACTTTTTTTTCCTGGTTTTAGTTGTTATCTGATTCTGCATTACCTTTAACTGACATAACTTTGTTAAGATTGGTTTCATATGAGATGGTAGGACTTGGATTCCAAAGATGGCAGAAACTGTTAGTGTCCTTTGGCCCCATTTTTGTTTCATTGGGACAAACCACTGGGCTATGATATTATGCCAAAGTAATGTTTCCATTCAACAGTCCATGCAAATTGCTATATATAAACATGCTGTGAAAAAAATGACAGGAATGATCATCCTAATCCCACCATAGCAATAATCATGTTAAGTATGATCCCATTTTATGGGGTTTAAAATGCTACCCCAGAGACCTTGAAAAAAATATTATAGATTTTAACCTCCATAGAAAAGGATAATGGATAAATATGAGCAACATGTAAGAATTGTGGGAGAATTAATGCTTTTAATAAAAAAAAAAAACTCCTTTTCCTTTTGAAATTAGTTTGTGTTTCCAGTGTTGTACTTGTACATTGGTCATGTGAGCTGCAAATTTTCAATTGATTACTGTGTTGTCTTGTGTTCCAAAAGTTATTATGAACATTTTAATGGATTCTGTTGTTATGGGGATATTTGCAACATGTCTAGCATTTCTGTTCCTTTTAATTAGTGCTATTTGAAGGCCTCAACTTTTCAAACAATTCAGCTTTGCACTTGTAACAGCTTCAAATGATAATATTATGGAAACTACCTCGGGCCGAACAGATTCATCCTGTACAAATACTCATAAGCACATATCATCGCATAAGCACAAATATTGTTGGTTGTCTGATTTTCATATAGTCTTATTCCAGGAATTTTTGGCTTATTCTGTATTTTTCTAATACATATGTCTATCACAAAAATATACAATAAAGGGCTTAAAGGGCAACCTTGTCTGACCCCTTCTTTGTTTGAAAATTTTAATCCCAACCTCCCATTTATGTATGGCACTATATAAGCATTTCTATATAGAATTTTAAGCCAATAAATTAACTCTGCTGGAACTCCATATTCTTGGAGAATATGAAACATATACCTGTGACATACTCTATCATATGTTTTTTCTTGATCCAGGGAAAGGATGTATCCAGAATGAGTATTTGAATTTCCTTTTGCTATTAAGGCCCACAAAAAGATTAAGTTATGCAAAATAGATCTGTTAGGGATGTTACATAACTGTACTGGTGTTATTGCAAGTTCTGCAAGCATCAGCACTCTATTTGCTAGAATGCTAGCCAGTAGTTTATAATCTACATTGAGGAGACTTATCGGTGTCCAGTTTTTAATATCAGATTTGTCACCCTTTTTAAACATTAGGATCATAATTGCTTGAGACAGTTCATTAAATAGTGCAGCAAGAATTGGACACAGTTGTGAAGAAACAGTTTTATATAATTCTGCTGAAAAAGACATCCTGTCCAGGGGCTGAATTTGTATGTATTTTTTTAATAGCTGTACAGATTTCCTCTACAGTAATTTTAGATACAATTTTGTTGTGTATGTGGTTAGGTATACTAGAAATTGTGACATCCTTCAAAAAAGGATTTGTCCCATGTGGCCTTGGAAGGGGTCTCAAACATACTGAATACATATTTTCATTTCATTTCATTTTTATTGTTTATAATGGAAAGGCATGTGATCAAAATTGTTCATTTTCACATGCATCCAGTGACAAAATTTGGTATAATAATACATATTGGTAAACATTACATAGTTTGGAATGAGACTGCATACAAAATTGGTACAATAACACGTGTTGGTGAACATTACATCATCAGAAATAACAGTCATACATAGCGGACAGAACATAATAGGGAAGGTGCTGTTAAAGATAACATAACTATATAATAATTTTAAAGAGAAAAGCAAAAATATGCCAGGTGAGAAGTGCAGGGAAGTTGAAAAGAAGAGATTGGAGCAATGTCCATACTTTTTCAAGGGCTAGTATGTAGTTGTTTGTGTTTTGGGTTTAAAAGGCTGTCAATGTGTTCATGATATACACAGTCAGCACACCCCTTAAAAACATCTAATATAGGCTTTTGGCCTTGTGTACCAAACTGAGCTTTTAATTTTAGTGTTTCTGCCTGTTTTATTGATAGGTAAACATTTCCTACTTACGCTGCTTGATTTGTACTCCTACTGTACATTTTGGTTCTTTTCATGCACAACAGAGATAAAATTCAGTAGTTTTTCTGTAAGTTTAGGATACTGAAAATATTTATTTTTCCCTTTCATGATTGCCTGCTTAATAAAGAAATCCTTGAAGTCCTACTTAGTGTCTAACCACCACTCCACTATTGAATCATATGCATCAATAATTGAAACTGTAGCTTGAAAAAGATGTTCCCATTTCTGAATAATCTGTGGGTCTGATAACAAGCTGTTATTTAATTTCCAGCATGAATGTATTTTGTGAAATGAGTGTCTTCCAACAGTGCAGTGACATGACACTGCTAAATGATCTGATGTTTCGAACAGTGTTGTAGAGGCTTTTTCAACCATACTGTTTTTTTGAGAAAAATAAATAATATATTCTGGTAGCTAACACCCCTCTAACATATGCTTTCTCTCCGTCTTGGTGCTTGGCTGTATAACCATCTTGTATATTTGCAATTTTTTATAAGATCATTTAGACGATGCATGTCACTGTACATCTTGGAGGTCTGCCTCCTCTATCCACAAGAGAGAGGCCACAGTTGAAATCTCCACCAAAGATTTGTCTATTTATATTCATTTATTTATTTATTTAAAAGTTGATAACTGGGAAAGGCATCATGAGCGGAAGCTCCTTTCCAGATGTGACCCGGGGGAGGGGGAACAGGAGTCAGAGCAGAAGCCATTTCTTTACATACAACAAATGGTAATACAGTGAACCAGAAAGGTATAACACTGATATTGTGAACAATAAGTGAGGGTACATAGACAGCAGAGGACACAAAAAGTGCAAACCATATTTACAATTAAAAATGAATATAAGACAGGTTACAGAAGTAGGTATTTACAATGTGAAAAAAAGCATTTACAGTGGAACACAATAGATTACAAACACTGGGTAATTACAGTGGAACTCAGCAACGAAGGAACATAAACATGCTGTTTTAGAAAGGGGGCTAGGAGGAATAGCAGGAGCAGGAGGTTTGAGGGGAGGGCCTAGCAAGCATTTAAGATCAGGGAAGGAGGGAGAGAGGTGAGTTGGGGAGGGGAGCTGTTCCAAAAGAAAGGAAATCTATAGGAAAAGGAAAGTTTGCCAGCTGTGGTGTGAATGAGAGGGAGAGAAAAGGCATGCAAAAAAGGTTGTACTTTACAAAACAATTCCACTGTCAACACTATTCCTTGTGGTGCATAAATATTTATCAAACAGAATTTATAAGTGTGATATATGAGATCTAGTAAGAAAGCCCTCCCACGTACAATTTCCACTAATCTTTTGATTTTGAAGTTATATCCTCATAATAAAATTACCACCTCATCACAAACTTCCTCTCCTTGGGATCAAAAGGAGCACCCCTGTGTCCACAAATGTTTGGCTTGTGACGTTTCATTAACTGTTTTAGTTCTTGTGTTTTGTAAAGAGATGATATTGTTTAGTAAATCATTTAGGATTGGTAATGTTGTGAGACATTACTTATAATTGTTAATGCTACTGACATTTATGGTCAGTGGTATTACAGGCCCCTTACATATTCAGAGAGAAAAAGGAGGTGGTGTTCCTTTTTAGATTTAGCTTTCGCTCTACCCCTAACTTTTTTTTGCCATAGAAACCTCAGGCTGGGAGTCTGAGCCCTTACAGCCCTCAAAGCACTACAGCACCCAGAAATCAGGGCTCCAAATGCAGGAGTCGCTATCCCCTCCCTGAGGTCCCCCTCCCGGAGTAATAGGAATCTTTCAGTACGAGGATGTGGAGGGCACAGCTCCCTGCAAAACAAGTGATTGGCAACATTGTTGATTGGCACCCTAATTGTCCAGTGCCAGAACACTGGTGTGTTCCGAGGGTGGAACCAAGTCTGAGGAGTAGTCCATAATGGAAAATGTAACAGAGGAAGCACCTAAATCACCATCATCCTCCTCAACATCACCCAATTCTTCTGTTGAGATAGGGTGCTGACTCTGTTCCTAGTAAGAATGGGTTCTGTGGCTTCTACTGGCTCAGGTTTTCTTCTAAAGCAACCTTTTTTGATGGTTTTACTACTGTCATGGGATCTTCTGGAGGTGGAGGGAGAAGCATCTCCTCAGTCTCCATTCTGACTGTGCTACTGGAGGGGCCATCTCCAGTGTTTCCCAATTGGTCTGTAACAGACTCTGCTGTAGCAGAAGGTGTCATATATTATCTTGCTGCAGTAGATTCTTGCCTGGAAACAGGTTGTGGCATCTCAATAGTACTTTCTACTTGAGAGGTAGTTGGGGTGGGAGAGTTTGTAACATGTACAGTATGCTGTTAGTGTTCACAGGTGGGATGAGGTCCAGCTTCCTTGGCTTGCTGTACCTTTACCTTGGACTCCTTGATGAGTTGTTCTTGGTCTTACATAACTCTGTCAAGACGTGGTTACATAGATCTACAGAGCCCTTACAGGCAAGCTCCCCCAGTATATTTCTAATCTCCTAGCTTGCTCCACAGAAAGCTATTCTCTTAGAAGATATTCTTACATCATGCATAATACTCCTAGAATCAGAACTTGATATGGCGCCTCCTTCTTGAGCTACTCTCTACCTCACATCTGGAACAATAGCCAAAAGTCCTTAGAGCTATCACAATTTGTCAGTTTGTCTTCCTTGAAAACATTGCTTGGTCACCCACTGGAAGATCCCTGTAACTGCTTCTGCAAGAACTAGATCTCCATCCCATTCCCTCTCCTACAGCCCCTCGCTTACCACCTTGTGGAAGCCAGACTAGCCACTCTCCCCTTACTATCATAAGTGTGTCTTCTTTTGCATTATCCTACCTTACTTCCTCCTTGCTTCCTTTCACCCTCCCTACTCCTTCCCTTAGTAAGTCACCCTTCTCATCTACATCCCACCTACGTTCCCATGTCCCCTCCTAACCTGACACTCTTCTTTCCCCCCAATTACTCTGCCCTCCTGTTTTCTCAGTGAATGTGTGCCTTAATTATATGGCTTTTTCCATGGTATTCAATCATCTACAGTATGTATATTTGTATACACTTTTATATGTATATATTGTATATTTTGGTACTTTGGCATGTTTGTATATTTTCCTTTTTTCCACTAAATATGTTTTGTCATCCACCCTATGCATTTTTTTCCTCACATTTATGACTGTACTCAGTGTTTCATTATGTCCTTAGCTTTTCTTGTGATTGTCAAATTTTTTATCATTTCCAGGACTACTTTGTAAATGAATTTTTCTCAGTGGTGTTTCTCCTGGTAAAATAAGAATTGATTGATTGATTGATTATGGGGTGCCCAAGGACACTGCTTGTAAGAATGTCCAGTTTCATCACATAAATTATATCTGAAAGGGTTCAGACACCCAAACTAACATGCCAGTATCCATAGGATAGGATTCATAGGATAACTTACTTGATCAATTAACGTTAGCCATATAAGATCAGTACATTTTAAATTATGTATCAGAAACACCTGTTCCCATGATAATTGTCCAACTGTAAAAGCATCTATCCTAAATAGATACTTTTGCTCAGTATTTACTGATGAGAAGGTAGGGCAGGGCCCACAGCTCAGCACCATGGACACAGGGGGGTGGGAGGTGAGCACTACTCCATTCACAAAAGAAAGGGTCCTACAAAAGCTTGCTAAGCTCAGGGTGAACAAGGCAATGGGACCTGATGGCATACATCCCAAGGTACTTAAGGAGCTAAGGGTGGAACTAGCAGAGCCATTAGCAGAACTGTTTAGTGAGTCTCTGAGCACAGGAGAGGTCCCAGAAGACTGGAGATGGGTTCATGTGATCCTACTCCACAAGAGTGGTAGCAGGGAGGAGGCAGGGAACTACAGACCAGTCAGTCTTACCTCAGTAGTGGGCAAGATTATGGAGGCACTCCTTAAGGAAAGGATAGTGCAACACCTGGAATCCATAGGAGCACAGGATCCAAGACAGCAAGGGTTTACAAAAGGAAGGTCCTGTCAAGCTAATCTCATAGATTTCTTTGACTGGGTAACCAGAGTGGTGGACCAAGGGGGGAGCAGTTGATGTCACCTACCTTGAATTCAGTAAAGCTTTTGACACTGTTCTACATAGAAGATTGATAAATAAGCTGGGTAGGCGCAGGGTGGGTCAGAAGTTGGTCAGCTGGGTGGGAAACTGGTTGATGGGCAGAAAACAGAGAGTGGTGGTAAATGGTATACAGTCAGAAGAGATGCAAGTCACAAGTGGGGTACCTCAGGGATCAGTCCTGGGGCCAGTCCTCTTCAATATCTTCATTAGTGACATTGAAGATGGACTAGAGGGTAAGGCTTGTCTGTTTGCAGATGACACCAAGATCTGCAACAGAGTAGATGATCCAGATGGGGTGGGCAGAATGAGAAGAGATCTGGATAAACTAGCAAAATGGTCAGAAGCGTGGCAACTGGGATTTAATGCAAAGAAGTGCAAGATTATGCACATAGGGAAGAGAAACCCTGAAGCCACCTATAGGCTGGGAGGGGAGTTGCTGGTAGTCACAAAGGAAGAAAGAGACTGGAGCATCATCATCACCGATGACCTGAAATCATCCAAGCAGACCTCTAAATCAGTAGGTAGGGCTAGGGGGATGTTAGATGAATTAGTAGGGGTATCACAAGTCTTAAGAGGGAGATAATAATCCCTCTTTACAAGATACTGGTTAGGCCCCATCTGGAGTACTGCATGCAGTATTGGAGGCCACACCTTCACAAGGACTTTAACCAAATTGAGGCAGTCCAAAGAAGGGCAACCAAAATGGTGCAGGGACTGCATCAGAAGACATATGAGGACAGATTAACGGAGCTCAATATGTATACCCTTGAGCAAAGGAGGGAGAGAGGTGATATGATCTAGACATTCAAACACCTTAAAGGCATTAACAAGGTGAAAGAGTCTAACATGTTTAAATATAAGAAAATAGCAGGACAAGAGCACACAGCATGAGATTAGAGGGAGGCCAATTAATGGAGAATGTGAGGAAATTATTTTTCACAGAAAGGGTGGTGTATGCATGGAATGGCCTACCTCAGGAAGTGGTGGCTATGAATACAGTGCAGGGCTTCAAACAGGCATGGGATAGGCATAAGGGAGCAATACAAATGAGTATGAATAGATAGGCCACTGACTGAGCAAACACCGATGGCACATTTATAAGGTAGAAAAAGAAATGGGGCAGACTGGATGGGCCTTGCGGTCCTTATCTGCCGTCAACTTCTATGTTTCTATACCTTTTTACACCTTCTCATGGTGTGGCTGGATACTACCTCAGATGGCAAGGCATTCCACTTTGCTACCACTCGCTGGGAGAACCAATGATCTCTTGTTTTTTTTTATTAAAGGGACCTCTTCCCAATTGGAACTGATGATCTCCATTCGTAGCAATCACAGTTCTTTTTCGAAGCCCCAAGCATTCCCACAGATCCCTTTCCTGAAATGCTCTAAATACTAGACACATATCACCTCTATATCTGCGATACTGGAGTGAATACTTCCCCAAGGCTGATAGTCTCTCTCCATATGTCTTTCCAACGAAGTTTCTTTTTATTTGCCATTTTTACCAGTTGATCAATATTTTCCTGGAATATTTCTGCATCTTTTATGTTTGTTACCAGTGCTCCCATTTTTATATAATTAGCACATTTTTCCACCCTTGCTCCATTTGTGATTGTTAGTGATGACACTAGGATGTTGAAAAATGTAGGCCCTAATACAGATCCCTGGGGGACTCCACTGGTATGTAATCAGACATATGCCCCTTTATAATTACTCTCTGCATTCTATTGATTAATCATGCAGAAATTCATTTCACTATACCACTGTCTAGGTTTATTTCTTTTAAGACGTTTATAACCTCACCATGAGAAACACTATCAAATGCCTTCTCAAAGTCTGTATATAGTATATCCACTGAGATATCATTATCATAGATACATAGATGTTGTGGCTCTATCCCTCTTTCTAATGCTTAAGATACCCTAGATGCTACAAGCCCCTCCTCACCCCTAGCCTGATAATTCCCATGTGCCTATCCCATGCATTCTTGAATCCCTGAACAGTGGCCACCCACACCACTTCCTGTGGGAGACTGTTCCATTTCTCCACCACCCTTTCAGTGAAGCAGAATTTCCTCAAGTTCCCTCTAAGATTTCTACCTTTTAGTCTCATGCTGTGCCCTCTAGTTCTGCTATTTCCCTTCATGTGAAAGATGCTCCCCTGTGGTATCCTGTTGATCCCCTTTAGATATCTGACGGTCTCTATCTTGTCCCCCCCTCTCTCCTTTCCTCCAGGGAGTACATATCTAGAGCTCTGAGTCTCTCCTCATATGATTTATGCTGCATCTCCAACACCATTTTTGTCACCCTCTTCTATACTGTCTCCATCCTGTCTATGTCTTTTTGGAGATGGGGCCTCCAGAACTGAACACAGTATTCCAGATGAGGCTTTACTAGGAAGTTGTACAACGGTACCACCACATCCCTCCTTCTACTTGTTATATCCCTCACTATGCACCCTAGCATTCTTTTAGCCTTTCCAACTGCTTTATCACACTGTTTTGCCACTTTGAAGTTGTCTTCTATGACTATCTCTAGAACCCTTTCCTCTGTGGTGGTCTCCAGTGTTAACCCGTCTAGTTCATACTCAGCCCTAGGAATCCCTCTCCCTAGGTGCATAATCTTGCACTTTTTTCGCATTTAAACCCAACTGCCATTCCTTGGACCAGTTTTCTAGCCTCTTCAGATCCCTCCTTTTTTTTTTCCATATCTTTCTGTGTATCTACTCTTTTACATAGCTTTGTATCATCCACGAACAGGCTAACCCTCCCTTCTACACCCTCTGCAATATCGCTTATGAAGACATTGAAGAGCACTGGTCCCAGCACTGATCCCTGGGGCACGCCACTTGTTACCCTTCCCTCCTGTGAGCTTACCCCACTTACCACTACTCTTTGTGTTCTGTTACTCAACCAGTTTCTAACCCACGTGACCACCTCTGTCCCAACCCCCAGATTTGCCAGATTGTGGATTAGTATCCTGTGTAGGACTGTGTCAAAGGCCTTCCTGAAGTCCAGATAGGCCACATCTATCACTCTGCCCTGGTTTATTTCCTTTCTCACCCACTTGAACAAATCCAGTGCTTCACTTATGGGATCAAAGAACTGAATTAAATTGGTCATACATGACCTTCCCTTTTGGAAACCATGTTGACAGATATTTTTTCCTTGATCTCGAATATGCTGTTCAATCTCATCCTGAACAAAGGCCTCAAAAATGTTCCCTATTATACTAGTAAGACTAATTGGTCTGTAGTTTGAAAACAATAATTTTGACCTTTTTTTATGGATTGATACAATGTTTGCTATAGTCCAATTCTCGGGTATCTCTCCTGTGCTAATGGACTTCATTTATGGGGTCATAAAGTACTGTTGAGAGTTCTTTTAACAACCTAGGGTGCAAATCATCTGGTCCCGCCGGTTTTGTGGGACCTATCCTTTGTAGTCTATCACTTACCATTTGAGTGGTAATCGACATATTGCTTTCCAAATTGACCTCATTTTTTTTGTCAGGAGATCTTCACTGGTAAGGTACACACTTTGAAAATATGCATTGAATTCCTCGGCCATCCTGTTACAATTTGAATAATCTGATCATCCTTTATGAGTGGGCCTACAGGGTACTACTGCTTTTCATGCTACTAACATAATTGTACAAGGCCTTTTTATTGTCTCCTACTTTGTTTACTAGTTTAAGTTCCATAGATTTTTTTGCTTTTTTATTTCTTGTTTTAGTACCTTTTGTTTTATTCTAAATAAATCTTTATACCGAGTACTTCCATTTATTTTTAATTTATGGTAAAGTTTCTGTTTATTTTTAATGAGTTTGTGAATTTTTGGGTTGAACCACACTGAGATCTTTCCATTTTTATTACATTTATTCCAAAAATAGGTTACACCTTTGCTTGTTGCAGACACAGCTTAGATGATTCAAGCTCTGCATTTGTGGCACGGTTTTGGCTGTCCAGGGTAGAAATTTACCCCTGTCCCTGCCTATGTGGAAGCTACTAGGCAAATGGCAAATACCTGTAATCCAAAATGGGGATGTGGCTTTCCAGCATATCACATCTCCGTCATAACCAATATTGGGCACTAGCAATATTTACACCTTCATTTCTGAAAAGTAATGTAATGTTTTCTTATTGAAAGGCTATGCCTATAGTTCAATGGGTGAGCAACCAGTCAAGCTCCCTTCCTGAGTTATATAAGCAGTTGCTCCCGGACCCCCCTCTGAAGCACTTTTTCTTTGCCAGCCAGAGACTTTGTTAGTTTGTCTTCTCCCTTGTGGCCTGCTGGGGCCTTGTCCCCCCCCCCCCCATGCCATTGCTTGTGCTCTGGGATCTGCTTGGTTTCTACTGGATCACGTTTGTGTATTTCTCCTAGCCTTGGTTAGTTTTTGTTTTGCCTCCGGTTGCTGCTGTGTGCTTCTCTGAGAGCTTGTTTTTCTGTTCTCCAGTGTTTGTGATTTTCTTTTGTGTTTTCCTTTTGGGGCTTTTTACTTTTCCTAACATCTTGTTTCCCTTTGTTTGGACTGTGTTTGTCATGTGCCTGTGCTTCAGGATCCTACCAGACCTATTTTCCTGCAATTGTTATTGCATGTTTCAGCTCCCGCTGCAGTTGCTGCCTCCTCAGTTTCCTTTTTACTCGCTTCCACTTGATTCTGGCTCTGCTGCTCAGCTACTATCTGTTTTACAGCCCTGCTCCTGATTTACAGGGACACTGGTTTACCAGGATTGAGAAAGGGCAAATTCAGTTTTGCACATTGTAAAAAATGGTATTGTCACCGGTGTTTGCTAAGCCAAATCCGGTTTTATCAGTGTTTGGTTTTGTGTACTTTATTTAACAATTTTTAACCCTGCTAACATGCATTTCAGCAATGTTGACCTCCACTATTGCACATCCTTCCATCCTTATATCAATTTAAAGTTGTTTTAGGTGCAAGATGTGATGGCAGCAGCAGCACTACAGCCCCCATCCCTAAGGTGTGATGGAAGCAGCACTACAGCCCCATCCCTCAGGTGCAATGGCAGCACCAACAGCACTATGGCTCCTGTCCCTCTGGTATGATGGCAGCAGCAACAGCACTATGTCCCCCCCCCTCAGTGGGATGTAAGCAGCAGCACTGCAGCCTTCATCCCTTAGGTGTGACAGCAGCAGTACTACATTCCCTGTTCCTTAGGTGTGAAGGCAGTATCAGCACTATGGTCTCCATCCCTCAGGTGGGATGGCAGCAGTACTACATGTCTCATCCACCAGTGGTGATGGCAGAAGCACTATGGCCCCTGTCCCTCAGGTGTGATGGCAGTAGCAACAGTGAAGTCCGCATCACTCTGGGAGATGGCAGTAGTGACAGCACTATGATCCCCTTTCTTCAACATCCATACCCCACATGCACAAGTTACACATTACTTTGTCTCTTTGCTTGTTAGAACTCAGGTGTGAATTAATATGAACCACCACCACTAAGGTGGACCACCTTTGTGTTTTCCTATCTATCATTTAACTGCCTGAATTGGATTTCTGCCTGTGATAGCACTGACCAGGGTTTGGGAACAGACTTGGGTGTTGGAGGGCCAGCCGGGGGGGGGCGGTGAAGGCTTGAGTATCCAATGACCACTCTCCTTCTCCTGGGAGAGAGGGTAGGTTCTCGGCTTAATGTTTGCTGGCCCCTGGTGGAGGCCAGAGGCACAGCAACATGTTAGCCCTCACTGTGGGAGGGAGCCTGATGGATATCAGCTTGTGCCTTGACATCATGTGGCCTGTCATGATCCCAAGAAAATGGGAAAACACCCACTGGCCAATTGGAGGATGGATGCTGGTGCCTCCATAAGCCTAAAGCCCCAAACACATGAGTCTGTTCTGACCCCTGCAATGCCTGAGATACAAAGGAAGCTCTTTGGGGTGATTCTCTTCCCTGGTAGCCTCCAACAGGGTTGGGGCCCACCCAATGAAGGGTTACTTTGGGTTACCTGGTAGCACAGCAGTAAAGGGCAATGGATGGTGGTTGGGACTCAGCAGCAGTGGTAGCGGGCCTTGGCAGGCCTGAAGAAGTGGATGGTCATGGGTAGGAGGGGCAAAAAACCTGCCTGAATTTGGTCCTTTGAAGTAAAGTGTCTTCACCTAAAAAATCCACAAGTGATAAGTGGAGGATCTTCTAACGGAAAATCATGCATCTCCCAAACATGTGGATGCCTTTTATTTTTTTACTTGGTTTCCATGAAAAGGGTGTCTCTCAGTTTTCATGTCTGAGCTTAGATGTGAATTGAGCACCACTCTTCCCACCAGCATCATACAGCCCCTGGGGACTTACCTTCTGTGTGTCATTGAATGTGCTTTCAAAATCCACTGGCCAAGCATAGGTACACTTAAATACTTAACATTTGCTTTTGGTTGAAGCAGTCTATCAGAAAACTTTTTGTTGTCACATAGACTGAAACAGCAGGTGGGAGAAAAGGTGCAAATGATCCCTAAATGGGGTGCTAACTGTGAAGTCTTTTTGTAAGTAGTAAGGCAGTTTCTTCCTTGTGAACATACTTTCATTCAGACTAGTTTTCATTCAAACAACTGAGGATTTTGGATGGCCCTGCTGATTATAAACTTGAATAAGCTAGTTGGTAACAGTGATTCTGCACTTAGCAATCTACAACCTAGATGCTCACATGCAAAGAATACAATAAAAACTTGACTAAAGTCTAAAAACAAGCTTCTAAAACACATAAAATATGTCTGAACATTTATCTTTACCTATACAAAAGCATTGCAGCCTGAGTAAAACTCAACTAAATTACATGGTACACAGACTACTGTTTGATGTAGTAAACATATATTGTTATATCATTTGTAAACTGGGTAAGGCCTACTAGACAGAACTGCCTGCTTTCAGAGGTGACCCAGGAGCACTGATGAGGTTAAGTGACTTGCTCAGAGTCACACAATATGCAAGTGGAGACTGTGGGAATCAAACCCAAGTCTGCTGGACGTACCCTGTTCAATCACTGTTTGTTACTCTAACAATTAGACTATACTGCTAGCCATAATAACACCCATACAGTATATAATGTTTTAATATATGATTTCAATAATAGTGCACAGTACCAACAGTGCAAATTATGAACATTAAACATTTTACAATATTTTACTAAAACTGAATTATTTTCCACTTCATCTGCTTATTGTTCTTCCTCCAAAGTGGGTGAATAGTTGACAGAGCACTGTAAATAGCTTTTGATCAGGCTCCATTATTCTACATCCAGAAACAGATGACATTTCTTTATTCTGGATTTATTTAATATTGATTTTCTGTGGCTCACTAAACAGAATCTATTTAGCACTGTATGAGGCAGATGTTTTTACATTTTGGAAGAGAGGCAACACATCTTGTCCATTTAGGATTCACGTTAGGAATTTAATTTTTTCTTGAAATTGAAACATATTCCAGCGTCAGTGTATTCATTTAGTAGTTATGCTGACTAATATATACTGCAGAAAACAGTGAAGGATTTATTGTGAAGCACTCAGGATCTATAGCAGAACTCCCGTAATTTCACAGCAAGTTTTGCAAAAAATCTCTGTAGTTTCAGGTTACTTTTCAGGCAAATTTCCAGTGGTCCTGCCTATGTGTGCGGATACTTGTATTTTTTATTTGTATCATCCAGAGTAATATAAATAGTAAAGGATGCTTAAGTACATACTAAATGAAAACTGTGCTTTCTGAAAGGAAAGCAGTCCTCAGCTGATGGATAGGTTGGTGGAAAGCATAGGTGGTTAAACTGAATGGCTGGTTACAACAAAGCAGTGTGGGTGGTTTCCTTACTGATTCTATATGCAGCAAAGCAGACAGAATGTGAAGCACAGCAGTATTCATTTTAAGATGCTGAAATCTGGGCAAGTCCACCAGCGCTGCAGTAGTGCTACTGCTTGCAATGCCAGCTACCAGGGGTCAGAAGTGAACTTAGGTTGCTAGAGGTCTGTCCAGAGAAGTAGGGGATTGAGCACCTGGGGGTCTGCTCTCCTCCTCTGTGGAGGGTTGGCTGCAGGTCCCGCTGCTTTACCACCACCTGGGTGACCATGGGTGGTGGTGCAATGGGGCTGCAGAGCGATCAAGAGGAGAGGATGCTAGCTGGGATCTGGAGCAGTGGCATGTCTCTATGTGCCCTACCTCCTTGGATCCCCTCAAGTGATGGTGCCCTCAGGGACAGAAACCAGAAAAACAGTAACAATCACCCTACATCCTACAGGAATGCATGAATGTGGAGATTTTCAAGTGGGAACTTAAGACTCATCTGTGATGTCAAGCTTTTATGACTTGAGGTTTTTGTCATTATTCTGATTTTATATATGTATTCTTTTGATATTATTGTTTCTTTGTACAGTGCCTTGGTGCTTGAAAGGCACTTAAGAAATAAAGTTTTATTATTTTATTATTATTTATTACATCAGCCACTGGTAGAAGGGACCCAGCTGCCCCAGACCTCATAACCAGGCTCCATGAGGGATACACTGTGCTGCCCAACACACATTAAAGGACTGTGGAGGGGTGACCTGGTGTCCCTTCCCCTCCCATCTGGGGGAGGTACAACCCAGGCAGGATGGGGGCAGGCCCACAGGAGCTCCTGAGTATTACCTGGGGTGAAGCTAGGGGATACCAAGCCTAGGGATCTTTAAAAAGTGGAGACTGATGCTGTGAGAAGGGAGCATAGCAAGAGAAAATAAAAAAAAAATTAAAAAGATGCTGAAGTCTTATGGATTCTGTGCAGTGAAATGCAATTCCATGAGTCACTGGTACAAGAATTCAAAACCCGCAAACCAAGCAGGATTCCAAGATTTTTACCAGTGTTACCGATAAAAATGGAAAACTAGGATCCTTTCTGATTTACTCAGTGCTAGCTGCCCCAGGACTAATGCTGCATTCATATGCTGACAGCTTCTACTATTTCAGGGCTTCCTGGTCTCATGATGCCTTGCTCCTGGCTCCCTGTTATTCCTTCAGCGGAGGACTGTGGTGTCTCAGTGCTACATCATGACACTGGTAGCAGGAGCATGCTTTATGTAAATTAAATGAATCTCCTGTTTATGTGCTGCTCCTTGCCTTTCTGGCCTTTTTGCTTTCAGTGACAAGCAATATCTGTAACCTTGGAGGCCTTTATGGCTTTCTCGAATTGTATGTATTCCATTACTGCTTTGTTTCAAATGCTATGTTGTCTACTGCTGGATAATCTAATAATTCTGAGGTTCACAATGATTTGGATTCTCTACTGGAATTGGTTGGCTTGCCTTCCCTGCAAATCATACAAATTGCTGCTATGCTCTATTTCACAGACCAACATGCAGGTCTGATCATTGATTACACTGCTCTTGGGGGTTCAGTCTGTTTTGGGATTGCTATAATACATGTATGACCTACATAATGGTATACAGTGCTCACACTTCCTTTTATATTGTCTCATCCATGCTCAGAGGCACGCCAAATATTTTTACTATGGTTTGGGGCTTGCCCTGCATCTGACGGTCTCGCTCTGCGCCCCCCAAATACCACATCTTGAGAGTGTGAAACTTGGGTCAGGGTCCTTCTATTCTTGCCTATGGTGGAAATGTCTTAGCTCTGGGTGGAGCTTTAGCCATGCAGGTGAACTAATGTGGAATTTAAGACTTAGCTGAGAGGGGTAGAGCTCTGAGCCAAAAAGAATCTCCTTTAGCTAGCCATTTGCTTCATTGGTGCCTTTTAGCTATTCTCCCTATGATTGTTTCTGGTTCACCTGGTTTGTTTTTTAGATCAGTAGGCTGACTGAGTGCCTCAGAAGTCATGGCTCTCCTCCTCCCACCTTGTAGAAGCTTGTTGCAGAGAGACCTTGCAACCCTTCATGGCATTCCCATTTAAGGGAGAGAGTGAGAGCCTTCTTCCAAATTGGAACATTTTCCATCCCCCTTGAATTGAATTTCAAATTGCAGTAGCTGAGCCATCACTAAATAAAAATACCCCAAACCTGGAGGGAAGGCAACCTAGGCCTTGGATCCCCAGAGATTTCATCCTCAAAGGGTTTTTTTTCTCTCCTATATGCCAAAGGTCAGTTTTTAGATGTATTCCATAGTTTACTTAGATAGGTTCCACTGTTGGATGGAGGTGGATGATGACCCTACTCACCGTTCACTCTCTCCTAAGGAAGTCCCATGCTGTCGTCAGTACAATCCATTTTATCCATGCTATTCTTCTAACCTGTACTTCTCATTTATGTTTCATCAAGCTGCCAGTTGCTGTCAGTCTGCTTCGCTTCTTCATAATCAACTATCACTGCTAGTGTTCTTTTTTGGAGGTTTCTTCCTAAGGTATCTTTCGCCAAGGGAACCTTCAGGCAGCACCTCTAGGGGTGGAACCCTCTCCAAAGGTTCTTTGCCTTTGGTACACCTACAGGGTGGTAATTCCTCATGGAATAGAGAGTGTGAATGGCCAAAAAAAAGTAACACAGTTGCACAATCATAACACTATACTGGTTGCATAAGCCATTAAATTGAAAGGCAATGCCTCTAGTTCAATGGGTGAGCAACCAGCCTCATCCCCCTTTCTGAACTATATAAGCAGTTCCTCCCAGCCTCCCTTTGCAAGACTTTTTCTTTGCCCCACCATCCTCCCGTCTTTCTCCATTGGCTCACCTCACTCCTCAGGGGGTTTCTTCCTAAGGTACTTTTAGCCAAGGGAACCTTCCCATGGCACCTCTAAGGGTGGAACCCTCTTCGAAGGGTCCTTGCCTTTGGTACCCCTACAGGGTGGTAATTCCTGATGGAATAGAGAGTGGGAATGGCCAAAACAAAGTAACACAGTTGCACAAGCATAACACTGTGCTCGTTGTGTAGATCATTGAACCATGAGTTTGGTTAGAGGAATAGGGAACAAGGGTTGCCATACTGGAGTGTCCTTTACTAAATTATATTTTTGCCAAACTTTCTCTAGGGATTGTACCTGTTTAAAGCTGATGTAGTAAGTAGATTCCCATTTAACATGAATAAAAGCAAACAATTAATTTGCCTGCAATTCCTTAGATGCATTTAACAGTTTGTGAATTGCAAACTTTCTTTCTAGAGCAGTGTCATTATTTCCAGTATATTTCAGCCTAACAGCATTTCTTCTCTGAGCAGACTCACCTACCATACTAAAAAAATCTGACATTTTAAAGGTCCCTTGTTGCAGTTCTGAATTTTGTTGTCCAGACTGAACTTGTCCTGCAGTGTTTTGTTGTCATGATTCATGCAGATGTGGGGAGTTTTCTTGTAATTCTGAGCTGTCAGATTCTGAGATGCCATCCTCAGAACAAGGCTCTTCACTCCCCATGGTCACATCAGGTATATTTTTATTTATGCTGGACCCCTTTTCATTATTAGTCACAGTGTCTTTTGCTAGAAAATTTTTGAAAAGAGAAGCTGAATTAGTAGCAATTGGATCACATATTTGGATTTGGCATCTGTGGATCTTTTGGTGGAATGAGCCAACAGGTAAATCTCCAGCTGCTGTACCAGTGTCTGTGCTCAAAGAAGCCATGTTTTGGTTGTACATTTGATCCAACTGTGGCAATGTAGAGGAATGCTCATTGTAGCTGGATGCCATGTTTGAAAAATCTTGTTGAACTGCAGCTATGATTTCAACCACTGTAACAGGTCTGGGCGAAGTCCAGACGCTGATGAGAACTTGGTAGGTTCAGGATGCCCCTGCTATACTTATTAATATTTCTATAACTTAAGTCATCCTCTTCACATTCAACGTCTTCACAGATGTAAATAAAAAGAAAAATATGAACTCCACTGAATCCTAGTTCTTTCTTTCAAATTCAGTTTATTTTCAATTTTATTTTAATAATTCAATTCTCAAAATATCTGGGCAACAGTTTTGTGGTGTTGCCACTTCATCAGGCCCACTGTGTTGACAATCTATATAAAGTTAAACAAAATTCTTTTAGTCCATGATAGTACAGAAGCATTTTATATCACCATACAATAAATTCCTACATATGTGTCAGCATCCCCAGACATAGTTCAAGATAAAGAAACCTTTCCCATAATAATATAACTTAAAAAGATCCCATATTCCATTATTCTTTGAAGATACATGTCTCCAGGTACTTCTGAGTACATCTGAAATGTATATCTTTTAAACACTCTTTAATACTTAGATACTGCAGAGACTGACAGGCATTGGGGTGTACCTTTAGGTCATCAGCCATAAGGCTCATGCTATTTCACCTCACACTACCCTGCAGATACTGACAAGTATTGCGGTGTGCTTTAGGGTCTTCGGGCCATATGCTCACCCCATTCCATAAGGAAATACACTGAGATGGGTGCAGTATAGGAGAATGGGGTGAACCTTGGGGCCAAAGAGTCCAAGGCACACCTCAATCCCTGTCACTGGCTGCAGGGTGGGGGTGGAGGTGGAATGGTGTGAACATTACATTTGACAATCCCAAGTCACACCACTGATGCCTGTCAATCTCCACAGGGTGAGGCGTCATGGTTGGAAACCCTAATGCTCTGGGTGTTTGTTGGTATTTTTACTCCAAATGTTCATCATGGACTTTCTGTGATCCCATCTCATGAACAGTGGCACTCTCAGTTTGTTAGCTGAAAAGTGATTTTGCACAGGGACTGCTCCAATTGGTGCCACAGGTGTGAAAACACATTTCAGGCAGGATGTTAAAAATGACAGCTGTACTGTTCGTGAGAAGGTGTAAAAAATTGGCAATGTTGAAAATCTGGAGTGAAAATATGAAAAATTGGCAAAGTCACAAGTGTGCGTAGAAACTGCCCAACGCACACCCATAACGCAATTATTTGGGAGATTTTTTTAACCAGATTTTCAACATAGGCATTTTGGGACCTCTGCTCATGATCAGTGGCATTGTGATTTTGTTAATCTGTCCCATAAGTTGATTTCCCACAGTGACCGCGCCATTGTGCACCAGATGTGTGAAAACACATTTTGGGTGGGATGTGAAAAATAACAGCTGAACTATTTATACCGAGGTGTAGAAATGGTAATGTTGAAAATCTGGAGTGAAAACATGAAAAATTGGTGAAGTCACAAGTGTGCATAGAAAGAGCACAACACATGCCAGTAATGCAATTATTTTGGGGATTTTTATAACCACATTTTCAACATATGCATTTTGGGACCTCCACTCATGAGCAGCGTCACTGTGATTTTGTCATTCTGTCCTGAACATTGATTTCCCTCAGCAACCGCGTAATTATACACCACATGTGTGAATACACATTTCGGGTAGGATGTGGAAAATGACCGCTGTACTGTTCATAAGGAGGTATGTAAAAATGGCAATATTGAAAATCTGGAGTGAAAATATTAAAAATTGTCGAAGTTATGAGCATGTGTGGAAACTGCACAATGCATGCTTATAACACAGTAATTTCTTTGAATTTTTTTCACCAGATTTGCAAGACAGGCTATTTGGGATCCCACCCCATGAATAATGGCATTTTTGTTTCTTTAATCAGTCCCTAAAGGTGATTCTGTGCAGTGACTATGAAATGACCTTTTGGGACTGAATAATGAGATGACATTGCATGTGTTCATGAGGTGGTGTCCCAAGGACCCCATGTTGAAAATATGGAGCCACATTTCAAAAAAATGGCTGAGATATCCACCTAAGTTGAAACCCTCCTATCTATACCATTATACAACTTACCAGCATTTCTTCAGTTAGCAGTTGGCTTTGAAGAGTCCAGACATGTTCCCGCTCCATTGAAGATCACAGCACCGGTACTTCAGAGGTAAGTATGGGATGAGGGTGTGTGTGGGGAGATGGGGTGTGCATAGGGTGGGTGCGGGTTAGGGGATGCCGCGGACAATGGACCGTTTTCTTTTTTTCAGGTACAAAAAAAAATGGACACTGTGCCACAGGACAGTTTTCTTTCTTTAGAGGTGAAATAAATGTTGGGCACTCTGGGGTGGGCTCTCAGTGTGCCCCATGACTTTTGGGGGGCCTAATATTTCCAACACTGGGATGGGCTCCCAGTGTGCCACACAATGGTGGTGGGATGAGGCCTTGGGGCAGGAAAATGCTAACACAGTCAGCTTACTGTAAGCGGCAGCACACTGGGGTGGGCTGCCAGTGTGCCACACAATGTGGGGGGGTGCTGGACATGCCGACACGGGGATTGCACCCCTGATGTCGGCTTCCTTTGAAGATTATGTGGCAGCAGCTCCTCCACCATGCTTCTTGAAATGTTTCACCAGAAAAGGCATGTCAGGAGGTGTGTCATCTGTGCTGCTGCATGACAAGCTTGTCTCTGATTGCAGTAGCACTTTCCTTACAAGTTGTGTCCACTTTACACAAAATGCTTGTGTCAGCGCTAGCATGCTGGTTTATTGGGGAATGAGGGACACACCTACTAAAGCATGCCCTGCATTCGTCAACACTGACACACCTCTGAAATGTGCTACTAGCACAAGATGTTGCTTGCGAGTGAGTGCAAGCCAACATAAAAATTATGTAACTGTCTCTTTAAGACAAAAACATTTTTTTGTTTCTCTTATCTATAGGATGAGTTTTTTTTCTTAATAATTATTTAATTATTCATAAAGAATAACGTATATTATATAAGGCTGTACCTCTATTTATATCTCTTCCTAGTAACTTTTCTCCTTCTTATTATAAGTGCTTAATCAGGTGCCTGCAAGAAGAAAGCTCTTTGACCAACACATTCAGTACATTATATTCAGTTACTTTCCATTTCTAAGTCCAACTATATTATTTATATTTGTAGCTCACCTTATAAGAATCATGTTTTCTCATGAGTTTTCAGACCTGAGACTAAATAGGTCTCCTGTACCTTTACTCAGCATGTAAAAATATATATTTTCTTAAATCTTGTTGAGTAAATACACTGTTCTTTAAGCTCGTAACCATATTTTAATATTTCAGTTCCCCTTCATTCTGAATCTTACTCCTTTTCCTTTCATGAAAGTAAGGAGTTCACCTTATAAGGATTTTTCTTAGCTTTTCACTTTTTAAACAGTTGGTTAGCGCCGCCACCAAATCCTGCACATAAAAAATAAGAATGTATTTCCATTTGAACCTGCTTTAGATTGATGTAATATCTGTTGTCTAAAGAAATGGGTACTCACTTGGTAGATACTGGAACAGTGTGGCTGCAAGGACACTCCCTGGCAGTGGAGTGACGGGAGCCCAGACATGTATAGTTTATATACCGCCTTGCAGTGGGGGGACCAGATGTAACTGATGATGTCATGTTGGCTCCGCCTCCCAGCATTGCTATCTATGTGTCCAAAGCACAGAAATAGAAATAAGCTGTGGCTCAGAGGGATAGTGTGCTGCTGGTGCCTCTGGCCAAAAGGAGCTCCTGCCTAGACAGCGGTTTGCCCCCACTCAGGGCCAAAATGTCCACTTTTGAGGTTTTCAACTAGTTTTTACATTTTGAAAAATAAAACCTTACCCCATGATCTATTTTTTACTAAATACCCTCCAAAATCAATATTTGATTTTATGTTTATAAAAGATGTAGCTTATCTTCCGATATGGTATCACCCAATATGAGCACCTATTATTGAGCAACTCGATATGAGTGACTCAATAATAATGCTTGGAAGTAGAACGACTGGTGAAAAAAGCCACTATATCCTGTAGAGCGAGTGTAGCAGGGAGCTACACTCACTAAAGCAGGATATGGGATGATGCTTAGCATAGCTCCACCGAGCTGGCCATGTTGCGTAGTGGTGTACGCTACTGCCCCTGGAGTCAGCAACCCTGGTTCTGGTCTAGTGGCAGACAAAATAGAAGTTTTTGTTTTTCTTTCCATTTTCTTCCATGTCTGCATCCCCCATGGAGTTGATTATATTTATTTTTGTGGGTGTGGGGGGCTTTCCCCCTTTAGAGGGGGTTGCGGGGGGGCATATTCCCCACATAAAATACTTGTGATGGTTTTTCTTTCATTGCACTAAGTGACTATCGCTATTTGCAACGTTTGCCCAAACATCTATCACCCTGTTTATGTCAGGTATTTTTTTCTCACTCTTTGTGGTTGGCACTCATTAGAAGCCACTGTTATCACATAATTCCTTTGATATAGATATACAGGGGAACAGACAGTCCTAGGATTGTGGGAAGGGGGTCTGAAAGTAAATCAGTGGTTCATTATATTATCTGAGTATTTTATACATCATATATCCAAGTCAATGTGATTGTTTAGTTGGCAAGAGTACATATTAGAATCTGTCACTCTTAAACCCAAACTTAGTCCATGTTAAAAGGCCCACATTTTTGGGATAGCCACCAATACAGGTCCCAATCACATTCTTCATTTAATCCAATGAGTGGATTTGTGGGGTCCATTTGGAAAACCCAGTACACTTCCCTTTTAAGGAGTAAATCATCCCAAGTGATATTTCCATGAGAAGGGGCTCACACCTTCTCCAGGCCTCAGAACTGGAGCGAAGCACCAGAATGTCCTGCTTCATTAAAATGTCTTGTAACTGCTGATATATCATCCTTCAACCACCTGGACTGCAGTGGCAACCCCTCGCCCCATATCACACACTGACACCACATCCCCATCAGTGTAATTCCCCCTCAGTCTCAGCCCTGCCCACACCCCTGAGGCACTGAGAGCACCTTACCCATCCCATCACCCTCCAGTCAGTGGCACAGCTTGCGATGGCTGACAGCACCTCCATGGCCACCAGCCATCTAACATCTGCAGGGGTGCACAGCCAATGTGTGCCTTCCCATGTAAAGGATTCACTGTGGGATGGGATGCCTGCCCCAGTCTGCAGCTCTGCTCCGGCCACCCCACATAAACCTGCAGGCTGGGGTAGTAGGACTGCAAACAAGTGGCTAGTGGCTGACAATGCTGCCAGGTGTGCACCTGCCCACAGGTGTGGAGCTCTGTGGGTGGGATATGCACCTTCAGCCATAATTCCCACCCCAATGTGCATAGGGCCCAATATGGTTAAGCAGACAACCCCAGAAAGTTTGGGGAAAAAAACACTTAATATGAAAGTTTCCTACATAGATATGTGTGTGTGTGTGGGGGGCAAGGGGAGGTTGACTTATGTATAAAAAAATAGGTATTAAGAAAGTTTTGAAGAAATAGACCCTCATTTTTAACAAAGGTTCCATCTATTCGCATTACCTATGTAATACCGAAATTCAGTCTCCCAACCTACACTATGCCGAGGTCAGGAGACCGAATTTCAAAATCCTGATGTGGATTTGCATTATGTGGGGGTCTGTACCCCCTGCACCCCCCACCCCCTAACTAAAATAACCAGCTCTGAGGAGGAGCGGACCTCGGAGTTGTTTGTTAGCTTCAGGGGAGTGAAAACTATTTTTTGTAAAAATTCCAGCTGCAGGAAAATAACCCCCTCCCTGACAGCCTGCTGGCTAAGCTGTAGGAGCATTAGTGCTCCACACCATAGGGGAAGCTCAGCCAGCAACTCTCTCCACCATCCTCATATGGTTTGCCAGGTGAAACCATGTTTCGCAGGCATAACCCAGCATTTCGCTGGGTGAAATGACATTTTGCTGTCGGGCTGAAATGACAGGCATCTCTAATTTCAGGATACCGATGCCAGGCTCATACATGTTGGGACCCTCAGCTTCAGTATCCCATAAGGGTATATCTTTTCTAATTGGCAGCGTTATGTTTAGCAAGATCCAGTTTGTGATCCCAGTTCAATCTAGCCATATCACGTGATCCAGCCTGGACACCGAGAATAGTAAAAAGGGTGAGACTGGAGAGGAATGCCTCCTACAACTTCCTACCCATGCATTTTCTTATATTTAAAGCCGCACCAAAAAAAAAAGGCCAAAAAACTTAATCATTGCATTGATGTGTTATAGACACTTCATCTAGCACTAAAAGGTAATGCAGAGTAGGGGAATTTTCATAGCGTCCAGGTCAAATGTCCCCCAGTCACTAAAATACCACTGACAGTTTTATTTGGTTCAATATTTTCCCTTAGTTTGAATCCATATACTCCCTCCCCTGGGACGAGACTGAAAATATGCAGAATTGCCTTTCCCTTCTTTTTCCAGTCCTCAAAAAACAAATAAATTTTTCATAAGCAGTTTTGATAGCCTGTTTCTGATCATTGAACACAGTATGAAAAAGTGCAGGTCATGATGAGTTTGCTACCCTGCTGTTTATGGCTAGAACTGCAAGTTATCTGGCACTTAGCATTTGTTCTTGCTGCTTTTATGGATTACAACTGTTCTGCCAAACCCAGCATTAGGCTATTTCTTTTAATTAGGAAATATAAATCTTAAAATCTTGTGCAATAAGTTTCTGTCATTTTCTTTCCAATATCCATTTAAACATATAATTGTAATTGTAATGGCAAAAACCTTTTTCCAAATTGGTCGGATTTGGGGTCAGTGCATGATTTGCCAAATAGCAACTCAGTTTTAGTCCAGTTAGATAAAATAAATACAGTGCAGTCATGCTCCTGCCAGCTAGACCCAGGCTTCTAGTCTTACACAATTTTCTATTTTCATAGCAAACAATACTTGGCATATGATATAATCTATGTTTTGATATCCCACTGGATTGGATAATTGCGTAATGAATGCACTGCTGTTATAAATCACATTACCCTTTAGGAACTTTTATTAAGGGACTAAAGTAAAAATATTAAAGTATGCATGAGATATTTACTATACTGCACATGACGTCAGATGATTATTTGTGGAGTGGAAGTTTAGTAATTTCATAGGTCCAAATTTGGCTGTGTCCCTAATAAGTATAATTAAATGTAACTCAAGGCACAAAATGTTGTAAGTAATACAAATTTCTATCATAGAAGTGTGGGTAAGTGTTGTGAAAGAATATGTTTCTCACAGTCAAATAAATGGGATGTTGTATTTTTCATATTCATGGAATTATGTAAAATTGCCTGAAAAACTTCTGTAACAAATGGTATTGCAATTGTATCTGTGACAGATTTGTTTTGTCAAAATAAACCTCCATGCAGCAAAGCTTATTTATAAAGGGAACAGTCAGATAATAAAAGCTTTAGCCTGCACTGCAGGCATTGCTGGCAGTATAGTCTAGAGGCTAGAGTAACAATCTGTGACTGAGCTTCATACATCCAGCAGACCTGGGTTTGAATCTCACAATCTCTACTTGCATACTGTGTGACTCAAAGGAAGTCACCTAGCCACCCCAGTGAATCTGGGTTGCTCTAGAAAACAAACAGTTGTGCCTAGTAAGTAGAGGTGTGCAAAAGTTGCCAGTTCCACCTCGGTGGAACATTCGTGGAAACCTGGCAACTTTTATGGAAGTTTCTAAGTTCCACATGTGACAGACTGGAAAACTTCTGAATGCTTGGGGGTGACATTTCACCCTGTTCCACCCCCCAGCACTGTAATACCCCCAATGGCTAGCAGTCCTGCCTTCCCAACCCCATTGTCTGTTACCGGATGTGTTTTTAAAACAAGAAATAACCCTGGTGCCTAGTGGTCCCCCTCTCACCAGATCACCCACCCACCCAATGTGTTAAACAAAAAAATACCCTGGTGGCTAGTGGTCGCTCCCCCACCTGATCATCACCCACCTTGCCAATGTACATAACAAAAACCCTGTCCACTACTCCCCACCCAATCATCCGAGTCCAGCACTGCCAAGATCCCTCTTATCGTAAAAAAAAAAAAAATTCCCCTGGTGGTCTCGTGAACTCCATCTCTGCTCCCAATCCCCCCAATCTAAAGTATGTATTTATTTGTTTTTTGTACTTATTTCCTGGTGGTCTTGTGGCCCTGCCCCCCCCACCCCAGCAGGTAGTGCACTCCCCTTCCCATCTCCAATCAGAGAGGGCCACCAGAACAGCCCTCCACTCTCCACCATGTCCAGCAGCTGACTGAAATGTGAATGAATGAGTGCATGCACACTGCGCATGTACTCATTCATTCATTCACATTTCAGTGGGCTGCCAGCCATGGAGGAGAGTGGATGGCTATGCTAGTGGCCTGCTCTGTTTCAGGATTGAAGGGGGGGAACAGGGTGGGACACTGCCTGCTGGGGATGGGGGCCTCTAGACCACCAGGGAATATGTACAAAAAGATAAATACATTGGATCAGGTGATAGGGAGGAGGGATGGGGTTTCTAAACCACCAGGAATTTTTTTTTACTATAAAGGGGATCTGGGCAGTACTGGACTCAGGTGATTGGGTGGGGGGAGGGACTGCCAGTCACCATGGACAGGGTTTTTTTTTTTAATAGACATTGGCAGGGTGGGTGATGATCGGGTGTGGGAGTAACCTCTAGCCACCAGGGTTGTTAATTTTTTTTTAACAGAGTGGGCAGGCAGGTGAATTTGTGTGTGTGGGTGGGGGGCCGCTAGTCAACAGGGTTATTTATTTAAAAAAAAAAAACATTGTGGGATGGGTGATGGTGTCGGGGAGAAGACCTGCTAGCCACCAGGGATTAGTTTTGTGTATGGGGAGTGCTGGCAGAATTTTCACAACAGTTTGGAAATGGAATTCAGACCTTTTGCTGAAGTGAAAGTCAGCCTTTCACTTACATTCCACCAGTGGAAGTTTCATTTTGCACACCACTACTAGTGGACCATACCTGGTTACCAAAGAATTAAAAAGGAAAAAGTCAGCCCCATGGGCCCCACACTCAAGTGTGGGTCTGGTTGCAGTGTATGCAAAAACATTTTGGTTCACTGTATCACACTAATTTTGTTTCGTTCTTGGCTGATGTCTTCTGTTACTACAAATCCCAGAATCTCCTGCAGCTAACTTCACAACAATAGGCAGAAGTAGGAGATTCAATAGCCTGCAATGGATGTTATAGTTTATATAAGCTCTAATCTTCTGTTTACTGGTCTAGCTGTCTTTCCTGAGTTACTGTAAGTACAGTCACAAAGGGCTGTACTTAGCCCTTGGAAAAAAGTAGACCCAGAAACATCTGATCAGAGATTACAAAAGTTCTAACATGCACTGCAGGCATGTTGTCACTGACAACACTTTTAATAAATTTGTTTTGTGCTGTGTGCCCAAATGCTGTACAGAAAAGTAGTAGAAAATTGTTAGGAGATAAAACTATTACAGGAGTGATACTAGACATTCCAATGTGCATTAAATACTGTTCTGGCAGATAACTGACTGGAAATGAAACAATAAATATATTTTTACCCCACCCACAAAAATGAGTGCTAATTAAAATTAAGAATGAAAAAATTAGAGTGTTTTGCAAAGCTGAGAATGGCATAGTGAGCTGTCATGCTTTAATACAGATAACATGCATGGAATAATACAACTAAGCATACCAGGGTGCACTAAACATGGTTTTAACAGATGACTGCTTGGAAAAACAAAATGTGCTTCTGTAATAAGGGCTTTTATTAGATTATTTTTGTGCTTATTCTGGGTATATATCAGAAAAAGGCATAACTGCCCATTGTTACCATTCCCCACATTAGTGGGTCCAACTCAATCCCTTGTTTAGTAGTAGATTGTCTATTTCCTTTTTAAAAGTATTCATAGAACTGCTAGCACCTATATTACTAGACAATCAATTCCAGATCTCACCAGTTCAGTGGAGAAAGGACTAGTATCTACTATTTTTTTCTGGTTGTATCCATTTTTATTTGAAGTTTTATCCCCGTAGTCCTTCTGGTTTATCCTGAATGGTTATACACATTTCCTCCATCATGTCAGGATCATCCGTTATTTTAAACATTTTCAATAGATCTCTTATTCTCCTTTGTTACAAAGAAAATGAACCTAAGTATTGTAACCTGTCCTCATAACTATAACCACTAAGAGAGCCAATCATTTTTGTATATCTTGGCTGCATTCTTTCTATTCTATCAATTTCACTCTGTGTGTATGGATTCCATAATGGAGATCCATAATCCATATGTGGTCTGACATATATTCTATATAAGGGCAACAAACTCTCTTTGTTTTTGTTTATGAAACTCCTTTTTATATTCCTTATTGCAAAATTAGTATTTTGAATCAATTTTGTCCTATGCTGTTCAAAGTTTGTCACTGTCCATTATAATTCCACAGTCTCTTTCATTTAAATTTGTTTTTAATCAAATCCCATTAAGTTCATAACTGTTGTTATTATTGAATTTGCCCAAATGCATTACTGTGCATTTTTTCCACATTAAATAACATTTTATTTATCTTAGACCATCATTCAATTTTATGTAGGTCACTTCTTAACATCTCAGTATTTTCTGGGATATCTACTGGTCCACCTAGGTTAATGTCAACAGCAAATTTAACCACCCAGTTACTTATGTTATGGTGAAGATCACTAATATAAAGGGCAAACAAATAGTACTGGTCCCAAGACTGAGCCCTGCAGCACTCCACTTGTACCTTCTCCATATCCAGAGCATATACTCATTATTCTAACCTGTTGTTTCCTTTCCTTCAACCATTTTTTTATCCATTTAGTTAATTTTCAGTCAGTACCTATTTTTACCATTTTGTCTAATAGATTATTATGTGTGGGGGACCTTAATCAAGGCCTTTTGAAAATCCGAGAAAAACACATCAGTAGGAATATTGTTATGAATACTTTTGTTAACATGTTCAAGAAGCAAAGCTGATTTGTTATATGAGCTCTGTTTTGTTTTAACCCATGTTGTTTTTGATCTTTGTAATTTATTATATTCAGAGTTTCTTCTATTTTCAGTTTCAAGATACTTTCCGCTATTTTACATATGATCATTGTCAAACTTACTGGTCTGCAAATTTGATTTGATTGCTCTGTCACCTTTTTTAAATAACGGGACCACAGTGGCTAGTCTCCAATCTTTTGGCACTTCCCTTGTAGCAAAGGAAGCATTATATACAAATGCAAGAGGCTTAGAAATATGTTCTCTTACTTCCCTCAGTAGTCTAGGATGTATTTGATCTGGACCTGCAGATTTGTGCAGTTTTAGTTTATCAAGGAGTTTTTCAACGTCAGTAGCACTTACTTGAAGTGTAAGATTTGGGCATACATTGTATAAGGAACATATTTTGCCCTGATGTTTTTCTCATACATGGAAGAGAAATATTCATTAAAAGTTTCAGCCATATCCATTGGTGTTTTATTTCTATCCCATCATTCAATAAGGGTCCAGTCTGGTTTCTAGTTTTACATTGGTTGTTAACATAGGCATAAAAACTTTCGCTATTATCCTTTTTATGCAAAATGTTAAATTCAAGTTTATTCCTTTCCTTTCTTATTGATTGCTTCAGTTTTTTAATATGCTTTTGTAAGATTTTATATTAACTTCTGTACCATTTTTTTCATTTTATCGTATGCCTTTTTCTTTTTTGTACATAACTATTTCACTTGTATACCACAGCGGTCTTTTACCTCTCTTATTATATGTCTTCTGCTAGGTACATGTTTTTCTTCTACTTGTCTTAGTTTATTTTTTATGAGCTCCCACATTTGTTCGACATGTTTATCTTTAAAACATTTTCCCCAGTCCCAATCAGCTAGCACCTTTTTTATCTTAAAGAAATTTGCCTCTATACAGTTTTTAACAATAGTGGTTCCCCTTGTAAGCAATACCTGTTTTTTTAATACAAATTCTATAATAATAATAATAATAATATGGTCACTGTTCCTCAACTATTCTCTTATATTGATGTTAGTCACTAAATCTTCTCTATTGGAAATTAGAAGGTCCAGAACCTTCTTTCCTCTTGTAGGTTTATATATCAGTTGATGCAATCTTGCCGTGCTTAAAGGTTCCATAAATCTATTTGCATTTGCTGTTTTTGCTGAATGACTGATCCAGTTAATGTCAGGGTAATTAAAATCTCCCACAATGATAGCATCACCCTCAGCTGCCATGTGTTCAATCTCCAGCTCTATACTGGGATTAATTTCTTTACTGGACTTGGGTGGTCTATAATAGACACCCAAGAATAGCTTTTTCAGCTTTTATCTGTCCAACCACCCACAAGGATTCAATTTCAGTATCAGAACTAGTTTGGGTATAAGCTGTACTCTGTATGGAATTATTAATATTATTGCTGCACCACCACCGTTCTTATTCTGTCTATCCCTTGAGTAAAGGGAATACCACATAATGTTTAAATTCCATGTGATCCCAGTGTCCCACCTAGTTTCTGTGATAAAACAAATGTCAACCCCCTCAGTTTTAAGCATAGTCTCCAGTTCAGATTTTCTGCTTATTTTGAGACTTTTGGCATTTAATGTCCATAATTTAATCCCCCTAACTTTGTTACAAGTAACATTATTTGACTTCCTGTCTTGAGCTACTGTGTTGTAATTTATGTACCCATCCTCTCTCCCCCTCCTTTTCAGTTTAAACTACTATCTACTACTTTTTTATGGTTAGACCCAAGTTTCTGCTATCCATTTTATTTAAGTAAAGTCCATCTTGACAGTAATATCCCAGATCATTTATAAAATCCTCCTAATGGATGATATACCCTATTCCTTCCTATAGGGTCCACTGTCTCAACCAGTTATTTAGCTTTTTCATTTTGATCATAATAAACTTGCTTTCTCTCGGTACTGGCAAAATCTCTAAAAAATATAATTTATAATTCAGTCTTTTTGCTTTGGCCCTGATTCTTTTAAATTATTCCTTTTTTTCTGTTTGAACTTGGCCCCTGATGTTATTTACCCCTAAATGCGATATCAGGGTTGCTGTACCATCATGTTCCTTAATTATATCTGGTAACATGCTTTGCACATCTCTTACTTTTGCTCCAGAAAATAATTGGTTATGATAGTCACCTTTTTTCTCCTAGAGGTGCACCTGTCAGTATACTTCAGGATTGAATTACCCAATACATACACTTGTTTTGCAGTCTGTAAATTGTTTTCCTTTACCACTATGTTCAATGGTTAGTTTGAGACAATACTGTTCTTTGCTACCTCACTTGTTGCATTATCTTCTGGTCTAATTTAGGTACCAATGGTATGCTGACAGAGACTTTGTTTTCCAGATTTGTCTAACTCATTTGTCATTATTTGAATGAGGTTTAGTGGGGGCAGAGTAGACGGGGATGAGACAGCTGCTATAGCTTGTCTTCAGCTGTTATCTGAATCATTTTTTTTCTCTTGTTCCTTGTTCTGAGCAATCCATTGAATTATTTTTATCTTTACTTTTGAATTGATTTTCCAGCAAGCTTATTCCTTCACTATCTTCTGGTGATCCTGTCCCACTATCAATATTATTATCTGCATCTAATAACAAGGGTCCATAACTACTGTGTAACTCTAAATTCAGACCCATCACTCTTTTCCCTTTTTTGAACTTCCTATTTTCAACTACCTATACACCCTCCTCCTCACTATCTTTAACTCTCTCTCTAGTGTCCTTTGATGTCTCTTTGTATTGTTCTGTTTCAGTTCACAATAGTTCATCCATTTCCTCTAATAGTTTCTGTTGTTGTAATGATAGTAGCTCATTTCTAAGTCCATCACTTTATTCTTTAAATCTTTAATTAATTCACATTCTTCATAGGTGAAAATCAATACTTCATTTGTAACCTAAGTGCATATTTTACTGCATAAAAAGGATCCCCTGTCTATGTTAATGATATTGGTATCCATCATGGAAGTTGATCGGGTACTAGTAAGAAAATAGGCAACAGGAGTCAATTGACAGGTGGCACAAAGAGTTTGTTAAAATATTACTTGCCCAGCACTTGATCTATATCTCTCACTGTGTTATTAGTATCCACAGTACCTTACTTTTCAATATAGTTTTATGCTCTCCTTCACTTCTTCCACTGCTGATACTGCAGACACATGAAGACATGCTGTGCATGTCTTTGTGCATGTCTTCACACATGGCAACTGTGTGCTCACCTCACTCACATGGGGTGCTAACTTTATACCTCCACGAACCGGACATCAGATGGGGTCACATGATTGACCACCTCCCTGTCCTCCAAACACCAAAATGGCCCAAATAAACTAAATTATGTTATTTACTGCCTTTTAGAGCACCAGGGAATGCTACTAGATTTCAGGGGTATCTTCCCACCCCCAGGCTGTAGTTTTTAAAATTGCTCTATACAGTCCCCTAACACCAAACAGGAAGTCGGTAGTTCTTATTTCACTGCAGAGAACTGCAATTCCCAAACACATCCTGCTGACTACCCAGATCAAGCTCCAGGTAAAAAATGATGCAGCACAATATTAAAAAAAACGCTGTCACTTGCCAGTACTGTCTTACTAGCATGCAGGTTGTCTCACAGCATGTTGACAAGTTCAAAACAAAGGCAACATTCACATGGGGCGCTAGCTTTATACCCCAGGGACCCGGATGTCAGACAGGGTCATGTGATCCACCATTCCCCTGTCCTCCAACCACCAATATGCCCCAAACAAACTAAAATAATATTATTTTATGCCCCTTAGAGCAGCAGGGAATGCTAGGAGATGTCACGGGTTTCTTCCCACAATCATCCAGTTGATTGTAAAAAAGTTGCCTAGAATCTCTAAATACCAAACAGGAAGTCAGTAGTTCTTAGCTCACTGCAGGGAACTACAGTTCCCAGACACTTCCTGCTGACTACCCAGATTAAGCTAAAGGTAAAAAAATGATGCTGCACAATATTAAAAATGCTGTCACTTGCCAGTACTGTCTCACTACGACGCAAGTAGTCTCACAGCATGTGAACAAGTTCAAAACAAGGACCACGCTCACATGGGGTGCTAGCTTTATACCCCCGTGGCCCAGAAGTCAGACAGAGTCATGTTATCCACCACCTCTCTGTCCTCCAATGACCAAAATGTCCCCAACAAACTAAAATAATATTATTTACTGCCTTTTAGAGCACCAGAGAATGCTAGGAGATTTCAGGGGTATCTTCCCACCCTTAGGCTGTAGTTTTTAAAATGCTCTTTACAGTGCCCAAATGCCAAACAGAAAGTCAGTAGTTCTTATCTCACTGCAGAGAACTAAATTCCCAGACACTTCCTGCTGACTACCCAGATCAAGCTCCTGGTAAAAAACAATGCAGCACAATATTAAAAACACTGTCACTTGCCAGTACTGTCTCACTACCATGCAGGCAGTCTCACAGCATGTGGACAAGTTCAAAACAAAGGGCACACTCACATGGGGCACAATCTTTAAACCCCTGCGACACAGAAGTTAGACGAAGTCATGTGATCCACCACCTCCCTGTCCTCCAACCACCAAAATGCCCCAAACAAACTACAATAATGTTATTTACTGCCCTTTAGAGCACCAGGGAATGCTAGGAGATTTCAGTGGTATCTTTCCACACTTAGGCAGTAGTTTGTAAAAGCACTCTCTTCAGTTCCCAAATGTCAAACAGGAAGTTGGTAGTTCTTATCTCGCTGCAGAGAACTACAGTTCCCAGACATTTCCTGCTGACTACCCAGATCGAGCTCCTGGTATAATAAGTGTAATATGGGTTGAACATACCTCTCAGCTGTCTTACATTACAAGGAACATTTCTTCTTTCTCTCCTCAAAAAATGCCTCTGTCCCACACTAAGAGGTTACTGCCCCACATTCTGTTCTAAGAATTTACATTAAAAAGACTGAGCTCTGAATGAGCGCATACTGTATATAGTATGAGCTCAGTGATTGACAGCAGCTGCCAATCACTGAGTGTGTACTGTATACAGTACGCACTCATTAAGAGCTCAGTCAGTGGCTGGCCATGGTGGTGAGCAGTGGGTTGTGCCAATCACTGGCTCAGTTACAGTTTGTGGGGGAGCATGGTGGTAGGGCACTGTGGGGTAGGGTGGTCCAATAGACCACCTGGATTATTTTAATCTTTATAATGGGTAATCAGTGCTGGGGTGGGCCACTAGACCACCAGGAGTATTTTAATCATTATAAAGGGTGATCATGGCTGGGGTGGGGGTGAGCCACTTGACCACCAGGAGTATTTTAATATTTATTATGAGTGATCAAGGTTTGGGTGGCCACTAGACTACCAGGAAGTATTACAGTAAATATAATGGGATATTGGGGTTTGGGGGGCCACTATACTACCAGAGATTATTATAATAAATATAACTGGGGATTGGGGACATATAAAGGGCAATCAGGTTTTGGCAGCGTGTACGCTGGATCACCAAAGAATATTCAAAGTCATTGCCACATGGATATGCACGGCTTGTGGCAACCTACTCAGGTGCACCCACTATTTTGCCCACTGCTATGGGTACCGCATGCCATGGGACTTTACTGATGGGACCCTCCCCAATCAAGAATCAGGCACAGGATCCCCAGTGCAAAGGCAATCAGCACAAGCTGCCTTTGGTGTGGCTAGTCTCCTTTTTTAAGACTCAAACCCTTAATATAGAAGTTTCCGGCATAGGAGTGGAGTGGGGGGGTGTTGACTTATGTATAAAAATAAATATGTATCAAAAGGGGTTTCATTAAATAAACCCTCTTTTTTAACATAGATTCCATCTATTCTAATTGACAACCTTATGTTTAGCAAGATCCAGTTTATGATCCCAGATCAGTCTGACCAAGACTCCAATATCAAACTTTCCTCCTTACCAAAAAAATCCATCTTGGTATGACCCCTCCCCAATGTCACTGCATCCCTATTCTTGGCCTCCTCCTCCTCTGTTGCCACTCGTACTGCCACCAAAAACATATGGACAGTTACCAGGATTAGGACCGCCTTAGCTCAAAGATACTTCCCATATAGAGTCCCCACATGGTATAATGCACTCCCTGCTGCCTTAACCTCCATCTCCAAAATAGGTCCTTTCAAGGCAGCCCTAAAGAACCACATTTTCTCCTCCCAAAACTACCAACGTGCCCGCTAGGTTTAGTCCCATACCCAGCCTTCACACTAGAGGTCATCTCTGGCTAGCCTATGACAAATATCTCTTCAGAAGCAGCACCCCCAGTACTGCTTCATTAGCCTACTGGCCTATGGCTTATATTATATGTAGCATAACTCATGTTATATGTATCATAACTTGTTCCATTACAAAACTACTTTGACAATGCCTCCTTTGAGGCTGCACCCGGTTGTTTGAACTGTAACATTGTGTACTACCACTACGCTTAGCTACCATCTGTGTAGGACAAATATCAATCCTGTACCTGTGTTATGCTATCTTGATAACACCTCCCTGAGGTTGCACCCTGCTCTAGGACTATAATAAAGTGTGTCTACCAGTATACTTGGCTAACACCTGTATAGGACAATATTCACATTTGTCTCTTGTAAACTTACTATTTGTTTTCTACCATATTCATTTTTTTGTCTTAACTGCTGTTATTGATGTAATTGCTGTATGTTGTTGTTTGATACTTTCAATAGTGTTATTTGACATGGAGCCTTTGGAAATGAGTCTATGACTCAAAGGGTTGTAATTCCTATGATATCTTAAATAAGTAAATAAAGAAAGAAATATCACCAGATCCAACCTGGATGCCAAGAATAATCAAAGGGTCAGACTGGAGATGAATACCTCCCACAACTGAAAGCAAGGGAGAAGTCCCTCCTAAGTTTCTACCCACACATTTTTTTATATTTAAGGCCCCTTCAGAAAAAAAGGGCCAACAAACCTAAATCATTGCATTGACTGTGTAACAGACATTTCATTTTGCACCAAAAGGCAGATGCAGAGTAGAGGAAGTTCCACAGAGTCCAGGTTAAATTTCTCCCAATTATTAAAATACCAACAAGAGTTTTATCTGGTTCAATATTATCTGTCAGTTTGAATTCAGATCCCCTCCCCGGGATGAGACTGAAAATAGACAGAATTGCCTTGCCCTCTTTTTCCAGCCATCAGAAACCAAATACATTTTTCATAAGATGTTTTGATAGCCTGTGTCTGATCATTGAACACAATATGAAGAAGTGCAGGTCATGATGAGTTTGCTACCCTGATGTTTATGGATAGAACTGCACATTATCTGGCACTTAGCATTTGTTCTTGCTGCTTTTATGGATTAAAACTGTTGTGCCAAACTCAGCATTAGGATTATTCTTTTAATTAGGAAATTTAAATCTTAAAATCTTGTGCAATAAGTTTCTGTCATTTTCTTTCCAATATCCATTTAAGCATATAATTGTAATTATAATGGCAACAACCTTTTTCCAAATTGGTCAGATTTGGAGTCAGTGCAAGATTTGCCAAATAGCAACACAGTTTTATTCAAGTTAGATAGAATAAATACAGTGCAGTCATGCTCCTGCCAGCTAGGCTCAGGCTGCTAGTCTTACACATTTTTCTATTTTCATAGCAAACAATACTTGGCACATGATATAATCTATGTTTTGATATCCCACTGGATTGGATAATTTCCTAATGAATGCACTGCTGTTATGAGTCACATTACCCTTCAGGAACTTTAAGAGACCAAAAGAAAAAATATTAAAGAATGCATGAGATATTTATTGTACTGCACATGATTTCAGATGGCTATTTGTGGAGTTGAAGTATAGTAATTCCATATGTCCATAGTTGGATGTGTCCCCAATAAATGTAATTAAAAACAACTCAAGGCACAACATGTTGTAAGTATTGCAAATTTCTAACTTAGAAGTGTGGGTTAGTGTTATGAAAGAATGTATTTTTCACAGTCAAAATAAATTGAATGTTGTATTTTTCATGTTCATGGAATTATGTAAAATTGTCTGAAAAAAATTCTGCAACAAATGGTATTGTATTTATATTTATCTGTAACAGATCTGTTTTATCCAAATAAAACTCCATGGAGCAACGTTTATTTATGAAGGGAACAGTCAGATTATAAAAGTTCTAACATGCACTGCAGTCATTGCTGGGGGTATATCCTAGAGAAACATAGAAACATGGACTTTGACAGCAGATGAAGACTGTTTGTCCCACCCATCTGCCCATTCCCCGACCTATTGGATAAGCTTCAGATCCTTGTTAACCAACAGCCCACTTCCCGTTACCTCCCACTAGAATTGCCTCCTGTCTGTCCTATGAATACTTGAATTCCCCCACTGTTTTTAACCCCGTGACCTTCTCAGGAAGGCCATTCCATGTGTCCAACATCTTACCCATGAAAAAGTACTTCCTCACATTGCCCCTGAACCATCCCCCTCTATCTTCAAATTGTGACTCTTGTTCTTGCACATCTCTTTTTCTGAAAGATGCTACCCTCTTGGACTTTTCTGATTCCCTTGAGGTACTTGAAAGTTTCTATTATGTCACCTCTCTCCCACCTCTCCTTGAGGTTATACTTATCATGCTCCTTTAGTCTGTCTTTGTATGGCTTCTGGTGCAGACCCTGCACCATTTTAGTTGTTCTTCCTCTGGACTGCCTCCATCCTGTCTATGTCCTTGTGGAGCTGGGGTCTCCAGAACTGGACATAGTACTCCAGATAGGGTCTCACCAACTGTCTATACAGAAGGATAACAACTTATTGTTAAATTTCTACTGGTGAGGACTCTCCCTATGCATCCCAGTATCCCCCCAGCCCTCCTTACTGCCTTCTCACATTGCTTGTCTACCTTCAGGTCATCTGCTATGACTACCCGCAGGTTGCTTTCCATTTTTGTTGTTGTTAGTACCTCCTCCCCATTGTGTGTCCTTTTCCTGGGCTTTTGTTTCTCAGGTGCGTTACTTTGCACTTCTTTTTAATTGAATCTAAGCTGCCATACTTTTGACCAATGCTGCAACCTTGCCAAGCCCCTTCTCATCCTTTCCACCCCCTTTGTGTATCAACCCTGTTGCAGAACTTTGTGTCATCTGCAAAAATGCATACTTTTCCTTCCAGTCCCTCTGCAATGTCACCTATAAAGACATTAAAGAGGACCGGTCCCAGTACGGAACCTTGCAGTACCCTGCTAGTAACCCCCCTTTTCTTTGGAGTGGATTCCATTTACTATTACCCTGTATGTCCTGTTGTTCAGCAAATTTTTTTACCCAGGCTACCACCCTGGGACCCGCTTCAAGGCTGGCTAACTTGTTTATTAATCTTTTGTGTGGGATTGTGTCAATCCCTTGCTAAAGTCTAGGTACGCCATGTCCACAGACCCTCCCTGCTCTACTACTTTGGTCACCCAGTCAAAGAAATTTATTAGATTCATCTGACATAATCTTCCCACTGAATCCATGCTACCTTAGGTCCTGTGCCCTGCTGGCCTCTAGGAACTCAACAGTTCTTTCTTTCAGAAGTGATTCCATCAGTTTCCCTACCACTGAGGTCAAACTAACAGGTGTGTAGGTTCCTGCCTCTGCGTTGCTCCTGCTTTTGTGTAGGGAAATCACATCTGCCCTCCTTCAGTCCTCAGGTACCACACCATCCTCCCATGATTTGTTAAAAAAGGTAGTCAGTGGTGTCACTACTTCTCCCCTTAGTTCTTTTAGAAGTCTGGGGTGGATCCTGTCAGGCCCCATTACTATGTCCACCTTCAGCCTCAGGAGGTCTTTCAAGACCATCTCTTCTGTGAATGGACTGGTATTAACCCCCCTATCAAGAGTGCTTCTATTGTTTGGTTTAGGAAATTCACCCTCCTCTTCTTTTGTGAATACTGAGCAGAAATATTCATTCAGTATCCCTGCTTTTTCACTGTCACCCACTGCCAGCCCCTTCCCCTTTACTAAAGCTCACTATCTCTCCCTTGGTCTTTCTTTCTCCCCCCTTACTCACCACCTCAAGCTCCTATCTTTGGGGAGCCCTATGCTGTGCGAGCTCCCATAGGTCCACCCCAGGTACTTCACTCTGGGTGCCGGTGAGCCTGCCCCCATCCTGCCTCAGTTTACCCCCCAGGCAGGAAGGAGAAAGACCCCAAATAGTCTCATCCAGTCCTTAAGTGTGCATTGGGAGGCCTCATTGACACCATCTATGGAGCTTGGTTATGGATTTCTCGGGACAGCCGGGTCCTGTCTTCAGGTGCCTGATGTGGGTTTTTTTTTCATGTTTTCTGGTCCCAGCCCTCAGGACATCAGCACACTAGGGAAGCCTAGGGGCAGGGCATGTCATGACATGCCAGCACTCCAGCTCCCGGCCGACATCCTCCCACCATGCTGCATGCTGTCTCACTGCACCTCCACCTGTGGTCACCCAGGTGGTGGCAAAGCAGTGGGATCTGTAACCCACCCCTCCCCAGAGGAGGAGGAGGAGAGCAGCCTCTTGTTGCTCAATCCTACCTCCCACAGCTGGCCCTCCAGCCTCCAGAGTCCATTCCCAAACCTGTGTCACTGGTACCATGAGTGGTAGCCCTATTACTGTGCCAGTGGGCCAGCACTCCCCTGGTCTTTCTTGACTCCCTAATGTACCTATAAAAGGTTTTATTCCTCTTCTTAGTTGAGTTGGCTATGTTTTCCTCAGTTTGGGCCTTTGCTATTCTGACTGCCTTCCCCACTTCCTTCGACTTTAACTGGTACAGTTCTCTGTCCTGCTCCTTCTGTGTTTCCTTCTACTTCCTGAATGCTGTCTTTTTTTCCCTAAGCTTCCCCCCTACAGGGTCAATATAGCACATGAAAGACAGCATGGTGAGTACCGCACTGTCTATTGAGCACTTGCAGTTTCTACAACAGGGGTAGACCAGTGCTAGTAACAGGGCGCCACCCCAGTTGCCCTACACTGTTACATGGAGTCGTCATGTTGCCATGTGCTGGGGCTTGGTTGAGCCGTTCCCCTGGTGGAGTGGCTAGGGTACCAGCACATGGCAGAATGAGACCTGGGACCGTGGTTCGGTTCCCTCCAGGTCTCCCTGTACTGCAACTTTTTGCGGCTTTTTTTTGTTAAAAAAAAACTTCCCCCCAACAGTGTTGTTCCCCATCCCAAGCATCCGCACCCCCCCCGGATTTTGTTATTTAAATTTTGGGGGTGTGGGGCAGCAAAGCCCCTCATGAAAAACAAAAGAATCCCATTGACTGTAAGGGCGTGCACTGCTTGTGTTTGTTGGTGTTTTGCCTGATGATATTTCAGTGCACACCTTTATGGTTCTGGCATTAAGTGCAGCACAATGTTTCTGTGTGTGGTTATGACCCCATGCCACCTTCCTCTCCACCTCTTTTGGGAACCATAGTGTTTTTTTCCTTTGTTTCGTTTTGTTTATTTGCTTCACACAAAGGCGTGTTGCCTCTGTGATGGCAGTTTTGATTTTTCTCTATTGTTCCTCCACCTCCCCTTCTTGCCTGTTTGCTAGTGCTTTTCTGAGGCACTCTCCCATTTTGCCAAAGTCAGCCCTCCTAAAGCCCAATACCCTCTCTTTTGTATGGCTTGACTCTATGGCTGTGTTTATCATGAACCACACTCTTTGGTGGTCGCTTGTTCCCAGATGGCTACCTACTTCTAAATCTGAGATTCTCTCTCTCCATCCCCATTTGAGAGTACCATGTCTAAGATTGCTCCCTCCCGAGTGGGTTCCACCACTTGCTGTGTGATGAATGCCCCCTGTAGATTATTAAGAATGACCCTGCTCTTGGAAGTGGCTGCAGCAAAGGTGCTCCAGTTAACATCTGGCATATTTAGGTCCCCCATCAACAATATCTCCCCTTTTTCTGCCATGATAAGGATGTCTTCTATCATTTTCTTGTCCATTTCCTCCTCTTGAGATGGAGGTCTGTATACAACCCCCATGGAGATTGTGGCACCATTTCCTGTCTCTAGGGTGACCCACAGTGCCTCCTTTCCTTCCTGTTTATCCTTTAGTCCCATTGCTTTAATCCCTTCTCTTACATAGAGAGCTACTCCTCCTCCTCCTCTTTTACCCTCCCTGTTCCTCCAGTAGATTGTGTACCCTGATATGTTGACATGCCTGTCATGGTTCTCAGTGTACCATGTTTCCGTGACTGCCATGATATCTAGGTCTCCCTCTTCCATTTAGGCCATTAGTTCAGGGAGCTTGTTACCCAAACTATGGGCATTGGTACTCATTGCCCTCCATTTTTTGATGGCCTTACCCCTTTTAGCCCTATTCCTGTCCTTAATGCCTTTGCCTTTTTCTCCATTTACCCCTGTCCTGATCCCTATTGACTTCTCTACCTTGGTGTTTACCTCACTAACTATCCTGTTTTGTGTGTGGGGGGGCTGTGAATTCCATGTTTCTTTTTAGTGCCTCCCCCTTTGGCTAGTTTAAATGCTTGCCAATGAAGCATTTAAACATATCACCTAGGATTCTGGTTCCTCTCCCAGAGAGATGCAGACCATTGCACCAGTATAGGCCTGTATCCCTCCAGGTGGACCCCAGTCCCCATTGAAGCCAAAACCCTGAGATCTGCACCAGTTTTTCAACCAATCATTGAATCCCATGTCATGAGTACCCTAGCCTCACCCATGCCATAGACAGGCAGCACCTCTGAGAAGGTTACCATGTATGCTGCTTGTCTAAGGCCTCTCCCCAACTCCACAAGCTTCTCCTGCAGTGCTCTGATCCCATTCCCAGCCAGGTCATTTGTCCCTAGGTGGACAATGATATCCAACTCCCTCTTCCATGCTGCTGCTGCTCCCACAGTCCTGAAGACTCACTTCATGTCCTTTCCAGCCATGGCACTGGGCAGGCACCTTACCTCTCTCCCCCAATTCTATGCCCCTAATGATTGAATCCCCACCAGGTGTTGATTCCTTCTCTTGTGGAGTTCTGTGTTACCCTCATTTGGGTTTCCTTTGTGGAGGTTTCCAGCATCCTCATTGGTCTCCACTGTGGGTGCATCCATTGAGAAACCCCACTCCACCAGAACAGCATATGAAATGTGGAGAGGTACAACTGGAGAGATGCACCTGTGTTCCACCACTCTCACCCTCCCTGAACCCACTGTGGTCCAACTGCTCCTCTTTCTTAACAACCTCTGAGTCAGCAGCATCAGCCCTGGTGGTCTCTAGGTGGGGGAGAAGGTTTCCCAAATCCTTACCAGGTTGGCCTAGGGACAGTCAACCACCTTCCTCAGAGCAGAGAGGTGCCTGAAAATAGGGTAGCATCGAAGCCTCTAGGACATCTCTTGGAAGACTGCCACCCCACAGCCAGTGCATTGCACCACTCCTGACATGTCTCTCCTCCTTCCTATTAAATCTTTTTTTGTTAGTGTGTGCGAGAGTGTGCCTAAAGGATAGAGTAATAACCTGTGACTGTGCTTGGTACATCCAGCAGACCTGGATTTGATTCCTGCAACCTCAACTTGCATACTGTGTGACTCAGAGCAAGTCACCTAACCAACCCAGTGCTCATGGGTTGCTCTTGAAAACAGGTACAGTGAAACTCACTTATAATGGACACACTTATACCAGACACTCATTTATAATGGAGAGATCTGCCTTGTCAAAAGCCAAAAGCTATGCCAGTAATGTTAAAAATACCATTTATACCATACTATGTAACCCCTGTATAGCAGACACTAAGACCTCCTCTGTGCCCCTGTCACATGCTCCAAACTGCTTTCTGATTGCCACCTGATTATTCAACTGGTTTGTCTGGCACTATGAAGACATTACTCACCTCACTTGATGCCTGTTACCTAACATCTTACTCCAGGGGATTACTCCTGTACCCAGAATCAACACAGGATCTGTACAGCAAAATCTTATCAATCAAGTTTACTGCTCAGCCCCTGATCCCAACGAACATAGGTACTCTACAACAAAATCTTTCTAGTCTTGTTTACTGCTCAGTTCCCAGTTTACTGCAAATAGCAGTGCCCCTTACATTTGTTTGGCAGAGGAGGGGGGTATGTTCTCATTTTAACCCCTATGTATCAACTGTGGTGAAGGAAAGTTTTTTAAGACTCTGCAGAGGCACCTGCAGTGGATACCAAGGAGGATGCTGGGAACCTTCACAAAAGAGACCCATGGGAGGGTGGCATGAGACCCCACAGGGGAAGAAAACAACACCTGGTGGGGGACTCAATCATTAGGGGGGTGAAATGGGGGAGGAAGGGGAGAGGGAGGGAAGGTGCCTGCCTGGTGCCATGGCTTGGAGGGACAGGAAGTGAATCCTCAGGATCGTGGGAGCAGCTGCACGAGGGAGGGAGCTGGATGTCATTGTCCACCTAGAGACAAATGACCTAGCTAGGAATGGGATCAGAGCAGTGCAAAAGGAGTTTGTAGAGTTGGGGAGGGTCCTTAGACAAGTAGTGCATACAGTAACCTTTTCAGAGGTGCTGTCTGTCTATGGCAAAAGTGATGCTAGGGTATTCCTCACCAGGGAATTCAATGAATGGTTGAAAAACTGGTGTGAAGCTCAGGGTTTTGGCTTCATTGGGGACTGGGGAGCCACCTGGAGGGATGCAGACCTATACTGGTGTGATGGTCTGCATCTGTCCGGGGGGAACCAGGATCCTAGGTGAGAGGTTTAAATACTTCATTGGCAAGCATTTAAACTAGCCAAGGGGGGAGGCACTGAAAAGGAGCAGGGAAATCACAGCCTCCCCCCACAAACAACAGTAATTAGTGAGGTAAACACCAAGGTAGAGAAGTCATTAGGGAGCAGGACAGAAGTAAATGTAAAAAAAGGCAAAGGCAGTAAGGACTGGAATGGGGCTAAAAGGGGTAAGGCCATCAAAAGTGGAGGGTGATGAGTACCAATGCCCATAGTCTGTGTAAGAAGCTCCCTGAACTAGTGGCCTTGATAGAAGAGGGTTGCCTGGATATTATGGCAGTCACAGAAACATGGTACACAGAGAACCATGACTGGGATGTCAACATACCAGGATACACAATCTACAGGAGGGACAGGTAGGGTAAAAGAGGAGGAGGAGTAGCTCTTTATGTAAAGGAAGGGATCAAAGCAACAGAACTAAAGAGTAAACAGGGAGCAGATGAGACACTCTGGGTCACTCTGGAGACAGGAAATGTACCACAATCCGCATGGGGATTATACACAGACCCCCATCTCAGGGGGAGGGAATGGACAAGGAAATGATAGAAGGCTTCCTTAGAATGGCAGAAAAAGGGGAGATATTGTTGATGGGGGACCTGAATATGCCAGATGTTAACTGGAGCATCTTTGGTGCAGGCACATCTAAGAGCAGGGTCATTCTTGATGCCCTACAGGGGGCATGCCTCAGACAGCTAGTATTGGAACCCACTCAGGAGGAAGCAATCTTAGACCTGCTACTCTCAAATGAGGACGGAGAAAGAATCTTAGATTTAGAAGTGGGCAGCCATCTGGGAACAAGCGACCACCAAACAGTGTGGTTCACGATAAACACAGCCATACAATCAAGCCATACAAAAGCAAGAGTATTGGACTTTAGGAGGGCTGACTCTGGGAAAATGAGAAAGTGCCTCAGAAAAGCACTAGAAAACAGGCAAGGAGGAGGGGAGGAGGAACAATGGAGAGTAATCAAAACAACCATCACAGAGGCAACAAGCCTTTGTGTAAAGCAAATCAACAAAACACAATGAAGGAAAAAAATGCTATGGTTCTCAAAAGAGATGGCAGGGAAGGTTAAGGAGAAAATGATAGCATTCAGGAAATATATGGAAACACAGAAGGAGAAGGACATAGAACTTTATCAGTTAAAGCAGAAAGAGGCTGGGAAGGCAGTCAGAATAGCAAAGGCCCAAACCGAGGAAAGGATAGCCAACTCTGTTAAGAAGGGGGATAAGACCTTTTATAGGTACATTAGGGAGCGAAGAACGACCAAAGAAGGGATACTGAGGCTTAATAAAGGGGAGGGAATGTGGGTAGAGGGTGACAATGAAAAAGCAGGGATACTGAATGAATATTTCGGCTTAGTATTCACAAAGGAAGAGGAGGGGGCTTTACCTAAACCAAACAAGAGAAACACTCTGTGCCAATAACTATGCTTTATTGAAAAAATATTACAAAAGCAATGTGTACATCAGGTAATGATATACAAACAAGTACTGCACCAAATACATCAGAAGCACATTAAACCCAAAATTTTAAAAAATAAACCAATACAAAAAACCTCCCTCCCACCCTCCCCAGCTATCCTTAAAGCCACTGTAACATAATAAAGGCAATAGGATAATACAAGTTAAACCTACTGATTGACACTCTAGACTCAGGTATGGGGAGAGATTAACATAGGTATAAGAAAGGGAGAAAGGGACTAAGTTGCGTCAGGCTGTATAATACCATTAGGTTGCAGAAAGGATTAGCAGAAAAAGGGAATAATAAGAAAATAATAACAAAGAAAAGTAAGGAAGAGAAGACAGGAGGGATGCTTTCCTTAATAACCATACCTATCCTTAAGGCTTTGCATGAGACCACCCCAATACCTTTGAAACTTAATCGATGCATTAGCAAGTGAGTAAACAACCCTTTCTGCATTCAAAGCATTCAAGAATTCCTCCCACCACTCTCTGAAGGAAGGAATCCATCGCGCCAATGACGCAAGATTACTAATTTAGTAACCAAAGCCACCAATGCCATTTGGCATCTTTGAATGTTGTATGGGATGGACCATACATCCCAAATATACAAACCTCTGGGTTGAAGAATGCTGAAAGGTCACAATAAGGACTTATCCCATGTTTAACCAAGTTCCATAACCCGGATATTTTAGGACAGGACCAAATTTTTATGGAATGTAGTAGCTAAGGGTCATTGCAATTCTTACAAACAGGAGAGCATTGGCAATTCAACCGTAAAGTTTTGCCGGGGAAAGGTAAAGATTATGTAACAACTTAAATTGGATATCTCTTAATCTGTCTTGCTTAACATACGAATGGATATCAACCCAAATTTTCTCCCACACTGCCTCCAACCATTCTAAGGACATATTAATTTTCCAATAAAAGGGAATCGGGGATAAGGTAGGATCCAACCTTGCTATAATATGTTTGTAGATTTTTGATACAGCTTTTCCAGATAGACTGAGTTCACACAACTTGCTACATAGTTTCCCAGCCTGATCCGATCGTTTGCCTTTGCTCAAAAGGGACTTAATGCTACTACGAATTTGAGCCAGCCATAGCAAGGACTGAGGTTTGACCCCAAATTTAGCGGATAAAGTTGATAACTAAAGCATCGGAGTTACCAGAATAAAATCCTCAATACGAATCTTAAAGGAGGGGTTGGATAAAATCTACTAATGGGTTGGCCAATTAGAAGATTCTGATTCTCAGTAAGGGTTGAGAAAAATCATAGAATTGAGTTATTTTAATCTCGAGTAAAGTTGATGCATAGCCCTAATGTCCCATCCTAAAGGGTGTTTCTGGCCTTCTTAGGACTTTAGCCCATGTTATGTACAAAAGGGATTCCAAGTCTAGCTTAAGTTCCTAGAAAAGGCTAGGTCTAACACAAGTCCTGGAGGGAGACTTCAGTATTACCTGCCCACAAAGCCGCCCTGGCTGCATGGACCGCTATAACACGAAGAAGTCGGGTAGTTGAAGACTTCGATTATGCTGTCGACAAAGTTTAAAGTAGGCTCTGCATGGGGGATTACCTTTCCAAACAAAATCAGAGCAATATCTGTATAGGAGTCTAAAAAGGATTTAGGAAGGTAACTGTTCAAGTTCAAAAAGGATAGAAATCCTTGGCAGGATCACCATTTTAATTGTGTTGATCCTCCCAGAAAAGTCAATGGGAGATTCGACCATCTCTCTAGGTCTTCCTTAATGGACTAAAATATGGGCTTAAAGTTTAAGTGAGCTAGCTCTTCCAAATTTTTGAGATTTGAATACCAAGTATAATAAAGATTTTGTTTGCCACTGCAAACCCAAGGATGAGCACCAACTCTTCTGAAGGTGGGAGGAGAGTGGATAAACCATTGTTTTGGTCAAGTTTAATTTATAACCAGAAAATTCACTAAATACAGCAATTAAACTTAAGGCTCGGGGAAGTGATGATGTTGTATTTCAGATGTGCAACAGTAAATCATCTGCGAACACCGACAATTTGTGCTCTTGTCTGCCAATCCAGATCCCCTGAGTTTGTTGGTCTTTCTTAATAGTTCGTATTAGAGGTTCTATATACAAATTAAACAAATAGGGCGATAGGGGGCATCCTTGGCGAGTTCCCCTCAACAAAGGAAAGGCAACGGAGATTAAATTATTGCATTGGATTCTAGCGGTTGGACATGAATAGAGAATCCTAATCAAGTGCAGAAATTTTTTAGGGATGCCAAATTTAGCTAAGGTCTCGAACATGAAGGTCCATTCAACTCGATCGAATGCCTTTTCTGCATCTAGTGAAACCAGGGATGCTGCCATGCCTGGGTCCACAGACGCAGGAATTAAATAAAATAATTTCCTGAAGTGATTGGCTGATGTGCGGCCCTCAACAAAACCAGCCTGCTCCGGACTTATCAACTCGAGCCACACTCATTTTAATCTAAAGGCCAGTACCTTATCAAAAATTTTTATATCCAGGTTCAATAAGGATATGGGTCTAAAATTCCCTCTGGAGACTTGCCAGGTTTGGGTAATAAAATTATTCTAGCTTCAAAGAGTGTTTTATCCTTAATCCCGTGCTCAACCCAATAAGTAAAGAGTTGGTTCAGTAAAGGAGTAACATTTAGTTTGAATAACTTATAAAAGAAGGATGTAAATCCATCTGGGCCTGGCGCTTTATCTACTCTGAGTGAGTCAATAGCCATCCTATTTCTTCGTTTGATATGGGAGTTATTAAGCTCTGCGCTAGAATCCTCTGACAGATGAGGAAGTGAAATGTCAGCTAAAAATTCTCTCATTTTAGTTGTCACGCATGAGGGGAACGATTGGCTGAATCAGGTCTTTTTAATAGTCTACGAAGATCCCAAAATACCTTCAGGGTCTGTAATCAACTCCTTTGAAACAGGATGCCTTAAGGCCATCACCCATTTAGCATCTGATTTTTGTTTTAATTGCCAGGCCAAGTCTCCAGCTTTGCTACCTTGACCTAGATACAGAGCTTTAGTTCTGATAGTTGAATTGGCTACTTTCTCTCTCAGAGCCCCAGCTGCACACGCCTCAATGTGACTAATTCTTGCTCCTGATCCTCCATTCTTAGACTCTCCTGTATAGTTTCCAACTCTCTAATTTTCTTTAGGCAATTGGATAAACTCTGGTTGTTCTTAACCCTACGTACAGTCGCTAACCGAATTAACTCCCCTCTCCATACTGCTTTGAGCGCTGCCCACATTTGATCTATAGCTGTAATAGAACCCCAATTTGATTCAATTGTGTCATTCAGGAAGCTTCAAAATCGACTTAAAACCTGGGAGTCCTTTAGTATATTGTTGTTTAGTGACCATGAATAAAATCTCGCAGGGATGGATGGCAGAACCCAGCATATTTTGATTGGAGAGTGGTCAGATATTACTCTAGGCAGGGATACTGCTTCTGTCACCCCAGATATGCACTGTTGACTCACTAAGAAATAATTGATCCTTGAGTATGTTTTATGAACTGAAGGAAAAAAGGTGTATTCTCTAGTAGTGGGGTTAAATAATCTCCAAGGGTCAACTAAACCTAAAAACGACATGAGCTCAACTAACGCCTGTTGAGCCGGCGAGGATTGCATTCCTCTGTAACTGGAACGGTCCAGTCTATTAGACTGGACTAGATTCCAGTCTCCTCCCAATATAAGTGGCATCTCTTTAAAGGAGGATAAAACCATTACCAGCTGAGCAAAGAAAGAAGGTGAGTCCAGGTTAGGGCCATAAACTGATCCCAACACTAGATTCAACCCTCCAAGTTTACCTGAAACAAAAATGTGCCTGCCGTTCGGATCTGAAATTATTTCTGAATGTATAAATGGAATCCCCCGGGCTATCAAGATAGCCACTCCACGACTACTTGAGGAGAATCCAGCACCAAAGACTTGACCTACCCATTTTTTTTTGAAATGGGATAAACAATCAGGGAGAACATGAGTTTCTTGCAAAAATACAATTGCCGGGTTGTAACAGGCCAAGTGATTCAGTATAACAAATTTTTACAATTGTCTCTACCCCTTTGATGTTCCAGGAAAGAAAAATCAATCTAGTAGCCATTTATAGTATCTCTCCATATAAAGAAATTTAGGATAGCTACCCTTGTAACCCAAACCCTGGTAAACCTAATCCCATAAACCAAATATATCCCCCAATAGAACTAAACCCTCCAATAATCAACCTAAAACCAGCCCCCAGGCCCGAAGCCAACTCCTCCAACATTGGTTCATGGTGCGCCATAGAGGTGGGGCCCCCCCCCTTACCCAGTAAACAAGAATAAAAGCGAACCTGAATATATGTATGAGAACCTGCTAAGACTAGCTACTATAATATAAAATGTAACGGAGTTTGCAAGTAATGAGATCGTGTATTGCCGCCAAATATATACGCTTCCCAATAAAAACAAAACCAGTATGGGCACTTGCCCACTAATTAGCCATAGATTATATGGTCTACCAAAGCTCGTGGTATAATCCCCGGTAAAATAAATCCTAAAGGAAATCGAGGAGAGAACCGGGTGCGAGGGTAACAGAGAGCACTAACAATAATTGTTGTAATTCAGCTCCTTCCTCGCAATTAAAATTAAAATGGAAGGGTAGTACCGAGCACAGAAATATGGGAATTACTGAGACAGGGCATATATCGAGGTCAGATACCAAAGAGAGGAAAGGGAGAGTCATACCCTACCCTGTTACCCCTACCATTTAGTGTGTGTATATTCATAACTAACTACAACACGACCAGACTTATATTACTAAAAATTATGTTGCTCGAGGACTATAAGCCCCCTCCCATCTAAAGCTGCTTAAACACTTTCTATCGCAACATCATGAAATATAATGAAAACATATGTTAATGTTCAGATATCTAATACACAGCTTAAAACAATGCATAAGCTTCCAGCTCTCTCTTGTGGACAGCTTCTTAATTTATGCCCTCTGTCGCCTATAAGGCCTGACTAAATAAATGTTAGAGGTAAAAGAAACAAAAATAGCTGGCACTTTGATGGTCCATGCAAATTAAAAGTGTCCCAAACTCTACAGTCAGTAGCCAGAACTATTAGGATCCGAAGGACCGAAGTTTAATTCCAGCATCCAACATCGTGAACTGCTCCCTCTAGGCCTCTCCGCCCCAGAGCACCAGCGCCTTGCACATCTTAGTTTATCCTTTAGCAAACAAATCGGGTAATAAAGTCTTTAACGATGCCAAAGCTTCTTCAGCAGACTCAAATCGCTTGGTCCCATCTTTAATTGTAATCTCCAAATTTCGCCGGATAAAGCATACGATGGCGGATCCCCGCCGCCCATAGCTTGGATGTAATAGGCCGAAAACTTGCTCTAGCTTGCCTCATTTTCCAGGTTAGGTCGGGAACCAGACGCAGTCTTTTGCCTTCCCAATGGAACACTGACAATTTTCTTATTTCTCTCAAAATATGCTCTCGATCCAGATAATTTAACAACTTAAAAATTATGGGCCTTGGCGGATCAGACGGGGAAGGCTTGGCTCTAAGGGCTCGGTGACCCCTCTCGATGATATACTCCAGCCCGTTTGGTGAGGGCCCAGCAGATTTCTTCAGTAGCTTTTGTAGGAAAAGCACTGTATTCGATCCCTCTTCTCCTTCAGGGAGACCCAGCAGGACCAGGTTGTTATGCCTGCTTCTCCCCCTCTAAGTCATCAAGACGATCTTCCAGCTTCGCCACCAGCTTTTTACATTCGCCGATAGTAGGCCCCATTTTCTCCATTGTTCGCTCAATAGATGAAATTCGGGCTTCAGCATCCGTCACCCGACGAGCTAACTGGGTCAGCGCAGGCTTGAATTCTGCTACCTCGTCGACTAATTTAAACACAGCCTCTTTGATTGTTGACAGGTCGCTATAAATTTTTGCAGGAGTAATTTCTTCCTCGGCGACCGATGGTGACGAGCTACGGCGCGGCCGTTTAGCCTCAAGTTCTTGATCGGTGGCTAGCATCGTAAATTGCCCACCAACTTCTGAGGTTGCTCCAGTACTCGCTCCGACCCTGGATCCGTTGGTAGGAATGAAAAAATAATGTAAATTGTGAATTAACCGCAAGTTCAGGAGTTAGGAGCTGGAGTCCCGAAAAGCTACAGCTACTCCTCCATGAGCGTCACGTGACCCCTCACAAGAGAAACACTCTGAAGATGAGGGTCAATACCAGTCCATTTACAGAAGAATGGGTTCTGAAAGAACTAATAACATTGAAGGTGGACAAAGCAATGGGGCCTGATGGGATTCATCCAAGAATTCTAAAAGAACTAAGGGTAGAACTAATGACACTGCTGACTACTCTCTTTAACAAATCATGGGAGGATGGGGTGGTACCGGAGGACTGGAGCAGGGCAGATGTGATTCCGCTTCACAAAAGTGGGAGCAGGACAGAGGCAGGAAACTGCAGACCAGTTAGTTTGACCTCAGTGGTAGGTAAAATGATGGACTCACTTCTGAAGGAAAGAACTGTTGAGTACCTAGAGGCCAGTGGGGCACAGGACCCAAGACAGCATGGATTCATGATGGGAAGGTCATGTCAGACGAATCTAATAGATTTCTTTGACTGGGTGACCAAAGTAGTAGATCAGGGAGGGGCTGTGGACATGGCTTACCTTGATTTTAGCAAGGCATTTGATACAGTCCCACACAAAAGATTAATACACATGTTAGCCAGCCTTGCAGTGGGTCCCAAGGTGGTAGTCTGGATAAAAAATTGGCTAGACAACAGGACGCAAAGGGTAGTAGTAAATGGGGTCCACAGTGAAGAAAGGAGGGTTACTAGCGGCGTACCGCAGGGTTCAGTACTGGGACCGGTCCTTTTTAATGTCTTTATAAGTGACATTGCAGAGGAACTGGAAGGAAAAGTATGTCTCTTTGCAGATGACACAAAGATCTGCAACAGGGTTGATACACCAGATGGAGTGGAAAGGATGAGAAGGGACTTGGCAAGGATGAAAGAATGGTCAAATGTATGGCAGCTCAGATTCAATGCAAAGAAGTGCAAGGTAATGCACCTGGGAAACAAAAACCCAGGGCAAGAGTACACAAATGGGGGGTGAGATACTGACAACAGTAAAAATGGAAAGGGACCTGGGGGTAATTATATCAGATGACCTAAAGGTTGGCAAGCAATGTGAGAAGCAGTAAGGAAGGCTAGGGGGATACTGGGATGCATAGCGAGAGGCATCAATAGCAGGAAACAGGAAGTTGTTATCCCTCTGTACAGACAGTTGGTGAGACCCCATCTGGAGTACTGCGTGCAGTTCTGGAGACCCCATCTCCGCAAAAACATAGACAGAGTGGAGGCTGTCCAGAGGAGGGCAACTAAAATGGTGCAGGGTCTGCACCAGAAGACGTATGGAGAAAGACTAAAGGAGCTTAATATGTATACCCTTGAGGAAAGGAGGGAGACAGGGGACATGATAGAAACTTTCAAGTACCTCAAGGGAATCAACAAAGTCCAAGAGGGTGGCATCTTTCAGAAAAAAAGATGTGCAAGAACAAGGGGGCACAATTTGAAGATAGAGGGGGGACGGCTCAGAGGTAATGTGAGGAAATATTTTTTCACAGAGAGTGTTGTGGATGCATGGAACAGCCTCCCTGAGGAGGTCGTGGAGTCAAGAACAGTGGGGGAATTCAAGAATGCATGGGACAGACATAAGGCAGTCCTAGTGGGGGGTAGGAGGAAGTAAGCTGTTGGTTAATTAGTATCTGCAACTTATCTGTTAAGTAGGAAAATGGGCAGACTAGGTGGGCCAAGCGGTCCTTATCTGTCATCAAATTCTATGTTTCTATGTTTCTATGTTTCTATGATATAGCAGGCACCCTTTATAATGGACAAAATCTTCTTGCACAAATGTGTCCATTATAAGAGGGTTCCACTGTATTTGTCCCTAAAGAGCCTTACCTGGTTACCAAAGAATTAAAAAGGAAAAAAGTCTGCACTATGGGCTCCACACTCAAGTGTGGGGCTGGTCACAGTGTGTGCAAAAACACTTTGGTTCACTGTATCAGACTAAGTTTGCTTAGTTCCTGGCTAACATCTTCTGTTGTTACAAATCTCATAATCCCCAGCAGGTGAATTCACAGCAGTAGGCAGATGTGGGAGATTCAGTAGCCTTGAAATCATATTAGAATTTATATAAGCTCTGATCTGTTTGCTGGCCTAGATGTTCTTCATGGGTTAAGTACAGTCATAAAGGACTGTACTTAGCCCTTGGAGAAAAGCAGACTTGGAAACATCTGATCAGAGATTATAAAAGCTCTAGCATGCTCTGCAGGTATGTTGTCACTAACAATACTTAATGAATTTGTTTTGTGTTGTATGCCCAAATTTTATAGGGAAAAGTTGCACAAAATTGTTAAGAGACTAAACTATTTTAGAAGTGAAAGCAGCCAATAGGCAATTCAAGTGCTCAAGGAGTGAAAGGGACAGAGGGGAGTATGAGCTGATGGCCCGAAGGGCTACTAGGGTGGTGAGGGTGGCTAAGGCAAGGAAGAAGCAGAACTTGGCCAGGGAAATTAGGAGAGTGAACAAGGGGTTCTTTAGATACTTTGGGGAAAAATGAAGGGTGAAGGGGCAGATTAGCAGGATTAAAACATGGGAGGGATGGGCACAAGATCTGGGGGAGCAGGCTGAGGTACTAAATGAGTACTTCTCCTCTGTTTTCACCAAGGAAAATGGGGGGGCTGCATCATTCATAGGAGGAGACGGTGAAACTGAGGAGGGGGGACCCTTACTGATCAGCGGTTCTGGGAAGGGGGGCATCACTGGCAGGTGGGGGAAGGCAAAGCATGGGGACAAGGTAGCAAAGGTGGAAATCATGGCAGAGAGAATGAGGGAAGCTCTCAGGTCCCTTAAGATGGAGAAAGCACCAGGGCCAGATAAATTACATCCTAGACTGCTGAAGGAACTGGTGTATGTCCTGGCAAAACCCCTGGCAGAGCTCTTCAGCATCTCTCTGAGGACAGAGTAGGTGCCCCAGGACTGGAAGGTGGCACATATAATGCCTATGCACAAGGGGGGATCAAGGGAGGTGACAGAGAACTACAGGCCCATCAGCCTGTCTCGGTGGTGGGCAAGGTGATGGAGGCCATTGTCAAGGAGAGACTGGGGGGACCTTGAAAAGTTGGGGTGCCTGGACGATAGACAGCATGGATTCATCCCGGGAAAATCACGTCAGACAAACCTTGTGGAGTTCTATGACTGGCTGATGAGTGCCTTAGACCTGGGTAGACCAGTGGATGTCCTCTTTCTTGACTTGAGCAAGGCATTTGACTCTGTTCCTCATGGAGGCCTTTTGGATAATCTGGGAGAAATGGGGGTGGGGAACCAGATGATCAGATGGATAGGCAATTGGCTCCAGAACTGGACCCAGAGGGTCATGGTTGATGGGATAGTCTCATCCCCAAGGAGAGTCATTAGTGGAGTCCCTCAGGGATTGGTCCATGGGCCCCTCCTGTTCAACACCTACGTTTCTGGCATAAGGAAGGGTATCAGGAGTGAGATGAGTCTCTTTGCAGATGACTCAAAACTGGGGGCAGTGGTGGATGGGGAAAAGGGGAGGGTGGCCCTACAGAGGGACCTGGAGGCTCTGGAAAGGTGGTCTAGAAAGTGGAAGCTGAGGTTCAATGCAGGGAAATGCAAGGTACTGCACCTGGGAGCCAGAAACCCAGGCCAAGTATACACCCTGGGGAAGGGAATGCTACAAGTCTTGATGGCCGAGAGGGACCTGGGGGTCATGGTGGATGTCAAGATGAACAACTCGGAGACTTGTAGGAGGGCAGTGGCAAAGGCCAACAGGATGCATGGATACATCGCTAGAGGGTTCACCTCCAGAAGGAGGGAAGTGATACTCCCACTGTATAACTGCTTGGTGAGGCCGCACTGCAAGTACTGCATGCAGTTTTGAAGGACACATTTAAGGAGGGAAATTGAACTCCTGGAGAGTGTCCAGAGGAAGGAAACCAAAATGATTTGGGGCTTGGGGGATAGGACCTATGAGGAGAGGCTTGAAGAGATAAATATATACACATTGGAAGAGATAAGGGACCGTGGGGGCATGATAGAGGTCTTCAGATACATGAAGGGGATAAATAGGGGAGGAGCAGTCAGGGTGCTCGGAAGGAAGGAGGGGGGCAACTAAAGGGCATGGGTGGAAGCTGGAGGGGGGGAGATTCAGGGGAGAAAGGAGGAGGAGGTGCTACTTCACTGAGAGGGTGGTAGAACTATGGAATGCACTGCCCAGGGGGCTGTTGGAGGCAGAAACAGTGGAGGGGTTCAAGAGGGGGTGGGACAGGTACAGGGGAAGGGTTCTGGAAGCAAAAACCAGTGCAGCGAGAATATCCAGAACTGAGAAGGGAGACGCCAGAGAGGGAGAGGGGGGCAGCAAGGTCATCTCCCAGGGTGGGGGCTGACCAAACAAGCAGACACGAAAGACCATTAGGCCTATTCTGCTTGCATTTTAGTATGTTAGTATACCAAATATTCTAAGGGGCATTAAATACAGTTTTGGAAGAGAACTCATTGAAAACAAAAAAATAAATATATCTTTATCCCAATCACAACAACAAGTGCTAATTAAAAAAAGGAGTGAGTGTTTTGAAAAGCTGAGAATGGCATAGAGAGCTGACATTCTTCAATACAGCTAACATGCATGGAATAATTCAACTAAGCATACCAGGGTACACTAAATATGGTTTTAACAGATGACCGCCAGGAAAAATGAAATGTGCTACTGAAATAAGGACATTTATTAGAGTATGTTTATGATGTGTATAATAAGTGTAATATGGGTCAAACATACCTCTCAGCTGTCTCACTTTGCAAGAAAGATTTCTTCTTTTTTTCCTCAAAAAAAAAGCCTCTGTCCAACACTAGGAGTTTACTGTCCCACATTCTGTACTAAGATTTTATAGTAGAAATCCAAACAATGAATATGAAAAATGGTTTGCTCAGTGAATGTTATACTCTATGAATATGAAAGCACACTTTTCCTTAGTGTTCTGAGCTTCCATCTCAATGATTTGATGAAGTGCCCCATATTTTGCCTTATTGTCCCACATTTTTGTAGGATGATGTTTCATGCTTGGATGATGAAAGCTTTGAGGTATGGCCTAGTTGAATACAATTTCCAGGAAATTAAACTACAATATGAGTGATAATAAGCATGCTGAGGTGTGCTAAATTAAATTTGGCAGACAAATGCCAAGAGTAAACTAGATTAGAAAATGAGCAGGTTAAAGCATGCACACTGATTGGCTGAGGCAGGCAGCCTGTCAATCATACCCTACTCTCAGCATACATACATACTCCTAAAAAAAGTATCAGTGTTAATCTGCCTCATGACCAACTAGATCACTGTGACTTAAAAATCCCCCCAGCAGAGCACAGTCCAAAATACACAACCCCCCAAAAATAGTGTTATGTTTTGTGTAGCTGCATAACTTGTTGTGTCCCATTTGCTTTCTTTGCAACTTCTATGTAAAGAATAGTAAATCTATGAAGAAACTAAAAGAAAAACATGACAACCAATTATACCAAACTAAAGAAGGCATACAACAAAACAGAAATATTTCAAGTAGTCTCCTTTAGCACCAGCCTGTCAGTGAAAAAAAAATCACTAAAAACACATTTATAGAGATTTCTAAAAATCTTTCTAATAATTCTGTAATAATGTGACACAAACCCCATTTTATAAGTGTGATAAGACACTCCATGTTTGGAATTATGTTTAGATACTGCACTTCCAGCAGCTGTAAGACTATCTGCCTACAAAAGTTGGCCTTTGCACATCTTATGGTGTACAGTAACCTCAGCATAAATCCCCAATTATGTCACTTTCATTTAATTGTTATTTTTTTTATACTTATAGGGTAATTAGCATTGTTGCCTATTTACATCAGCAAACATCATGTCTTATTGCTTACATAAGATATATTTGTAAAATCATAAATAATGTAAGATATAGTTTTAAAACCATAAATAAATGTTCATAGAAAACAATAATCACATTGCAGAGACTGCAAAATGAATGAGTCTGCACTCTGCTTTACCACTAATGTGCACAGAAATAAAAAAAGACCCTCAGATATACAAAACATAAAAAGACAAAAACAATATCTGTTTGAAGTAATGAAGTAATTGTCTTTTAATGTGGTTTCTGTGGGTTTTCCTTTCTCTCTGAGGAGCGCACTATAAATACACAGATACTGAGGAACCATAGGAGTAGCCTCACACTGATGGTATCCATGTGATTCCTGTTTTTCAGGTGCCAATGCTAATTTCCAGCTGTAACCTGGGAGGAAGGGTATAAGTGAGAGAAAAGTGAATAACCCATAATAAAGAATTAGTAAATCCTAAGTACAATGTGAGAAAGTAGAAATAAAGCACATGGTACAAAAAAATAAAAATAAAATAAAACCCCCCATGGTACAAAAATACCCTTGAGGTAAAAATTTAATATAACCCACCAAGGATATAACATAGCCCATCAATTGCCTACTATTAGCAGGCTGACAAAATTCAGGAGATGGGAAGATGGAGGAGGAACAACACCAGACAGAGGACACTGGCAATAAATGATCAGAAGTGGAAGAGATACCAAGGCTGCATAGAATGCTAATGACTGGCAATTTTACATAACATCTTTTATAGGAAAGCTGTCATCTTTAGAATCTCCCCACCCCAAAGCTGTACACCCTGATTAGCCATATTTTGATTATTTTTTCCAGTTTCTTTAAGTCTTCTTTCATACTTATCCCTTCCTCACTATTCACTTGTCTGGAGATTTTTATATTCAGAAAATAGGCAAGTCTTCCAATGGCCTCCACTCAAATACTGCAGATAAAAATGGTGATCAGGACTGGACCCAGGACCAATCCTTGTGGTGTCCACTGGTGTCCCACTGCTACCCCTGACTTCAAAGTATACCTGATTAAGTGCAGCCCTCTGGTTCTGTCACCCAGTCAATTTCATACCCACTTTGTGATTTCCTCTTCCACTCGCAGGTGCTTCAGCTTCTTAATTATTCAAGTATGTGGGACAGAAATTAAGGGTTTGCTGAAGTCAAGGTAAAGTATATCAACTATCTGCCCCTTATCCTCAAGCTTTGACACCCAATCAAACGAAATGATTAGGTTTGTTTGACATGATCTCCCTCCTGTGAACCCACACTGACTTACTGTATATCCAGAAGTCCATTTACTTCTAGAAAATGCATAAGCCTCTCCTTTACAAAGATTTGTAGCAGCTTCCCCAAATGGACATCAGAATGTTCGCCAGTTTGCCCTACTCCTGCCCTTGTGCAGTGATACCACATTCATTGTCCCCAATTCATAGGTACTTATCCTTCTCTAGTGAGTTGCTGAACAGCTCAGCCACTGGCACAGCCAGGACCTAGTCCATCTCTTTCAGTACTCAGAAATACAGCCCATCCAGATCCATAGACTTGTTTACCTTCAGTACATTTAGTCGCTGTAACACTCTAAAAACTGGATCCTCTTCAACGTCCTCCCCCTTTGTTCCTTGCCTTGATGACATAGTCCAGTAATGGCCTTTTATCCTCTGGTGTGAATACTGAGCAGAAAAATTGATTCGGTATATATACCTTTCATTTGTTCTCCTCCTCTCCCTCCCATCCTACTCCTTTTTCTTAGTTCTACAATTTGCTCCTTTTTTTGTGCATCTCCCTTAATATACTGTATCAAAGAATGTTCTGTCCCCCTCACAGTTCATTTGGCTTCTCAGTTTACTGTCAGACTTTGCCATCCTGACTATCTAATTGGCCTCCTTTATTTTGCACAGCAATTTCACCATCCCCTTCTTTCTAGCTGTTTTTGCATTTTTCTGAAGACCTCCTTTTTTCCCTCATAGCTTCCCTCACCTCCCTCATGAACCACAGTTACTACTCCTGTTGTTCCTTACTACCCTGACTCAGAAACATTTGACTTCCAAGATTGCATCCCTGATCAAGTCCCCATTCTTTTCTACCCCTACCATTATTACTTTTAGTCTGTCTTGCAGCATCCTTCACAGCCTTCCAAAATCTGCTTTTCTGAAATCCAAAACGTGTCTGTGCCTGCCTCTTCTCTGCCATTAACTTGATATTAAAACTTACAGTCTGATGGTTACTGGTACCCAATGGGTCCTGTACCATGACTTCTCCAAGACAATCCCTGTTTGTAAAGATGAAATAAACTATGACTCTTTCCTTCTCGTGTAAGCTCCTTCTTGACCCTTTGCATCAGAAATGCATCCTGGAATGCCTCTACAAGCAGCTGATGTTTCACACTTGCTGCTACTAGGATCCTACAGTCCGCATCTGGCACATTGAAGTCACCAGCTAGTTGCACCTCCCCCCTAATTTGCAACCTTTCTATCTCATCCCCCAGTTCCCTGTATGCTGCCTCTTTCTGCAATTATGTTCTATATACCACTCCTATGTCGATGCTGCTCCCTCCATCTGTGGCTGCCTGAACTCAAACTCTCTGTATGCACTTGCCCTCTTAACAGAAACATAGAAACATAGAATTTGATAGCAGAAAAGGACTGCTTTACCCACCTAGTCTGTCCAAATGTTCACTATCTGTTCTATCTCTGCAGAGTCTATCTGGTTTCTATCAACCCTCCCACTTCCCTGCCTCCGATCTAATATATGCCAATCTCTATCCCATGCATGTTTGAAGCCCTCCATCATTCTAGCTTCTACCACTTCCACTGGTAGTCTATTCTGTGCATCCATTACCCTTTCATTGAAGGATATTTCCTCACATCACTCTTTAGCCCCCTCCCCCAGCTTCATTGCATACCTCCTTGTCCTGGTGTATGTTCTCATTTGAAAGAGTGTCAAACTGTACTGTATTCTCCCATTGAAGGCACTTATAGGCCTTTTTCATATCCCTTCCATCTCTCTCTCTCTATCTCCTTTCTTCCAGGGTATACAGTACATGTTGAGTTTCTACAATCTTTCTTTGTAGGACTTCTTGAGCAAATCGTGCATCATTTTAGTTGCCTTCCTCTGGACCACCTCAACTCTGTCCATGTCCTTTCTCAGGTGCAGTCTCTAAAATAGAACATTATACTCTTGGTCTGCCACCACTCCTAGGCTGGTCAACTTCCCAATCAGTCTATGCAGCATCGTGTCAAAGGCCTTGCTAAAACCTAAGTAGGCCATGTCCACTGCTCTCCCTTGAGCAATTTCTCTGGTCACCCTGTGAAAGAAATCTATCAGATTCCATTGGCAGGATGCCCCCATGGATCCATGATGTCTGTGGTCCTGCAGACCTTTGGATTTACGATACTGTATCAGCCTTTCTTTCAGTAGTGTTTCCATCAATTTCCCCTTCACTGAAGTGAGTCTGACTGGCCTATAATTGCCAGCCACCTCCCTTCTGCCGCTCTTATACAGAGGGACAACATCAGCCCTTCTCCAGTTCTCTGTAACTACTGTTTCTAGTGAGTTGTTGAACACGGCTGTCAGTGAAGCAGCCAGAGTCACCCTAAGCTCTTTTATTACCCTTGGAGAATCCCATCTGGTCTCTTTGCCTTGTCCACCTTGAGGGCTGCAAATCCTCTCAGAACTCTTTCCTCCACAAATAGACCTCTTTCCTCTACCCCCCCACCTTATCCTTACTTCTCCATGGTGGTGTGCCCCTTTGACCCACCAGTGTGAATTCTGAGCAGAAGTACATGTTTTTAAAATGTCAATTTTTTCTTAGTCTCCTTCAAAACAGTCTCCCCTTTCCACCCTTCTAATTCTTAATATCCATACCCCTGTTCTTCTCTTCTCACTTATGTGCGTAAAGAAAGTCTTATCCCCTGTATGATGCCTTTGGCAATCTTTTCCACTGTCTATGCCTTTGCTGTCCACACCACCTTGCCTATTTCCTTCTGCTTTTCTAGGTATACCACCCTGTCTTCCTCTCTTGCATTTACTTATACCGCTTAAATGCACCTTTTTTCTTTTACCACCCATGTTACTTCCTTAGAGAAGCATAATGGTCTCCTTTTCCTTCTGCTTTTGCTCACTTCCTTCATGCATAGGTTGGTTGCATTAGTTATGCCTGTAACACTTGGACAGCTGGTTCTGATTAACCTATGTTTTTTGTAATATAAAAAAGTGTTATTGAATGCCTCTCATGAGAGATGCTGACAGTCTGTGGAATGACAACCCCCCTCTCAGGTTTTAGCTAATAGGTGTTACCTGGAAGGCCAAGAGATAATTACAGGCTAGAAGAGACTTAACATTTAGGATCTCTCTTTTATGTGACTAACTGCAACTTGCTAGATGCCAAGATAGATCATAAACTTTTATAACGTTCAGAGGAAACACAGTAAAATTCATATAGTGATACAAAGTATGTTGCACCTCTGTGAGATCTGGTAGAGAGACATAACAAGTCCCTTTGATGTCCTGGAAAGGGGAAGCTGATCATGAGATCAAAGAAAGTGATATGAGAAAATGAGTTGTGCTGAGATCACATAATGTACCTTTGATAAGACATCCTGTTTTGCATAGATATATATTTTTTATATTCTGACAGGGAGGAGCTAGGAAACCTCACGCAAAGAGGTTGGCAAAGACAGTTTTTAAACAGTATTCTGTTTTTCATTTACACAAATGTTTGGACTCTGAAAAAGCAACTTCAGGCACTATTAGATGAATATACATTAGAAGAGACAATTCTAAGAGTACTGTGGTAGGAGATTTAGTCTGCACTTTTAAACCTGTTTTGTTTAAGTGATTTGTATGTTTTGTGATATATGGTTCTGTATTTATATTTTACATTTCTTTATCTATTTTGAAGTAAACCACTACTTTAGACACTACTTGGTGTGCCTTTGAATTTCTTTTTCTTGACAAGGGAAGCATACATGGTTAAAGATGACATTGCACAAAGCTTACTGGTTTTCCCAAACTGGGAAGCGGTAATAATTTATTCTGAGGTCTTTAATAGAGTTTTAAGGATTCATTTTATACACCTGGTTAGGTGCCCATAGGCAAAAGATAACTGCCCCCGAAGAGCAGAATTATCTGAGCCTGTACATTGGGTATGCTAACAAGAGGTTCACAGTTTGAATCCCTCCAAGACTTGAGACCAAAGGTTGATTCAAACCCACAAAACAAACAGGAGGGTTAACTGTTTCTGTTAACTGTTCACAAGACTGCACTCAGAGGTTGGCACTGTGAGAACAGAGGGCCAGACCTGCTGAGTGGGTTTGTGACAGATTGGTTGGCAGCGGTGCGAAAAATGTTGGTATTACAAGCTTTTATTGTTCAGTGTGTCAGCTCGAGACCGTCAGCTCACTTGCAAAGAAAGAAAAAGGCAGTGATTTATTTTTAAAAAAAGGAGGCAGAACTATATCACTTGGTGTACAGTCAAGTTCCTACCCATTTTATTTTTTTTTCTGAAGTGCAAATCAGAGTAGCCGTAGTTAGGGAAGAAGATGGCTTCCAACTATAGCAGGCACACTGTAGACTACTTAAAGCAGTTGTGCGGGGACAGAGGAGTCCAATTCAAGGTGAAAGCCACCAAGTAGAATGTCATAGATGCCCTGATGGTAGCAGATACCCAGAGCAGCGAGTCACAGAGTAAGCCAGGTAAGGACTTCCACTAGGCCAGGGAAGCAGGGATCAGCTGCTATTGGCTAAATGCACTTGGAGACTCTCACCCATTGGCCACCGGTCCCAGCTACTGTTCTCCCATTGGTACTGCTGAGAGTGTGCTGTGCTAGGCTCAGTGCCCATTTGCTTGCACTGCTCTCGGTCGAATTTTTCGCCTGGACACTTTCTCTTCTTACTACCTTAATATCTATAACTGATATACTGTAAGAATTTCCCCAACCTGCTGCAGGAAACAAATTGCTTACAGTACGTTGCCATATTTTCTGTCTCTACTGCCTCTAGATTGCACAAGTCTTCCCATACTGTACTTAAAAAGAAAATAGTTTGTTTTATTTTGCATTTTACCATTATTGGCATGTGCTCCTGACTGCTATACTGCCTGACTACAGTTCCTAGTTGCTAAAAATTGCTAGAGGATAAGTGATTACATTATTGTTATACAGTGACTGTTGTACTTTTTGCTACTGTATCGCTACCATTTCTACCCTATGCTCTAGCTCCTGTTAGCCCAATTTTCTGACTGCTCTTCTATGCTCTCTATTTCCTCAGTGCACTTGCCCAATTCTGACTTTCTGTTCCATGATTTTCTCCCCAGTGAGAGAGTGATTTTCCAGCAATTTCTCTCCCTGCACTAACTCTCTGGCTTCGGACGCTCACTTGAGGTACAGCCTCTCCACCTAAACTTTAGCCCAAATCACTCTGACTTGCTCCTTGTTTCAAACTCCCTGGTTTAGGATGACTTCTTAAGGCCCAGCCCCTCGACCTCAAAACTTTAGCCCAGTGCTGCGATCGTGGCCTGCTCGGCTGCCCACTTTCAACACTGCACTGTTCTCTCCTCTCCAAGGGATTGGTCAGTGAGCCATCGCTCTCTCCCCCACCTTTTCCCCAGCCTGCCTACCTCTGCCCAATAAATCCCAATTCTCTAACACCACCACTCTTGCTTTGCTGGTACCGTCACTTTTTTTCATAGCCCCCTACGGATTCCTGAGCCGCACAAGCCCACCCGCCCAGTTGGCGCCAGTTACCATTTTCGGCCACTTAATCTGATCGTTTTCCCTAGTGACTACCCCTACCCCCCGCCACCTCTAAAGGCCACTCTTTTATCATTTTAATTTTTTCTTTTCTTTTCTTTAATGCTTGTCTCACTAACTCCAACTGTACTCTGCATCCTGCCTTACCTGCTTGCCCTGTTCCCCTGCCCCCCTGACCGAACCAATCCCTGCTATTAGCGTCACCACTGTATTGTCTGCTTAACTTGGTTTTTCTGATAAATACTGCATACTTACCTATGTCTCTCTCCTTCTACCCAGATTGGACACCTGGACTGGCCAGCTGTGTGCCCCGTTGGCATGGCTCAGGGCCCCCAGATGCCACCACCAGCTGCCGCAAACCCCTCACAGAAGCTGGGTAAGGACTTCCACTAGGCCGGGGAAGCAGGGATCGGCTGCTATTGGCTGATGCGCTTGGAGATGCTCACCCATTGGCCACCAGTTCCAGCTACTGTTCTCCCATTTTTACTGCTGAGAGTGTGCTCTGCTGGGCTCAGTGCCCATTCACTTGCACTGCTCTAGGCCAAATTTTTACGCCCGCCTCCCCTCCCCTCCTCCGATCTTTATTAAATAGGCTTTTCGCTCCACCCAAGCACAAAGGACCCACCCCCTAACCGTCCTTCCCTCCTGTCCCACAACTTTTACTCTCCCCCTCCTCCCAAGCCCTGCTTGACTCCTTTCCTCTGCAGTTCTTAGCACATCCTTCAGTACAAAAAAAAATCTCTTAAGTTTACATCCTTTTTCTTGATTTTGTTTTTGTTCTCCCCACCCCCTGTTGCTTGACACCCCATTTTAGATTACAGTACTCCCCTCACTACAGCTCTAATTATACCCTCTCAAAACCCTAAAAATCTTTAGGTTACCTCCTCCCACCCCTTTACCTGTCACCCCCTTACAACACAGCGCTGTGCTGCTCCCATCAACATTGCCTTCCCTTAGTTTCTACCTCCTGTCTTTCCTGGCCCTCTCCCTCTTTTTCCCACTATGCCAACTTCCTTTCTCCTCCTACCTTGCTCTACCTCCCACCTTAATCATCGAAACCTGCTACCCACAACATGGAACCATGGCAAGTCCTCCTCACCATTATCTGAGGCATACCCATATAAGGATTGGGTGCAAATTGCAGCATATTCTACTGGAAAGATGACAAATCAACAACTGTCTCTAGCCATCACCCTCTGCTGGGACCCTAGAAAACCACACTGACCCCTAATACATAAAAAACAGAGGCAAATCTTAATCTACAGTGAGCTTTGGGTTATATCATTAAAACTCCTGCTCCTCCTCCTTCTAATGTCTGGTGGGGGTCCACCCAAACCCTGGCCCTGTCTCAAACAAGTTAACAAAACTAGCAAAAGCAGATGGGGTCTCTCCATAGTTACCCTAAATATCTGCAGCCTCCTTCCTAAGCTGGCATCCCTTCAAGTCTTTGTTGGTCAAAAGAATCCTGACATACTAGCCATTGTTGAGACCTGGCTGTCTCCAAGTACCCCGGATCATGCTGTCTCGCTTCAAGGCAACAATCTCTTTAGACTTGAGCAGTCAAATAAGAAGGGTGGGGGTTGTGCTATCTACATTAAGGACAACCTCTCTAGTCACCTTGGCAGTTTCTCCTTCACAAACACCCAAGTGCAACTTATTCCTATCAAACTACTCCTTGGTGCCCAAAATAAAGTACTAATAGTATCTGCAGTCTATATCCCTCCTAAAGATCCTTGATCCGGTGGTCTCCAGTCAGTTCTTGAATTTGTAAGATTGCAACCTCCAGAAACTGAGCTCCTTCTCCTTGGTGATTTCAATATAAATTGGCTCGCCTCTGACACCGGATCCAGCAAAGATGCCACCCTAGCAGCCAACCTGATGCAGATGGTCAACTCCCTTACTAGAAAAAACTACAAGACTGGAACATGCACTCTCATTGACTGGATACTTACTAGTCACCCAGATCGGATAAAAAACACTACTGTTCTCTCTGACTCTCTGTGACCACTCCCCTGTGTCTTGTACCTGGTTGAATAAATTCCTTAAACCACCCCCCAAAATTATCTCAAGTAGAGTGTTACCACATGGAAATCTCACTAAACTCAAGACCTGTCTCCTGCAACAGGACTGGGCACCAATTTTCAATATGTTTGATGTTGATGCTGCCCTAGAATACTTTATCACAACTTTCAATACTGCATGTGACACTTACTCACCATTAAAAAAGCATAAAATCAAAGCTCTCTCAAATCCTTGGCCCACTGTCAAACTACTGGCTCAACTCAAAGCTCGGGACCATGTCTGGGACATAGCCAGAGCCACGGGCTTCTTGCAGGATATACAGAAGTACAAACAGGCACGTAACCTATGCACTTCACAAATCAGGCAAATAAAGAGCTCCTACTTCAAAAATGCCCTTGAAACCACCTGGGATGATGGGAGAGCTTTCTGGGATAACATCCAAAATATTATGGGTAAGCAATCAAAATCCTCTCCTACTATTATGAATGTTGATGGCTCCACTACCCTTGACCCAAAGGTTATGGCAGATGCCCTAAATAAAACTTTCACAAACCTCAGTGGAGTCCTCCCCTCAGATTTTTTCTTGGACGTGCCCTTGCCAAATCTAGTATCCCAAATCACCTCAAGTGACCAACCACTATTTCATTTCAAAATAATCAAAGCACATGAAGCCTACAAATACATAAAAAAGGCCTGCTCTAAATCCAGAATGAGCAGTGATACATTATAGATCTAAAAATCCTGTCTCTCACCTTGGACGAAGTGATCCATCCTCTTACCAAAATTCTTAATCTTTCCCTTTGCCAAAGTCAATTTACCAACAAATGGAAGTCTGCTATGGTTACACCAGTGCTCAAAGGGGGTGACAAATCCATACCAGGGAACTATCGACCTATATCAATACTCCCACCCCTCTCCAAAGCACTTGAAAGCATTGTGGTGGACCAACTCTCAGACTACCTGCAAAAGTATAATTTACTCTGTATGCAGCAGCACAGATTTAGAAAAGGGCAAAGTACATCAATGGCCCTACTAGATTTGTCAGGAGAAGTTCACTCTGCTCTGGACAAAGGCTACCAAACCAGAGCTGTCTTCATTGACTTCACAAAAGCATTTGATACTGTCCACCATGGCCTACTAATCTCATTACTGCCCAGGCTTAGGCTTGCTGAAGGACCTGGTGCCTGGGTAAAAAGTTACCTGACAAAATGCTCACAGGCAGTAAAAATCTCTGACGTACTCTCTGACTCTAAACCTGTCCTCTCAGGTGTACCTCAGGGATCAATCCTAGGTCATCTCCTTTTTAACCTGTTCCTAAACTCTCTCCCTGAATCCTGCCCAGAAAAATTAATCTTTTATGCTGATGACGCTGTAATTCTCTCTTCCCACAAGGATCCCAACCCTTTGCGTCAGAGCCTGCAATTTGCCTTCTCCAGTGCCAAAAAATGGTTCCTTGATAATAAGTTGGTCCTAAACCACAAAAAAACTAAAACCATGCTTTTCACTAGTCATCAAAACAGAAATAGACATATTCCACTCACTATTAAAACTTCCACTGGAAATACACTTGAACAAGTGAATACCTTCAAATACCTTGGCATCACCTTTGATCATGGTCTTACCTTTGCGACCCACATAGACAACACGGTGAAAACAGTGAACCAACGCATTGGAATACTTTTTCAGAACCGCCAATTCCTTAGCCAAGCTGCCCTGAGGATTGCTATACAAAGTTCCATTATCTCAATCATAGACTATGGCCTAATTATCTATGGCTCAGCCACTACCACTGCACTAAGATGCATCTCAACTGCACTTAACAAGGCATGTTGACTCCTCACTGGTGCACAGAGACAGACCCACACCTGTGAGCTCTAGTCTGAAACAGGCTAGCTACAACTCTCCAATCGCCTCATGTATTTCACCTGCTTGATTGCAAAAAAATCAATCCTGGGACTGACTCCACCTTGTATCCAAGACCTACTCTGTCTGAATAATGGCACGTGTCCCACCAGAAGATCTGAGCACCGACCTTTGCAGGTCCCCAGATGCCGGACTGCTCAGGGACAAAGATCATTTGCCTACAGGGCCCCAACCTGGTACAATGCTCTTAGCTTACCTACTCTATCCTCCACATCACTGGGAGCTTTCAAATCCATGCTCTATGCTCACCTCTCTGCCTCCAGCTCCTGTGACTGCTTTGACTAAAGGCTTATCCCTCCGTTGTCCATCCCTCACCATGGCCCATAATTTTGGCTAAGACTCTCTGAATACCATTAACTGGTCCTGTCTGCTACCGAATCTCTTTTCTATTTTCTCTTTTTCTTCTCCTTCTCCCTCTATCTCCTCCTACTTTTCCCTCTCTACTCTTCCTCTAATACCTCTGAGTATCTTTCTTTCTTGGAAAAATGGTTATTGATTTATTACAGCCTTTGTAAATTGCTGAACAAATTTTTTATGTAACATTTTTGTTATTACATGTCTTATTTTTGTTTATGTTCCATGTGACGTGGAACCTTTGTAAAAGAGCCCTGGCTCAAAGGTATTAATTCCTAGACCAATAAACTAAACTAAACTAAACAGACAGTAACTGAAAAGGACCAAACCTAGAGTGTGGCAGGGCTAGTGCCCAGTTCGGTGTCCTGATCTGATGAGGAGGCCAACAGGGCCACTGTTAGTGAAGGACCACAGCAGCAGGGAAAGGTCACTAGTATCCTGGATCCAGAAGTACTCAGGCTGCAAATTGAGTTGTGCAGAATGGAGCTGGATTTCCAGAGGGAGAGGGACCATGAACAGTGGGAGGCAGAGCAAGAACACTGAGAGGCAGACTCTGAGGAGCATGATTGCCAGAGGCAACATGAACTGGAGAAGCTATGACTCCAACCAGTGGCACCAGAGCAGGTAAGTGGCTTGGGTTTAACTGGGACTACAGGACTGGGTTACAAATTGAATTCAAAATTGATAGCCGAATTTAAAGAAGGGGAGAATATGGATGCAGTTTTAAATTATTTTGAAGAAGTTTGTATTCAGGCTCAACTTCCTAGGGAGTCCTGGAGCTTCCAGCTATCCCTGTTACTTACCCAGAAAGCTCAGGATGCATTGGGTCAAATGGACAATGAGGACAGTGATGATTACAGCAAACTTAAAGCTGTACTGTTAAAGAAATTTGAATTAACTGCTGAATCATACAGAGCTATATTCTGTAAGCTCAGGAGAAGCCCTGATATGAGCTATGAGGAGCTAGCCACGAAATGACGTCAGTTTTTAAAACATTGGTGGGAAGGAATTGAGGCAAACTCTGTTGATAAAATTGAAAATGTGATTTTGTTAGAAGAGTTTAATTGGGCATGCCCAGCAGAGCTAAGAACCTGGCTGGAGGATCGAGATCCCAAAACAGTGCAAGAGGCTGCTGAACTCTCGGACCACTATGCCAAGAGCAGACCTGCTCTGACAGTGAATGGGATGGGCGTGGCAGTGCAGAAAGGGAAAAGTGCACCTTCAGGGCAGCTAAAACCCTCACTACCTCCACCAAAACCAGTTAGCCCCAGGTTTCAGAGAAATGATTTCTCTGAAAAGAGAAGTGAATGTTGGTTATGTAAAGAAACTGGGCATATTGCCAGACAGTGTCCCAAAAGAACGAGCCATAATACGCAGAATGGTACTAAAGGAAGTGGGTTGTTTGTGTGTCCCTGGGAGCATGCCAGTGAACATGAGGGAACACATGCACTCAGTTATGGTGAATGGTGTACAGATGCAAGGGTTAAGGGACACAGGGGCATCCCTGACATTGGTAAAAGGGGATCAAGTAGAGCCTAGTCAGCTTATACCCAATAAACACATCACTGTACAGGATTTTACTGGTGCAGAGAAAACACTGCCACTGGTTAGTGTTCTCCTAGACTGGGGTGAAACTGGGGGAACTATGCAACAGGTGGCAGTAGCCAAAATGTTAGCAGTGGATGTGATCCTGGGTAACAATCTCAAACAGGGGATGGTATGTGCAGTTACCCATAGCCAAGCAGCAAGGGAAAATTGTAGTTCTCTAATCCCCATAGAAACCATTGTGGAAATCACTGAGAGGCTGGTTCCCCAGCCTGTGTCTCCAGATGGAGAGACTAATGAAAGGGGGTAGAAATTTCCCCAGTAGCAAGTAAACACACAGCTACAGAGGGTTACTCCAAAGAGGGAGGGGTGACTCATTGTCAGAGGGTTGGGACTGACAGTAATCCTGAGTGCCCTGATGCTAGTGCAAGGGACCCTAGTTTAGCAATTGAAGAGGACCTGTCCCATGCCTTGGGAATGTGTGAGGGGTTTGCAGTTGATCAGAGAAGTGATCCTAGTCTAGAGAAGCTGAGGGCTTGGGTAGACTCAGATGGCACACAGGGAGGTGACAGCAGACATAAGGTTTATTGGAAAAATGGACTTATGTATACTCAGGCTGTACAGACAGAGGGAGGATGCCAGGCAGGCAGTTTATCATTCCCCAGGGGTATTGTGAGCACTTGCTCAAGATTGCACATGATATTCCCTTGTCTGGTCACCTGGGAATTGAGTGCACTACCCAGTGGTTGGCCCAGAATTTCTGTTGGCCTAACTTCACCCAGTAGGTGAAGGAGTACTGCAGGTCTTGTCACTGGTGCCTAGAAATAGGGAAGGCAGCCAAGAAAACCCAAGCTGCCCCAATTCCATTGCCCATAGTGGAGGAGCCATTTCAGAGGGTTAGAATGGACATTGTGGGACCTTTAAATACCCCCAGCTCCTCAGGGAAGAGATTCATCCTGACTGTGGTGGATTATGCCACCAGGTACCCAGAGGCAGTCGCCCTATCCTCACTGAGGACAGACAAAGTGGCAGATGCCTTGCTTGGGATTTTCTCCCATGTTGGGTTTCCGCAGGAAGTTATCACCGATCGAGGGGTTTCCTTCATGTCGAACCTGATGAAATGTTTATGGGAGAAGTGTGGGGTGGTGCAGAGATGCATGACACCATATCACAGACAAGCCAATGGTCTTGTGGAAAGATTCAATGGTACCCTAAAGTCAATGCTCTGGGTGTTTGCTGAACAGCATGGGAGAGACTGGGAAAAATACCTTCCCCACTTATTGTTTGCATGCAGGGAGGTGCCCCAAGAGTCAACAGGATTTTCCCCCTTCGAACTCTTATATGGACGCTGGGTACATGGGCCCTTAGACTTGATCTAGGAGGACTGGGAAGGCAAGCACACCACCCAGGGAACTCCCATTATGGATTACATCCTTAGGTTTAGGGAAAGGCTGAAGGAGCTTATGGGGACAGCCCAGAGCAACCTGACAGCTGCCCAAAAGAAACAAAAAGTGTGGTATGACCTCGGAGCCAGAGCTCACTCATACAAGGTGGGTCAGGAAGTCATGGTCCTTATTCCAGTCCAGAAAGACAAGCTGCAGGCTGAGTGGGCAGGACTGTGCAAAGTGGTTAGGAAGGTAAATGATGTGAACTATATTGTGGAGTTATCTGACTGAAGACAGACAGAAAGGATGTACCATGTCAACATGATGAAGCCATATGCAAATAGGGCTGACATAGTGTTTGCAGTGTATAGTCCTGGGGAGGGGACAGATGAAGGAGACCGCCTTCTGTACTTGCTGGAGGAAAGTAAGCAGAAGTCCTCTGTGGAGGCAGTGAAACCATCTCCCCAGCTGACCCTGGACCAGATCCAGAAAGTAAGGGAGGTTTTAGCAGACTTTGCCCCCTTATTTAGCACCAAGCCTGGACTAACCCCCTTAGCAACTCACGATGTGGAAACAGGGACACAGACACCCATACGATGAACAGCATATGGGGGTGTCAGAGGCTGTCCAAAAGGACATTAGGAGGGAAGTGGAGGAGGTGCTGGATTTAGGGGTAATCCAGAGATCCCACAGCCCCTGGGCCTCACCTGTAGTCCTTGTGCCCAAGCCAGATGGCTCTACTCATTTCTGTCTGGACAATCATGGACTGAATGCAGTCATGAAGTCAGATGCTGACCTGATGCCCTGGACGGATGAACTCCTGGACAAGTTGGGAGGGGTGACCTACCTTATGACCATTGACCTGACGAAAAGGTATTAGCAGGTAAAGTGGATGGACAGAGCTAGGGAGAGGTCAGCCTTCATCACTCTGATAGGTTTATTTGAATTTAAAGTAATGCCTTTTGGAATGAAGAATGCCCTGGCCACTTTCAAAAGGTTGGTGAACCAGGTGTTAAAATGGTGCTGAGGAGTACACCGTGGCATACCTGGGTGACATTGCAATCTTTAGTACCAGCTGGGAGAAACACCTATCCCACCTTAGGGAAGTGCTGGGAAGGAAACAGAGGTCTGGGCTATCACTGTCAAAGCCAGGAAGTGCCAGGTGGCCATGGGAGAAGTGGCATACCTCGGGCATGTGATAGTCCGGGGACAGCTCCGTCCTAACCAAATAAAAATAGAGGTAATCCAGGCATGGCCCAGACCAGAAACACAGAAGCACATCAGGAGTTTTCTAGGGACAGCAGGGTACTACAGGAAATTTGTACCCAATTACAGTGCCCTCGCTGCTCCCCTATCTGACCTGACAAAGAAAAGGATGCCAAAGAAAATTACCTGGGGCCCAGCCTGTGAGGAAGCCTTTTCCAAACTAAAGGAGGCCCTGTGCCATGCTCCTGTTTTGACAAGTCATCTCTATAGCAGACCCTTTATAGTTCAGACTGATGCCTCAGATGTGGATATTGGGGCAATACTGAGTCAGACATCCAGCCAAGGAAGAGATCACCCAGTAGTGTACCTGAGTAGGATGTTACTTCCCAGGGAGCAGGCATACTGTACTGTGGAAAAAGAATGTCTTGCCATAGTGTGGGCCCAAAAGAAGTTGGAGCCATACTTATATGGGCTGCATCTTGTGGTGCAGACTGACCACAACCCCCTGGTTTGGCTGATGCAGATGGGGAAAAACAATGGTAGATTGCTAAGATGGAGTCTTGCTTTGCAAGGATATGATATGACAATTCTACATAGAGCTGGATCCAAAAATCAGAACTCCAATGGGCTGTCTCATGTGTACGAGGAGTGAATTGATTTGGGAAGCTCATCTCATGCAGGGGATAGAGCCCCCAAATTCAGTCTAGGTGGGGAGGAATTGTGACACTCGGACAGCTGGTTCTGAATAACCTATTTTTTTTTGTAATATAAAAATGTGTTATTGAATGTCTCTTATGAGAGATGCTGACAGTCTGTGAAATGACAACCTCCCTTCCAAGTTTTAGCTAATAGGTGTTACCTGGAAGGCCAGGAGATAATTACAGGCTAGAAGAGACTTAAAATTTAGGATGTCCTTTTAATGTGACTAATTGCAGCTTGCTAGATGCCAAGATAGATCATAAACTTGTATAACATTCAGAGGAAACACAGTAAAATTCACATAGTGATGCAAAGTATGTTGCACGTCTGTGAGATCTGGCAGAGAGATATAACAAGTCCCGTTGATGTCCTGGAAAGGGGAAGCTGATCATGAGATCAAAGAAAGTCATATGAGAAAATGAGTTGTGCTGAGATCACAGAATTTATCTTTGATAAGACATCCTGTTTTGCATAGATATATATTTTTTATATTCTGACAGGGAGGAGCTAGGTGACCTCATGCAAAGAGGTTGGCAAAGACAGTTTTTAAACAGTATTCTGTTTTCCATTTACACACAAATGTTTGGACTCTGAAAAAGCAACAACAGGCACTATTAGATGAATATACATTAAAAAAGACAATTCTAAGAGTACTGTGGTAGGAGATTTAGTCTGCACTTTTAAACCTGTTTTGTTTAAGTGATTTGTATGTTCTGTGATATATGGTTCTGTATTTACATTTTACATTTTTTTAATCTATTTTGAAGTAAACCTCTACTTTAGAGACTACTTGATGTGCCTTTGAATTTCTTTTTCTTGACAAGGGAAGCATACATGGTTAAAGCTGACACTGCACAAAGTTTACTAGTTTTACCAAACTGTGAAAAGGTAAGAGTTTATTCTGAGGTCTTTAATAGAGTTTTAAGGGTTCATTTTGTATGCCTAGTTAGGTGCCCATAGGCAAAATATATCTGCCTCCCTGAAGAGCAGAATTATCTGAGCCTGTACATTGGGTACGCTAACAAGAGGTTCACAGTTTGAATCCCTCCAAGACTTGAGACCAAAGGTTGATTCGAACCCACAAAACAGACAGGAGGGTTACCTTGTTTCTGTTAACTGTTCACAAGACTGCACTTGGAGGTTGGCACTGTGAGAGCAGAGGGCCTGACCTGCTGAGTGGGTTTGCGACAATGCCCTCCCCTATTCTCTCCCACTGTGCCTTTACCACTCCCTGATACTCCTCTACCCCCTCAGGCAATTCCTGAGGCAGTTATGCATTTCTTTAAAATCCAACCTCTTAATTTCCAGAACCCTCATCCTCACATGATTCGCCTGCACTTGTGTCTTTATTTTGAACCATGCTAAACAGTTATCACTAGTACCCAGAGGATTGCCTACTCTGATGTCTTCAATGCTGTCTCTGTTTGCAAGCACAAGCTTCAGTACTGCCCTCTCACTAGTGAGTTCTTTGACTAACTGCCTAGAACAAGCCCATTGCATGGAGTCAAAGATGGCCCTGTTCCTTGCTGAAGCTACAGCTGGCTGGCTCTACTCTACATCTGGCAGACTGAAGTCACCAACTAGCAGCACATCCCCTTTAATTTCCATTCTGATAATGGCTTCCCCAGGTATCTTATCCATCTCCTCACCCTTTGGCAGGGGCCTGTACACTACTCCTCTATGGATAGTGTATCCAGAGTCTGCCTCCAGCTGACCTATAGTAACTCCACTATACTTTCACTATACTTGACCTCTGTGGCCTTTATGCCCCTCCTAATGTATAGCACCACCCATGCATCTCCCGCTCCCCATTCTTCCTTCTCTATCCCGCCTAAATATTTCACATCCTGGAATGATAAGATCCTAGTCATGGTTGTGAGTTGCCTATCTCTCTATGATTGCCACAAGGTCCAAGTGTGCTACTGGCCATTACTACAAGTTTTTGTTCTCTAGGCTCCTGCTATTAGTGCACATAGTCTTCCATGTCTCTGGCTCCCTTTCACCTCCCTCCTACCTTTCTTTCTCAACTTTCTTATCTCTAACACTACCCTTAACTCACCCTGACCACCCCCTCTTGGCTTGCCTGTTGTCCCTTCTTTGTGTCCTGTTATGTGTTTTTTAGTATACATGCATACTTGTTCTCATTTTTATGTTGGCGTCTGTGCGCTGCCAACATCTTGTGGCAGTGGGGATTTGGAGGCATGGTCACTGTTGGACGAATGCAGGGCATGCACCAGTAGGTGTGTCCCTCATTCCCCAATCAGTGACCCCACACCATGCATACTAAGCTGGAGATCACATCTAAGGAAAGGCCTGCTGCAATCTGAGCAAAGCTCGTCACATGTAGTGGGCCCTTCCTACGTGTCGCCATAGCTAGTAGCATGGTGGCACAGTGGCCGCTACACTGCCATAGCACTGACTTTGGGTGCAATCCCTCTCAGCTTCTCTGCTCTCTTGAGTATGAAAGCCGCATGGGGATCCCCCCCATCAGCAGAATGTGCCCCCCACCTCATTGTTTGCTGATGGGGGGGTGCCTAATCCCATCGGCATCTGCCTATCCTTCCCATTGTACTGTGCGACTGAGAAGCCCCTCCCCATCAGCATCATGTTTCCCCCCTTCTTCTGTACTGATGGGGTGCCCAGTCCCCTCATCAGCTACTGTACCCCCAAACAAGAGAAACAACTTGTAAAAAAGAAAACCATCTGTGTTTTTTTTTTCTTGGTCCCTGTAAACTGAAAACGGTCCCTCGTAGTCTCCCTACCCACCACCTGCACCCACCCACTGTGCACCCTGCCTCCCCACCCCCAGCGTGATGATCTTCGCTGGACCAGGAACATGTCTGCACTCTTCAAAGCCGACCACGAACTGAGGAAAAGCCGGTAAGCTGTATAATGGAATGGATAGGGTTTTTTCAACTTTGCTCCATATCTTGGGCATTTTTTGGAATTTTTGCACCAAATTTTCAACATGGGGGTTTTGGGACCCCTCCTCATGAATTCTGTCACAGTTTTGATGTTAATCAGTCCCAAAATGTGATTTTGCAGTCACTGCGTGAAATCACCTTTTGGGACTGATTAACACAAGGACAGTGGCAGTGTTCATGAGGTGGGCTCTCAAAAAGCCTATGTTGCAAATTTGATGGGGAAAATGCTGTTTTATGAGGTTGCAGTTGCGTGTTGCTACTTTCAAGCTGGTAACTTCATTAATTCGAAATATTTTTATGCCAGATTTTCAACACTGTCATTTTCTACATCTCCTTGTGAACAGTACAGCTGTCATTTTCACATCCTGGCCAAAATGTGTTTCCGCACTTCCAGTGCACAATACCGCGGTCACTGTGGGAAATCAGTGTTCAGGCCAGATTGCAAAAATGACAGCGATACTGTTCATGAGCAGAGGTCCTACAATGCCTATGTTGAAAATTTGGTGATGATACTCCATAAAATGATTGTGTTATGAGCGTACATTTCACAGTTTGCACACACGCTCATAATGTTGTGCATTTGTAATATTTTCACTCTGGATTTTCACCATTGGCATTTTTCCACACCTCTTGATGAACAGTAAAGCTGTCATTTTACATATGCTGTCCAAAATGTGTTTTCGCACGTCCGGTGAAGAATAGTGCGATCACTGTGCGAAATCATTTTTTGAGACAGCTTGAGGACATGACAGTGACACTGTACATGAGTAGAAGTGCTAAAATGCCTATGTTGAAAATTTGGTGCCAAAACTCCATAAAATGCCTGTGTTACAAATGTGCATTGTGCATTTCCCATGGGTCCTTGTAACTTCACATATTTGCAATACTTACATGCCACATTTTTACCACTGCCATTTTTTTACACCTCCTTATGAACAGTACAGCTGTCATTTTTCACTTCCTGCCAAACATGTGTTTCCACAATGACTACCAAAGGCAATGCCAGCTGCAGGACAACATTCGCATTGACAAATGCCTTATTTTAATTATGATTATAATCAAATTTATTCTCTTTGTGTCCTGTTTAAGGCAAGACAGTTTATTCATTAGGTGAACATCCTTATCTCTGGGCACCGACAGGTTACAACTCAGACATTTACTGTAAGACAGAATAAACACAGGATTATTAAAATACATACCAGGCACAAAAACAGATTAAGATAAGCAGAGCAGTTGGAGGATGTAATACAACAATTTAGGCAGTCCCAAAAGCTAGATTCAACAGGTAACTTTTAAGCAACCCCTTAAAAAGTTCCAAATGATGGGTCTCCTTGGACAAAAGAAAGTAATGAGTTCCACAAAACAGGAGCCAAAATGCTGAATGCTCCATCTCCCAAAGACTCAGGGCAAGAATGGAGAACCAAGAGGAGCCCTGCATCAGCTGATATCATGGAAGGCCAGCCCATCGCACAACAGTAGAGCTACTGCTCACGACAGCAGTGACTCAGATTCAAAAGCAAACCCAAATCATCAGGAGCCAGCCTGTAGGAGGAGGTCAAGCATCCCAGAGAATGCTCTCCTCATCTGGAAATGGATGGAGGGTCAACTGCTCATGTGCATGACTGTCACCTACAGTAGGTTACTACAGGTGGCAGTGGCTCTGCAGGCAGGGAGACACCATTAAATGATGTACACCACACTTGTGTGGGTTGTGTCACACTCCAGACTGGCATCAAAGAAGAGGGTAAAACATGAAGGAAATAAAGTAGACCTAGGGTAGAGTAATGGACAGACCACTCACAAGCTCTACACTGATGATGTGGCAGCCTCCAACAGATTGGATAGAGACATAGAAACATAGACAATGATGGCAGAAAAAGACCAATGGTCCATCCAGTCTGCCCATAATGCCCTAACTTACCTGAGACCTTATGTCAACACAGGGTTTTTGCTTACACTCTCCAGCCCTTGCTCCCTGTCTTACTACTCCCCCCTGAGTAAATACCAGGTCATTAACTCTGTCCCAACTGTGCTTAAACCCATTAATAGTTTTGGTGCCCACTACCTCCACTGGAAGACTGTTCCGTGGCTCAGCCATTTTCTCTATAGAATAAAAATTTCTAAAGTCCCTCCTGAATCTCCCTCTGCCAGCTTCCACTTGTGTTCTTGTGTTCTAGATTCACTATTCCCATCGAATAATTCCTCACAGTTTACCTTCTTCCTTCCTTTCAGGAAACTGAAAGTCTCATATTACTACTCTTTTGTCTGGCCTGTAGTGACTACATGTTTAGTGCTCTAAGTTGATCCTTGTAGGATCTGTCCTGCTGGCCCTGAAACATTTTGGTTTGCCTATGCTGCAATATCTTCAGCCTGCTCTTTTCTTTCCTTAGGTGAAGGCTCCAGAACTGGGCACAGTACTCCAGGTGTGGCCTCACCAGTGATCTATAGAAAGGCAGTAATGCCTCTTTCCTCTTGCTGCCAAGACACCTCTTGACACACCCTAGAATCCTGTTTGCCTTACTGTAGGCTTTGTTAGATCTACTAGATTGTTTAAGGGGATCACTGACTCACTTATAACTCCTAGGTCCCTTTCCCCAGAAGTAGTGCCTAGTTGAACCCCTCTAATCCAAAACTCTGTTGTGGGGTTCTTGTTCCTTATATGCATCACCTTGCACTTTTTGGCATTGAATTTCAGCTGCCAAACCTTGGACCACTTCTCCAACTTTTGTAGGTCCCTCTGCATCTCTTTACCCCTTCTCACTGTCTACCCTATCACAAAGCTTAGTGTCATCTACACAGAGACACATCTTGCCTTGAATTTCTTCTCCTATGTCACTGAAAAACATATTGAAAAGAACTTAACCCAAGACTAATCCCTGTGGTACCCCACTGGTAACCTCCCATTCCTTGGTTGTGACTCAACCAGTTAGAATACGATGGTTTTTCCCATTGTCCCCTGCTCTCCCAGCACACAGCATGTTGTTTTTAACACTGCACTACATATTGCATATGGAGCTAGCACTCTGTACTATATCTTTGATTCTTCAATAACATGAGCAAAAATAAATGTCTACTGTTTAGGAGCTGTATGGTGGTGCTCTTTCTTTCATGGTCTTCTTTGACTACTGTCTCCATCAGTTTACCCACAACAGAGGTAAAGACTGACTGGTTTGTAATTACCTGACTGCTCTTTTTCCCCACCCTTGTGGAGCATAACTACATCCACTACCCTCCAGTCTTTTGGAGCCAGCCTTGTTTGTATGCAGACATTGAATAGCCATACCAGGGGGTTCAGTTAATTCTGATGCCAGTTTCTTGAGCATTCTCAGATGCATCCTATCTTCCTCCAGGGTCTTATATATCTTCAAAGCTGGCAGCCCTTTTCTGACCTTTTCACTATTTTGTTTATTTTTTTATTTTAACATTTTTTAGCCAGGAAAGAAATAGTAAGCCAAGGCTTGTTTCCAGATGCATCCTCGGAGCACATGAAAGTTAAATGGCTTATTTATTGTCACACTGTATGTATGTGGCAACTGTGAGATTCAAACCCAGTTCTCCAGGTTTGCAGTTCAGTGCAGCTCTTAACCACTACACTATTCTGCCTCCCAATACATCCACATCTGCAGTAAGCAGCAAATACCTGCTGACTCATTTCTGGGATTTGCTTTTTAGTAGCCTCTGTGCCACTCTCTGGCAAAGGCCTGTTGTCCTCCCTGATGAATACTGAGCAGAAGTAATAATTCAGAATGGTTACCTTCTGCTTGCCCTCTTCTATTAGCCTGCCTACCCTTGCTATCCTAACATTCCCCAGTCTTTCTTTTTTTCTCGTATATAGCTGAAAGTCCATTACTTTCTCTGCCCTTGACCCTGTGTCAACTTTTGCATCCCTGACTGTCCTATTGGTCTCTCCAGTGATTACTTAGTACTGTTACATTTGAGTCCTGCCCATAGTTCAGGTTCTTGTATGCATGTGACTAAATAAAGAAAACATAGAGCAAGTAGATAATACAAAGAAAATGTATTACTATAATACTCATGCTAAAGCATGTAACAAGGCGTTAGAAGGAGGATGATTTCCACCAGTCAGCCCTGGGGTACATGTACTATATAAATCTAACTCTAGACATGAGATGAACAAACATACAGAAAGAACACCAAAATCTCAGAGACTGGGAAGGGGCTGGCTGGCAGTTACATATATACTACTGATAAGAATACAACATTTGGATAAGGCAGACAAATATAATTGGATATAATATGCAGAGTGTAATATCTGGGTGGTAACACCAGGAAACCAAAATGCATAGCTTGGCATAAAACTTAGAACAATGGAAATTCATATTCAGCAATAAATGGAAAAGCTGTTATCAACCTCACTGGAGACAGTGACTCTGGTAATACTTGAAATGTTATTAGAAAAGCATACAGCATGTTAAAGTAGTGTGAAATATAGCAGAAACATCATATATGTAAAACATTATGAGAGTGTGGTAAGGCACTAATACTTGTAGGTGTATAAGATTATGGTTACATGTGGGTCAGTTGAACCCGGGCAGAATAGTCCCCTCCTTGTTGCCTTGCTCAAAGGGCAACACAAGAAAAAGAAGGTTAGGTGTAGCAATGGTATGTCTTATTTTGTTAACAAGCCCAAGGCACAAGACTTGTAAAGGAAATGTAATTGCTGTCTAAGTTGTCATAGGGTTGCAAATTTGGATAGCATACGCTTGATTTGCCTGTTTGCCTTTTCCACCTGCCCTGACGATTGTGGGTGGTAAGGGATGTGAAACTTGTGACTGACTCCTAGGAGTTTTAGAGTTTTTTGCATTAGTTTGCCTCTGAAAGTAGAACATTGATTAGAGTCTACCTTTAAGGGGAGACCCCATTTGGTGAAAAGTTGTTCTACCAAAACACTGGCAGTTATTTGTGCAGTGTTGTTTTTTGTTGGGAATGCCTCTGCCCATTTAGAGAACATATTTGTGACCACCAAAGCAAACTTATTGTTGTTTTTGGTTATTGGGAATGGCCCAATGTAACTGATTTGGATGGAATTCCAGGGGCCTGAGTGTCTCGGGGGTAACAATTTGGCATTTTTGGGGGTCAAAGTTGGGTTATTTTGTGCTCAAATCAAACAATTATTGATGTAGTATTTCACATCATGTTTTATGTATAGCCACCATTTAAAAGTAGCTAGTTTATTTAGGGTTTTTTTACTCCTTGATGTCCTTCAGTAGGAGGGTTATGCACTTGATGTACAGTACAAAATCCATCCTAAGTTGTTCTGTAATTACCCACAATTGTTTAGAATTATTGGGGTTGTGATTCCATATGAGTAGGTTATTACTTGAGAGGTGAAGGTGATTCATTGCCTTCTTGTAGGGACTGTGTGGTGGAAGGTCTTTTTTAGTACCTTTGTCAAATAATTTGAATATTGCCCTCAGATGAGGGTCCTGTTTTTGTGTGGATGCTAGATCTAGTGGAACAAAATGTGTTGTTTGCTGTTTTACAGCAGCAACGCATACAGTACCTGTAGTAGAACTTTTTTTAGTTTTTATGTGTCCACTCCTTGAGGCCGGCTTTTGCAAGAGAGTCAGCATGGTCACTGAAAGAATGGTAGGGCTCACTCTTAGAGTGGGCATGAACTTTGTGGATGTACAGTTTATGCTTAAACTGTTGTGCTAGTGTTGCGATATACACCAACATGTTTTGGCATTTTACAGGTGTACCATTAGAGAATGCAAAGTTGTTGTTTTTCAAATGGAAGGAATTCAGACAGGGAGGAACAGATCCAGTTAGAGTCTATAAAGATTATTGTGTCTGTAGTGCCTTGTTTTAGTAATTTTAGAGCACAGGCCACAACTACCAATTTGGCATACTGTGAGGAAATGCCAGTACAGTTCCTAGCAATGCCGATTGTGTTATTGTCAGGATACACAATGAGTACCCCAAATCCCACTATCTGATTTTTATCATTGTATGAGGCTGAGCCATCAGTGAAAACAAGGCACACAAGTTGATGTCATTTAGTACTTTTGGTGTTGCTGGAAGAAAGGGTCCTGGGTTAGGCAGGTCAGGCGGTTGGAGGGAACACTCATGTGTGTTACCTGTACATAATAGGCCATGGGCCAACAGGGATTGTAATTGTATAGAACATACAGTAATGTTATGATCCTGTACAGGAAGAAACCAGTGTGTAAATCTGGTGTTAGACAGAGCCATCTTTGACTTTGACTGACAACAGAAAATTAGTGGGCGTATGATTAGTATGCAGATCAATGGGAGCATAACCAGTGATGTATGAAAAGTATTTTACAGCCTAGTAAGTAGAAAAGTGATTCCTTTTTACAGAGATTGCACTTTCTCTCCACTGGAGAAAGCATTTGTGATGTATAGGCAATAGGCCTAAGGTGTCCATTGTATTTCTGTGCTAGAACTGCTGAAATGGCAACATCTGTGGCTACTGTTTACAAATGGAAGGAATTCAGACAGGGAGGAACAGACCCAGTTAGAGTCTGTAAAGATGACTGTGTCTGTAATGCCTTGTTTTAGTAATTTTAGAGCACAGGCCACAGCTGCCAATTTGGCATACTGTGAGGAAATGACAGTACAGTTCCAGGCAATGCCGACTGTGTCATTGTCAGGATGCATAATGAGTACCCCAAATCCCACTATCTGATTTTTATCGTTGTATGAGGCTGAGCCATCAGTGAAACCAAGGCACAAGTTGATGTCATTTAGTACTTTTGGTGTTGCTGGGAGAAAGGGTCCTGGGTTAGGCAGGTCAGGCGGTTGGAGGGAACACTCATGTGTGTTACCTGTATATAATAGGCCATGGGCCAACAGGGATTGTAATTTTGTAGAGTGTACAGTAATGTTATGATCCTGTAAAAGAAGAGACCAGTGTGGAAATCTGGTGTTAGACAGAGCCATCTTTGACTCTGTCTGACAACAGAAAATTAGTGGGCGTCTGATTAGTATTAGACCCCAGAGCTTCCACTGGCAGTCAGAATCGTGAGCTGCAATTTACAGCAGTTGCAATCAGTTGCAAATGCCTTGAATTGCAGTCACAATAGAGAGTAGTTGTATTTGCATTAAGTCGACGATTCTGTCATGACTAAACTTGCTAGCCTGACACTCAAAACTTGCCTGAGATGTCTCCTTTTTTTTTTGAATTTGTATTTGCTTCTCAGAAAGTTATGTACCCCTGGCTCCTCAGCACCATCAATCCACCAATGAGTAATAAGAGGGAGGAGCAGCCAGAAGTTGTGCTTCTGCGCACTGTCTGTGAATGCATGAGGCATGCGGGACGGGGGTCCATTCAGTTGCAAAGCAGGCAGCATCAGTTGCAGTTGTCGAGAAGTGTGATGTACTGTGTGGAAGTACTAGTGCAGTCAGTACTTGTGTTAAAATTAATTTAAGTCTTTAAAGTGCCTAAGCGGTGAGGTGTCCGGAGTCCGGTCCGCAGTGTCAATGAAGAATCAGTCTGACTGTCTTGTCTGATGTCTACAAACAGGGGGAGAGGAGCTTCTGCCGCAAAGTAGGCCCAGGCGAGGGCTGGAGAAACCAGGCCAGCACCATCCACCAATGAGTCAGCTCAGTCGTTGATGATACCAGCTAAGGACAGAGACAGCTCAGTCTCAGAGGCCTAGAGGGACTCTTGGGAGACCCACCACTATCTGAGAGACTAGAGGAGAGAGAGGAGCTGCAGGCCCGCCAGTCCCCAGTGGTGAGTAGCGAGGGAGAACTGTAGAGTAGCGGACCATGGAGCAGTGAGCCTGAGAGGTGTGCTTAGTGTGTGCCACAGTGGGTGGGCAGGCCAGGAGGGGTGAGTGCAGAGAAGGGTGTGAAAAGGACATACCGCCAGGCCATTAGGCCAACTAGACATCTTGGGAAGTGGCACTGTGACTGACTCTGGCGGAGCGAGCAGAGACAGAGTCAAGTCTGAATGAGAAAACAGCAGTCGGGCACTCAAGCGGAAGCTTAATGATTACAATACTGGCCCCTGGGCCACCCTACTAGTTCAGTAAGTATCTTAGTGTGTGGTGTGGAATTTTATTCATGGTTTTAATTATTTATTGATTTGTTTTATTATGTTATGTACAGGCGCCTTGGTTTTGGAAAGGCACCTTTTATAAATAAAGATTGATGATGATAATGATGATGGTGGGCTGCGCTGGCCCTCTAGGCCTAGGACTTTAGTCTGAAGGGAGGGGAGGGAGCATGTTTGAGTCATTGTCAACAACGTGAAATGTTTTAATAAATTAATGCTGAGCTGATGTATGATGTTACTTAATATTTTGGACAGAGAGACAGTTGGATTTCTGCCCAGGGCTCAGGCAGTGCAGGATTAGCAATGCATATATTTAAAAGAAAAGAAGCAGTATTACTGTTTGGCAGCATATAAGGGATTTGATTTAAATTTCAGCCATTTAGCTGTTGTGTTTTTTTGTGGGGTTTTTTTTGGGGGGGGGACAATTTGCTGAGGGTAGGGCAGGTGGTCTCTAAGCCGAATATGAACTGGAGCATCCTGACATGGGAACTGTAATTTTATTTCTTGCACAACACTATTATTTAAATTCCATAGTACAACAATGACCCAGACCACCATGTTACTTGCCTTTATAACAGCTCAAGTAGGCATGAATTGGCTCACTGGACTGTGTTAACCTGGCAGCCTGACCTGGCCTGCACTACTGCAGCTCAGCTGGAGTCATCTGGACAGTGTGTGAGTCCTGGACTTGGTTGTGTGTATTTACAAAATGAAAGTGAGATTACGTGATTTACTGATTCAGGGCAGGGGTATAGTAGTTTGCTGCAGCATCCCTCACCAGGGTGTAAGGCTGCTGTTTATGTGGCTTCAGGCCAGGGTGTAGCATGATGCATCCAACCACAGAAGGGTCTAACGCTGTTTATGTTGATTTGAATTTTGAACTTGAAAGGGTGTGCTACTCAAACACAAATATCTGCTTATGTAGCTTCGGGTGTACTACTGTTGCAGAACTTAGCAGTCCATATCTGCTGACAATTTATATGTTTCTACTTATGCCTGGGACATGCACAACTGGATCCTTAGCTGTGGGAAGAAGGGGGGGAAGTTGCTGGCCAGTAAAGTTTGCTAGCAGACTGGATGTTCATAGCGATCCTTATCTGCTGACAATTTCTGTGTTTCTAAGTTTCTATGCAGTGAAACATTATTCACATACTGGATATAACAAGGCTGGTTATGAGGCTTTGGTGCTGTACTGCAGCATCTCACAGATCTAAGGTTGGTTATGTTCGGTTGCTTTGGAGGTTTACTGACGTCTGCAGCATCCTGGATAAAAGGCTGGTTATGTGGCTATGGAGTTGTACTGCAGCATGCCACAACTGATACAAGGCTGCAGCAGGCTACTTATGTGGCTTTGGGCCTGGGGGTGTACATTAGCATCCCTCAACTGATACAAGGCTGCTTATGTGGCTTTGGGGGTGTTCTTCAGCATCTCATACTAGATACAAGGTTGCTTATGTGGCTTTGGTGGTGTGCATCAGCATCCCGTCCCCACACCAGGGTCTAAGGCTGTTCATGACATGTGGCTTCAGCGGTGTACTGTAGCATGGTTCCTTCACCAGGCTTTAAGGCTGTATATGGCTTTGGGGGTGGACAGCAGCATCCTCCCACACCAGGGCCTAAGGCTGTTTATGCAGATTTGGGGCTGGGGAGTGTGAGAGTACAAGACACGTATGCTCACAAGGTATATTAGGCAAGCAAGGCCAAACCAAAACATCAACGAGAATAATAATAAAAATATAAACTGAGGTTCTGTAGCATCGAACCCTACCAATGTTTCCGGTCTTCCTCATAAAAGGGGCAAAATAATAATACATGTCTTAAGTTGTCAATCGCTTTATTACCACAGTTGCAAAATTCTATTTCAGTGCCTGGTCGTCTTTGTTGGAAGTGGATGTAGTTACTTCTAAATAGTTCTAACCTGTATCTTGTTATATACTAGTGTATTCACTAAGTAAATGAATGTGCTGTAAAGTGTTTCCCATAATGGCACTCAAAAAGTATGACAAACTAGTACATAAATAAAATTCAACAATGGTGAAAGTTGAAAAAATTGGTTGAATTTTCTTTAGTTAGTTGAAGTCATAAATTTCAAACTAGTTGAAAAAATCAGTCATAATTTTGGTAAGTCAGTCATAATTGTTTTTTCAACTGACTCCGGGGTCTAATTAGTATGCAGATCAATGGGAGCATAACCAGTGATGTATGAAAAGTATTTTACAGCCTAGTAAGTAGAAAAGTGATTTCTTTTACAGAGATTGCACTTTCTCTCCACTGGAGAAAGCATTTGTGATGTAAAGGCAATAGGCCTAAGGTGTCAATTGGATTTCTGTGCTAGAACTGCTGAAATGGCAATATCTGTAGCTGCTGTTTCCAAATGGTAGGGCAAAGATGGATTTGGATTAATCAAAGCAGGAGTTGAGGCCAGTGACTGTTTTAGGCTGGTTACAGCTGCTGTTTGTATTGGACCCCATGACCAGGGGATGTACTTTTTCAGTAAGTAGTACAGAGGCACAGCCTTCTGTGCAAAATCACAAATAAAATCCCTAGAGTAGTTTACCATGCCTAGGAAATTTGAGTGTTGCCACACTAGTTGGTAGGGCAAGTCTTGTAGTTCTTGAATTTTTTTCAAGTCTGGGCTTCTGCTTTTTTTTGTTATGCAGAGGCCCAGAAAGGTGACTTCTTTCTGGCACAATTGTGCTTTAGAAGGGTTGCATTTGAGGCCTGCCCTCTGTAAGAGGGTCAGTAGCTCATCAAGTAGAACCAAATGTTCTGTTTTGGTAGCTGTGGACAAGAGCAAATTATTCACGTACTGTAGAAGGTATTTAAGGGCTGAAAATCCCCGTAATGCATCTTTCATGTGTAAATGAAAGAGGGAGGCAGGTCTATGTGTACCGACGCCCTTCAAAAGTGAAGGCAAAGTTATATTGGCTGTTTTTAGCCAGTGGTAAAGACCAAAATCCATTGGAAATGTTTAATGCGGCGAACCTTTTCTGGTTAGGTGTTAACATCCTTAACATATTAGGTGCTAATGCCACTTTTGGGGCACAGCTTGGGGTTACTTGATTACATTTTTAGTAATCAATAGTGAGTTATTAGGCCCCAGTTGTTTTTTTTACAGGTCAAATGAGGGAGTTTATGGTTGAAACATGTGGCCGAATCACCCCATGTTGGAGTAGGGACTGGACAGTTTCTCTCAATGATGGCAGGGCTTCTGCAGGAAAATGGTATTGTTTTTGTCTAACAGGGTTTGGGCCTGTTACTTTAATGGATGTTTTCATTCTGCCACAATTATGTTTGTTGCAAACACATTTTGGTGTTTTGCAAGTATATGCTGCAACTCACTATATGAGTCATGATCCTTGTGAATATCTATGATGTTATACTTAGTGTCATTGTGTGTAATGGCAGACAGGACATGTGAATTAGATATTTATTTATTTATTTTATTTTATTTTTATTTAGTTTTTGTTGACCGGGTAAGGGCACTAGACAAATCCTGCCTATTTTCAGGCATGACCTGGGTGAGGGGAATACAGATGAATGCCAACTGACCCTGAACCAGCTTAAGCTGTTGGTGGTATTTTTAGTTAATGAGGGACATCTGGCCAGGACACTGGGGAAATTTCCCTACTCTTTTCGATAAGTGCCATGGGATCTTTAACATCCACCTGAACTACCACCAGTCCAGGCAGATGGGACCTCGGTTTAACATCTCATCTGAAAGACGGCACCTCAGAAGTGCAGCACCCTTCTCATGCTGCACTACATTGTCAGTACTGGGATATTAACCCAAGTGCCAGATGTGGGAACTGAACCCACAGCCCTCTGATCTCCCGGCCTCAGAGGCGAGTGTGCTACCTACTGAGTCACTAACACTGACATGTATGACAGTATGGTACTGTCCTGGAATCTGAATCACTAGCATGTTGACTAACTTCACAACACAGCCATGTTGTGCAAGGAAATCAAGTCCCTAAAATACTGGGATGATGACGTAACACCATGAGGTCAACAGTGAATTGGGTTTTAGGATACCCACTACCACTGGAATGGGGACGGAGCTGTATGTTTGCAATATGGTACCATCCACACCTTGAGCAATGGTCAACTGTCCAATGGACCAGTGTGAGGAAGCTGGATTTTTATTATGTAGTACGTACATAGCTGCTTCTGTATCAAGCAGCATTACCTGTTGACAGACCCCTACCATGGCCTCTACACAAGGCCTTCCACTTGTATCCACAACCAAAGGGGAAACAGTGTGGACTGGGGCCTGTAATTGTTATTGTGATTTATTAGGGCTTCCCACTGTGAGCTGTGCAACTATTGCTCTTCCTTTTCATTCCCCCCATTCCTCCTCCCTTGCTGTTCCCCACAAACCCAATACAATGCCCTCCCTGTTTCTCCCCTCCTGCCTCTCTCTTTCTCTCTCTCCCATACCACCCCCTCACCACCACTCTTCTTACTCTTTTCCCACTAACCCACTCCTAACAAAGCTTCACTGAGCCGCTTATGACTTGTACTGTATAATTAACTCACAACACAATTCCTTAACAATGCTTTTGGTTGCTATTTTTGTAACCTTACTTGTCTTTTTTTGTAAGTTCGATTGTAATGATCATGTTATGTTTTGTATCTTATTGTCCTTATTGCCTTGACGTGGAACCTTTGTAAAAGAGCCCTCAGCTCAAAGGTGTCATCCGAAATACAAATAAATAAATAAATAAAATTGCTTGCACTTTTTGACCAGTTCTGGCTTTATTCACATTATAAGCTGGAAGTAACTGACTTTGGCTAGTAGTAGCCACTGCTGCCACAGGTGCTGCTTCAGTGGCAGGTGTCGTCGGAGAGGGCTGCATGGTAGGTGGAGCTGATGCTGATAATGTGGGTGGTGGTGTTGGAGCAGGGAAAAGATGCTGCAAGACCTGGACTATCTCAGGCCCGGTATCCCCCCACCCCACCCATCGTGGTCTGTAATGCTGGAATAATCGCTGCCACAATGCGATCACTATTAGGGCCTCTAGCAGATTTGACTTGATCTAACATCTCTCTTATTCTTTTATTTTCCTCAGCAATCTGTTTATACAGTGGCCCAGACTGGTCATTTTGGCTGCCTTTATTAGTCACAGATGAAGTAGCAGTAATATGCTTTTTACCCTGATAGTTGTTTTTGTTATTCTTTCTACCATGCCCATTTTTGTTGTCCTCCCCGGGTCGGGGTAGAGATGGCAGCTAATCTGGTTGGTGCCCTCCCCCCCTACCACTGCATAAGTGGTGAAGCCTCCAGTAGGCTGCTGTACTGCAGCAACCTAATGTTTGTCTTTAGAATTGAGAGACCGGATGTAAATTTGATAGTCTCTCTTTTACCATTTGAATTATATCAAAAGTGTTTTGTTCTGGGAACACTGCACACTTAACCCTCTCATGCAGGGCTGGTATCATGTTTTTGATATACAAATCTTTGTATTTAGTCGTGTTTGTGTTATGCTCCTCCTTTGCAAGGAGCTTGTCTGTGTAATAAGCCATCCAGAAACAGAAATGGTATGAGGCAGGGGATTCCCTAGCCTGTTGTCTCACATTCAAGGCTAAACGCACACCCACAACTTTTGGGTTGGCAGCAGATAACAAATTAGCACAGATAGCATCAAAATCCATGTTATTACTATTTTGTACAGCAGCTTGAGTTTGGACCAGAGACCAGGGTCGATTGTCAGCCTTAAGACTTTCACCTTACAGTTCACTGGAAGGCTAAGCATTTCACAGTGTGAGCTTACATTTGCCAGATGACAGCTTAAATTATTATTAGGTTGCATACGCCCAATGCTGTTAGCATTTTGTTGTGTTGAATGGGCAACCTGCATGGGATGCCTATAGGTGGTTTTTGGTCAGTTTCTAGAGCTACAACTCTGGAGGTGTTATGTGCAATCTCCGCAGTAGTCTGTGCTACTGACTTGAGTACACTTTTCTGTGAACTAGCTTCCTTTATCAATTTGTCAGCCTCCTCATGCAATCTGTCTTGCTGCTTTGCAGTGATACCAATCTTCTGTAAAGCCGTATTAATCGTAGTATTAATCTGTTTTATGTCTTCTGAATTTAAAACAATTGCAGGGGGGTAGAATAGCTGTAAGTTATCCTCTGCTTGCTGCCGTAGGCCATCTTGGAGGAGGGTATAGGCTGTATGGGTGCAGCCATCTTGGAGGAGAGTACGGGTGTGGCCATCTTGGAGGAGGACCTCCTGAGGGTGGCTATCTTGTTGTAGGTCAGTGCCATTTTCCCACATGTTGCCAATATGTTACATATGAGTTCTGCTCATAGTTCAGGTTCTTGTATGCATGTGACTAAGTAAAGAAAACACAGAGCAAGTAGGTAATAAAGTGAAAATTTATTACTATAATACTCATACCAAAGCATGTAACAAGGAGTTATAAAGAGGATGATTTTCACCAGTCAGCCTCGGGGTACATGTATTTTATAAATCTAACTCTAGACACGAATCAAACAAACGTATGGAAAGAACATCAAAATCTCAAAGACTGGGGAGGGGATGGCTGGCAGTTACATGTATACTACTGATAAGAATACAACATTTGGATAAGGCAGACAAATACAATTGGATATACTATGCAGAGTGTAATATCTGGGTGATAACACTGGGAAACAGAAATGCATAGCTTGGCATAAAACTTAGAACAAAGGAAATTCATATTCAGCAATAAATGGAAAAGCTGTTAGTCTCACTGGGGACAGTGAGTCTGGTAATACTTGCAATGTTATCAGAAAAGCATACAGCATGTTATAGTATTGTGAAATATAGCAGAATATATGTGGAAAACAGAAACAGTATATATTGCAGAAACATATCATACAGGTAAAACATTATAAGACTTTTGTAAGGCACCAATACTTGTAGGTATATAAGATTACGGTTACATGTGGGTTAGTTGTTGGTATATAACCCAGGGCATAACAGTACCCCACAATTCTTTATCCCTCTGCTTCTCCTTGTTCCTCATGAAAGCCTTTTTGTTGGCACTCAATGCCTCCCTGACCTCCTCAGAATACCATATTGGTCACTTGTACCTGTTTCTCTTGGTATCTATTCTGAAGCATGACTTTTTGCCCCAAGAATAGACACTTTTTTTCTTCCCATTTCTTCTTTTCTCCCCTAATATTGTCCAATCCAGTTAACCAGTTCTAGACTAATTCTCTCATCTGGTTGAGGTCTGCACTTCTGAAATCTATAATTTTGGCTTTTGATGAGAGCTTACTGGCAGCTAGGGTCAGCCTGAACAATATAGTGTAATGGTCACTGGACCCAAGCAGTTCCCCAACCCACACTCCACCTACCCTTTCTCAGCTGGTAAGCAGCATGTCAAGAATGGAAGCCTGCCTTGTGTGTTCCTTGACCAGTTGCACCAGCATGTAGTCCTGCAATGTATCTAGCAGGGCTTAACTTCTGGTGCTGCTCACTGCTGGAAAGTCCAAATCAATGTCTGACAGGGTGAGACTCCACCATTACTACCACCTCCCCATTTGTGACCCCAGTCTCTATTTCTGCCCCACATTCCCTGTCACTCTTGTCCTTCTGCCCTAGTGGTCTATTGACCACTGCCATACCCAATTTCTTATGATGCCACCATTAGCTGAACCCACAGCAATTTTATTTCCCCATTCCCTGATGGATCCACACTCCACTGCCTCAATGCCTTTCTGACATAGAGGGCAAACTGTCATCATTTACATTTCCCCTATCTCACCTATACATGGTGTTGCCTGGGACAATCAGGTTCCAGTCATCACTCTCTGTGTGTTTCTGTAATGGCTATTAGGTCCAGACCTACATCAGCTACCATCACCTGGAGCTCACTGATTTTATTTCCCAGGCTCCTACCATTAAGTCAGACTGTATGCCATCTTGTGCCCAAATCCCTTTTGTTTTTTCACAGGTCCTCTCCCTTCATTTTCATGTACTCTTCTTAATTTCTTATTAATTTTTCTGTTTTTCACTAGCTTACTGAGCCCTCCTCCATGGCAACTTTCCCTTCCCTTTTATGAACTTTTGCTTTGCTGCTTCCCTCTCATTTTAGACATGTACAGTTGTTGCCCTGCCACACCCCATCACAGTGTGTAGGTCATGGGGTCAGATAGGAGAGGAAGTCAGTAAGTCCACAGGAAGCCAGGTGATGGGTCAAGGGGAGGTCGCTCCAGAGGGGGGCACATGCCTGAGATGGAGGCATAAAAAAAGAACACATCATGCATGTATCCAGGCTGAAATACAGACATTGTTTTTTTTTCTCTTCATATTAGTAGTTCCCTCATTTAAAATACTTATGGCATAGATTCTGTAGTAAAATTGTGAAAAATATTTCCAGTTGTCAATTTAGCCTCATTTTAAGAAGGGTCCTTCTAAGACCTTTACAATTTTAGACAACAGATAATTTTAAGTAGTGTTAGAGATATCAGTCCTAAGTGTGAATATCAGATTGAAAGATATGCCTCAATTAATGTATTTGATTTCTAGTTAGCCTTTGTTTTAGTTTACAAAATCTCTTATTTCAGTCATTTATAATCCATCCAAAATCATGCCAGGAACAGTTTATTATTTTTTTCTATCGAGCTGTTTGTTCCTCATGGCCACTTACCTCTGCCTTCGGGCCCTCCACTGTCCCCAGCCCCATCTGCCTTTCCCCCACCATCTTGCCAGTGGGGATCAGCAAGGATCAGGGCCTGAGAATGGAGGGGCCTTCACATACAGCCACGGGGAGACATGGTGTTTCTGGTTTTCTCTCTGCCCTCCCAGAACAATGGTGGACACGGTGAGTGCATGTGTGCATGGAGGTACGCTCACGCTCCCGGAAGCTGAGTGTTCCTTCCACCCTCCCCAGCCTCCACTGGGTGTCAGCTGAGAGTGAGAAACTGTACCTCCCCAATCTGGAAGATGACAGCAGCCCATCAGCTGCTACAGTCATCTCCCAGCCCTCCCCCCAGACAATGAGCTTGCTCCCGAACTCAGGTATCTGGCATAGCATGAGGTGTGGCATCCAGTGCCTCAACCCTTAGCACCACTGTGTTGGCCAACCAGATTAATTTTTAAACTAAATTATGCCAACTGTTGTCTTAGCATTAAATGATAATGATAATATATCATTTTGTTTTCAAATTGAACACCAGTTCTACCAAATATATTCAAATTGTAGCTATATTCCTAAAACCTATAATAAGTTTATCAATAGAACTTCTTGATTAATTAATTGTTTTGGTTCCATTTAGATTCTATCAGTCATAATCTTTATGTATTATAGCCTTTACCAACATGTTTTCTGAAGGTTTTGGACACACCATGATCAACCATGGTTTGCTTACCCATGTTCATAAGAGCTTGAGATAGCACCGTTGGCATAATTTATTTGCATATCAGAATGCAGAATTTGAAACTGAAGCTAAAATAAATAACAACACTAATAAATGTTGCTGCAATTTATGCACAAGGACATTAGTTACTTAAGCCTTCAAAGTTAATAGGTGAACTCTCCACATCTTAATAAAGCTTTATTTTATGCTGATATTAATAGAAATTGTTCCATTCTATCAGTTATGAATGAAGAGATGTTATATTATAATGAGGAATAACAGTAAAAATAGGCTAGTAAATAAGATGTTGCTCTAAAAGGAAGGGAGTGGTAAAATTAGTTTAACCTGCAAAACAAGTCACTATGGCTAATGCTAGTTGACTTGTAAATATCCTATAAATCCTATGCAAGTTATTTCAAACATATGTGTGGATAATATGTATTCACTACAAGTGGTTTAAAAAATTCCTGAGAGATGTAGAAATTTGCTTTATAAAGAAGGAACTTCCTGACATTAACAACTATGGAAAATCATAGATAACCATGGCCAGCTTGAATAGTTCTTAAAATATACTGACCATGGTCATCCAAGGTCTCCCTTGGGCTGCTTGCCATCTGTGATCGTTCATGGATAACATATAGGATAAAGTATGGATGATGTGTGTAACAAGAAGGTTACACACACTTGTGGGGTTAGATGCTACATAAACCCCATGACTGAAGCTCGAAGGGTTTATGACACAAAGATCTGCAACAAGGTTGATACACCAGATGGAGTGGAAAGGATGAGAATGGACTTGGCAAGGTTGGAGGAATGGTCAAATGTATGGCAGCTCAGATTCAATGCAAAGAAGTGCAAGGTAATGCACCTGGGAAACAAAAACCCAGGGCAAGAGTACACAATGGGGGGTGAGATACTGACAACAGTAAAAATGGAAAAGGACCTGGGGGTAATTATATCAGATGACCTAAAGGTGGGCAAGCAAAGTGAGAAGGCAGTAAGGAAGACTGGGGGGGATATTGGGATGCATAGGGAGAGGCATCAATAGTAGAAAACAGGAAGTTGTTATCCCTCTGTACAGACAGTTGGTGAGACACCATCTGGAGTACTATGTGTAGTTCTGGAGACCCCATCTCCGCAAAGACATAGACAGAGTGGAGGCTGTCCAGAAGAGGGCAACCAAAATGGTGCAGGGTCTGCACCAGAAGACATACAAAGAAAGACTAAAGGAGCTTAATATGTATACCCTTGAGGAAAGGAGGGAGAGAGGGGACATGATAGAAACTGTCAAGTACCTCAAGGGAATCAACAAAGTCCAAGGGTGGCATCTTTCAGAAAAAGAGATGTGCAAGAACAAGGGGGCACAATTTGAAGATAGAGGGAGGACGGCTCAGGGGTAATGTGAGGAAGTGTTTTTTCACAGACAGGGTTGTGGATGCATGGAACAGCCTCCCTGAGAAGGTCGTGGAGTCAAGAACAGTGGGGAAATTCAAGAATGCATGGGACAGACATAAGGCAGTCCTAGTGGGAGGTAGGAGGAAGTAAGCTGTTGGTTAATTAGGATCTGCAGCTTATCTGTTAGGTAGGAAAATGGGCAGACTAGGTGGGCCAGGCGGTCCTTATCTGCCATCAATTTCTATGTTTCTATGTTTCTATGAAAAGCATCTAACCCTGAGGGTGTGTGTAAACTTCAAGTTTTCACACACCACCCCATATGTAATTTTATATAATGGCTGGGTCTTCCTTTTTGGCCACAGCAATTATATAAAATAGAAAAGATGTTCCTGTGTGGCTGTGGTTCATTTAGACTGGAGTGTGCAGTCCATGGTCATTTTTATTTATTTAAGCTTTTTTAATTTATTTATTTCTGCCTGTAGCCGAAAAGTTATGTTTGGGTGGTAAACTTTCTTCATTTTGTTTCTAGCAGTCCGTCACCACCAAGTCTGAGTGGCGCTTCCATCTATGGTAGAAAGACGAGGCCGACGGCAATCCGGGAGGAAGAGCTTTGGCAAGTGCATGTGCAGAAAGAGAAAAACAACGTGCGTGTCTGCCTTAATAAACACTCCTTTATTACAGCAAATAACACCATGGTTTTTCTATTGTAAAAAGGAAGACCCAGTTATTATATAGAGGATAATGGATGGGAACCACTTAATAAAAACACTGTGTTTCCATCAAGAGGTCATCATGACAACATAGTAAACCTCGATCAAAGCTCAAGAGGATTACAGTTGTCATGACAACCTTGAGATGTGAACACACATTGCTGTTAACTGGTGCTCATCCATTGTCTTTTATAATGTTTATTTGCCATAGTGCTGCTCTCCGTTAGGGCCAGCTCTCACTGCCACGGTCATTCATTGTGAGCTGCTAGTTCAAAGCCACACATACGTAGATCTGTTTCTTTTGTTATGGTAGCATTGTGACATAGTCAAAATGGGTTAACAACCTGTTGATGTCAGAATGATACCATAACAACACTGTAAACAGTTGGATTTCCATTAATAATAAGGGCTCCCCATACATTATATGGATAAAATCATGGACAAACCATGAATGACCACAACTGCTGATCATGTATTACCACAGTTTAATTATGTATAAGTATGGCTTATCTATGATTAGAGGTGGGTGAAGTTGGCCAACTTTGCTCCACAGAGAACTTCACGGAGTGTGGAAAACTCCAAGAAGTTTTCCGAGGTGATGTTCTGACTTTGCCTCCCAGTATGCATTAGGTGAAGTTGGAAATTTGAGGGAAAATTGGCAACTTCACAGCAGGCGAAGTTACCATGCTGAACTCCATAGAGGATCACATTACAGTAAGGATCATAGTTCAGACTGCAGTCATCTTGTACCATGTAACTGCTTGCCTCATGGTAGTCCTTGTTGGAATGTGTTGGAGGAAGGATTAGCTCCTGAGAGAAAGCTTGTTTTCAAGTGTTTATCTTAGACATTTCAGCATTTAAAAAACATTCAGTGAACATTGATTTATTGCTTAACATCTGTACAATCTGTTAATCACTTTTTGTATTGAAAAGTCATTTTGGGGGGCTTTTTTCTGTTATATTTGGCACTGCAGTTTAGCTCTGTATGTGTCCTGCTGTGCATTTTGTTTGTAGAGCTTTCAACCAGTGGGAGAGGGGTGATTGCTGTTGCTCATAAGAAGAAAAGGCAGTATTTTTGCCTTCTCAAAGCAGTCTTTTTTTTGGTGTTAATCTGTTTCCTTGGAGAACAACTTCATTTGTTTGCGGTATTCAGCAGTATAATTTAATCTAATTTTAGTCTTTTATCTGTGTCCTGTGCCTCCTCTTTTTTCCACATTTAATTTTCCGTACCTAGAAAAAAGTATACCCCCCAGTCATAGACAGACAGCACCTCAGCAAAAGCCACTGAGCATGCTACCTGTCTAGGATCCCTCCATAGCTGCCTAAACTCCCTCTGCATTACCCCAGCCCTGTTCTTAGCCAGGTCATCGGCCCCAGATGGACAATGACATCCAGCTCTCCTTTCCATCATGCTGCCCCACCACTTCTCTTCCCTCTGGACCCTAGTGCCCTGTAGGTACCTAACTTACCATTCCCCTTCCTAGCCCCAAATCTATCCACCTCACAACTGAGTTCCCCACCAGAGGTTGCTTACTTCACATCTAGGGGCCTCTACCACACTCCTTTGGGGTCTCCACTATGGAGGGAGGAGGTGCTGCTGATGTCTCAAGGAGGATTTGCAACTGTGTGCTGACCTGCTGAGGAACAGCAGGCACAGCAGGAGTCTGAGAATGCTAGTTTTTCTTTAATAAAAGGTAAACCATCATTGACTCTGCAATTTCTTTTTCTCCCTCAGATTCTTTCCAGAACAACCTGTGTTGTTGGACTCATATCCCTGTTTCCCTGTTTCTGCTTTCCAGCTGCAGGGTGGGAGGAGTCCTGGCAGTGGGGGAGCCCCACCCCGCAGTGAGGAGAAGGCAGCAAGCCCTGTAGTGGTCTGAGGGAATACCCGACAGAGGAATGGAGCTTTGATTTTACTGAGTCATTCAGATAGGAGGTCTTCAAGAGGAAAGAAATAAGAAGAGGCACACTCAATGGACTGCTGGAGAATATATCAACTGATTGTGACCCAATACAAACTAAAGTGCTCATAGTGCTTAAACAGTGCTTATTTGTTGTTTATGTATTTTATCCTTAGTGGTGTCTAACTTCGGGTTTAACTTTGGGTTCCTATTTGGGAAAAATACTTTAGCTTATTTTAGTTTATGTCCTGAATTCTCTTAAAAAGGTTAATTTGTACATAAATACACATTGAGGGGCTTAAACACTTACAGCAGCTGAATTCACTTTTGAATTGAGTGATTAAAAAGGGATATTCTCAGACTCTCCTCTAGAAGTTTTAGGTTGCCCTTTGAGTGATCCTGAATGATCCTAAGTATTTTTTAAACATTGAAACTTTAAATTCTATTAATTTTGCATGTTATTTTAATTAACTTTAACATCTTTAAAAAACATACTTTAAAATTTGTGCTTCCAGGTGACATGATACAGGTGCTGCCAGGTGCTATCAGGTGCTTTAGGCATACCTAGGAGCTAAATATGCATGCATGGCACTCTCTCATCAGAACCCCACTAGATACTCGAGAGGATTCACTGGACTTTGTTCTCGGCCCTCGGTTTTTAGCTCTGAATATTTTTGGGGGAGCCAGATCTAAGGTAACTGGAGATGCAGTTGCTTTTAAAACTTAGCACAAAAGATTTTTTAACTTCACAATCCAGATCCTTTTGCAGAGCACTGAGTGTATATATATATTGGAATTAACAGAGAACAGCATGGAGTAATTTGCTCCCTTTTCTTCTCTTCACACCACTCTAGCTTGTTCAAATATTTGTGTAGTTTAATGTTTTCCATTTATCCTCTCTTCTTTTTGATGTCACCTTAGCCCATTTTTCTAAACATTAATTTAGTTTGATTTATTATGTCATTCTCTTATTAACATCCCCTTAGCCCACTTTTCTAAACATTCATTATTTTGATTTTTTACTTCATTCTCTTACTAAAGGAACTGTCGATAGATAAAAGCGGTTGGGTTCCTTATCCTATAGATATATGGAAATGACTTAATAGCCCCGATGCTATTGACTCACTGATACAGGATATTGATCAGATAGCTATTCTCCCCCTTTTCTTTTTTCCTCCTTTTTCCTTTTTTAGCACATAGTTTTGCAATCTTTTTTTTCTACTTTCCCATAAGATTGTTGCTGCTTCTATGTGAAAAGAGGACTCCATCGCCCATTAAGGGGAAAGCCATATGGGAATATGAAGGACTGCCAGCTCTAGTACTGAAAAGTACACTTCAAAGTGACTGTTTTATACAAAACCTAAAAAGACACTATAGGAAGTTTTCATGGAGAGGTAACCAACTGCAATAATGTACATTTCTTAAACTGTATCCTCAATAGACCTGCACAGACACTCAGAAGCAACTCGCAGCTGTTGAACCTTTGAAATGCAGTTTCTACACGAGGGACTCAATATATCATTATATTGTACTATTTAGACCCCAGAATGTGTACAGCTTTGGTCTTCTGTATATTTTTTGGCTCAAAGGTGTGTGGGCAGTACCTATATATTAGTGTTGTTCTGTTAGAGCTGTTACCAGTGTTCATTAGAATCAAATCAGCTAGAAATTGTGACAAATTAAATCCTGGTACTTTTAGTGCTGGGCTGATACTGAAGAGAACCAGAAATTGCACTAATTAAACTCTGGGCTCCTCATTTTATTTTTAATTTTTTTTATTTATAATTTGTTATCCAGGTAGGACACTAGACAAAGTCTTTTTTCAGGTCTGACCTGGGACACAGCATGACAACATCAATAACAAATAATGAACACCAATAATTAAAAATCACACTTAAATTGATGCAGTAAAAATAACTTTAAATTAAATTTAAAACTGCCAAAGAACAAAGCTTGACGTAAGTTAACTGGTAACACATTCCAAAGGGATGGGACTGCGACAGAAAAAGACCATAACACATTCTGATTCTTATAACCAGGTGAAACCAGTAAAATACTATTTGCAGATCTCAAATTAGGAAGAAACGACCATACTACTACCATGTTAGCCAAAGAAAAGTCAGGGGAAAAAAAAGAAGCTTATAAAGCATACAATCTGAAAAATACGCAATTATAGCCTTTGGTGATAACCAACCCAATTGTAAATACAAGGAACAATGGTGAGTTTTATAAGGGACCAAAAGAATGAACCTACAGATGTTATTATAGGCTACAGTCAATGCATTATATTCTTTGACATTTAAATTCTGAAACAGATAACAAACATAATCAAAATGGGGCAAAAGTGTCCCCACTGCAATAGATTTCCTGGCTTCTAAAGAGAAATACGATCGCAATTTATATAAAATACCCAATTTTTGATTTATTGTTTGACTAATATTCTTTACATGTATAAGACAAACCACAATCCAACCATACCCCCAAATATTTAAATAGGGTTACTTGATCTATTGCAGCACCATCCCTATCAAAAAGACATAGACAAGGGTCATCTTTCAACGTAAATGGAGTCCCAAAAATCATTGACTTTGTTTTTTTTATAAATTTAAAATCATAAGGTTGTCAGCAAACCATTTACACACATTTCTAAAACAGACAACAAGAACATTTGTTAGGTCTTCTAATGACTTAGCCTGATAATAAAGAATTAGATCATCTTCATACATTATTGAGTCATAGGATCCACATTGAGCTGGCAGTTGGTTGACAACTAATGCAAACAACAAGGGGCCCAAAATGGACCCCTGAGGAATGCCACACTTACCTGAAGTCATCTGTGAATCCTACAACCCAACCTGTACAAACTGTTTATGATTAACCAGATAATCATTCACCCACAACACTACACTACCGGTTAGACCAATAGATTTCAACTTGCAAGACAATAAACCATGATCAATTAAATCAAAATCCTTATCTGTTAGCTATTACTGCTTGTAAGATTATATCAGAATCCACATATTTAATTATACAGTATATTAAATTATTATGAGTACTAGAGGTGGGAGAATATTATCAATGGGTTGGAAAAAGGGGAAAATGTGGAAAATGGAAGTATCTTTATGGGAGACCTGGCCACCTCTGCTTCTACACCAACTGAACTAAAAGAAAAATCTACATATTCAGAAGCCCTAAAATGAAATTTGCCACTTCCAAAATTAAAAAATGAACAAAAAGAAATCAAAAGGGGAAACAGGGATTTACAACTTGATCTACCCTGAGAGATGGTCAGGAGACAAACAAATCATGCAAAATTAAAACTATAGTGCAAGAATATGGTGAGATGAAACAAACAAACAAACAAAAAAAACAAGGGAAAGGAAAAACCAAAAATGACGAACGGGAACATGTAATCAAAAAGAAATGATTACAGACTTTTTTCTCCAATATTAGTATCCAAACCAGAATGTAATGTAGCAGACAAAGCAATAGATACTGGTTCTAGCCAGTAGGTCATTAGTAATGAAATTATAAATCTGACCTCGAAACAGCCAAGCGGTATTCAAGAAACTAAATTAAATTTCTTTAGCCCATTAAATCTCTCTCTCTCTCTCTCTCAGAACTCATTTGGATCATAGGCTAAATCTCCCTTTTTAGGATTCATGGCAAATACAAGCTTAATTGATTTATCAGCCTCCCCAAACACTGTATTTAACTGCTTGGATAAAGAAGTTGAGCAAATACAAATTGATCCAGATGTAATACAGCAACTTCCAAATAACATTACAAATTACACAATAAAAGCCCTAGCTCATCCTTTAATGGCTAATATTGTTCTTTTGGACTCCTTTAATGAAATAAAGAACAAGTTGGATAATTTCCAGAGTAGAGTTGAAGAACAACTGGGTGATCTAACGAGTAAAATAAATATGATAGACGCACAAGTTATGAAATAAAAGCTATCCTTCTCTCCTATAATAATGCATGATACACCGCCACCAAAAAAGAAAAAGAAGGTGAAAAGAGAAAGAAAAATAGGAAAGCAAATAATAAAATGGAGCAACATAAAGTGATACAGAGTAATCAGTCACATAGAAAAATTAATGAACCAGAAATTACAATCCTAGGAAAAAATAATCCCAAGAAACCCCCAAGTTGAGATAATGAAGAGTCCCACAAAAAAAACCCACAAGAGCACAGAAAGATCCATTTGACACAAGCAGACCCAAATAAAAGTAAAAAAAAAACAACAGAAGTTATGGAACATTAAATTATTGGAAATCCTCCAAAAACATAGCAAAACCCAAGCATATTGCTCACAGCAGATGAACCTATTTTAAGAATTACTGACATACACCTAAAACCAGATGAAACTATGAAATCCCTTAGAGAGTTAATAATACTACTGCAGGCAGAACTGAGAATAAAAAAAGGTTATCCAAATGTTCTAATGGTTCAAAGAGATAAAACCATTGACTTATTGCCAGTATACAATATGGTTTCTAGCATGGGTTTTGCTAAGCAAATTCATAGTAAATACTCCAGATTGAAATATCTGGGATTAGATATAGTGACATGTTACTTGGAGAAGAATAGATACATCTGTATTGGGTACCACCCAATTTAGGAAAGAAATCAATCCTGACACTTGTCTTACAGCTCTTTTGAAATACAATTGGGAAAAAATAGAAAGGAGAATAAACCCAGAGAGTCAGTATGGAAACCCATATATATATATTATCAATCTTTGGGGTAAATAGGTTACCGGGGATAACAATGAACTGTTATTATACAATGGGGTATGAAAATCCTGTAACCTCATTGGTCAAACCACATCACATGACCATGATAAATCCTTCAGTATACCCACTGTAAAAGTTTTATATCACTGTAAAACCAAAAAAACAAGTTGTACATTGTATAATAGCAATATACCATGACAGGGAGTGGGTATACGGGTGGATTTACCACTTCTGGTGTGGTTAAGTAACTTGGCTGCGCCTCGTGACCAAACCACACCAGGTGTGGTAAATCCACCAATATACCCACTCTTTGTCATGGTATATTGCTTAATTATACAATGGCAAGGACATTTCCTGTATCCTGATTGGTCAGTGGGTGCCTGAGACAGTGATGTTATTGCACAATAACATCACTGTACGGATTTACTTGAGCACATTGAGCATTAGATTGGCCACTTTGTTTCTCTTCAAAAACACAAAAAATCTACTAAAAACATTTTTAATGTTTTGTTTATTTTGTATAACATCGAGCCATTGTATAATTGCAATAAGGCACTCCAAGGTGTGTGTTATTGTGTACTAACGTCACTCCTGGGGTGGTAGAAGCACGAGGTGAAGGTGATGTTATTACATGATAACACACACCTTGTCATGCCTTATTGCTTAATCATCATTTATAATATCCATTTTGTGCACTGTGATGGATGCTAATATCTCAAAAAATGATTTTATTTACATTAAAAGAGCACATTCAGAAAGAATGGGTGATCAAATAGATATCTATCTGGATTCGCAGGATTCATTGGAGGATTTTAAGTCAAGGGGTTTCACCATGAATGCTCACCAATATTCATTGGTTAGATCAGTATCCTAAATAGCTATCAAGTGCAGCATTAAAAGATTCCATCGTAGGACTATTAACAATAGTTTCGGGGAGTGCATTCCACGTATTCACAACCTATTGATTGAACCACTTCCCTCTTTTAGTAGAATTGTACATTTCTCCCCTGAGTTGCATATTGTGAGTTCTGAGCTCTCTCTTAGTAATCTTTGCTTGTAGTCTGAGGCACTCCCAAAGGTCCATATTTTTGAAAGCCCTATAGACTAAGCAAAGATCCCACCTAATGCACCTATACTCAAGTGAGAATAGATTCAGTTCTACTAATCTTTGCTTGTATTGTAGATGAGTACTGTAATTTATTTTTTGGGTGGCCCTTCATTACACTCTCTCAAGCATTGTTATATCATAGGCTTTATATGATGCACATAACTCAAGATGTGGCCTGACAAGTGACCCACAAAGTGGGATAATCACACCTCTATCTCTACTCTTGATGTGTTTAAAAATGCAGCCAATCATTCTGTTGCCTTTAGCCACAACCTCACAGGTATGTTTTGTGAAGAAGAGTTTATTAGTCATGATTATTCCCAGGTCCTTTTCCTTAACTCTTACCAGTAGCTGAATGCCAATTAAGAAATATTTCATCATTTTATTTTTCCTGCCAAAGTGCATGACCATAAACTTGGTCTCATTAAAGTATAATTTATGTTTGTTAGTCCAATGCACTATTTTGTCTAGGTCATCTGGAAGTTTTTGACAGGCTGATGAATTTTCCACTATTGCTTCCAATTTTCTACAGAAACATAGAAACAAAAAATTTGACGGCAGTTAAGGACCGCTTGGCCCACCTAGTCTGCCCATTTCCCTACGTATTGGATAAGCTGCAGATCCTAGTTAACTAACAGCCTACTTCTTCTTCCCTCCCCACCAGAATTGCCTTATGTCTGTCCCATGCATTCTTGAATTGCCCCACTGTTTTTGTATCATCAGCTAATTTATATATCCATGATATTTCAGATGTTTGCATTGATGATATGTATAAATTGAATAGGGTTGGACCAAGGACCGATCCTTGGGGCACTCCACTACTCACTATTCCTCAGTCTGAACTGTGGCCTCTGACTGAAATCCGCTGCCTTCTTCCATCTAACCAAGAGTCTATTCACTGTATGATGTTTTTTTACTAAATCCAAGGTGCACTAGTTTATCAACTATTTTGTTATGCAGGACCATATTGAAAGTTTTGGAATAATGTAAATAAATAACAATGACAGGTAATTCATTTATCCAAAGCCTTACTTACGTGTTCAAAAAAGTGAAATAGATTGATTTGACAAGATCTAGAAGGTGTAAACCCATACTGAGATATATCTCTAAGTTCTGATTCTTGTACATGTGCTTTTATAATACCTTTAACAAATTTTCTTAATATTTTTCCAGTAATAGAAGTTAAACTTATAGGTCTGTAATGTTGTGGATTTTGTTTAGAACCCTTCTTGTGCAAGGGAGTCACATTAGCCTTCCTTCAGTCTGCAACAACTTGTCCACTTGAGATAGAGAATGTAAATAAAACTGTCAAAGGCCCTGCTAATTCAGAGGACAACTTCTCTTAAGGAATTGCAGATGTATGTTGTCAGGGCTAGGAGATTTATTGATTTTAAGATTACTTGGTTAGATCTAACATCATTCTCCTGCACTACATAGTTAATATTTATACAATAGGATTGAATGAATATGCTATCACATATATATGCATAAACTCGCCCCCATTGTATAACCTGGCAATGACATATCCACAGTGAAATAAACTGAAATAAACACCACAGTAGATACATGACTGCTAAATAAATCACTACAGATATGTCATACCCTGCAGACCTGAACTACTTCCACAGAACAAAAATAATCTTTTAAACACACCTGAACATCCTGAAAGTAAAGAGAAAAACCACAAACATTAACTCTCATTCTCTATTACAGGACACCTCATTCTCTGTCACAGGACACAAGAACACTGCAAGGCTGAAGAAAATACCACCAGTGCTAGAATACAAACATTGAATCAGACTCAAGAGAAGATTCAGTAGACAGAAAATCAACCAAAAACCAAACAAATAAACCCACCACCAATATAAGAAATGAGCAGTAAATAAAAAGCATAATGAATAAAGTACCAAAGCATAACTATAAAAACACACATCAAACCCCCGAAAACCCACAAACCAATAATTATTAAAAAAAAAATAAAAAAACAAGAATTAACAATACCTGCAATGTAGCAGTGAACAAACAACTTCCACACCATAAAAAAAGAAAAATAAGCAATAATAAATCAAATAAACACCACACTGAAGGTATATTCACAAACACTGCCACATAATAACACAACCCTAACACTGCAACAACAAATAGCAAGAAATAAAACAACTGACATCATTAGTAGCTAAGCAAAATTAGCATAACCCAGCCAAATAATACAACAAATCACAGAACAAAATGTCACAGGCCCGGACCAACCCCTGAACACCAGCAGGTGCAACAACACCAAGATAATATAAAAACCCACTAAAACAGAATAATAAACCTCAGTAAAACACAATAAATAACATCCATTAAAGCATATTAATAACCCCAAAAAACAAGAGGACCCCTATTGTATAAATTGCACACATTATGTATGAGTGTGGAATATGGGAAATATCTGAATTCATCAATAGAGACCTCGAGAAGCATCACTTGTGGCTCTGCTATGCTCCACCACTCATGATGTTACCTGAGGTCACTATGCACTCATTCAGATATTTCCCTTATTCCACACTTGCACATCATGTATACCCTATATATATTATTATTGTTATTATTTTCTAATAAATTGTCTATTTTGGGCTGACAGACACTTAAAAGTAGTAGCCAGTTTGGTTGCCATATCCTTTTCATTATCAATAATGGAGTTTGAGATTTTAAGAGGGCCAGTTTTATGCTGACCTCTTCAAAGACTATTAATGTAGCTGAAAAATGCTTTTTTGTTATCTCCCACTTTCACAGTGAATTGTAATTCTGCTTCTTTTTTTTTTTTTTGCTTTTTTTAAAAGGTGTTTATTTTTGTTTATATTTGGCCAATGTATTAGTAGAAGGTTTCAGTTTATACTTTTTAAAGGCTCTGTTTTTCTTTCTAATTTCTTTTTTGACGTTATTGCTGAACCATGATGGCACCTTTCCTTTATTATTATATTTGACTCTTACAGGTACATATTTCTCAATGCAATAATCCAAATTAAATGTTATTTTGTTACACATTAAATCCAGTGGCAGTTAATCTAACTCTTTTTTCCAATTCCACGTACAGTACCTAGATATTTCCTCAATTAATCATACCTTATTTTGTTGTAAAATTTAATCTTTGTGATGACTTTGATTATTTTCCAGTTTTCTTTGATTTCTATTTGCTCCATGTTATGGTCCCTATCCATTAATGGTTCCCTTATTTTACAGTTAATTGCGTCAGTATCCAGTTTTATAATTACAATATTAAGTAGATTTTTCCCTCTTGTATGGTAATTAAACAGTTGGCATATATTATTACTTAATACAAAGTCTAATTAACTATTATCTAGTGAAGAAGGACCACAATTTGTTTCCCAATTAATTTTTGGAAGATTAAAATCTCCCACAATCATCATTCTCAGTCTAGTACCCATTTTAGTTAAAGTATTCATAAACTGTTGGTTCTGCTCTGGTGTAAGTGAGGGGGACCGATAACAGACTCCTATTACAATTTGTTTAAAACAGCAGTACTACCTATCCAGGAAGTGATCAATTTCCATTTTCTGTAGATCCACAAAAAATATACGGCACCTGCCTCTCTGCCTATCTTTTACTGCTGTTGTCCACATGGTGGGAGGCAGAAATGTGAACAAATACAAAGGACAACTAAGCAGATTATGAGGTGATAGTACAATGCAGGTGGGAAAGAGTACCAGGGACATTCTCAACAGAGCACAGGGAATAAACTTACAAAAAAACATTTTTTTTTTAACATAGTACTACTGCTTTAATGTTGGGTATATTTATTTTTACCCAGATCTGTTCCACTGTGCCAATATTATTTATTGGAATTTCGCATTCATAAGCTTGGAATTGACTACTCACATACAAGGCTACACCTATACCCCACTTTTCAGATCAGTCCCAATGGAATAAATGGTAGTCAGAGATTAGTTTTACTCATCCCTCCACAGTCCACCAAGTTCCAGTGATACCACATATGTTAATATTTTCTTGTTTCAGAAGCAATTCCAATGCATCAATCTTGTGGTTGAGACTTCTGATGTTAATTGATTGTATATTTATACCATTATTTCCTTTTTTATGTAAGCAGTAGGAGTACAGTTTGCTGTTGATCCCCTTTTCCCCCCAGATACTAGTTTAAATCTCCTCTTGTAATTTCTTGGGTGAATATTTCTCCCACCACTTTACTATCCTTTTTTTTAAGGTGTGGTCCATCCACAGCAAATAGATCTCTTTTTGTCCATCAGCTCATTGGCACAGTGGTTGGATTTCTGCTTGTTACGCTGGTGACCCGGGTTCGGGAACAGACCAGAGTCGTCAGAGGGCCAGCTGGGGGGAGAAGGATCGAGCATCCCAAGGACTGCTCTCCTTCTCTAGGGAGAAGGCATGGTGAATGTCTGATGCTTGATGGACTCCTGGCAGAGGCCAGAGGTACCACAGCAACCAGCATTAGGAAGTGACTTGGGGGGGATGGATTTTGGACATCATTGCACATTCCCACCCCCCATATACAGCATATAAAAATCACTTCCGGCAGGTGACCCTAGATGAAGCTTTCCCTGGCCTTCATCATCCTCCAGGACTGACCCTTGGATCTAGTCCCGATGTGCGGTGCTGTTAAGGGGACCAGCATCATGCCCCATCCTGGGGGACATGCCAGGGGGATTCTGAGGGGTCACGGTCTAATGTGGAGGTGGAGGCTGGGGTCTGTGACCAGGCTGATGTGCTGGGTTATCCACAGTGGGGCCAAAAAGCATAATAAATAAAAAAAGATCTCTTTGTCCATGGAATTTTTTCTCCAGGTTTTGAGACTTCTGATATTGTTTAAAAGACACCATTTTCTTAAACTAGAATTGATTTTAAGAATCTTATTGTTCCATCTATGGTTAGCCCTTGGGACTGGCATAATCTCAGATAGCACCACATGGCAGTTCATTTCATTTAATGTCTTGTACAATATTTGATAATCAATCAAGATTTCACTTTCAGATTTTTTATGAATATCATTAGCTCCTGCATGTATGATTACAGTACAAACCAGCTAAATGGGATGCTGGTAAGCAGGACAGCCATTTAAACAAGATGGCAGGCTGATAACTGATTCAGACTGATATTAAGGGCCTTTACCAAGTTTGTTTTGTAGGAACATTTATTTCTGACAACTTCGCTTAGCTGGGATGAAAATTAATGGTGACTGCTGCCACTTCCAATAATCCAATTAAGTCTTACCTTTATTTTTGTGCCAAATGCATTCAGTGTTAACTTACTGTTTCACCTCACCAAGTCGAGAAATGTCACAGCCTTGTAACGAGCTGTCCCTGGCTGATCACGTCAAGGTTCTGGAAGCATTACAGAACCCGACAACTTCCTTGTCATCTGTTGCAGCACAATTCCACATCTCCAAAAGCCAGACTGGCAGAATTAGTAAGAACAGAGGTGCTATTGTATCTGAGTGGCGATCAAATGCAAATCCACAAAGAAAATGGAAACATGAAGGAAAAGACTGATAGGTGGCTTTCCCACTGGAAGCTCCGCCACCAGCTCATTTTCAAGTCAGAGTGCACCTAGAGGCAAAGCAGAGCTGGATAACAGACTTTTTTTAAAGCCACACCTGTCACATCTGCAACATTGGATTATGCTTCATACACCATCAGAAAATTCCATGGATTTGTTCCCTGAAATAGAAGATTTTGACAGTTTGCCCGTACTGAACATTGAGGAATCAGATCTTGACCTTGGTCCAGAAGAGTACACTATACTGTAAATAAAATTCAAAGTGATTAAGTTGCTAAAGTTAATTCAATAAATAAATGGTGTGGTATCTGAGAACTGGAGGAAGTGGATGTGATTCCCCTTCACAAAAGTGGGAGCAAGACAGAGGCAGGAAACTACAGACCTGTCAGTTTGACCTCAGTGGTAGAGAAAATGATGGAATCACTTCTGAAGGAAAGAACTGTTGAGTACCTTGAGGCTAGTGGAGCACAGGACCCAAGACAGCATGGATTCCCAGTGGGAATGTCATATCAGATGAATCTAATCAATTTCTTTGACTGGGTGACCAAAGTAGTAGACCAAGGAAGGGCTGTGGACATAGCCTACCTAGACTTTAGCAAGGCATTTGATACAGTCCCGCACAAAAGATTAATAAACAAATTAGCCAGCCTGGGAATGGGTCCCAGGGTGGTAGCCTGGGTAAAACACTGGCTGGACAACAGGACGCAGAGGGTAATAGTAAATGGAGTCCACAGTGAAGAAAGGGGATTACTACTGGGTACCACAGGGTCCAGCATCATGTCCGGTCCTTTTAATGTCTTCAAAAGTGACATTGCAGAGGGACTGAAAGGAAAGTATGTCTCTTTGCAGATGACACAAAGATCTGCAACAAGGTTGATACACAAGGTGGGGTGGAAAGGATGAGAAGGGACTTGGCAAGATTGGAGGAATGGTCAAATGTATGGCAGCTCAGATTCAATGCAAAAAAGTGCAAAGTAATGCACCTTGGAAAGAAAAACCCAGGGGAAGAGTACACAGTGGGGGAGGGGTGAGATACTGATGACAACAAAAATGGAGAGGGACCGGGGGGGTAGTTATATCAGATGATCTAAAGGTGGGCAAGCAATGTGAGAAGGAAGTAAGGAGGGCTGAGGGGATACTGGGATGCATAGGAAGAGTCATCACCAGTAGAAAACAAGAAGTTGTTATCCCTCTGTTCAGACAGTTGGTGAGACCCCATCTGGAGTACTGTGAGAAGTTCTGGAGACCCCATCTCTGGAAAGACATAGACATGGTGGAGGCTGTCCAGAGGAGGGCAACCAAAATGGTGCAGGGTCCGCCCCAGAAGACACATGAAGAGAGACTAAAGGAGCTTAATATGTATACCCTCGAGGAAAGGAGGGAGGGGGGACATGATAGAAACTTTCAAGTACCTCAAGGGAATCAACAAAGTCCAAGAAGGTGGCATGTTTCAGAAAAAGTGATGTGCAAGAACAAGGGAGCACAATTTGAAGATAGAGGGGGGACAACTCAAAGGTGATGTGGGGAAGTATTTTTTCATGGAGAGGGTTGTGGATGCACGAAACAGCCTCCCTGAGGAGGTCATGGAGTCAAAAACAGTGGGGAAATTCAAGAATGCATGAGATAGACATGAGGCAATTCTAGTGGGGGGTAGGAGGAAGTAGGCTGTTGGTTAACTAGGATCTGCAGCTTATCCATTAGATAAGGAAATGGGCAGACTAGGTGGACCAAGCAGTCCTTATCTGTGATCAAATTCTATGTTTCTATGTTTCTATGTTAAATACTGTACTGGTCAATACAATTTTTTTTTTAATTGCACACACTTCAATTGATTGTTTTGTCTACTTTGATCAATTCAGTAGCGGCAGTGGTTAATCTTTCAGTGCTTTGGTAGCACTATGAAATGAACTTTGCTTTACAGAGATGGCCGCTTAAGTGGGATGATACCAGATCCACCGAAGTGTCCCACTTAAGTGGCTTTTGCTGTACTTGCTTTTCACTTTCAATGTTTTTTAGTACCTTTGGAGCCAGTTTGTAGATATTTCCCAAACCCGCACATTGGAAACAGTTACTAATCACTATCTGTTTATTTCCATAAGTGGTATATTTGTCTGAATATTTTGTGATTGAGTCACCAATAATGAAAGATGTTATAGTTTTAGTTGAATTACTTCCATTATTGATCTTAAATGCAGAACCAATTCCTGTTTCCAGAGCAAAACTATCAATATCAATAAGATTATCAATTTGGGTATTATTATTTAATGAGACACCTTTTACCTTTAATATGTCCTTTGGATTGCTCTTTTTAGGTTCAATTTGTATATAGTTAGCACCTGTTTGTATGGAATGTTCTACCATGCCATTTGTTTCAACCTGATCCTGCAATTCATATGTGTTTACTTCAATAGTTTTGTCTTCCATTATATCCATTAATGCAGCTGCCTGCCTGTCCAGTCTTTCAATTAGTTTCATTAGTGGGGTATATCTGTTTTCTAGCAGTACTTGTATGTCCATAGCCCTCCTACCTTTTTTTGTGTTTTTATTTGAGTTCATACATTGCTAATCTCACCTTCCTCAACTTCCCTAGGTCTTTTTCTGTTCTGAATGTTCTATTTGGTCTTTTTCTGTAGTGTTACTTAACTGTAATTTTAATGTCTTGTTTTCTAGTTCTAACCATAGTAACTAAACTTTCAGTTGCTTGATTTCAGTACATGTTTATAAGTATATACACTAAAATCACTTAGTGGGGAGATGGTAACTTTCTTGCAAGAGTCACATTTAGTACCTATATCTCCAGAGATCAGTTGTACAGTATTTTCCTCCATTTCAAGTTGATGAATAATGATAATACTCAAGTTTTTGATGGTAACAGACTCCCCTGGCAACCTGGCTGTACCTGACTGACACTGGCAGACACAATTGCCTATGCAAGCATTACCCCCACCCAGTGCTTGCCTCTGCTTGCTAGGTCACTGAATTCATCCTCACAGGGACCGGAAGTGATGTCAGTCCTACTTTTGGGAATGATCAGAAATTGAGACACTAATATTCAGCCACTATACACTTAAACTGCAGTTATAACCACAGTCAGAGTGCACTAGAGCACTCAAAGGATCCTCTAACTGTAATAACAGCCTGCAGTAATGAATTTGTTCCACAGAGCTTTGCCGAAGTCAGAGGTCACCTACCAACACTGAAAAGTGCCCTCCTAGATGATATATTTACTCTCCCAGTTGACTTATGCAAGATAATGCCCAAAACAGTTACAAAAAATGCTCCTCCAAGCAGGCAGGAGACTAAAATTTATTTTCAATGCCTCTACTTGCTAGGGCACTGAATGTATCCCCCAGGGACTGGAAATGACATCAGTCTACTTCTGGGAAAGATCAGGAATTAACATACTAAAATTCTACCACTATACACTTAAACTGCAGTTACAACCACAGTCAGAGTACACTAGAATGCTCAAAGGGCCCTCTTGCTGCAGTAACAGCCTGCAGCAGTGAATTTGTTCCATAGAGGTTTGCTGAGTTCAGCGGGCACCTACTGACACAAAACAGTGTCCTCCTAGGTGATATATTTACTCTCCCAGTAGACTCTAAGCCAGATACTTCCCAAAACAGTTAAAAAATGCTCCTCCAAGCAGGCAGGAGCCTAAAATTCCATTTCAATGCCTCATCTCACAAGGGCACTGAATTTATTCCCCAGTGACCGGAAGTGATATCAGTCCTACTATTTCCGGGAACGATTGAGAATTAACACACTAATTTTCAGCCACTATTCACTTAAATTGAAGTTAAAACCACAGTCAGAGTTTACTAGAGTTCTCAAACAGCCCTCTAACTGCAGTAACAGCCTGCAGCAGTGAATTTGTTCCACAGGGCTTTGCTGAGTTCAGAGGTCACCTACTGACACCGAACAGTGTCCTCCTAGGCGATGTATTTACTCTAAGAGAATATCTATGGTAGGTGGAATTGCTTTGCTCTTCAGACTCCCTGAGGTGCTCCATAAACCCCACAAAAGAGTTCAATTGGGAGTCAAAAAAAGCTTCCTGTAAATAACAGCTTTCCAAACAGCTTTCAATTTTTCTTATATTATTTTATTTCCCCTACGTTTCACTCATCATTTGAACTTGTTCATGGGCTCTTGTTTCTGTTCAGTAAACATACATCATATCAGTTCATTTCAATCATACAGTTTAAACTCTTTTTTATAAATATATTTTCAGAAATGGTTTTATATTATCTAGTACTTATATTTACCATATTAAAAATGCTTAAGTCTTCTTATGCTGTAGTTTATTTCCTTTCCACAACCACTTCTTTGTCTGTAATATTTAGAAATACATATATCTCTTTAATTTCATGTGGTAAACATTTTGCTACAATAACAATAACACTTCTTGAGTATATTTCAAGACTATTTCAAACAGCCAGAAACCACACTGTGCACCCCTATTTCCATCTTCTGTGCTTGTGTTACTACTGTCATCAATGACCTGTTTCCTCTTAACCAGAGTAATGGGTTACCTGGTGTTTTGTGTTTTTTTTTTTAAACATCTTTATTTTGCTTAAAAATGTGCGTCTGACATTTCTTTTGTAATCTGCAATTATGCAAGTAGTTTTGCCTTTGTATACATTACTCCATTGAAAACATTCGTTTCTCCAGTAAATCCAGTGACTTAAATTAATTTATAGGCTAGATTTACTTTAAAAGTATTGGGTCTCTTTTTTTCAAGCCATTCTCCAACATGTTGCTGTCCCTCTGCAAGATGTCAGACAACCTCATCTTTCTTCCTCTCAAGCCCATTTGATATTCTTGCTAGAGTGACGTTAAGTCTCTCCAATGTCTCATGCTAACCATGAGCCTGGTTGCTGAACAACTGTACACACTCCCAAGGGAGCATACAAGAATGTTATCAAATGGGTTCTGGTGCTCAGAATGGTGAACAAAGGGTTATTAAATATGTTAGCCCAGAAAAAAAAAATTCTTACAGTTTTCAACATTTTTTTCAAAAATTTGGTCACATATTTACACTGTTTAAGGCTCTGTATTTCATCCTTATATATGTCATACTCCACAAAAAATCATACTGGACAGACTGACCCACTCACCCTAAATAAATTAACTACAACTTCTGTTGTGTTCATTCATTTAATTATATGCATTCCAGTTAAAATACATCAATGTTTTGGGTAAAACCCTTGATGAGGAAACTGGTTCTGTAAATCTTAAACCAATAATAAAAAACACTTATTATGTCTTTTTCAATCTTTCTACTAAAGTTTTAAATCAAAAAGGAACCATAAAAAACAACTGTTGGCTCTCTTACATTTCACTTCATTATTATATATGCTTCATACTCTGGTTTGACTCCCACCACACGCCTCTGGTGAGACAAGTACGAAGTGTTAAGATTCACTGATAATCTACCTTTGCCCATTTTGCTTATTGCTTATTTTGCATTTAAATGTATACTCTTTTCTACACTCTGACTTTATAATCAGGTTTGACTCCTTCCAAGTACCATTGGTAATGCTAATGCAGGATATTTATAAAAATCAATAATTCGACTCTCATTATGTCTCTCCTGCTAAATCTTTTATATCTAATAGTTACTTTCCCCATATTAATAATATTAAAGCTTCTTGCTAACCTCATGGTTATACTTTGAGTGTATCACTCATGCTCCCGATCCTTTGATGGTTAAATTCAACACATTTGCTGCTGAAACATACATAAAAACATAAAAAAACACACAAATCAGCTCTACTACAGAGCAGAAGGGGACCTCATTAAAGCTAGAAAATGCTCAAGGGTGTGCACTCAATTTACCTCAAAAGTTAAGGATAGATACAACTTGCACCAGTTAAGGAGTATTAATCCCAAATTTGAGGTCAGCACAAATAACAAAGAAAGGACATAATTTCTTCAAGACAGTCCTTTTTATTGGCCAAATTTTTTTTAAACTTATCCCATAAAAACAGGGATTCCAGCTCACCACACTTGCAGCTCAAGTAGTTAATAGGCAACCAGACCTTATAAAAGGACTATCTTGAAGACATTATGTCCTTTCTTTGTTATTTGTGCTGACTTCAATTTGGGATTAATACTCCCTAACTGGTGCAAGTTGTAACACATAAAAACATGTCATGTACTTTACTTTTCCCTCCTTAATAACACTTTCTTTTTCAAAACACTGCAAATCAATGGGGATGCTAACCTCTTGCATAGTGTAATCCTGTTCATTTTAACTTTGTTTTTCAGCATTCAAACACTACGCTTTTCACTCTGCTACAGACAAAAGGAAAGCAGCAGTCCTTAGTATTCATTCTTATTCTCTTCCACATGCTAAGTTCATATAATTACTGGCTCTAAATTAAGTGACTCACTTACTTTTAGTTCTTTCTGGCATCTGCTCTAGTGGGAGTAACATATGGGGCCTCCTACACTAATTTTGATATAGAAAGGGAGCTCCACCCCCCCCCCCCCCCGAATCTGGCAACCAACACAAACGCATATATGCAGGCACACAGGTGGGTTTCAGCAGCAAATGTAGTGAATATAGCCATCAAAGGATTGGTAGCATGAGTGATACACTCAACGCATAACCATGAGGTTAGCAGGAAGCTTTAGTATTATTACTATGGGGAAAGTAACTATTAGATATAAAAGATTTAGCAGGAGAGGCATAGTGAGAGTCGAATTATTGATTTTTAAAAAAATCCTGCATTAGCGTTACCAATGGTACTTGGTGGGGGAGTCAAACCTGATTATAAAGTCAGAGAGTGGAAAAGAGTATAAATTGAAATGTAAAATAAGCAATAAGCAAAATGGGCAAAGGTAGAAAATCAGTGAATCATTACACTTTGTACTTGTCTCACCAGAAGCATGTGGTGGGAGTCAAACCAGAGTATGAAGCATATATAATAATGAAGTGTGGAAAAGAACAGAAATTGAAATGTAAGAGAGCCAGCACTTGTTTTTTATGGTCCCTTTTTGGTTTAAAACTTTAGTAGAAAGATTGAAAAAAGAAATAAGTGTTTTTTATTATTGGTTTATGATTTACAGAACCAGTTTCCTGATGAAGGGTTTTACCTGAAACGTTCATGTATCTTAACTGGAAGGCATATAATTAAATGAATGAACACTACAGAAGTTGTAGTTTATTTATTTAGGGTGAGTGGGTCAGTCTGTCCAGTATCATTTTTTGTGATTTAGCACCAGCCTATACTGGCAGTTACTGACCTCTCCCCAGGAACACATACTAACATATGTTTGTTTAAACATTTTTTTTTTTGAGGTGATTGGCTGTACTGCACAAGTCTTTTCTTTGATATTTCATACTCCCTAAAGAACTGTTGTTTGTACAGTGGGAGGGGCTACTTATCGAAAAAGAGTAGGGGAATTTCCCCGGTGTCCTAGCCAAATTTCCCTCATTCACTAAAAATACCACCAACAGCTTAATATGGTTCAAGGTCAGTTGGCATTCATCTGTAACCCCCTCCCCCGGGTTGTGCCTGAAAATAGGAAGGATTTGTATAGTGCACTTACCTGGTCAACAAAAACTAAATTAATTTGGGGGTTAGGTGGGAAAGGGGATCAGATGGAGTGCAGCACATGGGTAGGGGATATAAAAGAAATGCATATGAGTTGTTTTTTAAGTTTTTTACAACTCCTTCTAAGAGAGTTTACAACTCTTTTCAACCAACACAAATATAAATATGTAAGGTTAAACGGTAATACTTATTCCACAACCTCCTAATCATTTGTTGACCATACCTTAAATATATAGTACTTACTCCACATTGTCACTCACTAGTACTTTCTGCATGAAATCTACTTATTTCTCTATTTAGTGCTCCCCCCAGCTCCCGCCAGCCTGGTATCACCCACTAATCACAGGCTTTCCAATTCATTTCAATATTCATTCCTGCTGTTGATTCTAAGGTATTTAGATTGCATATCCACTTCATTTCTACCATGTGTAACCTCCTTTTACAGTCCCCACCCCTCTCTGGTGGAGGGATTATTTCTAATCCTCAAAAACATGGGGATGGTCCATTGTGTCCCGCACTATTAAAATGTGGGGCAACAGGAGACATTTCATCACATCTCCTGATATCCTCCTTGTGATTCTGAATCTTAGTTTTTACAGCTTGGCTTGTTTGTCCAACATATAAATGGTTGCAAGGGCATTGCAGAATATACGTAGACAACCCCTTGTGTGGTACAATCTATATGTTGCTTAATATAGCATTTGTATCCAGTATGAGGGTGTTGAAAATACTTCTCCCTATTAGTGTGACTAAATACAGATCATCTACCATATGACGTCATTCCTGGCTGTAGTGGTCCTAGTAATAGTTGTCCCTTCTGTTTATTCGACTTCTTAAATTGTGATCTTACTAGTTTATCTTTTAAATTGTCCACTTCTTTTGCTATCAGTCTTCCCTGTAGACTCCTTATACATGGGTTGTCTGCTGCCACTAAGTGCTGGTGTTTATTTATTATGCTCCTAATTTAGGGAAGTTTGTGATTGTACTGTATTACTAGAACTACGCTATCCTGTGTTCCAGTGGGTACCTTCTCAACCAGAACGTCTGCTCCCTTTTTTAGTTTTGCTTTGTATGTTGCTTTCTTTAATGTCCATTGGAATACGCCCTATTCCTGAACCTCATGATCATATCCCTTACCTGCGTTTTCAGTTTTGATAGGGTACTGCAATTTCTTGTTACCCTAATCAATTGTGCATAGGGTATTCTTTTTTCAGTTTTGGTTCATGATGCCTATTTGAGTGCAGTATAATGTTTCTGTCAGTTTCTGATAGAGTGAGGGTTGAATTGTACCATCATCCACTTGTATCACTAAATCTAAATACGGTATCTCTTGCTTATTGGACTGCAGTGTAAAGTTTAAGTTGGCATCCCAGCTATTTAGTTCTGTATGGAATTTCTGTAATTCTTGTTCTGAGCCTCTCCATATACAAAATATGTCATCTATGTATCATAGCCATATGTTTATGTATCCATAAAAATGATTCTGCGTAGGATGTACTACAAAACTAGTTTCAAACTCATACATATATGAGTTGGCATACGCTGGGGCCATCATACTCCCAATTACTGTCCCTCCAGTTTGCCGATAATACTTCCCATCAAACTTGAAATAGTTGTTCCTTAAAATATCTTCTGCTAGCTCCTGAAGCAATCTCATTTTTGGTTTAGCTTCTGGTCCCCTCCTGTCCAACATTTTACCCATAAAGGCAACAACATGAGGGACAAGGTTCCTTTTCAGAAGAGAGTACTACTACACAGGGGCCACAGGTTACCTGAGCCTCTACAGATTCGGAGGACCCCAGATATCAAAGGAGATATGATTTGAGGAGTATTGGATGACAAAGATCCTGCAGGGACAGTTATACAAACCAGAGAGGAGAAGGGGTGGAAGAGATGGAACAGGAGGCAAAGGAAGAGTTGGGGGTTACAGGGGATGCCAGAGAGGCAGAGAGTAGTGTTCAACCTTAGTGGCAGGGGGCTGACATAAATAGAAGAGCAAGCATTAAAGAAAAGTTTATCATATTCACATACTAGGTATTTTGACACTTTCCATCTCACAGTTGACCTACAGAAATTTTACGCAAAATTGAGACTAGCAGATTGGTTCAGTGATAAACCATCAGAACCAATTACAAAAAAGCAACAATTACAACATGCATTGGGAACAAAATTCAGTTAACCCCCAAAGAAAAGGATGTGGTCGAAACCTACATTAAGGTAGTTAAGAAAATGATAAAGGAAATTACAGATAAATAGGTATTGATACCAAAATACAATAACCAGGCAAGACCTGACTGAGAGACCTTAAAGAACTGGAGGATGATAAAACAGTGGTTATTAAACCTGCTGACAAGGGTGGAGGCATATGAACATATGAAAGTACCAGCAGATACAAGCCAAGCAGTCTATCACGTCTGCTCAATTCTGTAGCTCACAGCTTTGACTACTGCTGTTGCTCTCCCATCCCATGACCAACCCTTCATTTGCCCCGGCTCCTTCCCTCTCCCTGCTCAACTTCCTCCCCCCACTAGTATCTTACCCCTGACCCTATCCCACCCTTTCTTAAGCTCACCACTGATTTTGGAGACAACACCACTACTGCTTTGTTTGAGTTTATGGGTCATATCCACAACTCCCTAGATCAGGGTGCCCTTGTTGGTGCATTTTTTAGCTATCTAACAAAAACATTTGATACAGTTAATCATGTCCATCTGCTTAAACAATTGGAGTCCATTGGGCTTGCATGTGACACTGTTGCTTGGTTTGAGAGCTCCCATTCAAACCGCTCACAGCGAGTGAAGATTGCTGACATCCTATCTACTAGCAGACCTTTCCAATCTCGTGTCCCCCAAAGATCTATATTGGGTCCATTATTATTCAGTCTATTTCAAAACCAGCTCCCATACTCCAGTCAGTGCCAAATTCTGCTTGATGTGGACAATGCAGTCCTGTTCATGAGTGATCATGACTCAAAGCAACCTCTCCAGATGAGTTTTTCAAAGGTAGAAAGCTTGTTCAGTGAGCAAAAATTCATCTTGAACTATAATAAAACAAAAACAATGTTGAACTCTAGCTCCCACAATATACATTGTACTTAACCTCTTAACATCAAAAATAAGGTTGGGACACCTTTGAAACTAGTCTTGCACTTTAAATACTTAGGAGTAACAGCTGACAGTGCTTTGACTTATGTCTACCACATAGACAATACAGCTAAGGCAGTTAATAGGCACATAGGTCTTCTATACAGACATAAAAATAGTCTGACCATGGAGGCTCTCACTCTAGCTATCCTTAGTTTGGTGGTCTCGCTAATAGATTATGGTCTAATAATCTATGGCTCCTCAACTGTCACAGCAGTCTGCAAGATTATAGTGGCACTAAACAAAGCCTGCCACCTTGCAACTGGTTCGGCAAGATTCGAACATACATGTGCCTTGTATGTTAAGACAGACTGGCTGCAATTTAAGGCTCAAATTCCAAATCTGCCTGATGGCTAAAAAAATGTCTAGGCCTGGTGCCCTCTGGGATACAGAAGCTACTCACCCTACATGATAATAAGTGCTGCAGAGATGAACTCATGCTTCCTATTGTCAAGGATACCACTTACCTCCAGGAAGGTCACCAAACTATCTTTAAAGATAGTCTCCATTAGCTTTCACACAATGGACATAAGGCTGACTGGCCTGTAATTTCCTGGTTTGTCCTTGGGACCACTTTTGTGGAGGGGTACCACATGTGCTGTTCTCCAGTCCTGAGGCACACACCAGTCTACAGGGAGATATTGAACAAGTTTGCTAGTGGTGCTACCAGAACTTCAGCTACTGTAGCTCCCTCAGGACTCTAGGATGCAGCCCATCTGGTCCAGGTGCCTTGTCAATCCTCAAGGCCCTCAGTCCTTCCAGCACCCTGTTCACTGGGATATCCTCATCCACTATCCCCTCCCCCTTTGCCTTTCTCCTGTGGGATGGGCCCATCTCTTTCCCTGGTAAATACTGAGCAGAAGTACACATTGTGTGTCTCTCCCTGCTCAGTCCTCTTCTCTGCCCACCATCCATCTTTCTTAATTCTGATGATTTGTTCCTTGCAACTCCTCCTCCTCCTCTCCCTGATATATTTAAAGAAGTCTTTTTCACATTCCTTTATCCCCTGTGCATTCCTCTGCTCCTTTGTAGCCTTTGGTATTCTAACAATCCCATTCACCTCCCTGGATTTAGTTGCATACTCCTCCCTGTCCTCTTCCCTGATGGATATTTTCCAACTTTTGAAGGCTGACTTTTTCTCCCTCCCTCACACCATTCTGCAATTCTCTGACCAACCTGTTTTTTTGATCCCTGCCTTCCACTACCTGGAAGAACTCCTGACTTCTTACTGCCCCTCCCGCTCCCTCCGATCCTCTGGTGAGGGATTGCTAGAGATTCCCAGGGTAACCTTAAAAACATCCGGTGGAAGAACATTTGCCTTTATGGCTCCTACCCTGTGGAATTCTCTACCTTGCCAGATACGAAATAGCCTGACTGTGGAAGGCTGTAAAAAGCCCTAAAAACCTTCCTTTTTAATGAAGCATTTCATTAATGTAAATTATATTGATGCTGTTATATATAAAATGTTATTTATTATTGTGGTTTTAATGCTGCTTATGTAATTTTGTAAAGGCGCCCTGAGCTTGGAAAGGGCACCTTACAGAAATAAAATTTACTTACTTACTTCTTACTGCAGCTCTTTGTGCAGGAGTTTGTAACATCCACCTGGCCCGACCTCAAGATGGTCCATTTCATACCGGGTCATAATGTTGCACGCTTAATAGCGTACGGCATTATGGCAAAACCCGGACCTGTGCACTCACCGAGTTGGACCCCCCCAGAGTTGACAATCCTTAGTTGGGGGTCCAGGGGGCACAGCCCCCTGTAATGGGGGTGTGGGGGTGGAGCCTCCCACAGAACAAAGACATGATGCCTCATGGCATTAATCGTGCAGCGCAATAGTGCCATGCGGCATTATGTCTTGTGACATAATGACCACGTGTCAGTCCATTTCTAGATATTATCCATGTCTGGGCTGATGGAAGCTAAGTGCCCCTGGAGGATGTCAGCCTTCCCACTGAAGTCAGCCCTTCTGATGTCCACTACCCTGTTTTTTGTAGATGTCCCTTCCCTTCCCAGGTCCAGGGAAAACAACACTATATGGCGGTTGTTACCTGCTAGGGAGTCCTCCATTCCTACTTCCTGTACCAGGTCACTGTCTGCCAGCACAAGATCCAAAATGTTCCCCACCCTTGTTGGCTTCTCCATGATTTGTGATAGGAATGTATCGTGGAATGCTTTCAGAATGACATGTTCCCTGGTGTTTGCGGTAGACATGGTTTTCCAAATTCATCCCTGGCAGATTGAAATCACCGACCACCACAGTACCACCCCAGCTGCAGTGCTTCCATATTGGATCTGCCAATTCTCTGTCCATGTCCTCGACTGTGAGGGCAATCTATACACTACCTCAAGTCTAACTCTGCTGCTTTTACTGTTCTGTAATTGAACCCATACGGTTTCCACCATACCCCTTCCCCCCTCCTACATACATTGCCATCCCCCAACCCTTCCCTTTTGTCCTGTTCCTGTGGTAAATTCCATATCCTGGTACCATCAGGTCCCAGTCCTGGTGCTGGTTGGCTCATGTCTCGGTGATGGCAGCTATGTCCATCCCCCCATCTGTCATCAGTGTCTGAAACTCCAGTATTTTGTTTCCCAGGCTACTTGCATTTATTGAAACCACCCTCCAGCTGGAACCCTGGCCTTGGCCATTCCCCCCTTCTACTCCCTCCTATATGTGGATTTCCCAGCTTCCCCATTTTTCAAGCTTGGGGGGAGATGCATGGCCCCCCTTACTTTGTGGCTCTGTCTTTTGTCCCAGACCAAGCACCCCCCTACAGTTTAAATTAAAGTTGGATGCTATGTACTCAGTTTCTGCTTCAGGACACCTGAACCCTCCCTGCTCAAGTGGAGCCTATCCTTGACATAGAGTTCCTTGTTATCCCATGTTTTCCCCCAGCCCCCTACTAGCCCAAACTACATAGTCCCACACCATTCTGCCAGTCATTCATTGAATTCCTTGATTCTTTGTTTTCTGACTGTGCTTGCCTTTGGTACGAGTAGGACCTCTGAGAAAGTAACAGATTTCCTCTCATCACTGCATATCCTACCCAGTTCTCAGACTCTCTCCTGCACCACCTCTACACTGCTACTCTCCAGATCATTAGTGCCTAGGTGCAACACTATGTGAGGTTTCACCCCCTGTCTCCCTTCACACTTCACGACAAGCTGCTCCACTCTACCAGCCATCATACCTCACATGCAGTCCCCCAAATAGAACTCTTCCTGACCCCCTTACCACCATCTGATACCCTTTATTACTGAGTCCACCATAATAATAACTCTCCATCCCTCTCAGTTCTGACATCCATTTTCTCTTCCCTTGATCTGTCCCCATCTTATAGCTCATTCACCATTCGCTTGCCCATGACCCTCAATGCCCCTGATTCCTCCCTCCCATTGCTCTCCCATGAGGTTCTATGATTTTCTCCCCTAGTACTGTACTTCTGCTCCACTCCTTGCTTGCCCAGATTAGTGTTTCCTTTTCTAGCTCTGACTTCCCCATTACCACTACCACTGTTCTTTGGAGTGTGGGTGTTCTTCCCCATCTGCCCGCTAGGTTCCTTGACAATCCCCAACTGCTCCTTCTCCCCCTTACTGAAACTTCTACCCCTTCCTGAATCTTACCACCCCCCCTTGCCACAAGCATCCTGTGACTCCCCTGATCCATGCTCATCCCCTTCCTTTTGCTCCCTCCCTCTCCTATATCTTCCTTCCTTGGGCTATCTGCTGCTCCCTCCCTCCTGTCCATTCTCTACCCACCCCCTCCCCCCTCTAGTAACTGCTACTCCTCCCCCATCCTCACTCCCCTCCATCCTCTGCTGCTGTTTGGACTACTGATCTTGCTTCCTGCATCTCTGCTGTCTTTCCTGCCCTTTCTGCTACCCTCCCCCCTTCCCTGCGACTTCCCTACCCCCTTCTTCTACCCCAGACTAGAAAACACTGAGAACCTGTTCCTATACTCATTTCCTATTTCCCAAGCTACCCCAATTGCCCTTCCCTGTGACTTTCATCCCTGTTCTTCCCCTGTTTCTTCTTCCCTTGGTACTTCACTACTCTCCAATCATCGGCCCCTGTACTCAGCCAGCCCCGAGTAGCTGCTCCATTTGTCCTCTCTCCCTGATTACCTCTTTGATCACCTAATGCAATATCTGGGGAAGCCCTCTCCAGGTCCCATGGCACTTGGTGTTCTCCCAACCCCGTCCCCTTCTGTTCAGCTCCCTTCTCAGCCATCCAAGCTCCTTTCGAAGTTGCCCCATCTGCCTACACACTATACACCAACCTGCCCTCCATGCATTCCCCAAGATGATGGCTGCCCCACAACCATTACAACTTACCAACTGTCCCACTTCCCTCCCTGCTTGTTTGCCCATAAACCCTATCCAACTCCCTACCCTCCCATTGCCTGCTTACAGCCCAAATCCCTAGGATCACCCATCGTCACTGTTCTCTCTTCCAAGTACTAATCCAGCTCTGAACCCCTTTGCTACAAACAACTCTGCCCTCCCCTTTATAGTATCTACTCTCCTGACTCTTTCTCTACCTTCCCCAGCATCAGCAGGGGCCTACGGTCCTCACTGTGTATGCCTAGCAGATGCCACCTAGTCAGATGCCACACTTCTGCTGCTTGGCACACATGCTTTAGGGTCAGTCCTGCAAGGGGCTGCTTGGCCCCCCGGGAAGTAAAAGTGGACACCAGCCTCCCTACTGGCTCGGCCGGGTCATGTGGTCACCGCTTCCTCCCTCAGAGTCCCCACCTCTCCAGCCAGCCTCATCCTCTTAATCCCCCCATTTCAGCCCCAAACTGTATCAACACATTACCACAGCACAGCACTTTGTTACAAACTCAATTCCCCCAGCTTAATTAGTTAAAAGAATCAAGATTAACCTCCCTTCCATGCTCCATACTCCTCCATTCCTGCGATGGATGCAATGGCTAAAGAATACTAAAATGGCCACTTTTAACTCCTGGACACTGGCCTCCCTTCTGGCTTAGCTGGGTCACATGGTTGCCGCTTCTTCCTTCAGAGTCTCTCCCTTTCCAGCCTGCCCCATCCATCCAACCAGTCTATTTCAGCCCTAAACTGTATTAAAACATTACCACAGAAACATAGACTTTGATGGCAGATAAGAACCACTTGGCCCAGTCTGCCCATTTCTCTACCTATTGGAAAAGTTGCAGATCCTAGTTAACCAGCAGCCTACTTCTTCCTACCCACCATTAGAATTGCCATATGTCTGTTCCATGCATTCTTGAATTCCCCCACTATTTTTGACCGCACAACCTCCTCAGAAAGTCCGTTCCATGCATCCACCACCCTCTTCATGAAAAAAATACTTCCTAAGATTGCCTCTGAGCTGTCCCCCCTCTATCTTCAAATTGTGCCCCCTTGTTCTTACATATCTCTTTTTCTGAAAGATGCTACCCTCTTGGACTTTGTTGATTCCCTTGAGGTACTTGAAAGTTTGATCATGTGCCCCCCTTCCTTAAAGGTATACATATTAAGCTCTTTTAGTCTCTCTTCATATGGCTTCTGGCGCAGACCCTGCACCATTTTAGTTGCCATCCTCTGGACTGCATCCATCCTGTCTATATCCTAGCAGAGATGGATTCTCCAGAACTACACACAGTACTTGAGATGGGGTCTCACCAACTGTCTGTACAGAGGGATAACAACTTTCTGTTTTCTACTTGTGATGCCTCTCCCTATGCATCCCAGTATCCCCCCAGCCCTCCTTACTGTCTTCTCACATTGCTTGCCTACCTTTAGGTCATCTGATATGACCACCCCCAGGTCCATTTCCATTTTTGTTGTTGTTAGTACCTCCCCTCCCCATAGTGTACTCTTCCCTTGGGTTTTTGTTTCCCAGGTGCATCACTTTGCACTTCTTTGCATTAAATCTAAGCTGCCATACTTTTGACCATTCCTCTAACCTTGCCAAGTCCCTTCTCATCTTTTCTACCCCACTTGTGTATCAACCCTGTTGCAGATCTTTGTGTTGCCTGCAGAGAGGCATACTTTTCCTTCCAGTCCCTCGTCAATGTCACCTATAAAGACATTAAAGAAGACCAGTCCCACTACTGAACCCTGTGGTACCCCACTAGTAACCCGCTTTCTTCAGAGTGGGCTCCATTTACTATTACCCTCTGCGTCCTGTTGTCCAGCCAATTTTTTACCCAGGCTACCACCCTAGGGCCCACTCCCAGGCTGGCTAATTTGTTTATTAATCTTTTGTGTGGGACTGTGTCAAATGCCTTGCTAATGTCTAGGTAGGCCATGTCCACAGCCCCTCCCTGGTCTACTACTTTGACACACACTCAATGTCCTCAGCAGATTTGGTTAAAGGAATCAAGATTCACCTCCCTCCCATGCTCTGTCCTCTTCCATTCCTGCAGCAGAGGCATTGTCCTTTGGAATTTTGCAGATTACAAGACAGAATGTTTAAGGCAATTGACTAATGGGGAGAGATATTCGAAGTTGGATAGGGATCCCATGGTGGAAATTATACAAGATATAGAAGATCTTCGGGGTCAAGGGGTCGAGATGGGATGGTGTTCGGAGGAAGAAAAATACATGCTCCAGGCCTGACCATGTGATGCAAGGTACCAGGTAGACACTCCTCTGCATAGCTCCAGCCTCCTGACTCCTTAAAAGTGTTTTTTGGAGTGTTTACTTTGCCTTAAACACTATAATTTCAGGTTCTACTGCCTCCCTATCAGTTGGTGCTCTTGCTGGGCAAATTCAAAAAAGAATGGAGGTGTATATGAAGAAGGCGCCACAAAAACACACCCCACCAGTTACCCCAGAGAAGGCCCTGAAGAAATCACAGGCCTCGAGTGGAGCCGAGAAGCCAGAGGTTACGAACCAGGGCACAGACCAGGAACCGCTCACGTTAAGCAGATTCCTTAAAGAATTTAAGCCATTTCAGGAAGAGATAAAAGAAATGGCATCAGAGATTAAATCACTAACTAGAAAACTGGAAGCGGTTACGGTCTGTCTCTGCTACAGATAACACAGCCAGGATCTCCTCTTTGGAGAAACAAGTAGAAAGGTTTGATCCTGGGATGGCAGCTATGCGGCAGAAACTGGCATGGTTTGAAGCTAAACTTGAAGACCTTGAAGGTCATAGCCGGAGAAATAATGTTGTGATCCTTGGGCTGCCGGAGGGAGAGGAAGGCCAGAATGCCATAGCATTCACCCAGAAGTTGGTGGAGAAGATCGCTGGCCCCTCACCCTTTGGGGCTAAGTACATAATCGAGAGAGCCCACAGATCCCTAAGGCCGAAGCCTCCTCCTGGAGCAACACCTCGCCCTATAATATGTCGATTCTTAAATTTTCTGGAGTGGCAAGACTTCTTGTATAAAGTCAGAGAACTCCAGGAAGTCTTATGGGAGCAAGTCAAGCTCAGGATAGCGCAAGATTTACCAGGCCCTGTCCATCTGAAACGCTCTGCATTTCACCCAGTAGTCTCCAAGATTATTGTTGCTCGTCTTAAATTTCACATGGGGTACCCGGCCAGGTCACAGGTACAAGTGGCCAGCTCCTGGGCCTCTTACGAGAATCCTGAGGCTGAGTTTGCTGGCTTAAAGATGTCTCTGCCTGATCTCTTCAGGGATACATGAGAGGCCATTTAATACTTAAATGGAAGAGCTTCGGTCTGAATTGTGTTGGCTGTCACTTGAAGGACTCCTCGGGGATGAGCACACTTAAATAAATGTTGGACTCCTACCTAAGCCCAGTTAGAGGGCTGAAGGGACACTATTTCTTTAGTGTTAATTAGATTGTGAAGGGTTGTTTATGTTTGTTTTGTCTGGGACTGTTGCCTCACTGAAACAGACTGTTTAATTTTATTGTTCTCCGGTTTTGGGGAGAGTAACTTCGGCAATAGCCCTACCTAGTACCCCCCTAACAGGTATGTGAGGGGGAATGGCTTTGTTAAGGCCTGAGGTTTATACCTCACATGGTATCAATACCTACAATTTGGGGGGACATTAAGAGGGTGCGTTGACATCTTCTTATCATAGCACATTGCCATGCGCTTCTGCACCGGTAACACTAGAGGGAGCTCGAGACTCTTGTAATGGGGGCTAGAAGTTCTAATGATCAGGGATGTTTTGTTTTTTTTCTGGCGTGAGGGCATTACGATTAGAGGTGAGTGGCATGTCCTGCTTCCTTGGGGCAAGCGAGTCCTGTTGTGGATGCGGCCCACATGGCAGACCGGACACATCACTTTTGACCTGGCTTTATTATCACCCATTGAGCTGTGTTCCCTTCAACAGGCAGGGCACGAGAGTTAGGAAACTCTTGATCTTCCCAGTGCCTATGGCTTGCTAACACAGGGTCACTCCCATTGGTTCTCAGGGGTGGATCAGCTGGCGATGTTATTGTAATGCAAGTTACTCATCACCTTCTTGCTTTTATATAGGGGGCTTATAAAAACTTTTCTCGGGTTTATTTATTTATTTATTTGCTTTTGTTAACCGGGTAGGTCACACTAGACAGCCAAGTGCCTATTTTCAGGTGAGACCCGGAAGGGTTACAAACTGGGTTACAGAGAGTTTACATAGTATCATGAGAGAGGTTTACATCGAGATGCAGGATGAGTATAAACAGGGCAAGGAGCAATTGGGTGAGCAAACAGTAAGTTAAAAAAATTTACAGGGAGAGATTGAGTGAACAAACAGTAAGTCAAAAAAGTTTTACGTCAAGATACATGACAGCTTAACAGGGCTATCGTAGGGAGCTAACAACAAAATGGAGACAAAGTGGTACAGGATACGTACTGTGCAAAACAACAGAAGATACGGCACCCTGAGGGGTAGGTGCTCGAGGGGATTACAATATGAGATATACATACTCCAGAGTAGTTCAGTGCATAAAGGTAAGAAAACCCTTATGCCATCAGAAAATCATACAATGGAATACAAGTGCCAGCGGGTAGATGGGGAAGGGACCATAGCCACACCGGGGGGGTAGGACAGGTTCAGGTTAGACATGTGACAGTTCCAGGGCCAGGTACCAGAGGTAAAATAACATTAGGGGCGTAATGTTGGGGGGCTGGTGGAGAGAAGGAAACGGTATGTTGCTGAACGTCGTTAGTGACAGTGGGGTAGGGAGGACGGGCTTTAAAAGTAAACTCTTGGGTCTGTTAATGTTATGTCCTGTTTGGGTGTTATTTGGGGGGGGACAGTTCGGTATAGATGGGAGGGTTTGGGGTGGGAGAATGGCACAGCAGCTTTAGTGATACAGGGGTATCTGGACTACATTTGTAGTAATTGCCATACATTTATTCTGGACTCACATTTGCAGTATAGATGGCTAACAATATTAATTTAGCTACGTGGAGTGTGAAGGGGGTTAGAAAAAAATCTAAACAACTTCAGGTGCTTAAACACCTGAGCTTGCTGCGTGCTCAGATAAAGTTTTAGCAAGAATCTCATCTGCTAGACACTGAGGAACTGCAACTCAGGAGACAACATGTGGGACAGGTTTTCAATGCCTCAGGGTCTACTAACAGCTGTGGGGCCATGACGCTGGTTAATAGAGATGTCCCATTTATTCCCACCCAGGTTTTCAAGGACTCAGAGGGCAGGTACATCTTAGTTCAGGGTATTCTTTGGGCCATGCCACTATTGCTTGGCAGCATTTATGGGCCAAATGTGGATGATCCCACTTTTTTTTCGAAGCTGATTACCACAATTCTTCCCATACTCCCTATTCCCATTATCATGGGGGGGACTTTAACTTAGTTTCAGACCCTAACATAGACAGGTCAGGTAATGGGTCGAGGGGATTGTCCCCTGGGCAAAGGGCCCTTGCGGAATTGCTGGACGAATGCGGTCTGTGTGATGTCTGGCGAATCTTGCATCCCAGCTCCAGGGAATATACTTTTAGTTCGCCAGTACACGGAACGCAGTCTCACATTGATTATCTATTAGTCTCTCGTGAGCTCTTACTGGGTGTGTTGTCCACCTCGATCCAACCGGGTCCCGTATCGGATCACTCTCTGGTGTTGTGCAACCTGGCTTTCCTTAATATTCCCGAGAAAGAGACCAGATGAAAACTAAATGAACAGTTATTGAAAGGTGAGAAGTATTGTGGACTGGTGAAGGACCAGAGTGACTTCTTTTTTTTCTACCAACCCAATAGAAAGTACTAAGCCGGACATTTCATGGGGAGCCTTTAAGGCCTATATAAGGGGCATTCTCATTAGTTTAGCTACAAAGAGGAAGAGGACACAGAAAGTAGAGTTATTGTCATTACTGTCTCAAATATGGCAATTAGAAGCTAAACAACCAAATAACATTTCTCAGGAGGAGAAATGGAAATTATTAATAATTAAGGATAGATATTTAGGATTATTAAGGGAGAAAGCAGACTTGGCTATCATCCGTACTAAAGCCAGTTTCACGGATCAAGGAGAAAAAGCGTGACGCTTGCTTGCTTTACGCCTAAAGCAGCAAGAGTCTGCAAGATTTATACCTCCAATTAGGGCACAGGCAGATGAGACGCTGAGGGTATCCCCCTCAGAGATAGTGCCGGAATTTGCTATATATTACGAGCAGTTATATAAGGATATGGATAGTTCTCCTTCTATAGAAGAGTTGGAGCTGTACCCCAGAGAGGCTCACCTTCCTTCCTTGTCAAACCCCCAAAAAACTTTCATATCCTCTCCTTTATCGCAGGAGGAAATTTTGGCTGTTATAATGGCCCTGCCCTCGGATAAAGTTCTGGGACTGGATGGGTTTTCCGCTTTATTTTATAATGTTTTCAGAGAACAGTTACTGCCTGTGTTACACTGTCTCTACCTCTACATTCTCTCTGGGAGGGTAGTAGACACTCACTTGTTTGAAGCCCTGATAGTCCTATTACCCAAACCGGATAAGGATCCAGAATCAGTTCAGAGCTACAGGCCAATATCCCTGTTGAATCAGGATGTCAAAATTCTTTCTAAGATATTGGTGGATAGACTAACCCTGGTCCTCCATGACCTGATTGGTATGTCTCAGGTCAGGTTTATGAGGGGACGCTCATCCTCAGATCATCTGCACACCCTCTCGCACATCTTCTCGGAATCCAGGGATACTACCTTTCCCACGGGACTGGTCTCCCTGGACGCCGAGAAGGCATTCGACTGGGTAAACTGGAATTTTTTATTTCAAGTTCTTAGTGCATTTGAATTTCCCTCCATGTTCATAGACTGGATCAGGGTGCTATATCGGTCTCCCTCTGCGAGGATTTCAGGTAATGGGGCCTATTCTAAATCTTTCTGGTTACATTTAGGTACGAGACAGGGATGCCCCCTTTCCCCCTTACTTTTTAATCTTTATTTGGAACCCCTTATTCAAAATATTCTTAACAATATGGGAATACAAGGTATTCCCATCAGGAACAAAGTGGTGAAGATAACAGCATATGCTGATGATCTCCTCCTACATTTGGCCCACCTGGTAACATCTTTTCCGAACATGTTAAGAGAGACTACTAAATTTAGTAGTTTTTCGAATTATAACCTAAACGCTAACAAGACGTCCTTTTTTCCTCTTAACCATAAGGTTTTCAAGACAGACATTGTCCCTTTGGGACTGTGTTGGTCATCCCGGGTTATTAAATATCTAGGTATAATGTTACCGTGTAAAACTTCCCTATGGTTTAAAGAAAATTTAGAGCCTCTTTCTCATATGATTATACAGGATCTAGAGAGATGGGACAAGCTTCCGATCTCATTATGGGGCCGTATCAGCATAATTAAGATGAATGTATTCCCCCATCTCTTTTACCCCTTGTCACATCTTAATTCATTTGTCCCTTTATCCTGGTTTCAGAAAATGCATAAACTTTTTACTAAGTTCATCTGGTTTAATAAGCACTCCAGGTTGGTGCACCACAAGTTAGCTGCCCCTAAAAATGAGGGTGGGCTACAGAGTCCTCATTTGGCAATTTATTACTGGGCTAGTCACCTTGCTAAGTACCTGAAATGGGTAAGACCAGGACCAGAAAACCTGAGACCGTTTGGCTTAACATTGAATTAGACTTTATCCAGGCTATGAACATGGACCCCTCGACCGTGCTGTTTGTTAAAGTCTCTCACTTGCAGAATGGTAATGAATGTCCCACTATCATGACTTCAGTAAAAGTTCACTTGCAACTGTGTTCTTTCCTGAGATACAACCCGAGTAATGACCTGTCTCAATCTATCTGGAATTCTCCGGCCTTTACCATAAATAAGCAAAAAGTTTCTCATACATGGTTGCCTCAGTTAGGCGAGAGGATAGTCTCCTCATTTCTGGACGAGTCCGGGGTTTGGCTTCCATTCACCGAGATTATCAATAAGTTCAATATTCCGGTTTCTCAGGTATTCAGGGTCATTCAACTGAAGCATTTGTTAATTACAGTTTTTGGTACCGTCCCTCCCCGCCCATCAGCTTTTGCATTGGTACCTGAGCTTTCCTCTCTTCTCGAATCCTCAGGTGTGATCTCTAAGATATATCAAGTACTGTACCAATGGCGATTTGGGAGTAGTACTGGCCCTACCAGTTTTTGGAACCCATTTTTTCCCCAATATACATTTAACTGGTTGGCTCTCTGGATGTACTGTAGTAAATATGTGTCCCAAGATAGATTACGCCTTATGCAATTTCACATTTTGCACAATTTGTACTATACTCCAGTCAAACTGGTGAAATGGGGCCTCTTCGATACAGATAGGTGCACTAGGTATTCCCAGGAAGCAGGGTCGCTTTTTCACATATTCTGGTCGTGCCCCAGGATGGCTTCATAATGGGATCTAATTAAATCAACCTGAACCCTTTATTGGGATTACAGGACTGTTTCACACCTGACATCTGTCTCCTGGGAGACTTATCTTCCATTAAGGTCAAAATCCTGAGATTTCATATATCTATGATCGCACTCTCTGTTAAAAAAATTATTCTCAGGCTTTGGAAAGAAGGGACTTGTCCAACATACCAGGAATGGACCCATGAGATCCTAGCAAATCTTAACACAGAGAAGGCTATTGCAAGCCTCCATAACAGGTTACACAGGTATAAGCATATTTGGGATCCCCTTCACACTTTAATTACTTCTGCTAGGGTATAAAGTGCAATTGGTTATCTGTTACCTTAACTTGTTTTCAGTTAGAAACATAGAAACATAGACTTTGACAGCAGTTAAGGACTGCTTGGCCCATCTAGTCTTCCCATTTACCTACCTACAAGATAGGCTGCAGATCCTAGATAACCAACAGCCTATTTCTTCCTACCCCCCACAAGAATTGCCTTAAGTCTGTCCCATGCATTCTTGAATTCTCCCACTTTTAGACCCCACAACCTCCTCAGGAAGGCTGTTCCATGCATCCATTACCCTCTCTGTGAAATAATACTTCTCACATTGCCCCTGAACCGCCCCCATCTTTAAATTGAGTCCCTTGTTCTTGCATGTCTTTTTCTGAAAGACTACCTCTTGGACTTTGTTGATTCCACTGAGGTACTAAAAGTTTCTATCATGTCACCCCTCTCCCTTCTTTCCTCAAGGGTATACATATTAAGCTCCTTTAGTCTCTCCACATATGGCTTCTCTTGCAGACGCTGCACCATTTTAGTTGCCCTCCTCTGGACTGCCTCTATCCTGTCTATGTCCTTGCGGAGATGGGGTCTCCAGCACTGGACGCAGTACTCCAGATGGGGTCTCACCAACTGTCTGTACAGAGGGATAACAACTTCCTGTTTTCTGCTGCTGATGCCTCTCTCTATGCATCCCAGTATACCTCCTCCTCCCTACTGTCTTTCACATTGCTTGCTAACCTTCAGGTCATCTGATATGATTACCCCGGTCCCTTTCCTTTTTGTTGTTGTTACTCCCCCCCATTGTGTATTCTTCCCTGGTTCTTGCTTCCCAGGTGCATTATTTTGCACTTCTTTGCATTGAATCCTAGCTGCCATACTTCTGACCATTCCTCCAACCTTGCTAGTCCCTTCTCATCCTTTCCACGCCTCCTGTGTATCAACCCTGTTGCAGATCTTTGTGTCATCTGCAAAGAGGCATGCTTTTCCTTCCAGTCCTCTACAATGTCACTTATGAAGACATTAAAAGGACTGGACCCAATACTGAACCCTGCAGTACACCACTAGTAATCCTCTTCTTCAGAGTGGACTCATTTACAATTACCTTCTGTGTCCTGTTGTTCAGCCAATGTTTTACCAGGCTACCACCCTGGGACCCACCCCAGGCTGGTTAATTTGACTATTAGTCTTTTGTGTGGGACTGTGTCAAATGCCTTGCTAAAGTCTAGGTAGGCCATCTCCACAGCCCCTGCCTGGTCTACTACTTTGGTCACCCAGTCAAAGAAATCTATTAGATTCATCTGACATAACCTTTCCGCTGTGAACTCATGCTGCCTTGGGTCCTGTGCCCCACTGGCCTCTAGGTACTCAACTATTCTTTCCTTCAGAAGTGACTCCATCACTTTCCCTACCACAGAGGTCAAACTAACAGGTCTGTAGTTCCCTGCCTCTGTCTTGGTCCCACTTTTGTGAAGGGGAATCATGTCTGCCTTCCTCCAGTCCTCAGGTACCACACCATCCTCCCATGATTTATTAAAAGGACTAGCCAATGGTTTCACTAGTTCCCCCTTAATTCTTTTAGAATTCTAGGGTAAATTCCATCAGGCCCCATTGCTTTGTCCACCTTCAGTTTTAGGAGTTCTTGCAGAACCCTTTCTTCTGTGAAAGGGCTGGGATCGACCCCCCTCCCATCAAGAATGCTTCTGTTAATAGGATTAGGCACTTCCCCCTACTGTTTGGTGGATACTGAGCAGAAATATTCATTCAGTATCCCTGCTTTTTCACTGTCCCCCTCTGCCCACCCACCGTTCATTCTATTCAGCCTCACTAGCCCTCCCTTTGTCTTTCTACACTCGCTGATGTACCTATAAAAGGTTTTATCCCCCTTCTTAACCGAGTTGGCTATCTTTTCCTCAGTTTGGGCCTTTGCTATTCTGATTTCCTCCCTCGCTTCTTCTACCTTAACTGGTACAGCTCTCTGTCCTGCTCCTTCTGTGTTTCCTTACGTCGCCCAGAATGCTATCTTTTCTTCCTGACTTTCACAGCCATCTCTTTTGAGAACCATAGTGGCTTTTTCTTTCATTTTGATTTGTTTATTTGCTTCACACAAAGGCTTGTTGCCTCTGTGATGGCAGTTTTGATGATTCCCCATTGTTGCTCTACACCTCCTTCTAGCCTGTTTGCTAGTGCTTTTCTGAGGCACTCTCCCATCTTGCCAAAGTCAGCCCTCCTGAAGTCCAGTACCCTCACTTTTGTATGGCTTGACTCTGTAGCTGAGTTTAATGTGAATGACACTGTTTGATGGTCACTTGTTCCCAAATGGCAACCCACTTCTAGATCTGAGATCCTCTCACTGCCCCTGTTTGAGAGTATGAGGACTAAGATTGCTCCCTCATGAGTGGGTTCCGAAACTAGCTGTCTGAGGCCTGCCACCTGTTGGGCATCAAGAATGGCCCTACTCTTGGATGTGGCTGCAGCAAATGTGCTCCTGTTAACATCTGGCATATTCAGGTCTCCCATCAACAGTACCTCCCCTTTCTCTGCCATTCTAAGAATGCCTTCTATCATATCCTTGTCAGTTCCTTCCCCCTGAGATGGGGGTCTGTACCTAACCCTATGTGGATTGTGGTGCCTTTCCAGTCTCCAAGGTGACCAGCAGTGTCTCCTCTCCTCCCTGTTTACTCTTTGTTCAGTTGCTTTTATCCCTTCCTTTACATAGAGAGCTACTCCTCCCTCTTCTCCTGCCTGTCTCTCCTAGGTTATGTACCCTGGTATGTTAACATCCCAGTAATCGTTCTCTGTGTACCATGTTTCTGTGACCGCTACGATATCCAAGCATCCTTCTTCCATCAAGGCCAACAGCTCAGGGAGCTTGTTGCCCAGACTATGGGAATTGGTACTCATTACCCACCATTTCCTGATGGTCTTACTCCTTTTTGCCCCATCCCTGTCCTTCTTTCCTTTGTCACTTTCTCCATTTACCCCATCCCTTCTCCCTATCGCCACCTCTATGTTGGTGTTTACCACACTTACTACCAAGATTTTTTGGGGGGGCTAGGATTTCCCCTCTCCTTTCCAGTGCCTCCCCCCTTGGCTAGTTTAAATGCTTGCCAATGAAGCATTTAAACCTATCACCTAGGATCCTGGTTCCCCTCCTGGACAGATGCAGTCCATCATGCCAGTATAGGCTTGCATCACTCCAGGTGGACCTCCAGTCCTCAATGAAGCAAATCCCTGAGCTCCACACCAGTTTTTCAACCACTGATTGAATCCCATGGTGCGGAACACCCTAGTCTCTCCTACGCCATAGATGGGCAGCACCTCCAAGAAGGTTACCGTGCGTGCTACTTGTCTAAGGCCCTTCCCCAATTCCACAAACTCTTCCTGCACTTCTCTAATCCCTTTCTTAGCCAGGTCATTTGTCCCTAGGTGGACAATGACATCCAGCTCCCTCCCCTGTGCAGCTGCTCCGGCAATCCTGAGGATTCACCTGTCCTTCCAAGCCATGGCACCAGGCAGGCACCTTACTTCCTCTCCCCTTCCTCCCCAGTTCTACCTTCCTAACAATGAAGTCCCCACCAGGAGTTGTTTCTCCCCTGCTGTGTCCCCTGCCACCTCCTGAGGGTCTCCTTGTGGAGGTTCCAGCATCCTCCTTGGTCTCCACTGTGGTGCCTCATAGAGGAACCACACTTGCCAGAATGGCATAGAAATTGTGGAGAGGTACAACTGAGGGATGCACCCTGTTCCACCACCCCTCACTCTCCCTGAGCCCACTGTGGTCCAACCGCTCCTCTTTCTTGGCAACCTCTGAGGCAACAACAGTGGCACTGGTGTTCCCTGGATGGAAGAGGAGGTCCCACAAATCCTGGCCAACTCAGCCTGGAGATGAGCAACCTCCTCCCTCAGCCCAGAAAGATGCCTGCAGATGGAAAAACACCGCATCCTCCAGAACATCTCCCGGAAGACTGCTGCTCCACAGCCACTGCACTGCACCACTCCCATCATGTCTTATTTCTGTCCCCTTAACTGTTTGCAATACTTACTCTTTCATCTGTTTTTTTCCTCTCTCTCCTTAATTACTGCCTGTGTGCCCTTTAAGCTCCTGATTGTCCTGTTCTGAGACAAGAATATCCTATATTTCTCAGTAGACCCCTTACTTCCTCAGAGGCAGACCTCCAGCAGCTAGAGGGTGCCGAAGAGCTACTTTTGCCCTTCTAGGATGGTGGATCTTTGGTGGGTCTATGATCACCCACTCCTGCTCCCACAGGAAGTTCCAGTTGTCAGTCAAATCCTGTGCCTATAAAAGTAGAACTAGCTTTGGGTGGGAGGGGTGGAGGGAGGGAAGGAGGGCAATATAGTCCCAGTAGAGAAGTCCAGTCACACAGCAGTCCTTTCTCCTGGTGTCTTCTGCCAGCTTACTAGCAGAATCTTTCTAAGGCAGTCTTTAAATGTAGCTTCCTTCTAGCTAAGCCACTCCCCTACATACTAGATCTTTCTACAAGTAATTTAAACCTCACAGCTATCAAGTCCTTTCAGTCACCTGAGATTTACACCTAGATAACTGTTCAGATAGCCATTCAGTTCAGTTAACTCAGACAAACACACACTTTTTTTGTTTTGTTTGTTAGTTTTTTTACCCTAAATTAAAGGTCCAAGTACAAGAGTTCTACTTCTTTAGTCCCAGCAGAGAAGTCCAGTCACACAGCAGTCCTTTCTCCTGGTGTCTTCTGCCAAGCTACTAGCAGAATCTTTCTAAGGCAGTCTTTAAATGTAGCTTCCTTCTAGCTAAGCCACTCCTCCTACTTACTAGATCTTTCTACAAGTAATTTAAACCTCACAGCTATCAAGACTTTTCAATCACCTGAGATTTACACCTAGATAACTGTTCAGATAACCATTCAGTTCAGTTAACTCAGACAAACACACACTTTTTTTGTTTTGTTTGTTAGTTTTTTTACCCTAAATTAAAGGTCCAAGTACAAGAGTTCTACTTCTTTAGTCCCAGCAGAGAAGTCCAGTCACACAGCAGTCCTTTCTCCTGGTGTCTTCTGCCAAGCTACTAGCAGAATCTTTCTAAAGCAGTCTTTAAATGTAGCTTCCTTCTAGCTAAGCCACTCCCCCTACTTACTAGATCTTTCTACAAGTAATTTAAACCTCACAGCTATTGAGTCCTTTCAATCACCTGAGATTTACACCTAGATAACTGTTTGGATAACCATTCAGTTCAGTTAACTTAGACAAACACACACTTTTTCTTTGTTTTGTTTGTTAGTTTTTTTACCCTAAATTAAAGGTCCAAGTACAAGAGTTCTACTTCTTTAGTCCCAGCAGAGAAGTCCAGTCACACAGCAGTCCTTTCTCCTGGTGTCTTCTGCCAAGCTACTAGCAGAATCTTTCTAAGGCAGTCTTTAAATGTAGCTTCCTTCTAGCTAAGCCACTCCCCCTACTTACTAGATCTTTCTACAAGTAATTTAAACCTCACAGCTATCAAGTCCTTTCAATCACCTGAGATTTACACCTAGATAACTGTTTGGATAACCATTCAGTTCAGTTAACTCAGACAAACACACACTTTTTCTTTGTTTTGTTTGTTAGTTTTTTTACCCTAAATTAAAGGTCCAAGTACAAGAGTTCTACTTCTTTAGTCCCAGCAGAGAAGTCCAGTCACACAGCAGTCCTTTCTCCTGGTGTCTTCTGCCAAGCTACTTATATGGATAGTTTGTTACTACAACATATGAAGGAACTGCTGTACCAGGGGGTAGTGGGGTTTGGGGGGCAGTTTTGGATTGTACTATAAACTTGCTGTTCATATTTGAATTACTGCCTCCTGTAGTGTGGAAAATGTGGTGAATAAAGTTTGAATTGAAAAATACATGCTCCAACAGGTTTTCCCAAGGGTGCCTCTATTTTATGTACTATCTAAGATTCATATGAACCCCTTGAAACCACCAGGTAGGACTACTATTCTGGGAGTGGACTCTATTTTAGAGCCCTTCTTGAACTATATTAATTTTCACATACTGTACAAATGCAGGTGAGCAAGATGGGAACCTGTGTGAGGGACTCAAGTCATATTACAGACATCATTGAAGATATAAATCAAAATAGGAGGACATGGGAAGATGTATGGCTAGTTACCTTTGATATTAAGGATTTGTATACTAGCTTTCAGCATGAAGAAGGCCTAGATGCATTATTGAAAGCACTGAGAGGAAGGGCAGACTTATATCCACCAAGTGAATTTCTGTACCATATGGCAGTGATAGTATTGTCCAAGAATTATTTTAAATTTGAGGAAGAATTCTATCTCCAGATCAGGGGATGGCAATGGGGAGCACCATGGCCCCCTTGCATTCTAATCTCTACATGTGGGACATTGAGCAAATGATTGTGTCGGAACTGACAGTAAACCCATTTTTGGGGAATATAGTGACATGGAAATAGTTTATTGATGACATGTTTATGATCTGGCAAGGAACAGAGACAGATCTGAATAGATTTTATGACTACCTTAATGCTAGAAATCCATATTTAATATTCACCATGACAGCTGACAAGGAGTGTATTCTGTTGTTAGAGTTGAAGATTTACAAAGGACACAATAGACTGGAAACAACAATGCACAGAAAGGAAACAGATAGGAACATGATACTGTACTTTAGAAGGTATTATGACCCAAAATGCAAGAAAATCATACAGAAATCCCAGATCATTAGAGCAAGGAGGAATTGTAGTGAGGAAGTGGAATGCACTAGGTTTGCAGCAGACATGAGCTCCAGATTTGTGGCTAGGAGATATAACATTTTCCTGGTTCATGAAATTGTACAGGAGCTATAACAGCAATTGAGGGATAGATATCTACAACAGCAACCAACATAGAAAACAGGAGAGTGAATCATTTTTTTCTACAGCTTACAGTCATGTAAGTGGGAAAATCGGCAAAATTATTACAGATAACTGGTATATAATACAAGCAGGGACGATGGGGGTTGCATGCTTCAGAAATCTAACACTATTCACTTCAAAGAAAAATCAAACCATTAAGGATACATTAGTGTATACTCAGCATTACACACCCAAACCTGAAACAAGACAATTGCTTTTGTGAACACTATCACATGGAAATTTTCCAATGTGGGAACACAAACAAAACGTTTTTCAAAGATCCCTACACCAAGAAATATCAGATAAAATATCACATAAATTGTAAAATGGATAATGTGGTTTATGTTCTGTGCTGCCCTGTGACAAACTTTATGTGGGGAAGACCACTGGGGAATTAAGGACTTGGATCAGCAAGCACAAAAGTGATATTTGCTTGAAAGACAAGAACTCCTCTGTGGCCAGACATTACAATGCAGTGGGACATTCAGACTCATCACACCATTTCTGGGGACTAGAGTATGTAAATGTACTTGCAAAAGGCGGAATGGATTGGGACACAGCACTGTGCAAAAGGGAAGTTTATTGGATAATCTCTTAGAACAGTTTTAACCTAAATATGGGATTATATGAAGATTGTGATTGGAACCTTTATTGGTAAGGTTCCTACATGGTTCATCATCTGCTCAAAGAGAATTGAAGAGTATTAAACTTTTAAGAGAACTATTATGGACACACTACTACTGCATTGGGTACTGATATTTTGTTTATAATTTGAAGTTACACATGTATAGAAACTTCCATGTAAGTACTAACTGATTGTTACTGATGGTTATACACTTCAACCGTATCTGGACCCTGATAACCTCTGGGGGGCTTTTGGAGGTATGATAAGCTTATTACTTAAAAAGTCAAAGAGTGATATCTAACTGTTTTATGAGGAGTGTAATACTTATGTAAAAAAAAAAAAAAAAAGAATTTTTAGGGAATTCATCCCTGGGTGGTGGGAAGGGGGCGAACCGCTGGTTGGGGCGTTTTCAGGCCAAGCAGCTCCACGGAACATCAAGATACTCCTGAGCCACTGAGACACACATCTGCAACCTCCTTCTTTTGGCAGCTCAGGCATACACTGTACATCGAAGGCAGTGTGACATCATTTATGATGTCAGGTTCCCCCCCACTGCAATGTGGTTATAACCAGACATGCGCGGAAAGCATTCACTCCTAACTACCATTGGGAGTCTGCTGGCTGTGTCACAGCAGTGGGATTGAGTAAGTACTTTTGCCATGAAAAGAAACTTTTTGTAGTCTTTTAATAATGAAGAGAACTAAGATGTGTAATCTTGTCTTCAAAGACTAAAAAGATGAACTGTGCAACATTAACTAACATTGAAAGAATGTGAGAAGTTTTGAGCCAGCTGCGACTAGGTTACATACCTGTATTAGGTGAGGTCACAGTATGCAGTATAATTAAAAATGAATAAATATGGGACCCGGTGGCACTGAGGGTTGAGGCCCTGGATGCCACATCTCACACCACGCCAGCGACTCAGGTTCGGGAATGAGCCCGGGCTGCTGGGGGTCAGCAGGGGGGAAAGAGATTGAACATCTGAAGGACTGCTGTCTCTTCTCTGGGCAGGGTTGGGGAGACAATTGCTCAAAGAGAGACCTCTGGCAGAGGCTGGAAGTTGCCAACAGTAGCATCATAGAGTATGCCAGAGGGGTGGAGCCATGGCAGTATGTTGCCTTGATAGCCGTGCTCCACAGGGGTGTAACCACACATGCAAAAATATCCCTCCTCCGCCGATAGGCAAAGGCACCTCCCTTCACAGTCCACACTCCCAGAAATGGACTTGGCCCCCTCCGCTGTTCCTCCCCCAGCCTGTTGTCTCAATACTTAAAGACAGAGCACCCTGGGTGGGGGAGACCCTTCCCTGGAGGGTAGACCTAGGGGTTCCTCAGAGCCAGAGAGGAGCTGATGGGGCAGCCGAGTCATGTAGGGAGGTAGAGACTGTGGTCCCAGGGGTCGCTGGAGAGAGTTTGGTGGCATGGCAGGGGCAAAAAATAGTGTTATAAAAAAAGAATGAATATATATAAATAGTTGGGATTATTACTGTTTTGGTGAATGATATAATATGTTATTTGTATGAGGAGGCTGGCAACTACAGGCCAGTCAGCGTGACCTCAGTGGTGGGGAAATCAATGGAGTCACTGCTAAAGGAAAGGATTGCGATAGTTCTTGAATCCAGTGGAGAACAGGGTCAACAGGGTAAAGCATGGATTCAAAGCAGGAAGGTCTTGTCAAACAAATCTGATAGATTTCTTTGACTGGGTTACCAGGGAGGTAGATAGGGAAGGGGCGGTGGATGCGGCCTACCTAGATTTCAGCAAGGCCTTTCACACCATCCCACAAAGGAGATTGATAAATAAGTTGTTCAGCCTGGGAGTGGGCCACAAGGTGGTAAACAGGGTCAGAAACTGGTTGAGTGACAGGACACAGAGGGTAGTGGTAAATGACATTCAATCCAAGGAGGGAGGGGAAGACCAGTGGAGTGCCATAGGGATCCATGGTGGGGTCAGTCTCCTTTAATGTCTTCATAAGTGACATTGCAGAGGGGCTGGAGGGGAAGGTATGCCTCTTTGCAGATGACACTAGGATCTGCAACAGGGTTGACATTCCAGGTGGGGGGGTGAGGTGAAAAAATGAGAAAGGAGCTAAACATGCTTGAGGTGTGGTGGAGAGTCACATACAAACAGAGGTAAGAAAGAATTGCCTCAGCTGGGACTTGAACCCAAGCCACCCTGAGTACCGTTCCGATTGCACTAACTAGCTGAACCACTGAGACACTGAAACCTGGGCAGTCCCTGAGCACATTGCTTTTTCTCAAATGCACAACCCAATGGCAACACAAATATTTACTTGTAACAATTACACAGGAGTGTGGTGTGCATATTTATGGAACACATACAAACAGAGGAGAGAAAGAAGTAAGTGCCTCAGAAGAGCCTTGAACCCAGGCTGCTTGGAATACCATTCTGATTGCACTAATCAGCTGCGCCACTGAGACAACTGGAACCTGGGCCGTCCCTGAGAATATTACTCTTTCTCAAATGCACAACCCAATGGAAGCACAAATATTTACTCATAACAATCACACAGGAGTGTGGTGTACATATTTATGGAACACATACAAACAGAGCGTGAGAATGAAGTAAGTGCCTAACTTGGACTTGAACCCAGGCCATCTGGAATACCATTCCGATTGCGCTAACCAGCTGCACCACTGAGACAACTGGAACCTGGGCCTTCCCTGAGCACATTGCTTTTTCTCAAACACACAACCCAATGGCAACACAAATACTTACTTGTAACAATCACACAGGTTCTAGTTGTCTGAGTGGCACAGCTGGTTAGCGCAATCAGAATGGTATTTCAGGTGGCCTGAGTTCAAGTCCCAGCTGAGGTACTTACTTCATTCTCACCTCTGTTCATATGTGTTCCATAAATATGCACACCACACTCCTGTGTGATTGTTACAAGTAAATATTTGTGTTGCCATTGGATTGTACATTTGAGAAAGAGTAATGTGCTCAGGGACAGCCCAGGTTCCAGTTGTCTCAGTGGTGCAGCTGGTTAGCGCAATCGGAACGGTATTCTGGGTGGCCTGGATTCAAGTCCCAGTTGAGGCACTTACTTCATTCTCACCTCTGTTTGTATGTGTTCCATAAATATGCACACCACACTCCTATGTGATTGTTATGAGTGGCCGAGAGTGTTGCAGCTATGATTCAATGCAAAGAAGTGCAAAATCATTCACTTGGGGCACAGAAATCCAACGGAGGAGTACAAGATGGGGGAGGGTACTGATGACCACAAGTCAAGAAAGGGCCCCCAGTGATCATATATGATGACCTAAAGGTAACCAAACAATGTGAGAAGGCTGTGGGGAAAGCCTTTGGGATGATAAGGTGCATAGGGAAAAGTATCATCAGCAGAAAAAAGGAGGTGGTTATGCCACTCTACAGATCACTTGTGAGACCTCATCTGGAGTAGTGTGTCCAGTTCTGGAGGCCACATCTGCTGAAGGACATAGACAAAATAGAGGCAGTCTAGAGAAGGGCAACAAAAATGGTGCAAGGACTGCACCAAAAGGCATATAAAGAAAGACCAGAGAACCTCAACATGTATTCCCCTGAGGAGAGTAGAGAGAGGCGGGATATGATAGAGACATTCAAGTACATCAGGGGTATAAACAAGGTACAGGAGGGTAGCATATTTCAGAAAAAAAAGTGTATAAGAACAAAGGGGGCTTGATATGAGGCTAGAGGGGGTAGGCTCAGGGGCAATGTGAGGAAGTACTTTTTAGCAGAAAGAGCAGTGGATGCTTGGAACAGCCTCCCTGTGGAGGTGGTGGGTGAAAAAATAGGTGAGTTCAAGGGATGGGATACATATAAGAGTACTCTAGCAATAGTGAACAGAGGATAAGCTGCCGATCAACTAGGGTCTGCTGTAATGCATAATGGTAGGGAAAAGGGGCAGACTAGCTGTGCCCATGGTCCTTACCTGCTGTCACCATCTGTGTATCTGTGACTTTGGTGGAAAATACCTCCAAAAAGCACCTGAAAATTGAATAATAATGAAACAGGAGATTGAGAAAATGAGGTAATTCTACAAAAGAAATATTTTACAAAATTTAAATCAATGAAGGATGAATTCAAAGGGAAATGATGTGCAACACAAAGGAACAGTGATTTGAATAAACTTGTCATGTTCCATGATAATAACTGGCTGAACTGTAAAAGTGGAGATGGATACCATAGTGATAAAATCCTTTTATAAGACAGAAGAGTTATCTTGAGTGGTGGAGGGGAGCACTTTATAGGAGTTTTGAAATCGATTCAATATAGATTATTAATTGCTGCTTTGTATGTATTTTTAAACAGTGAAACACAGTTGGGCCTGAGGAAGTGGTGATGAAAAGAAACTATTACCCCTATTGATATCTGAAGTGATATGATAAAAAAAGCATTTAAATGGACATATAGTGGAGTTCATCCAGCATTTCTTCAGATTGGATAGGTACATTTTGGATTACTCAGCGTTAATAGATATAAAGTGATATAACACTAGGGCAACCTGATCCAGTTTTTGAGTAAGACAGCTTTTTGACCCTGAGTTTAACTAAAGGAGCATGCCTGTTTATGATCCCTAATACCAACTGATTGAATATGTCAGTGGCTTCATGAATTGTCTTAGCTAAGTAGAACTGTTTCCAATTTATAGTGCTTAGATCAGCTTGAAAACTTGCTGCATGGAATCTAGTAAGCCTCCTCTTGATGGCAAATTTTGAGATAGACTTTATGTTTAACAGAGCCCCTGATACATGTTACAATATTGTGGTCGCCAATATCATTATGGAATACCACAACATGAGTGCTTTTAAGGGGCTATTTGTCAATATAAGGTCCTAGGTGAAGTCCTCCACAGGATATTTTATATTGGGTCTTGTAAGCTCATTAATTGTATTGGTCCTAGTTCTTCACAGAGGTTTTTTTAATTATTAGATTTGTGGGAAACAAGTCAAAATTCAGATCACTTAGAAACATAGAAACATAGAAGTTGATGGCAGATAAGGACCTCAAGGCCCATCCAGTCTGCCCATTTCTTTTTCTACCTTATAAATGTGCCATCAGCCTTTACTTTCTCAGTGGCCTGTCTATTCATACTCATCTGTATTGCTCCCTTATGCCTATCCCATGCCTGTTTGAAGCCCTGCACTGTATTCATAGCCACCACATCCTGAGGTAGGCCGTTCCATGCATCCACCACCCTTTCTGTGAAAAATAATTTCCTCACATTCCCCCTTAATCGGCCTCCCTCTAATCTCATGCTGTGTCCTCTTGTCCTGCTATTTTTCTTATATTTAATCTTAATAAAATTGTTTCATTGGGATGTGAATTTAGTATGGTGCAGATACTGTATGAATAAGAAGTTCTAGACCACCTATCTATGGTCTATAAGAACCAATAATGTTTATGGCTCCTGCACCAGATAGTGCAAGTTTGATTGCCAGACATTAAGAATCCTGTGGTAATGATAGTGAGCTAAATTCAGATACTTCAGATTTGTTGTTAATATATATAACAATATCACCTACCCAGGTGATCTAGCTAGTGGTAGTGATTATAAGAAGTAATGGCAATTTCATGATCTCAGATAAATCCATTAAGCTGTGTTTCTGTAAGTACAATTACATAGGGGTTTGTGTGCATGCATCTAGGTGGGCTGATGCATCACGGTGGGAGAATTCCATGTCCCGATGGAGCTGGTGGGTGTCATTAATGGGGGCCCGCACTGGTTCTGGAAGGGACCTCCCCACCATATCTCATGCCCCCCTCCATGCCCGGCATTCTGCTCCTTAGTAAATGACATAGTGAGGGTAAGCCCCCGATGCTCCCACTCACACCATCAGTGACATGTGGCTGCACAGTTGGCTAGGAAATACAGTGCATACGGGGCTTATACACCTGCCATGAATGCCACAGGGGGGCCAATGGACCCACTCTGCATGGCATTCTGACTTAGGTTTGTCAACGTGTCTCACATGCACGGTGCATAGGCAACCTGCACATTAGTGCACAGAGCACTATATGAGTGCGTGCCATGGATGGTGGTGGTGTGGTGCCTTCAGAGTCACACCATCATCCTGCAGACAGGAGTTCTTTTCTGCCACTTACTCCCATTGTGTCAGCATGGCAAAGTGCAATGGTAGACACGTAGACCATGAAGACAGTGCATATTTTCAATGTCCATCTCTGACTTTTAGTTCTGGTGACCACTGCTGTGCCACTTACCCTCGATTAGGTGGCAGGCAAGCAGAAATACACACTGTCACCCCCACCTTGAAGGAGAAGATCCATTGATGGACGTTAATTCCTCTTCCTCCCACTAGCCCCAGAGCAACCCTGGTACATTTGTGAACCCACATCATCAGTAGAGATGTGCGAGGTCCACGAAATTTGCTCCATGATTTAATTCACTGAGGTTGTGAAATTCACAGAGCAATTTCATGAAATTCGTGGCCATGGGTTGGGTGAATTTCAACCTGAAGAGCAAAATTTCGCCAACAAATTTCACTCTTTGCCCATGAATTTCATGCTTCATGGTTAAAGATGCTGAATTTCACCAAAAAGTTTGAAAAAAACATGCAAAGTGAATTTCGAGGGACCAGCCTGAACTCTGCGAATTCTGCAAAGTGAGAATTTTTGGTGCTTCTCTCAGAATTTGTGGACGAAGTTTAACTTCACAACATTTCTAATCACCTGTGTAGTGGGAGGAGAGGCATTCAACACCTCAGCCCACCATGCCACTGGCCCAGCTACAGGTTTACTGTAGCTCAGATTTCCTTAGACAATATTGCCTGTGGCCCGGGCGGGGGCTGAACCTGCATCTCACTGTATTACAGTTCTGTGCTTTTACCCTATGTACAGTATTATTCAGCCAGAACTATATTTTTTGCAATTCTTTCCACTTTTCTTTATTACTGAGGGAAGTAACATAAAAACAAGATTACTGACCCTTTGACTTTATTAGCTTTGGCTACTTGCCTAGAGGTGACATTATAATGCCCTTATTTTGACATCATAATTACCTCCACAAAAACAGGTTGGGATGTCATAAATAGAACTGTGACTGCAGAAGTAGACAAGCAGACAGACCAAATAAGACAGAGATCCTGTTTCCATGCAAATGTCCTTAATAATCAACAAACACGGGTGACAATTACAAAAAAGGGTGAAATAAGCTAAAGTGTGTCTAGGTATTATGTTCTTCTGAGTTGTTCTGACATCGCAAGCAAACATATGGCATTGACAAATGCTTGTTATAGTTGTGATGAAGGTTCTTTAAGCTATCTGCAGAGTTTTTTTACTCATTCCAGAGGTTAATAGTGGCTGATTTGTGATGATTTGATTAGGTTTCACTTGCAGCTCTCAGGAGTATGATCAGCTGTATCAGCCAACTTCACATGAAGTGCTTCAGTCATTGTTGTATAAGAGACATGTGTCTTCCATAGCTTTTGTAAATAGTTCTGTATTATATCTTTAATCAACAGTAACTGCTCATTATCCTGTCATCTTCTTGTTGTATATCTCCAACATTGTACCAAAGGACTCCCATGAAAATATGCAAAAAAAAATAACAGAAATAAATCCATTAGCCACTTAGCTGTAGAGTTATTTAAAGTTACACAGTAATTCAGTGGCTCTGGGAGCATAGGAACTATGGAGCTGCTGTTTCATAGCTCAATGTCAAAACATCATGCTGCCTGCCTTAAAATATAGACATGAATAGAAGACTACTTTTCTATTTTAAAATGGGACCGTTTCATGCTATATTTTAAAATTAACTAAAATGATTTTTTTCAATTACAAAAAAGCAGGTGACACTGCAAATTTAAGTTTATCTTTTGGCAATTTCCTCATTTTCATTTCTGATCTTGTTGATCAACCCTTTAAGTTTCCATTAACTCGTTTCTTTCAATAACTCTGTATGAAGTCCAAAACATCTGTTGCTTAACATGATATAAAATGGATGCTAATGTGAAAATGATTTAACCAATAGTAATAATATGAAAAAATAGCACTCACTACACATTCCCTAAGGGATAAGAAGAATAAAAAGTATACAGTCATGCTAAAAATAAAAATGACTAGAAGAAACAGATTATTACAGTCCTCAGTACCCACACAGAATGGCTCATTTTATCTCATCTATCACTGACAAGACCAATCTTAAACATAACTAATTGCTTAAAATAGCATGTAAAAATAAAACAAATTAGATCAACAACATGTGGTACAAATGAGATTCATGATAGCTGGCAGTATAATAATATATTTTATACCCCACACATAAAGCTATGACTTTCATAACTCATGTGCGGCTTTGCATATTTATTTGCTACAGATACCACATGTACCACAAGTGTAGAGTGGGAAGCCATGATTTATTGAAAGGCCTTCCCTCATGATTTGGATTAATTCCATATCCCATTGCAACCCATTATAAACTTTACAAATATGGTACCACTTTTATTACCACTAGAAAAAAATGGTTAATTTGTTGTACAATGTCAGGCTTTTTAAGACCAGTAAAATCAGTATACTACATTTAGTGTAATACGTTGCTCTTTTCCACCAAATTTAGTCAGTTTATCTTCTGTCTCTGTGTAATAGGGAAGGGAAGCATTACAACACTCCTAATATATTAACTGTGTGTGTTTACCCTCTCTTCTTTTCTGTTTCTGCTTACTTCACTTATTTTTGTTTTTGGTCTCCTAGGATATTAAAATCAGCTCCATATGTAACCCACTATTTGTATCATTAAAAGCGCTCCAGTGAGTGACATCATTTGTTACAATCAGTTAGTGGCTCTTGGCAGTAGACGGATATCCTTTCTTATGTTCTCCCCATCACTCCCAGTCGCAACTGGAGACAAGTCTTCTGGGCTCTGCTTGTTTACCTGGTAAAAAATGTTTTAAAGCAAAAATAAAAATAAAATAAAGAGCCATGTAGTATTTCTGATCCACAATGAACATATCTGAATGGATAAATCTAGGAGGCTGTTTGTAAAGAACTAATATTTTTCTTCAGCTGAGTTACTAATGGAAGCCAGGAGCTTAAAGACCCCGGGTCAGCCCTGAAAAAGGGACTGTTTTGTCTAAGTAGACTTACCCAGTCACCAAAACCCAAATAAATAAATGCTGCAGACATTGCCAGACCAGGTTTATCAAGTGCATTACTAAGGGGATGGTGCACTGCCAGGAAGTGCTGTCCTTTAGATAAGAAGTTAAACCATGGTCCTCTCTGATTTTTCTAATGGTTGTTCAGGTTGGTGTAAAGATCACATGGCAGTTCTCGAGAAAGAGTTGGGGAATTTCTCCATTGTCCTGGCCAAATTTCCCATTCACAAAAAGACCATCAGCAGCTTAATGTAATTCAATTTTATTGGTTTCCATCTGTATCTCCTCCCCCCACCACCGCCGGGGTCGAGGCTGAAAATAACTACTTTTGCCTAACCCTCCTTCCCAGTCAACAGAAACTAAATAAATAGAATTAAAACAAATACGGAGCTGGTTTTAAAGACCAGACAGACACAAAACAAAGGGGGAGAAAACATGTAGGTGACACTATATACTGCTAAACCATGCTGCGCTCGGAGTTTAAAAGTAGCTGATAGTGGTCACAAAAAGTAGAAATTATATAGAAAGGTTTTAAAAACTAGTCTCACTTCTTAGTTTTTATTGAAATTGATGTATATATATATGGAATAATATTCCATTTTGTCCATGTTTTCTTCACTTTAAAATAAAAAAAAAACATTAATTACAAAACCATTGGTTACCAGTGATTTCCATGTTGCTGACATTCAGCAATAACTGGGATTAATACTTAATGTAACTGTTCTTCCAACCTGTATTAAAACAAATAAACAGAAATGAGAAATTAAGCTAGTTTTTAAATATTTTTTAAAGTAGCTAATTACAATTTTATGACACATATATGTTACTATAAGGTTCTTTCAATGGGAGAATAGCAAACAGTCCTTCAAGGTCCAACTCTTTGCCATCTGAGTAAGGAAATGATTGGCATCTGTATCCTGCAATTTGTCTGTTATATTTGACATACTGGGCTGCACTCAATACAGTGGCAAGGACTGCTGAAGAGGTCTTCTGGGGTATTACCTGACCTGGCTCTGTCTCCATGCAGATGCCATCTTAAGGCACAGTGAAAGTGTGGTGTAGGATGGTCAGGGAGGTGGGGGGGTACTTGGAATGGGGAGTGGTGCATGAGTGTTTGTTAATGGTCTTTCCGTCCAAACCTGTGGTTCCAGAATCTTCATGCAGGATGGGTGGATTCTATAAGGAAACCCACATGGACATATTTTCTGTAGGATGGAATATTGTCTGTGCTGCAAGTGTGCCAGCATCATTACCACTATTGTGCTTCCTGGTCTTTCTAAAACAACAGATGAAAAAGGCTATGAACCTTTGAGGGATCCAGAAGGGATGTCTGGGATGCTGTAAGTATACTTGGCCTCAATGTTCACCAAAAGACCTCCAGGGGGGCATATTTGGAGGGATCTAGGCTTCAAGAGTGGCCACATTGCAGTCTGTGGACATTCTTCTATCCTAGGATCTGACTACCTGATAAAGCTCAAGCCAGGTAAATCTTAAAGAACAGGTGGGTACACTCCAGGATGCTGGTAGAACCATGAAAATGGACACTATTGCTTATAGGCCTTCCAGGTTAACAGATAAAATTAAATCAAGGGACAATTTTCTGGGCTGCTTAAAGTAACTTTTCATGAGTCTGTCCATATAAAGTAGTTGTGATGCTGGAGGACTGAAAAATGTCCACTGTTGTCTTCATTTTCAAGAAAGAGTCAAGAACAGCATTGGGAAACTATAGGCCTGTCAGCCTGACATAAGTGCTTGGCAAAGTCCTGACATGTCTTATCAAAGACAGAATAATGGAGAACATGTTATTCATTTTATTTTTGATTTTTTTCTCCAGGAAAAGCACACAAAGCTGAAGCTCATTTCTATATGGGGTTCGGGGCACAGTGAGGTTAAGTGACTTGCTTGAGGTCACACACTATGTAAGTGGTTATTCTGAGATTCAAACCCAGATCTGCTGGGTCTCTAGGATCACAGCTTGGAGCTTTAACCTCTAGACTATACTGATCCCAGCATCAACTTGACATCAATGACATGACATCAACTTGAAGAAAAAGGTCATTGACCCCTCTCAGCACAGCTTTATGAGGGGCAGTTGGTGCTAAACCAACCTCATCAAATTCCTTGAATGGGTGACAAGGGAGACAGACAGGGTCAAGGCCATAGACATATTCCATTGAACTTCAGAATGGCTTTTGACACTGAAACACTTGAGAGAAACTTCAGAGCAAAGTGCACCAATGTTGTATACATGGCACAGGTGGATTGCAAGGTGGCACACACAATGTGGGCATACTCAGGGCTCAGTTCAGTGTGCTGTCTTTTTACTTTTTACATTGATGCTGTGGATAAAGTCACTGGCTCTATATATTATAAGCTGTCTATGGATGATACTATTCTTTTCTGCTCAGACTCCAGTGTCTGTATAATTAAAGAATGGATACAAGCTGAGTGTTTGGAAATTCAATCATTTCTTGACTCTTTTAACCTTAAAGTGAATGAGTCTAAAACTACAATAATGATGTCTGAATTTTATGTTAAACTTAAGAAAATTAAAAGAATTTGGGGATGAGCTGTTGATTGTTACCCCAAATGACCAATATTTGTAACAGATTGAACCTTATCCCTACAAATCTGGCTTCTGGGCCACAAGGCACTGGCTTGACACTATACAAATATAGAAATGTAGAAATGTGACAGCAGAAAATAGCCTTAACAAGTCTGCCCAGTGTGGAGGTACATACCCCAGAAAGGATCATGGCCATCCAACCTTGATGACCCCCTCCCAGCCCCTTATGCCTGTCCCTCCCTCCCCAAAAGCCTTCCACCGTCTTTGTACTTAGCAGCATCTCTGGAAGCTTGCTCCACCCTTCTGCCACCCTTTCCATAAAATAATACTTCCTAGCATCCCTCCTGAATTGCCCATGCCCCCACACTATTTGGCTGCCATTCCCTGTATTGATCTTCTTTCTACTGATCTTTAACAATTCACTTGAGCTCACCTGATCAAAGCCCTTTATGTATGTCTTCTCCTGCTGACCCTGTATCATCTTGGTTGCCCTTCTCTGTACAGATTTTAAGTTATTGATGTCCTTTTTAAAACAAGGGTTTTAAATCTACACACAGTATTCCAGGAGTATTCCTTTACTGGAGAACGTTGATCTCTTTTTCCCCTATTGCAGAACCCCCCCACCTATGTGTCCCAGAATTGTGTTTACTGTCCCTACTACTGCATTATGCTGATGTGTTAAGGTTTCCTGAAACCACCATTCCAGCCTAAAGATGTTGCAAAGTTTTAATTTGCAAGTAGAAGTATGGTGAAATGGTCAACTTCAGCTTCATGAATTTGCTAATTTGGGCCATTTTCTGGTAACTTCAGCTGCTCCACTTCACAGTTACTTCACACTGCACACACTGCCTGCAAACTTCACCTTAAACTTTTCTTTAAGGCAAAGTTGGGCAACATTTCCTTGGATCGATGCTACTGGTAACAGGTTCCTGTAGGTGACACAGAATAGCTCCTGCAGCTCACATGCAGGTCACATGCTACAGCTCTATGTACAAAGTGTGTTTCACTTTCCTATTGCAGTCTGTGTGAGAATCCTTAAATAAATAAGAAATTACAGACCACGGACAAAAACTAATGAAGAAAGACTAAAAACAAAACACAGATAAATCTCCTACTCAAAACCTACAGACCTTTCAGGGCTGCCTGTACCTCCTGTCCCCCACAGCACTGCAACACTAACAGAAAAACAGACAACTCCCCCCCCCACACACACACACAATTTTAAACTAAATAATATTCAAAAGCAGGACCAAAAGCACAAACTAGATGCACAAGGCACAACAGAACAAGTTGTGAGCAATGCCTGGTTTTAAAGGATTTAATTATTTATTTATTTACCCAGACAAGCACAGGGACAGATTAAGCTCCTAATCCCTCTCTCCATAACACTGTAGTGAACACAACTTCATCATGACATACACATAGTTTCAATAATTGTGAGCTGCAATCACATGGTACATTGCTTTCTGCCAGAGAACATGACCTGGGGAATTAACTTTACTGACAAAGTTCTCGGTTCTCAGCTTCATGAAGTTGACTGTACTGCAAGTGGCATGTCACATGGTGGAGTAATTTAGCTAAGTGGTGGAACTTTGCAAATTAATTTGCAAATCAAATTTTGTGCACTTCACACACCACTACTACCAGATCTCGTTCCTTCTTGGACACCATGACTGCCTTTCCCCAACCTGTACTCAACCCCTGGATTTTTGTTTCCCATGTGCATAACCTCACGCTTACTGTACTAGCATTGAAGCCCAGCTACCGGAACTATTACCACTTCACAAGCCTCTCCAGGTCCTCCCTTATGCCACATATCCCTTTCTCAATATCAATCCTGGCACAGAGCTTGCTGTTGTCTGCAAAAAGGGAGATTTTACTCTTGATGGGGGCTCTGCTATCACTAATAAAGATGTTAAAAAGTATTGATCCAAGCACTGATCTCTGTGGGACCCTGTTAGTAACCTCTCTTATACCCAATTATTCCGTATTAAGCACCACCCTCTATGTCTTTCCTCCTAACCAATTGTCCACCTACTTCCATGATCCCCTAGTTTCTTGATTAATCTCTTGTGTGGAATGGAGTCAAAGTATTTGCTAAAATCCAGATACAGTATATCCCCTGCCTGACCCCTATCCATAGCCGTCATCACGCAATCAAAAAAGTCAAAGTTGTTTGATAAGTCCTTCCTACTACAAATCCATGCTTTCTGCCATCTTGTAGCCCATTTGCAGCTAGGAACTTGACCGCCCATTCCTTTGTTATTGTTTCCATCAAGTTGCAACTTATTAATGACAAATTGAGTGACCTGTAGTTCCCTTGCTCCTCCCTGGTCCCACTCTTGTGTAGGGAGTACCACTTCTGCTGTTCTCATTCCAGAGGCAATACTCCAGACACAAGGGAGCAGATGAAAATGTCTGCTAGGGGTGCAGCTAGGACCTGCTCCATTTCCCTCAACATCTTCAGGCGTAGCCTGTTCAGTCTTGGAAATATATTGACTTTAAGTGCTAAGAGCCCTTTGAGCACCTTACCTGTGATTCAATGTATGGTTTCGGTCCCCTCTACTACTTGTGCCAGCTCTCCCCTGTGGTAGTGGCTACTACTTCTTCATGAATAATGTACAGAAGTATCTGTTCACTATTTCCACCTTACCTTTGCTATTCTCCTCCCACCTCTCACCTCACTTCAGTTTAACAAAGCCTTCTTCTGTTTGCCTCTTCTTCCTGATACAGTGAAAGAAGGCCTTGTTCCCTTCATTGACTCCTTCAGCTGTCCTTAACTCTGCGTCTGTTTTGACCCTCTTTACAACCCAGTTGGCCTTCTTTGGTTTTTCTGTGTAGTAGGGCTGTGTAAACCTCCCAAACTTCAACCATGTGAAGTTCAAATGTCGAATCAAGTAAAAGTTAGCCAAAGTTCTTTTATTGCTGAATTAGTTTCACTGATTTGACCATTAAAAAGAATTGAGAAATGGGGTAAAATCGAAAACATAATGTACTGGCCTGGGCTGATGAAGTACCCACGACAACAAGATGATGCAATGGATCACACTGAAGGTGACTGGTTTCAAAAATGATGTCTGTTCAGTCAGTGCAAAACATGGAAAAGTCTAGTACTGTACACAAGAATATGTGGCCGTCAATGCTCAAAACAAAATGGCCTGTATAAGGCCTATATATGGCCACACAATATCAGTGCAGCTGCCCACAGTTTCTGGTAGTGGTTGCATACATTTTCTCCATTGAGACAATACCAAACATGGACAAGGCTTCCCTTTGTGTCATGGATAAGTGTTGTACACATTGGTTAAATGGAAGGAAATGTTGCCCCAGAAATTGTTTATTTGGCCATTGTAGGCTGGCAAATTCACAAAATATAATCTGAAGAAGACTGAGTGAAGACAACAATGCAGTATTTCACAGTGAAGGCTACTGGTTCCAAAAATTGCACACTGACGGGGACAGTGCCACAGATGGACATGGGTTATGCAGCGGATTAGTGGGTACTAGGTTTGAAAAGCAAGCACAACAATAGCACTGTCCAGAACAGCACAGCAATAAGGGCGCCTGCTAAATCAGCACCCAATACACACATCTACATCCACTTGGTAGCAGTACAAACATACACCAAGGACCACTTCTACAGCTACAGAACAAAATAAGAAATTATGTTTTTGCGGGGGGGGGGCTCTGCCCCCTGCACCCCCATTTCTAAAATAATCAACTCTGAGGGGGAGTAGGATTATGAGGGAAATTAAAAACTTGGGGGGGGAATTCTGTGAGAAAGAACTTAGAAAAATGATGTACACTCACCCCACAGACAAAAACTCGGAGACCAGGAACAAAACCCTTCTCTCCAGATCCACACTGGTCGAGCTGCTCTGTGCCTTAACCTCTCCACCACAGGAGCAGCTCAGCCAGACACCACTTTTTTCCAACCCTCCCTCTCACATGAGACCTACAGGGGTAGCGGTAATTGTCATTTGCTATTCTACCCCTGTAGCTGTCCTTATTTTGCCCTTCCTACAGCACACTTCTTAAATTCACTGTTCAGCAAGCACTGCTGTGACCGGTTACTGGATAGGTGTTGCATGTCACAAACCCACTCAGCAGGTCAGACCCTCTGTTCTCACAGTGCCAACCTCTGAGTGCAGTCTAGTGAACAGGAAACAGAAACAGGGTAACCCTCCTGTCTGTTTTGTGGGTTCGAATCAACCTCTAGTCTCAAGTCTTGGAGGGATTCAAACTGTGAACCTCTTGCTAGCATACCCAATGTACAGGCTCAGATAATTCTGCTCTTCAGGGGGGCAAGATATCTTTTGCCTATGGGCACCTAACCAGGCATACAAAATGAACCCTTAAAATTTTATGGAAGACTGTAGGAAAAATTCTTACCTTTTCCCAGTTTGGTAAAACCAGTAAGCTTTGTACAGTGTCAGCTTTAACCATATATGCTTCACTTATCAATAACAAGAATTTCAAAGGCACACCAAGTAGTCTCTAAAGTAGAGGTTTACTTAAAGATAGATAAAAAATGTAAAATGTAAATACAGCACTTATATCACAAAAAACATACAATCATTTAAAAGAACAAGGGTTAAAAAAAGTGCAAAATTCCTACCACCAGACAATTAGACTTATATCTAATGTATCTCTTCTAATAGTGCTGATAGACAGATGTTGTTGTCAAGAGAGTCCAAACATATGTCTAAATGGAAAACAGAACACTATTTAAAAACTGGCTCTGCCACCCTCTTTGCGTGAGGTCACCTAGCTCTTCCCTGTCAGAATATAAAAAATCATACTAACAGGATGTCTTATTCAGAAGGTAAATTAAAATTCTGTGACCTCAGCAAGACTCATTTTTTTCAGATGACTTTCTTTGATCTTATGAGCAGCTTCCCCGTTCCAGAACATCAAAGGACTTGTTATGACTCTCTGCCAGATCTTCCGGAGGTGAAACATGCTTTGTATCACCATGTGAAATTAACGGTGTTTCCTCTGAATGTCATAAAAGTTTATGATTTATCTTGGCAGCTGGCAAGCTGCAATTATTCACATAAATAGGAGATCCTAAATTTTAAGTCTCTTCTAGCCTGTAATTATCTCTTGGCCTTCCAGGTAACACTGTGTTACCAAAACCTGGGAGGGGGGTGTCATTCCACAGGCTGATTCAGCATGTATCATGGCAGACACTCAATAACACATTTTTATATTACAAAAATCATAGATTAATCAGAACCAGCTGTCTGAGTGTCATAATTCCTCCCCACCTAGACTGAATTTGGGGGCTCTATCCCCTGCATGGGATGAGCTTCCCAAATCAATTCACTCCTCGTAGACATGAGACAGCCCATCGGAGTTCTGATCTTTGGCTCCAGCCCTATGTAATATTGTTATATCATACCCTTGCAAAGCAAGACTCCATCTTCACAATCTACCATTGTTTTTCCCCATCTGCATCAGCCAAACCAGGGGGTTGTGGTCAGTCTGCACCACAAAATGCTGCCATTATAAGTATGGCTCCAACTTCTTTAGGGCCCACACTATGGCAAGACATTCTTTTTCCACAGTAGAGTATACCTGCTCCATGGGAAGTAACTTCCTACTCAGGTACACTACTGGGTGATCTCTCCCTTGACTAGATATCTGACTCAGTATTGCCCCAATACCCACGTCTGAGGCATCAGTCTGAACTATAAAGGGTCTGCTATAGTCAGGACTTGTCAAAACAGGAGCACTGCACAGTGCCTCCTTCAATCTGGTAAAGGCTTCTTCACAGGTTGGTCCTCAAGTAATTTTCTTTGGCATCCTTTTCTTTATCAGATCAGATAGGGGAGTAGCCAGGGCACTGTAATTGGGTACACATTTTCTATAGTACCCTGCTGTCCCCAGAAAACTCCTGACCTGCTTCTGCATTTCTGGTCTGGGCCACGCTCGGATTACCTCTATCTTTATTTGGTTAGAACAGAGCTGTCCTCGGCCTACCACATGCCCGAGGTATGCTACCTCTCCCATGGCCACCTGGCACTTCCTAGCTTTGACAGTGAGCCTGGCCCTCTGAATCCTGCTCAGCACTTCCCTAAGGTGGGATAGGTGTTCCTCCCAGCTGGTACTAAAGATGGCAATGTCATCCAGGTACACCACAGCGTACTCCTCAGCACCATTTAACACCTGGTTCACCAATCTTTGGAAAGTGGCTGGGGTGTTCTTCATTCTGAAAGGCATTACTTTAAATTCAAATAAGCCTATCGAAGTGACGAAAGCTGACCTCTCCCTAGCTCTGTCCGTCAACTCTACCTGCCAATACCCCTTGGTCAGGTCAATGGTCATAAGGTAGGTTGCCCCTCCCAACTTGTTCAGGAGTTTGTCCATCCGGGGCATCGGGTGGGTGTCTGACTTCATGACTGCGTTCAGTCCACAGCAGTCCATACAGAAATGAATAGAGTCATCTGGCTTAGGCACAAGGACTACGGGTGAGGCCCAGGGGCTGTGGGATCTCTGCATTACCCCTAAATCCAACATCTCCTCCACTTCCCTCCTAATGTCCTTTTGGACAGCCTCTGACACCCGATATGCTGTCCACCATATGGATGTCTGTGTCCCTGTCTCCACATTGTGAGTTGCTAAGGGGATTAGTCCAGGCTTGGCACTAAACGATGGGGCAAAGTCTGCTAAAACCTCCCTTACTTCCTGGATCTGGTCCAAGGTCAGCTGGGGAGACAATTTAACTGACTCCACAGAGGGCTCCCACTTACTTTCTTCCAGCAAGTCCAGAAGAGGGTCTCCTTTGTCAGTCCCATTCCCAGGACTATACACTGCAAACACGATGTCAGCCCTATTTGCATATGGCTTCATCATGTTGACATGGTACATCCTTTCTGTCTGTCTTCAGTCAGGTAACTCTATAATGTAGCTCACGTCATTTACCTTCCTAACCACTTTGTATGGTCCTGCCCACTCAGCCTGCAACTTGTCTTTCCAAACCAGAATAAGGACCATGACTTCCTGACCCACCATGTATGAGTGAGCTCTGGCTCTGTGGTCATACCACACTTTTTGTTTCTGTCAGGCAGCTGTCAGGTTGCTCTGGGCTGTCCCCATAAGCTCCTTCAGCCTTTCCCTAAACTTCAGGATGTAATCCACTATGGGAGTTCCCTGGGTGGCGTACTTGCCTTCCCAGTCCTCCCAGATTAAGTCTAGGAGCCACATACCCAGCGTCCATTTAAGAGTTCGAAGGGGGAAAATCCTGTCGACTCTTGGGGCATCTCCCTGTATGCAAACAACAGGTAGGGAAGGTATTTCTCCCAGTCCCTCCCATGCTGTTTTGCAAGTGCCTGGAGCATTGACTTTAGGGTACCATTGAGTCTTTCCACAAGCCCATTGGCTTGTGGGTGATATGGTGTCGTGCATCTCTGCACTACCCCACACTTCTCCCATAAATATTTCATCAGGTCCGACATGAAGGAACCCCCTCGATTGGTGATAACCTCCTGCAGAAACCCAACATGGCAGAAAATCCCAAGTAAGGCATCTGCCACTTTGTCTGTCCTCAGTGAGGATTGGGTGACTGCCTCTGGGTACTGGGTGTCATAATCCACTACAGTCAGGATGAATCTCTTCCATGAGGAGCTGGGGGTATTTAAAGGCCCCGCAATATCCATTCCCACCTTCTGGAATGGCTCCTCCGCTATGGGCAATGGAATCAGGGTGGCTTGGGTTTTCTTGCCCGCCTTCCCTATTTCTTGGCACCTGTGACAAGACCTGCAATACTCCTTCACCTGCTGGGAGAAGTTAGGCCAATAGAAATTCTGGGCCAACCGCTATATAGTGCATGCAATTCCCAAGTGACCAGACAAGGGAATATCATGTGCAGTCTTGAGCAACTGCTTACAATATCCCTGGGGAATGACAGGCTGCCTGCCTAGCATCCCTCCCTCTGTCTGCATGGCCTGAGTATACATAAGTCCATTTTCCCAATAAACCTTATGCCTGCTGTCACCCCTCTGTGCCCCTTCAGAGTCTGCCCAAACCCTCAGCTTCTTTAGACTAGGGTCACTTCACTGAGTGGCTGCAAACCCATCACATATTCCCAAGGCATGGGACAGGTCCTCTTCAGTTGCTAAACTGGGGTCCCTAGCACTAGCATCAGGGCACTCAGGATCACTGGCAATCCCAACCCTCTGACAATGAGTCACCCCTCCATCTTTGGAGTAACCCTTCATAGCTGTATGGTTCTTTGCTACTGGGGAAATTTCTGCCCCCTTTTCATGCATCTTCCCATCTGGAGACACAGGCTGGGGAACCAGCCTCTCAGTAGTTTCCACAATGGCTTCTGTGGAGTTCAGGGAACTACAATTTTCCTTTGCCACTTGGCTACGGGTAACTGCACACACTATCCCTTGTTTGAGATTGTTGCCCAGAATCACATCCACTGCTAAGGTTTTGGCTACAGCCACCTGTTGCACAGTTCTCCCTGTTTCACTTCAGTCTAGGAGAACACTAGCAAGGGGCAATGTTTTTGCCTCACTGGTAAAGTCCTGTACAGTGACGTATTCATTGGGTATAAGCTGACCAGGCTCTACTAGATCCCCTTTTACCAATGTCTGGGATGTCCCTGTGTCTCTTAACCCTTGCATCTGTACACCATTCATCATCACTGGGTACATGTGTTCCCTCACGTTCACAGGCATGCTTCCAGGGACACACAAACAACCCATTTCCTTCCTAGCACCCTGTTGTGTATTGCACTCCTTTTTGGGACACTGTCTGGAAAAATGCCCAGTTTCTTTACACAACCAACATTCATTTCTTCTCTCAGAGAAATCTTTTCTCTGAAACCTGGGGCTAACTGGTTTTGGTGGAGGCAGTGAGGGTTTTAGCTGCCCTGAAGATGCACTTTTCCCTTTCTGCGCTGCCACACCCACCCCATTCACTCTCAGAGCAGGTCTGCTCTTGGCATAGCAGTCCGAGAGTTCAGCAGCCTCTTGCACTGTTTTGGGATCTCGGTCCTCCGGCCAAATTTTTAGCTTAGCTGGGCATGCCCAATAAAACTGTTCTAACAGAATCGTATTTTCAATTTTATCAAGAGTTTGCTTCAATTCCTTCCCACCAACATTTTAAAAACTGATGTTATTTCATGGCTAGCACCTCATAGCTCATGTCGGGGCTTCTCCCGAGATTACAGAATTTAGCTCTGTATAATTCAGCAGTTAATTCAAATTTCTTTAACAGTGCAGCTTTAAGTTTGCTGTAATCATCACTGTCCTCATTGTCCATTTGACCCAATGCATCCCGAGCTTTTCCGGTAAGTAGCGGGGATAGTTGTAAGCTCCAGGACTCCCTAGGAATTTTAGCCTGAATGCAAACTTTTTCAAAAGAATTTAAAAAGGTATCCATATCCTCCCCCTCTTTAAATTTGGCTATCAATTTGGAATTCAATTTGTAACCCAGTCCTGTAGTCCCAGTTAAACCCAAGCCACTTACCTGCTCTGGTTCCGCTGGTTGGAGTCGTAGCTTCTCCAGTTCGTGTTGCCTCTGGTGCTCATGCTCCTCACGGTCTGCCTCTCAGTATTCTCACTCTACTTCCTGCTGTTCATGGTACCTCTCCCTCTGGAACTCCAGCTCCATTCTGTACAACTCAATTTGCAGCCTTCTGGATCCAGGATACTGGTGACCTTCCCCTGCTGCTGTGTCCCTTCACTGACAGTGGCCCTGTTGCCCTCCTCATTGGATCTGGACACTGCACTGTCCGCTAGCCCTGCCACACTCAAGGTTTGGGCCTTTTCAGTCACTGTCTGTGACTCAATACTCTGGGTATCTGCCACCATCAGGGCATCTGCGAGGTTCTGTTTGTTGGCTTTCACCTCGAACCGGACTCCTCTGTCCCCGTACAACTGCCTTAAGTAGTCTACAGTGTGCCTGCTGTAGTTGGAAGCCATCTTCTTCTCTAACTATGGCTACTCTGACTTGCACTTTAAAAAAAATAAATAAAACGGGTAGGAACTTGACTGTACGCCAAGTGATATAGTTCTGTCTCCTTTTTAAAAATAAATCACTGCCTTTTTCTTTCTTTGCAAGTGAGCTGATGGTCTCAAACTGACACACTGAACAATAAAAGCTTGTAATACCAAAATTATGCACACCGCTGCCAACCAATCTGTCACAAACCCACTCAACAGGTCAAGTCCTCTGTTCCCACAGTGCCAACCTCCGAGCGCAGTCTTGTGAACAGGAAACAGAAACAAGGTAACCCTCCTGTCTGTTTTGTGGGTTCAAATCAACCTCTAGACTCAAGTCTTGGAGGGATTCAAACTGTGAACCTCTTGCTAGCATACCCAATGTACAGGCTCAGATAATTCTGCTCTTCGAGGGGGCAGGTATCTTTTGCCTAAGGGCACCTAACCAGTCATACAAAATGAACCCTTAAAACTCTATGGAAGACCATAGGAAAAATTCTTACCTTTTTCCAGTTTGGTAAAACCAGTAAGCTTTGCACAGTGTCAACTTTAACCATGTATGCTTCACTTATCAATAACAAGAATTTCAAAGGCACACCAAGTAGTCTCTAAGGTAGAGGTTTACTTAAAGATAGATAAAAAATGTAAAATGTAAATACAGAACCATATATCACAAAAATATACAATCATTTAAAAGAACAAGGGTTAAAAAAAAGTGCAAAATTCCTATCACCAGACAGTTAGACTTATATATAATGTATCTCTTCTAATAGTGCTGATAGACAGATGTTGTTGTCAAGAGAGTCCAAACGTGTCTAAATGAAAACAGAATACTGTTTAAAAACTGGCTTTGCCAACCTCTTTGCGTGAGGTCACCTAGCTCATCCCTGTCAAAAAATAAAAAAAAAATCATACCAACAGGATGTCTTATTCAGAAGGTAAATTAAAATTCTGTGACCTCAGCAAAACTCATTTTTTTCGAATGACTTTCTTTAATCTCATGAGCAGCTTCCCCTTTCCAGAACATCAAAGGGCTTGTTATGACTCTCTGCCAGATCTCACAGAGGTGCAACATGCTTTGTATCACCATGTGAAATGAACTGTGTTTCCTCTGAATGTCATAAAAGTTTATGATCTATCTTGGCAGCTAGCAAGCTGCAATTAGTCACGTAAACAGGAAATCCTAAATGTTAAGTCTCTTCTAGCCTGTAGTTATCTCTTGGCCTTCCAGGTAACACCTTGTAGCCAAAACCTGGGGGGTGTCATTCCACAGGCTGATTCAGCATGTATCATGAGAGACACTCAATAACACATTTTTATATTACAAAAATCATAGATTAATCAGAACCAGCTGTCTGAGTGTCACATTGCACATATGTTACATGGCAGTCAACGTTGCATCCAAACACTTTATTTGGCCTATGTAGGTGTGCATATTCACAAAACATAAGCTGAAGAAAACTGAATGAAGACATCAGTGCAGAATCCCCACACTGTAGGCAACTGATTAAAGAGAAACATGGAGAACACAGAATTTGTCAGCAGATAAGGAATGCTTGGTCTACCTAGTCTACTTCTTTTTTTCCTGCCTATTCTGCCACCACAGACCCGACTTGGGGCAGGATTCATGAAACTTGAGAAATACCACAGCTGCGGGTAAACCTCGCGCAAGTGGGTTGCAACTTGCGGATCCACAGGTTACCCACAGCAGCAAGTATTCACAAAGGTGGGGCCGGATTATGACTCACTCTACGATCTACGGCTGCTTGCAGGTAGTGTCACCAGGGAGATGGCCATAGCAGTGGGAATGTGCTACAGTTGGTGGGAGCAGCCATAACACCCTCCGCAACTACTGTGGCTGTGAATCGCAACTACCACAGCTGCGGGTGATTAGAGCAATTGCAGAGTGGGACTTAGGTTCTGGGCGCTTCTTAAAACCAGCCCTAGGTCTCTGGCCACTTCCTCCCCTCTGCTTTGATACCATTTTACCTTTATACCTATCTCGTGCATGCTTAATGGCCACCACTGTTTTTGCCCCTACCACCACCACTGGAAGATTGTTCCAGGCATCCTGTACCTTCTCAGTGAAGAAATACTTCCTCACATCCATCCTAAACTTTCCACTTCAGGTTTATTGCATGTACTCTAGTTCATGTACATCTTTTTTTCTGAAAAATGCTCCTTTCCTGTACCTTATTCACCGCAGTGAGGTATTTAAAGGTCTCTATCATACCCCCCCTTGCCCCCCTCTCTTCCAGGGTGTTTGTGTTTAGATTCCTGTCTCTCCTTATGGGACATTTGGTGCAGCCTCCATACTATTTTTGTTATCCTTCTTTGGTTGGCCTCTACCCTATCTGTCTTCTTTCTGAGAGGTGGTCTCCAGAACTGGACACACTAGTCCCACGTATAGTCTCACCAATGACCAATACAGTGGCAACACCCCCTCCCTTTTTCTGCTGGTGACATCCCTCCCTGTGCATCTCAGCATCCCACTGGCTTTCTCTACTGCTTTGTAACATTGCCTTGCCACCTTAAGGACATTTGTTATGATTACCCCAGATCCCTTTCCTGTTTAGTGACTATCAATACCCCCCCCATTCTATTCTCTTCCTCTTGGTTTCTGTGCCCAATGTGCATGATTTTGCACTTTTTTGCATTGAAACCCAGTTGCCATACCCTTGGCCACTCCTCAAGCTTTGTCAGGTCGCTATTCATTCTTTCCAACCCCTCTGGTGTGTCCACCCTATTTCAGATCTTTGTGTCATTTGCAAAGAGGCAAACTTTCCCTTCCAGTTCTTCTGCCATGTCACTTATAAAGACATTAAAGAGGACTAGATCCAGTACTGAGCTATAAGGAATCCTACTGGTCACTCTCCCTTCATCCAAGTGAATGCCATTAACCATCACTCTCTGTCACCTATCCATCAGTCAATTATGTACCCAGTGTATCACCTTTGTTCACACCCCTAAGCTTCTCAGTTTTTATAAATGAATCTCGTATGTGGCATGGTGTCAATGGCCTTGCTGAAGTCTAAGTAGGCAACATCCACTGCTCCCTCCAATCAATTTCACTGGTCACTGACTCGAAGAAATCTGTCCGGTTTGTCTGGCATGATTTCCCTCCCATGAATCAGTGCTGCCTTCAGTCCTGTAACCCATTGGATGCAAGGTAATCTACCAGTTTTTCTTTAGAAGTGACTCCATTATTTTCCCCACTACTGATGTCAGAATGACAGGCCTGTAGTTGTCAGCCTCTTGCCTGCTGCCACTCTTATGTAGTAGGATTACATCTGCCCTTCCACAGTCCTCTAAGAACACCCATTTATCTAGTGAGTTATTGAATAGGGTTGTCAGAGATGAAGCCAGTACCCCCCTGAGCACCTTCAGGATGTACATAATCTAGCCTCATAACCTTGTCCACTCCCAGATTCGCAAGTCCCTTTAAGACTCTTCCTTCTTTGTATGAACTGTGTCTACTTCCCTCCTTCCAGTGGTTCTGCAACCTATGCATGTCCTATTTTCTTCTCCTTCCACTGTGAAGTGAGAACAGAAGTATTTGTTCAGGATATCTGCTTTTCTGATCATCCTCTACACAGTCTCCCTCTGCACCCCTTATCCTCACAATGTCTTCCCTTTTCTTACTTTTTTTTCACATGTATAGCTAAAAAAGGTCATGACCCCTTTGTTACTCTACCAGCTATTTATTTCTCAGTTTGTGCCTTACAGCCCCTCACTGACTCCCCTGCTTCCCTTTGTATTTGCTCATACATCCTTCTAACCTCTTCCCTCTGTGTCTCCTTGTATCTCCTGAACACTGCCATTTTTGCTCTTACCCTTGCTGCCATCTCCCTGGAGAATCATCTTGGTCTCTTTTTCCTCCTGCTTTTTCTCACTACTTTTTCTCTGAGGGTTACTGCCCTCATTAATCCATCCCTTAATCTGATCCATTGTCCCTCCACCTTGTCAGGGTAATCCCCCACTGCCATAGCGTCTCTGAGGCATTCACCCATTTTTTCAGTAAATCTTCCCTCCTGAAATCCAGGACCCTTCTTCTTGTGTGGTTCACCTCCACTGCCATTTTAATGTTAAACCACACTGTGGTGAACTCTGGTCCCCAGGTGGCATCCCATCCTGGCATCCACAATGTTGTCCCTGTTTGTAAGCACCAGGAGCAGTATTGCCACATCATGAGTGGGTTCCTTGACTAGCTGCCTCAGAAATGCCCTCTGCATGAAGTCTAGAATGACCCTTCTTCTAGCCAAGGCAGCAGCTAGGAGACTCTATCAATACCTGGTAGATTGAAGTCTCCCATCGCAGTTCCTCCCTCTTATCTGCCATCTTGCTAACTACTTTCCACATTTTCTTGTCTAGATTCTCCCCCTGTGCTGGAGATATGTAAATCATCCCAGTCCAAATGGAGGCTCCAGCTGATGTTTACAGTGTGACTTAGCATACTGATTCAGTCACAGACACCACATGCTCACAGTGAGAATGGGCCATGCTCTCTTTTGATGAAATAAAGTTTTAGTTTTTTGAGTATTTCACTCTTTTTTTATTTTTTTCTGCTGAGTGCCACTGTAGTATTGCTCATTGACCCACAGTACCTCCAACCCTTCCTTACACCCTGGCATTTTTGTTGTCTTGATATCCTCCCTAACATATAACACAACCCCCCCACACACACACACACCTTTTCTCCCCTCCTATCCTTCCTGAGCTGCATATATTCTGGTATACCATGTCCCAGTCATGTTTTCCTGTGCACCATGACTGAGTGATGTCCACTATGTCCAGCTCTGCCTTTGCCATGATAGCCTCAAGATCTAGACTTTTACTTCCAAGACTTCTTGCAATTTCACACATAACTCTCCACATCTTTCTTCCACCTTGCTTACAACCCCTAATCATATCCATTAGGATGGTGCCAAACACGGACAAGGCTTTTCGTTATGCCATGGATAAGTGCTGCACACACTGGTTACATGGCAGTCAACTCTACCATACACATTATTTATTTAGCCTATGAAGGTTTGAAATTCACAAAACATTGTTGTCTGAAGAAGGCTGAGAAAAGACAGCAATGCAACATCTCACAGTGTGAGTAGGCTACTGATTCAAAAAAACCCACTAATGGACACAGAAGCCTTCCCCATCAAACGTATCATCCTCTGTCTGTATTTGTTTGTTTGTTTAGTAGAAGATTGGTGGCCAGGAAAAGCACACTGATCCGAGGATCATTTCCAGGTGTGACCAGGGGGAGAAGAGAAAACACAAAGAATGAGCAAATCACTGATATGATGTATAGTTCTGGATGGTGGTGGGAAGCATGAACAGAAGTACAGTGCAAACTGCAGACAAAAAGAAGTTACAGGTAATGTCATACACATTAATTTGTTAATAGCAGCAAGCAACCATAGCTAGGTACAAAATCCAGCAACATTTCAGGCAGGTGAGGGGAGCTGACAGGAGGACATTAAGGGGAAAGATTGGAGCAAGAAGGGGCAGAGAGAAGTTTGAAGTGGTGTTTGAGGGAGAGATGGTAAAGAGAGAGGTGAAATGCAGGGGGATGATTGTTCCAGTTGGAGAGGAGAAGATAGGCAAAGGCAGATTGCCCAACAGCAGAATGAGAGTGGGGTAGAGAGAAAGAGTGTGAGTCTACAGAGTGATGAGCATAAGAGGAAGGGGATAGGGGAGAGATGAGAGGGTAGGCAAGGAAGAAGAGACCCAAACCAAGATTTGGAGATGAGGGAAGCACAGAGAGATAGAAGATGTGGGAGGCACAGTGAGATAGAGGCGTAGGAGATTCATCATCTATACACCATGGTAAAAAGGGCTTTGGGAAAGGGGCCAAGTTATTTTTTTTAAAAGCATCTTTACATTTTAGAACAAAAGGCACATTTTCCTCTTGGTGACAAGATTGCCTGCAGCACTGAAAACTCCCTCTGAGTATATATTTGCTGGTGAGAATCTGAGATGTTCAGCAATTACCTGTGTCAAAGAGGGTCCAATTGTCTCTTGTTGGTACCAGTACAATTGAAGCTAATCTTCTGCTAGTGGCACGTGCTCATGCAGATAATTTTGCACCATTTTGTTTGCTGGAGTCTCAGGCACTATTATTTCAGACAGACTTACTGGGCATTTCATCAGGCCATTGCCAGAAAGTTGTTCCCAGAGTGGTTTGTCATCAATGAATGCTTTTTAGGGGTGCAGAAGCAGCATCATTAGGTCTCAACTGACTTGGTGACTAGAATGATTGACTCTCGTGACATTCAGCAGTAGCATTGGCAAGACCTTGGGATCCTCCTGCTTCCCTCTCCTCCTCCTGACAAGTCAGGGTGATTGCAAGAAATGAGAATTGTTCTTTTTGTTCAGTACTTGTGCTCCTGGCTTTGTTTTCTGCGATGCATACTGAGACCAGATGGGTAAGCCAGGCTTTATAGGACTGCTGATCCTTACAACATTCTTGTGCATCAAAGAATGTCTATAATGTGTCCTTGAAGTGAGGGTCCAAGAGTTGCCATCATGCAGTGGTCAGTATTACACATTTCTGAATGTGTTTGTCATTCCAGAAATGTGTTCTGACTTTCTACTAGAGTGACAGAGGATCCTCCATGTCCTCGTATTGAGTTTTCATGCTAACAAGTCACAGGTTAATCAGGGCAGTTAGGGGGAGAACCTGGTCTAGATCAGCTGCATCAACATTTTCCACACATATGGCTTCCTCAGTGGACTTCAACACAGTTCAGAGGGTCTCAGTCAGGTGCCACTTATTGAGGCTGATGTTAACCTCTCGCATGCCAATACCATGCTCAATTGCATACTGGTAGATAGCCTTCCTTTTTCTTTTTTACCCCTCTACGTCCTACCACATCTTGCCACTCCTACAGGCTGCCAAGGCTCAATCTGACCCACCTGCTCCCCTGGGCCTCCTCTCTCACATAGAAGCCACTCCCAGGGTAATCTGATGTAACCCTTCACTGGATGGGTCCCTCTCCTCCCAGGGGAAAGGTGCCGAGGGGGGGGAACCAGTGCAATTACTTGGCCCCGGGGTGCTGCTGAGGCAGACATGGCTCGTTAGGGCACTGGTGGTGCAGGTGAGCCAGGCAGCCATCATCCAGCTGAGTGTGGAGCAAGTTTCCATTTTCTGGTTTGGTCTCCCTCCTATGCCATTGTTCAGTGCTTCTGGTCTCCACCAGAGGCTGCTGCAAGTGAAGCCAACCCATAACCCACCCCAGGAGAGGAGAGCAGTCCCATTGATGCTCAATTCTCTCCTTCCTGTGCCAGCTCCTGGTGTCCCTAGTCCATTCCTGAACCCGGGTCGCCGGCGTGGTTCAAGTTAAGGCATCAGCGCCTCAGCCCTCTGCACCACCGGGCGGCCGGTAGATAGTCTTCCATTGTTTTAACAGCAGTTGCATCTTGTGATAGGTGGAATTCCACTTTGTTGCAACATCTTTTTTCAGGTGGTGGATGGGGGAGGTGGTTCTGCTGCTGAATGTTTTAGCAGCTTCTGTTCCTTCACAGAATGACTAAAATTACCAGACTTTTTTTGACAAGACCTACACAGATCTGCACAATGGTGCCTTTCTTATCTTGGAATCCCCAAACTACCAGATTTGTGACAGTCTTGCAGACACTCTGATACTAATCCAGAAGAGCCACTAAAGAAAAAGTAGGTAGGGTTGGGCACTTGATGCATTGGTGCTGCAACTTATATTAGCTATAGAAAACTTACATTGTTTATGAAGAAGAATGGCAGTAAGTCAGTGTCTACTATTCCCACAGGTGCTGTTACCATTTTCACCTCCAGTTTGCTGGTTTTATGTTTCTGGCCAGTTTTCAGGGACTCACTCAGTGACGATTCAGTGCTTTTTTTTTCTCTGAATCTGACTGCTGGCTCCTGCTTTTGCTGCACCTAGTGGTGGAAGTGGCTGGGGATTTGCAGCCCCTCAGAGGTGTGGGAGTCAATTGGCTAAGGAACTTACAAATGAAAGATGTTGGAGTTGTGTTTTGGCTAGCACTTGAAGAAACTTCTCCCTCATCCTCTCTACTTGGACTCTTAACGTTCTCCTACACCCCTCCTCACCATCATCATCATCATCATCATCATGTGCAGCAGCAGCAGTTTCACTGCCTGCTGGTGCTGCTGCTACTAATGCCACAAATTGTCATGCCTTCTCATACTGAGATCTGTGGGATGGTTCTTCTTTTGCCTCTGTCATGTGTCCTTCTAACCCTGGCATACTTTCTGTCTCTTTTATGTCTCTTGTTTTTCATGATGCTTTGTTCCCCCTTGTTGTTTTCGGACCGCTTAATTTTTAATTTTTTTTTTTTACCAGCATGTTAATTTTTTAAAGTCTCTCATGCATTTACCACAAGTTCAAATCCCACTTGTTACATTTCCTCCAAATCCTCCTCCTCCCTAGAACTGCTGCTATCAGTTTTATCCATTATATAATCACATTCTCGGTCTGTACCAAAATTCTGCCAAATCACTTTGCTTCTCCTCCTCCTCCACTGCTTGTGTCAATACCTGCAGCACCCCTTTCTTCCTTCCTACTACAATGATTGCTTTGCTGGCAACTCTTGCAGTGCCACTATGAATGGTTTCTACAACGTGTGATACTATACAGACTGTTCAGCTACTGTCTCCTGTACTTCTAGTTCCCAGCGAGGCAGAAGGTGTCTGATCAACCCCACTCCACTTTGTTTTATTTTTGATTTGAATGCATTATCCCACTGTGTACAATCTCTTTGCCCTCTCTGCTGCTCTGTTTCCCAAAGATGTGTACCTACAAACTAATTGGTTTCTATTTTTTTAATATTTGTTATTTGTATTTTGTATTGGTTTTTTAACTGCAATTTAGCAATTTGGGAATGTGAAGATTGGAGGAAGAAAAGCTGTTTGCATTGGTTTTATTTCTTACAGCTTAGTATGCCACAAAGGTGCTAACTAACATCAGCCAGGCAACAGCATGTGGCCAGCTGGAACCCACATGCTGCCACTGCCCAGATTACACTGCAGCAGCACTGCTCAGGATAACACACAAACAGTCTGCTTCAGGAGGAACTTCAGTATCTTGGGAGGATGTGAAGAATGGTAGAAGAAAAATAATAACATTTTATTTTATTTTTTATTGGTTGCTAGAAATGGGCCAACTAGCAGCACCAGGCATCAGCAGGCCCCAGCCGGAATACATTTGCTGCACACTGCCCAGATCATACTGCATCAGCAGAGCTCAGGGCAACACATAGACTCCTTCAGGAGGATCATCAACAACTTGGGGAACAGGGAAGACTGGCACAAGATAAAAAAATACATTATATTTTTTTAATTTAAGCTTTTATGTGATGCCAAAAATGTGCCAACTAGCAATATCTGGATACTGGCAGGCTGCCGTCTCGTACACATTTGCTTCCCAATGCCAAGATTGCACTGTAACAGCACAGCTCAGGATGACACACAGACAGACTGTTTCAGGATTCAGGAGTAACTTCGGCAACTTGAGGGAATGTGAAGACTGGCAGAAAATAAATTATATTTTTTATTGTACATTTTTTTATACAAAGCCATAAAGATGCCAACTAGCAGGGGCCAGGCAAAGGAAGGCTGCAATCTGGCACACACACTTGCTGCCCACTGCCAAGACTACACTGGCACAGCACAGCTAAGGACAAAAGAAAGAGAAAGAATGCTTCAGGACTTCAGCAACTTTGGGGAACATGAAGACTGGTAGAAGAAAAACATTTATATTATTTTATTTTACATTTTTTTAATAGGATGCCATAATAGTGCTGGCTAGCATTGTCCGGGCATGGGCAGGCTACCAGCTGGCACACACTTTCTTCCCAGATCACACTGTAAAAGTACTGCTCAGGATGACAGACAGACTGCTGCAGGACTCAGGAGGAACTTAAGCAACTTGGGGGAACATGAAGGTCGGCAGAAGGAAAACACATTTGTATTTTTTATTTTACATTTTTAATAGGATGCCACAAAGGTACCAACTAGCAGTGGTTAGGCATAAGCATGCTGCAAGCTGATACACTCTTATGCCCATTGCCCAGACCACCCTGCAACAGCCCAACTGTGGACAACACACAAAAAGACTGCTTCAGATCTCAGGAGGAACTTCAGCAATTTGGGAGAAAGTGAAGACTTGCAGAAGAAAAACAAACTTTGCATTTTTAATTTTAATTGTTTATATAGAATGCCGAAAAGGTCTCCAATATATAGACCAAGTACATGATGTGTGTTTGGCTTAAAGTGAGGCAACACCAGGGAACCATAGAGCCAATCTGGCCAAGAATTCCCATACAATGGTTTCCATAGTTTCCACCAGCCAGATGGGATGGTAATTTCAGAATGTGAGCTAGAAAATGGTTGGTAATCCTGCAGCAGTTTATGATGGAGGGGAACTTTATTAAATGGTTCTGCCTGTTACAAGGGGAACTTGGGCTGTCAGTGCAAGGTTTTCATTGGTACCCATTAGAGCTCTGTATATATGAGCTTCTGCCTGCAGAATGACCATTCTGCTTCAAGAGGATTTCACAGAATTTGTGTGAAAATTCCACAGAATTCCATCAAATTTTAAATTCAGTTATTTTGCTCTAATTTTAAAAGTACACATCCAAATGACACAGTATTTCATATGCAGGCTGTTAGTAATGGCTTACATAAGTGTACCTAATGTCAGAGATATAGGTTGAAAGGAAGTGGAGTCACAGTATGGGTTGCTAAACATCTAATCAAACATAGTTTTCAGTTAGGGGGGAAGGGGAAATTGTTTAACCAGGAAAGGCTAAGCCAGAGTTTGCTTCCAGGTGTGACCAGGGAGCACAAGGAATTTAAGTGATTTACTTAGGGTCACACAGTATGCTATTGGGGGCTGATATGATTCAAACCCAGGTCTCTATGTTAACCATTGTTCTATACTGCCTCCTGAGTTATTTTTACCTAATTTAAAAATCTCTTATCCAGATTTCTCCACAGTTTCAAGATTTAGAGAAAGATACAGAATAGGTGTATGCACATTTTAAGTCTCAAGCTTCAAATGGGGCTGAGTTCTAGGTAGCCGAACAGTTTCGCAAAATTTAGATTTCTGTTATTTTGGTATAATTTTGATAGTATTCATTGAAATGTTATAAAGTGATACATGTATACAGGTTATCATAACATTTATATATGTACATAGCCTCATATTTCTGCCTTCAAATGGGACTGAGTTATAGCCTGCCTAAACTGTTGTCAAAATTTAAATTCCAGTTATTTCCATCTAAATTTAAAACAACATATCCAAATTTAACCAGATTTGAAACATTTAAACTACTGTACCAAGTGGTCATTTCTGACAAAGTTCATATTTACAGCTTTAAATGGGATTGAATTAAAAGTAGTCAAACTTTCACATTTTAAAATTAAATTTTGCAAGAATGTAAACTGTGAATTTATAAACCCCTGAAACTTTAAAACTGGAGAATGCAATGCTAATAAATTTGAAAGTGTCTTAGACCTTGCAAGGAGACTGTCTGTGTCAATTTCATTAATTGTTTGCTGCCAGAAATTGCATTAAAGTCAAATGCCATGCTTTTTTGTGAAAATTGTGGAATTTCATAAAAATTTCATAAAACTGGAATTTGTTAATTTCACTCAGCCTTATCTAGCAATTCTAATTAAAGAATATTGGCATGAGAGGCAGGTAGTGCAGGGGGTCACCAGATTCAGGAGTTAGATGTATAGTTTTACTAAGAAATGGACAGCTGAGCTGGGTAGCACACCACTAGTAGACCCCCCTTTAGGAGCAAGGAAACACCAAGTGTCAATAATTCCAACCTGAATGTAGGATATATAAGGATCACACCCAGTAAACTGATGATCCAGGGAGCCTTATGCATGTGCAAACTTGGGACTTAGAGTACTCAAAAAGATGTAGTGGAGCAAGACAATGTCTAGGGCAATAGGAAGGAAGAACTTTGGCTATTTCAATAGGCTAGGTTGATATGAAAAGGAGTAGTTGACTCACATTGTAAGGGATGTTGTCACTGTAAAGAACAAAGAGGATATCAGTGAGATCAGTAGTTCTACTGAGTCAATCTGGCTATGCCAAGAGAAAAGGAATGGCAAAATAGTCACCCAGAGAAGGACAGTAGGATTGCAAAAAGCTCATCCCAGTTTAGCTCATCAAGTAAAGATGTGATATGTGCATTGTGAATGTTAAATTCCACAAAAAGGATTCTAGATGCTTCATCTATATGCTACCATGCACAGTATTTGAGAAAATGTTACCAATAATTTTGTTTGTTTGTTTTTTCCACTGTAAATTTAAAACTGCTAAACCAATGTATCCAGTTGTGTTAGACACCAAGATACACTGACATTGGATATGCATGTCAAATGTTAAGACTATGCCTGCAAGAGCAGAGGAGTTGCAAAGATCCACATTTCTGAGAGTTTTCACAAAAACTTTGCAAATATTTACATAGTAAAATTTTGAACCCCTTTAACTTTAAAAAATCTCTAATCCAAATTCTCTCCATATTTACTGTATATCATTCAATTACCAGTACAAATAGGTACTGTATGCTAATTTACACATGTCTAGCTCCAAAGGTGCCTGAGTTATATGCAGAGAAAAGTTTTAATGACATTTTGAGATGACGCATCATAATGTCATACAATTTGGTACATTGTTAGAACTCATATCAGCAAGTAATCAGGCCAAATTTATAATCACCTGCGTAGTAGTCAGCTGAGTTATATGCAGATAAAAATTGTCACGAAATTTCCCACAATAAATAAAGTGACAGACTTTGAGCATGTATAATTTTGAGACAATCTATCCTAATTTCATGATATTTGACATGTCAATAGAGCTCCTCCCAGAGAGTAACCGTGCTGAACTTTAGACCACTAAATGAAAAAAGATGGCTGAGTTAGGAGCAAATTAATAAATGTTAAAAAGTCCACATAATTCCAATGAAATTCTGTGAAATTTTGCAGAATTTCATGAACTTTCATCAAAATTCTACAAATTCAGAATTTTCTCATCCCACACAGGTCTACTACCCATAGTGCAGAGACTGCATTCCAAAAGGCTCTGATGTAGCAAGGCTACAGTCTGCTTGCCAAAAAAGCACTTCATGGCCTCCTACCACCTGGTACGGAAAACCTTCTTCAACCACACAGTAGTTCTTAACATACACGAAGCTCTGGCCCCCAGTTCTTCAATGTTACTCAACTTCAAACAACCCAGGGCCAACACTCCTTTGCCTACAGAGCACCTCTTTGGTTTAATGACCTTCACTGGGACATATCTATCCAATCTACACTGGGCCCATTCAAAAGCATGTTACATCAACATCTTATTTCTAACAGTTCTTGTGACTGCTACACTTAATCTCCCCACCAGCATGCAGACTCTGCCTCTATACTCCCCTGTTGTATCTACTTCACTTTCACAAGACCTCTGGCTACCTCTCCCTACTCCTGCCCCACTTTATTGCCTCCCTACAATTCTACCATGCTGACAAGGCCACAGTCTGACTCCCCATTCTTTCCAATCCTCTCACATCCTCCTCTTTGGCCCGCCTCTTAGTTACAGCTTCCACTGCCCCACTGACTCCCTTTCTTGCTGACTCCTTGTTATTGCATGTCTACACCTCCTCTGTTTGTCTGCCTCTCTTCTTATGATGTGTTGCTTGCACCGAAGCTTTCCTTCTCCTTGATATCTTAATCAAAGATTGTTCATTCACAGAACCGCATTACTTATTTTATAGAAACTAAGTTCATTGTACAGGATTTATATGATTGGTATGCTTCCAACCTTGCGATTTGTTTTACCTTTGTAAGTTTTGTTACCCTCCCCACTGACATAGAACCTTGGTAAATGAGCTTCTAGCTCAAAGGTGTTTAATCTTAGATTTAAATAAATAAATAAATAAAAACAAAGGGTACCTCCACAGGTGTAAACATTGCACGGCACAGAGTGCTGGGACCAGAGCAGAAGAGTTTCATTTCACAGGTGTACACACTTTTGAAAGGGGATGAAGGGTAAACAGGGTACTGCTCAGATTCAGTGGCGATAGGAGGATGAGACAAACATTCAGCTTAACCTGGAAGTGTGGATAAAAGTTTGGCAGGGTGTGCATAAGACAACTTCATTGTTTTGATGAGAATTCTGATGGAAAGTGTATGCAATTCTTTATTACATAGAAACATAGACCATGATGACAGAAAAAGACCAGAGGTCCATCCAGCCTGCCCTTACTCCCTATAATCCCTGGAACCTTCCCTTCACAGCACTGTACTGCACAGATTACAGCAGTGGTATCCAGGCATTATGGACCCAGGTGCTGGAGAGGCTGGAGAGGAAGGGGTACACAATTTCATATTTTTTGGGACTGTCTGGAGCTAAGACATTTTTGGGATGAAGTGGCAGAAGTGATACAAAGATGATGGACTTACTCATGCCCCCCCCACCTTTGAATGCCTGATCCTAGGCCTTCCCCCAAGAGGGGCCATAACCTCAAGTGAAAGGTATCTATTTTTTATTCTAATAGTGGCAGCAGGTAAGACCATTACTCAACATTGGCTTACCAATACGTGCCTACAGCTGGGTCAGTGGTTGCACAATGTACTCAAAATTAAGAGTATGAAAGCAATTATGCCCGATAAGGCTACAGCAAGAGAAGTTTAATGCTAGGTGGCTTCCCTTTTCTCCTATAGGGAGGAGACTGAACAAATTCCAGTGGTCGAGCAGGTCCTAGGATAAGTGACATTAATATATCATGAACTGTAGCATAGCTAGTGTCTTTTAAAGCTTAACTCAGATAAGGTACACCAATTGACAAACTGATGTGTGTTATTTAATTAATTTTTTTCTTGTTGGTTGTTTTACATGTTATTTCTCATATGGTTCACGTATAAAATGTCATGAGCATGTTAGGTATACAAGAAAGGCAAGGCAACTCAAGGCAAATTTTATTTAAAAAGATGCCCATCCCAGAGGCTCTGGGCACCATACATTAATCAAATAAATATAACACAACACAATACAAGCAATAAAATATACAACTCCAAACAATTAAAACCTTATTTTACTACACAATTTGTTTCATTATTAAGAATTAAACAATATAAACTATAAAGCATAGTCAGGGAATGCCTGATCAAATAAAAATGTCTTTAGTCGGGCCTTAAAAACCTCAACAGATGGGGCCTCCCTACAATTATAGGAAGCGAATTCCACAGGACGGGAGCGGTGACACTAAATGCTCTGTTGCCGGCAGTTCTTAACCTTGTCCTGGGAATCGCAAGGAGGCCCCAAGAAAAGGAATGCAGGAAATGGACTGAGACAGCAGGTGTAAGAAGGTCATTCAGGTAGCCAGGGCCCAGGCCATGTAGGGCCTTAAAGGTGAGCAAACCCACCTTAAAGAGGACCCTCCACCTAACCAGCAGCCAGTGCAGATGATGTAGCACTGGGGTTATGTGACAGTATTTAGATTGTCCTGTCAACAACCTCACCGCCGCATTCTGCACCAACTACAGTCAGTGGAGGGTACCCCAGAGACCCTGAGATAGAGTGCATTACAGTAGTCAAGCCTGGATGTCACAAAGGCATGTACCAAAGTGGGGAGGTCCAGAGGCGGAACTAAGGGCTTGATCCTGGTGATATTCCTCAGAAGATAAAAACTAGTATGTACAACGGAAGACATCAGAAATTCAAGTGTCAAACTGCTGTCAAGAATAACACTCAGATCATGCACCCTAGAGAAGGCCTTCAATGGTACAGAGCCAAGGCAAAGTCCTGTCTCTGCACCAGAGGCCAATCTATCACGTCCTCTGTTCGACTTCACCACCAGTACCTCTGTCTTACTGGGGTTAAGTTGCAACCAACTGGAGGCCATCCAGTCATTGATTTCAGCAAGGCAGCTGTTAAGCACTTCTACTGCACAAGATGTTCCAAGGGCAAAGGAAAAGTACAGCTGGGTATCATCAGCATAGCAGTGAAAACTCAAGCTGTACTTTCTAATGAGCTGTCCCAGGGGTAGCATGTACACGGCAAATAACATCGGTGACAAGACCAAACCCTGGGGAACTCCGCACAACAGGTGGTCAGGGGAGGAGGAGAAATTGCCCATCACTACCGTCTGCCTCCTGTTGGATAAAAAAGACTCAGAACAGTGGATGACAGAGCCGGCAAGTCCACAGAATTCCTTTAGGTGGTCAAGTAACACTCGATGATCCACTGTGTCAAATGCTGAGGAGAGATCGAGGAGAACAAGAATTGTCCCTTCCCCTCGATCTCTAGCCCTAAGGAGGTCATTGTGCACCTGAACTGGTGCAGTTTCCATGCTATGCCTTGCACGAAACCCAGACTAAAATAGTTCATAAAGATTATGGGCCACGAGATGCTCCTCAAGCTGAAGTGCTACCACCTTCTCGACAATCTTACCTAAAAATGGAAGATTGGAGATAGGACGGTAATTTGCCTTGACGTCAGGGTCCAACGATGGTTTTTTCAGAAGGGTCCTCACCAATGCCTCCTTCAAGACATCAGGAAAGACCCCCTCCAACAAGGAACATTGGACAATCAAGGTAAACACCGGGCCGACAGTGTCAACACATCTCATTAAGAAACGAGTTGGCACCGGGTCCAGTTCACAAAAGGCGTGCCAAAGCCTAGAAGCAATCTCAATGACCTCAGCCACCTCCACCAGTCTAAACTCACCCCAACAGACGGAGTGCTCTCCGGAAGCCCATGGCGACCACTGTCGACCAGATTCTGGTCCACTGGCAGAACCCCCCGCCTGATGGCAAACACCCTGTCCGAGAAGAACTGAGCAAATCCATCACACAATGCATTCGAAAAAGGTACCTTCAGCTGTAGACAGGCAGGATGAAGAAGCCTGTCCACAGTCTGAAAGAGCACAGTTGGTCGGTTCCTCCTGGCAGCAATCTGCCTGGACAGGAATTCTGCCTTCTTACGGTTGATTGCCCCCTGGTATGCGCCACAGTGCATATGCAGGGCCAGTTTGTCCGCCTCCAGGCCAGACTCCTGCCAGCAGTGCTCTAATCTCAGACCCAGAGTCTTCATCTCCTTGAGCTCCCCATCAAACCAAGGGGACCTCAAGTGAGAAGACCTGGGTCGTACACAGGCTGGTGCAAGGGAGCCAAGTGCACCAGAAAGTGCCCTATTATAGGCGTCCACTACTGCACACACCCCCCTGCATGCATTGTCCACACTAGATAGGTCAGCCACCACCAAAACACCCTTGGGGGTAAGCCCTCTCAAAGGGCGGTAGCTGACCATCTCTGCAGGGGGAGAACTACCGGGGGGGCCTCAAACCGGAACTTCACCGTGCAATGATCAGACCAAATGACCCTACCAACACTGAGACCATTTATCTCAAGCCCCAGCAAGAACACCAAATCCAGCATGTGGCCACCCTGATGAGTCGCGGAAGATACTCCCTGCACGAAGCCCAGAGAAGACATCATCTGGAGGAAACTGTAATCCAGCCAAGATGATTCATCCTCAGCCCAAACGTTGAAGTCCCCCAGCACTAAACATCTGGGGGCCTCCAATGTTTCACCGATGATGAAATCAGCTACTTCCTGAAGGAAATCTCCCGACGCCCCAGCAGGGCGATAAATCAGGAGGACCAAGTAACCTGCACCTGGTCCCCCACGGATGGCCACACACTCAAAAGAATGTGGTGTTCTCACCAGGTGCACGGTGAAGCCCAGCTCGGATCTAAAACAGATGGCTACCCCCCCACCCCTGCATTCCACTCTGGGGCAGTGCACTACAGCATACCTGAACGGGATGGCAGCCTCAAAAACTGGGCCAGTATCATCACCAATCTAGGTTTCCGTAATGCAAGCCAGATCGGCCAAAGAAACCAAGTCCGCTATAATTGCAGTCTTGTTTCCGACCGATCTGGCATTGCAAAGCACCACCCTGAGGGGATTAGTGCACAATGCAGCCCTACTGGCTACCTGCCCCCTTGGTCTGGTGGGAACCCTGGTGACAGGAATTAAACACGTCGGGCCTCTTCCCAAGTCCGGTCTAATCCCAGGGCACCTTCTACACCCCACCTCCTTGATCCTACCACCCATAGTGCATGAGGCACCCAGCCCTGATCGAATCCTATGACTCCTCCCAATTCCAACCTCCCTACAGTGCCTAGCTGTAGTATCTGATACAGGAGGACTAAAAAAGGGCCGAAGATCAAACAGCCGGGATGCCCCATAAACTGTCCTGGCCCGACCAAGGTTTACATGCATTCCCAGACACATCCTCCCCAATTACGTAATCTCAATGAAACACAAAACACACACACACACACACACTCGTACACTCTCAAAACACACATTCACACAAATCAAAACACCAATAAACCCCCCAAAACAATCCCCTAAAACAAAACTATAAATAAAATTTTCAAAAGGAATTCAAGAAAACTACAAATCGAATAAAAATGCCAATACACAGAATGGCACAGTCACTTTCTATTCAAAATTTTCAAAATCTTTCGACAGTCAAATTCCCAAGAAAAGTCCACAATATAATCCTCAAGAAGCCGGCACCGCTCTCACCAGCCGCTGGTACCTCTAAAAGGATCCCAGAAATTTCTTATGCCCCACAATCAATAAGTCCATGTGGGCCCAAGTCCTGAAAAGCAGTCCGCAGATGAATATCTGAAAGGCACTCTCACTACCAATAGGAAGATCTTTCAGTCAGTCATTAAAACCACAGAGGTTCTCTCACTACCTCTGAGGTAAAAATTCAATTCATATGCAGCAATTCAATTCCCAATAAGACATTTATTTAGAAATCAAAACTTGCTTTCAGAAAATCAGGGCAGAAAGAAAAAAACCCTCCACCACTCACCCCACGAGGGAAATACCCTGCGCTATGGAGTCGTGACCTTGGACCCCAGCTGGAGCCCGCTAACAAGAAGGCTCCCCTGAGAAGCCAGTAGGCCGCCGATAGCACATCCACTCTTCATTAGATGTGCATCGGCACGCCCCTGTAGCGGCCCCAATGCACACACAGGCACCCCTCAAAGGACGAGTATGAAGCGGAATACTAAATGCCCAGATCGTCCTCACTTCAGTGAAGCATTACAAGTCTGCTAATTAAAAGTAAACTCGCCAACATAGCATGCCAGCAGTTCCTTGAAGCAGTTCACAGACACTGCTGTCCAACAATCACAAAGTACTTATCTTCCAGTGTGACTCCTCAATGCTTATCCTCCTCCGATGGAATATCTTCCTGGTTCACTTTCTGAGCTCCCTTTCTGAGCTATACAGGTGTTCAAATCAAAAACCAGTAGTCTCCTCCTTGGTCCCACCAGTCCATCAGTGGAAACAGTAGCAGCACCCCAAACACGGCGCACAGTTCAATACAGCGCAAAATCTGCAACACACACCTGCCCGACATAGCAAACACCCAAGCGGGAATGCAGATCCAGTCACGCCTGCCCTCCAGGTACAAACAACCGGCACTGCTCCTCTCCGGTCTCCTGATCTTGCTGACAGGACCACAGCAGCCCCCAAACCAGATGACGCAAACAGGATAAAACGGGCATCAATAAAAATTCCAAAAACAGCCCCAGTCTCAGTACAGGACCGATGTCCAGAACCGGAATTTAACAGACAGACGGACGCAAACTGCCAAACACGGACTACAGATAAACGCGGACCGCAAACAAATAAAACGGAACTCCAACTGACTGCCGAAAAGAAAAGGAAAACAAAACGGAATACAAGCTCAACGAACTTAGCAAAAATGAACACAAAATAAAAGCAAAATGAAATGCAAAAAAGAGCTATGCAGACGGTCAGGCACCAGTTTAGTTTATTGTTCTAGGAATTACTACCTTTGAGCCAGAGGCTCTTTTACAAAGGTTCCACGTCAATTAGGTACAGTACAAAAGGTTACATAGATAACACAACAATTTGTGTTGTGTCAAGAGCAAGAAAACATATACAAATACATATTAAATCACTTGTGCAAAAGGAAATGAGATATCAATAATCACATTATTATTATAAGAAAGAGGTCATGCCAGATTAGGAGAAACAAATAGGGAAAAAGTCCAGAACAGAAAGGTTAAGTGAAAGGCGTGGGGAGCAGACAATAGCAGGAGAAAAGGTTTCCCAAACATGTCTTTGTCAGATAACGGAATAGGGTGGGTAGTGAGAAAATAGGAGGTTTAATCAGGGCAGTCACAGGAGCTGGAGGTGGCAAGGTGAGAGAAAAGCCTTGATTTGAAAATACCTAGAGAGTTGGAGGCAGTAATATGAGTGCTGAGGGCATTTAGCCAGCTGGGGGCACGATAGGCAAATGATCTTTGTCCCTGAGAAGTCCGGCATCGGGGGACTTGGAGAGGCTGGTGTTCTGATCTTCTGGTAAAGCGGTGCTAGCGTGGGCATAACAGGTCTTGGATACAGGGTGGAGTGAGGCCCAAGTGGATTTTTATCGCCATCAGGCAGGTAAGGTACTTTATCCGGTTTGAGAGTTGCAACCAACCTGAGTCAGCATAGAGTTCACATGTGTGGGTACGCCGATGTGCACCAGTGAGCAGCCGACAGGCCTTATTTAGGGATGTTGTAATGCGACTAAGTGCTGTAGTAGTGGTAGATCCATATATAACTAAGCCATAGTCAACGACTGAGATGATAGAAGATTGGATGGCAATCCTCAGTGCAGAATGGGTAAGAAGCTGTCAGTTCCGATACAGAATCCCAATTCGCTGATTAATAGTTTTTGCTGTACTATCAATGTGAGTTGCAAAGGTTAGGCCTTGATTGAAGTTGATTCCAAGATATTTGAAAATTGGCACTTGTTCAAGGGTATTTCCCAGGTATGTATTAATGGTGAGTGGGACTTGCCGTTTCTTGTTTCGCGGGTTAGAGAAGAGCATGGATTTCGTTTTTTTGTGGTTTAGAACCAGCTTATGTTCAAGGAACCACATCTCAACTTTGGTAAAAGCATGCTGAAGGTTGAGGTAAGAGGTTCGGATCTTTATGAGTGGCAAGAATCACGGCATCATCGGCATAGAGGATTAATTGTTCAGGGCAGGATTTGGGGAGGAGTTTAGGAAAAGGCTGAAAAGGGAGGGGCCCAGGATGGATCCTGGGAACTCCTGGCTGAACCGGTTTTGAGTCTGAGAGAACTCCAGCTACTTTTACAGATTGAGAGCGCTGAGCAAGGTAATTTTTTACCCAGTCACCAGGACCCTGAGAGAGCCCTAGGGATAGAAGTTGTTTGATAAGTAGGCCATGGTGAACTGTATCAAATGCCTTGGTTAAGTCAATGTAGACTGCTCCAGTTAGGTTTCCTTTGTCCATGGCATTGTGGATTGCTCCTGAGAATTCAAGTAGGGCAGTCAATGTGCTGTGCCCTTTCCTAAATCCATGCTGCTGAGTGCATAGGATGTTGTGCTTTTCAGGTAGTCTGAAAGTTGGTCCGCCACCAAGCGTTCAAGGGCCTTAGAGAGAGGTGGTAGTATTGATATCGGCGATGAGTTACCAGGCAGTGACTTATCACCACTTTTGTGCACCAGAGTGACAACTGCAGCCTTCCATTTCCTAGGGAATTGGCTGTAGCAGAGGGAGAGATTGAAAATTTTTTGTGAGGGGGAGCAGTACTTCCTCCAGAGTGAGGGACAGAAGTTTAAGGTCAATAGTGTTGCTGCTTGCTCGGGACTTAGAAATGGCCTTCTTTACATATTTATAGACTTCATGTGCCTTTACTAGTTTGAAATGGAAGGGTGGTTTGGTTGAAGAGGCAGTAGTAGAAGTAGAAATTGGAGGGTCAGCATCAGTAAAGAAATCAGATGAGAGGACACCACTAAGGTCCGTGAAGGTATCATTAGGGTGTTTGCAATGATCTCTGGGTCTAATGTAGTGGTTCCATCCACATTCATTATTGTAGGAGAGGATTTGGACTGCTGACCCATGATATTCTTTATGTTGTCCCAGAAGGATTTCCTTCGCCCCAGGAGTTGGAGAGGGCATTCTTGAAGTAGGAGCTCTTCATCAAGCGGATCTGTTTAGTACAGTGGTTGCAAGCCTGTTTATACTTTTGAATGTCTGACAGAGTGCCAGTAGCTCTTGCAGTGGCCCAGATGTGATCCCTACTTTTGAGTTGTGCCAATAGCTTTGCCGTGAGCCAGGGGTTTGTGAGTGCTTTGATTTTGCGCTTTTTTACTGGTGCATAGGTGTCACAGGCAGTGTTGAAAGTAGTAATAAAGTAATCAAGGCTAGGTCAACATCTTGAGTTTTGTAAATCAAGGACCAGTCTATCTGCCTAAGACAGGTCTTGAGATGAGTAAGGTTGCCATAAGGTAGGACTCTGCTATAGATGGTTTTTGGAGGTGGCTTGAGAAACTTATTTGTCCAGGTACATATTATTGGAGAGTGATCACTGAGCGAGTCAGGGACAACACTTACATTGGTTATATGGGTAGGGTGGCTGGTAAGGATCCAGTCAATGAGGGTGCTGGTCCCTGATTTGTAGTTTTTCCTGGTAGGGGAGTTTTCCACTTGTGTTAAATTTGCTGCAAGGATGGCATCTTTTTTTTGACCCTGCATCAGGTGCAAGCCAATTTATATTAAAGTCCCCAAGGAGAAGGAGTTTGATGTCAGAAGGTTGTGTCCTTACGAACTTGAGGACAGCCTGTAGGCCGGAATCAGGATCTTTTGGTGGGATATAGACAGCAGCAATCATGAGGACTTTGTTTTGGGCACCAAGTAGTATCTTGATAGGGAGGAGTTGCACTGAGGTTTCTGAGGTGGGATAAGAACCAGGGAGACAGGTGAGGTAGTCCTTTATGTAGATTGCACATCCACCACCCCTTTTTGAGGTCCTATCCAGCCTGAATATCTTGTAGCCTTGTATAGAGATGGCATGATCCGGAGTATTAGGTGTCAGCCAAGTTTCGATGATGGCAAGGATATCCGGGTTGTGTTGGCTGGCAAAGATTTGAAGGGAGGCCAGTTTTGGGAGGAGACTGCAGATGTTTAAGGTAGCAATTTTGAGCCCCCCCTCCATTTTGGCAGGCTTTGTTGTACTGTAGGAGACAGGGCCAAGGATTTGAGTGGACACTTCCTGATATCAAGAGGAGGAAGAGTAGGAGTTTAAGAGACAGTTGCTGTACTTTGTAGTCAATTGAATTACACTTCTGAGGCTTATGCGGCTTGGACCAGTGCAGGCGTCTAGGGACCCAGAGCAAGGAGGTTGTTAGTAATAGAGGACGATATGCCCATTTATCCTTGTTGTAGCTTGTCAGTTGCACCCAGTTGCTTGCAGATAGGTACCTGGTGGTTCAGTCAAAAGCCAAAAGAATGATCAACAGCTGAGGTCCAGAGTCACTGAAATGTTAAAATTCCTGAAGGTGATTAACTGTGCCTGCACATATGTAGGATGTGAAATCCCTTTGTCTATATGCTTCTTTGTCATTCAAACAGGTTGCTGAAAGGTCCACATACAGATCATGGAGCAGGCCAGATGAAAATGTGGATTCCAACAGGACCCAGAGTCACCAAGTTTGTCAGATGTAGTTGCTTCACTTGTGTTTTGCTTGGGATAGCTTCCAAAAAGTTGATTTTAAAATGAAAATAAAGATACCTGATGATGATTTTTTTGCAGAAATCCAGTCCAGGAGACTTTCACGGATGTAGTGAGCAAGAATGGTATAGTTACCACAAGCAGAAAAACATGTAAATCCACAAAAACTAAGCTACAGACACAGACAAACACAAGCAGCCACCACACAGACCCAGGGGGCGTGGCTGCCAGTAAGTGGTAGATGATGCTATGAAGTCTTTGGATGGAAGTTTCTGACAATTCAAGATTGACTTAACAAGATCCAAATGGGAGAAGAGAAATTAACATCTATAAAGAAAAGACTGGTCAGTGGGTTAATCATGCACGTATCAGGGGCTTTAATTTCTGAATTTCAGGTCCAGTTATAAAAGTAATGCAATACCCACCCGCTTTTGATGTTTGTTAAAACATATGGTTGAATTGTACAGTCTGTGCTTAAGCTGACTGTTGTAGTTTAATAAACTTGATAAGTTTAAAAAAAAAGAGTGCCATGAAGGTGCCAGCTAGCAGTGCCCAGGCACCAGCAGGCTGCCAGCTGGCACATTCTTGCTGCCCACCACCCAGTTCACAGTAGATCAGTGCAGCTCAGGATGACATAAGGACTGCTTTAGGACTTGAGAGGAAATTTAGCAACTTTTGGAAGATGGAGACTGGCAGTAGAAACAAAAAATAGTATATTTTTTATTTTACTTTTTTTAGAATGCCACAAAGGTGCCAACTAGAAGCAGCAAGGCACCAGCAGGCAGCCAACTAGTGCACAATTAGTGCTCACTTCCCAGTACCCCACCAATCACAGGATTCAGAGGCCTCAATCGCTTTGTGTCTGCCATGGTACTTCTGCAATGCAATCACTGAAAATTATGTCCATCCAGTCTGCCAAAAAAATTGCATGCTGATTAGGCAATTGAGTACTGGCAGACTGCCAGCTCATGCTCCATCTGCCCATTGCCAAAGCACACTCTAGACCCTCTCTTCCCTATTTCCTCTGAGCAAACCCCTGGTCCCAGGAATCTGCTGCTTGGTAATGCACTGCGCAGCCTGAGGTTTAACCTTTTTTTTTTTTCCCCCTTCCTAATAAAGAAACTATCCTGCATTCAGCAAATCTACTGTTTTTCTTTTTGGTATAGGCTGAACTTTTCAAGATTTGACCTTTATGAAGAAATTTCCTACCTATAACCCAGAAGTTAGATTAATGAACTGTGGCTGAGCTTGGTACCGCCAGCAGACCAGGATTTGATTCCCACAACCTCTGTCTGCATACTGTGTGACTCTGAGCAAGTCAGTTAACAACACCGGTTCTGGGTCACCACTGAAAGCAAGCACTTGTACCTTGTGGGCCTTATTCAGTTATTAAATAATTAATTAACAAAAAAAAGAATTAATTAGAGCCCTTCCAAGCTACCTAACACACAGAGACAAGCATGTGAGTGAGCTTTCACGCTTGGTCGCACCATCAAGCTGAGGTCTAGCACCAAAAGAAGGCACGATTCGCACTCTGCCAAGTTAACTGTTTTAGGTACAGACCTGAATCTGCAGATTGTCTGGTTTGCCTGGTCTGCATCTTTTGGACCAAAGCAAACCAGTCTACATATTTGCCCCAATAGTTTTTTATTTATTTATTTAGTTTTTGTTGACCGGGTAAGTGCACTAGACAAATCCTGCTTATTTTCAGACACGACCCAGGGAAGGGGGATACAGATGAATGCGAACTGACCTTGGACCAGATTAAGCTGTTGGTGGTATTTTTAGTGAATGAGGGAAATTTGAGCAGGACACCAGGGACATTCCCCTACTTTTTTCGATGTGCCATGGGATCTTTAACATCCACCTGAACTACCACCAGTCCAGGCAGATGGGACCTCGCTATAACATCTTATCCAAAAGACTGCACCTCAGAAGTGCAGCGCCCCTCTCATGCTGCACTACAGTGTTAGTACTGGGATATTAACCCAAGTGCCAGATGTGGGAACTGAACCCACAGCCCTCTGATCTCCTGGCCTCAGAGTTCGCGATAGTCTGAAAGAATTAAGCACCCAAAGTTCAAAGTGCTCAATTCTTTGGTAGAATTGAACTTGTAGCCTACTAGTAGGCATCACTAGCCCCTCATTTTGACTCCCCTTTAATTTTTTTTTTCAATTCAAAGTTTATTAACATTTTTCATACAGAGGACAGATCTGAAAAACATTTACAGTATAAAAGCTAAGACTTTATACAATGATAGATCTATCCTCCCCCCATCCTCTCTCCACACGCACCCCCACAACTATGCACGAAAACAACCAAAACAAACAAACAAAAAAATAATAAAAATATAATGTGCCAGTAAAGTTCTAATGGTAACTCTTAGTTCAGGCAAGTTGTAAAGAATAAAGGACTTGTACAGGACCCCAAATATTTGAATATCTTACTGTCTTATTACATGGGTTTGCTATTGCTCTCTATGTTCTAAGGTTAGCCAACAGTTCATGTAACCATTCAGTATATGAAATTTATGTATCATCCTTCCAGTGTCTCAATACCAGTTTTTTAATGGACATTGAAATTAAGGCCATATGAAACTTACGGGCATTAACTGGAATCCCGGAAAAGTCTCCTAGTAGACAGACTTTTGCTGAAAACAAGTCATGTAGACCAAAAAGGGGATCAATTCTATGCTGGATAAGTGCCCATAAAGGGGCCACTTTGGGATAGGTCCAGAAAATATGGAGCAAGTTACCTTCCCCTTGTGCACACCTTATGCAAGTGGAGGATGATGCACTATTATATTTAGCTAACTTATGTGGTGTGTAATATAAATTGTGTAATATATGAAATATATATGAAAGAACGTCATTGGTGGAAATCCGCCCTGGAGGCTGACCATCTTAGTTTGCTGGAGCATTATCAGTTCTACCAATCAGCAGTCTTCCGTAAGAAGGCAGAGTTCCTGTCCAGGGAGATCACTGTCGCTCGGAATCAACCATCTCAACTCTTCTGAACTGTGGACAGGTTGTACAACCCAGCCTGTCTGCAGCTCCGTCAAGTTTTTTTCACAAAATGAGTGTGATGAGATTGTGCGATTCTTTGAGAATAAGGTGGCTGACATCAGAGGTTGGAGATCCACCTGACTTGCTCTATGGGGGAAGCTGTTGGTCCGTGCTTGGTCACTATGCCTCCTGTTTCCTGGAGTACCTTTGACCTGCCGGAGTTCACGGATATTATGAAGATTGTCCAGAGGATGCACCCTATGTGCTGGAGTTAAGATTCAGGCCCAACTTCCCTGATTTTGGGTTGTGGTGATATCACTGGCCTGGTCTTGGCTCAGATTATCCAGTGCTCCTTGGAATTGGGTGAGTTTCCATGCTCCCTGAAGGAGGTGGTGGTGACACCCCTTCTGAAGAAAGTTTTGTTGGACCTACAGTATCTCAAACCTTCCTTTTGTAGGAAAGGTAATTGAGAAAGTAGTGGCAACTCAACTGGAGAACCATTTGACCATCCATAGCATATTCAAACCTCTCCAGTCTGGTTTTTGCAAGAGGCATAGTACTGAGACTGCTCTTGTTCGGGTGCTCAATGATCTCCTGATGGCGAGAGATCGGAGGAACCACTCCTTCTTGGTACTCCACAATCTCTCCTCTGCTTTTGACACTGTAGACCATGGAGTGCTGCTCGAGTGCCTGGAGTCCATCTGTGGCCTGACTGGTACAGTGCTCAGACGATTTACATCTTTCCTTACTGGTGGAACTCAGAGAGTTGTCTTGGGGATTTTTACTTCCGAGTCTTTCTCTCTGCCTTGTGGGGTCCCTCAGGGCTCAGTGCTGTCCCCATGTTGTTTGCAGTATATATGCTACCCATCGGAGACATTGTAAGATGGGATGGGCTGAGGTTTCACTGCTATGCTGATGATACCCAGCTCTACCTGTCTTTTGCTCCTGACCAGGTTAGTGCTCTCTCAGCATTTAATAGTTGCCTCACTGAAATCCAAGACTGGATGAATTTGAGTGGGTTAAAGTTGAACGTGGGTAAGAATGAGGTTATGGTTGTGGACCTGTGACATATGATAGAGGGGTTGAGGACTGATTTGTCCTCTGGTTTATTCTTTGGGGGCACTCAGATTCTTACCTCTGAATGGGTGCGCGACTTGAGAATGGTACTTGACGATGGGCTGACCCTCCGTTATCAGGTGTCAGCAGTCATGAAGTTAGCCTTTTATCATCTCAGGAATATTGCCAGGATCAAACACCTCATCCAGTGATCTGTCTGTACTGGTCCACACCTGTGTGACCTCATGCCTTGACTATTGCAACTACCTTTACTTTGGGCTTTCTGGTGTTATTATCCGCCACTTGCAGCTAATGCAGAACACTGCTACCCGTTTATTGACTGGAGTATCTAGGATATCACATATTGCCCCAGTGCTGCATGATCTGCACTGGCTGCCAATTCAGTGGTGGATCACCTTTAAGGTTGGGTTATTAACCTGCAAAGCCCTACATGGACTTGGTCCTGACTACTTGAAAGAGCTTCTGATTCCTTGCATTCCTGTACGACAGCTTCGCTCAGCTGACAAGGAGTTGCTGGAGATTTTGAGGGTTACTTTGAATTCTTCTGGGGCCTGCATTATTATGTTTGTGGCCCCAACCCTCTAGAATTCTCTGCCCCGTCAGCATTGGGAGTGCAGGACCATGGGAAGCTTTAAGCAGGCTCTAAAAACATTTTTGTGGAATAAGTCTTTTCCTGATTTGCGATGATTTTGATACTGTGTTTTAATGAACTGTTTTTAAATTTTGTGAAGTGCCCTGATAATTGAAAGGAGCTCAATAAATAAAGATATTATTATTATTAAATTGCATGTGCCGGAGTCTATCCTGGGTAATGAACTTATGGCACCCTAACTATAAAAGAAATCAATCTAGTGGTTCTTGTGGGAAAAGGGAGGACCAATAAACAGATGGGCCAAAATGTTCAGGGTAAATCCAAGCATACAGAGATCTAAACATTTTGGACACCACATGAGGTATACCGGCTAAAGGAACCAATTCAGTTTGGAATGCCAATCCAGAAGACTGCAGTGGAATGGCCCCAATAGTCTTCCCCAATAGATGGTGTAGCTGGAAAATCTTAAAAATCATAGATGGTGGTGCACCAGATTTAGTTATGATCTCAGAGGAGGAAAGCCAGACCCCTTCCTCTGTTGCAAAATATGTAAGAGAACAATCTCTTAACCGAGGGAACCAAAGGGGGGAAAGGACTTTACCATCTATTTTAAGATTGGAATTACCCACTAAAGGTTGAGCTAGGTCCAGTAAATGGTTATACTTCATGAAAGCACACAGCTGAGAGTGCACTTTGATGGAAATGGCTATCGTTGAGATATGCAGTTGCATGGGATGACACTCAAATTTAGTGTATAACAACACATAGGGAGAGAGGCTGTGGGATCTCATTTGAGCTAATTCTATTTTAAGGCAAACTGGTGAATATGTAGAGGGGCGAGGATCTTCTGAGGTTAACCATCTGAGATATTTACTAGCGTGACTAGCCCAGTAATAAACCAATGTGTGGGAGACAAGGGCCCCCCTTTTCCTTTGTAGCCACTAGTTTATGAAATGCCAATCATGGTTTTTTGCTGGCCCAAATGAAATCAGTAATGAGACTGTGCACTTTTTTGAACCAAGTAAGAGGGAGCCATAATTTTAGAAGATTAAGTGGGTAAAAAAGACAGGGAAAAATATTCATCTTAATCAGGTTGATTTTGCCCCATAAAGAAAGAGGGAGCAGAGATAATCTTTTCAGGTATTGGTTGAGTGTGAGAAGCAGTAAATCCAAATTGTTCTTCTGAATATGAGTTGGGTCTCTCGAAAGATCAATTCCCAAATATTTTAGAGAGTCTTTTTTCCAGGATAACCCGAAAGCTGTGATTTCCTGCTTCAGAACTTTATGATTAAAGGGATATACAAATGTCTTTTCACGATTCAGTATATTATTAGAAAAATCACTGAATTACTCAATAATCTCCAATATGGGAGAGAGAGAGATAGAATGAGATGGGCTATCTGAAGCAGGAGATCATCAGCATAGGCTGATATTTTGATTTCTTAATTTTGTATGGTAATACCCTGAACCTTGGAACAATTTATTAATCTGCATATGAGGGGTTCTAAATAAAAGTTAAAAGCAACGGGGATACGGGGCAGCCCTGTCTTGTGCCAGATTGTAAAGGGAACAAATCACAGATTATCCCATTACTCAAAACTCAAGCTGATGGGGATTTATAAAGAGCCCATACCCATTTCTGGAATTCCACAGGAAAACCAAATGCAGATAAGGTACTGAATAGGATGTTCCAGTTGACTCTATCCAAAGCCTTTTCGGCATCCAGGGAGACAAGAGCTGCCGGGTAGTTTGCATCCCTGGACATCGAGAAGACATGGGCCAATGTACGCAAGTGGTCAACTGAGGACCTGCCCTTCATAAATCCTACCTGCTCTGGACCTATGTGGGTAGGAAGAACCATATTTATACAGTCAGCCAATAATTTAGATAGGATTTTGATATCTTGGTTTAGAAGAGAGATTGGTATGTAACTAGTTATCATTTCGGGATGTTTGCCAGGTTTGGGTAGAAGGGCAAGCAGGGCCTCAAACAGCGACTTATCTGTTTCAGAACCTAAAGTATATGTTGGTACAGGGGGAGGAGCAGAGGGACCAACTGCTTAGCAAAGACTTTGTAAAAATTAGGGGAAAAGCCATCTGGTCCCGGAGTTTTCTCTGTAGGAAGCTCCTTAATTATTCTGAATAGTTCAGCCTGAGAGATGGGAGTTATCAGAGAGAGCTGTTGTTCTTGCGAGAGAGAGGGCAGATGGGAGTCTGTAATGTAATTTTCTAGATTAAAAAGAGATGGCTGGTTAGGCATAGGCCTGTACAGTTCTCTATGATATGAATTAAATTCCCCTGCAATATCTGCCGGCGAGATTTTTAGAGAACCATCTGCTTCTGACCGAATAACAGCAATAAATCTGGAGGACTCCTGTTGTTTTAGTCTTAAAGCAAGGAGATGGCCTGCCTTTTCTCCTTGGTCTGTGTAAGATGTTTTGGCTTTTAATATTGCAAATTCTGTCTTTTCCCTCAGAAGCCCCATTTTGGAGTCTTTTAACTTTATAAGTTCCTGTTTAGTCTGCTCGGTCAAATGCGGGGATAGCTTGGACTCTGTAGTTCTAATTTGAGAAAGTAAGGTTAACATTTGACTTTCCCTCTTTTTCTTACTTTAAGAGGCCAATCCTATTAACAGGCCCCTTAGATAGGCCTTTAATGCTCACCACTCCATATCGGGTTTACCTGTAGAGTTGTGATTAACAGAGAAAAAATACAACAAATATGTTGCAGGTGATACCTTTTATTGGACTAACAAAATTATTTTTAAGACTAGCTTTTGAGAGGTGAAACTCTCTTCCTCAGGTCAACCTGAGGAGAGTTTCACCTCTAAAAGCTATCTAAAACAATTTTGTTAGTCCAATAAAAGGTATCACCTGCAACATATTTGTTATATTTTTTCTCTACATTGTTGACTGGACTAACACGGCTACCACATCTCTCTCTTTGATTAACTGAGACAAACTGTGTAATACAATCTGTGATATACTGAGTTACTTCTGAGTCCTTGAACAACTGATTATTAATTTCCATCATCCCCCACTTTTGGGGAGGAAGGAAAATGAGAGCTGACAGGAAACCAGAGAGTGATCGGATGGAGGCCCTGGATGGATGGAGGAATCTATCACCCCGGGGAGCAAGGCATGTGAAATCATAATATAATCAATTCTAGAAGAGGTCTTGTGGACTGGAGAAGTAAATGTATATAATCTCTCAGTGGGGTGAAGAATTAGCCAAATGTCGCAAAGGCCCACCTGGTTTACCATGTCCCTAAGTGCTCTCTGAGCCAGGGAAAGGCCTTTGAACTTGTGTACAGATCAGTCCATATTAGGATCAAATGAGAGGTTTAGGGCTCCCCCCAGGATTATTGGGATTGACAAGAAAGGAGTCAGTGTATTGACCAGTTGCATAAAAAACCTTGGAGAATTTGTATTTGGACCATATACACTGCCCAACAATATATCAGTAGTATGCAATTTACCCTGGACCAACAAAAATCTGCCTAAAGGATCCCAGATGATATTCTGAGAGATGAATGGGATAGTTCTAGCTATCAGTATCATTATCTCACAACCTTGAGTAGACCCTTCAGCTGCAAAGACTTGCCCTATGTGCTGTCTTCTCAGCTGCATTGCTTCTGGGATTAAAAGATGATACTCTTGTATGAAGGCAACATCTACCTTCAGTAAATGTAAATGCTTCAAAATGTTATATTGTTTTAGCTTTTGCCTCACTCCCTTTACATTCCACGTGGCAAAAATAAGATCCCTAGCCATGTATTCTTAAGAGTCAGTACAGTACACCCTCTGATGAGGTTGAGCAAGCTCTTGCATGTATAGCTTTATCATTTTTTTGTGTGCAATGTCTCCCCTTTTCTCCTACCAGCCCTATACCCCATGTCCCAATCTTGAATCTCCAAAACAAAAAGAACCCTCAGGTAATCCAAAACCCCCGAGCCCTCCTTTTCCACCCTACTGATTCGAACTGCACTTTGCAGTGCACTACTACAATACTCCCACCCATCCAGCCACCCTGAGCCAACTCTAAACTCAGGATGAAGTTTAGAACATAATAGTCCACTATACTGTACAAAAGGCAAAAAGTTATAACATTTAACAAAGCTAATTTCTAGAATGGACAACCTGAGAACTGTCTTATCCATATTGTGAGCCTGTTAAAACCTTAACAGGTTAACTTTAATAACAAATACTACTATCCAATGGAATTCAAAAAAGAAAAAAGGGAAGGGGGGCCTGAGGAACAAAAAAATCTGATACCCTTCCCAGGCATCACCGAGTAAAGGGAGCCCATTAGTAACCATCCTTATTCATGAGTTGCACATTTGAAAACAAGCATTGTACCAAACAAAAAAAGTTAATAGTTAATGAAAGAAGGTTGTAGCCCAAAACAAAGTTCTTAGTCCTGCCTCTTTTCCCAGGGTCTGAGTTTAATGAGTTCAAAATCAGATCTATGGAACAAATCATCATTCTTAGGGCTATCAGTAGAGCTGGAACATAACCAAAAAGGTTTGTACTCCCTCTAATGCTGAGGGCCATGTACTGTCATGTAATAAATTTACTATTAAATTTATAGAAAAGAGCACACTCCAAAAAGAAATTCACAAAGCTGATCAGTTCAGGTCCCGGTCACTCGTTAAAGGATTCCCTTCCAATTTGTATCTGGGAGCCGATTTCATACTTGTTCAAATAACTGATCTATGGACTGTAAACCTCAGATGCTTTAGCTTCTCTGAGAGTTTTGCTTCAGTACTTATCTATGCAAGGGTTAGAGAAATACCAGGCAATGACGGTAATACCACAAACTGGTAGTAGCTAAAGCACACTGTACAATGCCAATAAGTCTCGAAAGCCAGTTAGACCTCTTCAGCCTCCGTCTGAATCCTCATCACCCAGTTGTCAAAGTCAGGTATCTCTAAATAGGTCTGGAAGGGCAGTTTTGAGGCCTGCAAATGCCACTTCTGAATCTTCATATGTTACCCAGCTGCCAGCAATTAGAACCTTGAGTCGAGTGGGATAATGCATTCTGAATTTAAACCCCACAGCGATAAGTTTAGAAACGAACGGATGGAAGGCAGCCCTTCTTTGCCTCACTGTAACTGATAAATCTTGTGCCACTCTCATTTTTGTACCATCCCATCTTACCTACTGTAGCTCTTTGATTTTAGAAAGAAAGTGCTGGCATTCTAAAAAGTTCAGAAAGTGGAAGATTAAGTGATGTGATGGGGCCCCTGCTGGTGGTGTGAGGTGGAGGGCATGGTGTGCCTGTTTTATAACATATTTGGGCCTGGATGGTGAGGGTCCTGCAATTTTTTCAACCAGCTTTTGCACAAAAAGTATAGTGTCCTGTCCCTCTTCTTTCTCTGGTAGACCTATGAGGACCACATTGTTTCTACGGCTGTGGCCCTCAAGGTCTTCTATTTTCAATTCCAATCTGGCTATTTTCTGGTGAATAGCTACCAGCTCAAGGTCTATTTTCTCTGTGCGTTTCTCCAGTGAGCAGATCCAGACTTTGTTGTCCAAGGTGCATTGTGACATGTCATCCATTGTCTGTGTCAGAGATCTCAGTTCAGTGGTAATGGTGCGCATTTCTTCTTTAAATTGTTTAAATTCCTCTAGAAAACATGTTAGCATTAGTGGTTTCTGATTGAAGGAGGGTTTTGCTGCTGTCAGCGTGTCTGTAATACTGGAGGCCCTGGGTTTTTTTAAGGCCTTCTCCGGCGTAACCTGAGGAGTGTGCTTTAGCAGAGCTTTCTGCATTTCAGCCTCCATGGAGCCACGGACCAAGTTCAAGATGAGGCAGATATAATTGTCTTCCAACTTCAATTGCTGGGGAATCTTCTAGATTGATTTAGTAACCAAAAATGAGCGTATAGTTAGCTGGGTGGCCAGAGCGGTGAGTAGGATCTGCTAGATGGCGTGCCGCATCACTTGGTCTCCTCCGCTTGAATTTTTTAAATGCCTCCCTTCCCCCCCTTATTGCCCTGTCCACCTCTCCTGTGAACCATAGCAGTTTCCTACTGCATTCCTTCTTTGTTTTTCCCATCTGTCTCAAGTAGCGTTGTGTGAAATGCGAACATTTCACTATGCAAAATATTTCACATAATTTCCTCATTATATGAAATTTTCTGCTTAAGTGAAATGTAATTTTGCTGGGTCTGGCAGTTTTGCATAACTACAAAATTTTGCTATTTTCACCAATTTTGCCAATTTCACTGTATTTCCAGTTTTGCCTGAGAAATTATGTTCAGAAAGCAAAATGTGCAATGCGTTGTGGGTAAACAGAAGAAATACCACGTGCCGGCTGTTTCTATTACAGTGTATTGTCTGTTGAGTCAGAGAGCAGTTAAGTGTTGTGCATCACAGCCAAAAAGACCTTCAGAAACCTCTTTATATCTTATTTTTCAGAGTTAATTGCTCCCAAAATATACAGTTTGTTCCTAATGCTGCTAGTGATGATTTTCTTCTTTTTTGGACCTTTGGATAATATGTAGTTTTACTCAGGGCTGGATTAACAAGTTGTGGTGCCCTGGGCAATTTTGAATTATGGGTCCCCTTATAACTTAACTAATAGGCACGGGGATTTGGGGGCCACCTAGGCCCCCAAAAGCTGAACAATTTTCAATGCCTTAAAATGGATTTGGAGGGGTTTCCAGCTACTCTGATTGCCATTCTTGGAATGAAAATATAAGGTTGTTGTTTGATGTTAGATGGCTGGAGTGCATTCATTCTGAGTGTCAGCACCCAATCAGAGTCATGTGCACCCAAGCCACCCAGGTGGACAGGGTGAGGACAGGGCTGCTAGCATTGGGGGTGGGTAATAGGTTTCAAACTTTCATAGGATAGACACAATGGGACCTTGTTAACAGGACTGGACTTGGGAGGATTAAGGCCAGAAATCAACTGGAGTCTACAGTGGCACATTAGGTAGTGATCTTAGGGCACACTAGATAGGCCAGGAGGTCCTTTTCTGCTGATAGCTTCCATGTTTCTATGTATACCTAGGCTCAATCAGCATACACCCAAGGGTACTGAGGGAACTGGTGGAGGACCTTGCAGATATATTGACTGGCCTATTCAATATTCACTGGAGTCTGGCGTGGTACAACAGGACTACAGAAATAGCACATGTACTGGCCCTCCATAAGAGCAGACCCAATGACGGCCCAAGGAATTACAGACCAGTAAGTCTGGCTTTAGTCATATGCAAACTCATGGGCACCATACTAAAGGAAAGGTTGGTAGTGTTTCTAGATGAGTATGGTCTACAGCATGTGAGGCAGCAGGGGTTTATGGGAGGGAGGCTGTATCAATAACAGTGTTATCAACATTACAATTATCCACATTTCCAGGACCCTAGCACATATCAATGATTTAGGTCAAAGAAGTTATCAAATATTACAAATGCATGCTGTTCAAGGAGACAAACCTTGCTCCTCACAGCACCCAAAAATATCAGGTACAGGTCTTCGGATTAGGAAAGGGGAAAAGATTAAATACTTCACATACTACATAATAAACACAGACATATAGAAGATAACGGCAAATAAGGACCACAAGGCCTATCCAGTCTGCTCATTTTTCTTACCTTATGAATTGGTCGTAGGCCTTTACTCTGTCAATGGCCTATCTATTCGTATTCATCTGTATTGCTCCCTTATGCCTATCCCATGCCTATTTGAAGCCCTGCACTGTATTCATATCCACCACTTCCTGAGGTAGGCCATTCCACGCATCTACCACCCTTTCTGTGAAAAAGAACTTCCTCACATTACCCCTTAATTTGCCTTCCTATAATCTCACGCTGTGTCCTCTTGTCCTATTTTTCTTACATTGAAACACGTTAGACTCTTTCACCTTGTTAATGCCCTTCAGATGTTTGAATGTTTCTATCATATTGCCTCTCTCCCTCCTTTGCTGTAGGGCATACATGTTGAGCTCCGTTAATCTGTCCTCATATGTTTTCTAATGCAGTCCCTGCACCATTTTGGTTGCCCTTCTGTGGACTGCCTCTATTTTGTTAATGTTCTTGTGCAGGTGCAGCCTCCAGTACTGCACACAGTACTCCAGATGGAGCCTAACCAGTGTCTTGTAAAGAGGGATTATTACCTCCCTCTTACGACTTGTGATAACCCTACTAATATATCCCAACATCCCCCCAGCCTTACCTACTGCTTTAGTGGTCTGCTTGGATGATTTTAGGTCACCTGTGATGATGATGCCCAAGTCTCTTTCTTCCCTTGTAATTACCAGCAACTCCCCTCCCAACCTATACGTGGCTTCAGGGTTTCTCTTCTCCATGTGCATGATCTTGCACTTCTTTCCATTAAACCCTCTGCATTAAATAAAAAGTAATAGATCTCTATTCTTGAAAGTTTCTGCCAGTACCAGATCTACCTCCCACCCAGAACACTACCTTGATGTCTCCAATACATCTGATTCAGCTTTCTCCAGCTTTTCACTGCTCCTTTCTGTATACCAAAGACTGCAGTTTGCTGTTGAAATGTTGTTGAATAAGCCCCTACTGCTCTTCCTCTTGCCCACTCTGGACAGACTGCCATTGAAATGTGTTAGCCATTCTTACATCAGTGGGCTGGTGTACCTGGTGTTGTGTTACGCAACAGATAGTGGTGGATGCGGCGAGGAACAAGGAAGGTAACCCAGATATAAACCTGTTGTAGCTATTGTCAATGTTTGCTGGGGTCACATAGTACTGCAGGTAGCATCATTCAAAAAAAGAGATGTGCAAGAACAAGGGGGCACAATTTGAAGATAGAGGAGGGACGGCTCAGAGGTAATGTGTGAAAGTATTTCTTCACAGAGAGGGTTGTAGATGATAGAACAGCCTTCCTGAGGAGGTCATAGAGTAAAAAACAGTGGGGGAATTCAAGAATGCATGGGACAGACATAAGGCAATTCTAGTGGGGGGTAGGAGGAAGTAGGCTGTTGGTTAACTAGGATCTGCAGCTTATCCATTAGGTAGGGAAATGGGCAGACTAGGTGGGCCAAGCAGTCCTTATCTGCTGTCAAATTCTATGTTTCTATGTTTCTACTGACCATACAGCAAGAGATCTGAGTAACACTGGCTGCCTGCCTTACAAAACTTCACTGACTGGTGGCATGATCACAAACTAAGCACAGGGGGAAGAAGTGAGAGAAGCTGGCTGGTGCAGTGAGAGAGCCTAAATTTCTGCCACTCCCTCTTACAATTAGTATTCTAAACATGTGAGAGAAGAAGGAAGAAGAAGGGGAAATACTGCTTGCACTCTTCGCCGGTGAATCCTACTACTCAACAATCTCTCTCAGACGCGAGGCAGCAGCAGGTGTGTTCTGTTCTATGCTGCCTTGGGCCTGGCTGATGATAATTCAGCTGCTGTTGCCACTTGTGTTTATTTATTTATTTTTGGTAATTAAATTCAATATTTTCTGACCGGACCTCGAGACCCGATTCACCGGGACAGACCGAGTCGATGTGACAATCAATGCCAGGCCAGACAGTGGGCCTAGTGACAGGCCACAAGGTTTATTGACACAGTGGGAAAGTATAGTGGTCTGGGAAGAAGAAAAAAAAGGAAAAAAAAGAGGAAATCGGTGGTCCCTCAAACTAGGGGACCCTTGGGCAATGGCCCCTTCTGTCCTATGGCTAATCCGGCCCTGGTTTTACTTAGGTAGTGTTTTCAGTTTTGTCTGTGTCTGTGAAGTAGTTGAGTGGGGGAGGGTAGACCATGTGGTGTGTGTTTGAAAGCTAGCAGAGCAGGCTAGTTCCTAATATTTAACAAACAGATTTTTCACAAGTTGTGAGTGAGTTTCTGTTGTTTCTTTTAAGTCTTTATATTTTTGTTGGTGTGCTACTTATCTGTAATATTTTTCTTACATATTGACACATTTTTTGTTATTTTATTTGAATAGTTACTTGTTCTGAGTTGTCCTGTTCCTGTTACCTTTTGTTTAATCACTGTTGTGCTGTTTTTGTTGTACTGGAAGTATCTGTAGTTGACTGATAATTTGTCCATATCCAGGTACACTTCTTTGGTGAATTGCTCACATAATTTAATAGTGTGAGCTAGCCTCTGCATTGCAGCATTCCTGTTTTTCTGTTTAATTTGCTTACCCTTTCCCTGTTACACCGTTGTTGTTTACTACCTTACCTGTACCATATAAAAAACTACATAGTTTTCAAGAGAATGATGGTCCCACCAGATTGTTGGAGGCGACATTGTTCATTTTTAATCTTGTTGTCCCTGCTGTCTTATATATCTATAAGCAAAAATTGTATTTAGTAGGTACTAACACATTGTAGTATTTGCCTTGTCCAGAGAGTGCTTACCCATAGGTCCGTAGATCGTATTGTGACTGTGGGGTATTCTGTGCTATTGGTTTTCAGTTTAGTTTTGTGTAACCCTACCCCTACTTACCCAGTTATTATCAGGTTGTGTAACAGCCACTCCATTTAAAAACTGTCATTTTATTAAGAATTACTTCAGTAGGTTTTCACAGTCACTGCAGAGCCTAGTTGGGGAGGGGGGTGTTCTCTGTTGGTGTGGTATTTAAAGTTGCTGACTTCTGCCTTGTTACCCCATGTTACTTAATTCCTGTCTTTAGAAAGGAAAAAAATTAAATTGTGTTTTACAACCAGAATATGCTACAGTAGTAGTTGTAGTTGTACAGACTACAGTGCAGCTGCCTGTCCTGATTTCTGTTTGGCCTTTGAAGATGGTACTGCAGGCGTTATTCAAACTTAGTAAATATAAATACATTATTATATACTTCCAGACAAAAGCAAACACTGGGACAAGCATATAAATATGCCTGCCAAGAGACGTTCCAGTTCAGAAAAAGGTGACAGGGTGGGAGGTGCTTCAAAGAAGTCTGTTTAAAAAAGTCGAACTGCAGTTCCACTTCCACAAATTAAATGTATTTCTGCATCAGCACCATCTGTGGGCTCCAGTGCTGTGGCAGCCAGCAAAAGAGAACTTAGAAGTGGTATAAGTGTGACTCAGTTTTTTACAGCCAAATCTGTAGCTACCATGCTTGTTGGGGATGATACTGAGAATAAGAGAGACACTCACACCAGTGCAGGCACAGAGATCCAGGAGGAGGAGGATAAAGCTGTTGGTGTGACTGTTCCTGTTCATGGTGGAGTTGGTGGTGATGACACTGTTCAGCTTCAGTCTTTCTCCTGGAGAAGGAGATATGGAATGTCAGCCCCCTGAGGAGATGCCAGAGAAGGAAAATGTTTCTGTGGAAGTAGACAGTGATAGGGAGGAGGACATAATCAGCTGTGGTCCAGATGATGATGAGGTGTTGGATCCTCTGTGGGAGTCAGAGGTGAAAAAGCTGAAGGGTGATGTAGCCCATTTAGATACAGAGCCTGAGGGTGAGGCTATCAGCAAGCCTAACGACAAGCAGTCAAGCTACCCCTTCTCCCAAACTATGGAAGTCATGACAGTGTCCCAAAAAGCAAAAACTGCAACACTTTTGGCTCTGCTTTCCAAGTCCCAGTACCATATGACATCTATAGGTGCAAAGTGCCTAGTTTGGGATTTTTTTCATGCTTGATGCAGCTGATGAGACTATAGCGATACGTCAGCTGTGTCAAGCATGTGGACAAAAAGGCAGCCATATAGGCACCAATGGCCAACACGCCCACTTGAAAAAAACAAGCACCCATTGCGCTGGCACCAACACCAGAAAAATACCAGAGCTGTCAGTGGGACTTCCCCTCATTAAGCTAAATGTCTGTGACAGCAGTGCAATACAGCAGGAGGAGGAGGGGATGAGTGGGTCAGTGGAGGAGGAGTGTGAGCAATCCTTTGCTCTCTTGAGTAGTGGGCATAGTAGCAGTGGAGGTGCCACTACCTTGAGTCATAAAAGTACACCACCAGTCACCAAATCAACCAAAATAACCAATTTCAGACATGCTGCACATCCCAGGCCCCAAGACTCAACTGGAACCACAGCAAAAAAAACATTGATGGCACAAGTATAGCATTTTGGTCGATCAGTCCCAAAGATGCAACTCACATTGATAAGACTCTTTGAGCAGCACTCAAAGTATGCCCTCAATCATGCTGCTGCACATGAGATGAACACAGCCACCACTGAAATGCTGGCTATTGACCTGTTGCCATTCTCCTTTGTGGAGAATCCTGGATTCTGCCATTTAATGACCCATGGCTGTCCCAAATGGCAGGTGCCATTGTGAACCTATTTCTCAAAACTTGCCATGCCAGAACTTTACAGCAGAGTTTCAGATTCCGTCCTACAGGCCATAAAGCATTCTGCCTCCGAATATATCCACCTTAGCATGGATATGTTGACAAGTGGGCAAACAGTGGCCAACTCATATCTGTGCAAAATAGGACACTGGGCACAGGTACCTGGGGTGGTCATTGGTTTGAGGCCTGGCATAACCTGCGTAAAGCAAAATTGTGATGGTAGCAACACACCTGGTATTCGGCAGCATGCCACCCTCACTATGCAAAGTGTTACCGAGTCTCACACAGATGAGAAAATGCTTAATGTGCTGCTAAATGAGACTGATGAGTGGCTACACACACACACACACACACACACTCACTTACAGCAGAGTTTATTTGCAGTGACAATGGCTCCAATGCGGTGAAGTGCATTAGTGACAGTGTTTTTTTCAGAGTGCTCTGCCTGTCACACTGCCTTAATCTGGTTGTGCAGCAATATCTAAACCATGCTGACAGCAAGGAAATGTTCTTTGTCACCCAACGCATCTGTGTGCACTTCATCCATTCTGCAAAGGCCCGTGACCATCTACATGAGCTGCAGCGCAATAACAGTCTTCCTCAGCACCATATGAAGATTGATGTTGTGACCAGGTGGAACTCCATGCTGTACATGCTAGATCAGCTGTACGAGCAGTATAAGGCAGTTTCAGACTACCAGCTGCTGCACACCACCTGGGACAGTGCTGGAGTGTCCATTGCCCTAACACTGGAGCAATGGTGGCAAATGGATGGCATAATATGCATTCTGTGTCCATTTGACCATGCAACACAGGCTGTAAGTGGGGACACTGCCTGTATAAGTCAGTCAATACACCCTATTCATGTGCTGAGGCAGACACTGGTGAATGTCTGTCACCAGATGGAGGCAAGTGGTGATCATAGTGGTTGTAATCTAATGGGTCACATGCTCCACATACTGGACAGCAATACACATATCTCTGGTATTCTACAGCCAGATGAATTTGCTATTGCTACCATGCTTGATCCATGCTACAAACGTGGCTTGCCTGCAATAATTGAAGGAGGTCATCGGCGACTGGAAAAATTGACAGATTACCTCATAAGACTGGAACATGATGAACAAAGGAGAAAAAAAGGCATAGACACAAACTGCACATATACCGGGTGTTGCTACTACCACCAGCAGCTCACAGGCTACTAGATCTAAAAAAATATCAAAGTTGCAGCAGAAAATGGGCAAGTAATGACATCTGAGATGCTCTTTACCAGGTGGGAGTGGAAGAAATGAAAGACAAGGAGGAGAAGCCTGATGAGGCAGCAGGACTCAGGGCAGTGCAACGAATGGTGGAGGCCTACATAGGAGACACCAAGCATCTTGACATCACTGACGAGCCAGTGCAGTATTGGAGCAGCAAAGTGAGTGACTGGCCTGTACTGGCATCAGTTGTTTTTAAATACCTGAGCTGCCAACCTTCCAGTGTCAATGTGGAAATGGTGTTTAGTTTGGCTGCAGCCGTTGTGTGTGACCAGAAGACAAATTTGTCACCAAAGAATGTGTCCATCCTAACATTCATGAAAATGAACAAGGGTCATATTCCACATAACACAGTTATGTCAATGTTGTTGCCACATGAACTGTGTTTCAGAGATAATGATGACAACAAAGATGTCCGCACTGCTACGGCTTCTATCAGGAGCAGGGAGGTAGATGAAGCATTGTTACTGTGTGGGTTCTACAGGTAGACACAGATTCACTCAGAGACAGCAAATAAGGTGCAACCCACTAGTTACTTAGTGGGATGTTTATTACTGCATGGACATATATTCAGCACCAAGAAGAAAATAAACACATGAAACAGAAAAAATAAATAAATAAACAGCAAAACAATAGCCTTCTATGGCTCTCTCTATAGAACCTCTCCCACTCTTGGTCAGCAGGAACTGACCCTATCTGCCTGTTACATGCTCAGGTAGTAGTTAAGTACCAGCCTTCCTGAGTCAGTTGACCAAGCATCATCTCAAACTTTAAAACATGTTCAATATACCCACAAAATTGGTTTGAACAGCAAATACATATTAGAAATACATAAAGAATCCCATTGTAGTGCTTACAGATGGAAAATAATCCCACTGTGAAGAACTGTAATGACTACCAAGAGTTCTGAAGATGATTGACAGTTTAGCCAGTTTAAAACTGAGCCACCGGGGGCCGCTGATCCCCTATAGAGGACTTCAGAACACTGGAAGAGCTCCAGGCAACCAGACCTCCCCTTTTTACACAAGAGGCAGAAACTGAACTTTTACTTTCTAACAGCAACCTGGGTGGATATTTAAAGCAGCAGAACCATTTCTAGGTAAAACATATTTTAAAGCATTGCTTTATTTTATTATAGGTCTATTTGTGCAATATATATATATATATATATATATATATATATGAATAAATAATGAACCAAAAGAATCCCTACTGTACCACAAAACTCCCTGTAGCCTGCACTTTCTGTGCCTGGTGGTGGAGGTGGGTGGCTGGGGGGGCCAGTAGCCAACTTCAGGGCTGAGACCGTATTTACGTGAGACTTCTCTTTAAAATTTTGCTTGTGACATTTCTGGACTTATTAGGCCTGTGCTGCATGACACAGCAGCAAGAGGCAATAAGAATCATCATGAAATCATTTGTAAACAGTGGACAAGACTGCATTTTCTTTGTTCGGGTAGTGGAGGGCTCTCATCATACTTCTGGACTTAGACCACATTTATGTCTCACTTTTCTATAAAATTTCTCCTGTTACATTTCTGGACTTATAAGGCCTGTGCTACACCGCACAGCAACAAGAGTCAGCGAGAATCATCATGAAATCATTTGTAAACAGTGGACAAAACTGCATTTTTTTGTCCAGGTGGTGGTGGGGCTCTAATAAAACTTCTGGACTGAGACCACATTTATGTCTTGATTTTCTGTAAAATGTTTGGTTGCACACACAGTCACTTACAGCAGGATTCATTGTAAGTGATAATGGCTCCAATGTTGTGATGTGATTTGTGATGGTTGTGTTATTATCATCTGTTAGCCCGTTAATCAGTTTAATTTGATCACCTTTGCCCTAAACTGTTGTTTAGTCCCCCACCCTATATTAAGACAGCAGTCAAGTTACCATAACCATAAACATTTAGCATTATTACAGTAATAATGTTCCTATGCCAAAAATATCAAGATACATATTTTACTTTTCATTTCCACTGACCCCATCCTGAAGCAAGATATGTTGTCTTGAAGCCTGTAAAAGTGCTCACAGTGGCAGTGGCATATGCCACTACACCCGCCCTGTTCTGACAGCTGTCATGCCCATGCACACCATGTGACAAATGAAATATTTTGTGCCACTTACTAGCCGTGACATGTTGAAGAACACTCCTAGTACAAGTATAGTATGAACATAGCACATTCATTAAACTGGTAACACCAGTTGAAAAGATTTTGCAAAATCGTGAACATTGGTGGCCATCTTTAATGACATGAGTCATAAATTACAAAACAATATCCGCACACGCTTACCTTACCCGGTGAAAGTAAACTGCTGAAATTTCCCCCAGAAGGAACATGCGGTGCACATGAAGGCCAGCAGCAGCAGGCATCCTTATTCCCCTAAAAACACTGTGTACCTGGAAATAAGATAAAAGAACACATTTTGATGATTGGTACAAGTCCCCCCCCCCAAAAAAAAAGCATTAAAATGAAGAAATACTTACCTTAAGGACTGGCTGTGACACTGGAACCATTCTACATGAAGTGCCGACATCTGATCAGCAGCAGCAGGAGTGGGAGGTAACACATACACCAGCACCGGAATGCCCGAATATTGATAAAGGCATATAGAACGCAGTTACTGTCAAACTCAGACATCTGGACTGCACTAACCTTACTTCCCCATCAATGAAAAATTAAATACTTACCTTTGGTGTTGGGAAATATGGTACATTCAGACATCCGAATCCCAGCATGATGAAGCTTCCTTGGCCTGGCATCATGATGTAATCCTCTGCCAACTGAAACAAAAATGGAAAAGCAATGCAAACATATTAGACCTCAACAGGTAACAATACCAACCCACCCCCACACATCTCTTGCACAGAAAAAAAAAATGAAATACATAGAAATATTTACATGTGCAGCAGCAGCAGAAGTATGATTGTGAGGATGATCCACCAACATTCTATCAGCCAAAACATTATTTGGTGGCAAGTTGGCAACCAGTCAGAGGAGCAGCAGGCAACAAGCTACCGCACCCCAAAATCTCGCTCCCTCCACGCCGTACAAGTTACAACCACAGCATCACCACAGCCAAACAGGACAGCATTGGCAAATGAATATTATAGCTTAATCTCAATTGTAAAACAAGCAGCAGGAGGCAGGCAGTGTGACTAGCAGCAGCATTTTGTAGGAGAAATTAATTTTCTCAGTGTGGCCCCATGGCCACCACTTGCCATTTTGGCAATTTCATAATTGCCACAATAATTGTTTCCCCATTCTATCACAATTTTGTCATGTTACATTTTTGGACTTCTAAGGCCTGTTCTAAACAGCACAGCAGCTAGCAACAACAAGATTCATCCTGAAATAATTTGTAAACGGTGGACAAAAGAATCATTTGTAAACAGAGGGTGAAACATAATTTTATTGTCTGGGTGGTGGAGGAGTACTATATAACATCACGACTGAGAGCAGATTCATCATTCAATTTCATCCTACTTTTTTCCTGTTATATTTCTCATCTTATCAGCCCTGCTATGTATATCACGACGGCAAGAGGCTGTTTTAAACAGTGGCTCAAGTGCACATTTTGGACTGGGTGGTGGTGGGACACTATAAAACATCATCATGACTGGAGGTAAGGGACCCCAAGTTAACATTTGTGGCAAGCCAAGGGGACACATGTTGTATTCAGCACAAAATACATATTTATGTTTAACTTCACAATACAATTGCTTATGTTTATATGATTTTTGTGTACATCTTCGGACTGATGCTGCACACAGCCACAACAACTGCCACAACATCACATAGCTTTGAGACAAAAATGTTGTTCCTAGGAACAAATCACAATACTTGACATTTGTGGATAGGAAGAGGAAATATATAAAGAAGGAGTAACACAAAACAAAAAGAAAGGTACAGTGTTTATGGGTACACATTGACTAACAGTAACACACGACAGGGGGGAATGCAGTGTCAGGGTAACGATATACATATGAGAGGGGAAAAGTAAATTACTGAACAAGAAACAGGATTGAATGCTATAGGGAGGGAGAATAAACATTGCATAACACACAAAACCACTGGACAAAGGCATATGATTATAAGACAAGAAAAAGATACAAGAGGATATAGAAGAGGAAGAGGACAGAAAATATTTTTTTCTGTTATTTTACTTTTTGTAATTTGGGGTTTTTTCTTATTTTTAGGGGGTGGAGATGGAAGAGTGACACTAACGAAGGACAGGAAAAAGAAAAGAAAAAAATGTGGCTGCTGCCTACCTCACTGACTAATACAAACTTACACGGCACAGGCACCAGGCCCCAATTCGGAACTGCCACCAGTAGTTCCAACACTTTCTTTTGGTTATCCATAAGTTTCCTCATGTCCCCCCTGGCCTCCTGGCAGAACTGATCAAACTCTCACCACAGAGTTCGCACCTGTCTGCGCACAGCTGCCAGGTCTTCATGGCTGATTATCACCTGACCAGCTGGGGCTGCTGCAGGCTGTGCAGAATTATCACCAGCATGATCATGGCAGCACCGGTGGCTGTGGGGGGATGGTGCTGCTGCTGCCTCCTGCTGCTGTTTCCTGGTGCGGTGCCCCCTTCGAGGCTGCTGACAACCACCTTCCTCCTGCTGGCCTCCTTCCTCTTCCATCTCACCTCCCCCACTAGTGCTGCCTCCTGCTGCTGCCACCTCTTGGAGCCTATCTGTGGGGTGGTGGTGCTGCAGATGGCTCCTTTGGCCACCAGTTCCAAGGTGTGCCCCTTTCATTCCCTTTCTTACAGATCTGCCTAAAAGATTACAAATCACAATGCTGTCATCTGCAGTGTTTGTGGTGAAGAGACTCCACACAGATGACACTCTCGAGTGGTGGGGGGCCACCACCAGCTGATGGGCCACAGCATCATGATCCTGCTGGAAGGTGGTGGGGGGGGCACATGCTTCTGCTAGGGGGGCAATGGTATCCTGTTGCTGCTGTGGCTGGGGGCCACATGCTCTTGCTGCTGCTGGTGTGGGGCAATGAGATCCTGCTGCTGCTGGGGTGTGTGGGGCACATGCTCCTCATGCTGCTGCGAGAGGCAATAGGCTCATGCTATTGCTGGGGGGGGGGTCAAATTTTCCTGCTGGTGGGGGCAATGGGATCCTGCTGCTGGGGGGGGGCCTCATACATAAATGCCCACCTGTCAAGTTGAACACTGTGTCCTGCCTTCTTCCCAGTCCCCCTTGCCCTATCTTTCCCATTCATTATCCCTCAAAAAAAAGTTTTCTTAATAGCTAAAAAAATGAAAAAGAAAGAGAGAGAGAGAGAGAGAGTGAGCGAGGGAGTCACACACACACACACACGTAATGTACAGTCACAGAAAGGAAATAATAAACACACACACCAGATAACCTAATGAAAAGAGCACAAATCTATTATTTTTAAACTAAATAGTATCTGTGTAACACACAGAACAATCTCTCTACTGCTGCCTGCTTCTCCAGCCACATAGAAAAGGACCTGATTCACTCACTTTCTGCCTGTTTGCAGTCACTCATGTGACCTGCAGAGAGTAAGTCATGTGACAAGCCCAATTTTGCCTAATAGTAACGCAAGATGAAATTTATGGTGAAATTGACTGGCAAACTTTTGCCGTAAGTACATAATTACGTGAAATATTTTGCGGGGCGAAATTCATAATTTCACTGGCATTTCACTGGTGAAATTTAATTTTGCAACATCCCTAGTCTCAAGCAAGAGCAGATGATGATAACTTGAAGGTTGTTCCCAATGGTGGCCCATTTTCTGTCTATCCACCCTGTCTCTGTGTTCCCTTTCAATTTTACTTTAAGTTTTTTCTTCATATAATTGAAATTTTCCCTCCTAAAGTTAAGGAACTGCATTTTGGATTTTGTGCTCTCCCTTCCTTAATCTATATCAAACCACACTGACAGGTGATTGCTATTTCCTAAAGGTGCACCTATGTTAATGTCCCTGATGCAATCACTCTTTGTAAGCGTGACATCTAGGGTCACATTTTTCCTCATTTTTTTCCTGATTCCTTAGATTAAGAAACCATCCTGGAATGAATCCATGAGTGCTTGACATCTGCCACTGCTGGCCCTTGGGCTACTGAAATCTATATCTGGTAGATTGAAGTCTTCTGTGATCATCACCTCCCCCTGAGCTGTCACATTTCTAATTCCCTGTCTAACCCTTTGCTCTCATTTGGCAGTCTATGGACCACACCACTTCCACTTTCCTGCTCTAATATGATTCTGTCTGAACCCACAGTGTCTCCATCCCTTCATTGCCTATCACCTCTGTTATGATCTACATGTCCCCCTCGTAAATAGAGCCATCCCTCCCCCCGACCCCCACCCTAACCTTCCTGAAAACTGAATACCCTGGTATAGTGAGGTCCCAGTTATGGTTCTATGATGCACAAGTCTCTGTAATAGCCACCAAGTCCAGATAGGTCTCTGCCAATAGAGCCTGGAGATCCTCTACTTTGTTGCCCAAATTCCTGTCTTTTTATACCCTCAAACCCTTGTTTGTACCCTTGTAATGACGTTGGGCATGTACAGTGGTTGTTGTCCAGTTATTACTTATGCCAGATAAATGAAACTGGATCTGTCTGTTTGTCCCCCCCCCTTCTGTTTTTATCTTCCTACCTCCTTCATGGTCACTCTGCTTAGGGTTTGGAGTTACTGAAATCCCTTGCCTCCAGAATTAGATTTTTATATATGTACAAAAGGATATTCACTCAGGAAGTCCTAGTCCTAATTGCCTCAGTCATCCCAGTCCACAAAAGCGGTGACAAGTCTAGCCACTCAAACTATCGCCCGATCTCAATTCTGCCTCCCCTCTCCAAGGCACTTGAACGAATCGTAGCTGACCAACTAACTGACCATCTTGACAAATACAACTTACTGTGCACTCAACAGCACAGTTTCAGAAAGGGTCACAGCACCTCCTCTGCTCTGCTTAAATTCACTGGGGCAATACATAAATCCCTTGTTAAGGGCATGCTTACTGGGGCGGTTTTCATAGACCTCTCCAAGGCGTTCGATACTGTCCACCACCAGCTGTTGGTCAACCAACTTCGGAACATTGATCTCTCCCCGACATGGCCTTATGGTTCAAAAGCTATCTTGAAAACCACTCACAAAAAGTGAAAATCGCCAATGCCCACTCTGACACCTTACCAGTTCGATCAGGTGTCCCACAAGGGTCAATCCTGGGCTTGCTCCTCTTCAGTCTCTTTCTAAACTCACTACCACAATCCTGCACTGAGAATATCATCCTATATGTGGATGATGCTGTTGTTTTTTCCTCTCACAAGGACCCCATGGCCTTAAAACAGAATCTCCAACTTGCCTTCAGTATTGTTGAGTCGTGGTTTTCTAGGCATAAATTTGTCCTTAACCACAAAAAGTCCATGCTATTCTGCAACTCCCACAATAGACACAAACTTCACCCCTTGACTATCATCACATCACATGGGAATACCCTGAATCAGGTCCAACACTTCAAATATCTGCGGATACTGTTGGACCCGTACCTATCATACAGTACCCATGTCGACTCTGTGGCAAAGGCAGCGAACACCAGAATTGGTCTCCTCTACAGACACAGACAACATCTTACCCCAGAAGCCTTGAAGATTGCTGTACAGAGTTCTGTGGTATCAATTATTGACTATGGTCTCATCATTTATGGCTCTGCCACTGCGACTACCCTCAGACGCATCTCAACCGCCCTCAATAAGTCTTGTCGGCTCATCTCTGGTGCACACCGTCTCACCCACACCTGCGATCTGTACTCTAAAACTGGTGGCTACAGCTCTCAAATCGCATTACGTACCTGACCTGCACAATGGCCAAAAAAATCAGCCTAGGCCTTGCACCTCCGGGTGCCACAGCCCTGCTACAAAATAACAGGAATCACATGCAGGCCACCAGAGGGTCAAAATCTCAACTCCTGCAAGTTCCCCACTGTCGCACCTCCCAAGAGCAATGCTCTTTTGCTTACAAAGCTCCCCTTTGGCTGAACAGCCTCAACCCCGCCATCTCTACTGCCCCTACACTTGGCACTTTTAAGTCTAGACTATGGTCGCACCTTACTGCCTCTAGCTCCTGTGACTGCCCTCCACGACTGTAGCTGACTTGTCCCTGAGGTCTCCTCTGTCTCTCTCGACTCCCATCTGGTGCACCATTTCCCCTCTGATGCTCTTATTTCATCGACATCCCAACTTCACCTGCCTCCACTCCCCCCCTCTTCCCACTCCCCCTTGTTGCCAGCACTTATCCCCTGTTGAATTTGACAACCGCCTATGACTGCATAGTTGTTTGTCCTCCTATACCCCTCCCTTCTCTGTCTTCTTTATCCTCTGTTTCCTTTCAGCTAACCGCGCACTCACTGCAGGTTATCTGATCTCGTCTGAACATCTAGTACCAGGCCTTAAAATGTTATTTTGTCTATCCTATAACTATAGTGCCATATTGTTGACTACTGTTGTAATCTTTCCTACCACTGTATGTCTATTTCCTGTGACGTGGAACCTTTGTAAAAGAGCCTTGGCTCAAAGGTATTTGTAATCCTAGACTTGAATAAATAAAATAAATAGTTGGTTTGGTTAATTTCTTCATTTTCCCGATATTTCATTGCATGGATTTTTTATTGTGATAATGTTACAACATCTCATACATTAGATATTCTTTTAAATAGGCTGGGAAGAATAATTATCTCCTGAGGTTATGATGCACATCATTCTACCATGTCCGTGTATCAGCAACTTGGATGGATTTCATTTGCTGATAGGCATAATTTGCAGAAACTTCACTATGCTGTGAAATGTGTCAATCAGAAAGTTCTAGATTACTTAACTGAAAGACTAACAACGTCCTGTGAATGTTTGTTTACACTTCAATTATTTTTTGAATTTATTACACCGAGGGTAAAGACTGAAAAAGGGAGATAATCTTTTAGTTATGTCATGCTGAAAGCCTGAAACCCACTACCCTAAAACTTTTGTAACCAGTCTGGGAAACTACAGTCTAAATCTCAGATTACTGATGGGTTGTAGACTTCATTACCTAAGAATAAAATCTGTTGTTTTGCGACCACTTAATTATTGCACTGCAATCATATTTAATTTGTGGGGTGAAGCCTGTATGTTCAAAGGGTTGATTTCATCAGTGAGCGGCAGAGATCTTAGGGGCAGCATCAGAGTGTGGTGTTAAGTGTGAGGAGGCTTATGGAGTCTGCTGGAGCTTCTGGGGAAGAAATTCTGGTTGTTTGCATTTGTATTTTGGGAGCTTAATTCCCTGCTGTCACCTTTTATTTCCTAACATTGTGAAGTGATTTGAAAGTTATGTGATTAAATAGTTCCCTTTTTATTACGACTATTGTTATGATTTGTTTTCTGTTTTGTTTTTACTTGCTGAGCTTTAATTTCAGTTTTCATTGTATACAAAGTGTGATATGTTACCAAATGAATTTTCCTGTCATTACTTCAAATCCATGCCTCCATTTTCAGAATATAAGTTTTCTTCTGAGGCTAATTTTAATAACGTAAGAGTGCTTCAATGAGCCTATTCCTGTTGTAAATTTTAGACAACTTTAAATTTTAGACAGCTTTTTTTCCTTTTTTCACACTGAGTCTCAAACTGGTATAATGGTATTCACTTTGTTAATCTTAGGTAATATCCCCCTGTGTTGGCTGTATTGCCAATGTCCCCTCTCAATTGAAGTGCACTTTATGGAATGCTTGATCTGCAGTTAACAAAGCTGTTTTTATTAAGAATTTTATACTGTCTCATAATGTTTCCCTTATGGCCTTTACCAAGAGCAGGCTGTCTGATGGGGATATTTTCTCACCAGAGTGTTATGTTTTTATTTATTTTTCCAGGATTTGTTGTGCATGTGTTGGGGGGGGGGGCATGTTTTGGTCTTACTTTACCTAACTCTTTTTCTTCCTTCACTCTCCCTTTTCATCCAAGTGAGTCATTTGAAACCTTATGTCAGAAATTATACATTGAAAGAGTGCTTCCAACCAATCAGAGCACTTCTTTCCTCTGCACATGAGACACTCTTTTTCAGTGAAGAGTTTCTCATATGCAGCTGCCCTGGAAATGGGCCCATTCATGAAAGGATTTAAATTAAATTACTTTATTATTGATCCAGCTTGATCAATAATATATTAATACTGCTGCAGAGGCCACTCGTATGGTTGTGAGCGTGGTCTCAGATTCTTTGAGCATTGAAACCACTCACCTTCAGTTCACAGCTCTCACACCTTAAGAATGCACATGAGACCACATTTGCTCATTATTGCTGCTGTTTATCATCCCTAGGTGTAAAGCACTTCAGACTTTTTTGATGAGTTTACATATTTTCTGTCTGATCAGTCAAAGTGCAATATTCCACTCTTAATTTTGGGTGATTTTAATATTAAACTTGATTTGGTAGCATCATTTAATGCCAAACTTTTTTGGGCCCTACTTAGGAGCTTTAATCATACACAAGGGGGCTTGGGGGCCATACATTCTGCTGGTCTTTATTTGAATCTTTTCTTAGCATCCTCTCAATTTACAGCTGTTGCTAAATTGAGTGATTTACGTATTTTTCAGTTCTGCCTAGTATTCACAGATGAAGAGATAGGAAATGGGCCTGTGTTACAAGACAAGGGTATAAGGGGTTGGGAGATGGACACTAGCCATTTCACAGTGGAAAGAGTCCTAAGGGGGTTGTCAAAAGTTAATGTAGACAAGGCAATGGGTCCAGATGCGGTGCACCTCGGGTTGCCGAGGGAGCTCAGGGAGGAGCAGGTTACAACTCTGACAGTGCTGTTCAACAGGTCACTAAAACATGGGAGGTACCAGAGAACTATAGGATTGTGGAAATAGGGAGAAGGTGGTAAATTACAAGTTGTTCAGTCTGACTTCGGTAGTGGGCAAAGTAATGGAATCACCACTGAAGGATAGGGTTGGAGAATATCTTGTTACAAGAGGTCTACAAGATCTGAGGCAACATGGATTCACCGGGGGAGAGGTCCTGTCAGGCTAACCTGATCGAGTTCTTTGACTGGGTATCAAAGGAACAAAGGAAGTGGACCAGGGAGGGGTGATTGACATGGTCTATCTGGATTTCAGCAAGGCCTTTGACACCGTTCCACATAGTAGACAGGTAAACAAGTTGAGTAGCCTAGGAGTAGGTCCTAAAATAGTAGAATGGGTGGAGAGTTGGCTTAGTGATAGGAGCCAAAGAGTGGTGGTAAATGGGGTACACTCTGGGGAAAGCAAGGTGACTAGCGGGGTGCCGCAGGGGTTAGTATTAGGCCTGGTCCTCTTCAGTGTCTTTATTACAGACATTGCATATGAACATATGAAATTGCCAGCAGAAACAAGCCTCATGGTCTATTGAGTCTGCACAAGTGTGCTGCTAGCCCCTCATCTCACAGCTGCCACACCTGCCCCCCCTTCCCAGTATCCCTTACTCTTACCCTGTCCCAACCCCTCTTGAAACTGTCCACCATGTTACAAGACACTATCTCATTTGGTAAGGTTTTCCATTTGTCCACCACTCTTTCCGTGAAAAAATGTCTCATATCCCTCATGAATCTTCCACCCCTCCAGTCTCATTCCATGCCCTCTCATGTCCCTCTCCCTTCTCATCTGAAAAATCCCTTCTGTGTTGGTCTTGTTTATCCCCTTCAGATACTTAAAGGTCACGATCATATGCCCCCTATCCCTCCTCTCCTCCAGTGAATACATATTCAACTCTCCTAGCCTGTCCTCATAGGGCTTGCTCTCCAATCCCTGGATCATCTTTGTGGCTCTTCACTGCACCCCCTCCAACAATCTGATGTCCTTCTTCAGGAATGGGTGCCAGTACTGCATGCAATACTCCAGGTGGGGCCTGACCAATGACCTATACAGGGGAAGGATAACCTCCCTCCTTCTGGAGGAGATCCCTCTTGCAATACACCCCAGCATTTTGTTGGCTTTTGCTGCCACCTTCCTGCACTGAGCAGAGTTGTTCATGTTCCTGTAATGATCACTCCTAGGTCCTTCTTCTCTGTAGAGTTCCCCAACTGTACCCCACTCAAGTGATAATCTCTCCCCTGGTCCCTGGTTCCAAAGTGAATAACCTTGCACTTCTTGGCATTGAACCCAACTTCCATGTTTCGGCCCACTCCTGCAGCTTAGTCATATCCTCCTGTAACCAGTTCCACCCCTCCACCACAGCTCCCATTTTGGTATAGTCTGTGAACAGACTGATCAGCTCTGGATCCCGTGTGAGATATGTCAGATTGCAGAAGGAGTTGAGGGGAAGGTGTGCATATTCTTGGATGACACAAAAATCTGCAACAGAGTAGACACATGGGGAGGATTGAAAGAATGAGGGAGGATCTAAAGAAGTTAGAAGAATGGTCATGAGTTTGGAAGTTAAGATTCAACGCAAACAAGTGCAAAATCATGCACTTAAGGCAAAAACACCAGGGCAATGTACCAACTTGGGGGGGAGTATTAGCAGTCACAAAACAGGAAAGAGACATGGGGGTTATCATTTCTGATGATCTGAAGGTAGCTAAACAGTGTGACAAGGCAGTGGGAAAGGCTAGCAGAATGCTCAGATACATAGGAAGGGGTATCACTAGCAGAAGGAGGGAGGTAAGAATGCCCTTGTATTGATCACTGGTGAGACCCCATCTTGAGTACTATGTACAGTTCTGGAGGCCCCATCTCTGAAAGGACAAAGATAGCATGGAGGCGGTGCAAAGGAGGGCAACTGAAATGATGCAGGGCCTGCATCAGAAACCCTATGAAGAAAGGTTTAAGGATTTAAATATGCACTCCTAGAATGCAGGAGGGAATGGGGAGACATGATAGAGACATTCAGATACCTCATAGGAATAAACAAGGTACAGGATGGGAGCATTTTCCAAAGGAAAAGATGCGCAAAGACAAGGGATCACAATAAGAAGCTGGAGGGGTGTGGTAGAGGAAATGTGAGGAAGTACTTCTTCACAGAGAAGGTGGTGGGTGCTTGGAACAGCCTCCTAGAGGAAGTGGTGGGGGCTAGAACAATCACAGAATTTAAGAATGCATGAGATAGACACAAGGGAATCTTAGAAGCAAGAGGGGGTGTAAGCTAGAGTCCAAGTAGGATCTCCAGTGGCACTATAGGTAGAGAATTTAGAGAAGACTAGGTGGGCCAAGTAGTCCTCATCTGCCAACAACTTCTGTGTTTCTAAAGCTATGTTATTTGATTGCCAATTTCAATACTTGTTAGTGCTCCTTGAAAAATTGAACCTATAATCTTAAACATATTAATGCTGTTTATTTTTCTGAGTTGCTTTCACCTAAATGTTCTGCTGTAGTGCAGGAAACTAATGTTAGTAATTTGTACCCATGGCCAAATTTTAGTATAAGCTTTGGATGCTGCTGCTTATATGTGGCTTCTTAATCGATTCAAAGAATCAATTATCAACCTTGGTACTTATTTGTTTTGTGTATTTTGTAGTTTGAATATAGGAAAGCTGAGCATAAGAGGCAGAATATTCTTCTTTTGTGAGATGAAAATTCTTCTTTCATAAGAAAAAATATTTCATATGGCAGCCAATGTTTTTTTTTTTAATTACATTTTGAGAATACCATATTATTTTTTTCATTACATTTTTAAAATCCATAAAAATTATGCACTGGAGAAAAACAAACTCGATTCTAGATAAACAGGACCCACTTATCTATATTCTGGTGTTTGTGTTTTGAAAAAAGCCTCCCTAAAACTGGGTTTTGGGACATCTCTAAAATCCTAACTGGAAGGCTTAGTGAAAGGGTTTTGATTCTTCTTTTATGAGTCAAACCTCTTCATTCATGAGTCTCACAAAAGAAGAACCTTGGCACATGAAGAAGATGGTGGCACTTATTTTTTTTTCATAGTCTTTCGTGTGCCGACCTTCGTTTTTTGTGAGTCATGAAAAAAGAAGGTCGGCTCATGAAAGAAGATGGTGGGACTTAGTTTTTTTTCCACACTTCTTTCATGAGGTCATAGAACCATTGTTCTTTAATGAGATCTCATGAAAGAACAATTTGTGACCAGGACTTTCTTGAATTGTGAAGCCTTAGCTGGAGTCATGCTGCTGGCTACAGTTAGAGCAGTGAACAACCAATCCCCTGATCTGTCTCTCTCTCTCTCTCTCTCTCTCTCTCTATTTCTCACTTGAGCTATCTATCTATCTATCTATCTATCTATCTATCTATCTATCTATCTATCTGTTATTCTATCTAGTTTTTTTTTCTTACGCTGATGGGGGGTACCCCCCCCCAGTATCACTTCTTTCTCCCTCCCCTCCAGGTCATCTTCCCCCACTGCCTAATGTTTTTCTTTTCACTAGTAAACAGCCTGGAGTGCCCATTCCTGGTACTGCTTCACTTGCCCCCTTCCCCTCCAGGTCAGCTGCCCCCTTCCTCTAATATACTTGCCAGTGAAGAGCACCCCAACACTTTGTTGTCCAATCCCCAGTGTCGTCTTGTGTCCCTCTACAATAAAGAAAACTATCCTTCAAGAAGCCTTTTTTTTCTAAGCTGAAAAACAGAAAAATGTCCATCAGTGATCTGACTCTGCACACCCCACCTGCCCCACCCAGACCCCTCATTCAGCACCCAGCACCCCACCCCTACACATCTTTACTCACCTGAGCATGTCCCTCAGTGTAGATCTGCTCTCCAGTCGAAGACACTTCTTGCTGCTGGAATTGATGACTGTGATATGAGAAAATAAGTGTGGCTTGATTTATTTCAGTGGGGTTTGAACTTTTATTCATAACTTTGTCATTTTTGAACATTTTTACACCAAATTTTCAACATGATCTTTTTGTGACCCCACCTCATGAACAAGGGCAGTAATGTTATTCAAATACATCCCAAAAGGTAATTTCACAGCTGCTGTATGAAATCACTTTTTGAGCAGGATTTATTCATTTTCTCAGCCCTTGTTCATGAGGTGGGCTTATTACAATGCTATGTTGAAAATTTGGGGTATAAATATTAAAAGAAAAAGTTATGAGCATATATTGACATTTCTCAATGCATGTTCATAACTTTGGTAATTTTCAGTACTTTTTTACATCACCTCATGAACATGACAGTTATCAGTTTTCAAATCCTGGCTGAAATGTGTTTCAGCACATGTGGCACAAAATTATGTTTCAGATGAGATTTGAGAATTTTCACCTACCTAATGGTTATTTACTGTTTGAAAAGTAAGGTTCGAATAGTAAATGGTTACTTGCCATTTGAACAGTAAATGGTTATTTACCATTTGAACAGTAAAGTTCTAACAGTAAATGGTTATTTACCATTCAAACAGTAAAGTTTCATCAGTAAATGTTTATTTACCACTCAAACAGTAAATGGTTATTTACAGTTCAAACTGTTTTCATTTACCTGCCAGTCTTTCGACTATCACAGAAATCTTCATAATTCAAAAATGGTAATACATTTTTATACCAAACCATCCAAAGGCACACCCTTGGCACACACCCCATCATCCCTAAAAATAAAAAAATATATATGTATTCTCTGTGGACAGTAGATGATGGCAAAAAATTCCATTTTATCCAATGGGAAAAAAAATTCATATTTAATGTTTTTCACCACTTTATATCTCAAAAACGATGCAAGATACCATCACAAATCTTTTAAAATCTTGCAACACTGGCAGAATGACCGTGAATGCCAAGTTTTGGGCTATTTCATCAAAAAATAGCAAAGTTATTAAGGTACAAAAGTGAAGATTTAATATTGAAGTGCTGTACCAACCTTAATTATGGGTTGCCACTGTGCTATATATATATATATATATATATATATTTATATTTGAAGAGTTTCACCAGGAAAGGCATACTGAGCTGAAATGGTTCATTTCAGATGCATCCTGGGGGAGGGGAGAAGGGATTACAGAATGATTAAAATACAGTGAACAGTAACTACAGGAAAAATACAGAATATACAAATAAATTACACGTATGTACACAAACTTAAGTACACTAGAGTGGCAGTTCTGGTAATACACAGGTAATATACAATCATGTCAACCAGGCTGAATCATTGCAAGCAGATGGATAGGGGGTATAAGTAGCAGGTACAAGTAGGAATGTTGAGTTTAGGCATGAGGGGGGCAAGCGAGAAGGAGGAAGAGGCAGACCAGATGTGTAAAGGGAGTGACAGTGTACCCCCACACCAGATAAACAAGTAACATTCATTCAGCACAGAAGGAAAATGCACTGCAAGGCATGTTCAGCACAGAGGGAAATGAAGTGCAAGGCAGTGAAGGCAATTTCTTTCACACTGTCCCATGATTACTAAGCTTTCTAGACCTTTGATCATTAGCAGTGCCTACCTGCTGGAAGTACATTTCCACACCAACTTGAATGGCAATCTGTTTGTTGCCCCCCCCCCCCCATTCCTTTCAACTTTTTAAAATAGCAGTTCATATTAGCGGTGAAAATATTTCTACAGTTTTCATCATCTATGTATTTCTGTCATACTTAAGATTCTCTGTTGAAATATTGTTCATCCATTTATCCATTTTTAAAGTTGTTTTTACTGTTCTTCAATTAGTGCAAATCCGCAATAAAGATAGCAGCCCCAAGCAGGTTTTAAAAATTGCCTTTCCTGCAGTCTCTTTTCTGTCTAGGTGTGCAAGCACATCCGTGATGACTGACAGCATGGTACATCCCCAAAATACTTAGATAAATCAGCGATTGGCCTGGCAAGGGAATTGGAGGTTTTAAAATCTTCAAACACACTTATCTCGCCTTTGGAATGAAATAAAAAAAAGGAAAGATGAGATTCATGGCATCCTTAAACTGCTGTTAAATACTGAATAGATTATTTCAAGTTTTAGTATCATGAACTGCTGCTTTAAACTGGACAGCAGCCATAACATTTCTCCATTTCAGGCCAAACAAGCACTTAGCTTACTGGTATCAAAGGACAGCAAAAATGTTCATTACCCAAGGCCTTAATAATCCACAAAAGACAGGTAAATCATTCTAACGGATGGGAAAGAAGACTGGCAGAAAATTACTTTTTGCCAAGAAAATGTCCTCTTCAGGGTTTACTACTTTACTGTTCAAAACCAATTCTTCCCAATATCTCTCCTCCCACATGAAATATGAAGGTTTTTAGAAAGAGTAAAAGAAAAGAACCAAGCTGATTTAGTGATTGTCTTCCTTCTCCTTCATCTGAATAACTGAATATATATATATATATATACATATATATATACATATATATATATACACACATATATATATATATATATATATATATATATATATATATATACTGGCACAGTAGCATCAGTTTATTAGTGTTGAGTGCAAACTTATATGTTAAACCAATATTTTTGAACCCTAATAAATTCAGACTCTGACTAAGGAGGGAGTCAGTGCATTGGAGTAGACGTTTGACGTCATTGCAGAATATTTAAACTAGCAAATGGGAAGGGGGTGCAGCACCTGATACATTGAATGGGAAGAACACCTCTCCCCCCTCAGCTAGTGATCAAACAGGAGTTCAGCATATTTGTAGTTCATTTGCATCACCAGGTAAGAAAAAAGGTCCAGCTCCCCATACGATGCGCAGGGGAAATGCCGGACCTCACCCAACAACTAGCGCACTGAAATCTGGCCAATGGAAAATCATGTACACAAATGCCCACAGTCTGGGAAACAAGATCCCAGATCTGCAGGCAACAATGACAGAGGCTAAACTGGACATAGTAGCCATTAGTGAGACATGATTCACCAGTAACCAAACTTGGCAGACTTCAGTACCCGGCTATGTACTGTTCAGAAGAGACAAGGTGCAAAAAAGGGGGGGGGGGGAGTGGCACTTTATGTCAATGAAAATATCAAAGCTTTGGAAATTCAGAATACACATAAGGAGCCAGAAGAACTGTGGATCACCCTGGAAACAGGAAATGGGACAGCCATATGAACTGGGGTTGTCTACAGGCCTCCAGACCAGAGGGAGGACACAGACACAATACTGTTAGAAGATATACAAAACGTGACAGCTAAAGGGGAGGTTCTGATAATGGGAGACTTCAACATGCCAGATAAAGATTGGTCAATACCAGCATTAATATCCACCAGAACTAGACACATAGTGGATTTCCTGCAGGGGGAGGGCCTCAAACAACTGGTACAACAACCCACAAGAGACAGGGCTATCCTAGATCTAGTACTGACTAACGGGGAAAGGATCACAGATCTCTAGGTAGAAGGTCACCTGGAGACCAGTGACCATCACATGGTATGGTTCAATTTGGTCACTAGTACTAAATCATCCCACTCCATGGCAAAAATATGGGACTTCAGAGGAGCTGACTTTGATAAGATGGACAACAGAGTTAAGCTAGCCCTGGCAAGAAGAAATGCAGGTGAGGGGTACAGGAAAAGTGGGCAAGCATTAAGGATGCAATACTTGAAGCAACACCCCATTGTGTTAGGGAGAAAAACAAGAGCAAAAGAAGGAGGAAACCATTTTAGTTCTCAAAAACAGTAACAGAAAAGATCAGAGCCAAAAGGTTGGCCTTCAGGAAATATAAGAGAATGCAGCAGGACGAAGATAGGGAGGCATACCAAACTTTCCTAAGGGAAGCAGGGAAGGCAGTAAGGCAGGCAAAGGTCCAAACTAAGGAAACACTAGCATGAACAGTAAAACAAGGGGACAAGACTTTCTATAGATACATTAGTGAAAGGAGAAAGCCTAGAGGGAGTATTGCTAAGATGAAAGGGGATAAGGGGGATTGTGTGGAGGAGGACCAAGGAAAAGCATCTGTCCTAAATAGATACTTCTGTTCAGTATTTACTGAGGAGAAGGTAGGGCAGGGCCTACAGCTCAGCACCATGGACACAGGGGAAGGGAGGTGTGCACAAGTCCCTTCACAAAAGAAAGGGTCCTGCAAGAGCTCGCTAAGCTCAGGGTGGACAAGGCAATAGGCTCAGAAGGCATACATCCCAGAGTACTAAATGAGCTAAGGGTGGAACTAGCAGAGCCATTGGCAGAACTGTTTATCAAGTCTCTGAGAACAGGAGAGGTCCCAGAAGACTGGAGAAGGGCTCATGTAATCTCACTCCACAAGAGTGGTAGCAGGGAGGAGGCAGGGAACTACAGACCAGTCAGTCTAACCTCAGTAGTGGGCGAGATTATAGAGGCACTGAGCACAGGGTCCAAGATAGCATGGATTTACAACAGGAAGGTCGTGTCAAACTAATCTCATAGATTTCCTTGACTGGGTAACCAGAGTTGTGGACCATGGGGGTGCAGTTGATGTCCCCTACCTTGTCTTCAGTAAAACTTTTGATACTGTTCCACATAGAAGATTGATTAATAAGTTGGGTAGGCTTGGGATGGGTCAGACGTTGGTCAACTGGGTGGCAAACTGGTTGTCAGGCAAAAACCAGAGAGTGGTGGTAAATGGTATACAGTCAGAAGAGATGCAAGTCACAAGTGGCATACTGCAGGGATCAGTCCTGGGGCCAGTCCTCTTTAATATCTTCATCAGTGACCTTGCCAATGGACTGGAGGGTAAGGTTTGTCTGTTTGCAGATGACATCAAGATCTGCAACAGAGTAGATGATCCAGATGGGGTGGGCAGAATGAGAAGAGATCTGGAAAACTGGCAAAATGGTCGGAAGAGTGGCAACTGGGGTTTAACACAAAGAAGTGCAGGATCATGCACATAGGGAAAAGAAACCCTGAAGCCACCTATAGGTTGGGAAGGGAGTTGCTGGCAATCACAAGGGAAGAAAGAGACTTGGGCATCATCATCGCAGATGACCTGAAATCATCCAAGCAGACCATTAAAGCAGTAGGTAAGGCTAGAGGGATGTTGGGGTGTATTAGTAGGGGTATCACAAGTTGTAAGAGGGATGGTAATAGTCTCTCTTTACAGGACATTGGTTAGGCCCCATCTGGAATACTGCATGCAGTACTGGAGGATGCACCTGCATGAGGACATTAACAAAATGAAGGCAATCCAGAAAGGGGCAATCAAAATGGTGCAGGGACTGCATCAGAAAACATATAAGGACAGATTAACAGAGCTCAATATGTATACCATAGAGCAAAGGAAGTAGAGAGGTGATATGATCGAAACATTCAAGAATCTTAAGGGCATTAACAAGGTGAAAGAGTCTGACATGTTTCAATATAAGAAAAATAGCACGACAAGAGGACACAGCATGAGATTAGAGGAAGCCCGATTAAGAGGAAATGTGAGGAAGTTCTTTTTCACAGAAAGGGTGGTGGATGCATGGAATGGCCTATCTCAGGAAATGGTGGATATGAATACAGTGCAGGGCTACAAACAGGCATAGGATAGGCATAAGGGAGCAATACAGATGAGTATGAAGAGATAGGCCATTGACAGTAAAGACCTTTGGCACATTCATAAGGAAAACAAGCATTTGTCAATGCCGTACGTTCGTGTGCAGGTATTTGCAGTGGTGTTTGGCATGTATGGTGCTTTACCCTAATGCCCTGTGCGATTGCTGGTATTTGTACAATAAATTGTCAGCATGATCTTTTTGTTACCCCCATTGTGCGCTACATAGGCGGAAACACGTTTTGGGCAGGATGTGAAAAATGACAGCTGTACTGCTCATAAGGAGGTGTGGTAAAATGGCAATGTTGAAAATCTGGAGTGAAAATATTGGAAATTCGCAAACTTACGAGCGTGCGTAGGAACTGCACAACGCACGCTCGTAAAACAGTTATTTGTAGGAATTTTTTCGCCAAATTTTCAACATAGCCATTTTAAGATCTCTGCTCATGAACAGTGACACTGTGATTTTCTTAATGTGTCCCATACACTGAGTTCGCACACCGACTGTGCCATTGTGCGCTACATGGGCGGAAACACGTTTTGGGCAAGATGTGAAAAATGACAGCTGCAGTGCTCATAAGGAGGTGTGGTAAAATGGCAATGTTGAAAATCTGGAGTGAAAATATTGAAAATTCCAAACTTACGGCGTGTGTAAGTTACTTGGTAAGACTCATAAAACAGTCATTTTAGGAATTTTTCACCAAATTTTCAGCACAGCCATTTTAAGACCTCTGCTCATGATCAGTGTCACTGTGATTTTCTTAATGTGTCTCATACATTGAGGTCGTACACTGACTGTGCCATTGTGCGCTACATGGGCAGAAACACATTTTGGGCAGGATGTGAAAAATGACAGCTGTACTGCTCATGAGGAGGTGTGGTAAAATGGCAATGTTGAAAATCTGGAGTGCAAATATTGAAAATTCTCAAACGTACGAGCGTGCGTAGGAACTGCACAATGCACACTCGTAAAACAGTCATTGTTAGGAATTTTTTCAACAAATTTTCAACATAGCCATTTTAAGACCTCTGCTCATGAACAGTGTCACTGTGATTTTCTTAATGTGTTCCATACATTGATTTCGCACACCGACTGCGCCATTGTGCGCTACATGGGCGGAAAGACGTTTTGGGTGAGATGTGAAAAATGACAGCTGTACAACTCATAAGAAGGTGTGATAAAATGGCAATGTTGAAAATCTGGAGTGAAAATATTGAAAATTCGTGAACTTACGAGCCTGCGTAGGAACTGCGCAACGCACGGTTGTAAAACAGTCATTTTTTGGAATTATTGCACCAAATTTTCAACATGGGGTTTTTGGGACCCCCTTCTCATGAATGATTTCACTGTCATGGCATTATTTGAGGCCGAAGGGTGATTTTGCGCAGTGACTGCGCAGTGCCTACGAAATCACCCCCTTCGGGCCGAATAATGCCATGACATGAATCATTCATGAGAAGGTCCTAAACCCATGTTGAAAATTTGGTGCAAAATTCAAAAATGACTGAGATATGCAATAAAGTTGAAACCCCTATGTAGCCCATTATGCAGCTTACTGGCATTTCCTCAGTTCCGGTCAGCTTTGAAGAGTGCAGACATGTTCCGGTCCACGAAGATCATTGCACCAGAATCAGAAGTAAGTATGGGGTTGGGGAGTGTGGGGAGGCTGGAGTGCGCAGTGGGTGGGTGCGGGTTGTGGGGGGTTGGGAGGCAGCTGCGGGACGTTTTATTTTACAGGGGAAAAAAGGCGATGTGGGATGTTTGCCATGCTGGGCTGGGCTCCCAGCATGGCAGAAGATAATGGGGGGCGAGGCTGATGGGGAGTTGGACACCCTGTCAACTAAACTACCGGGGGGCCAAGGGAGCCGACAGGATTGGGCACCTCTGCCGGCAAACAAACCAGCGGTTTGCCACACTGGGGTGGGCTCCCAGTGTGGCAGCAGGATGGCTTGGGGGGGCCGTGTAGCCGACAGGGGATTGGGCACCCCGTCGGCAAAACAAACAATGTTTGCCATGCTGGGGTGGGCTCCCAGCGTGGCAGGAAAGCTTGGGGGGGGCGCGTGACACGCGCAGGGGGGTGCGTGACGGAGGGGATGGTGGCGGCACTCAGTATGGCAGCGGTGTTTTCCTTTAAAGCAGAGGAACACCGGTGTCATACTGAGCTCCTGCACCCATTGGTGCAGGACCGCCACGTCTGCTCAAGGGAGCAGTGCATTGGATGGGAGAGGCACACCTCCAAGTGTGCTACTCTCCCAAAATGTTTCTTGCGCATGCGCACAAGCGAACGTAAAAATGAGCAGACTGGATGGGCCTTGCGGTCCTTATCTGCCGTCAACATCTATGTTTCTATGTTTCTAACCATTTTATGGATTTGCCCGTAATTTGGCATGCATAATCTCTAGGGGTCAGTCTCTTGAGGTGCCAAATTTTGTGTGCATCTGTTGAACAGTTGCAAAATTATTAAAGTTTAACAATTTTTGCCATTTCTTTGTCCACCTGCATCTCATAAATGGCAAAGGTTGTGGTCTGAAATTTTTAAGGTAGAAAGCATTTGCCTCACAGATGTGCTTTTTGAAGCTTTGGTAAAAAATATTAATCCATTCAAAAGTTATTAAATGTTTAAATTTCCCATTATTTCCCATGGTAAAAGTTAGATGTTCTGCATGGAAACATTTATTTTCGCAGTCATCCAGTTTTGCATTTTTTGCACCTTAATATCTTTGCAACCCTTCAAGGGATGTGCATGGAAGTTTGCTTGTATAATCTCACAGGATAGGTCTGTCGATGTGGCTAACTTCATTTGAATCACTTGCACAGTTTCTGAGATACTGTGTCTCAAACATCCTTAAATGTTCATGTTTTTTCCATTTTCGCAGTCTTTCAGTATTGCATAACTTGCACCTTAATAATTTTGCAATCCTTCAATGGATGTGCATGACATTTTGCATGCATAATCTTGTGGGGGTAGTCCTGTAGATGTAGCTTATTTCCTTGAATCACTTTTTTAGTTTCTGAGATACTGTGTCTTAAATATTCTTAAATTTACATGCTTGTTCCATTTTCACGAACAGTCTTCCAGTTTTGCATATTTTGTACCTTAATAACTTTGCCACTGTTCAACAGATTTAAATGACATTTTGTATGCATAATCTTGTGGGGTAGGTTTGTTGATTTGGAAAGTTTTGTTTGAATCGCTAGTGCGGTATCTGAGATACAGAGTCTCACAAATCCTTACATTTATGTGCTTTTTGCTTTTTCTTAGTCCATGTTTATCTCAGAAACTGTTTTAGGCCGTGGTTTGCAATTTTCAGGGTAGAAAGCCTTTGCCTCACAGATGTGTATTTTAAAGGTTTGGTAAAAAAACATTAATCCATTCAAAAGTTATTAAATTTTGATTTTCCTATTATTTTCAATGTGGAAAAAATAGGTGTTCAGCATGAAAATGGATCCTGTGTAGCAGGAGCTAATCCATATTATACTTGCATGGTAGCACCAGTATATCAGGGGTTGAGTGCCAGCTTCTATGTTAAACCCACATTTATGAACCTTAATAACTTTGGAATCTTTTAACGGATTAGCATGAAAGCTGGCATGCATAACATCTAAGGTTCAGTCTCTAGATATGCCACATTTTATTTGAATTCATTGAACGGTTGAAAAATTGTTAAAGCTTAAAAATCCCTAAATTTACCAAGCTTCTGCCATTTCTTTGTCTACCTGTAGCTCAGAAGCAGCTTTAGGTTGTGGTATGAAATGTTCAGGGTAGAAAGCCTTTGCCTCACAGATGTGCCTTTTGAAGGTTTGGTGAAAAAATATTAATCCATTCAAAAGTTATTACATTTTCAATTTTCCCATTATTTCCAATGTGAAAAGTTAGATGTTTGCACAAAAATACTTTTATTTTCAGAGTCATCCAGTTTTGCATAATTTGTACCTTAATAACTTTGTAACCATTCACAAATGTGCATGGATGAAATTGTGCATGCATAATCTTGGGGGTTATGTCTATTGATGTGACTAATTTCATTTGAATCGCTTGTGTGGTTTCTGAGATACTGTGTCTCAAACATCCTTAAATTTAAGGGAGTTTTTTTATGTTTTCACACAGTCTTCCAGTTTCACATAGTTTGCACCTTAATAACTATACAATCCTTCAAATGATGTGCATAAAATGTTGCATGCATAATATAGTAGGGTAGGTCTGTTGATGTGGCTAATTACATTTGAATAACTTGTGTGGTTTCTGAGATACTGTGTCTCAAACATCATTAAATTTACATATTTGTTTCCATTTTCATAGTCATCCAGTTTCTCATAGCTTGCACCTTAATAACTTTGTAACTCTTCAACAGATGTGCATGAACATTTGCATGCTTAATCTCATTGAGTAGATCTGTTGATGTGGCTAACTTCATTTGAATTGCTTGTGTGGTTTCTGAGATACTGTGTCTCAAACATCCTAAAATGTATGTTTTTTCAATTTTTGCAGTCTACATATTTTGCACCTTAATAACTTTGCCACTGTTCAACAGATTTGCATGACATTTTGCATACAAAATCTTGAGTGGTAAGTCTGTTGACTTGGGAAATTCCATTTGAATCACTTGTGTAGTTTTGGAGATACAGAGTCTCAAGGATCCTTAGACAGCTAGTGTTGGAATCCACTCAGGAGGGAGCAATATTAGACCTGGTACTCTCAAATGGAGAGAATATCACAGATTTAGAAGTCAGTAGACATCTGGAAACAAGCGACCACTGCACAGTGTGCTTCACAATAAGCATAACCATGGAGACAAGCCATACAAAAACAAGGATATTGGACTTTAGAAGGGCTGACTTTGGCAAAATGAGTGAATACCTGAGGAATGCACTAGCAAATGGCCAGAAAGGAGGGGTGGAAGAACAATGGAGAAAAATCAAAACTGCCATCATGGAGCAACAAGCCTATGTGTGAAACAAATAAAGAAAACAAAGCAGAGTAAAAAACCACTATGGTTCTCAAAAGATGTGGCAGGGAAGGTTATGGAGAAAAAGGCTGCATTCCAAAAGTATAAGGAATCACAGAAGGAGCACGACAGGGAACTGTATCAATTAAAGCAGAAAGAAGTGGGGAAGGCAGTCAGAATAGCAAAGGCCCAAACTGAGGAAAAGATAGCTAACTCAGTTAAGAAGGGGGATAAAACATTTTATAGGTACATTAGGGAATATAGAAAGGATAAGGGAGGGACAGTGAAGTTTAATAAAGGAGAGGGGAAGTGGGCAATGAAAAGGCAGAGATACCGAATGAATACTTTTGCTCAGTATTCACAAAAGAAGAAGAGGAGGAGTTACCTAAATCAAACAATAGAAGCACTCTGGGTAGGGTGGTTGACACCAGTCCATTTATAGAAGAAAGTGTCTTGAAAGAACTCCTAAAACTCAAGGGGGGCAAAGCAGTGCGGCCTGACAGGATTCACCCCAGAATCCTAAAAGAACTAAGGCGGGACCTAGTGACACCATTTACCACACTTTTTAACAAATCATGGGAAGATGGGGGTGGTACCTGAGGACTGGAGGAGGGCAGATATGATTCCCCTTCACAAAAGTGGGAGCAAGGCAGAAGCAATAAACTACAGACCTGTTAGTTTGACCTCAGTGGTAGGGAAAATGATGGAATCACTTCTGAAAGAAAGAATTGTTGAGTACCTAGAGGCCAGCGGGGCACAGGACCCAAAGCAGCATGGATTCACAGCAGGAAGGTCATGTCAGACAAATCTAATTGATTTCTTTGACTGGGTGACCAAAGTAATAGACCAGGGAAGGGCTGTGGATATGGCCTACCTAGACTTTAGCAAGGCATTTGACACAGTCCCGCACAAAAGATCAATAATCAAGTTAGCCAGCCAGGGAGTAGGTCCCAGGGTGGTAGCCTGGGTAGCAAACTGGCTGCACAACAGGACACAGAAGGTAATAGTGAATGGAACTCATTCTGAAGAAAGGGGGGTTACTAGTGGAGTACCTCAGGGCTCAGTACTGGGTCCAGTCCTCTTTAACGGCTTTATAGGTGACATTGCAGAGGGTCTGGAAGGAAAGGAATGTGCAGCTTATCAAATAGGTAGGAAAATGGGCAGACTGGGTGGGCCAAGTGGTCCTTATCTGCTGTCAAAGTCTATGTTTCTATGTTTCTTACATTTATGTGTTTTTTTGCTTTTTCTTTCTCCACCTGTATCTCAGAAAATGTTTTAGGCTCTGGAGTGAAATGTTTAGGGTCGAAAGCCTTTGCCTCACAGATTTGTCTTTTGAAGGCTTGGTGAAAAAATATTATTCCATTCAAAAGTTATTAAATTTTGAATTTCCCATTATTTTCAATGGGAAAAAATAGATGTTCAGCATGAAAATCTATCCTATGTTGCAAGAGTTAATCCATATTATTCTGGCGCTGTACCACCAGTATATTAGGGTTGAGTGCAATTTCTATGTTAAATGCATGTTGTTTTGAACCTTAATAACTTTGGAATCATTCAACGGATTAGCATGAAAGTTGTCATGCATAACCTCTAAGCATACGTCTCTTGACATGCCTTATTTCGTGTGAATCCATTGAAAGGTTGTAAAATTATTAAACTTTAAATATCCCTAAATGTACCATGTTTTTGTCATTTCTTTGTCTACCTGTATCTCAGAAACAGCTATAGGTTGCAGTCTAAAATGTTCAGGGTTGAAAGCATTTGTCTTACAGATGTGTCTTTTGAAGGTTTGGTGAAAACATTTTAATCCATTCAAAAGTTATTAAATGTTTCATTTTCTCATTATTTCCTATAGGAAAAGTTAAATGTTCCACATGAAAATACTTTTGTTTTTGCAGGAGGTACTTTGTTGTTGCATGTAGGGTCACATAGAGCCCAGTTTGTTTTCACAGGAGCTCCCTTATTTTTGCAGGAGCTACTGTTATTTCAGATGTAGGGTCACATAGAGCCTGCTGTAGTTTAGCAGAGCTCTGTTGTGTCTGCCATCTTGTTTTCTCCTTATCGAGAAACAGAAAATTAAGCAAACTTATAAAAATAAATGTCAGCTAAACAAAAATCACAAATTGGCTAAACAGACAGTTTAGCTACATTCTAATGTTTTTTTTTTTTCAAATACTGGACAGAAGCACCTTTTGTGTTCACCAAAAATCCCAGGTGCCAAGGTTGGTGAGAGGACTGCACCTGCCGCATTCTCTGTATGAGAACAGTGGAATTGTCTTGACTTGTGCAACTGCAGCTTGAAATCATGCTGCTGGCTGCACTGTCATGTATGACCCGCTCTTTCCCTAGTGTCTAGTGGCATCCCTCATTCACTGATCACTGTCCACTGTGCCCCTGTCCCTGGTGTCTTGTGGCACCCCTACCCTCCTGCTTTATTTATTCATTTATTTAATCTGACACTGGGATGCCCACTCCCAATGTCAGATGCCCCCCTCAGTCCCATTTGTTTATTATTTAATTGCCAATATCAGGGGGCCCAATTGCCATTTTGGCAGTGAAAGACCCCCCCCAGCAGTGTGGGACACTGGGGAGCCCACTCCCAGTGTCCCCAAATAATAATTTCATTATTTGCTATAAAGAAGAAAACCATCCCCAACGTCTTTTGTGTTTTGTTCCCAAAATAAAGGAAACAGTCCTTCACTGTCCCACTGTCCCCTCCCCATCCCAACCCTCCCTCTAAGCACCACCACCCCACCTCCCTTGCCCTATACTTAACACTGGAGGTTGTCTGCTGTCATCTTCTGTGAACCAGGACACATCTGCACTCTTCAAAGCCAAACAGCAAACTGAGGAATCAAGATAAGTGCCATATAATGTATTTCAATGCTGTTTTGAACTTATGTATATATCTATGCCATTTTTAGGAATATTTTCACCAAATTTTCAACATGGACTTTTTGGAATCCCACCTCATGAACACTGTCACTGACATTTTATTAACTGGGCCAGAAGGTGATTTCATGGTCACCGTGTGAAATCACCTTTTGGGACTGATTAATGAAATGACACTCCTAGTGTTCATGAGGTGGGGTCCCAAAAAGCCCATGTTGAAAATTTGGTGAACAAATACCTACAAATGACTGAGTTACACTCAGTTGTTGAAATGTTTCTATGGGTGAATATAACATTTGTAATTTTTAGTACTTTAATTCCAAATTTTCAACATAGCCAATGTTTCACACCACCTCATGGACAGCACAGCTGTAATTTTTCACATCCTGCCCAAAACGTTTTTTCACACCTGTGGTGCAGAATGGCATTTTGCCATGGATTTAAAGATTTTTACCTATGGGGTTTATGAGGTGGGGTCATAAGAACACTATGTTTCAAATTTGGGATCAAAATATGAAACAAAATGCCAAAGTTATGACCATTTGTTGCAAATTCAGTACGCCCACTCTTAACTTTGGAAATTTTAAATATTTTGGCCCCAGATTTTCAGCATAGCCTTCTTCACGAAATGCAATTTGTACACTCATGACTGCTTGTAATAGTCCTCTTTCCCCCTCTTGTTCTTTCCTCCTCCCCCTTCACTATCCTTCCTGCTTCTCATTCCACTCCCTCATTCTCCCTGTGGTCGAGGCACAGGTCAGGAAGCATAGCAAAAACCAAAAGCAGTTGTAGAATTCACAAAAAGTGTTTTATTAGTACTAGCAGTAACATAAAAAAAATAAACTTGTTCAGTATAACTATTTACAAAGACAGAATAAACAGAGACGATCCATTTGAGTTTTCTTTCAATCTCTGAGTCTCCCCCAAAACATTGCAGCTCTCTCTCTCTTCTAAGTCTTTGCAACCCCCCTCCTTAACAAGCATCCTATTTTTTTCTAAAATGTTATTGTAAGTTTCAGGCAGATGCAGCAAGAATACAATGTCCCAGAACTGAGGCCCCTTCTCCACAGCTCCTGAAAAAGGAATTAAAAACTGCTCTCAGGTTAACCCCTTGAGTTCTCAATAGCTTTTTGCAATCATGTCAAGCTATAATTATATACATTTCAACAGTAAAACTATATACATTTCTAAACAAAGAGATCCCAATAGCAGTTACATTTCCACATAATGATTTGCATATATACCAGGAGATATGCAATGGAGGAAAAGACAGAAACAGGAAGGGAAGACTGAGAGACAGCGAGAGGCAGAGAACTGTGAGACTGTCGGGGTGATCAAATCCTAGATCTCACAGGAAAATTTAGTTGTGCAACCAGACAGACAAGAGACAGGAAATGAAAGAACAGAACAGATCCCTGCATTCAAACTCTCCATAACAACTGCGACAGGGCTGAATTCAACCCTGTCACATTTCCACTTCCCAATCCACACATCCCCATTATAATAAACCTCCTCAGACCATCTCCGTAAACCAGTTATCTCCTGCACTGTAACACCCTCTTTACACCAACCCCTTTAAAATCTCTGTACCAGACTTCTTACAGGTACCTTCCCTCAACTTGGAGTGCATCCACAGACTCCACTTCACCCTTACAACTAATCACAAACATCCCACCAAAACAGGTGTAAAGTAAATAAATCCTCAAGCTTACTCTTTTTCCTTTACCTCCTCCTCCTTTTAGCAGGTGACGTCCAGCCAAACCCTGGCCTGACTCCTGAATCCCCTACCCCTGCAAAAGGCCTTACCATTTTCCATATCAACACCAGGGTTCTACTGCCCGAGATAGACCTCCTCAAGGTATTTGTGTCTCAGCACTCCTCAGACATACTCTGCGTCACTGAATCATGGCTACCATGCAGAATTCCTGACTCCGTACTCTCCCTACCTGACTATCACCTCCTATGGCAAGACCATTCCAAGCGTGGAGGCGAAGTAGAAATCTATTACTGCCAAATTCTACCTATCTCCCTTGTCACCAATGAGGCAATCCCTAAGACCTATAAACTCCTCCTTATTAAGATCCTACCCTTGTCCTGTCTCCCTATCTTCATTGCAAGCTTTACTCCTCCCCCAAAGCTTCACTCTCCTCTGTGGTCCACGCCATCACCTCCCTTTCATCCACTGCCAGCTCAGGCGAACTCATCCTACTTCAACCTAAATTGGTCCTTCCCTGCTCTTAAAGCCATCACACAACATATCGAGTCTCTCAACCTATACCAGCTCATCAACAAACCCACCAAACCCAACCTCCACTCCCACAACCATACACTCCTGGACTGGATCCTGTTTTCACACCCACATAGCATCTCCACCATTAGTACTTACCTTGACTTATTCAGCAATCACCTGATGGCCTTTTTTACTCATAAACTTCAGCTCCCCCACTCCCCACTTACTGATGGTTACGTTCCATACACTTCCAAAATACCTTTCATCTCCTCTGGGATCTTGCATCCTCAGACTGGTCCCTATTCTGCACATCTACAGATGTGAGCACAACACTCTCCCTTTTTTGGCAGATTTAAAATAATGTCTAGAACAAACATGCCTCCCCTGCGGCGATGAAGGATGAGGCACTTTCACCACTCATGGATCACACCTGACTTCATCAAACTCTGCAACAAATGCAATCATGCTTGGGCACACCACAAAGTATCCCTATCCCCATATGATCTCTCATCCTATCAGGCCCTTAGGAACGCATGCACTAAAGCCATCAGGGCAGCTAAATCACACTTTTTCAATGACACACTTCATGAAAACCTCAACTCCTCCCATAGGTTTGGCACACTCTCCTTCCTTCTCAACCCCCCATCTAGCTCCTCCTCCCCATCCCGCCTCATTAATAACACCCTAGTCTCTGATCCTCTCACTGTTGCCACCGCCCTAAACAATTTATTTATGACCTGCATCCTATCCTCCACCACTGCCCACTCCTCCTCCCCTAACCTCTTCCTCATCATCCAACCCCTTTACACCTCCACAGCACCTCCCTCTTCCTCTACCTCAAGGGACTTTCATTTTTCCCCTGTCTCAGCCCAGGAAGCATTCTGTTCCCTCAAATCCCTAAATCCATGTAAATCTAGTCCCAATGGACTTGAACCACTCTTTCTGTAGATCTTGCCCCAGCCATAGCCCACCCCTGTCATATCTTCTTAACCTCTCCTTCTCCCTTGCCTCCATCCCCCAGGCCTGGAAGTCTGCAAAAGTAATGCCCCTTCATAAAGGAGGTGACCGGGCTCAACCAGGAATCTAATACCCCATCTCCCTTCTCCCTATCTTGGCCAAGCTTCAAGAATCCCTTATTTTAACCATAATCACCAATTTCCTCACCTTCTCAAACTTCTTGTCCCCATATCAATCAGATTTTAGAAAAAAAATTCCACTGTCTCCCTTACACCAGGTGACAGATGCCATCCTCACTAGCATGGACCAAGGACACCTGACTTCATCCAAATTTATAGACCTTACCATGGCCTTTGACTCTGTCTCCCATCCATCCTTCTTGCTAAATTAAAACTAGCTGGACTCTCCCCCTAATAGTCCAATGGTTCTGCTCATACCTTTCTGACAGATCACAATGCATCCAGACTGGTGATACTCTCTCCTTCCCCTCCCAATCCTAGCAGGCATACCCCAAGGCTGTCTCCTGGGTTCCATCCTCTTTTCCAGCTTCCTAAATGATCTCCTCCTAGTGTGCTCTTACTCCCACAGTCACCTCTATGCTGACGATACCATCCTCTACACCTCTGGTCCCTCTGCCTCTGAGGTATCCTCTCTACTACAAGCCGATTTCAATTGCATCCTGAACTGGTTCCAGGACAACCAGTTAAAAGTAAACATAACACAAACAGTCTCAATGAACTTCAGCATACCCCAAAAACTAGCCAAGCTCCACCCCCCTTTCTCCACTCTTGATGGCTCTACTTTAGACATAGTCCCCTCAACAAGTACCTAGAAGTCTGGCTCAACAGCTGCCTTGACTTCACCACTCACATAAACCACATTCACTCTAAGCTCCATCCCAAACTGGAGGCACTGTACAGCAATAAAGATGGCTACTCCCTTCCCATTTGACTGACCCTCCTCACCAGGACAATCTTACCACTTTTCAGTTATGCAGATGTTGTATTTAAGTCTGCCTTTGCATCCACCCTTTCAAGATTGGATGTTCTTTTCAATGTCTTTTTTTCCTTTGCCTTAAACAACCCTCCCAGGACTCACCACTGTACTCTCTTCTCTTCCCTATCACTCTCCTCTCTATACTCCCACCGTGACCATCACATCCACATAATCTCTGCCAAGTACTGGTTCTGTACAGTCACTCCCTACCTAACCTCCCTCCTATCCCCAGCCCCTCACACTTCCTATTACCTCCAAATATGGGACCCTTGCTCTTTCACCCTTACGTGACCTCACTCCAACTCCAGCAAAGCAGCTTTCTCCTTCCATTTCCCTAATTTATGGAACTCCCTACCCTCCTCACTCCATATGCTTCCAATGCTAAACCTATTTAAAAAGACCCTATTGCATTTGCCACTTCCATCTTGTTCATGCCCATAATTCATCTAACCCACTGCGGGAATCCCAAGCCCCCTAGCAGACTCCTGCTCCCTTTTAGTAAGCCTGTATAGATTGTAGCAACTGTTCATCCTGCACTGCACTTTTTAAGCCTCCTACTAGGTGGTAACCTTCTTATCTAATCACTGCAGCTTGATGTACTTGTAAACCTGTACTTTGCACTTGCCTCCACCAGAGAAATCATTGTATCTTGTTCCTTGGCACTGACATTTTCACTGTATGTTGACCTAAACCTTGTTACTCATAACTGCCTCATACATAGGCTTATCTTGTAACACATTTTCAGCCTTGTAGGTCTTGTGTTTTGTATTTTTGCATGTCTCACTGTATACTGCTTATCACTGTGTATTTTTTGATGTAACTATACCTTCAATCCCTCCCCCCCCGTTCACACCTGGAAAGGAGCCTAGGCTCAGTGTGCCTCTCCTGGTTACCAATTTCTAAATAAATTATAACACAACCTCATGTACGTCACAGTTGTCATTTTTCAAATCCTGGCCAAAATGTGTTTTCGCACCTGTGGCACAGAATGGGGTTGCAGTTGTGCAGAAATATGTTTTGGCAGGGATTTGAAAATGTTCTCTACCGGGTACATGTGCTGGGGTAATAAGATGGCTATGCTGACAGTTTGGTCATGCATCTAAGTAGGGATTGGTGTGCAGGGTTTGAAGGACCCTGCACTCCCACAGTAAAAAAAGGAAAATCATAGAGCATGGGAGCACATAGCCTGAAGGGCCCCTACCCCTGCACTCCCAGTGTGACATTAGGATAGTTGTGGAGGGTGGAAGCGCATGGCCCAAAGGGCCCTGTGCTCCCACAGGCAAATAAGGGTACAAGTAAACCATCTAAAAAAGTAAGGAATTTCATTGCAAAAAACCTTGTTGATACACCATTAGGGTCAAAGCATCAAAAGTAGGGAAATACAACCTCAGAGTTCCAAAGCCTAAGACCTCACTCCCACTGTGCATGCAGGAACAGGCATGAGGGGTGTTTTTTGGGATTGTGGACCCCAATGCTCACCGCAGTCTCCTATGCTGTACCCATGTTACCTTGTTTACTCATGGAATGGGGTGAGCATTAGCATTCACAACCCCAAAACACAGCCCTTATGCCTGTTCCTGCATACACAGTGGGGGTGGAGTGCAAAGGATATATACCTGTATATATGTATATACAGGGGATACATGATGGGCAGGAGTGTGATATAGAAAAGAGTGAGCTCTGGATACTCATGAGTGCTGAAGACATGAGTGAGAGTATTCAGAGGCCACGATGCAGGAGTGAAAATATTTTCCATAGCACACAACTGCATATCATGGCCCAGATATTCAAATTGCGCCCAAAATGTGCGCAACAGCAGGAGCAAGCACAAATCAATTGCGCATATGCGCAACAGACGCGCTATTCAAACATGGAGCAGAACAAATTGCGCAAGCAGCCAACGTCTGAATATCGCACAAACTGCACCATAGCGCAACCAGGAAGGGGAAGCTGAGCAGAAAGGTTGCGCCATAGCGCAACAAGGGCAGCCCAGCTGAGCAGTCCAGAGGTGCCATAGCACAAGCAGAGCCCCCCCAGCAGGGCAATGGAACTGCACAACCAGGGAGGCAGGCTGGGGCCCACCGCCAGCCATGCCACACATGGGCACAGGAACACACTGCAGAACTAACAAGACACCTGCACACCCCAAGCACAGCATCACTGGGGTGGGACGGATGATCTACTGGCCCATGAGGGACAAGCCAACAAAAGCACAGCAGGGCCATGGCCTCCAGCACAACCACTGGCAGGCTGAGACTGCACACACAGGGTTGACAACCACAGTGCACATCAGCCCCCATACGCACAGCACACCCTGCACCATGACCCCAAGACACCACCCATGTGCAGTGACTGGCACTGCAGGAAACACCATGCATCCCCCCAGCACATGTCAACCCTGTGTAGCAGAGAAGCATACAAGCCAGACCCACCCTGTGCACCCAGCAGTGGGTGGCAGCAGATGGCAAGACCAACAGAAAGTCACTGCCATGCTGGAGACATCTCCCCATGCACACACACGGGCGCACACACACACACACACACACACATACCCAGGACCATACCACCCCAGATGGCATGCACACCACTGCAACTGAGCAACCATAGCCAGCTGCAAATCAGAGACCAACACAGTATTCGTATCAAAATATAAATGTATTATAAAAATGTAAATTACAAAATCAACAACAACATAACTATTTACAGGAGGGGAGTAGGGGTACAAGTTAGGGGTGGGCAAGGGGTAGGGATGAACAACTTGGAGAGGGAAGGCAGGGTGGGAGGGATGGGTGAAGTGGGAAGGGGAATCCGGCCTAAGGCCTAGCAGGCTGGTCCTCGTCCACCTGGTGCCACCGTGTCTGGCCGTGCCTCCTCCAGAGGCCATGGCGCTGGATGCTGGTGAGGATGGTCCTGTTGTCCAAGGACACCTGGGTGAGCTGCTGCAGTGCCCGCTCTATCCTCCGGAGCACAATGAGGCCTAGGAAAACAGGAACACAGTCAATGGCTGTGACTGACCACAATCCTGAACACCACCCAACCTGCAAGCCATATAGCCCAATGTCCCACACCTGTGATGGTATGCACCCACCCACAGTGAACATGCACATGGCCAGCCCAATCAGGCGGCACCAGCTATGTGCACCACTGCACACACACACACTGCCCATGTCCATCACAGCACAAACAAGGCTGTCAAGTGACATGGCAATGTGGTGCAATGCCAGTTCCACTGCCATGTGCCCAGTGCATGCATGGACCACCAGTGACGCACACACAGACGTGCAGTGACACTGGACAGTGATGAATGTCGCCTGTGTCATGCATGGTTGTGTTGTGCATGGCTGGTGGTCATGCCCACCCCCTCCAGCATGCAATAGCATCCATGATGTAATGATACTCACACTCCACAAGCAGCTGTGTCTGCTGCTGCTGCTGCTGTGGCCCACCCCTCGCAGCACCACCGACCGGCACCGGGGCCCTGCCACGGCCCTCCTCACCCCGTGCCTGCATCCTATCTGCCTGGCCTGTGGGAGACAAATGTTGAGAAAAACATCAGTGTGACTACAAAGCAGACTGCCCCCTGCCCCAGTGAGAGTGCCTGCCCACACAGCCAGACCCATGCATCTCACACCTGCACACACTGACACAGCCAACCATGTCAGAGCCATCACCTATGCACAGCCACCAAAACACACTCACACCCCTACAGAGAATACAGGTGCATAGATGGTACACCCACCTGGCCTAGGCACCATGCCCCTCCTGGCACGTGACTGTAGCTGCTCATGCAGGTCAGGCTCCCTCCTACGGAGGTCACTGTACCTGTGCTGGCACTGCTCAGCAGACCGGCGCTGCCCAGTGACCCCCACCAGGTCATTGGCCACTTGCAGCCAGACCTGGGTTCTAGCCATGGTGAGGGGGTCCTCACCATACAGTGCCCCATAGTGGGGCTCTACCAGGGTCATCAGGTTGGCCACCTCCACCGGGCTCCATTGCACTGCCCTCCTGCGTGCCATGCTTCCAAGTTTACAGCAGGCAATATGGCACCCCGCAGTGCGGCAACCCCACGTGGAAATGTTGCGCAATAGACCACCATAGGTTCCAATCACACTGTTCATACAGCGCCGTTAGTCCACATAGCGCTGTCACCAGACAGCGCAATAGGGCCGTACACATGTCAGCCGAACAGCGCCAGGGGGCAAAGGTCGGACACCAGGTCAGGAGTCTATGACGCAAGGCCACGCACAGCGCCATCTGACGTCTACGCATCCTGTGCGACCGACCACCTGTGTGACAGTGCCACAGTGGACTATTGCACAGTAGTGTCACAGCGCCATATAGTGCCCAGTGCTGTAGCGCCACTGGCACAATGGTGGCCATGGCCTGAATTGCCGATCGTACACAGCACGTCATCAGAGCGGCAGATGCCTGCGTAAGCTACCTGGGCATGTGCAATGCAGTGTACCGCACAGTCACAGATCTGCGCTATTGGCTCAGCCGGCTCAACCGTCTTGGAAAAGCTCAATGGCGCTATATTCAGCTGACACATGCAAATCATCTGATCAGCCATTCAAAGGTGCAATGGCATGATTTGCATCTCATTACAGTTGCTCCTCTCCTAATTTGCATGCATTGCGCTATAAAAGTGTGACAGTGGGCTACGCTGGACAGATTCGGTTACTGCAGGTGAGATGTGAGTTGCATGCTGTGGGATGTTCTGGACAATGGGCATGGGATAATGCTGTAGACTGCACAGTGACAGGTGTCCACTTCCACCCATACAGATCGCCATGACCGAGCAGAGACAAGGTGAGGGTGAGGATGGTGGGCGAAGGAGGAGGCCCAACTTCACCACGGCAGAGACTGAGGCCCTCTTCCAGGCCTACCTGGAGGATGAGGCACTACTGAGTGGAAGCCGGGGCACCCCTCAGGCCCGTGCGGCTGCATGGGAGGGGGTAGCCTGGGCAGTGAACCTGCACGGAAGCCACCAGCGCTCCGTGCAGGAATGCAAGAAGAAGATTGGGACAGACCGCAGGAGGGTGAAGGAGAAGGTGGCAGACCTCAGGGCGGCACGTGCTGGCACTGGTGGGGGCCAGCCAGCGGTGGTGGAGCTGACCCCGGCTGAGGACCGACTGGCTGCAACTATGCAGCGCAGTGCTATTGAGGGCGTACCATGAGGTGAATTCCAGACAGGTGGAAGCCCATCACTGCACGGTATGACATGGTGGTGGTGTTGGGGGGGAGGTTGTTCACATGCACTCACATGTCCTCTCTTTCTGTTACAGATCCTGTTCGTCTTCAGGAGATGGTGGTGGTGGGTCCAGGCAGTGAGGATGACCTGCTGGACATGGAGGAGGGTCCATCCACCTCTGTCACCAGCCAGCATGCACTGCACCAGCATGCATGCTGTGCTGCCAACTCTGGTGTTGGTGATTCGGGTTTGGGGGGTGCACAGCCTGTGTCTCAGCAGTCTGGCATGCAAGCATGCCAGCACACTGTGACTGTGGCTGTAGCACGTACCTGCACCATTGATGATGCAAGGACTGCAATGGGCAGTGACATGTGTGTGTCCCATGACAGACACACAGCAGGCCAGCACGTGCCCCTGGGCCTTGCTGGTTCCAACTTGTGTGCCAGCATGTCGGCACAGTCCCAGGCTGTGCCTGTCAGCACCAGTGGGGCAGCACCGGTGGCTGTGCAGGTGTCTGGCACTGTTGCAGCCACAGCGGTGGAACGAGTGGACCCTGGGGCACAGCGGTTGGAGGGGCAGCAGCAGCAGTCACCCACCAGGTCTGGGGGTACAGTGTCCAGTGGTGGCACATGCCCGCCACCCTTTGATACGCCCATTCCTGGTCCTGGTGAACAGCGCCCACCCTCAAGGGGTGTTGTGCATCAGGACCTTCCACACCCTGGGGGACAGGATGCCGTTGTGGCACAGTACCCATTGGATGAGCATACCCGCCTGCTGCGGGAATCAGTACAGCAGCAGAGGCGGGTTGCAATGTCCGTGGAGGCACTGTCTGTGGCTGTGGAGCGGCACAGCAGGGAGTGTGCTCTGGACCATGCAGAGATGGCCCACATGTGGATGGATGTGACTGCCACCATTGACAAGCTGACCCAGGCAGTGGTCTCTGTCATGGACGCATTGGGCACACAGTCAGGTGCCCCTGTACCGCACACCCCACACAGTTCACTCTCCACTCCCCATTCCCGGCATCGTGCGACACCAGGTCTGTCAATGCTGGGTTCTGCTGTGGGCATCCCGAGCACCCCTGGTGCAGGTATGTTCGGCATGCTGCAGATCCCTGTGCGGGCAAGGTCGCGTTCACGCAGTGGGACCCCTGGTGGTCCAACAGTGCCACCCCATGTGGCTCCTGCTCAGCCTGCCAGTGCTGTTGGGTCAGGCGGGGCCGCCCATGCATCCGCGGTGGCTGTGGGACAGTGTTACATGACTGACCTGTCTCCCAGTGCGGGCCCTGTCTGGTGCTGCCCTGTGTGCAATGTGTGTCATGGTGGGCAGTGCACTGCTGGGTGCTCTGGTCAACACGCCGACACACGGACCACCTGCACACCCTCCCAACTGCTGTCCACAGGTGCGTGTGCATGATGATGCCTGCATTGTACTGTACACCAAGGTGCAAGTGTGCCCAGCATCTGACACACGTACTTGGACAGTACAGGTGGTGGGGGTGGTCAGTGGTTCTGTGTGTTAGCAATGTCGGTTCTGCTGTGCCATGCATCTGCCCATGTACACTCTGTGCCTGGTGTGTGTGTGTCCATATGAGTGTTCACCCCTCCCTGATGGTGTGTTTGTATGCCTGGACCCTTCCACTCCCCTGGCCATCATGCACCCCTGTTGTGTTACCCTGTGTGCCTGTGGTTTGCGCCTGGACAGTGTTGGTTGCACATGGCCCCTTGACTTACCTGTGTCATGCATAGTGCTCCTCTGTGATGGTGTCCCGGTGCAGCTGGGCCTGCCGGACCAGTCGGGGGTCCCGCCGTCCTAGGGGGGGCTGGTCATCACCATCAACACCGGTGCCACTGATGTCCCCATCGCTGTCCCCCTCTTCAACCTGTAGGGCTATCCCACAGTCTTTGGCCATGTTGTGCAGGATGCAACAGGCCAGGAATATCCCACAGGCCTTTGGGGGGCTGTACTGTAGGGCACCGCCGGAGGTGTCTAGGCATCGGAAGCATGCCTTGAGCATCCCAAACACCCGCTCTATGATGTTGCATGTGGCGGCATGTGCCTCATTATAGCGTTGCTGCGATGGAGTCATGGGGCGCCGGTATGGTGTGAGCAGCCAGGGACGGAGTGGGTACCCGCTGTCACCTGTGTGGAGATAGTGGAGATCAGTGTCATGTTCAGGTCCATTTTGCCCATATCCCTGTGTGCCACTACCATGGCACCTGTGGCATTCCCACCCTTGCCCCAAGTTTGCATTCCATACATGTGTACTCACCCACTAGATGTCCTGTGGGGATGTCCCCACTCTCGAATCAATGGCACAGTGTGGACTGATGCCATATGAAGGCATCATGTGCTCCGCCAGGGTGTGTGGCACAGACATTGATTATTAGCCCAGTGGCATCACACACCACCTGGCAGTTGACACTGGAGTAGCCCTTTCGGTTCCTATACGCTGCCCCATCGGGGCCAGGTGGCGTGCGAATGGCCACATGGGTGCAGTCTATGGCCCCTAGCATGCCAGGCATATGTGCTACCCTGTGGAACTCCCACATGTTTGCTGTACGCTCTGCTGCAGTGCTGGGGAAATGGATGTGCTCCGCAGCATGTGGCAGCAGTGCGCTGAGGAATTGGGTGAGGATGCGTGACATGGCCGACTGTGTGATGCCTGTGGTGTCCCCTGTCAACCTCTGGAAGGTGCCCGTGGCGAGCAGGCACATGCAGACTGTCACCTTGGTCTCCACTGACAGAGTATGACTCCGTCGTGATGGTGCCTGCATCACATCACTGCACAGCTCACAGAGCCGCCTCAGTATTGCCCTGTTCAGGTGGTACCAGCCCACGATCTCTACATCTGTCGCACGGCTCATAGCTGATGCGGGCGCGGTACTGCCTGTTGAGGAAGCGATACGCTTGACGAGACCCTTCCGCGGCCTCGTCCCCTGCAGCTTGCATTCTCACCCTCGTTACAGCTTCCATGTGGAAGCTGGTACTGTCCATTTCCCTGGCTTCTGACCCCCCCTGGCTGGTGTTGCTGTGTTACCCCCACTGTCCTGACTGCTACTTCCATTGCACTGGGCACCCCCCGCTGGCCTCTGCAGCCTATGGCCCACAATGCTTGCCTTGCCTTCCCTAGCCTGTCACTGTCTGTCTGTCTCTCTCTCTACCCCACTTGGCATCCTTGTAGCGTTCTTGCGCTGCTTCCTTGAGCCTTTTTATTTTTGGCTCATTTCCGCTGGTGCGCAATTTTTGGCAGTTCCGCTCTTGCGCACTGCGCAAGTCTTTGAATATTGCATTGCGCTCTTTATGCATGGATCCACCCCCATCAGTTGCGCATGCCTTCCTTTGCATTGCGCTGTTGCTCAGCATGTTTTCGGTGGCGCAACTGCCTCCTGCTGAATATCGCAGAATGGCGCACTTTTGGTCTTGCGCAGGCGCAACCCTATTGCGCATGGCGCAACCCTTTTGAATATCCCACCCCATGTGTCCAATTTATACAATGGGGGTTTCCAGAATGTTTTATTTTTTTCGTTCACTTTATCTTGTGGAATAAACAAGAAGACACAGGGCAAAAAAAAAAAAAGAAACTTCTGCTAAAACAAGCTGAAACACTAATTTGCCATTTGGGATGAAGCAGGCTGTATTCATTGGAAGTTGAGGTATTCATGGATGTGAAAGGCTTTGCTCTTTTTTTGCCTACTTGTCAGTATGAAACTGGTTGCTGTTAACTTGCTTTGGTTCCCTGCATGAACACAATGTGCTTTTCTAAAGCTAGCAGGTGAGTTGTAGGTGGAACTGATATACTAATTAGTTTCCTAGGCTACTGAGGGTTTGGTGGAGTTCCTTCCTGATTGCTCTGTTAGGGAAACCTACCTAGAGTGATGATATCTACTTCAGCAGAGTCCAGCTGAGTTTTCTCATTGGTCAGGAAGTAATTAAGAGATCAGGATAGTGATTGGTTTAGGCAGGGTTTCAGCCTGACATCAGCACAGTGATAATATCAGCCTGTGAGGTAAGCACAATATGTATAAATATAAAATATTATCACACTGTGATAATATTCCTGGTAAAAAACACAGTGTGATTTTCTACCAGGATTTACATCACTGTGTATAAGATACATGGGTTTATCCACTACTGATTTGTCTCACCCATATTGTGTATATATATATATATATATATATATATATATATATATATTTATACAACCTATGTTTTAGGATAAATCCATGTATAAAAAGTGACATCTAAGCCTGCCAGTGAAGGTATCATATATATCTTCATGTTCCTATACGTTATATGATATCTCCACATTCCTATACATCATACTGAAACTACTGTGATATGTGGAACTTTCACTTTCTTGTAACTCATCGCTGTCTACAGCTGTAAATGTACATTTGCAATAAGACATGCTCTCCATAAAAAGAAACAAAACAGCCATTTCAATGTTAACTCTCCACATTTTTGTGAAACAGAGTTTATCTGCTTAATCCTGCCATTATGCTAGAAAAAAATAATATTTTAAAAGCTTATCTGGTTGATCCTGCCACTCTAAGCACTTTCACTGTCCCTCTAAATGTAGCGTAGGCGAGCGCTATTCACATTGATGTTTATTATACTGTCCGTCATTTTCTAGCAGTTATCCTGGGTTCAAAACATCAGAAAATGCTGTGCTTTATACAAGCTTAGTGTAATTTATTGAAAAAAAATGCTGACTGCACACAGACTGCAGCGACTGAGTCAGCAGCTTTTGAACAGTAAAAGAAAGCGCGAGTGCTGTTCTAAAGCCACGAACTCAGTTACTGCACTCTGTATGCAGTCAACTTTTTTTCAACAAATCACACTAAGCTGTGCATAAAGCACATCATTTTCTGACTTTCTGAACCCAGGATAACTCCTATAAAATGACTCTCAATATAACAAGCATCAGTGTGAATAGCGCTCAGCCACACTACATTTACAAGGATGGTGAAAGTGCTCAGAGTGGCAGGATCAACCAGATAAGCATTTAAAATATAATTTTTTTACAAAATAATATCAGGATCAACCAGATATTTTTAATAACTTTAAATTGACAGGATCAACCAGATATTTCAAAATAGTATATAATCCGTTATGTTTGGGGGGCCATAGGGAACTCTGTTGGGGGCATGGCAGGATAAACCAGACAACTCTTTTAAAAAATAACCATAAAACTAGGATACACCAGATATTTTTCAACAACAAATTACATCTGTTCTGTTCACAGCATTTCTTTAAGGGGTTGTATTGCTGAGCGATCACCTTTATGTGGCCCATTGCACTTAGAGGAGCGAGTGGTCAGTTGTTTTGGGGGACAAAACATAGGTTGTATAAACAGGATATGACAAGGTCTGACTGAAGATATCATATTTATCTTCACTGGAGGCCAGTGACATCAAGATATCTCACTCGTGGCTTCACCACTCAGAGATATCATCATGTCACTGACCTCATGTGAAGATAAATATGATATCTTCAGTCAGGCCATGTCATATCCCCTATATATATATGTATATGTATATGCATATGTATATATATATATATATATATATATATATCAATCAAAGAACTTTGTTAATGCATCAGTTAGGGTTGAAGCAACAAAACTGGGAAATGAGATGTTAGAGTTGAGGCCCTAATTATTCTCCACCCAACCTCACCAGACCCCATCTCCGGGCCTCACAGACCAGCATCAGGGTGTGCCTTGGGGTCATTGGGTCTAACTCTCACCCCATTCCATGTGTAAGACATTTGACATGGTACAGTATAGGAGAAAGAGGTGAGAGTTAGGCCTGAGGACCCCAAGGCACACCCCAATGCCTGTTAGTCTATGGAGGGTGGGTGTGAGGTGGGCTGGTGGGGTTGGGTGGGTGGTGTTAGGGACTCAACCCTAATCTCTAAATTACCTACTTTTGTCACTTCAGCCCTAACTTGATGCATTAACATTTTTTGTAATTTATTTCCTCACTTTTTTAGGTAGTATAATAGTATCTCTATTTTACTGTGGAAGCGCAGGGTCCTTTGAACCCTGCACTCCCATACATCCACAGATACATATTTGAATCTAGCTGTGGAAACACATGGGTCTCTGGACCCTGCACTTCCACACATTAAGTTACAAGCAGGTGTAGCAAAATTGCAACACATAGTCATAACTTAAATAATTTTTACCCCAAATGTTCAACATAACTTTTTTATCACCTCACTGCATGTACCCAGTACAGAAAATTTTCACATCCCTGTCAAAATGTAATTCTGCACAACTGTAACACCACTTTGAGCCACAGCTGTGAAAAAACATTTTTGGCAGGATTTGAAAAATTACAGCTGTTCCATTCATGAGGTGGTGTGAAAAAATGGTAATGTTGAAAATCTGGAGTGAAAATATGAAAAACTGCTGAAGTTACGAGTGTGCACAGAAACTGCACAATACAAGCTTGTAAAGTGGTCATTTTTAGGAATTTTTTCACCCAGTTTTTGACATGGGATTTTTGGACCTCCCCTTGTGAACACAGACACTGTGATTCTGTTACACTATCCTGAAAGTTAATTTCGCACAGTAACCATGCCATTCTGCACCACAGATGTGAAAACACGTTTCTGGCAGGATATGAAAAATGACAGCTGTACTGTTCATTAGAAGGTCTTAAAAAATGGCAATGTTGAAAATCTGGAGTGAAAATATTAAAAATTGGCAAAGTTATGAGACTGCGTAGAAACTGCACAATGCACGCTCATATTGCAGTCATTGTTTGGAATATTTTCACCAAATTTTCAACATGGGCTTTTTGGGACTCCACCTCATGAAAAGTGGCATTGTCATTTCATTTATCAGTCCAGAAAGGTGATTCCAAGCAGTGACCATGAAATCACCTTTCAGGACTGAGTAATAAAATGACAGTGCCAATGTTCATGAGGTGGAGTCCAAAGAACCCCATATTGAAAATTTGGGTCCAAACTTCTTAAAAATGGCTGCGATATTAACATAAGTTGAAAACCCCACTGACTGTCATTATACGGAGCTTACCTTGATTCTTCAGTTTGCGGTTCGCCTTTGAAGAGTGCAGACGTGTCCCGGCCCACAGAAAATGACAGTGCCCAACCTTCAGAGGTAAGTATGGGTTAAGGGGAATGTGGGGAGGTGGGGAGGTGGGTGTGCAGAGGGAGGGTTGGGATGGGGGAGGATGGCAGCGAGAACAATGAGGGGCCATTTTTTCTTCAGGTAAAAAAAAAATATGTCAGGGGCAGTTTTCTTTCTTCACAGGTTCTTTTATTTAAAAGCACATTTCAGTACTCTGGGGTGGGCTCCCGGTATACCACAGTAGTGGAGGGGGGGATGCATGCTGACACAGGGATTGGGCACCCCGATGTCCGTGAAAAAACATAGAGGGGCAGACTAGTTTGATGCAGGATTCTGCACTGAAAATTTCAATGCAGGATTATGCATTAAAAAAAAAAGACATTGGGGCAGTTTTCTTTTTTGAAAGGTTTTTTGTTTAAAAGCACATTTTGGCACTCTGGATGGGCTCCCAGTGTGCCACAGTAGTGGAGAAGGTGATGGATGCTGACATGGGGATTGGGCCCCCCAGTGTTAGCGAAAGCCATAGAGGGGCATGCTAGTTCAATGCAGGATTCTGCCTCAAAAAGAAAGATGTTGGGTACTATTTTGTTTTTTTCAGGTACATAAAAAAACACACACATTTTCAAACACTGGGGGTGGGCTCCCCAGTGTCCAAAGCTACTGGAGGGGTTGAGGAGTTAAAATACAACACGGGGATTAGCCCCCCCCAATGTCAGCACATTTCAAAGTAATGGGCTGCTGGCAGGATTATTCAACACCAGAGGTGGGCATCACGGCATCGGAAAAGTGCAAAAGTGCCATTATTAAAGTAAAGAAAACTAAGGCATGGGCGGGTAAAGGACATCCTCCTCACCAAAACCCATGCCTTGGCATTTAGAAAAGACAAACCTGGGGCAAATTATGAGGTTTTGTTTTCTCCCCTTGTTAAGGGAGAAAACAAGATGGCGGCTGATGAAGAGGGATTTTTCTTGTGAAGAGAGATTTTCTGAGATTTCACAATCCCTCTTCACAATCCTTCTTTGTCAGCCCTTCATGACCAGGAATCCTTGATTGAAACTGTGAATCTATCCCAAAGACTGAACTGAGCATACACAGAACACAAAATTTCAAAATATAATTAATATTTTTTCACCAAACCAATGCTGGATTGTTCTTTAGGATGATCTCTTTCTACCCTTAAAATTCCAGGCAACAATTCAAAATGGCGTGCAAGCAGCATGATGGCAAAAAATGACCCTGGCATTTGCCAAAAAAGTGAAAAAAACATTTTTTGATGGTTTGCTGTGCAAAACCCTCAAATGATATCGAAATGCAGCTTGGCAAATAGAGAGATATACAACCCAAGACCATGAATTCCAAATGTCGTGCAAATCCATTGAACGGTTGCAAAGTTATTAAAGTGCAAAATCTGGGGTTTAACATTAAACTGCCCACTCAATCCTAACTATAAGGGTGCAACTCACCTTATAATTTATGTGTATATATATATATATATATATATATATATATATATGGCCTATTACAACTTGTTATAAACACATGAATAACACCTAAAGGCAACAGTAATACCATGTGAAACACCCACATTATTAACACATTTACAAACTACCAGAAAAACATCCCTCCTACCACACCTACCGAACAGCTGTGTCCCTTGATGCTCCAACAATTGCTGCACCTCCAAGCCCTCCATGTTGCTTTCACTTTCATTTTGCGACTGCTCCTGGTGCCCAAAACAACTGAAATTGCTGCTCCCCACTGCAACTCCAACACTGATTCTCCAGCTCCAGACTGCCTAGCCCAACCGCAAACACTGGCAATACTCCCTAGGGCACTCAAACAAACCACCACTCCCACTGCTAATGCTGCTTACCAGCCACAGCTCACCATTAAAAACACCACATCAACTCAACCAATTGAGAGTCAGCACCTTGGCTCCTTTTATAGGAGGTCACTTCGCTACAGCAAATCAATAGGGGCACACATCCTTTTGCCCTTAACAAATGCCTCTTGACTATGGAAACACTACCAGGACAACATTCCCAACCAGGAAACAATCACAAAAGCAACTGTAGCTTTTAAACTTGCACACTCTTATACCTTCCATATATATCATATAAAATAAATGTTACTATATGTACCATAGGGAAATCTACCATCTTGGGAGTGGTTAATTAGCTCAATAGACCCACCTACCCTTCAGGCTTGTGGATTATAGAGCTAATTACAAACCTACAAACATGCCAGCGGATAAAGGCCTTATGGTCTATCTAGTCTCCCCCCTTGATGGTATAATTCCCTATACACCACGCTTACCTATCATTTATTCTGTCAGTCTTTCTCTCTCTCTCTCTCTCTCTCTGTATTTATAGCACTATGTAAAAAGTTCCACTTTTAATAGTACAATAGCACATTTTATTCTATTTTAAAATAGGAATGTTACCAGCATAAAGCCAATAAGAAACTGATCGAGGATTTTGTTAGGAGTTGCATTTTTTCTAATTTGCAAAATGTCACATGCACACAGTGGGATAGGAATATTAAGAAAGAATATGTGCATTTTATTCACAGGACCACTGTAAGCCTTGAAGAAGTGATTGTTTTGGACCATGAAATGTTAGCACTTTGCATTACTGGTATCAGTTTAAAGATGTTATTTCAAATTGAAGAGCTTATTTGAAACTACAAAAGTTTTAAGTCTCTCCCGTTGCTTGATACTGGATGTTATAGCACTATAGAGGTAAACATCTCTGCTTACAACCTTTGCATCTCCCCTGTTTAGTGGAGAGGGCATCCAGGACCCCCACTTGCCTTAATTCTACCAGATCCATTGGTGTGTGGTATGGCCTTCAGCAAATCACTTTAGCTCCCTGTGTTTCAGTCTCTCTTGACAGTAAACATGGGAGAGAAAAACATGCCGAATACAGAATATTGCATCTCAGTTAGGCTACCTAGGGTAAAACAAATTTATAATATCAATCAAAATAAAGAATGCTCGGCATGCTTCTCAGGAAACTATACAATATTAGAATCTCTCAATTAAGGAAAGATCTTCAGAAAATTTGCTGGCATGCTGACCTGTCTTAAATCATTAAAGAAATACTTTTCAGCTTTTCTGGATAAAGTCATTTATTCACTTCCCCAGAACAGACCACATCAGATGCAACACCTTGTTTTCAGTGGGCTCCTGGTTTTTCCCAGATTTAAAGGTATGAATCACTGAAGCTAAATGAGGTTAAGTGACATGGAAACATAAAAACTGTTACCTAGTCTGCTCTAAATTCCTTACCCACTGTGCTACCACAGACTGTACTCGATCTCCGACCTTACCCCCCCCAGCCCTGTTACTATGGTCCCCTTGTGTCTATCCCATGCATGCTCGAATCCTGCTACCATTTTAGTACCCACTACCTCTGCTGGGAGGCCATTCCAGGTGTCCATCACCATTTCTGTGAAGAAGTATTTTATCACATCCCCTCTGAGCCTCCCCCCTCCAGCTTTATGTCATGACCCCTCATCCTTGAGCATCTCTTTCTATGTAAAATGCTCCCCTTCTGTACCTTTTTAATACTTTTGAGGTATTTGAATGTGTTTATCATGCCCCCCTTTCCCTCCTTTCCTGTAAAAAGTACATATTTAATTCCTTGAGTCTTTTCTCATGGGGCTTTTGATGCAGGCCATGCACCATTTTGGTTGTTTTCTTCTATACTGCCTCCACCTGACCTATGTCTTTTTGGAGATGGAGCTTCCAGTACTTGGTGCAGTATCCTAGGTGAGGCCTCACCATTGACCTATACAGGGGCAACACTACCTCCCTCTTCCTGCTGGTGATACTCCTCCCTATGCACTGGAGCATTCTGCTAGCTTTTCCCACTGCCTTATCGCACTGCTTTGCTACTTCAGGTCATCAGACACGATGACCCCAGGTCCCTTTCCTGTTTTGTGGCTGCCAATACCTCCCCATCAAATTAGTATGTTATCCCTTGTGTTTGTGTGCCCCACGTGCATAGCTTTGCACTTTTTGACATTGGAGCCCAATTGCCAAACCCTTGACCAGTATTCCAGCTTTTTACTGGTGTGTCTACTCTTTTGCAGATTTTTGTGTCATCCATGAACAGGCATACTTTCCCTTTCAGCCCTCCTGCAATGTTGATAATAAAGACATTGAAGTGGACCGGGCTCAGTACTGACCCCTGTGGCACCCTGCTGGTTTCTGTGCCTTCTTCAGAGTAAACCCCATTTACCACCACCTCTGACTCCTGTTTCTTAACCAGCTTCATACCCATTTTACTACTTTTGGACCTACTCCCAGGCTGCCCAGCTTGTTTACCAGTCTTCTGAGGGGAACAGTGTTGAAGGCCTTACTGAAATCCAGGTTGGCTACATCCACCACCACACCCTGATCCACTTTTCTGGTCACTTTGTGAAAGAACTCAATCAGGATTGTTTGGCAAGATCTCCCCCCTGTGAACACATGCTGCCTTGGAGCCTGTAACCCACTGGTCACAAAGTAGTCCCAATCATTTCCTTTGGTAGTGTTTTCCATTACTGTGCTTACCACTGAAGTCAGGCTAAAAGGTCTATAGTTTTCTGCCTCCACTCTATTCCCACTTTTGTGAAGTGGGACCACATCTGCCCTCTTCCAGTCCCCCAGAACTTCTCTCTGTATCTAGTGATAGGTTGAACAGGCCTGTCAGAGGTGCAGTCAGCTTTTCTTTAACCTGTCTTTGTATCCTAGAGTGTATCATGTCTGGCCCCATTGCCTTGTCCACTTTTTGTTTTTCTAGTTCCATAAGAACTGTCTCCTCCATAAAAGGACTAGTGTCCACCTCTCATCCTTTAATACCCTGTTCCCCTATCTGTGGGCCATCGCCTACCCCTTCCTTCATAAATACTGAACAAAAGTACTTATTCAATATGTCTGCTCTTTTCTGGTCCTCTTCCATACAACCCCCTCCTTCTCCTTTTAGCCTTACTATCCCTCATTTGTTCTTCCTCTTTTCATTTATATGCCTAAAGAAAGCTTTATCCCCCTTTTTAACTGACTTGGCAATATTCTTCTCCGTTTGTGCCTTTGTACTCCTAACTACTTTCCCTACCTCCTTTGTTTCTCCTAATAACACTCCCTATCCTCTTCCTTCATGTTGACTTGTACCTTCTAAATGCCAGCTTCTTTGCCTTTACTTTCTCCGCTACTTCCTTAGAGAACCATAGCAGTCTCTTTTTTCTCTTGCCCTTTTTAACCTGCTTGATACAGAGGTTTGTTGCTTCTCAATGCCATCCTTCATTTTTGCCCACTGTTTCCGTACTCCACCCAGTTTCCTTATCCCTGTTAGGGCATCTCTGAGACATTCTCCCATTATCTTGAAATTGGCCCTCTTAAAGTCCAGGACTTTCATTTTAGTGTAGTTTGATTCTGGCCTAGTTTTTATATTGAACCACACCGTATGATGATCAAGGTCCTCAGGTGGCTACTCACCGTGACGTCAGTGACACTGTCCCCATTTGACAGTACCAGGTCCAGTATAGCCCCTCCGTGAGTGGGTTCCTTAAATAGCCTGAGGAATGCCCCCTGCAGAGAGTCTAGGAAGTCCCTACTTTGAACTGTTGCTGCAACTGGGGGTTCCAATCCACATCTGGTAGATTGAAGTCCCCCCCCCAGCAATACCTCCCCCTTGTTTGTCATCCTCTGGATTTCTTCCATCATATCCTTATTCACCCCTCTCATGCTGGAGGTCTGTAGATCAACCCTGTGTGAATAGCAGCCCCCTTCCATGTCTCCAGAGTGACCCACAGCACCTCTGCTTCTCACTGTCCCCCCTGAATTTCTGTAGCTTTTATGTTTTCCCTCACATAAAGAGCCACTCCTCCCCCTTTTTCTTCCTACCCTGTCCCTTCTGAATAGAGCATAACCTATGCAATGAGCCAGAGAGCATACCAGGATTCTAACATATAATCTCTGGTTTCACAGTTGAGTGCTGCCTTCCATGTCACACTAAAGGCCTGTTTACATGGCCACCCCAACACAAACTCCATTCACTCTGGTGCTGCCCTGACCTCCCACTCCAATCTGCAGTTGCGATTAGATAGCCCCATTCAGTGACGCAAGCTGTGTCGGACAGGGTCTCTGAGTTCAAGGGGCAGTCAGTTGCCTGGCAATGTCTGGGATGAGGCATCATAGGAAGGCAGAGGAGGATCCTGGGAATGTTCATCACACAGTGAATCAAGCGGTGCACCCTGTACACACAGCTGCTTACTCTACTCACTCGGGACTCCATCCCCAGCTCAGTAGTGGCTCAGGGAGTGGAGAGAGGACCAACTTACCATGATCAGAGGATGCTAGGCAAAATGGGCAGACTGGTTGGGCCTGGCGGTCCTTTTCTGCCATCACTTTGCTATGTTCTTGTTCCTATGTTCTTATCAGGTAAGTGTCCACATGACTGCATTTGCAACGCAGTAACCTGAGGATGTGCACACGGTAGTGCAAATGCAGTCTAGTAAACTGGCCTTTAGAGTATATTCTGAATTCTTGAAAATATCACACAATTGTTTATTTAGGACTTTATATCATCTCTGTGTATACTTAGGACTGCATCTTCAGCCAATTGCAGCATGATTCAATAGCACTTGTGGTACTTGCAACAAGACTGTCAGACCACAGAAAATGTCATTTTTCAGCTGTACATTGAGCAAAGGGTTGTAAATATGTCAGAATTCTTGAAAATTGCTTGCAAACATTCTGACACATTTTCAAGGATGCTGCTGCATCACAGCTGTGGCAAGTACTGCTTCCAGACCACTGAAAGTCCAAGTCATAGTCACTTGCTGAACTTACCATCAAAAAGAATATGAGCTGTGGGATAGCTTGAAATAGAACAACTTTATTATGTGGTGCATTTCAAACTCTGGCACAAGTCCATTTTCTGCAAGAAAGGTGCAAAATGGTTGTTTTGACATTGCATGCTGTAGTTTCTAAAAATAGAGCTCTTAATTTCTAGGAAACATCTTGTGACTTCAGAAGGACCCCATTTTCAGGAACACATAATACAGATCAAAAGGGAAGCTACTAGAAATGACTTCAGGAAACTATTTAGAGCACTAAATCTTCTTGAGTTGATACCCAACATTTTGCATTGAGTATTTTTTTATAATCTTAAGTGATGTGCTATGATACAAAGATTTAGATTTCCATGACGTAAGCTTCTTGTTTTACATTTCTCTAAAGGATTAACACTGGTTGGTATGTTTTGGGGAAAACTATACTTTGGCATGTGTCATTACCCGGTTACCAAAAGCTAATAAATAAATAAATAAACAATCATTGCTCTTCAATTTTACCATTCTTTAAAGACAAAATGCTAATGTCAGTAAGAAAATAGTGCTATCCATAATTTCAAATCACAGAGTACAAAACTATTTATTGACATACTCTCTGCACTTGCATTTAACAACTGCCTCTGTGCTTTTCTAAGGTAAAGCACCTAAATTAATTTTGCCTTTGCAGATGCCAGCATATATTGTTTGATAATGCTCACCAAAATTAGGAATTTGGCATAGTTATAAGTTCGACTGAGACAATAGATGTACAGTGCAGTTGAAAAAGTAGAAAAACTATTTGTTTTTCATTCTTATGTATGTATACCAATAGTGGTTTCTCTCTGTGCACATGTATGAAAACTGTCAGTTGAATGTTGAAATGTTGACCCAGTGTTAATAAACCTATATAATCTTGCGTTGATGAAAAACTGATTAGTAGTATCTTGATTTTGAGTTGTAAATCTACTATGACAAATCAGATAAGTCTCATACCAATACACATCCAAGATATGGTTATGTTTTTTTGTTAAAACTTCCTTGATCAGTTTGCTTTTGTCATTACATATTTTATTGATAAAAAAAAACAGTTAGGGGAGAATACTAGCTGAGTGGAAACTAGTTGTTCATTTTTCTATTAATGTGTGAATCCGGTCTGATCAGTGGGGAAGGGAACACACACACTTGCATTCATACATACACACACACACATATGCACATACACACACACTGTATCATTCCCGCTGATAAGCCGCATAGTTTACTGCAAGCATGAACATCAAGGACTATTAGGACCAGATTTTATTTTAGAGAGTTTAACATTTTTGTGACCTTGCATAACTCTTACCCTACCATTAATTTTTATTATCGGCTATTTATGCAGCCGCTATGGCACCATTTAATTGTGACTCAGTGTCTCAAATACCCGCCACAACCATAACTACTGATACACTTCAAAATGCACTCCAGTGTTAATTGTTCCAGTGATCAAAGAAACCCTATGTGAAGCCTTCATTATATCATCCTGTGCTTGGACAAAACATAATTTCTTGACTTGTAGTTCATTTTGTCATAAACAGAAGAACTACAATAGTTTCACCATGAAATTAAATTACTGTAAAATTGATTTCACTCTTTTAGCTAAAGTTAACTTCAAACACACAATAAACACAGCTGCAGAGTTTTTGCCAAAGTGATCATATCAGCACAACAATGGAAACCTATGTTTTTCTCCAGCAGGCTTAAAGACCTAATATTTAATGTTTATTCTTTATTCAAAAGAAGTGAGTTAGTTCATAGTTATCATTAGTTTTGCATGCTAGTGTACAGAACTTAATATATGATTCAGTTTCCCTATCTGTGAAACAAGTACACAGCTGCTGCATTTTGCTGCCCAGGAAACACATACAGTAGTAATAAAACATTACAATCTCATTAAGCTTTAAATACTGGAAAATAAGATAACTGAAAGCACACAAGTTATCCAAAATGTTCTTAATGGTGATAGGAAATACTTTTTATATACTGTAGTTGTTGTTGTTGTTTGTTGTTTATTAGGAATAACCATTGAGCATTAGCTCATTCACAGTGGTAACCTAGTATTCACATAAATACATGCATTCAACATCAAACCATACAGTATAAAATAAACAGATATGCATGAAAATATACATCACTAATTAAAACAATTGCAAGCCTGGACACATGAATACAATACTTTTTTCAGTGACGACACAAACAAAGGTTTGATAGTTGGAATCCTGAAATGGTATGGTAACCTATTCCAAACTTTAGGTAGTTAACTGCACCCCCATTTTCCTTTCCATGCCAGTAATGAATTCTAACATGCTTTAGCCAATTTTCAATACAAAAATAGCATTGAGGTGCCCTCAGATCTACCTAGAGTTTATTTATATATTTATATAGTTTTTGTTGATTGGGTAGGTAGGTGCACTAGACAAAAACATTGCCTATTTTCAGGCACAACCCAGGAGAGGTACAAATAATAAATGGCCAGCAAGCTACAAAGCCAACAATAAATACATTGGAAAATATACATAACATAACCATGCTACAGGCAAGTACAGGAGCAACTCCGTCATATTCAATTCAATGTAAATAACAGAAGAAGTTCAACTTCAGGAGTGCAGAGCTGACAGGCAATTAATAGATTAAGCATGAGATAACTACAGTTAAACAGATCATTTACACAAACTTGAATCATTAGATAGGAGAAACTTGTGAATTCATTTTTAAAAGCCAGATGAGTTTAACACCATCTTATAGACATAGGAGAAGAGTTCCAGAGCTTGGGGGCAAATGCTAAGAAGGCCTGTTCACCCATCTTGGAAGTACATTTTGGGACAACCAGAAGTGATCTATCTTTAGATCGTAAGAGGTAAGTCTGTGTAGCTCTCTTTAGCATGTCGGCTAGGATAGCAGGTGTTCCTGTTCTGATAATAATAACAATGGTACAGCCAGCAGTGAAAAGGTGATATGATAACAGGGAGTGCCAACCCAGACTCAAGTAAAGGGCACAGTGATGGATCAGCCTTGGCACAGAAAGTGCAAAGCAGCAAATGTTATTGTAGTAGATGTTCTATTAGTTTGGACCCCTTTGTTTGCCTCCAGGTAGAGTACTAGCTCATGGGGGAGACTAGGTCGTAAGACACCCTGGGCTATGGACAACCTGGAGGCTGAGGTTAGAGCACATCTGATTTTATAAGTGAGACCTAGTTACATATTTACTGTCTTGCAGGTTATAGCTAGGTACAAGTTAAAGTCAAGGGCAGGGTCTAAAGTGACTCCAAGGTATTTGAAGGAGTTGACTACCTGGGGGGAGCCATTAGAATAGTAGAGGGTAAGGGCGGAGAAACAGGCCCTAGGTCTGGGAGCAGAACCGAAAAGCATTTAACTCTCCTCAGCAGCTACTGCTCTGTCTTTTCATATCTCTAATATGTTCCATGGCATCAGTTACACCATTCCATGCTTTTTATCTGCATGACCTGATATGGTGTTACTGATGTCTTACAAAATGTGTAAATGCAGTCCTGGAATCTGATTGGCTGAGACAGCATTCCAGGCATGTCTTTTTTGAATATAGCACAGGTAAAAAAAAAAGTCACACTACCTGTGTCCTCAGTACATCCAAGATCCATGTGCCACAGATAGAGTGTTTAAAAGATCATTTTGTTGCCATTGTTTTGTTATCAAGCTGTTCCCTTTGAACCCCCCCCTCCCTTAGCAGCACCAGAAACCGAAAAAAGAGAGAAAGCAACTGAACACATAGAAGGTGTTTTGCTTCTCTAACCTTCAGTGCTCTCCCTGCAGGTGTACAGTGCCATCTAACTTATGCGACTGTGCTAGATCTCTTCCTCTCCCTCCTAACCTGCAGTTGCTCGGGTAATTGACTGAGTGAGACTAAGACTACCAGTACTTCTCTAAACCTTGCTATCACAGATGGTAGTGTGCTGCTAGCAACACCATAAGAAAATCTTGGTATTGCCAGTGGCCTAGCGACCCACCACAGTCACTGTCAACTGCTCCCACTTTCGCTCCATCCCAGTCCATATGGCAAAAAAAACACTCACTTTACTGTATTGAAAAAAAACAAAACTCTGCAGTTTGTTGAAGTCTTGCTCTTCCAGCTGCAGCACTCACTCTATTGGCCACAATAGCAGCACAGCACCCCTACTGACAATACTGAAGCAGAGGGACTAGTTAGCATAAAAAGAGATAATCTTTACAATTTGTAAAACAGTTACAATAATTCCCATTATATACCTATGTTATAAGTACAATAACACTTTCTGGTGTATGGGTTATGTTCTGATAAATGCACTTCTAAGGACAGTGAGGCACAAGGTTACAGACATTATGCCTCCCAGTGGCTCTAGACATGCCTTTGTCAGAGCATACCCCATACCCAGTCATGTGTTATTGCTTACGTGGAATGTTAAGGCAGTATGAAAACAGAGATCAGTAGCTGCAGAGGAAAGAGATATACAGGATAGTTACACATTAAAAAATATGAATTTAACAAACAAAGTCAAAGCATGTCAGAATATTTGCCAGCCTATTAAAGAAAAACAGAATAACATCTAGGAGTGTAAAAAAGTGTCTCCTATTACCTTTAAGGTGCCTAGGCAGAAAGGGGCAGCATCAGTGGGAAATGGAATAAAATATAAATAGAAAAAAAAATTCTCCTGACACTTTCAGCTACAGTGAGATATGTGTATTGGGGACTAAGAATGTGTGTGGCAGGTTGTCCAGTTGTTATGGGTCAACTAGATTGGACAGATGAAATCCATACCAGAACCAAAAATGCAATATATAGCAAAAACAAATTATGCAATCAATAGAAAAACACGAGTGATGTTACACAGTAGGTCTGTATCTTCTGCACTGAGAAGGCTGGTGTGAACCAATGGCTTCAGTTTCCCTTCCAGCTTTTCCATCCCATCAGCTTTGCTCCACCCTTACATTCTCACTGCAATAAAATTTTGCTTGATAAGTGCAACAATTTTATTCTTGTAATTGAAAAAAAGGATGACCTGACTAGAATAGGCACAAGCAGTATGTGTCCCTTTCAAACAACATAAAGGGCAAGTCATTTAACCTCTCAATGCTCCAGTCTACCCACCTACAGAAATGGGTAAAAGCAGGGCCCTACTGAAAATGAGATGTTTCTTGTCTGCTGTCATCAATAACAGCAACATATCAAAAGTATGGTGGTGTTGTTATTGTTGTCACAATGGATATTTTGAAGGTTATTGTCATCACAGTGGAATAAGGAACCAATAAGAAAGTAGCTTTCACAATGCTGATGACATCATAATTGCCTAGTGTAGCACTAAAGCCAGCTGTTGAAGTCAAAGAAAAACAGCTACAGCTTCAAAAAACAGCAGATTTAAAAGTTATAACTAGTAAACCACTATTGTATATACAAAATCACACATAACCCCATAATGCAAAGCAACATTGTTTATATATGCAAATCACCATGAATATTTAGGCTGGTTCTTGTATATACTGTATAGAATATTTAAAAATTGGAAACAAACAGAAACACTAATGCAAACATAAGCTACCCACCACCTTCTTAATACCTTACAGTCACTCCTCCCAGCCTGCTGCCCTTGCTAAGCAGTGCCAACATTTTTCCATGCAATTTTCTGAAATCCCACTAGCTCCGCCAATCACTGGACATGCCTTCATGTCGATGCACCATCCAAATACAACATCCTTAACAACAGCCATAGCAACCAGCCAGAAAAGATGTGCAAAGTCACAGTTTTGCAAAAAACCTAGACACTTACAAAAGTAAAACAATGAAAAAAGAAAATAAAGTAAACAGTGATACAAGGTCCTGTCCTATTGCATGAATGAAATATGCATGGGGGACCTTGTGTGATACATGATTTCTGTACACTCATGCTGTTTGCCTTTAGTCATCTCACTCATGGCTTACACCACTCTTGAGTTTACTCAAGGTGGAACAGCACTTGTGTACATAAATCATATATCACACAGTTCCCCTTGCATAGCCCTAATTTATCTATTTCATTTCAAATGTTTTACTATGAAAGCCATACTGAGCTGGTATCAGTTCATTTCTAGAAGTGTCCTAGGGGGAGGAGGAAGAGTGGAGAACTGTGGAAATACAAAGTACAATGTACAAAATACAATAATATGGAATGAAGTATAACAAAATAAGCAAATTACAGAAAAGTGCTTCTAGGTAGTAAGATTGTAATACAGTAATTTGCAGAAAGAAAAACAAAAGAACATAAGCAGTGAGCAACAATGCAATAATATGAGGGGCAAGGTGTAGTATCTGATGACTGGGGAAGACTGACTGCACTAGTGTTTGTGCAGAGCAGTGGACATAAGTCCACCCCAGTATCAGGAGCAACTGCAGAAGTAAGTAGAGAAATCATGGAAGAAAGATTTTAGAACATGAAGAGAAGGAGCAGAGAGAATGGAATGGGGCCCCATACTTTAGGAAAGAGGAACAAAAAGGCAGTTTGACCACCAGTGGATTTCAATGGGGGGAGAGCAAGAGTATGAAAACAAGAATTGTGAAGGAAGTAAGAGGCAGAAATGAGAGAAAAGACACAAGATATAAGGGGAGGGAGCCAAACCAAAATTTGGAGATAAAGGAGGCACAGTGGGTAAGGCACCTGGCATCAAGAGAGGGGGAGGCAGAGGAGGTATACAAGGAATGGTGGTGGTGAGTATACAGGGGTTTATCAAAAGCAAAATGACAGAAAGGTGCAAGAGGGATTCTACGCTGGCTAAGGTGGATTTGAGAGCAGCACTGTAAATGATGTCTCTATTGTCAAAAATGGGGAGAATCATCTCTGCTGGCAGGAAATGGGATGTTCCTCTTATTCGCCTAAAGCACACCAAGTTTGGGGTAGGGCTTTTTGTTGATTGCATCCACATGAACAGAAAAATCAAGGTGATGGTCAAGCCAGACCCCTCAGTACTTGAAGAAGGAGACATCTTCAATCACTGCACCATTAAGGGAATTAAAGAGTATGTATATATAATATATTCTTTACAAAATATCTTCATTAATGCACCAGTTAGGGTTCAAGTTCATGCTGCAAAAGTAGGGAAACATGGCGTTACGGTTTCCAGCCATAACTCCCCATCCTCACCTCCCAAACAGCAAAAGGGAAAAACATTAGGATTTTGAGTCGTGGAGTCTTGGCAAATCAGTGGTGAGATCTTCCTTGGGGGTGTCAATCCTAATGCTCCTCCCTCCTCCCCCCAGCTTATAGCCTCCTGTCTGAAGCACAAGGTACAGCTCCAAGCCACTGCCTCACAGTGATACACTCTTCAAAGGTAGAAAAGTGTGTATTGCCACGTGTTGCCAACCCAGTCAGTTGTGGCTTTATTCATGCAGGGCCCTGCAGGTCTTGCATGAAGAAAGGTAATCATATCTAACATAGTTTGCTCAGGGAATTGGGTAGGCATTAGGATTGACATGCCCATGGAAGTATCCAACATTGATTTGCCAAGACTCCAAATACCCAAAACTCTAATGTTTTTTCCTTTTGCTGCTGGGGTGGGAGTTAGAGTTTGTAACTCTAATGTCCCATTTCCCTACTTTTGTGGTGTTGACTTGAACTTTAAATGGTGCATTAACAAAGGTTTTTTGCAAAGAATTTCCTTTAGACAGTAGAATTGTATCCTCATTCACTCAGGCCCTGAAGGGACTTGAGTGAACAGATGCAGATGTGCAGGACCCTCTGGGCCCTACACCAAGGGTATGCCTCTGCTTGCCTATGCAAGTGTCTGTGCAGTGATGGATGTCAAGAATTCATGGTGCTGTCTGGTGGTCTGTGAAAGTGCAGGGCCCTCTGTTCTCTGTACTTCCATGTGGCTACAGATATGGTTGCACAAGGCACAGAGTCCATCTGTTAGCTAATGCACAGGGCCCTCTGCCACCCATGGGTACAGAGGTGCAGGGCCCTATGTCTAGAGAAGAGTTGTCTTCACAATATGGTACCTGGGCCCGTGCCAGCAACTCTGCAGCTTTCATTCCCTGGCTGGAGGGATGTTGGATAATGGCACCATCCTCCCACCCTCGGCCCATGTAGCTGGGTCACTGAGCTTGCCCCTGAACTCAGGTCGCCAAAACAAGATCACAAAACATACATGGTGGGCGGAAGACTGGCACTGCACACAAAGTTTCTTAATAATTATAATTGTTTTATTTTGATCCCAGATTTTCAAGACAGCTACTTTATGCTTCCCTTATGAACATGACATGTGGCATTTGTAGTAAATTGTCCAAAACATAATTTTACTCAGTAAGAGCGAAAGCACAGTTCATCCAGGATTTAAAAAATGGCACCTGTTGCATTTATGAAGTGGTGTAGAAAAATGGCTATGTTGAAAGGTTGGAGTTAAAATACTGAAAATTAGTGAAGTTATGAGTGAACATTGAAACATTGCAACATTCACTTATAACCTGGGCATTTTACCATATCTGTCCACCACATTTTCCATAAAGTCTTCTTATTACCTTACCTCATGAAAATGGTAGGTGAACATTTTCAACTCCCCACTGAAACATCATTCCATGCCACATATGCGAAAACTAATTTTGGCCAGGATTTGAAAAATAACAGTTGTCATATTCATGAGGCGGTGTAAAAAATGTCTATGCTGAAAATATGGGGTCAAAATATTGAACATTACCATAGTTATGAGAGAGTATAGAAAAATGTCAATGTACCCTCATAACTTTGTCATGTTTATATATTTTGACCCCAAATTTTCAACATAGCCTTCTTATGACCCCAATTTATGGACAAGGGTGGTGGAAATGTTCAAATCCTGCACAAAAGGTGATTCTGCAAAGTGACTGTGAAATCACCTTTTGGGCCAGATTTGCATACCACTTGCAGGTAAAGAGTAAAGAGTTACTGGCCTGATACTGATGTCTCCGAATGCTATATCCACCAAACTTGCCTGAGAGACTCGGGGGGGGGGTCTGTGCCTCATGGTGATCCCCGCTTACCTGGAAGGCACTCGCAGCCACATGGTGAAGCCTAGCTGCTTCCCTCTGAGCCTCTGGATAGGCAGGGATGCTGCATCTCTGGTCGGTCGCGAGGGCGGCCGAATAGACTGCTCTCCCCCACCCCAAGGACAACAAGCACACCGCGCAGTTAAACCACTTGCAGGCAGGGATGCTGCATCTCCAGTCGGTCACGAGGGCGGCCGAATAGACTGCTGTACCCCACCCCTCAATGACAACGAGCACACCATGCAGTTCAACAACTTGCAGGTAAAGAGTAAAGAATTACTGGCCTGATACTGATGTCTCTGAATGCTATATCCACCAAACTCGCCTGAGAGACTCGGGGGAGGTTGTTGTGCCTCATGGTGGTCCCCGCTTTCCTGGAAGGCACTCGCAGCCATGCAGTGGAGCTCAGCTGCTTCTCTCTGTGCCTCTGGATAGGACCCTCGGCGTAGATGTGCTGATAGGTTTTTTGAGGAAATTTTTCCACCCCTTTAAATGTGTTTTTCCTACTACCCTATGGGTGCTTTAACTATCATAACTGTTGCATTAACTCATTTTTATGTTAAACTCTAGCCCTTGCCTGTAATGTACTTAGTCTGCCTGGTGCTTTAATTTCTCTTTAAGGCAAACTCCAGCCCTTGCCTGTTATGTACTAAGTCTGCCTTGTGCTTTAATTTCACTTTAAGGTAAACTCCAGCCCTTGCCTGTGATTTTCTACTGTGGGATTTCCAGCCGCATGCTGCGTATTTGTCTGCCTAGTTACTACAAAATGTACTACGTTTTAGCCTTTGCTTAGATTACACTTGTGATACAGCAATTTTACTTTAGCGTACATGCGACCTCAACTCTGCCTGGCGCTTTAATTTTCACTTTAAGGTTAACCCCAGCCCTTGCCTGTTATTTTCTACTGTGGGGATTCCAGCCGCTTGCTGCATTTTGTCTGCTTAGTTACTACACAGTGTACTGCGTTTTAGCTTTTGCTTAGATTAGACTTGTTATACAGCATTTTTACTTTAGCGTACATGTGACCTTAACTAGAGTGTGCTGTTCTAACTAATCACCATTAGGCTGTGTTGCAGCTGTTTTTCCTCTCCCTACCTGAGTTCCCTGGACCCCCATAGCATTGTTCTGCCCCACGCTGCTTGCTTGCTCAGAATCCCCCCAATATACCTGGATATAGGCTCATGGCTGCTATTCTTTCTCCACAGGCAGGGACGCTGCATCTCCAGTCGGTCGCGAGGGCGGCTGAATAGACTGCTCTCCCCAACCCCCCAAGGACAACGAGCACACCGCACAGTTCAACCACTTGCAGGTAAAGAGTAAAGAGTTACTGGCCTGATACTGATGTCTCTGAACGCTATATCAGCCAAACTCGCCTGAGAGACTCGGGGGGGGGGTTGTTGTGCCTCCTGGTGGTCCCCGCTTACCTGGAAAGCACTCGCAGCCATGCAGTGGAGCCCAGCTGCTTCTCTCTGTGCCTCTGGATAGGACTGGCCCCTCCGGCTTCGCTGGCTGCCCCACCGCCGCCACCACCACCCATGGTCGTCTCTGAGATATATAGCTCAGGTCACATGGGCTGTTTTGTCCTATCAGTCCACTTTACCATCTGCAGGCTATACTAACTCACCACCAGAGGGCTCATATCCTTTTTTTTCTATGATGGGTGAGTCTCAACCAAGGCTCATTAAAGCACAGGTTTCGTGTTGCACTCTGACCTCTCCGAAACAAAAAAAAAAAGATAAGGCTTCAAGGAGCCCTGCTCATGCAGGCTTGTACTACCCTTCCCACTGAACTGTGTGAGGGATTTAACATCCGCATGGCCTTTTACCTCTGCCCACTGCCTGGAGGGACCTGTTCCCACCAGGTTACCTCGCTGCTACCACGAGACCAGGCCATGTCTCTTCTCGTGCCGCCGGTCCACTCACTATCCTGCCATGGTCTCTCAACAACCCCCCACCCTCCTAAGCCCCCTCCTGGCTATCCAAAAAAGGCCTAAAAATAGTTTATCTAAACATCCACAGTATACTACATAACCTAGCAGAATTGACTGCCTGGGTGACCCTGTATGCACCTGACATCATGGGTATTACGGAAATCTGGCTGAAGCCTTGTACCCCTGACACCGCATGTGCCATTCCAGGTTACAACCTCATTAGGCAGGATGGGGGGGGTAAGAAATGTGGGGGGGTGTACTCCTATACTATAGGGAGCACCTCAATGTATCCCAGATGTGTCCGCCCCACCAACACCACTGGTTGTGAATTTATTCACTCCCTCCTTCTGCTCGGAAACACAAAAAAGGTGCACCTGGTCTGTGCCTACAACCCCCCCTAAGGCAGGCGTGCTAGGGCTCACCGCTTTACTTGACCACCTAAAAGACAAGGTAGGTTCAAATGAGTTGCTAATCCTGGGGCATTTTAACCTCAACTGGCTGGGGCCAAATACCAAACAATACGAGTCGCTTCTCTCAGGCCTCGCCCTCAGTCAGACCATCTCGGAACCCACCAGGATCTCCCCTGGGGGACAAGGGCTCGCTTATTGACTGGCTACTGAGCTACAGATTGGATAAAATCCTCCAATCTGGTACACTCCTGGATGCCATCTCTGACCACTCTCCGATTTTCTGCATCTGGGGATCCGCAGCCACCAAAATTCCCAGTAGAGTGATACAGATGAGGGACTACTCCAAGCTCATCATTGTTGACTTCCTGGAGGACCTACGCTGTTCTGACTGAACTAGGGTGCATAGCACCAACGACCAGGCTGTAGCACTGGACCACTTCCTTGTGGCTTTCATCCCGCTGCAAAACAGACATGCCCCGCTTACAAAAAGGAGGGTGAGGGGCACTGTCACTAAGTGGCTCCATGGAGGCCTATTAGCCTTAATGAAGCAGAGAGACAAGTGCTGGATAAAACACAAAATCTCCAGTGACAACCAAGACCTCCTTGAATACCGACGGCTTAGAAACTCCTGCAAGTCTGCCATGCGTGCCGCCAAGAGTGAGTTCTGTAAGTCTGCTATGCTCAACTCGGCTTACAACCCCCGGCGCTTTTGGCAAAACATCAAAAATATGGTCGGAGGGTCCGCAAAGAACTCAGTCACCAACATGATTGTTGAGGTGGCAAACTGTAACAACCCCCAGACCATAGCCTCAGCATTCAACGGCTTGTTCTCTGAACTGCCAGCCCCCCTCCTGCCCCTACGCTCCACCCCTGAACCTCTGGACACCCCTCCCCTATCCCCCATCCATATTTTTACCTTAAACTAATCTCTGTTAGAGAGACTCAAGTCCTCCTTGCAGGTCTCTCGCACCATACAGGGGTGGGATACGATAACCTTGAGCCGAAGTTACTTAGTCTGGGGGTGCCCCTCCTCGCCCGTCCAATTACCCATATTTTCAACTCTTCCCTCACCTCAGGAGCTTTACCTGACATTTGGAAAGTGGCCAAGGTTGTCCCAGTGCTTAAGCATGGCAACCCCAAGGAGATGAACAACTATCGCCCTATTGCCATACTCTCTGCTACCAGCAAGCTACTTGAAAAGGCCATAGCTGGACAAATATCCCATTACCTGCAGGAGTATGATGTTCTCTCCCCAGCGCAGCATGGGTTCAGGAAGCGGCACAGCATGGCGACTGCTATTGCTGTAGACACCTCAGAGATCAGATCTGCGACGGACCTTGGTAAATTGACTGGAGCCATCTTCGTTGACCTCTCTAAGGCCTTTGACCGGGTTGACCATGACCTCCTACACTCCACTTTACTCTTGGTTGGTTTCTCCTCCCGAGCCCTTGCCTGGTTCTCCAACTACCTTGGGGGCAGGCAGCAATACACCTGTTTCAACCATGCCCTATCGTATCTTTCCCCAGTCCGATGCGGAGTCCCTCAAGGGTTCGTTCTTGGTCCCATTCTGTTCTCCCTCTACATAAATACACTCCCCTCCGTTGCTACCTTCAGGTCCGCCACATTCTATGCAGATGACCTGCTACTACTACTATCCAGCTCCCAGGACATCGCAACTATTAACTCCCAACTCAGTTCAGACTTTGGGTGTATCCATAACCAGCTCGTGGGGCACAAGCTCACTATTAATCTAAACAAGACCCATGCCATGTTATTCAGTTCGGTGGCCAAAACTGCCTCTTGCCCCTCCCCCCTTGTCATTCCCGGGGGCAATGGCTCCCTCCTGCCAGTTCTGGAATCTGCCAGGTACCTAGTTGTGACCCTAGATCCTCTGCTTGATCTCACTGAGTATCTCCAGAACATCTTCAGAGCTTCAAATTGCAAGCTCGGCTTAGCTTACAGGGCTAAGGACTGCCTCACTCTGGCTGCCCGGCTCTCCATAGCCAGGGGGATTCTCCTACCCACACTCTTTTATGGGCTTATCACCTTTGTGCCAGTCCTGAAAGCCAGACTAGCAAAGTGGGATACGGCTTACAACAACATATTTCGCTCCGGCCTCTCTACACCACGCCCTACGCACCGATGCAACCTCTACGCCCGGCTAGAGTGGCTCCCCCGTGAAAAACACAGAGCCTTTGTCCTCAGCAGCTTTGTGGATAATATTGTCCGAACTGCATGCCCCTCTGCTCTTGCACTTCCCTTCAAACACTGCACCCCGGCCTACCGCATCAGATCTAGCTCAACCCAGGCCTGCACAGTCCCAAGGACCTGCTCCTGCCTTCCCCATCTATGCTCTGAGACTTTGGAACTCCCTCCCTGCCCCAGTCTGAGCTACCCCCTCACACCCAGGCTTCAAAACTTCCCTATGGAAGTTCCTCAAAGCAGCCTCCACTTGCCTTTGTGCCCACTAGATGCAGGGAGCCCTTCCCTTACCCATGACACCTCTCCCCCATGCCAAATTGGCCCCTGCCACTCTCTTCTACAGCACTTGCCCCGTTACCCACTAGCTCCCTTCATAGTAAGCACTTAGACGACCCCACGTTACCGTGACCTGCCCTACAGGACGCAGGCAGCTCTTGCCCCTTAGCTGGAGCCTTGACTCTATTGCCCCCCCTCCTTTACTAGCGAAGTACCCTGCTGGCATGCTTACTACCTACACTCCACTTATCTGCTACCAGAAAAGCCACACTGTTACTTACACTGTTTACACTCCCCTTGTGGTTACCTGAAAATCTCCTGCCTCCACGGAACCTTGTGGTTGACATGTCCCCTTTACCGTTTTCTTGCTAATATACCATTGTCCTCTCCACCATTTAATACAAGCTATATTTGTATCATGTTTCTACCTCTGGTTGTATCATGTCTCCATATTGTACTCTGGCTCCACCTGTGACGTGGGCATGTGTGTTACCTTGACAATGTACCATGTTTGTTGTTTGTAATACGCTGTATTGTGCCAATGTACCATGTTTGCTGTTTTTCATAATATGCTGTATCATACCATGTTTGCTGTTTTTCATAATATGCTGTATCATAATTTTTTCTTCTGTTTTGTAACCTCCCGGGTCGCACCTGAAAATAGGCACCTGTTGTCTAGTGTGCTTACCTGGTTAACAAAAACAAATAAAAAAATAAATAATTTCACTGCCGCTGGTCATGAGGTGGGGTCACAAAAAGACCATTTTTAATATTTGGTGTAGAAATATGTAAAAATGACAAAGTTGCGAAACAAAGTTCAAGCCCCATTGAAATACAGTAAACCAAACATACCTTATTTTATCATATCGCTGATTCCAGCAGAACATGTCTTCAATTGGAGAGTAGATAAACATCACGGGACATGATCAGATGAGTAAAGGGGTCGGGGGTGCTGAGTTGGAGGTCGGGGTGGTTTGGCTGGTGTGTGGGGTCAGATTGATGAGGGACTCTTTTCTTTCTTTACAGATTACAAACAAACAAACAAAAATAAAACAATAAGGGATGGTTTTCTTTAATTCAGGGGACCTGAAATGGGATTAGACACCCCAGTGTGTCAGGCTACTGGGCCCCCAGTGCCACCATAGCATGTACATAATGGGGAGCAGGTAACCTGGAGGACAGGGGATCAATAGAAGTGGTATCAGTGGTGGGCACCCCAATCTGCTTATATTTTTATGTTAAAGAAATAAACATTGGGAATGGGGGTGGGCAACAAGGATTAGTGGAGGGAGAAAGAAGTGGTACTGGGGTTGGGCTCGGGCACCCTGATCTGCCTAAGAAGCATTTTAAAGGATATAGGAAAACAAAGTCTTCAAATAGTGTGTTATTTGTCTAGTACATGAAGTGATCTTACAAATAATTGTTGTAGAATGTTGTTTATGTATTTTATGCTCTTACTTTCTGTCAACTGGATTCAATAAAACAGATTGCTAAATGGCTGCCTTTGTTGTTGTTTTTTTTCTGTCATTGTGAGTGTGTTGACACTCTGTAGATGATGTAAATGACTCCTGCGGCTTGATTTTCAAAGCCCCCGAGACTGGCGCAAGCCCTTGGTGTGCCTATCATATTGCGTACAAGGCTTGCGACAGTCTCCTGGCCAGCGATTGGGATTTTCATTCCTGAGCACCGAATGCTACAAGTTTGACCAGCTCCTCCAGTCTAACTTGCGGCACCTCATGGACCACTTTTATGGGGCTTGCACCAAATATTTGGCACAAGCTGCCATAAACTGAGGAAAGTGTTGCAACTGCTCCCAAGAATATAAAATTGGGTGCAGTTGAGGCAAAGGTGTTTGGTGCAGCTGCACCAAAAAAATGGGTTGGAAGCAAGGCTTGATGTAAGCCCTGCAGCACCCTCTGAAAATTGAGCCCTTGATGTCATTTTCTCACTTTATTGTAATCAGTAGTCCAAGTCACCCACCTCCTGTCCTTTATAATGTAGCTGAAGTGAAACACATTAGAGATCAGCATGGCATTCAGGGAGATAAAATACTCAGAAAATAACAAACAAACCTGACAGAGACATTACAGAGTAATGCACGGACATGGAATCTGGATTAGAGAGGCTATCGAGGGTATCGGGCTTCCTAAACAGCTAGTCCATTTACACTATAGAGCATTTGGCAAGATTGTTTCAAACAGGTCACAGCATTTGTGATTCATAAACAGAGAAATGAGCATAGAGATTAGAGGGGCAATGGTGTTGGGGATTTAGAAACAAAAAGGCTGAATGGGCTATAGTGTACTTGGTGAAATTTTTTAATACTGGTTCTGATTCAGTTATGCTCCAGATCCCTGTAGCCAAACTGCTAGTAATTTAACACATCACATACCATTTCATTGTGACACCTCACCACCAGTTGTCTAATGGATCACTGAACAATAAAGTCACTTTTCTTCCACCTTAAATAGGTTATATGAGAATTAAACCATCAGTTGATTAAGATAACCACCTCTCACGTGTAAATGATACACATAACCACTTAAAATGAAGGCTCCATTTCAAATGGCAGACTTATTACTTTATTTTCAATAATTTTACATGTAACAGTACTTTTTGACTACTGACTCTAAAGTTCTCAAGATAACACATCAATGCAGACTGTAAAAGGCAAAACTACACTACAGGAACACAAATAGGTAAAAATTGGATATGTTGTGTTGTTACATTTACCCATATTAAAGCACTTGGCATCTTAAAATTAATTGGTTACTAGACTACAGTAGGCTCTTTCATACAATCCGTTTCTTAATTACATACCAGACTACAAAATGATACAAAAATTAAAACACAGATCTGGACATGCTTCATATGCAGCTCAGGCAAGAATGTTTCTGCTGAAAAAAGTAAACAACTGATCCCAGAATTTTGACAAACACCTTTAGTCTGGATTTACTGTAGTGAGGGCACCCTATATCCAAAGGCATGCTTTACTTACACAGTATGGAGGATGCTTTGAAACAAAGTGCACATCTGCTACACAACCCACCACCCCACAGCTGTAGAGAGAGATAGAGACAGATAGATAGATAGATAGATAGATAGATAGATAGATAGAGACACACAGCGAGACTGAGAAAGGGAGAACAGGGGCTCACCTGTTCACTGCTTCAACCAAAGCTGGCAGCATGATTCCAGCTGCAGCTTCAGCATTCAAAGAAAATCCAGCTGTTCTCATACAGAGAACATGGGTGAATGGCTCCACTCACTAAGCTGGGAACCCTCGATTTTGGGGTACCCAGAAAAAGTATTTCTGGCCAATTTAAAAAAAACAAAACACCAACAGGTCCCATTTAGCAAGGTTCAGGTGTTTGTTTTTTAATATTACACATTTTTTATGTGTTTTCCATGTATTTTTTAGTTCAGGAAGGGGAACAATATGACGGGCATCATGACATGAAAATATTCTTTGCTGTGAGAAGCAAGTGATGAGAAAGAAAAAAAATGCGACATGGAATTTTTTATGTTGTATCAGAACATTATCTCCAAAAGCCTACTGAACATGCTCAAAACAGCAAAAAAAAAAAAAAACTTCATATCCTTATAACTCTGGAACCATTTAATATTTTTCATGGAGCCTTCCAAAGGCACAACCTTGGCACAGCATGCATCAACCATGAAAGTTTCAGAAAAAATGTCATTCTATGTAGGCTGCATTTGAGAGCAAAACCAAAAACTCATGTTAAGTATAGGAAAAAATTAGATGTCTACAGGAAAATGGCATAAGCTGCTTTCAGAAACCGCACCAACTGCTATCACAATATATTCCACATATTTATACCTTGCCTACTAAACAGTGAAGCAAAATTTCAGCTAATTTCATCAAACACTACTAAAGTTATTGAGATGCAAAGTTAGGGGTGTAACATAGAACCTGTAGCTCAACCCTAACTATACTGGCACTACCGCTCCATTATAAAATGGGAAAGGAAAAATCTAAAAGCTGATTGGTTGTTACCTGTGCATTAGATCTGTCTAATGCACAGGTAAAAACAAATGCTGATAACCTGAACATACCACAAAGAAAATCAAGCGGCGGATTAGAACGTTGAGTTTTCGCCGAGTTTCAACGGCCGCCATTTATTATTTTATTTTGTCTGTGTTAAATCTGAACAGCCCTAGTCTCCAGGAACAGCCCTAGACACAGAACCAATGTACTGTAATCAGACACAGCTGAATTGTGAATCAGTTTTAACTACTTACAATCTCTGTCCCTTAAGTTGCGAGTTTAATTGCAAGTCTAACTAGGTTTACTGACGATCTCGGCCCACTGCCCTCCCCCCACCCGTCGCTGCCACAGGTTGGATCAGTTTCTAAAATGTTCTCACATCTGTGACACAGCACAGGGAAGAAGGAGTTGGGTGCACCAAATACTATACATTTCTAGCCGCAGAAGACAGTAAACTTGTTCAGTTTTGTTTCAACATTTTAAAAATTAATAAACGCTGTGTTCGCAGATTTTTCCCTCCAGCCTGTCCGTCTGCTCACTTGATCTGCTCACTCATTGCTAGCATGCCTACCCGCCAACTCGCTTGCACCAGTTCTTTCCTTAGATCCTAATTATAAAAATAACGTCTATCAGAAGGCAGAACTTCACCTACTATGAACTGTGATACTGATGCTTATCTATAGAACCTGACATTTGTTTTAAATAAAATTACCAGTACACTCAATATTTCAGCTCACATCTAAGGCTGCTATGCTTGTATCTTCCCTACTTCCTGTCCGTTCACTGTCCTGCTTACAGGTCTTAACAGGATTTATTGAAAATCAAAACATTTACTGAATTTGTTTGTTTTCCCAATCCATTTCTGTCCTCTTGCTGCTGCCCCATCTCTCGCATGCTAACTCCCACTAATGACTACCTCACTCTGTCAAGCCACCACAACTCGCGGTTCTCACGTGCCATCCAAACTGCATCTGATCGATTTGTTTGCAGACGAGCAGAAGAGCCAAGCGAGATATATGCCAACATACTGTGTATTCTACGTTCCTTTAACAATCGCAATCTGCATACAAAATCAAATGTGAAGCTGTCAGTAGTTCCTGGTACTTTCACCCAGTATGTACTGTGGTCTGCACTCACCACCACTTCCTCTACTAACGCTCATAAGTTTACAAAAAAAAAAAACAATATGAATTTAAACAAGAGGAAAGCAGCGATCTAATTTTAAATAACAGTGGATTTTTGTGTGGGATGGAGGCACTCCAAACTATGTGGAGGGGGTGCTATTAAAAAACTACAGGTATGGTTGCCACAGTAGAGCAAAAGAAAAGATGACATCACTCTCAAACAGGAGGAGGAACTATTTTAGGTCAAAATACATACAAGAGTTACCTATTTTAGTATTTAAAGCAACAAATATTAATTTTATATATATATAAAATGCAGATCCCCATTTATATAGCACAATAAGACACTCAGGGGTAGCATTAGACATTTCTAGCATGGCCAGGGCTAAATGCACCGCCCGCGGCCTCGCAAGGCCTTATTATGCCCCTGACCGTGCGTTAGAAATGTCTAATGCACACCCCCTTGTGTCTTATTGCTTACATATAATATATGTAGACCTGGCAGTTTTTGACATCAATCGAAATACGTCTATTTCCGTAAAATTTTCAAAAACTTTGACTTTTGATGGAAGACTATAGATGTCGGTAATAACTACATCATTAACCACATTGTAGCCTAAAGAGCAGTGTGCCAGCAGTGTGATAACAGTCCCAGCCCAGCAATAGTAGTGATTACAATAAAGTGAATAGCGTCAGTTCTCACCTACTTGACAGGTACTGCATTCCTTTGCAATTTCCTGGGCATACTTCTCAGCTCTTAATTCTTTAATTAACCACCTCATACCCACCATAAATATTGTTACCTTACCTTCACTCCACTAACTGCCTATTCTCTTGACTAGATGTGGGTTCCGTGATGGGTCACAAAAGAAAGACAGTTGATGAGTACTGTAGTGAGTACCCTGATCTAGAATTAAAAACTGTTAAAAAGAATGGTATGGGGGAAGTGATTGACATTCTAAGATGTAAAATCTGAAAAATAGAGGTTACCGGACAGGCATATGCATTTTAAATGGAAATTAATGAAATAAAATCTGAAATTGTATGAAATAGATGTGTTTTGCTGAATACACATCAGAATTAATGTCAAGTTTTAAAAATAAAAATATTTTTTTACATTGTTGTTTTAAAAAAAATAAACATTGAAATCTGCCAAGTCTAAATATATGTATTCAAAAAAATGCATTGATGCACCAGTTATGTTCAACTTTACCCCACTTAAGTAGGGAAATTTGGTGTTAGGGTTTCCTACCCTAACTCCCCAGCCTCTCAAGCAGTAAAAGTACAACTCCACATAAGCTACCTCACACAGCCATCATCAGGTAAGACACACAACATACAACAGTTTCCAGGTGACACAAATGCAGTAGCACTGACATGTTACCTTTGTGGATTTGTATCTGTGGGATGCGCACTGCAAGATATGCATTCTCACATCTGGCTGCAGACAGAAATCCATAGTATTCAAATCTAAAAACTACTTCAGTCTACAAAAGCACAGGCATTCATAGATACAAATCCACGATGTCCAATTTAAAACAGTTCTTCTGTCTGCAGAAGCATGGGCCCCTGTGGCTCCTGCTCTTCTGTAGCCACAGCTACTCATGCACAATGTAAGACATACACACACTTCTAGCTACAGAAGCACAGGCCTCTGAGGAGCCTGCTATTCTGCAGCCACAGATACAAATCCACAAAGGCAGCATATCAGTGCTACTGCATTTGTATCATATGGAAGCAGTTGTAAATTGTCTGTAATACCTTATGATGGTTGTCTGTTGTTGCTTGTGCAGTCTTGTCCTTTTGCTGCTGGAGGAGTGGGGAGTTACAGTTGGAAACCGTATGCCACATTTTCCTACTTTTGTGGGTGCATTAACACTGGTTAACCTAACCTAACTGGTGCATTAACGTTGTCATTTTGCAATGAAATTCCTTTCTTTTTGAGATAGTGGAATCACATCTAACCAATCCTCTAGGGACAAGAAGCACAACTAGACCAACCTATCAGGCCTCATTCTGTCAGACTAATCAAATGCAGCGGACCTTTCACTACAGAGCTTCCACCTGACTATCTGATCTCCCTCTGGATGTACAAACTGCCTCCAAGTTAGGGCAGTTTAAATGCAATCTCAGACAGTACCTTCTTTCTCTCAACCATTGCGACTGCCCAACTTAAGCTACTCCACCCTCACGTATCCCCTTATTTCCTGGCTAAACAGCTGCCACTCTCCCCAACCCTCCCCTTCTCCCCTTGCACCCCCTCATAGGTACCTCTCTCCTGATGTGTTTCCTCTCTGCTTCACCTCATACTGTAGCTCCTGAACCCTGGTTTCCACCTATTCCCCTCCTCCCTCTTTCCCCTTTTTCACTGCTCCTTTTTATTTGTCTTGGCTGACCCATGTTAACCTATTGACTTCAACAAAGTTATTCTTGACTGTCTATTATCACATACTGATACATTATTGTATTTTATCTTAGCTTTTACCCTGGTATCTATTTTTGGTTCTTATTTGCCAGCTTTGACAAAGTCTGATATAATGACTGCTCTGATTGTTTTTGTTTTTGTTTTTTTGTTATATTCGTGTCATGTTTTTGTTACGATGTTGTATTTAGCTAATTGTTATGATTTCTTTTGGATGTGAAACCTTTGTAAATGAGTTTTAGACTCAAAGGTATGTCAAATTCTGAGACTGTAATAAATAAATAAATAAATATCCTCATTCACGCAGGTTCCTTTGGGACCCTCATGAACAGATGCAGACATGCAGGATGCTACAGGACCTGTGCCAAGGGAAGAGTCCATCCATCTGCCTGGGAAGTGTAGGGCCTTCTAGGCCCAGCACTTCTGCATGGCTAAGGATGCAAAAAATATGTGAGAATGGTTGGGGGCTGTGGAAATGCTAGGCCCTCTGGGTCCTGCAAATCTATGTGGCTACAGATGAAGATACACAGGGCCAAGAGTCCATCTGGCTGTGGAAGCCCAGGGACCACTGGCTCTGTACTTCACACAGCTATCAGTGCAGAGATGCAGGGTTCTCTGGGCCCTATGCCAAGAGTAGACTTTATTTCACTATATGGCCACATGTTGCCCATGCAGCCAGCACTGCATCATCCTTCCCCAGGCTGGGGTTAGTGCCACACAGTAGCTCCATCCCCCCAGCCTCAGTCCATCCAGATGGTTCACTCAGCTTGCCTCTGAGCTCAACTTACTGCCACAGAACCACAACACATTACCTGCTTAGCCAAAGGCTGGCCCTGCACATAATGTTTATTCATGACTTTTTCTGACATTTTGACCCCACGCCATGAAACTGACTCCTAGAATGTGTTAAATCCCACCCAAAGGTGGTTTTGAAAGCAACCATGAAATCAGAATTTGACCTGTATTTAAAAAGTCCCACCGTCCTTGTTTAAGAGGTAGGGTCATGTTAACAGTATATTCAAGCAGAAACCAAAGAAGTAATTCAGCAGAAAAATAAGCATTTTTGGTGTGCACAAAAAGTTCTTTGTCACATTTAAATGTGTAATCCAAGAATTAAATTTTTGGTGCACATGAAAAACTTCTGTGTCACACTTAAATGTGCAATTCAAGAATTCTGTTTTTGGTTTGCACAAAAAATTATTTGATAGCACTTACTGTAAATAAGTGACCCAAGAATTTGAGGATCATGACAGAAGAGTCAGCCATCTCACTAAGCTGATGGCCAAAGAACTTGTTTTTACATTTTGACCCCATGTCATGAACTTGGTTACTAAAATATGTTCAATTCTGCCTGAATGGTGGTTTTGCAGAGCAACTGTGATATCACCTTTTGATCTGTATTTGACAATTCCCACCATCCTTGTTCATAAGGTAGGGTCATGTAAACAGTATATTCAAATGTTGGGGCTAAACTATTATAAAATTGCCACGTTATGAGTAAAGTATATGAGACATAAAAAAAATCACATTTTTATGTCACAAGCTAGTATTGCACTACTGTACTTAATGTGCAATGCAAAAATTATTAGATAGCACATATAATTCTTCAACTGTTCAAAAAAACAAGAAATTTAAACTTGCACAAAAAAAAAATACTTGGGTTGGACTTAATGTGCAACAAAAGAATTCTTTATCCTCTTTTCAAAATCTTCATCTGGCCCTGAAGCAGGTTTTTTTTTTTTTGTTTGTTTGTTTTTTTCTGTTCTCAAGAAAAGTTCTTGGTCACACAAAAGAAGTAATCCAGCAGAAACAAAACAAGCATTTGTGAGATATATGAAAAAGTCTTGGGTCGCAGTTAAAAGTGTAATCATTGAATTAATCCAGCAGAAAAATAATCATTTTTGGTGTGCAAGAAAAATTAGTTTGTCACACTTGAATGTGAAACCCAAGTACTCCATATTTGGTGCACACAAAAAATTATTGGATTGCACTTAAATGTGCAACCCAAGAATTTCATTTTTAGTGTTCACAAAAAATTCTTTGGTCACACTTAAATGTTCGACCCAAGATTTTGTGGTTCATGACAGAAGAATCGGCCACCTCACTAAGCTGATAGCTAAAGAACTTGTTTTTGACATTTTCATAGATTCATAGAAGTAGCCAGCAGATAAGGACTGTGTGGCCCACCTAGTCTGCCCAAGGGAACCCTCCAGTGTATTGTCACCTGGTGGGTCACCAACCCTGCCCTCCCCTCTCAAGTATGCCCATGTGTTTGTCCCATGCATGCTTAAACTACGTGACTGTAGTAGCCCCCACCACCTCATCTGGCAAACTATTACAGTCATTTATCACCCTCCCAGTGAAGCAGAACTTCCTCATGTTGTTCCTGACCCTACCACCCAAGAGCTTCATGTAATTCCCCCTGGTGTTAGACACTCCACTCAAGTGAAGAAGTTTATCTCCCTGAGTCATATTGGTCCCCCTTAAGTATTTAAAAGTTTCAATCATATCCCCCCTTTTTCTCCTGTCCTCCAGGGAGTACAGGTTTAATTACCCAGGTTTCTCTTCATATGTTTTCCCCTGTATTTCCAGCATCATCCTGGTCACCCTCCTCTGCACTGCCTTCACTCTGTCCCTGTCCCTGCAGAGATAGGGTCTCCAGAATTGCATGCAGTACTCAAGATGTGGCCGCACCAATGATACATACAGGGGGAGAAGTACCTCCCTCCTCCTACAGGTGATCCCCTTCCTATGTATCCAAGCATCTGATTTGCCTTTCCCTTTGCTTTCCCATGCTGTTTGGTCACTTTAAGGTAATCAGTAATAATTACTCCCTGGTTTCTCTCCTCCCCTGTGACCTTTAGCACCTCCCTCCAAGCGTGTTTTGCACCCCTTGGTTCCTATGCCCCAAATGCATGATTCTGCATTTCCCTGCATTGAACCCCAGTTTCCACATTATGGATCATTCCTCTAACTTCCTCAAATCTGCCAGCATCCTATCTACCCTCCTGAACATCCACCCTGTTACTTAGTTTAGCATCATTGGCAAACAGGGATACTTTCCCTCCCACTCCCACAGTGATATCACTTATATAAATGTTAAAAAGCACTGGTCCCAACACAGACTCCCGAGGCACTCCACTGGTCATTCTCCCCTCTTTTGAGCATACCCCCATTCATCACCACCCTCTGGCTTCTATCCCTAAGCCAATTTTCCACCCATTTCTCTATCCCTATTCCCACCCCTAGGTTCCTTAATTTCATAAACAACCTCTTATGAGGAACAGTATCAAAAGCCTTCCTGAAGTCCAGGTAGGCCACATCCACCACCCCACCCTAGTCTATTACTTTGGTCACCTCATCAAAGGATTCTATCAGAATACTATTTTGACCGCCTCATGAACTTGGTCACTAGAATGTGCCAATTCCCACTCAAAAGGTGATTTCAAAGAATGACTGTGAAATCACTTTTTGACCTGTAGTTGAAAATTCTCACCATCCTTGTCCTAAGGTAGGGTCCTGTAAACCGTATATTCAAAATCTTTGACTAAAATATTGTAAAACAGCCAAATGATGAGTAAATGTATGAGAGAAACAAAAATGTTTTGCGTGTACCTAAAATGAAATTCTTGTGTTGCACATTTAAGTGCAGTACAAGGTTTTTATCCCATAATTTTTTAAAACAAACACCAGAATCGAGCTTAACAGGTCTCATTTACCAAGATTCATGCTTGCTTTTTTAAAAGAAGTAGTTTTTATGTACTATAACTTTTTTGCCCTGAAAAAAACAAGAGGGTGGCCATCACAACATAAAAAATGTTTTTCTTCTGACTCCAAGGCACAGTTAGTCACAACCTAAAAACGTTAGCAAAAGAAGAATTTCAGAGTCTTATCAGATGGTTATCCTAAAAACCCTCCAGGGCCTGCTCAGAAGCCAAATTTCAAAACCTCATAACTGAAATTGGTTAATACGTTTTTATGACACCTTCAAAATGCACACCCTTAGCAGAAGCCCCTTCTGAGTTAAACGTTTTGGAACAACATTCCAATACTATCTTGTCTGTAGGTGCGAGCAAGCTAACTGCCAGAAACAGTGCTTTTTATATATTTAAGATGTATCCTGATCTCAGAATCTGGTTAAGTGGTCAATCACAAAACTTCCCACATCTTAAGAACTTGTCACGTGGACTATGCATAAATATTGTGTAATTTTGTTGAACACCACCTAAGTTTTAAAGTGGAAAAAAATTGAGGTTTAACACTACACACTCTGCTCAATACTAAAATACTTGTGTGACAGCACAAGTATAATATATATGCGAGATTGCCAGATAATTTTCCTCTCCAGTAACCTGCTAGTCGCCTGTTGTGTATGTAGTTTTGTTTAGGTGGAGGAAATTGTCTAAAGACCTAGTGGTCTCTATTATGTAACATGACTTTGTTGGTTTCTGTGTTAAAATAATTTGTTTGAAAGAAACAATGAAAGAAGATGCTTGGCCTGCTCCATGGCATTGAGCAGTGGGGCACCCACTCACCATGCCAGTGACTCAGGTTCATGACCTGCATCAAGAGCGACTGGAGCGGAGACCAGCAGGGATGTTGGTGAGTATCAGCACAGTCGCTCTCCTCCCCGCGAGTGAATGTACATCTTAAACTGCCCTCAAGAGGCTCCTGGTGATGGGCCAGCAGAGGCACACTTTGTGGCATGGGTGACCACACGCTGCCATATGTCCTTCCCAGGATGCCACAAGATGTGCAGTCCTGATGTGGGTGGAAGGATGGAGGGAAGGGAGAAAATGGAAATGGCTGCCCCACAACAGCAGATGATGGCCTCTGGAAAGCCCCTGCATGCTACCCATCCACCCAATGCACCATGCCTGTCCCCCCAACTGACAACCCCAGTGTGTTACAGTAGTGTCCTCTCAGGTAGCCCCAGGGTCCCCCAGGCAGGGATAAGCTAGACCACATAGGGTGTCAGAGATCTTGGAGAGCCTGGAGGTAGGTACAACAGTGAGGGTTGAGTCCAGCAGTCAGGAGGGTGACTGTGAGAGAGCCTGAAGGAGTGAAGCAGAAGGAGGCCTGGGAGGAGAAAAAAAAGGAAAAGAAGAAGCTGCTGTTCTGCCTGTTAATTCTACCCAATCACCCTCTGATGAAGCATCATGATGAGGTGAAGAACTGGGGTATATTCTCCTGTATTTTCTGTTGCTGTACAATATAATAAAATTCAACCTTTTGCTCTATATGCCATTGGGACTGATTTGATGTGTCCCTTCTCTGTGAATGTGTCCATGTGCAGATTTTATTTTCTTTTTTTTCCCCTTACAGGTGTTCCCCCATGGGTCAGAGTGGACAGGTTCTCTCAGTCCTGTCCCCCCTCATCCAGGAACTACCTTAACGTAGCCCAAGTGGACCAAGTGACTCACACAAATTTCTACCTCTATTGAGGCCAGGTGGAGGAGGCCCATTCTCCCCCCACCTGGGAACTCACATCCAGTAGTGGGTGCAGTGGGCAAGGTGGCGGCACAGGATTGAGGGATGCAGGTAGGACTTCATTTAGCCCGCACTGACCATATTCCCATTTTACAATACTTATCCATTTCATTATGCATCCCAGTATTATGTTTGCCTTACCTGCAGCTGTATTACAGTGTGCTGTTATTTTCAGGCATTAGGTAATTTTCTTCAGTAGTGCTTTCCAGTACCACTCTGTACCTGATTTCATATTGCACTCTTAAGTTCCTTTTCTCAGAGTGCATCACCTTGCATTTTTAGCATTGAAGCCCAGATGCCATATCCATGAGCAGCGATCTAACCTATCCAGATTCTCCCTGAGTTCCCTTATCCCTTCATCTGTAACCATGGTTAGGTAGATCTTTATTCATCTGTGAACACACATATGTTGCCCTTGATACCTTTCACTTTGTCACACATAAACATGAATTTTTCCTCCACCCCTAAGTCCCTTAACCATTTAACCAGCCTCCTACAGGTGGCGAGTCAAAGGTTTTGCTGAACTTCAAGTACACTACATTGACTGTTTGTCCCTTATCGACTACATTAGTCATCTAGCCAAAAGAAGCCAACCAGATTTGTCTGGCAAGATCTTCCTCTTGTGAACCCATATTGCCTGGGGTCCCTACAGAAAGTTCACTTTCTCCCTTAGTATAGACTCCATAATAGTTCCCACTATATATGTCAAGCTGACTGGCCTACAAGTCCTTGACGCAACATTTCTTTCCCTCTTGTTTAGTGGGATAATGTCCTCTGTCCTCCAGTCCCTAGGAACCACCCCTGTGCCCAGTGAGCAGTTGAATATATTTGCAAGTGATCCTGCTATCATTTCCGCTACCTACTTAAGCATTGCTATGTGCAAGCCATCAGGTTCCATAGATTTATCTACTTTTAACCCTTTAAGTTTTTTTAACACCCTATTCCCTATTATTTTTGGAAATCCTACTTGAGCACTTACTTTCCTTTCTTCCACTCTTCACCCCACATTCTACTACTGGACAATCCTGTTCCCAAGTAAAGAATGAACAAGAAAACTGTTCAATATCTCTACTTTTCCTTTGTTCCTCTCCTTCTATCCTTCCTGACTCTTCAGCCTCATAATACCTCCTCTAAACTTGTGCTTCCTCCAGATGTACCTGAATAATTCCTTATCCACTTGTTTCACTCCCACTGCAAGCCTGACTTCTGTCTTAGCCTTGGCCTCCTTCACCTTCCTGCTGGTCACCTTTGTTAGCTCCAGGTAGTTCTCCCTATCATTCCCTTCCCCCCTTTGGTTTCCTTTGCTCTCCAGGAATGCCTTTCTTTGGCTCTTACCACCATCTTTACTTTGGCCATGAGCCGAATTATACCTTGTGCCCTTTTCCCATTGACACCTTCCTAATTGAGCTTTGTGATACCTCATTTGTTGCTTTTTGTTCAGTTCTTCCCATTTTTCTCCACACCATCTACCTGTCCTATTCACCTCATGCTTCTTTTCAACAGCTCTCTCATCCTGTTGAAATCTGCCTTTTTAAAGTCAGATACCCTTATAGCTTTTGCTTCTTTTGAGGGCCCTATCTAGATCTCCAGTGCCACTAATCTGTGATCGCTGGAACCAAGTGGTTCTAGGACTATTACATTTTGGATCCTCTGACTGTTGGTCAGCACTGGATCCAACAGTGCCCCTTCCCTTGTAGAGCACTGAACTAGCTGAGCTAGGAACACCTCCTGGCATGCATCCACCAGGAGAAAATTCCTAGTACTTGCTGTGACTGGAACTTTCCACTCTACTTATGGTATATTAAATGTCCTTGCTACCATCATCACCCTGGACTTGGCTGCCATACTAAGCATCTCTCTCACTTCTTTGCCTTCCTGAATTGTTTCCCATTCTCTGTCCCTGCTAGAATCTACAGGGTTTCTTATTTTTCCGAATACACTAGGCTGTCTATCTCAGTTGCCTCTATCCCTTATTTTATATACAGTGCTACTCCCCCTCCCCTGCCCTTTGATCTGTCCATCCTGAACAGTGAGTACCCTGGAATGGTCATATCCCAATTTTGGTTTGAGGATGCCCACATCACTGTGACAGCTACCAGGTTGATGCTCCCTTCCATGGCTATCACCTGAAGTTCTGGCATTTTCTTGCCAAGACTCCTTGTGTTGGTGCACATCCTTTTCTAACTTCTATCCCTTCTACCTGCTTCTTCTCTTACCCCAGATGTACTTGATTTTGTTGCTTTGGTAGATGGTGGAGGCCAGCAAGCCCCCCCCCTTTGTTTGTGACACTGGATGTGCACCTTGCCACTCCGAACCCCCCTCACTAGTTTGAACTAGTTATGTGCTGTGCCTACCTTTCACTCAGTACCCTCCTGCTCTCCACACTGCGAAGTAATCTGTCCCTTTTAAGCAGCCTCCAATCCCAAGTCAGACCTCTGTCTCCAAGGAACTAAAAACCCTCCACCCTGCACCAACCCTTTAGCCATGCATTGAATTGGGGCACATAGAACTGTTCCCTATGATTTAGACATGGCTGCGGTAGCACCTCTGAGATGATTACCATCCCTGCGCTGTGCTTTGCTGCCTTTCCCAAAGCACAAATGTCTGGCTTCACCTGTTTCATGCTTTGTCTGCTCAGATCTTTCATGCCCACTTGCAGCATTAGATCTGTCCTTCCCTCCCCCTTTTCCCTAAGTTCTACCTCCCTGGCTATAAGTAGAGATGGTGTGAAGTTTTAATTCACTGATGAAGTTGGTGTGAATTCAGGAAATTCATGATTAGCAAAGCTTTGCAAACTTCCCCGTGGGTACTCCAACTTCTCCAGTCATTTTTTGAAATGTTTTAAGAATGTACCAATGCACAAAATCCCTTTGACATTCACTGTGCTGTCATGTCCACCCCCTTTCACCTATCAGATATTTTTTTTTAAATAAAATTCCCTCCCATCCCCCACTAGCACCCTCCTCCCTCATCTCCCCCTGCCCAGGTGAATTTATCCCCCACATGTGCACTAAAAACATTCCCCTACCCATTTGGACCCCAGTGATTCAGATCAGAAACTCACCAAATCCCTTTTCCCCACCACCCTCTTCCCCCCACCAGTACTCCAAATAATCCATTTTCTCTTTTGACCTGTAAGAAAAACATCACTCAGTGCAGACTGTCTGCTATGCTATATATGCTATACTAAAGGGCCTCAATATGTACACCCTGGAACAGAGAAGGGAGAGGGGGATAGGATCGAAACCTTTAAATACTTCATGGGGATACATGAGATACAGGAAGGAAGCATTCTCAGAAGAAAAGGTGCTCTGCAACAAGGGGACACACTATGATGCTGGAGGGGGTAGATTTAGAAGAGATGTGAGGAAGTACTCCTTCACAGAAAGAGTGGCGGATTCCTGGAACAGCCTTCCAGTGAAGGTGGTGTGGGAAAAAACAGTGGTGGGGTTGAAGAATGCATGGGATAAGTTCAAGGGAAGCATGGTCGAAAGGAACGTGGATGGAGAAAGAGCTGTAGATCAACTTAAGTACAGACAAACTGGATGGGTGAAGCAGTCCTTATCTGCTGTCAAATTCTATATTTCTATGTTTTGTGCATTGTCTGTATTGCAGTGTCATGAATCCATTTGATTTCTTTGCTAAACTTTATTGGCTGAAACTTTGGTTGTTCTTGCCCATCAACCCACAGACTTAGCCTTTTCGTTCTGTCATTGCACTTGTCAGTGTTGTCAGGAATGAATGGACATCATTTTTGGAACCAATAGCCTTCATTGTGTGATGTTGCAGCATGCTGCCATATAGTGTTCAACATGTGATCTGGCAGAAAAGAAATACTCTCCCAGTACATCTCAAACACAAAACAATGGTTTTCTACAGTCAATTTAGGGCAAAAGAATTCAAAACAGTAGATTTTGTTGAACTTTACTGGTTTTACAGTGTGCCATTCATACAAACTACAGGTATATTGTGGCGTGCTTTACAGTCCAGGAAGGTGACGGGAATGAATGTGGCTGCAATTAGGCACTCATTCAAATATCACAGACGTGGACTAGAGAGTGAGATTAGTGAGTTTAAACACAGGAAATGTTCAAAATTAGCAGATGTGGATGCAAATTGATTGTCATCATAAATCTACTTTTGTGTCTGTGTCTGCCTGACTATGGCAAAGCAAAAGAGCCCTATTTTCAAGGGGTCTCATGTTTTTGCAACAGTTTACACGATTGTGGCAGCTTGCATTGAAAAAGAAAATAGTGCATGCATCAGAAAAGGTGCATACCTCATTTTTCTGATGCAGTCTCCGTGTTTTAAGTCTAAACTGCTAGACCATACAATAGATGGTCTAACACTGCAAAATGGAAATCTATTTTTAAAATATAGGTGGCTAGACCCAGGTTAAAAATATTGCCCTATGAAATTTGCTCAGGATACCACAGTGAGAAAGTGTCAGTTGTGAGATTCACACCTTAGTGTCCAGATGCAAAACATGGGCCTCCAGATTCACTGCTCTGGGCACTGACCAGTAGCCAGAAAATTGCAATAACCTTTCATTGTAAACATATACAGCACTTGCAGGATAACGACCCTGACATCATATGTGCTTTCACCTATGGTTCACAAACTAGACTTTGCTATGGTCTTCAGCCTGTACAGTATATGCCTGTCACAACAGATTGTATTACCTAAGTACAGTATATGACAGAACTGGAAATAGAGTGCAATGGATATCAGCTGTGATGTTAATGGGAATATGACTTTTCCTTAATACCTGCTCAGGATTAATGAGACTGATGCATGTCTGGGAGTAGGACAACTGGGCATTAACTGTATTGTGTTTCTCAGTTTTCAAAGGGATAGAAGCCCTGAATCTGTTCTCTACATTTCTGCGAAACATGTATTTTTGCCTGCAAATAATTTTTCTATTGTCACTTTCAGCATTGACTGCCAGTCAAAATCTGTCACCACTTTAGCCATAACAGGTTATCTTCTGGTTAAACATGATCTATTTCAAAATATTTGGTTTCAGAGTTGCTTACCTGGTAAATATTTTTTTTTTGTATTAACTTGTTCTGAAAGCAGCATCAGCTCCAAGACAGAGTATGATCAGTTAGGAAGTGTTAGTTATCTCATACTTAAAACCATTATCATTACCACTTTAATGCAGAAGTTATGCCAGTTTGGCATCAGCTCCTTCATTATAGACATTGTCTAAAATTAGATGTAGCATATGTAGATGTTTAGAAAGGTCACAATATATTCCTTTTTGCTGTAACTAGTGATTTATTTCATTTCTAGTCTTTTTTTCTATGTTGCACCCCTTTACTCCAAACTTCCAGATATCCCCCTGGGGTTTTCACTGCTGCCACACTTATTGAAACCACTTGCCATATCCTGAAGTACTCCCCATGACCATAACTGTGTTTTTGTCATTGTAAAGTTTGAAGAAAATCATGGCATTGTCGTGGTGAAAATTCTAGGCTGTACAAATCATCCACCAATGTCCCTGTCAGCATCTTTCCCACACCTGGCTGCTGCAGGCCTCCACACTCGTTCGTGCTGTACAGTGTTCTGCACCCACACTCAGCTCCCTGCAAAGGTGACATGCCCCAGACAGTTTCACCCTTGTGCCCAGTCACCAGCCCCCCAATCAAGGCAAGGCAGACTGCTTAAACCCCAGGTGGAGTGTGGGTTTGTTGCATCAGACTTTATCTAAATCATTTCCCTGTATCAGGAAGGACCATGTTTCTCAAATTGCTTAAAATAGCTTTGCATGTCCCTTTGTAATGATGGCTGCCTCAGTGATTCAAAACAATATAGTCTTTAAAATGCATCACCTTTTGGTGTATTATGAAAAATAAAAGGCTACTTTAGTTACACAATATATTATGTATTGACAAGCAGTGTTGTGCAAAATTGACGTATTTCGTGAAATTCGTGCGATTCGTGAAATTTTTCACTGGGCATGTCAATTTTGCCTGATCGATCACCCACCCCAGTATGCTTTTTAATATATTCCCTGGTGGACTAGTGTCCCTCCATCCCCCACACCCTGGCAGTTGTCCCACCCCTCTCCATCCCAAAACATAGCCAAGTTGTGTGGTATAAAAAAAAAAGAAAGAAATTAACCCTGGTGGCCAGCGGTCCCTCCCCCCACCGATCACCCATCTGTCAGCACATAGTTGTTTTTTTTTTTAAATATTATTTATTTATTTTTGAAAATCAGATTTACAACCTTTGAGTCAGGGACTCATTTACAAAGGCACCTTGTAGTAAGGAGGGTAGACATGGTTACAGTGGGAGATACAACAGTGGTAACATACAGGTGCAATACAGATAACAAAAGAACACAATATAACAGTGGTTTACAGAATAAAGTTACATGAAGTAAATAGCAACTGTATAAAGTATAACAATAGTAGAAGCCACAACCCTGGTCATACCGAGGAAATACCTGTGTGGAAGGGTGGGGGGGGGAATAGGGGTGAGGAAAAGAAAAAAAAGGGGGGGAAGCAGTCTAACAGACTAGTGGCCCACCCCACCCCTCCAACCCAACAAGTACTGTCCCACCCGCTCCCACCATCTTGAAACAGAGTGACCACTGGCTTAGCCCTCTGCACTCCTCCTCGGCCAGCAGCCCACTCAGATGTGAATGAATAAATGAATAAGCGTATGTGCTTGTGCTCATTCTTTCATTCATTCACATCTGAGCAGGCTGCAGGCCCAAATTCACATTGAAAAAAGGAAACAAAACAAGACTGATGTTCCGTCTACAAAAGTTGCAGAACTGAACCCAAGTTTAGCAGAGATCTAATTCTTTAAAGGGCATCAAAACTGAAACTGCTCTTCAAAATACTCTCATTCATTTCTCATCAAAGAAAACATTTTAAAAGTGGTAGACACTTCAAACATGGAGTGGGGTGGTGATGGGGTTGAGCAGCAAATAAACCCACCCTTTGTCATATTTATAATATCTATACAACACATTAAACCATCTGTAATGTCTTATAAAATATTCAGTGGCATTGGCTTTCAATATTTTACTGCTCAAACTAGGCAGGTGAAGGGGTTCAACCAGTAAAAAGGAGCACTAGAGAATCTGTCTGATTCTAAATCTTAGACCTCAAGCAATATCTCTTTTAAAAATGGTTTCAATGGTTTGAAATTGAAATGCAAGTTAGTTACTAGTTTGTAATTCACATGTTAATGATATGTAAATGTAGATAAATGATGGTCTGAAAGCAAGACCTTCCTAGAACTTTTTTATGGTTCCAGTTAGAACTAGTTTGAAACGGAGCTAGAAAATGTGCAACAATTTCTTGTACAAGTGGTGGTAGATACGTATTTGATTTGAAGAAAGAAAGGCCACCAGGGAATAATATTTAAAAAAAAAAGCTATAGGCAGACAGGTGATGGGGTTGGGGGGAGGGACCACTAGCCACCAGGGTAATTTTTTTTAATGTACAGAAGAAAAAATTGTTGCGGTGTTTTTTTATATGAATGAATGAGAGCATGCACAGCACAGCACGTGCTCATTCAGTCACATGCCATCGGGCTGCTGGCCAATCAGGGGATAGTAGGGATGGGGGGTTCTCTAGATCACCAGGGAAATGTATTAAAAAAAAAACATACTAGGTGGGTCTGGGGATTGGGAAAGGGATCAATTGGGTATATAGAGAGAGGGGGGGGTTCACTAGACCACCAGGGAAATGGTGTAATTCTTCCACTTGTGGGCGAAAGTCAACCATTCTGAGCAGAATATCTCATTTTGTGGGCAAAATTCTTGCAATTTCACACCAGCTAAATTTTTCGCATAATGCTGTGATTCCACAAAATATTTTAAGCAGTGAAATTGCCAGTTTTGTGGGAATTTTGCCTATGAAATAAAACTTTGGCACATCTCTATTGACAAGAATTAGAGAAAAGTGATTACAGGAGAAAACAAATAAAAGAAAAATATTTTTATACAGTAAACACAAAACATGGCTTTCATCACATTGGGTACCTTTTTTGGGAGAAAATAAATGGTATAGTCCATCAAGATATCTCAGGCTAAAAGACTGGAAGGTCATGGGTTCTAGTCTTACATGAGGAACATGATGTAAATCTGAATACTGAGGACAGCATGGAGAGGAGTGGTGCTGTAATTATGAGGTGCCATCTTTTGGACAAGATATTAAACCAGGGTCCTACCCACCTGTTCTTTTGGTTGTGCAGGTGAATGTTAAAGATCCCATGGTACTTCTTGAAAAAAGTATGGAAATTGATACCAATTACAGGAAGAAAATTACAGTAAGAAGTCAATACACATTATAATCTAATAGATATCAGAAACAACAAAACATATGAACATCCATACAAACATATGTAAATTGCCAACAGAAAAGGCCATCATGGTCTATCAAGTCTGCTGGAGTTTGTAGCTAGCTCCCCTGTTCAGCAGCTGCCTCTCCCCCCCCTTCCCTGTTCCTCCCTTTTGCCCTATTCCACCCCTTTTTGAAGCATTCTACAGTGTCACATGCCACCACTTCTGTTGGTAGTGCATTCCACTCTGCCACCACCTTTTCTGTAAAGAAATGCTTCCTCACCTCCTTCCTGAATCTAACCCCCTCCAATGTCCTGTCATGGCCCCTAGTGTCTCTCCCCACCCTCCTCCTGAATAGACCCTCTGTGTCTGTCTTGATAAGACTTTCATGTATTTCAAGGTCTCAATTATGTCCCCCTGTCCCTCCTTTCCTCCTTTGAGTACATGTTCAACTCCCTCAGTCTGCCGTCATTTGGCAATTCCTCCAGACCCTGAATAATTTTTGTTGCCCTACGCTGCACCCCCTCCAGCATCCTAATGTCCCTTTGTAGGTATGGGCACCAGTACTGCATGCAGTACTCCATGTGGGCTATAACCAATGGTCTGTATAATGGCAGAGTCACCTCACTCCTTCTTGAGGTTATGCCCCTTGCAATACACCCCAGCATTCTGTTGGCCATTACTGCTACTCTCCTGCATTGTGCAGAATTATTCATAGCTTCTGTGATGAGCACCCCCAGAACCTTCTCTTCCTCGGTAACCTCCAGCCGCACTCCCCCCCAGATGGTAGCTTCTCCTCAGATTCTTTGTTCCGAAGAGCAGCACCTTGCATTTCTTTGCTTTGAACCCGAGCTGCCATTTGTCAGACCATGCCTTGAGTCTTGTCAGGTCCTCCTGCAACCCCCAGCATCCCCCCCAGTCATCCACCACTGCCCCATCTTGGTGTCATCCGCAAACAGACTAATCTTGTTGCTGATACCCACCGAGATGTCTGAAATAAATATGCCAAACAGCATCCGACCTCTGTGGAACCCCACTTGCCACAGGCTTAAGGGATGAGAATTCCCCCCCTACCACCACCCTATGTCATCTATCCTGTAGCCAGTTCTCCACCCACCCCACCAGTTTTGCACCCACCCCAGTGCCCCATAGCTTACTCCCAAGCCTCCCATGTGGTATTGAATTGAAGGTCTTACTAAAGTCTAGGTATAGGACATCCACCGCATGGCCTCCATCAATTTGCCTAGTCACCCAGTCGTAGTATTCCACAAGACTGGACTGGCATGATTTGCCCTTGACAAAGTCACGTTGCCACTTATCCTGTACCCCATTGACCTCCAGTAGTGCCAGTAGCCTCTCCTTTAGGATAGTCTCCATCAGCTTCCCTACTATGGATGTTAGGCAAACAGGCCTATAGTTTCCCGGTTCGTCCTTGGATCAATTCTTATGGAGGGGGACCACGTGAGTTAGTCTCCAATCCTGCGGTACACACCCTGTTTTAAGCAATGTATTACAAAAAGAAAAAAAAAACTAAGGTTAGTGCATCAAACAAAAACCCACAAGAAGACCATAAACCAAAGTGTCCAAAATAAATAAACCGACAAAACAGCAAGAGGACAGATATAAAGTCTGTCACAGTACCACCATGCAAACTAGTACCTGTTCTGCCACTTCACAATCAGGTAATAGAATTCCAGTTTAAACAAAAAAATATTGACATAGCCTCTTTATCCCTAAATGATCTTATTTTATTTTTCACCATATTGATCAGGTCATGAGCTGTCATCTCTCAGTTAACAGAACATAATGAAATCTGTTAATCCAAATGCACTATTTTAGAACTGCAAAGAGGATATATACAGTGTTTGTGGCCAACTAGCCCATATGGACCCCAGCTACCCTAATATCAGGGTGTTACAACATAATGATTCACATTGCCTTATGTCTTGTACATGGGACATAACGGTATAATACAGGGACAACAAAAGAACAATTCTCTTTTCCTTGACGAGAATGTTATTATTAAATTGAAGGAATACTTGAAAGCAGAAATATCACTTCTTATGTACAATAATCCTGCTGAATGGTGGCTGGACTGGAAAAGGGAATTAAAATCCTTTTTTCAGAAGTTATCTAAAACTTTTAAGACAGATATCTGGAGTTGGGTCACCAGTATCAAAATCTACTGTCCTTGACAGAACTAACAAAAGATTACTCAGCCCAGACAGAAATACTAAACAAAAGCAAAAACAAACAAAAGAAGTGCAAATATCAATACAATTGGCTAGAGTCTCTCATCCCGGAAATGAGTACTAACCCCTTGGCTGATTGTGTGGACCACATTAAAAAACAGAGTGATGTCAGAACTTATAAACTCAAGTGGGAATTACTACAAAACTAAAACAGAGATCTCTGGTTTTTATTTCCCAGTATGCGACACACACATTTCATTCTTTTGTAAATGGGTAAGGCCCACTAGGCACAGGTGCCTGTTTTCAGGGGTGACACAGGAGCACTGGGGAGGTTAAGTGACTTGTTTAGAGTCACACAGTATGCATGTGGAGGTTGTAGGAATCAAACCCAGGTCTGTCTGCTGGACGTACCCAGGTCATTCACAGCTCATTACTCTAACTTCTAGGCTATACTGCCAAAATTTGAATCCTTGTATCTTGAATTAGAAGAGTGGAATACTTTTTCAGTATGCCTACAAATTCTGACATTGTCCCCTGATGAAAATGATAGGCTGCAAGTGGAAATCACACAAGCAGAAGTTATATATGCTGTTAAATCCTTAAAATCCAGAACAGCCCCGGGCTGTAATTTTATTTTTTATTTTATTTAGTTTTTGTTTACCGGGTAGGTGCACTAGCCATGAAATGACTATTTTCAGGCACGACCTGGGAAAGTACAACAAAGAACAGTGGAATGACAGCACACATGGTTACAGTAATAACAAGTAGAGGGATACAGTAAAAGCTATAATACAAGGATAACAATAAGTAGGAGTTACAAAATATTGGTACACAAAAGACAAATAATGGCATCAAAGTTTAAATAATAAGTGCACGAGTCATGGATTCGACCTGAGGAGAGAACAGGGTTAGGTCCAAAAAATAAGGTAAGTGGGGCGAGAGATGAGAGAGAAATGAGGAGATGATTGGCTATAACATAAGATAGGAAGAAGGAAATGTTGCTATGGAGGAAGAACAATCTAGGAGTAGGAGGGAAGATGCTAGGAAAAATTGGGTCAGCAGGTCTAGGGTGGTTTGAAACAGGAGTATTTACAGGACAGGATTAGGTGATTACGATATGCCTTCTTGAAAGCATTATGGGATGAGGCCTGGCGAATGTTTAGTGGTAGGGAGTTCCAGTGTTGGGGGGTGAGACAGGCAAATGTACCAACGCCTTTAGAGGTAGAGTGCCTAGGGACGAGAACAGGGGCAGAAACTGCTGAGCGAAGGTTATAGAGGGATGACTGTGTTTGAAAGAGACCTGCAAGGGAATTAGGAGTTTGTGATCTGATAATGCTGTCAATTATGGATCCAAAGGCATAAGACCGAGACTCGTGGGGTGGAAGCCATCCAAGGTCAGAGTAGAGGGTGCAGTGGTGTTTCAGATGGTGGGAGGAGAGTGCATACCGACAGATGTTATTATAGGTGACATCCCATTTCCAAAGACTGGATTTGCTTGCAGATGTATAGGTGACAGCTTCATAGTTTAGCGAGGGCAGTAGAACTCCACGGGCTATGGCAAGTCTAGCTGAGGGGGTGAGAGTATAGCTGGTTCGATAGGCAATACCAAGTTAGGTATTTACTGACTTACAGGTTTGCAGGATGTGGGTATCGAAGGTTAGAGAGGAATCAAGCGTGATATTCAGATATTTAAAGGAGCTGACCACCCCAATGGATTTACCACTTAAGGAGGAAACTTTAAAATTGTTTTGGGCTTGTTTGAGCTTACAGCTTGAGCCAAATAGCATAGCTTGGGTCTTGGACTCATTTAGGACGAGTTTGTGAGAAGTCAACCACTGTTGGATGAGTTGAAAGTCATGGGAGAGTCATTCATTGATATCATCAATGCATTTGGCACTGGTGTACAGGACAATGTCATCTGCGTACAGCAGAGAGGCAGTCTGTGACAGGTTAGAGTTGATATTGTTTAGGAAAATAGAGAAAAGCAGTGGGCCTAATATAGACCCCTGGGGGACCTGTATGTTAATTGTAGATGTATCCGAGGAGGTAGAATTATATTTTACGAATTGAGTTCAGTCAGATAGATAGCTACTGAACCAGTTTACTACATTAGAGGAGAAACCAAGAGATCTGAGTGTAGCAACGAGAAGATCGTGATCAACCAGATCAAAGGCCTTGGTCATATCGATGAAGATGGACCCAGTGAGGAGAGCAGAATCCATGGCCTTAAGGACAACAGAGGTAAGCTTAAGTAGGGCAGTTGTAGTACTGTGTCCCTTACGGGAGCCATGCTGAGCTGGATTTAGGAGGTCGTTTTTAAGGAGAAATTCAATAGTTTGGGTAGCTACAAGTTTTTCTAGGATTTTACTAAGAACAGACAGGATTGCAATGGGCCTATAATTGAATGGGTCTTTGTGGTCACCTTTTTTGAGAAGAGGGGTTGTCCTTGCCATCCTCCATATATCAGGGACATGATTTTGACACAGCGAGAGATTAGAAATCTTGGTTGGGGCGGCAGCAATGAGAGGGGCAGCTAGTTTTAGTAACTTGGGTTCGAGATTGTCTGAGCCCATTGCTGCATCCTCAGGTATATTATTAAGTAATTTTTGTACCTCCTGGGATGAGACAGACTTGAAATAGAAGGTTGGATGATTAACATTTGTAGGAATATGAGGAGACGACTTGGCAGGGAAGGAGGAGGTGTATTTTGTAAGGTCAGAGAATTGATTATTGAAAAAATTAGCTATGGTGAGGGGATTGTTGCAGTGGACACCATTGAGAGACATGTCATCAGGGGAGAATGGCCAATTTGAGCCCATAAAGAATTTAATGTGGTACCAGAATTTCTTTGAGTCTCCATAGGACTTAGTTAAAAGATCTTTGCAATAAGAGCTTTGGGCCTGTTTGATATCCTTTTTACAGGAGTTACACAGGGCTCAGTAGGTGTTTAGATCTGCAGTATGGCCGGATCTCTTGTAGTGGATCCAACTTTTATCTCTTAAATGTAGCTTTCTGAGGAGTCTGGATTTTAGCCACCCAGTTTGCCTGTTTTTCACTCAGCGTGTTACCAGCTTGCAGTGTTGCTTCTGCAGTGCTTGGAAATGGGATAAGAAGATATTTAGAGAGGACTGAGCATCATTAGCTCCTAAGAGAGAGAACCAGTCAGCACAAGCAACATCTTGAAGAAAAGCTTGGGGGTTGAAATTAGTATAATCACAAAAAGTAATGAAGTGGGGCTGCGTAAGTGAAGGCTTCCCTTTGCCCCAGAAGAAGAAGGTGGGGGAATGGTCAGTAATAGCATCAGCTAGTACACCTAAGACGACAATGTGCTCAAGATGGTTAGTCATAATCCAATTGAGCAGGGTGCCAGTGTTAGAGTGGGGAGAAATTCTAGTAGGTTCTAGGATAAGCTGGTGGAGATTAAGGCTTTGGATGCTTGACACGGATGCAGGTTGAGAGCTACCCAACCAGTTTATATTTAGGTCCCCAAGGATGAGAACTTTATTTCTTCCAGAGTGAAAAGCAGTTCAATCCAGCAGTTCCTCCAGTCCTTTATGACCACTGCTGGGGGGTTTTAGACACAGACTATATGTAATTTCTTAGAGCCGAGGGTGAGGAGGGTATGAGGGGCTTCATAGTGGTTGAGGGGGGATGAGCTGATAGCAGAAAGTTGGAGGTTACTTTTAAAGTAAATTGCTGTGCCCCCAACTCTTTTACGGAGGGTCTATCGAGTCTCAGGAGGTTGTAAGATGGGATGGTGTACAGAGAGTCAGGGGTGGATGTCTTGAGCCAGGTTTCTGTAAGGCAGATTATATCTGGCTTGTAGAGGGAGGTCCATGCATGTAGCTCAGCAAGGTGTTTCTCAAGGCTCCTTATATTATGGTGGACTATTGTAAGACCTTTAGCATTTAGGCTGGGGTTGGTTATACAATTTATTGGGCCTGGGTTAAGTTGGACATCACCTGAGACCAATATGGCTAGAAGGAGTAGATACCACAGCCTTTTGCACATGTAGGAGCATAGGGTGTGTAAACGAGGGAGGTGGCAATTTTTATGGGCATGTGTAATCATAAGGATCCAAGCTCTGCTTACTAGAAGGGGAGTAGTGGCATACTGAGGTGCAGGCACAACAAGGAGATTTGAAAAATAAAAATCACTGGGAGTATAGTGGGGGGAGCTTTAGCAGCACTGGGGACAGGTGACACAGTAAAGAGAAACAGTAGCAGTGCAGAGGCAAGGAGAAGTGGTAAGGTGATGGGCTTCATGGTAGACTGCCTGGGGTTATGGGAGTAGGTCAAAAAACTAGTGAGGATGCAAGGAGTAGGGGGGACCATGTAAGGAGCAAAGCAATGCACTAGACACAGGATCCAGTCAGGTATATTAGGCAGGAAGAGAAGATAGTAGATAGTCAGCAACTGCCCTATGGGAAAGCCAATGAACCAGGAGCTGATAGAGAAAGGAGGAGCTAGACGAGCATTTAAAGGAGGCCCGGGCGGGGGGGGGGTGGTAAGAAAATACAGCCGTGTAGGTACAGATTAGGATCAGGCTGGCAGAGAGAAAAAACGGCTGTCTGTAGCAGGGGGAAAAGCGCTCCAATCGGCTTAGCCGAGCAGGAAGGGAGGACCAATCATAGTCCAGCAGCCAAAAGCCGCACCAATCAGAGAAGGGCCGGTGCTAAGCAGCTTCAGTGGTAGTACCTGCTTGAGGAATCTGATGCAGCGAGCTCCAGAGGCGGGCAGAGTTGGCGGTCTGAGTCGGCCGGTGACCACAGGGGGTTCCATGGGGCTGCCTAGTCATCCAGGGCACCGTTCAGGTGCAGGGGAGTCCCTAAAGGAGCAAGGAGAGGGTAGAATAAATATTAGAGCAAAAGGGGGTGGGAGACTAACGGCAAACACTCAGCAGGGGCTGTGGGGGATTAGGACAGGGAACAATAGAGCAGAGAAGGTGAGAATATGTTTGGGAGGGGAGATCAGAAAAGGACAAAGGAGTGAAGTCAGAATGCTTTGGGTGGAAATGCAGATGGAGAGATGGGGGGAAGGGAGTGAAGACAGATAGTGAGATCCCTTGAGTGAAGGAAGGATAGAGACAGGAGGGAGGTACTGGGGCACAAGGGAGAAATTAAAACTGAGAGTGGAAGTACTGGGGAGAAAAATAGACTAAGGAGCTGAGCAGGTGAAAAACACTGAGGGTCAGCAAGAGAGGCTTGAAATTAGTCAGGCAACAGACTAAGAGATTAACCTACAGGATACACAGTTATAATAACATTATGTTGCTACGAGTCTAAGCAGAGAAATATAACAGCATGTAAACAGTGGAGGCAAATAGTAGCACTTATAAACAAATAGATTAAAGACAAAATTCTGAAATGGTGCCAAGCAAACAGTTCTAAAATACAGCTGTGTAGGTACAGATTAGGATCAGGCTGGCAGAGAGAAAAAATGGCTGTCTGTAGCAGGAGAAAAAGCACTCCAATCAGATTAGCGGAGCAGGAAGGGAGAACCAATCACAGTTCAGAAGCCAAAAGCCGCACCAATCAGAGAAGGGCCGGTGCTAAGTGGCTTCAGCGGTAGTACCTGCTTGAGGAATCCGATGTGGTGAGCTCCAGAGGTGGGCAGTGTTGGCGGTCCAAGTCGGGCGGTGGCCATGGGGGGTTCCGTGGGGCTGCCTAGTCATCCAGGGTGCTGCTCAGATGCAGGGGAGTCTCTGCTTGAGGAATCTGATGCGGCGAGCTCCAGAGGTGGGCAGAGTTGGTGGTCCGAGTCAGACGGTGGCCACGGGGGGTTCCATGGGGCCACCTAGTCATCCAGGGCATCGCCCAAGCGCAGAGGAGTCCCTACTTGAAGAATCCAATGTGGCAAGCTCCAGAGGTGGGCAGAGTTGTGTAGCGGCCATTGGGGGGGGTTCCGTGGGGCTGCCTAGTCATCCAGGGCACCACTCAGGCACAGGGGAGGCCAAGTAGGGCATATAAGGTTATGACTGAGGAACTTTTAGAGTAGCTGGCATTGATAATTAATGAGTTACTTAAAGGGAACAGCATGGGTACCCTGTTATTACATGGATTATTATTCTATATTCACTAAAAGGGCCCTAAAGCAGACATGGCAATTTGATGATCCCTCAGTTTATCAAACACTGATTTTAAGATCTTAACTAAAATCTTAGGGTTTAGACTTCCACCAGCAGCATTTGAATTAAAAGAAAACTACATGCAAAAATTATAAAAAAAACTAGCATTCTGTCAACTGTGTCCAAAGCAAGGATTTTTTTTTTGTACTTTTCTGTGCAAGTTTTACGGCCCCTGTAAGAAGCCATTCAGGCTTCTTTTATTGACTTTGATCTTTTGGGATTTTCCCAGACTGCCTTCTGAGAATGATGTGAATTCGACTTTGCATTGGAACTAAGAGCCTGGGATCCTGGTTATAATCTACTGTAGTCACATCATCTAACTGCAATTGCTTGTGAAAATTAATTGCTTTGAAAAAGTGTTTGCTCACCCTCCCCAGTCAAAGAAATTTTTCTAAGCACCAATTCTTGTTATTTTAGATGTGTGGCAATTTTTTTTGTAAAGTGCTGTCACCGCATGGTAGTAAAGCAACTACACCTTTGAAGGATCTAGGTCTAATTCACATCATTGCCCAAGGCATTCTTGAAAAATTCCGACAGATCAAAGGCAATAAAAGAAGGCTGAATGGCTAACTTCAGGGCTATAAAACTGTCAGGGTAAAGCAACAAATAGGCAAAAAAAACATATTTTTTATAATTTTTGCATGTAGTTTTCCTTTAACATCAGTATCCCAAACATGTTCTGTCACAGGCAAGAAGACCCAAGACAGCATTTTACTTTTGACAGAGGTTTTGGACCAGGGTACTTCTGGTGTGGTGGAGGTCCTTCTTCTGTCTTTTGAACAGGAGAAGACCTTCAATAAAGTCTCACATGAATACATAATTGATGTCCTACATAGGTATGGCCTGCTAGAATGTTTCATAATTAAATAAAGGTGTTACATGATAATTCCATGAAATCGCCTATAGTAAATGTCTGGCTTGGAACTCCCAGTGATGCTCAAAGAGGGGTCAGACAAGAATGCCCTTTAAGCCCAGTAGTATGTTCTTTGCTTTAATCCTATCTTGAGATGATTGGAGTAATACACGAAGGTAAGGCCTGTAACAACTTCAGGTTTATTTTCTGGCAAAATCTGCATTATATCTAGATGAAATATGTCTCTTGTTACATGATAAAAGAGCCAGGGTTCTTGCAGTAGCAGAGTTTTAGAAGTTTGCAAAATGTCAAGGATCTGCTCTGAATTTGGGGAAAAGTAATGGAATGGCTGTAGGCACTTCCAGTCTTTGAGAAGGTATGCATGTTGCAGGGATAAGAGTCACTTAAGAACTCTTTTTGATTTTGGATATTGGTTCTAGAAAAGAAGAAGGCTAAACTGAACTGGGTAGGTAAATTGATGGTTACAAAGAAACCACTGGAATGCTGGAAGGTATGGCAAATGTAAAGAAAAACATTATCTGTATCATTTAGACCTTTTTATTGCTAACCTTATTGTTTTTAAGCTATGTTTTCCCCTACAGCTTCACTGGAGGCAAAGCTATACTGTATACTATTTCAAGTCTTATAGGAAAGCATACGTAATACCATGAAAATAAACCATACATATAAATCTATTAAAGAAGATAAATTCCTTGTTATATTTCTGCAGCATTTTCATTAATTGTAATTTGACAGCCTTGATCACTGGTCATCTTTCATCAGGGGTTGCCCTATTTAGATGTTAATGCCATTCACAGTTCATGAAATGGCAACAAGGTACACTGAAGGTTGTTTGAAATTTTCCCATGCCCAACCCTACATACTTACTTGAACATTTTAAGAATATCTGATTATGGAAGATAAAGTTTCAGACTGTATTGGATACCACTAGGAAACAACTATATACTGGCTTTCTTTCCAGTTCCTTCTCCCCATCCTGCCATTTGATGAAGAACTGGGGGTGTCATGACAGACAACTATTAAGCAGCTTCTGGACCCTAGAATCCCCTCAAAAATGTGTGGGTATCATCTGGTTACGATCACACAGCCAACTAAATGTAAAAGAAAAACAAAAGAACAAATCATTGGCTGAGCATATGTGCAGCAAATTGTCTTGTCTGGATCAGGAAGAAAGCATCAACCATTCTGTTATGTTTACAATGTCTGCTTTATGGTCCTTTTTGTAAATATAGATTAATAACCTACTGTATGTAATATTACAACAGAGAACCATTCTGTTCCCCCTTAAGTAACTCATTAAATACCAATGCCAGTTCCTCGGAAAGTTCTTGAATCGTAACCTTTAACATCAGATATAACCTCTGCTTGTGAGATTTCCACTTGCAGCCTATCACATTCATCAGGAGTCAATGATTGAATCTGTAGGCTTACTGCAAAAGTATTTCACCCTTCTAATCCAAGATACAAGGATTTAAATGGTCACATACTGTGAAATAAAAATCAGAGATCTTTGTATTAGTTTTGTAGGAGTTTCCACTTGAGTCTTTAATTTCTAACATCAACCTTTTTTCAATACAGTCCAACCAGTCAACAAAGGGAGCGTTATGCATTTTATTGTCCTGCTTCCCAAATTGCTGTTCCTGGATGAGAGAAGCTAGCCAGTTGCATTGATATTTGCACATTATTGTAGTATCCTTATCTGGGCTGAGTAATCATTTTTTTTTTGTTAGTTCTGTTAAGGATAGTAGTTTTTCATATTAGTGACTCAGCTCCAGATATCTTATATATGTGTCTTACATTTTTTAGATAACTCCTGAAAAAAAAAAGTTTTGATTTCCTTTTATAGCCCAGACACCACTGAATAGGATTATCTTACATGATCAGAAGTATTTTTTTCCTCTCAATTATTCCTTCAATTGAATAATGACATTCTTGTCAAGGAGAAGAGAAGTGTTTAATCTCCAAGGTCTGGGACCTACTGGGGGGCAGGACATGTTACTCACTGAAGTATTCAGTGCCCTTTGGTCTGAAGATTCATTTGGCGTTGTATTGACAGACTGGATTGAGAGCCAGGGGGACAAGAACCAGAAGTTCATTCTGGAAGACAGGGAGCTCTAATGAAATGTATGTTTCCCTTGAGTGCCACCAGCACAAGAAGCATCAATCAATCTTGTAGATGATATCTCTTGGTACAGGCAAGCCATATCACAGAAGACCCTTCAGAGTCTTTGCCCCTCCCTCCATCTAATGAAGCCAACCCACAATTAAAATCCCCTACAAACAGAACACCCTTACTGGTGAAAAGGTACAGATGAATTAGTTTAAATCTGTCTGCTCTGCCAGCTTTGGTTTAGTTCCTATACATATTTATGAGTCCCAGGCTTAATCCCTTAAAATGGACATCCAGAAGTAGCACCCTTCCCGGAACCAATTGTAAAACCTGCACCTTACAAGAGTTAAAAAGAATGGCTACCCATGTTCAATATTCCTCCCTTTATCTCATTGTTGCCAAGCATCATTTTCAGAAGGGGCTGCAGGAATATTAGGGTCTTGTTGGTGGGCGTCAGGCTCCTCTCTAGTTCTTGTTATTTCTGTTTTGATGATTTCTGATGGTTGAGCTAATGGAGGCTTACTAGGTGAAGATGTGGAGGCACTATGTTCTTTCCTGGGACCTGTCTTCTAAAACCATGTTCATGTAGAAGTCTGTTCTACTTTGTCCAAACCCTCTTCAGCGTTATGAGATGCCCGGAGGCAAGAGTGGTAGTAGTGTCCAAATTTCTCTCATATATTTAATTTCAACCAATTTTTACAATGCACTGAGAGATGTCCCAACTCAGTGCACATGCCACATCAAACTTTCTCACAGGCACTGCTGTGATGGTCCCCAGACCCACAAAGATAACAAGCCTTAGGTTGGCCTTGAGGAAATACTACCCTCCATCTCTTCTAAGGTAGAAGCAGATTGGGAGACGTAGTAGTAATCCAGACTATGGTACAGCCAAACACTAATCTTCCATTCCCCAGCCCAGATATTCTCAGAGTCCAAAATAGCTACTAGGGTCCCTAGGGCTACACACTGTTTGCTCTATCCTGTAGAGGATGTCTGTTAAACTCACCCTTTCATCATAAATAACACCATTTATTATTATTTTTTTTTGTTTTAGTTTTTGTTGACTGGATAAGTGCACTAGACAAATCCTGCCTATTTTCTGCACGACCTGGGGAAGGGTGATACAGATGAATGCCAACTGACCTTGAACCAGATTAAGCTGTTTGTGGTATTTTTAGTGAAACAGGGAAATTTGGCCAGGACACCGGGGAAATTCCCTTACTCTTCTCGAGAAGTGCCATGGGATCTTTAACATCCACCTGAACTACCACCAATCCAGGCAGATGGGACCTCGGTTTTAACGTCTCATTCGAAAGATGGCACCTCAGAAGTGCAGTACCCCTCTCATGCTGCACTACAGTGCCAGTACTGGGATATTAATCCAAGTGCCAGATGTGGGAACTGAACCCACAGCCCCCTGATCTCCCAGCCTCAGAGGTGAGTGTGCTACCTACTGAGCCACTGACACTGACACACCATAACAGACTTAAATGTGAGTTTGGTGAGAGGAATAGCCAGAAAAGGGAACCACAGGAGTAATAATTTTAAAAACATAGAAATATAGACCATGACAGCAGAAAAAGACCAGAGGTCTATCCAAGATGACCACATTCCCTATAATCCCTGGACATTCCCTGGAACCTACTGTTCCTCCAGGGTATTAACCCTCCCCATTCTTTCCCCATTTTCCTTCCGGGTCTTGTCACCCTGGGTGACCAATATTCCTTTCATTCTATCCCATACCTGCTTCAATCCCCTGACTGTGTTTGCATGCACCACCTCAGCCAACAGACTGTTCCAAGGTTCCAGCACCCTTTCTGTAGTGAAGTACTTCCTCACATCCTTCCTGGATGTCCCTCTTATTAATTTCCACTCATAGAAACATAGAAACATAGACTCTGACAGCAGATAAGGACCACTTGGCCCACCCAGTCTGCCCATTTCCCTACCTACCGGATAAGCTGCAGATTCTAGTTAACCAACAGTCTACTTCCTGCCATCCCCCACTACAATTGCCTTGTGTCTGTCCCATGCATGTTTGAATTCCCCCACTGTTTTAGCCCCAACAACCTCCTCAGGAAGGCAGTTCCACGCATCCACCACTCTCTGTCTGTGAAAAAAAATTTCCTCACATTACCCCTGAGCCGTCCCCCCTCTATCTTTAAATGGTGTCCCCTTGTTCTTACACATCTCTTTTTCTGAAAGATGCTACCCTCCTGGACTTTGTTGATTCCCTTGAGGTACTTGAACATTTCTATCATGTCCCCCCTGTCCCTCCTTTCATCAAGGGTATACATATTAAGCTCTCTCAGTCTCTATTCATATGATTTCTGATGCAGACCCTGCACCATTTTAGTTGCCCTCCTCTGAACTGCTTCCATCCTGTCTATGTCCTTGAATAGATGAGGTCTCCAAAACTGCACAAAGTACTCCAGATGGGGTCTCACCAATTGTCTATACAGAGGGATAACCACTTCCCTTTTTCTACTTGTGATGCCCCTTCCTATGCATCCCAGTATCCCCCTGGCTCTCCTTACTGACTTCTCACATTGCTTACCAACCTTTAGATCATCTGATATGACTACCCCCAAGTCCTGTTCCATTTTTGTTGTTGTTAGTACCTCCTCTGCTATTGTGTACTCTTCTCCTATTTTTTTTTCCCCAGGTACATTACTTTGCACTTCTTTGCATTGAATCTAAGTTGCCATATGTCTGACCATTCCTCCAACCTTGCCAAGTCCCTTCTCATCCTTTCTACCCCCCCGTGTATCAACTCTGTTACAGATCTTTGTATTATCTGCAAAGAGGCATACCTTTCCCTCCAGACCCTGTGCAACGTCACCTATAAAGATGTTAAAGAGGACTGGACCCAGTACTGAGCCCTGAGGTACTCCACTAGTAACCCCCCCCCTTCTTCGGAATGTGTTCTGTTCACTATTACCTTCTGTGTACTGTTGTGCAGCCAGTTTGCAACCCAGGCTACCACCCTGGGACCCACTCCCAGGCTGGCTAACTTGATTATTAATCTTTTGTGCGGGACTGTGTCAAATGCCTTGCTACAGTCTAGGTAAGCCATATCCACAGCCCCACCCTGGTCTATTACTTTGGTCACCCAGTCAAAGAAGTCTATTAGATTCATCTGACATGACCTTCCTGCTGTAAATCCATGCTGCTTTGGGTCCTGTGCCCCGCTGGCCTCTAGGTACTCAACAATTCTTTCTTTCAGAAGTTAGTCCATCATTTTCCCTACCACTGAGGTCAAACTTACAGGTCTGTAGTTTCCTGCTTCTGCCTTGCTCCTACTTTTGTGAAGGGGAATTATATCTGCCCTCCTCCAGTCCTCAGGTACCACCCCATCCTCCCATGATTTGTTAAAAAGCGTGGTCAGTGGTGTCACTAGGTCCTCCCTTAGTTCTTTTAGGATTCTGGGGTGAATCCCATCAGGCCCCATTGCTTTGTCCACCTTGAGTTTTAGGAGTTCTTTCAGGACTCTTTCTTCTGTAAATGGACTGGTGTCAACCCCCCTACCCAGAGTGCTTGTATTGTCTGGTTTAGGTAACTCCTCCTCATCTTCTTTTGTGAATACTGAGCAAAAGTATTCATTCAGCATCTCTACCTTTTCGCTGTCTCCGTCTGCTCACCTCCCCTCTCCCATATTAATCTTCACTATTCCTCCCTTAACCTTTCTATGCTCCCTAATGTACCTATAAAAGGTTTTATCCCCCTTCTTAACTGAATTGGCTATTTATTCCTCAGTTTGGGCTTTTGCTATTCTGACTGTCTTCCCCACTTCTTTCTGCTTTAATTGATATAGTTCCCTGTCGTGCTCCTTCTGTGATGCCTTATACTTTTTGAATGCAGCCTTTTTCTCCTTAACCTTCCCTGCCACCTCTTTTGAGAACCAGAGTGTTTTTTTACTCCGCTTTGTTTTCTTTATTTGTTTCACACAAAGGCTTGTTGCCTCTATGATGGCAGTTTTGATTTTTCTCCATTGTCCTTCCACCCCTCCTTTTTGGCCATTTGCTAGTGTATTCCTCAGGTATTCACCCATTTTGCCAAAGTCAGCCCTTCTAAAGTCCTGTATGCTTGTTTTTGTATGGCTTGTCTCCATGGTTGTGTTATTGTGAAGCACACTGTGCAGTGGTCGCTTGTTCCCAGATGTCTACTGACTTCTAAATTTGTGATCCTCTCTCCATTTGACAGTACCAGGTCTAGTATTGCTCCCTCCCAAGTGGGTTCCAACACTAGCTGTCTAAGGCCTGCCCCCTGCAGGGCATCGAGAATGACCCTGCTCTTGGATGTGGCTCCAGTACATGTCATCCAGTTAACATCTGGCATATTCATGACCACGTAGCCTCCAGTTGGTAGTCAGGGTAAATAATTCCCCACAGTTTACCTTGTTATTTCCTTTAAGGAACTTGAAGGTCTCTATTACATCTCTCCTCTCCCTTCTGGTTTCCAGTGATTCCATATTTAGTGCCTTGAGGCACTTCTAATAAGATCTGTCCTGATGGTTTTGAATAATTTTTGTTATTCTGTGTGGCACTGTCTCCAATCTATCCCTGTCCTTTCTGAGGTGAGGGATCCACAACTAGGTACAGTACTCCAGGTGAGGCCTCACCAGGGATCTGTATAGGGGGAAACATTACCTCTTTTGTCCACTATTAGTATCCCGCTCGATACATCCTAGCATCCTGTTAGTCTTGTTATAGACCTTGTTGCACTGGCTCATTTATTTGAGAGAGTTACTGATGATAAAGCCTAGATCCCATTCCTCTTCTGTAGTACTATGTCTCACCTCACCCATCCAGTACTCCAGCTTGGGGTTCCTTTTCCCTAGGTACATTACTTTGCACTTTTTGGCACTGAATTTAACTGCCAGAGCTTTGACCACCCCTCTAGTTTTTGTAGGTCCCTCTGCATATCCCTCATTCCCTCATCACTATCCACCCTCCCACATAGTTTTGTGTTAGCTGCGAAGAGACACAGCCTGTCCTGGATTCCCTCACCAATATCACTGGTGAAAATGTTGAAGAGGACTGAACCCAGGACAGATCCCTGGGGAGCCCCACTCATAACCTCCCATACCTCTGATTTGACTCCGTTGACCACCACCCTCTGCTGCCTCCCATCTAGCCAACTACCCACCAGTTCACTACATTTTTAGCTGTACCCAGGTCTTCCATCTTTTTGTGCAATTTTTGGGTGGTACTGAATCAAAAGCCTTGGTGAAGTCAAAGTACAGCAGATCCACAGTGTGGCCCTTGTCTATTTCCTTGATCCCCCAGTCAAAGAAAAAAAAAAGGTTAGTCTGGCAACACCTTCCCACCATGAAACTGTGTTGTTTACTATCCTGGAGCCCATTGCTCTATAGGTAATGCATGAGGTCCTCTTTGATTAGTGATTCCATCAGCTTCCCCACAATGGAGGTCAGACTGACAGGCCTGAAGTTCCCTGGTTGCTTCCCCCCATCCCCCCTGAAGTGGTACAACGTCTGCCATTCTCCAATCCCTTGGAACTTCACTGTCCCTAAGCGAGCTGTTAAAGAGTGCAGCCAGTGGTTCAGCTAGTTCTACTGTTAATTCTCAAAGTATACTCAGACACAACCCATCTGGTCTTGCGGCCTTCTCTATCTTAAGGGCTGCCGGTACTTTTAGGACCCTCTTGCTAGTAAGTATTGGCTGCCTCATTTTGGGGACTCCCTTAGAGGCTGCTTTGATGCCACTTTCTGGTATGGACCTGCAGTCCTCCTTAGTGAATACTGAGCAGAAGCAGTCATTTAGGACGGCAGCCTTTTGCTCATCCTCCTCTATCACCCTACCCCCTGAACTAGCCGTGCAATGCACCTGTTTTTCCTTTCAGATGTATCTAAAAAACTATTTTTCTCCATTCTTGACCCCCTCCACAATACACAGCTCCGTGTCTGCTTTCTCCCCCCAATGATCCTCTTTGCCTCCCTACTTTTTCTGTAGATAATCCTCCCTTTCTGCCTCCACCCTGCTTTTCCTTTTATTTATAGAAGGCCTTCTAGTTGGCCCTAACTGCTTCCTTGACCCTAACTGAGAATCACAGTGGTCTCTTAAACCTGTGTTTTTTTTAGAAACTGTTCTTATACTTGCCTTGAATGCCTCGAGGATAGCTTCCTTTATCACCCCATCTCTTCTTTATCCCCTTATGTCCTCATCCCCTACTAACTTATCCCAGACCAGTTCCCTCAACCTATTAAAATTCACCCTTTCAAAGTCAAGGTCTTTGGTTCTTGAATGTGGGTTAATTCAAACCTCATGGAGTTGTGGCTGCTGTTCCATAGCAGCTCCCCTTACTCCCACAGCACCCACCATCTCTGAGTTGGTGAGCACCATATTAAGGATTGCATTCTGTCTGGTAGGTTCCTTAACAAGCTGCATGAGTAGACAGTCTTGGAAAGCATCCAGTAAGATCCTCCTCCTGTCATTCTTGTGCACTGGGACCTCCCAGTTGATGTCAGGTAGCTTTCAGGTCATCCTCCACCACTACTTCCCCCTTTGCTGCCTCTCTTTTAAGTTCCTCCTGAAATTCTCTGTCCCTTTCCTCCCCTTGCCTTGGCCTATAGATCACCCCTAAGTGCACGTTACTGCCTGAGGCTGCCGTGAGTTGCACCCATACTGACTCAGCTTCCCCACTGCCACCCCTTATACTTCCATCTTCTGCCACTTCAATGCCCTCCTTGTTAAAAAGGGCACCTCCTCCCCCCACCAGTTCTTCTATCCTGCCTGAGCAGTGAATACCCAGGGGACCATCATCTCTCAGTCATTTTTATCTGTGGCCTACTTTTCCTTCATAGCCATCATGCCCACTTCAGTGTCTGCCATCAGTGCCTGGAGCTCACTGAGTTTGTTGCCTGGGCTCCTGGCATTAAGGCATACCCCCCTCAGTTTGACCTCTGCTCTAACTCTGCTACTGTCCTTTTACTTTTGGCGCTTTCTTCCTTCTTTGTTTGTGTTTATACCTTTTACTTTCCTCCTCATTGGTATTCCTCTCCTTGGTCCTGTAAACCCTACTGCATTCCCCGTACCCTTTTTGCAGTTACTGTCCCCGGGATATGGCGGAGTTCTGTCTAGAATACCCTTCTGCTCACCATCCACCGTGGATACCCCAGACTTGGACTCCCCCACAGTCAGTTTAAACATCTGATGTAGACATCAAACTTCTACTCTAGTGTACTAGCCCCCTCTTTTGTCAGGTAAAGACCATCACCCTTGAAGAGTCTCCAGTCCCAGAAATCCCCCCAATCCCCCAAAAGGTGGTACCCAATGTTCTGACACCACCCCTTAAACCAACTGTTAAACTCCTCAATTTCATTACTCCTTATTCTGTCCTGCCTCTGCTCCCAGCCCCACACAGGGAGGACCTCAGAAAAGGCCAGAGAGGCTGAGTATGCTGCCAATCTGTGCCCCAGTCTCTGGAAGTTCCGCTTCACTGTCTTTACTGATTGACCAGATCATTGGCACCCAGGTGTACCAACACCCCCAACCCCCCACCCCAATCTTCATAATTCTGTCTAAATCCCAGTTGGCTGATGCTCCAGGTAGGCATTGGACCAACCTCCTTCCTCCCAACCCCTCCTCTATCACTCTATCTATCCCCCGATCATTGAGTCCCTGACCACTAGGACATTTCTGTTAGCCTTGCTCCCCTTGGGTGCCAATGAGATGTACTGCTTCTTTCCCTCAATTGACCCAGAGTCCCCCCAGGTGGGGTCAGGAGTCTGAACCTCCTCCAGGGGTGCAAAGTGATTCACCATCTGGATGATATTGGGCTGGACAACCTCCTTATTGCTGCCCTTCCCCACCACCCATTCCCTGCCACCCTCCATCCTTCTGACCCAGTGGGTCTGTGGGGGAGTGGGGGTTTAGGGGGTGAGCTTCAGCTGAGCTGAGTGTGCAGCTGAGATATCTCTATCCTTGCTGCTACCAGCTGAGCATGGAGCTCTGCTGTGGTCCTGAAAAAGGGGCAGTACCCTCTCCTCCAGAGCACATCTCTGGAGAAGAGTGCCCCACAGTCCCCACAACTGAGTGCCTTGCCCCTGAACCACATCCTATCAGGAACTGTTTTGGTGAGAGAGAACCTTAGTTAATATCACTTAGTTTAGATTGTACTCCCCACTCACATGGGGTGAATCTACTAGTAACTAGCTGTTATAGGCTTACTGTATAAGATACAGAAACAGTGTATGATTCAAGTATCACAACTACAACCCTGATGTTGTCATGTAACCAGGCTGTGCCACAGATCTAGATGTAAGAAAATACAATCTTGAGAACTCAGAGAAAAAACAACTCATGAAATTAACTCCTCAACACTAGAAACAAAATATATGGAGTACTTCCTAAACCTCCCTTACTCCCTTAACCTTACATAAATATAATATATTAAAAAATATACATACCTATTTCACTTGTATTATACCTTATTATCCAAATCAACATTTACTTTTTAAGACTTACAGAACACTGCTATTCTAAAATTGTATTCCTGGTATTCTAAAAATTAATGGATTGAGTCAATTTAAGTATTTAAGTCATGGAACGTTGTCCAAAAATGTTCCATCCCAGCTGGGGTCATGAAGAGCACAACATAATAGGAGCTCCCAAGTGTATGGATAAGTGCATATACCTTTTAGATGGAAGTTAAAAAGTTATTTATTAGATGAAAGTGAATGTAAATGCTTTGCCTAACTGTATTTTTTGTAGGTATACTGATTGACTATTAAAATGGGTCTTTGGCCCATGGACTTTCCAGTTTAAATAAACAAACAAACAAACAATCAAACCTCACATGCACAGAATCTCATACTGCCCTTCCGTAATGCCTGTGCTATTTATACACAGTCTGGTATGTCTTCAAGGCCCCCTTTATGTTAAATGCACATTGCAGTTCTTCTTTGTGCAGGTTCAGGAGGGGATTTGAAACTCATCTGAGTATTCTTTCTGGTCTTGAGATATCTTGGGCCCAGTAGCCTGTTTCTTGTATGAATCAAATGATCCAGCATTAATAGTACTTTCTGGGGAAGCAGTAACTGAGTGACTTGAACCTGGAGGCTGTGGTTCAGGTGAGGAACCATTATCTCTCATAGCTTCTGTCCTTCTTGGGGCTTGTGTCCTACCCCTGAGGCATCTGTTGGTGTCACAGACTCCTTATTACTCAGGTTGTTCACCTGTTTAGGGTTCCACCCTTCCACAGGTTGCTCAGTAATGTCTGGACTCTGGACGGGCTTCACAAATACAGTCTGAAGTACCACCTTCGGAGTGTTTAAATAATGCAAGATCCAGGTTTTCAGTAAAACGGAAGCTCTGTGGTATTTTCAAGTTAAAAGCCACAGTACGTGTAGTAGGTGAGGAAACTGACATGTCCTCAGCACTAAAGGGTTGGTTTCGTGTTGCAGACTGTTCATCTAGAACAGCCAAAGAGACTTCAGGCAAGGATTGTGAGTTATACTATCAGTTCATGGACTCCCAGCCCCACTTTGTCTAATGTGTGGGATTCCCACCTCAGACTGTTGCTTTTCATTGCTGAACAGGTCCTCTTTCATTCCTTGTACAGCTGTGCCTAAAAGTCCCCATCTTTCTGTGTCAGGAGACACAGCTGGTTGCCACTCTGGACTGCCTGGTTTTCATTCCCACCCATTTTAAGTAGGGCATCATCCACAGATAGTTCAGATATCTTTGTTTCTCCAGACCAGTTTGATGAGCTGCCATGTTTATGAACACACCGCTAAGCCGCATGGCTCTGTTGACTTGTCTCAGAAAGTTGGTTGCCAGATTTCACAGAAACGCCATTACTGCCACATCTCTGATGCAGCCACATCACTACTCAGGCTGACAGCTCCACTGTCAATGTCAATACCCATGCTGCTCTTGACCCACCTGACCAAATCGTTTTGTAACTGTAACTTCAATTTTAGAAGCAGGTAATGATCCTTGGCTTTGGCTATCATAGCCAGCCAGTGAGCTTTTTCTTTCAACAGATCAGCATTTAATTGTAGTTGCTCAGGATCTGTTTCAATAGATATGCTGACCATGTGAGTCCATAGCTTAATGGTTAGAGCACTGCAACGGTATTATCAGGGGTCTGGGTTCAATTCCTGGTGGGCCACACATTTCCTTTCTCATTTCCATCCTTGATTTAAAATATGCCTGGCAGGGGCTTACAGTAGCTGCACTGAGAAGTGGTCTGTTTGTATTTCTGATATGTTCCTAAGTTGCAGGATTGCACAACACTTGAGAAAAGAATCTGCATGGATTTAAGGAAAGCCTAAGGCCTGCTGACCATGTGAGTCCATAGCTTAATGGTTAGAGCACTGAAACGGTATTACCAGGGGTCTGGGTTCAATTCCCAGTGGGCTACACTTTTCCTTTCTCATTTCCATCATTGGTCTGTTTGTGTTTCTGATATATTGTAGGACATCCCTAGGTGAGAGAATTCAAAAATAAAACATGCGAATTTTAGCATCTACATTTTTATTTGAAATTTTTGTTGCTGACTAATAGAATTATTAACCATATGTCCATTATTGGATTGTGTCTGATGCCTATACTCCTCTAATCTTGTAAAATGAGAGTTAAACATATTAGCTACACTAACTGGATCATAGAGTTCCATCCATGTCTATTGAAAAAGAATTGGAGTCTTTCCTTTTACTCATCAATGAATTAAGAGTGTTCAATGTTGATTTAGAATTGCCTTGTTCATTTATTAAGTTTTGTTTGAAAACATTGGATTTAGCAGTCCTAACTGCTGATTGACATTTATTCCGCAATATTTTATAATTCAAAAGATGTTCAGCATTTTAAATTTTTTTATATTTGGTCCAGGCCTTATTTTGTAGTCTAAGGGCCAGATACTCAAAACTTTGCGCCGGCCAAAAACCGTTTGCACAAGTTTAGCACGGGATTAGTGTGGGTCTGCTATATTCAAAAGGCCAAATAGCGTGGGCAAACTGCATTAGCGCCGGGCAAAATTATAATGTATGCAAGGGGCTAACTGACATGAATACAGGTGCAATGCTATATTCTGTGACTAGCGCCACGCAAAGTGGTTTTGCATGACTTAGTGTGACACTTAGCACGGTGCACATTACCGCCCATGAAAGGCTTGTCTTAACCCTAGGCAATCAGCTTTGTGAAAGACTTTGGCTTTGCGCTGTGTTTGCGTGGCTTTTGCGCGGCTTTGCATGACCCTAACAAATAAATATGACACATAGACAGAGCCATACACAGAGGAAACATGCTGCTAACTGATGGTATCACAATGATGCCAGCCATGCCAGGCAGTAAGTGGTGACCCTGTCGCCAGTGGACAGCATGGCAGTGTGGCCATACAGCACACACCTGCGGACCACTCTTCTGCGGACACCAACAGATGCCAGCACACACATGCAGCACTGTGGGCATGGAGGATGTTGAGGAGAGAGTGTATGGGTGGCCAGCCTGTGCCACAGACCAGGTGTGGCCACAAGGCTGGGACACATCATGCAGTGCACATGGGCCAGTATTGGGAACCCCAACACCTGTGTGCCTTTCTGATAATATATGCCTCCGCTGGCCACATACTGCACAGCTGTACAACTGCCACAGAACACAAAGCCGGACATGTATATGTCACTGTGAGCATCCCATGCCAGAGGTGCAGCATCTGTGGGTCACACAACAGCGTAACAGTAATGTTCACTGTCAGTAAACACCTGCAAGGTGGGCCTCTCACTGTGTATAGTGCAGTCATCATCACTGCCCTACACACCATAGGCATGGCTGTGTCCACACACTACTGGCCCCCCTTGCTACTGTAGTGTCTGCTGTGCACTGTAGCATGACCTACACTGTGACAGTTGCATACAGCACCACCGCCATCATCTGTGCCTATGCCATGTTGTCCCAGTACAGCTGCAGGCAGCAGTGCATGTGGAAGTACAGTGTTCAAAACTGTTTAATATTCCCCAAAACTGTTTGCGCAGTGCTAACATGTTTGCGCGGGGTTTAGCGCAGGGCTAAACCGTTAGCCCGGTGCAAACTAAATGCAAATCGGGGCATAATGAGATGCTAATTTGGATGTTTGCCCAGAGGTTACCTAAGTAGGCTCATTTGCATGTCACTTTTGAATATGGCAAAGTTTAGCACCGGGCAAACGTGTTTGCACCAGGCTAACAGTTTAGCCCTGCGCTAAACCCGCACAAACAGTTCTGGGAATATTTTACAGTTTTTCACACTGTACTTTCACATACGCTGCTGCCTGCAGCTGTACTGGGTCCACACATTTGCTGGCACACACATTAGCCACATAGGTCACCTCTACCTACCTTCAGATCGCTGTGCACTGTGTTGCTGTTGTGGTTTGCACTTCCTGGTTGCCATATTCAGAACTGTCTTATTCCAGGGCTAAGTTTGCCCCACACTCCCAGCCAAGTTTGCCCAGCCTCATTCCCATGCTATACTCAGAAGCTGTTTGCCCTGGGCTATTCCTTTTGAATATGGCTTGCTTTGTACTCTGGGCTAAGTTTGCCCACCGGGCAATGCTAATTTAGCCCAGGGGCAAAGTTTTGAATATCTGGCCCAAGGTAACTTAAGTAAATTAGGTTCAAGCATTCTAGTGTGTATTACACTGTTTGTGTGTGAACACACAGAGCACAAGAGTGTCTGGACACTAGCAGTAAATTATTAATGTGTACACAATACAAACAACACTGTGCATCAAATACCTCAATACTTCAGGAGCAAATCAAGACAGGGTGTGAAAACTATGTAACTAACTAACTAGCTACATAGAAACATAGAAATGAATGGCAGAAAAGGACTGCTTGGCCCACCCAGTGTGCCCAGATTTTCCCTGCCTGTTCTGTCTTGGCAGACCCTACCTGGTCTCCATTGGCACTCCCTCCTCCCTGCCTATTTACCAATATTCCCTTATGCCTATCCCATGCATGTTTGAAGCCCACCACCATTTTTCACTCCCACTACCTCTGCTGGAAGACTATTCTGGGCATCCACCACTTTTTCAGTGAAGTAGTACTTTCTCAAATCCATCTTAAACTTTCACCATTCCAGCTTCATTGCATGCCTTCTTGTTTTGGTGCACTTCCTTATTTGCAATACACTCCCCTCCTGTACCCTGTTCACCCCCATAAGGTACTTGTAGGTCTTTACCATACCCCCCCCAGGGTGTACACATTAGATCCTTAAGTCTCTCAGTCTCTCCTCATAGGTTTTGTGATGTAACCCTGCACCATTTTAGTTGCCTTACTAACTCCTAACTTACTTACTAAAAGATGCATGCCATTTACTAAATCAGCAGACAGCAGAGATTCTTGTATATGTGGCTTTGTTACATTGTATCTTCTTGTTTACTGTAGTGTACATCTTCGTCATCCTGAATGAACTTGTGGTAATCTGTTGTACAATCACTATGGAATATAGTGGCCAGATGTGTCACTCTCACTTAGGGAATACATTTCCAGAGTTCTCTCACATATACACTGAACAAAGGTTTTGCTAATAATCTGCAGACCCTTGCATGATCACGCCATTTCCTGTATTACTTATTAATTTGAACTACACTTAAATTGATCACCTACAGCTGCAGTACTGATGTTTCAGCACTTTTGGTTTAGACTCCTTCACTTCAGAATTTAGTCATCGAGTCAATTTGGCTTTCCAACTTACCTCATTAGGTATTTGAGTCAGTGAGTCAGCTTTCAAATATTTTTATTCAAAATGGGCTTTTTGCATGCACCAAAGCTGAATGTTTTAAGTGTTTTAAAATATTATGTCTTCTACTTTCACTGAATGCCAGGTAAGGATCTTACAAAGGATGCAACATAGTCTGCCTGATGGGATTGCTTTCAACTCATGTGCTGCACTCCTGCAGGAACTCAGCTCCATGGATATCCCAATCAGATTTGCAAAAGGTTCCTTCTCATGTTTCTTCTCAGAATCCTCCTGCCCTGATTGTGACTTAATGTGACCCTTAAACTACACACATGTGAATGCATGACACAAATGTGACATGTTTTTTACAAGTATGCAACTAGTACTATATGTAAATATGTGCTACATGTATATTACACACCTGTTGTGACATGTCCACAGGCTTTATTTATTTATTTGAAAAGTTTCACTAGGAAAGGCACACTGAGCTGCAATAGCTTATCTCCCGGTGTGTCCTGGGGGGAAGAGAAAGCAGGAATTGCAACAATAAGTACAGAACTGGTCATAATTAACAAAGGAAGTGGAAGAACAATAATGGAATACACTGAATTCACATTGAGACAGTACAAACAGTATTGATATAAATATCGCATCACTAAAGTGCAGGTCAGGTACTAAACAATAGACATCCACATATGATAATCACAATCTTACAACATATGCACAACCTTAATATATTCATTATAAGAGCTAGGGTGAAAGCTTGAGTATAATCATAGAGAGACTAGGAAAGGTGGAATAGAGATGGAGGCTAGTGGGCCAGCTCTCCCTTTTGGGATGCATGAACACCGCAAAGAGGATGGCCAGCGGGTCATATGGAAAGCAGGGGATGCGGGATCAAATAAGGGAAGAGGGGTGGATGAGGAGAATTGGAAAGGGTAGGGATAAAATTAGAGTCATAGGGAGGGGAAGGAGATAGGGGAGTAGAACAGGTCCAGTACAGGAGGGAGAGAGTAACAGAAGAGTTAGCGTGCCGCATAAGAAGGTGGGGGGGATGCTGCAATTGCAGGAGGGGGAAGTGTGAAAACAAAGGAGGTGGGATAGGGAACTGGGTGACAGGGCAGAATGAATATCTAAAGGAAGGAATTCCAGATATGAGGGAAGCGATAGGAGAAGGTGGATCTCCCAGCAGTGGAAGAGTGGGAGGGGAGGCAAACATCCTAAGGGTAGAGTTGTGGAAAGTGTGGTGGGGAGTAGAAGGGAGAGAGGAAAGAAAGGAGGTAGGGTGGGAGGGAGCCAAGCCAGAATTTGCTAATCAGAGAAGCACTGCAAGCAAGGCATTTAGCGCTAAGAGAGGGGAAGGAGAGAGAGGAGTAAAGGTCACAATGGTGGGTATGGGGTAGACAGTCAAGTGCAAAGCAGCAGAAGGAATTAAAGAGAGTATCTAGCCTGGTAAGGGTGGAGGTATGGACAGAACTGTATACAATGTCTCCAAAATCAAAAATAGGGAGGATTATCTTTTGGACGATCTCCTGATGGGCAGGAAGGGGAAGGCAGTTGTGGTGTTGATACAGAGCACTGAGTTTGGGAAGGAGCTTTGCATGGATAGCGTCCACATACACAGCAAAGTTGAGGTTCTTGTCAAGCCATAAGCTGAGGTATTTAAAGGAGGAGACATCTTCAAGAGTGGAACCATCAATGGTGTGGAAGGAGGGGGTAGAAGTAAGCCTGGCAAGCTTTTTCCTAGTGCCAAAGGCCATAGAGACTGTCTTTTTGGTATTCAGTGAGAGTTGGTTGTTGCGAAACCAGTGCTGGACATTGTTGAAATCCAGTTGAAACTTGGTCTTGACATCTGAGGGGGAAATACCAGAGACAAACAAGACTGTCATTTGCTTACATGTGGATATGCGCAGATAAACAAGTGTTTGGAAGGTTGTTAAGAAAAATTGAAAAAAATTATTGGGCCAAGTACGGAACCTTGAGGGACACCAGTGTTTATGGAGAGTGGATGGGAGATGAGGTTACCAACCCTGATTGACTGGCACCCAGCCATGAGGCAGGAATGGAACCAACAGGTGGCAGAATCAGATAGACCATCTGCCAAAAGTTTGCAGAGGAGAAGGGAATGGGCAACAGTATCAAAAGTCTTGTGAAGGCCAACAAAGATGGCAGAGGTGATGTATCCCTGATCCATGCCAGAGAGAATAGAGTCAGTGAGCCAGAGAAGGGAGGTTGTAGTGTAACAGGCTTTCTTGAAACCAGACTAGAAGGAGGTGAAAAAGGAGGAGGAGTCAAGGAAAGAGGAGAGCTGTGCAGGGCCAGGTGCTCCTGTAATTTAGCACGGATAGGGAGTACAGATATTGGGCGGTAGTTGCCACTGTTAGAAGAGTTGCCATTCTTATGAAGAGGGATGACCGTAGCATGCTTCCAGGCTTAATGTACTGAGGCTAGAGAGTAGGATAGGTTCAGGAGATTGGAGAGTGGGAGGGCAATAGCATGGGCAGATAGATGCAGTAGTTTGGGGTCAAGACCATCTGGGCTTTTACCTTTGTGAGGGTTAAGGTCTAAGAGAGCTTGAAGGTTGTCAGCAGGGTGACAGGTTGAAAGGAGTAATAGGAGGAGGAGGAGGAGGAAGGTCCAGACAGAGCTGGGGGGGGAGGAGGAGAAGGGAGAGAGGCAAGAAGGTTGGCAGCACAGGTGGTGAAGAAGTTGCTGAATTCCTCTGCAACAGCTCGGGGATCAGATTTACTGAGGTTTCCCACTTTGAAGACTGGAGGGGTAAATGGACAGGGGGGTGAGAACAGGGTGTGTACAACCTTCCAGAATTTTGAGGGGCTGTTAAGATTTTCTTGGAAGGTAGCGCTGAAGTATTCTGCTTCTGCAAGCCAGATGGCCCGGGGCAGGAGTTCTGGATGGAACGATATGTAATTAAGTCCTTGGGGGCACCAGATGCTTTGTAGGCTGACCATGCTAAATCACGGGCATGCTGGCATGCCAGGAGCTCAGCTGATATCCAAGGGAGGTGGGAGTCATGGACTATAGTCTTTCTAAGAGGAGCATGCCTGTCCCAGGCATTTAGTAACTGAGCATTAAAGTAGGATAGGGTGGAATCAATAGAGGGGGCATTGGTCAAGGGGGCCCAATCAGTTCTCATGAGTTCATTGTGCAAGGAGGATAAATCAAGAGATTTGAAGGAGCAGAGGTAGAGTAGGTTGGGGGGGCAGCTGGCCTGTGAATTTTTCTCATACAGTAAGCCAAACTGTGGTCACTGAGAGCATCAGGGAGGATACCTGAAGAGATCACACAGTGGGGATGGGAAGTCAGAACCCAGTCTATCCGGGTATGGTTACCTGATTTGAGGTTTAAATGCATAGGTTCAGTGATAAGCTGATAGAGATTTTAGGCGCAGATGGAGTTACAGAGTTTAGAGTGATTATTGGACAGCCAGTTGATGTTAAAATCACCAAGAATGAAGAGTTCCCCAGAAGAGGAGTGGGTGATAAGAGAGGAGATGTACTGGGTCATAATGTCGCATGCTTAATAGCATGCAGCATTATGGCGAACCTGGACCTGTGCGCTCCCTGAGCTGGACCCCCCCAGTGTTGAGAATCTTAAGTGGGGGGGTCCGGGGGGCACAGCCCCCCATAATGGGGAATGTGGAGGTGGAGCCCCCCAGAGAATAATAACATAATGACCCCATGCTGAGAGGAGACAAGGTCAGTGATAGTAGCAGGGGAAGAAGGGGCAAGGCTGGGGCAGCAGTAGACTCCTCCTACAAATACAGGGATGGAGCACGGGGGAGACAACTTTAGTAACATAGGTTCATAGACAGAGTGGGAAGAGATAGAGAGACAAATAAATTATTGAAGGGAGGAAGTAATGTAAATAGCCACTCCCCCACCCCTAGTAGGACAATCTTGCCAGATAAAGGAGTAATTGCAAGGTTTCAGATCCTGACTCAACAGTTTGTCATTTTTAACGTTGGTTGCATGCATGTGCAAACCAACGTATTGTTGCAATATGGGATTTTTTTGGGGGGGGTGTCACTGCCAAGCCCATTGCAGTACACAAAACCAGGGGCTTGTAATGGGCCCGGCAGTCAGCACCAATGACCACTGGGTGTGGTCCCGACGTAACTCTCTGCTAGGTGGGCTAAATGGTCATGCATTTCAAAGGGCTGAAGCAGCTCCAATCAGAGAGGGCTTTGGTCCTTTGATCTGCATGAAGCCCACGTCAGTAAACAGCTGATCAGCTTGTGGAGTGAAAGAGGAAGTCTTGCAAGAGCGGCTTCAAAAAAAAAAAATCTCCTCCCCAGACCAACAAAAACAGGCCCCCCCCATCTCTCTCACTTGATCTAAGGTTGCCAACAGTAGGGTGCCCAATCCTCCAGTAGGCAGTAGCTCCTCGACTGTGTGGGACACTGGGTAGTCCACTCCCAGTGTCCCCAGTTGTGTATAAAATCCCCATTTATTGCTGTGGAACACTGGGGAGCCCACTCCCAGTGTTCCCAGTATGTCCCCCCCACAGGTATAATGACGTGGAACCTTTGTAAAAGAGCCTCGGCTCAAAGGTATTTGTAATCCTAGAACAAATAAATAAATAAATAAAAATAAATAAACAGCAGTGTTGCCATTTTCCCCTCTTATGTTTGCCAACAGCGTGGTGCCCAATCCCCACATCGACAGTAGCCCCCTTCCCCTGACATTGTGGGACACTGGGTAGCCCACTCCCAGTGTCCCTAAATGTATAACGAACCTGCAAAAAATAAAATAGTCCCCCAATGTCTTTTTTTTTTAAAACCTGGAAAAGAAAACAGTCCCTCGTCGTCTCCCCATGTGCCTGCCTCACCCATCCTGACCCTCCCTCTGTGCAACCACCTCGCCTTACCCCCCTCCCCCATACTTATCTCTGGAGGTTGGCGGCTGCGATCTTCTCTGTACAGGGATACGTCTGCAGTCTTCAAAGATGAACCGCAAACTGAAGGAATCAAGATAAACGGTATAATGGTTGTCAATGGGCCTTTCAGCTTATTTTGATATCTCAGCCATTTTAAGGAATTTTGACCCCAAATTTCAACATGGGCTTCTTGAGACCCCCACCTCATGAATACTGACACTGTCATTTCATTAATAGGTCCCAAAAGGTGATTTCATGGTCTCTGCATGGAATCACCTTTTGGGACCGAGTAACGAAATGACAGTGCCACTGTTCATGGGGTGGGGTCCCAAGAATCTCATGTTGAAAATGTAGTGCAAAAAGTTCCAAAAATGACTGCATTACAAGTGTGCATTGAGCAGTTTAAATGCACACTCGTAACTTGGCCATTTTTAATATTTTCACTCTGGATTTTCAACATTGCTATTTTTTCACACCTCCTAATGAACAGTACAGTCGTCATTTTTCACATCCTGCCTTAAATGTGTTTTCACATCTGTGGCGCAGAATGGCGCAGTCGCTGTGTGAATCAACCTTCTGGATAGATTAACAAAATCATAGTGCCAGTGTGTTCATAAGGGGAGGTCTAAAAAACTCCAAGTTGAAAATTTGGTGAAATAGTTCCAAAAAATGACCACGTTACAAGCGTGCGTTGTGCAGGTTCTTCACACACGTGTAACTTCGACAATTTTTAATATTTTTACTCCAGATTTTCAACACTGCCATTTTTCACACCTCCTCATGAACAGTATACAGCTGTCATTTTTCACATCCTGACCGAAACATGTTTTTGCACCTGTAGTGCAGAATACCACAACTGCTTTGCGAAATCAACTTTTGGGAAAAATTAACAAAATGAAAGTGCCAGTGCTCATGTTGTGTGATTCCCAAAAGGCCATGTTGAAAATTTGCTGAAAAAATTCCTGAAAATGCCAAAGTTATGTGCGTCTGACGAATTTATTCTACTCATGCATATGATTTTGTGGAATTCAGACCCTGCGCTCCCACAGTAAAATAAGGATACTATTATACTGTCTCAAAAAGAAGGGAAATTCATTGCAAAATACTTCATTAATGCATCAGTTGGGTTTTGTTAATCGTCAAAGCTGGTAAATTCGATGTGGGTTTCACCTTACCCCCACCTACTCGCCAGTGGGTGGGGTGTGCATAGAGTTATCAGGTCTAACTCTCACCCCATTCTCCTGTACTGTACCATGTCAGGTGTTTACATGTGGAATGGGGTGAGAGTTGGGCCTGATGAACCCATGGCACACCCTGACGCCTGTAGGTGTGTGGAGGGTGAGGGTTGGGGTGGTAGGGGTGGGAACCCTAACATTGAATTTTCCAGCTTTTGACAATCTAATAAAAACCCTAACAGACGTATTAATGTACTTTTTTGCAATGTGATCTGCTGGCTGTACTATAGCAACAAGCAGTGCAGATTAGTTTATTTGAAGCCGGCGCTTGGCAATGTAGCAGGGAGGGTTGTGCTGTACTGGACTGGTGGGTGGCGGAGCAATTGCCTTCTCCTAATAAGGAGAATTGGGTGCTGGGTGCAGGGTGTGGGTGAGAGGGGGTGATGAACAGACAGAGTGGTCAGGTCACTGCTTGTTGTTGCGAGGGGAATACTCTGTATTCTTGTCGCTGCTGCCGCTCACTTAAATTTGGGGGATTATTCTGTATTCTTGTCATTGCTGCCTCTCACTTAAATTTGGGGGATTACTCTGTATTCTTATCATTGCTGTCTCTCACTTAAATTTGGGGGAAGTACTCTGCATTCTTGGTGCTGCTGCCTCTCACTTAAGTTATAAGATGGGAGCTGGCTGTGGAGGAAGGTGAGTTCTGCCAGTCCCCATTAAAAGTTTTTTTTCATCAGAAAAACAAAATTGCTGGTGCTGGGTGCATAGGAGGGTACGATTTTAATAGGTGTTCCTGAAATAAGTGGTTGCCTTGAAAGTACATAAGGCTATGGGACCAGATCAGGTACACTGCATGGTATAAAGGGAGCTCAGGGAATGCCAGCGTTTAATAAACAACAACATTCGGCATTGACAAATGCTTGTTTAGCTCTTGCCTTGGAGATGACACTGGGAAGGGCCAAAATGAGAACAGGTTAGACGGTGTTTAAGAAGAGTTCCTTTTGAATGTTTCACAGTAAATGTACATGCCTGCAAACTTCCTAGTGTCAATTACAGAGCGAAGAGCTAATGGAAGTGTCAGAAATGTTGATTTAATGAAAAACAGAGTATATAACTATATCTGATAATGTACCAATGTGCCATAAACAGAGGTGAAAAAAGTAAGAAACTAATAAAATGTGGCAAACAGTAGTTCACGTTTAATGACTCTACTTTTCTTGATGGTGAGCATGTCTGCAGTCATGTTAATTCATGGAAAACTGGATTCAAGAAGATTGCAATGCTATTGACTGGATGAATATAGATATTATTCAGATACGCTACTGTCCATAAATTTTCAGGGCCACACAGGCTCCTTTGTCAGGTGTTTTAGCAGTTTAAATCCTTTTAATCTGTAAAGAGAAATTATTGTTCAACACAAAATATAATGACAGTGACCCAGAACTACCACAAATGAACTGATCACTTTTGGAACCTCATTGTGCACAACGCATATTTAATCCCTGCCTATGAAGTGTCTATCGGGGCCGGGGGGGCAAGAAGACAATAAATGCTTATATTCATTTTATGTTAGTGCCACTGATGCCCACCCCAGTCAACTTACTTACTGGCTGACATACAAATAATTTAGAAACCAAAACAAGGTAAATGCATCAAAATGCCTTGTCTAATTTATGGTATCCTTACTGTATGCTCAGATTGAGTGTTCTAAATGGAACTAGCATTGGGGTTCTGTTCTGACATTTGCCTGGTTGTATAACTACAGTACACTGAAGGCTCCCACATAGGAGGAAACACAGGTCTGTACTTAATCATTCTCAGCCTATACTGAATCAGAAATAAAAGACGATGTCTGTTTTGATGAAGCCTTGCCAGCCTCACTTGCACAAGGATTTCCGTACCCATGATGCCTTGCTCTGGGAATGAGTCTTAAGAGTATGTGTATGGTTTGGAGCTGCCCAAAGACAAACAATGTGGATATTTCTTATCTCATAGAAACCTACTGCAGATCCCATACACTGCTTTCCCTGCAAACTGACTCTCCCGTATGTTCAATCCAAGTGTTCTAAATGGATCTGACACTGGGATTCTGACAGTGTGTCTGGTTGAGATAATGGCAAAAGTACACTGAAAAGTAACAGAAAGGATGACTCACATGTCTGCAATTTGTCATTCTCAGCCTATACTGGATCAGATATACAAGTCTGTTTAAAAAGAGATATGTGTTCTGGTAAACCCTTGTCAGTCTGACTCACACAAGAATTTGTATACCCTTGATGCCTTGCTCTGGGAATGAGGCTTGAAAGTATCTGTATGGTTTGTAGAGATGCACAAAAAATCAGAAAACAATTATATTTCTTCTGTCCAAGAATCCCAGTATGGATGCAATATACTGATTTCCCTGCAAACTGCCTCTCCAATATTCTCACTATGAGTGGTGTAAATAAATATAGTTATGGCGCCCTGGCTTACTTCAGCTGGTTTGTAATTTGGGGATCTTATGCTGCTTAAAACTTTATGTAATTTATGAAATATGTATCCTGTTTGCCATTACAAGTTCAAACGTGTGAAATTTGATAAACAGCATTCATATCCATTGCTGAATATATGAGGTCTATGGGATCTCTAGTATATTTCAAGTATTAATTGGTTCCTTACACTTTTTGTCACTTTAAACAATTATTATTGTCTATGGTTAAAAATGTATGTTTCACATTAAGTGTGACATTTATAAAGAGTGGGTTTTATTGTGGTAGTCACTTCCTGATGATGCCTTGAGCGAAACCAGTTGGAGTTCTGTGGTTCCCACTGGTGCATCCTGGTAACACTATCATCAGCCAAATTATAGTTTCATTCATTTTGTGAATGAAACTATAATTTGGCTGATGACATCGCTGTGTCAACTTGTGTTTTTCTGACAGTGGGTGGTGCTTTGGTTGCTGATAGCATTGGACTGGTTTCACTGTTAGCACACCCGGCCATGGGGTGGCCTTGCTTGTAGCTGTGTTCTGATTTAGTCTGCCCATGGTAACTGACAGATGGTTCCATATCATAATGGCAATCACAAAACAGCGATCGCCATTACAGCGAGTGTGCATTGCTGAAAAGCACAACGGTGATGTACACTTGTCAGCGACACCACATCCATCAACTGGAAGTAGCATTTATGCAGGGGAGCTGTGCCCCTTGCAACCCCCTGATTTTAAATTACTAACTCTGGGGGGGGGGTGCATGTCGGGGAGGGGGAGAAAGTCTAAAAAATTTTTTTTTCGACTGCCGCAAAAAAATGTATCCTGGACCCAGCCCCAAACCTAGTGCCTGCTGCACCAATGCTAGCCACCCTCACCACCACACCACATGGCTAGCTTGGCAGCAGCATGCCACATTACCCCACACAAACCCTCTTGCCTATCCCTCCCCTTTTGGTCGCCATCATAACCCTCCCTCACTCATCCGTACCCTCACTGTCCCATTCCATGGCTACATAGCTCACATGTGCAGCGCTGCAAATGAATCGCTCTTTTAAGAGTCATTCATTTGTAGTCACTATTATGACTGGATACCCTACCAGACACACTGAGCCTTCTAGCCAAATTTCTGTGTGCTCAGACCTTAGCTACCATTCTTTTTAGGCTGTGGGCCAACAGGAACTGGGATGTCCGCTATTCTAAAGGACGCTCATTTTGGGGGTACTTGTGGGACCCTTGCAACCACCATATTCAGTAGTGCGGGCACACATAATCCATTTGGGACTGATACACTCATGCCCGAATTAGATGTAACCCTACAGACAACCAGTTCAGTGCTGGACAATGCAGACATTGCAGTAGTATTTCAACAGCTAGAATTAGCTGCCCTGAAAGACGGACAAAATATTTGGCATCAAAGCACCCTTGAAGAATATGTCCATGTCAGTCAGGTCCCATGTGGGCTACGAGTAATTAACTGGCCTGGTTATGTTCAAGAATGCACGACCTTCATGACTGACTGGAATCAGCAAATGCAAACAGCATCCATGTTTATTGTTAATTATCTCATCAGAAACTATGCCTCAGGAAAGGGGGAACTTGAAGCTGAACTAAAGATCAAAGAAGATGCTGTCACTGAATTTAAAGACCATCTTGATTTTGCTAACTTTGAAAAAGAATTAAAACAAACAACAGAAGAGCAAGAGCAAGACCGACATATTAAAGCATGTAAATTGACAAAATTTGAACGGGATAGCCAGGACTATTAAAAAGATCAAGTTTACACTTAGACAAAACAAATTGGCAACTACTACAATAAAAACAAAAGGAGAAAACAGCAGGCAGCTGGTAGGAATGCTCCACAATCATGTACACCTACCACCCCACAGTCAGTCTTGTAAGTGAGCAATATGTCTGCTGATCGTTTCACTTCTAATAGTGAACCAGCTACCAACTCCTCAGAAGACCCTTTGGAATCTGGGGAACAGGAGGTGGAGGGGGAACATTTGTTAACATCCACTCTGAGATGCAGTCTAAGAGTTGTCAAGTTTCGGGAATTGGAGGGAGAGTGAGAAGAACAAGACATGGAGGAAAGAAACATAAGACAAAGAGGCAATCAAAAAATCAGACCTCAGAGCAAGGACATACACAGAAACAACAATTGGAGCCAAGCCCACAGAGGGAGACATATAAACATACAAACATTTGAAAAAGCCAGCAGAAGAAGTCCACTTGGTCTATCTAGTCTGCTCATATTGCAGGGTCCACAGCTTGAGCTACTGTCCCTGTCTCCTCTCCCCACTCCTCCCATCCTCCCTACCCATGATCCTTACCTTCCCCATGCCTTTCCCAGCCTCTACTGAAGCTGCCCACTATCTTCAATAAGACTACCTCTTCTAGCAGAGCATTCCAAGTGTCCACCACCCTCTCTGTGAAGAAATGTTTCCTGAACTCCCTCCAAAACTTCCCCCCTTCAGCTTAAGACTGTGCCCTCTCATGTTATGGTTGCCACTCAGCTTAGAGGATCAACAAATCTTACAGGTAAAAGAAGAATTGAATGTTATAAATTTGTCATCCTTTGAACTTACCAGAGCACAGGTATAGATACTTACCAAAGGGCTCAGCTTTGTACCAATGTGATCTATAAAAAATGTTGATGTCTTTATAGATATAAAAAAGTGCTCAAGAAAATGTTGTTAAAAATAAACATGATCAAATTATGAATCAAACAACTAACAATATGGTTTTGAACCCTCTGACTGAAACTGTTACTAAGCCTATAACGCAATTAAAGAAATTATCAACTTTTATCCTGTTCTACTCACGAACAGTCCTGGCTTTTGAAAAAGCCATGCTTTTAGAATTAGAAAAGCATTCTGCTGACATCATGAAGCTGGATTATGTTAACATCTCTGCAGAATGAGCAGCAATTGAGGAACTACGAGGCAACTCCCACCTTGTTGTCACATCTGCAGACAAGGGGTGGCATCTGTGGTATTAATGAACACACAGGACAAAAAACAAAAGGTGTTTAGGCAACTTACAAATACTGATTTTTATGTAGGTTAAAAATCTGACCAGCAAATGTATTTAAACAAGAAATCAATGGTTTCTTAATGAATGCTTTTGAGATTGGCTTAATTTCCAAGGACACACTTGAATTCCTGACAGTTTCCCATCATGTGAGACAGACCCTCTTTCCTCCCAAAGGTCCATAAAACTCTGGTTAGTCCCCCAGAATGTCCTATTATGTCAGGCAATGGCTCCTTGATTGAGCCTTTGTCTAGATTTATAGATCAGCATATCAATCATCTTGTTCCTGAGCTACCTTTGTAAATAAGGGATGTGACACACATTTTGAGCATCCAGGGGATCTCCAGATGGAACCTGATTGGCTACTGGAATGATGGCCGTGGAGGCTCTGTACACAAATATTCCGCACGAGGATGGACTGGCAGCAATGTGTTTCTGGTTAGAAAATGCCACCATGTATGAACCTGCTTTTGTGGATTTTTGTTGTTCTCTCCAGTTTTGTATTAACTAAAAATGCCTTCCTTTTTCAGGGCCAATGCTTCTTACAGATTAAGCGAACCGTGATGGGGGCAACTTTTCCCCCACATATGCTAATCTGTATCTAGGCCTGTGGGAAAGAGAGGTTATTTATGAGAGGGAGAGGAACCCATTTAATGATTTGTTTGGACCTTCTGGCACCAGTAAATTGATGGTGTGTTGATGGTGTGGTGGTGGGTGGGGTATGAACTCCAGGCATTCACAGAGTTTCTGGAGAATCCTAATTTGAAATTTACTGCTCATTACAGTTATGATCAGATACATTTTCTGGATTTGGACATCTCCAGAGTGACGGACAGTTCTATAGTGAGTTACATTTACAGAAAACCAACAAATAGGGATAGTTAACAGCACTCTAGCAGCTGCTACCCCTGCCACAGCATCCACACCATCCTGAAATTGCAATTCATGTGATAGAGGAGAAACTGTCCAAGTTGTCAACTTACATTAAAAGAAGAGAGGAGTTGCAAGAACCCTTTTTACTATGGGAATATGGTCACTCATTGATTAGTGAGGCCAGGGAATCAGTGAAGAATATAATGAGAGGATATACTCACTTACAGACAGAGAGACAATAATCATCCAACAGATAATAAAATATAATAACAATAAAACTTTATTTTTATGGCACCTTTCCAAAACCAAGGTGCCTCACTATTTTAAAAACATATCACATATAACATCAACTAAATTTAAGTAAAACAGTAAGCATTTAAATTGAAAACAAATAAATCAGTCACAAAACGCTTGGTGCCACAGATGAGTTTTTAAAGCTCTTTTAAATCCCTCCACAGTTGCACACTCACATAACTGGTGGGACAGAGAATTCCAAAAGGATGGGGCTGCATGCATAAATGCCTGGGCCCCAGACGATTTTAAATATACTCTTGGAATCTCTAGCAACCCCTCACCAGCTGAGCAAAGCCCAGGGCAGTAGGGAACCAGAAGCTCTTTCAGGTATTCAGGGCCCTGTCCAGGTAGGGCTTTATAAGTCAGAAGACTAACTTTGAAGGTGATTCACCATTGTACCCGACAGCCAGTGCAGTCCGCACAGCACCGGAGAAATATGGCAGGACCGAGAGGTTCCTGTCAAAAGCCGTGCTGCCGCATTCTGCACTAGCTGCAAATGGTGGATTTCCACCGCAGAAATCCCTAGGTAGAGGGAGTTGCAATAATCCAAGCACGAGGACACAAAGGCGTGAACCAACATAGGAAGGTCACTGGATGGAACAAGGTGCTTAATCCTGGAGATATTCCTCAGGTAGTAAAAAGAGGTCTTGATGACAGCTGACATCTGCGTATGAAGCATCAGCCCTTCATCAAAAATGACCCCCAGGTTTCGCACTCGTTCAGAGGCTGAGAACGATAGACCCCCCAAGGAAAAACCCCGAGGGTGAACCTACCCCCAACCCCCTATCCGGTGTGCTGTGTCCACAACCAGCACTTCAGTCTTTCCCGAGTTCAACTTCAATCAATTTGAATCCATCCACTCCTGGATTTCTGCGAGGCAGTTATTAAAGACTGAGAGAGCTCCATCCTTGTCAGGTGCATAAGAAAGGTAGAGCTGGGTATCATCAGCACAGCAATGAAACTTCAGCCCATACCTCCTTACAATGCCTCCAAGGGGCAGCATATACACTGCGAACAACATGGGGGACAACACCGATCCTGAGGAACCCCACATGACAGAGGGATTGGGTCTGAGGAATAAAGCCCAGACACTACACTTTGAGTTCTTCTGGTGAGGTAAGATGTAAACAACCTGAGGACCATACCTGACAGGCCACAGATGAACCTCAGATGACTGAGAAGAACCCCATGGTCCACAGTGTCAAACACTGAAGAGAGATCTAGAAGAACCAAGATAGAACATTTTTTCTGATCTCTCGCCATCAGGAGATCACTGAGCACCCAAACCAGCACTGTCTCAGTACTATGCCTCTTTCAGAAACTGGACTGGAGATGTTCATAGATGTCATGGATGGTTAAATGGTTCTCCAGCTGTACGGCCACTACTTTCTCAATAACCTTCCCTAAAAAGGAAGGTTAGAGATTGGTCTGTAGTTTGCATGGCAGTTCAGGTCCAAGGAAGCTTTCTTCAGGAGGGGTATTACCACCGCATCCTTCAGGGAGCTAGGAAACTCACCTGTTTCCAAGGAGCACCAAACAATCCATGCAAGGACCGGACCAATGGAATCAATACAACCCAAAATAAGGGAAGTTGGTCCTGGATCTAAACTACAGCACATAGAGTGCATACTCTGGACAATCCTCATGACATCTATGAACTCTGGGTGGTCGAAGGTACTCCAGGAAAGCTGAAGGCCAGTGACCAAGTGCTGATCAGAAACAACACCCACAGAGTGTGCTGGTTGGAGAGCTGCCCTGATGTCAGCCACCTTAGTAGCAAAGAATCGAGCAAGTTCATCGTACTCTATTTGTGAAAATGCTTTCCGGACTTGCGCATAGGCTGGGTTGCACAGTCTGTCCACAGTTCGGAAAAGCTGACCTGGTCGATTCTGAGTGGCCTCAATCTCCCCGGACAGGAACTCTGCCTTCTTATGGGTGATTGCAGATTGATAGGCTTGATAATGGTCCATCAATCTAAGGTGGTCGCATTAAGGGCAGATCTCCGCCAGCAATGCTTTAGCCTTCAAGCTGCTCTCCGCATCTCCCTCAAGGTCCCATCAAACCATGGGGACCGAGGGCAAAGGGAGAGAGGACGAACATGGACAGGAGCAATGACATCCAGGGCTGCTGAAATGGCCATATTATAGGCCACCACAAGATCCTCTGGGTCACTGTTTGTCACCAGAATAATTGATAGGTCAACTACCACCGTTAGGCCTTCAGAGCTAACATCTCATAAAGGGTGATACTTGACCATCTCCGCAGGGGTAGACCTTCTTTGGGGGGGGGCACTAAAATTGAACCCCATGGTGTAGTGATCGGATCATCCGACTGGTTCCACCCCCAGATCCGAGGCTTCGATCCCCAGGAGGAAGACTACATCAAGAGAGTGACCATGTTTGCGGTAGCAGTGGTAACTATCTGCATAAGGCCTAGAGATGTCATTAGCTGGTTGAAGTGTTGTTCAAATTGTGAGAGTTCATCATCGACCCAGGTGTTAAAGTCGCCTAGGCCCATCAGCCTGGGAGACTCAAATGCCATGTCGATGATGAAGTCCGCCACTTCCTGAAGGAACCATTTTCCTGTCCCTGGGTGGACGGTAGATGAGAACAATCTTACAGCCTACGCCTGCTACCACAGTACACTCAAATGACTCAGTCTCCTCAACTGATACACTCGTGAGGCCCAATTCGGTCTTAAAACAGACCGTGACACTCCTTCCCCCCCCCATTATCCAATCTCGAGCGGTGAATCACTGAGTAGCCAGCTGGAATTACAGCCTCTAATATAGATGCCACTTTTGTTACACAATCTGGTGCCAGAAGTTGCATCCTTCATAAATATTTGGAGGAACATTGGGGCATACTAAGTACAGAACTGGCATTGTTTGAAGTAGCCTAGACTCCACCCAAAATAGTATACAGTAGGGGACGCAATTTGGGAGACCTTTTGGTCCACGGTTATTTACCTGTGGAGATGGTACATTTAGGGAACTGGTTGCTGTTGGCACTGAGGGGGTGCTATAATTGCAGCAGATGCACTTAATGCACAGCGGTAGCAAAATCCAAAATGATCACATCTGCCAATTGTGATAGGGTCTACACAATCAATAGTTTTGTTAACTGTAGCACAGCTAGGGTAATATATTTGGCCACCCATATATGTGACATTTTCTAAATGAGGAAGACAAAGAGATTGTTCAAGCTCTGTATAGGAAAATATCCTAGCTCGATTAGGACAAACAACATGCATAATGCTTAGTATTGCCATTTGACCCAGAATGGGGAAGGGGGCATTGAAATGATTAAAAAAGGTCCTGGGGTGGAGATAAAGAGGCTAAGCAAAACAAAAGAGAAGCATTTCGGATTTTTATGTTGGGTGGAATGAAATGGCTTTGAATTGGCAGCATTTCTCAGAAATTGAGATATGAAATGATTTTGTATCTAAATGAATTGCTTACTGGTATGTATCAAATTGATGAATATTGGTGTTTACTGTAATGCTGGTTTGTAATTGGGGATTCTTATGCTGCTTTAATCTTTATGTAATTAAGGAAATATTCATCCTGTTTGCAATTACAAGTCCAATCATGTGTGAAATTTGATAAGCAGCATTCCATATCAGTTGCTGTATATATGGGATCTGTGTGACCTGTAATATATTTCAAATATTAATCGGTTCCTTACACTTTTTGTCACTTTTAAATATTATTATTGTCTATGGTTAAAAATGTATGTATCACATTAAGTGTGACATTTATAAGTAGTGGGCTTTACTGTGGTGGTCACTCCCTGATGATGCCTTGAGCGAAACCAGTTGGAGTTCTGTGGTTCCCACTAGTGCATCCTGGTAACAATATCAACAGCCAAATTATAGTTTCATTCACTTTGTGAATGAAACTATAATTTGGCTAATGACATTGCTGTGTCAACTTGTGTTTTTCTGACAGTGGTTGGTGCTTTGGTTGCTGACAGCATTATGCTGGTTTTACTATTAGCACACCCGGCAGTGGAGCGGCCTTGTTTGTAGCTGCTTACTTCAGTACTGCCATGTGTAATTTATCTAATTAGAATGTTTTATTTATTTATTTTATTTTATTTATTCACTCTTGGATTACAAAGTACCTTTGAGCACAAAGCAGCTCATTTACAAAGGTTCCACGTCAGTGGGTAGGGTTACATACATACATTCAAAGGGGGAACTTAAGTTTAATTTCTAAACAAACAATGAATGTGAAAAGTACATTACTGATAAACAGTGAATACAAAATACGAGATGGAGTGGAGGACAATAGAAGGGAGAAGCAGGGGGCAGTAAGGAATTAGGATAAAGGGAGGAGGGTAGCAGTCACAGGCTTTGTCAAGTAGCTAAAAAGGGGGTAGTATGGATTTGTGAGGGGGGGATAGGGAGGGAGAGCAGAAGAGAGGGCAAGGGATAGAAACCGCAGCCAAGGACCTTGTCAGGATTGTCAATCAGTGGGAGCAGGTGGAGGAAGAGGGTGAGGAGGGAGGACTCAGGCAGTGTAAAAGAGAATGGGCCAGACATACCTCTGTTTAGGTGGAGCAATCACAGGAGCTATGTGGTCTACATAACACCTCTGTAAAATAGTGGGGTTACTATGGGGTTTATTTGTGCCTTGAAGTTACACTACAATTTACAATAAGGGCTAAATGTCCTAGCCCGTGATCAAAATGTACTTATACATTTCCTATTTACTGCTTTACAGCCCCAGCAATAGGTACAAACATATGAACATATGAAAATTGCCAGCAGAAAAGGCCATTATGGTCTATCAAGTCTGCTTGAGTTTGTAGCTAGCTTTCCTATTCAGCAGCTGCTCCTCCCTCCATCCCCTTCCCTGACCCTCCCTTTTGCCCTAGCCCACCCCTTTTTGAATCATTCTATAGTGTTACATGCCACTACCTCTGCTGGTGGCGCATTCCACTCTGCCACCACCCTTTCTATAAAGAAATGCTTCCTGACCTCCCTCCTGAATCTACCCCCTTCCAATCTCATGTCATGGCCCCTAGTGTCTCTTCCTTCCCCCCCTCCTCCAGAATAGACCCTCTGTGTCCATCTTGATAATCCCTTTCATGTATTTGAAGGCCTCAGTCATGTTCCCCCATCCCTCCTTTCCTCCAATGAGTACATGTTCAACTCCCTCAGTCTGCCTCATATGGCAATTCTCCCAGACCCTAAATAATTTTTGTTGCCTTACGCTGCACCCCCTCCAGCAGTCTAATGTCCCTCTGTAGGTATGGGTGCCAGTACTGCACACAGTACTCCAGGTGGGGTCTAACCAATGATCGGTATAACAGCAGAATCACTTTCCTTCTTCTCGAGGTGATGCCCCTTGCAATGCACCCCAGCATTCTGTTGGCCATCGCTGCCACTCTCCTGCATTGTGCAGAATTATTCATAGCTCCTGTGATGAGCACCCCCAGATCCTTCTCTTCCTCGGTAATCTCTAGCTGCACTCCCCCCAGATGGTAGCTTCTCCTCGGATTCTTTGTTCCGAAGTGCAGCACTTTGTATTTCATTGCGTTGAACCCAAGCTGCCATTTGTCAGACCATGCATCAAGCCTTGCCAGGTCCTCCTGCAGCCCCCGCCACCCCCCTGGTCATCCACCACTGCCCCCATCATGGTATCATCCACAGACAAACTGATCTTGTTGCTGATGCCCACCGAGATGTCTGCAACAAATATGCCAAACAGCACCGGCCCCAACACCAACCTCTGTGGAACCCCACTTGTCACAGGCTTAAGGCATGAGAATTCTCCCCCTACCACCACCTTTTGCCACCTATCATATAACCAGTTATCCACCCACCCCACCAGTTTTGCTCCCACCCCAGTGCCCTGCAGCTTACTGCCAAGCCTCCCATGTGGTACTGAATCGAAGGCCCTACTAAAGTCTAGGTACAGGACATCCACCGCATGGCCCCTGTCAGTTTGTCTAGTCATCCAGTCATAGTATTCTACAAAATTTATCTGGCATGATTTGCCCTTGACGAAGCCATGTTGCCACTTATCCTGTCTCCCGCTGACCTCCAGTAGTGCCACTAGCCTCTCCTTCAGGATGGTCTTCATCAGCTTCCCTACTATGGATGTTAGGCTAACTGGCCTATAGTTCCCCGGTTCGTCCTTGGATCCACTCTTATGGAGGGGGACTATGTGAGCCAGTTTTCAATCCTGTGGTACACACCCTGTTTCAAGCAATGTATTGAATAAGTCTGCCAAAGTTCCTGCCAGGATCTCTGCCAGTTCACTCAGCACCCATGGATGCACTCCATCCAGTCCCGGTGCCTTGTTTACTATCAATACCTTTAATCCCTCCAGCACCCTCCCCATTGTGTTTTCTCCATCTGTCACCCCTCCCCCATCCATTTCAATCCTCACTTCCACAATGGGTACTACCCTCTTCTCTTTTGTAAAGACTGAACAGAAGTAGTCGTCAAGCACTTCTGCCTTTTCACGCCCCTCTTCCACCCATCCCCCCTCCTTCTTAATTCTTATGATTTGGTCTTTACAGTTTCTCTTCTCCCTGATATACCTAAAGAAGTTTTTCTCCCCTGTGCTTATGCCCTGCACCAGTCTGAGTTCCCTTGACGCCTTGGCTGCCCTTCCCTCCCTTGTCACTTCATTCATTTTTTTCTGATATACCTCCCTATTTTCCGCTCTCTCTGATTTTCTGTATCTCCTATATGCTGCCCTTTTCATCTTCACCCTGTCTAACACCCCCTTGCTTATCCAGCTGTTTTTTTTTCCCCCCAGCTCTTTTAGTCTGGGCCCTGCAGCAGGTTTCTGTTACCTCCACTAACCCTTGTTTTATCAGATCCCACCTTTGTTGTGCGTCCATACTTGGCTGAATTTTGTCCAGGAACCCCTATACCTATACCCCTATAGTTCTGGAGACCATACCTATGTAAGGACATAGACAGGGTAGAGAAGGTTCAGAAGAGGGCAACAAAGATGGTGCATGGATTGCATCACAAGTCCTATGAAGACAGGTTGAAGGAACTGAACATGTACTCCCTGGAGTAGAGGAGGGAGAGAGGATATGATAGAGACATACAAGTATCCTGGAGGAGACAGGGTGCAGGAATACACTATTTTTAAGTGAAAAGATGTTCCAGGACTAGAGGGCATGGGATGAAGTTGGAGGAGGATGATTCAGAGGAAACATGAGGAAGAATTTCTTCACAGAACGGGTGGTGGACAAGTGGAACACCCTGCCAGAGGAAGTGGTGGGGGCTGAAACAATCACGGGATTTAAGAATGCATGGGATAGACATAAAGGAATTCTGGAGGTCAGGGGTAAGGGGCAACAGACTTCTAGGAAAACATAGACTGAACTTACAAGCTCAAATGGGCAGACTGGGTGGGCCATAGGCCCTTATCTGCCGACACTGTCTATGTATCTATGTATACCACTTCTCCCATCCTCTTAAAGTTGGCATTCCTGAAATCTAACACCCTTGTGCCAGATGCCCCACTCTCTTTAGCCATCTGTAGTTGGAACTATACTGTCCTGTGGTCACTCCCGCCCCATGGCTCCTCAATCCTCACGTCCCTCACCCATTACCTGTTCATCAGTATGAGGTCAAGGGTGTTCCTTTCCCTTGTTGGTGTATTGCCCAAATGCACCAGAGTTATCCTGGAAAGTGTCCGGCATAACCTGCTTGCTTCTGTTCTTTGTGATAGGTGTTTCCCACTCCATCCCTCGCAGGTTGAAATCCCCTACTAACGCCATTCCCCCCTTCCCACAGTTCCTCCTGATCTGTTCTGCCAGTACCCTGTCCATCCCTTCAGATTGGGAGGGTGGCCTGTATACCACCCCTAACCTCAGTGATCTGTTTTTTTGGATCCTGGAGTTGCATCCACAGAACCTCTGTGTCTTCCTCCTCTCCTTCTCTTTACACATTTTAATCCTTCTTTTACATATGTCACCACCCCTCTCCCCCTTCCCATTCTGCCTATCCTTACTGTATAATCTGTACCCTGGAACTGCCATGTCCCAGTCAAGAAATTGGGTAGCTCAGGTCTCAGTTTTAGCTGCCAAGTTCACTCCCCCCTCCACCATGGGAGCCTGTAGTTCCACCCCCTTATTCCCCAGACTCCTAGCATTCAGAGTTACCTCCCACCAATCACTATCTTTAACGCCCCCCATTGCCTCTCCTTCTTTAGTTGCCTTTAACCTTACCTTGCTATTATGGGGGGTAAGCCCATTCGGTTTCACCTATCTAAACACCTCTATTCTTCTTGCTACCCCACCTTCCTAGTTTAAATGCTCCTCAATGTACTCCCCTATGCTTTCCTTTAGTACATTTTTTTCCCTTACTCATTTAGATGCAGTCTGTCTTTTGCACATAGACTGCAGTTCTCCCAGGTTCCTCCCCACCCCCCTACCAGCCCATGTCCTTTTTCCCCAACACCAGGTTCCCAGCCATTTGTTAAACTCTTGAATCCTCCCTTTTCTTGCCATACTTGCTCTTGGAATGGGAAGTACCTCTGAGAAGATAACTGATCTTCCTGCTTCCTCACAAAGAGATCCCAGTTCCTCAAACCTCCCCTGCCATCCCATCTGCTAGGTCATTCGTCACCTGGTGTATTATTAGATGAAGCTTTTCCCTTCCCCTGCATGAATACCTTAGTACTGATTGCCCCACCCTCCCCACCTTCATTCCTGGTATGGTCTCCACCCAGATTCTGTTGTGCCTCTCTCCTTTGCTGCCCTACCTGACCCATCTTAATATTGAGTCCCCCTAAACTAAGACTCCTCCCATCATCTCCTCTCCTACTTCCTCCTGCACAATGTTCCTTCCTATTGTTGCTGTTTCTCCCCACCGCACTCTCCCCTAAACCCAACCTCTCCCTCCCCACTGCACTTGTCGACCCTATGTCCCCATCACCCTCCCCATCCCGCTTACTTTTTGTTCTATTGGACTGTGCCTCCCCATCCTCCTTCCCTCCCTTTGACCACTTTGTTCTTCTCTTCTCCTCTGCCCCATCCTCTGGCATCCTGCCTTCCTCATCTGCTGTCAATACTGCATACCTGTTAGTTGCACAGGTCACCTCCCACCCGTCCCTGCTCTTGCTATTATTTTCATCCCTTCCCTCGTAACAACTCTGCCTCCATATGCCTTCCCTAACACTTGTCCCCCTATGTTCCTTGCCCTTCCATGTACCTTTCCTACCACTTCCCCCCAATTTTACCTGCCCCTCCAAAGTGGCCCTCTCCAGCCCCTATATCCCCCCTCGCACCCCTCAACCCCCTTACCTCCTCCTCCAGCCTTTGAATCACAGCCCACAGGCCCCTTAGTCATAGAAACATAGACTTTGATGGCAGATAAGGACCACTTGGACCAGCCAGTCTGCCCAGTTCCCTACCTACTGGATAAGCTGCAGATTCTAGTTAACAAACAGCCTACTTCCTGCAACCCCCCACTATAATTGCCTTGTGTCTGTCCCATGCATGTTTGAATTCCCCCACTGTTTTAGACCCAACGACCTCCTCAGGAAGGCTGTTCCATGTATCCACCACTCTCTCCATGAAAAGAATTTCCTCACATTACCCCTGAGCCGTCCCCCCTCTATCTTTAAATTGTGTCCCCTTGTTCTTACACATCTCTTTTCTGAAAGATGCTACCCTCCTGGACTTTGTTGATTCCCTTGAGGTACTTGAACGTTTCTATCATGTCCCCTGTCCCTCCTTTCATCAAGAGTATACATATTAAGCTCTCTCAGTCTCTCTTCATATGGTTTCTGCTGCAGACTCTGCACCATTTTAGTTGCCCTCCTCTGGACTGCTTCCATCCTATCTATGTCCTTGCGTAGATGAGGTCTCCAAAACTGCACACAGTACTCCAGATGGGGTCTCACCAACTGTCTGTACAGAGGGATAGCCACTTCCCTTTTTCTACTTGTGATGCCCCTTCCTATGCATCCCAGTATCCCCCTGGCTCTCCTTACCGACTTTTCACATTGCTTACCCTGGCAAATGGGACATTCCCTCAGCCGCCATAGTACTTCTTGCAGCTAATGTTTAAATTTTTTTTTCTGTGTATAATGTAATACATGTATCACTGGTTTCTTCTTCCTGCTTAGCTACTACCATGTATAGGCCAGTCTCCTGCAAAAACTTAGCTTTGTCTCATTATTATTGCCTACACCTTGTGTATATGATGAAAATTTCTGTTTTGTTTCTTGCACTGTTGGCTGTCATTCCACCCACTATATGTATTACCTGCCCCATCCTGTATTTCTGTACGACGAGGAGCCTTTGTAAATGAGTCTTTGACTCAAAGGGTTGCAATTTCTGATACAATAAATAAATAAATACTCCCATCCATACTGCTTCCCCACATCTGTTGAATAACACTAGTCTGACTCTTCTGATTCCTCTCCTGTCCATGGCCCCCTGGTATCTACTCTCCCCTCGCAAAGTAGCTCCCCGTATCCTGCCTCCCACATCCCATACTCCAACCATTGCCTGTGAGCCCGTGCCCCATCTCTCCCCATCCTGTATGATCCATTATCCATTATAGTTTATATTCTGTATGATTGCTCACCCACATTTATTCTATATATACACTGTATGAATGTCTATGTTTTATTCTGACGTGGAGCCTTTGGATACGAGTCTATGACTCAAAGGGTTGTAATTCCGATTTCCTAAATAAATAAGTAGTTCACCGTATACTTCCCCCTCCCCCCCATCGCACTAACCAGGACTCCAGCATAACTCCCAGCTGCACTCTTATGACTCTTGCCCCTGGTTATTCTTGAACCTTTCCTTCAGCCAATTGTATTACCTCTCATCAATAATGATTCAGTAACCTGACCCAATTTTTCATTGAGTAGCTTAATATCTGCTTGCACCCCCTCCAAAGCTTATTCTAATTCCCTACTGCCACATTGACACATTACAATTAGCCAGCTCAGAGTGAGAAGACTTTTCCCTAATAGTCCTGATCGGAGCAGTACCAATCCCATTCTTCATTTAGTCTCAGCACTTCTTTAGTTTATCTCCTTGCTGTGCCTTGCTCCTCCTCTCTTCTCTCCAACTCCTCCCTAGTCTGATTTGCCCCACCCTGGCTGCTCATCTTATGTATTTAAGAAGTCGTAGTAGAGAAGGTGGGTGTGTGGGGGTGTTTTTTTTAAAATCCCTGTTTAGTGGCTCGGGCACAGAGCAGAAGAATTTATACTGCTCTGTGTCACTGTTCAAAACTCACGCCCTTTTCCCTTATCAGCCCCAATTCAGCCTGATACTCCTTTGTGTTTACTCTAGTGGGGGGACATGGAAAGTGATCTCTCTCTCTCTGACCCCTAATGTGCTGCTGTCTCTGGTGCGGGGGAAGTGTGGAAAGTGAGCTCTCTCTGACCCACAATGTGCAGTGAAGTTGCTGTCAGTTACTAAGTACATCTTATACTTGTTGGCTTGTGTACTTTCTTAGGCTTTCCAGCTGCCTGCCCTCTTGGATATAACTATGAGGCTGTGGTCCTGTCAAATGAGGAGTTCAAGGGTTTCAGTCCCCAGCTCAGGCAGTAGGAGCTGGAGGAACTTAGGCATAAATGGGGTGCAAAGTAGTTCCAACTGAAACCAACTGGAGCGGGACCATGGGTTCATGATGGTGGCAGGGTTCCAGTTCCAGTGTGGCACTGGCTCCTTCCAGCTGGGTCACCGGAGGCTTGAATCCTGGTGAGAGACTGAGAATGGGATAGTGAGTGCCTGTTAGCAGTCCACCCTCAAGAAGGGCTGCGGCTGCCTGATGGTGACCATAAAGATGTCCTGGATGCAGCTATCCCTGTCATTTAACCTGGCTCCCAAGTAGGGTGCATGTCTAGGGCTGAAGACTCAGGACCAGAGGAGTGCCACTGAGATATCAAGGCCCAAGGGCAGGGTAAGATGCAGTGAGCCCATTCCTACCTCATCTGTCATTGGTACCCATAACCGGGTGCTGAACTGCCTAGTTAGGTGGGCACATCCCTCACTCTGTTGTTAAACAGGCAGATGATTGTGTAACTGTACTGTCTGTGGTGTGGGTACATCTTGTGTGATGAGAATCTAAAGTTTACAGCCACCTATAGTGAGAAGTCAGTAGATTTTTGGGATAACACTATAATTAAATGTAACAATAAACTGGAAACTGCCATTTACCCAAAAGAAACGGATCACAACACAACCCTACATAGCAGGAGCTTCCATGCAGTAAGTTTAAAAAATAATATTCCCTACTTCCAATTACTACACACGAAGAGAAACTGTAGTACACAAACAGATTATGCTAAAGAACAGGTTAAAACATTAGGCAGATGGGATATGGATATACAACATTAAAACAAGTGGAGATAAGAGTATCCACTATTTCTAGGGCAGAAACATTATAATACAACAGTAGGGATGCTACATTAGTAGGAGTTAAGAAGCTCAAATTTAGCACTACTCATTGCTATGAGATTTCCGAACTCAGAAAAATCATAAATAAGCATTGGCATATTTTATAAAATACACCAGAAACCGAAAGTATTTTTATTAACAGATCTTTTGTGAAGATCCAAAAAAGCACCAATAAAGGACTGTTTGGTAAAAACAATACATAATTATGAAAAACCAAAACCAGGACAAGTGTTACTAGAACCACTAAAAAATGGTATAGTATACGGTTACACCCTTTGTTATGTATAAAAATCAGCATGCTCAAAATTGTTGTTAAGCATATTCTAAACCATTATGCACATTCTGAACAGTTGTTATGCACAGTTCAAAGGTCATACAATTTTTAATTTCTCATTTATTCTACACCTAGCTACTTACTAATCACCCAGTGCCCAAAGTCATACCTCTTACCTTTCAAAAGTCTGGAAATTTGATTTTGATATGTGAGTAGAACAAAGAAATGGTAAGATGTTTTGTTTTCACTTAAGTGGGGGTCTGTCACTCTAGTGTAAAAAAACATACTGTAAAAAATAAAATATGGTCAACCACACACAACTTGGCATGTGTTTCCATCTCGGGGTTGAGATGAGAGCATGGCCTTCTCGAACTTCGCTCTCGAAGTCCATATGCTGCCATCTCAACCCCTCAATAGAAAGGGTAGCATGTGAGGTGGGTGCCTGAATCACAGCATTGTCCGAAATGGTGATATGATGTGGGCAGGGAGGGCAACCGGATGTGGTGGGGTGGGCGACCCTAGTGACAGAATGTCACTATATGTACACACACGTGAGGCGGGAGCTAGCACAGTGAGCATGGCCTGGGAGGTGGCGGAGGGGAAACATAGAAACATAGACTTTGATGGCAGATAAGGACCGCTTGGCCCATCTAGTCTGTCCATTTCCCTACGTACAGGATAGGCCGCAGATCCTAGTAAACTAAACAGCCTATTTCTTCCTACCCCCCACAAGAATTGCCTTATGTCTGTCCCATGCATTCTTGAATTCTCCCACAGTTTTAGACCCCACAACCTCCTCAAGAAGGCTGTTCCATGCATCCACTACCCTCTCTGTGAAATAATACTTCCTCACATTGCCCCTGAACCACCCCCCCCATCTTTAAATTGTGTCCCCTTGTTCTTGCACGTCTCTTTTTCTGAAAGATGCTACCCTCTTGGACTTTGTTCATTCCACTGAGGTACTTAAAAGTTTCTATCATGTCCCCCCTCTCCCTTCTTTCCTCAAGGGTATACAAATTAAGCTCCTTCAGTCTCTCCTCATACGGCTTCTCTTGCAGACCCTGCACCATTTTAGTTGCCCTCCTCTGGACTGCCTCCATCCTGTCTATGTCCTTGTGGAGATGGGGTCTCCAGAACTGGACACAGTACTCCAGATGGGGTCTCACCAACTGTCTGTACAGAGGGATAACAACTTCCAATTTTCTGCTGCTGATGCCTCTCCCTATGCATCGCAGTATACCCCCAGCCCTCCCTACTGCCTTCTCACATTGCTTGCTAACCTTAAGGTCATCTGATATGATTACCCCCAGGTCCCTTTCCTTTTTTGTTGTTGTTACTACCTCCCCCATTGTGTATTCTTCCCTGGTTCTTGTTTCCCAGGTGCATTATTTTGCACTTCTTTGCATTGAATCCTAGCTGCCATACTTCTGACCATTCCTCCAACCTTGCCAAGTCCCTTCTCATCCTTTCCACACCTCCTTGTGTATCAACCCTGTTGCAGATCTTTGTGTCATCTGCAAACAGGTATAGCTTCCTTCCAGTCCCTCTGCAATGTCACTTATGAAGACATTAAAAAGGACTGGACCCAATACTGAACCCTGCGGTACCCCACTAGTAACCCCTCTTTCTTCAGAGTGGACTCCACTTACAATTACCTTCTGTGTCCTGTTGTCCAGCCAATGTTTTACCCAGGCTACCACCCTGGGACCTACTCCCAGGCTAGTTAATTTGACTATTAATCTTTTGTGTGGGACTGTGTCAAATGCCTTGCTAAAGTCTAGGTAGGCCATGTCCACAGCCCCTCCCTGGTCTACTACTTTGGTCACCCAGTCAAAGAAATCTATTAGATTTGTCTGACATGACCTTCCCGCTGTGAACCCATGCTGCCTTGGGTCCTGTGCCCCACTGGCCTCTAGGTACTCAGCTATTCTTTCCTTCAGAAGTGACTCCATCACTTTCCCTACCACAAAGGTCAAACTGACAGGTCTGTAGTTTCCTGCCTCTGTCTTTGTCCCACTTTTGTGAAGGGGAATCACATCCACCTTCCTCCAGTCCTTGGGTACCACACCATCCTCCCATGATTTATTAAAAAGAGTAGCCAGAGGTTTCACTAGTTTCCCCCTTAATTCTTTTAGAATTCTGGGGTGAATTCCATCAGGCCACATTGCTTTGTCCACCTTCAGTTTTAGGAGTTCTTGCAGAACCCTTTCTTCTGTGAAAGGACTGGGATTGACCCCCCTATCAAGAGTGCTTCTGCTAATTGGATTAGGCACTTCCCCCTCCTCTTTTGTGAATACTGAGCAGAAATATTCATTCAGTATCCCTGCTTTTTCATTGCCCCCTCTTCCCACCCACCGTTCATTCTGTTCAGCCTCACTATCCCTCCCTTTGTCTTTTTACGCTCGCTGATGTACCTATAAAAGGTTTTATGTAGGGGGTGGTGCTGTGGTCAGCTGCTGAGCTGTGCTGTGGTGTCAGGGGTTCCAGGTTCGGGTCTGGGTCCAGGCGCTACTACATTTTGGTTGCACCCAGCCCAAAACTTGTATTTATTTTGCTTTTGTACTCCCCTGACATGCACACCCCTGGAGTTGAGAATCTTTAAGTAGGGGGTGCGGAGGGCAAAGCCCCTGCATGGGGAGGTGTGGGGATACAGCCCCCACACAGAAAGTTAAAGTATTTAAACTCGGCACCATTCTTCCATGCTACCGAGGATGTCAGGGTTGCAAAATTGTTTTCGCTGCCCTGATGTTATGATAATGCAAGTCGCCGTTTGGCACTTGTGATTATCACATAGAACCAATGGAAACACAGCCTTGTTGTGTATGGTTGCTCATACATTATTCTCTATATGTTTCCCTGCAATAGGTTGTGGCATGTGGTAAAACATCAAGAAAGGAAGCATTTACATATCCTTATACGAGAAAGACATATGACATTAAACAACATATAAATTGCAACTCGGCAGGAGTAGTATATATACTACAATGCCCATGCGACCATCTTTATGTCAGTCAAACATCCAGAGAACTAAAAAAGCATATATCAGAGCATAAAAATAGAATTAGACTGAAGGATGAAAATTCATCAGTGGCACCTCATTTCAATGAAAGAGGACATACACCAGTACAGTTAAGATTTTGGAGTCTAGAATTGGTAGAAAAACCTGCGAAAGGAAGTGATTTCAAGAAACTCCTAGAAGGTAAATAAACCAGTTGGACCAATGAATTAGGAACCTATTATAACAGATGGGGGCTAAATGAAGAAATTAACAGGCAGCCCTGTTAGTGAAAGAAGGTTTATAAGATCTATAGCCACCTATCTGGGATCCTGCTTTCATCAATAGTAGATGTCATTAATTCAGCTTATAAACTCAACAAGATATTCATAACCTCCTCGATTAGCATGTGTCCGTTCTCCACCCCTTTTTTCCCCTTCACCTGAACTAGGTGTAGTTTACTGAGTTTTCCTTTTAAATGATCTGAAAGGACATGTTATAACTGTGAGGTCATTCATAGACTAAACAAATACTTGTAGATATAGTTATTATGAGCAAGAGAACAAACTATAACCACCACTGGCCTTTATACCAGGACTCCCATATCTACAGGGATTCCTTTATTTTACAGGGATTTGGAGGCACCTACAGGAAAACTCTTCCCATAGACATGCATTGGTTATACAGGAAAACAGGGTAATTAATCTTCCATAGGAAATAATGTAATCTACAGGAAAACACAGGAATGTCACTCGGGAGTTACAGGAAAAATGTCAAATCAATATGGGAGCACTGTTATACCTGCATGGGAAGCGACTGCTTTAAGGCACTGGGTGCGCAGACAGGTACGTGACGTCATTCCATCAGCTGATTTCTCAGCACGCTTTCCCATGCAGGTATAAGAGGGTTGGGCTTAATCCTCGCTTTTGTTGCCACATCAGGTCAGGAAAGCACGAGGAGAAGCTGCCACATACTTTGAGAACAAGCCCTTTTTTTTAATGAACTTTCAAAATGTCTTTATGAGCTTGCATATTAAATAACAAAACGCATATGCGTTCTTAGACACTTGACTGAGTTTTTTTCAAAGATGCTTTAAAAAAGCTTTCATGTTCAATAAAACACAAATCGCAACTCCTTTTTAGCACATTTCATGACAGCTTTTCTAAAAAAGCTTTAAAGCAGAATGCAACACGCTACTGTGCCGTAAGATGCAATATACAGGTATTAGCAATACATAATTATACTATGTAGTCACTCTCTAGGATGTTTCATAATAGTTCTGGTTTTCTAACACAGGTCTTATCGGCAGTCACCCTAACAAAGGAATGGTGCAAGCAACAAACTGCATTTACCTGTAGGTAGATATTATTTATTTGAAAGGCATTTACTATAACGAATATACTGTATAAAACGCAACAGCATTTCAAAAAAAAAAACTTTATAACAGTTCATTGGATAAAGTTTTCAAGTATAATGTATAGGCATCTGCATTTTAAGACTCTGTATTAAGGCAGGTGCACACATTTTTGCATACATTGCAATAACACAGTTGCATCCTATGTTTTAAAACAGTTTTTTTGCCCTCTAAAACAGGAATTATTGGTAGCCATTACAGCAACAGATCAGAGCCAGCATTAAATCGTATTTACCTGTAAGTATGTATTGTTTATTGAAGAGCATTCATGACTCTAAATAGTGGGAAATTCTTACATTTATTATTTTTTAACATAGGAGAGTGGAGTATTTTTTGAAAAAGCGCCCTGAGAACGCAGGGTCATTTTGAACAAGATTTATGAGCGAGATCTTAAAACGAACAGACAACCTGCCTCTCTGAATAAATCAAAAGGTGACAATGATTGACGTTTTTGATGTCTATATATGAAAAACATGTGTACACATTAAATAAGGTGTCTTAATTTTATTTAGGTTTCTAGATCATAATCATTTGGTCACAATAAGTAATATATACTTTGGATGAAAAAAGACTTAACAAGCAGCTGAAAATATCGAAGTAAGCATACCCTTGTACTTTTGTAATGACATCAACTTTCAAGGAGGAAATACAATATTGGGCATTTGATTGTTTGAACGCAGGATAATCTGTTTATCCAGTTTAGATGATTTTGTGTTTAGAACTTTTACAAAAAAAAATATTTTGAAGTGGTGGAAAACAAAATATGGCAGATCTGCAAGGTTGTAGCCAGATAGATAGCTGGTAGCCTTTGGCACACATAACCACTAGTAAGAAATCCAGGAGTCATTATTGAGAGAGTTTTATGTAAAACTTAATGAAGTAATTGTATAATATTAAGATAATAGACAAAGAGTTAATTTGCAGGTTCATGTTGTGAATGATTTGTAAAAACTAACAGTAATTGAGACATGTATGTAATAAATAGATTATTGTATGTAAATGTCATAATAGAAATATTAAACCTGTTTATTATTACTTAACAGTTGGGACACTTTTAAAAGATAGAAATAAAAGACTGAAAGATCAACAGAAACTTTTTGTGTATGGCTTTGTGCTAGAGCAGTTGCAGCACTTTGTTTTCTACATCCTGTGTTAACCCTGGTTCTCTTGTGGCTGTGATGGGGACAATAGGAAATATAAATATTTTGTTCTGTTCCCTTGGTCCCCACATAAGTCTAAAAAAATTAAACACCTGTTTTTTTAGATCTGGCGTTTGATGGTGCCTGATGTAGCCCTTGTATGCAGCAACTGGTGTCGGAGAGTCAGATGCAAGGGGCAACCTGCGGCAGGTATCGCGGCATTCGCAGTTTTGCAAGTGAGCCAGCCGCAAACTCTGGTGCATGTCCCTTGCACTGAATGCAGAATGTTGGAATAGCTCCCCTTGGTCTACATTTGTACCATTGACGGAGACATTTTAAGGGGCTTGTGCCAAAGCTTTGGCGCAAGCTGCCATAAAGTGTGACATATGTCGCAACTGTGTCAATTCTTCCATCCAAGGGGTTTGGCATAGCTGCACCCAACACTGCGGATGACACAGGGCTTGATGCCCTGCATCAACCTTCTGAAATCAGGTCCAGGATCTCAATATTTTCTGACTACTCCATGACCTGTTGAAGAAGTACACGGTTTTTTTTCTGGAGCTAAGAAACTGCTCCACAGTATAGGTCCCTCCTAGACCCTGTGCTACTCTGCCCAGCTTAAAGTGACTGTAAATGGGGCCATGGATAGCTTTCACAAAATAGATGACTAGTCCAAATGGACACAGCTGAAGATACACCAGGAAGACAAGATACTGACAGAGACAATTGTTTGTAACCTGGGGTGGTGTGCCTCTACAATGTTGCACACCAATGCGACCCTAAAGCCTTGTCAATGAGCTTTGGGACATTTCTTCCTCCCAGCTTGAAGTCAACTGAAAGTTAAGTCCAGCCATATTTCATAAGTCTTCTGCCATTCTACTTAGGTTTGTAGTATTCTTAGTGCAAAATATGAAATATGATTTCCCCCTCACTATCTCCTGGGAGACCATGGAAAATGTTCATTTACCCATGCCACCCATTCATGGTTGGGGCTGTTTACAGTTTAGTTACTGTATTCTGTCTGAACATAGTACTACTCTCAGGGTATAGGTCAGCAACAGAGCAGCTCTGGTTTTATCTGTTGCATAGGACATCATTGTATTACATCACTCTGACTTCCTTGTATGTAAGACTGGTACTCAAGATATACTATGTACTGGTTATCCTCCATCCATGTCCATCCCCCCTGGGTAACATGACTGACATGAAATGTATATACTGGGACATCAGAGGCCTTGGATCCCCTGCGAAGGAAAAGAAAACTCTGACTTTCCTCCATAAACAGCATGTAGCTATTACATTCATGCAGGACACCAAACTGCTGTCAACAGAGGTGCAGAAGCTGTGGCAGGAGTGGATGGTGATAGAGACTCATAGCACCTTCAAATCCAAAAAGGCCAGGGTTTCCATTTTAATACACATATCCTTATATTGGAGATTGGAGGCTACCTCCACACACAGTGAGGGCAGATGGGTACTTGTCCCAAGTTTCCATACAGTCCACAGAGTAATATTAGGCAACATTTATGCTCCCAACAGTGACCATCCCTGCTTCTTCCATGCACTGAACCTGGCCTTTTCACAATTTAACCCTACCTCTCTATCAGTCCTACTTGGGGGAGACTACAACCTAACCCTTGAACCAGGATTGGACCATAGCTCAGGAAGAGAAGAGTCTCACCCAAGAGCAGCAGAAGCCCTGAAAGTCCTAATGTGGGAGCATATACTATCAAGCCATGGTGGCCTCAACACCCTTCACCACTGGGATTATATGTTCTACTCACATGTACTGTACATGACTCATTCAGTCATTTTGATATTTTGGTGGGCACATCTTCCATAGCACAAAAAATAATAGCAATGAACATTGGAAATATGCACATCTACCATCATGACCTGGACTCTATCTTTCTCCTCTGGGGGCCTGGGGTATCTATATCTACCTCGTGGTGTTTGGACACTCTCCTTCTTGCAGATACATAATTTTGAACTTGAGTAAAACGTGTAGCAGAGCAGTATTTCTGGCTTAAGGATTCAGGGGAGGTATCCCCAGCCACAGTTTAGTAGGCTTTTAAAGCCTACCTAAGGGGGGTAAATAATGGAGTATGCCACCCATTGGTGTAGAAAAAGGGAACAGGAATATCAAACCTCATATCACACCTAAGGCAGCTGGGAACACTGATTAATCCCCATCCCTGGCACACAGCTAGTAGATTTATAAGTTGAACTACTAGGAGTGTGTACTTGGATGAATGAGCTACTCACCCATAAGGATAAACCAAGCATAACATGACTTCAGCATGAAGTATTGGGAATGGTGAAAAAGCCATGTCAGGTACTGGCCTACCACCTTAGGCACAGACAGACAGAAAGGCACATTACCTCTCTAAAAAAACAAGGTGGAGATGGTCATCTGCATAGTGTAGGGCATTACCAAGACCACGAGGTTATGCTTCCCAGACCTCTATGTCTGCCCCTCTCCCCTGAGCTCCTGAAGCTGAGACTTTCTTATCATGCATTAAGCTACCAAAGCTGCAAAAGTGTCTGGCAGATAGCCTGGTTGCTCCCTTCACAGTGCAGGAAGTGGAAAAAGCCCTGGCCCAACTCAGCACTAACAAAGCTTCAAGGGGTAACAGCCTCCCAGCAGACTTCCTCCAACTTCTCACTGAACAGGTGTGCCCGGTCCTTAACAGGGTGATTCTGGAATGGAGACCAGCATCCTGTCTTCCCAAACCTTTTTGGAAAGACGTTATTACTGTTCTCCTAAAGAAAAATAAGAACCCTAACAATCTCACCCACTACAGACCCATATCCCTTATAAATGCCATCATGGAAGTGTTAGCCAAAGCTCTGGTTTACAGCCTAGAATGCCTCCTGCCAAATTTGTTGCATCTCTCACAGCTGGGGTTCGTTAAAGGCAGATTAAGTTCTGACTGTCTCTGATCTTTAGCCACCTTGATTTCACAGTTGAGGGGTAGCTCCACTCCATCTGTAACTACTAATACTGACTTTGAAAATGCCTTTGATTTAGTGGAGTGAGTCTACCACCTCCAGATATTGGCACAAATAGTTTGGGGAACCATCCTTTCTTGGATCCACACTCTTTACCAAGCCCTTAAGGCCAGGGTACTGATTAACTCCACTTTGTCAACCACTTTCTTCCTCTAAAAAGGAATGCACCAGGGTGTCCCCAGTTCCCACTCTTATTTTGCTGGCTATAGTGATACAAGAACAAGCCTCTATAGGTTTGCCCTCGGGGTAGACAGGAATACAGAACTCCATGGGAAAACTGGCCAAGTTTGAACCCATATCACAAGTAGCTTGGGGCACTATGGAAAAATATGCAGTGATCTAGGGCCCTATCCTTACCTTCACTTTGTGCCAGAAACCTGATGACAGGAATGTCATGGGAACTGGAATTTAGTTCCACACCAGGCCAACTTTTATCATTCCTGAGGAGCTGAGTAACAGTTTTTTACCTGAAAAATACTAGAACAAGCTACAAGTCTGGACTGTAATGGAACCTGTGTGAGTGAGATAATTTTTCTTATTTTATGAACTGATTTATCTATTAAAGACTTTTAACATCTATATATAGACTATGCAGAGAATGAACAGCTGATCTTTAGCAATTCATTATTCATGTATGTAGGACCATGAAATCTGTTGCTGAAGACAGCCTTCCCTCATCTAGTTTAAACTAACGAAAACATCTAACTTCTGCATCAGCACACTGTTGCCCCTCTCCTCAAATGCAGATGGTCCTTTCTGAACAGCCTGTCATCATCCCAGATGAAAACCCAGTCCCCCACAAACCTAAACCCCTCCTCTCTACAACCATCTTTCAGTCACATGTTAAACTCCAAACTCCTGACCTTTGTACTCTTTCCTGTGAGTGGCACAGACAGTACCTCTAAGAAGGCTATCACAGAGTACGCATCTGCCACAAATTACCCCACAACAGCTACAAGACCTACAGCAGCCAATCTCACTGGGGTAGATTAAGGAGGCTGCATCTACCTTTGTCAAAGGCAAATCAGCTGGCCCAGATGGGCTGCTGATTTAATTTTACAGAGCAACAGGGGACACAGCTTGGTCACATATGTACGAGATGCTTAAAGAGGAAAGAGGTGGGAGAACTCGCTAGAACCAGTAACTCAGCCATTATTACTATGACTCACAAGGATGGAAAAGCCCATGAACTGTGGGGCCTACAGGCTAATCTCTTTGCTTCATTGTGATGTGAAAGTCCTGGCTAAGGTTGTGGCCAGAAGGCTGAAGGATGTGCTTCCCCTGTTGGTGTCTAGCAACCAGATGGGCTTTTTTAGGGCATGACACTTTTACCACAATATGAGAAGACTACTTAACAAGGTCCACTGGAGGGGCTCAGAGTTCGGGGCAGGAGGCGTGCCTTCCCTGGATGCTGAAAAAGCCTTTGGCAGAGTGGAGTGAAGTTATCTTTTTATAGTACTGAAGAGATCTGGTTTCAGGGAGCAGTTTCTGGGTATAGTCCTCTTACTATACTATAGACCTAAGACCAAGATTCTGATAAACTGGGAGCTATCAGAGGAATTTCATCAGGAGAGAAGCACATGGAATGGCTAACCACTTTCTATTTGCTCTTGTGGTTGAACCCTGGGCAGAGAGGGTTAGAACTGATCAAGAGGATTGATGGTGCATGGTGCACTGAGCGCAGTCTCACTTTATGCTGACGATGTTCTCCTATTTCTGACCCATCCCTGGACATTAATCAATGCAGTTACTAACATCATAGAAGCCTTCACTGAGTTCTCATGTTACAGGATAAACATTAGTAAATCTGAACTCATGGAAATAGGGGTAGTAGCAACAAGGGAAAATGAGAGACAGCCCTATAAAGTAGTATCATCAAGTATCTAATAGTAAAGGTGGCACCCACTCTGTTCTTACTTTATAAGTGGTATTTGCAGGATATGAGGGTGTACTACTCCTTTAACCCAACCAAGTGCAGCCCTGTGGGTCTGGATCCTGAACTCCTTCATATCTCTGCACCTGCACCGCTATTGCCTCTCCACTCTCACCTCATGAATATCTCCTTGTCCTTCAGTATTGTCCCTGAGGCCTGGAAGTTTGCAAAAGTTCTGCCTCTGCGAAAAGTAAGAGATGCCTCCTTCCCCAGCAACTTCCATCCTATCTCACTCCTCCCCTCCCTTGGAAAACTGCAAGAGAGAGTATCAGCTACTCTAGGCTTGCTGACTTTCTTAACTTCTCTGACCTAATCTCTCTCTTTCAGTCTGCTTTGAGGAAAAACAAAACACCATTTCATGGTCTCTTCCCTGCTGCGAGTAGCTGATGCCATCAATAGTGGAATGGATCAGAGTCACATCACTGCGGTCATATTTATCGATCTAGCCAAAGCTTTTGACTCAGTATTCCACACACTCCTCTTGAACAAGCTGAAAACTGCTGGTCTCTCAGCTCCTACTGTGGATTGGTTTCATTCCTACCTAACGGGCCGTTGTCAGTCAGTACAGCTGGGAAACATTCTGTCCCCACCCCTCCCCATCCTGCCTGGGGTCCACAGGGCTCCATGCAGGGACCTATCTTTTTTACTATCTTCCTAAATTATCTGCTCTCTACAGACTAGGTGGACCTCTCGGTCCTTATCTGCCATCACCTTCTATGTTTCTCTGCACATATCCATATGAACACTGACAACACTGTCCTTCATACATTTGACTCCTCCTCCATGGCCATTGAAAGGTACACTCCAGCAGGACTTCCATAATGTTCTACACTGGCTTAAAGCCAACACACTCCAGGTCAACACCAAGAAAACTGTGTCAGTGACCTTTGGCATCAGCCAGAAATTGCCAGGCTATCATCTTCCCCTCCCTCCTATTTGCTGGGTGACACCCCCTTTGACATAGACCATGCCTTTAAATACCTCGGTGTGTGGCTAGATAGCAAGCTCAGCTTCTCTGCCCACAATAATGCCATCCATACCAAACTCCATAGTAAACTAGGTGTCTTGTATGGCAACAAGGACTGCTTGTCCCTCCAGTTTTAACAGTATCTGGTCACCAACATGGCTGTCCTGGTCTTTGACCATATATACATGGTCTGTGACACTGCCCCCTCCTCCTCCTCCCTTGCCAGACTGGACACCCTTTGCAATGCTTTCTGTTGCTTCACTACAAATTCACCCCCTCGTACTCATCATTGCTCACTGTACTCTCCCCTCACATCGCCAATCCCATAGTACCTCACTGATATCTAAATTCTTGTTTGGTTCCCTCCCCTCCTACCTCTCCTAACTCCTCTCTCTTATCCCCTCCTCCCACTCTTTCTGCTTTAAGGATCCATAGACCTTCTCTACTCCCCACCCTCGCACCTCTTTTAAACAAGCTGTCTTTTCCTACCTTCTCCCAGCTCTCTGGAACCTGATCCCTTCTTCAGTCTACTTTTCCTCCTCTGTCTTGGCCCTTAGATAACACCTAAGGCACAATCCTGGTCCCACGTGTAACTGTCAACCCCCCTCCTCACTCTACTTTTCTCCCCCTCTATTCCTCTAGCAGCCTCCACCTTGTACTTGGCTGTGTCAGAGCCAGACTCTGCCACACTACAGGACTACAACTGCCTCATCAGGTACTACACACTTTACTCCAAACTAATTAGCTTAGAATGTATTTATTAAGCCTTGTTGAGACCACATTGGCATTGTTGCCTGTTGGAACTGTTACCTGTTGTTTGCCTTGCAGTCAACCTGTCTCTGAATTTTTCACTGATGCATCATTGATTGCACCATTTATGCTTGTTCTCCCTTCCCCCTTCCCCCTGGGTTGCACCTGGAAACAAACTTCAGCTCAGTGTGCCTTTCCAAGTTACTGATTTTCTATAAATAAATAAATAATAACTATGAGATTAATTTTAGGCCCCTGATATCCACAGTCAAGGATGGATATTTCCGGTGTAGCCATTTATAAGGTTCATTGTCCCTTTGACTGTATAGTCCCCAATCACCATCATCTTCTTACAGCCCTTCCTGCCCTTGTTTTCTGCCTTACCACCTGGTTCATGGAGCCTCCTCCATGGGAAGTAGTGACTGCACCCATAAGGTTAGGTATGTCATCTTGTCCCTCTGCTGCTGGACTGGGAAAGTGGTTCTGAGAGTGTACTCTTGGGAATGCTATCCTGCCCAAACCCACCCACACATCTCCTCACTCCCCACTACAGTTTACAACCCAGAGTGGACCCTTGGGGGCCTCAGGGGTAATGTAATAGGGATGTACCAAGCTGTAAGTGCGGCACAGTGACACACTTAATATCAAAAGGTGAAATTTCGCCTTTCTACATTGAGTGTTTTTCTGCAGTGGGCTTCACCCCCTGTACCCCCCTACTTTTAGATACAAACTCAGAGTTGGAGTTTGTTCTGGGGTGGGGGGGGCGAAACTTTGAAATTTTGCCTTGAAGTCCATTACAGCGACAGCATCGAAGATGTCGCTGTAATGGACTTCGTTGTCAAAGTTTCGTTGTGGGGTCTGTATACGATATAATAGCAACCCCCTGAGTACTGTATGTATGGTCTCCCCTGATTTGCTGAACTTCAGATCTGAGGAAAACAACCTTCAATAAAACATCCACTATGTACCACATTTCCCTTGTTTAGTAAATAGATGGTTGGCAGTTCTCTGCATGCAAGTTAAACATCTCATTTTGTCTTGTTGGAGATCTTCTAGTTTTCCTTGTTTTGCTGAACTTCTGAATGGCATCTCTCAAACTGCCTCATTTGATTGCTTTACTCATTTAGCTATAGATGCTCTCTCAGACTTTGAAACATAGAAAGATAGAAGTTGACGGCAGATAAGGACCGCAAGGCCCATCCAATCTGCCCATTTCTTTTTCTACCTTATAAATGTGCCATCGGCCTTTGCTCTGTCAGTGGCCTATCTAGTCATACTCATTTGTATTGCTCCCTTATGCCTATCCCATGCCTGTTTGAAGCTCTGCACTGTATTCATAGCCACCACTTCTTGAGGTGAGCCATTCCATGCATCCACCACCCTTTCTGTGAAAAAGAATTTCCTCACATTCCCCTTAATCAGCCCCTCTAATCTCATGCTGTGTCCTCTTGTCCTGCTATTTTTCTTATATTTAAACATGTTAGACTCTTTCACCTTGTTAATGCCCTTAAGGTGTTTGAATGCCTAGATCATATCACCTCTCTCCCTCCTTTGCTCAAGGGTATACATATTGAGCTCTGTTAATCTGTCCTCATATGTCTTCTGATGCAGTCTCTGCACCATTTTGGTTGCCCTTCTCTGGACTGCCTCAATTTGGTTAATGTCCTTGTGAAGGTGTGGCCTCCAATACTGCACGCAGTACTCCAGATGGGGCCTAACCAGTGTCTTGTAAAGAGGGATTATTACCTCCCTCTTCTGACTTGTGATACCCCTACTAATACACCCTAACACCCCCTAGCCTTACCTACTGCTTTAGAGGTCTGCTTGGATGATTTCAGGTCATCAGTGATGATGATGCCCAAGCCTCTTTCTTCCTTTGTGACTGCTAGCAACTCCCCTCCCAGCCTATAGGTGGCTTCAGGGTTTCTCTTCCCTATGTGCTTGATCTTGCACTTCTTTGCATTAAATCCCAGTTGCTACTCTTCTAACCATTTTTCTAGTTTACCCAGATCTCTTCTCATTCTGCCCACCCCATCTGGATCATCTACTCTGTTGCAGATCTTGGTGTCATCTGCAAACAGACAAGCCTTACCCTCTAGTCCATCTGTGAGGTCACTAATGAAGATGTTGAAGAGGACTGGCCCCAGGACTGATCCCTGAGGTACCCTACTTGTGACTTGCATCTCTTCTGACTGTATACCATTTACCACCACTCTCTGTTTTCTGCCCATCAACCAGTTTGCCACCCAGTTGACCAACTTCTGACCCACCCAGAGCCTACCCAGCTTATTTATCAATCTTCTAAGTAGAACAGTGTCAAAAGCTTTGCTGAAGTCAAGGTAGGCGACATCAACTGCTCCCCCTTGGTCCCACCATCTGGTTACCCAGTCAAAGAAATATATGAGATTAGTTTGACAGGACCTTCCTTTGTAAACCCATGCTGTCTTGGGATCCTGTGCCCCTATGGATTCCAGGTGTTGTACTATCCTTTCCATAGGAGTGCCTCCATAATCTTGCCCACTACTGAGGTAAGACTGACTGGTCTGTAGTTCTCTGCCTCCTCCTGCTACCACTCTTGTGGAGCGGGATCACATGAGCCCTTCCCCAGTCTTCTGGGACCTCTCCTGTGTTCAGAGACTCACTAAACAGTTCTGCTAATGGCTCTGCTAGTTCCACCTTTAGCTCCTTAAGTACCCTGGGATGTATGCCATCAGGTCCCATTGCCTTATCCACCTGAGAGCTTAGCAAGCTCTTGTAGGACCCTTTTTTTTGTGAAGGGAGCAGTGCTCACCTCCCTCCCCCCTGTGTCCGTGGTGCTGAGCTGTGGGCCCTGCCCTACCTTCTCTTCAGTAAATACTGAGCAAAAGTATCTATTTAGGATAGATGCTTTTACATGGTCCTCCTCCTCACATGCTCCCTTTTCTCCATTAAGCTTAGCAATACCCCCTCTGGACTTTCTCCTTTCACTAATGTATCTATAGAAAGTCTTGTCACCTTCTTTTACTGTTCGTGCTAGTGTTTCCTCAGTTTGGGACTTTGCCTGCCTTACTGCCTTCCCTGCTTCCCTTAGGGCAGTTTGGTATGCCTCCCTATCTTCATCCCGCTGTGTTCCCTTATATTTCCTGAAGGCCAGCCTTTTGGCTCTGACCTTTTCTGCTACTGTATTTGAGAACCAAAGTGGTTTCCTTCTTCTTTTGCACTTCCTTTTCTGTCTAACACAATGGGATGTTGCTTCAAGTATTGCATCCTTAATGCTTGCCCACTTTGCCTGTACCCCCTCACCTGTGTTTCTTTTTGCCAGGGCTAGCTTAACTCTGTTGGCCATCTTATCAAAGTCAGCTCCTCTGAAGTCCCATATTTTTGCCTTGGAATGGGATGATTTAGATGTAGTAGCCAAATTGAACCATACCATGTGATGGTCACTGGCCCCCAGGTGACCTTCTACCTGGAGATCTGTGATCCCTTCCCTGTTAGTTAGATCTAGGATAGCCCTGTCTCTTGTGGGTTGTTGTACCAGTTGTTTGAGGCCCTCCCCCTGCAGGCAATCCACTATGTGTCTAGTTCTGGCAGATGTTCCTGCTGGTATTGACCAATCTGTATCCGGCATGTTGAAGTCTCCCATTATCAGAACCTCCCCTTTAGCTGTCATGTTTTGTATATCTTCTAACAGTAAACCTGTTGGCAACCATATTATGACTTTTTGAAAACCATCTAAAAGTATGTCATTTGGAACCCCTTAATGTCCAGCACTCAATTCAATGCAATTCAATTTTATTTTTATACTGGAAAGTAAGTGAGCAAACATGCCTGTTTTCACAAACGTCCAGTGGTACAGAAAATTGATGATACAGAGAAAAACGTAAAACAACATTGCAAAATGTTATGATATTTACAGTGGGAGCAATACATATGACAGGATCATCTAGATTAGAAAAAAAATACAGAGCACACAACAATAGAGCCTATATACAGATACTGGATATATAAACTCTAAGGTAACTCAAGGGTTGGTAGACATTCAGGGGGGTTGTCTACCAGGGCAGGCACAAGTGATGAATTGGAGGAGATGGTCCTTGAGGGAGGAGGTGAATGAGCCAATTGAACTACAGACCTGAAGTTCAGGGGACAGTATATTGTAAAACTTAGGGCCCTTGTACGTGATGGAGTTCTGTGCATGCTTGGTGCGGTAAAGAGGTAAAAAGTGCTGTTGCTTCATTATACTTTTTGTCATATATTATGTCTCTCAATATTTTCTCTTCTTTATTGTTGTTGATAAGTTCTGATGTTTGAAGTTATGACTGTGGTGTTTCTTATTCTTTAATTGTTAAAGTTAACCAACTATACAGAGCTTTTGGCATGCACAAAGACTTATACTTTTTTTGTTAATCAATATAAGTAGAGTATACATGGCTAATACTATTGTTATATTTTTGCAGTTCATTATTACTTTATATGCCTGCTGTACCCACATGATTTATGTATGTTGAGTGCCTTATATTGTTATATTTATGTTGTTTTTAACTTTAATATGAATACTTATAAAAAGATTAACTGCAAAAAAAAAGAATATCGACAGCTTGACCTGATTCAATATGTCACTTTGCATCTGTACCCCACTAAGGTGAGGCTGAAAATAGGCAGACTTGCCTAGCCCTCCTTTCCCAGGCTACAAAAACTAAATGAATCAATAAATACAACCTCAGCAATAAGACCTCAGATCTCCTACACACCTTGCACCCACTCATCTCTAAAAGCACCTTATGGAAATTAGTTGTGCCATATCCCCTGCAGCTGATTACCTTTGCCACTATCCTACTTGTTTCAAGATGGTAACAGTGACTAATGAAGCTACTGATCAGTTATGAAAACCTATAAGCAGCATTCACTGTCCCTCTCTTTTCAAGTCTCTTTCAGCACTTAATTTCACGGAACATAATCTTGCTGAACTTAACCTCACAGCACTTTATCTCTTGGCATTTAATCTCATGGCACTTTGTAAAGTGGAACACTCACTACAGCTTGACTCACTGCCACTTGTAGGAAGTTCCCTTTTATACTTTCTTGTGCCTTACAACCTGAAGATGCTTTCCCTTCTTTCTGTGTCCATGGGCCTATAAAATGCCTTTTTGCATTCCTCTCTGTTTGGGCCTGCAATAACTGGCAAAGGCAAGCAATGCTTCTACTCTAATTATGACTTAGTTAAGGTCACAGGCCAGTCCATTTTCATCTAGACCCCAAAATGCAGGACAAGACAAAGCTCCTTAATTTCCACCTTAAATGTGGCTGCAATGGCTGATCTCTGTGTTCCACACAGACACTATTTCAAAACATTTTCCCTAGACATTACCCTACTTATTTTGTCTTAAAAATAGCCTCTTGCTTCAATTGCTTTAACCAGTATTGGCAAACTCTGCTTTAAATACGTCTACAAAGTGTGCACTTCTGTACCTTAACATGCACCACCCAAATGTGAGACACTCTGCACAGCTGGTTATTAATGCATTTGAAAACTGTATTACACTACTAGACTACTTAATATATTGGTCTTGTGTAATATATTGTAATGTTTGGTGTACTACTGGCATCCCCTGGTATCCTCGTGCAAATGAAATGTATCTCAATTGGCTTTACCCTGGAAACCAGCATTTTATAAAATAACTGAAAAAGAAATGCTTTGTTATGGTATCCAGTGAGGATAGTGAGTATAGTGACTGAATATGGGCCACCGTCAAAACAGCAACTCATATCCAATGCTATCTTATGGGCTATCCTGCAAGGGTAGCAACCCTATGCACAGGCAAGTGTAGGGAATGACTACCGGAAGGGAAGGATAGCGAGGGGAAGGAGAGAGATAGAGAAGGGGTTTCTAGGGGAGTGGTGTACCTGCTGCCACCTAGCTAGCTGTGTGGTGTGGTGTGGTGGTGTGGGTGGCTAGCTCTGGCTTAGCAGGTACTGGTTTGGGGCTGGGGACTGGGAGGGTAGACATTTTGCCACTGCCTATGGTTGAGGGACTTAATCTTTTTTTTTGAACAGGACAATGTGTCCCCCAACATGCACCCCCATGGAGTTAAAAATTTTAAATCAGGGAGTGAGTGGGGCAAAGCCCCCCATGAGGGGGGTGTGGAGGGGCACAGCCCCCCAAAACACTTTTTTTTGTTGCTTAATGTTGGGTCACCGGCAAGTGTATGTCGCCAATTTGCTTTTTGGCAATATACACTCACCATAATAGCGACTGCTGTTTTGCGATCGCTATTATGACATGGAACACTTTGTTACTGTGGTTTGAGACTGGTTTTAGGTAGAGCATTTTTATATTGTCCATAATGTAAGTTGTTTCATTTTTATTCTGTTTGAATGGTGTTACTGCATACAAATAATAGGGGGTTTGACATCCTTTTATTAGTTTTCTGTTAAAAACAACAGATAAGCTGAAGTAACAAGTTCAGTACAGATACACGTAAACTGTTACAACCAATAGCTTGGTTGCTATTCCACTCTATATGCCACATACAGTACTTGAAGGAGGAAATCAGTGGGTTCATAAACAATAGTAGCAACTGACACCGAATTAGGAATGAAGGTATGCAAAAGATCAATGAATCACAATGGCATGTGAATTTGTCAACAGTCTCTTACCCAGAGATTAGATATTTTCACTGCTGAATCAACTGTGGGTAGTCAACCATTTATCAGAGAACAATTAAATCCAAAACTTTGATAAAAATATAATTAACAGTCCATTACAATAGTTTATTAAAAATCCAAACCTTTCATATAAAAATCATTAACAGTCCATTACAATAGTACAGTATATTAATATTTAGGTACCAAGGTCCATCATATAGCCAGTTCCCATACAAAAGTATATATACAAAATTCAGGTATAGCCCCATATAAACCATATAATAAAGTACAATCAGTTTATGTTTACAAGGCAGTAGAGTGCAGTGGTTTAAGGCTCTGAACTGCAAATCTGGTGACATCCAGCAGACCAGACTGGGGTTTGAATCCCACAGCCCCACTTGCATACTGTGTGACACTGAGCAAGCCACTTAACTTCCTTGTGCTCCCAGGTCGCACCTGGAAACAAGCTCCGGCTTAGTGTGCCTTTCCTGGTTAAACAATTTCCCTTATGAGGATTTTTGCCTCCCAGAATTGTATATAGAAAACTGATACATACTTTTATTATTATTTAATGTGTTATGAAATACCTTGTTGTATTGTGAATACTGCATTCTTTGATATTTTTATTTTAAGTAATGTGTGTTGTGGATTGACTTCCCTTTACATTTAATTTTCTTTTTTATCAAAAGTATGGCTTAGCCACAATGTATTTATGTACTGTAAATAGGGTGAACTACAAACGTGTACATAAGGTTGTGATGGCACTAAAGTAGCAGTGCAATGAAAAATGTTTTAAAAAAGTTAGTTTCACCTACAATTAATAAAAATGGGCCTTATGCACTATGCCAAGGCACCACATAAGCCGGGCACATTGGCATAGCTATGACTGAATGCCATGGATTGGGGTCCCACAGACCTCGTACAGCATTCACTACAGGGACACAGGACACATACGTGCCCGACCCCCTGGCCACATGGACAACTAAGTGCTGGGGAAGACAGAGGACATGACAGGAGATGTGCCCTCACTCCACACCATTCCCAAAGGTGTGGAGTGCTGGGCACACGAGCGCACCTTATACCAGGCAACCCCTAGCCATAAGGGTTATGTGCCCCCTCAGGATGCCACTGTCGGTTGAGGCGAGTGTGTCAGGGTACAACAGACCCCCTGCAAAATGCCACCCCAGCCCATGGAGGCCATGAGAAGGACCAGGGCAGCCAACTGGTCATCTGCTACCCCTGTACCACTGACACTTAGCATGCCATCAGCCGATATCCGTGCCCCATGGGCAAAAGGGATCCACTAGCGGATCGGGTCCAGCCATCCCATTGGATGCATGCCCAGTCCACAGAACACTCTTCTGCACACCTGTGCACTGGGGGGTGAGGCATCAGACTGGTGGCCAGCATTGGTGAATGCTGGTATGGGTGCACCTGTCTGCGGGTGGGCAGCTACATGGGTGTGTTACGTGCTTTTTGTGTGCACCTACACCCGCATCGTGCAAAGCGCCCAATATTAGTATGCCTGTCAAATCTACTTTCTTGGTAACCCCTATAGGGAATACAATTTATTTTGTTGTTCATTTTCTCAATCCTAATCCTTACCAGGTTTACAATGGCATTTCTAAGCCGAATGTGATGGAAAACTTTCTTCTTGAGGACGAAAAAAAAAAATTAAATTAAAACATTTATAAAATATTCACATTTTGGTGGAATTAGAAGATTTCACCACCAAATAAAATCAGAAGATGTCTGAAATCTTTTACAGCGAAAAAAGGTAGAGTCAAATGTTTTGCCCATCGTGTACAGCCTTCTAGCAAGTTGGTTCCTACATCAGAACTAGCCAATTATAAGACAGCAGGAACATTGGCAATATCACATTTGAAAAAAGAAACAATCATGTGCAACTACTTGAAGGATTCAGAAAAAGCTATAGCTTCTATTGTATATTGGTACAGTGATGGCCCCTTACTCAAGAAGAAATCTGGTGAACCAAAAAAGATAATCCTCAAAAGATGGACATTAGGAGAACTTTTGCAAACTATGATAACCAGACCTCCTGCTAATAGAAGACATGAAGCAATTTAATTTATAGGAGTTTTCCTCAACAAAGAGAAACCCTTGACCTCAGGAAAAGTAAATCTCAAGGTTTCAGTTGCAGTGAGAAAACACAGGCTATCTCAAGCCCTGAAGGGGTTAATTTTTTTGCTCCCAGTAGACTTTCAGGAAAATAGCTTATTAACCTCTTTTATTAACCTGGGTGAAGTAGAGAATGTAGTCTTTGGAAAATGAATGAATATGATAAGAAGGATCAGAGCAGTCCCACGTTAAATTGGAGGCAGGCCAGCTCTCTGAAACCTGAACTTTTGGCCTAAAATTCAAGTGCAACATTTATCAAGTAGACCTCGGGAAAGAAACTTGTAATTTGAAGTTTGGGGTTATTCAGAGTTATAATCTGGAAGCAGGAGCTCTGAATTTGAATCTGAATTCTGTTTTAGATTTGTTTACATCATTTTTAAAATCAGTATTCAAAAAATGGCTTGACCAGGCCTGTTGGTGCAGGGGTAGGGCTACCGATTGGGACACCAGCTACCCAGGCTCAGGAAAAAACTTGGGTCACTGGAAGGCAAACTATGGGAAGAGGATGGAGCAACCCATAGGACGCTGTCCTCCTCCTCCTCCTGGATGGGAGGGTCACTAACTGTGCTGCAGTGCTGCTACCTGGGTAACCATGTGTGGCAACACAGCATTAAGCAGAAAGGAAGGGGGGATTTTGGCTGGGTGCATGGCTAGAGCTCCATCATGTACACTCTGTACCGTGCCCCTACAGTACCAACATACTTGATGGGCTGGAAGAAATAAGGAAAATGTCCCTAGTACCCATGGTGTTGGACTATGATATATCTGGGCCCCACACCTCCTGATGTACAAGAAGTTTTGGGGGCAAAAGAATTGCCCTATCCTTATCCCACCTGTGGGGCAAATTACGAACATACGAACATATGAAATTTGCCAGCAGATAAAGGCCTAGAGGTCTATCAAGTCTGCTCGAATGTGCAGGTAGCACCCCTTATTCTGCAGCTGCCCCTCCCTTCCACCCTTCCCCTTCATTAACCCTCCCCCTTGTCCTGTCCCATCCCCTTTTGAAGCAGTCCACTGTTCTACTGGATACCACTTCTGCAGGTAACGCATTCCACCCAGCCACCACCCTCTCTGTAAAAAAGTGTCTCCTCATCTCCCTCCTGAACCTTCCTCCCTCCAGTCTCATATCATGGTGCCTGGTGTCCCTCCCCTTCCTTACTTTGAACAGCCCCTCTGTACCTGTCTTGTTTATTCCTTTCATGTATTTAAAGGTTTCAATCATGTCCCCCCGTCCCTCCTGTCCTCCAGTGAGCACATGTTCAACTCCCTCAACCTTCTCTCATATGATAAGTCCCCTAGCCCCTTGATCATCTTTGTCGCCCCGCTGCACCCCTCCAGTAACTTAATGTCCCTCTTCAGAATACGGGCACCAGTACTGCACGCAGTACTCCAGGTGTGGTCTAACTAATGACCTATACAGTGGCAGAATCACCTCCTCCCTCCTCGAGGATATACCCCTTGCAATACAAACCAGCATTTTGTTGGCCTTTGCAGCTGCCTTCCTACATTGTGCCGAGTTGTTCATTGACCCTGTAACGAGCACCCCCAGATCCTTCTCCTCCGCTGTCTGGGCTAGCTGCACTCCCCCCAGCTGGCAACTCCCCCTGGGGTTCTTCATCCCAAAATGCAGCACCTTGCACTTTTTGGCATTAAACCCCAGTTGCCAGGTGTCTGACCAGGTTTCAAGCTTTGCCAGATCATCCTGCAACCCCTGCCATCCCCCTAGGTCATCCACCACCACTCCTACCTTGGTATCATCAGCAAACAGATTTACCTTGCTCTTGATGTCCCATGATATGCCTGCAATGAATATCCCAAACAACACTGGTCCCAACGCCGAGCCCTGTGGAACACCACTCGTCACTACCCTTGGGTGTGAGAGTTCCCCACCCACCACCACCCTCTGTTGCCTTCCCTGAAGCCATTTCCTACCCATCTCACCAGCTTTGCACCCACCCCTGTGCCTACTCACTTACTTCCCAGCCTTCCATGTGGCACCAAGTCGAATGCCTTACTGAAGTCCAGATACAGGACATCCACTGCATGGCCCCTGTCCAGTTGCCTAGTTACCCAGTCATAGAACTCCACCAGGTTGGTTTGGCAGGATCTGCCCGTATGAAACCATGCTGTTGCTGTCCTGTAGTCCTTTGGCCTCCTAGGAGGGCCACCAGCCTCTCCTTCAGGATAGTCTCCATTAGCTTACCCACGATGGATGTGAGCTCACTGGTCTGTAGTTTCCCGGTTCATCCTTGGTGCCACTCTTGTGGAGGGGCACCACATGAGCCATCCTCCAGTCCTCAGATACACACCCCGAATGTAGTGAGGCATTAAATAGGTCTGCCAAAGGTCCTGCAAGGACCTCTGCCAGCTCCTTCAGTACCCTGGGGTGGATGCCATCTGGGCCTGGCACCTTGTCCACCCTAAGTCAGGTGTTCACAATCTGCCAATTGGTGGTGAAAAGGATTGTGTGGCTTTATCCTGGACAGCAGTGGGCTCCTGAGGAAGATAAGTGCTGGAGACAGGAATGGGGCATAAAGTATAATTTAAAAAATTTGGCTTAAATTAATGGCATGATTTGATTGGCTAATGATATACAAGATTATAAGACAACTGCATAAGCTAGATCTTGTTTTCCAGTTTGAGAACTTGCAGGAAGCTACAGCATAGTCTGCCAGAATGCTGTGCAGTACCTTGAAAATACTAAAACTGTGGCACTCACCACCAATAAACAGCCATAGGAGTCAAGAACTGTGACCACACTTTATTGTGAAGCCAAAATCCATATAAGTACCACAGAAACATATGCCTGACATATTTGACACACCACTGCATGCTTTCTCAAAGGCAAGGCAGTACAGCGATGATGTAATTTATAGTAGCCTACTTAAAATGACAGGAAAGAGTATCAAAGCAATAATCACTGGTGCCTATACCCAAATGACACACATGAAACAATTAATAAATTACACACACATAAAAACAATTGTAAAAAAAGTTAAAAGCAGTGATTCAGAAACTAGGGATCCATTAAATAATTATACTGCATAATTGCAATTCTATATAAATAGACACAAGTTCAGGCACTGACTCATATAATTAAAATCACTTGATGAACATAAGCTGTACCAAAACATTTTTCGGTCCTTCTTTGGAATCCCCTTGCTCAAAAGGCCTTGATGTGTGTGGAATAAAATAAATCACCTTAAAGAGACCATCCTGCCAAAATACCAGATATTAAATGGAGAGAAGAAAAATCCATTAATGAATGATTCTATTAAAATCAAAAAAACTATCTAACTTTGAGAAAAGTTGCCAAATGAAGTCCACTGTTCAAACCTGGCCTTTAGCATGCCCTGAAGGGGGATAAACCATTGGAAACAACAGTAGAAGAACCACCTAGTATGGCCCATACAAGGGCAAGTACTTTGAGAAACAAGTTGGTCCATAGTAAATAACCTACTCACAGACGTAGTATGTGGTTAGTAGCACAAAACAGAGGTTGTTACATGTGTCACAACTGTCTATATTGTAAAGCTATCAAACATACCAAAACCTTTCTGAATCCAATTACTAAACAGACATGTGAAGTCAACAGTCTTATTACATGTCAGACTAGCGTTATGATTTATATGGCAGAATGTAAATGTGGTGATTAATATGTTGGAAAAACTGTACGTCAATTTTGCATATGGATGGGAGAACATTGTAAGGCTATTGGCCAGGGGAATTTGACTTATGGGATAGTTTATCACATATGTTCAGGTGAAGAACCTGAGAAACACAATTTTAAATTTATGATATTGAGAAAGTTTGGCCCTATCAAGGGGGCAGGGGTACTCAACAGAAAGGTGTTCCAAAGAGAATTCTATTGGATCTATACTCTGGGGGCATACAAATGGCCAGGGGCCAGATTCTCAATACTTTGCCTGGGCGCAAATGCAATTTCTCTGAGACAAACTGGGTTTTGCCCAGAGCTGGTATTCCCAAAGCCCAGTTTGCCCCTGCAAACTGGGTTTGTGCCTGAACAAAGTAGTTAGGGGTTCGCAATGCAAATGAAGAGGAGGGGACCTGCAATCCCATTCACTACTGTTCTGCTCCACACAAGGGCCTTTGCCAAGGTCCTTGTATGGAGCAAAGTACTGTAGAAAAAAATCTGGTGGTAATCTGTGCAACCCTAGTGGATGGTGGAGGTACTGTGGCCCCCGTCTCCGATTGCCTACCTGACATGGCAAAATATTTCTTTCCATAGTGTAGTGAACCCCAGCCCCGATTGCCCACCTGATATAGAAAAATAAATGTCCATAGTGAAGTGATCCCTCCCCATCCCTGATCACTCACCCAATGTTTATAAACATTTTCCATAGTCTTGTGGTACCTTCCCCCTCCCTGATCACCCACCCAAACATTTTCCATAGTGTAGTGGTCTCTCCCCAATCACCCACCCAATTTTTAAAACATTTTCCATAGTGTAGTGGTCCCTCCCCATCCCTCATCGTCCACCCAAACATTTGCATAGTGTAGTCCCTCCCTCTTCCTCAATTGCCCATCCAATGTGTGAAAATAACATTTTTCATAGTGTAGCAGTCCCTCACCCCTCACTGGTCACCGGCCGCCATCCCCAAATCCAGAAACCCTATCTCCCTGGTAGTCTAGGGTCCCTCCCCCCACTTCCAACATGTCCAGTGCGACGCAACACCCTGCTCAGCCCATCTCAATGACTGATTGGCGACCAGCACAGCCCTCCTCACAACACTGTAGCTGGCCACTGACTGAGCCTTCCTGAGCAGGTACAGAATAGGAATGATATTCAGTACACGCTCAGGAGGGTTCAGTCAGTGGCCAGCTATGGTAGTGTGAGGAGGGCTGTGCTGGTCGCCAATCAGCCATTGGAATGGGGGGAGTGGGGTGATAGGTTGCATTGGACGGGGTGGGGGTGGGATCTGGGGAGAGGGACCCTAGACTACCAGGGAATAGGGGGTTCTGGATTTGGGGACAGCGATTGGTAATTGGGGAGGGAGGAGGGACCATTATACTATGGAAAATATTTTTAAACATTGGTTGGGTGATCGGGGATGGGAAGGGGACCACTACACTATAGAAATTTAGTTTTCTGTATTGGGTGGGCTATTGGGGATGGGGAAGGATCACTACACTATGGAAATATTACTGCTATAAATGACTCAGCGATCGGGGAAGGAGTAGGGCACCACCAGACTACCAGGGAATAACATCATTTTGGGGGGCACTGGGCTGGTAGGGGGGCGGGCTAAGCCAAACAAGGGCCAAATGGGCACATAATGGGCATGTTATTGGCCTATTGCACGTTGCATGCCCAATGGGCTCATTTGTATGTCCACTTTCATGAATAGGGCCTTAACATGTGTGTGCTGCAGTTGCCAGCCCATTCTCCTAGCTGGCTGTGGGGCAGCGCTACTGTGCTTCCTGGTGGTTTTCCTGGGTTAGAACGCTGCCCTCTACCATGTTAGTATCTCACGCACTCTACTGCGCATGTCAAAACTACACAACACAAACAGCACAGTTGGGAAGAGCGAGAGGGTGCAAAACCATGAAAGGGTGCATGCACGGTAGTACACCCTCTCACTGTTCCCAGGCAGAGGATAAGTCCTCTGCTGGGAGGAGGGGCCAGTGAGCAGCTGCTTTGGCTCGACTGGATGAGCCACAGGCTGCAAGGGAGGCAGTGCATCTGTGGACCGGGTTTCGATTCCAGGTCTCAGACGCATGAAATTGTATTATTTTTCACACTTTGTGCGATTTTAAGTGTTAATCCAACCCCGAGTTGGTTATTTAAGATGGGGGAGTTGGGGTGGAGGGGGCAGAGCCCCCCTCAAGACATGCAGTAATCAAGTTGGTAATATACCGTGCTGTATTGGCAATGCAGTATATTGCTGCACTGCAATGTCTTGCAATATTATGACCCCGTCCCATGCTGCCCCCACCTGCTGTGAATAGCTCCATTGCCCACCAGTGCAACTGCGGGGTGCAGTGCAAATTTTTACATGTCACTTTGCCTTTTTTCATGAATCCTTGCCCTGGTTTCAATAGTGGCTTTGATGCACTGCTTTAACATTTTTTTTACAATTGTTATTTTGTGTGTGTGTAATTTATTGTTAATTGTTTCATGTGTGTCACTTGGGTATAGGCATCAGTGATTACTGCTTTGATAAAATAGTTCCTGTCACTTTAAGCAGGCCACTATTAATTACATCATCACTCTGTTGTCTCGCCTCTAAGAAAGCACACAGAGCTGTGTAAAATGCATCAGGTGGCTCTTTGTGTGATGCTTCTGTGGATTTTGGATTCACAATAAAGTTTGGACACAGTTCTTGATTCCTACAGCCGTGTATTAGTGATGAATGCCACAATTTTATTATTTTTTCTGTATTTTGTGTAACAGTACATTTTCTCACTCACCTGGGCTGCCCCGGAGCCCTCGGGGTACTCAGCATACTTCCCCAAGGGGCCGGGCCTGAGCTCTGGTGCCTCCACTTGGGGCAGTGGTACGGCCTCCTGTGGACAAAACAGGTTACCACCCCCCAGGAACAATGATGTATCCCCGTAAAGACTGACCCGTCCTGCACAGTTATATCAATACCTCCACCCCTCAGTAATGATAATGACCAGACACAAACACTTAGAAGAAATGGCAAAGAGTAATCCCTTTTTATTTCAAATGCTCTAAGACAAGGAAGGTGAGGGCTACTCCATCATGTCTCAATATACTCATACACACAACCATGTATGCGCTTCCCCCTTCCCCTGGGTGCACCCAGAATAGTCCCTGATGGTTGGTACCTCACCGTGCTCAGTTGCAGGCCTGCAGTCTTTTGGTGGGGCCCATGTAGAACATGCACAACCAGGTGCTGGGAGTTTAAAGCAATATGTAGGGGTGGAGCTCCTGTCTGACCCTTTTAACTTTGTATATAAATCCCTAGCACTGCAGCTCAGGGTACTCATGGTTTCCCAGGAGGATGATGATCTTCCAGATCTGAGGAACTGCATGGACGGTGAGTGAGGCACTGTTCTTAGCCTGCCTGACCTTTCCAGCTTCAACCGAGGTCCTTTGTATACAGTATTCACCAGGCAGGCCTGTTTGTCCTTCTCTCTCTCTGGTCTCTGTTGCAGCAGTGATTTCATCCTGGATACACAAGGTGGCTCGGTTCTCCTCAGCCAGAACTGGTCTGCTTGCAGCCCAGCTTCCAGGGCTCTCCCCTGGCTGAAACCACAGGACCCTGCGTGGAGCAGTCCGCCAAGCCCATGGCTTGCTGTAACTGTCCCATTAGGTCCAGCCAGTCAGCCCCAGTGCCCTTGGTGGACCCCCCCTGCCCTTGTTCCCCTGCAAAAACTGCAGCCTTCCTTCTGCTCTTAATTTACAGAGGGGGGGATATAGCCAGAGAGCCCACAACCAAGCAGGCAGCCTTTGTTGCTGCCTTCCCCCTCAGTCCCAGTTCATGTTTTTCAGTTCTCCTCCAGCTCTCTGCTCCCCTTCTCTCAACCCTCTCCTTTGTTCTCTCGACTCCTCGTGCTCTTTGTTCTTTTTAAACCCTGGACACAACCTCCCTGTCATTGTCTACCAGCCTCCATGTGACTTCCGGGCTGCCTCTGCGTAATTTCCCAGCAGCCTGAAGTCGTCACTGTTGCATGGGGGCCACCATCTTGCTTTATCCCCCAGCCACCTATGATTTTGGGGCCCCCTCTCAGTGATTTAGCCCACTGAAAGGGCTAAACTATGCGGTATTTGCAACCGGAGCTCGTCCGGTCACTGTGCTCCTCTTTCCCAGCCCCTCTGTTCATATGGGTGCTGGGAAAACATTGATTTTTCCAGTCGGCCACACGATTGAAAGGTAATAGGAGCTCTGCTCCTTTAAATCCCTCACTGATGTAGCACATGCGCGATATGCGCACGTCCACCAAATGTGCCTGGTTTGTTTTTTTTCTCTTTTCTTCTTTTCCCCGAGTGGCCCACATTGTCTGTTAGTATTTAGGGGCTGCGATATGGGGATACTCTGCCTTCAGACCTCTGGCCCCTGCTGCACCACGGGGCACTGCGGCAGTCACGGCACCAAAGGCATCAGGGCTCGAGTCCCACCACAGCTCCCAGGACCGAGTGAGCTGGGTAAGCCTGCATTTGGGGGCTTACATTTGTGTTACTGTTGGCATCCATTTCACTGTGCATTTTCTTTTCTTTTTGTCTTGTGCAGTACCTTGCAGTAGTTCCACAGAGTGCTGCAGGGAACAGTGCAATTCCATGGCAAATAAGCATTTTTATCATGCAGAAATTTGTGAGATATCTTCTATTGTTTGATCCTGGCTGACTCAAGCTAAATATACTCATTCAACATATTTTGCCAATTACACAGAGGATAATGTATGGGCATCGCCAGTTAACAACAATGCTGTATTCACGTTGAGAGGTTACCATGGCAACTGTGTAAACCTCGAGATTGTAGCTCGAGAGGTTTACTGTTGCCTGGTAACCTCGAGAAATGAATTCAGTGATGTTGTTAACTGATGCCCATGCATTATCTTGTATAGTTTATGGGTTCAGTACACTGAAAATTCACTGCTGGAGGCTTACTTTTTGTTTAAAAAAAAAAAAAAAGACGTGATTTCCAACATTGAGTCCCCCCCCAACCAGTCACAATCAGTCCCAGGTGTGGAAAAAATATGATTTCCCTTACTTTGTCTGGCGTTCCTTGCTTTTGGGTTCTTTCTTACTGCCGCGGTCGTTTCCCAGAAATGTGACGCTTAACTTACGCGCATGTGAACCCGCATTCCATGCTGTTGTACCATTAACGTGACGTCCTCAAGATGGTACAGCAACATGTTGATGTCACATCGATGGTACAACAGCATTATGTTTCCATCGATTTTTATACATAACAGCCCTCTCCCATACACTATAATTATATTTCTTTTACGTTATTGTGTGACCAATGTTTTCTTCAGTCACTTTTTCAATGGTCATGTCTTCAATGCCCTTGATACCTCTCATTTTTTTCCTACAGGTTTCCTCTTAGCCTCAGATTACAAATGGCTTGCTTGACCTTTTTGTGTTACTCTGTTTTTTTCACCATGGCCACAATGACTCCAGGTGACCCAACTGGGCTTTCTCTTTGCTACTTCCAACAGCTTCTAACTTCAAAAGTGCGCAAAAAAACTTATTTTCTACACTATTACAGCCACTACTGTGTCTTGAAACAAAAACATGGAAGCACAAAAAATGTTGGCAGAAAAAGACCCTTGGCCCACCCAGTTTGCCCTGTTTTACCCTATCCTGATCTGGGGCCTAATTTCAGTCAGAGTTACCAAAGCACCCAATAGTGTATTCTCTTCACTGGTTCTGATGATCTCAAAATGACCTAATGCAGTCTTTCTCTGTGTTACTCTTGCCCCCCCCCCCCACACACAAACATGTCACCTTTCTCCCAGTACTGCCCTATTTTATTCTCTTTTCTTTCAGCTGCTGTTGTTTTTTCTTGAGTAACTCGATGCTCCCTTTTCCATCCTCCACCACCAGCTGCTCCCCCTGCTACTGCTGTGATCATCCTGCATTGTCCATTTGGTCTCCTCAGAACCAACCAGTCTCCATGGTAGGCTGAAGGGCCTGAGCACTTTGAAAGGAAAGAGATGTGTTGGCATTGGAATGATCAGTGGAACTGCTCGCACAGTGGAGCATAAGATGCTAACATGTGGAGGCAAATGAATGCCATCATTATGGTCATGCACAAAGACTCCTGACATGTTGCAGGGATGGAAACATTGCATAGAGCACTCAATCACAGCACCCAATTAGCTGTCAGTTTTGTGCAAGTTGAAATAAAAATTACTTCATGCTTAACTGACTGGAGTGCTCAGCTGTTCTAAATTACATCAGATTCACATCTCAACTAGAGGCCAGTGTGTCTGCACTGTCAAATGGAACTCTGAACTACCACAATATGTCTATAAGTAAAATGCTTTAACCAGATGTTTATATTAATCAGACACTATGTAACATTCTTCTGCCCATTATCTTTCCTGTTTAAGGAGCACTATATTCCTAGTCACATGTATTGTAGTTGTCATTTATACAGTATTTGCTCTTTACATATACTAGAGGTTTTGTCGGTCAATTTCACCATCTTCATCTTCATCTCCCTGGTGCTAGTGGTTCCTCCTCCCACTGATCACCAGCCTGTGTATGACTCAAAACCTCCCTTGTGCCTATTGGACCCCCCTACCTTCTAATCGCTGTCTCATAGAATAAAAGAAACTATCCCTGGTTTTATTTATAGGAGAGGGTGATGTACTCTGTTCTATAAATAAGACACATGCTCCCTGCCTGGAAATATGGCGGCCAGCCGAGGAGGTGTGAGGAAGGAGAGCTTCAACAGTCACCGAATGCATTTCCATGCCATCAATGACTCTGATAAGGGGACAGGGGGGCTATATGGATGTACAGTGCTATGGTGGGGGGGTCATTAGATGCCAGGGAGTACTACGTGGCCACAGGCAGTACTGTTGATTAGGAGTGGTACTGGGATGAACCAGGGAGTACTGTTTGTTATTTCTGTGTAATGAATAGCTTACTGGGGGCATCTGCACAGGGATGGATAGTGTGCCTGGTACTGGGCTGGAGATCAGAGATGGGGGGACCACTGGACACCAGGAATATCTAGTAATCTTAACAGGCCAGGATCAGTGGAGGGGTTTGGGACACTGGACACCTAGGGGACTCTATTTCTATGGCTGACTGGTCCACTAGGCACCAGGGAGATTTATTACTCTGTTATGGGCTGGTGGGCAGGAGGGAACACTAGGCACCAGGGAGGGTTTGTTTTATTATACAGGTCAGCAATCAGAGGGGGGGTCCACAAGGTACAAGGGTGGTTTTGGGTCATACATGGGCTGATGATCAGTGGGAGGGGGGACCACTAGAACCAGGAGGTTGTGGTTTTGAATAGAGGCTGGCAGTTGGATGGTGGGGGGGGGGCACTAAGCACCAGGGACTTCAACACATGTCTGGGCCAGGGCAATGGGGGGGGGGCAGCGCTGTGCTAACCTGCCATACTACCCATGCAATTGAGCCCATAATGGGCATGCAAATGGCCTCATAACACCTCGCATGCCCAGTGGGCTCATTTATATGGGTTCCTTTGAAAATTGCAAATAGCCTTCCGGTGTTATCCACTCTGGTGGTGCACTTCATGGTCCATGTTGGGGAAGCACTACGTGAATTAACACCGTGCTGACAAGGCCCTATATTCAGTTGGATTGCTCCGGTGCACTGTCTAACTGACTATAGTATCCACAGGCTCCTGGGCAATTGCAAGGCACAGCACAAAATTTAACACTCTGCTTTACACTTTTTTGAATATCAGGCTCCAGGTGTTTATTTATGTCCCCAAAATAAGGATAATTTTAAGTTAAAATAAGCCAATTCATGATGCTTAACTGGCATTAAAGGGCATGTGCTCAGTAAGCATGTATATCTTAAATAATGAAGGTTTGGGCCTTTAGATGCCTCTGCAATTCCATTTGCTTCTATGTGTTTGTTTACTTACCTTTTCATCATGTTATTTGTATTTTGCCAACTGCTTGTAAACAGAGAATCCAATGGAACCCTTGTATCATGAAGTCAGAAACTCTTTACTGGCAAGGCTGCCAGTGTATTTCAATGTGACTCTGCATATCTGATTTCAGAATTTTATGGACAAATAACACTTTCTACTACCAAGATATTACATATTTAATAGAAATATGTGATTTTTGGTAACCCGTGATCTTTTGTTTTAATTTTGCTAATGAAACTTTTTTCATAATCAAAATTTACTTGGGAAGAAGGAAAGAGAAGGTAATGATTTTATTTAAAAATTGTTTAAATCACAGAGCTGGACCACAGTAGTGCACACACATAAAAAGCAAAGTTTGTTGCTAAAAGATGCATCTATTTCTTTAGAAAAAGATAGAAAAATATATTTAGTTTCTTTCTGAAATACATTGGGCTCCTAAGTAGCTAACAGTTTCTGACATCACAATACCAGAAATCTATTGAATTTTTTTTTTTACTAGCAGTATGAAATGCAAATGTGAAAACCCCCTTGTTTCACTGCACAAACACATATTTTATTATAAAAGTAGAAAATAAATAATAACACATGGGGTCAAATTTTCAAAAGTTGAAAAATTTCACACATGTGGGGGGGTTAAATAATTTATGCAAAGAAGGGTTTCTTTGGGCAAAAACAATTTTTTTTCTGCATATGCTCAGTTTTCAAACAGGTTGCCTTTTTGCAGCCTTTTCCACAATTTACAGCATCCTGCACATTATCTTTTTGCATAGCTGCAGAAAAATGCTATGCCTGGTATTACCAGGCTAACATTTTGTGTGCAGCTGCAGAAAAAAAGAAAATGCCGCCTTTGTGCATGAAATGCTTAAAATGATATTTACTCACCTGATAAAGGTGAATTTTTGAGTACCCTTTATAGTACTCTGCAGTCAAAACCAATGGGGTAGTCCCGATCCTATAGGCTGATGCACAATCCAATCAAATTTGAGTTGGCCGTGTGCCAACCCTCTTGTCCCATCCTAGTAGCTCCAGAATGATACTTCCATAGCAATTAGAAAGAGAAACAGAAAGAAAAAAACCCAGAACAAGCAATCCTCTCTGGCTGATACCTGGTAGCCCTTTGTAATCTATCTCACATTAGCACAATGACACCCCACTCTGAAATGAAAAATCCATTCTTTATTATTAAGCTCACAACATCATTTCAATGTAGATGTAAACATAAACATACTTAGAACTAATATGCCTTGTTCTTAATAACTTTTGTACAATTACACTCTATGTGAGACACTAAGGGCTTTTTAAGGCCGACTAAGGGGGCCATGTTCCATGTTGACCATCTACCGCCCTGGGTGGGGCCGTGGGGTACTATAAAGGGTACTCAAATAATCACCTTTACCAGGTGAGTAAATGCCATTATAACTTATACCCCTTATAGTACTCTGCAGTCTAAACCAATGGGACCTTAGAAGCAGTGTCATCATCATTTTGTTTGGGAGGGAGAAGGCAGAATGTGTCACATAGATTGGATCCTCCCTCTTAATACTGCCCTACCAAAAGAGGCTCTGTCTGCAGATTCCATATCCAGGCTGTAGTGTCTGGTAAAGGTGTGAACTGATGACCATGTGACTGCCAAGCAAATGTCGGTTAGTGATACTTGGCCTCTCTACCCTCATGATGTAGCCACTGCCTGAGTGGAGTGTACCTTGATGCTGGCAGGTGGTTCCTGGCCTGCCTCCCAGTAGGATTCGACTATGGTATGTCTCAGCCACCTAGCTATAGTGTATTTTGAAGCTGCCTTCCCTGCCTTCTTTCCTGTGGTCAGGATAAACAACCTGTCTGATTTGCAGGTATCATTGGTCTTTGCAAGGTAAGTCCTCAGCTGTTGGCCAACATCCAGCAGGTGTGGAGTAACTACTGTGTTCTCTTGTCCCATGTTTAACACTGGTAGGTAGTAGGTGAGCTTCCTGTTCTCAATGGAAACAAGTTGCTCTCCGGTGGTGGCAAGGGAGACAAATGGTTTGTAGCAACCTTTGGAATGAAGGAGGGTATTATTCTAAAGGTGAACCTGTCATTGTGAAGGACTAAGAATGGTTCTCTACAGGATAGTGCCTGCAGTTCTCCAATTCTTTTTAAAGAACATATGAAACCAGAGTCTCGAGAGGCGTGCGGGGCTTCTGGGAGCTTCATGGGAGAAGATAAACAGCATAGCCATGAATTGCCTCAGAGGGCAAACAAGTTGCTCTCCGGTGGTGGCAAGGGAGACAAATGGTTTGTAGCAACCTTTGGAATGAAGGAGGGTATTATTCTAAAGGTGAACCTGTCATTGTGAAAGACTAAGAATGGTTCTCTACAGGATAGTGCCTGCAGTTCTCCAATTCTTTTTAAAGAACATATTGCCACTAAAAATACAGTTTTTAATGTACACCAGTAAAGTGGGTTTTGTCAGAACAGTGGTCCCTGAGGGTCTCAAGGACAATGTTCAGTTGTCATGGAGCACACACTTCTCTGACCCTGGGTGTAGATATGGTGACTGCCCTCAGGAGCCTGATTACATCCGGATGTGCCCCAATGGGACCTATCCCTGGTAATGGGCACCTGATGGAAGAGATAGCTGATGTTTGGACTCTCAGAGAGGAGATACTCCTTTACTTGCCCCATCTTTTAAAAAATTAAGAATTTGTGGGAGTCCAGCCACTAAGGGTGATGTCCCTTTTTCTAGGAACCATCTGCTGAAAATCAGCCAATGTCTGTGGTATGTCACATTAGTGATCATCTACATGACTGCATAAGTTGATCCGCCCCTCTCAGGTGGTAACCCAGATTCAACAGTCTTTCCCTTTCAATAACCATGCCTTCAGCTTGAGGGATGAAGAATTTGGATGTAGAATTGGGCTTTGGATCAGCTGATCCAGCCACTGTGGTAGTGGCATTGGTGAATCTATTGTCATTGTCTGAATTAGGGAGTACCAAGGTCTCCTGGGCCAATCTGGTACCATCATTACTACAGTTACTCCAGTGGCCTGTATCATGTGAAGTATTTTGCGAATCATTGATATGCCCTGCAGAATGTCCAATGTGCTGACAGTGTGTCTACTTCTTGTGCCATTTGATGGGTAGTTTCATTAAGGCACTCTTTGATTCGTTGTCTGCCTGTCAAAGTTTAAGCCAGAGTGCACATCTGGCCCTGTTTGCCAGAAATGCTGTTCTAGATCTGAACCTCAGTATATCAGAAGATGAATTCATAATGTTTCTAATTGCCTGTAGTGTGCATTCTACTGTGTTTGCTAGCGTTGAGTCTTCTGGAATAGGCTCAGTGCGGTGAGTCTTCTGGAATGGACTTGATCAGGGATTATGTCTATCACAAGAGTGCTCTGCTGGTGAACCAGATTGCTGTTTCTGCTTAGCGTAACATCCCTGATGCTTCACGTATTTTCCTTAAGTGTTCCTCTATCTTTTTGTCCATTGGCTCTTTCAGTGCCGCTATGCTCTCAATAGGCATGGTTGTGTGCTTTGAGAGTTCGGATACTGGTTGAACCCCCTTTGGTAATTTTTTTCCCAAGCTTCTCTCCTTGCCTCAGAGAGAGGGTACCAGTTGTTGACCATGTTTTTTTCTGGCATTCTGGTTGGTTCAGGAGCATTATATTCCTTACTGATAATAGTGTTGATGGCCTGACAGGATGGAAAGTGTGTCTTATGGTCTGGCTGGCCCAATGATAAGAATGGGTTTTCTGATGTGGAGGGTTGTATGGGCTCTTCCACAGTTCTGAGCGCCTCCCTTACTATCCTGATTAGCTCCTCTATATTCTCCCCATGACACATTCTCTTTGAGTTGTCCAGCACTTCCTCCTCGGGTTTGGTAGGGGTCTCGGTAGTAATGCTCACCATATCCTCCCTGCTTCTTTTGCATGAGGATTCGGCCACTGTTGCATCTTGTGTAGGTTTCTTTGGAGGTGGTACTGGGTTTATGGCCTTAAGCATTTTGAGCAATTGAAGCAGGAGTTGCACTTGGCTGACATCTAGGGCCAGTGTGGCCATTGGTGGAGGAGAGCTGCATCTGTCAGAGCTTTGCTCTTCTAAGCTTTGGGACTCCCTGTTCTCTGTTATAATGCAAACTGCACAGGTAGTGTCCCCTTGGTCTGCCTTTGGGAAGATGACACTTCATTCCCTGCATTTTCTTATGGCTCCAGTGGTCTCTGTCAATCTGTGGAAATCAGACAGAAAAAATTGTATGAAGTATGGGCTCCTCCTGATGTATGCCATATAATTACTGTTTGCTTCATATAAGGGCAATTGGCCCTTTGAGGAGGTATCTGAGCTGAAAATGTGTGGGTATGTTGTGGGAGGTCTTGTCTGGGGAGAACTGGCCGATTCCCTTGTGTAAGGGCTGGAATCATGGCGATTTTCCCCCTTTGTTCCGATTGCCTCCATTGATTATCAATGTAGGCATGAACTGTATCCCCAGGTAAGATGGACGCTGAAATCTTGTGATATATTATGGCAAGATTTGGGACCTCCCTACCTCCTGTGGTGAGAAGTCCTAGGCAAGATGGCTGCCATGGTCTCGCAGGATTTGCCCATGAGATTTGAAAGTCCTGCATCACTGTGAATGAAACCAGAGTCTCGAGAGGCGTGCGGGGCTTCTGGGAGCTTCATGGGAGAAGATAAACAGCATAGCCATGAATTGCCTCAGAGGGCAAACAAGTTGCTCTCCGGTGGTGGCAAGGGAGACAAATGGTTTGTTAGGTGTGTCGGACTGGCAGAAATGCCAGAGAAGACAAAGCATTGACAAAATAGTGATGGGTTGCCTCATTGGGTGGAGAAGTTATTCTCCAGTGGCAGCAAAGAGGAAACAGCTGCTGGAAGATAGCTGGCTGGAGGAGATGCGGTTTTGAGCCACTCAGTCCACGTCAGGGGAAGAGGTAAAAACAAGTGCTTGAAAGCCTTTTTTAGTGTATCACAGTGGCTGTGGGAGCTACTGGAGGTTCCCAGCCTCTGTGACACTTTCCTGTGCACTATCTGCATTTTGTCTTAACTCTGTAAGGACTCTCCTGGAGGTATCTCACAAGTGAAGTTGCCCAACAATGTTAGATGGAGGGATGGTATGCCACTCCTAGATGGACTTGCCTGAGTCCCTGACCAGCTGATTAGTAAAGGGCATAGGAGTTGGGGGGGGGCTTAGGCAAAGGGTACATGCCTCAGGGGGGCTGGGAGCACTACTGGAGGGATCCATGCTCCAACTGATTCTCTTCCTTTTTAATCCACCTCAAGATGCAGAAAGGTTATAAACTTTATTAGATGCTAGCGCTCAACATAATATAGGCACGTTCTATAGCAAATCAAATATAACATGGCATTAACAGCCTGTGTTAGTGTAAATTACCCCTGAACTGGTTACCAGGCATTTTGTAAGTTTAAACGTAATTATTGGAAAACAGAATAGTAGATGTACCTGGTCAGTTGAAAGTTGAATGTTGAATGCTGGGAGCAGAATTGGATCATGACCAGCCTCTCTGGGTCAACGAAGTAAACTGGAGCTACTAGCATGGGACAAGGGGGTTGGCCCGCGGCCAACTCGAATTTGATTGGATTGTGCATCAGGTTATAGGATGGATGGGGAATATCCCATTGGTTTTGACCATGGAGTACTATAAAGGGTACAAAATATAATAGCATTCTTGCAGGTGCAGGGATTTTTCCCTGCACCTGGAAGCTGTGCACAGGGACTTAGTCTGTGGGCCATGTTAGGTACTTTGAAAATCTGACCTTTGCTCTTTAAATATAGTAGATCTCCTTATCCACATTTTCTCATGAATTTCAAAAATGTTTTAGAACCCTAAACTCACCAATATTTTAATTACTAATACCACTGAAAGTACATAACAAAGTCACTGACATATGTAAATTAGTTTCCTGGGTACAGTTGATACTCAGCTAGTGATCCACTGATAAAAAGACATAACATAGTAACAAAATAATTTTAAGTCAGCAGGGCCTCTGAGTCGATCATGTCCATCCCATCTGCTTCATAAGCAGGGAAGAAATAGATATGCCATTCAAACACATATCATGGACCTCTAGAGTATATTTGTCTCAAGTGACCCACAACTTGGAGATAAATAAAGCACTCAACTAGTGCTCAACTTTGAAATATTAAAATTCAGTGACTGCTTAACCTTCTGATGTCTCAATGGACACCGGTCAGCTGAGATGCTATTTTAGTTCAGTGCTAATTTGCTACTAGTTGACAACTAGATTACCCACTATTCTTTTCATGGTTGAATGAATCTTAAGACAGGGTCAGAAACAAGCGACATCACTGATGCTCCCAGAAGTGGGTCTTTCTTGAGTGTGTTAAGCCTTTCTGGAGGTCCAACTGGGCTTTCAGGCTGATGACAGAATCACAATCCCGAATATGGTGAGTGTACATGCTTTCAGCTAGGCTGCCAGACCAGTCACTCTATTGATTTATTAAGCTGGAGGCAGCATAGCCTAGAGGTTAGAGCGCTGAGCTGTAAACCTGGAGAACCAGAGACCTGGGGTTTGAATTTCACAACTTCCACTTGCATACTGTGTGACCCTGAACAAGTCACTTAACCTCCCTGTACTCCAGGGAAGCACCTGGAAATGAGCCTTTTTTCAGCATGCCTTTCCCAGCCACAAATTCTAAAAAGAAAAATGCTGCACTAAAAATCAGACCATCACTAATCTGTTTAATTTTGCCCCATCTAGCACCTAGTCTCTATGCAGAGGAATAGAGTATAAAATATTTAATTTAAAGCATCAGTCCTAGTTTTATACTTTAGGGAGACAGTGTATGGTAGAGTGCAGAGCAATGAAACTAGGACCCAGGATTGAATCCTACCATCACCAGTTAGGATCCAATGCACAAACATGGTCTGTATACACATGAATCATGTGTATCTGGCTCATATCCTCCACAGCCCTGGATTTGGCCACACGTCGTCAAATTCATAGCCACCAGCCTCTTTAATACACACATGCAGAGCTCCACGTGAGGGCCTGAGGTGTTCTAAGTGGAGAAGCTAGGCCGGACAATGGGCATTTATTTGGGTGCCCTTGTCAGTGGCAGAGTGAATCCTATGCTCAATGTGGAGCATGGGATTATGGGATGTGGCAGTCCTTGCCATACAAGACAGAATTAAAAAAAATACTGTTATGCCCCACAGTGTTCCATGCCATCCTGAAGGGTTGGGCCTGACAAATGGGCTGCCATGCTAAAGGTGTATAAGTGCTATGGCAGGGTCCCCCTTGGTATAGTATAAGCATCTGCCACATAGCTTCCACCCCATGAAAATCCTTCTGCAAGCCCAAGGATCATGATAACCTCACTCCAATCCCCACCCCAAACCCATCCACCTGTGTAGACATATTGGTGTAGTGCGATCTAATGTAGAGGGCCAGCATAACTCCTGCAATGGGTGTTGCAGGTTGATTCGGATGGACACTCCAAGGCTTTTGATGGTCTTCCACCTCTGCTGAAGGGACCCTGACTAGCCCTTGATTGTTTTGAGGTTCTTTGTTTCTTTTTAAATAAAACTTCATGGATTGCTGTATTGCCTGCCACCTACACCAATTTTGCAGTTTGTTTCACTTACTGCTGATGCCCTGCTAGTACCTCCTGCAGCAGTTCCATTGATAAGAGGACTGGAGGGTGGAGAAGATCATTTTGGCTGGCCAGGGATAATTGCTGAGGGCCCATGAGTCCAAAAGGTAGGCCTCCTCTCCTGGGGGTCTGGAAGTGGAAGAGATGAGGGGCCCCCAGGGGCAAGAGAGAAGTTTAGATAAAGGGTGTAGCAGAGCTGTGCAAAATGTGGCATTCTGCCAGAGGAATTCATGCCGAATGGCAATTCCACTTCTGGAATGCATTTCAGAATTTCTTTTTTAATTCTATGAAATTCCAGAAAGCATTGCCTTGTAAACTGCATAATAACATTCCATGGATTACATGTTCACAGTTTATAAAAAATAAATAGGTGAGTTACCTAAACTAGGGGATAAGATTATGTAGTTAACATTCCACTTTTGAAATTTCAGAATTTAGCTTCCAACGAATTCCACTGAATAAGGCAGAATTTTTTGAAAGTCTGTGAAATTTCAGCAGAAACATAATGTGAAAATTCTGCATCGCTCTAGGGAGTAGTGATGGGTAAGAGGCCAGGCATTTAGGGTGGAGCAAAAAACTGTTTGAAAGGGGGATCCAGTCTAGTTAAGGGAGATTTGGAAGCGGTACTGTACAGCACATCCACATAGTCAAACACTGGTGAAATCACCAGGAAGATAATGTCACAGTGCACTGGGAGGGGTAGGCAGGATTCATTGCAGGAAAGCACTTAGCTTGGATCAAAGTGTTTTATGTAGGGTGTTGGTCTGAATAAAGAAGCTGAGGTACTGGTCCAGTTGGTCGAAAGTACTATGGTACAAGTAAGCACTAAGACACTACAGAGCATTGATTGTCAGGGATTAATGTACACCCAGGTGCATAATGAGGCATGAGGAATATGTGCCGAGTGCCTTTAGCACCTGGATGTGCATCAAGACCTGACAACCAAAGATCCGGAGTGTCTTATTGTGCTTATAAAATGGGCAAACTGAGAGACAGTTTTAAAAAAAAATAACTTCTTCTTAATTTAAAAACTTTTTTTTTGTTAAAAGTAACTAGTAAAAAAATAGTCATTCCCCACCTGCTGATCATTTCTCTTTCCATACAATCAATAGACAAAATGTTTGTTTATTATGGAACATAAGAGTGCAAACTGCTGCAGAATTCCTCTGGCAGAAGGATCATCCTCTCAGATACAATATAAGGCCTTACACGGAACCAAGGTCTCAAGTTTTTCTGAAGCAGTGTAAGCAGCAGAGATTTCTTTGGGAAGGTGGGAAACATAGAAGGGGGATTTCTCACAGTCAACAAAGAAACACCAGGAATTAAAACTGTAAGTAGTACTTCATATTGAATTAAAACTTTAAAATAGTACTTCATTTTTTACTAAGTTTGTTTATATGTGTAAGCAGGGTATCAAGAGAGGAAAGAATGTTTAATTATTGATTAATTTTTTTTAATTATAGAGAGTTCTACTTTTTGGGGAATTGTTGAAGGCTTTCAGTGAGTAAAGGAGGTGGTAGCTTGCTTGTGGTGGCAGTCAGAGATGAGCGATGTGGCTCATTAATTTTGTATGTGATTGGCCTGAATTCCAAATCCCAGGGCCTGAACTTTTTCCATTCTGTGCATTTCTGGAAAATTAATATATGAGTCTCAGAACTTATTTAGCCAGTCAGGAAGCAGAAAAATTCTAGCCCATTTTATAACTTCAAGTACAGCATCATCTAGAGTTCTGAATACTAGGGTGCGTTGCAGCCTTGCTAGCCTTTGCTTAGTGCCAATGGTCATGGGAATAGTCATTTTGGAATTAACGAAAGTTTGAGCATAAAATTCTAGGTGACTTGGGACTCCACTGAACATCATGATCCTTTGCTGGTACAGGTGATTGTACCTGTTACACCCCACAGAGAGAATAGTTTACATCCCCAAGTTGTTCAAAATAGCAGACATGTAACAGTATATGGATGCCCTTTGTGGTACATGGGTTTCCATCTTAACTAAAAGGCTGTTGTAACACAGTTTAGAGTTCATAGACTGCTATTAGAAATGGGCAGGACATTTTCCAGCCTCTGAGACCCCTGGCAATGGATACACTTATGTGCCAACAGAGACCAAAATAATTACTGCCAGTACCAGCCTGCCCTTCCAGCAAAAATATCAGTGTGGGCATTTTAAAAACAATCAGCTGCCATTTTTTCCAGCTTAGCAAGATTAACACTGTGCACTTGCTTGCAACTATATATTTATTTATTTAGCTTTTGTTTACCAGGTAAGCACACTAGACAAGAAATGTCTATTTTCAGGAGTGATCCGGGAGAGTACAAGATAAAACTTACACACAGGATAATGGCATAACAAAGAGGTGTAGCACAGGCATTGAACAGTGCAACAATAAACAACAGACATATACAATAGTGAAAAAAATCAGGCAAGCAGTAAATGGATATATACATATCATGGGGTACAAAAGCATTAAGGTAACATAGTAAACATGTTGTGAAATGTATGCAGGATCACTTTGGGTGGGACATGATGCATGAGCCTATGCTTAAAAACAAGCGCTTCGGTGCCAGGGAGAAAAAAAGGGGGGAAGGGAGATCTTTCATAGGTTAGAGGGTTAGGGGTCAGATGGACAGGAAGATGGGTAGAGTACACCAAGGTGGTTAAAGAGATACCAGGGAGTTTAAGGACAGTTACAGGCAGAGACAGATTTCAAGTGAGATCACAGGGAGTTCTTAAGCAGGCAATTGGAGGGAGTGCAACTGGTAAATGTGGGAAGGGAGTTCCAGAGACGGGGGCGCAGACAGCAAAGGTGTGATCACCTCACAAGGTATGAGTTTTGGAGACAAGGAGGGACAGCATGTCAGATCTGAGCTGGTATGATGGTTGTGCAGGCAGGAGTAGCTGAGACAGGGCAGGCGGGAAGGCATTGTGGACAGTTTTGTCTATGAAGCAACCCAGAACTTGGGAACAACCAGTGAAGCTTCTCATATAGCTCACAGTGATAGGTGAGTTGAGGGGCAATGACAGCAAAGTGGCAGATATTGTTGTAAGCCACATCCCATTTAGCAAGGCTAGTTTTGGTGGAAAGGGGAAAGTTTGTCAGACCATAGCTAAGTGATGGGAGAAAAACTCCTTTGGCAAGGGCAAGACACACAGTTAATGTGAGGGACCCACAAGCCCTATAAGCAAGGCTGAGTTTGATGTTTGTTGCCCTGCACACATTTTGAATGTGGAGGGAGAGATCTAGTTTAGGGTCAAGGGTGACATCCAGGTATTTAAAGGAGCCTGTTATACCAACAGGGACCCCTTGAAGACTCAAGACCTTTAACAGGGCAGAACACTGCTTAAGTTTTGTAGAGGAACAAAGAGCATGAGTTGAATTTTCTTTATGTTTAGCACAAGCTTATTTGACAGAAGACAGTATTGCAGTTCATTGAAGTTGGCTTGAAGATAATGATTTATACTGTTGATATCATTCGAGCTGTACAGGAGGATCAAGTCATCAGCATATAGGTCATGTTGCTGTGGGAGAGCACTGAAGGAAAGTAATTAATGAAGCAAGAAAATAGGATAGGGCCTAGGATGGAGCCCTGCGGGACACCTACCGTGATGGGAACTGGTTCTGAGAGAGCTTTATTATACTTAACAAGCTGAAGCCTATCAGAGAGATAATTTGAGAACCAGATTAGGGCTGAACCAGACACACCAAGGGAGTGTAGCTTTGCATGTAGAAGGGTGTGATCAGCAAGATCAAAGGCCTTAGAGAGGTCAATGAAGATAGCCCCTGATAACTTGCCTTGATCCATGGAGGTCCTGATTTTGGATGTCACCTTAGCAAGGGCTGTGTCAGTACTATGACCCTTGCAAAATCTGTGCTGCTCGAGGAAGAGTAGGGCATACTTTGACAACTGATCTGACAGCTGCGCCTCCACCACTTTCACCAGTAATTTGCTGACAGCAGACAAGATGGTGATAGGGTGGTAGTTTTCTGTGCATTTCTAATCACCCTCCTTAAGAAAGGCACCACCATAGCTACTTTCCAGATGGGCAGGACAACTCCAGTGGTGAGGGATAGATTAAGAATGTGGGAGATGGGTAATGCAAGCAAGGGGGCCCCAATCTTAAGGAGTTTGGGCTCAAGACCATCATGACCAGCACTCATATAAGGAGAAAGCCGAGCAAGACTTTTGTGAGTGTCCCTCACAGTGACTAATTTAAGATAGAATGGGGGCAGAGTGGCGATGTGGGGTTGGGGGGTACAACTGGGGGAAGGTGGCTGGATATTGTTGGTGCCAAACATTGAAGTACTGTATAAGCTGAGAGATCAGTGAATTGTTTGTTGAAGGCATTGGCTATGGTAGCAGCATTATTGCAATTTTGGCCGGCAACAATCATGTCCACAGTGTCACACCTACTATAGCCACCAAGTACGGTTTTGATGGTGCACCAAAAATTTCGAGGATCACGGGCAGCAGAAAATAGCATGGTCTTGCAGTGCTTGCTCTTGACGAGTTGTATACCTTTTTTGCAGTTGTTGCAGAGCCAGCAGTAGTCATGAAAAATCAGATAAGTTGTTTGAGGCTTTAAATTTGTCCCATTGTTTGTCTCTAGTTTTCATGAAAGACTGCAGATCACCATGTAGCCACTTGATGATGGTACCTCTAACCCTCTTTCTGATACGAGGGGTGTATTTATCCTGTAGGGGGGAGGATGTTAAGGAGGTTATCAAAAGCAGCTGATGCTGCAGTAGCAGAGAGAACTGGGGACCAATCAGTGAGAGCAAGCTCATGAAGGAAGGGTTTGGGTTAAAGCATGAGACGTCCCTCACTTGCTGGACCCTGGGAGGGGCTTTAGGAGAGGAAACTCTCCAAACACAGTAAGTGGGAGAGTGGTCAGATATAGTGTCAGAAAAAAACCCAGACACAGAAATCCTGTCAGGCCGATTAGTCAGAATCCAGTCTAGGAGCGAACTTCTGCCCCCAGCAGGGGAGATGCATGAAGGGACATTGATCAGTTGAGTAAGGCCATGAACTGCCAGCAGAGGCTCATATAGTTCGACACTGTAGCCGCATCAATTTAGGTTGAGGTCACGGCATATAAGTACCTCATTTGTAGAGGTTTTATGGCTAATATTATCGAGCAGGTAGGTGAGTCCACTGATACCCTGCCTGGGGGGGGGGTTGTAAATGCAGATGATGTGGAGTTTTTTTGAATTTCCTAGGAGGAGTAGCCCATGAAGAAACTCGCAGGTCATGGACGGATGAGCAACATCATATGGGACAAGAGACATGTTGAAGTGATTCTTATGATACATTAAGAGACCACCACCTCGTTTTTTACCAGCATGATCACAACTCAGTAGGCTGTAGTTGGGGAGTGCGAAGGCTGAGTCAAGGGTGGTAGATTTCAGCCATATTTCCGTGAGGCGCAGAATATCAGGGCTGTAGTGGGATACTCAAGCAGTGAGTTCAGCATGATTACGGAGGAGACTGCAAATATTAACATGGGCAGCCCTGAAGCTTTTGTTTGAGGACCAGTAAGGAGGACTGAAAGCCTGTTGTATAACAGGTCCTGGTTCAGTTCAATGCCCCCGGCAAGCAGGATAAGGAGGACTGAGAGCCAGAAGAGGCAACATAACCTGCCCCGCATATTAGATGGTTTGTTATGGGGGTAGTTCAAGCATTTAAGTATGTGAAATGCAATTTTACATAGAAACATAGACTTTGATGACAGATAAGGACCACTTGGCCCACCCAGTCTGCCTATTTCCCTTCCTATTGGATAAGCTGCAGATTCTAGTCAACAGCCTACTTCCTGCAACCCCCTAGTACAATTGCCTTATGTCTGTCCCATGCATGTTTGAATTCCTCCACTGTTTTAGACCTAACAACCTCCCCAGGAAGGCAGTTCCATGCATCCACTACTCTCTCCATGAAAAAACAATTCCTCACATTACCCCTGAGCCGTCCCCCCTCTATCTTTAAATTGTGACCCCTTGTTCTTACACATCTCTTTTTCTGAAAGATGCTACCCTCCTGGACTTTGTTGATTCCCTTGCAGTACTTAAAAGTTTCTATCATGTCCCCCCTGTCCCTCCTTTCATCAAGGGTATACATATTAAGCTCTCTCGGTCTCTCTTCATATGGTTTCTGATACAGACCCTGCACCATTTTAGTTGCCCTCCTCTGAACTGCTTCAATCCTGTCTATGTCCTTGCATAGATGGGGTCTCCAAAACTGCACACAGTATGCCAGATGGGGTCTCACCAACTGTCTGTAGAGAGGGATAACCACTTCCCTTTTTCTACTTGTGATGCCCCGTCCTATAAATCCCAGTATCCCCCTGGCTCTCCTTACTGACTTCTCACATTGCTTACCCACCTTTAGGTCATCTGATATGACTACCCCCAAGTCCCTTTCCATTTTTGTTGTTGTTAGTACCTCCCCTGCTATTGTGTACTCTTCTCCTGGGTTTTTGTTTCCCAGGTGCATTACTTTGCATTTCTTTGCATTGAATCTAAGTTGCCATATGTCTGACCATTCCTCCAACCTTGCCAAGTCCCTTCCCATCCTTTCTACACCCCCCCCTTGTGTATCAACTCTGTTACGGATCTTTGTGTCATCTGCAAAGAGGCATACCTTTCCCTCCAGACCCTCTGCAATGTCACCTATAAAGATGTTAAAGAGGACTGGACCCAGTACTGAGCCCTGAGGTACTCCACTAGTAACCCCCCTTTCTTCGGGATGTGTCCCGTTCACTATTACCTTCTGTGTCCTGTTGTGCAGCCAGTTTGCTACCCAGGCTACCACCCTGGAACCCACTCCCAGGCTGGCTAATTTGATTATTAGTCTTTTGTGCGGGACTGTGTCAAATGCTTTGCTAAAGTCTAGGTAGGCCATATCCACAGCCCCTCCCTGGTCTATTACTTTGGTTACCCAGTCAAAGAAATCAATTAGATTCATCTGACATGATCTTCCTGCTGTAAATCCATGCTGCTTTGGGTCCTGTGCCCCACTGGCCTCTAGGTACTCAACAATTCTTTCTTTCAGAAGTGATTCCATCATTTTCCCTACCACTGAGGTCAAATTTACAGGTTTGTAGTTTCCTGCTTCTGTCTTGCACCCACTTTTGTGAAGTGGAATCACATCTGTCCTCCTCCAGTCCTCAGGTACCACCCCATCCTCCCATGATTTGTTAAAAAGTGTGGTCAGTGGTGTCACTAGGTCCTCCCTTAGTTCTTTTAGGATTCTGGGGTGAATCCCATCAGGCCCCATTGCTTTGTCCACCTTGAGTTTTAGGAGTTCTTTCAGGACTCTTTCTTCTGTAAATGGACTGGTGTCAACCCCCCTACCCAGAGTGCTTCTATTGTCTGGGTTAGGTAACTCCTCCTCATCTTCTTTTGTGAATACTGAGCAAAAGTATTCATTCAGTATCTGCCTTTTCACTGTCTCCCTCTGTCCACCTCCCCTCTCCTTTATTAATCTTCGCTATTCCTTCCTTAACCTTTCTATGCTCCCTAATGTACCTATAGAAGGTTTTATTCTCCTTCTTAACTGAGTTGGCTATTTTCAGGAACTTAGGTAGGAAGCGTCCGAGGGGAATGAGATTAGTATGCCTTGTGGCAATAAGATTAGAATAGGTATAGTCATAGATGTTGTCTGACCCTCAGGGGACCTCCGTGAGAGGGAGATAAACGGTAATGAGATGCAAGGTCCATAGGGAACAAAGTAGACAGGCAAGAGTATACATCAGAAGGACCTGAGATAACAGATGTCAGCAAACAGGTAGGTCAAGGATGCAGGCATGGTGAGAGATTTTGTGTCAATTTAAGAAAATACAACAGAAAAACAAATTGGAGAGAAAAAGGTAAAACTCAATTTACATACATAGTGAGAACACAGGGTAGACGATTTGAACTGAAACAGAATGGTTGCTGCCCTCTAGTGGTTGCCCGGTATAATCTGCAAGTGGTGAAGTCAGGAGATTGTTTCTAGGTAGCTCAATCAGAGACAAAGGGGGTGTAGTTGCTAGCTATATAGCAAAAGACGGACAAGGGTGGCAGTGGTGGGGGGTGGATGGGGAGCAGACGTGCATCCAAAAGTGTAACAACATTCAATATCTACCCGTTTTAACAGGTTTACCATTTATTTTATTGCCAGCTTGAGCTACCTCCCTTGTACATATCTGTTAGCGCTATTCATATTCTCAACCTCTGGCTGCCCTCCTGCTCTCACTACAGTCGCAAGACTATAGCACAACTGCATCTGTGGCAGTGAAATCTAAGAAAGTACCACTGGTCTCATGACTCAGCAATATTCTCCTGAACATGTCCTGAATAGCCAGTCTGTGATCGCTATCACTGGCAACAACTATCAAGTGGAAGAAAGCAGACACAAGGAAGCAGAAGGGGACAAAGTCCATGGGGGCTACCAGAACAGAACATTCATAGCACCCTTTTCTGCCAAAGCCAACAGTACAGTGACTAATTTGCCAAAAATGGTTTTATTAATTTAAATTAAATATGTAAATATATTTTTTTATCTGAATTTTCTTCCGCTAAAATACAGCCCAAATCCCATTTTCTGAGCACAATAATACCTTCCAAGGTGGATGGGATGGGTTTTAATGGACCATCCAGGAACTATGACACCCTCTGACTGCATTATTGGACCCCATTACACCCCTGGTGTAGTCTCGTATAGCCCAATACTGCCCACCCTGTCAGGTATTATTGCTAGCTTGTACTCTTCTGTGGTACAACAGCTTATTAATTTAAATGGAACCTCATGCCACATGCCATTACTTCCATTTTACACACACACACAGACACACACAGACACACACACACACACACACACACACACACACACACCAGACCCATCACATCTCTAACACAAAATCTTCTGCCATTTTATCATTTTAAAACACAGAAACCCATTTCATATCAAGGTAATGAAAAAAAAATGGAACCACTGATGTCCTGGGAGAAAAAAAAAACAACATGTTTATTATTTTATGTCTAAAGCCACATACTATACAAAACATCTTGCAGAACTAGACACATGGTGGATTCCCAGCAGGGGGAGGGCCTCAAACAACTAGTACAACAACCCACAAGAGACAAGGCTATCCTAGATCTAGTACTGACTAACAGGGACAGGATCACAAATCTCCAGGTAGAAGGTCACCTGGGGGCCAGTGACCATCACATGCTATGGTTCAGTTTGGCCACTACTACTAAATCATCCCATTCCAAGGCAAACATATGGGACATCAGAGGAGCTGACTTTGATAAAATGGCCAACACAGTTAAGTTAGCCCTGGCAAAAATAAATACAGGTGAGGGGGTACAGGCAAAGTGGTCAGGCATTAAGGATGCAATACTTGAAGCAACATCCCATTGTGTTAGAGAGAAAAGGTAATGCAAAAGAAGAAGGAAACCACTTTGGTTCTCAAAAACAGTAAAAGAAAAGCTCACAGCCAAAAGGCTGGCATTCAGGAAATATAAGGGAACGCAGCAGGATGAAGATAGAGAGACATACCAAACTTCAATAAGGAAAGCAGGGAAGGCAGTAAGGCAGACAAAGGCCTAAACTGAGGAAACACCAGCACAGACAGTAAAAGAAGGTAACAAGACTTTCTATAGATACATTAGTGAAAGGAGAAAGTCCAGAGGGTGTATTGCTAAGATCAAAGGAGATAAGGGGGCGAGTGAGGAGGAGGACCATGTAAAAGCATCTGTCCTAAATAGATAGATACTTCTGCTCAGTATTTACTGAAGAGAAGGTAGGGCAGGGCCCACAGCTCAGCACCATGGACACAGGGGGGAGGGAGGTAAACACAAGTCCCTTTACAGAAGAAAGGGTCCTACAAGAGCTTGATAAGCTCAGGGTGGACAAGGCAATGGGACCTGATGGCATACATCCCAGGGCACTAAAGGAGCTAAGGGTGGAACTAGCAGAGCCATTATCAGAACTGTTTAGTGAGTCTCTGAGCACGGCAGAGGTCCCAGAAGACTGGAGAAGGGCTCATGTGATCCCACTTCACAAGAGTGGTAGCAGTGAGGAGGCAGGGAACTACAGACCAGTCAGTCTTACCTCAGTAGTGGGCAAGATTATGGAGGCACTGAAGACCTTTCTTTGGGTCAAAGCATTTCCTGATTTTCAATGATTTTATTCTTATTTATTGTTTAATTGTGTTTGATCGTATTTCTGAAGCATCTTGATGATCTGAAAGGTGCTATACCTAATAAAATTATTACTATTATTATTATTAAGGAAAGGATAGTGCAACACCTGGAATCCATAGGAGCACAGGATTCAAGACAGCATGGGTTTACAAAAGGAAGGTCCTGTCAAACTAATCTCATAGATTTCTTTGACTGGGTAACTAGAGTGGTGGACCAAGCGGGAGCAGCTGATGTCACCTACCTTGACTTCAGCAAAGTTTTTGATACTCTTCCACATAGAAGATTTACTAATAAGCTGGGTAGGCTCGGGGTGGGTCAGAAGTTGGTCAACTGGGTGGCAAACTGGTTGACGGGCAGAAAACAGAGAGTGGTGGTAAATGGTATACATTCAGAAGAGATGCAAGTCACAAGTGGGGTACCTGATGGATCAGTCCTGGGGCAAGTCCTCTTCAATATCTTCATCAGTGACATTACAGATGGACTGGAGGGTAAGGTCTGTTTGTTTGCAGATGACACCAAGATATGCAACAGAGTAGATGATCCAGATGGGGTGATGGGGTGGGCAGAATGAGAACAGATCTAGATAAACTAGCAAAATGGTCGGAAGAGTGGCAGCTGGGGGTTTAATGCAAAGAAGTGCAAAATCATGCACATAGGGAAGAGAAACCCTGAAGCCACCTATATGCTGGGAGTGGAGTTGCTGGCAGTCACAAGGGAAGAAAGAGACTTGGGCATCATCTTCACTGATTACCTGAAATCATCCAAGCAGACCTCTAAAGCAGTAGGTAAGGCTAGGGGGATGCTAGGGTGTATTAGTAGGGGTATCACAAGTCGGAAGAGGGAGGTAATAATCCCTCTTTACAAGACACTGGTTAGGCCCCATCTGGAGTACTGCGTGCAGTACTGGAGGCCACACCTTCACAAGGACATTAACCTAATTGAGGCAGTCCAGAGAAGAGCAACCAAAATGGTGCAAGGACTGGATCAAAAAACATATGAGGACAGATTAATGGAGCTCAACATGTATACCCTAGAGCAAAGGAGGGAGAGAGGTGATATGATCGAAACACTCAAACACCTCAAAGGCATTAACAAGGTGAAAGAGTCTAACATGTTTCAATATAAGAGAAATAGCAGGACAAGAGGACACAGCATGAAATTAGAGGGAGGTTGATTAAGGGCTAATGTGAGAAAATTATTTTTCACAGAAAGGGTGGCGGATGCATGGAACGGCCTACCTCAGGAAGAGGTGGATATGATTACAGTTCAGGGCTTCAGACAGGCATGGGACAGGCATAAAGGAGCAATACAGATGAGTATGAATAGATAGGCCAGTGACAGAGCAAAGGCCGATGGCACATTTATAAGGTAGAAAAAGAAATGGGCAGACTGGATGGGCCTTGCGGTCCTTATCTGCTGTCAACTTCTATGTATCTAAAACAACACATGGTCAACCATGCACAACTTGGCTATAGTGTATGGTAGAGTGCTATTGTGCACCAAATGTGATCACTTGCCACAGCTGTTGTACCATCGATGTGATGATTTACTAATTGCCTGGCATCTGCGGCGATTACACATTTTTTTTCTTGATCAGTTCAGACTGTTGTGACAGTTGGTCTAAAAATAATGAGTGATCACAATGTCGGCAGCACTGTTTACCAAACTGGGTGCTGTTGGAAAAGTGTGCTCAGTAAAAGACACTCCCCTGACTGAACTAGATGAGCTGCTTGCTGAATTTATTGCTTCTGAATAAAAAAAAACATTCCTGAGAGATCTTGTTGTGATTTTCTTTTTGATCTGGTCAGGCAAGAGGTCAAAGTCTGTGCTGTGTAAAAATGTGGGAGCAAGTGTTTTCTTTTCCTGCTTGGACTGCCTTACAATGTAAGAAGTGCTCCAGCGATGTGCATGGATGACCATACACTATAAAAGACAATGTATGGTCATCAGTGAACAAACAATGCTGAGTTCACTTCTCGTAGTTGTCATGACAACAGTAAATCTCTTGAACTTTGCTCTCGAAGTTTACTAGGTTGTCATGACAACAAATCGAAGTAAACACAGCGTTGTTGTTCACAGATGACCATACATTATCCTCTATGTTATTCTATCTCGGTGTTCTGATGACATCAAAGACCACCTGAGCTTTGTTCTCAAGGTACCTATGATGTCATTAGAACTCCTTAATGGATACACCGCCTTGTTGTGTATGGTTGTACATATATTATCCTCTATTTACTGATTGCCAGTGCAGCCTGGCCCCTGCCCAGCCAAACAAAGTTCAATCTGATGTCAAATCATGATTTTTGGCTGCTTAAAGCTCATCCATCTTTAAAGTAAGGGACCGAAAATTGGCATGTACTCTTTTTTGGCAGGAGGTTCTCAGAACCCATCAAATGTGGTATCAAATTTATAGTTTTAAAGTACAGGGTGTTAAAATAGTAATGTTCACAATAAGTTGCTTTATGCTCTCCAGTAAAGAAAAAATGGTGCAGACAATAATTATTTTATTTAGTTTCTGTTTACCAGGTACTGGGGCTTGACATAAAGGGCAGGATTTTTAGAGGCCTGCATCCTCACAGCAGCAGTTTGAATTTCATAACCAGCCAGATGTAGACACTGTTGCTAACTGCATCCAAATCAAATGTTCAATGTGAGCAGGATGCAGCTCATGCAGCTCCCTGCCCATGTCTCACATTCAACCTGCTAAGGCATAACCGGCACATACCAGATGATGCCAGCCTTGTACATGCATAACACAAGTGTCTATTTGTGGTGCCTCACCATTATGCAACCTCCTTGAGCCAGCCATCATGTCATTCACCAGTGGCAAATGGCCAGCCCTGTAGCCAGAACCTCCCAAAACCAGCTGTCACCACTATCACTAGCAATGGATGCCTGACCCTGCCACTGCTCCCCCCCCCCCCAACAGATGAGGTGGCTGTCAGTGATATTTCTTGGAAGCAGCTGAAGTATGATAGGCTTGATGCCTGGGCAAATCAGATTACATGGCAATGTACTTCATCTCATTCTTGTCACATAAGGTTGACTGTTTTATTATGCGCAATGCCCTGTGATCCAATCTCTTGCAATGTAAGCGTCTGTATTCTACAGGATACAAGAGCACTGTGAATGTCTCGGGGGGGGGGGAGCTTAGGAGGGGCATTCAGCTGAGTGTTATGCAACCCACCCCAGGAAATGGACATGTGTCTGTCAATACAGACCACCCCATGACATAACTGTTGCTACTAGACAACTGCTATTTAAAGAACTACCGTATCAGCATGAGTGGCTCAATAAATAGCAGGAACATGTAACGGCCCTTACATGCAACACTTCACTGGACTGCTGCAGAGCAATACAGAGCACATCTTGGTGACAAAACTTAATATTTTTTTTATTTAGTTGTTTAACCAGGTATAGCACACTAAGCTGAAAGCTTTTTTACAGGAGCAACCTGGGAGCACAAGTGACTTGTTCAGGGTCACACAGTATGCAAGTGGAAGCTGTGGGATTCAAACCCAGGTCTGGTCTGCTGGATGTCACCAAATTTGCAGCTCAGAGCCTTAGACCACTGCACTATACTGCCTCCTAAATATGTCATGTTTGTTCATCACTTGTTTGATCTGTAATAGGCAGCCCTGCATTATGACCAATACAGCCATCATTACTGGGTGTATGCTGTATTAATCAGGCTCGTATACATGTATCTACAACTAAACAGTATATGCACTGGCAACGTGCTGACTCTGTATGCCACAGGACTGCACTGTCTACTCACTGTATGCCTCAATTGGCCTACAACTGACGAAAGCTGTTTAGCGGACTTGTGGTCTGACACTACCAAATGTTTGATTATATTTCTTCTACTGCCAAAATGGCAGAGTTGGCAACCTGTGCTGGTGCAGCAGTGGTGACCGGCTGCTCTTGAGCGTGGCAATACAGTGCCTGGGGGAAGTCTCAAACCTGCCCTTCTCTTCATCGTCACCAGAAACACCTTTCTAACAATTAATCCCAACGAGACTGGTTGTAACCCAGGGTAGTCAATAGTACAGAGGTCTTACCATGTCTTAACTCTGTGACTATATTACAGCTCTCACAGTGAATGGACATATGTACAACAAGAAACATGATCTATTGTGGGAACCCATTGGATGATACACAGGCTCAAGAGCAGACCATAGCATATGTATACTTCTTGCCAGTCCAGATCTTTTGGGTAAGTGACATCCACCTGTGAGTAGGGTTGTCAGAACCCACTGAAGGTGCTGGGTTCTGGTTCTGGTCTAGAACTTTGCAGATTGCCCTAGGGGTCTTTAGAACTCAGACACTTTTTTGTATAGGACTGGAAAAAAAGAAGAGAGGGAGATACTGAGAGGAGAGAAAAAACTAAAGAAAAAGACCTCTTCTCTCAGCACAATAGTGTTGTCTCACTGCACATGTAGAAAAGAAAGAGAAAGACTGGCTGCTAGTCAAAATTCAAATTCCAAGAGTCAGAAATCCATGTGCTGTAGTTTGGCACATCTGCATATGAGCAACACTTTCTCATATGGGTCTCATATTAAAATATAAATCTCAATACTTAGATTGTTTTCCAGACCTACTTTTCCTGTTTTTGAAATATCTCGATATAAAAAGCAATATTTTTAGCATTTAGAACACTTAATATTTAGAATCTAAGGGTGTTCTAGTTAGAACTTGAACCTCTGGGTTCTGAAAGGATTCTAATCTTTTTAGAACTAGTTCTGACAACCCTGCCTGTGAGTACAGCCCAATGCACCTCTCCCTTTTGGGACTGGTACAGGCTCATCTGCCACACTGAGTGCCTTGGACCACTGATGACTACTGCCACTAGACCAACCATGTGTTGGTCTAGGGTTTCAGGTTAGTGCACTGGCATTACCAATGCAACCCATTCCCATCTGGAAAGTTCTATAAAGCCCAGCCAGTGGTTGAAAATAGACCACTTCTGTAAAAATTAGCCACAACACTAATGGGAAAATGTGGGCTGCTGCAGGCATGGATGGATCCCCATATGTGACTGTGGCATGCACTTTGAACATCCAAGCCAAAGTTACAACAGTATTTTCAGGCACAATCCAAGTGAATACAAGTTAACTGCCATACAACTAACAAAGATTGGAATCACAAGTACGTAATTACATCTACTGAAGTTATACCTGAAGAGCAAATTGGAAGATGTGTTAGGATTTGAACCCTAAAACATTCAGGTTCATTAGATCCTATCACAGAGCGGTGCCTTTCTTGTTACACAACTACATTAACAGGCAGACTTTTTTATATAATTAAATTTTATTGAAAGAAGAGAAAAAAAATATTACAGTCACTCAATGTATATTACATATAAAGAAGATACAAATCATAACCCAGAAGTTACTACAGTCTCTATTACTGAAACTAGTAAAAATCATCAAAAGTAAAAAAGGAATAAGATCGATCCAACAAGTAGCTTATGGTTGCTAAAGAATAACAACAACCCATTCTTCCAATTTAAAGGGCAAGGCACTGCCTCTCTCTGCACAACTTAATGTTGAAGAATAAAAAACAGAATTGTACAAAGGAACTGAACTACCAAAAACAAAAATTAAGACCAAATTAAGAAACCATCTACGGAACAAAGTTAGGGTTAATTTGAAGTTGAAAGTTGACCCACAGGCCCCAGATTCCCTCTAAAATCAGTAAACAATGTAAGTGCTTATACATAGCTTTGTCTAGGCCGTATATAAAATTGGTGACTTCATACCAATGTTGTAGGGTAGGAGACTGGTTCTTCAGCCAGTTTTTAGTTAGGGCATTCTTAGCACAAACTATTAATAGCAATAAGAGCTTCAATTGTCAGGGTGGGGGAAGGTTCAGAGTATCTGAGGGAACATGAAGCAAAACCAATAATTGTGCGAGAGAGAGGCTGGGGTCAAACAACTGGAAGACAGCTTGGGGAACAGTAGTCTAATATTGCTGAATATGGGGACAATCCCAGAAAATATAGACATGATCTGCCATGGTCTTTGTTCATAGCCTCCAACATTTCCCTGCTACAGGACATTTGTAATGTGCCAGTCGAGTCGGGGTAAGAAAAACACGGGATCTACACTTCCATGCAAATTCCTTTATGTATGGGGTAGTGGATAGAGTACAAGTAATCTGAACAAATTTCTCCCAGTCCTCTAGGCTACAATGCATAATCAAATCTTCGGTCCACTTAGTGAAGATAGACAGGGTCAATTCCTTTGACAGGGTGTGGAAAATAGAGTTAAGGGTTCCAATCAAGTGCTCTACATTATCTCTCTTTTGAATGGTGATTAGTAAAGTGGTCAATGGAGAGGTCGATAAATCTAACCTCTGCATGTAGGATGACAAGTTTCAAATTTTTTAATTTTTTTATTTTAGCTTTTGTTGACTGGGTAAGTGCACTAGACAAATCCTGCCTATTTTCAGGCACGACCCGGGGGAGGGGGATACAGATGAATGCCAACTGACCTTGAACCAGATTAAGCTGTTGGTGGTATTTTTTTTAGTGAATGAGGGAAATTTGGCCAGGACACCGGGGAAATTCCCTTACTCTTTTCGATAAGTGCCATGGGATCTTTAACATCCACTTGAACTACCACCAATCCAGGCAGATAGGACCTCGGTTTAACGTCTCATCCAAAAGACGGCACCTCAGAAATGCAGCACCCCTCTCATGCTGCATTACAGTGTCAGTACTGGGATATTAACCCAAGTGCTAGATGTGGGAACTGAACCCACAGCCCTCTGATCTCCCGGCCTCAGAGGCGAGTGTTCTACCTACTGAGCCACTGACACTGCACGTATCTGCACATACCTAAAAAGATCTGTCTTTGGTAACCTATATTGAGCTTGAAGGGAAGCAAAAGAACAAAGACAGTGGGAATACAAAATCTAACTATAGTAAACCAACCCTGCCTGTGCCCACCGGTGGAGAAAATTGTTCATCTTGTTCAGAGGGTTCTGCTGATCCCAATGCTAACACAGTCAGGTAAGCATACTTAGTCAGAGGAAAATGCCTTCAAAGTTTATGCCATAACTGTAAAACCTCAGCCAAAAAGCAAAAAAAAAAAAAAATGAGACAGTGGGAAATAGCTAGGATGGTAGGCACATATAGTGTATGCCCTATATCATATGAATCATTTAGTGCAAATTCAATGTCCTTCCAACATGATTAACAAAGAGGGTTAGACCAGCAACAGAATATATGGAAGAGGCAAGCTTCAGCAAACCACTGGAAACAGGGAAAACCAATAGCACCCTTCAACGCTGGTAAATATATGATGGCTACTCATGCTCAAGGATTTTCGCTCTCCAGAGAAAACAGAGGGATAATTGTTACCATTGCTGGATATAAAATGGTGGAGGCATAAGAGGAGGAGTCTGAAGAAGGAATAAGACTCTCACTAAAATATTAAGTTGAACTGTTTTAAGTCGGTGAAAGAAAGAGATGGGCAAGGAAAACCAATTGGTCAGATCATCGGTTATTGCCTGTGTCAGAGGTTCATAATTCATAACATCTAACTGGTCTAAAGATTTAGTGATTGCAACCCCCAAATACTTTATAAAGCTTCTGTTCCATCAAACTGGTAGTAAGCTCTGAATTTCTGAGGGGGGGAAATAATTAAAGGCCAATACATCAGTTTTAGTCTTATTTAAACTGAAGCCGGCAACATGCTTGAAGGCATTAAGTATTTGAAAGATCTCTATAATTGAAGGCATGGGATTGGTTAAAGTTAAGAGAATGTCATCAGCAAACAGAGCTATATGGTAATCATTACCCACCAGAGGAAGGCCAGCCATCCAAGTAGATAAATGGATATGTGAGGTTAGAGGATCTACATAAAGAGCAAATAATAGGGGAGAAAGGGGGCAGCCCTGTCAAGTGCCCCTACCTAACTTAAAGATGAAAGAGAGCATTCCATTGATCTTCACAAAGGTAGCATATCTTGTATAGTGCCTGTAACATGGTAATGAAGGGCAGCAAAAAGCCACATGTACACAGGGCAGACCAAAAACATTACCATGAAACATGGTTGAGACCTTCTCTGCATCCAGGCTAGCCAGGATAAGAGGGATAGACTGCTGACTAGCATACTGTCATGACAAAAATGTTTGTCACACATTATCATTTGCCTGCCTCTTATGGATGAATCATGTCTGTTCCTGGTCCAGCAAGGTAGGGAAAGGACCCTCCAGTCAGGAAGCTAAAATTGACATAAAAAATTTGTAGTCTGAGTTTAAAATGGAAATCAGGCAGTAGGACTCTGGTTTAGTAGGATCTTTATCTGGTTTAAGTAGCTCAGTTATCACCGCATAATTCCATGAAGGTGGTGGTTCAGAGCTGTCTTGTTTGGAGTGAAAGATCCTGAACATGAGCAAGTCAAGGGTTTCCCTAAGCGCAGGACTCTTATAGAAGTCAGATGGAAATCTGTCAGTGCCAGGACTCTTGCCTGGCTTTGCTCACTGTATGCCTGCCTGTAACTCAGTGAGGGAGACTGGGCTAGTCACCAACTGAACCAGCTCGGCATGAGTCTAGGAAGCCTGGCTTGAGTTAAAAAAGAGTTTACCCTGTCATCCGGTGGGATAGATGAGTTAGGGGAATAAAGAGAACAGTAATGTACTGAAAATAGAGAGGATTTCAGCACTGTGATAGGTTATTATGCCTGTATCCGGATTTTGCAATTTGATTATTGAAGCAGCTACATGAGAGCAGAGCTGATGTGCAAGGTATTTGATGCCTTTGGGACCTCCAACATGAAATTTCTGCCTTAAATAAAAAAGTGGGTACTCCATCTTTTGATCAAATAAACACTGAAGTTCAGCTTGGGCTTCTAGTAATTTTGGATGAACCAAGTGGTCTCCCTGCATCCCAGCAGTTTGGAGAGTTTGTAAGGAATGATAAAGCTCATTCATCCACTTATACTACATCTTCTGTTTAGCAGAGGTGTATGCAATTAGCTTGCCATGAAGTTTGGATTAAATGTATCTCAGAGTATGCTGTGAGATACCGAACCATCATCATTGTCTTCACCTGGATAAATAAAGATTTTGATTGATTGATTTATTGATTCTAAAAAGTGCTTAGCCTCAGCAATGAGCTCATCTATTAATGACTAGTCCCTCAAGTAAACTAGATGTAATCGCCAGAAGGAATGCCGGAGGTGGTTATGGAGCATAAGGTTCACATGGACTGGGGCATGATCGAACAGATGCAAAGAACTGTGTTCCACCTTATGAACATAACCAAGATGCTCTGTGGTGTATAAAAATAGTCCAGTCTTGCAAAGCTCCTGTGCCTAGCTGAATAATGAGTATACTTGTGGACCTCAGAATGGATGAAGCGCCATGTATCAACTATTCCCAAATGCTGAAAGGTGCGATGAACATGTTTATGCGTAGGTGAATAACAATGAGATTTTGGCTTAGATATGTCTTTATCTGGATTTAAAGCCAGGTTTAGGTCCCCCCACCAAAGCTACTGTCCTTTTAAAGAAGGTAGTAAGATGGAAAAAGAAATTTAGAGAAATCTTTTTTATCAGTTCCTTGGGGGAAAATATACAGAAATAGATTAGTTGCCACGTTGGTCCTTGTAAGAACAGATCCGGAAGCAAATAGTTTGATACCTTTTATTGGACCAACATAGATGTTACAAAAAGAAAACAATGTCTAAGCTTTCGGACCAACCAAGTCCTTCCTCAGAAACTTATGACAGTTGTTCAGAGAGTCATATTCTAGTAACACTCTGATCATACTGTACATAAAAAATACATAAAAAAACAGAAAAAGATTCTCATTGGTTTAAAGTAACTATTTCAAAAAATCACAGATTTAAATAGAATGAACAGCATTCCATTTACTTGTTACTACTGAGAATCTTTTCAAGGTCAAATGACATCCACAGCAGATAAGCTGAACACTCAAGTAGACAAAACCTCTGACTGAAATTATTAATGAGTGAGTGTGTTACAGAATACATTCAAAATTAAAAGCAAGATCTTTAGATTTAATACCACAAATGTTCAAGTTAAAACTTGATAGTATTGTATGATAAAAAAAACTGTACAACAGAAATTTATGTATGGAAATAAGAGGGAATAAAAAAATGTACCTTGTATAAACAACTGTTTAAAACATTCATACAGTATTCAACCTGTCTGAAGATATTATTTCTTGGCCATACAATACACCGGTCACTATCACATAGCTGCCAATGTCATCCAAGATAGTAGAGTGCACTTCAAATGTCAGCCCTAGATGGCATGGGGTCAACCCCCCCAAACGGTGGTGACCAGAGGGATGGGAAGCATAAAAAATCTTGTCAAAGCCTAGCTTTAAGAATTTTAAAGTGCTTATCTGGGGATAGATGCATTTCTTGTAATATAATCATGTCAGCATGGTGCTGGAGAAAATAATGAAGGAGGCTGTAACATTTCACTGGGTTGTGAATTCTATTAACATTACATGAAAAACGTTTGGAAACAGAGGACATTCCATGCAATATAAGCCTGGTAAACATATAATAATCCCAATAGCTAACTATCAGGATCTATATATTCACATAAGAAAAATACATACTAAAATGATAGCCTCCCAACAAAATAAAGAACTGCAAGTGAAAATATTTTTCAGCCCTGAAGATAGGGAATATCCCAAACCCAAGTAATGAATAAAAATTTGTGAGGCAACACCTTGCCCTAATTTGAGGACCACCCATAATGCTACAGACAAGTTTAAGAAATAACTGAGTTTAAAAGGACGTCATGTGTATAGCATAACAATAATACAGAATTAATGTACTCAGGAATAAACTAGCATATTCAACATACTTCCGGGTATTAGATGAGCTATTTGTGAAGAAGTAAAATAACCAACTTATTTCCTCATTAAAGAAATAACAGTTACTGCCACCTAGGCAGAAAAAGAGCAAAAGTAACTTTTTGAATGAACAGGAACAAACTGTTAACAAAGATATGGCGTCCAAGGCAGGGAGCCCAAAAAAAATCTTAAGGGTCCTAGGCAGTGACAAAACACAGAAAGACACCACAAGGGGGCAATCGATGGAAATGCACATCTCCAAGTTCCAAAGTAGCCAAAACAGTATAGTAGGCATTATTAGCCAGAAGGGCCTAAAAGCTTCTATATATGCCTCCTAATTAATCGAGCAACAAACTGAAAGGATATGGCAAGGCTATATAGGAACTGGGATAGTAATATGCAATTCCATCCTTTATTAGAAGAGTATTGTTTAACAAAAAAAAAATATATAAATATATACATATATATATATATATATATATATATATATATATGTATATATATATATACTATAGATAGATATATATAGAAAGAGGGGACAGTTTTTGTTTCCATCTTATTAATCCTTCTGTTTTAAGAATAATAAAAAAATCCACAGCCAGTTTCTAAAAGTAAACCGAGTGTATACCTGCTGTGATAAGACCCTGCAGGAAACCAAAGGATTCTATATTATCAGAGAGGGAAGGATGTGATTTCATAAAGCCCACACTTATAATATAAATACCAAAGTTGTAAACTGCTAACTACTAGGATCTAATATGACAGCTAGGCAGGGCTGAAGCTGCTGCAAAAGAACAATAACATTTTACAAACATACTGTAACTCAGAACAAATTTTGTTCTAAACTTTAAAGATATTAAATATATATATATATTTTATATACAATAGGGGTGAGTGATAAATGAGCAAGATAAAACAGTGTATCATCCACTGCAGTGTGATATATTTACCCTCTGCTCTACTGTGATGATATCAGTCATTTACACACACAGGTCACACAAAGGTCACTGATGTCATCACTCTAGGCAGCTTTCCCCTCAGCATACAAGAAACTCCTGTGCTGTTACCATACACAAATGCAGAACTACATGAGAGGTCTCACTGCTGCCTGCAGCTAACTCAGCATTACAAAACACTCACACCTATTACCCACACTCTAATTTCCAGCTCATTACTGTGATGCTCTCAGCTTGACTTCAGCCAGAATTCTAAAGAGCACAGCTTCACAGAATAGTCTGTTCCTCACTGATGCCTGCAGCTAACTCAATTACCACTGAAAAACTCTCACCTGTTCCTGAAACTCTGACTCTCAGCCCATTACCATTACTGTGATACTCTCAGCTTGACTGCAGCCAGAATTCTAAAGAGCACAGCTTCACAGAACAATCTGTTCCTCACTGCTGCCTGCAGTTAACTCAATTACCATTAAAAACATTTAGCTGTTCCTCACACTCTGACTCTCAGCCCATTACCACTACTGTGATACTCTCAGCTTGACTGCAGCCAGACTTCTAAAGAATACAGCTTCACAAAATACTCTGTTTCTCACTTCTACCTAAAACTAACTCATTTGGCATTACAAAACACACTCTTCTGTTCCAGAGAGTTTATAACACTGCCAGCCCATTCAGAAAAAGTCACACACATAATTAGTAAACACATAAACAGGAACAGAACACAAGACAACATAACAATACTTCTGAAACTCCTAGTCCTATTGTATAAATCAAATACATGATGTGCAGATCGTGTGCTATGGCAAATATTTAGACTCCTGCATAGTCAGCTCTGAGTATCTACATGTGCCGCGCCGTCAGGCCTCAGAACTATCCAGAGCTCACTCTGCAGGTGACAATATTGTCATATCACACTCATGCCCATGATGTATCCTATATATATATATATATATATATATATATATATATATATATATATATGTGTACACACACACACACACATACACTACTGAATGAAAAAACAATGGGGAAAGGGAGAAAAGGAGGGAAGCCTCAATGCATGCTGAGCCTTTTCCAACTAGTTACCAACAAAAAAAATTAAGGACTAAAACACAGACATAACTAAGATAGCTACAGATTCATCCAAATCTATTCCATTGAATGTACTTTGGGGATTTCTTTTTGAAGCAACTTCTACTGACAGACTACTAAAGAAAATGAGGAAAGTAATGGGGGGGGGGCAAAAAAGGGAAATAGCCGAAAGTATAAATTCTGATGTAAGAAACCCTACATAACCCATCCACTATTAGTTGCCTCCATTATCTTATACATCATTGCAATGGATAAGGCTCAGTAACCAAATTAGAAATTTTTTCTTACAGCTTTTAAATATACAAAATGGCTATTCTGTGAATATGCTAGGAACGAACCCTCAACCTGCATCTATGCCTCAGTTCAGTATAGAGAGTAATAATAATAATAATTCATGCTGTCCACCTCTTATCATTTAATAAAAGAAAACTAGACATTTACTGTCAAATAATAAACTGAGGACAGAAAAAATACCAGGGACGGCATTGAAGCATATAAACTGGTGAAAGTGCCTACAGACCAACAAGAAAGCTTTTAACAGACTCAAGCTTTATTAATACTTCCAACCTTAGGCTGTGGCTTTGGATGGCTATAAATAAGATTCCGCTGCCTAGTGAATAACTTAATCAAACTCCAGGATCAAAAGAGGTCCCATGCTCACATAAAAATAGTAAATCAAAATCGGCCCTTTAAAACAGCCATGGCTTAGAAAGTCATTTTGAAGAGGGCACATTTCCTCTACTCGATGGTAGCACATATACTTAGGTTTTGGACTAAGAAAAAAGAAATACTCTAATGTAATAAGGAATGTAAGAAGGGACTGTATGTAATTGTGGGAATTACCCAAATAAAAATGGAACAAACTGGAGCATGTATAAAAAAGGAGGAAGTATCACAATCCACCTGTATTCCAAAGGTAGAGCTGTTCCATTGGTCTGGTAAAGAAGATGCCGCTCCATGCGTACATGCCTTTGTATTCCTAGAACAAAAAGAACAAGATAAAAGTTATTAAAAGAAAGAGTGAAGGGAAACATAAATTCATGAACCACTAAAAAATGGAAAACTGAACTTCAATTAACCCAATAAAAAGTAGAAATTAAATAACAGACAACAGCCAAAGAACCAACTATGGAAAGGAAATAAAAAAGAAGAAAACTCACAAGGAGACATTAATCATGGAATATAGGATAAACACAGAACCAAAATAAAAATACTGTAACAATAAAATAAAACATAAGCTAACCAAATAAAAATGAAACATAAAGGGGAACTCATCAGGCACCGAAAGAAACGCAAGGTAAAAGCTAATTCATCCATGGGAAAAATGCAGCTAATTAAGATACAGAAAACAGTGACAAACCTGGGTACTACATCAAATCTGATGTAGCCAAAAAAGTACAAACTTAGCTTAGTGAAAAGGAACAGCTATTAAAACTAAAAGTCTCTTCAAGTAGGATCAGCTTGGCAAAAGGCTTGCAACATAGCTTTGATGTCCTGAAGTGCAGCTGCGGTGTGGCGCTTCTTTCTGTCAGGAGAGGTCCAAGTCCAAAAGTCTTTCTGACATGCTCCTTTGTCTCTGGCATCCAAAAATTCCATAAGTACATTGGATACAAGTAAGTTTCGAGCTTGACGGTCTTGCATGGCAGAATCAGGATCTTCATTCACCCTGGTACCATCAGTGAAGTGGATCCTTAAGCAGGCTAGGTAGGAGGTTGAAAACTTAATCTTATGTGAGCGCAGTATTCAAAAAATCTGTCACAGTCATAGGATCTGGTGATGGTTGCCCTGAAGTCCCACTTTCTGCCATGGCTCCTGGTAGGGGTCCCGTCTTAGATGCAGATATAGAAACTGGAGAAAGATCGCTGGCTGGTGTAAGATTTTTACGTTTTTTTGTCTTGTCCATGCACAAAAAGAAAGCCTCACTATATGAAGAGTAATAGAACTAATTAAAGGTAGTAAGTAATGAGGCTTTTACAATGGTGTAGAAGAGATCTAATTGTCTTGCCTGCAGTACTGCCAAAAGTGGAACCGGGAGTACTTTAACAGGCAGACTTGACAGACCTTTGTGTTTTTCTGCCATCACTATGTTTCTATGTTACATACAGTACATCAAAGTACAAAATAACACAATGGGAAATTGTTTAATCTGGAAAGGCACACTAAGTTGAAGCTTGTTTCCAGGTGTAACCTGGGAGCACAAGGAAGTTAAGTGACTTGCTCAGGGTCATACAGTACGCAAGAGGGGGCATTGGGATTCAAACCCAGGTCTTCAGGCTTGGAGTGCCGTGCCCTAAACCACAGTGCTACACTGACTCCCATGGGAAAATGTGAGCTGCTGCAGGCAATGGGATCTATGCACAAAATAATGGATTGCATAGGTGCTGCACATCGATGGCACCTAGGCAACCCTAAATTGGAGCACCACACACCAGGGGTGTGACACAACCCTGGCAGCATTCACAGAAGGGTTGCATGCCCTTTCCACTCTTGATCTCCCAGCCATTCATGCAGCTATCCATGCAGGTGGGCCAAGGGAGTATCAGGCAGGTGTGCCTCCAGTCCACCTCATTCACAAGGGGAAGGAGTGCTGGGGAAGAATTGCACAAGATGTGGCAGTAGGGACCTTACCGTATATGTTGTGTGCCTCCACAGAGTACCCCTACTAGCTGTGGGACAACTGGGACCCCACCCTACCATGCTGTTCCAACCCTCCAGTCAGGCAGGGAGGGTTGGAGGCAGCCATTCAGGCACTCACATGACCAATTTAAACTTTGGTACCCATGCTACCCCACAGTCCCCTACTCTGTGCGGAGCAGGGGAACTCCTGGACCAAGGTGGGCATCCAATTGGATGTCCACCTTTCTCCTCATATCCTCTCCCTGCAATCCTGTGTGCCAAGGATGGGGTCATGGACAGGTGCCCAGCGGTGGCCAGCAATTATGAAAGCTGACCACAGCACACCTGACCATGGGTGCATTACTTGCCCATACTAGTGTATAGCCCCCAATATTAGTAATCTAGACATGATATGAAAGAGAAACAGCATATTGGGGCCTATGCATGAAGGCATGTGTTATATGCATGAAATCGATGTAATAGAGGCACGTAGCTAAGTACTGTGCAAGGCCCCCTTGCAACATGGCATGCACGAATGACAATGTGCTCCTCCTGGACAAAGGGGCATGACAACGCAGCACATGTTGCACACCACACAGTGCACAGAGGTGTACCACAGCAATGCGGGCATGCCTGTTGACCCCACCTAATAAGACAGTGCATACGGCCCCGCACTGTGGAGCAGAAGTGAATAGTGAGTAGGAGATGGATGCGGAGAGCAGTGCAGAGACACAGAGGGATGTGCAAGAGGAAAGGCAGGGCATGAAGCATGGAAAACAGGAGGAGTGGGTACCCATCTGTGGGCATGGATGTGAGAAGGCGTGACACACTGCCCAGACCCACACACTGAACTTCACAGTGGGCCAGGTGGCGGACACCCAGACAAACTGCCACCTTCTGTATGGGTCCCTGTCCGAGGACACACATGCTGAAGTAAAGGCCAGGATGTGGCTGGATTTACAGAGCAGAGTTTATGCTGCTGGCTTGAAAGCAAAGTCCCTGAAAGTGATCAAGCACAAATGGCATGACAGCGGGCCACAGTGAAGAGGAAGGTCACAGCAGCCATATGGGAATAGCAGGGCACTGGCGGGAGATCTCTGAGTGATGACAGTCAGCTAAGCCTCCTAGAGTGCATGGTCATGGACACGCTGACCAATGTTGGTGTGCATGGGGAGGTGGAAGGCTTATATACCCTAGACAGTATGTAGGTGTGGTGCAGACATGTGGACACATGTGCAGTGCCCCAGGTATGTACTAACAGCACTCTGTTTCCTACCCCCAGAGATGAGAAGGCAGGTAGAAGCCCATGTGACAATGGAACAGTAGCACCAGGAAAATGCAGGCCCTCTGACAGATGTGGAGGACACCAGACATGCAGGGGCAGGTACTGGTGAGTGACAGTGATGGAAACAGCCCTGTGGCACACGCATTGGGTGACTTGGCCAGCCGCAATAACTATACTCTATCCCCCACAGGTACTGAGCATCAGACAGAGGCCCCTATGGACACAGACCCTGATGAGGACAGTGGGCATGATATGGCTGATAAGGGGTCCCGGGCCACAGCATTGACAAGTATTAGCAGCAGCTGTGGTGGTCAGCAGCACACACCTGTTGCCCAGGCATGAAGGGAGCATGACGCAGGTGGTGCTGGGCTGCCATAGCTCAGGTGAGGTGGAGCTGTGGCAGATGTTGTTGCCCCCTCCAAATGTGACACACATGTCATGGAGGACAGTCCAGGTGAGGGACCATCATGGCATGCGGTGGGACACGGACGTGCACAGCGCATGCAAGCATCAGTGGCTGACAGATACCATGATCTACACCAGCTTGAGGTGGACCACCTGACAGAACAGCGGTGCAACATGGTTGCATTGTGTGCCCTGACCAGTGATGTGTGCAGCATGTGCCTATAGCATGTCATGCACTGTGGATGCACTGGAGTGACTGGTCAACAGCACAGCAAGATGGTTTATGCAACGCATGGCCCAAGATGGGATGACACATACAGCTGAGGCCACAGGCACAGCCAGTCCACCCTCCACCCAAGAGACAGAGCCAGATGACACCGCAACATCAGCACTGTCTGCCACACCTGACACGGCCATGGGATGCGAGAGTGATGTGGAGGGCCACCAAACATGCATGATGACATTACCACACATGGCACCGAGGGTGAAGGTACCAGACCAGTGCAGAACCCAGGCACTGCCAACGATGCAGACACACAAGGAAAGCTGACGGTCCATGCACCTGGCCAACAGTGGTCCTGCAGTACCAGCAGACAAGGACAACCACATGGAGGATGGGAACATGGGCCTCTGCCAGGCTGTTGGTGACATGCCAACACAGTGACGTGGCTCAACCTCAGTCATGGCATGGCCAAGCAGATGTACAGCACTGAAGCACTCCCCCACACGTGTCCCACCACACCAACACATGCACCCACACAGAGGTACTGTCCCACACACTGCTGGCACCCCATGAACCGCACCATACACACTCCCTTCATCTACATGAGCTGGCATCCCATGGCATTGGTCCCCCACCCCAACACACAGGATGCATATGTCTGCCACACAGTCAGCCAGGTGGAAGGGTCCTGTTCTCAGCCCCTCACCCCACGTCACCATGGCAGGGGCTGGCAGTATCATACTGGCCCCCCCAAAGGTGCACGCAGTGCACAGATCACCACAGAGAACCCTCCAGGCCACTCCACTGGCACACACACATTGTTCCTTGCCACAATGGCCATGCAGATGCCTGTAGCCGATGCACATGTGTACCGGGTCTTGCATGCACACAAACCATCCTAGGTATGCACACGACACACACAGAGCTACACATACATGTGTCAGCTAACATCAAAATGCATCTTTTACCAGTGCTGCCCTGGCCTCCCGACTGCCTGCATTCTTCAATCCATGGAATGTGACAGCATCTTCATCCACCTGCTGGACATCCTGCAGCTGTACACCTGGTATGGTTACGTCATGGTGCAGTGCCATATTGTGCAGAATGGCACAGACCATCAAACACCCTGCATGCCTTCCCCAGTGCCAGCATTAACATCCTCCCAGTATGGTCCAGGCAGCGAAAAGTGAATCTTCAGGAATCCAATGGCCCTCTTGACAATGCTGTGTGTCTTCTGATGGGCATGATTGTATGCCTCCTCTGTGGCATTTTCTGGTGCAAGGATGGGTGTCATCAGGTGTGAGCACAGGGGATATCTGCTGTCACCTGCAGGAGGAGAAAGGGGACACACATACGCTACACATGGGGGGGGGATGGTGCCGTACTCACTGAGCAGCCAGTCATGGATTGCCCATGACGAAGCATGGCACCAATGCACACTGCATCCAGGATGTAGGCATCATGCAGGACCCAGGGTACTTGTCGCAGTCATCCGTGAACATGCCTCAGGCATCTCATACTACCTGGCAGTTCACACTGTGGAACCCCTTCCTGTTCCAGTATGCTTCCTCCTGTGTTTGTGGTGACAGGATGGCAATGTGAGTGCTGTCAATAGCACCTTGGGCATGCCATGCATGTTGTAGAAGGCCTGTTTTGTTTGAGGGGACATCATCCGGGGATGTGGGTAGGGTAGTGTGGGTGTGCATGTGCTCCAGCATGAAGTCTGTGACCTCCGTCACAGCACGGCAGACCAGGACTGCCATACTCCTACAGTATGGCTAGTCACCATCTGGAATGAGCCAGTGGTATAGTATGCAAGTGCCAACAGCACCTTAGTCTGGATGAACATCACCCTCGACCTGCGAGTCCATGGTGTGACCCCATCATGGATCATATCACAAAGCATGATGATCACGGGCCACGGTAGGTGGAAATGCTTAATGCAGTGGATTTCAAGCAGCATCAAGGCATTCAGGCATGGGCAGAATACCCTGGGCCTGGGCCAGGAACACCTCATCATCATTATCATCATCATCTCTTCCTGCAGCAATTCCAAATGTAACAGCATTCTGGGACATATCCTACCATGATGTGTGGTTTGCAGTGCACCGTACAGCCACTCGATGCCACCATTATATACCTCTGTAGGTGCATGCGTGTACCTTTAAGGGGGGGTGTCATGGAGCACATTCATGCTGGCCCTGCACAGGCAGTGGGCATGTGCAGCCACTCATGCCCTCTGCACAGTGCGACCTGCGTCAGACACACATCTAGCAAGGGAGGATGGTGTAAGAGGTTGCTAGCATTGTAGACCAGTTTCCACTACGGCTGCGGTGAGTTAGGAGGTGAACATGTGTGACTCAAGGGGATATGGGACCCAGGGGGTCATGGAGGGGCATGAGTGGGGGAGTATTGGGCTACTGATGGGGACTGTGCTACTGTGCGGGTGGTGTGTGTGCTATACAGCGACCTAACCCAGTGTTCCTTCTTCCCTCATACTGTTTCCCCACACAGGGCTGTGAAGTCATGCCTGGAAGGATGGAGCTGTGCTGTGTGGAGCAGCCAGATGGTGCATCAGTGATGGTGGTTGCACCCACCAGGCAATGACAGAGGTGGCACCTGAACTTTCCAAGGTACATGGGCTGGATGGAGGTGGACAGCGGGATCCAATACAAGGGGGAGTATGGTGACTTGGGCCCATTGGCCACGTGGAGGTTCATGGTGCCATCAATAAGTGTATGGCTTGGCCTGGGGCATGTGGTGTGTATGTGTGTGTACTGCATGGGGCACGGCCATGCCCCCAGCAGCCAGGTGCCTTACGCCCATGTACCATTGTGCCCTAAGTGCAACACTGCATGTGCAGCTATGGCACTGCATCACCATGGCTGATGGTCATGCTATGGGCACTGTCTGGACATGAACATATGCAGGTGCTGCAGACATTCATGTGTGCTGTGGCGGTCCACCATCCAGGCTGTGCTGGTACCCTGCCTACCCATGTCAGTGGTTTGGGGATGCATAAGCCCCACCAGTGGTGTGCGTGGACTGCATGGTGTTACCAGGCAACCATGCATGTATTTCAGGCCCCTCTGGGTGGTCACCACAGGTGGGGTGTGTTTGTGTTCAGCCCACACTGTGGGTCATGCAATGGCCCTGCACATAGAGCTTCTAGTGTGCTGTGGCCAAGGCCAGCCTGCCTTGTGGCCTGGCCTGACACATGCCTAGGTATGCCTTTCCCACTGTTTGCCCCATGGTGGTCCTTTACACACACCTACGGTGTGTGTGCCTACATGGGGATATGCTGTGTGTGCATCACCATCCATCAGGGGTAGTAGGGGGGTGGGACAGTAGTGCATTGCAGCCTTGGTGCTATCCACTGTACATGGCTGCTGCATGGGGGCTGTGGTGACCGGCACTGTTGCACACGGGCATAGTGGTGGCAATGCACCGAGGCTGTGTCCCAGTGGCTGTGTGTAGCTGGCCCTTTCTGCCTTGGCAGGGGGTCCACCAGGCAGCAGTGTTATTGGGCACAGCGGGCAGGGCGATGTTGCCTTACAATGTTCTTTCTTTCTTTCCATGGTGTTACCATGGTCCCATATCCCACATGGTGCTGGAGAGGTTTTGGAGGCCTCCTGTGACTGTAGCAGACTTCACATGGAGCAGTGAGGAGGAGGAGTTGCCATGAAAAGTGGGATGGAGTGGGCAGGGACAGGCCAGTGATGGTGACAGCGGCCCGAGTGGCACAAGTGACGAAGTGACAACACCATGACACCATCCCCCCAGGCCTCATAGACAGTTCATTTCCCCTTGCAGCCATTGGCAGTGCTTACTGCTCCATTCCAGGTGTCAATGTGGTGCAGCACATATGTTGGATATGTCACTGCATGTTCTGTTGGACATATGGTCACAGCAGTACAGTCTGAATAAAGATTATATGTTGTGATGCACTGTGTGGTTCCTGTCTCCTGGATGTGGGGGGGCCAGTTGTGTGACAGTAGGCTGGGTGTGCCCTACTGGCTGGGGGTGACCTGTTTGCATGTGTGCCCACCAGCAGCGACATGACTAGGCAGTTCCCTGGATGCCCTTGCTTGCCTGGACAGCTGTGCTGCTCATGCTAGCAGGGACTTGGCTGTGTATGCTGGGTCTGCATGCCTTGTGGTGGTGCATCCATGGTGTGGCCGCTACCTGTCTGGGTTGTTCTAGTCCATTGCACTCCCATGGCTGCAGTCAGCATCATGTACTGCCCTCTGACACTAGGATGTACCGCAAGGCATGCTCTGCTGGTGTCCCTGCTTGGGCTGGAATGTGTCCACTTCACACTGTGGCAGTGCCTGACTCATGCTGGTCACTGCCTTGTGGTGGGTGGCCATCATGGTGTCTGCAGCTAGCAGGATGCAATGGCCGTGTCACCACACAGGGGGTGTACATCATGCAGTGGCCTGGGGCTGCCCCTGTACCACCTCATGTGGGCACTGTGCCATGCTGCCTGAGGCCTGCCAGTCATGCGCTGACACTTATGGCAGCCCTATGGCTCACGTAAATGTGTGCATTCTGTGCAGCACTCATGGGAGTGATCCACAGCTTCATGCATGCATGCTGCAGATGTCTATGTGCGTCTCTATGTGGCATGCCCCATGTACATGCCACATGGTGGGTCCACATAGCTGCACGTATGTGCACTACACAGTGGCCTGCATGCACATCATGCATGCTGCTACTAGGTGCCTTATGCATAGCATGCATGTAGCCGCCTATGCACCATCCCTGCATGCCTTACGCATGGCGGCCTGCCTTCATGCACAGGCCCTATTAACATTATGTACAGGTGCAGACTCTGGCAGAAAATAATTCTTACATTAGGCATACCTAAAGAGCAGATAGGTGGGTGTATTATGATTTGAATCCTGAAACATTCAGGTTCATTAGATCCTATCCCAGAGGGGGTGCCTTTCTTATTTTGGTAATAAACATTTTTTTAAACTTAAATAATGTATGGGGAGCCCTTGTTATTAACTGAAATGAAGCAGATTACAACCTTGTAATAACTAGTTGCCTTTTTTTTATCATAGGAGAAGCTGGTTATAATTCGCCGTTATAACGTCGAACATATGCCAGCTTCTCCTCAGCCTGCTCGCACTCATTCACAGTGCTCCAAAACCAGACATCAATCAGTAAAAACTGAAACAACGCATGGGGCACGGAACAACTTTGGGGCTGAGAAAATCATTCCCAAACCTTTTAAAAGGGCCAAAACAATAAATTCCTTAGTCACTAACCTTGCGACTTGCCACTCGGCCCCATGGAGTTTCCAATGTACAAGCAGATTTGAGCTCCACAGAACCAGAATAATCTTTGACCTGAACTCAAAAACATATTGCCTAGGCAACCATGAACTCAAGCAACCAAAATAAATTGAAATGAGCAAAATAAAATACTGAAATTTTGCCTCAGGATAATGTATTTATACATATTTCTTTTTATTTACAACAGTCCCTAAATAATCTGCTACATTAATTAAATTTGCTGATTTTCATTGCTTGTCATTAGCACACAGAATGTAGTCTAAAAAGCAACAAGTTCATATATTTCAAAAAATTCATTTATTAATTGAAATACAAAGTGTTCATCTATACTAAATCTGTATGTGTTTGAAGCTGTCAATGTTACATTGAATAAAATTAACAAACAGCACCCTGTGTAACAGAAACTTTTTAATCTGGTTGGAAAAAAAAGGGCACCCAGCAATTACATAAAACAATACACGGGGGGGGGGTGCATAACGAGAATTTAATGCACACGGTGTGGGAGGCTTTAATAAACCCCTTAGGCTTCACCCTCGGGGTTTATTAAAGCATTCCACACTTTAGGTGTGCATTAAATTCTTGTTATGCACTCCCCCCATGTATTATTCTATATGTTATGCCATTGTTATGACATCACTCTGTTGTTAATCCTTCTTGAGTATGTGATATCAATGGTATAACAAATAGAATGCTCACAACAATCAGAGTTCTAACAAAATGAAATGCTCACAACAATCAATGTTCTGTAAAGTAATTCAGTAAAGTAAAGTAATTCAATCTGTGATTACACAATTTTGGTAACCCGTACACTATAAAATATAATGTATGGTCTTTGGTTAACAACCACATTGAAAACACTTCTTGAGGTTGCCATGACATCTGAAAATCTTGAGCAGTGCTCTCAAGGTTTACAATGATGTCATGGCAACCTCTCAAAGTGTTCAAAGCATGGTTATAACCAAAGATCATACATTATCCTCTATGTTATAAACAAACAAAAGTGCTAAGTTATTTTTTGGGGGGGATCATAAGGTGTTTTCTCATGCCTGTATTTGCATTAAGTGTTCACTCACACATAAGCAGGCACCAGAACAAACTGTGCACCATAATTTAAATTTTGAGACACTTCGAGCCCACCCCTGATTCTTACACTGGGAGCTAGTCTCTGGTACCACCTACACACACACACACACAGACACACACACACACACACACACACACACACACACACACACACACACACCTTCCTTGCCTGTGAATGTTTGTGACACCAAAAACCCATCCTAGTGTCGTAGAAGACAAACGTCCCCCACACTGAGTATGAAACTGATAGCCAATTCTTATGTGATGCAAAAGACAAGACACTCAAGTACCCACCACCACCATCACTAAGTGCAACACCAGGAGTCCTTCTTTGGTGTTATGAAAAAAATATCCCTCCCCACTCATTGAATGTGACACTGTCAGTTCATCCACAGTGTTGGAAAAGAGAGCCGCTTCCCATGTTTAAAAAAACAAAAGTGCCCCCCACCACACACACAGCTTGTCCCCACACCAAATCTGGCAATTTAGGCAATACTAATTAATGCTAAGGCTGAATCACTGGGTAGCAGTGGACCTGAGAAGAAACAGTAGGGAACTGTTGATTTCTTTTCACTTTGATATTGGAATAATCTGTACTGTGAGGGTAAAAAGTGGTGTTGGAATTAATTAGTGCTGTGGGATGGAACTGTTATTGAGAGTCATTTAGTGCTGGAATATTTAATTAGTTCTGTTTGGAATATTGGGAGCTGTTACTGTTTGAAATTCTATGCTGTGTAGTTGAGTCAGGAAGCTACAGATCAGTTGGCTTTGGGAGTATAAACTAGAAGGAGCCAGCTTTGCTAGCTAAATCACTGGGAAGCAGTGGAACAGAGGAGTGTGGGGTGGTGGGTCAGAGCTGTGGCTGATTGTTTCTGGAGGGCATGCGCTTGGTCCCTCCCACACTGCTCCTCACCCCACCCACCCCATTTGTATCACTTTCTTTATACCAGGTGTTCTGACATCACTTCCTAAAAAGGACAATGGACATACACCTGTCATATCTTTATCAGCGCAGCACACTGTGCTGGAGGTAAACGCATGCACATACTAATAAATGTTGGATTTCTTCAGCTTGTGTTTATTTAAATTGAACTGTTCTGAGAGTCACAAAGAGAACTGTTTTAGATTTATTCAGCCTGTGTTTATATATTTACATATTTCTGAATTTTATAGTTTATAACTAATTTATAGTTATGTATAACTGGAGGCTAGGAAAAGCTGGGCTGGGAGAATGTGGGGGATTAGGTACATGTATGGGAAGCGGGAGAATGGTAAACTGCAATAGCTATGGGGAAGCAGTCTTTCTGGGGGTGATGTGGAGTAAAGGGGGATGTCCTGTGTGTAAGAGTCTGGAGCAACTAAGGACCAAAATAAGGCTGCTCAGATGGGAGCTGGGGAGGATGGTGTGGGAAGTCAGAGGAGCAGAGCAGTGGAGGGAAAAGACAGGGGGTGATGCCCAGGGGAGTGATGGCATCAGGCAGGGGATGGGAGTGGGTAGGATCACTCAGTATACAAGAGTATCTCTTCCTCAAAGGAATAGGGAACTCAGGGTGGAGGAATGGCAAGTGGTAAGGGGAAGGGGTGGGAATGTGAGAGTAGCATCAGGAGTGGGAAATTCTAAAGGGGTGCCTTTACTGAATATATTTGTGCCACCATCTGGAAGGAGGAAGGGGGCAGCAGGATGTGAGGCAGAAGGTCAAGTTGAGCCATGGTTGAGAGTAGAAGTACAGGGAAGGGGGAGGGAACTAATCAGTGTGAGCAGGGAAGAGAAGGCAGGCAAAATGGAGTGGAGGATGAGAGGAAGGAAGAGAAAAGGAAAGGAAGAGGGGAAGGAAAACTGAAAGCATATAGATAGTCAGAATGGGTGGGGCAGAATGGGAGGTGGAAAAAACAGTTAAGGGGATAAATTGTGGATGTGGAGATAAGTTCATCAGGGTGCAGAGGGAGCAGTTAGGTGGGGAAGCAGCTAGTACCAAAGGTGAGAAAGGAAAGATAGGGAGCACGGATGCAGGGAATGGAAGGGTTGCTGTCTTAGGGGACTCCATAATTAGGGGTATTCATTGGGGAAGGGAAGGAAAGGGGACCTAAAAGCAAGCAGGAGGGTGGTTTGTATGCCAGGGATGACAGCAGGGAAGATGGGCCCAAGAATAAGGGAAATAGGGAGGCTGGAGGAAAAACTAATTTAGTTATACATTTGGGAAAAAACGACCAAGTTGGGGAGGAGGCTGAGGTAGTACAAAGTATGTTCAGGGAGTTGGGGAAGATCTGCAGGAAGGAAGGAAGTTTGCTAGCTTTCTCAGAGGTGATACCAGTACCAACGACCAGCACAGCCAGGAAACGAAGAATAGAGGGTTTTAATGACTGGCTGAGAAAATGGTGCAGGGAGGAGATGTTTATCTGTATTGGGAACTGGGAGGAGACCTGGTCAAACAGAGCACTCTTTTCACCAGACAGGCAACACCTCAGTAGGGAGGGTTTGAGGGTACTCGGGGACAAACTGGGGGAATATATAACCACTACACTTAAATTAAACTACTGGGAGGGGGGCAGTGGGCATGAAGGCCCACAGACTATGAGAGGAGAAGGTCAGTGAACCTCCCCCCAAAGAGATGGAACAGGTCTGGAGGGAGGAGGTGGAAGGGGCAAGAACACAGTTAGCAAAGGATGGAGGGGTGAGGAACACATAACAAGAGTACGTGGAGGGGTGCACACAGAGGGGTAAGCAATGTGAGAAGTCAGTAAGGAGAGCCAGGGGGATACTGGGATGCATAGGGAGGGGCATCACAAGTAGAAAAAGGGAAGTGGTTATCCCTCTGTGCAGACAGTTGGTGAGACCCCATCTGGAGTACTGCGTGCAGTTTTGGAGACCTCATCTACGTAAGGACATAGACAGGATTGAAGCAGTCCAGAGGATGGCAACTAAAATGGTGCAGGCCTACATCAGAAACCATATGAAGAGAGAGAGGCTTAATATGTATATCCTTGATGAAAGGAGGGACAGGGGGACATGATAGAAACTTTTAGTACCAAGGAATCAACAAAGTCCAGGAGGGAAGCACCTTTCAGAAAAAAGATGTGTAAGAACAAGGGGGCACAATTTAAAGTTAGAGGAGGACAGCTCAGGGGTAATGTGAGGAAATTATTTTTCATGGAGAGAGTGGTGGACGCATGGAACCGCCTTCCTGGAGAGGTTGTGGGGTCTAAAACAGTGGTGGAATTCAAACATGCATGGGACAGACATAAGGCAATTATAGTGGGGGGGTTGCAGGAAGTAGGCTGTTGGTTAACTAGAATCTGCAGCTTATCCAATAGGTAGGGAAATGGGCAGACTGGGTGGGCCAAGTGGTCCTTATCTGCCATCAAAGTCTATGTTTCTATGTTAAATGTGAATAGAAGAATAGAGGGAAGAGAAGGAAGGTCAGATTCTAGGTAGAGGGTTGTGTCTCTGAATGTGCGGAGTCTTGGAAACAAGATAGATGATCTGCAGGCACTATTAGCAGACAGAAGGGTGGACATAGCTGCAGTAACCAAGACTTGGGCAACATCACACAATTACCTTGTGATCCCTGGATATAAACTATACAGGAGGGACAGGGTAGTTGGGAAGGGGGAAGGGGTGGCAGTTTATATCAGGGATGGAATAACTTGCACGAGGGAGGATTCGGAGGAAAGGGAGGTGGAGGCATTATGGGTTCAGTTAAGGTCCAATAGAGGGAGAAAAGTGAGGTTGGGGGTGGTTTACAGACCACCCAGTCAGGATGAGGAGAAGGACAGGGAACTGAACTCATAAATATTGGAAGCAGCATGGAAAGGAGAGGTGGTAAGTGTAGGGGAATTGACAGAGTAAAGGCCTATGGCACATTCATAAGGTAGAAAAAAATGGGCAGACTGGATGGGCCTTTCGGTCCTTATCTACCATCAACTTCTATGTTTCTATGACTTCGAACTGCCCAAGGTAGACTGGAGCATACCATCCACACTGTGTGCTAGAAGTCAAGTGATACTGGAAGGACTGCAGAGTGGGTTTCTGACTCAGGGCATCACTGAACCAAGAAGAGCTGAGGCAATTCTTGATCTGGTACTCACAAATGGGGAGCATGTACAGGAAATAATGGTAAGGGACCATTGCTCAGTGTGGTTCCATTTGGATATGGGCAGGGAAAGCATCCCAACTAAGACCAAAATCTTGGATTTCAGGAGGGCAGACTTCAGGAAAATGTGTGAAGTGCTAAGGAGCCATCTGGTGGGCATCAGAGCAGATATGTGGGTGGACCAAAGGTGGTCCATCAATAAGGAAGGAATACTGGTTGCCACAGATGAATGCATTAGGCTCAGGGGAAAGAACACAAGGGCCAAATTACTATGCTGGTTAATTTCTGGGATAGCCCAGGCAGTAAGGGAAAAGAGGTTCACCAACAAAAAATTCAAGAGGACCAGGAGAGAGGTGGATAGGGAAAATTACCCAAGGTTGGCTAGTGAGTCAAGTAAGGAATCCGGAGAGCAAAGGCACAGAAGGAGCTGCAGATAGCTGAAGGAATTAAGAAGGGGGAGAAGGCTTTCTTTCGATATACAAGTGAGAAAAGAGATAAGAAGGAAGGTATTGTTAGGCTTCAGAAAGGGGTGGAGGATAACGAGGGAAAAGCAGAGATACTAAATGAATACTTCTGTTCCGTCTTCACCATGGAGAAGGATGGACCAGTGCCTTCAGGGGGTAAAAGCGGAGCGATGGGGAATACAGATGTAGTGATAGAGGAGGATAGAGTGAGGGAGGGGCTGCTGGCATTGAAGGTAGACAAATCACCAGGCCTGGACAGAGTACATCCAACGGTACTAAAGGAACTGGCTGAGGAGCTGGCAGGGCCACTGGCAGACTTAATAGTTCACTAGAGTCAGGAGTGGTACTGCTGGACTGAAGAACAGCACATGTAGTGCCCCTCCACAAAAGCAGTCCCAAGGATGACCCAGGAAATTACAAACCAGTTAGTCTGAGCTCTATTGTGAGCAAGCTCATGGAGACCATACTAAAGGAAAGGTTTGTGGAATATCTAGAGGAGCATAGTCTTCAGGATGCGAGGTAGCATGGGTTCATGGTGGGGGGGGATCATGTCAAACACATCTGATTGACTTCTTTGACTGTGTCACTAAGACAGTAGACAGGGGCCAAGCAGTAGACATCCTCTATCTTGATTTCAGCAAGGCCTTTGACTCTGTGCCCCACAAAAGGTTGATCAGGAAGCTGGTAGATCTGGAGGTTGGGGAAAATATGTCCAGATGGGTGGAAAACTATCTGAGGGACAGAACCCAGAGAGTGATTGTGGGGGAGAGTTATCTGGCACTAGAGAGGTAACCAGTGGGGTCCTGCAGAGCTAAGTGCTGGGGCTGGTGTTATTCAATGTCTTTATCAATGACATTGGAGATGGCATTAAGAGCAAAATGTGCCTATGCTTGCATAGTAGGTGACTGGAAGGATTGTGATGGCTGCTGTCTGAGGGGAAGGGCACTGAACATCAGGGAATGCTTGACTTGAGGCAGGAGGAGGGAGTGCCACTGGACACCTGGGCCTACTTGATTTGGGGTAGAGTGAAGGAGGACGTGACACTGGATGTCAGAGACTGTTTGATTGGGGGTAGGATGAGGAAGGGGTGCCACTGGACACCAGGGACTACTTGCCATGCAACAGGGAGTGGAAGGGTGTGTCACTGGATGCCTAAGGATATTTGGCTTGGAGCAGGGTGAGGGAAAAGGTGCCACTACACCAGTGATTGATTTCCTCGGGGCAGTTGAGGGAGGGGGTGCCATGAATGCCAGTAACTGCTAGCCACAGGAGCGGACAGAGGGAGTGGAGTGCCACTGAATGCTAGGGAGTCAGAACTGCTTGGCAGTGAGCAGAAGAATAAGTGGGCTGCCACTGGACACTAGGGACTACTAGGCATGGGTGGAGGAGGGAAAGAGTGCCACTGGACTCCCCAGACTGCATGGCATGAGAATGGAGTGAGGGGGGGGTGCCACTGGATGCCAGGGACTGTGTCATAAGGCAGGGTGCCACTGGAACAGTATCAATAAAAGAAGTTCCACTCACTCTCATGCCAAGGTAATAACAAATCCACCAAACTGAAAAAAACAGCACCAAGACCAAACACTGAAATCTTATCGATTCATTTATTTAGTGCAGTGCAAAAGGGGCAGTTAGTGGTGCTGTTCACCATTTGCACTGCTGGAGTCTGGAGTATGTTTGAATGCTTTTGCACAGCACTGAATAAATGAGTTGGTAAAATGTCAGTATTTGGTCTTGGTGCCAGTTTTTCAGTTTGGAGGGTGCCACTGTAAGCCAGTGATTGCTGACATGGGGCAATTTGTGGGAGCAGAATGCACTGGACACCAGGGACTACTTGACATTGGACAAGGTGAGGGAGGTGAGTGCCACTGGACTTCAGGAACTACTTGGCATGGGAATGGGGTGAGTGACAGGGTATCACTAGATGCCTGGAATTTCTTGGCATGGGGTAGGGTGAGGATGGGTGCCAATAATCACTAGGGACTGCTTTTTGGCTGGTAGTGTCAAAACAAATAAGTGTGTATCTTGTATTAAATATCTTCTTAAAAAGGATGGAAATTCACTGCAAATTAACTACAGTTAGGGCTGAAGCACAAAGCCTCAAAGGTAAGGAAATTTGATAGTAGGGTAAAAATGTTACCGGACTCTTGATAAATGTGTGGTGTGGTGTTGCTTGGGATTTGAACAATTGCTGGATGCAGTGTAGGTGTCACCCTCTGTCTTAATGCCCTGTAGCATAAGCAAACTTCTGTGCCTTGAAAGACAATGGTATAGAGTAATGCTAACATTGCTTTGAGGAGTTGTTCAAACCCCAAGGAACACCATGCCACACATTCACCAGGAATCAGGGGATTTTTTACAGATATTGTCACACTTCCCTTCTCAATCAATCAATCAATCTTTATTTTACCAGGTGAAGTACCATTGAGTGAACTCATTTACAAGGTGGACCTGGAAGGTACATATCAAGAATACAAGAAAAATACAAGAATGTGGTTAGGTACATACAGATAATTAATAATGGAGACACAAGTGCAGAGGTATCCCATGATGCACACAGAGCATAGCATAGTATACAATGTATGCCAGAAATGATATGTACTACAATATGTATGGTATATACATGGAAATCACCTGAGGAAGGCACAAGGGGATAAGGAGAGGATTTGGTGAGAGAAAGGTAGCAGAGGGAAGGTAAAAGGGATGTGAAAATAAAACCAAAAATACATTAGAGTGTTTCTGAGGAAGGGATAGGCCGACGCTGAGAACTATACTGGAATGTGCCAGGGAAGGGGTTGATAAGTCATCTGGGGAAGCACTACTTCTGAAGCTTTGTGCTTCAGTTCAGACTGATGCCTGAACATAGTGTTTTTGCAATGAGTTTATTCATCCCAAATGATTTGTACAAGATAGGCCCACAGTCATGGATGGCTCATCTTATTTAAAGGGGCATCAGTTAGCATGTTACAAAGCATGCAGCACAACTACACACATAGTAACAGCAATAATTGAAAACAGTTGCCACCATCTTTTTTTCAATATCATAATAAAGTGACATTATGCAAGAGGCAAGTCAGAATGTTCCAAGCAGCTGCAGCTGAATAACTTTAATAACTCACTTTGAACATGTTTTTGGTAATTTCAAGAATTCTTTTGTTGATATCACCCAAGTTATAACTGTTGCAACATGGGGGTAATAAATAGAACATGTAGGGGTCATTAAGGAAGCAGCCCTGTCTGGTCTGCTCAGCCTCATCCGACCCACTGGTCAGAATCTCCCGTAGTACTACTGGAACCTCGCTATTAGTCCCCGCCTTTCGAACCTCCCTTAGTCAAAGAGCCTTTTTATACAGAGCCCCTTGGCTAAACGGCTCCCCATCTCCCTGGAGCCCAGGATTGTCCCCTTCAAGACTAGTCTCAAAGCTCTTTTGCTAGAATCCTCAGCCTGTGACTGCCCTTAACCCTCTCCTTCCTCTCGCACCCCCACATGTCGGGGCTTTGTAGTATAATTCCACCTCATAAATGATCATGATATATTACGGGCATAAATGTGTAACATGTATTAACAGTATTATGGATAATGCTGGGTCCTCCTCACCCTAAGACAATTGTTTCTGTTCCCCCTTCTGTGTGTTTTTTTTGTATCTTTTATCTTTTTGTGTCTTTTGTATCTTTTTTTTGTATCAGTTTCTTTCTTCTGAGTATTGTATTTGATAATACTGTACGCATAATTTCATTCCTTGTTTTCTCAAACCTGAACACTGTACTGCTTAATATTGTATGTAAGTCCTTCATTGTTCTCTGATGTGGAGCCTTTATAAAGGAGTCTATGACTCAAAGGGTTGTAATTCCAAATGTTGTTAAATAAAAAAAAAATATTTGTTAGTCATCTTGTAGTTTGTTTCAGTAGTAAGATTTTTCTGGCACAAACATACCCATTTTTTTTCTTTTCTTTTTCTTTCATTCTTGAACTAAGATAATGGGTTTAAAAGTCTTTAAAAGTTCCTGCTCTAGGGCCATGCCCACCATGAGAAAAATACATATCTTAGTATAGGGCTGTGCTGTTTACCATCAGAAATGTGGTAGCACCATCCTAATACATCCACAGTATTAGACTAGTGTGCACAGTCAACAGGTAGCCTCAGCAGAAAATATTTTTTTAAATTGTAAGTGGTAGCCATCTTTAATGACTTGCATCATTAATTACAAAGTCATCTAAAATTCGGTTTTACAAACATTGGAGAAAATTACAAATACACTAAGAATGAATCTAAGGATGTCAGACATAGATTTTTGTGAAACAATAACTATATAATGACGTTTTACGCTGACTAACAAATACTACTGCTGTAAACCATTTGTGGCTCTGGAAACCAGCTTTTGCCAGTTCATTTCTGTCTCTTTCGGGCAATCAAAGACCAGTTTAGTGGAGAAAGCATTATGCAGTGGTGTAAGGTGCAGCCACTTTTTAATTATTTTATCCTCCTGCATTTTCCACAGCCCTGCTTCCCCAAGATCTAGGTCACCACTGCTCTACCATTCTTCAGGCCAAGAGGGCAGTTGAGTAGCAACCTTCACAGCCAATGCTAATGCTGTTTCGTGGTCAGCCAGCAAGGGGAGTGCAAGAATGCTTGGTAGCCTATGCCATCTTCTCCCCGGGGCCAAGATCCTTCTCTTCACAATGCACACAGTCTGCCCAGTTGGACCCAGTGTCAGAATACAAGGCTTGCATGTAAGACGATGTAAATGAGTTGTTTCATGCTCAAATGACATTCCAAAGAAGTATCAGAAACAAAAACAAAGCACAGGATGTTCAAGCAGGATGTGTCTGCCCATTTTCTGAAAGTGTGCAGCAAACTTCATTGTTAGGCAATTTATTAGATGGTGTAGTGCAATGTTCTTCAAATGAGGCCACCTTAGAAACCTGTGGTCAGCAGCGCAATTTTCTGCAGCCACAGCACTCTTTTGAGCCCCAACTACAAAGGTAATAGAATGGAAACATTTCAAGTAAAACTACATCAGGAACTTGATTTAATATATATATATATATATATATATATATACACAATGTGGAAAAGAAATTGTTATATCAGGATTTGGGGTAAAATAAGGAGATGGAGTGAAAAAATAAGGAGTCAGGCCACCAACAAATTCAGTGGCCACACTCTGAGGTCCTCTGATGCTGCAACAATTTGGGACTTCAGAACAACTGGTCTAGTGGTTTGGATGAAAATGTGGAGCTTGAATTGAAAAATGATGCACGCACCATTTTTCTGATACATGCACCACTGCTTTTGATGTAGGCACCGTTTTTATAATGAATGCACCATTTTTAAGATGCATATACTTTTTTGCACACAAGCTGCTGCTGTTATCTTGCTTCAGTGCAGGGGGCAGGCATATGGAGCCTTTTCAGCCAATTCTAATGCTGTTTCATGGTCAGCTTGCAGGGGGTACAAGAACGCTAGATGGCCTGTACCATCTGTCCCCTGGAGCCAGGATCCTCCAGTCTGCAATGCAATCGGTCCCCTGCCTCCCAGCTGGACTGCATGTCAGATCCTGGCTTGCATGTAAACCCCAGTCTCATGGGTGGCAATATGAGGAATTGCTGCTGTGTCTTGGCATGGAGTCAAGCACAAAGTCAAGCTCCGATGATTCTGTTACAGAAAACATCAACTCTGTCTACGACTAAAAAAAGTCAGCCTGTAAACAGTGTTGCCACAGTCAAGAGTAGGCAATTAAAATTGTTGGGTAATACGATGTGATGCAGTCCAAATGACCATAAGAAGTGGCAGCCCTTGAATGTGCCAGTTTAACTGAAACACTGCAAACAAGCTGTTTAATGCACTACAGATATTTCAGAGAAGCATCAGTAATAAAGACTAGGGTTGCTCGCATAGTGCTTTTGTGGATTCAACTATCCTCCATCAGATAGTGTTGATATCCGACCTAGGATCTGTCCAATGGATCTGAGGTTAATCCATCAGATCCAGCCTCAGATAGTTGGATCCAATAGTTGGATCCTTCAGATTTAGGTCGGATCCACAGATATGTCAAATACTTACAGTGGATCCTCGGAGGTTGGATCCTTGGTCAGATGTCTAAGGCATCTGAGGCTATCCAATATCTGACCAAAATGATGGTATCCAATGGTATCTGACCTGGTAGAATACTATCTGAGCAACACTAATAAGGACAAAGTACATGATTTTCAAACTGGATTTATTAGCCCATATTTTGAAAGATGAATTCAATCTGCATGTTTAGGCAGTCTATTAGCTGGTGTAGCACTTTGGATAAAAATGCGGAACTTGAATCAATAAAATAAAACGTGCAAATTGATTGGCACCTTCACCACTGTTTTTGACTCATGCACCATTTTTATGATGCATGCACTATTTTTGACACATGCTGCCACAAATCATGGAAATCATTGCAAAAACTTAGGACCCCTGAAAAATAGGGTGCCTAACTGTTGACCCAATCAAGCTGACATTGATACACTTGGTATATGCATTTGTACTAGCTTCTACTACTTATAAAAATCCCTCCAGTTAACATTTAAATCTTACCAGCACAAGGACTACGGCAAGAGTTTACAAAAGTAAACTTCTGCATTGCAGGGTCTTTAAATTCTGCTTAGCACCAAACAGCCTCATTTTCATGTGTTGATATTCAATACCAATAAGCTTATAGAGAAATAATGATAGACCAGGATTAAATTAAATGGGCCTGCTTTGTTGGTGTTATACAGTACTTGCTTATAAAAGCTCAAAACTATCATCAGGACATAAGTCTTTCCAAGACCGAAAAGTACATTTCATATAAAGGGGCATCATATCTATAATAACAGAATTGTTAGAACATACAGTAACAAAGTGGTAGAGGAATGAGTCAGGAGGACAGACAGACCATGGAAAGAGGTACAAGGCACAAATAGAATAATTTTATTCAAAAGACAACAATAAAAAAATCTGTCTTCTGTCAGATGGTTTCAGAATAGTATACAGATTTGGAAAACTGATTTGACAAGTGTTTTACATCCATTATAAACAGAAAGTTCAGCAAAGCCTTTTGCACTTCATATCTGTCCTAAAATGCTTGCTTGTATCAAAATTGTAGTTCTTTTGTCTAAGCAGTAAGAAGTAATACCTTGTAGCTTCAGGTCACCCTTCTTGACTAGGTTAGGTCCTTCTTGCCCTCTGCTTCTTAGGCAGTCTGCTCCTTGTTCTGAAAGAGTTCAGAGTGTGCATAGGGCCCCTATTTGCTAAGGCTAAATTTATTCAGTCTTTACCCCTTTATGTTTATGGCTATTTCTGGCTGTATGTCCCAGTTGAATGCAAATATGGCAAAGAACATCACTGGATACAGATTTATTACTCCTCAGGGACATCTTATCTGATTTGGGATTAGTTCAGGAAAAAGGTGTTTTTACCATCCTTGGATTGCTGCCTCCATTTTGCAGTATTTGTCTGGCCATCTAATAGTCCCCTGCCAGTGAAATAGCTTTCTTCCCACTTTCTGGTCAGTGTTCTTTCACCCAGAGTTGCACATCTGTGGAAAGGATGGGGATCAATTGCTCTGTGTCCAACATATCAATGGTCTGTGTGACTGTCTTGCCCTCTGGTTGAAGGCATTTGATGCCAAATTCAGTCTGGTGTGTGCCTCTTGTGGATTGCTTGAAGGTGTGATATTTCAGCATCTGACATCTTTGTAAGTCTCTCCCAATATGTCATATCTTTTCAGGATTGCTCTTTTCACAATGTTGCAGGTATGAGACTATGTACTGCTCATATTGCTGTGTGCTAGCTGAGCCTTATTACCTTTGTAGGCTCTGGTGATCCATTCAAAAGTCATCAATTATTGTTTGATATAAACTGGACCAAGCTTTTTTTTTTAGTTTAATGTCCTTAAGGGTGTTTGAATCTTAAGAAGTCCAATAGAGAGGGCTGCTCTGGGAAGTGTAGTGTTAAGCATACAAATTAAAAGTAGAAATGGAAAATCCAGCACTCACTTTATCACTGAAGAAAAACACTGATGGTTCCAGCTATGTTTAAATGTTTAACATTTAATAAGATAGTTGCAACAGACAGTGCAAAGACAAACAAGCAACCTCCCCATTTTGCATGAATGGTACTTTGTCAAGAGACCTAGTGAGACCCTAATGTTATATTAATTATACACATCTCTTGAAGGTATATGACATATTTCATTAAAATTGTAGCATGCAGGGATCACTGTATAGTGCAAATGTCTAGTGAAAAATTTGCAAAGAGAAAAATTAAGAACATTTGCACTGTGGACTAGGGTTGTCAGAACTAGTTCGGAAAAGATTCGAACCCATCACGAACCCTGGTGTTCGAGTTCTAATTCAGAACTCCGAACACTAGTGGAACCATAGCAGTTCGAATCTAACCACCAACAAGCTTGCCCTAGCCCAGTGTCAGCTCGAAGGGACGGGACAGAGAGGTTGAAGGAGCAGGATGGGATTGGGAGGCACAGTGCCAGACCCTCAACATTTAACAGATGAAAAAGGTATACTTCTGTTGCAGTGAGCGGGGTGGGGAGCGGGAGAGCACCCCAGCCACTTTTGCCTACAGTATTCCAATGGCCCATTCAATTAACTGGGATGAAAGAGTTAGGAATCACCTGCAACTTAAGTGTGTTAATCACAGTGCTGCAGCCAGTCAGTTACAGAATACCCCCCCAAAAATCTTGAAGACTATTCAGTTGTTTCAGATTCTTTAACTTCTGCAGTAAGTACCATACATAACTCTCAACATTTTGTCACTGAAAGTGACAATAATAAATCAGGGACAGTGAGGGGCACTGCTTCTCATGATGAGGTACAGAGACTCACAAGCTCAGAACACTATAAACCCACTGCCCTTTGTTTATATTTTACTTTTATTTAACATTTTAAAATATTATACATCTGCTTTGAAAATGAAGTCTGAATAGCCCTTCTATGTGGGCTCTTTACTAGAACCTTTTCAAAGTGGCACAGAGAAACAATGTAAGTGGTGAAATGAGGCGTCCTCTAATCTGACAATCGAGAGGTACTGTATGTGGCACTTTCACTAATAAGTGGTCCCTCTTTCTCTGTTGAGGCAGTGGGTGTTTAAAATTAGTAGCAAGAATATATAGGGAATAACAAGGGTACTTTTCAAACTGCAGACAGCAGGGTACCATAATTTGACTGCCACCACGGGTATGTTTGCCACAAGACTCATTCTCCCATCTTTGCACTTAAGATCGCTGCCACCAAATTGTAGGAGACTGAGAGAGGGACAGAGTTTAATTTGGAATTAAGACAAAGTGAGCAGCTTTACCTCCAGCAGCTGTAGCTAACCGGCTTAGAGTGCAGCACTGCAGTGAGGGGATTTTGATGTCTCCACGGTCATGGACCTGACCCAGTGGAGATACAGACAAATTAAGTCTGATTTTTAAACTTAAGCACTTGGCAGAATTAAACAAGAGGATGAGCCACATTTACTTTCACAGTGGGATGGATCAAGTACTGCGGTCATCCAGACAGTCGTAAACACCTGACGTGCCAGTATTTTGCTCCTCAGCTCAGTGACAGCTCCTCATATCACTGACAGACACTCCCACCAAGTCTGTCAGGGGAAATATCCAGGCTGCAGCAGCTCAGTTGGTTTCAGGGGTTACAAGCATGGCTCATGTCAGTGTGGTTACCATGGGGATGGGACAGACATTTTCCCCTCTCAGACCACCAGACTTGTACTCAGTGACTCATTGCAGCAGACAAGACTGGATTTGAAAACTACAAAAAATAAGCATTTCTCAGGCCACCATGCTTGAAGTTGCACTCGTACACTGCAGCAGACAAGATTGCCAGGAAATTGAATAATAAATTCAGGTATTTCTCAGGTGGCCGAAATTTGGTACACACTGAGAACTAGCTGGGATCCGGTACCACTATCAGAAATCCAGTATTGTACCAGCCAAAACGGTACAGTTGGAGGGTATGCAGTGCCACAGGAGGCAGAAAGGAGGTGGAGGGAAGGGTTACGGGTGCATGATGGCAGCATGCACAAACTTGTGGGGGCTGATGTGGACTGCACTGAGTTGGAGTCTCGGACTGCGTGCCTGCGTACTTCATCCCCACAGTCGTGTTACCACCTGACCATCTGTTCTGCGGTCAGGTGGTGGAGAGACGTAAACCGGCGCGGGGTTGCTCCGTTCATTACCCAGCCAGTGCCATAAAGGGGTTGCAGGGCAGGCTGCAGCAGCTTGTGCTAATCGCTCGCTCCCTCTGTCTGGGCTAGCTCTGGCAAATGATAATTGCTTGCTAATTAAAATCGTTGTGTGTTTGGGCAAACTAAAAAAATAAATAAAAAAGCTAAAGGGTGGGTGGGGGTGAAAATTAAAGGTAGGGTCCGGGGGGGACTCAGCGTTGGGATTGGGAGTGGGAACCGAGGAAAAGAAAGGGCCTGAACGAACGTAGGAACAGTTGATGACAAAGCTTAGCCTCAGGATGAGACGGACAGAGCAAGGGAAGGAAGTTAAAGTTGCTGAGTATTTGAGTGAAACTGAGAGAATTTTATCGTAGTCTCAAATAACAGTTCAAAAACTTTATTTTCTGCATAGTATAGTTGTTTCACACTGGGAAGAAGGAGCGAGCATCTCAGATGGCTGGGGAAGGGGTGAAGAAATTAAAACAAACAGATTGTGACTCGAGGAAAATTAAGTTTAACTTTAATGTGTGAGTCTCTGAGAAGTTGAAACATTTGAATTTGATGGCATTTTTTTAATTTTTTACTTACTACTTTATACCCTATTCCACAAAACAAAGTAAAATAATCAGGAGGACAGAGAGGGGAGGGATTCTGTGGTACTGTGCTGCTGCGTTCTTCTATTCCACCCTATAAAATTCCTGATAGAACAACACCAGGCTGTTTTTAGTTGTTTTTTTACAGTACTCCCTACTTGTGTGTTGTGTGTGTGACTCCACTACACTGTATCTCTCTACTCTCCTGTGGTGTTCCCATCACCCTGCTGTGGCTGCTGACTGTACCCTACCCATTGTGTGTTACTCGAGAAGCCCATTGTTGGGCAGTCGTGTGGTGGCATTATCCTTAAATGCATGACAGAAGCCAGAAATATATTTCCCTGTTGGGAGGAGAGACAGAAAAATCTCTTTCCTTGGGTTGTATATGTTTGTGTGTGAGTGTGACTCCATCTCCTGTGGTCAGCCCATCTGCTGTGTGCCTTTTGACTGCACTGTACCGTAACCCTACCCAGTGTGTGTTACCGAGTGAGGCCCAGTGGCCAGGTGTCGTGTGGTGGCATTATCCTTAAATGCATGACAGAAGCCCAGAAATATATTTCCCTGTTGGGAGGAGAGACAGAAAAATCTCTTTCCTCGGTTTGTGTGTGTAACTCCATCTCTTGTGGTCAGCCCATCACCCTGCTGCTGTGCGCCCCTTCACTGCTATGCATATGCCTATGCCCAGCAGCCCAATCATTCTGTAAGCCTTGAACCTGGGATCCTTTAGTTGCAAACCGTCATATTCTTCAGTTACTTTCAGTCCACTGCATCACAGTGTCACATAGCCAAAATAAAATTTTGGAGTTGTAGCCAGTGATCATAGATCATGTTGCTTTCTTACACAGGAATTGTGTGGGTGTATTCTCTGCAGTATACTGGTTCTGTTATGGCTGACACCAACATAGATGAAGCATCTAGTGCTGGTGTTGGAGCAGGTGTTGGTGGTAGTGGTAATCCTGGTGCTAGTAGAAATAAGCAAAATGTTTCACGTGATAAAAATTCAACAAACAGCAAAGGAGCAAAAGTGAAGTGTGGTAAAGGGGGACCTTTTAAGAAAACCTGTACAGCTGCTGGGGTCACACGGAGAGGCACCATAAGGTATGCCATTCATGCTGTTAAGATCCCTGTGACTAGCAGCAATAATGCAAGTGACAGTGAGTCCCTCTCTGACTCAGACAGTAGCTCTTTGTCTCAGTCCAACACTGTTGTGTCTCTCAACGAATCATTACTTCCTCAACAAAGTGAAATGAGCAAGTCTGCTGACAATGAATCAGGTAGTGCACTTGCAAATACAACCAGCACTGTTGGCAATGAAAAGGTCATATCCATTGAATCCACCACTTCTGTGTTGGCCAGCAATGAAAATCCATCAGAGTCTTCTGCCCACTCTTCAAGCACCAAAAAAGCATGTCCCAGGTTCTGTTAGGACAGGTGAAAAGAAATAAACAGTCTTTAGCTATCTTCCTAGCACTCAAACAAAATCTGTCACATCTGAGGTGTGGAATTATTTCTCTGTCAGTAAAACTGATCCATGCAGAGCAATTTGTTCCCTGTGTAAACAGAGTGTAAGCCGTGGTAAAGTTGTGTCATGCCTTGGCACTACAGCTCTAAACGCCATCTGAAAAAGCATTCATTTTGCTTGATCATCAAAACCCATGTCCTCCATCTTCCAGACCACACGTGAGAAGGGTCAGGAATCTGAAATGGATACTGAATTGTCTGAACTTGATGCAGGCAGAACCACTGCAAGCCCTAGGATCACTGTTACCACCAATGCCAGCACCATTAGTACCAGTTGCACATCCAGTGATGGCACTGAATGTATAAGTCCTAGTCCACCATCTCCGCGTCCATCTGCCCATCGAAGCACGGTGTATAATAAACCAGCAGGGACATGTTGTAAACAGCTAACACTGTCTCAGGCATTTGAAAAGAAGAATACCTTTATTAGAAATCATCCAAAGACCCTTCATCTTAATCACTGAATTGGTGAACTGTTAGCCGGAGCCCTTCTCCCGTACTCTTTGGTAGATCATGAGGATTTTAGGGAGCTCATGACATTAGCAGAGCCTCGTTACAATGTTCCTCATTGAAGGTACTTTTCCTATGTTGACATACCAAACATTTATCAGGCTTTAAAAGAGACAGTGATGCTTGCACTTAAAACTGCAGAGGGTGGGGTTATTCAAGTCACAACAGATATGTGGACCAGCACTCAAAACATAGATTACATGTCCCTTACCGCTCATTTGGTCACGTTTTCTTGTGTTTCTTCAAAAACAAATACACCCCAAAAGATGGCGCTGCTGCATATAAAGAAGTTTGGGCAAAGTCATACTGCTGCAAACATCTTGCAGGAACTAAATGACCTCCTTGATGAATGGGTTTATTCTCTTGGTCTAAAATGTGGCTTCATAGTAAGTGACAATGGAGCCAACATCTTGAAAGCAGTACAGGATGAAGAATTTCTGCATGCTTCTTGCTTTGCACATTGCTTACACTTAATTGTCACAGGATTTCTCAGCAACAAAACACAAGTGGATGGTATGATTGCTGTTTGCAAAAAAATTGTGACTCACTTTTCACATTCAGCCAAGGCTATACGGATATTGTCCGAACTGCAAAAAAAACACAAGCTGCCCCAGCAAAAGCTGATTCAAAATGTTTCCACTCATTGGAACTTAACGCTTTATATGCTGCAGCGCCTCTTGGAGCAAAAGCAAGCTGTACATGAGTATTGCTCCAGTTACATTATTGGAGATGGCATTATGCTGTCTGTGCTGCAGTGGGAATTAATGGAGACAGTGTGCTGTATCCTAGCTCCTTTTGAGACAGCTACAAGGGACATGTCTTCTGAAGGCACATCTGTGAGTCAGGTTATCCCACTTATAATGCTCATTTCACATCACTTAGTGTTCTAAATCTACAAATAGAAAAAGACAGATCTGAAGCGCAGACAACATGTCACCTGTATCATGGGAATATCATAAAGAGAATGAGCGAGTGCTTCAAAACCAATGACAAATTAGTTGCAATGACGAAATCAAAACACTACATCCTTGTAACTCTCTTAGATCCCAGGTTCAAGGCTATACATCTTCCAAAAACAGATGATATAGAGCAGTACAAATGTATGTTGCTAGATGAGCTGCAGCACTCACAGGAGTCAAACCTAGACACGCACAGTACCCTCAGGTTGTCATCACCACAACATGCAGGTTCATCTTCACAAAGGGATACAGAACTGGAAAAGTCACCAAACATTAACAGTAGTTGTTCCACAACTGCCACTTCTTCAACCCTTAGTAGCAAGCTAAATCTGTGGCAAAACCTTTCCCAAATTGCTGCCATACCAGCTTCTGCTGATTCTTCTTCTGAGCGGTCTCTGTCCATCATGGTAGACAGTTACTTGCAAGAACTGCCTATTCCTATTGATGCATGCCCTTTTGAATACTGGAGATCAAAAAGTCAATTTGGACAGAGCTGATGAAAGCCTGTAAATATCTTGGTTGTCCTACAACAAGTGTCTCTTCAGAACGCGTGTTTAGTACAGCTGGCAATATTGTGACAGACACCAGAAATAGGTTGCTGCCAGAAAATGTACACACGTTAACTTTTATTAAAGTTAATAAGTCAAGTTTTTCGTATCCCTACAAGAGTATACAAACTGATCCTGAAGTGATTGATGTTGTGGATGTTGATGGTGATGACAACTCAGATGGTGATGGCTGGTAAATACTGTGTGGGACAGAGTCTCTCTGCACCAAAAAGGAAACTTTTACAGACTGTGATGACTTTGGTTGTCTCTCTCCTTTCTCGATCTACTACCTTGGACTATATACCCCCCAAAACTTTCGCCATTTCATTGCAAACTGCTTTGTAGCTAGGGTCTAAACTAAAGTCAACAAGTTTTATATACAGGGCAATTTTAACATCAGTGGGAACAGACCCAAATTTGGCATAAAAGGGACACTATCACGTCAATCCTTTCTGGATCATATTATTTATAGTTAAAGTGCAAACATATATTTTTGGATTTACCTTCTATGACTTTGTGGTGGATCAGTATGGGCTGGGACAGGAGACGGACTATTTTTCAATTTTAAAGAGGACAAAACAATGAGTTCTAATTGGTAGCTGTTTATTATTTTTTCAATTACAGAAATGTTAGCCATGAACCAAAAATGGATGCTAGTACATGGGTGAGGGTTGTGGGTTGGTTTTAACATGGGTGTAAGGGTGGCATGGGTGCTACTGCACAGATGAGGGTGATGGAAGAAAAGTGGAATGGGTGATGGGGTGAAAGGTGGGTGTTGTTTTAGTCCTTTCATTTACAGATTCGTGATCAGCTGGGGATGGTGAGGGAAAAAATGATGACAGACCGAACCTACTGTACACATAATATATATTCTTATTAAATACATTGCAAACTGCTGCCACCTAGCACAATTGTCCTGTCCCTTTAAAAAGAATAAAGGAATCAGAAATAAAAGAAAATCTGCATCAGCAGTTTTCACAGAATGTGACCTATCATAAAGTGTTTTGCTTTACAAGTAGTGATAATTTGATACATAATGGGGTTGACAGGCGCTGTCCTTAAACATCACATGCCAACTGCTGCAGCTACATTAAATGTTCCTTAAGTTAGTATGTGGTGAAAACCACTTTTTTATTTATGTGACTGAAATAAGATTTTATTGAAGTATCAGCTGCAAAATGCATCATCTTAGAAAGTTGTATGTATTACTTCAATTTGCCAACAAAATGTTGATATATGTATGCATTATCTTAGAAATTGCATGCATTTTTGCCAGCAACAATGACTGGCATATTTTTTTATTCAAATGTCTTGACTGACTACGTTATGACATTATATGTTTTGCAACAGTTCCACATGCTGCTGCTGTAGTACTTGGCTTGACTGTTATAAAAGCTTTCTTTTAAACATAGCAACTTTTGATTTACTCATTTAAAACAGAAAGCAGCAAATAGCTGAAATTAGGTAATATCAGTTATTTTTTCTCATAATTCATGATGATGAGTATATATAACTGAGTACATAAATGGCTAATGTGCCTCTTTCTTTCACTAAGGAACTATGATGATGCAGCTGCAGCAGGAAAACTTTTAACATATGGCTTGGTGGGTGGGCCTGTTACGTATTAAGTTGCTGGCTTTAGCAAACAGAAGAAACCATAGATAAACCTAGTTGCATTCCTATCAATGTCACACATGATAATATCTCTCCTCCTTATATTGAACAATTTTTCCTTTACATGTATTTTATTACTATCTTCATTACTGGCAGCACAATAAAAAAATAGGGTTCAAGTTCTAAAAAGTTCTAAAAAAGATTAGAACCCTAGAACTTTTTCAAAAGTTCTAGACTAGAACTAGAACCCAGAACTTCAGAGGGTTCTGACAACCCTACTGTGGACCTTATAGCAAAACCTGACAACTAGTAAGAATACCACTACATCTATGGCAAACTGAACCTGTAAAAAAGATAAAAGAATTTTTTCACATCAATTCAGATATAATGATGCTACTTCTTTATAGAAGTGGTCCTACAGTTCAAAATAATCAATTCCGATATAATGATGCTACTTCCTCAGAGAAGAGGTCCTATAGTTCAAACCATGAGCTTACTTCATAAGAAAAAGTGTACTTCTTGTTGTCGGGAGTTGGCGGGGGGTGAGGGAGGAGCTGGATTGAGCCACTGTATGGCAGCACTCCTCTCCTGGGGAGGGTTGACACACATCTGATCAGTAGAAAGTGTCAGGAGGGGAGGATGCTATTAGGCACTTGGTGGAAGATGCATCTCCACATGGCTTCCTACCTGGACTTCGGTCTTTCATGCCAGCACCCTTGGGGTGGGTTTGGGGGAATCACACAGTAAAAAGTAATGCATAAAATTACAAACCCCACCACCAAGCAGCATGATCCCCATAACAGGGGGGGAAGGACACAGCAGACCAGCAAATAAGCAAGCAATAACATGACGAGATGTGGGTTATGTGCTGATAAGAGCACACCCAGGGGTGTACTAAGGCTCGAGATGCTTGCGCCGAGTGCCTTATGCATCTGGGTGTGCTCTTATCAGCACGCAACCCACACCTCAGAGTGTGTTATTGTGCTTATAAAATGGGCCAATGGTAAAGAAGTTGATAAAAAAATGAATATATGCTCATAAAAAAAAACAGTGAAGAAATATTATTTTAAAAAATGAAGAAATAGTCCCTCTTAAAAGTACATCAGTAGTACAGATCACATATGTCATTCACTGTCTGTGTGTCTCTCTCTCTGTTTCCTCTGAATTGTGTTCCCCAGCAAGCACTTTTTTTAAATTATCATTTAGTTTTTTTTAGTGTTTGTTTTTTTCCCCTTCTGTTGCAGCTATCAGCTTGATTGATAGTCAGTGACCGTGTCTGTTTGTGGCCATACAGAGAGGCTTCCGCTGTGGTGTACATCTGTATTCTTGCTACTGCTAGTTTTTTTTTTAGTTTATTTTACTTTTTGGGAGGTTTCTGTATTAATTGCAGCCACTAGACCACTTGAGTGTGAGCGAGCATGTCCCATTGCAGCCACCATACAGACGCTTTTACTTCCGCATTTTTGAAAGTCGCATTTTTGCTTCATGCCGTGTACGGGACAGGGATGGGTGAGTGGTAAACATGAAGAACACATAGAAAGGAGATGTAGGACATGTACAGAGACATCACAGATTCTGGTATGGTTTATGTCCGTGGTTTCGAATAGCGGGAACAGAAGCGACAGCCCGAGCGACAGCATCACTTGATAGGTACAGATGGACAGTGAAATATCTAAATGAAAGTTATTAAATTTGTAAATTTGTTGTCTTGCAGGAAAGTGGGGGTGGAGTTTAGATCTATATTTTATTTTGTGATTTAAGGCTTTTGGAGATGGACATAAATGCCAGTGTCCCGTTACTGTGCTGCCGTGAGTTTTGTTGTGCTGGATTGCTGCCGCTTCAGTGAGCTGTGTCAGTCAGCATTTCTGTTGATACCTGGCAGAGCTCACTGATTCCTTGTTGTTATGTGGCATCTTGGTGGGCAGTAGTCCCGGTTGGCTACTATATCATATGATAAGGACACGGTTCAGAGGATGTAGTAGCCAATCAGAGACTTGGATTTCTTAAGCCCATTTTAAAAGCCCCACTAAACCCAGGCTGGTGGCTGGGTGAAAAAAATATGATATAAAAAAAGGAAGTGTACTTCTTGACCTTATCATCGAGGCCTGGTTTTCTCAATGCCTCCAACCTAGAAATAAAACAACTCTCTCTTTTTGAGAACAGTATGACTAGATCCCCTCCTCTCAGGTGACTGCAACCTTCTCAATGCCTGTGAAGGTCCACCAATGTGAAAGTGGATTTTGGAACATGATTACATGTGCCACACTGGCATATTCATAGTTGCCCACTGCAGTGGCCCTTAGGTGGTTGTCTACCCTCTCCTTAAACTTATGCTAGTAGGTGTGACAGGTAAAGGTTGCCAGATTTAACATGCTGGTGGTAACACAGTTCACAAAGCATTTTATTTCATGTGTTTCTCCAGTTTTTGGCTTCAAACAAGCCAGGGTTTAATTGATTATTGATTGCTTCACAAAACTTACAACAGCCTAAGTGGTGGCAACCTTGTGGTAGTGGGGGCAATCTAGCAGACTTTATGGGAGGGGTGAACAGTTGCATACTGTGGACTAGTCTGTCCCCCACATTTTTGGCCTTCCTTGAAACATACTAACATACTAAAATGCCAGCAGAATAGGCCTAATGGTCTCTCAAGTCTGCTCGATTTTCAGCACCCGCACTGAGGCCAATTTTGTTGTCCTCCTCCCTTGGGTTATACTGTCCCCAGTCCCAGATGTTCCACCTGTATTGGGCCTGGTCAGATTTACCCTTCCCCTGTACCTGTCCCATCCCCTCTTAAACCTGTCCACAGTCTCCACCTCTACCAGCTTCCAGGGCAGTGCATGCCATGGCTCCACCACACTTTCAGTGGAATAACATCTCCTCCTCTCCCCTCTGAGCCTGGCCTCTTCCAGCAAACACACGTGACCTCTTGTTGCCCTACCCTGGCTGGGCCTCCTTTATTGATATCGTTCATGTACTTAAAGACCTCTATCATGTCCCCCCGTCCCTCCTCTCCTCTAGGGAGTGGTGGTAACACAGTTCACAAAGCTTTTTTGTGGATGGTTGTTATTGTATAAACAGAAGATTTAATATATACAGTAGTGACACATTTTGATACATGGACATATTAGGATACAGTATCTCACTTACTAGTGAGACCTTGTTAAGTTTGATTTTTATTGTACACAAACACTTGACATTGGGTAGAAAGTTGCAGAGGGATCATGGTTGGGCAGTATAAGTTTTAATATTCATGAAAAATATTGACTAGTTGATCAGAGGACTGAGGCACAGAGGGGAAGAGTCTGAGATACAGAGAGGGAGAAAGTAGCCACAGCTTCCTTGAATTAAGGAGGTTATTTTCTAGACTACATTGAAATGAATTATTACTTTTTGGACCTATGTAAGTAACTAGTATTGATTTTGTTTTAGTGGTTGACTTTGCTTAGTTTTAAGTTTGATTTGCCAGGGAGGAACTGTAGCTGGGATATATTTGCAGTCATTTGTGACTAGCACTGGTACTTAACTTCTGTGAAATAGGTGTTTGTTAAGGGGAAGAGCTGAAAGGGGCCTAGTTGAACTGTGGATTTATAACAGAGTTCTTTGTGGTCTCTGTCTGCTGAGACACAGAGAGGGAGAAAGCAGCCACAGCTTCCTTGAATTAAGGAGGTTATTTTCAAGACTACACTGAACTGAGTTATTACTTTTTGGACGTATGTAAGTAACTAGTATTGATTTTGTTTTTGCGGTTGACTTTGCTTAGTTTTAACTTTAATTTGCCATGGAGGAGCTGTAGCTGGGAGATAGTTGCAGTCATTTGTGACTAGACCTGGCACTTAACCTCTGTGAAATAGGTGTCTCAAAGGAAGGAAGGCACTCCCTTGGATGGAGGGTCAGAGTTGTAGTTGATTGTTTCTGGACCACATAGGTTTACTCCCTCCCACCCTTCCCTCACCCCACCCACCCCAAGTGCATAACTTCCTTTATAGCAGGGGTTCTAACATCACTTCCCCAAAACTGCTAACAACATACACCTGTTCATATCCTAAAAGGCACAGCACAATGAATCAGGGGTAGAGACACTCACAAGCTTGCACACAATAAAACAAGAACAAAAAACAACAAAAGAAAAGCCTTGTAACAGGAAGGGACACAGACATGTGGGGAGTGGTGCAGTGCACTGGCTGTGGAGCAGCAATCTTCCAGGAGGCATTCTGGAGACTGCATTGCTGCCCTATTTGCAGGCACCTCTCTGGTCTGAGGGAGGAGGTTGTTCATCTTCATGCTGACCTGGCAAGGATTTGGGAAAGCTGCTCCCCCACCAAGGGACCACCCAGGCCACCACCACTACCTCAGAGGTTGCCAAGAAAGAGGAGTGGTTGGACCATGGTGGGCTCAGGGAGGGTGAGGGTGGTGGAACAGAGGCACATCCCTCCAGTTGTGCCTCTCCACAATTCATTCACCACTCTGGCAGAGCATGGTTCCTCTATGGAGGCACCCACAGTGGAGACCAAGGAGGATGCTGGGAACCTCCACAATGGAGACCCACCAGAGGGTGGCACAGGACCCCACAGGAGAAGGAAGCAACTCCTGGTGGGGGACTCAATTGTTAGGGGAGTAGAACTGGGGGAGGGAGAGGAAAGAGGATAAGGTGCCTGCCCAGTGCCATGCCTTGGAGGGACAGGAAATGAATCCTCAGGATCATGGGAGCAGATGCAAGGGGGAGGGAGCTGGATGTCATTATCCACCTAGGGATGAATGACCTGGCTGAGAATGGGATTAGAGCAGTGCAACAGGAGTTTGTGGAGTTGGGGAGGGGCCTCAGACAAGTAGGACACATGGTAACTTTCTCGGAAGTGCAACCTGTCTATGGCATGGATGAGGCTAGGGTACTCTGCACCATGAGATTCAATGAATGGTTGAAAAACTGGTGCAGAGCTCAGGGATTTGGCTTCATTGGGGACTGGGGCTCCACCTGGAGGGATACAGGCCAATACAGGCACGATGGTCTGCATCTATCCAGGAGGGGAACCAGGATCCTAGGTGATAGGTTTAAAATGCTTCATTGGCAAGCATTTAAACTAGCCAAGGGGGGAGGCACTGAAAAGGAGAAGGGAAATCCTAGCCTCCCCCAAAGAAATCAGGGTAATTAGTGAGGTAAACACCAAGATAGAGCAGTCGATGGGGACAAGGGCAGGGGCAAATTTATTTATTTATTTATTGAATATAATCGGAATTACAATCCTTTGAGTCATAGACTCTTTTGCAAAGGCTCCACGTCAGTTACAAAGAATGGAGGGAATACAATTACAGAAAAAAACATATACAAACAGTATTAGTGTAACAGTACAGGGTTATGCAGTTATAGCTTTATCTTATTTAGAAGGTGACAGTAGTTGGCAGCATACGAGATGCCCCTTATCAGAGAAGTGCAAGATACCGTTTCGTGGGATCTAGAGTGACCCTGTGTCAGATATTTGGTCAGGGGAGAGGGAGTGAAAGGACTTGTGGAGGACTGTGTGTTATCCACAGTCACATATTGCTGAGTCAAAGAGTTGTGCTTTGACACCTGTTTTAAATAGGGAGAGACTATGGGTCTGGGAGATGGGGGGTAGACTATTGGGCCAAAGTGGGGCATGGTAGCAGAAAGATCTTTGCCCAAGGGATGTTCTACAGTGGGGTACAAGGAATGAAGTGTTGGCTGCGAGTCTTTTAGTACGCCTGTAGGGGGCTGCGCTGATAATTGAGTGGAGGCCAATAGGGGCTAGCTGGAGATGTATCTTTTTTTGCAAGGACGCAGGAGTGGTACTTTAGCCTTTCTTGGAAGTTAAGCTAACCAGCCAAAGCATAGAGCTCACAGGTATGTGTTAACCTGTCACTGCCTGTGACTAGGTGGCAAGCTTTATTCAAGGCAGTGTTGATGCTACGTAGGGTGGTCAGTTCCGCAGAGCCATAGATGACTATCCCGTAGTCTACCAAAGAGAGGATGGAGGAGGAGACTGCAAGATGCATGGCCTGTGTAGGTAAGCAGTGTTTAAGTCTGTAGAGGATCCCCAGTCTAGCGTTGATAGCAGAGGAGAGAAGTTGTATATGACTATGGTAGGAGATGGAGGTGTCTAATGTGATTCCAAGATATTTAAAACTTGAAACCTGTTCTAGTGGGGAGCCATGTGAGTTTTTTATTAGTAGTGCCGAATGACTGTGCGGGCTTTGTCGGTGCACAAAGATCATGGACTTCGTTTTTTGATAATTGATAATAAGACAGTGTTCAGTGAACCAAGAGTCTAGCTCCCTAAAGAAGTCCTGCAGGGCTAGTTGGAGAGCGCTAGGCTGCGGGTGTTTCCAAAGCACTACCGCACCATCAGCGTAGAGTAGCAGGAGACCACTGAAAGACTTGGGGAGAGAGTTTAAAAAGAGGGTGAACAGTAGGGGGCCAAGTATAGACCCCTGTGGGACACCAGAGCATACTAGTTTGCAGGAGGAGAGGGTAGTGTTTATCTTGATTTGTTGTGACCAGCCTGAGAGGTAGTCTTTGAACCAGGCACTTGCCTCTGGGACCAAGTTGAGTTGAAGAAGGACATGGAGCAGTAGCTTGTGACTGACCATGTCAAATGCCTTGGTCAGATCCATGTAGATCACCCCAGCCATGGAGTCTTGGTCTAGGGCCTCATGGATAAATGAAGTAAGCTCAGTAAGGGCAGTGACAGCACTGTGGCCTCTCCAGAAACCATGCTGTTCTCGGCAAAGAAGGTTGTGTTTAGTTAGGTGTTCAGTAAGCTGGTCTGATACTATTTTTTCAAGTGCTTTGGAGAGGGGTGGTAGTATTGATATCGGTCTATAGTTGCTTTCGATTGTAGGGTCACCACTCTTCAGAATAGGTGTGATTATGGCTCTCTTCCAGGCAATGGGGAATTGACTAAGGCATAGTGACAGGTTGAGAATTTTTGTGAGATGTAGTAGTGTAACACCCAGGGTCAGCAGAATGAGTTTGAGATCAAGGGAGTCATTGCTATAGCAGGCATTAGCCAGGGCTTTGGAAATGTAGCGTTTTGCCTCGTGGCAGGATATAATTCTTAGTCTAAAGGGTGTTGTATTGCTGTTGTTCGAGGTGTCAGGGGAGGGTGGGGGGTTGTAGAAGTTCTGAGGTAGTAGGTGGGAGATGTCCAAGAAAGAGGAGTTGACGGCTTCTGCGAGTAGGGTCCTGAGTGGTATCCCCATTAACTGTGAGTTGTGTAGGGGTAGGGGAGCAAGATTTCCCACTGAGTTCTTTTATATTGTTCCAGAATTGTTTACCATTGCCCCAGGAGGACGTGAGGGTTTGTTGATAATATGTAGCTTTAGCTTGCCATATGGCCTAGGTACATTTGTTGCGGGCCTCCCTGTAAAGTTGTCTATCCTGTGTGCATTGGGAGTCTAGGGCCTTATGCCATAGGTTGTCCCTGTGTTGTAGCTGATTAAGTAGTGATTGTGAGATCCAAGGTGTGTATCTGGTTTTCACTACTTGTTTAGTGAGGGGAGCGAAGATGTCACAGGCCTCATTGAAGGTGGCTATAAAGTGGGAGAGTGCCATGTCTACAGACTGCATGGTGTAAATGGGGAACCAGTTGCTGGTAGCTAGGTGTGCTTTGAGATGCGCTAGGCCTCCTTTTTGTAGTCGCCTTTGTATGGTGACTTTGGGGGGCAGGGGGTATTTTAGCCAACCACCAGCAGGTCACCAGGGAATGGTCACTAATAGAGTCAGGGAGCACAGTGACATGGGAGAGGTTCTGTGGCCTGTTAGTGAATATGAGGTTTATAAGGGTAGCGGTCCCTGTTCTATGATCCATTCTGGTAGGGGAGGTGATGAGTTGGGTAAGATCGTATGCAAGGGCTGTGTCTTTGATGCTGGATGAGGCAGGAGATAGCCAATTGACATTAAAGTCTCCCAGTAGGATGACTTCACTTCTAGGAGGGAGGTGGGAGATACTGTGGAGGATAGATTCAAATGCGAGTTTTTGGTTGCTAGGGGGGATATAGGCCGCTGTGATGTGGAGGGTTTTGGTGCCCAGACTAAGTTTGACTTTGAGTGTCAGGGCACCATATTTGGGTGTTGGAATATGTACTTCTGTGGCATTTAGTGAGGTTCTAACATAGATGGCACAGCCACCACCTCTCTTACTAGTCCTGTCTGCATGGAAGGTGGAATAGTCACTGAGGAAGACATCTCCATTTGGGTATTCTATCTGAGAGCCATGTCTCAGATAGAGCTACGATGTTGGGTGCGTGCTGGGCAATCCAGCCTTGGAGGGGGGTGTTTCTTTGGTAGGCTGCATATATTAAGAGTAGCCAGCAGTAGACTCCCACATGGGCTGCTAGACGAGACCACTGTGCTTGGTGGTCCCGGTTTTGGGTGAATATTGCCAGATAGTAGTAGTAGGAGAAGAGTGTGCCGCAGAAGAGCTAACCTGTGAAGTTTGGGCGAGTGACGTAGGGACTGGTAGGCTGTAGGTCTGTTAACGTGGGTGGTGGGGATAGGGAGACTGAATATGACGCTGGTTAACAGGGTGACGTGAGTTTGGGGGCCTGATTTGGAGCTAACAGGAGTGGTGGAGGGCTGTGGTCTGGAAGAAGGGAGAGCTGAGTTACAGTGTGTATCATGTGTGACTGAGATCGTTAGAGTGGCTGTGAGTGTGTAGAAGCAGGTGGGGTCATTTAAGCCTATGTGGGAGGGCTTGTAGGTACATTGGTTAGTGTCATAATAGCTAATTTTGTGATGAATGGAAGTGTTGTTGTCATGTAGGTTAGGTTCCTCTGGGGGGGGTTATCCAGCGGTAGGTTCATAGAAGTAAGGAGGACTGCTAGTATCAGGGATAGCATTGTTTTTATAGGGAGGGCAAGGTATGAGTGGTAGGTAGTAGTGGCCACTAGTGTTGATCTGGTATAACCTGCAGCTGGTAAAGTGGGCTGATAGGTTATTTCCAGAGTCAGGTGACCAAACCTGACTATAAAGCTGAGTGCCAACCAAGGGTGGTGGTGGGGGCGATGGGGAGTCGAACGCATAGCGTTTGGCAGGGCTAAGCCTGCGCTTTCGCTTCACAGGAACCAACGGTCACGACTGCTCCCAGGAGTTGAGTCTTTACCTGGGCAGCTTCAGGGACAAATTCCAGCAGGGAGGGCTTCAGCAAGTTAGCCCTTGCGACCTCCGGGCTCCTCAGGGGAGGGGTGTATGTTCTGCAGGAAAGGAAGAGAGAGGCAGATTAAATAGGTAGGTAGTGGGGGAGATCAGCTTAGAGTAGGGGCGGGCAGGATCGGGGAATTCAAACAGCACAAGAGCAATCAATTAAGGCTAAACTGTGGCACAGAGTTAAAATTATGGCTTCTCAGAAACGGGAATTCAAACAGCACAACTGCAATTCATTTAAGGCAAGGCTGTGATACAGTGTAATTTAGCAGCAGTACAGAATTAAAATTATGCTTCTGGATAAAAGATGAAGGCAGTAAGGACAGGGATGGAACAAAAAGAAATAAAGCCATAAAAAAATGGAGGGTAATGAGTACCAGTGCCAGTAGTCTAGGTAAAAAGCTCCCCGAAATGGTGACCTTAATGGAAGAGGGATACCTGGATATTGTGTCAGTCACAGGAACATGGTACACAGAGAACCATGACTGGGATGTCAACATACCATGGGTACACAATCTACAGGAGGGACAGAGAGAGAAGAAGAGGAGGAGGAGGAGTAGCTCTCTATGTAAGGGAAAGGATCAAAGCAACAGAACTAAAGGGTACACAGGGAGGAGAGGAGGCACTGTGGGTCACCCTGGAAACTGGAAATGGTTCCGCAATCTGCACAGGGGTTGTATACACACCCCCATCTCAGGGGGAGGAAATAGACAAGGAAATGATAGAAGGCATCCTTGGGATGACAGAGAAAGGGGAGGTATTGCTGATGGGGGTCCTGAATATGCCAGATGTTAACTGGAGCACCTTTGCTGCAGCCACATCCAAGGACAGGGCCATTCTCTTTTTTTTATACTTTTTCCTTTTTTTATACTTTTTTTATCCTGTTTTTTTTTTCCTACCCTCTTGATCCTCTCCTTCAGGCCTCTCAGTGTTCGCTGCCAGATCCTGGACCCATGATCTGCCCCTAGAGTGCCTCCTCCCCCTTCTCTGCACAGTGGGGTCTATCTGGTGTCGGTGGTCTAAGGTGAGCAGAGAGGTCATCATCCAGGACTGCAAGGGTGATTTTTCCTTGTTTCTGTTTTTGTCCCCCTGTCCCATCCCCCTGGGGACACCAACACTTGGGACTCATTCCCGAGAGGTGATGTGCTGACGCACGTCTAGCCTCTCATGCACCATACGATGTCCCCCCTCTCCGACCACTACTGTCAGAGCCATCCATTCCTTCAAGGACCAGTGCTTCCACTGACTCTCTATGGGAGTGTCGGACGCTAGTGCATCTCGGGTATCCCACCCCTGAGGGAGGAGAGCATCCGGAGGGATGCTCGATCCTTCCTCCCCCCCCTGCCAGCCCCCAGCTTCCTGGGTTCATTTCCGAACCTGGGTCACCAGCATAGCACGAGGTGTGGTGTCTAGCGCCTCAACCCTCAGTGCCACCCGGCTGGGCAAGAGCAGGGCCATTCTCGATGCCCTACAGGGGGCATGCCTCAGACAGCTAGTTTTGGAATCCACTCAGGAGGGAGCAATCTTAGACCTGGTACTCTCAAATGGGGATGGAGAGAGGATCTCTGATCCTGAAGTGGGTAGCCATCTGGGAGCAAGCGACCACCAAACAGTGTGGTTCATGATAAACTTAGCTGTAGAGTCATGTCACACAAAAGTGAAGGTACTGGACTTCAGGAGGGCTGATTTTGTCAAAATGGGAGAGTGACTCAGAAAAGCACTAGCAAACAGGCAAGAAGGTGGGGTGGAGCAACAATAGGGAAACGTTAAAACTGCCATCACAGAGGCAGCAAGCCTCTGTGTGAAGCAAATAAACAAATCAAAATGAAAGAAAAAACCTCTATCCTTCTCAAAAGAAGTAACGGAGAAGGTAAGGGAGAAAGAGATAGCATTCAGGAAGTATAAGGAAACACAGAATGAGCAGGACAGAGAACCGTACCAGTTAAAGCAGAAGGAAGTAGAGAAGTCAGTCAGAATAGCAAAGGCCCAAACTGAGGAAAAGATAGCCAACTCAGTTAAGAAGGGGGATAAAACCTTTTATAGGTACATTAGGGAGCAAAGAAAGACTAAGGCAGGGATACTTAGCCTGAATAAAGAGGAAGGTGGTTGGGCAGACAGCGACAGTGAAAAAGCAGGGATACTGAACGAATACTTCTGTTCAGTATTCACAATGGAAAAGCAGGGGGAGATACCTAATCCAGTCAATAGAAGCACTCTGGATAGGGGGGGTTGATATTAGTCCTTTCACAGAAGAAAGGGTTCTGAAAGAACTCTTAAAACTGAAGGTGGATAAAGCAATGGGGCCTGATGGGATTCACCCCAGAATTCTAAAAGAACTAAGGGAAAAACTAGTAACACCACTGACTACCCTTTTTAATAAATCATGGGAGGATGGTGTGGTACCTAAGGACTGGTGGAGGGTGGATGTGATTCCCCTTCACAAAAGTGGGAGCAAGAAAGAGGCAGGAAACTACAGACCTGTCAGTTTGACCTCAGTGGTAGGGAAAATGATGGAATCACTGCTGAAGGAAAGAACTGTTGAGTACCTAGAGGCCAGTGGGGCACAGGACCCAAGACAGCATAGATTCACAGCAGGAAGGTCATGTCAGACAAATCTAATTGATTTCTTTGACTGGGTGACTAAAGTAGTAGACCAGGAAGGGGCTGTGGACATGGCCTACCTAGACTTTAGCAAGGCATTTAACGCAGTCATGCACAAAAGATTAATATACAAATTAGCCAGCCTGGGAGTGGGTCCAAGGGTGGTAGCCTGGGTAAAACACTGGCTGGACAACAGGATACAGCGGGTAACAGTAAATGGAGTCCACAGTGAAGAAAGGAGGGTTACTAGTGGGGTACCGCAGGATTCAGTACTGGAGCTGGTCCTTTTTAATGTCTTTATAAGTGACATTACAGAGGGACTAGAAGGGAAAGTATGTCTCTTTGCAGATGACACAAAGGTCTGCAATAGGGTTGATATGCAAGGTTGGGTGGAAAGGATGAAAAGGGACTTGGCAATGTTGGAGGAATGGTCAAATGTATGGCAGCTTAGATTCAATGCAAAGAAATGCAAAGCAATGCACCTGGGAAACAAAAACCCAGGGGAAGAGTACACAATGGGGGTGTGAGATACTAACAGCAACAAAAATGGAAAGAGACCTGGGGGTAGTCATACCAGACAACCTAAAGGTGGGCCAGCAATGTGAGAAGGCAGTAAGGAGGGCTGGGGGGATACTGGGATACATAGGGAGAGGCATCACCAGTAGAAAATAGGAAGTTGTTGGCCCTCTGTACATACAGTTGGTAAGACCACATCTGGAGTACTGTGTGCAGTTCTGGAGACCCCATCTCCGGAAAGACATAGACAGGGTGAAGGCTGTCCAGAGGAGGGCAACCAAAATGGTGCAGAGTCTGCACCAGAAGACATATAAAGAAAGACTAAAGGAGCTTAAAATGTACAGCCTCGAGGAAAGGAGGAAGAGGGGGGACATGATAGAAACTTTCAAATACCTCAAGGGAATCAACAAAGTCCAAGAAGGTAGCATCTTTCAGAAAAAGAGATGTGCAAGAACAAGGGGGCACAATTTGAAGATAGAGGGGGAACGACTCAGAGGTAATGTGGAAGTATTTATTCACAGAGAGGGTTGTAGATGCATGGAACAGCCTTCCTGAGGAGGTCATAGAGTCAAAAACAGTGGGGGAATTCAAGAATGCATGGGACAGACATAAGGCAATTCTAGTGTGGGGCAGGAAGAAATAGGCTGTTGGTTAACTAGGATCTGCAGCTTATCCATTAGGTAGGAAAATGGGCAGACTAGGTGGGCCATGTGGTCCTTATCTTCAGTCAAATTCTATCTTTCTATGTTTCCCCTAATAGGGCTAACACTGTTTGAAAGTGTGAACACCTAGTGTATATTTATTGTTCACAGTAAGGCAGCCTATGTTTAGACCCACTAGTTGCCATGCATAAAGGTAGTTTCTTATGTTAAAAACTTTTTAACATTATATACTATGATTTCTTATCCTATTCTAACTTGGTTTTAAAGCCACAGCTATTTTCAAATGTATGCACTAACACACACAGGCAAGGTCCGAAAAGAATTTAAATGTGCTTACGCAACTTGGATGATATATGCTTGTGTGACTTAGATTTTTTTTTTTGAAATTTACGCTTTATTAGCTTTTACAGATCCAAAAAACATGAATGTACAGTACCATGTTCCATAACCAGAAGCTCGGTATCACAAAAATGGTAAGGAAAACAATACAACCGAGAAATAAGACAGTACAGAAGAAGAAAAAAAGAACAAAACTCCCACCTCCCACCCCTCCTCCCCCATACCCCGGGGGGGAGATGTATACCAATGACCCAAGGATCTTGGTAAAACAGATCTTACCAAAATGTAGATAGGGGTTAAGGGGACCCAACAAGGGTCACTGGCCATGTTGAAAGGCCTAAGACTTATAATAAAGGAGAGGGAGTTTTAAGAGGCCCCAGGTATAATCCTAGTGAAGATACATGGCATATAACTTGCCCCATTTCTTGTGGAATGCAGGCAGAGCATGTCTGAAACTAGCAATCAGTTTTTCAACTTTAAAACATTGGGACATTTCTGCTATCCAATCCTGATAGACAATCTCGGATTGGTCTAACCAGTGGCGAAGGATTAGTCTTTTGACCGCCATAGAAATTAAGGCTATGTGGAATTTCCTTTCCTTCACTTTAATATCCGCATAGACCCCTAGTATACAGATTTCAGGTGTGAATAGGTTCTTTAGGCCTAACAAGGGATCTAAATTGTCCTGAATGCATTTCCACAAAGGAGCAATCTTTTCACAGGTCCAAAATATGTGTAATATGTCCCCTTGGTCTTCTCCACACCTGGTACAAGTGGCGGAGCTAATCTTCCCAAATTTAAAAAGTTTTTCTGGAGTGTAGTACATGTTATTAATTATATAATATTGTGTAAGCTTATACCTGTCCAAGGATAGGAACCTATTCGAATCAATCCACACCGGCTTCCAGGGTGAAGGATAATTGGCAACCAGCGGTTCCCACACCTTGGAGCCTGGCAGGGCTTCAGGTATTTTGTCAAGAAGAAGCTGTGCATAAAATTTAGCAATATTGTGGGGTTCATTAGCCAGGGACTTGAGCAGGTCCAACAAAGGCCGAAAACCTGACCCCGCTTTCACCGGACCAAAGCCTTTAACTATGAGGTGCCTTAACTGATATAATTTGAAAATATATTGTGAGGGAATAGTGAATTTGGTCATCAACTCATCTGAGGGACATAAGAGATCCTGATAGTAAAAGTCTTCCACCACGCAATCATTAATTTGTGGCAGCCATGAGGGGTCCAACATGAGGCCAACTAATGTTAGGGATTACAGACTAAGGGTTGGGTCAGGTCTTTGGAGTTGTTAATTCCAATTGAGTTGCAGTACTGATTAAAGACCTTTACTGAGGTACCAATCACGGAGCTCCTCACCTGACTTGGAAGCACTGATAGGTTGCAATAGAATAAAGATTGGGGGTCTATCTTAAAGCTCTTAAGGAGCTCACACTCAATCTGCAGCCACTTAGGCCTATAAGGACCTTGAGGTGGACAGATCCACTTACTCATTTTCGCCAAATGACTGGCCCTATAATAAAGTTCAAAATTGGGTAAACGAAGTCCCCCATTGGCCTTAGGTGCACACAGCTTAGAAAAAGACCTTCGTGGTTGCTTGTCCTTCCAAATAAATTTAACTATAGAGGAGTGAATCTTTTGGAAAAAGGATTTCTGTAACCAAATGCTAAGCAAACTTAAAGGGTAGAAAAGACGTGGAAGTATATTCATCTTAATCACACTAATCCTCCCACCTATGGTAAGGGGGAGGGTTGACCATCTATTGAGGTCGCTCCTGACCTGATCCATTAGGTCTTCCAAATTAAGTTTCTTAGTTGTATAAAGGTCTCAGGTTAAATATATACCTAGATATTTAAGGTGATTGGCCGACCACTTCATTCCGAATTGGGCAACCTCCGCCTGAAAGACTCATGAATTAAGCGGAAAAATTTCAGATTTAGATAGGTTCAGCCGGTAATTGGAAACCGTCCCGAATTGAGCAATGATTTTAAGTACCCTTGGATAGATTGAGCTGGGTTCAGCAAGATGCAACAGAATATCATCTGCGAACACAGAGATGATTAATGATTGCTGTCCGATAGTACAACCTTTAATATCAGATGAGGACTTAATACACACCAGTAAAGGTTCTAAGTAGAGATTAAAAGGTATGGTGATAACGGGCAACCCTAGAGTACCAGAATATAAGGAAATCTGGGAGAGAGCACCCCATTGCAATAGATTCTCGCTGAGGAGAGCTATAGATCACCTTAATCCATTGGATAAACTGGGCGGTAAGCCCATTCTATGCAGGGTAGCCCACAAAACTCCCAACTCACCCCATCAAAAGCCTTCGCATCGAGTGCTACTAGGGCCATAGGTAGTTGAGGTCTTGGCGGCATGAAAGATGTGTGCTAGAGTCCTTATATGGTCAGCCGCAGATCTCCCCTGCACGAAGCCCACTTGCTCTGCGCTGAGGAGTGTCTGCCATACTCATTTAATTCTTAAAGAAAGAATCTTCGTTAAAATCTTAACATCGTAGTTAAGTAGGAAATTGGCCTATAGTTAGCCGGTCTAAAGCCGATTTATTGGTTGGGGATTAGGATGATGGTTGCCTCTAGCAAGGAGGATCTAAAACTCCGGAAGAGAGGATATAATTAAATAACCTCAATAATGGAGGAGTAAGTTCCGAACAAAAAGTTTTGTAAAAATTTGGGGAAAAACCGTCTGGTCCGGGGGCTTTATCCCAAGTCAAATCACGGATGGCACCTATGATTTCTTCGGGGGTTATGGGACCTAACAATAGCTCCTCCTGACTAGTGTCAAGTCCAGGAAGAGGAGAGCTCTCAAGGAATTCTGCTATACTCACAGGAGACACCGGAGAAGCTTCAGTCTTGTAAAGATTCCTGAAAAAGGTTTCAAAGACCCCAGCAATATCCCGCGGACTAGTTCTAATAGAACCGTCTTCAGCCCTAATACCGGGAATCAACCTCGAGTTTTCCATTTCTTTTAGTTTTAGGGCTAGAATTCTGCCTGGCTTGTCTCCTTGCTCAAGATATTTTGTTTTGGACTTCAGTATGGCATACTCTGTTGTCTCCCTGATTAAATCTTCGTATTCATCTTTAAGCTTATACAGTTTCTCTAGTGCCCCTTGAGAGTAAGAAGCTGAGAGCTCAACCTCAGCATCCTTAATTCGATTGGCTAAGGAATTGACTTTCTCTACCCTTACTCGCTTCCATCTAGAAGCTTCCTTAATGAATTCACCCCTGAGGAAACATTTCAGTGAGCACCAGATTAAATCATATCTCTCAACTGAGCCCTGATTAATATCCAAGAAAGACGAAATCAGTGATTTGAAAGATGATATGATCCGCTCATCCTTCAAAATCTGATTGTTGAGCTTCCAAATAGTGTCTCGCTGGCCAGCGGGACCCGGAAATAGTTTAATCCATGCCATAGAGTGGTCAGATAAAACTATCGGCTCTATATTGGCCAAAGAGATATTAGATAACAAGCTAGTGCTCACTAAAATATAGGCTATCCGGGACCATGAGTTGTGCATTGGGGAGTAGAAGGAGTAAGATCTAGACCCAAGGTTAAGAATCCTCCAAGGATCCTCCAGACCCAGCAGCGAATGCAGATCGGCCAGAGCTAGTTGAGCGGGCGATTCAGTTTTAGGGCCACTACCGGATCTATCCAGCCCCTGCAATGGTGCGACATTCCAATCCCCCCCTAAAATAAAATTGGAAGGGAGAAAGGCACTCAACCAACCAACTAAGGCCATCAGAAATGCGGGATCCCCTCCCACAGGACCGTATATAGAACCTAAGACTACCTCCAAATTATATAGCGTACTCTGAACAAATATGTATCTACCTTCTGGATCATGCACAAGCTTCTTCATCACAAAAGGCACATTCCTTCTGATTAATATAGCCACCCCTTACTATTAGTAGATTGTCCTGATCGTAAACTCAAAAAAGCCCTTGAATCTTAGCAGATTCATTTCAGTTGTCATAATGTGTGTCTCCTGAAGGAAAAGTATGTCAACCCTAGTAACGAGCAGTTCAGTAAAACCGGCCTCTCTTCGAGATTTCCCTTAAACCCCTCACATTCCACGTGGCAAATTTAATATGGCTCAATGTCATTGTTACTAGCACTCAAATTAATTAGGAAGCAAATTGATGTATTACCCGACCCAAAGGAAACATTGGCGGTGACACCTTCCCCCCTCCATCCCATGCACATAGCTCAAATCCCTCCAAAACCATTACATCTAAATAGAAAAAGTCCTGTATAGCGTGTTAGAAAATAACACAGTGTAAGACAGTTATGCATCACATCCGCGTTTTCCCCTAGAACAATTAACATCAAAAACCTTATATCTGACCGAACAGTTCTAATCCCAATCCCTCCCAATCCCCCCCAAAAATACAGCAAACTATGTACAAAACCCTCCCCCGTCCAGAAACAGCAAAGAAGCAAATACAGTAACATGTAGAGTAATCCCCCCACAATACCATGGTTTCACCCCTCTATTGACCAAAACTCGAATAACATTAAGGTTAGAGTCCTCTGTCCCTATGGTCATAAACTCAAAACTGCCACCATAATATTTAGGTGAATGGGGTAGCCATGGTGACCCACAAGTCCATTCACGGTCGTGAAACAGGTTCTAGAAGGCAGAATCCCCTCCCCCCCCCCACCAACTCCAAGCCAGGAGTGATATCCCAAAATAGAACAGAAACCATGCTGCCAGATAGCTGGATCAAGTAAGCCCAGGCACAGAAATCAACTCCAGGATTCTGCATTGGGGTCACGCAATCACCCTCTTTAACATCCACAAGTATGAGAGAGTCACCCCCTCGAAGTAAAAAGTTACCTGCCAGTAGATCCGCAGGCTATTTATCGATAGCGGGCCTTCAGGAGAACAGATCTGGCTCTGGGCAACCATTAGAAGGAAGTGTGCATCGGAAGGACCCGGGGCGGACCTAACTGGTCCGTGCACTAAAACCCCCGGAAACGACAACCGCACTTCCTGTTCCTGCCTCTGAGGAGCGCAGCCAACGTGAAGCCAATGATCTTTGGGGCCTAAGGAGTCGTCTAGGCCATGCGGCCTACACCGATCTAACCCAGCCATTCATCCCAAACAAGGCCTGACCCCCCGGAACCAGGTAAGCCGAGTAGGCGCTATCGCGCTGCTTAGGGGGAAAAAATTGCACTTAAAAGAGAAATGCAGACTAAACCAAACATCCAACTACTGAGTCCCACTACAGGCAGGTAAACCCAGCACATCAGTCTCCTTTAAACAGGCTAGGAAGCCTTTCGATAAATCAGTTAGTGCTGGATCCTCAGAGTGCAGCCAGATACCTTCCAGGGAGACCCCAAGCCTCACCGGGTACACCATTCTGAATCTGATACCCGCCGTGATTAACTTCTTAATTACTGGATGGAATGATGCTCTTCTTTTTCAGACTTCAAAGGGCAAATCTTGTGTAATTCTTAATTTAACATGGGACCAAAGCACAGAGTCCAGTTCCTTGATTTTGGCAAGAACATATTGACGCTCGATATAACTTAGAAATTTAATGATAATTGGTCTCGAGGGGTGCATTCGGTGGAGGTTTGGGTCTCAATGATCTGTGGGCTCTTTCAATGTGATAGGATTGATTAATTGGAGAGACCACGATTTTATTTAAGAGATGCTGGACAAATTTGATGGTGTCATTTCCTTCCTCAGATTCTGGTAGACCCAGGATAAGAATGTTGTTCCTCCTACTCCTCCCTTCAAGGTCTTCAGTTTTGGCTTGTAGTTTTTGTATTTGTTGCTTTAACTTGGTAATCTCTGGATCAACTGTATTTCTCCATCGATCTATTGAAGACATTAGTTTCCAGATCTCCAACTTGCCTGGAAAGGTCTACAAAGTCTTTCCTGATAGATTTAACTTCACCTGAGATCTCTTGCAGCATTTCTTTAAAATGTTCCATAATTTGAAGGAAGCGTTCCTCAGTTAGTGGTGTATTGGCTGCAGCAGAAGTATTTTGCTTAGAAGAGGAAGCGGAGTTAGTATTTTTAGCTTTTTTGGAGGCCTTTTCAGGCGTTGATGCTGCTTTCATTTCTGTCTCCATCGATGTAAGTCCCTGGAAAAACTTTCAAACGCCCTAAAAATCAGCTCACAGACACTGTAGTCAGTCAGGAAGCCTTTAGGGTCATTAAGGATGATAAGGATATCAGTTGTGCAGTTGAAAATATTGATTTTGGCAGGAAGAGGCAGGGAGCTTCAGAGAAAGCTACTTTCAGGCACACTGCATCACGTGACCTCCTGTGTGACTTAGATACATTGTGGCTGTTCACCTCTCTATCCATGGAATATACCACCCTATAGGGGTACGACGGTGAAGACCCTAGAGTAAAGTTCCACCCCTATAGGTGCCATGGGAATGATTCCCTTGGCTAAAGGTAGCTTAGGAAGAAGTCCCCAAAAAAATACCCAAAAGGGTGTCGAGCATCGAAGGAGGTGAGAAGTCAGACGATATCGAGGTCAGAAATGAAGGTGATAGACATAGATGGGAAGGACAGGAGAGGAACGAGAGGTGAATGAAATGAAAGCTGACAAGATGTAGAAGGGAGGACTTCCTAAGGAGAGAGGGAACAGACAGGGCTACCACCCCGACTCCATCCAACAGCAGAACCTAATTATGAAACCTGTGAAAAGCACTAACCCTATCTAATATTATGACCATTGGCATGGAGGAACGGAAAACCCCTCCTTTGAGGAGAAAATCTATGGGGATCGAAGGCCTAGGTTGCCTTCCCACCAGGCTGAAGGATGTTTTGGTTGCTGAAGGCTCAGCTACTGCAATTTAGAGTCAATACTGAGGGAAGAGGAAAAGATTCCAATTTAAATGAAGCACTTAGTCAGTCCTTCTAACAGGAAAGCTGTTGAGGGTTGCAAGCAATGTCTCTGCAACAAGACACCCAAAAGCAAAGCAAGAGAGAAATGACTGCAGAGGCAGTCAGCCAGCCTACACAAGCCTATAAAATAGATAAGGTAAACCAGAGGTAGTCAGATGGAGAATGGAGCAGAGGGAGCCTCCAAACCCACTAGGGCAGCCAAAGGGGCTCTGTTAATGACAGCCCCACTCCTCACAGCTTAAAGTTGTAAATTCTACATCCAGAGGTGTCACCGAAACAAGGGATGATTGAAGGTCCACCCGGAGCTGAGAAATTTCTCACTATGGAACAGGGAGAAGGACCTCACTCTGAGTTTCCCATGTTCTAGATGCAGACTTTGGGGTGCAGAGCGAGACCATCGGCTACAGGCTATCCCTGAGTCATGAAGCAATGGACACAGAAGGCATGTCTCTGAGTGGAGAGCAGGTTGAGTCGAGGTAGCAGGAGACCCATATGAGGGTTAAGCTCAAGTAGTCGATGTAAATGAGTAGACCCACAGAGAGGTCTGAGTGAATGAAGGCTGACTTGGGTCCTGAGGAGGCAAGTTACAGAAGCAACCATGGGAGTGCATGCCAACCGGGTCCATTGAGAAGACAAATTACATGAAGTTAGAAATGAGAATGGCTGGGCACAGCCTGTAGCCGATGGGTGAGGTATGAAATACCGGGAGTAGTGAGGTAGAAGCTATGAAGTTGGAATGGACGAGTGGAGGATTGAGATGAACATGAGAGGTTCGCTGACAGAGGGAAGCCTAGAAAGCCAACAAGGACTGTAGAACAGGAATGAAGGATGAGAGAGGGAGAGACAAGGATGGCTGGGCAAAGCCCGCAGCCTACAATGAGTGGAGAAGTGGATTTGGAAGGACAGGATGGTCGAGAATTGATGAACAATAAATGATGGTGGATTGAAAGCCTTGAGGGCCAGAACAGTTAAGGTGAAATATGATATGGACGATGTACAATGATGAAATGAAGCCTGGAAGGCCAGTACAGTGAAGGTGAGACATGAAATGGATGATATATCGTAATGGAGTGAAGCCTTGAAGGCCAGTACAGGTAGGGTGAGGTATGAGATGGATAATATATGATAATGAAGTGAAGCCTTGAAGACCAGTACAGGTAAGGTGGGGCTTGAATTGGATGATGCATGATAAGGGAGTAAAAGCCTTGAAGGCCAGTACGGTTAAGGTAAGAGGGCAAGTATGGTATAGGAAGGATAAGGTTCTGTAGCGATGGAGGTTTGTCATGGAGTGGAGGATATGCGAGTTGAGTGGACCAGAACGTTGGGTTAGGGTAAGAGGAGGATATGAGTGGGTATGGTGATGGCAGGATAGGGAAATACCCCAAAAGAAATCACAGGATGAGGAAGAAGAGGCAAGGATCGATGGAGTGGTGGAAGGTGGGAGAGCAGAAGCCAGGAAGGCAGGAATGCCCAGGTAGTGGAAGCACTGAAGGCTGCAGGAACAAAGGAGGAGCAGAGTGGAGTAGCATGAGGCTGGTAAATGAGGTTGGGCAAGACAAGGGCAGCGGTATGAGGGGGGATGGTAGAAAGTCGGCTGCCAGGAGCCACGGTACCAACTATGACTCAACAGTTCCCCTTAGTAGGAAAAACAGAGAGCCATGAATTAGGCACCGGGATGCCAAGAAGCTAATGAAACATAAGGATAAATAAAGTGCATTGAGAAGCAAACAGTGAGGGGACTGAAAAGTGAATCGATGCCAGCAGGAAGGGAATAAAATGAGTTGAGGAGGAAAACAGCGAGATAAAGTAATGGAGTCGAGCTGAAGCTGGGCAGATGAACGGTGTAGGATAAGGAATTGAGTATATGCCAGGAGACAAAGCACTGAATGAAGCTGAAATCCGTAGAAAGACAAAAATGAACATAGTTCCCCTTAGTAGGAAAAACAGAGAGCCATGAATTAGGCACTGGGATGCCAAGAAGCTAATGAAACAAGGATAAATAAAGTGCATTGAGAAGCAAACAGTGAGGGGACTGAAAAGTGAATCGATGCCAGCAGGAAGGGAATAAAATCAGTTGAGGAGGAAAACAGCAAGATAAAGTAATGGAGTCAAGCTGAAGCTGGGCAGATGAACGGTGTAGGATAAGGAATTGAGTATATGCCAGGAGACAAAGCACTGAATGAAGCTGAAATCCCCAGAAAAACAAAAATGAACATAGGTTCAGGTAGAAGTAGACAACTGATGCATATGAGTAGAAAAGTGCGATGGAAAGGTAGGAAACCCCTCAAAAAAGGCATGAGGCAGATAGGGCAGAGCATGGAGGGACCAGAGAAGAAAGGGAAATGAGTCCAAGAGGCAGGATCGGGGTGACAGTGACTGGAGGGGGCAATCCCCAAATATGGTCAGAGGGCAGTGAGGACTGAGAGGGAGAAGCAGGTCGAAGGAGCGCCAGAAAGTCAGATGCTGGGAAGGTCAGTCTAGAAGGACCTGAGCCTAGGAGGAGGACTGGGATAGATGCAGTCTGACACATACGATATAGAAGAACACAGGACAAACACAGGAGGTGGATATGAGTGGAACATCCCGATAGGAGTGGAGCTAGGAAGTGGAATGAGCACACAGAGAGCAGAACTGACACAGCAGTCTGTGGGGAAGAACGAGCAGCCGAGGAAGCCAGAAATGCAACAGATTGCTCGATGTGGAGGGAAACGGAGTAGGAGTGGAGGAGAGAAACGAAGACCCACAGGGAAAGGGTGCAACGAGGGTAGATGGTGGGTGACGTCACACCTGGTAGCACCGGTGAGCACTGAGAGCCAGGGCTGGAACACCTAAGCAGCAAGAAAGCAGGAGAAAGAGAAGAAATGGGAGAAGGTCTGAAAGGTATGGAGAAGGAGAGGTTGAGGAAATAGCAGGGAGGGGGATGAACGGGGTGAACAGCAAGGAACAAGGATGATGGTGGGCAGGAAGGGCGATAGAAAGGCGCAGGTTACGGCTGCCGAACAGCAGCAGCAGCAGGGGAGGAACAGGAAGGAGGGGAGACCACCAAAAAGGTGAGTGGTGCATGAATGAAAATGGAGGAGAGGGAGACAAAGCAGGCACAGCCCAAGAGAAGCAGGTGGCCAAGGAGCGCTGCAAGCAAAGAGAACAAGGGACAGAAGGCAAACCAGGAGGGAGAGCAAGCCAGTGGCTGGAGGTGACCGCGGGGACAGAAAGAGCTTGGTGAGCTGGGAGCAAGGAACAGCGGCACTCCAGCCACAATGAAGAAACAAATCATGGAACTAGCCAGGAGGAGCTGCCTTTAAAGGCTGGATGGGGGAGTGTTTTTTTGTTCTGCCCATTGAACTACAGGTGTAGCCTCTGCAATTAGTTGTTATTTTCTTTCAGATAAAGAGTTACTCATTCTGCAACTTTGACCTTGTAAAGTTTTCCTTTGAATTTGAGTCTACCTGTTTTCCTTAATGAATCTCTAGTATGTTTTATGAGTTCCTCTCAGAAGGGAGTTCTCTGTTCTGTGACATTTAACCTTGGAAAATTTATTTCTCATAGGCAGCCTGTGTTCTCTACATGGTCTTAAGTTCAATTTTAAATGTAATTTTTAGGCCAGTGGGATTCTTTACAATCTTTTTGTCTGTTTTATATGTATTATCTGGTCTTTAATAGGCTGTATTATTCCAAAACAACTGTCATTATCTTCTGATGAAGGACATGTGTAATCCGAAAGCTTAAGCACCTGTTTTCTTTTGTATCGTCTATGTTGGTCTAATAAAAAGGTATCAAATCATCTTTTTTTCTTGATCTTGTGTAACAAGGACCAATACGGCAACACAAATATTTTTCTGGATGGTTGCTCAGTGTGTCCAGCGAGTTTATTGTCAGTTTGGAGAATACTTCAGTTCTTTTTTAGGATGTTTTTAATCACAAAAGATTGGGCTGAATAAGTAGCAACAAAACTTATATTTTCCATAACCCTCTATCTCTGGTTGACTTAAGAGAGTGTTGCATTCTGTATTGTTTGCACTGTCTTTTGCTCTTGCAAGTTCTGCTCTTGAATATCCCCTTTCTCCTGAACTGATTAAACAATTTCTTAGAGTTTCTCTGATAGTTAGAATCAATGCTACAGGACCTCCGGTGACATCATGCACTAAGCAACAGCCTGATAACTTTCATCCAGGCAAAAACCTCCTAATAACTCCAAATTTTACTGGAGTTCATTGACTAGTTATTAATAGGAGACAAACTGATGCCACTTGGAAGTGCAAACCATGCTCGGTCTCTCACAGTCTCAGTGGATGGGGATAGATTCCCTGATCTCGAGACTGACAGCGAAGACTACCAGGCCTCAACCCACTGTGGATGCTCTTGCACTGAAACCCCAGGAATTAAGACCATTCAAAGACAGATGACCCTCATGCTTTCATAGTTAAGGGAATTTAGAAAGGCGATGTGCTTTACCTTTGCAGTCCTCTACCGATCTGGGCAGCATTGAGAAAAGGCTTAACTCCACAGAAGAACAACTGACAGTTTCTGACTCCAGCCTTGATACCACAGATAGAGCAATTGTTTAACTCCATCAGGGAGTACAATCTCTGTAAGAGAAGGATGAAGGCACATAATGGCGCAATTAAAACAAGAACATTAGAATTTACAGCCTGTTGGAAGTATCTAAAGGGTCTGAGATAATCCTTTTCTGCAACAACTTCTCTGGACAGAATTATCCCTTCCTCCATCCTGCCTGCTTGAAATAGTGTGTGCTCATCATGCTCTTGGCCCTAAACCAACCACCCCTGGAACCAGTCTGCATTCTGTAATTCTGAAGCTCTTGCATTTCCAGGAGAAAAGTTGATCCTACACACATCAAGAAAGAAAAAAGTTGTTTTATGACTCCATATTGTTTTTTGACAATGACTACCATCCTACACTGTCAGCCTACTGGATGTATTATGTACCCAACATGAAAGTCCTCAGGCTACAGCAGCTGAAGTTCCACACCCTGTGCCCCTCAAAAATGACAGTATTCTTTCTGGATGGGGTACAGACCTTCGAGAATGTTGAAGCAGTCATACAGAAGTTATAGAGCTGGAAAATAGAGGTTCATCTCAAACAGTGCTGCTCCCCCCCCGCGCCCCCAAGACATTGGCAAAGAAATTGTCTGAGAGGCTCTGGGCTCAGTTAAGCCAATGTGAACAATGCTGGCAACACGGAGCCACAACACTCCAACTGATCATGGCAGATTTAAAACTCAGTATGGTCCCAAGCGATTCATCACAGCTCTCTACAGGACAACACAGTTGAACTTTTTTTTAAAATCTGCTGGCAAGAGGTAGGTTCTGGGTTTCTTGGCTTTCCCCATTATAATTTCCCCTCCACTCCTGAGGCCTCAATTGCTTTTTCTCCCCCCCCATCTGCCTGCTTACCTGCCCGCCCTTCCCCACCGGCCTGCATTCCTTCCAATAATGTACCTGCTGCAAGCTCACCCATACTCCCATCAATGTGGTGGTGCCCTCCCATTACTTGGTTGACCCAGTCCAAACTGGCAGGCTGTATATTTATTTTGAATGCTCCCTCAAGAGTGCTGGGGATGTGTTATGGGGTCCTGTGCCACTGGTTTCCCTATTGAGATCCGGGGCAACCTGTGCCTCCTCAGTGCCGCTACCTCACATGCAGCCTTTAATTGAGGAAGGTGGATGCTAGGGCTTATGTCACTCAGCTGCCACATGGGGCAGCCATATGCACTGCAGCTCTGTGGTCGCTGCAGGCAGGTGCGAACCTGCTCCTTTCTCCAGAATTGGTTACACAACTTTGCAAGATTTCTTGGGGACAGCATCACCTCACTGACTCTCTTAAGTTAAATTAGCCTGCACCTCAGGGACAACCCCTGATTACTAAGCACAGACACAAGACGACGGCCTGCCACTTGCCAAGTCAGGGTGACCTGGAGATGAGCAAATCTGTATGACAGGTACTGTACCACAAAGTAATTTTAATACAAACTGCGGGCTGTTGGGGGTGGCTGTGGGGTGGTGGCGGGGTGGGGAATAGGGCTGGGTTGTAGTAGGGTGGGGAGTGGGGCCTGGTGGTATTTGGGGGGAGTGTTGGGACTGAAACTGCCATGGGGTAAATGGTACTTGTCCCAACAGAAACCAGGACAGAACAAGCTGAACTGTATTGATTCGAGACTTTAATGCACACTTTTTTTTTTAAATGTATGAAATAGTCAGTAAACCCAACCTGAGGGTCCTACCCTTCCTTTTTCTTTTTATGTAAACTTGAGGCCACAGATGGGGCACCCCCCCCACCCCCACATAAGTGTTGTTTCCTTTAAGCATCCTCTACAGCCTCTGGTTGTAGGTAGAGCTGATATGCCCCATAGATGACATTGATACTTGAATTGGGGGCTTCAAAAGACAACTTTTGGAATCAGAGAATTTCAGCCACTCTGCCTACATGCAACAAGTGAATAATACTTTCTTGGGGCTATAATGATAACCTGCAGGCTGGGACTCAGACTGTGTAGCACGGGCGTAGGGGTGGCCAGGGAGGAATCTGAGGGTACCGATTCATATTTAACAATTTGTGTAAGTAGGCTATACTCCACTGGATAGTGGGCCCACCTCTCCTCCCCTCCCCTGCCCAGACACTTCACCCCTTTATATTTTCTTTCTTGTTTTTTTTCTCGCTCTCTTTTTTTAAACAGCCTGGTATTGGGCTCAAGTTTCCCAAACCAACTGCAATGGATGCAGGAAATGTAGGTACTGAACCCAGAGACAATAACATCTCTGTTGGCTGCTCACCCTACCTCTCCCATAAATTGGACCCCTCTTGCAACCTAACTCAGAGGAGCTACTGTGTGCCTCCCCCTCCCTATGGGCCCCATGTTTTCTGTCATTCTGTGTTTGCAGCAACTGCCACAGAAACATGGCCCTGCCACAAAAACAAGCCTCTGCCACAGAAACATCATTTTTTTGGTGCAGTAAAAATTGCCATCACCACTGAAAACCCTAACTAAATGGTTAACATGAATGTGAGCAAGCTTAAAATGGCATTAGTGTGAGTTATTGTCAGCCCCATTATACATCCATCCCCCTTGCAGTAGTCAGTGGAGCCACCCCTTTCCAATCCACTGGCACTCAGCCCTGAACCATTATGGCCTTCTACAAACACTAAGGGAATTTCAGGAAGTCTATTTCATGAGAAAGAATGGTGGTTCTATTTGCCAGTTGCAGAACTGTGGAATGAAAAAGTATTAGTAATTATTGCAGACAAAAAAGGGAAGCATTCTGGACCTTTGTCTAATGTAAAATGGTTCAGCTACTCTCTAGCCTCACAATAAATCCATACTGAGTAGGAGAGAAGAAATTTATGGAAGCCAAGTGGCATTGACACAAACAACAACACTGGAGTTGAACTGCATGAGCAGGAGGAAGCAACTAGCACAGTGTTACAGCACAAACAATCACCACTATGCTTCAAGCAAATGGGTTGGAGGGAGCCATTGGAGCAGCACTGTTTTGCAACCAGGCAATACTGGTCTTTAAGCAACTGGGCAGGCAGGGGGAGAAATTCTCAGGAGCATAGCTGTGGTAAAGCAGCAGTGACAGGAGGGAGGGAGCCATGGGACAATATAACAGACTGCAGTAAAAAAAAATAACCTTTCAATTCCCCCATGCCCTACAGTACATCCAATCCAAATCATGATGCCAGAATGGCTTTGCATTGCCTTGCCTGTGCACCTGTCAAACTGCCCCAGGCTGCCTTTTCCTGAGCATTCTTTCTGGGTAACTAGATTTTATTTTGGGGCTCATTTGAGTTATCAGAGAATGTAAACCCATCACAGAACTGCTGCAGAATTACTCATAGCCTGACTGCAGCAAGCATGAGGTCCTGCCACAGAATGTAGGTCCAGTTTGCCACAGTAAACACGGGGCACTGTGGAAATGACCTGTAGGGTCCTGATCAACACAGATCTGAGGTATGTCTCCTCCCCCCAGCTGGGGTTGCCAACATTGGATTTCAAAAATAAGGGACAGACCCCTTGCCCCTCGCTGGCCACTTTTGAGGCTGACATAGCGCCTGTTGGATGAGGGTAACATACAGAACATAGCCACTTCTCTTATGAAAAGGCAGCTACCAATCTGACTGGGGTCTGAATGGAGGGCTGAACTGCTTTTTTAACTCTTAATTTATTTAATCACTCAGAGCAGGGTACAAGCAAAATTCCAAGTTATTCAGCATTTGACAGGCATAGCATATAAAAGGTTTAAAGCCCTGGAATAGAATATCTTTTTCTGTCTTGTCAGTTAGACCACAGAGAACTTTGCCCAGGGGTCCATTCAGGTGAGGTAAAAGACACAGGGGTCCTCCCACTGAAGGGAGCTGTGCTATACATACAAGGGGAACCTGATGGGAACATGATAAATGGGTACATTGTGTTGGTGTCAGCAATTAAGATAATCAGAAGGACACAGTGGGATGAAGGAAAGGTAAGAAGGTATACAGAGGAGTGGTCTGAGAGCACTGATTGGAGGCTATGTTTTTGTTTCTAGGTTTTAAGAACTTCTAGAGAAAATGTTTCGGGGTACCCTGATAAAAAGGTCTCATACTTGGGAGCAAGTTAGTTCAGCTAAAGTAGTAAAGTACTAGGTAAGGAGGTCCAGCATTAATAGGGAAAGCAGAGGTATAAGGGAACCATAAAAAGAAGACATGGAGAGTTGAAAAGAGGATAGGTAGAAGGGGAGGGGGTCAGATGCAACACTTGTACAGCAGTCATCTGTAGTGAAGGCCTCTGGAGGTGGTGGTAATGCTCAGATTTGGTGCAATCAGTCTTGCCAACCCTGCCCATCCCCAGCTTATCCTCGGGCTCCCTCCAGTCTAAACTCCTCCCAGCTGCCTGAAATGTGCGGACGAGGTTGAGGAGCAGGAGGCTTTAGTTTAAATTGCAGCACGACTGCAGATGGAGGGAGAAAGAAAGGACCCCCCCCCAAAAAAAAAGGTCAACTGCTGAATCAGTCTTTTCTTGATCTTTCTTGACTCACCACTTTTTGCTGATGATCCTCCTGTTTGCTTGCCATTTGCTTGCTCGCTCCCTCCAGACCGGAGGCCAGGCTGGGCAGCTTTTTCCTCGCTCTCTCTCTCCTGACCTCTTCTCTTCCCTTCTTCTGACCACCACCAACATAGAAACATAGGAACATAGAATTTGATGGCAGATAAGGACTGCTTGGACCACTTAGTCTGCCCATTTCCCTATCTGATGGATAAGCTGCAAATTCTAGTTAATCAACAGCTTACTTCTTCCTACCCCCCATTAGAATTGCCTTATGTCTGTCCCATGCATTATTGAATTCTCCCACTGTTCCTGACTCCACAACCTCCTCAGGAAGGCTGTTCCATACATCTACAACCCTCTCTGTGAAAAAAATACTTCTAACATTACCTCTGAGCCGTCTCCCTCTATCTTCAAATTGTGCCCCTTGTTCTTGCACATCTCTTTTCTGAAAGATGCTACCCTCTTGTACTTTAATTCCCTTGAGATACTTGAAAGTTTCTATTATGTCCCCCCCCTTTCCTCAAGGGTATACATATTAAGCTGCTTTAGTCTCTCTTCGTATGTCTTCTGGTGCAGACCCTGCACCATTTTGGTTGCCCTCCTCTGAACAGCTTCCACTCTGTCTATGTATTTGCAGAGATGGGGTCTCCAGAATTGCATGCAGTACTCCAGATGGGGTCTCACCAACTGTCTGTACAGAGAAATAACAACTTCTTATTTTCTACCAAACCCCAAAGTGTGCCGCAGCCCTGCATTGCTCCAGTCAGAGTCCTGGCGAGGACTTTCAGATGCAGATGCGGCAGCAGTACTCGCAGCTCGGCCTCCTCGATGGCCATGGCTGGATCAGTTCTACTTCTTTCTCTGGTGGACAACTGCCTTTGCAGCCGGATTATATATTCGCTTTTTTCAACTGTGTCTTGTCTTCTCCCGTCCTGACCCAAACCAAGTTGAGCACACAGTACTGTCTGCTGCACACAGTCAGTCTACCACCCCTGATGACAACAGCTCACTCAGCTTGGCGCTCTCTCATAGGGATGAAGTGGAAGCAGCATGAGCATGGCAGCATGCTCCCTCTCACCAGGCTTCTCCCACTTTCTGTAATGATGATGTCCCAGTCCCCAGTCTTCCCCTAACTATCACCGACTGTCCTGAACATGAACACTGTTCTGTGGCTACCTCCAGCCCCTAGGGAGATTGGGACACTGAGTTTTTTTAGTAGCCTTAGTGGAGTCAACCTGAAAATATGGGATAACAGGCATCCCGTATGGATTTTATACAGGACAGGCAATTTCACTCCAAAATATGGGATGTCCCATAAAATACAGGACTGTTGGCAGCCCTACCAGCTCACAAAGATTCTGTACCCCATCCTATTCTAATTACTTCCCCTCCAAGCCTGCAGGATACCCTCAACTAATTGCTCCCCAGTTGGAGTGGAGACATAATATCCCTTTCTGTATTCCACTTCCTTGACATAAGATACTTCCAGAAGCCCCTCACCAACAGCCATACCCTCCAGACAAGGTACCCACCCTGCCAACTAGGTCCAAACTGGACCCATGCATTTGGAATCTCACAGTTACCACATTTTGCATTGTAGTGCCCAGTTGGTGCCCTCATGAGACTTGTTTGGTTTCATGTTCTCCTCTCCTAGTTTATGCCATTGTACTGGCCCCATTTTGATACTACAGTCCTTGGGTAGGAAGACAAGGGGAAATTGTTTAACCAGGAGAGGCACACTAAGCCAGAGCTTGTTTCCATGTGCTTAGGGGTACTAAGTTAATAGGTACCCAGTTACCAAATATCTCTATTTACCTGAACAGAATCAGTGTGGAGTGCAGTGGAGTGGGTGGCTGGATGGAGTTGAATACTCAGAGTACCCTTATGCTAACATAAGTGTACCAAGTATACAGTTACTTGCGATAAATATTAATGGGTTCACCAACCCCATAAAAAGGCAAAGGATAATGTCCCACATTAAGAAAACAAATTACAATCTCACATATGTGCAGGATTTCCATCTCTCCCCCACGGAGCATGGAAAGCTGTCCAAATTTGGCTTCACTTCCATCTTCTCCTCCTCATTATGGGGAGGTAGGAAAAGGGGAGTTGCAGTCCTCATTCCCCACCATCCTCAATTTCAGGCAGACTGGACATGGGAGAGCCAGGAGGACAAATTGGTAATCATGCAAGACCACCTCAAAAATGTTGAGGTCATGCTGGCTAACCTATACTTGCTATCAGGGACCAACTCCCCTACAGTTAAAAAACTTCTACAATGGATTCTAACTATGACAAAAGAGCTTCTTTTTCTTGCAGAACACTTCAATATAGTCCCGGTTCCCAGCTGGGATTACTCCAACCCTTCCCCAACTAGAATGCCAGCATCTTCTAAACTCTTTGAACGCTTCACCCAGGAGGTGGAATGGTCAGACACCTGGGGCCAGATATTCCAATATGCACAAAGTGGAGCACAAAAATTTGCGCTTTACCTTGCACCTGCCCGGGTGCTCAAAGCTGCTATATTCAGTCAAATGGTACATTGGTACATTGGCACTATTCAACTGAATATAGGGCCATGTCAGCCAGTGCTAAGCCACTTAGCGCCTCCCCAACAGGGCTCCCAAAGTACACTGCCAGAGTAGATAGCACCAGAGTGTTGTCTGCAGTATTCAAAGGGATCCATGCAAATGAGCCGATTGGGCATGCAAGGTGCTAAGGGGCCATTTTTATGCCCATTATGGGCTAATTTACATGGGTAGCAAGGCAGGTTAGCGCAGTGCTGTCCCTCCAATTGGTCTGTCCCAGACATGTATATATATCCCTGGTGTTAGCGGTCATCCCCTTCCAATTCCCAGCCCTGTAAGTAGAAATAAATGCCCTGGTGGTAGTGGTGCCCTCTCTCCCCTCAATCCCCAGCCCTGTAAGTTGAAATAGGTTCCCTGGTAGTAGTGGTGCCCTCCTCCCTCCTCCAATCCCAGCCCCGACATAAAAGTTTATATCCCTGTGGTAGTGGTTCCCCCCAACCACCAGCCTGGAAGTTCAAACAACCCTTCCCTGGTATCTAGTGGCTCCCCCCATGACACGAGGCACCCCATGACTCACTGTATCCCAATTGGTTGTGCCACAGGTGCATACGTTGACTGGCACAGCCTTCCTCACACCTCCTCAGCTGGCCACCGTAGTTACAGCCAGGGACCATGCCTCTTATTTATAGGACAGGACGACATGCTCAGGATCGAAAGGAGGCAGGGCATCACTGCCACCAGGGAATTTATTTCAACTTATGGATCTGGGGTTCAGAGCGAGGGAGGGCACCACTACAACCAGGGTAGTTATTTTTACTTATGAGGTTGAGGATCGGGGGGGGGCATCACTACTACCAAGGCATTTGTTTGTACTTACAAGACTGGAGATTCGGAGGGGGGACCACAAGCACCAGGGATGTTACTATATATGGAGGGTCTGGCGATCGGGAGTGGGGACACCAATAGCACCAGGGACATTATGTTCTACATAATTGGTCAGTGATCGGGGAGGGTGCCAGGGACCACAGGGAGTGGCTGTGCACCCTCAGAGGGCAACCAGCTTAGTGACTGAATTACCTCTGGCAGCTGCTAGGGCTGCCCAGAGCTAAGTTGGAGTTTGTTAGGCAGTATTTGCACTGCGCAAAAGAACTGTGCTAAGCCCTTTTGTGCAGTGCAGTGCAGTGCCACTGAATATGGGGTAGCATGCATGTTCATGGCCACACCCCACCCCTTGCCCGAATGCATACATTATGTTTTGCATGGGAGCTAACCCTCTTTGCCCACACAACAGACCCTTTTGAGTATAGGGCTCCAGCGCAAACCCTGGTTTGCGTGGGCAAAGATCCATTAGCATTCATGAAATTTTTGAATATCGGGCTCCTGGCATTTCCTACATCCCTGAACATGTTAGTACACATATTATTCATCTGTGCATGGCACATATTCCAGAATCGATCGCTGCTATACCTGTTGAGTCTAGTTGACTACAGGTAGATATCACCCATTTGGACAGAGTTCCGGTAATTAGCCATTGGAATTTCAGTGCGGAGTGAAATAATACCCACTGGCTGCTTAGTCTGTATTGCTTGCATGGACAAGCCTTTAAGGATTTCCTTATGGGCAGGGTTGGGGAGAGTCTACTTAACAGTACCACCCCACAAGTGTCCCACTCAATCTGCTGGGATACATTAACAACTCTCCTACATGGACACATCATATATTATACCTCAGCCCAGACTAAACTACAGTGAGAATGCCAACTACAGCTGGAGGACACACTGCATTTTTTCCAGATGTCCCACCAGTAGGGGGACACATCAGTTACCCTTCAGCAGACTGAAATAGCACTAACTTTCCTTCACCAATGATACTTCAAAGTTGGAGCCAGAGCCTCCTGTTTGTTGGCATATCAGCTTTGAAAGCAATGCTGCTCGGAGATGATCTCTGCTGTGATCCACCCAACCACCAGATTCCAGCTCACAAAGTTTCATGACATCACCCACACCTGCTTCTCTTATCAGTCCCTGTACACCCCAGAACAGACCACTCATCTGGAGGCCATTACCTCCTTCCTGAACTGTCTGACCCTCCCTAAACTGACGAAGGGACAGAGAGATCATCTAATTTCCCCTAGCTTGGCAAGGAGGTTGATGAAGCCTTCAGACACTCCAAGGCTATGAATGCCCCAGATCCAAATGTGCATGTGGCAGAATTTTATAAGATCATTATAGAACAAATCCTTCCCCCGTTCTTCTGGGCAGTAAATGAAGTCATGGCTGGTGGTGCCCCACCCCCAACTTGGTCCTGTGCAGCTATCTCAGTGATCCTGAAACTGGACAAAACCCCACTTTTATGTGGAGCTTATTGACATATTGCCATACTTAGTGCTGACTATAAGGACTTCATGACCATAATGGCCCATAGGCTTGATAAGGTTCTTTCCACTTTTACAGGACTTGATCAAACTGGGTTCATCCGCTTCAGAACCACAGCAGACAATATATGGAGAATGCTGCACATCATACACAAAATGCAGAGATGCCAATCCCCCTCTGTTTTCTCAGCCCTAACATCATAAAGGTATTTGAAAGGGTCTCCCGGTCTTTTCTATGCACCATTTTGGGGAGGCTGGGATTTCCAGTCTCCCTCAACGATCTGCTACAAGGTATCTGTGATTCCCCATGGTCACCTGTTAAGGTATCAGGCCACCACTCTGTGGATTTCCTTCTTTTTCTTGGAACTAGACAGGGATGTCCTCTTCCCCCTGCTTTTTGCAGTCTACATTGAAGCATTGGCCCAAGCCATTCATGAGGTCATGTACCTCTCGGGCATATAGCTGGGCAGAGAAGAGCACTGCATCACACTGTATGCTGATGATGTTCTTCTCAGTCTTGATGACCAAAACTGGTCACTCCTGCCATGTCTGAAATCCTAGCAGCCTTTGGTATAATATCAGGAAATAAGCTGAATGTTGCTAAAGCAGAATCCCTGACATTTCATTACTTATTTACTCCCAAGCACAGGAAACTGAGTAACAATATCCCTTACACTGGAACTTTTTTTAAATTAAAATACATAAGGTATATATTTGTCCAGATGATCTGACACTGCCTACAGGGATAATTATGGTTCTATGTGATAACAGCGAAAGCCTAACGGTGATCACAGTTATCGTGAAGTCAAAGTGTCGAAAATTGTTTTTGGTACCCTGACACCCCAGCACACAGCAAAATGGCACTGGGGACTTAGTTTTTTAATGTTTTCTGTGGGGCTTCACCCCCTGCACCCCCCTACTAAAGGATTCTCAACGCCAGGGGGGGTGAAAACAAATAAACAAAAAAAAGGTTCAGACTGGGCACAACAAAAATGCACCAGAGCCCAGACCCAAACCCAGTACCCAGCAGACCAATGCTGGCAACCCACCCACCACACCATGGGGTCGGTTTGGCAACCCACCACGGCACCAACCCTCACATTGCCTCCCACTCCTCGCTTTATGTGCCAGCTCCCACCCCCTGCACATGTATGTATAGCAACAGCCTGTTGCTATACTCACCCACCTCCCCCATCCGGCCACCCTACCATCCTAAGGCTGTCCCTGCAATGCGCTGGGGAAGGGGTCACCATTATTGTAGGTGCCCTTCACCAGAGCCAATATCATGGGATACCATAATTATGCTCCCTTCTAGGCACAGTTCATGCAAGACCTAATATGATGGAGCACATTACCCCGAGCCTCACTAGGAGAGTGGAGGTGATCGATATGGTCACCTTACCCAGGGCATTGTACTTATGTCAGAAGGTCCTGATTTCCCTATGCCTCACCACTTTCTGGAAGTGAAACAAAGAAAATTCCCATTTTATCAGGGAAGGAAAATCCCCCAGGACCAAACAACAAATTATATCACTTCCCAGAGAGAATAGTTGCGTTTCCTCTCCCACAATCGAGGCTTTACTACTTGGTGGCACGCTGCCAATTTATAGCCAACTTACACCTAGGCAACCCCTGAACTCTTTGGCAATGGATAGAATTCTCAATTTTCTCCTCACAAAGATTTCATAACTGCCCTGTATCATACTGAACCAAATCCCAGAACAGCCAACCTGAACCCATGGCTCCGAAACCATGTCTCAGCCTGGATCTCTATTTGAAAATCATTACATTTTGGCCCCTTTCTCTCACTTTTATGCCCAGTTCCACTCTTTGAGCTCTTTCTAACAGATCAAATGGATCTGGCCTTTCAGAACTGGGAATGCCACTCCATACTGTATCTTCACCAACTTACACTGGGAGCCATACTAAAATCCTTTACCGAGCAGACTTCCACAGATTCCTTCGGGGCTTGCCACCCCAAGGCTCATGCTGTGATTACATGCTCCCTAACAGATCTCTTTTAATTGGGGGGTAGCTGATCACATAATTTTTCACCTTTATAAGGTCCTAGTTGAATTATCTGGAGATAATGTACAGGATATACTCTCAAAATGGCAGGGGAACTGGGCTCTCCAATAAAAATTGAAGGGTGGAACAGAGCATGTAGAATATCCTCTAAAATCACAAGTTCCCACCAGTGGAGGGCATATTCATGGAAGCATCTGGTGAGATACTTCTGCACACTGGTTATTACAGCGCACTGTCTGACCTCTGAAGAGCCCTACTGCTGGAGGTGCAGTAGAGAAACCTGTGCTCACCACACCCACATCACGTGGTCTTGACTGGTACTGTGCCCCTTCTTTCTGAGACTGCAGGAGGAGCTGGATGAGTCATTGGGAAGGCCAATTACCCCATTCATGGAACGGCCCCTTCTTTATGAACTCCCATTAGACCTTTTTGACCCAAATTCAAGATATCTGCTGAGCATATTGCTTACAGCAGAAAAAAAAAACTGTTACCGGAGCCTGGTTAGCACCCCGACCCTTGAGAATGCCAGCTTGGCACACAATACTTAACCAGATCTACAAAATAGAACAAATCACACATTCCCTGAATGATAAGGTTGAGCTTTGCTCCTCCCACTGGATGGGCTGGCCTTCGCAAATGATGAACAGAAATAAGGAATTTGTCCCATAAGGGTCTACAGCTATATCACTGACATCCCCAACCCTTACCTAGATGAGTCCAGCACATTCATTTGACCAGAGTACTACTCAAATTGCCTAAACTATTTATCATGCTAGATTAGGCTGACCCCAGCTTCTTTCTCCCCCCAGGTAGTGGTGAGCCTGAAATCCCCTCCTCCCACACACTGTACCACAGGGGTTAGAGGAAACACTAACAGACATTAAACATTGTACTCCAGAACAGGAAATTGTAATGATGACCCTGGACCACACCTATTGTACCAATATTTTAGTTTTATCATGTGTGTTGAAAGATAATGCAGACATGGAAGAAACCTTAATAAAAATTATATTTACCAAAAAAAAAAAAAAAAAAAAAAATGAATCAGTGCTACAGTTCCTAAATACATGCATGAACTGACTCGTGGGGATATTCCTGATGGTATGGCAGTGGGACATGAGCTAGCCAACATGACAGTGTTCCTGTCCATAGGCTTATGAAACAGGTCAGTATCCAAACTCATTGATTCATTTTTGGAAATGTGGATGTCCAAAAACAAAATGCTATCAAGATCAAAGGTCAGATCAATGTTTAAGTTTTGGTTGCTCTTCTCCAAGAAGGACATAAAGTCCTTCAGCTGGGTCATTGTTCCCCACCATACCATCAGCATATCTTCTATATAGTGCCTGCTTAAGATTATATTTGGAAGAAAGTAGTTGGTCTCTTCATTGTAGATCACAGTCTCTTCCCAGAGACCCATATGAAAATTGATAAAATTCAGGGAAAAAATTGCCCCCATTGCTGTACTCCTGACCTGTAGATAATATTGCCCCATGAAAACACATTTCACTCTAAAACATATTTAGATAGTTTCATCAAAAATTCAGCAGGTAGCATAGAGTTAGGCACTCTTAAATCCAAGTTATATTTCATGGCCTGCAATCCCTCCCCATGTGGGATGTTCATGTAGAGGACCCTCCACACTGAGCGCCAAAAAACAGTGCGATTCCCCTAAGTGGAGATCCCTTCAGGATGCACAGGCCTCAGTGGTATCCTTAATGTAGGCTTGCAAACCTATCACAAAAGGTTTTATGTAATGGTCTAGGTTTTGAGATAGTGTCTCTATCAGTGACTGAATCCCAGAAATAATGGACTGTCCTGGGATGACACTATACTTTCGTGTACTTTAGGAAGTACATATATGGTGGGTCTCACAGAGTACTCTGTAATCAAAACATCCCTGTTCAGTTCATCAATAAAGCCCTGCTGAAATGCCCCATGTGTGAACCTCTCAGTTTCTTTCCTGAAAGACAACATCAGGTCATTGCACACTTTCCTGTAAAAGTTATCATTACCTAGCTGGTGCATGACTTCTGTCTCATAGGTACTGTTGTCCAGTACCATGATGCTGTCCCCCTTGTCAACAGGTTTTATAGTTATTGCAGTATTCCTGCTCAAACCCTCCATTGCCTCAACGTCAGCTTTTGACATGTTTACTTAGTTTGTATTAAGCCACAGGTTGACAACGGCATGTAAATCCTGCTCACAAACCCTTTGAAAAACTGGGGCCATGGGGTTTGGGGAAGTCATAAAATGGGACTTTGGACAGAATCTTTGAATCTGGCTACTTTTTGTGTCACTCAGATGTAACTGATGATTAGTATAAGTACAGTACATTTTATTGTTCAACATAAAGTCATTACAATATTAAATACATTTTAAAATTCACACTCATACAAGCAATTTTACAACATTTTCTAGTAAAATTTGCCATTTGACAAAAGGGTTTTTTATACATTTTACACATTGCACTATACATGTTTATAAAATACCAGGTTTTAGGCACTTACAACTAATTTCCCTAAAGTGCCAGATAATTTTTTTTTTTCTGATTCATTTAATTTTTTTTTCTGATTCGAGTAACTGATTAACTGGTCATATATACACTTATTATAAAGCGTGATACTTCTATTAATAAACCATTTTCATTTCTTAAACCCTGTAGAAACTTAGACAAGTGAATTAAAATTGATCTGTCCTTAGATCTAAATAATACTGGTACAATATCATTTGGCGGGAGCTCATCAGTTGCTAAGACTGGCCTCAACCAGAATTTTCTCAGCTTTTCATTCTTAGGGCAGAGTATAAATACATGTTTTAGGTAATCTTCAATCCTCTGTCCACAGCTACAATAACTCCTATAGTATATATAATTTGCTGCATATAATACCAGGCGATACCTGGTAATTATTCTTTTGTCTTCTGTTTTTTCTAAAATTCTTAAATATGGTCCCATGTTATGATACAGTTTCAATAACATGTATCATCTAAATGTTTAAATTTCATAATTTGCATCTGATATTTTGCTATTTCAGTTCTCTTGTTCTAGTTTTTATTTGTAGGGATATCTCTTGGAATGGTCTGTAGTAAATCTCATAAAGAAGATGACCAAAACCCATAGGATATACATTACTTTTTAGTTCTCTTACTACTGGGAAGACAACATCTTTGTCATTATAGTTGATGGCTTCTTCCAAGCACATTCTTGGTAAGCGATTCTCAGGAGAAAAAATATTTAAGTATACCTTTCAGAGTGCCCAGCCGGTGGCACTGAGGTTGGTACTGAAGCCACACCTGCACCGTAATGACCTGGGTTTGGCAGGAGAGAGGAGGATTGAGCATCAGAGCACTGCTCTCCTCTCAGGGAGGATACAGGGACAGCCCGGCACAGCAGCTGCCCCAACGGAGACTGGAGGCTCTACCAGTGCTTAGGAGCCAAGTAGTGGGATGCAGAGCCATGACAGACGTTTCCAGCATCATTGCACATTTTGGCTCTGGGGGGGGAGGGATGGGCATAATAAGGAAAAGCCCCTTCTCTTGATAGGCAATGGCTTTCCACAGGGCTGGCTTCCACACGCCCAACACCAGGTCCTCCTCTCTCCACCCCTTTGGCCTCTCGTTGGCTGGGCCAGGTGAACTGGATTATAGATTGAGCACTGGGAGTGGTTGGCAGCCCTACCACAAGGGGTTCAGAGTCGGGGGACTTGCCTGGCATGGGTCAGTTGAGGGGCAGTAAAATATATGAGGAAGAGGGGACCACAGTAGGTGATAGAGAAGACCAGTGAGCTGGGACAGCCTGAGAGAGTTCAGGGGATAGGAGAAAAAACAGAGTTTACAAAAAAAAAAGTAAATATACCTTTCAACCTTTTCTCTAATCATAGAATCATAGAAGCTTGATGGCAGAAAAGGACCATACCAACCCATCTAGTCTGCCCCATTTTATTACCTTCACGCCTCCCCCTCCCCTGATACTAAGCCCCATATGCCTGTCCCATGCCCTCTTCAAGAATTCTTCCACCGATCTAGCCCTCACCACTCCATCTAGCAGTCTGTTCCAGGGCTCCACCACCCTCTCTGTGAAGAAACACCCTCTCACATTGCCCCGGTATCTTTTTCCTTGTAATCTGAGGCTGTGCCGGCTAGTTCTGGCTTCCTCCTTCCTCTTTAGTAAACTCCCTTCTCCTATTTTATTGTTACCCTTTACATATTTAAATGTTTCAATCATGTCTGCCCTCTCCCCTCCTTGTCTCCAGTGTGTATAGATTCAGCTCCTTACAACTCTGCTCATATGTCTTCCCCTGCATACCCTGCACCATTTTTGTTGCCCCTCTCTGAACTCTCTGCAATGCATCTATATACTTGTGGAGGTGTGGTTTGCAGAACTGAACCCTGTACTCTAGTTGCGGCCTCACCAAGGCTTTGTAGAGGGGCATTATCACATCCCTCCTCCTGCTAGTAATGCCGCTGCCTATGCATGCAAACATTCCATTGCCCTTTCTTACTTCTCTGCTAAACTGGAATCCTACCTTAAGGTTTGAGGAGACCATAATCCCGAGATCCATCTCCTGTTCTGATTTTTTTGATTTCCTCCCCACCTAAAGTGTACCCTGCATGTGTGTTCCTACTCCCTAAGTGCATCACAGCACACTTCTTGGCATTAAATTTCAGCTGCCACTTCCCAGAACACTCCTTAAGTGTATCAAGGCCCTTTCTCATGTCCTCAACCCCCTCTGGGGTGTCCACCCTATTGCATATTTTTGTATCATCGGCAAATAGGCACACCCTCCCCCTTAAATCCTCCGCAATATCACTGTTGTAGATGTTGAAGAGGATCAGACCCAAAAGTGACCCCTGTGGCATGCCACTCTTCACCCTTGCCATCCCAGAGTGCACCCCATTTAGTTTAACACCACTCTCTGAGTTCTCCCTGCCAGCCAGGCCTCCACCCAGCTTGTTGTTTTCCCTCCGAACCCCATGCTTTCCATCTTACTCACCAACCTCCTATGGGGCACAGTGTCAAAGGCCTTACTGAAGTCCAGATAGGCCATGTCCACAGCTCCTCCCTAGTCAATTACCTGACCTAATAATAAGGTTTCCAATGAGACCTGTCCCAATTTCGAACGCAGAATCTCCACAAGAACAGACTGTTGTACACATAGGATATACCTGTATATTCTATTAAGTATTACTTCTAAGGGTCTCAGGTTGTCATGCACCCAAACTTCTGCTCCATACAGCATGCTTGTTTTTATTTTAGCATTTATTACTTTAGTTATTCTAACAGTAGAGCCATTTCCCAATTAAGCATTAAACTGTTTGGCTGCTTTACATGAAGTCAAAAGTTTTGTCTTCACATATTCTATGTGTGCTGTCCATTTTAAGTTTTATGCATATCAAATCCCCAAATAGTCATAAAATTAAGTTTTTTTTAATTTTGACTACATCAATATGCGCAGAAGGAAGAGACTTCTTCTTATTGCCAAAAATGACAAGAGTCATTATATCTTTTTTATTGATAATTTATTAATTTCACATTGTAGAGAGAATTGATTTAATTTCCATTGCAATCCTATTAATGAGGTGGATATCAGCACCAAGTTGTTGGCATATGCTAAACAAGATACTCTTTTGTTTCCTATTGTTGGAGAATGATAATCTGGATGATCTTTCCTGTCTATTAATGAGTTTATAAATAAATAAAATAACATAAGGGCCAGGATGCATCCTTGTCTAACTCCACGGTTTGTTTTTATAGGTGTAGATAAATTGTCTTCATGGTCATACTGTATTTTAATTCATGTTTCTTGGTGCAGCCTAATTAATATATCTAACAGGGTAGAGTCTATCTTATATTTCTGTAATTTCTCCCAAAGTAAATCTCTATTAATTAAGTCAAATGTTGTCTTTAAATCAATAAAACAACAAAATAATTTAGAATTTTTTATCTTAGCATATTTCTAAATTATATGGGACAACACAAAACAGTGTTGAATTGTGGATCTCTCTTTCCTGAATCCATTCTGTCATCCATTTACTATATTGTTGTCATCTGTCCAACTTTGTAAATGACCTACTATAATCCTAGTAAATGAATAGACATATCTAAATCATCACCTGAACTCGCAGACAATGATTTTCTAAACTACACATTTCTGAATCTGAATTGAAGCACCTGAGATTCAACTTTCTGATAAACCTTTGCAAGTCAGTGTATGGATCAAAATGGTTCTGACTCAGGCCAGCCCAGTGGCACTGAGGGTTGAGGCACTGGATGCCACACCTCATGTTGGAGTCCCAGAAGGCCTTGCACACTGTTGTCACTGAGGAGGAGTGTTGCAGCAGGACTGCTAGAATGCACTACACTATCCTGTGTAAGGTATGCCACCATTGCCTACAGTATTGTGGACAGGGGTCTAGCCGTCTTTCCAGTAGAGCTTGTTTTGGCCATGTATTATTGCTTCTTTTTTCTTGCCATCTGCTTTTCTCACTTGCAGGTGCTGGAGTCCTGAGGTGGCCAAAAGAGCTAGCCCAGCTAGTGAGTTATAGCGGAGGACCCCGCATCGGGTTTTTGGAAGGGAATACAGGGCAAGTTTCCAAACAAATGGGCTTTTGGTCCTATTTTTATTCCTGAGGAGCAAGTAAAAATAACATACAACATATAAAAAAAGGGAGAGTCTAGTCTGTCCTTGTGCTGTGTGTTTGTGCTTTTGCATTTGCATGTATTGTGAGCTGCGTTATTGAGAAATATATTTTATATTTGTTCTAGGATTGCTGGCATGTGGTTTTCTATTCATTTACTTATTTATTTTAATTTTCCCTATTTTTAAATATTTTTAACACTTCAATCATTCAACAATCAATCTGTTTGAATTAATGCTTCAGTGCTTTAATGTGTGTATTTTAGAGCCTTTGGTGTGATAACTCTGTATATTGGATGTATATCAGCCGCATATTGGCTATATAGTTTCAGCTGGTGTTCCCTTGTTTTTATGTTCTAGCTGCCACTTAAGTTATCATCTTATTGATCCACATGGGGAACTATCCCATTAAAGAGCTATTGACCCAAAAATAAAACTTTGAAAAACATAATTAGGTACAATTCAGCTTGCATTCCATATGTATTCTATACATTTCTCTTCCTTGTTATTTATTACTGAGTAAATTTGCATGAGTACTTGATTTTTACCCCTTAGATTTCCCTCAGAGTTTATCTACCTCTGGAGTTTACTCCCTACTTCATGTCATAATCCTGTTGTCACATCACAATCTGCTGCCATGGGAGTAACTGTGATGTCACAAGCAGTACATTATGACCTCAGGTAGACAGAAAGCAACAAGAATAGATGAACTCTTCAGGAACAAATATCCCGTTTTCATGCAAATGACCTCAGAAATAAATAATGGGGAGGAAGAATACAAAACAATTGTTAAATACAATCTGAACTGTGCCTAAATGTTATGTTTTGTTAAAGTTCTTCTGAAGGCATCAGCTGCTCTTTAAGGTAACAGGTCACATTATAAAGAAATTTAAAAAACTCTTTGAGCAAATCAGGAATGAGCTTTCGCAAATTGCGCATGACACAGGATGCCTTACAGGGGATGCTGAGCTTTATATGCATGTGCTGGCACTCAGGCAGCAGTCACTTGCTGCTCATACTTTGTTTCAGTTGGCAGTCGTGCTGGAGTTTGTTACCTTGTAGTCTGTCTAACCGCAGTGCTTAAAATTTTAAAAGTTATTGCTGTGTTGATTTACATTAGAAGCTTATTGCTCTTCAGTGGAGTGAGGTCTTTGGAAAGATGAGCACACACCGCCATTTTCTTTTTACAAATGTTTGAGGCTGCTATTGGAGATACTCAGTAGCTTTGCAATACTGTCTCACTCAGAACATTTTCTAAGCATAAAAATTGAACGATAAAAGCTAAACACCAAATGCTAAATGTTAATTTAAGTTCAGGGTCTAGCAGCTGAGTAAGGCATCCTGAAGAGACTCGGTGATCACTACTGCAGACCCAAGTTCTTTTGTCTCCTGTTACTTACTGTAAATCAGTATTTTGCCTCAATGATGTAAGTATCCTGTTGAGATTTGAAATAAACTCTCTATTTTACCTGTAAAGTAATTTTGGAGTAACCATTGATTCAGAAGTTGTGAATTTGTTAACTTAAAAGTACCTTAAAAATACTTTAAAGTATTCTTAGTGTGTTACTCCTATTTCCTTTAGCTGTGTTAACTGACTTAGCTGATTTCACTAGTGTCCTGATAATTATTCCCATATAAGTGCTATAGTTTTATAATATAAGTCTATTTTTCTTTTACATAATCCAATAAGGAAGGGGCCCATGAAATATTTAAAGATAAGCTATCGAATGTTATTTGCCTATCATTTGAGTATTTTATGAGTAGTTGGCTTCTATGAACTTTTGTATTTACAGTATTCCCTGTGTGTTTTATTAAGGGGTGGACAATAATTATCCTGCAGTGCTGCTCTTGGTGTTAAAATATGAGGGAATTTTTGGAACCTGATCAAATTTTTAAAGGAAGGAAGGAAGGAATTGACTGGCCCATAGGAACTATAAGATCTAGCGTCAACCAAGAACTATCTAGCAAAATTAAAAGGCATGGGCATGATTCTGTACAGACAAGTAAATCAAAGTGGATACAATTCTTCTCTCTGAACTACAGTTTCAAAGTGGGAATACTTTCTGAAGTGTGGTTGAATCTACTTCTGAGTGGCCACATGACTTTGTTTCTGTGTGTTTCATGATCATTGTTGTCTAAAGAACAGCTATTCTGGTGTTATTATTGTTTGACTAGTATTGTCTGCACAAATAACAGTGTATTTCATATATTTTTAGTTTGGAAAAGCACTGGTCACTATTTTATCCACCGTTTATTTGACTGATTGATATTAAGGACAGATGTCCATATGATTGGTTAATTGAAGATTTACAATTGCATTACATAATTGAATAAGTGGAACAGGTGAATTTAGTGCTAGAACAAACTTAGGTTAAGTTGTAACAGGTGTGAGACATGGTAACCACGAGATCCCAATCAATAAGTGCTAATAAATCATTAGTGATGCAATTAAATCTGTCAGAATTGGTCTCAACAGAAATATCATCAGGTAAAAAAGCAGATGTAGACCAAGATGGTGCATAAGAAATGTATAGTGATTGTGCATTGATTAATAATGTGAACATTGGAAAAGGGAGAAAACAGAGGTGAAAAAAATCAAACAAATCAAGGAAAAACAATAAAAAAGATGAAAATGATTCATGTAAAGTAAATAAACAAAAAGGGAATAAAGGTAATAAAAGAAACACAAAGGACAGTAAACAAACAACAATTTCACCATTATTGATAAAAACAGAATTAACAAATAAGGTAGCATAGGTGGGAGAGAAGGCAAATCCTCTTTCAATTAATGTAGCAAGAGTTAGTGAAGACAAAATATATATAGAAACAACAGGTATGAGTAGTTTTTTTACCTCTACACCCAAAGTGCAGAATAAACAAATATCTGGAAACTCACATTCATTTGGGTGTTTCTGGACATAGAAAAGAAATTAGACTAGATACAATTGGATGGGCATCCCCAGAGAGTAATCTAAAACAAGGCACCATTTATATGCTAATAGTGACTGGAAACATGGTCATTGACCAAATAAATGCTACAAATGTACAACAGAATGGCATGAAAAATATTTTGGCAGAATTTCAAAACACCATCCAAGGTCTAAAATCATTGGATGAGTGCCAAAAATGATATAGTTCGGATACTCCAAAGGTAGAAAATACAGTGCCTGGCAGGTGATGGAAGGCAAGAAGCAATAATAGTCTGTAAGTGGAATGGTTCTGAAGGTTCAATGATGCATTATTCAACAGCAACAAGTGAATAGATTGTGGCCATAGTGAGGAATCAGCATGCAGCAAATCTAATAATTATGGAACAAATATTTGTTCACGTTTGTTTCTAGAGATTACAAAGAAGATATTTCCCATAAAAAAATAGCAGAAAAACATATATATTCCACAGAGCTGAACTTTGCCACAATTAATGTCAATGGGATGAATAATCATAAAAAGAAAAATATGATATTACAGTATGCTTTAGAGAATAAAACGGCCATCCTTGCCTTACAGGAAATCCATGTTAATACAATAAATCATAAAAAATTAAAGAAATCATACGTGGGACAAGTTTACTTTTTCTGGGACTACAAATAGTAAAGGGGTAGCCTTATTAATAGCTAAAAACATAGACTTTCAATTTATGCAACAATGGCAACATCAGGAAGCTAGAGTTATTTTGGTTAAAGGCCTATTATATGGGGCTGAAATAATAATTGGGTCCATTTATTGGATATAACATATTTATTAAATCAATTTCTCAGTCTAACAGATTTAGATGCCAACAAGGTCCTTATAGGTGGAGACTTTAACGTCCTTTTAAACCCCAATTTAAATAAATCCACTAAACCTATTCCATCTGATGGCACTACTTCTTGAATATTCAAAAACTTTTTACAAGAACATAACCTTTGTGATACATGGAGAAATACAAACCAGACTAAGCTACAATACACATTCAGAGCTAAACATTTAAATGTTTTTCTCCCGACTTGATTATATCTTTGTTAATAAAGATTTCATCAAAGACATTACTGTTGTTAAGATACATGAAATAACAATTTCAGATCATGCTATGGTCTCTATTCATTTCATTCCTACAGAAGACAGAAAGAGGCTTCCACAGTGGCATATTCAAAATACATTACTTATGCACTCTGGGCCTGATTCTAGAAGGGTTACACCTGGCATAACAGCAGTTGCGACATGCACGATTCTACAAAGTGGCCTGTGACATGGCGCAGGCCACTTGCACTGAACAGCTGTTATGCTGCATAAACCCCCTGTGACATGGCACTAGGGGGTTTAGGGCAGCAGTTGTGCCCCATTCTAGAAGGGCAGCCACAAAGTACCCACATTGGCAATCTACAAGAACCCCTGGAGAAGATCCAGCAAAGTAAGTTATACCAGCATTTAGCTGGTATAACATTCGAACACCCCCAGGGCTCCTGTAGACCCCTTGGCTGTCCAGCAGACAGTGCATGGTTTCCCTCCCCCCATGCCCAGCACACCCCAGCGGGGCCCCACAGGGCTACCTATACCTCCAGCCCCCCGAAACAGCTGTTGGCAGAAGCATCACAGGGAGGCACTGCCATCCCCCAACCCTTGCCCCAAACCACAGGTCGCCCACCACATATGCGGCAATAAGCCAGCCCTGGTAGTCTAGTGCCCCCCTGAACTGTACAGTAATAAAATAAAACAATATCCCCATTTCCCCGGTAGTCTAGTGCCCCCTTAACTGTACATCAATAGAATAGTAAATATCCCATTTCCCTGGTAGTCTAGTGCCCCCTGAACTGTACATCAATAGAATAGTAAATATTCCCATTTCCCTGGTAGTCTAGTGCCCCCCCAAACTGTACATCAATAGAATAGATAAATATTCCCATTTCCCTGGTAGTCTAGTGGCCTCCCACCCAGCCGTGTCAGCCCACCCAGCACCCCCCACCCATCTCCAGCTGGTGACTGGCACAGCCCACCTCTCACCTCCACGGCCAGCCCCTGATGAGTGCAATATTAGTGCTACTTGCAAAGAAACACTCTGAAATTAATTTCTGAGTGGATCTGTACAGTAAACCTAATACTACACTCAGTCAGCAGCTGGCCATGGAGGTGAGAGGTGGGCTGTGCCAGTCGCCAGCTGAGGATGGGTGGGGGTGCTTTGTGGGCTGGCACAGCTAGGTGGGGGCCACTAGACTACCAGGGTAATGGGGATCTTTGTTTATTTCATCATTGTACAGTTCAGGGGGGCACTAGGCTACCAGGGAAATGGGAATATTTGTCTATTCTATTGATGTACAGTTGGGGGGCACTAGACTACCAGGGAAATGGATATACTTTTCTATTGTATTGATGTACAGTTCAGGGAGGGCAGTAGACTACCAGGGACATGGGGATCATTTCTTATTTTATTATTGTAAAGTTCAGGGGGGCACTAGACTACCAGGGAAATGGGACTATTCTTCTATCTTATTGATGTACAGTTGAGGGGGCACTGGACTACCAGGGCAGGCAATGTGCCGCATTTGTGGCAGGTGACCTGAGGGTCAGGGCACGGGTGGGGGGTGCACTTGTGACCTGTGGCAGCAGGTTGCGACATGCTGGCCAGGTATGCCATCTGTGTGTCGTACCTTGCCGCATATTGCAAGTTGCAGGACTTTGCTGCAGAGACCCTGCCCCTTCTAGAATAGGGTGCAGGGTCTATATCGCAGCAGAGGGTTGCGCAAGTTGCATTCAGTGGCATCCTGCATCACCCTTCTAGAATTGGGTCCTCTATGTTTATCTTAGATATGAAAAAATAAATTAGTGAATTCTGGTCTAATAATTATTATGGACAGAATGTTTATCCTATTTAGGGACACCTTTAAAACCACTATTAGAGGCTATATTATATCTCATCAAATAAAATTGAATAAGATGAATAGAGATACTGTTAATAAATAGAAATAAATTTTAGACTTAAAGATAAAACAAAAAATGATCCTATTACTTACAAATTAATTTTGGATAAAAAAATTAATGAAAAGATAATTACATTAGCAAAAACAACTGAAAATAATATAATGAAACTCAAGAACAAGCTATACTTTTTTTGCTGACAAAACAGGTAAATTGCTCGCACACACCCTTAAAAAGCAAAAAGAGCTCAATACTATCACAAGTATTAAAAATTCAGATGGGGAATAGTGAAAAGTGATGCAAAGATAGCAAAAGTATTTATGACATAGTACAAGTCCATCTATAATTGGAGTAATCCAGAAAATAACAGTGTTAATAACCAAATGAAACAGGATTTATATCTAATAAACAGTCATTTACCTAAAGTGTAGATTGATACAAATCAGTTTACTAGTGCTGAAGTTCTGCAGCTATTAAAACAATGAAAACAATTCCACTCCTGGTCCTGCTAGATTTACAATTGAATTTTATCAAGCATTCACTCAGAAATTAACTCCATGGTTATCCAAATTGGCTGATGAAATGGCAACAGGCTATACACTCCTCAATTTTTTTTATGAAGCTAATATTGTATTTATATACAAAGAAAATAAGGATGCAAAGTTACCTGAAAAGAATAGCCCTATCGCTGTATTAAATAGGAATTACAAAATATTAGCCAACTTAATTGCTAGTCAGATTCAATCTCAGATCCCTAATATCATACATAAGGACCAAAAGGGATTTGTTAAAAACAGAAATATATTTGATGGCCTGGGAGATGTACAAGCCACAATTTTATTAATATCAGATGCAGACCCAGAAACTATCGCTGTTGCCTTAGATGCGTCCAAGGCATTTGACTTAGTGAATTGGCACTTTATGTTCCATACATTAGAAATCTGAGATTCCCCAAGCATATTATCAAAGCAATTAAAGTGTTATATAAATGTCCTTCTGCTTCATTTAGAATTATTATAAATCAGATCATGTTAAGATGAACAATGGTGTGAGGCAGGGATATCATTAGAACCTTTATTGAATCATATTAAAGTGAATGATAAAATAGCTGGGACAACTGATGATATTTATCACTTTCATATGAATGTTTATGCTGATGATATATTTATAATAATATCAAACCCTAAGTTGACTTACCCCAAATTATTAGTTGAGTTTAAAAATTACTCTGCTTTTTCTAATTTTACATTAAATAAGAACAAATCTATGGTTCTACCTATAAATAATATTTCTCAAGAAACAATATAATAGCTGAAATGTAAATTAAGGAATCGATCAAGTATTTATGGATACAATTAACTAATAATCTACAACAAACAATATACTTATATCTCAAAATTTATATGAACAAAATTTTGAATATGCTTATTCCTTGGCAAGATAAAGCTCTGTCATTATGGGGAAAATAGATGCACTTAAAATGATGATTATGCCACACTTAATGTATTTATTTCAAAGTATACAAGGAGAAATTCCAGTATCATGGTTAGAACAAATGAGAAGAATCTTTGTTAAATTTATATGGTGTGGTGAAATTCCTCATATTTCATGGGAAAAACTGACTATTCTGCAGAAGGAATGGGGAGTGGGTGCCCAGTCTCAATTAGATACTATTGGGCAGCTAAAATTAAACAAATCTTAGGTTGGATAAGCAAAGACAGTACAAGTACTATTCAGGATTGCCAGTCCCTTGGCAAAAAGATATTAATAATGGATAACCCTAAGCTAGAAATATTAAATATATTAGCATACCCTTGAATGTTTCTAACCTGCTCAAATCCAATTATACAGTCTTTAAGAAACATCAGTAACAAAATGAGTAAAATGTTTCCCAAAAACAACTTTAAAAATCAGTCGCCACCATTACCAGCAATGATAAGATATGGAATGCTCCCAATTTAAATTGTTTTCTGGTTAGGGAGCTTAAAAAGCTTAATTTACATAGCTGGTATAATTGTTTAGTGGATAGTAACTTTTTTTCCTGGAATGAATTTATTTGCAAATGTAATGATCAGCAAAGACCAGGTGCATGGCTAAAATACAAATTATTAAAAAAAGTTTGGTAAGTCTACTTCATCTAATGATATTACTATTCTTCATATGGAGGTGGTCATATTATCACTTTTAGATAATTCTAACAGTAAAAATAAAATAAGCACTATGGCATTCTTCTATCACCTCATACTGAGTAAAAAAAAAAAAAAAAAAAACCCAGAAAATGATCTAAACAAAGCAAAATTTAAATAGGAAGCAGAAACAAAAGATAAATGGGACAATACAATATGGAATAATATTCACATTAAAGCAAACCAACTTTATATAAATGTAAAAAATAAATCCATACAGTACAAAATTGACAGGGCTTACATAACTCCCTACAAATTAAATCATATAGACTCCACTTTTCCTAATGTATGCTGGCATCAGTGTAAGAAGAAAGAAAAAGATATATAGACCACTACCATTTGCTTTGGGACTATGGGACTATACATAGCTGGCGGCATCAAACAAGAGAAGAAATAGAAAAGATCCTCAAAATTCAAATCCCCCTGACTCTGAGTATTTACATTTTTAATTAATTTGACTAATTAAACTTAGGGAAAAAGGAAATTAAAATTTTCGCATTAGCGACTATGGCTACCAAAAGAATTATTTTGGAGAATTGGAACTCCACCAAGCTATGCATGTTTGATATCAACAAATGGAGTAACATGTTCAAAACAATTGTACCATGAGAAATTACCTGAATACAGAAATGAAGATAAAAATTGGGAAAAAAAACTCCTGTAATGAAATACTTAAGTCTCTACCTCCATTGCTACAATTATAAATGTTAGTACATAATGATAAATGGGTACCCAGAAGACCATCAATATGTGATTCTGGTGGGGGGGTGAAATATCTGACAATGTATCAAATATAGCTGTCTATAGATTATTATAATGTGAAAATATTTATTGACACTGTAAATTTTATTATCTCAAATAAAAAGAATATGAAAAAAATACTTATGGAACAAATGATAGCCATAAGAAGTGAATTAGACACAGTTAAGGAGAATATTGCTGTAAACAGCTTCAGATTGAATGATGTATTACATAAACTAAATGAAATTCAGCCCCGTGGGAGTCATCATTGATCCCATTAATTACAGCTGAGATAAATGAGTTAGAGCAACAAAGTACTGGTATGGCTGAGAGACCAGATTTCTTGGTGGTAGTGATTACAAATGACACATTTGAAAAGGAAAGAAACAGACAAAGAGAAAAAGATAGAGTACTGATTGATAAGGAAAATAATAAAATACAAAAGCAAAGGCATGTTAAAATTAAGAATAAAAACATTAAGTCAAAAAAATGTAAGAAAACGTGAGGATAATGTACAAGGGAAAAAAAAAGACAAGAATTATAAGGGACAACGTATGAGTAAGGATCCAATAGAGAATACAAGTGGAGATAATGTAAAGCAGAACCAGGAAGTAAATGGTAATAAGAACACTAACTTGGAGGAGAATATGGGCAATAAATTACATGATACTGAACAACTTAACAATGAGAATAAGCAAGAAGATTGGGATAATGACTGCTGCTTAAGACTATAAGGTCTTAAGAAAACAGATAATAAATCTGAAGACTTACTGAAGGGATTGATAATTACAATTTTTAATGAGGTGTTAGAACTATAAATAGAAGATGATGATATCTTGAAAGTTATTAGATCATTTAATCCTGGATTTGCGGATTTGATTTTGATTAATGTTGCCCAAAAAGAGTGACACATTATATCTGGAGAAATAGACACTTAATGAAACAATTGAAACCGTATGTGGAATTAGGGAGTGGGTCAGAATAACATCATGGAAAGAGAATATGATAGCTTGAGAAGAAACCCTGTGACCATAACAGTATTTGGATATCCCAGAATGTTTAATGAGACACCAAGGAAACTGCTGTGGTCAATTTGCAACTTTTTTTACTATTGTACTAAAGATTAGATTAGGCAGAATGGGTATAAAGGAAGTCTATCATCACAAAAATTTGAGAGGTCATAGCCAAGTTGAAATACTGTGTAAAGATGAATTGGTGGCCAGTAGAATTCGAGATAGCTATGAGAAACTGTACCAAATGTGTCTTAATACAGTTGACCTTCATCAGATAATGGAGTAGAGTTATAAAGCAAAGGACAATGATAAAAATAATGTAAGACAGACTGGTGTATATATAAATGAATCCATAATACTACAAAATATATTCCAGGTGTTGGAAGATAAGAATTGACTTGAAATAAATATAGAGACTAATAATAGAGACAGAGAGTCATTAACAGACTTATCTATAGAACAGGATATGTTCTATAGAATAGAAAAAGAAACTAATATTATATGTTTTGTGACATGGAATATAGTAGGATATAACACTGAAATCTGTAACCTGGACTGCCTGAATTTCATTAAGAGGTGCATAGTAGTATGCCATCAAGAAACAAGGCATGACCCTAAAAGTGATTTTAATATAAATGGATATCAAACATTTCAGTGTCTTAGTATTCAGTCTTGGCTAACAGAGAACAAACTCATTCTTGATATTAGTAAGACACACTCTATGCTCTTTGGTTCACCTGCCAGACTTAAAATGGTGGAAAATGCCCTCAAAATCACTTGTGCAGACGTCTCTTCACTGGTAAACACTAGATCCATCAAATATCTGGGCATTACTCTGGATGAATCCCTTGATTTTGACCTACACATAATTAACACCTGTAAATCTGTCAACGCTAAACTAGGAGGTGCCTACTGCACTAGCTATGCCCTTACCCCATTGGCTAGACTAGCTGTGGCTCAAGGTTTTCTGCTCCCAGTCATGTACCTATCTGCCTATAAATCCTCCCTCCACAAATGGGCCACCACGCATAACAATATCTGCAGTTATGCCTCTGTATCCCCATGTTACAAACACCATTGCCAACTCTATTCTGACTTAAACTGGGCTAGCCCCTCTGCCTATCGACTCCAGTCCTTTGGCTCACTTATTGTTAACATTGTCAGATCTGGCATCCCATTATCCCTTGCCTGTCTGCTCCACTCACAACCTCTCTCCTGTGGGCTCCGATCTGCTGACCTAGCCCCTTTCCACATCCCCAGATGTAAAACTAATATAGGTGCACGTGCTTTCACATACATAGCTCCAAAATACTGAAACTCTATACCTCCAATCGTTCATGGAGCACCTACCCATGCTAGCTTTAAAACACTTCTCCGGGACCATCTGTGTACAACTAGCCCATGCACCTGCTTTCATCTGCCATAGTTCTTCTCCCTTCCCTCTCTCTTCAGTAGATAACCTACCTCTTAGACGCCACTTTTCCGCCTCTCTAAATAACCTTCTCACATGTCTTCTTCTCTCATCCTTCACCTGTTTTCCCCTCCCCTTCCACTCTCTCTTCTTCTCCCTCTCTCATTCATCCACAGATTTTGGCACTTATTGTATTTTGCTATGTGTAAAACCTTTTTCTTGCAATGCCTGTTTTACATTCTGTTTTGACTCTAGTTGTGACTTGAACTAATTGTTATTCCTGATTTGCTTCATATTGTTATTTTGTCTCAACTGTTCAAGTGTGATTATTCTTTGAGTCAATTGTTTTATTTTGTTAGTTGAATGTTGATTTTTTTTTCCATCCTCACTGTATTACCTATCTCATGTGCTGCGTCACATGTATGCTCATTTGTATTCCAACTGTCTCTCTCCCAGGTCGTGCCTGAAAATAAGCATTTCTATTCCTAGTGCGCTCACCCGGTTATCAACAGCAAATAAATAAATAAATAAGTAAATAGTAGTAAGGGGTCAAAGCAAGGCAGAACAGTGGGATGACTAATAACACATGTTAAGGTAAGGTTTTTTTTTTTAGTTTTGTAGAAGAAATAAGTAAGAACAATTTCTTTATGGTCATTAGGTTAGGAATAACTCAGGTACAATTAATACTGATTTCCTGCTATATACCAGCAGTTAAATCATCATACTATAATGAAAATGTGTGGAATTTGTTGGAAAAAAGCATTTTTGAGACCACCTTAAATTACCCAGATTACTTTTTACTTTTGGTAGGAGATATGAATTCCAGGGTAGGAAATTTTGATGGTGTATTAGACAACACAGTTATGAAATGGATATACCCAGAAGCAGAGGATATAAAAAGGAATACAACGGATGGGAAGCTTAATAATAATCGTAAAATGCTACAGATAATCCTAAAAAATAATGGCTTATATATACTGAATGGTAGGTTAATGGGTGACTGAGAAGGGGCAGCCACTTTTCTTTCAGATAAGGGAAACATAGTGTTGGATCTGGTATGTTGGAGGGGCCTAGTGGATTGGTGGAAATATCTTCTTGTTCCTGTAAGAACAGATGGTGATCACCTACCAATGACCTTTTATACAACACTAATAGATAGTAGTATAGACCTGGCAAAAACTAACATAAATATAAAACAAACTGAAATTAGGTATAGAAGAAGATTGTTTTGGGCATAGAAACATAGACTTTGACAGCAGATAAAGACCACTTGGCCCACCTAGTCTGCCTGTTTCCCTACCTATTGAATAAGCTGCAGATCCTAGTTCACCAACAGCCTACTTTCTCCTACACCCCGCTATAATTGCCTTATGTCTGTCCCATGCATTCTTGAATTCCCCCACTGTTTTTGACCCCACAACCTCCTCAGGAAGGCTGTTCCATGTGTCCACCACCCTCTCTGTAAAAACATACTTCCTCATGTTGCCCCTGAGCCGTTCCCCCTCTATCTTCAAACTGTGCCCCCTTGTTCTTACACATCTCTTTTCTGGAAGATGCTACCCTCTTGAACTTTGTTGATTCCCTTGAGGTACTTGAAAGTTACTATCATGTCCCCTCTCTCCCTGCTTTCCTCGAGGGTATACATATTAAGCTCCTTTAGTCTCTCTTTGTACGATTTCTGGTGCAGACCATGCACCATTTTGGTTGCCTTCCTCTGGACTGCCTCCATCCTGTCTATGTCCTTGTTGAAATGGGGTCTCCAGAACTGAACACAATACTCCAGATGGGGTCTCACCAACTGTCTGTGCAGAGGGATGACAACTTCCTGTTTTCTACTGGTAGTCCCTCTCCCTATGAATCCCAGTATCCTCCAGCCCTCCTTACTGCCTTTTCACATTGTTTGCCTACCTTTAGGTTATCTGATATGACTAACCCAGATCCCTTCCCATTTTTGTTATCGTCAATCTCTCCCCCCCCCATTGTGTACTCTTCCTCTGGGTTTTTGTTTCCCAGGTGCATTACATTGCATTTCTTTGAATTGAATCTAAGCTGCCATATTTTTGACCATTCCTCCAACCTTGCTAAGACCGTTTTCATGCTTTCCAGCCCCCTTGTGTATCAACCCTGTTCCAGATCTTTGTGTCATCTGCAAAAAGGCATACTTTTCCTTCCACTCCCTCTGCAATGTCACTTATAAAGGCATTGAAGAGGACTGGTGCTAGTATTAAACCCTGTGGTACCCCACTAGTAACCCCCCTTTCTTTGGAGTGGACTCCAGTTACTATTACCCTCTGCATCCTGTTGTCTATCCAATTTTTTACCCAGGCCACCACCCTTTTACCCACTCCCAGGATGGCTGGGTTCTTTATTAATCTTTTGTGTGGGACTGTATCAAATGCCTTGCTAAAGTCTAGGTAGGCCAAGTTCACAGCCCCTTCCTTGTCTACTACTTTGATCACCCAGTCAGAAAAATCTATTAGATTCATCTGACATGACCTTCCCATTGTGAATCCATGCTGCCTTGGGTCCTGTGCCCTACTGGCCTCTAGGTACTCAACAATTCTTTCATTTAGAAGTGATTCCATCATTTTTCCCACCAGTTAGGTCAAACTAACAGGCCTGTAGTTACCTGCCTCTGCCTTGCTCCCACTTTTGTCAAGGGGAATCACATCTTCCCTCCTCCAGTCCTCCGGTACCACATCATCCTCCCATGATTTGTTAAAAAGAGTAGTCAGTGGTACCACTAGTTCTCTCCTTAGTTCTTTTACAGTTCTGGGGGGAATCCCATCAGGCCCCATTGCCTTGTATAACTTGAGTTTTAGGAATTCTTTCAGGACCCTTTCTTTCATGAATGGACTGGTATCAGCCCACCTATCCAGAGTACTTCTATTGTTTGGTTTAGGTGTGTCCTTCTCCTCTTCTTTTGTGAATACTGAACAAAAGTATTCATTCAGTATCTCTGCCTTTTCACTGTCACCTCTGCCCACCCTCCCCCTTTATTAAGCTCCTTCTCCCTCCCTTAGTCTTCCTTAGCTCCTGATATACCTATAAAGGTTTTATCCCCTTCTTAACTGAGTTGGCTATCTTTTCCTCGGTTTGGCCCTTTGCTGCTTGACTATTTTCCCAGCTTCTTTTGTTTTAACTGACACAGTTTCGTCCTGCTCCTTCTGTGATTCCTTGTACTTCCTGAAGCTTTCTTTTTCTCTTGAACCTTCACTGCCACTTCCTTTGAGAACCATAGTGGTTTCTTACATTGTTTCATTTTGTTTATTTGCTTCACACAAAGGCTTGTTACCTCTGTGATGGCAGTTTATATTATTCCCAATTTTCCTCCATCCCTCCTTTCTGTCTATTTGCTTGTGCATTCCTTAGGTGTTCTCCCATTTTGCCAAAGTCAGCCCTCCTAAAGTCCAGTACCCTCACTTTTCATTGGCTTGACTCCACAGCTGTATTTTTCATGAACCACACTGTTTGGTGGTCACGTGTTCCTAGATAGCTACCCACTTCTAAAGCTGAGATCCTCTTATTGTTCCCATTTGAGAGTACCAGGTCTAAGATTACACCCTCCCAAGTGGGTTCCAACACTACCTGACTAAGGAATGCCCCCTGTAAGGCATCAAGAATGACATTGCTCTTGGATGTGGCTGCAGAAAATGTGTTCCAGTTAACATCTGGCATATTTAGGTATCCCATCAGCAGTATTTCCCCTTTTTCTGCCATTATAAGTATGCCTCCTATCATTTCCCTATCCATTTCCTCCCCCCCCCCAAGATGGGGATTTGTATACAACCCTCATGCAAATTGTAGTACCATTTTCTGTCTCCAGGGTGACCCACAGTGCCTCCACTCCTCCCTGTTTATACTTTAGTTCTGTTGCCTTGATCACTTCCCTTACATGTTAGGGTTGAACTTTATATAAAAGACCAGTTAGACATTTTTCTTGATAAAATAGGGAACTGGGACTCTCCAATGATTTATGAAACACTAAAGAATTGTTTTGGTCAGATACAAACTAAATTGTATAAAAAAAGGGTAGTCTAAAATCTAAAAAAGAAACTACGAGCTGGTTTGATAATGAATGTAAATTCATGAAGTCAATTAATGAAATGCATAAGACAATACAGGCAAAACTGTACGCACCAAGGAAAAGAAATTCTGAAAACAATTAGGAAAAATTACAGAAATCTTTTAAGCAGAAATAAGAAAGAATATTACGTTCTACGGTGGGAATGTATGATAAAAGTTATTGAGTCAAAAGATAGTAAAAGCTTTTGGACCATAGTGGCACATGGTTGCAAAGACCTCATGGCTGAAATAGAAAATTATGTCTCTCCAGAAAAGTGGGTTAAATATTTTTTGGAAGTAATACTAAATAAACATGAAATAAGATTGTGGCTGGAATTGGACAAGGTCATAATTAAGTTGAATTTTTTAACAATTTCAGAATTAGAGGTGATGGATGCGATAGAAAATTTAAAAAAGAATAAAGCACCGGGCCCAGATACTATGCCTGGTGAATTATTTAATTGTGAAAAACAGAACTGGACAAAATTTTTTGTTCTTTTTTTAATAAGTGTATTTTCGAGAACTATATACCTGATTTCCGAAGAGGGGCAGTAATGATACCCATCTATTAAAAGGATAATAAACAAGACGAAAAAAACAATAGAGCTATAAGCCTTCTAGATATAATAGGGAAGATTTTTGCCAGGATATTATTGGGGTCCCTTATCCAAATGGAAGGCATTCCCCTAACCTTCGAATAGCAGTCAGACTGTTTTCACCTTAGCAGTATATTAGCATGAAAGTAGCCTTCAGACTGTTTTGCCATGTTTACAAGAATGCATTCGTTATCTTGATAGCCTTCCCAGTCCAAAACCTTAAGTTAGCCTGCCTATAGCATGAAATATTTGAATCAGAAACCTAAGATACCAGTTTTCATAGCAGTCTGGATGATGGTCAAGGACTGCTTTTTAGCAGTATACGTTACTGCTTACGAACGCTTCGTAGCAATCTGGATGACAGTTAAGGACTGCTTTTAGTAATATACCTTATTGCTTAAGCATGATTCATACATATTTAAGGTTAACATTACTGCTACTGAATGGATATGTATGGTTAAAAATATTGCTTAGGACTGGGCTTTTACTGTTAAGTGACATTTAACATGAAAACTCACTTAACAGTCGCATCCCAGTCAAAAAGCAATATTTTTAACCTTAAATAATCACATACCAGTCCAATGAAGAATTTTTAACCTTTAATATGTAGAGCCATTTATAGGCTTGAAAAGTATGGAGTACATTTTACCTTCAACTTGTACACAAATAGTGTCCGAAAACCTGTATCATGACACAGCCTTATCTTGTGAAATGTTGTCCAGTGTCCATATAAATAATGCATCAATGATAAATAAAAGTGTTTTGCCTGATCTCAGCACCATGATGGCAGATCTTGTGATCTATTATAAATGGCTAGAGTGATATTTTTTGCAACTGGAATTCTTAGTTGAGCATGAAATGCTGTTATCAGGCAGTAACCCATACCTCAAGGTGGTTTTGAATCTCTCAAGAAATTATCCACTATTAAGAAAATAAAACGGTGCTCATCTACTGTGTCTAAAGTCATGGTAAGTCCATGCATAAATCCTATGTTCTCATACCTTTTTCAGTGTTCTTGAAGAAGACAACTTTTAACATCCTTCAAGGATTTTATCGCTGACCTCGATCTGCCAAAATGCAGAAGTGTGAATAAGGGAATGGCCAAAATATAACACTTTAGAACTAAACTGAAAATTACGTTATTTGGTCAGTCTCAAACTTCTATATCTGCATAGAAGTTTCCTGCATGTTACTTAAAATGTAAACAAGTGTACATAGAACCCATAGTATCCTGCTTATCTGTGCATTCTTATTACTGTAAGTAAATGATTACAAAATGTGCATATCTTTGTTCAAGAGCAATAATATTGATGTTCCAGATCTCCCATTGTGTTTGTCACTGCATATGCACACTGGGCTTCTGCAGTAAAAATAAATAATTAAAAAAAGCATGCAAACAGATTAATAGTAGAGCATGGTCATCTAGTTTGACAGAATTCCCTGTCAATTCTGGTACATACCGTCTCTCCTGGTTCCTAGCACTTATCATTCTCCACCCTGGTTTTGATACCCTTCCATGTGTCTCTACTTGGAACAACTAATTGTTATCACTACATCACCTGGCATATTTTTTAGTGGATCCACCATCCAATGCCTGGTTTTGGCACCCTTGCATGTGTCTCTTTGCTTGGAACCAGTGGTGGGCGAAGTGACAAAACTTTGCTACACGGAGTAATCTATGAATTTCACCCATTTTGCGGGGCGATATGTGAAATTTCACCCATGGAATACCAAAATTTCACCTGTGGAATGGCAACATTTTGCCTGCGGAAAGGTGACATTTCACTTTCATAAGCAAAATTTTACTTTCTGCAGGTGAAATTTTGCCTTGGAAGGTGAAATTTCACCAAATGTGGGACATTTTGTGGATTACTCTGAGTGGCGAAATCGGCTAGTTTGCCATGACTTTGCCGAAGTTTAAATTCGCTGCATCTCTACTTGGAATGATTAATTGTTATCACTGCATTATCTGGCCAATTTTTCAATGGATCCACCATCTAATGCCAGTAAGATTTTTCAATGGATTCACCACCCTCTGTTTAATAGACTTCCTGATGCACCTCTTAAACCTCCTACTTGTGAGTGGCAGATTATAATGGATCCAACTCCATTCCTTGTTAAATATACCGCCCAACCTACCTCCAAGTTTCCCCACATGTCCATATTACCTTGATGTACCAATCTGAATAGTTCCCACACTCACCTACTGGTTAATCCACTTTATGAAATGGCAGATATTATCATAGCCCCAACCCCTTCTCATCCTAGGTTCCAGGGATCATATGGATTGCTTTGAGACAATCCTTGTGCTACCCATTTTGCAAAATGTTCTTGAAGTAGAAATCATGATCAAGGTGAATGTTTACATTTTGTCACCTGTGCAGATGGTTTGCTTCTGAAATCAATAATGGAGTAAATGTGAAATTCCTTCATGCCATTTGATGGCAAGCTACTCTAAATTCAGATTTCTTGCCATGCAACCATGAACAGCACCCAATACACTATCCCCTTAATCAGTACTTAAATAATGGCACCGTTATATTTTGATCACCGTTTTAATGGCCAATTTTTTTTTAATTACATTTTTTGTATTTTAATGGCCCATTAATCATGCACAGTGCTTGCTGACACTGGAATTCATCATGCCGCGAGTATACTTTTTATTCAGACACACACACCAATCATATGCCAGGATAGACAGAGTGTTAAGTCTTCTCTCACCTGCTTAATAGAGATTCCTATATGGCACACTCCTCCATGCTAGTCACTGACCATGCTCCACTGACCCTCAACCTGGGAGGAGGCAGAAGTAGCTCACAGCCTAAACATTGTTTAAGGACAGTGCCTACAGAGTATTAATTTTACAGGCTATTAAGAGTTTCTGACCCACAACATCAGGGGAGCCATGCAACAAGATGTGAGAGTACTGGGTCAAACAGCACAGCAAGAAGAATGCTTGAAGAACCCCACTGTGAAAAGTGTGAAAGGATTTACAGTGACAGGGGTATAATAGTGGCAAACTATTACCACTGCCCTTGTTGCTGTCTGTATCACCTGAAGAGGGCTGATGTTGCCATGTGCTGGGGTGGCTGGCTGAGACACACCTGTGGTGAAGTGACTAGGGCACCAGTACATGGTGTGGTAGGAGGTCTGGGACATCGGTTCAGTTCCCACTAGGTCCCCTTCCAACTGCAACATTTTTTTTGTATTGCGGAACACAGTAATTTCCTGCTACTGACTTTTTTCCTATCCTGAAGTCCATGACTCCCTGGAGTTTGGAGATTGGAGGGGGTTAGATTCAGGAGGGAGATGAGGAGGCATTTCTTTATGGAGATGGTGTTGGCAAAGTGGAATGCACTACTGGCTGAGGTGGTGGCATGTAACAGTGGAATGCTTCAAGAAGGGGTGGGACAAGCCAGCCCAGTGGTGCTCTGGGTTGAGGTGCTGGACACCACACCTCGCGCTACCCTGGCAACCTGAGTTCGGCAGCTAGCTCGGGTGCCAGGGGTTGGCAGGGGAGGGAGAGGATTGAGCATCTGATGAACTGCTCTCCTCTCCCAGGGGGGAGGGCTATGGGGATGTCTAGCATCCCAGTGACCCCCGATGGAGATTGAGGGCACTGCAGGTCATGGACAGAAAAGGACGTGGGTGAGCATGGTGATGCTGGCAGGGTTGCCGTGCACCATAGCATCATTGCACGCCATGCTCGGGGGAGGGAGGGCTTTCACTAGAACACGGAAACATCCAGCTCTGCAGGGTAGGCAACAGCACCTGATCCCCATGTCCACCGCCGGATCCCACCCTTCTGGCCTTCCAGTTCATCCACCCGGGCCCTCACCTGCAGCTTGGCCAGTTTCTAAGAGCACCCAAAGAGGAGGGGTGACCCCACCCTGAAGGGGGTAAAGCCAGGGGTACTGGCTGCAGAAAGGGGGGGAGAGAGAGGAGGCTCGGCAAGGGGAGACCTCAGACGGGCAGGATCAGATCAGGATGCCCAAGAGAGACCCCACAGGCTATGACCAGAGGGAAAAAGAATAAAAAAAAAAGGGGCTAGGACAGTGCAAGGGCGGGGCAGCTGCTGAATAGGGAGCTAGCTGCAATCTCGACCAGCCTAGATAGACCAGGATGGTCTTTTGCTGCTGGAAACTTTCATATGACCCATATGTGTTTTAAAGGCTCATTAATTGTACTGAATTCCAGCATGACTCGTATGCACCAGAAGAGTGCAGATTTCAAAATAACACCAAGTAAAAATAATTATTTTTAAAGTATCAGGCACCGTTTTGAAATCAGCAGTCATAAGGAGGTTTGCCTGTCATCTGTATGTTTTAGAAACAACCTGCCATATCATTATATGTAACAACCACGTCATCTTGCTGAATGCATTCTTAACCTCACATCTTGTGTGATCAGTGTGAGGTCAACAGCTTGTTCTGCATGGAGTAGTGTTCAATAGTCTCTACCCGTGCCTGCAGCCTTACCACCTTGGAGCCTTCTACTATCAAATCTCATAAGTAAGCAAGGTTTGATTTGGTAAATGGATACCTCTAACAAACACCAGCTGGGGACAAGGCTGAAATAGCTCTCCTTTATAGGCCACAAAATACACAAATCAAGTTGCTACTCATTACAATGGAGTGGGTACCTTGTTATATACCACAGACCAAAAAGGCAGTCAGGTAATTAAATTGGACTTACCTGCCCCATCAGTTAGGGAATCCAGAGTTGAGGTGTCCTGGGTTTAGATAATTCTGGTATGACCTGAAAGGTAAGGAAAGAGAAGGCTGAGGAAACAGAAAGGGTCAGATGTCTAAAAGAGAGAGAGAGAGAGGTGTGTGTGTGGGGGGGGGTTAAACATACTTATCTGATTGGTATATAGTCTGGTCAGACCTGTAGAAATAAAGCAAAAAAAATATTACTATGGGGAACATACAGCAGTGACAGAGAGAGCGCGCACGTGTGATAAGGAGCAGTGGGGTCTGGGTGTCCATGACCAAAATGTATACTAAAAAAAAAATAAAGGGGTACAGTACAGCACAGGAGTAAAGGAAGGGGAGTTTTAGAGGAAAAACTACACTTAGTCATAGTAAGGAAAATATAGATAGGAAATAAAAACACAGACAGCTAAGAAAATAATAAAGCGATACTGAGGGCTCAGCAAAACCCCCTTAGCGCCACAAGTTGGCCTGCTGGAGACCAGCAGATTTATGTAGTAGCCCTAATGGGCTAGTAGGGGTGCTCTTGAGCTAGTGGTCCCTGCATCATTTAAAAAACACTGGTGGTTCAGGGGTCTTGAGTTGTCCCAGGAGGCCAATGTTTTAAAGCAATAGCCCTGGTGATGTAGTGGCAAACACTATTTTTTTTTGTTAATCTGTTTAGCCTTTCCCCAGCATTGGGGGGTGGAAGTGTCCCTAGGCCCCGATTGTATGTAGCAGACAGGTAGGCTGGTCAGAAAACTGCAGAACAGAAATGTTGCGGCTGTTGATATGCAACCATCAGTTTAGCGCTACTACATTAGAGTGACAGTGCTGGCAGGCAGTTTTCAGTTCCCAGTCCCAGCCTGTATACAGTTCAGGCTTTAACCTACTCCATATGGGTGGGAAAGAAGATGAAGATATGCCTTCCTCTACCAATCAGCCACAAAGTAGCTATGTGAAGAGCCCCCCCCTCGGGCTGGTTAAGAGGTTCTGGAGGAGGGGATGGTTAAGATGGTCCAGAGGGATGGGCAGCCAAAAGTAGGTGGCAGGAACTGCCAGTTAAGCCACACGATGGCTGAGTGTAGCCCTTAGGGGCCTGGTATAAATGGACTTGGAGTGCAGACACACAGGATAGGGGCCACAAAGGAAAAGCCAAAGGCCAGTGCCTGAAGTGGGCTTAAAAGTAGTGGTGGGAGGCAGGCATGGAGGAATATTTGGGCTCCCTATGAAGTCATGGATTTGGCAAGAACTGCATACAGTAGAGCTGCACAGCAAGTAATGGCAAAGCACTAAGGGCTACTAAAGGATTGGGGAGAAGAAAAAAAAACAGCATATGGGCCAGGAGAGTCTATAATTAAAAACACAGAGCATTAAATAAAAAGAGCCCTGATGCGGTGTAAATATAAATAAACGTTATGTAATGGGGTGGACATAAATGGAGAGTGATCTGAGTAACTACAGTATGTATAATCTTACAGTATGGCCACTCTCTCCCCATCCCACTAGCATGACCACTCTCCCCACCCCATCCCACCAGCATGCCCACTCTCCCCACCCCAGCAGCATGACCAATGTCCACAGCCCACTAATATGGGCACTCTCCCTACCTTGACACACCATTACGGCCACTCTCCCCACCACACCAGCATGGCCACTCCCCACTCTGACCCACCAAACATGGACAATCTCACAACCCAACCAAACACAGACAGTCCTCCTGCCCCACCAGCAAGACAGCCCCCTCACCCCTCCAAACCTGCAGCAACTGTGTGCCCATACCACCAGCACAGACAGTCCCCTCTACTGCACCAAACGCAGACAGCCACCCATGGCCCTGTAGGGTTTGACAAGTCATATGAGCCCTGAAAAACACCTGCAAACTTGTGTTTGGGGTAAACAAATGACTGCATCCCTACAGCAAGTCTGAATTGGGGCAGGTTCACATTCTGTACTTCCCTGAACAGGCCTGAGGGTTTCTGTTGCATGCCACAGAACAAGTTTGGGAAAGTGGCATGGCTGTGTTCCTGAGCAAGTCTGAGGGTCTCTTCTTGTTTCCACAAAGCAAGTTTACAGGAATCACACACTGTGCAGTGTAGGCAATATAGGATGCAACACCACACACTCACAACTTGGTCTGAGGTCCTTAGACTTGTTCAAGGACCAATCCCTTCCCCAACTTGGTTAGTGCATCGTGCAACCCCTAATGCTTGACTTGCCATTGTCTATGCAAAAACCAAGAGACCTTTGGACTTGTTCAAGGACACAGTGTCCAAAGCCCCTTCCCGGCAAAATCTGAGGGCCTGTGTTGCTTTCATTTTCCCCATACAGAAAATGTGAGGGATGGAGAGATGTTTGTTTTACATACTGACCAGGGGCAAGTTAGGAGAAAAGTTTGCATCGATGTGTCTTTGAACCAAGTTTGAGGGACTGTCTTTATCCGTACGGCCCAGTGCAAGATGCTGAGTAACATTAACTTCCCCCAACTTGCTCTGGGGACAGAATCACAGACCCTCAGACATTCTCATAGACTCACCAACTCCCTTCCTCTGTAACTGGCCCCTGGCTACCCCTTTTACTCAAACTCTGGGCACACAGAAAGTAACAAGAGAGCCTCAGATTTGTTTAGGATGTAAGCCCTCGCCTTGCAAAAGTAGGAAAGTCTGTGTTACATCTCTGACTTTTCAAACAAATGAATGCATTTGCCAGACAATATTCACTATCAATTCATACAGACACAGCCAGGTTACATTTTTTGTCAGGGACAGCACTGAGGCTAACCTGCTGATGGCAGCTGTGCTTTCTATACTGGTTAGTGTTGTCCTGACTGCCTTTTAAAACAACAGTTTTATTTAATTCAGCCACTAGACCTGCTAAATGGCACACCAGGGGCAGCACTGGCTGGGCAGAAACTTTCAAAACAGCATCAGGATGCCTGCAGGTTACTTGCCAACCCAAGCATACCATAAGTGAGGGTCAAATGGACATGGGGCTCTCAAACCATAAGACTGGTACCACTGAAAGGATCTACTAGGAACTATAAAAGCAGTTTCTATTACCCAAATTAGTGGCAGATACTCTTACACTTCAACCACTCACAACACTGAAGAGCTGTGGCACACATTCAACTTTGGCTCAATAATAGAGCACAAGTTACAAAACTAAAAAAATCCAGGGCACTGAAAAAATGGATCAGATACAGATTACATGCTGATTAATCAAATCAACTCCAAAGACTGACTGAATACCACCTCAGATTTCATTCCTATGCCTTAACTGGAGGCAAAATAGAATCAGACTCTAAATGGGAAATTCTGAAAATGTGAGGTACTGACAAAATGGATTCCAAAATATTCAAGCACACCTGCTGGGTAGTAGTGTTGGTACCTGTCTGAGCTCCTGATGCCTGTGACCTCTGCCCACTATGACCTCTTAGCACACCCTCTGCTCCTCCTCGAGGGGCCTCCTGGATTTCCCCAGAGTTTGGTTAAGACCTCTGATGACTAAGCGTTCAGTGTCCCTGGGCTGTCCCTGTGGAATGCCCTTCCATCTGCAGTCCTGGATGCCCCCTCAACTGTTGTCTTTAAGCAAAGGCTTAAGACCCACCACTTCTGCAAGGCTTTCACTGAATAAGCTGTTTTATCTGTATTATATTACAGCTAACTTTATATGTAATTCAATTTGTAGAGCACTGATTTTAACTTCTGTGCTGCTGTTATAATTGTGTTTTGTATTTTATGCATTTTTTCTTATCACATATGGTACCCAGAGCCTCTGGGACTGTGTGCCTTAGAAATAAAATTGCCTTGCCTAGGGAAGGCCTTAAAATACACATTTTCACATCATTTTTATTCATCCCAGAAGTGATGGTTACAGGGACATGATGAACCTAGAGTTCCTTAGGACCTTAAAAATAAATTACACACACATAACCCCAATGCACCCAAATCAGACTCTACCTACTTAATAGGTAAGCCATGTCTGTAAGACCTGTAAAGGGTTACCCTTTGTATGAGAATGGTTTGATCAACAAAGGCAGTATAAGTAGGGCCTGAGGAAGAAATCCCCACAATACAGTTCACCCCAGTTTAGAAAAGGCAGTAATTAAAGATAATGCTTACCTGCTTCTTGGTGAATTTAGGGGAGGGATCCAGAAAACACACTATAGATGGGGCACCTGTAAAATAAGAATAGACAGTGATCAAAAAGGATCCATAGTTCTTGAGAAAGATAAGACTACAGATAGGACAAGTGAAAAAATGTAAATACTTCTTATCTGATGGGTTGTAGGTAACTCTGTAGACCTGTTGAAAAAGAAGAAAGAAAAAAAAGAAATATGTTAGTACAAACATTCCAGAAAGCAAGGAAATTGGATATGAACTGATATACTAGCACTTCAATTGTTTGGGGGTTGGGGTACAGACTACCATTGTTGGGGGGGTACACCAGCTATATTCGTGCCACAGATGGCAACATACCCAATCACTTGCAAGTGCTCCCAAATTACCTCAGTCATATAGCTGAACCTAAGAAGCTGCAAAGTGACTAGGCCAATAAGGTGTTGGGCTGGGGAGTTGACAAAGAACAGATTTAAAAAAATTCTTCCTACTGAATATTATGCATTTTTAAATGTTTTAGTTTATACTGCAGCTCATTTAACCCAAGACAGATCTCATTTCTAGTGTGATCTTGCTTCTAAATACTAATTCCTACAGCTGAGTGGACTACAGGTTATTCACACAGAGCCACACTTGCTTCAGCTAACAATCAAGCTTGCAACTTGCAAAGGGATACCCACAGCAGCTACAAACACTGCTACTGAATGCAAACAGCCCCTCCCCCAAACACATTGTAATAAACTGCAGTTGCACATTTCTTAGTCTGAAAGGTCATTTTCTATCAAATAAAACTTAACAAATGTAGTAAAAACAAAGAATGCACACAGTTCTTAGTCCGAAAGGCCATTGTCTATTAGACAAAACATTAACAATGCAGTAAAAACAAAGAATGCAATCTTATTTACAGCAAGGAAGTATACATGATGTCTGACCCAGAACAGCAGGAAGTTAGCTCCAAAAACACAATGTATTCAAGCTAAAAGACTCTCTCTGCAAATCTTCCTAGAATAATAAGCTGTTTTCTGAGTTAAAGTTTAAAAAAAAAACTGTTGAAAAATACCTGAAAATGTTAATATTTCTAGGCAGGCTCTCTAAGAAGCATCTAGCTCAAATCACAATCCATTTTTAACTGGTGAAACCTGCTTTGAGAACAATAAAAAACTAGGAAGTGAATCACTCTAGCAGCATCATATCCTGCCAAGAAGCCAAGGGGTCATGGGAAATGAAGGTTTCCTATTTTCAGATTTTAAAGCAACAGGCAAGTGCTATCAGTTTCTCAAGATGTTCCAAATTATTTATGCAAAAAAATTGGGTCATAAGGATGAATACATGAGGGTGAATCTTAGGAGACTGACTTTATTTAACCATTTACCTACCTGGGGTTGTCAAATGAAAAAGAAGAATCTCACTTTCTGTGAAGTTCTGTTTTTTCAGCTCAATTCTTCAGAAGATGAATAGACCCTAGGGAGATCAAATGATTGCAACTGGCCTAGGTGTCAATCCTGAGCTATAAATCATAGTAACTGAGCAAACATGCCATCACTGAGGTGACATTTGTGTTAAGAGCATAAGACAGGTATGACAACATTATTTCTATGATGGTTGTCTTCGCAACAAACCATGGGTCTTAGTGAGTTCATTTTCACTCTGCATGCTCTACTCCCCCCTCCCACAACACCACCCTCCACTTCGTAGCCAGCTACCATCCATGGAGCTGGTCTAGCCTCCTTACCACCCTCCCTGTAGCTGAACCATCACTCTGCAGCTCAACCACCCTCTACTCCCCCAAAACTCCCTGCAACTGAACCAGCCCTAAGTCCAGCATCCCTCTAGCTGACCACTCTTTCAGTAGCCAGAACTGCCCTGTCTGACTTCCCTCCTGCTACTGCATTCCCCTTCCAGTCCCCAGGCCAGGTACCTTGCACAAACCTCTCTTGATTGGTATCACTGGTAGTACAAGGTCGTCAAAATGAAATTCACTATTTTTTTTTAATTATTTTTGTACTCTGTTGCACTGAGGCATCTCTCAGAGGTGCCTACTCAACACTGCCCCTGCTACTCCCCACTGTGACACCTCCCAATGATCCCCTCCCACAGTTAGATTTCCCAGCCCCTCCAGATCACCCCCTCGGGGGAGAGCCCGCCAGTCCTACCTTGGCAGTGTCTGACTGTAATTGGAGGGTCCATCTCTTTGTGGGCAGTGCCGGGGAATCAGTGAAGCAGTAGTCCAGTGTTGGAGATGTGAGGGTTGGTACCTGAGGCCCTCGTCACCTCCTCAGTAGTCCGGGGATTTTTCTTTTTGTTACGCCCCCTAGAGCACTGCACAATAGTGTCAGCGCAGGACCTCCCACAGACAGCCTGCCATCACCAGTCCCCAACTGCTCATTCCTCACTTCTGAATGAATGCTCCCAACCACCACCAGGTGCTGCTGCTGAGCGAGGAGTTCCCATGAACCCACACCAGGAGAAGAGAACAGTCCTGTGCACACTTGATCTTCTCCTCCCCCTGCTGACCTCTGGTGGCCCAGGCTTGTTCCCGAACATGAGCTGCCATCATGGTGTGAGGTATGGCATCCAGTGCCTCAACTCTCAGAGCCACTGGCCCAGCTAAATTTGCTATTTTTGAAGCACTCTTGTTTCCTCACTGTTTTGCACTCACTCTTTTCATGGGATATCTGCACCTTTCACTTTTGCAATGCCCCAAAAAGTGTAAATGCTTACATTGCATAACCAAGCTGATAATGCGTGCTACCTTTTTTTACTCTCTACTGCCCCTTCCCTCCCAAGGAATTCTCTGTCGTGGGAGAAAAGAGGAATGCTGTTGCCAGATTTGATGTGTTTTTTTTAAATTGTTTGTTTTATGTTGAAAGGGAAACTGTAGGGGGTTGTGGTAAATATCATCTTATAGAACATAGACCAAGATACAGTCTTACCTCTTATATGATTCTAGTTTGAAAATTTAGGATGGTTAAATTATTCATTATATGTTTGGGGACAATGTGGTTTATGCTTTGTATCTTGGTTTACCCCAACCATGAAAAAATGACTGGGGAAAGCCTAGGGGACTCATATGTTAAACAAAATGGGGATACTTTAACTTTGTCCTCAAGGTCATGGGGTGCAAAAACAAGACCAACTGCTCAATTGTTAGCCTAAACACTGATTTCTACTTACTGCAAATTGCCTGCTTTGATGATAGGTAAGTGGAAACTGGATTGTAAGGTAAACTACAAGCATTGTTTTGGTTTTTTGATGTGGAAATTATTCCTAAAACAGTATGGAATGGTTGCTAAAATGAGAATACTCATAGTGTTGAGTTTATTGATGTCAGGAGACATCCATTTAAACCCAGGGCCATGTGATGAGAACATATATACAGCTGATATTTTAAAAAGCAGTAAACTTACAGCTAAATGTTAGGAGTATTATCCCAAAGTTTGATATGATTTATGAGTGGATTATAGAGTTTAAACCGGATGTTGTAATAATTACTGAATCCTGGTTAAATAAAAAAATACAAGATAAAGAGATTCAGATACCTGGATACCAGACCTGGAGGCATGACCATGGGAAGGGGGGGTCCTGATATATGATAATGCAGCATTAGAAATTAATCACTTGAACTGTGTTAGTACACCAGGTATGGAAAGAGTGGTTTTGGAATTAAAAATTGTGCACTGTAGACCATTGCTGCTGGTTGGATGCTACCTTCCCCAAAAGGTGATGTCCAACAGCTTCTTGTCCTTCAAGATTTCTTGTCTCCCTATAGAGAGACTCATGAACGTATGGTTGTGAGAGATATGAATATAGATTGGGCTAGGGTATCACCCACCAGCAAGCTAATGGACTTTACAACAACTGCGGGATTTTCTCAATTAATTACTGCTACTACAAGATTGAATGCTAGATCCCCTGATTCCTCTACTGTCTTGGACCTAATGTTTACTTCTGACCCGGTTAAATACTCAGTATATGGGGTGTTGCCAGATTCTTTTAGCGACCACCAAATTACCTTTTGTGTTAGGAAAACTGATAAACAACAGGGTATTCCCCAAATTATATCATATCGTAACTTTAAGAGCCTGGATTATATATCCTTTATGACTGATTTGGAATCCAGAAATTGGAATAGACTGGCCTTGATTCCCGACATAGATAGTGCTTGGTCATATTTTTGTTGTGAATTTACGTCTGTCTGTGAAAATTCTGTACCGATTCAAAGTAGGAAAGTGAAAAAAAAAATTCCCCTTGGTTCACTGCGAAGTTAAGAGCTTATCGCAAGAAAAGGGATGTAGCCTGGAAGTTAGCAAAGAAAAGAAATGAGAGAGGGCTTAGGGAAAAATATCAAGCTGCACATAATCTATATATTACTCAAATAAGGAAAGCAAAATCAAATGTCTATTTGACTAGTCTGGGAACTGAACAGTCTAAAAGACCTAGGGATTTTTGGAATATGGTTAAAAGATTACAAGGCAGTATGATCTCAGAGTTACCCAATGCTTTCCTGGTAAATACTGATTCCATGAAGCTATCAGATGAGTTAGCTGCCATGATGAATGAGTTGTTTATTGACATGGGGTCTTCTCAGATTAGTTCATCTTCCCTTCCTGGTATGGCACTGCAAAAGGGAGACCAAGATAAAAGGGTAGAAGAGGGATTAGTTTTTAATTTTGAAGATAATACATCTGATCAGGTTTTCAGGGAATTAATGGGTTTGAACATAAATAAGGCTCAAGGCCCAGATGGTATTCCATCTTTTTTGCTTAAAATTGCTGCACCATTGGTAGCTCCAATATTAGTTGACCTTTTTAATTTCTCTTTAAAAACTGGTTCTTATCCACTGGTGTGGAAGCAGGCGGAAGTGATTCCAGTGTATAAGGGAGGTCAGAAAAATGATATGCGGAATTATAGGCCAATATCATTGCTCTCAGTTACCTCAAAAATGTTTGAAAAATTGTGGTTTCTCAACTAAAAGGATATCTTGAAAGTAACAAGTACAATAAATACCAATCTGGTTTAAGGGCAAAACACAGCACTACCACAGCATTTGTTAAGGTTGTGTTGGACATTCAGGTGGCCATGGACAAGGGCCTCCTGGTTGGGGCCATATTTATTGATTTGTCAAGAGCATTCGACACTTTAGACCATTTGGTCTTGATCGATAAATTGCGATCTATAGGCCTCAGCCCATGGCTACCTGACTGGAAGACAGCAGAGTGTTAAACTGGGGAATAATTTTGTGTCCAGCTATCTAGATGTTAAAACTGGTGTACCACAGGGGTCAGTGCTGGGTCCTGTCCAATTTAATATATATACAAATGGTGTCGGACAACTGCTAGATGATGTCCAACACCATTTGTATGCTGATGATACTATACTGTATTTTGAGGGTAAATCTGTAGGGCATATATAGGAAATACAAAAATCTTTTAATTTATTGCAGATTTATTTTTGGGAATATGGGCTGGTTCTAAATCCTCTAAAGTCACAGGTTATGTTATTCTTGAACAAAAAAGTATCTTTGAATTTAGATATAAAAACACTGGACGGGTGCAGCTTGGACCTTGTGGACTGTTATAAATATCTGGGATCTTGGATGGACTCCCACTGTAATTGGGATGTCCATGTTGATAGCTTGACACAAAAATGAAATAAGAAGCTGGGGGTATTGTATAAGCATAGAAAATGTCTTTTACCTGAAACCAGACTAAAAATTGTGAACTCAATGATAATCCCACATTTTGACTATGGTGATATTGTGTATACTGGGGCTGCTAAGGGTACATTGGGCAAGCTAGATGTTGTCTTTAATAGAAGTGCACATTTTGTCTTACATGCACCTTGGAAGATACACCATTGTATTCTTTATAAAACCTTAAATTGGATACCTCTAATGGATTATCGTAAAATTCATGTGCAGTGTTTGACCCATCGCTGTTGCCTTAAAAAAGCTCCAGAATATTTAATAGAGCTTCTCAAGGAGTGGAATGGTAATGAGGGGTTATGATCTGCTGGGGAAATGCGCTTTACGGTGCCATTAATGAGAACAGCTAGGGGCCAACACTGCTATGTGTATGAAGGCCCAAAATTATGGAATTCATTGCCAGGCCATTTGAGGTCATGCACTTATAAAACATCTTGGAATGTATTGAGATCATGGCTTGAAAAGGATGCATTGTCACCAAGAAGTTGCTGTATTTAAAACTTTGATCTGTTGTATAAATTGCTGATTTGTATGTATGATTTTTATTTATATGTATGTTATATTATTTGTAATTGTCTTTTATAATGAAACTGAGATTTTTTTTGCACAGTAGGACCCCTTTGTAAATTAGCTTTTGCTAAATTGGGTTATCCTGTTTCTGATGTCAGAAATAAACTTTTTACTACTACTGCTATTATGAACCTACTACAACAAAAAAAATTATAAAAATAGTCTCAGGACCAGTCCATTGGCACAACAATAGTGTTACCACTCACAATGCCAGTGACTCAGGTTCGGAAGTGAGCCCTGATCATTAGCAGTCAGCTGGGAGAAGGAGGACTGAGCATACCAGAGGGTGGGTCACTGTTTCTGCTGCACTACTTCCACTTAAGTGACCACCTAGGTGACCACAGCTGGCAGTGCAATGGAAATGACATCCAGCTTTGCCTTTGTTGCCTGGACCAGCTTTTGTTTTGGCCTAGTCCCCAAATCCCTACCATGGGAGCTTAGCTCCAACTCTGCACCATCCCATCATATCCTGGCTTATCCCCCTGGTCAGGCAGTCACCACTTCCCAACGGAAAAGGAAGGGCACCCCCCAGGATGGGACCATGGGAGCAGGACTCCCCAGTGGGAAAAAAAGGGCAGTGGAAACACGAGTGAAGCAGGGGTGTCATGCCTGGGGACCAGATGTTTGCTGCTGCATTATCCCCTGGAGGTGGGATGTGCAATGATATCCATGGGACAAGCCCGAAGTCTGTTCCACCTCCCAGACATCTAGACACCAGTTACAGTACATTCCTCGGCCTTATTATAATGTTGTGTGTTTGCCTCCATCTGGGGTCTCTATCATGCCGGACACTAGCCCAACCCCTTCCCCTGGAGGACAGCAGTCCCTTGGATGCTTAATATTTCTTCACCCAGCTGGCCCCATGATACCCGAGTCTGTTTCCATAGCTGGGATTTTGGCATTGCATGCAGATGCCTTTTCTCTGCTCCAGCAGCCCAGTGCACTGCACCAGCTTTTTCAGAGGCTGACACTGACCTAAGAAGGTCCCTGACCCATCCTCCATCTGCAGCTGATTTGTCTTCAGTGACATCACCCTGCCTTAAAGCTCCACTACAGTGTTCCCATAACAGTTCTACAATGGTAAGTTGTAGAGAGCTGCCAGTCAGGTATCCAGTACCAGGGGTCGATGTCTACCAGGTGCCAGTGCCTGCTGCACCCCAGAGAAGGAGAGCAGCCTTTGTTATGCTCATCCTTCTCCACACACCTTCGCCCAGTCCTCCAATGGCCTGAATTCACTACTAAACTCATATTGTCAGTGTTACAAGTGATCACTACTACTGCACCAGTGTGTTGGCCCACATTGTTAAACTTTGTGAAATAGTTCAGTCTTATTATAATGTTGCAGATTTGCCTCTGCCAGGGGTCTTTGTTTTGCTGGATACTAGCCTTCCCTCCCCCCCCCTGAAGAATGAGAGCCATCCCTTGGATGTGCAATCCTTTTCCACCTAGCCAGCCCTCTGACGCCTGTGTCCATTCCTGAACCCGGGATGCCTTGCTGCTTTGCTGGCAGGCTGCCCCTTGGATCAGCTTCTTCAGAGCCTGATTGTGACCTAGGAAGATCCCCAGCTCTTCCTCTATCTGCAGCAGAACTGTCTCCAGTGATGTCACCCTGTCTTGAAGCTTGGCCACAGTGTTACTGTATCAGTTCAATGACAGCTAGCTGTAGAGAGCTACTAGTCAGGTATCCATTACCAGGGGTCAGTGTCTGCCAGGTGCCAGTTCCTGCTTCACTCCAGAGAAAGAGAGCAGTCTTTGGGATGCTCATGCTTCTCCACACCCTCTTGCCCAGTCTTCCAATGGCCTGAGTTCGCTACCGAACTCTTATCGTCAGTGTTGCAAGCAGTCACTACCACTATGCTGGCATGCTGGCCAGCATTATTAAACTTTGTAAAGTAGTTCAATGTTATCATTCGATTTGGAGGGGTCCTATCTGACCCACATAGGTTGCCCTGACACCCTACCGCTATCCCACAAAGCATCCCATCAGCTTCCCTTTCCATCTGAGCACCGTAGCTCATCCTCCCCCGGGGTGGTGCTCCACAGCAGAACTGCTACTATGGTACTGGGCAGAGGGGAAGGTTTCCAACACCTCAGCTTACTCTTCTAGGCAGGGCCATTGGCTTTCTGGCAGGCCTTAAGCGGTATTGAAGGTGAGGGACAGGGGCATGCAGCAAGAACCAGGTGACTTCATTTAGTTGGCGAACTATTTTTACTGCTATGCTCCCCAAGGGGGCAAGATATACAATGATGTCAGAAGCTGACACTGACATCTGTCCTGGCCCTCTGAACTATGTCTGTGTCCACTGCACCTGCCCTCCTGGCCTCTGCCAAAGGACAGCAAGTGCCAGTCACACTATCCACCCTCATCCCAGAGAAGGAGAGCTGTCCTGAGGTTGCTCTATCCTTCTCCCCCCAGCCAGCCCTGTGACATCCTTGGTCCATTCTCCAACCCAAGTCTTCAATGATACAGATGGTCACCATGCCCCTGGACCAGTGGGCCGGTGGGTTCAATCTTACTATAATGTTTGCATTTAATCATTTAAAGATTTAAAAAAAACTGTTAATCTGCTCTGAACTGTTCTGAATTATTCTTAAGCATAGCAACAAAAGTAATTTAAAAAAATGTTTATAAACTTCTTCACTGAGAGGGTGGTGGAATCCTGGGAAAGGATGCCATAGAAAGTGGTGGGGGCTGATACTGTGGCAGGCTTCAAAAAAGCATGGGCAGGAACATGGGATTACTGGGAGGAATCCTAAGTGGGAGGAGGGTGCACTAAGAGGGAGCAGGAGGGGCAGACATGATGGGCAGAAGGGTCTGTGATTTCGGCAACTTTTACTGATTCAGTTGTGTTCTGCACAGGTGCTCATGGAGTATGCTAGATATTTTCCAACTCTGTGAAAGTCTGTCAACATGGGTATCAAATTGTTTGCTTAATGAAAACAAGGTTCTTGCAAAATGATGGGTTTTATGGTCCAGCTGAAGATTTTGTGGAGTCATATATCACGATCTTCAGTACTCTTGGGGCCGGATATTCAGACTGTGCCTGATAGTGGCTCAAGCGTGGGCACAGTGCACTAGGATACGCTGGGGCCAGGACGAGGTGATATTCAATGGTGATGAGACATGGTGCAGCACCATTGAATATGGCATGGACAGTGCATGGTGCAGTGGCACTGCACCAGCACAAGACACAGATAGGGAACACGGGGATGCACCAGTGCAAACGCAGTTGCACTGGGTGCATCACCCACGATATTCAGCAGAGGGCATGCAAATGAGGCCATAAGATATGTAAGGTGTAAATGGGTCCATTTGCATGTCATTATAGCACCATTTGCATGCTTTGTGCAGGGCAGCCTGGTGAATTGCGCCTGGTGCCCTGCACAGAATGACGTGTGCACAGTGGGGGTCCTGGGGCATCCCCCTCCCCATAGCTGTGATCACTGGCTAGTGGTAGCCCCCTTCCTCCCATTATCCAGATCACTGGTAAATGTACTGTAAATCATTCCCTAGTAGTCTAGTGGTACCCCCCTCCTTCCCATTACCCCGATCACTGGTAAATGTACTGCAAATTATTCACTGGTAGTCTAGTGATACCCCCCGCCCCTAGCCTCAATCATCGCCATAAAAAACATCCTGGTGATCTGGTGGCACCCTCCACCCCTCCACCACATGGACCCTTGCCCTAACACTCCCCCATCATCGCGGGTGGCTGCAACCCACCGCATACCACCCGGCTGCCTGCAGAGGCAAGGTACAGTATGGGCTGCAAGCCCATTGGTCCCAGTGGGCTTACAGCCCACACTGTATCTGTCATTCGGTGGCAGCCAGGCAGTATGTGGGTGGGTTTGTGCATCCCACCCGATGACAGAGGAAGCGGGAGTGAGCAAGGAGTCTAATAGTGGGGAAGGGAGAGAAGACACTAGCTCACCAGGGACATTTATGGTGATGTACTGCAATAGAGGCTGGGGGGTATGAGTACCACTAGACTACCAGGAAATATTACAGTACATTTACTGGTGATGGTGTAACAGGATGGAGGGAGTACCACTAGACTACCATGGAGCTGTGGGTGCTTGTGGACAGTGTTCTGGGTGGGCGGGTGACCACCCATGGCTGGCGGCTGCTGTGTTGTGCCCAGCAATACAGCAGCCCACCTGTGGGTGGTCAGGAGTTGTTCCTCCACTTCACAGACTCAACTTTGAGCCCCCTATGTGGCGCAATGCAGGGTTGTGCCAGCTTATGCACCGCACATCCTGGGCTGAATATCAGGATGTGCCGAGTATGCATGGGCACGCCGCATACATTAACATTGCACTCCAGCACATCGGGATTTGCGTTGCACCAGGCAGCCTTTTCAAAATCCCACTGGGGCACAATGTGGGGTTGTGCCAGCGCAACTCTGTTGCACCATGTGCAACCCCTTTGAATATCCAGGCCTTTGTATTTATTTTAGGTTGCTGTCCATACTGCACTGCTACTATTGTTCTGTGAAATCTTTATAATGCTTCTGATTGCTAATGACTGTACTTAAACATGTTAGCAGTATTTAACATTAGCATCGGGTCAGAATGACTTCTAAACTGAAGGCTACACTAAACATGTCAGCAGTATTTAACATTAGCATCGGCTCAAAATGACTGCTAAACTGAAGGCTAAACTAACTGACTGGTCAAATACTACTAAGGAATTCTATTTATGCAGTCATCAGGTCATCCGAATGCTGATCTACTTTTAATATAGCAGTCTTCTTGGGTAAGGGGCATATCACAAATGATATTATCACTGCATTTGACACTATCAATAGGAGCAAGATCTGGGAAGTAATGGATAAAATAGGGATTGACCCAATCATGATAAATACTATACAACTTTTATATTCTAAAACATGGGCTCAGGTTAGGCTGGATTTGGCTGGTAATCTATCTGCCCCATTCTTAATTAGTATGGGTGTAAGACAAGGGTATATTCTAGCTCCCATATTGTTTTCAATTTACATTGATCCATTGTTAGCTATTTTACAAAATTCTAATACAGATTCACCAAGGATTGGTAAAGAAATATGCCCAGGTCTGGCATATGCAGACAATCTTATACTACTTTCCTTAACAGCTGTGGGTTTTCAGGGTAAATTGGACTTATTGCAATCTTTTGCAGATGAGATAAGTCTGACAATAAATATGACTAAATCAAGTATGATGCTATTTGGAAATAAGAAACACACAGGTAAATGGTATATAAAATCCCAACCATTACAAATTAGACAACATGGCACTTATTTGGGTATTGTTTTTTTCTAAGAACCTGCATTGGAAATCTCACTGCACCTCACTTCTGAACAAGGTCACGAATATAGCTTTGGCCTTGAAAAAATTAAATTCTCGGGTTGGTGGACATTCTATAAGACCATTATTATTAGCGGTTGAAACCAAATATAATTCCCACATTTTATATGGGGCAGAACTATGGGAACATAAGTATGTTTCTCAATTAGAGAAACCTATAATATGCTTGCTAAGCTTAACCTTAGGCTTTCCAGCTACTATTCCTGCTATTTATGTAAGAACTGAAGCAGGACTCCCAAATTTGAGGGCATTAGCAGAAGCAAGGGTAGTAAGTTTCTGGATTAGACTGAGTGGACAACTGGAGAATAGAATGGCCAGAAAATGTCTAGAGGAAAAGAAAATGTGGCAGGTAAAAGGTTATTGGAAATCCCAATGGTTAACAAATGTTAGGAAAATATTGCGGTCCATTGGACTTCAAAATCTGTTGGACCTAACATTCAAAAATATTACCATATCAGCCCAATATAAAAAACACATACAAAAGTTACTCATTAAGAAATACAATAAGGAGGATACAGAGAAAATAAGAATTTCACAATTCTCTAGGTGGTATAGTAATATTGTTCTAACACACAAATATAAATATTATCTGGGTGTAATAGAAGACCCAATAGAAAGAAAAATGTATGTAAAATTTAAGATTGAATTTTTTTAATCGAATGCAGTCATGGCAAAATTTCAAAAGGCACTAGATCCTGTATACTCATATTGTTACTGTGGGGCACAAGAGGTAGAAAATATTAACCATGTTGTACTAAGATGCATCTGGTATGATGGGGCCAGAAAGAAATGGTTAAAATATATTCTTTCTTCTTTCATCACATGTGATGATGATGTGAAAGTAAATATAATATTAACAACAGAAGATGAATTTACAATAATTAGAATGGCGAAGTTTCTATTAAATGCACAACAGATAAGGAGAATGAGGGTTAAAACAATTATAGATTGAATGATGTTTTAACATATCATATTTGAGCACTTTGGTAATTTTTTAACCTGATATTGATATGTATTTTATATATGTATGGTTGTTATTGTCTATTTGTGCTTGATTGTAAAGATCTTTTTAGATTGAACAATAAAAAGAATGCTGCTACTACACACCTCATGCTGCACCGGCAACCCGGGTTCAAGAATGAGCCCAGGTCATTGGGGATCAGTGGGGGGGGGGTGGAGCTGAATGGAGCCACTGTCAGGCAGCTCTCCTTTCTGGGGGAGGGGTGGGCACCGATCCGACTGGCGGACAGTGTCTGGAAGGGAGGGTGCTGTTAGGTGCTTGGTGGAAGCCATGTCTCTGCATGGCTTCCCATCTGGACCTTGATCCTTTGTGCTGGCACCCTTGGAGGGATAGGGCTTCCTGAAGATACTTCAGTAATTATGCAAAACCCTACACCTCCTGCCATGCCCTGTTATCCCCACAAGGGTGATGGTCGGTATGCCACCACTGAGCCTCGCCAGCAGTCAGGAAAAATGTTCCTATAAAAAAAATGGTTCCAGCTCACAGTTGGATTAAATTGAGTCTATGGTTTAGAACAGCAAACTCCATTGCATATAGCTCATGAGAAGATAAGTTAATAACATTATTAACTACTTGAGATGTGGTGGCTGTCTTTGGCTCTATTGCTGAAACTATCTGCCTTTTGTCCTGGCGTAATATTTCTGTTTCTGTGTGATATATCCATCGCCCTGCACCCATCCTTCCCCTCTGTGTTCTTTTCTTTCTTGGAGCCAGAGTCTTGGACTGCACTGGGGGAAGGGGGGGGGCTGCATTCTGATGACAGGCTGTCCTCTAGGAAAAGAGATGACACTGCATCAGATCCACTGTCAGCTGTTTATGAATTTTCTCTCTCCACTTCATGTGTTTTTTTTTTTTTTTCAAAATAAATTTTAACTGAGGGGTTTTCTTTTTTGTGCTGAAAACATAGTCAGTGGCATAGTCCTCCTTATCATGAATAAACTTTTTTTGCTTGTATGCCTGGATTATCAAAGATCTCAATAGTTTAATTCAGATTTACTTTATAGCTTTCGAATTCAGCTGAACAAGAAAAGGAGTTGAATATAATCTCTTTGCATTTCAGGTCCTCTGCAAATCTGTCCTGTACTCAAATGGAGACAGTAGCAATCAGCTGTATTAGACACAGAGAGGAATCATACAAACATACAAAATTTGCCAGCAGATAAAGGCCTAGTGGTCTATCAAGTCTGCTCAAATGTGCAGCTAGCACCCCTTATTCTGCAGCTGCCCTTCCCTCCCATCCTTTTCCTCCCTTGACCTTCCCCCTTGCCCTGTCCCAGCCCCTTTTGAAGCAGTCCACTGTTCTACTGGATACCACTTCTGCCAGTAACACATTCCACCCAGCTACCACCCTCTCCATAAAAAGGTGTCTCCTCATCTTCCTCCTGGACCTTCCTCCCTCCAGTCTCATATCATGGCCCTGGGTGTCCCTTCTCTCCCTTACTTTGAACAGCCGCTCCATACCTGTCTTGTTTATTCCTTTCATTATTACTTGAAGGTTTCAATCATATCCCCATCCCTCCTCTCCTCCAGTGAGTACATGTTCAACTCCCTCAGCTTCCTCTCATATGGTAAGTCCCCCAGCCCCTTGATCATCTTTGTCACCCGCGCTGCACCCCCTCCAGTAACTTAATGTCCCTCTTCACATATGGGCACCAGTACTGCATGAAGTACTCCAGGTCAGGTCTAACTACTGATCTATACAATGGCATAATCAACTCCCCCCCCCCCCTTGAGGATATACCCCTTGCAATGCAACCCAGCATTTTGTTGGCCTTTGCAACTGCCTTCCTACATTGTGGTGAGTTGTTCATTGACATCATAATGAGCACCCCCAGATCCTTCTCCTCCTCTGTCTCGGCTAGCTGCGCTCTACCAGCTCGCAACTCCTCCTTGTGTTTTTCACCCCAAAATGCAGCACCTTGCACTTTTTGGCATTGAACCCCAGTTGCCAGGTGTCAGACCAGGTTTCTAGCTTTGCCAGATCATTCTGCAACCCCTGCCATTCCCCTGGGTCATCCACCACCACAGCCATCTTGGTGCCATCCGCAACACTGGTCCCAACACTGAGTCTGCAAAACATTGCTCGTCACTACCCTTGGGGATGAGAGCTCCCCATCCACCACCACCCTCTGTTGCTTTCCCTGAAGCCAGTTCCCTACCCATCTCACCAGCTTTGCACCCTCCCTGTGCCTTCTAACTTACTTCCCAGCCTCACATGCAGCACTGAGTCAAATGCCTTACTGAAGTCCAGGTACAGGACATTCACTGCATGGCCCCCATCCAATTGCCTAGTTACCCAGTCACAGAACTCCACCAGGTTGGTTTGGCAGGATCTGCCACTTATGAAGCCATGCTGTCTGCTGTCCTGTAGTCCTTCAGCATAGTCTCCATCAGCTTGCCCATGATGGATGTGAGACTCACCAGTCTGTAGTTCCCCAGTTCATTCTTGTGGCCACTTTTATGGAGGGGCACCACATGAGCCATCCTCCAGTTCTGAGGTACACACCCAGAGTGTAGTGAGGCAATAAATAGGTCTTCCAAATGTCCCACCAGGACCTTTGCCAGCTCCTTCAGTACCTTGGGGTGGATGCCATCTGGGCCTGGCACCTTGTCCACCCTCAGTGCCCTCAAACCCTCCAGAACCTTGCCCTCCATGATTTCCTCAACTGTCACCCCTTCCCCTCATCTTCATTATGAATCTCCTGCTTTCAGGGCCCAAATAATTCATCCCAGTCCCTTTCAAAAGCAGGGAATTTCAGTATCTGAGTCCTCTTGGAACTCGTCCCACCTGGAGATGCTTCTCCAGAGTTACCTACTGCCACAGGAACCTGCAGATTTTCAGAGGTGCTGTTTTGTAATTCACAAATGCTTCTTTGATTGTGACTGGCCTCTGTGCACTCACATCCTGTGGGTTAGTGTTGTAAGCATTCTGTGTCTCTACATCGGGAGATCAGCAAAGCCCAGGTTTTTGAGCACAAAATGTTGGAATCCAATTATTCTCCAGCATCCAAACAAGATTTTCCAATTCTGAGAGCTTGCAGGTTCTTCAGCCAGCTTTGTTCTTGATGCTGTATCTCCCTTTCTCTTTGTTTCTCACTCTCCTTTTGTAGTACAGCCCATATTTGAAAAAGGCAGACATATATTCACTTTCTACAGCTGTACATTCTTCTTCTTCCTTTGATGGTATTGTACTTTCTTCTTTTTTATAAATCAAATTTTATTGAGTTTTCACAAAAACAATGCAATACATGCAACAATATAGACATATCCCAGCCAGGGCAATACCCCTTGGAAGTACATCACTATAAGTAGATTCAAATAGGGTAGATTACACAATCGATTACCTAATATTGAACATTACATTAGGGTTAGCAAAAAGGGGTATAGTGTTACAAACATTAAGTAATCAAACACTCTCAGTAGCATAGTGAACTGTCTTTCTACTACAGTGTCTAAGGAGGCCTGTCATCACAGAGGGAGATGTGGGTATGGCGGTTAAAGTAGGAGTAGTCTGGTGGAAATCCACTGTAGTTGGGGCTAGGGATTGGTGTTGGCCCCTGAGGTGCCTATAGGGATTGGGGAGAAGCATCCCTGAGATATTTTACAGTATTCTGAGTTAAGGTACCTCACCAACTGCTAAGCATAGTGAACGTTTCATAACTGGCAGTCTTTCCCAGTTCTTCTAGCTATTCATCCATTTTTGTTGGGTTGAGCTGTTTCCATTAGCATAAGATTATGGTGTTTTGCAGTCATGAGTGCCACTGTGCACCATCTGCAAGGTCTAGGGAGGTTACCCTGGCCTCTTATGTTGATACCTAGGATCTCCTACATGAGGGTCAGTTGCACTGGTCTCCCCTGTACCACTGTGCATGTGTGCTGTATATGTTCCCAGTAAGAAGAGAGTTTGGGGTAGGACCAGAGAAGATGGCTAATGGATCCACCTACCTGGTTGCATCTCCAGAAATATAGAAACATAGAAGTTGACAGCAGATAAGGACCGCAAGGCCCATCCAGTCTTCCCATTTCTTTTTCTACCTTATGAATGTGCCATTGGCCATTGTTCTATCAGTGGCCTATCTAGTCATACTCATCTGTATTGCTCCCTTATGCCTATCCCATGCCTGTTTGAAGCCCTGCACTGTATTCATATCCACCACTTCCTGAGGTAGGCCATTCCGTGCATTCACCACCCTTTCTGTGAAAAAGAACTTCCTCACATTACACCTTAATCGGCCTCCCTCTAATCTCATGCTGTGTCCTGTTGTCCTGCTATTTTTCTTGTATTGAAACATGTTAGACTCTTTCACCTTGTTAATGCCCTTAAGGTGTTTGAACGTTTCAATCATATCACCTCTCTCCCTCCTTTGCTCTAGGGTATACATATTGAGCTCAGTTAATCTGTCCTCATATGATTTCTGATGCAGTCTCTGCACCATTTTGGTTGCCCTTCTCTGGACTGCCTCAATTTGGTTAATGTCCTTGTGAAGGTGTGGCCTCCTGTACTGCATGCAGTACTCCAGACGGGGCCTAACCAGTGTCTTGTAAAGAGGGATTATTACTTCCCTCTTCTGACTTGTGATACCCCTACTAATACACCCTAACATCCTTCTAGCCTTACCTACTGCTTCAGTGGTCTGCTTGGATGATTTCAGATCATTGGTGATGATGAAGCCCAAGTCTCTTTCTTCCCTTGTGACTGCCAGCAACTCCCCTCCCAGCCTATAGGTGGCTTCAGGGTTTCTCTTCCCTATGTGCATGATCTTGCACTTTTTGTGTTAAACCCCAGTTGCCACTCTTCCAACCATTTGCTAGTTTATCCAGATCTCTTCTCATTCTGCCCACCCCATCTGGATCATCTACTCTGTTGCAGATCTTGGTGTCATCTGCAAACAGACAAACCTTACCCTCCAGTCCATCTGCAATGTCACTGATGAAGATATTGAAGAGGACTGGCCCCAGGACTGATCCCTGAGGTACCCCACTTGTGACTTGCCTCTCTTCTGACTGTATACCTTTTACCACCACTCTCTGTTTTCTGCCCATCAACCAGTTTGCCACCCAGTTGACCAACGTCTGACTCACCACGAGCCTACCCAGCTTATTAATCGATCTTCTATATGGAACAGTATTGAAAGCTTTGCTGAAGTCAAGGTAGGCAACATCAACTGCTCCTCTTGGTCCACCACTCTGGTTACCCAGTCAAAGAAATCTATGAGATTAGTTTGACAGGACCTTCCTTTTGTAAACCCATGCTGTCTTGGATCCTGTGCTCCTATGGATTCCATGTGTTGCACTATCCTTTCCTTAAGGAGTATGTCCATAATCTTGCCCACTACCGAGGTAAGACTGACTGGTCTGTAGTTTCCTGCCTCCTCCCTGCTACCACTCTTGTGGAGCAAGTTCACATGAGCCCTTCTCCAGTCTTCTGGGACCTCTCCTGTGCTCAGAGACTCACTAAACAGTTCTGATAATGGCTCTGCTAATTCCACCATTAGCTCCTTTAGTACCCTGGGATGTATGCCATCAGGTTCCATTGCCTTGTCCACCCTGAGCTTATTAAGATCTTGTAGGACCCTTTCTTTTATGAAGGGACTAGTGCACACCTCCTTCCCCCCTGTATCCAGGTGCTGAGCTGTGGGCCCTGCCTTACCTTCTCTTCAGTAAATACTGAGCAGAAGTATCTATTTTGGATAGATGTTTTTACATGGTCCTCCTCCTCACATGCCCCCTAAGCCCCTTTGATCTTAGCAATACCCCCTCTGGACTTTCTCCTTTCACTAATGTATCTATAGAAAGTCTTGTCACCTGCTTTTACTGTTCGTGCTAGTGTTTCCTCAGTGTGGGCCTTTGCCTGCCTTAATGCCTTCCCTGCTTCCCTTAAGGAAGTTTGGTATGCCTCCCTATCTTCATCCTGCTGCTTTCCCTTATATTTCCTGAAGGCCAGCCTTTTGGCGCTGACCTTTTCTGCTACTGTGTTTGAGAACCAAAGTGGTTTCCTTCTTCTTTTGCACTTCCTTTTCTCACTAACACAATGGGATGTTGCTTTAAGTATTGCATCTTTAATGCTTGCCCACTTTGCCTGTACCCCCTCACCTGTATTTATTTTTGCCAGGGCTAGCTTAACTCATCTTATCAAAGTCAGCTCCTCTAAAGTCCCATATTTTTGCCTTGGAATGGAATGATTTTGTTCTAGTGGCCAGATTGAACCATACCATGTGATGGTCACTGGCACCCAGGTGACCTTCTATCTGGAGATCTGTGATCCTTTCCCTGTTGGTCAGTACTAGATCTAGGATAGCCCTTGTGAGTTGTTGTACCAGTTGTTTGAGGCCCTCATCCTGCAGGGAATCCACCATGTGTCTAGTTATAGCAGATGTCCCTGCTGGTATTGACCAATCTGTATGTTGCATGTTGAAGTCTCCCGTTATCAGAACCTCACCTTTAGCTGTCATGTTTTGTATATCTTCTAACAGTAATGTTTCTAAGTCCTCCCCCCTGGTCTAGAGGCCTGTACGCAACCCCAGTGCATATGGTTGTTCCATTTCCTGTTTCCAGGGTGACCCACAGTTCTTACGGCTCCTTATGTGTATTTTGAATTTCTGTAGCTTTGATATTTTCATTAACATAAAGGGCCACTCCACCCCCCCTTTTTGCACCTCGGTCTCTTCTGAACAGTACATAGCCAGGTACAGAAGTCTCCCAAGTGTGGTTACTGGTAAACCATGTCTCGCTAATGGCTACTATGTTCAGTTTAGCCTCTGTCATTATTGCCTGCAGGTCTGGGATCTTGTTTCCCAGACTGCGAGCATTTGTGTACATGATTTTCCATTGGCCAGATTTTGGTATGTTAGTTGTTGGGTGAGGCCCGGTGTTTCCCCTGTGTATCGTAAGGGGAGTCAGACCTTTTTCTTTACCTGGTGATACAAATGAACTACAAACATGCTGAACTCCTGTTTGACCACTAGCTAAGGGGGGAGGGATGTTCTTCCCATTCGATGTATGGGGTGCTGCACCCTTCTCCCCATTTGCTAGTTTAAATATTCTGCAAAGACATCAAACTTCTGCCCCAATGCACTGACTCCCTCCCTAGTCAGATGCAGTCCATCAAATTTAAAGAACTTTCGCTCCCAAAACTGTTGCCAGTTCCCTACAAATTTGTGTCCTTTTTCCTGGCACCAGCACTTGAGCCACATGTTTAGCTCCTCTATCTCCCCTTCTCTGACCTTCTGTCCATCTGTCCCCCTCTCCCAGACTGACAGGATCTCAGAGAAGGCGATGCCAGTTGAAATGGATGATATTTTGTCACCCAACCTGGTCAGGTGTTCCTTGGTCTCCACAACTGACCGGCTGGTGAGATCATTAGTCCCTATGTGTAAAAGGACATCAATGTTTTCTCCTGCTTCCTGAACAATTTTAGCAATGTGGTCAGTGTCTCTCCATGCTGATGTACCTGGGAGACATCTAACCATTACTCCTGGCTGGAGATACATATCAACTCCCCAAATCATGGAGTCTTCTATGATCAGAAGTTGTTTGGATTTCCTTTTTGCTTTTTTTGTTTTGGTTCCTGTTTTGAGAGAGTTTTGTTGTACTAGCTCCTGTGCTGCAGTGTCCTGCTCTGCAGTGTCCTCTGCCCCTTTGTTTGATTTCTGAGATAGAGGCAGATATCTGTTTGTAGTTTTCATGTGGTTTGTGGAGGTAATATTTTGGAGAGCACTGAGTGATGGGGCACCCGATTTGTCCCTCCTAACCACCTGACAACCTCCTGGACTAACAACCCTCTGTGTTCGAGGTGCTTCTGTTGGATGTTGGGGAAATGGCAGGTGGTTCTTATAACATATTTCCTCTTCAATATGCAAACTGAGGTGTGCGATCTCTGCCCATGCTGCCTGGAACTGAGCCCTTAGATCTCCAATAGCCCAACATGTAGGACAGTGTCCTAAATCCTGTAAAACTGCACTTCTGAAAAGTGTTTCACAGTACCTGCAGTTAATGATATCCATTCTAGATAAGCTGCTGGATTTATAACCTGGTCAGAGTAATTAGAAGGAAATAAATGAAAGCAAAAGTTTGGTTTTGTGTTTTGTTTGTTTGTTTTTGTATAACTTGTTATAACAATTTAAAGTACTAGTGCCCCTGTAAATGAGGTCACTGTGTGGATACCCCTCTGATCTGCCCTTTCCTGCTTTGCTACAGGAAATGTCATGACTGTGCTACCCTAAAAAAGGAGTGTAGTGTGGGGTGGTTGGGGATGGGCGTGGGTGGCTGGGCCCTTCCCCTGCTGAAAAAGAAGAACCAAAAATGAAAGAAACGAGGAGGTAAGAGCAGAAACAATCAGCCAGCAGCAAATGCAGTAGCCCTGAAAGCTTATCCTAATGACAGATAAAACTGTAAAACCTGTAAAGCACCACCTGTAATAATTTCACAGATATACCCTGTAAGAAACACTTTGCTACAGAGAAAAATAAAGCAGTAACAGAAGATATACCTTGCAAAAGACAATTTGAATCAGAAGATTATAGCAGTAATCTGTAAGCACACACTTGTAGGCACACCCTGTAATAATGCAGCAGAAGGTATACCCAGCAAACACAATTTGAATCAGAGAAAATAAAGCAAGAAAATGTTAGCAACAAACAGTAACAATCCCTGTGAGTAAAAATAAAAATAACAAAACACAGTAAATCTGCCTAAGCAAAAGAAGCCTTAATCCTTATCCTTGCTCTGGTAAGGTTCTTTGCTCTGTCCTTTCAAGCAACCCAGAAGAAAAGAGCTCAGGTAAAGCTAGGTGCCTTGGTCAGCAAACCTAGTCTTCCACCTCCAGCAGCTGTCTTTGGGCATTTAGCTCCATCTGTATAATTTCTGAGGGATTCTATGCCATCTGAGAAGAATTTTGTACTTGGCGATGTGGTTTCTGGTATCTTTGACATCCCTGGCTGGGGGTGTCCCAACAACCTTGCCATTGTTTTGCAGTGAGATTGAGTTTGAGATCCATCCACTACTGGTTTAGGGTGGTGATTGTGGGGTCAAGTGTGTGTGAACCAAGGTATTTACATATCATACTACAAGATGGAGATGTTAACGTAGTCTGATTCAGTAGTGAATCTAGATTGTTGCATTCCTCCATCTTATAGTGGCACCTTAACTTTGCATGGGGGCTATGTCATTCATGGAGGTATTTACAGTGATTTTGCTTGGGGAATATCATAATCTTTCTCCAACCAAATGATATTAACACTTTGATGCCTGTGTCCAGAAGATCAGCTTGGCTGTTTAAACTTTTTCCTCCCAGGCTTTCCAGTGTATGGTGTTTGAGTCAATACTAACCTTGGGGTTATTACAAATTGGCAAACTCGGGGAGCACTATGGCTCCATTCTGTGTGTTTGGCCGTTTACCTCCATCCCCACGGTGTATGTTGCAGCATTGGGTGTATGGATAAATGTCTGGGGAGTTTTTCAAATGGAATATTATTTTATGGGGATGTGCCAATCTGGTGGTGTTCACATGTTGCCAATTTGGGCCGCTGATCCAACTAGTAAAAGAGCTCACTCCAAAGGAGGCAGCACTGGACTTTGTACTCACCAATGGGGACAGTGTTGCAGACATCACAGTGGGTGACCATCTGGGAACCAGTAATCACCATATGCTGTGGTTCAATGTAAGTACTGAGGCAGAACTGAATTACACAAAGGTGAGGGTCCTGGACTTCAGGACAGCCAAATTCAAAAAGATGGGGGAATACCTCAGGGATGCCCTGGTAGGGGGGAAGGACTTGGGGGAGTGGAGGAACAGTGGGAAAATCTAAAAGGAGGGATAGAGAAGGCATTATATCTCTGTGTCAGACAAGGAAGGAAAAGCAGGAGGAAAAGGAGACCCCTGTGGTTATCAAAAGTGGTGGCCAGGAAGGTAAGGGGAAAAAGTTAACCTTCAGGAGATCTAAGGAGACACAGAGAGGGGACACTAAAAAGATGTATCAGGAGAAACAGAGGGAGGTGGGGAAAGCAATTAGGAGTGCAAAGGTGCAGATGGAGGAGAAAATAGCCCTGGCAGTGCAGAAAGGGGACAAGGCATTTTTCAGGTATGGAAGCAAAAAGAGAAAGATGAGGGTTGGGATAATAAAGCTTACGAAGGCAGGAGTGGAGTGTGTGTAGGGGGACCAGGAAAAAGTGGACACTTGAACAAATACTTTTGTTCAGTGTTCACAGAGGAAGAGAAAGGAGTGGAACCACATAAAAGGCCAGGACCATCGAAGAAGGGGAGGTAGGCACTAGTCCATTTACAGAGGAGGGGGTTCTGAGGGAACTCTCAAATCTGAAAGTAGACATGTCAATGGGGCCAGACGGGGTGCATTCTAGGATATTGAAGGAGGTGCTAGCTGTACCTTTGACAGGCCTGTTCAGCCACTCACTGGAGACAGGAGTGGCTCCAGAGGACTGGAGGAGGTCAGATGTAGTCCCACTTCACAAAAGTTGAAGCAAAGAGGAGGCTGGCAACTACAGGCCAGTCAGCCTTACTTCAGTGCTGGGGAAAGTAATGGAATCACTACTGAAGGTGAGGATTGTGGAATATCTGGAATTCAGTGGCCTTCATGACCGGAGGCAGCATGGATTCACTGGTGGGAGATCATGTCAAACAAATCTGATAGATTTCTTTGACTAAGTTACCAGGGAATGGGATCAGGGTGGAATGGTGGGTGTGGCCTACCTAGATTTCAGTAAAGCATTCAACACTGTTACAGATAGACTCATAAACAAGCTGGGAAGCCTTGAAGTTGGTCCTATGGTACTAAACTAGGTGAGAAATTGGTTGTGGGACAGGAGACAGAGGGTGGTGATAAACAGAGTTCACTTTGAGGAAGGAAGGGTGACAAGCGGGGTGCCACAGGAATCAGTACTGGGACCGGTCATCTTTAATGTCTTATTAGTGACATTTCAGAGGGGATAGATGGGAAGGTATGCCTCTTTGCAGATTACACTAAAATCTGTAATAGGGTAGACACTCTGAGGAGTGTAGGAAAAATGAATAGTGATTTAGGAAAGTTAGAGGAGTGCTCAAGGGTGTGGCAGCTAGGTCTCAATGTGAAGAAGTGCAAAATCATGTACTTGGGGTGCTGAAACCCAGGGGCAGAGTACAGAATGGAGGGGGTTAGTATTAACCACCACCAAACAGGAAAGGGACCTAGGATTAATCCTATCTGATTACCTAAATGTGGCCAAACAGTGCAACATGGCAGTGGGGAGAGCTAGTGGGACACTAGGCTGCATAGGGAGGGGTATGACCAGCAGAAAGAGAGAGGTGGTGTTACCGCTGTATAGATCACTGGTGAGACCTCACCTAGAGTACTCAGCCCAGTTCTGGAGACCACATCTCAGAAAGGACATAGACAGGGTAGGGGTGGTCCAGAGGATGGCAACCAAAATGGTGCAGAGTCTTCATCACAAGCCCTATGAGTAGACTCTGAAGGACCTCCATATGTACACCCTGGAGGAAAGGATGGAGAGGGGGGGATATGAGAGAAACATTCAAATACCTCACGGGTATAAATAAAGTTCAAGAGGGAAACATTTCTCAGAGAAAAAGATGCTCAAGAACAAGGAAACATGCTATGAAGCTGGTGGGGGATTCAGGGAGATGAGGAAGTACTTTGAAGAAAGTGGGTGGGATGTCGGAAGCAGCTCCCAACAGAGGTGGTGGGGCAAAATGGTAAAGAGTTTCAAGAATGCATGAGATAGGTATAAGGGAATCTTAGAGTAAGAAAAGGAGCGATAAACCGTGATCAAGTAGGTCTCGGTGTTATAGTAGGTAGGGAAAATGAGTAGACTAGGTGGACCAAGCAGTCATTATCTGCCGTCAGTATCTATGTTTCTATGTTCCTGAGCCTTTGGGTATGTTGGTGCTGTTTGCTCAACTGGTATAGTGCATGCTTTCTATAATTGAGGACAAACTATGAAACGCTGAGACTCCCTCTGAACTGATCATGTTGTAACTTACTGTATGTCCACTAAGCCTCTTAGTGTCTTTGTTCCAGAAGAAAGCCACTGTTGCTTTTGTATGTGTATATACATTTTCACCAGGCTAGTGATGGATAATTTATCCAATACATGCAGGTATTTTGGGGTGGCCATCATTGTGTACACATGTGCCCTGCTGCATTTGGATAGATGCAGCTTACTCCACCTGGCTATATCTGTCTTCTGTCTTGAATGATTGTATAACAAGGTTTAAGCTGAGGCCAGCTATCTTTGTGAGATCCCAGGAGAAGTCAAGACCTAGATATATAACATTGTCCTACGCTACTAGTGTAAGGACCCATGGGGTTGTGGGTAGTCACTGAGTTCTTTTGTCCGAGGGAAGCAGGAGTGATTTGAAGTTGTTCATCTTATAACTGGATAGTTGTCCAAAGCTGTCCGTCAGCTCTAACAGGGTCAGAATGGATTCTTATGGTATAGTCAGCATCAGCAGAATGTCATCTGCATATGTTAGTGCTTTATGTTCCTCTCCCAGCTGGATACTGTGTATTTTGGGATACTGGCACAGCACTTTCAGGAATGTTTTCAATGACAAGATATATCAGAGTGTGGAAAGCAGGCACCCTTGTCTTGTTTCCCTGTACAAAAAGAATGGTTGGGATGCCATACCATTGGTGCTGATGGCTGTAGTTGTCCTTGTGTATAGTGTTTGTACACTGTGGAGGAAGGTGTCACTGAGATCGAAGTGTTTTATTTAATTTATTTATTAAGTCTAGGATTACAAATACCTTTGAGCCTTGGCTCTTTTACAAAGGTTCCATGTCAGAGAAATACAAATTATGGGGAACATCAAGACAGACATTACAACAATGTGGACATTGCAAATAGAGAACAGATTAATACAATTCAAGGGTAGCATTGTAACAAGGCAGCCAGCGGCATTTGTCAGAGAAAATAGACAACAGATAAGAAGTGCCAGAGTCATAGGGAGAGGGAAGAGGGGAGGGGGAATGAATGCAGAAAGGGTGGGGAGAGGGTGAAAAGTGCAGCACTGGGTATACCAAGATGTGAGGTAGAATCCAGTGAGGAGGGAGGGAGGGGACCACTAGAGCAGGAAGGGAAGTGGAGAAACAAGGTTAAGTTGGGCAGTCACAGGAACTGTTGGTAGTGAGATAGTCCGGAGCCTAGTTTTAAACATACCAATTGTTGGGGCAGAGGAGATGGTGGGGCTGAGGCTATTGAACCAGAGTGGCACTAGATAAGCAAAGTGTTTCAGGTCAGTAAAGAGATAAGGCCGCTCTACTGAGTCAAATGCCTTCTCAGCATCTAAGGAGACCAGAGTTGCTCCTGTTGTCTGAGTTTTGGCCCACCAGACCAGGCTGAGTAGCCTTCTGGTGTTGTCTGTGCCTCACCATCCTCTTACAAACCCCACCTGGTACCTGTTCACCAGGCTGGGAATGAGTTGTATTCTATAAACCATAACACAGGCATATATTTTACCTTCCACCATGATAAGTAAAAAATGGCAGTAGCTGCCACAACTAAGATGATCCTTGCTTGGTTAGGGAATGAGGGCAACTGAGGCTGTATGGCAGGACTGAGCAAGTTGTCCTGTTCTTTGCATCTCTACAAACACTGAGGACAAGCTACCTGATAGCTCCTATGGTATTAATCCTATATCGGATTCCAGTGATCTCATCTAGCAAGGTCTGATTCTGTTATGGGTTTGCCCAGTATTTGTTCATTAACTCTTTGAGCTGGGACTACAGGGCCTGAAATTCCTTGCCACTGCTTTTCTTCATATGAGATGAGTAGTTGATGCAATGCCCTTGGATATGTGTCTTGTGTCTAAGCAGTTCCAATCTTATGGCCGCTGTAGTGTCCTCTGGCTTGCTGAGTGTCAGAAAATCATTTATGTCTGCCAGCGGGGCTTTCCAAGCTGTAGCCTCCTTAAGAAGTGAAACATTCAGTCTCCATTGAGCCCTTGGTGCTTGATGAATGCCCATGGGTAACCAGGTGAACATAATGGGGCATGGTCCAAAAAGAGTATTTGATATATTTTAGTTTGTGTCACCCCATCCACCATTCCTTTTGGTATTAGCCAGAGGTCAATTCTTGTGCAGAGCTTGTGCGGGTGAGAAAACAATGAGTTTCCAGATGTCTGTTAATTCTAGATAGCTTGCTAGATTTAGTAGTGCAGTTGAGGCTGGAGACTTCTGGGCCTGAGGTGGTCTGTTCCTGTACAGGAACTTATCTAGCACTGTATTCATATCCCTTCTTAATACCACTTGACCTGAACCTAGCTCTGTCAGTTGTTCGGTTAGGGTCTTAAAGAAATCTGAGCTTGATGAGTCTGGGCATAAGTTGCACACAGCATGAACTTTTCCTCTTCTAGCTCCCCTTTGACAAATTGGAATCTGCCTTCTGCAACGTTAATTATTTTTTCTCACTTAACACTGACACCTTTCCTAATCAGTGTGATTAATCTCTTGTTTTTAGTGTTAGAAGAGCAGCTAAGAAACCTAGTCCACCCACCCTACCTTGAGTTTGTCTGCTTCCTTTTTCAGCAGCTGTGATTCTTGAATGAAGGTGACTCCTACATCCAATCTCCTGAGGTGGTCTAGGATTTTCACCTCTTAACAGAGGAGTCTGTCCCCCTCCCATTCCAGGAGATTAATTTAATTGGGGTGATAGCCATTACTTATTTCCCTAGTGTGAGTTAAGTAGTGCAGGGTAATGTACTGAGATACCTGGACAGTTCCAGCTTGAATGAGCATATCCAGTTTGAAAGTTGAGCTAAGCGTAAAAGTGACTAACATGTGCTTAACCCCTTGGGGGCTCTCCCTTAACTTAGACCACAAGCCACCTTTGTGTAAAGACCTATAGCATATCAGACAGTTTAACCTATGAGTAAAATGTATTTTCAGTCTCCTGTTTGACTGACGGATATTTTGGATGAACTGTCAGCCCATTGTCTTCCTTTGGTTCTTTAGTATTGGCTGCAGCAGCAGCTGCTTAGGCTGTCTCTTTTCTGGTGCCAGCTCCTGTATTTGTAGCTGCACTAACATAGTACCTCTCTGCATTCCCAGTCTTCTACTATACTTACCTGGTCTAGTTCTGATACCCCCCAAAACACTCCTGCAGTCAGAGTGTGCACAGCAAAAGTCCCATTTATACTAACACCAACTGTGTTAGAGAGAAGAAGGAAAGAAAAGGAAAAAGGAAGAGAAACAATGATAGCATGATAAGCAAAAAAGGGAAGTAAAGGAGAAGGAGCAAGGGTTGGAAGAGGCTCATCACTCCAAGGCAGCGCAGGAATAAGGTTGTGCAACCAATTTTTGAAAAGACAGAAGTGACAGGGCAGGTAAAGGAGTAGACAGGATAGAATACAATAGGGTTTTTAGTAATTTTATTTTCTCAATAAAAATGAGACTGTCACAAACAAATATAAACCTCAATTACATATTATATATATAACAGCAGGATGCCTATTTCCAAAAATTGAACAACTGAGGCCTTGGTCACTGCAATTTAACTTTAATGTGATTATAATTACGTTATCTTGGCTTTTTAGTAAGATATTCCATAATGATATTGTCTGCCACATTATAAGAAAGGATCTTGGGAAAAGAGGAGGTGAGGTTATGCTCTACACAAAATACAACCTAAAAGTCACTGTTGATGCTAAGGAGCCTGCCAGTGCTAAGTAAAATGATTGGAAAACAGTGTTTTGTAATGCCAGGAGTCTCAAAAACAAAAGTGAGGAGTTCCTGAGTGGAGTTTATAAAGAACAACGTGACATTATGGACACAACAGAAGCATGGTGGGCTGAGTCTTTTGACTGGGTAAAAATATTATTGTGTATACACTTTAACATAAGTATGGAGCTAGAAAAAGGGGTGGTGGAGTGGTCCTATGGGTAAAAGATGCAATACTGAGTAATGTAATCTCTGTAAACTCTACTATACCATCTGTTCATGACAACTTTTGGATTCCACCAATAAGTATGAGACAGAAAAATCTATGTCTAGGTATTTGTTACAAGACCACAAAGCATTTCATATATAAAAAAATGAAAACACTGCAAATGAGATAACTACTATGACTGCAGATAATGATGTTATTGTAATTGTTGACTTTAATTATTCAAGAATTAGATGGGAAAACCATTTGGGAACAAAACCCAGTTAAAGACAACTTTATAAATATGATGCATGAAGAAATGTTAAACCAATATAGCAAGAAACCCACATGTGGACAAAACATACTAGTTCTTATTCTCAGCAATACCAATGGGGAAATACACTATGAAGCCAGTGTTCCTTTAAATAACTCTGATCACAATATAATCCTCTTCTACATTAACAAAGGTACAGAAAAAAATAGTGGCACTACAGGCTTTTGTAATTATTCAAAAGTCAAATCATAAAAAAAAAATAAACACCGATTTGCTAAATGGGACTGGAAATCAGATCTAAATAACAATGACCGAAATTGGACATGGCTAGAAACTATAATCCATAAGTTCAGGGACTTTTTTGTACTGAGATCAAAGGGGGAAGAAAGGGAAAAAACCCACAATGGTTGAATAAAAAGGTATCACATCTTCTTCAGGCAAAGCAATTTTTTGAAGAGCCAGGAAAGGCACACTAAGCCAAGGCTTGTTTCCAGGTGCATTCTGGGAGCACAGGGAAGTTAAGTGACCTGTTTATGGTCACAAAGTATGCAAGTGGTGGTTGTAGGATTCAAACCCATTTCTCCAGGTTTGCAGCTCAGTGCTCTTAACCACTACCACCATGCTATACTGCCTTCCCAATTCAGTTAACAATGTCAACAAGTTTATTAAAAAAACAAAAGGAGATGTAAACAGGCAATACATAGAGGAAAAGGAAAATTAGAACTGATGTCAAACAATTCCATAGATATACCAATTCAGTAAAAAAAAAAAATCTCAGCAAGTTGGCCCCATAACAGAAAGCAATAAAACCTTAATATAGAAAAAGAAATGTCAGATGCTCTAAGCAGGTATTTCTGTAGAATTTTAAATAACAAAACAGCAATTAACCAGGCAGACTGTGAGCAATGTTCCATTAATACTGTTAATGAGCTAGTTATCATGGAAGACATTATCATAGCAGGAATAAAACAAGCATTTGTCAAAGCCGAATGTTGTCTTGCTGGCATTGGCATTGGTAGTGCAGGAGTTAGAGAGATGCATAATAGGAATGGCAGTGAAGTATTGAACTGATGCCAACCCCACTCCCACCCTGCAGAGACTGACAGGTGTTGGGGTGTGCCTTTGGGTTGTCGGCCATAACGCTCACACCATTTCACCTCATCCTACCCTGCAGACACTGACAAGTGTTGTGGTGTGCGTTGGGGTCTTCGAGCCTTATGCTCACCCTATTCCATAAGGAAATACACTGAGATGGGTATAGTATAGGAGAATGGAGTGAACTTTGGGGCTGAAGACTTCAAGGCACACCTCGATGCCTGTCACTGGCAGCAGGGATGGGGGTGGGGGTGGAATGGCATGAGCATTATAGCCGACGATCCCAAGTCACACTCCTGATGCCTGTCAGTCTCTACAGGGTGGGGCGTTATAGATGGAAACCCTAATGCCATTGGCATTTGTTGGTATTTTCACTCCAAATTTTCAACAGGGGCTTTTTGTGACCCCACCTCATGAACAGTAGCACTATCAGTTCGTTAGCCAAAAAGTGATTTTGTATAGTGACCATGCCATTTGGTGTCACAGGTGCAAAAACACATTTTGGGCAGGATGTGAAAAATTACTACTTTACTGTTCATGAGGAGGGGTAAAAAAATGACAATGATGAAAATCTGGAGTGAAAATATGAAAAATTGGTGAAGTCATGAGCATGCATAGAAACTGCACAATGCATGCCCATAATGCAATTATTTTAGGAATTTTTTAACCACATTTTCAACATAGGCATTTTGGAACCTTACCTCATGAACAGTGGCACTGTGATTTGTTTAATCTGTCCCAAAAGTTGATTTCCCACAGCGACCGTGCCATTGTGTGCCACAGGTGTGAAAACACATTTTGGGCAGGATATGAAAAATGACAGCTGTACTCTTCATAAGGAGGTGTGAAAAAATGGCAATGTTGAAAATCTGGAGTGAAAATATTAACAACTGTCAAAGTTATGAGTGTGCGTGGAAGCTGTGCAATACACTCTCATGATGCAGTTTATTATTTGAATTTTTTCACTGAAATTTGCAATATTAGACCCACCATGAATATGGCACTGTCATTTCATTAATCAGTCCTGAAAGGTGATTCTGTGCAGTGACCTTGAAATCACCTTTTGGTACTGAGTAATGAGATGACAGTGCATGTGTTCATGAGGTGGGGTCCCAAGAATCCCATGTTGAAAATCTGGTACCAAAATTCCCAAAAATGGCTGAGATATCCACCTAAGTTGAACCCCCCCATTGATTGCCATTATAAAGCTTACCACATTTTGTTCAGTTCCCAGTCATCTTTTAAAGAGTTCAGACATGTTCCCAATCCACAGAAGAATGCAGCGCTGGCACTCCAGAGGTAAGTATGGGGTGACTGAGGATGTGTGTGGAGAGGTGGGGTGCACATAGCATGGGTGCAGGTTGGGGGAGGGGGCACAGTGGGATGACGAGGGACTTTTTTTTTATAGGTAAAAAAAGGACTTTAGGGGAAGGTTTTCTTTATTTACAGCTACAAAAAATGATTTGGGGCACACTAGGTGGGATGCCAGTGTGCCGCAAGTTTGGGGGGAACATGATGCTGACAGGGATTGGGCACCCCCATTGGCAAACAAATTGAACTGGGGGGAATATGTTGACATGGGGATTGAACATTCAGGATGTCAGCTTTGTAGAGGTTGTATGGCGGGTGGCGGAAGCCACCATATTTATTGGAATGTTTCACCAGGAAAGGCACATAATGGAGCCTTGTCATCTGATGGTCCAGTGAGGAAACTGCCCCTCACTAGAGCGGCAGATTTCTTTCAACTCTGAGGCTCTCTTTGAAACTGCTGTCATTGCCAGCATGCTCACTGATAGGTGGCTCAGGGATGCACCCACTAAAGTGTCCCCTGCATTGGCCACAACACTGACACACCTCTGAAAGTGCTACTACTGCAAGGTGTTGCTTGCACATGTGCAAGCCAACATATAAAGTTATAACTCAAATGCCACAGGCCCACATGATATGGCAGCACTTACAATATAAATCTTGGAAATGGAGCTTTCAGGTGGACTGACCCAGATTTTCAGCAATTCATTTTTCACAGGCAAAGTTACCCTTCACTGGCACTCGGCATCTGTGGTCCCAATTTTAAAAAAGGAGGAAATACTGACTGCTGAAACTATAGACCCATAAGTCTAACTTCCATTATAGGTAAGATCTTTGAGGGATTCATTAAGCAATATTAGAACACCTAAAATTAGATTACTACACTGATAAGTCTCAGCACGGACTCACATCTAGGTGGTCCTGTACCACAAATGTTATCACTGTATATGATACAGTTGGCAAAAATGTGAATATGTGTAATCCTGTGGATATTAATTTTCTTGACTATGCTAAGGACTTTGATGTGGTCCCACACCAAGCTATTATAAACAAAAAAAACACAACAACTATGTCTCAGTGCTAGGATTGTGTCATGGCTTGAATGGTAGATGGATGCTAGAACTCAGGGAGTTAAAATATGTGGCCATTTATCAAAAGAAGGCCCAGCGCTGAGTGGCATCCACCGGGAATCTGTATTGGGGCCAGTCTTTTTCAATGTCTTTATCATAGCTAGGATGGATAAGAATACATTTCTGGTACAATAAATTTGCAGATGGCACTAAAATAGGATCTGTAGGGTGCTCTGCAGCTGCTCAAACTAAAGTTTAATCAAACCTGGATAGTACTGTAGTGTGGACGAAAACCTGGGGTATGGAATTAAATTTATCAAATACAAAAATATGCACCTAATTAAAAAAATACAGGATACAAATATTACCTTAACAATACAGAAATTATTACCACCACTGATGAAAGAGATCTGGGTATTACAGTCTTGAATAACCTCAAACCATCTATCCATTGTAAAAATATAGCAGCAAAGATCAACAGAATAGTAGAATGACTGAAATTGCATTTCACTTCTAGGAATGAAAGCGTAATCCTACCACTATGTCACAGCCTAATGAGGCCATGCCTGAATTAAATTAATTTGGAATATAAAATATCTTTCTTATAAAGAATGTCTAAACAAGTTGGGTTTGACATAACTAGAAAATCATAGAAGAAAGATTATCTACTTTTTACGTGTGACATAATGATCAATGAAACATTTAAAAAATCACTTTAGGTTTGAAACAAACATGAATTTCAAGCTTCTAGAAGACATAATGAACAGGTCCAAATTAATGAGAAATATGAATCCAAGGCAGGAAAATACTTTTTTACAAACCTTATTAATATTTGAAATAGTCTCCCAAAGGATGTTACACACAGTTAAAATAAAATTACCTTCAAGTGTGATCCTTGCTGGTTAGGAATTTTAGTATTACACTTGAACTGGCAGACTAGATGGACTATAATTGGTCCCTTTTTGTCTCTACACCCACAGTAACCGATAGTTGCAAAAAGTTAATCCTCTTCAAAAATCCCTTGAGATTTTGATGGGCAAAATCACCTTCCAGCATTCCCTACAAATTTGGATTTGTACAGTATATTGCTGCACCAATAGTCAGTCTAACACTGTCCTTGGAATTATATCAACTTCTGTTTCCTTCATTTGCACATGTAAACTAATACTACTTGGAGGTGTTGACATAAATTGGCTTGACCCTACTTCAGAGAAGATCTATAAAATCAAGATCCCACATATCATGAAGTTAATCGTGGATCTCACTTGTCTTAGGGCTTGTTCCAAAATGGAATTGTGCCTGCAGGGGGGTGCATACTTGGGAAACAGGTGCACAGAGGTCTCACTCTGCACATGCAGAGACCACAGCAGATCCCCAGCATGCATGACCCCACCACACACAGTATTCTGCCATGCATACTGCTATATGCCCAGCTAGGTTGGGGGCAGACAAGGAGGTAGGGCATGCATATGCCCAACCCAAGAGTCATAATCCATGCTGCAGAGATCTGGCAGAGACTAGTAAGCCTGAAGGGCTATGATAGCACCTATGCACTGCTCTCTGCCTAGCTGCAGAACTCTCTCTGTGGCCCAGTTGTCCCCATCTCCCCTTGCCTCTAGCCCACTATATAGGCTGGTGGAGCTGGATATATGGCAGGCCCCAGCTGGCTACAGTGGCACAAATCTGTGCTGGTCCATTGAGGATATGGCAGCCTTGGAGGACTGCTATGGATTGCTATGGTTTCCCACCCCATGTGGTACAGGATCCACTGCAGTACTGACCAGTGCATCTGATTGGATGCCCAGTATCCTGTACAGATCTGTTCCCTTGCTGCCCCCTACCCCTGTGGGACTCTCCACACATGTGAGGTGCAGAGGGAAGGAGCTGTGGATGCCCTCCATCATGGATCAGCACTGGAGTCTACAGAGGCATGGCTGGGATACATTCTGTTTGCGCATATTCCAGTTTCCTTTGTGGCTTGAGCTTCAAAATGACTCCCTTAATCACTCTATAACTGAGTGGATCCTTGTCAAATGCTCTTACCACAGTATTGAATTATGTACTGTCCTTGACATTTTTCGTAATCAGAGAATAATATACCGGTGCACAAGAGCCATAGGCAAACTTTCCCACCCAGAATAATCTTATCCAGGTTTACATGTAACCTTGACCATGTTATCTTTATTCATTTTTTTAACCTTGATTTGTCCCCAGTATGTTGTTTTATCTAGTGTTGAATTTTTGCCTTTTTGAACAATCTAATGTTTTGGACAATCGTATCTACCATATTTTTTTTCCCCCAAGGGCTGTATTGATCTGTAACCATTTTGTGTATTACACCATCTAAATGCCTGTACTTGATTTCATGATTTGTGCTATTTCATGTACCACATTATTGCACCTTATTACTTCCAGTGTTACTATGTACCCTTTGTTCTCTCTCCCATGGGTCACACCTGCAAATGAGCCTTGGTTCAGTGTGCCTTTCCCAGTTTCCAAATTTCAAACAAATGAATACATGTTGTACTGGAGATATTGAGCTTGCATTTCTTACTTCCAAGAAAAGTTCTTGGAAGTGTCTGGAAATCATATTCCTTTTGTCAAATCTCATACCAAAGGATGGCACCATCCTTGGGTTACCTCAAACTTCATTTCTTTATTGAAACTTGTGATTAAAGTTGACTTAAACACAAGGTTTCAGGGAATTTGGTGGATATTTATTCTTACAATTATGCAATATGTGCATTTTGAAGTTAAGAGCAGTTGAGGCCTGAATTTATTGACAACGATGTTACAAAAACACTTAAAAACTACTATGTTTTGGAAAATGATATAGATACCAGTGACTTGGGTTTGGGAACCAGCCTTGGTCACTGGAGGACTAGCCCAAGGAGGGTGGTTGAGTTTTCATGGATACTCGTCTCTTCGGGGAAGTGACAGCTCTTGGTCTCTGCCACAATACTGCTACCTGGGTGACCACAGCTGTCAGTATAGGCTGAAGCCAGTATAAGGGAGGACAGTGTCATGACTCTGACATCGCTTCATCAGTTGCATCACCTCAATGACACCTGAGAGCAGGGCAGAAAAGTGGGAAAATTCCCCCACCAAGCAGGATGCCATTTGCTGTCTTGACGTTGATCCCAAACTACTGACCAGGGCTCTCACTGCCCCATCAATGCTGCAGCTTTGTCCATGGCTATGGGGATGCCCTCATACATCCCTTGCCATGGGGAGGGGTCATCTATGGGGGAACAAGGAGCAAGATAATTCTGGGGATGGGGGTGATGGGAGTGGTAGGGCAGAGGACCAAAGAGGGACAGTCAGGAGCACATGGGACAAAGAATGCAAATATAAAAAAATGGTGTGGATATTTCTTTTGACCCCCCCCACCTCAGACTCCGACACCCTTGTTGAAAAATAATCACTTTACTTTAAGCTAGGGGTAGTGGAGGGTAACATCAGGGAGTTGGATAAGGGCCTAAAGCTAGTAGCATACACAGTGTTTTTTTCAAGGTGTTACCTGTGTACCACCAGGGAAATGCAAGTGCACTCTGCACTAGGGCATTTCATGACTGGTTGAAGGCATGGTGCATGGAGGAGAGCTACAGTTACATTGGGGACTGGGGGCCAGCCTTGGAGAATTTGTGCCTCTGTAAGTAAGATGGCCTCGATCCTTCCAGGAATGGGGCTGCAATCCTTGGAAAGGGATATTTAACTTCTACTTGGATGAGCATTTGAACTAGCCAGGAAGGGGTAGGCAGTAAAACAAAGGCGAGAAACAGTTGCCACAATGATGATGATGGAGAATTTTTGAATTTTATTTATTTATTTGTTCGGTCGCAGACCATTACAAACATTTATAGATAAAAATACAAAAATGTACAACATTCTTTTCATTCTTTAAAAAAAAGGGGAAAATACATTTCATTTTAACAACGGTCTCACTACATAAATACTAATCATAATATTTATAATAAAATTATAAAATCCCTATCAATAGTTCACATCAACCCTGCATTCATGTTTGTGTTCTTGTAATCCTCCTTCGAATTTTTACAATAGTTTCCAAATATCTTGCAGTGGACTTAATAATAATTTCATCTTTTGTCATAAACAAAATGTTTAATAACAACTCTTGATCATCAGATAAAATAGTTCTACAGATTGGTATAATCCATTTATTTCTAGGCTTCTTGTACCATTGACAATAAAAAATTACGTGTTTTAAATCTTCATGACTTTTTCTTGTACAGGAACATAGTTTTGCATCTCTCTGATTTTCTGCCCTGTATCTTGCATCCATAATATTACTGGGAAACAACTCTAACTTTTATAATGTCTACAATCTTCTTTGATTTGGGTCAGTAAGAATTTCATAATGATATCTAAAAAAATGATTAGCATCATTTATTCTAAACCAAGGATAAATTCTTAACTTAGAAATGTTTTCCAAATCTTTAAGTTTATAAAAATCCAATAATCTCTGGGTGATACAGGGTTGTTAACTAATACCTATTATAATACCTTTCTCAGTATTTTTCCTTAGAAAATCCAGACCTATGACCTGCAAGATTTCATATACAGATTTTAGCCAACTAGATTTTAGATGACCAAGGTTTAACCACTTAAGTTTTTCCTTTAATCAGCAGTAAGTTCATCTATGCTTTTTATGGTGTTGAATTTTTATCCAATAATTAACTTTTCTGGCTGCAAAGTATGCTCCTAAGAATACCATGCCCAATTCTGCCCTTATAATGCACATGGGAACATACGTTCCTAACCCTAAACTTAATTGTAATATTTTATTTATTGGTATTTCAATTTTGTTTACCTCCTTTGGTTGCCAAATTTCCCCATTATATAGGGCTTGCGCATTGTACTTCACCTCAATAGCTTTAATAAGGGGTTTAACTGAATTCCCTCCATAATTTTTATTAAACCTATATAATGAATTAGCTGTTTTTTTAAGGTTTAAAATCAATTTCTCTGTATGTTTAACCCATTTCCCTTTGTGTGAAAATTGAAGACCTAAATAAGTATATTCTTTAACTTTATCCAATATTTTTTCCCCAATCTTCCTTTTAAATGAACAATTTTTGGCTCCAAATACTATAATTTGACTTTTTGTATCATTGATTTGTAAATCATATTCTTTTGAAAAATTATCCAAAATGTTCAACTTCATTTGTAAACCTGATCGAGTTAATGAGAACAACACCAAGTCATCTGCATAAGCAAGAGAAGCACATTTTTGCCCCAATATTTTGGAGAATCTGTTTCTGATTCCTCCAATTTATTCAACAAAACATCAATATAGATGCAAAACAGGGTTGGTGCTAAAACACAACCCTGCCTTACACCCTATTTGTCGGAAGGACTAGAAAGTTGGCCTCCTTTGCCAACTTTCACTTGCCAAGTATAAGTATAAAGTTCTCTAATAATAGCAATTAACTCCTGTGAAATTCCCTTTTTTCCCATAATTTCCCATAATTTATTATGGGATATGGTGTCATAAGCAATACTGAAATCTATAAAAGCCACATAAAGTTTTTGTTTCCTTAGTGTAACATATTTTTCAATTAAATGCCAAATCACAAAGGAATTATCAGTAGTAGAATAACCTGGTCTGAATCCTGCTTGAACCTCTGAAAAATCCCCAATATTAGACATCTGGTCTTTTAATTGATTTAAAATCAACCTAGCAAAAATTTTGCCTAGGTGATCTAAAAGAGAAAAAGGTCTATATATTGCTGGATCAGACCTATTACCTTTCTTGAATATAGAAATTATTACTGCACCTTTCCAACATGCTGGAAAACTCAATTCTCTACTACATACATTAAATAATACTGTAAGAAGCTTGGCCCATATTACCGGTGACTTTAAAAAAACCTCTGAAGGAATTTGATCTGGCCCTGGAGCTTTCTTCAATTTTAACAGTGTTAACACCTGAAGCACCTCCTCAAATTTAAAGGGGGTAAATTGAGTTAGATTGTAATTTAAACTCAACCAGCAATTACCACACTCATTGCTAAAACATTTCTTTGTGTAATAGAGAATCCAAGACTCCATTGTAATATATGTATCAATTTCAAATCTTTCTTTATTTGATCCCTTCACCACTAGAAGCCAAAATGATTTATAGTCTTTTTGATTTATAACCCTTAACATCTCTTGCCATTTCTTCTGTTGAAAAGCATTCGTTTTATTAAGTAAAAAGGCTTTATATTTTTCTCTTTGTTTGTTTAGATCTTTAAAGGTCAAAGCATTCTTTTGTAACTTTACACCTCTTAAAACATTGTTAAGTATCTTTTTTTCTTGACGACATTCTTTATCAAACCATGTCTTCGGAGCTAAGTCCCGACTACTTGATTTTATATATGGTTTACTTAGCAATGTTTTAATTTCTTCCAAACATGCTGTAACATTCTGAATAATGGTTCCACTATCATGAACAAGTTTTAATACGTTATCCAGTCTATTTTTTATTAAATTATGTATCTGATCAGCTACCATATCATTACAAATTTTTTTTTTTGTGACGTATCTCTATTATCTGTGACTGAATATGGTTATCATCAATTCCATAAATCAGTTGTTTGGAAAATAGCACTAGTGGGAAATGATCACTATCCACTTTATCTGTAATTATTACATTTTTCCATAATGACACATCCCCATTCCAAAAAAAATAATCAATTAAAGATGGCACTCTTGCTGATAGATGAGAATACTTACCTTTTTTGTCACCTTGTAGGTGACCATTTAGTGGTATTAAATTAAATATATCTAAGATCTTAATTAAGTTCCTACCCAGCCTATTGGTTATATTATCTTCTGAGCATCTCACATAATTTGTAGAATCTTTATAAACCCAATTATGGTATTCGCCATCAGCATAACCATCATATCTGTCTATTCTGGCATTAAAATCACCACACAGTAGGAGTTCCTCAAAATCGTAAAGTGCCCAGCTTTTATACAGCAGGTCTTCTAGATGGGCCCATATAGTGTGATCATAATATTTGGAATTTGGGGGATATAAAATTAGCTAAACAGAATGAAAATCCTTTCTTCTTGACTTGTACAATCAAAATATTTTTATCAGAACATATTAATTTTACTTCTGAATTTCCATCTATTTTAATCTAAGTAATTAGCCCACCTGCTAACCTTCCTTTTTCTGTTTTTTTTCCCCACTTGAATGAAATGTACAATAACCATTTAGGTGGATATCTGAATTTTTTCAGTGCCATGTCTCCTAAAGACAAATTATATCAAATTTTAAAATAAATTCCACCCATTCACTATCTACTAATTTATTTGATAAACCAGAGATGTTCCACGAGAGAGCACCCCTAGCTTGTTATTAAAGTTCCATCCAAGGGAATAATCTGATTTGTACCGTCAATCATCACAGGATACTAATTCTAAAATTTTATTGGATGATACAATATGATATATTATTCCTGAAGTCTTGGATTCTCTAGTTAATTCTTCTGTCATACTCTTATTATTTCCCTGTGAAACATTTTTAGCAGCCTTTGTTAAATTGTCATCATTATCCTTCACCAAATACAACCCCAAGGAATCCAACAAGGCCAAATTGTTAACTAATTTATTGTATACATGTATTTGATTAACTGTTAAAAAAATTGTATCACAAAATAGATCACCTCTCTCTCTTGTTGCATATAATGATTTAAGATCCTCCATTGGAACTTGCAATATTTGTACCAATAGATCTTTTACTAACCTTGCCAGCTTGGTATCATTCTCATTCTTGATCCTTTCAACCCCGTAGAGCTGCAGAAACATTGGATAATTCCCTTTCTTATGTCCTGAAGCATTGTTTACTTTAAAGGAATTGGGAACTTCACCATATTCCACTGGAAATATATGTATACCAGCCTTGTCCAGTAGTAATGCCTTCTCCATGATTATATCTACTATTTTTTTTATTCCAATAAGGCCTCTACTTGACCAAGTCTCAATTCTGATTGTCCCCTTCTTACTTCTAGGATTTTAACTTCCTTCTCTGGAATCTTAGATATTTGAGAGAAAAGATTAGTCAAAATATTTTTTAGCTTAAAATCTGTAACTTTAGAAGAGACATTTAGTCCAAAAATTAAAACTGATTGTGGATTGTTATTTAATTTAGTTTTATTTAACATGTCTCTATTTATATAGTCCAGCTTTTAACCCAGCTTCCTCAATGATTCCCTATTAATCCAAATTTGGTTAGCTACCCTTGGAACCTTACAAAAAATGAATAAACAAGGCACACCCTCACAATCTTTATCTTTCCATAACCGTATAATATCCTCATTCCCAATATCAGCACCAGTTACTGCCCTAAACAAATTCACAATCTTTTCCTTCAGTAATACATATGAGCATTTAGCATCAGTTGGAAAACAATACAAATTTAATATAGCACAGCCAGTAATATTTATAACTGACTTACTAGCTTCAGTGTTTATTGAGGGGATAGATGACATTTGAATGGTATTACCGCTATCTTTAATTTCTCCCTCTAAAACCATAACTGATGACCTGTAAGGTATTTCCCTAACCACCTCTTCAATCCCAAACTGATTTGTTATTGGGCTGAATTCCTTCAATTGGGTCTTGTTTTCTTTTGGAGAGATGCCATCATTATTTGGGTTAACACATAAATGATTGTGCGTGTTTGTCTTAGTTACAGAACAGTGTAGCATATCCACTAGTAGCAACGTTTTATCAGAAACACTATCCAAAGATAAAACTCCTTTTTTCTTCAAATCTTTGTTCTTATCTTCCTTTACCTTTATTTTTTCCTTTCTTTTTTTCCTGTCTTTTTTATTTCAATTAAGTATTGGAGTTTCAGGAAAGACAATAGAAGGGAAATCTGGTCTTAATTGCTCATTTAGTACTTCCTGATTATTTGACTTATCAATAACTATTGAAAACAAATCCTCCTGAGGGCTTATTTTATTCAATTGTAGGATTAACTCATCCATTCTGCTACCATTAATCGCTATATTTTCTTTAATTGTGTCTAATTCAAATTTAAGATTAATTAGATGATCTAAAATCATCATATGCACAATGTGCGGATTTTGAATATAAGTTTTTAAATCCTCACTAAGGGCAAATGGGTAGGTAGTATTAGAATTAAACTTGCAATCTTTTTTTTTCCTGAGACAGTTGCCTTGATTGTTTAGGAGTTGTGAATTGTTTGAGACCAATTATAGTGTCCTGCAATTCACTAGTAATATTCCTCAAATCATTATGCCACCTAGGTTTAGGATTTGATTCATAAAAATAATCAGGAGAAAATTCCAAGGAATTACACAAACTTGAGTATTCCCTCTGACTTGTATTCCTAGAAGTCTCCAATGATATGTGCAACTCTGTACCCAATGTTTCTTTCAAAGCTGCAAAACTCAAAGTTGTATCTGCTGCTGCTTTTTGACAATTGTCCCCAATAAATTCATGAAGTTTATTGCTAGGGCTAATTGGATTATTGGTCTGATTAAGACATCCCTTGGAAGCCCCTGACTCACTACCAGTCATGTCATTAGATGTCATTTGAGCAGATTGTAGCTTTTTTCAACAAAATGATCTTTAATTTTAGTCTGCTTTGTTTTATTTACTGCAATACTACCATCTGAAATTGTCTCTATAATGTCCAACTTAGAATTAGAAATCCTTAACTTATTATTCAGTATTTCCCCTAACATAGCTCCTTCTCTTTTAGCTATTGGAATGGTTCTATTTTTTTAAGTTCTTAAATCCCTTTGATTTTCTACCATCTTGGTTCATTATTTGCATTTGAGTGGGAGTACTACTACTTATAAAACCATCCAAAGCATTTTCTCTAATTCCATTAACATCATCTAAAGTGGAATACATAGATAATTTTAATTCAATTGGAGAATTTACCATGTGTTGTACAGAACTATGATCAATCTCTACATTAATATTAGAATTGGAGCCTTTAAATTGTCCATTTCCCCTTCTTCAGCGTCTGGTTTGAACCATGATCTTTATATAGATATCTCTGGAGTTAATACACCTCTAAAATCCACAACTAACTAAAAATATTCAGAATATCACAGCTAATCCAAAAACACAGAAATAAAAAACTAACACCTAGCAACAATAATCAAGTTTAAAAAAAAAGCAAAACGTTGATGCGTAGCTTTAAAATCTTTCTTTTTTTATTTTATATTCCCCCCAAAAAGCTGGAAAACTTCTAATTCAATTTCTAGAATCTGCTTCTTTACCCCGCAAAAACATTAACACCCCTTAATCAACAGTTTACAACTCTTTAAAATTCCCTTTTATCTTCAAAAAAACACCAGTAAATAACATTAAAAGTGAGCTGTTTGTACGCTGGATTTTTTAACTCCGAGTAGCGCTCGCGCAACTCACGCTCGTGCTACCGCGCTCACGGTAGTAGCGCGTATCTTTTTGTAGGGAAACTGCCCCTCCTCTCAAGCTGACATGCTCTAATGACCACAGGTATCTTCCTGCTCTCAATTATATGCCCCATGAGCTTTAAACAGACAGTTCTAGTCTTCCAGCTTTGTAGAGGAGCCAAGGCACAAAATGCTGTTCTGTAAACTCAGGAATCAGTGCAAAAAGCAGAATAACACAGTTCAGTACCTGCAAGTGTCTTTTTTTTTCCAGCTTTGTAGAGGAGCCAAGGCACAAAACGCTGTTCTATAAACTCAGGAATCAGTTCAAAAAGCAGAATAACACAGTTCAGTACCTGCAAGTGTCTTTATGTAGGGAAACTGCCCCTCCTCTCAAGCTGACATGCTCTAATGACCACAGGTATCTTCCTGCTCTCAATTATATGCCCCAGGAGATTTAAACAGACAGTTCTAATCTTCCAGCTTTGTAGAGGAGCCAAGGCACAAAACACTGTTCTGTAAACTCAAGAATCAGTGCAAAAAGCAGAATAATACAGTTCAGTACCTGCAAGTGTCTTTGTGTAGGGAAACTGCCCCTCCTCTCAAGCTGACATGCTCTAATGACCACAGGTATCTTCCTGCTCTCAATTATATGCCCCAGGAGATTTATATAGACAGTTCTAGTCTTCCAGCTTTGTAGAGGAGCCAAGGCACAAAACACTGTTCTGTAAACTCAGGAATCAGTGCAAAAAGCAGAATAACACAGTTCAGTACCTGCAAGTGTCTTTTTTTTCCAGCTTTGTAGAGGAGCCAAGGCCCAAAATGCTGTTCTATAAACTCAGGAATCAGTGCAAAAGCAGAATCAATGATGATGGAGCAGCAGGGAGGGAGGGAGGGCCTGGCGTGAAAATGTCCCTAGGGCAGGGGTGCAGAAAAGCAGATATGGTGCCAACACAGAAGAAAATGGGGCTAAAACTTAGGTAAGTGAGGGTAGAGGATTTAGGAAGACAGGGAATGGGAAGTTAAAAAGGTAAGAGGAAATGTAGAGTAAAACACAGTCAGGAGAAGTCAGCCCAGTGGAGCTGAGGGTTGAGGTGTTGGATGCCACACCTTGTGCTACATCAGTGACCCAGGTTTGGGAACAAGTCTGAGTCATCTGGGGTCAGCCAGAGTGGGGTGGGAGCAGGATTGAGCAGCCACTCGGCAGCTCTCCTCTCCTGGCTAGGGATTTTGTCACCCCACAGTTCCACTGTCCCCAGGTGGATGCCTGAGGGTAGTGCAGGCAGGTGGGTGGCATGCAGGGAAGGTACTATGGAATCATGGCATGTGTGTGCCTCCACACATGTACACATGGACATGGTACGGGGGAGAAAATTCAAATAAATGGAGCTGGCAGGCTCTGTGAAGCTCCGAACTTGGTCCCAGTGATGGGGTCACAGGTCAGGACAAATGCAAGCCTTCTGAGGGAGGGCTGGAGCCACCTACCAGCTCATGGGGGCATAAATACAACATAGAAAAAAAAAGAAACATTCAGGAATGAGAGAGAGAATCAAGGTAGTGGACAGTGGGGAAATAAGATGTAGAGAGCCATTTTGCCAATGCAAGGAGTTTTGAAAAAAAAAATTCCAGACCTGAAAGCCACCATGGCAGTGGCTGGCCTGGATTTAGTGGCCATAACGGAGTCCTGGGGAACGAAGCACTATGACTAAGACATGTCCATACTGAGCTACTCTATGTTCAGGAGAGACAGGGAAGGGAGGAACGGAGAATAAATTGTTTTATTTGTGAGGAAGATAATCAAGGCCATGGAGGTACAGGTGCACATGAGGAAAAGGAAGGGTTAGAGGTGCTCTGGGTCACCCTGGAGACAGGCTTCAGGGATGCTGTCCAAACCAGGCTAATGTACATACCTCAAGAATAGGAAGAGGAGTTGGATAAGGAACTGGGGAAGCCATCATCAGAATGGCAAGTTGGGGGGGGTGCTGATAGTTGGGGACTTCAATCTGCCAGACATGGAGTGGAGCCTTCCAACTGCAGCTTCAGCAAAGAGAAGGGTTGTCCTTGACTTCCTACAAGGGGCTTTTCTCCAGCAGCTAGTTAAAGAACCCACTAGAGATGAAGCAGACAAGGCAGTGAGGGGAACAAAGGCACAGTCAGAGGAAAGAATCACCAAAGGGATAGATAAAGGTAATAAGACTTCCTTCAGATACATAAGTGAGAAGTGGAAAGTGAGGGAGGCAGTGGGGATTAGTAGGGCGGGAAGACTCAAGAAAAGCAAACATCCTGAACAGGTACTTCTGCTCAGTTTTTACTGTGGGGGTGGACCACCAGGTAGTAGCAGAAATCAAATCAAATCAATTTTATTTTTAAAGCACTTTTCATTACCAAAGCGCTGAACAAACAATAAACAAATATCAGATAAAATAGCATTAAAACAGGTTAATACAATAATATTACAACAGAATTAGAATTAGAATTATCCACACTTAGGGAAGGCTAAATCAAATAAATAGTTTTTTAAATCAGTTTTAAAACTATCAACTGTCAGGCATTCTCTTAACTGATGAGGTAGAGAATTCCACAGGGTTGGTGCAGAAAAAGAAAAGGCACAAGCGCCAGATGTCTTCAAGCTAATCTTGGGAATCTCTAGCAATCCCTCATCAGTGGATCAGAGGGGATGGATGGCACAATAGGGTACAAGGAGGTCTTGCAGATAACTGGGTTCCTGATCATGTAGGGCTTTAAAGGTCAGTAAACCAACCTTAAAGGTGATCCACCACTGAACAGGCAGCCAGTGCAGTTCATGGAGCACAGGCATAATATGACTAGACTGAGAAGTCTCAGTCAAAAGCTTGGCCGCCACGTACTGCACTAGCTGCAAGTGGTGGATGTCAACCCCAGGTAGGCCTAGGTAGAGGGAATTACACTAGTCCAGAAACAGGGAAGGGGGGAGGTGAACACAAGTCTATTTTCAGAGAAAAGAGTCTGTAAGTGACTTGCAGCTCTGAAAGTGAACAAAGCTGTGGGATGGGACAGGATACACCCAAGGGTTCTAAAAAGAACTTAGAGAGGTGCTAGCAGCCTCACTAAGTCTTTGTCAACAGCTTGCTGGAAACAGGCATGGTTCTGGAGGACTAAAGAGCAGCTGACATGGTCACGCTACATAAGGGCAGGAGCAGGGCGGAGGAAACACAACTATGATCTGGTCTGTCTTACTTCAGTAGTTGGGAAATTAAATAAACCCCTGCTAAAGGAATGACTGGTAGATTATCTTAAAGCCAATGGGCTGCAAGATCACAGGCAGCACAGATTCATGGGGGGCATGCCAAATGAATCTGATAGATTTCTTTTGACTGTGTGACCAGAGAAACAGTTCAGGGATGGCAGTGGATATGGCCTATCTGGACTTCAGCAATAAATTCAACACTGTGCCAGTCAGGAGGCTGTTAAGGAAACTGGGGAGCCTGGGGGTGTGATCAAAAATGGGGAACTGAGTTAAAAACTGGTTAATGGCAAAGAGACAGATGTGGTAAATGGCACTCACTCAAATGATGGAAGTGACAAGTGGCATGCTAGAGGGCTCAGTATTGGGGCCAGTCCTCTTCAATATCTTCAGAAATGACATTGCTGAGGAACTAGAAGGGAATGCACACCTTTTTGCAGATAATATCAAAATATGCAACAGGGTTGACACAGTGTGAAGGGATATTGGGAAACTCGAGGAGTGGTCAAGAGCATGACAGCTGGGGTTCAATGCCAAAAAGTGCAAAATCATGCACCTGGGGCATAGGAACTCAATCACTGAGTACAGGATGGCGGGGGAGGGACTGGCAGTCAGTAAACAGGAAAGGGACCTTGTTATCATATCTGATGACCAGTGGTTAGGGCTAGTGGGATGCTGCAGTGTGTAGGGAAGGTTATCTTCAGCAGGAAGAGAGAGCTGGTGTTGCCACTGTATTGTAATGAGACCCCACCTAGAGTACTGTGTACAGTTCTGGAGGCTGCACCTCTGAAAGACAGGGTGGAGACAGTCCAGGGGAGGGCAACTAAAATGGTGCAGGTGATGCATGAAAAACCCTACAAGGAGAGACTGAGGGATCTCAACATGTACACCTTGGAAAGGGTAGCGCAAGAGTTGACACAATAGAGATCTACAGTACAAGTATCTCACAAGGTGAACAGAGTACAGGAGGGGAGCCTCCTTTAAATGAGAAAAAGCACCAAGACTGGGGGCATGTAATGAAGCTGAAGGGAGGAGTTTAAGAGATGTAAGGAAATATTTCTTCACTGAAAGGGTGGTAGACACCTGGAACAGACTACCAGCAGATGTGGTGGAGGTGAAAACAGTGGCAGGTTTGAAGCATGCATGGGATAGACCTGGGGTGTATGAGGAAACAGGCAGATTGGAAGGAGGGTCGCTGGAGACCAGTTGGGATCTATGGAGACAGATTAGGCAGGGAACATCTTGGCAGATTGGGTGGGCTATGCAGTCTTTTTCAGCCAACAAAGTCTACCGTATATTTCTGTGTTTTTACTATCTCTCACCCTTAAGTAGTAAATATGGTACTTTTTAAATGAGTACTTCACCAATGTACCAAAAGCTTTTGTGCCTTTTTTCCTCAATTTTTTCAATACAAAGAAGTCAGACTTACCACCTCAGCTTTCTGCTTCATTTCCCTCATGTTATAATTTGCCTGTATCCCAAGCACTCATATAGAAATACCTTACATCTCTTCACCTTCACAATAACCATGGCCTGATGAGGTTGACCCTTTCTGTTTAGTATTGGTACCCCAGCCATGGCTGCTCCCATTACCTAAATCTAACAGGTTATAGATAGCCAGCCACACATCTGATTTCCTTTAAAAAGTTTTTCTTTATTTCCTCTTTAACTGTACAATCCCTTCATGTGCCTAACGTTTCACCCAATAATTGGGCTTCCTCAAGGGCTTACGATCTATATTAGTATGTAAATAAATATTGTTATAGTCACATAAATGTTTTCATTATTAATTAATATAATACACTGACCAATAATCCCATCACTGAACGCTCACCCTCTGGTGCTTTACTTTCAGAGTAGAGTGAATCCTAGGTATATATCATCATGCTATCACCCATAAACATAAATTCCTACCAATCTGGATTTTAGTTGATGGCAACAACGTACTTATAGTAAATGTTTACAACAACCACAAAATTAATGCTACTGATACCCAATGGAGTATAATAAATCAGAAATAATATGGTAACAATTGGTTTAAAGAAAGGAGCATAGGCTTCATGCACTGAAATTGTACTAATAACAAGTAATGACTATAAGAGATAGAACAAATTCCTGAATTACACATTTATATTAACATAGAAACATAAAATTTGATGGCAGATAAGGACCACTTGGCCCACTCAGTCTGCCCATTTCTCTACCTAGTGGATAAGCTGCAGATCCTAGTTAACCAGCAGCCTACTTCTTCCTACCCCCACCCCCTAGAATTGCCTTATGACTGTCCCATGCATGCTTGAATTCAACCACTGTTTTTGACTCCACAACCTCCTCTGGAAGGCCGTTCCATGCATCCACAACCCTCTCTGTAAAAAATACTTCCTTACATTACCTCTGAGCCACCCCCATCTTCAAATTGTGCCCCTTGTTCTTGCACAACTTTTTTTGAAAGATGCTACCCTCTTGGACTTTGTTGATTCCCTTGAGGTACTTGAAAGTTTCTATCATGTCCCCTTCTCCCCATTTCCTTGAGGCTATATATATTAAGCTCCTTTAGCCTCTCTTCATATGTCTTCGTGCAGACCCTGCACCATTTTAGTTGCCCTCCTCTGGACAGCTTCCATCTTATCTATGTCCTTGCGGAGACTGGGTCTCCAGAACTGCACACAGTACTCCAGATGGGGTCTCACCAGCTGTCTGTGCGGAGGGATAACAACTTCCTATTTTCTACTGGTGATGCCTCTCCCTATGCATCCCAGTATCCCCACAGCCCTCCTTAATGCCCTCTCACATTTCTTACCCACCTTTAAGTCATCTGATATGACTACCCCCAGGTCCCTTTCCATTTTTGTTGTTGTTAGTATCTCACCCCCCATTGTGTACTCTTCTGCTGGGTTTTTGTTTCCCAGGTGCATTACCTTGCACTTCTTAGCATTAAATCTAAGCTGCCATACATTTGACCATTCCTCTAACCTTTCAAGTCCCTTCTTATCCTTTCAACCCCACCTTGTGCATCAACTCTGTTGCAGATCTTTGTGTCATCTGCAAAGAGACATACTTTTTTTTCCAGTCCCTCTGCAATGTTGCTTACAAAGACATTGAAGAGGACCGGTCCTAATACTGAACCCTGCAGCACCCCAATTAGTAACCCCCTTCTTCAGAGTGAACGATTTACTATTGCCCTGTGTCCTATTCTCCAGCCAATTTTACCCAGGCTATCATCTTGGGACCCACTCCCAGGCTGGCTAACTTGTATATTAATCTTTGTGTGGGATTGAGTCAAATGCCTTGCTAAGGTCTAGGTAGGCCATGTCCACAGCCCCTCCCTGATCTACTACTTTGGTCACCCAGTCAAAGAAATCTATCAGATTCATCTGGCATGACCTTCCTGCTGTGAATCCATGCTGCCTTGGGTATGTGCCCCTCTGGCCTCTAGGTACTCGACAATTCTTTCCTTCAGAAGTGATTCCATCATTTTCCCTATCACTGAGGTTAAACTAACAGGTCAGTACTTTCCTGCTTCTGCCTTGCTCCCACTTTTGTGAAGGGGAATCACATCTGCCCTCCTCCAGTCCTCAGGTACCACTCCATCCTCCCATGATTTGTTAAAGAGGGTAGTCAGTGGTGTCACTAGTTCTACCCTTAGTTCTTTTAGAATTCTGGGATGAATCCCATCAGGCCTCATTGCTTTGTCCACCTTCAGTTTTAAGAGTTCTTTCAGAACCCTTTCTTCTGTAAATGGGCTGATATCAACTTCTGTATCCAGAGTGTTTCTATTGTTTGTTTTAGATACCTCCTCTTTGTTTGTAAATACTGAGCAAAAATATTTGTTTAGTATCTCTGCCTTTCACAGTCACCCCTGCCCCCCCTTATTATGCCTCACTATCCCTCCCTTAGTCTTCCTTTGCTCCCTGATGTACCTAAAAAAAGTTTTATCCCCCTTCTTAACTGAGTTGGCTATCTTTTCCTCAGTTCGGGCCTTTGCTGTCCTGACTGCCTTCCCAGCTTCCTTTTGCTTTAACTGATACAATTCTCTGTCCTGCTCCTTCTGTGATTCCTTGTACTTTCTGAATGCTTTCTTTTTCTCTTGAACCTTCACTGCCACCTCCTTTGAGAACCATAGTGGTTTCTTACATCATTTTATTTTATTTGCTTCAAACAAAGGCTTGTTACCTCTGTGATGGCAGTTTTTATTATTCCCCATTGTTCTTCCACCCCTCCTTCCTGCCTATTTGCTAGTGCATTCCTTAGGCACTCACCCATTTTGGCAAAGTCAGCCCTCCTGAAGTCCAGTACTTTTGCCTTTGTATGGCTTGACTCTATTGCTGTGTTTATTGTGAACCATACTGTTCGATGGTCGCTAGTTCCCAGATGGCTACCCACTTCTACATCTGTGATCCTCTCTTCATCTCCATTTGAGAAGACCAGGTCTAAGATTGCTCCCTCTCGAGTGGGTTCCAATACTAGTTGTCTAAGGCATGCCCCCTGTAGGGCATCTAGAATAACCCCACTCTTAGAAGTGGCTGCTGCAACTGCACTCCAGTTAACATCTGGCATATTCAGATCACCCATCAGCAATATCTCCCCTTTATCTGCCATTCTAAGTATACTTTCTATCATTTCCTTGTCCATTTCCTCCCCCTGAGAGGGGGTCTTGTATACAACCCCTGTGCGGATTGTGGTGCCATCGCCTGCCTCCAAATTGACCCACAGTGCTTCTTCTCCTCCCTGTTTACCCTTTTGTTCTGTTGCTTTGATTCCTTCTCTTATGTAGAGAGCTACTCCTCCTCTTCTTTTACCCTCCCTGTCCCTCCTGTAGATAGTGTATCCTGGTATGTTTATGTCCCAGTCATGGTTCTGTGTGTACCATGTTTCTGTGACTGCCACGATATCCAGATGTTCATCCTCCATCAAGGCCACTAATTCAGGAAGCTTGTTATATTAACAGAATGAAACAAGCAAATCACTGATGTCAGGACAATAACAGTAACAAACAAAAGCAAATAAGATAACACAAGGTACTAGCACTAATAGTGACAATTTCGTTATGAGCAAAGTAATAAGGGAGATCTTAAAGAGACAACAACATTAATTTTGTGGTTGTTATAAATGTTTACTATAAGTATGTTATTGCCATCAACTAAAGGTCAGATTGGCAGGGATTTATGTTTATGGGTGATACCATGATGATATATACTTAGGATTCACTGTACTCTAAAAGTAAAGCACCAGAGGGTGAGTGTGCGGTGATGGGATTATTGACCAGAATATTATAACAATTAATAATGAAAAACATATGTGACTATAACAATATTTATTTATATATTAATATAGATCCCAAGCTCCTGAGGAAGCCCAATAATTGGATGAAACATTGGGCACATCAGGGGATTGTACAGTTAAAAAGGAAATAAAGAAACACTTTTTAAAGGAAATCAGATGTGTGGCTGGCTATCTATGAACTGTTGGATTTGTGATGAGATCCATACTACCAGCCCCAAATAGGAACTTTTAGGTTAATCAAACCATTACAGAAGGGAACCTACCTGAACCCCTTCCTGTCTTGCTTCCATTACCTACCTGATGAACAAAGAAACTCAGTGACATAGAAGTTGCCAGCAGAACAAGTCACATTGACCCATTGTGTCTGCCCAGTTCTACCTATCTAATGTGAAATTTTGGAGCACTAGTGGCTTTTCACACCTCCTCTTCCTTGTCACCCTTTGATAACGTCTTTATCAGGCCCATATACCTGTCCCATCCATGTCTGAATACCCACCGCAGAGTTCACACAGGCCATCTCTTTTGGTAGCTTACTTCCTCCCCTTTCTGTGATAACATATTTTCTGTCATCCCTCCAAAAATTGCCCCCAGCAGCTTCATGGTGTTACCCCTGCTGTTTGTATTTCCACTCAGCTTGAAAATGTCCCTGCTATCCACCTTGCTTACACTACAGAGATATTTATATGTCTCAGTCATGCCCCCTCCCTTCTTTTCTCCAGAATGTACATTTAGATCTTTTAGCGTCTCTTTGTATGCCCTTTCCTGCTGCCCCTGATCAACTTTGATACCCTCCTCTGCAGTTCCTCCACTCTGTCCTTGTCTGTCATATAATGGGGTCTTCAAAACTGCAGACAGTACTCCAGGTGAAGATGAAACAGTGGCCTATACAATGGCAGAATCAGCTCTGCTCTCCAGCCGCTGATCTCCTTCCAGTGCACCCCAGAATCCTACTTGCCCTTCCCAGTGCCTTTTGCATTGCACTGTTGCCTTCAGTCTGTCCAAAATCATTAGCCCCAGGTCCCTCTTCTCTGTTGTTCTTTTGACTACTACCTCTCCTTTCTGTGTTCAATTTTTGGGATTTTGTAGCTCTACGTACATCACCTTATACTTATTGATGTTCAATTTTAAATGCAATGACTTTAACCACTGCTCTAATCCTCCCAGGTCCTCCATCATAAGTCTGACCTCATCTTTACTATCCACTCAATCACAGATCTTGGGATCATCAGTGAAGAGACATATATTTCTCTGTATGCTTGGCCGGGTATCACAGATGAAGGTGTTGAAGAGGACCAGCCCCAAAAACTGGTCCCTGTGGCACACCACTAATGACCATCTGACCCCTGGGTACAATGCATTAATTACCACCCTCTGGGTTCTGCCACTCAAACAACTCCCTACCCCTCTTGTGACTTTGTCTGACACCAACAGGTCATGTATCTTCTTTACCAACTGTCCATGTGGGACACAGTTGAAGACTTTACTGAAATCAAGGTGCAGTATGTCTATTGCCTGCTTCAAGAAAAGAGCTCGGCTGCCCATATTTCAAGCAGTTTGTAGATCTTAAGCAAAAAAAATGAACTAGGCATTGATAATACAGTAGAATTAAACTTACAGTACTTTGTAGCTCAGTATTGCTCTCACTTTGAGTGCCATTGTTGCTTGCTTATGTCTACTGCCTGCCTCTTGTCCATACCTTCACCACCCAGTCAAAGTAATTGATCAAGTTTGTCTGATAGGAGCTCCCCCCAAACCCATGTCTCTTGTCCAGAAGTCCATTTGCCTCCAGGAAATTTACTAGCTTTTCCTGTACATTGGTGTCTAGCAGCTTACTCACTGTAGAAAGTAGGAGTCCCTTCCCCCCAAGGAGATAGTCTGCTTTCACCCTTTAAGGGGTGCACACCTGAGGGACTGTTGGCATTAGCGGACCTGTCACAGGTTGATGCAGCATGTGCCTTGGGTTCCAGAGAGGCAGTGGCCACTTATAATAGGGAGGTCTCCTAAGCTCTGGATGCTTTCACACCAGTTTGTATATGTCCCAGATCTTCTCACTTGGGGTTTCCTGGTTTGATGGGGACCTCAAGGTGATGAAGATCAAGGGTTGGAAGCTGAAGCATTGCTGGCAGAAGTCCGTACTGGAGAACAATAGGCTGGCCCAGTGTGCACACTATGTGGAGTACCAGGGGGAAATTTCCCGTAAAAAGGCAGAATTTCTGTCCACGGAAATTGCTGTGGGGAAAAACAGATCATCTCAGCTACTTCAGACCGTAGACAAGCTTCTCCAACCTGCCTGCTTGCAGCAGAAAAAAAGCATTGTCATCCACCTAGCGTGAGGAGTTTGCTTTGTTTTCCTCCAACTGAGTGTCAGCCATCCAGTCGGGGCTCCCGCAAGGGAGGCAGCTGCCTCGCAGTGGTTGGGCTGGGGGTCTCGGAGATACTCAACCTGTCTGGGATGAGTGTAGACCAATGGAGGTGTCTGAAGTGACTAAGGTGATCTTAGAGCTGAAGCACTCCTTTTGTGAACTGGACCCGGACCCGACATGTTTCTTAATGGAATGTGTTGAGGCTGTTGGCCCGGTGTTTGCCTGCAGAGGGGGTCCTCCCTGCAGCTTTGAAAGAAATGCTGGTGAGGCTCCTCCTTAAGAAACCTTCCCTAGACCCTGATGTCCTGGTGAATTACCATCCTATCTGCAACCTACCCTTTTTGGGTAAGGTTGTTGAGAAGTTAGTGGCACATCAGCTTGAGGATCACCTGGTGTCCTTGGACATCTATGAGCCATTTCAGTTGGGTTTATGGGCTGGATATAGCACAGAAACAGCTCTAGTGAGGGTGCATAATGATTTGCTCAGGGCTAGAGATAGAGGAGACAGGTCAGTTCTTGTTCTCCTCGATCTCTCCTTAGCATTTGACACTGTGGACCACATTGTGCTTCTTGATCAGCTCTGTGAGTTTTGGGGACTCACCGGTACTGTCATTAGATAGTTTGAGTCCTATCGCTCAAACACAGTGCAGCAGATAGTGATGAGGAAATTCTTCTCCTCCCCAATGCTCCTGTCTTGTAGAGTACCACAGGGCTCAATCTTGTTGCCAATGATGTTCACAGTGTACATGCTGCCCTGGGTGAGATCATTCTACAATACAGTATGGAGTTTCACTGTTATGCAGATGATACCCAGCTGTACTTGTCTTTTTCCCCCAGAGCATCAGGAGCTGTTGATGTGCTTAATAACTGTCTGGCTAAAATCAATGACTGGATGGCTTCCAGCTGGCTGAGACTTAACTCGGCCAAGACAGTGGTACTGGTGATTGAGCCTTGTTCGCGGATGTGATGGGTTGCCACCTGGGGCTGATTCAGGGCTTTTCCTGGGTTCTGCTCCATTGGTGGCCTCCCTGAGTGTGAGAAATCTGGGTGTGATCTTTGATAACAGATTGACTTTGAAGATCAGGTGTCATCTGTGGTCAGTAGTGGTTTTTACCATCTGTGGACCATTGCCCGGATTAAGTCCCTCATTCCGTCCGAGGACCTGCAGATGCTAGTGCATGTCTTTGTGACTACTGCAACTCTCTGTACTTCGGGGTCATGGGAGAGACCTTCTGCAGACTTCAGCTAGTGCAGAATGCAGCAGCCCAGTTACTGACAGGCCTTTTGAGGTCCAGTCATGTGACCCAATTCCTGCAGGCACTGCACTGGCTGCGAGTCAGGTGGAGGGTCCTTTTTAAGGTGGGTCTTCTCACCTTTAAGGCCCTGTATGGACTGGGTTCTGGCTACCTGTTGGTGCTCCTGACACCTGTGTTCTCTGCTTGCTCCCTCCGCTCCTCTTTGAGGGGCCTCCTGGACATTCCCAGGGGCCTCCTGGACATTCCCAGGGTTTGGCTCAAAACTACAGGAGATAATGCATTTAGCATCTCTGGGCCAACCCTGTGGAATTCGTTACCACCTTTTTTTCTGGGAGGCCTCCTTGGTCGAGGCTTTTAAGTGGAGGGTGAAGGCCTACCTTTTTGCACTGACCTTCCCAGATTTCTGAGTCCATTCTGTGCTGGTCCCCTGCTGTGATAGTCTGATAGCCTTTTTAATCCATTTTAATTTCTTATACTAGTATTTATGCATTATTTTCATTTTATGTTTTATGCTGCATTTTATTATGTTTTGTTATAATTTCAGTTAGGCACCCAGAGCCTCTGGGATTGGGTGACCTACAAATAAAATTGCCTTGCCTTGCCTAACAGGTCTGTACTTCCCTGGTGCATCCCTAATGCTGCTCTTGTGCAAGGAAACTACATTTGTTGTCTTTCAGCCCCTGAGTATTACCACTATCTCCACAGAGCTATGGAAGAGCTCATCCAATGGTCTAATTAGGGCATGCCTCATCTCTCTTCTACACAGGCATGCAGCCTAGTTGGGCCCATAGATGTGTCCACCTTGTGCACACTTAAGCCCTCTAGTACCCTTGTTACCAGAGTTGGATCCTTGTTGAAAATCTCCCTTTTTGTTCTGATGGTACAGTCAGGCAAAGGTCACGTTTCCCCTGCTTTGAACACAGAGCAGAAATATTTTTCAGGATGTCTGTTTTTCCTTTGTTATCATCCTCCAACTCATCTCCTTTCTTCAGTCTGACTATTCCTTCCTTCTTCTCAGAGCCACCCCCACCTCCTTGTGAACCTCAATGGTTTCTTCTGCCTCCTATTATTCCCTATTACCCTTACACAGAGACTGAAACTTACAATATTCCACTTTTATCACTTCCTATTTTGTTTCCATGCCATCTGCAACTCTTGTCCTTATAGTGTCTCCTGTAATAGGCCCCTTATCCTCTTAAAATCACCACTTCTAAAATCAAGGACTTTTGTCATGGACTGATTTCTCTCTCCTCAAGTTTGATTTCAAACTATATGTTCTGCTGTTTGTGATCAGTGGAATCTTTCCCTCCTCCTGCCCCATATTGGCAGGATCTTAGAAGAAGTCAATGAGGCTTCTGTTAGCTTAAGCCTTGCTCCAAGGTTTCTAATGCTATTTTCAAACTCCTTTTAGTCCTCTCCTTTCCTTGGACTTTGACCACATGTCAGGTATCCTCTTGGGAAAACAAAGAAAATGAAATCTAATCTCTATAGAGTAGTTATAATTCAATTTATTCATAAACTACACTAACTGGTCCTTACACGGAAAGACCATCAGATGGGACTGCACCCCTCTTTAGAGGGTTAAGAGAAACATAAAAAAGCCTCTTGCTCAGTTGTATATGAAAGCAATCTTGAAACTGCACCTTGACTGATGTCAGTAAAAATTCCACTGTTATATATTATGAATATTTCTTATAATACTACAGAACTTCAAGAATTAGGACCACTGTTATGATTAAGTTATTCACATCAGAACATTTACTAATAAATAGAATTATAACTACTCTACAGAAATTGAGTTTCTTCTTTTTCCTTGTTTGCTTCGGAATTGTGTTGAAAGATGGGAACTCCCCCATAAGAATATCTACTTCTTCTTTAAGGATACTAGGTATCTTGGACAATTCTCTTGAAGGTGTACTCTTAGGGGTAGACTTGGACTCCTGTATACAGTATCTACAAGTTCTGTACTCCTCATTATTGAGATTGGACCAAGCAAACAGCACAGAGGGGTGAATTAGTTTGCTGTCATCATCTCAGAATCTCCACCCACATGGACCCTTCTTCTCCCACTCACCTTTGCCCTCGGACATGTGATTCCTTACTGACTCAGTGCCTCATGTATGGAAAGTAGTAAAGAGTATGTGATACTTCATGGCCAAGTAATTACCAATCAATATTTAAACAGTTCTAACTGTTATAATCCCTTCCAGTATGGATTCAGAGCCAGCCATTGCATTTATCATGCCCCTGCTCAGAATAATTAAGTACAGTAATATATGTTTTGGTGTGCTTGTTCATGGAAATCCATCCACTACCAGATTCTGTTGTACCACAGTAGCTATATCACTACTGTAGTACAATAGAATAGAATCCCATGTCTGTTAAGAGCCTCATGCTTACCTGAACTACATATTCCTCATGAGGAGGATACCAGTAATACCAAAAACATATTAAGTGAACTATTTTTTAAAAGGTGAACTACTACAAATGTTGCTGGCTTATGTAGCTATCACTTAAATAAGAATTATTTCATGAGGTAGCTTCAAACATGCATGTTGTCTGGTTTGGAATGTTGTTGTTTTTGCAATCTTGCATGAGTGGCACAGCCACGAGTGTACAGTGGCAATAGCAACAACATTCAAACTAGATAACATATATACTGTATTTGAAGCTACCGCAGAGGCTATTCAATATATATCATGGGAGTTCTTACTTTTTGTGTGTGTCTTTTGCAGGTAAAAGACATGCTGTATTATGTAAATGATTACCTGCTTACAGATTTTGTTTCTTTTCCACTTTCTTAATGATGACAAGCTGAGCCACTTATTTTAATTCAGTGGACCTACGCAACCAGAATAGTGTTATGCTTCTGCAACTGTGATGACTGTTTGGCCATTCACACTCTCAATTCCACAGGGAATTAACACCTTGTAGGGGTACCAAAGGCAAAGAACCCTCAAAGAGGGTTCCACCCCTACAGGTGCCACAGAAAAGATTCCCTTGGCTAAAGGTACTTTAGGATGGAGCCCCAAAAAGAACATTGAGTGATTAAACATTGACTATGAGGTAGAGAATCAGATTGACAGTAACAAGACTGCTTGATGAAAGACAAATGAGATGCACAGGTTGTTAGGATTGCACTGTAGAATGGATTGCACTGATGAGATCAGAGGGCTTCCTAAGGAGAGAGAGAACAGCTAGTAGGGCCACCATCCATCTCCATCCAACACTAGAAACCTACCTAAGGAAACTAGGAAATATACTATAAACAACTAACTACATATTATGACTTTTGGTGTGGAGAAGAGGAAAAAAAACTTTAAAAGAAGGAAACCTCTGGAGATCCAAGGCCTAGGTCACCTTTCCTCCAGGCTAGGAATAATTTATTTAGTGATGGCTCTGCTGCTGCAATTTAGAAACCCAGTCAAAGGAAAGGAATATTCCAATTTGGTGGAAAGCTCTCAAGAAAACTTTAATGTGAACGTTATGAAGAGCTGCGAGAGACCTCTGCAGCAATTGGTACTCTGAGTGAGACAAACTCCCAGGGACTAGCTGCTAGTTAGGCAGCAGATCCTGGACCAAGTGCAATCAATTAATGAGGAGCAGGAGGCAGCAAACTGCAATATGAGTTGAAGCATACAAAAACTATTGCAAGAAAACTGAGGTGTGGTGGAGCCTGGAACACAGGCAATATAAACACAGAGTAAACAAAGGGCAACAATATGTTAGTAAAACTAGAAAACCCCAAAAGGAAACACAAAAGAAAAACACAGACACAAGAGAACAGAAAAACAGGCACACAAGGAAGCACACAACAACAGCCGGAGTCAAAATAATACAGACCATAAGCAGGAGAACACACACACACTCAACAGAAGTCCAGCACAAACCAAGCAGAGCCCAATCACAGCAAAGCTTAGGGGAGGAGCCTCAGCAGGCCCCAAGGGAGATGACATACTGACAGAGCCTGTGGCCAACCAAGAAAAAGTGCTTCAGAAGGAGGTTGCGGAGGAACTGCTTATATAGCTCAGTAAAGGGCTGTGGCTGAGTGCTCTCCCATTGAACTGCAGGAATAGCCTTTCAATTGTTAAAGTGACAGCACCACTGTTTGATGTGCTGCTTGCAGGGAGCCAGTTTGTATGAAAAGGATGGGTTGTGGCTATTATGCAAATAACATAGCTGCTGTGCAAATAACATGTTATTTGCACAATAGTTATGTCTCCAGTGAAAATAACAGCTTTTGTCTTCCAAATGTATTTGCACTCCCATGGTATACATAACATTATATGGTTTTACTTTTATCCTGTTTGCTGTTTTCTGTTTTTTAACAACAGTTCAAAACAGAGTTAGAAAAAAATTTAACTGCACTACAACAAACACATCTTATACAAAAATAAACAAATTCTAGCCAGAGCTGATAGGGCTGTGAAGACCTACCAAATAACCAGTTACACATGTGCATAGAAATTATGCAATTCCCGAGTGTAACTTGGCCAGTTTGTCAAGGTATTGCACTAAATTTTCAACATGGTCTTTTTGGGAACCCTCCTCATGAAGAGCGGCAGTAGCATTTTGTTCACTTGTCCTGAAAGGTGATTTCACAGAGCGAATGCGCTATTCTGTGCCACAGGTGCAAAAGCACATTTTGGGCAGGTTGTGGAAAATGACAGCTGTACTGTTTTGAAGGAGGTGTACAAAAATAGCAATGTTGAAAATGTGGAGTGAAAATATTGAAAATTGGTGAAGTTAGGATCGTGCGTAGAAACTGTGCAATGCACACTCATAACAGTCATTTTCTGGAACTTTTTCACCAGATTTGCAACATGGGCTTTTTGGTACCCCGCCTTATGAACAGTGGCACTGTCATTTCATGAATCATTCCCGAAAGGTGATCCCATGTAGTGACCATGAAATCACCTGTCAGGACAGAGTAACAAAATGACAGTTAGAGTTTTCATGAGGTGGGTTCCCAAGAACCCCATGTTGAAAATTTTGGACAAAAATTCCCAAAAATGGCTGATTTCTCAGCATAAGTTGAAAACCCCATTAAATGGCATAATAGCATGCTTACCTTTGATTCTTCAATTTGCGGTTCGGCTTTGAAGAGTGCAGATGTGTCCCAGTCCAGAGAAGAAGACAGTGCTGACATCCGGAGTTAAGTACAGGTTAAGGGTGTGTGTTGGGAGGTGGGTGCTTGGTAGGAGGGTAGGGATTGGGGAGGGGGACTGGAGTGATGAAGAGGAAACATTTTCTTTTTTACAGGAAAAAAAAAACACGACTAGAGTGACAACAAGGGACCGATTTTCTTTTTTACAGAAAAAAAATAAAACATTTAGGCACACTAGGGTGGGGGTCACAGTGTGCCACATGACTGGGGGGTTGTACATTATGCTGGCATGAGGATTGGGCACCCTGATGTTGGTGGGGTGGGGGGAAGAAAATACAACAGTTAGGCACACTGGGGTGGGCTCCCAGTGTGCAGCATGTGTGGGGGGTACACATAATGCCAACATGGGGATTGGGCACCCCAATGTTGGCAGGTAAAATGAGAAATCTTTGGGCACAATAGGCTCCCAGTGTGCCACATGAGTTGGGTGAGGGCCACAGAATGCTGCAAAGCTGGTGACAGCGATGTAGCTGTGCATGCGCAGCACTCGCACATGCATAGTTGTGGTGAATGGCAGTTTGCCATTCACAACATAACAGTGCCAACAGAACTGCACATGTGCAAGAGTCATGCATGCACAGTTCATGCACCGGAATGTGGAAGTAACAGCTGAAATACTGCAGCTATTATTCTGTAGCAGCCGATCGTGGCGGAGGATTTCAACCTCCATTGGTCATTCAGAAGGATACTTCCAAATGTCCAATGGAAGGTTCCATGATCTGCCATTTTTAGAGCTATGATCCAATCCCAATAGGGCTGTAGGTTCTGCCCACATCCCTAAAACATAAAAAGTGCTGTTTCAGTGTGAGGGCTGAAAACTGGACAAAAAGGTAATACTAGATGCATGCTTAAAATAGAAAATAGAGCAAGAGTAATGGTAATGTATTGGCAACAATACACAACAATGCTTAAGTTTCCATCTCTGAGTGAGATGACATCATAAAGACCTCTCAAGTTTCGCTCTCAAGATAAATGATGTCATCTCACCCCTCGATAGAAAAGCAGCCTTGTTGTGCATGGCTGCCCAAAAATTGTTATACATTCATATTCATAAGGCTATGGATCAAGATACCTAACTGCAGCTGTTTTTTAACTTAACCAAAGTTTTTGATAGGTTAACCTGATCACTTCCCTTGGCTAAATTATCTAATGTAGGCCTTTTTCAAGTGGCCAATTTGGGTCATATCTTACTTATTGTCATAGGTGATCTTTATAAATAATGTAGTATACTCTCTTCTGTCGATAGAGAACAGGGTTTCACAATGAGCCACTGATGATGACTATACCCTGTTTTCTATTTTAAATGACCTATCAACTGTCAGTGCTGGTTTATGTATTTATATGTATGCTGACATTCGTGGCAATTTTCCCTTTGGGAGCTAATATAACAAAACTAAAATTTTACAAAAATGGCTTTAATTCTGTCCAACAATGGTTTTGGAAATAATCTTACTCTTATGGATGTTTCCTCGTGTTCCAGCAACTCCATGTCAAACTCATAATTTTTGCCCTGTACATAATGGTCATTTAAATATTTGACATCCACAACAAAAAACATGGGTTACTACTCTTGTTTTTAAGTTGTGTGGTCAGGCTTAATCCCTCTTTATTGAAAAAAATCCATAAACGATCAGGGACCAGATGTTCAAAACTTTGTGCATGCGCAAACTGATTATGCCATGATTGTGCCACATTTGCACCAGGCTGCAGTATTCAAAAGACTAGAAAGCACTGATGCAACATGTTAGTGCCATTGCTAAAAGTTATTGTATGCATGGGGTAAAGTGAGGGGCGGGGGCATGCATACAGGCGCAATGGTATATTCAAAACCATAACGCAGAGTAACATGCATTAGTGTGACATGTAGCATGGCGCAAATTACCACCTATGAAAAGATAGTCTTAACTGTGGGCAAACCAAGGATGTGGGGTGTGGACACAGCAGCAGCAGGCTTCAAGGCTGTCTGCAACAACAGTGGCATGGTGCACCTAATGACTGCAGCCAATGAGGAGGCAGAGAGGGCAGACAGCCACCCTGGGCCACTCCAAATTCCACGGCAGAGACATGCAGCACACAGAAGGCACAGTCCATGTTGCTGTCCACTGGCACTGGTCCCAACCCTGCCAGGCATTTGTGGGTATCCCAGCAACCAGTAGACACCATGGCAGTGCATCCATACAGCACACACCTCCGGTCCTCCCACTGCAGCACATCAACACAATTCAGCATGCACATGCTGCACTGGGGGAATGGAGGGTGCTGAGGGGAGGGTGTACAGGTGGCCAGGCTACACCACATAGTAGGTGCTACCACATGGTTGGGGCCATCCACACAGTGCACATGTTCCAGTGATGAGAATGCCCCTGACTTCAGTGGTCCCATCTGATGGTATATGTCTTGCCCCCCTGGCACATACCACACACCTGTACAGATACCATGTCACACACAGCCAACCATGTGTATGGTACTGTGAGAATACCGTACCATAGGCACAGCATATGTGGGTCACAGGACAGCATGACAGAGGTGTAGACTGTCAGAACTCACCTGCCAGCTGGGCCTGTCACTGTGTGGGAAGCAACAGTCACATTGTGGGCATTGCTGTGTCTCTCACAATACTGGCCACTATGGTACCTTAGAATCTGCAATGCATTGTAGCAGTGACAACAATATGTCTATGACATGAAGCACCACCACATGTGCCTGTGGTGCTAGTCCCCTGGGGCACAATAGTCTCTGCTGTTGTGTATAAATGTAGCCTGCAGCTATTGACCTGTTGATCCAGTCTGACATACAGGTGGAGCTGTGTGCAGACCCAGCCTGCAGCTACCAACCTGTAATTGCAGTCTGACATACAGGCGGAGCTGTGTACACCCAGAAATAACACCTGGCTATTATTTTATTTTATTTTATTTGAATTTTGATGACCAGATAGGCCCACTGAGACAAGTCAGTCCCTTTTTCAGTGGTGAACAGGGGAATCTAAGCAGTCTGCAAATGATAGATATTAAACATAGTAGATGGACATTAAACATAGTATCAACAGTGGTACAAACAGCAGTAATATTAACAAGTAGAAATATTCAACAACTTCATGCAGTAAGTACATAAAATAGAGAAACATCATACACTTTGGGGCATAAACAACTTTCAGACTCATTGGTTACACAGGGTTCAGAGAAACCTTGAGAGCATGACATAGGATTAACCTCTGCCTGCTAAGCAGGGGGTTATGTACAGTTACATGTGCCAGTAGCAAGGAATAGGTCCTTTTACTGTTTTTTAAACTGCGAGAGGTATGTGCAGGATAGGAGTCATATTAGAAGATTGTTCCATTTATGTGCAGCTGCACATGAGAAAGATCTCTTTCCAACTGCTAAATGAGTTTAAGGTACACTTAGTAATGGTTGGTGAGATGTTCTAAGGAAACTGGTGAATGATTTCCAGGTCAGTAGGTTAGACAGGCTTGGAAGGGAGGTGAAATAATTTGAAGGTGGTACACAGCAAGGGGTAATCCAACTTCACCTCAAAACCTGGCCAATTTAAGGTACTGAGTACAGCACAGTGATGAGTTCAAGCCGGGGCTGAAGCTGCAAATCTGGCAATACAGTGATATGCTTGCCTAAGTCTGTTTAGAATAGGTGGCTTAACTGTGGAAAGCAAGAATGCACTGTAAAGGAGACCTAGGAGTAGGGTTGCAGTAGAGATGCCACTTCGGGATTGGGATGTGAGGTAGGGGGAAGTATGGTATAGTAACCCTAGTTTCTGGTGAGTTTATTTTATAATTTTATTGGTATGAATCTCAAAGGATAGGGTTTCATCTAAGGTGAGACCCAGGTATTTAAATCTTTAGACACATTCCAGCATCACTCCTGCTGATGTTTTAACAACCAAAGGTGGTTGGTTGTCAAGTTTATAGGATGCGTGGTGGAATAACATGGTTTGAATCTTTTTAGTGTTATGTACTAACAGGTTGGCTTTGAACCAGGCATCTAAAGCCTGAAAATAACTGTCAAGGTTGGCGTTTATGACATTGATATCTTTAGCAAACCTGTATAGAACATCGTCATCGGCATATAATTGAACTGCTGCAGCCCCACAGTTGAGCTGGAGTTCATTGTTGAAAATGGATGATAGGAGTGGTCCTAATATGGAGCCCTGTGGAACACTGTCAGTTATGGGATGAGGAAGGACATGGCACCAGACCATTTTACACACTGGAGCCTGTTGGTTAAGTAGCTGGCTAGCCAAGAGTGGGATGCAGGGTCAAGACCTAGTTGATGGAGTTTAGTGAGGAGAAGTTGGTGGTTGACAAGGTCAAAGGCTTTGGTCAGGTCCACAAAGGTGGCACCTGTAGCCTCACCCTGATCCATTGCCCTGAATATGTCTGAGGTTATGCATAGCAGTGCTGATTCTGGGTCATGCAGTTTACAAAATGCATGCTGATGGATAGTTAAGGCATTGTTGAGTTCGAGGTGTGAGCAGAGTTGATTGTAAAGAATTGTCTCCTGGATCTTGGCTAGGAGGCATAGGATAGATATAGGCCTATAGTTTTATACCATGTTTGTGGGGCCACTTTTAAGTGCAGGACTACAATTGCAGTTTTCCATTTGTCTGGGATTGTTTGAGAAAGGAAAGATTTATTAGTAGCATTACTGGGTAGACGATGGCAGGTGATCCTATCCTAAAGAATTTTGGATGAAGGATATTGAATCTAGGGGCACTGTCTGGGTTGAGACCCTTGAGTAGTTTGAAGACCTCTAGGCTTGTGGCCAGCTTTAGGTGGAAGGTGGGGAGGGAACAGTCGGGGTCGGGTGATGTTGAGTCAGCTGGGATGGGAAGCAGGTCTTTTTTGTATCTGTCCAGGTAAGTGAAATAGTGATTTATACCAGTAGCTATGTCTGTGGGGCTTGATAGTGTGGCGCCATTTGCAACCAAGAACTGGGGAATGTTTCTGTCCTTTCCTTTGAGGAGGAAGTTTATTTGGGTCCAGAAAATCTTTGGGTTGGTGAAATGCTTTTCCTGTAGGGAGCGGAGGTAAGTCTGTTTGACCTTTGTGGCTTGGGTTTTGCAAGCATTGTGCAATTGACAATAGGATTGCCAGTCAGACACCTGTCCTGTTTTTTTAAACTCCTTCCAAGCTTTGTCATGGGAATTCATCAGTGCTCTAAGATCGTGAGACAGCCAGGGGGAGGCTATTCCCTTAGCTCTTCAAGACCTAATAGGGGCAAGGGGGGTCTATGATGGTTGAGAAAGAGTTCATGAAGTAGTCTAATGCCTGGTTGACATCAGGGAAGTGGTTGACGGGAGTCCAGTCTACTGACTTTAGATGCTCAAGAAAGGCCTCAGTGCTAAACCTCGTTAGGTCATGCATTTTAATGAGTTTAGGAGGATGTTTCTGAATATTATTTCTCCAGACATAGTAGGTAGGGGAGTGATCACTAAGAGCATCTGGGAATACTCCTGAGATTTTTACGTGATGGCTGTTATTTGTTAAAACTCAGTCTAGGAGATTGTGATTACATGATTTCATATTTAGTCTGGTGGGCTGCTGGATTAATTGTACTAGCTTTACATCCTCTAGAATGGAAAGATTGTTTGTCCTTCTGGGACTCAGCCATTTCAGATTAAAATCCCCAGTTAGGATTAGGTCACCATGGGGTAATTTGTCTAGATTGGTTAGGAATTCTGAACAGGCTGAGAAAACAAGGTCTGGGGGCTGGTAGACACTCCTGACCATTAACTTGGTGGCTTGACCTAGGGTAATCGAGATTATGATGTGTTCATGTTTAGGTGCGTCTGAGACGGGTGGAAGTACATCGGTCGTGAGCTCATTTTTGACGTAGATGAGTACACCCACACACTTTTTGGAGAGATGGTCCTTCCTAAAAGTCTTCATGGTAATGTATGCAAATCAGGCCATAATGACATGCTAATGTGGCTGATTACCCTCAGATTGCCTAAGTAGGCTCATTTGCATATCAGTTTTGAGTGTAGCAAAATGTTGCCATAGGCAAATGTGCTAGCACCGGGCAAACGAGTTTGCCCTGGGCAAACCTGTCAAAACCATAGCATAGTTCTGCACTGTTTGGCCTTCAATGTTGTTTGCAGTTGTTGTGTACCACTTCCCTGCTAGCACCACATTGGCCACGATGTTCCACTCTGCCTTACTCCACCTCTGTGTGTACTGGGCTGCTGTTGCAGTTTGCTCTGCCCAGTTTGTACATTGAGTGCTGTCTTCTTTGCCAGGCAGTTTTAGCACTGCACTCTCTGCCTTGTTTGCTTGCTATATTCAAAAGGTTTTGCCCTTGGGCTATTCCTTTGAATATAGCATGCAACTGAATGCAAGCTAATGTTACATACCAGGCAGTGCAAATTTTGCCCCACGGCAAAGTTTTGAGTATTGGTCCCCAGATTGTTTTAGATAGTTATAACATCATTGTTTTCAGTGGCAACATGCATGAGAAAAATATGTTAAACAAGGATACATCTCTTGTCATGATATTTGCTTGATTTTTTACATAAATGTAAAAATAGAGAGTAAATTACCAATACGATGACACCCACTTAGACTAATCCCAACGTGTGGGAAATCTTTGTATGTTTTTATGCATTACATCATTGAAATCCCATGCCATTTTCAAAAAAAACTTTTCTGATAGATGTAGAATATAATTGCAAATATACCAAAAGAAAGAACTACAGAAGTTGCCATGCTGCTTTTGGTTATATTTGCATTCAAAGTTGTTGTTTCAGAACTGGATGGTTCAGGACACACTTATTTAAAAATCATAATAAAAACTAAAACTTGCCTGAACGCTATTCAAACAATTCCAAAGTAAATGGAGAATGATTAGGATTTTAATATAAAAAGAAACAAAGTAATCAAAGACAGATAGGCATGTACATAAAGTGCATCGAAAGGTGCAAAGGGTTGTAATTGTGGGAGCTAATTTCTTCACTGCCATCCTTTATATATGCTTAGCTGCACATTTTTTGTGTATTCTTTGCTAACTTTAGTATCCTTGCCCTGTAAATTCCCTGTACTTCAAGTGATCTCCTGGTTCTACATTATTTGTATTGTATTTTTACTTCCATTGTAACTGCATCTCTGATTGCCATGAATCTTCAGTGTAGTTGGTTCTCCCTTGTACTTGAATATTTACTACTTGTGTAATTGTATTGTCATGTACTTTGATGTAGAATCTTTGAAAAAGAGCATTTTGCTCAAAGGTTATTTCCGAATTATGAAGTAATTAACTGGGTAAGGATCACTAGGCACAATGGGGTGACCTGGGAACTCTGGGCAAGTTAAGTGACTTGCTCAGGTCAAACAGTATTCAAGGGGAGGCTGTGAGAATCAAACCTAGGTCTGCTGAATGTACCAAGCTTGTTCACAGCTTGTTAAGCTAGCCTCTAAGCCATACTGAGACATGACATAGTAGGATGAATCATTATTCTAATAATGCCTTCCTATATTTAAGTATGTACCAATGCCAGTAATCAGCCTTGAAAACCTTTTTGGGTACATCAGAAAAATGGAAAATTGAAACAGTATGGAACATATTTAACTTAACAAATCCTGTTGCCATGGTTTCTGATACAAAATATGTATTACCAAAAACTGATACCCCCAATTTACTACTGTGTGATCATTTCAAATACCTTAGAATATGGCTGGATAAACACATACAATTGTTCCTAACACACTGAGTCTATCTGCAATGAACTCCTGGGCAGACTATGTGCACTGCAATAACAAAACCTGTCTTCCTTCTCCAGATAGGCATGAAATCATTTCTAAAATATTACTTCCTATTGCTCATTGCAGCAATGTGGTTTTGGGGTCTTCCAATAAAACCTTCCTTTCCAGACTAGGAAGTCTTTTAACTCCTTTTGCAGATTTTACCTTGACTGTCCTGATACCCGCACACTAAGGACACAGATATATGCATGGTTCTTCTTTCATTTTTTTATTAAATACAGGTCCAATATGCATCCATGTGACATTCATTCCCTTTAGTATAGTGTCTGATCTTCCATACTTGTAGGAACCTTATACACCAACACTGTAGCTCTTTCCTAACTCGAAAAATATGGGAAGACATTGGTGTAGCTAGTTTCTCATTCAGATTACCTAGTCTCTGGAATACCCTAGCTTCTCTGGTGTTTTGGAAAGCTTTAGATATCAGTTATGAACACAGACCCATATTATTACCAGACCCACCTGCTTCAATTAATAGTATAATTTTGTTTAAAGTGCTTTTTGTGTGATATGAAAATTCTTTTACATCTATTATGCATTATTTTTGATAATATTGTGCTGTATAGTTTAGTTGCTGTTTTACTTTGTACATTGTCTTATAATTACTGGGGAGTGCTTTTTCCCCTAAGGAAAACCCAGTTGATATTTGCCATAATAACTGGCTGGTTATTACAGCAAGCACGTGCTGGGTTTTTCCAGACTCCACGCATGCGCCAGCTGCTCTCTCCCTTTACTCGCACTGGACACCTGTTACAGCCACCGCTCGGCAGTAAGTAAAACCAACAATTTTTTTTTTTTTTATATAACTGCTGTGGTGAACGAGCACCCATCAGCAATTATATAAAATAAAAGATGGGGTGGCTTGTAAAACTCAGTTTTACACACACCCTTGGTGTGGGATGCTTTTCATAACCCCCTTGGGTTTCTCTTCGGGGTTTATGTAGCATCCCACACCTCAGGTGTGTGTAAAATCTCATAACACACACCAACCCATCCTTTGTTCTCTATGTAACCTTCCCCAAGGGATTCACCTGGAATCAGGCATTTTTTTCTGCTCAGGGTTAATTTCCAGATGGAAATGTTAATACATAGATAAATAATGTCAGTGTGACAGGAATGTGACCACGTTAATGTAGTTTATTTTTGTTACCGTAATTATTTTCTACTTATTTTCTTAAGTTCTTTCTGTGATTGGAATGGCATGGGGTGAACAAAATGGAGTTCAGATCACATGTCCCAGGAGCTATCCTGGGAAACTTGCAAGGGAAATAATGCACCAGGAGTGATGATGTTACTTTTCCCACAGTGGCATCCCAGCAGCTAGGAAGTAAATAAAGTAATAAAAGAAAGTGAAGGAGCTTGAAAGGCTTAGTTCCACACTCAAACAATAAGACAAGAAGATGTCATAAAACCTTAGGGATAGGTTTCAGAGGTGTGATCATGCAGTGAGGATGTTGCTAGGTGGGAAAGGTAATTCAGCTTGTCAGCTATAATCACACACATACATGCACCATACTCTCAAGTAGGTGGAGAATACTGGAGAGGGGGCTATCACACTGGAGTGGTCCCATCCTACTGCCCTGAGTACATTTTATTTATTTAAACTGTTGGTAACTGGGAGAGGCACACTGAGCCAGAGCTCATTTTCAGGTATGAGCTGGGGAAAAGGGGAAGGGGGAAGAATAAGGTAAACAGGCTGTTTACAATATAAATATGACATTACAAGTAGCAAAGAGATTAATAAATAACATTATACAATGGCAAGAAAAATTCTGAGAACCTGATTGGCTACCGACCTCTAGACACAGTGATGTTATTAGACAATAACATCACGGTATCTAGTGCAGGTACAAAGATCACCGCAGTACAGTAAAAAAGATTCCTCCCTGCTTAACTGCTCTGAAGACTCTACCTCACAATCCCTCGCTAGCTACAGACACCGTGCACCGCTGTCATCTACCTGCAGTCCCATTGAACCCTTTGTCATTCTAACACAAAAAGGAACTCAAAACCTTTCTTCTATTCTTCTGTTTTAGTAAACAAAATATAAAAGTAAACTGTGACAGTGTTTTTCAGCACCCGAGCTTGGGAAGTGCGACCGTTGCAGCAGCGTGCATATAAGAGCGCTTGTGCTCAGATCACACACTTGAGTGTCACATCCTGTATTCATCGTGATCCAAAGTTGAAAAAAACCACAAGTTTTTAAATAGACCAAAATAACTTTCAATCACAAGAAAGCCATACCTGTAAGTGGCTTTCACAGAATACCACCAAAGTAGCTACACTCGTTCATCGGCTCCTGGCTCTGCTCCCAGATCGGCTCAGTCAACATGATCGCTGCCTCACATAAACAGCTGCACTAAGAAGCCAACATTCACATACACACAAGATGAAACTTCAAATGTAGTTAGTTCAAAAAACGAGCCGTGGGGGGGACGGATGTCAAACACAACTGAAAGATTTTCATGAGGAACTGCATAGTCAGCACCACTAACATAATGGCTCCACCTACTGGTAGAAAATGTAATGTACTTTTTTTTCAAAACGTATGCCTCCACACACCCAAAATGGAGAAAAAGCCAACAACTTATTTTTTTTCTTTTTTTTATTATTAAAAAATTAGCCATATTATAGATAGCAATATAGGCATTTCAGGGGTAATATCGGGAGTAATCGTCACTCCTGGTGGAGACTCGGCTTCACCGTGCTTCAACCCACCCCAGGAGTGACGTTATTACACGATAACACACACCCTGTCATGCCTTATTGCTTAAATAGAAATTGGTATAGTATGAGGTAGTTGCAACAACAAAGTAGCATGGCCAAGAAATATGCCATTACAGATAGTAAAGAATTAATAAATAATAACAGAATTAGTACAGTATGAGGTAGTTGAACAACAAATTAGTTTATCCAGGTAACTATGAGAGGGTAAATGTGGTAGTGGTGGTGGGGGGAGAATTAGGGGTAATGGGGATTAGGGTTTTAGCAGGCAATTGGTGTCAGAGGGATGAGGGAGACTAAAGTACAGGGGGAGATAGGAGAAAACATAGTGACGACAATCAGGAAGAGGGAGGACAGGAGCAAGAAGTGGAGAGGGATTGTTAAAGAGTGCTCTTTAGACAGTGCAGATATGGGAATAGCTGAAGGTGGCTTGGAAGAGAGTTCCAGAGGGATGGACCTTCTACATAATATATTCCACATAATTTAAGTGTTTAAGCACAACTCTTTCTTTGACTTCCTGCAACCTTTGAAGAGGACCTGGGGTCTGTGTCTTAGTGAGTATTCCTAGAAGAAGGAGGGCCCTGATTTCGTTGATAGCTTATTTGGGTGAGAAAAAGAACATGCTTAGTGAATGTTTCTTTCAAGTTAGCGGGTAAGTAAATATGGATCCTAGTGTGGCACTAGGTTGTGAGTTTTTTCTATACGCCATCTATCTGTTTAAACTGCTTTATTTTCCCTTCCTGTAGATGTGTGTATCTGTTTGCTTGCTGTAGATATCATGTTTGTAATATCTTATAGCATTATAATTAAACATCTGTTTTCTATAGAACCACTGGCTAAGCATCCTTATTGCAAAAGTAAACTTAATATTTCTACTGGCAAAGTGAAAATTCTCTGTTTAAGTCCACCGTGTGAAGTGCACTCTGCCAAATATTACTGTGTTTGACCTTCCAAGTCCCTGAGTAGTACAAAGGTATTTTCCAGGTATGACCAGGTGGTGGCAGCAAGAGAAGTGACGCAGACAAAAACTCCCTATAGGCTGATACAGTCCAAAGGAGTTATTGTCACAGGCAATATGTTTGCATTATTTTTTAAACAAATGTTTCAGAAGCTCCACAGGGGTGACATTTGTGAACCAAAATCATACTGCTTACTCTGTCAGTTTGACCACCCAGTGGTAGATAGCAGCAATAAATGGCTCACCTCAGGTTGATTGCAATAAATAGTTAGATTTTTTTGTGCAAAAGCAACAAATCTACAACCGCAGTATCTGTTAAGCAGCCTGATGTTTTGCACCAATTAAGCATGCTCTTCCCACAGCATCCAGCCCCTGATCGGGCACTGCTTCACCTCCGGCAAGGCTGTCTCATTACGCCACCATCTGCACCTTCCTTGGACATCGCAAGGCATCCCCATTAGCATCCAGCCCCTCACTGGGCACTACCTTGGCTGTGGCAAGGCTGTCTCATTCTGTCACATGCCACACCTTCTTCGTACACTGCAAGGCATCCCCATCAGCATCCAGACCCTGATCGGGCACTACCTTGCTTGCGGCGAGACTGTCTCATTCTGCCACCTACTGTATCTTCTTCGGACACCACAAGGCATCCCCATCAGCATCCACCCCCAACTGGGCATTACCTCACCTGCAGTGAGACTGTCTCTTTCCACCACCTGCTGCACCTTCTTTGGACACCACAAGGGATCCCCATCAGCATCCATTCCCTGATCAGGCACTACCTTGCCTGTGGCAAGGCTGTCTCATTCCGCCACCTGCCGCACCTTCTTCAGACACCACAAGGCATCACCATCAGCATCCAGCACCTGATTGGGAACTACCTCACCTGCAGTGAGGCTGTCTCATTCCTCCACCCACCACACCTTCTTTGGACACAGTAAGGCATCCCCATCAGGTATAGACAAGAATTGAGCCTGTATTTTTCAATTCCAGTGCTCTCAAGCTATGACTCTCTGATTGGCTGTCACATTGCTCTGGAAGCACTCTAATTGGTGAGCCTTCAAGACCTGGACTCAATATGCTGTTCTGTATTCTCACATGTTTCTCCTCTCCTCTCCTAATTTAAACCTATTTCGTCTTTCTTCTTATCCTCTTTACTTTTAATTTGCCTCCCTTATATTGCTGCTTAACATTTGTGCACAGTCTAACTTTATCTACAGTATTGCTTATCTTGAATTTCATTGTGATACTGTGATTTTTATTGCCATTTGTTTTAAAAACTTGTTATGCGCTGCTTGAGTCCTGCCAATTAATTGTATTATGCCTCGCTCTTTTCTCCCTCCCATCCTTAGTGTATTCCTCCACAACCCTGTTCCTCCTTACCAACCCCCCACCCACCTCTCTTGCTGCTCAGCACTGACCTGAACTGTCCCCAGCTTCACCCTTCTCCTAGAACCTGCTCTAGCCTTATTTTTGTCTTCCTAACAGCCTTTCTTCTTTGCTCCCTGTGTCCCTGCCCCCCTGATTTAACTCTTCTGTTGTCCTCTCTAGCAGACTCAGGCCCCCTGCTACCTTGCAGTTGCCAGCTCGGCACAGCTCCCGCCCCCTCATTAACTACTTCTCCATTTCAGACTTGCCCTGCCCCCTTCCTAACAATTGTCTGACCTTTACTCTTATCCTCTTCCCACAGCATCCAGCCCATGATTGGGCACTACCTTGCTTACGGTGAGGCTGTCTCATTCCACCACCCACTGCACCTTCTTTGGACACCGCAAGGTATCCCCACCAGGTACAGACAAGAAATTTCAGTGCTCTCCAGCTGTGACTCCTTGATTGGCTGCCACATTGCTCTGGAAGCACACTAACTGGTGTGCCTTCAGGCCCAGGACTCTGTACGCTGTTCTGTATTCTCACAGGTTCTCCTCTCCTAATTTAAACCTATTCCGTCTTTCTTCTTATCCTCTTTAATTTTAATTTGCCTCCCTTATATTGCTGCTTAACATTTGTGCAGCATTGCTTAGCTTGAATTTCATTGTGATACTGTAATTTTTATTGCCATTTGTTTTAAAAACATATGTGCTGCTTGAGTCCTGCCAATTAATTGTACTGTGCCTTGTTCTTTTCTCCTTCCCCTCCTTAGCGTACTCCTTCACAGTATTTTCATCCTTACCAAATCCCCTGCCTGTCTTGCTGCTCAGTACTGCCCTGCCCCACCCTCAGCTTTGACCTTCTCCTTGAACCTGCTCCAGCCCTGTTTTTGTCTTCCTGACAGCCTTTCTTCTCTGCTTCTTGTATCCCTGACCCCCAATTTAACTCTTCTACTGTCCTCTCTAGCAGACTCAGCCCCCTTGCAGTTGCCAGCTCAGCACAGCTCCCACTCCCTCATTAACTAATTCTCCATTTGAGACTACCCTCTACCCCCTTCTTAAATATTTATCTAACCTTTACTCATATCCTCTTCCTACAGCACCAATCCCCTAATCGGGCACTACTTCACCTGCGGTGAGGCTGTCTCATTTTGCCACCCACCGCATCTTCTTTGGACACCACAAGACATCCCCATCAGGTACAGACAAGAATTGAGCAGTATTTTTGAATTCCAGTGCTCTCCAGCAGTGACTTCCTGATTGGCTGACGCATTGCTCTAGAAGCACTCAACTTGTGCGCCTTCAAGCCCTGTACTTCAGACGCTGTTCTGTATTCTCACAGGTTTCTCCTCTCCTAGTTTAAACCTATTCTGTCTTTCTTCTTATCCTCTCTAATTTGTCCCACCCGCCTCCCTGGTCCTGACCTCTATTATATGTGTAAAAGCTCCACCCTGTACTTTACCACCTCTCCTCTATTGACTTCCAAAGCCCCAAGACCATCTTATAATTGCAAATCCCATCCCTCATTTACTCCTACCTCCCTGCTCCTCTCCCTCTGCTAAAGTGCCACGGGCAACCTAAGCAGCCCTGCTGATTCAGTTTTTACCACAATATATCCTTGTTTGAAACAATGCTCACTGTCCATGTCTCTCCTGTGTGCCTCTTCACTGTAGTTTTCACCCTTCTCTCCCTACCCTTGCTTAACAAACCCCCCCTCGCCCTGCTTACCCCTCTACCCTGCTTACCCCCTTCTACAACCTGGTGCTAATTCAACTTCTTGTTATCACACTTGCTCCTACTGCTCAATACAGCCTTCTACCACTCTTATGTCTATGCCTTACTCACTTTACTGTGTCTCTTCAAATTCCAACTCTCTACTTCCTGCTACCCACCAGTTCTCTGAAAATGTCGAACTATGCTTAGTTCAAAAGAACTAAGCTTCACTTCATCATTATCTCACTCTTACTCCTTCTCTGCAGGTGACATAAATCCCAACCCTGGCCCCTCAGTCTTTAATACCCCCTCCCCTCCTTCCCCCCTCCCTAACCTCTTATCCAGTTCAGACTACCCTTCCCCAGGGACTAAAGATCATCCACCTTAATATTCGTAGTCTTCTTCCTAAACTTGACCTGCTACTCCTCTTGTTGCAACCCTAAATCCAGACATACTAATAGTACCCAAGACCTGACTAAAAAATGAAGTCCTTGATGCGTCCATCACAATCCGTGGTTATGCCATCACCCAACAGGATCGATCAAGTGGTGGGGGGGTGTTGCTGTCTACTCCTCCTAAACTTTTCCAAACCTCTACTATTCTATTGACCTTAGAGCCCAAGACATATGAAGCCCTCATCTTAAGGCAATCTCTACCCTTCTCAGACCCTATATTCATCGCAGAAGGCTATTGCCACCCTGGACTACACCATTCCGTTGCCACTGAGCTAATCTCCACCATTAGGTCCCTTGCCTCCTTGGGTGAGCTTGACCTACTGGGTGACCTTAACCTTGACTGGCTGTCTCCATCCCGAAGTAAAACTTCCATAGACATAGCTGCACTTAACCTGTCCCAATTAATCATGGAACCTACTCGCCTAAACCTCAAATCACAAAACCATATTCTCCTTGACTGAGCTCTTACCTTACACCCTTACAGGGTAATCCAGTCTGTCCTACCACCTGATGCTCTAAGTGATTATCATATGATCTACTGAGTTAGGAAAATACACAGACCTAAGGCTCCCCAAATTATTAACCATCCATTCCTACAAAACCCTTAACCTCGCCTTGCTTCATCAGGACCTACCCTCATAGACTGGACCCCTATAACCTCAGCTAAAACTATAGATCTTGCTTTTGCATATTTCAAAGACAACTTTATCTCTACCTGAAACAAACATGCACCCTTGAAGCAAGTCAGAGTGCCTGGTTCCCATCTTCCGGGGGGTCATCCCTGAGCTCCTGGCCTGCCAACAAGTGCATGACATAGCATGGAAAACACACAAATCTATCAAACTCCCTCATGGCTACTGTATCTACCGCACTCTCAGAAATGCCTGCACTAAAGCCATCTGGCAGGCCAAAACAGAATATTTCCAGTCCACCTTTAGCACCAACACAAACAACCCATCAAAATGTTGGAAAGTAGTCCACTCTCTATTCTCACCCCAAGCTAAACCTCCACCTCCACTGCTCAATAATAATAAATAACTCACAGCTCACCATCCCTTGGTTGCTGCTGAGTTCAAGTCTTTGTGCATCTCAACCCTACTAGCCTCCCTACTAACACTTTCCTCTACCTCAACACCCCCTACTGCCTCCCCCAACACCACCAATTAGCAGAGAGCTTTACCTTTTCACCAGTCTTTCCATATGACACCTTAAAAGCTCCCCTCTCTATAAACCCAAATAAAGGTAGCGCCCCTCATGGCCTCGACCCAAAACTGCTCTACCTATCTGCTCATGCTGTCTCCCAACCACTAGCTGACTTACTCAACCTGTCCTTCCACACAGCAACTATCCCTGCTGCCTGGAAACATGCAACTGTCCTCCTCTTCCTAAGGGCGGTGATCTCTCCTCTCCAGGTAATGATCGCCCCATCTCACTTTTACCTACCCTGGCAAAACTTCAGGAACACCTAGTTCTCTCCCAGTTCTCCTCCCTCCTTGATGACTCTTTCTTCTTCACTCCCTTTCAGTCTGGATTCCAGAAGAGTCACTTCGCAACCTCCCCCCTACTCACACTCACTGACTCTATCTATTCTGCCATGGATAAAGGCCACATTACATCTGCCATCTTTGTCAGCCTCGCTAAGGCTTTCAACACTGTCTGCCACTCCCTCCTTCTCAAAACCCTCTTGTCAGCTGGCCTATCACAGCCTGCCTGCAATTGGTTCAGAGCCTACCTGGTAGGTAAAATGTAATCTGTCAGAATAGCTGACTCTACATCCCTGCCATTACAGATCTCTACCTGTGTGCCTCAAGGCTCCTTACTTGGCCCACTCCTATTCTCAGTTTTCCTTAATGACCTTATGTCAGCCTGCTCCTTGTCCCTTATCCATATGTACGCTGATGACACTGTCTTGTTCACCTCTGGCCACTCACCTTCTGATGTAACTACCGGACTTCAGCTTGACTTCAGTAATGTTCAACACTGGCTAAGTTTTACATCAACTCTTTCTCAATGCCAAGAAGACAGTCTCCATGACCTTTGACATTAGGCAGAGACTCTCTAAGTTGCCCTCCTTCCCCTCCTTCCACACCCTCAAAGGGACAACACTAGAGGACACCGCCTCTTTTAAATACCTAGATATCTGGCTTGACCAGCACCTCAACTTTTCTGAGCATATTGATACTATCCTGCAAAAATTGCACCTCGAGCTCAGCACCCTTTACAGGAACCGTAGTTCCTTACCACTACCAGTTAGGCATGATCTTGTTCAGAAAATGATACTCCTTATTTTCAAATATGGCGACAGTCTACAGTGCTACTCCCAAGTCTTCCCTGGCCAGACTGGATCCCCTCTTCAATGCTTTTCATCACTTTGTCCTTGACTCGCTCTCCCTCTCACATCACTGCACCCTATACCACTCTCTAGCTCTGCCTTCCCTGGAGTGTAGGTGCCTCTCTCACCGCACTAAGTTCACCTCTAAATTCTGGTTTGGGTCTCTCCCCCCTTAACTCTCCTCTTCCCCACTTACTGCTCCACCTCCCACCTCCCACCCCCTTAGATCCTCTGACTCCTGCATTCTAGATATCCCTGGTCACCACACCTCAATAGGCCAAAATAAGTTCTCATATCACTTCCCTAAACTCTGGATCTTGCTTCTTCTTCCTCTCTGACTTTCCTCATCCCCTTCATTCCTCTAATCCTCTCCCTAGCCCTATGTAACTTCTATTCCCCTAACTGCACCTGCTCCTAACCCACTTCCTCTATCCTACCCCTGACCCTACCGTCTACCCTCCAAACCTCACTATCCCTACATCAATCCATACTGGTTCTCCTCACCCTTTCAACCCCTCTATACCTCCTTGCACTCCCTTCCTGGAGCATTTCCTTAACCCTCCTCCACCCTACAACCTTACCTTTCCTCCTCCCATCACCTGTCCACCTCTCTCCTCTTCTTTACCCCCACCTCCATCCCTCTTCTCCCTGGTCCTGTCTCCCTTATAGGTTTCTCTCCTCTCTCCCACCCCCCCAATCTCTCTCTTCTCCCTAATGTTGATCTTACTGCTCTCCCACTCTATGCAATCTGCTTTCCCTCTATTCTCTACCTACTTATAGCCCCCTCACTCCCCTCTATTGCTTATCATCTAATCTCTACAAAACTTCTATTTACCATTGTAGTGCTTATTTTCAGCCCTCCCTCTAGTTCTACCCCCCTTAACTCCAGTGAGTACCCTCCTCCATCTCCCTCCTCCCTTGCCTGTGGTACAGCTAACCCTACTGCCACCCACCTCACCAGTTATGGTCACTCACATAATTTCTAGCAACTATCCCCCCCAGTCTTCCTCCTCCTAGTCTCCTTCAATTCTCCACTCCCCCCCCCTCCTCCAAATCCCATCGGGTCCCATCCTCCTTGTAGGGTTAGCAACATCCTGAAGGGGTTTTGGGCCTGGCAATCTATTTCCTCACCCCTCTCTCCTACCTTCCCTCTCCTCACCTTCCCCCCGGTCTACACTAGCACTTACTAAACCCATGTTCCTTACCATTATGGCACTTCAGTGTTTTTCTGGTCTCCTGCTCCGGGTGTTACCATGTATTTTGTCCTGCCTATGGATTTGATTACCTTGGCTGTAGGTTTTTTATATTGTGCTGTAAGTCTGCCATGAAGACATGATTAATTTACTTGTTCCTGTACTGTATTCTTTTTGTTTATTATGTTCATTTGCTCTCCCAACCATTGTAACCCCTTCCCCCCAGGACACTTCTGGTAATGAGTTGTTCTTCAGCTGATGTTGTCTTTCCTGGAGAAAACTTTTGCAAATAAATGATACATTTTTCAAGGGCTAACATCATAGGGGAGCTGCAGATATAAGTACACATGTATTTAATGAGGCATTGTAAACAAATCTGTGAAAAGAAGCGAGTGCAAAATTTCAATTGTCAGTGTCAGTGGCTCAGTAGGTAGCACACTCACCTCTGAGGCCAGAGATCAGAGGGCTGTGGGTTCAGTTCCCACATCTAGCACATGGGTTAATATACTAGTACTGACACTGTAGTGAAGCTTGAGAGGGGTGCTGCACTTCTGAGGTACCATCTTTCAGATGAGATGTTAAACTGAGGTCCCATCTGCCTGGATTGGTGGTAGTTCAGGTGAATGTTAAAGATCCCATGGCACTTATCAAAAAAAGAGTAGGGGAATTTCCCCGGTGTCCTGGCCAAATTTCCCTCATTCACTAAAAATACCACCAACAGCTCAATCTGGTTCAAGGTCAGTTGGCATTCATCGGTATCCCCCTCCCCCGGGTTGTGCCTGAAAATAGGCAGGATTTGTCTAGTGCACTTACCCAGTCAACAAAAACTAAATAAATACAATTAATGCAAAATGTGCAGCCCCCCCATGATTCCCCCAACACATTCTTAAATACATACAAATAAGCACAAAAAGCATGAACAATTCAATGTATAGGCTATTACAGCTAATAGAACCATGACATTGACTAGTTCTCAATTTTAATTATTAATAAACCATTATCACTAAATAATTAGTCTTAAGGCAATGCATATATCCTAAGAGACCAGTATAGCCTACTACTCTCTTGCTTTAATCATGCCAAGTAATTTTAAGAAATAGCAATATATGGCTACTACCTGGTCAAAATGACTAGTTGCCTAAAAAGACTAAGTGGATTAATAACAAATTACAACTGACCCACTAAGTCAGGAGGCACAATTTTATAAATTAGAAGGTAAACAATATTCATTTTTGAGATTCAGCGGTGAAACTTATCACATTAGCAACATCACTCAGTATTGCACGAATGGGGTTATTGCAAGTCATTGTTTAAACCCTTGCTGATAAGGGCTTTCAGCTTAAATTGCAAAACTCTTCTCTTTTTAAGAGATTGTTTAAGTTACCTCTCCATTTACCAACTCTGGCAACCTTGATGCCATAAAATTGAAATTTGTGTTGACTATCTCTGTCATTCACCATGTGTGCAGCAAGTGCATTTTCAATGTCTCTTTTTTCGATGCTGTGTAAGTGCTCACCCAGCCTTTCTTTAAATTTTCAGCTGGCTTTGCCTATATAGAAATATTCACAACTACACACAGCCATATATACTGTCTGATACCAGTTGTAGTGCAATTGATAAATGATCTTACATCAAACTGTTAGCCAGTATTGGGACTTGGGAAATGCCTGCCTGTCACTAATTGGCAAAAAAACTTACAGGAGTTATATTTATGTATACCCACAGGTAAGGGTGTTCTCTTGCCAATAGTTTTACCCTTTGGGCCGGATATTCAAACTGCGTCGAAAAAGTGCTCAACAGCAGGAGCAAGCACAAGTCAATTGCACATAGGCACGACAGACGCGATATTCAAACATGGAGCAAAACAAACTGCGCAAGCAGCCAACGTCTGAATATCGCACAAACTGTGCCATAGCGCAACCAGGAAGGGGAAGCTGAGCAGAAAGGTTGCGCCATAGTGCAACAAGGCTAGCCCAGCTGAGCAGTCCAGAGGTGCCATAGCACAAGCAGAGCCCCCCACCCCCAGCAGAGCAATGGAACTGCACAACCAGGGAGGCAGGCTGGGGCCCACCGTCAGCCATGCCACACATGGGCACAGGAACACACTGCAGAACCAACAAGACACCCGCACACCCCAAGCACAGCATCACTGGGGAGGGATGGATGATCCACTGGCCCATGGGGACAAGCCAACAAAGCACAGCAGGGCCATGATGCCCCAGCACAACCACTGGCAGGCTGAGACTGCCACACACAGGGGGTTGACAACCACAGTGCACAGCAGCCCCTCGTCTGCACAGCACACCCTGCACCGTGACCCCAAGACACCATCCATGTGCAGTGACTGCCACTGCAGTAAACACCATGCATCCCCCCCGGCACACGTCAACCTTGTGTAGCATAGAACCATACAAGCCAGACCCACCTTGTGCACCCAGCAGTGGGCGGCAGCAGATGGCAAGACCGACTGAAAGTCACTGCCACACTGGAGACACCTCCCCATGCACACACACACACGCACACACACACACACACACACACACACATACCCAGGACCATACCACCCCAGATGGCATGCACACCACTGCAACTGAGCAACCATAGCCAGCTGCAAATCAGAGACCACCACAGTATTCATAACAAAATATATATATTGGAGAACAGAAATTACAACACCAAGATCATGAACAAAGCTATATACAGACATGTACAAGACAAGGGGGTAGGGGTACAAGGTAGGGGTGGGCAAGGGGTAGGGGTGAACAACTGGGAGAGGGAAGGTAGGGTGGGAGGGATGGGTGAAGTGGGAAGGGGAAGCACATTTATCACCTTGCAGGCTGGTCTGCTGCTGCCTGGTGCTGTCCCTGTCACCTCCGCCATCGCCTGACCCCATGGTGCTGAATGTCCCGGAGGATGTCATGAGTCGCGATGGATACTCTGGTCAGCCACTGGAGGGCACGGTCCATCCTGCATAGGATGCTGAGGCCTAGGAAAAGGGAACACAGTCAATGGCTGTGACTGTCCACAACCCTGAACACCACCCATCCTGCAAGGCATATAGCCCAGTGCCCCGCACCTGTGATGGTATGCACCCACCCACAGTGACCATGCACATGACACGCCCAACCAGGCAGCACCAGCTATGTGCACCACTGCACACACACTGCCCATGTCCATCACAGCACAAACAAGGCTGTCAAGGACGCGGGCAATGTGGTGGGATTCCAGTTCCACAGCCATGTGCCCAGTGCATGCATGGACCACCAGTGACGCACACACAGACGTGCAGTGACACTGGACAGTGATGACTGTCACCTGTGTCATGCATGGTTGTGTTGTCCATAGCTGGTGGTCATGCCCAACCCCTCCAGCATGCAATAGCATCCATGATGTAATGATACTCACACTCATCAAGCAGCTGTGGCTGCTGCTGCTGCTGCTGCTGCCGCTGGGCCCACCCTCACGCCTCCTCCGTCCGCCACCTGGGCCCTGCCACGGCCCTCCTCAGCCTGTGCCTGCATCCCTCCACCAGGCCTGTGGGTGCCAAATGTTGAGAAAAACATCAGTGTGACCCCAAAGCAGACTGCCCCCTGCCCCAGTGAGTGTGCCTGCCCACACAGCCAGACCCATGCATCTCACACCTGCACACACTGACACAGCCAACCATGGCAGAGCCATCCCCATGGACCGCCACCAAAACACAGTCACACCCCTATGGAGAATACAGGTGCATAGATGGTACACCCACCTGGCCTAGGCACAACGCCCCTCGTAGCACGTGATCTGAGGCGTCGCAGCATGTCTGTCTCCCTCCCAGGAGGTCACAACCTGTGCCTGCACTGCTCCGCAGACCAGCACCACCCTGTGACCCTCACCAGGTCAGTGGCCACCTGTAGCCACACCTGGGTGCGGGCCATGGTGAGGCTCATCCCCATACAGTACCTCAAGTGGGCTCAATCAGGGCCACCAGGTTGGCCACCTCCACGTGGCTCCATTGGGGAGCTCTCCTGCATGCCATATTTGGGGTCGTACAGCAGGCAATATGGCGCCCCACAGCACGGCAACCCCACGTGGAAATGTTGCGCAATAGACCACCATAGGTTCCAATCGCGCTGTTCAGATATTGCCGCCGGTTCACATAGCACTGTCACCAAACAGCGCAATAGAGCCGCATACATGGCAGCTGAACAGTGCCAGGGGCAAAGGTCAGACACCAGGTCAGGGTCTATGCGACGCAAGGCCACACACAGCGCCATCTGACATCTACGATCCCGCGCGACCGATCACCCGCGCCAGTGCCACAGTGGACTATTGCGCAGTAGTGCCAGCAGCCATATGGTGCCCAGTGCTGTAGCGCCACTGGCACAATGGTGGCCATGGCCTGAATTGCCAATCACGCACAGCACGTCATCAGCGCGGCAGATGCCTGCGTAAGCTACCTGGGCATGCGCAATGCAGTGTACCACACAGTCACAGATCTGCGCCATTGGCTCAGCCGGCTCAACCGTATTGTGCAAATCACAATGGCGTGATATTCAGCTGACACATGCAAATCATCTGATCAGCCATTCAAAGGCGCAGTGGCACGATTTGCATCTCATTATAGTTGCTCCACTCCTAATTTGCATGCATTGCGCTATAAATGTACGACATTGGACTGTGCTGGCCAGATTTGGTTACTGCAGGTGAAAGGTGGGTTGCATGCTGTGTGACGTTCTGGACAGTGGTCATGGGATAACGCTGTAGACTGCACAGTGACAGGTGTCCACTTCCAACCATACAGATCACCATGACCGAGCACAGCCAAGGTGAGGGTGAGGATGGTGGGCGGAGGAGGAGGCCCAACTTCACCATGGCGGAGACAGAGGCCCTCTTCCAGGCCTACCTGGAGGAGGAGTCACTACTGAGTGGACGGTGGGGCATCCCTCAGGCCCATGCGGCTGCATGGGAGGGGGTGGCTCAGGCAGTGAACCTGCATGGAAGCCACCAGCGCTCCATGCAGGAATGCAAAAAGAAGATGGGGACAGACCGCAAGAGGGTAAAGGAGAAGATGGCAGCCCTCAGGGCGGCATGGCTGGCACTGGCGGGGGCCAGCCAGCGGTGGTGGAGCTGACACCGGCTGAGGACCGACTGGCTGCATCAATGCAGTGGAGTGCTATTGAGGGCATACCAGGAGGTGGATTCCAGACAGGTGGAAGCCCATCACTGCACGGTATGACATGATGGTGGTGTTGGGGGGGGAAGGTTGTTCACATGCACTCACATATCCTCTCTTTCTGTTACAGATCCTGTTCATCTTCAGGGAATGTTGGTGGTGGGTCCAGGCAGTGAGGAAGACCTGCTGGACATGGAGGAGGGTCCATCCACCTCTGTCACCAGCCAGCATGCACTGCACCAGCATGCATGCCAGGCTGCCAACTCTGGTGTTGGTGAGCCAGGTGTGGGGGGTGCACAGCCTGTGTCTCAGCAGTCTGGCATGCAAGCATGCCAGCACGCTGTGACTGTGGCTGTAGCACGTACCTGCACCATTGATGATGCAAGGACTGCAATGGGCAGTGATATGTGTGTGTCCCATGATGGACACACAGCAGGCTCAGCACGTGCCCCTGGGCCTAGCTGGTTCCAACGTGTGCCAGCATGCGTCGGCACAGTCCCAGGCTGTGCCTGTCAGCACGGTGGGCAGCACCAGTGGCTGTGCAGGTGTCTGGCACTGCTGCGCCACAGCAGTGGAATGAGTGGTCCCTGGGGCACAGCGGTTGGAGGGCAGCAGTCACCCACCACGCCTGGGGGCACAGTGTCCAGTGGTGGCACATGCCCCACCCTTTGATATGCCCATTCCTGGTCCTGGTGAACAGCGCCCACCCTCAAGGGGTGTTGAGCATCAGGACCTTCCATACCCTGGGGGACAGGATGCTGTTGTGGCAGAGTACCCATTTGGAGAGCACACCCACCTGCTGCAGGAATCAGTACAGCAGCAAAGATGGGTTGCAACGTCCGTGGAGGCACTGTGTGTGGCTGTGGCAGGGACTGTGCTCTGGACCCTGCAGAGATGGTCCATATGTGGATGGATGTGACCGCCGCCATTGATAGGCAGACCCAGGCATTGGTCACTGTCGTGGCTGCATTGTGCACACAAGCAGGTGCTCCTGTACCGCACCCACACAGTACGCCTCCACTCCCGTGCTCCAGGTCATGCGACACCAAGCCTTTGGCCACTGGTTCTGCTGTGGGCATCCTGAGCACCCCTGGTGCAGGTATGTTTGCATACTACAGACCCACTGCGGACAAGGTCGCGATCACAGGAGTGGGACTCCTGATGGTCCATCGTGGCACCCCATGTGGCCCTCTGCCAGCCTGCCAGTGCTGTTGGGTCACCGCGGGGCCGCCCACGCATCCCCGTTGGCCATGGAACAGTGCAACATGACTGACCTGTCTCCCAGTGCAGGCCCTGTCTGGTGCTGCCCTGTGTGCACTGTGCATCATGGTGGGCAGTGCACTGGTGGGTGCCTTGCACATCACGCTGACATACGGACCACCTGCACACCATCCCAACTGCTGTCCACAAGTGTGTGTGCATGATGATGCCTGCATTGTACTGTACACCAAGGTGCAATGGTGCCTCTATCTGGACACACGTACTTGGACAGTACAGGTGGTGGGTGGTCTGTGGATCTGTGTGTTTGCCATGTCTGTTCCTGCTCTGCTGTGCACCTGCCCATGTATGCTTTGTGCCTGGTATGTGTGTGTGTGTGTCCATATGACTGTTCGCCCCTCCCTGATGGTGTGTTTGTGTGCCTGGTCCCTTCCACTCCCCTTGCTGTCATGCACCCCTGGTGTGTTACTCTGTGTGCCTGTGGGTTGCGCCAGGACAGTGTTGGTTGCACATGGCCCCTTGACTCACCTGTGTCGTGCATAATGCTCCTCCGTGACGGTGTCCTGGTGCAGCTGGGCCTGCCGGATCAGTCGGGGGTCCCGCCGTCCAAGGGGGAGCTGCTCATCACCATCAACACCAGCGCCACTGGCGTCCCCATCGCAGTCCCCCTCTTCAACCTGTAGGGCTATCCCACAGTCTTTGGCTATGCTGCACAGGATACAACAGGCCAGGAATATCCCAGAGGCCTTTGAGGGGCTGTACTGTAGGGCACTGCCGGAGGTGTCTAGGCATCAGAAGCATGCCTTGAGCATCCCAAACACCCACTCAATGATGTTGCGTGTGGCGGCATGTGCCTCATTATAGTGTTGCTGCGATGGGGTCCTGGGGCGCCGGTACGGTGTGAGCAGCCAGGGACGGAGTGGGTATCCACTGTCACCTGTGGGAAGATAGTGGAGATCAGTATCATGTTCAGGTCCATATTGCCCATATCCCTGTGTGCCACTACCATGGCACCTGTGACATTCCCACCCTTGCCCCGAGTTTGCATTTCCTACATGCGTACTCACCCACTAGATGGCCTGTGGGGATGTCCCCACTCTCGAATCGATGGCACAGTGTGGACTGATGCTATATGAAGGTATCATGTGCTCCACCAGGGTGTGTGGCACAGACATTGATTATACGCCCAGTGGCATCACACACCACCTGGCAGTTGACACTGGAGAAGCCCTTTCTGTTCCTATATGCGGCCCCATCGGGGCCGGGTGTGTCGAATGGCCACATGGGTGCAGTCTATGGCCCCTAGCATGCCTGGCATCGTGCTACCCTGTGGAACTCCTGCATGTTTGCTGTCACGCTCTGCGCCGTGGTGCTGTGGAAATGGATGTGCTCGCAGCATGTGCAGCAGTGCGCTGAGGAATTGGGTGAGGATGCGGACGTGGCCGACTGTGTGATGCCTGTGGTGTCCCCTGTTGGCCTCTGGAAGGTGCCCGTGGTGAGCAGGCACATGCAGGCTGTCACCTTGGTCTCCACTGACAGAGTGCGACTCCGTCGTGAGGGTGCCCGCATCACATCACTGCACAGCTCACAGAACCGCCTCAGTATTGCCCTGTTCAGGCGGTACTAGTCCACGATCTCTACATCTGTGTACAGCTCAAAGCTGATGCGGGCACGGTACTGCCTGTTGGGGGCGTACCACCGACGGGCCCATCCACGGCCACGTACCCCTGCACCTTGCATTCTCACCCCCCTCATTACAGCTTCCATGTGGAAGCTGCCACTGTCCATCTCCCTGGCTGATGTTGCTCTGTTACTCCACTGTCCTGACTGCTACTTTCACTGCACCGGGCACCCCCCACTGGCCTCTGCAGCCTATGGCTCACACTGCTTCCCTTGCCTGCCCTGGCCTGTCACTGTCTGTCTTTCTCTCTCTCTCTTCCCCACTTGGCATCCCTGTAGCGTCCTTGCGCCTCTTCCTTGAGCCTTTTTATTTTGACCATTCGGCTGGGGCACAACTTCCAGGCTGTTCCGCTGTTGCGCATTGCACAAGTCTTTGAATATTGCATTGCACTTTTATGCATGGATCCACTCCTTCGGTTGCGCATGCCTTCATTTGCATTGCGCTGTTGCTCAGCATGTTTTCAGTGACGCAACTGCCTCCTGCTGAATATCGCAGAATGGCGCACTTTCGGACTTGTGCATGTGCAACCCTATTGCGCATGGCACAACCCTTTTAAATATCCGGCCCTTTGTGTATTAATTATGTACTGACATGTCAGACAGGTGTTTCCCTCTCATATATGTCATTCTGGAGGATGTTCCATAAATCTTTTCAGTTTTGGCTCCAATCATGAAATGTGCCTATTTTCTTGAATTATTTTCTGGATCAAGTAGGACTGGGTGTATACGTTATGACAAAATTAAGATGTGCCTGTGACATTGCACTTGCTGCATTATGTTGCCTGTTAACCAGCACCTCTATTAGTCATAGTGTCACACTGTAGATTATTTGCATTTATTGCTGTCTTTTCTATATACTTCCTACTATACCCCCACTCTGTAAACTATTGCCTGAACATCTAGGCCCCTTCCTCATATGCCTGCAGATTGCTACAATTCCTCCTCAAATGTATAAATTGCCCCTTAGGTACATTTTCTACAGTGTGGGGAGGGTGGTTTGAAGTGTAATGCAGGATAGAATTATGATTCATTTGTTCTCTGAAAAGAGCAGTAGATGACACACCCTTATTCCCATCTTTTGGATTACTAAATTCAAAAAAGTTACAGTACTCTCACTCCAGCTTAATGAAAAGCATAGATTCTGATTTGTGTGCTTAGATATTTAACAATTTGAATAACATTTTCTGATGAACCTTTCCATACTCAGAGTACATCATCAATGAATGGTGGAATAAATCCGCTGAGTCAAAAAAAAAAGGATTAGTGTCTCTTCAGAGTACAGACTCCAGGTTCTACATGCCCAACTAAATATTGGTGTAATTGGGGGACTTAAAGGCCCCCATCACTGTGCCTTTTACTTGTAGAAAAGTCTAGTCTACAAACGTGAAAGCATTACACTTGAGAATTTTTTTATGTTAAGATGACAAATGCTTCAGTGTGGAAAGGGCATACTAGGACCTGGTATAGATTGCCTCATTCAGTGCTGCTATCCCCTCATCATGGGGGATATTTGTGAAAAGGGCCTGCATGTCAAGGGTAGCTAAGATAGTATTCTCCTTAATGTGTAGCTCCTGTAGGGTTGACAAAATATTCCCTGTATTACTGGTGTATGTCAGGAAATGGCTGGCAACCTGTTATATGTATATATGGCCCTAGCAGTCACTCCTTTTGTAGTGCACATTTGAACCAAAATCATTCCAGAGAGATTCTAAACTAAAATTAGTTTGATTTTATATGGAAACATAGAAACATAGAATTTGATGGCAGATAAGAACTGCTTGGCTCATCCAGTCTGCCCATTTATATCTACCTACACTATTACAGTAGACTGTGCCTGATCTACAGCTCTTTCTCCACCTCCTTCATTTCCACTAAAATCCCCTGTGACATGTGGACAGCCAGTTCTGAGTACACTTTGATTTTTTTTGTAATTAAAAATGTGTTATGGACTGACTCCCATGAGAGATGCTGAGACAGCATGTGAGATCACACACACACACACACACACACACACACACAGGTTTTAGATACAAGGTGTTGCCTGGAAGGCCAGAAGCTAATTATAGACTAGAACAGGCCTTAATCAAGAATGTCCTGTTTTTCTAAGTTAAATATAGCTTTAACTGCTAAGAGGGAAATCAATATCCCTTTTATGATGTTTCAAGGAGGAAACCAGGTTTAGCACACTGGTGCGAAATCATAAATGCTTTGATGTCTGTGTGAGAGGGGATACTACTCATAGACGAAAGGAAATTTACAGACTTGATTGGGGAAGTCACATGGGGAAAGGAGTTTCTGCTGATGTAACCATAATTAATTATCCTTCTAAAATGATAAAACTTCCTGGGTGTATGAATTTTAATAAACGGAGGAGGAGCTAGGTGACCTCACACAAAGGGGTTGGCAAATACAGTTTTTTAAAGAGTATTCTTTTTTCTTCAAAGACACTTTAATCTATACTCTGAAAAAGAAACATCTTTGAGCACTTTAAGCAAGAATACAGGTAAAGAGTGACAAATCTAAGTACTGTAGTAGGAATTGCACTGTTAAAACCTTGTTCTTTTAAAAGGTTGTATGGTTCTTGTGATATATGGTTCTGTATTTTATGTTTTACATATTTTTTATCTATTTTAGTAAAACTCTATTTTTAGAGCCTACTTGGTCTGTCTTTGAATGTCTTTTCTTTAACAAGTGGAGTATATATGGTTAAAGCAGACACTGTGCATAAGCTTGAATGGTGATACTAAACTGTAAAAAGGTAAGAGTAATCTGAGGTCTTTATTAGAGTTTTTAAGGGTTCATTTTGTACACCTGGTTAGGTGCCCATAGGCAAATATATCTGCCCCCCCAAAGACAGAATTATCTGAGCCTGTGCATTGGGTACACTAGCAAGAGGTTCATGGTTTGAATCCCTCCAGAACTGAGACCAAAGGTTGATTCGAACCCACAAAACAGACAGGAGGGGTACCCTGTTTCTGTTAACTGTTCACAACACTGCACACAGAGGTTGGCACTTTGGGAGTAGAGGGCTAACCTGCTGAGTGGGTTTGTGAAAGTCTGGTTGGCAGCAGTGTGGATAAAATTTTGGTATTACAAGCTTTTATAGATCAGTGTGTCAGTTTGAGACCGTCAGCTCACTTACAAAGAAAGAAAAAGGCAGAGTTTTATTTTAAAAGGAGACAGAACTATATCACTTGTCGTACAGTCAAGTTCCTACCCATTTTATTCTTTTCCTAAAGTGCAAGTCAGAGTAGCAGTAGTTAGGGAAGATGGCTTCCAACTACAGCAGGCACACTGTAGACTACTTAAGACAGTTGTTCAGGGACAGAGGAGTTCCGTTCGAGGTGAAAGCCAGCAAACAGAACCTCATAGATGCCCTGATGGTAGCAGATACCCAGAGCAGCGAGTCACAGACCATGACTGAAAAGGACCAAACCTCAAGTGTGGCAGGGCAAGTGGCCAGTACAGTGTCCAGATCTGATGAGGAGGGCAACAGGGCCACTGTCAGCGAAGGGTCACAGCAGCAGGGGAAAGTCATCAGTATCCTGGATCCAGAAGTACTCAGGCTGCAAACTGAGTTGTGCAGGATGGAGCTGGAGTTCCAGGAGAAGAGATAATGAGAGAGAGACGAGAGGCAGAGCAGGAACAGTGGGATGCAGACCATGAGGAGCATGAGCACCAGTGAGCTGCAGAGGAGAAGAAAGAGCGAGAATGCCAAGACACACACCATGAGGAGCAGGAGCGCCAGAGGCAACATGAACTGGAGAAGCTCAAACTCAACATTTCCTAAGCCTATGGGGCTGGCTGTGTGTGTTTGTCTCTGTCAGTAGTTTAGTTTTTGTGGATTTTCATGTGTTTCTGCTTGGAGAAAGTGGACCATTCTTGGACATAACATCTATGAACATTGCCTGGACTAAGAAATTGCAAAACATCACCACCAGGTATTGGTATTCTCATCATAAATCAACTTTTTTGAAAGCCATCAAAGCCAAAAGCAAGATCAATAAATCTGTTATACAAGCACTGAGTCGTGGAGTGCTGCATTGAATCCACATTTCCGTCTGACTTGTTCTTAAAGGATGTGTACTTGTCTTTGAGGTCTATTCACAACCGTTTTGGAGAACAAAGGGAAGATACTAACAAAGGATTTGTACATCCTGCATATGCTCCAGGCCAATGTTCATCACCTTCAGGAATTTAACCCCTTCAGAAATTTATCACATTCTGGGTCTTTGAGCTACAATAACAGTTTTCTGGTCCCCGGTAGTTCACCATTTCCTGTGGATTTGATTACTTTTTATCAATCACGTGGCATCTCTGAGAACATGGCTTTATATATTGTGCTCTGCAATATCATGGGGCAAATGCAGACCAGCAAGGCCAAAGAGGACTAGATGTCCTACAACAAAACTAGTCTGCAAAATGATTAAAGCGTACCTTCTTAGGATACTACTTATGCTACTTCTGATATCTGAAAATGTTCGTCCTAACCCAGGGCCTACCGGCCTAGCACCCCATGCCACAAAAAGGTGGGAGGGGTCCCTCACATTAGCCTCAATTAATGTCTGCAGACTCCTTAACAAACTTGATATCTTACAAACCTGGGTCCAGCAACATAGCCCTGATGTACTCTCTGTTGTCAAAACATGGCTTAACCCCAAGATACCAGAAGCTGCAGTCACCATCCCTGGATACTCTATATTCAGGCAGGACTGGGTTTCCAAATGAGTTGGGGGCTATGCCATTTGCCTGAGGAATTCCTATCTGGGTCAAGTCTTCCCGTTCTCAAACCCTAAACCACCCTCGCAGGTTCTCGCTATTAAAGTTCTGCTCAGGGCACACAACAAGGGGCTCACCATTGCCTCTGTGTACCACCCCCTAAAGATCAACCCAATGGATTTATGAGCATATTGGAAAACCTACAGGGATTACACCGTAACTCTGAACTCATAGTACTAGGCGACGTCAACATAAATTGGCTATCACTGGAGGCCAGAAACTACAAGGATGCTGTCACATCACAGAACCTCACCCAGCTTGTTACCACCCCCACCAAATGCAACTATAGGACAGGGTCACACACACTTCTGGACTGGATCCCAACTAATCACCTTGAATGAATCTCAAAAGTCTCAGTGCTCCCTGATGAGATCAGTGACCACTCACCGGTCACATGTACCTGGACAAACAAATTCATTAAGCCCCCTCCTAAAATAATCCACACCAGAGTGTTAAAGCAGGGGTATCTTGAGCTACTAAAGACACACCTAAGCCACTTGGACTGGACAATAATGGACTCTGCCATTGATGTAAACCAAGCCTTAGACCTTTTCATCAGCCACTTCACTGCGGCCTGCAATATCTTTGCACCTCTCAAAAAGCTGAAGGTCAGGGGCAGAGTTAACCCTTGGGATAATCCCTGATCTAATCACTTTACTCAAACATAGGGATCATCTCTGGCCCATGCAACATCCAAACCTGGGGATATTCATAAATATAAAGCTGCCAGAAATTAGTGCATGCGGGTAGTTAGGAGTGCCAAAAGCAAATACTTCAAGGAAGCTCTCTCCAACTCCTGGGGTGATGGAAAAAAAATTTTTGGAGTAACTTGAAAGACCTTACAGGCAAGGACCCTAAGTCACCACCCACCATACTCAACATAAATGGAACACCAACATCTGACCTGTACACAATCACCAACACCTTTAACAATGCATTCTCCAACTTGGATAGTGTCCTCCCTTCTAATTTTTTTGATGCCCTCTCTGGTAGTAACCCTCTTGCAACTACTCCTCTCCTACACCCTGCCCTACAATTCTACTTCAAGGAGATCCCAGTGCGTGAAGCCAGAACCTGTATTTGGAAGGCCATTCACAATGCAGGCTACAGCGGTGACTCCCTTGACCTGAAGTTGTTAGCACTTGTCCTTGAAGACATCCTTGAACCCCTGACAAAGGCCCTCAACCTATCACTAAGGATGTCCCAGTTCCCATCTCACTGGAAACAGGCGACCATCACACCAGTACACAAAAGTGGAGACAAATCACTGCACTCCAACTACAGACCTATCTCCATCCTCCCTCCATTGTCTAAGGCCCTGGAGTGCATCGCCTCAGACCAACTAGTCAAGTACCTGGAAAAATATGACATCCAGTGTCCTGAGCAACATGGTGTCCAAAAAGGGCACAGTACCACCACTGCACTATTAGAATTCACAGGCTTCATCCATAACACGCTCAATCAAGGAAACTGTGTAGGGGACAGTATTCATCGACCTAACAAAAGCCTTTGATAATGTGAACCACCCACTCCTACTCAAGCAATTAACAAACATTGGGCTCTCCAATGAAGCATTACTCTGGTTTCAAGCTACCTTGGAGAGAGGGTCCAGTGGGTTAGGATTGCCGGTGTCACCTCGGAAGAAAAGCCAGTCCTTTCAGGGGTCCCATAGGGGTCCATTCTGGGGCCACTACTCTTCAGCCTCTTCCTCAATGACCTGCCCAGTGTCTGCCACCAGAAATTACTGCTCTACACTGATGATACAGTCATGTTCACCAACCACCAAAATGCAGAGCTCCCTAGAAACAATTACAGCTTGAATTCATGCACATCGAAGAATGGTTCAAGTCACACAAACTGGTCATGAACTACAGCAAAACAAAGGTTATGACCTTCTACAATGCCAGGAGCAAGTGCAAATCCCGTGACCTCACCATCCTAAACCAAACAGGGACCTTACTTGAACATGTTCCTGATTTTAAATACCTAGGTGTCACATTGGACAGCTCACTCTCCTACCATCGGCACATAGATTCTGTCACCAAAGCCACCAACATCAGTATAGGCCTGCTCTACAGGCACAAACACTGCATGACTCCTTGCACTCTCTGGTTGGCTATCAACAGCTCTGTCACCTCCATCATTGATTACGGGCTAGCAATTCATGGCTCTGCCTCTGCCTTTGCCCTCCACAGAATTACAATTGCACTCAACAAAGCATGCAGGCTGCTAACTGGGGCTGACCGACTTACACACACTTGTGACCTGTACACTCGGGCAGGATGGCTTCCTCTCATCAGCTGGATACAGTATCAAACCTACCTCTTAGCCAAAAAGTCCTCCTTGGGGTCATGCCCCTGGACATTGAAAAGCTCCTCATTGACCACCACAACACCCAGTGAACTAAAAGTTCACAACAACTAGCCTTCCTTGTCCCCAGATGCCAGACTACCAAGGGCCAGAGGGCCTTTGCCCACAGAGCACCACAGTGGTACAAAACTCTCAACAAAGAAACTCTTAGTGCTGCTACTCTTGGCCCTTTTAAGAGACAACTCCAACTTCATCTCATTTCAACTAGTCATTGTGACTGCCTCGCATAATCAGGGGCAGACCGCTCACTGCCCTCCACTTCAGTCTTGACAGCTACCTCTCCCCGCCTTGCCCCCTTCTACCTGCCTACCCCCTTGCACCCTCTCCCTTTCTTCCCCCCAGGCATTTCCTGACTTTTATCCTTCCCCTCCCTCCCCTTTAGAGCTCTTACCCTCACCCTCTACCCTCCGACAATGGTCTTCCTGCCTGCATACCCCCTTCCCTCACACCTGCAGTGCTTATTTCTAAGATTGCCCTTGGCTGGTATGTCATGCTACCTAACATTTGGCACATTTTGAATTACTGGAATTTCCTAAGCCTCAGTCTCTTACTTCTTTTTATTGTGCAACTATGTATTATTATGTTGACCTTTGTATGTATGTATACCCCCATTCCTTCGATGTGGAACTTTTGTAAATGAGCAGTTCCTGCTCAAAGGTATTTGTAATCCTAGATTTCAATAAAATAAAAAATAAATAAAAAGCTAAGACTCCAACCAGTGGCACCAGAGCAGGTAAGTGGCTTGGTTTAACTGGGACTACAGGACTGGGTTACAAATTAAATTCCAAATTAATATCCGAATTTAAAGAGGGGGAGGATATGGATGCCTTTTTAAATTCTTTTGAAAAAGTTTGTATTCAGGCTAAAATTCCTAGACAGTCCTGGAGCTTCCAGCTATCCCCACTACTTGCCAGGAAAGTTCAGGATGCATTGGGTCAAATGGACAATGAGGACAGTAATGATTACAGCAAACTTAAAGCTGCACTGTTAAAAAAATTTGAATTAACTGCGGAATCATACAGAACTAAATTCCTTAAGCTCAGGAGAAGCCCTGATATGAGGTATGAGGAGCTAGCCATGAAACAACGTCAGTTTTTAAAATGTTGGTGGGAAGAAATTGAGGCAAACTCTGTTGATAAAATTGAAAATGTGATTTTGTTAGAACAGTTTTATTGGGCATGCCCAGCAGAGCTAAAAACCTGGCTGGAGGACCAAGATCCCAAAACACTGCAAGAGTCTGCTGACCTCTAGGACCACTGTGCCAAGAGCAGACCTGCTCTGAGAGCAAATGGGGCAGCCGTGGCAGCACAGAAAGGGAAAAGCACACCTTCAAGGTAGCTAGAACCTTCACTGCCTCCACCGAAACCAGTTAGCCCCCGGTTTCAGAGAAAAGATTTCTCTGGCAAGAGAAGTGAATGTTGGTTATGTAAAGAAACTGGGCATATTGCCAGACAGTGTCCCAAAAAGGTGAGCAATACTATTCAAGGTGGTGCTAGAAAAGAAGAGGGGTTGTTTGTGTGTCCCTGGAAGCATGCCTGTGAACATGAGGGAACACATGCACCCAGTCATGGTGAATGGTGTGCAGATGCAAGGGTTAAGGGACACAGGGGCATCCTTGACCTTGGTAAAGGGGCATCTAGTAGAGCCTGGTCAGCTTATACCCAATAAATACGTCACTGTACATGACTTCACTGGTGAGGCAAAAACATTGCCCCTCGCTAGTGTTCTCCTAGACTGGGGTGAGATGGGAAGCTATGCAACAGGTGGCTGTTGCCAAAACCTTAGCAGTGGATGTGATCCTGGGCAAAAATCTAAAACAGGGGATGGTATGTGCAGTTACCCATAGCCAAGTGACAAGGGAAAATTTGTAGTTCCCTGAACCCCACAGAAGCCATTGTGGAAACCGCTGAGAGGCTGGTTCCCCAGCCTGTGTCTCCAGATGGGGAGACTAATGAAAAGGGGTAGAAATTTACCCAGTAGCAAGTAACCACACAGCTACAGAGGGTTAATCTGAAGAGGAAGGGGTGACTCATTGTCAGAGGGTTGGTATTGACAGTGATCCTGAGTGCCCTGATGCTAGTGCTAGGGACCCTAGTTTAGTGACTGAAGGGGACCGGTTACATGCCTTTGGAATGTGTGAGGAATTTGCAGATGCTCAGAGAAGTGATCCTAGTTTAGAGAAGCGGAGGGCTTGGGCAGACTCTGATGGTGCACTAGGAGGTGACAGCAGACATAAGGTTTATTGGGAAAATGGACTTATGTATACTCAGGTTGTGCAGACAGAGGGAGGGATGCTAGGCAGGCAGCTTGTCATTCCCTAGGGGTATCGTGAGCAGTTGCTCAAGATTGCACATGATATTCCCTTGTCTGGTCATCTGGGAATCATGTGCATGACACAGCAGTTGGCCCAGAATTTCTACTGGCCTAACTTCACCCAGCAGGTGAAGGAGTATTGCAGGTCTTGTCACCGGTGCCAGGAAATAGTGAAGGCGGGCAGGAAAACTCAAGCCGCCCTGATTCCATTGCCCATAGTGGAGGAGCCATTCCAGATGGTGGGAATGGATATTGTGGGGCCTTCAAATACCCCCAGCTCCTCAGAGAAAAGATTCATCCTGACTGTGGTGGATTATGCCACCCAGTGCCCACAGGCAGTGGCCCTATCCTCACTGAGGACAGAAAAAGTGGCAGATGCCTTACTTGGGATTTTCTCCTATGTTGGATTTCTACAGCAGGTTATCACCAATCGAGAGGGTTCCTTCACGTCATACCTGATGAAATGTTTATAGGAGAAGTGTGGGGTGGTGTCGAGATGCACGGCACCGTATCACCCACAAGCCAATGTTCTTGTGGAAAGATTCAATGGTACCCTGAAGTCAATGATTCGGGTGTTTGCTGAACAGCATGGGAGGGACTGCAAGAAATACCTTCCCCACCTGCTGTTTGCATACAGGGAGGTGCCCCAAAAGTCGACAGGATTTTCCCCCTTCAAACTCTTATATGGACACCGGCTACGTGGGCCCCTAGACTTGATCCAGGAGGGTTGGGAAGGCAAGCACACCACCCAGGGAACTCCCATTGTGGATTACATCCTTAGGTTTAGGAAAAGGGTGAAGGAGCTTATGGGGAATGCCCAGAACAACCTCCTAGCAACTGTCCAACAGAAACAGAAAGTGTGGTATGACCACAGAGCCAGAACTTGCTTGTACATGGTGGGTCAGGAAGTCATGGTCCTTATTCTGGTCTGGAAAGACAAGCTACAGGCTGAGTGGGCAGGACCATACAAAGTGGTTAGGAAGGTAAATGACATGAACTATATTGTGGAGTTACCTGACTGAAGACAGACAGAAAGGATGTACCATGTCAACATGATGAAGCCATATGCAAATAGGGCTGACATGGTGTTTGCAGTGTGTAGTCCTGGGAAGGGGAAAGACAAAGGAGACCCCCTTCTGGACTTGCTGGAAGAAAGTAAGCAGGAGTCCTCTGTGGAGACAGTAAAATTGTCTCCACAGCTGACCCTGGACCAGATCCAGAAAGTAAGGGAGGTTTTAGCAGACTTTGCCCCATTGTTTAGCGGCAAGCCTGGACTAACCCCCTTAGCAACGCATGATGTGGAGACAGGAATACAGGCACCCATACAGTGGACAGCAAATTGGGTGTCAGAGGCTGTCCAAAAGGACATTAGGAGGGAAGTGGAGGAGATGCTGGATTTAGGGGTAATCCAGAGATCCCACAGCCCCTGGGCCTCACCCATAGTCCTTGTGTCTAAGCCAGATGGCTCTACTCATTTCTGTGTGGACTATCATGGACTGAATGCAGTCACAAAGTCAGATGCCTACCCGATGCCCCAGACGAAAGAACTCCTGGACAAGTTGGGGGGTGACCTACCTACAACGATTGACCTGACCAAGGGTATTGGCAGGTAGAGTTGACAGACAGAGCTAGGAGAGGTCAGTTTTCATCACTCCGATAGGCTTATTTGAGTTTAAAGTAATGCCTTTTGGAATGAAGAATGCCCGGCCACTTTCCAAAAGTTGGTGAACCAGGTGTTAAATGATGCCGAGGAGTACTCCGTGGCATACCTGGATGACATTGCCATCTTTAGTACCAGCTGGGAGGAACACCTATCCCACCTTAGGGAAGTGCTGGGCAGGATACAGAGGGCTGGGCTCACTGTCAAGGTCGAGAAGTGCCAGGTAACCCTGGGAGAAGTGGCATACCTCAGGCATGTGGTAGGCCTAGACCAAGGACAGCTCCATCCTAACCAAATAAAGATAGAGGTAATCCAGGTGTGGCCCAGACCAGAAACACAGAAGCAGGTCAGGGGTTTTCTAGGGACAGCAAGGTACTACAGAAAATTTGTACCCAGTTACAGTGCCCTGCCTGCTCCTCTATCTGACTTGACAAAGAAAGGGATGCCCAAGAAAATTACCTGGAGCCCAGCCTGTGAGAAAGCCTTTTCCAAACTAAAGGAGGCACTGTGCAGTGCTCCTGTTATGTCAAGTCCTGACTATTGCAGACCCTTTATAGTTCAGACTGACACCTCAGACACGGGTATTGGGGCAGTACTGAGTCAGACATCCAGCCAAGGGACAGATCACCCAGTTGTGTACCTGAGTAGAAAGTTACTTCCCAGGGAGCAGGCATACTCTAGTGTGGAAAAAGAGTGTCTTGCCATAGTGTGGGCCCTAAAGAAATTAGAGCCATACTTATATGGGCAGCATTTTGTGGTGCAGACTGACTACAACCCCCTGGTTTGGCTAATGCAAATGGGAAAGAACAATGGTAGATTGCTAAGATGGAGTCTTGCTTTGCAAGGGTATGATATGACAATCGTACATAGAGCTGGAGCCAAAAACCAGAACTCAGATGGTCTGTCTCACGTGTATGAGGAATGAACTGATTTGGGAAGCTCATCCCATGCCGGGGATAGAACCCCCAAATTCAGTCTAGGTGGGGAGGATTGTGACACGTGGACAGCCAATTCTGAGTACGCTATGATTTTTTTTTGTAATATAAAAATGTGTTATGGACTGTCTCTCATGAGAGATGCTGAGACTGAATGTGAGATCACACACACACACAGGTTTTAGATACAAGGTGTTACCTGGAAGGCCAGAGGCTAATTATAGACTAGAACAGGCCTTAATCAAGAATCTCCTGTTTTTCTAAGTTAAATACAGCTTTAACTGCTAAGAGGGAAATCAGTATCCCTTTTATGACATTTCAAGGAGGAAACCAGGTTTAGCACACTGGTGCAAAATCATAAATGCTTTGATGTATGTGTGAGAGGGGATACTGCTCATAGATGAAAGGAAATTTACAGACTTGATTGGGGAAGTCACATGGGGAAAGGAGTTTCTGCTGATGTAACCTTAACTTTCCCTCTAAAATGATAAAACTTCCTGGGTGTATAATTTTTAATAAACAGAGGAGGAGCTAGGTGACCTCACACAAAGGGGTTGGCAAATACAGTTTTTTAAAGAGTATTCTTTTTTCCTTCAGAGACACTTTTATCTATACTCTGACACAGAAACATCTTTGAGCACTTTAAACAGTATACAGGCAGAGAGAGACAAATCTAAGTACTGTAGTAGGAACTGCACTGTTAAAACTTGTTCTTTTAAAAGCTTTTATGGTTCTTGTGATATATGGTTCTGTATTTTATGTTTTATATATTTTTTTATCTATTTTAGTAAAACTCTATTTTTAGAGCCTACTTGATCTGTCTTTGAATTTCTTTTCTTTAACAAGTGGAGTTGTGGTTTCCATAACTGGACACAGTACTCTAGGTGGGGTCTTACCAGCAATCTATACTGAGGCAATACCACCTCTCTCTTTCTGCTGGTGATAACCCCCCATGCACCCCAGCATCCCACTAGCCCTCCCTTCTGCCTTGTCACACTGCCTGGCCATATCTCTAAATCTGAATGCCTGATATGAAAACTGATTGATTTAGCAGAAAAGATTACTGCTCAACAATTCCCAAGAGGGGTTGGGTCTGAGAAACAATTCAGAAATGAAACAAATTTCAAAATGGGCCCCAGATTTGGAAGCATGGTCTGTGAGGTGATATCAGTTTACCAAAGCTTCTGACTCCTAATTCTAACCAAATAAGAAAATATGAGCTGCATCTTTTTTTCATAATTTATTTCAGCCCCTTGTGATGCCCACACCAGCCTGCTCTGGTCCTCTGGCTCCAGCCCCATCATCTAGCTTATCTATGAATTATTCTGCCACTTTTCAGGACCACTGTGTGATGAGTGAGTGTCTCAGTTGATAGTTCAGGGCCTGTATGGTTTTCTCCATCATCCTGATGGCTTGGGTTGTTATCCTTCTAATTTTCTCCCTTCAATTCCCCCCTAGGCTGAGTCATGTGCAGTGAACTGCATGCACATGCTGCTGATGTATGTGCACATTACTGGTATCTACATGGGGTCCCCTTCCCGTGATGCTTGCCTGTTATAAAACCTAGCCTATCCTAGGTGGTAGTAGTGCAGTGAGATGCACTAACTCTCCCCCAGAAGAGGAGCATAGTGCCTGGGATGCATAATTATCCTTCTCTCAGCCTGCCCTCTTATGACACTGGTCTGTTTTTGAACCCAGGTCATCAATGTGGCAGGCGGTAAAGGAACCGGTGCCTCAGCTCACCACACCACTGGGCCAGCCCCATATGTGTCATTTCTTAATGTTTGAACTAGAAATAATACAGGAAAAAGCTGAGACATAAGTTTCAGATGACAATATGATTTAGAGGAATAACTTCATATCCAGAGACAAGCAAAGTCTGGGAAATCTGATTAGCAAAGCACTTTATGAATTTCACAGATTTTGCTTTTCTGTCGGTCACACTTCACTTAGTCTCTGCCCAAACTATGCATAGTGCCACTTTTTTATTTTTTGTAAAATATTTTTATTGACAAGCAGTGCAGGCAAAAGAGAAATCTGGTACAGTAATAAATGGCACATGTAATAATTGGCAAGGGAAATTGGAGACAGGTTGAGGTGTTGCAAATCCCCTGGGCAACGTACAAAGTATGACAAGTTTTGATGACCTAGCCACAGTGCTATACTTGAGCCTCATGTACATACCAGTAAAATCTGGTTGTATAGCTGAAGATTACTGGTGTTAACTTTATCTAAGTGGTTCTGAAACATATCAAGCGGGTCTCCAAGAATAGCCCAAAATAAGGCCATTCAGGCAAACTCGTATAATATTGCTACTACTTAGAAACATGGACTAGCTTCTCCATTAAGGGTTTCCTAACCCGCCCCATCACCATTGATGGGGGAGGGCTCATTAGCCAGAGGAGATGTACACTATTTACCATGGTGCATCCAAGGCTTTCTCCAGCAGAAGTCACATAGTGCAGTAGCGGTCTGGTTTGCCCTGAGAGATGTATGGTATCTTCTCCAACCAGATGCATTCCAGTAGTGTATCTGTCCATTGAGCAACTGTTGGAGGAACATCTTAAGTACAACACTTCGTCAAGACCTTTTTTCCCACTGTCATCCCCAAATTCCACAAAGGATGGCTTGGGATCTACTCTCCTGAAGCCTCCTAGCCAGTCCCAACAATATCCACATGACTGTGGACTGAATTCTGGAGCTCAGGAATTGGGATAGAATATGTGTTATTTCTCCTCAGTAGGCCTGGATGGATTGGTGGGCATTCCTAGACCATATGTATAAATGTCCTCTCCTTAGATTTATACTTGGAACAATGGGCCTGTGCGATTTGTCAGAACTGGGGTAAAATATGTCCTGTGTAGAAAATTAAAAGCCACCTAGCAAATCTTGTTATTTACAGAGCAAGGCATCTGCTGCTTCAGGATGTTGAACCAGTTTCCTTCTGTCCAGATCTGAGATTCCAGGTCTATCTCCCATTGAGATCTTACCTGGGCTAGGGGCTCCTCCAGGGTACCAAGCAGCAGTTTATAAAATCGTCACAGAGGTTTCTCTTGGGGTCCTACCTCTGATCATCGCCTCTGCTTGAGATTTAGCTAGTGCTTCTAGGTCCAGTCCTCCCCACTGGACTCCAGCTTGGCCCATACTTGCAGGTATGTAAGAAATCTCCAGGTCTCCAGGAAGGATGATGTAAAGGCTAACCAGCTCTCTGAATGACATTAAAACACCTCCCTCATAGAGGTCCCCAATTGTGGCTATTCCCTTGGGCCTTCAGTTGTTCTGGATGTTCTGTTTCTGGGTCAGGGCAGATATTTTGGGCCACAAGGTAAGCATTAGCTTGGTAATAGGGGAAAGGGCAAATTTGTGTTTTAACCAGCTGTGAACCATTACCCATGCCTGCACAGAGTATTTCATGAAGTGGCTGTACATCTGGCAGGGATCTCCCATGAATAGGGCTGGTGCCAGTACTGATAGTGTAATATCCTGTCCTGAATCATTGAGCTCCAGGGAGACCCAGGATGGACACTGGGAGTCAGGTTTAAGGGCATCCTTTAGAAAGGTCAGCTGGGCTGCTGGGCAATAAAATCTTATGTTGGGCAGGGCAAGTCCTCCCCTCCCTGTTGGGGCTACCGGAATGCCTGCTTAACACACACTGTTTGGCCACTCCAGAGTAGGTTGGCGATGTAACCTCTAACGGCAGTGAACTACCTGGGCAGGAAGTGAATGGGGAAGGTTTGGAAATGATAGAGACATTGTGGGAGGATATTCATTTTAACTACGTTTGCCTTCCCCAGCAATGTCAAAGGGGAGACCTCCACTTCTCATAATCAGCCTTAAAGTGGAACAAGAGAGGTTTCAGGTTTATTTGGGCCAAAATAGAAAATTTCTTTGGGAGATGACTCACTAAGTATTTAAGGCTGGCACCAGCTTCAGGTATGTGTTTCCAGCCTTTAAGGGGTTCTTCCCCCAGCTGCAGCCATTCACACTTGGCCCAATTGATTTGTGGCCTCAGATGAGGCCATATACTCTAAACACTTCCACAAAGGCATCAATAGCCACTTGGGATTAGTAAGGAAATGGAGGACATCATCAGCAAATAAGGACACCTTGTGGTTGACACCCCAATGCCTAAGACCCTGGATCTGCTTAATTCCCCATGATGGCAATTGCCAGTGGCTCAGTGGTGAGCACATAGAGGAGAAGGGACAAGAGGCACCTCTCTCTGGTGCCTTTGGTGAGAGAAAATGGGTCAAAAAGATATCCATTGGTCAGCACTTGGGCCTAGTTGAATAATAAAGGGCAGAGATCCAGGACTTAATGCAGGGCCCAGGCTGAACTTCTCCAGAGTGGCAAACATGAGGGGCCACTCAACCCAGTTGAAAGTCTTTTCCATGTCGAGTGCAAAGAGACCAGGCCGAGCACTCCCCCAAACCATTGCCCCATGATATTAAATGTTCTGCAGATGTTATGTTTTGCCTGGTGACCCTTAATAAAGCTCTCCTTATTAAGGTGTATAAGCTGAGGCAGGACATCCTCAAAGCAGCCAGACAACATCTTGGCAATCACTTTGCAGTCTGCGTTGAGCATAGATATCAAGCAGTAGGAGCCACACTGAGTGGGGTCCTTACCATGCTTTCGGAGGAAAGTGACAGTGGCTATACAGAGGGCCATGGGCAGCTCCCCTTTTTCCAATGCCTCCCTCATCATGTCTTCAATGGGGCCTTGGAGTACCTTATAGAAGGTTTTATAAAATTCAATTGGGATGCCAACAGAGCCTCATGATTTTCTCTCTACTGCTCTGGTGAGTTCATCACCAGTGATATGTGCATTCAGGGTCTCAATTTCCTTTTGATCAAGGAGGAGGAAGGGGAAGACTAGCCAGGAAGTCCCCTGGGAAGGGGGGTTTAGGCCCCCACCTCTGTGGAGTAAAGGTCAGCATGGAATGTTTGTAAAGTGCAGCTTACAGTACATCATTTTGGGTGGGTGAGAGGTAGGAACCTAATACTGGTAAGCTTGCCTTCCAGGATTTCAGGCACTAGACCAGCCATCGATCCACCTTGTCCCCATCAAAGCAGTCAACCACCCTGATCAGGAGACTATTCCTCTGCAGTCTGGCAGATGTTATTTGTTTTTTTTTATAACCATCTTTATTGCCTTTTTTTTTTTTTAATCATACAGACAAACAGACATTAATACCCAGGTAGATCCTGGGTCCCCACCCCTCGAACTAGGTGGGACAACTATATACATTCTTAACTATATACATACACAGCTGCAGTAATCACCCCTCTTTATAGCCCTAAAAAAAAAGAAAGCTAACCAGTCAACAAGCAGTTTTTGTACTTAAGCCTAAACGATTGAGCCTTATTATAAGCAACCAGCGACTAGATGGGAACCCCCCTCTCCTATCCTACCTACCACATATGATCCATAATTTGGGGTGCATCCTGCTGCTGTGTCCCAAGCAAAGAGAGAGAATCTCCCAAGCCCCAATACATGGCAGAAAATAGGTTTCTTGCTGTGTGGTCCTAATAGTGGCCAACATAAGTATACATAGTTCCTTGCAGTAAACGTGAAAAAAATGAAAAGTACAAGTCCGTACTACACATCTACTAATTATCTATAGACTTAGACTAACTACACTCAGACAGACAGATCCTTGCCTGAGGGCCTTTGACTTGGATTAAATAAACTGCCTCCAGGGTTCTCCACCTCTTGTCATATGCTCCCTTCATTCCATCCCTGAGCATTTGACTCCTAATCCTATTAAGTGTCTTCAATAGATCCCTTACCCATTGGTCATATGAATAGATTAAATCGCTTTTCCAGTGCCTCAAGACAAAGGCTTTGACTAGGACAGACATCAACGCTATATGGTACTTAATATGAGTCCCAGAAATCTGAACCATGTCCCCCAAAACACAAATCTCAGGTAAAATAAATTCTGAATAATTTAGAATGGGGTCCATATTTTGCTTAACCTGTACCCAAAGGGGGTAAATCTTAGGGCAATCCCAAAATATATGCAATATATCCCTGGGTTCAGGCCACATCTAAAACAAAGATCTGTCTGTCTGAGCCTTCTAGCACATAGTTTGGAAGGGGTATAGTACATGTTAGAAAAGATAAAATACTGCATGGTTCTATATTTAGGTATAGGTATATAACCAGAGCTCTTCCAGATTTCTTTCCAATCCGGCCCCAGATGAGTGATTTTTTTTTTTCCCAATATGTTACCCTCACCGAGGTGCCCCTACTTAAATAGTCCAGCAGCACCCTATATACCTTTGAGAGAGGCTTTTGTAAAAGATTGAGTTCCTTGAGATTATCCCAAGTGAACAGGGTACCCTGGGCACTCCTGCTCTCCCTCAACATCTTCTGGACCATTTTGGTAATCTGCATTCTCTTAAAGAAATTAATACTGTTACACTGGGCTGGGAGGACTACCCTATCTTCTACAACAAAATCTGCCCAATTGCAATTAAGTAGTTGGGGGGCCCAGTTTTTCTTAATTATTTGACCCCCAATGGTCAAGTTAGGGTTGCCCAAGATAGGTTGTTCCCTGAACCCTCGCTGAGACTTTTTCTGGTTCGGGGATAAAAACGCCCACCAAGCCAGAATAGATGTATAGATTGGAGTATGTGTCCCTTCTTCCGGCAAGTCTTCCGGGTTGATATGAAACAGCACTGCTGGGGAGATACCCATATCTGTAAGAGTTTGTCTCTCGATCTGTAACCAGGTTGGAACGTATCCCTCTTCCTCTTGAGCCCTATTCCACCGATCCATTATAGCTAACTGTCCCGCAACATAATATAGATGAAGGTCCGGGATTTTGAGGCCCCCTATACTATAGGGAAGGTGCTATATAGTGCCCTTTCTCCTAGGTGGTTTAGAATTCCATAAGAAGTCAGAAAGTATTTTCTGTGTCTTAATAAACCAACCCCTTGAAATATTACACAGGGACAAATGTATTGGATACAATAATCTAGGCAATAGGTTCATTTTAATTAGGCCAATTCTAGCCATCAAATTCAGGGGGAGTTTATTCCACCTAACTATATCAGCTTTAGCTGCCGAGAGCACTTTATTTAAATTTGCTTCCGCTCCTTCCGCTGTATTAGCAGTGACCCAGATGCCTAGGTACTTGATCTTATCTAATGCCCAATTCAATTGTAAAGGTTCAAAATCTGCCCTAAAGGTATGTGGGGTAAGGGGGAGAACATGCGTCTTGTTCAGATTTAAACTATAATTCGATACCCTAGAAAATTTCCTTATAATTTCAAGAGCCCTTTTAAAACTCTTTGCAGGATCCTGCGGATGCAGCAATATATCATCTGCAAAAACAGAGAACTTCATTTCCTTCCCCTTGACAACAATCCCCTGAATTGCTGGGTCCATCTAGATTGCACTTAATAAGGGCTCCAGATATATATTAAATAAAATTGGTGATAAGGGACATCCCTGCCTGGTCCCATTGTAGAGGCGAAACTCTTTTGATAGGTAGCCATTACAAAGAACCCTAGCTGTAGGAGCAGCATAAAGATTTTTGATGCCCCTGAGAAGGCCCTCCGGAAAACCCATCTTCTCCATTGTCGCAAATAGAAATGAATGGGAGACTTTATCGAAGGCCTTCTCAGCATCCAATGAAATTAACGCCATGGCTAGCCTAGAATTAGAAGCCGCACTCAGCACATGGTGAAGTTTCCGAAGCGCATCATGCGCCCCCCCTACCTGGCATAAATCCGACTTGTTCTTGGCTAATAATTACAGGAGCGATCTTTAAGATCCTATTTGCCAATATTTTGGTTAACAGCTTAAGATCTTGATTCATTAAAGCAATGGGTCTGTAACTCCCAGGCAATTCTTTAGGTTTGTCTGGCTTAGGGATAAGTGAAATGTAAGCCTGGTAAAGGGGCAAATGCGGAACCCCCTCCGACATAATATTAGAAAATAAATCCTTCAATAGAGGTAGCAAGATTTGGGAGTGGACTTTATAAAACTGAGCTGATAGCCCATCCGGTCCACGAGTTTTGCCCTTTGGTAGTGCATTAATCACCTCCCTTATTTCGAATTCTGATATGGGGGCCTCTAATGCCTGGGCTTGCGTTTGGTCCAGTCTAGGTAAGCTTATGCTCTCCAGAAACCCCCACAACTCCACTTCATTACTGAGGGAGCTCCTTTGATAAATCTCTATGTAATAGTCCATGAAGGCATCTGCCATTTTCTGTGGTTCTGTTATAATTTCCCCCCGATATTCTATTAAAGGAATTGTTCGAGCTGCTTCCCATTCTTTAATTCTATTTGCAAGAAGCCGACTAGGTATATCCCCCTGCAACAAATAGTTAGCCTGAAGTTTGTCTAACCAGGAATCTATTTTACCAAAGAGGATGTCTGTCATTTATTCCCTTAATTCCTTGAGCTCAACATCAACCTCCTCTGAGGAACCCTCTAAAGGAGCAAGTGAATTAATAGCATCCCACATGAACTCTTCCCTTGCTTTTCTCATACTATTTCTTCTAGCTGTACACCTTTGAGCTATCCCAGCATATACTACTTTGCAGGTGGGCCACACTAAGCCCTTATCATGGAGTGTTGGGATTTGGGTCTGAATAATTTCCCGCAGGGCTTCCTCCAACTGGAATAACATATTATCATCTGAAAACAGTGATTCATCTAGCCTCCATCTAAAAGGTTTCATCTGAATAGACTCCAACACCCACATCAATTGGACCGGAGAGTGGTCCGATAGACTTCTACTATGAGTGATCACTTTCCTAGAACCCTGCAAAGCCTCTTTATTAACCAGAAAAAAATCTATACGCGATTGGGTTTTGTGCGCCCCTGAGTAGAAGGTCATATTACCTTCCCCTTGGCGAAACATCCGAAATGGGTCCACCAATGCTGTTACCTCAAGTAATCTAGCCATGGCTACCTGCGCCCCAGAAGGTGGCTTTTTAGAAGGGGGGTTCCTATCAAGCAGATTATTAAGACACAAGTTCCAATCGCCTGCTAAAATCAGGGGATGGGATGAAAAAGTAGCTAAATCTATTTCCAACGAGACAAAAAAATCTGGGTTAGCGGGGGTTGGGCCATATATAGAGGCAATTGTTAGTAACCTACCCATGATAGTACCCGTAACATATATGCCTCTAGCATCCTCTCTTGCTCTAGTTTGCAATATTGTGAATGGACAGTTTTTCCCAATCAGGATCGCCACACCCCCTAAAGCTTTCGCTCTCCCTTCTCCTAAGACTTGGCCCATCCATAGTCTTTTCATAAAGCTTAATTCCTCATTTAGTAAATGAGTTTCCTGCAATACTGCTATTTGGGCCCCCAACTGATATATATGCTTTAAGATCACTAACCTCTTTTTCCTCTCTCTGAGGCCTTTAACATTCCAAGATATAATATCAATATTTATCATATAATAATACCATACCCCTTCCTTTCACATCGACAAATTCTGCCAGAGTACTTTCATCTGCTTTTTGGTTTCTCTCTCTTCCACCCCCAGACCTTCCCCCACATTAGCCTAATCCCCGATCCCTCGATCGCCCTCCTAACACAAGTTGAGACAGAGATGAGATAACCCCTGAGAGGGCCCCCATGCCCATCGAAACCCTTAATGAGCACACATAGCCCCTAGCCCCCCATGTGCCCCATAGGGCTAGACTCCCCTTATTAGAATTGTAAACCCCATTATTATTCTCTCTCAATCAAAATCTTATTATCACTAGCTATACCCAAGAATACCACCCCATAAAACCAGGGAGCAATTATAATTACGAAGTATTATACTCTATTCCCTATTTGCCTAAGGTCCCCCATACCATTTAAGTACCTCTGAAACCAGGCTGGGTTTAATACACCCCCTCCAAAAGGCTAAGCTCGAAAAAAAATAACCATAGCATATCATAATGAACTATTCATAGTTCGCAACAGTATACCTCAGCCTGTCCCATATTCCTGGGTAATACTAAGAGAAGACAAGAAAAAAAAAAAAGAAACACCCACACCCGTGGGGGAACCCCTCCAATTCGATTGAAGTCCAGAATGTCCCTTCGAGGAAGCTGAAGGGAACGTCTACCACTCAGTCTCCGCTACTAACACTGCACATCATTTCAGCATTAACTGCGATCTTCACTCCCCATATCTTCCAGGGCGCAGGTCTAAACAGATCCGGGAACTCAATTCGCAGTCCCTCAGCAGCATCCTTCGCTGTCAGGAACCTCCAATCTCCAGACTGTAATTTTACCACCAGAGTGGCCGGGTGTTGCATTCTAAACTTCACTCCAGCAAGGTATAGCTTTTTCTTTATGTCCAGATATTCTTTCTGTTTCTCATGGATCGCAGGTGTCTGGTCCTGGAATAGCCATAGAGATGCCCCATTTCAATGCAGGGTCTTAAGTGCTCTGGCCTTAGTAAGAACATGGGTTTTCTCCTTGTAATTTAAAAAGCGCATGATAACAACTCTAGGACGGGCCCCCGGGGGGGGGGCATTTCTATCAGTGACTGATGTGCTCTCTCAATGTTATACGCATCTCCATATGGCGTCGGACCCAGTAGCCTCAGCAATAAGTCTTGGATAAAAACTATACAGTCAGGGCCCTCTGATTGCTCTGGAAGACCTGCCATAATCAGATTATTTCTCCAGCTACGAGATTCCTGATCATCAACTCTATCTTCAAGTTTCTTAATCTGTCGCCGCAAGACCACCAGCTCCTGATCATGTATAGAAACTTTCCGCTCCTGGGAAGCAACTCTGGCTTCCACATCACTCATTCTTTGTGCCAGGGCACTTAATGCTGGTTTAACAGCAGAGAAATCAGCCACTAGCCCCCTCAGGAGCGATTTTATTTCTAATATGTCATCGGGGGTAGCCTGGCCTTTCCCTTCCATGCACAGTTGGTCCTCCTGCTCTTCTGGCACTGGCAATGGGGGCTTGGGGTGCTTTGATGCCAGTGTTCATGCATCCAAGACCTCGGGGCTTCTGTATTCCATTACGACCGACGGTTTGGTGCAGCGTATGTCTACAAGGTGCTCCCCCGATCGGCAAAACAGACTCCTCCGAAGATGTGGGTGTCCTTTAGGAACCGGACAGTGCAGATTCAGCCCTCACACAAAAAACAGAGGTATTTTAAAACTTTGTTGGGTTCGATGGGGCCTGGGAGCAGCGCTCGAGACGTCCTTCATCAGCTAGCTCATCACGTGATCTCTGGCAGATGTTATTTGATTCAGTTGGCCTTTAGTCTTCAGAGGCTCATGGAGCTTACTTTGCAGATATTATGCCAGTGAAGTATCTGCAAAATGACACTACAGGTAGTATTTGCTGGACAAAGTAGGCACTTTGCTGGTGAAAATTACACAAAGTGCTCTTTTCTTGTTTCAGAAAAAGCCCCAAAGAGCTAAAATCTTCACCTTGCACCAACTGTGCATTGCATTCCCACCCTTCCAACCACCCAGATAGTTATTACATTTTTCTCTCAGTCCCCCTACTAGCACTCTCCTCCCTCCTTCTCCCCACCACAGAAGTGAAGTTTTTATTATAGCAATGAAACAATTTAATTTAAATTTATTCAACCCACCACACCATTCACAGACAACACTCATCCTCCCAACCCCATTCCTGTGGCCCCAGCAGTAATACAAGGTACACACTGAGTCTGGCATCATAATTTACCAACAAAACATTAACCTAATTTATTTTTATTTATTTATTTAGTTTTTGTTGACCGGGTAAGTGCACTTGACAAATTCTGCCTATTTTCAGGCACGACCCAGGGGAGGGGGGTACAGATGAATGCCAACTGACCTTGAAGCAGATTAAGCTGTTGATATGAAAGGTATCATTAAGAAAAACATTTATTCATTATAAAACATTTAAAAATGGTACAGCAGCACCCACTCCACAAAACAACAATGTTTCATTATTCTGCACACTTTTTCAAGCATGCGGGAATCACGAAATAGTGTTTTGTGGGATGGGTTCTGCTGTACCATTTTTAAATGTTTTACATTGAATAAACGTGTTTTTAATGATACCTATTGTATTAGGTTGTAGTTTTGTCAGTAAACCATGATGCCAGACTCAGTGTACCTTGTAGTTTGCCTTACGTTGTGACTCCAGCTGAGTTTAAGTAGCTACTTCTTTGGATTGCACTTTGCCCTAGCAGAAATAACAGTTTTGATAACCCCCTCCACCATAGTACCCACCCTCTAGCACCCATCAGCCTCCTCCTCATGTCCCCAGAATAAAGTGTGCAACTATTAGTTAATAGTGTACCTATAATAATAAAGAAAACCCTTCCTCTTAGGATCTAGACTTGCTCACACTTTCACCATCAGAGGCAACAGTTGAATGAATGAATGGTGATGTTTTTCCTGTAGTAACACCTCATTGGCCAAAGGAGCACCAACAAATAACCAGAACACCCACAACACCTCATCAGCTCCCTCCACCTGAGCTACCCCAGCAACCAGAGGACACCTTCCTTTTCTTCTCTAAAATTCAGCTCTCAGAAGTCTTAAACCAGTAGCTCCACTTAAAAGACAGAAAACGTGGTGATTCCGATGGTGTGGACACCAATCTGCTGAAGTCTGCTGACCCAGAAATTTTTCAGGTCTCTGACCTACCTCTTTAATTGCTCTTTAGAGCTGTCATATGTTCCTTCTGTCTGGAAACCTGCTATCATGGTGCCCATCCCTAAAGTAGGCAACCTGAAAAGCCTAAATTTCAGACCTGTCTCTCTCTGCTACCCATGATCTCCAAATAGTAAAACACGTACTACACAATTGATTCATAAAATTCCTGAACAAAACCTCAGTGCCTTTTTGAATATCAGGTTTTAGAACAGGCCACAGTACAGTAACTGCTTCAACCAGGGTATTTGAGTACATTAGTTTGGACACAGACCAAGGCAAATATGGTTGCCCCACCTTCATTGACTTACGGTCTTTAACACAGTGAGTACTAGTGACCAGACTAGCTGAGTAGCATATGAGCTCAAAGGTTATCATCTGGTTATGCAGTTATCTAATTATCCACAAACAAAGCAGCAGAATATATGGCACAATATTGGACCACCTCCAAGTCATTACAGGTGTACCGCAAGGCTCAGTACTTAGCCCCTTACTGTTCTGGGAGGATGAGAGAAATACTGCAAGAGAGACTTCAAGGTATTAGGCCAGAGATGGATGCACAGCAAAAGTGGGAAATTGTTAAAACTGGGCCGACAGAGGCTACAGAAGTTTGTACCTGGACTAAGAGCAAGAAGTGCAGAGCCAGGAAACCATGCTGGCTGAATAGAGAAGTGTTGGAGTGGGTGAGGGCGAAGAGAGCTGGATACCAGAAGTTCAGGAGAATGAGGAAGGAAGAGGACAGGGAGGCTTATGTGGGTTGGTCCAAGGAGGTGACCAAGCGAGTGAAAGTACCCAAGGGCTCCAGGGATGTAAGGTTAGTGCAGGGCATCAAGAGAGGGGAGAAGGACCATTTTAGATATGTCAGGGAGAAGAGGAAGTGCAGAGACCATGTAGTGAAGATAAAGTGGGGAGGGTAGTCAGTGGAAAAGGGAGAGGAACAAGCGGAAGTACTAAATTAACACTTTTGCTCTGTTTTCACAAAGGAGAAGGATGGTCCACTACCACTGGTAGGGTGGGGTGGAGGGGTGGAGATGATGGATGGAATGATAGAAGGGAGTAGAGTACTAGAAGGTCTGGGGCATTAAGGGTGGATAAGGCACCAGATCCTGATGACATCCACCCCAGGGTGCTGAGGAAGATGGCAGAGGTGTTGGCAGAGCCACTGGCCGACCTGTTCAGCACCTCCCTGGACATGGGCTGGATGCCTCAGGACTGGAGAGTGGTTCATGTGGTGCCCATACACAAGAGTGGCCCTAAGGATGAGCCTGGAAATTATCGGCCTGTCAGTCTCACTTCCATAGTGGGTAAACTTATAGAGATTTATTTATTTATTTAGCTTTTGTTGACCGGGTAAGTGCACTAGACAAATCCTGCCTATTTTCAGGCACGACCCAGGGAAGGGGGATACGGATGAATGCCAACTGACATTGAACCAGATTAAGCTGTTGGTGGTATTTTTAGTGAATGAGGGAAATTTGGCCAGGACACCGGGGGAAATTCCCCTACTCTTTTCGATAAGTGCCATGGGATCTTTAACATCCACCTGAACTACCACCAATCCAGGCAGATGGGACCTCAGTTTAACGTCTCATCCGAAAGACGGCACCTCATAAGTGCAGCACCCCTCTCATGCTGCACTACAGTGTCAGTACTGGGATATTAACCCAAGTGCCAGATGTGGGAACTGAACCCACAGCCCTCTGATCTCCCAGCCTCAGAGGCGAGTGTGCTACCTACTGAGCCACTGACACTGCTAAATGATGATGCTAGATGATACTGAAGGGGAGGCTAGTGTAGTTCCTTGAGGATAATGACCTCCATGATGGGTGGCAGCATGGGTTTATCTCGGGGAGGTCTTGTCAGACCAATCTAATAGAATATTATGACTGGGTAACAAGAGAGCTGGATATGTGTCATGCTGTAGATGTCCTGTACTTGGACTTCAGCAAGGACTTCAATTTGGTGCCTCATGGGAGGCTGGGGCAAAGCTGATTGCTGCAGGTGTGGGGACAAAGCTGACAAACTGGATAAGGAACTGGCTACAGGGGAGGCTACAATGGGTGGTAGTGGTGGGGGGAGCTCTCAACACCACCTAGACCGGTGATGAAATGTGTGCCGCAGGGCTCAGTGCTGGCCCAGTGCTATTTGGGCTCTTTATCTCAGATATTGCACATGGAGTTGGGAGCAGGGTTAGTCTGTTCGCAGATGATATCAAAATGGTAGCAGTGGTGGACAAAGACAATGGATGGAAATAACTACAAGGGGACCTAACCAAACTGGAGGTATGGTCAGAGAAGTGGCAGCTGGGATTCAATGCAAAAAAAGTGCAAGGTTATGCACTTCGGGGCAAAGAACCCAAGGAGGAACTATTGGTTGGGAGGGTTGAGTCTGGGGAATCACTGAGGAAGAGAAGAACCTACGAGTGTTGGTAACAGAGAGCATGAACAACTCTGCCCAATGCAGGAAAGCAGCATACGGAGGTGATCCTGCTCCTCTACAGATCTTTGGTTAGGCCGCACTCAGAGTACTGTGTGCAGTAGTGACGGCCATATCTGAAGAGGGATATTCATTTATTGGAAGGTGTGCAATGGAGGGCAACAAAAATATTACAGGGGATGGAGTGCAAGGCCTACAAGGACAGGCTAAATGAGCTGAATATGTACACGCTGGATGAGAAGAATGATAGGGGGGATATGATTGAAACATTCAAGTGTTTGAGGGGGATAAACAAAGTTAGCACTAAAGGAGTGTTTAAACTGAGGAAGGGTAGGGACACGAGGGGGCACGGACTAAGATTGAAGGGCGGAAGATTTAGTAGGGAGATAAGGAGGCTCTACTTCACGGAGAGGGTGGTGTCTAAATGGAATGTTCCACCAGAGGGGGTGGTATCACGTAAGACAGTAGGAAGTTCTAAGAGGGCATGGGACAGAGCATGAAGGAGCGTCTGGGTGGAGGGGGCTGATGCCATCATGGTAATGACAGATGGGGAGAGGGTTAGGGAAGTTGCAGTCTAGGGGGCTAGCTGCACACTCTGGCAGACATTGATAGACTGGGTGGTCTGTTTCTGCTGGCAGATTCGTACGTTCATATCTTTGTATGTTCTCTTCATATGTAAAAGACCTGAGTCTGCATGTCGAGGGGAGAGCTACCAGTTGCATGTGGATCATACTGTGCTCCATATCACTGTAGCTAACATCCTTGCTGTGCAGACTGCTCTCCAAAAGTTATTTCATTATCTGCAAGCCTTTCTTCTTGATTCAAAACTGTCTCCGAATGTGAGGAAAACCAAAAGTGTAGTATCTGAGTTTACCCCATGATTAAAGAGCTATGCTGGCTCTGCCTCCTTGATCATTGCCATCATAGATGGATACCCCTGGAAGTGTTTAGTGTAAACAAATATTTGGGCTTCTAGGTCAACTCACTTGGCAATTGGAACACCCATGTCAACAAATTTATCAAAAGCCTAGTCCCCAAGATCAGCTTCTTAATCTTATCAAATTATTTCTGTCCCAGGACTGCAGAAACAGAATAATCTAATCTATAATACTCCTTTCTTTCGACTACATGTACGTCTTCCTCTGTGGTACCTCCAAGTGCAGACTGGTCACACTAGATGTGCTTTACATGTACAGCAGTGTATGGGAGCCCATACACAACAAGACTATTCTTCCACCAAGTGGTTACCATGATGATGATGAGGACCTCGAGCGCAAAGGTTGAGAGGTTCATCTGTTGTTCTGGTAACCATGAGATGAAAGAATAGCCTTGTTGTGTATTTGGGCTCCCATATAACAGTTTATATGGTGTATGGTGAAAGAACCACTCAACACAAGTTTACTGTAGAGGTACATTTCTTCTAAATCAGCATAGGAGAAAACATTAGGATTCAGTTCAATCAACATGAACACTCTATGACAGTTCATGCAGCATCATTGACATCTTGATGTCAGACTTCAAACAGGATCAGACTTCTGGAAAATAACAATATAGTCAGCACTCTACTCCTGCTTTGAACATTGCCCGGGGGTGGGGGTGGTTGGGGAGGTTGTCATGATAATCAGTTCATAAGTTGGAGATAAGGAGTCAGAAGTTGTGTGTGTGTTGGGGAAGAACATGAGGGCACAGTTCATAGGTTGGACAGCAGTGCAGAATGGAGACTGAAAGAATCACAGCCGTAAGAGAATAAGGAACATCAATGTGAGTAATTGATGTTTTTTTCTGATAATTCTTGAGGGTTATGACTGAAGTAAGAGCAGAGATCTGACTGTATTGTTGTTGTTTTTTTCATAAGTCTAATCCTGTTGGAAGTCTAACATTTCCTGTGACTCAGCTTTGACTACTGTTTCTTTTTTTTTTTTTTGAATGACAGCTACTCACACACTTTGGTTTAGCACTACTAGTGGTAGCACAAGTGTAAATCAACTGATCTGCTGTATTGTTGGGTGACGTCTGTACTGCAGCAGAACGAAGAGTCATTCTGCTGTAGTACAAACATCACTACTACAGCAAAACGACTTTTGAGACAGGACAGAAAACAATGCAGACCAAAGGTCCACCGTCTGCTATAATAGGTTAGCCAGATTGATACTCAACAGCCCTTACAACACTTACTTTATAGTACAGCTTACATAGTAAGCTTTATAGTACATTAAGCTGTCAGTGGGTGACAGGAGGGAATTACGCTTCATCCTATTCTCCCAGAAGTATGTCAAATGCATTGTCCCCTCTTATATGCATCATTGCACACCTGTCCTAGAACCTTCCACATCACTGGATCACACTAGCTGATGGCCCTATATATAATTATTACTCTTGGATCCCTCACCAGCAGTCATAGATGCCCGACTGCTTGGAGCTCAGAACCAGAATTCCTATCCCTGGTATACCACCCCTTAACCTCCAGTATAAAAGTTACAGAATGGTTCTTTTCAGTCTCTTCTGGACATAAACCTTGCTGCCATCATTCCAGGGGCATAACATAGATTAAACAACCGGGAGCTTCCTTCCCCATACCCCCTGCACTGGACCATACATTGCACTTGAAACTTTGTTATGCCTATGTAAACATACAATGCCTTGTAACCTGTATATACTGTATCTAGCACTATTTATGTTTGTACCATTTTCCCTTGTCATCAGAAGTTTTGCCGTTATTTTTTTTATCCTAGAAAAATAAATTGAGCTGAACTACATTCTACACTTGCCTATGACAGAAAAAAAAACAAGCCAGTCTCACTCTTACAAGGGAGTGTTTATTTTTACAGGTACACTACTAATGAATAGTTACACAGTTTATCTGGAGGAGTGGGAGAGGAGAGATGTGGATGCTAGAGGATGGGTTCTAGGGTGTAATGCCACTTTATTTTGTCAGCTTTTTATTTTAGATGAAAAATGTTATTGATAATCCTCAACAAATAAAAACAGAGATACAGCGTCATTGTTATACAGGCATATTCAACTTAAAGAGCACCCCATACTATGTGCATATGTTAACATTAAAGGTTTAAATAGATCAGATTACCATTATGAAGGGGTGTTAAAAGTAGTAAATCAAAATCAGCTGTCAGTAACCAGTTGTTCCATTTGCTAAGACTGAGATTAGCACATAATGCAGCATACACACACAGAAAAAAAAAACATATCTACTCACATATCCAGTTGGTGGGAATCATTTCCTACTATACCATAGTAGGGATGATAAATACTGTAGCATCTAACAATGTGATAGTTCTCATATGGTCCCCTCAAACCATCTGTGCAGCTACTGTATTTAGTGTGTATCATCTGGCTCTTGGAATCCCTGTATGCCTTGCTATGTGGCTACAGCAAAACATGAGTCCCAGACCTCAGGGTGGAATTGAGTAGTTAAAGTCCTTTTCCCAGGTTACTCTGCAGCCATGTAATGAGTGGTATTACTCATCCCAAATCATATGCTATAAGCTTCTAGCCACCCCAGTCCTGTGAGCCCTGAGATTGGCTGCCATCTGCAGAGGGAATGTAGGGACCTGTAAAGATCTTTCATTGCTGCTCCAAAAGTCCATTCTTGGCAAAGAAAACATATCAGTGAACTGCTGAAAGGAGAGAAGGGTAGATGATCCTGACATAAATAGGTCCCCCAAAAACCTCACCCTCATCTCTCCCAACTCTTCCAAGACAATTTGTGATTTCCTACCAAAACCTTAGGATTGTTTCAGAGATAGGGCAGCTGTAAAGGTGGGCCCCTGTGCTCCTTGGTATGGCTGTCAGAGCTATAAACTTATTCCATGCTCTCTGGTTTCCCCTGTGATCCTATGATGGGCTTGGCCACACCCTTGGTTGGAGGTTCCCCCGAAGCAGGTTTTATGCAGTAGTATAAACTAGATACTTTCCTGCAGAACCATTATATCTCTGATGGCTGGAGCACCCAGTAAGTGGCTCCATTATGAACAGAAGTAGGAAAGTAGACAGTGGGTAACCCTGCTGTATCTTCTGTTGCCAGGCAAAAGGGATGAGGGATGCCATATGAGGTTTACTGGGGGACACAGCATAATTTTTTTTTGGTGGGGGCATGAGGGTGAATGACAGAGAATCACGACCCCCCTAGAACTCCACTCCTAATGTGTGGCTCACCCAGATACATGGTGACAGTATTTTGCATTTCAGCAATGGAGAATGGGATTTGTGTAAAATCCATAGAATACCACATAGGAGCTGGCTTGGTGAGGGTGACCTTGATGATGTAACAGTGTGTGGCAAGGTGCTGGGGTATATATGGTAGGGTAACTGGCACAAGTGGAAATAAAAGTCTAATAATTTTGTTCACAAATGCTTGGTGTGTGTCATCTCTTTGTACTACACTAAGTTCAGTAGGAAATGGCTGGAAGTTGTAAATATGAACTTTTGCAGTAGAAGACAGCGGAATGTTCTCCTTGTTTTCTGAACTGTGGTAATTAGAGTAAGTTAATGGCTGTCTACCAGTAGAAAGCCTTATGAGCATGGCTCAGATTATGCTTTTCTGTCCTTCTGAACTTGGTACCTTGTTTCCTTTGATATTAAGTTATATAAAGAACTGAAATAACCACTGTAGGATGAATAGCCATCTGTCAAGGTTTGAGGACAGATATGGGATCTTTTGGGATATTTTATAAATGAGACTTGCTTCTCATAGAACTTATCCTGTACTTTTGAAACTTTTAAATAAATAAATAAATACATACATACATACATACATACATAAAATTGGGAAGATTTTACCTCAGGTAAGGATTATTGTGTTGCTTAGGCTCTCTGCCCCTACCTGTTTAAAGAGCAGGTTCTTATTTTCTAGGTTCTTTGTGAATTTTAGTGTACCAATGTGTTTTAAGTAAGTCTGTGTTGTCGTTCCTGTAAGTTAATATTGTTAAAGGTATAATTTTACCTTGTTTTAAATCTCCTAGTGAGACAACCCACAAAAAATTTGTTCTCCAGCTGCGATCAACTGAAAGTCCCCATGACGTCACTAAATGAATAACAAGCTCCTGCTGAGTCAATTCATTCAGTGCATTCAGTCGTTTGGAAGCTCTGCCTGCCCAAACAGTGCATCATTGCTTTGTTAATTAATCAAAAGGTTTAAAAAATGTGTTGTGCTCCCCAAGCTAACTCTCTTTTTCAGCAGTTTCCACAGTCCTGGTACGATGAAATGTATGGATTTGCTATTTGTTTTGGCTAACCTGTGGGGGAATTCAAGAATGCATGGAACAGGCATAAGGCAATTTTTGTGGGGGGTAGGAAGAAATACGCTGTTGGTTAAATAGGATCTGCAGCTTATCCTTTAGGTAGGGAAATGGGCAGACTAGGTGGGCCAAGCAGTCCATATCTGCTGTCAAAGTCTATGTTTCTATGTAACCACAATTACGTGCTGCTAACATGCTATGTCTTTACTTCACCTGGCTGCTTTTGCTGAAATCAGCAGTTATCATCTGTTTGTATGTGTATTGCTATAACTTTGTTCTGTTTTCGCCTTTGATTATGGTTACAAATACTGAGCACTGTGGTAACCAAAGAACGAGCCTCATGGCATTTGCCTTACTACTTCCAATGTTGCTGTGGTAACAGACTTGGGATGTTTCATTGCCAATCAGTCTGTGCCCATCTGGTATCTTACCACTGTACCCATTCTGCTCACTGGCACCATCCTAACAGTTTGTAGGGTACCTGTCCTATGTTGTAGTATCGGGTCATTCGGCTGCTGCCCCAAAACTGTGCTTTGTGGTATGCTATCTTCACCGGGCAACTGGACCTGCATGATTACGGCACACTGTACCCCAGTATACTAAAGTCAGAAGGCAGTGTTGCTACCCTTGTCAGAATCTAGACATGACTGACCCATGCTTAGTACAGTATATACAGTTTCCAAAAAGATAGTGTGGCCAATTGCTGTTTAGTAATGACCCCCAAAACCCCCCATCTTGCTGTTCTCTCTTGTGGTGCTTGTGCCCACTGTGACTGTAGTCTTGGTGGTGGTCACTTGTTGTTTAGTGATGACCCCCTGTCTCGCTTTTCTCTCTTGCAGTGCTTGTGCACACCTTTGCTGTACTGTTGCTGATGGTCACTTGTCCAGGATGTTCAAACTATGCCACCGACCCAGTATGCAGATGCCTCATCTTTCAAACTGGAGTCAGTCCACTCTATTCCATTGCTAAATTCTGACAGTCTACAGAGCATGGAGCATTCAGTTCTGCTAGTGAATCACCTATCTCACATTTGCATATGCTGCGTCTGTTTTATTTTCTGTTGTTCTTTGAATAGCAAGTCAGTGTGCAGTATTTGAGAATTTATCAGATTGGACAGAGTGCTTGCACAAATTGAATTGACCACAGTATGTGACCCTCCACTGAGAGGTGAGTCTTTGGTGGAGGGTCACATACCATGGGCAATTCAATTTTCGTCAGCGCTGTCTCTGATCTGAAATATTCAAAAACACTGCATGTTGATTCACTATTCAAATGACAGTACAAAAATACAACATAAGTGGTCAATGTGCAAAACTACAAATACTTGAATGCATTAGTCAAAGCCATGTTTCAGTGCCAAAAGGTATATTTTTATCTTCACACACGGCACAACTGAAAGGGTTTCACTGTTGCAGGAACTGTTCAGTATATTGAAATAAATATGCAGGGAAATAGTGTCTATAAAGTCATAGACCACCACTAATATCTACAATATCCACCTACTTTGACAAGTTCATGCAGCTCAGTTCATTTTATTTATTTTTATTATTTATTTTATTATTAGATCATCAGTTTACAGACCTTTGAGTCATAGACTCATTTACAAAGGCACCTCGTCCAGACAGCAATACATCACAGCAAACAAACAGTACAGTACATAATGCTTAGATTTAAAAAGCAACCAGTGTTACAGGCATTCACTGGTGGTACACGCTTGGTAATAGGTAGATCACAGTAGTCATAATATAGGTACACGAGTACCATGTCAGGTAGCAACCAGAGATATTTTATTACATTAGTCAGCAGATGTTGCATGAGACCCCAGGTATATACAGCAAAAGTAGACAGAGCAGACCCAGCCATGGGGTGAAGGTAAGGGGCAGGTGGAGGATTATGTGCAGTTGCAGCAGCGAGTGCTTGTCAGATGTCTTCTGAGGGAGACCTTGAAAGGACCAAGCTTAGTGGAGTCAACTATATTGGCTGGGAGGGAATTGAACCAGGAGGGAGCCCAACAGCAAAAGAATCTCTAGGCCATAGAGGTCCTTACCCTGGGGACAATAAAGGAGGTTTTGACAGTGCTGTGCATGGAGACTTTGTGCATTGATCTAGCAACGATATACAGTATAGGTAAAATGATTATGCCAGCCAAATTCATCATTCAATAGTATTTGCAAGCAGTGTATGGTGAACAATGTGACAGCATGCCCTGATTTCAAGTTCACAATGACACCAGATCATGTACCCCAGCATCCATGTGTTATAGAACTGTGAGTGTCAATGGATGTTTCTAACTTGGCACTTCGCTGGTATTTTTGAAAGACATGCTCACATACATGATATGTAATTTATTATGGAATATTATGTTATTTAGTCCATGCCATTTACATTGAGATAAAAAATTAAATTCCCCCTATGAGCTGACGTTTGAGGTTGAATGAAGTGTCATATATGACCATATACTAATAAATTATTATACTAAGGACACCCTTGCTTCCTTTTATGCAAACATCCCTTGAGTGTGTTCAGTCACATGCATTTGATATAAAGATGTATTCCACATAAGGCACTCATCATTCCTTCATTTATAAACTCCAGCTATACAAATACCCCCTTTAGTAGGGCAGTTTTCCAGTCACTGTTGTGCACATGTGTGTGTGTACGTGTGGGGGGTGAAGTGGGGGGGTTCATAATATTAATATTATTTACAGTGGTTTCCTTACGATTCTCAATGAAATTGCAGATATTTCTGCTGGTGCGTGACTTCAGATTCACAGTTTCCCTTCAAGATACTGCACTTACTGCAACCGTGAAAATCTTTCAGTACTGCTTTGTGGGAAGATGTCTTTGGTGCTGAAACATGGCTTTGATTAATAAAATGAAGTATTTGATTTGTGCATATGGCACTTATATTGTAATTCCCTATTGTCCTTTGAATAGTGAATCAGTATGTGACCAACGGTATGTGATCCTCCGCCAAAGATTCACCCCTTGGTGGAGGGTCACATACTGTGGTCAATTCAATTTTCGAAAATGCTCTATCCAATTTGAAAAAATGGCAACACTGCACACTAACTAACTTTGCAAAGGACAATAGAAAATATGACATACAAAGCATATGCAAAATTGAAATATGTGATTTTAGTAGCAAAACCAAATGCTCCATGCTTTATCAGCTCTCCATGGAAATGTCAATTCACAGTGGACCATCTCCACTTTGAAGAAAATATAGCAAGGCAGTGTGTGGGTATGTGGTGGGGAGGACATTCGTAAACAACAATCGGCTACACTAACTTTTCTGCAACTGTAGGTACTGAGCATAGGTCAATTCTAGGTTTGGTCCAAGACTCTGCCAAGGGTAGCATCACTGCCTCCTGACTTGTACTATGTACTGTGTAGAGCAGCTGAATCACCCGATGACAGTATTGGACAGGAGACCTGAAACAGTCTTGCAGAGGAACCCAGCTAGTATGGTGTTCACTTGCTAGGCTGTAGTTCTAAGGCGGGCGTGAATGAAGAAGTATACCGACATTGACATAAGGGCACGGAGCACATCCTATGTGGCCTGATGCTGTTCACAGGGTGATGTCTGGCTGTTTATGAGCGAAGACCAAATACTTTGAATGAACAAAGATTCCAAGAACAAACTGAATGATCCATGAGGTAGTAGTCTAGGTGGCTTGAACGACAGGACTCAGAGGAGATAATTACTACACAGTTGGTAAGAACTGCAAATGATCATCAGGGTTGGGGGAAGGATGTGCTTTGGTCACCAATGCCCCATGGTTGGAATTACTAAGGCAACTGATGATTACCAATAGTTGGGTATCACAGAGATTACTGCTGTTTCACAACTATAGATTCACTATATTCCTGTAATATACTGCACAGTTCCTGCAACAGAGAAACACTTTCAGTTGTGCTCTGTGGGAAGATGACAATTCACCTTTAGCACTGAAACATGGGTTTTACTAATAAAATCAACTGTTTGCGTATGCCACAGATGTTGTATTTTTGCATTGGCTTTAGAATAGTGAATCAGTATCCAGTGTTTTCAAACATTTTAGTTCAGAGAGTGCTTGCAAAAATTTTATTGCACATGGTATGTGGTCCTTCACCTAAGACTCACCTCTCACAGAGGGTCACATACCGTGGACAACTCAATTTTCACAAGTGCTCTCTCTAGACCTAAAAAATTGGCAAATAATGCATACTGCTTAACTTTTCAAAGGGCAATAGAAAACACTACATACATGGCATATGCAGAAGTGAAATGTGTGATTTCATTATCCGAACAAAATGCTGTGTGCTTTGTAGGCTGTCAGAGTCTAGGTTCAGTCCAGGTCTGTCAAGGGTAGCATCACTGCCTCCCGACTTGTGATATGTTCTGTGGAGAGCAGCTGAATCACCCAATGCCACAATGTTGAAGTGGGACACAGACCAAGAACCGATCAATTGGGACCAAGGACCTGGTACCGACTGCAACAGAAAGTGGCATCTTTTAAAAATGGAACTATTCAATGCTGTGGCAGGCAGTATAAGTACTACATATCGAAAAGAAATGCAGCTTGCCACATGCCCAAGGAACAGAAATCACTAACATATATTCCATGAATGAAGTTATTTGAAATGAACGGTTGACAGCATAAAAAAGGAACTAGCTGCAACATGACTGCATGAGATGTGAACATTTCTAAACATGGTTACGTTCAATGCAAAATTCAGAAGTAAAAAGTACTGATATGCTGAACTGTGGACTGTTGCTATAAGTCTAGACTAGACGGACAACAAGAGAGACCAGTCAACTCCCAACTAGACATTTTGCTACTGATCTCCGAGTACCAGCAAACTGCCAATTACTTGCCTAATCCATAACCCGCTATAATTATGCCCCAACACAACTTGCTTACAGCACTGCATGGAGCAACAAAACTGCCCATTACATTGATGAAATTAAGTTAGTTTGAGAAACAAATTACAAATACATTATACAATATAAGCACACTAGTTGTCTAACAGAAGAACAGCTGCAATGCATATCCCACTGGACAACAACAGGGAATGCCAAACTTCCCTTCACTGAGCCATACCACTGTTCACTTAGTGATGTCACAGACAGACTCACACAATAGTTAAACAGGCAGCGAGTTTTAGTATGTGTTTCAGAAGGAGGTGGCAGAGACTGACAAAAACATGCATAATGTGTTTATTTAAACTTTAATTTCTTATGACTATATGAAATGAAATGATTAACTGATGGCTTTCCACTGGAATCAGGGCCAGAAAAAGGGGAGAAACCGAGGTAAGAACCTGCTCTTTAAGCCCGGTTACTGAATAGTAAATGTACTAAATGCCCAGAAGCTTGGAATACTCCAGGCATCCTTCTTGTCATTAGGACTGGACTGCTGAGTCATTGCACATATCCTCTGCAAGTGCTCAGTGACTGGTGTCTGTTTGACTGAAGCCTGCCCCTCTCATCCTTAATAAGGAGGGTTGGATAAACCACTGGGCAGAAAGGGCAGTTGCCCAGGTCCTGACTATGAGAGGGGCCCCCAGAGGCAAATCAATTGTTAAAAATTTTTTGTAAGCATCTGTGCTGTTGTGCTTGCCAGCCATGCTTTATTTTATTTTTTTTGTGGGGGGGGTAGGTAGAGAAGCTGAGTCAGAGCCATAGAGGAGTGAATACAAGTAAGAGGACTATACTGCCATGTTCTCTGCTCGAGCATGATTTACCCTTTCACTTTTCAGATATTGCCACCCTCTGCATAGTGATGATGGTCTGACTCCTGCTTCTCTTCTCTGGCAGACCAGTCTCATCATGATGTTGTGACTGCACACACACACACACACACACACACACACACTTCGTTTGTGTGGCCATCACCCATGCTCCCTCTTCCCAGCTCACCCTCCTCTCCAGAATTTAAATTGCTGTGTGACCAACAAAACCAGTCACCCTCAAACTGGCCATCAAACACAGCGACCATTCTTACTGAGGTGGGGGAGGGTGGGGACCAAATCCAGACATCCATGCTTGACTTCTGCTGCTGTACTCTCAAAACACTGCAGCAGCAGAAAGTAGTAGTAGTGCTGGCTGCTGCTGGTTGGCAGCCACTTTCAAATCAGCAGCTTTGGCACCATAATGATGTGTGTATCATCAGCCACATGGCTGATGCTATCAGATACCATCCCAGACTCCAGTGCATGGGTTCGTGCAGCAGCAATTGCAGCAGTCTGATGAGGCTTCACCATTAAAGGAATGAAAGTTATAATGACAGTCAGCAGGTATTCTTCAAGTTAAAAAAAAATATATAAAATTTCAAAAATTATTTTGTGAGTGTGACTGAAAATAGTTGTTACTTAGTCACTTAATCACTGACACTAGTTCTAGTAGCACTGTCAGTTACATTTCACAGGTCAGGATCAGTATCATCACTGTGAGGGTCCAGTAGACTGTTCTAGTCCTGCTGGGAAAAAGTGTAAAAAATTAATAAAAAGGTATTTTGTGACTGAAACTCCTTAGTCAGTCAATAGTAAGTCTAGTGACTTGTGGAGTCATTGTGTGATCCAGTCTGTCAGGCAAATAAAAGTCAGCAGGCCAGTTCGAGTGAATGCATCATAGACCATCCACCACTGACCCTGACTGCAGAGGACAGAGAGCTCCTACTCTCTTATCCATCCAGGATTTTGCAACTGCAGGTCTTTAACACTCACTAAGGCAGGTAAAAACAACTGGGACTCAAAATCTGAAACTTTCAGGTGTGATAGGGCCTGGTCCAAGAATGGTTCTTTGATAATCAATTTTTTTCTTACCTTTACGTTTTTTGAGATGTTTGTGACATGTGTTCCATTTTCGGGCATGTGCAGTAGTGAAAATGAACATTCTAAGGATGGGAATTTTTGAGAAAGCATTGTTTTTCTGATTATATCAGTTATAATTATGGTGTGGTTAAAAAAAAATCTGATTTTATGAGAATTAATTGTCACAAAACCATAAAAAACTAAACATCTTTGCTCATTGAAAATATAAACAAGCATTTGTCAATGCCGAATGTTTGCTTGCTGGTATTGGCAGTGGTAGTGTAGAAGTTACAGAGCTGGCAGTGAAGTATTGAACTGAAGCCAACCCCACCACTACCCTGCAGAGAGTGACAGGCATTGGGGTGTGCATTTGGGTCATTTTTAGGAATTTTTTCACCAAATTTTCAACATAGCCATTTTAAGACTTCTGCTCATGAATAGTGTCACTGTGATTTTCTTAATTTGTCCCGTACATTGATTTCGCACACCAACTGCGCCATTGTGCGCTACATGAGTGGAAACACATTTTGGGTAAGATGTGAAAAATGAAAGCTGTACTACTCATAAGAAGGTGTGGTAAAATGGCAATGTTGAAAATCTGGAGTGAACATATTGAGATTCAGAAACTACGAGTTGCATAGGAACTGCACAACGACACTCGTAAAACAGTCATTTTTTGGAATTTTTTCACCAAATTTTCAACATAGCCATTTTAAGACCTCAGCTCATGAACACTGTCACTGTGATTTTCTTAATTTGTCCCGTACATTGATCTCGCACACCGACTGCGCCACTGCGCGCTACATGGGCAGAAACACGTTTTGGGTGAGATGTGAAAAATGACAGCTGTACTGCTCATAAGAAGGTGTGGTAAAATGGCAATGTTGAAAATCTGGAGTGAAAATATTGAAAGTTCGCAAACTTACGAGCGTGCGTAGGAACTGTGCAGCGCACACTCGTAAAACAGTCATTTTTAGGAATTTTTTCACCAAATTTTCAACATGGTGTTTTTGGGACCCTTCTCATGAATGATGTCACTGTCATGGCATTATTCAGGCCCAAAGGGTGATTTCATAGTCACTGCACAGTCACTGCTCAAATCACCCTTCGAGCCTGAAAACGCCATGACAGTGACATCATTCATGAGAAGGTCCAAAATCCCATGTTGAAAATTTGGTCAAGAATTCAAAAATGCCTGAGATATGCACAGTTGAAACCCCTATCTAGCCCATTATACAGCTTACCGGCATTTCCTCAGTTCGCGGTTGGCTTTGAAGAGTGCAGATGTGTTCCCGGTCCACCAAGATCATCGGGCAAAGCTCCAGAGGTAAGTATGGGGTGGGGGGTTGGTGGGGTGTGGGGAGGCAGGGTACAGTGGGTGGGTGCGGGTTGTGGGAGGGTGTGCTGGGAGACTACGTGGGACCGTTTTTATTTTCCAGGTTGAAAAAAAAAAATTAGATGACATGGGACATTTGCCACACTGGGGTGGGCTCCCAGCATGGCACAAGGACAGTGGGGGGGACGTTCAGCCAACGGGGGATTGGGCACCCCTCAGCCATGACATTTGTTGCCACACTGGGTGGACTCCAGCGTGGCACCTTGTACTGGGGAGTGAAGCTGACGGGATTGGGCACCACCGTCAGCAATAGTATGGGGAGGAGACACATTGAAGCCGACGGGAGATTGGGCACCCTTCGGCTATTAGCTGGCATTTGGGGGAGCGTGCACAAGCTGATCGGATTGGGCACCCCGGCCGGCTATACGTGTGCGGGGAGAGGGGAGTTTCTGTGTGTGTGTGTGTGTGTGTGTGTGTAGGGGAGCTGCGCATGAGCAGGCAATATCTTATCGCTGTTCACTCAAGCGTAGCTCCCCCTTTCAACTGTATGCCACTGCATTTTGGAGCGTGTCATAGACAGCTCCAGAATGCATTAGCTTACAGGGGCCATGCCTGCCAGCACACTGTCTGAATTGGAGGAGGAGGTGTCACACCTCCGAAATCTCGGATGATGACACTATGTTTCATGCACATGCGTGCAAGCAAACATAAAAATGAGGTGGAGCCACGGGATGTCTCCCTATTTGATTAGTCAACAAATCAGTGTGGAAAGATGATTCTCTGGTACTTGGTGTTGCTAGATATTGTAATTTTTACTGTAACTATATATTTTCATTTTTTCACCCATGCAAAAGGTTTCATCATTTACTTTTGGTTTCATGACAGTTTGAAAAGCCAGTAAATGGTTATGCAGTAACAGTCTGAAAACAAAGTGGACTTCAATGCTGTACGTTGTGTGCTTGATAGTTTAAGTTGTTAGGATAATCTTTGTGATGTGTTTTATTGAAATATAGCCCTTATTTTAACTAACAATGGAAATGTGCAGGGGCATGAGTGAGGAGACCAATAATTTACAGAGGCATGAGTAAAGAAACCAAACACAGGTTTATACAGTAGCTTCATTAGTTCGGTTTCAAGATGTATGGAAATGGCTTGAATGTTTTTGAAAGGAGCTGTGGGATTTTTTTTAATGGTTCTGTAAGGTATTCTTGTTGTGGTTTGCTTGGGTACTTTAGTTTGTTTTTATATAGTGGTCACAGGGCCCTGTGCGGAACTGTTTACAGCCAGACACACTGTTGGGCTGGCACAGGGCTCAAAGGGCCCTGCACATCATACCATGAAGGTAGTCAGCATCTGGCAGGGCATTCAGTAGTATTCAACATTTAGAACAGAATCCAATGCAATCAGGGGTAGAGTGGGGGCATGAGCGTGTTACAGCCATCAGCCTATGGCTGACACTTTTTTCTGCCTTTTTTTTCTTCCCACCATCCATGGGATTTTGTCAGCAAGGGTTCTAAATGCATGCAATGGTTACCAATGAAAGGTCAGATGCATATCTCTCTTTCACAGTAAGGTGCTACATTTAGTTTGTCACCTGGAAGTACCAGAGGCAGACATAGACCATGCAAACCTGCTTCCTTCCCCTTCCACAGCCCACTGCTTGCTGGCTTTGGGCCCAAGCTTGGGCCACCATCATGGCAAGCATCCCCCCAACCAAAATCTAATCATAACTGTATTAGGTTATGTCAATTTATCAAAGAACATAGAAGCTTGCACTCAAGGAAACAACAGCCTCTGAAAACTAAACAGATATCAAAAAGTTTTCTTTTGAAGCAAATTTGTCATTTAATCACAGTAGATAACTCTGGAGAAAATACAGAGATGAAATCTCAGCATTTTGACCATGGGGGCCTTCATCAGGGGGTGAGACCCTTCCTGACAAAGGCCCACTCTGGTTGAAGTGATGGGATTTTATCTCTTTATGTTCTCCAAAGTTATTCACTGTGAATAAATGTGATTAAGTGGCAAATTTGCTTCAAAAACAAAACTTTATTTGTTTATTTATTGAAATTTCAGATAACACCTTTAAGAACAAGCTCATTTCATAGGTTCCACATCAGATGAACAATACATATTGGGAAAGTATGAGATGGAGAACAAACAAAACAAGGAATTATACAAGATATTGCAAGGGTGTATAACTAGAGAAGTTCTTTTGGCCTCTTGTTGCTGGTGACTATTGTTTCCTTGAGTACAAGTTTCTTTGCGTTTCATGTTAAAAGACCGAAAAAAAAACCCAGCGCCGACCATATGAGCAAACACAAATGAGTGCAAGCAAATACAGTGAATATTAGTAATAGCAAATGTCAAAACAGAGAACAACATTCATTCACTGTGGAAACAAGAAAATAACCACTCAGTATCTAACACACTTATGTAATGCTACACTATATTTTCTGCAGGGATCTGGGCCCCCTGCATCCCCTGTCATGCAGCTTCGCCCCACGAGCCCCCCTTACTATTAATAACTATCTCGAGACCACACTAATTACTACTGCAGGGTAAATACTGTCCCACCATAAGTTACCCATGCTGACATTAAATTCACTGTTAAGCTCAACTCACTAAAATTACACGTTATTCTTCCGTCGCTCAAAGTGAGTCCCTCAAATGTATTCACTTATTTGACATGATACTGCTTCTTTGTTCTTTGTTATATGTATCTGGGATTAACCTCCCTAGCGTGCAACGGTCTTGTATCCCAGGCCTTGCTATATTTTTGATTTCTGAACTGTCAATCACTTTATAGTTTTTTGTATTACTTCTTACACTGAAAAGAAAGTTTTAAAATTCCATCCTCTGTATACTAGGTATATCTTTTTTATTTAAAGAAATCTTCATTTGAAAACAACTAAGCAAAACAAATATTTTCTATTTAATGATTTTTCAGATGTTTATTCTAGTTAAAAAATAATGTTTAGGCCACAGTGTGGTTTATGGTGCCCCCCTTTATATTGACTTGCAAAACTACAAGACTGCCAGATTGGCATTTTCATTATTTATGATTTACAAAAGTTGCCCCACTATAGGAGTACTGTAACACTACCCAAGCTAATGCAATGTGCGGTGGGCCAGCTCACATGGATGAAGATAAGGAGAAATATTCCTTTCACTTGAACAAGCAAGTGGATTAGCCACATCAAACTATGCTTCAAACATGAGACAGATTGAATTCAACCCTTCCCCAGCACACCACATCCCACACAAGTGTGCACACACACACACATACACTCAATTTCCAGTTGAAGGTGCTGTATTTTTTTTTAAAGATCTATATCATGGGCTGGCAGTATAGCCTAGTGGTTAGAGTAATGAGCTTGGTACATTCAGTAGACCTGGGTTTGATTCCCACAACCTCCATTTGCATACTGTGTGACTCTAAGCAAGTCACTTAACCACGCAGAGCTCCCAAGTCACCCCTGAAAACAGGCACTTGTGCCTAGTGGGCCCTACCCAGTTATCAAAAGAATAAAATTAAATATCAGGGATCCATATACCCATATACTGAACCTCCATTCCACGTGAGGCAATTGACTAGGGCTAGCATAATTCCTGTTTGGGCTTTTAAATCCTTGAAAAATGAATTAAAAATGATCTATTATTGTCTACAGGACAATTCCATTAGGCCCAGAAGTTCCCTACTGTACTTCCTTTTTTCTCCTCTCTTCACCTCCATTTAAAGTATTTAAATGTAATCTCTGGTATTTGGTACAATCAAAGGTAGCATACCCGTGAGACAGTTTGGAAGAAAACAGTGTGTTGGACCCAGAACAGATGGAAGAAGAGAATATACTGCTTATCAAATTATTCGGTTTCTGCATGCCTCTCTCATCTGCCTTTCTTGTATGCTACCTGCAAGTGTACAAAAGGTATGATTTCCTCCAGGCTCAGCTGGTTCTTAGTTGAGCTATGGCACTTTTACACTACCTGTTATGTAACAGAATAACCGTTGCAGAAGTAGTTTACCATTACCCCCGTTGGTGTGTAAACTGCAAGTGTTCCAATTCCACAGCAAACGCTCACCTGAACCGCGTTCCCTGGTTGGCATGGTTCGTGCCGATGTGTTCTGTTTCACTCCATTGTGTGCAATGGCCATTCTGGTACCAGTCATTACCTTGAATGGAATTCTTGGGAAGCAGAATGAAATGCTAGAAAATGGAAGACAAGTTTTCCGACAGAGTGCTGTGTGTGTAAAGTCCACATGAAATGGAACAGACTACAATGGCGCCACACAGGTACTGAATATTTCAGTAAAGAAACCTGTGTGTAAAGTGCCTTTAGTGACTGAATTAAACTGAGGAGTCCCAACAGAAAGAAATGTGCATCTGTAGTTTAATGTTCTCAGTATGGACAGGACCAGTTTGCAAAAATCTGTTTAATAGGCAACTTTGTTTCTAGTTAAGCCTAGTCAGCCTGTCACACATAATGATTTGCATCCCAGTGATGCTTTAATTATTTATTTGTTTATTAATGCCTGGTTTTCTGGAACAGTTGTACTTTTCTGGTGGTCTAGTATTTTTGAAGGTGTGTAGACAGGCTTTCTATGGGTTGACATCCCAACCACCACATACACATCACACTTGACACCTTATCATCACACAGAACAAGACCTGCATGAGAAGGAAAATTAGGCTCACACCCCACTTTTGCACAGCACCAGGAAGGCCATGCAACCCTGTTGAAGCCCAGTTTGCTCAGAGAGAAGCTGGCTCACATCTTCTGAAGATTAAGATCTAAACCATTAACATAAAATATTTTTTTAGAACATGAAATTTAGATATGGCTAATCCAGGGCTATTTTTTTATGGTCACATGCTGATTCATTTTGTCAGAAAGAGTGGAAAACTCACTGATGTCCTTTAGAGGTTGGAGTTCAATTCATGTGCAACAAGGTAAACAAATCCCCTTAAAAATAGTCACCTTACTGTAAAACAAGGAAAATGTGAATTTGAAAATTGTTTGAAAATTTTGCAGCACAAAAAAAAAAAGAGATGGTGAAGCAGAAGAAGGTTTTTTCCAACAAAATATAAGGCTCATTCACAGAACCGACTGTGAGCCATTGTCAGTGGCTCACAGCAGCCAGATTGGTGCTCCTGACAATTTTGGCAATTTTCCATTATGTGGTGTTACCACCATGATCCCTCTTTCCCTGGGGTTGCAGAGTGGTGTAGGTGGTTTCCTGTGCAATGTGAACAGGAAAACCACCCACATCACTACAAGTCCCACCAAACCAACAGCGATAGGAGCAATACCCAAATCACCGGAAAGGAAAAGGGCACCAAAAACACCAGTGCTATGTAATGTTTCATTAAAACTTTTTTGAACGACTGGAAAGTAACCGCTGTGGCAAGGCGAAGTGTGAATGAACCTAAAGAATCAGATGACGTGCTGTGATTCTGATAACATTCAGAATGCATTTCCATTTGGCAAAAGAGAAAAGGTTCAACAGTCACAGATTGGATTCCACCTCACAAAGAAAGATCTTATATCAGAGGATCAACACAACTATTACTATTCTGATCCAAAATATTATGAGATTATTTGTGGACACAGTAACATCTCCAAAAACAATCAGCAAGTATGCTTTATTATTGTATTTTTTTATTTGTATTTTTCTTTTTATTCGGGAAAGGCATATTAAACTGGGACAGTTCATTTTCATCCCTGCACAGGTGTGTTACATGTCTTGCATTATGTTAGAGAAAGAACAGTTTTTTAAGTACTTTGGGTTCACAGATCTTTATGTCCATCATGTTCACATTGTAAAAGGCACAGAGAGCCTTCCAATCCAAAATAATATCAGACCCCCTCCTCCAAGAAATGCAGTTCCCAATACCTGTTAATATTAGTTTAAAAGAAAAGGAATACTACAGGAACATATCCCACAACTGCTATCAAAATTAAAAGAAAAGCAACTCTGTATACAAACACTTACTAATAGATTTTATTATGGTATTGCAGTACAGAATTTATAAGCTTTAAGTGCTTGGTAACTGCTTTCTAAATGTCCATGCTCTTTAAACAACCTAATTTATAATTTAAAAAGCTGACAACTCTTAAAGCATTTTATTTTATCTTGTCTGAAATAATTGAAGAGTAAGTTATTGAAAACCCTTATTTTCATTAGCTTTAAATCCAGCTACAATTAATGTGCCCAATTTGATTATAAACTGCACAAATTAAACAATAAAGAGCTGTCTAATGAGAAATTAATTATGAGGAACAGAAGAGGAGCTGGGCTGGATAAAAGTAATAAGTTATGGCCTCTGGCAGCATGTGTCAGGTTTTAAAGGAGACAAAGGGCTTTTTCCTCAATGTGTGCCAGTGCTGATAGGGCTCATCACAGATCAGTAGATTCAGAAGCTATAACAGCACGGTAATTGAAACTGCCAAAATCAATAGCGCTGACAACCTTAATTAAATTAAATATGTCTCTGATGAGCTCAAACAGCATGGCAGTAGACCACTTGACCCTTTCCTTGAGCAGTACTTGATAGAATGCAGCATGCAGCTTGATGGATTTCACCCCCGAGGACAGTTTGTGCATTCTAGCTACTGTTAAAAAAACGCTTCTTGAGTAACAGCCCTTGCAATGTGGGCACACTTGTATCTAGGATGGGTACATCACTTGTGCTTCCTCCAGTAGTATTATTATTTTTCTTCTCTGTTTAACATTTATTTATTTTTGGTTTAGTTCTAATTTACTTGTAAGTGCACTAGACAATCAATGCCTATTTTCAGACACAACCTGATGGACATTCATTGAATATTTGTGAGGTTTGTTCTTCAATAGCTCCATTATGACATTGTTTATGCAAATTTAACACATAAGCCCCCCCCAATAAAAACTAAAGAGCACATTACAATGCCTCACAAATAATCATATTGTGCACACTCCTTTTTTTTTTTTTACAGAAAATTGGTTTCATAGTTTCTATAATTTCATATGGACATCTGTACTCACATACTTATGGAGGCAATTGCTGTAAAAGAGACACTGTCCACTCCAAGTGCCAAAATGTCCTGCTTTGCCAAAATGCAGATCTGCCTCACCTTTCAACACAAGGCTTGTGTTGTATATTTGACAAAAAAAGTCAGAAAATCAACATTTTCTACATGATCTAATGTTTGTAAATCTATACAAATGAGGTCACTGGTTTAAAAAATATTTTAGTAAACACCAATAGGGTTTAAACAATGAATTATAAAATAATGTTCTGTTTACTGAGAATGCAAGTATTTCTTCTATTAGCAATGTACGTGTGGGTACATACATTCATGTCTGGGTCCATAAACACACATGTATGTTTGTATATGTGGCTGAGTGAGTGATCAAAGGGTAGATAAAACAATGTCCTTCATATAAAAACAAACAAGCAGAATTTCTCTACAGTTTAATCCTCCAACCCCACCCCCCAAAAAATTGTTAGGTGCTACTGGTACAGACATTTACTAATATTGTACGCTAACTATTATACTCAGCATTATAAGAAAATAATTAAAAACCTGTAGTGACTGTACATCATTTTCTGTTAGAATGCACCACTTTCAATAAACATAACAAAATTACTCATGGGGATTATACTTAACATACTTCCTTTCCAATGCAGCTAATATCTGCAACTTTCTTGATTATGTGAGATGTTAATCTGTTCAATAACATGAAGGAATAGCAACTCTAGGTTTCTGAACATGTTTTGATGTCAGCATTAACAAGCTGCCCCCTCATTATAAGCTTGTCAAGGATCAGAAACTCAGATTATTGAACTAAATTCCTTTAAAAATACCTAAGGTGTTGCTGTGACAACTGTGGAGGCAAGTGGGCTACTTGAACTGGAAATACTATGTACTTGGAATACCAAGGACTAAAATATTTAGCCTTGCAACTCTGAGTAGCTGGATTAGTTTTAATTACAGAAAATGTTTTCTGCTTTGAATCTGAGAAAAGCAAAGTAATTTTTATGGACCGTCAACACTGCAAACTTTAACCTGAATTGTTTGACTTTTTTTCTGGAACAGTTTCAAGAGTGGATTTACTTTAATTAAAGTTTGCCACCATTAGCATGACTGTAAGTTATTAATTAGATAAATCATTGACAGAAACAGATTAAGCTATTTCAGTAGGATTAGTAACGCTGGTGAAAGCCCTTCTGGTAGCAAGTCACTGTACCAGCAATACAATATAATAATTTGCCTCTGTTCATATCAGCTTCTGCTATTTTAATTACATTTGACAGCTTAAAAAAAAATATTTTTGCTGACATTAGTGGATCTTGAATTATAAGCAACCTCTGCCACAACTGTTGTGGATCAGAGAGCCAAACATGTACCATAAAAGTACGCAAGAAAGAGTAGGGCAATAATGTTCAAGCGGAACTCAATGAGAAACAAGAGCCATACTTGTGGCACTTACAGGCTGATTTCCATTTTGCATGTTGTAGGTGTGTCAGTTATCAGCTTTCTTTTATGTTTTATTATATACCCATGCTGTCTAATCTTTGTAAGCCTGACTGCACTGAGTAATGAAACTTAAATTATAGTACTTTGGAGGAAACTATATTAGGGCATTAAAAACATAGAAACATAGAATCTGCCGGCAGCTAAGAACCACTTGGTCAACCCAGTCTGATGATTTTTTCCCTGCCTATACTGTCACCACATACCTTACCATCCTTAGACCCTCTTCTCATTGCCAGCTCCCTGAATCATTCCTTCACAGACCTAAGTAGTGTGCTCCCTGCTAACTTTTTCAATTCCTTCACCACAAATGACCCACAAGGGAAACAGTTGACTCCCCATGACCAACCACTATTTCACTTCAAAGTAGTCTCTGAAGCCAATGCCAGAAAATATCTGCAAAAGGTACTAGGGAAATCAAGACACAGTGGAGACTCCCTAGACCTAAAATTTGTTAGCCTGGCACTTGAGGAAGTTCTTAGCCCACTGATGCAAATTATAAACCTCCCCTCTGTCACTCACAATTCCCTCAAATCTGGAAATCTGTGACAGTTACCCAGGTGCACAAAAGTGGTGCTCAGACTCTGCACAGCAACTATAGACCAATCCCAATACTCCCCTCACTCTCCAAGGCCCTAGAGTGGATCGTGGCCAATCAACTTGTGCAGTACCTCAACCACCATCAACTACTGTGTCCTGAACAGAACGGGTTCAGGGGTGGCCACAGCACCATCACAACCTTGCTAGAGTTTATGGGATACATCCACCACACATTAGACCAAGGCCTCCTGTTAGGATCCACATTGATTGACCTATCAAAGGCATTTGATATGGTGCATCGTGGACTCCTCCTAAACAACTGGCTGACACTGGGTTCTCCACTGAAAATTTGGGCTGGTTCACTAGCTACCTGAGCAGCCACTATCAGCAGGTTAGGATTGGGGATGTGATCTCCAACAGCAGACCTGTCAGATCTGATGTACCACAAGGATTCATATTAGGACCACTGCTGTTCAGCTTATTCTTAAATAACCTCCCGATCTCTAGCTCATGTCAAATGCTCCTTTATGCAGATGATGCAGTTTTATTCACCAGCAGTCAACACCCTGAACATCTGGAGGCTGATCTACAAGGTGGCTTTGTATCTGTGAAGCAGCAGTTTAAGGACATAGACTGGTCTTGAATTATAAAATGACCAAGACCATGGTGTTCTTCACCCCACAAAGCAAGCACATAACCTTCCCACTTGCAATTATGAACGTTGAGGGTGCCCCTCTCGAGCTTGTTCTGCACTTCAAAAACCTAGACATCACTATCAATTCCACCCTATCATTTGCCGAGCACATCAACATTACTGCAAGGGCCATCAATACCAGAATCAAGATCTTGTATCGGCACAGGCACTATCTCACACATGAAGCCCTGAGCACTGCCATCAATATCTCAGTCATCTCACTCATTGATTATGGACTAGTGATCTACAGATCTGTAACAGACACAGCCCTCCACCGCATCTCAATCGCAATGAATAAATCCTGCTGTCTCCTCACAGGTGCTGCTAGACTCATGCACACCTGTGATCTCTATACCATGGCTGGTTGGCTACAGCTGAATGGAAGAATCAGGTACCAAACCTGCCTCCTTGCCAAAAAAAGCCTCCTTAAACCTTCTACCACCAGGAGTACGGAACCTACTGAACCCTTCCCAGAGCACAAAGCAAACCAGAAGCGCTGCCTCACAGGTATTCCATGTGCCAAGGTGTCATACTACCTTGGCTCACCGAGGTTTCTCATACCAGGCCTCCCTCTGGACAAATGCACTACCTCAGGACATCTGTGATTCAGCAACAATTGGCTCTTTTAAACACAAATTGTGCCAACACCTTCTCACCATGTGTACCAGTGCCTGCCCCCACTAAATCCCACCTCAAGTCAGTAATCCCATTACTGTAGTCTGCACTTACCCTCTAGCACTTCTTAACCCTTTCACTATTCCATCGGGAAGCCCCAACCTTGCACTTCACAGATCCACTATCCTCTCCCATGGAGCTGCCATGCTCCCCACCTCTTTTCCCTACCCCCTGATCCTCCACCTCCTACCCCCCACCCTTCCTCTTATCATTACCTCTCCATCTTCTCCCTCCTTCTCCTCCCTCTGTCTACTCTACTGATTTTTCTCTCTCCTTGATGAGGGCATATATTATACAATGCCTCAGTATAGTGTAACCATGAACTTTATCTGGATTGTTGTACTACAATATGTGTTTGTATATTTGCTACCGCACCACTCTGTATTTGATTGTTTATGCATCACTCTGTACTTGGTAACTGATGTGGAACCAATTAATCGGTATCCGCTCACTGGTGCTACCAGGATTTCAAAATAAATAAATATCTGATATCTGACTACCCCTCAGCCCCATTTTCCTATGAAGATTCCTTTCTGGATACCCCATGCATGCTTAAAGCCAGTCATTGTTTTCAACCTCAGCACCTCTGCTGGAACCCCCTTCCAAGCATCCACCACTCTTTCAATGAAGAAGAGTTTCCTCATATCCCTCCTGATTGCCCCCATTCCAGCTTCATTGCATGGCCCCTTGTTCTTGTGCACCTTCTCCTCTGAAAAAAAATATTCCCTTCCTGCACCTTACCACCCTTGTGAAGTATATACAGGTCCCTGTCATGTTTCCCTCTCCTCCTCTCTTCCAGGGTGTACCTATTGAGATCTCTTATTTTCTCCTTATATGGCTTTTCATGCAGCCCCAGCACCATTTTTGTTGCCCTTCTCTGGTCAGCCTCTACCCTATCTATGCCCTCGGCAAGGAAACTGAGCTCTATTTAGAAGCTCTGCAAATCCATATCATGCAAAATAATTTATGAAATAAGCACCAACATGACCTTCTAATAGAAAAACGGGTGCCAATGTTCTATGGATATGTGCCTTTTAGAAGTGAAACAGCAGTGCTGTAGGGTTGAAATTGCAAAAATCAGTATTCCAATATAAAGCCATTATACTCTGTCATTATGATCACTGTCATTGTGGTTCAGTTGAGAACCTGCTTGTATCTGGGTCAGAAGGTCACTCATGGGTTGAAGTCACACAGTGGGGACCTGGGCTCATACCCAGTGCTGACACTACAGCTCAGTATTGGGGGAGGTACTACATAGCGGTACCATACTTATTGGGAGTGATTAAACTGAGGTCCCATCTGCCCATCTCTGATGCTTTTCCTTGAGGTGGAAGGTAAAGATCATAAAGCACAGTTTAAAAAGTGCACAGAGTTACCATCATATCTTGGTGATGCATTTATGTATTTTGTAAACTGTGTATCATGTCTGCACTTATTACTTGGTGTCTTTTTCACTACTATTGTACATCAGTTGCACCTTGTTGTGCACCTTTTTATGTTTATTGCCCAGTCATTCCTTTGTATTGTGTTATCTACCTGTAATTGCTTCTTGTCATGCATATGCTACTTGCCTTGCCAATATGTGCTTTTTGCCATAACTTATTATGTGTCATTTTGATGACCTGGTTGTGTCTGTAAGTGGTCACTGGGGCTAGTGCACCTACCTGGTAAACAAATAAATAATGCAAATTTTAAAAGTTCACTCTTGCGATATGACAGGTCCTAATGCACTTCCCCAAAAAGTTGGTTCCATGTTCCTGAATAGTCATTGCAATACTAGTATCCAACCCATTCTTTTGTGACGTGCTTTGAGATAAAATACAGCGCGTTTGAAAGGCACGATATGAAACTGCAGTGTATTCTAATATAGAGTATTCAATTCCAGGATTTTATAATCTTGAAATACTACAAATCCATATCAGCCTTCTGGCTCTTGTCCTATGATTAACATTTAGATCTTTTCCAAATCTTCAACACTCACAAGTCACAATAATCTTAGCACAACTGTTGTAATACATGTACCATAGACTCTGATTACAGTGTAATGAAGATCAAAAGGCTCATTTTCTCATTCTAGTTCCCTGTCTGTAAACCCTTTGATAAATTGTTCATGATGTCCATGGTGACAAATGGTTAGATGTGATGCAGCAGCTGACCCTCAACACTTAGAATAAATTGCAAAGTGAATTCACAGGATAATGGGAATATTAAACAACTGCTCATGCAGAGTTTGGAACTTACATTGTGAATAGTAATGCTTTAAAAGTCATATTTAATCTGTATTTTTCCTAGTTTAGAATCTCACACACGAGGCTATAAGCAACGTATTTAAATACCCAAGGTACTGGCACCATATTTATATCTCTTCTGTATTTTGCAGTAATATTTTTCTTGCTTGTGTTTTATTTTTAAATACAATAATACCTGTGCTGTCATGTTATTTAAAATTTTAGGAATATGGAGTAACACAGAAAAATGCTATTTGCTAATTTCTGGGTTTATTTTGAAGGTTTTGTAACAAAATCTGATGGAGAAACAAAAGAATGGTTTTGGTAGGTTATACTATAGGGTAACACCTTAATCTGATGATTGCTGGATAATGAAATGCGGTCACTAGAATCAAACAGGATAATATGAAGTACTGTACCAGGGAGGAATATGTGGTTCTTGATCTACTGGGCCTCAGATTTCAAGGGGTGTTTCTTTTCCTCAGAGCTAGGACCTATACCAGAGAGAATAGTAATATACAGTGCCTCTTTGAATACAACCAAAATACATGTTACCAGATAGATTTTACACCCTATAGAGGTACTTGTGCTTACTTACCTTATTTGATATTTACTGCTGTGTATAAAAGTTGAGCCTCTAATTGTAAGTTTATTGCAACAACTGTTATTTTCAGGGAGTCATTGGAAAAGCATGTTAAAACTACTGTACTCTGCAGTTTCATTTGTTTTTACCAACGTTTACTCCCTAGGAGTAGTTCTCCTTATTTGCCTTATGTGATATTCACAGCTGTGTATTAAAGGGGAACAGTCAGCACAAAGGGCCACACCTCCAAGAGTGGGATGGTCCCAATGTGCACTCAGCGTGCAGAACATTTTGTTTTACTTACTGTTTACTGCACTATAGCACACTGTATCAGACTAATTTTGCTTATTTCCACCTCTCATCTTCTGTAACTACAAATCCCAAAATCCACTGCAGGTGACTTTAGAGCAGGACTGCAGCAGGGGAGAGTCAATAGTCTGCAGTTCACGTTAGAGCTTTTGTATACTCCAATCAGTTGTTCTGCAGTTCTACTTTTCTCCCGTGGCTAAGTACAGTTCTTTGTGACTATACTTAGCCATGGGAGGACAGCAGGACCAGCAAACAAAAGATGAGAGCTTATATGAACTCTAAAATGCACAGCACGCTATGGAACATCCTACTGCTGCAGCCCTACTCTGATGTTAGCTGCAGGGGATTCTGAGATTTGTAGTTACAGAAGATGACAGCTGGGATGTAAGCAACATTAGTCTGATGCAATCTATTGTACTACAGTAAACAGTATGTAAAACAAAATGTGTTTGCACACAAAGTGCACATTAGGACCTGCCCCACTACTGGATATGGGGCCCTTTGTGTTGACTTTTCCCCTTTAAAGTTGAGCCTGAACTCATAAGTTCTTTGTGATGGTTACTGACATATTTCAAAGTTGAGCCTATAGTTGTATGTTCATTTCATTAGAGACATGAAGCCACACAGGGCACTCATGGTGAGGGGGGGGTACTGAGATAGGGGTGTCGGGGTTCTGAAGTTGCCCAGAATTTGCTGCTGCATGGTCTTCTTCAAAACAGATTGGTGAGGGGGGATGAGCATGCCTGTTTCTGCTCCACTCCTTCAGGTGCCACATAGGGTTTGCAGCTGTGGATGGAGGGTAGTAATCAGGGGGAAGGGGGAAGGGTGGTGTCAGTGGGGATAAGTGGGATCCATACAGTAGGTGGAATCCCTACAGTGTTAATAAGTAACCACTTCACACCACTGGCTAAAATAGTTCAGTCTGTATCCCTTTCATGGGAGAGGCCTATTACACCTAGGGCACTGCGCCTTCCATACCAGCAAAAATCTGTACGGGATGTGTGACTTAGCTATATAGGAGCATAGGAAAGAGTATACTGCTGATTGAGGACTCCATAGTAAGGGAGTCAGAGAGAATGTGGTCTGTGCCACTGACCCAGGAGTGAAGTCTGTACACTGTCTCCGAGGAGCAATGTCTGATGGGGTTCTTCCCAGATAAAGCAGCAGGGGGGGGAGTGGGAGGGAAGTCAGATGTGGTAGTCAACCTACAGATGCATTACCTGGCCAGGTAGACTTTACGGAAGGTATAGTTTCCATTCACTACATTGAAAGCTGAAAGAAGCAGCAGATATACTGACCTCAGAGGTACTACCAGTGGCTGAGAAAGGAAAGGTTAGACAGTTCAAGATATTCCAGGGTGCAATGCACTGGGGCAGAAATGTAATTCATTCATTACTAGCAATTTAAACTAGAAGGGGGAGGCTTGTGACAGGTTATACCAGGGCACTATCTGAAGTTCTGGAAGTCTATCTGGCAGTCCCCTAAATAGTGAAGTTAAGAAGGGATAACACATGGTACTGGGGGTTGCAGGGAGTTTAAGGACCGAAAGCCCAAGTGATAAGGTCAGAGGAAGGAACAGCATTTGGCAGAGAAGAGATGAACAAACAAGATACATTGAAAGTTGTCTGCATGAATGCCAGGAGTCTTGGGAACAAGATGGGTGAATTACAGACTGTGATGTCAGAAGGACAGTGAAACATTATAGACATAACAAAAATGACAGTCTAAATGCTACTTTGATGAGCATTGACTCTAGATGGGGGGAGGCAGAACAAATAATGGAGGTAGTGAATTGACACCCAAAAAATGGAGTATCAGAGAGCAGAAGCCCAGCAGTAATACATTTCCCTGGGGTAGCGGGCATAAGCAAAAGATGGGGAGAAGGCATGGGAGGGTCAAGAAGGGGTTCTAAGACTGATAGAGAACCTGAAGAGGATGGAAAGAGGAAGATTATAAAAGGGTAGGACAGTACCAGGGACAAGAGAAGGGTGAAGGATGGACTTGGGAAGGGAGGGCATAGAAGGGGAAGGGAGGAACAAAAGAAGAGGAGATCTATGTGTGCCAATGCAAGGAAGTTAGAAAATAAAAGTCCTGACCTTGACGCAACCATTATGGAGGTGGACCTGGATCTGTAGACCATAACAGAATCATTGTGTGCCAACAACCACAACTGGGATGTGGCCAGTCCAGGTTATGCCATGTTTTGGAAAGATAGGGTAGGGAGAAAAGGTAGGTTGTTTTATACATGAGGGAGGGTATAGAGGCTAAGTCAAAATGGGGAGAAGAAAGAGCTGGAAGTTCTGTGGGTTGGCTTAGAGACTGGGTCCAGGGCCTTTATCTGCATTGGGGGTTGTGTACAGACCACTAACATGGGGGGGGGACTAGACAGAGTTTTGGGGAGGCCATTGGCAGAATGGCAAGCAAAGGGGAGGTACTGATTATGGGGGACATTAATCTGCAGAATGTAGACTGGAGCACTTTGCCTGCAGCTACAACTAGAAGCAGGGCTATGCTAGACTGCCTACAAGGGGTATTTCTTAGGCAAATGGTTACAGAACCCAGTAGAGGTGGGGCAGTGCTAGAGCTGGTACTTACAAACAGGGACAGCATTGCAGCCACCACAGTGGGTAGTGATCATTGTACAGTGTGGTTTGGCATATGGATTGGATGAGAAAAAGCCACACTAGGCTGAGGGTCCTGAACATCAGGAGAGCAGATTTTAAAGACATAGGAGACTGCCTTAGTAAATATCTTGAAGGGTGGATGGCAGTGGGGATGGAGTGGAGGGACAATGAGAAAGGATAAAGAGGGAATAACTAAGGCAACAACAAGCTGTTTGAAGGAAAAAAGCAAGAGTAAGTGAAGGAAGAGGCCACTACAGTTCACAAATGAGGTGACTAATGTGGCATAGGAGGAAAAAAACGCCAGTTAGGAAGCACAAGGAAAACCAAACAGAGGGGACAAAGGCATATCTAGATAAACACAGGGAGGGGGTGAGGGTGGAAAAGGCTCAAACAGAAGAGAGGATCACCCAGGAGGTCAAAAAAAGGGATAAGACTTTTTCAGTTATGTGAGTGAAAAAAAAGGAAAGGGGAGGGATAATGAAGGTCAGGAAATATTGGAGGGGGGCACTCTGTAGATGAAGATCAAGAATAAGCTAAAATTTAAAACTAATACTTTTGCTTCACGTTCGCAGTGGTGGGGGTGAAGACAGCTTGACACGCATCAGCAGGCACCCGAGGGAGTGGACGCAAGTCCATTTTCAAAAGAAAGAGTCCACCAGGAACTGGAAGCCCTAAAGGAAAATGAGGTGATGGGGCTAGACAGGATCACCCAAGTGTACTGAAAGAATTAAATATGGTGCTAGCTGCCCTTCTGGCAACACTAGTGACACAACAACTCAGCATCTCATTGGAGATGGGGGTAGTTCCAGAGGACTGGAGAGGGCCAATGTGGTCCCTCTGCACAACAGCGGCAGCAGGGAGAAGGCTAATAATTACAGACCAGTCAGTCTCACATTAGTGGTGGGGAAATTAATGGAAACCTTGCTGAAGGAGAGACTGATCGAGTACCTGGAACCAAATGGGCTTCAGGGCCACTGGCAGCATGGCTTCACAACGGGGAAGACATGTCAAACAAATTTCATAGACTTCTCTGACTGGCTAACTAGGGAGGTGGATCAAGGGAGGGCAGTGGATGTGTCCTATCTGGAAGGCCTTTGACACTGTCTGTACCACACAGGAGGCTGATTAAGAAACTTTGCAACCTGGGGGTGTGGGAGAAGTTGGTAGGCTGCTTATTAAACTGGTTGAAAGATATGAGGTAGACAGTGATTGGAGAGAATGCAAAGGGATCAGGGGAAACTAGAGGAGTGATCTAGGGTGTGGCAGCTAGGTTTCAATGCCCAAAAAGATAAAGTCATGCACCTGGGATGGAGAAACCTGGGAGAAGTGTATAAGATGGAGGGGAGGTACTTACAATCACCAAGCAAGAAAGGGACCTTGGGGTAATCATATCTGAGGATCTCAAGGTGGTAGAGCAGTGCAACAAGGCAGTAAGAAAGGTTAGCCAGATGCTGGGGTGCACAGGAGAGGGATTTCTAGCAGGAGAAGGGAGGTGGTGTTGCCACTGTATCACTCACTACTAAGACCCCCACCTGGAGTACTGTGCCAGTTCTGAAGGTTGCACTTCCACAAGGAAATTGACAGGGTGGAAGTGGTCTAGAGAAGAGCTACCAAAATGATGCAGGGTTGCATGAAAAATCATACAAGAAGAGGCTGCAAGAGCTCAACATGTACTCCTTGGAGGTGAGAAGAGCGAGAGGAGACATGACTGAAACCTGTAAGTACCTCAAGGGTTAAACAAGGTGCAGAAGGGGAGTCTCTTTCAGAGGAAGAGGAGCATCAGAATGCAGAGGACATCCTATCAAGCTTTTTTTGTGGGGAGAGTTTAAGAGGGATGTGAAGAAATATCTCTTCACAGAATGGAGTGGTGGACTCCTGAAACAGCCTGTTGGAACTGGTAGTGAGGGCAAGGAAAGTGGAATGCTTCTAGCATGTAGGCTGGCAGCATAGCCTAGAGGTTAGAGTAGCTAGCTGTGAATGAGCTTGGTACATCCAGCAGACTTGGATTTGATTCCCACAACCTCCACTTGCATACTGTGTGACTGAGCAAGTCTCTTAACCACCCCAGTGCTCCCGGGTCACCCCTGAAAACAGGCATTTGTACCTAGTAGACTTTATCTGGTTACCAAAAGGATAAAATAAAAGCAGATTAAAAAAAATCAGTGGGATAGACACAGGGGCATAATAGATAGTGGAAAGAGAAAAGGGAAGATACCTATGACCAAATAGGGTCCAGGGTGTAGTAATAGCAGGGAAAATAGGGCAGAGTAGATGAGACTACTGGTCCTTTTCTGCCCACACATTCTATGTTTCTTTGTAGGCAGTGTAAAATCACAGCTGAGACTTCAGTCTTCCTGGATATGTCCTTTGTAAAAGACAGGGAAATTGGCAGGTGGGAGGGGTTTTTGTCTATGCAAAAGCCTACAAAAGGACAGCAGAACATAAGTCCATAGGAGTCAGAGAGGGGTGAAAACACTTTGGATCCAGCTAGCAGTGGAGTAGGGAACCTTCAAGAGGGAGTGGTCTACAGGCTGCCAAATTAAACAGAAGAGGAGGATAGGAAACTGGTAGGGGAGATAAGAATGGCAGTTGTCTTAGGAAATGTGGTCCTGACCTTCAACCTGCCTGAGGTAGACTGGGATATGCATGGGACAAAAGTGCTAGAAATCAAAATTTTGTAGTTCTGATACAGGGCTGTTTCTTACTGCAGTGGGTAAAGGAGACAACTAGGGAAGATGCTATCCTCGACTTGATACACTCAAACCAGGATACAGTAGAGGACCCCCTGGAGAGAAGTGATCAAAGCACAGTGTAGTTCAACATATCCCTAGGGGCTCAATGCTTCAAATCTTAGACAATGATGCTGTATTTCAGAAGGACAGACTTTGGTAAAATGGAGAAAATACGTAGGGTTAGACTTAAGGGGCTGTAAAGGCTGAAAGGTGCAGAGAATAAATGGGCAGTCATCAAAAGAGAGGTGCTAGAGGTAATGAGGTAATGAAATCCTGTCTGAAACAAGTAAGGGAAGGGTACAAAGCACAAAAAAAAAACATTTTTTTAAGCAAAGTGGGAGAGTCAATCATGACAAAGAAAAAGGTTTTCAAGATATACTGTACATGAAAGAGCAGAATGAGGGTAATGGAGATATACAAGGACAAACTTGGGGAGGCCAGTACAACCATGAGAAAGGCAAAACTGGAAGCAGAGCAAAGGATTACTGAGGGTGTAAAACAGAATGACAAGGCATTCTTTACATACATAATGGAGAAAGGGAAGACCAATGAGGGCATAGATAGGCTGAATAGAGGAGGAGCCTGTGTGGAGAAGGAAGAATGGAAGGCGGACATACTGAACAAATTCTTGAGCTCAATTATCACAATGGAAAGGGGCACTTCCAGAAAGTGACATAAAACTTAAAGGAACACAAAGCCTAAAGCTGGTTGGGTGGGGTGTTCATGTAAGAAATGGTGCTCAAGGGGTTAAAGGGGCTAAAGATAAACAAATATCTGGGACCTTGCTAGCTGCCAATAGGGTACTCAACCAAGTCCCAGCCAATACCAAGTCAATAATATCTACATAGGGATCATGGGCAGACTGGATGAATTATTGATCTTTTTCTGCCTGCAACTTTCTATGTTTTTATGGACTAACTAGGGCTGCTTGATCTGATCCATCTCAAAAATCCTACAGTATGTTCCTATCCTATGAATCTTAAATTAATGTGCATAGTATAACAGGAGTTTTTCTATATACTTTTTCAATAAGGACATTAATCTCAACCCAAGAAACTATTCTTTGGCCCAAACCTACCCAGTTTAATTCTTCAAAAAACTATATAATGTCTAACATTACACTCCAGAACAAATCATGTCCATCTAGTATACAAAATAATAGCAATACAGCCTCTTAAAAGGATACTGATGTACATTGCTAAATGCTGTATGAGATATCACCATAGTCTGCTACAGAAATAAATTGTGGATTTACAGCTTTCAGAGTATTAGGTAATGATAGGTACTGCTTAAACTTTGAAAGGATAGATCTGTTTTCATATTAATGTGTGGTTGCAAGATGATACTGGAGATGGTTGGATGGGAGCTGTGGCTCTTGTCTCTAACAAACCTATCTTTTGCTACTGCCGTCACCTCCTTTATAAGGCACTGTCTTTTATCTTTCTTTGTGTTGCTTGAAGTTTGCAGTGCCTTGTGTATTTATCATACCTCAGTTTGTAGCGTGACTTAAGCTGCTGTTTGGCCTGATGGCTGAGTTTAGTGTCCTGGTACAGCTGCAAAGAGGTAGTGTCACGGCTGTAGTGATTGGCCAGTTGGCCTGTGAGTGTTGGCTCTATGGAAATCCAGGGTGGCTGAGTGGTAGTTTAGGATGGTGGTTGCCCTTGTGAGCTAGAAGCGGTGCCCCTTCCCGCAGCAGTCTCCCTTCCTTAGGAGTGGGTTTTGCACCACAAGCAGGGTCTCCCTAGAGTAGATGGTTGTTTGTGGCTGCATCTCTGAGGGACGGGTACCTGGAAAAAAATGGAAGGGGGTGCATAGTAAAAGATCTCTGAGAGAGAAGAGTGCGCCCTATCCAGAGCAGATACCCTCATTACAAGGAGTCTAAAGGGTAGAGGGTGGAGGAAAAGGGCCTTCACAGCACCGGGGTCTGAGCTTTTGCTAAAAGGGGGACCTTGACAGCAGTGACACTGGTCAAGAGAGCCTCAATGACAAAGGCCAGAGAGAGGGAAAGAGGCTCACTGTGGAGTCCAGGGTGCTCTGACCATCACAGCATGCAACATCTTTCTCTAATGAGGGTCCTGGGGGGCAAAAGCATACCTAAAGCAATACAGCAAACATAAATAACACATGTATAAAGCTATTAGAGAAAGAACAAATAAGAACAATTAATGTATGAAAAGGGCATAATTTAATAGCATAAATTATCAATTTACTGTGCAAGACTGTAGAAAGTTATACCACACAGGTAAAATCAGTAAAGTGGAAGAATGATTTTCTTTAAACAATATACAGTCTTAGGGCTGATTTTGAGACAGTGTGCACGTGTATTCTGCCTGCGATGATGGACTGTGTTAGTAAGGGAATATTGGCCAGTACCATTTTATTCATTCTTTACACCTTAAAGCATAAGGTGCCAAAGTAACATAGAAACGTAAGTTTCAAGTTAGTATTGAGTATAGGGAATCAGCAGACAGTATGGAGTAAAGGTACACTAGAGAGAGAGTTATCTGCAGGGACTGAGGGATGCTCATCTCCCAGGTTGCGCTCTGGAGAAGGTGACACTGCACCATATATTGGACATCCATAGATATTGCAAGCTGAGGGAGAGAAGGTGGCTTCATAAACAGACTAGAATCACAACATGAACTGTAAATCTGCAGTAACAAAAGTCATACTGCCTGGTGCCAAATTAATAACCATGAGTCCACCAGCCATGATAAAGTTGTGCTGTATTACTAAACATGTTTGTTGTTTTTTATGTATTTAATAAAACCACTTTTTAACCAAGCCATATGTATGGTTATTAGTTCAGTACCGGGCAGCCCAACTTGTTTTTGAGAAGAAAAGATTCATGGAGACCCAGTCGCAGCTCATAGCAGCAAGGGAGAAAGATATGCCTGCTGCTGCACTGGATGAGCCGGTATTCACTGGCACACCCTCACTCTCCCAGAGGTCCATTGGCCTGGGGGATTGGAGGGTGGTAGGTAGGTGAGGAGGTGGCAGGGGCAGTCACAAGGCAGTTGTCCAAGCTCACCACATCTCAACAACAAATCACTTTGCATCCCTGGAGGAGGAGCAGCTGCCTAACTCCTCCAGGAGGGACTCAGAGCCAATCAAGAGGAGTGAGCATTACAGCTTGGTTGCACCCAGTGGTGCGAGCAGGAGGAAAGCAGTGGGGAGTATCTTAGTTTTAGGGGACTGTATGATTAGATAGGGTTGAGAAGGTGGTGGTATGAAAAGTGAAGTGAAGGGTGGTTAGATGCCTTCCAGGTGCATCAGTCATCTGGGACGTGAATAGGATAGGGAGGATGTTAAAGGCAAAAGAAGGGGCACTTGGTGTGCTGGTATGCACGGGTACTAATGATTTGGGGAATCAGCTTAGGAAGACAGTGAAGTGCAGTCTTTGAAGACTGGAAAACAGATTGAAGGCACACCTGGCTTCCCTGGCCTTTACTGTGGTCCTCCCTGTGTGAGATAATTGAGTTAAAAACTTATTTGTTTGATTTAGCCTTCCCAAAATATTAATAATTTATTTTATTGTTCTTTTACTCTTATGTATACTGTTGCACTTGGTTTTATGTACAGCACCTTGGTTTGGGAAGCCACTATAAAAATAAAGTTTGAATTGAATTGAGATAAGGGGAAGGGTAGAGTGAGGAAGGAGGAGACTGAGAAGTTCAAATGGTTGGTTGTAGAGAAGGTGTCAAGAGGAAGGGAACCACTTTCTGGTCAACTGCAGGGATTTCTGGGACATGAGTCCCTTCAAGGGTGATGGCCATTACCTGACAAGAGAGGGGACTAGTGTATTTGGGCAGAAGTGTGTCTACACTTGCAGACATTTAAACTAAGCAGGAGGAGACTGAGACTGGGGCAAACACAATAGACAGAGAACAAGAGGGGAACCTGGCTTGGACTACCCCAGAAATGGAAATGAGTAGCATTGGGAATGTAAGCAGCAAAGTGATATTTATTGGGTCAGATGTAAAACTGCTAGATGGAAATTAATTTCAACTTTAAATATAAGTTTTGCAAATAGTATACACCAAGATTTCCAGATTCATTCTGCAGTTGATTCTGTTTTCACCACTGCCTACTTTATAGAAATCTGAACTGGCTGCCCATGGTGAGCCACAGGAATTTTCACTAAGTTACTTCACTCCTCAAATGCGTTCACAGTGATGCTTCCATTTATCCTCTTCCACTACACTACAGCTTAACTGCACTTGTTGTATGTATGCCCCTATACCCTCAGGATTCCCACATTGGATTGGTTTTTCCATAATAAGTTATGATTAGGTGACAAGTAGGGGATCCACAATGCCAGCTTGGAACAGAGAAATCAAGACATTTAGGAAGGAAAGGGAGGAAAAAAGGAGAGGAGCTGACAGAAAGAGAAAGAATACATGTAAAGACTGGAAGGCAATCTGCCTAAATCACTGGAGCCTAGGAAACAAAATAAGTGAGCTCCAAGTGATAGTGATGGATGCAGAGTTACACCTCATAGCCATTACAGAAAGATGGACCTCTGGGAATAATGACTGGGGCCTGGTAGGACTGGGGTACATCACGTAAAGGAATGATAGGGGTAAGGGCAAAGAAGGTGAAGGAATAAATGGAGGCAGTAGAGGATGGACCCATCAGGGGAGGGAGGGAGTGAGGTGAATCACTGTAGATACAAGTCATGACAGCACTGGGTAAGAAGCTGCACATGGGGGTGATCTATATAGACCAACAGGACAGTAGGAAGATGTGATAGGAATTATGGACAGAAACTAAAATGGAGATCTATATAGAGGATAATGTATGATCTTTGGTTAATAACCACGCTGCAAACACTTCGAGAGGTTGACATGACATCACTGTAAACCTCAAGAGTGTAGCTCAAGAGGTTTTCAGATGTCATGGCAACCTCGAGAAGTGTTTTCACTGTGGTTATTAACTGAAGACCATACATTATATGTTATAGTGTATGGGCTACCAAGATTATGTGGTCAGCACTGAACATGTGGGGACTGGATGAACTGCATTATGGTAATGTCACCATATAGCAACTATAGATACTAGTCGGCCCCATTGCATACAGCAGATCCCAGCCTGAGTGGACTGTTCCTCTGCAAAGGTACTGTAACTGAGAGAAAAAAAGGAAATGGAGTTTCAGTTTCAAATGCTTATAGCAACTAGTGATTGCCATTCTCAAAATGGAACATTGATTGTTGTGAACATTCCGTCTTGTTATACCATTGGTATGACATACTCAGGAAGGGTTAACAGCAGAATGATGTCATATTGATGGCATAACATAGAGGATTGTCTATGGGGAGTCATTCACAACAAGGTTATTCTCAATCGAGAGGTCTCCATGGCAACGCTAAGCCTCGAGAACAAAGCTCAAGAGGTCGTCCGTTGACATGGAAACCTTGAGATCAGAAATATCCTTGTCTGTCAATGACTCACCATGGAAAATCTTTTATAATGTATGTTAGAACGCTGTTAACCTTAGGAAATCATCATTTCTTAAGGTTGTTAACCTATCGATGTGACGTAGATATGTTGTTAACCTATCGATCCTATGTCACATTGATAGATTAACAACAGCGAGTGGTCTGCGCATGTGTGCGCTTTTTTCCAATGGGGAACCGACTGAAGAGAAACCCACAGGGAAGGACTGAAGGGCCACAGCGGTGACTTTTTAAAAAACATAAGCCATTTAATTTTTGATAGTGGGACCATACACTAGAAAAACGTATCGTATGGTCCTCTGAGTCGGCAACCGTCGGTTTTAATCGTTCGAGGTCGTTATGGCAATGTAAAATCTCCTCGAGCTTCGCTCTCGAGGTTTACATGGTAGCCCTGGCAACCTCTCGACTGTTAACTGACCGGTTAACGATAGAGGACCATAAATTATCCTCTATGTAGTGTATGGTGAGTCCAGATAAGGTTTTAGCAGTATGTGAAGTACCTTCTTGGCGTGGTTTATTCAAGCGCTGCTTATATCCTCTGTCCCTTGTCCATTGTCACCACCTCGGCCCAACATTGCGCATGCATGAATGCATTCGATCTTGTTGTGCTGCACCAGTGATGTACTCAGCGCAGCACAACAAGATCATGACGCACTGAGTGCAGCACAACAGTGCTGTTCCAAGCATGGATTTCCATGCAGAACAGCGTTCTACCATACACTATAAGGTGGTTATCTGCTTGATTTCAGTTAATAATAAGGGCTGCCCATACATTACAACAGTGTTGTAGTAAGCCAAGACTTTTGGGAGAATGCTCAGGAAAACTCCAGGTAAACAAAGTTCAACGAAATAAAAAAAGAAGTTGCTTTACTTCTACAGTAAAAAAAAAAAAAAAGATTCACAACAGTTTATTTTTTTCTGGCAGCGAAAATACAAAACGAAATATTGCTTAGCTTCATTCAGCTCTCCAGTTCACAGCAGCCCTGCTCTCTCTGCCTCTCTCTCTCTCTAGCTCTCCAAAACCCTTCTTGTTTTTACTGAGTTTTACTTAATGGCTCTCAGGTGAGGCTCATTTGTGCCCTCCCTTGTAGGAAATTTGAGATTTGCATGTAGGCAGAACAGATGGCCTTTAAATGGCCAGTCCAGAAATCACCAGGGCTGGGTTTCAATCCTCTTGTTCTCCTGCTAGTATCTTAGTGAAGATTGGTCTTGAGTGAAAGTTGTATAGACCCCTTCATAAGCCCTCCCCCTCAGAGCTGTGCCCATGGCACAGCTGGCACTGACTACCGTCAAGCTGCTTTCCTGGGGAAAAAAGTCAGCATTATTATGCAGGGAACCCACCCTGTGGTGCACCTGACATGAAATCAGCTGCAGCACCAGGTACCGCTGGGTGACTTGGAAATTAGTGTCCTGCATGGCATGCAATCATTTGAGGGGTGCATGATCTGTGACCAAGGTGAACTGTTTTCCTTACTAATAGTAATGAATGGCTACTACTGCCCACTTCACTGCAGACCCTGTTTCTCCAGTATAGCATAACGTTGTTCTCTGAAAAACAATTGTTGTTCCCCAAGAAACAATTTTCTGGACAAATAGATTATGGGGTAAACCCCATCATCAAAATCTTGTGACAAGACAGCCCCCAACCCTACTTTTGAGGCACCTGTCAACAAAATGAATAGACAGTTGAAATCAGAACTTCATATGATGGGTCTCTTACACAACATACCTTTGATAGTTTGGAAGGCCTTCTGACAATTTGAGGTCCATTAAACCTTACTTGGGCATGGCTGTCTTGAAAGAACCAGCTATAACACCCTGATAAGTCAAGGAAGGACCTAACATGCTTTTTGGTAATTGGTACTGGGCAGACAGCAAGGGCTTTTATCTTATCAACAACTGGGCATACATAACAATTCCCAACCATCTACCCAGGCACTTAGTTTCATGTGCTGTAGGGCACATTTTGTGACATTGGCCATGAGACCTGCCTCACTGAATGACTGAAGTACCACAGTCACATCCCACAGGTAAGTGTCCCAATCAGAGCTAAATGCAACATCTTCCAGGTGTGCTTCTGCATGTAATCCATGGGGATAGAGGATTTGATCCATCATTCTCTGAAATGTGGCCAGGGCACCATGCAACCCAAAGGGGAACACAGTAAAGTGATACAGACTAAGTGTCATGACAAAGGTAATTTTCTCCTGGGATTTAGGCATTAGTGGAATTTATGAATACTCCTTGGTCAGGTCTAGGATACTAATGTACTACGCCTTACCTACTTGGTCCAGTAGCTCATTCACCCTAGACATAGTCTTGGAGAGGAGACTTCACTGACCTTCCAGAAGTTGACACAAAACAGAATTGACTCATCTGGTTTTGGGACTAATACAATAGGGCTAGACCAGTCACAACTTAGAGAATATTTTCTCTGCTGTTGTCTCTCACACTTTTCTGGGATCCTTATATAGCTGTTGGTTGTTGCAGACATCTGGGTCTGTGTCTATGTGGTGTTAGATCACATGAGTTCATCCTGGTTCTGGGAAGGACACATGTCCCAAATTTCCTACCAATTGCTGGGCTTCATTTTTCTGGGTCAGTGTGAACCATTTGTCCAGTGGTATGGGCTTGCTTGTTGTAAAATTTTAGGGCCCAAGTTGATGATTCTATCTCCAATGTCTTCACCCATCACTTGACTAGGGCCCTTTTAGGTTCCTCTGGGTCAACTAGCAAAACCTCCCCATCTTTCCAGGGTTCCAACAAATTAACATTATTTGTTTTTCCTTTTGCAGTTTGGTTGTAATACCTCGTAATCAACTGGTCCCACTTTTCTTAGGACCTCATACAGTCCATGCCAATTTACTTTCAGAGCTAGGGAGCAGAAGAAGTACTCTGCCACCAGGTTGGAACTTCCGTAGCCTGGCCCCTTGGTTACAGTGTCCTGCCTAAGTTTGCTGTGCTTTACATAAATTTTCTCTGGCAAATCTGCCAATCATGTCCAATCTTTCTCTCATTCCCATTACTTATTGGAGCAAATTAGGGTACTATATGCCTATTTTTCCATATTTCCTTTATAATATTTATAATCCCTTGAGGTTGTCACCCGTACAAAAAATGAAAGGGTGAGAAACCTACAGATGATTGTGGTACCTCACAAACTGCAAACATTAAATAGGGTAACAGTTCATCCCAGTTTGTTCCTCAGCAGAAACAAATTTATACAGCATACCCTTTAAGTATTTGTTAAATCTTTGGCCTAATTCATCAGTCTGAAGGTGGTACACTGATGTCTGGATGAACTTAATATTCAGTAACGCACACACCTCCCTCATAAGACTTGACATAAAGTTAGTGCCCTGAGTTAAGGTTTCCTTTGGCAGCCTGACTCAAGAAAATATCTTTAGCAATTGTTTGGCTACTAACTAGGCTGTAGTGGAGTTCATGGGAATAGGGTGGTATAATCCATTATCACTATACTATCCTGATACCCTACTGAACCTTTCTACCTGGGGTCCTGTCATATCACCCCAATTCTTTCAAACGGAATATCTATTATGGGCATAGGGATCAATGGGGCCTGCTTTATGCTTCTGGGGGTAAACAACTCACACTCTGGGCTGGAAACACAAAAATCTCCCAGTTCCTTCCATATACCTGGCCAGAAATCTGGGCAAGGATGCCCATCTCACTTTTATCTTGGCCCAAGTAACCTGCAAAAAGTACTCCCTTTGGGCAGATTGAGAAACCAAAAGCTGATAAAGTACATTTCCTGTTTGTTTTCCTGTTCCACTCTGTACAAAATGACATTTTCCCGGTATCGCATCAAAATAGCAACTCAGATTGAGTGACTCAATTTTGAGTCACTCAGTTTGAGTTCTTGCGATTTGAACTACCCTGAAAGGGTAGCAAGCGTGGTTATAGCAACGAGGTAAGGGGAAAATAGGGGGAACTCGTAACAGGGCGAAGGGCAGGAAGAGGAGGGTCCAGGAAGCAGGGTCCAGGAAGCAGAGGTATGTTGCCTGTGGTTTGGCAGTGTGGTACTGAGCTGGTGTTCTGGTGTGGTGGTGAGGGTGGCAGCCTGCAATGAGTGAGGTCCAGGATTTGGATCTGGGTAGGGTAGGTATTTTATTTTTTGTTCGTTGTGCGAGACTTAATTTTTTTTGTGTTCCCCTCCCCAATATGAACTCCTCTGGAGTTGAGAATCTTAATTTAGAATGGTGTGCCCACCCACTGCATAAACAATGTTTTGTTCCATGGTCACTGTTGTTGGGTTCACCAGGGAGTGTACATCACCGTTTTACGTTTCGGCAATGTACACTCGCTGTAACAGCGATCACTTTTATAACATGGAACCCAATTTTCCGTTCAAATTTTAGAAATAATTCTGCTTTTTCTTTATCAATCACATTGCCATTTACCACAAGTAGGTTTTGATAAGCATTTTTAAGAACCTTATCATTTCTTTGTTCATAAATGATATTGAGCGAATTTTGAAACATGTCTGGCCTGACCTCTGGAAGTGTCTCCTGACCTCCCATTGATGTGGAGGCCAGTTTCTCATCGGAGTTATCTCTGAACTTAGCTGAACCCAGGTCCCTGCAGTCCCCAACTACTACAACCTTAGAGGGGTTCCCTTGTTTTTCTTCTTCCATCTCTGTCCCTGGGATTCTTGGGCTTCCCTTCTGGGCCAAATTGTTCAGCATCAGTGAAGGGAAATCAATCAATCAATCACTTTATTTAACCAGGCATAAACACCATTGTGCAAGTTCATTTTCAAGGTGGTCCTGGGCATTAATACAATACAGTACACTTCATAAGATTACAATTACGGTGGACAACGGTGCAAAAAAAGAAAAAGAAAAAACACTGTGAAGGTGCCGGTCAATATGGGCCTATACATACTGGTCAACATAATTAACATGCAAAGGTACATAATGATAAGCTTTACTGAAATGAGAAGAGACAACAATCCCATATAGTCTCCGCTATGTAAGAGCTCAGACCTAAATGATAAAAAATAAGGGTATTAAGGAATAGGGTAGAAATTGGGGTGAAAAGTAGGCGCCAAATGGAGGTCAGAATAGGTAAAGGTAGAGAATAGGCAGGGCCATCTTGGATTAAGGGAACTAGGCTTGTAAGTCCTAGGTTTCTCTTGTTAGGAATGTGGGGTGGATGAGATACTTAGGTGAAGGATTTGAGAGTGGCACCCGGGGCTTAGGGGTCATCGGCATCTGAAACAGTTGCATGATTCCTGCAGATAATCCATTAATAGAGCTTAGAATGTGAAAATGCTTGGAAGTGAGGATAATTTTAATGAGTCTTGCATAGTGTTCCAGAGTGATAGAAGTGAGAAGTTGATTGCTGCTGAGCCAAGGGTAGTTTTCACTCTAGGAATCTGGAAGCAGATTAAGGAGAAGCATCTCAGGCAATAGGAACCTTTAGCCCTTTTGAAGATGTTAGAGATGTATGCAGGGAGGTTATCAGATAATGCTCTAAAAACCAGAGGAGAGCATTCCTTTTTCTTCTAATTGAGAGTTAGTCCATCCCAAAACCCGTATAGACGAGCAGTGATGTGTACTACTGTAAATCTTTAAGATAAATCTTAAGCCCGTGGTAAAGGGTGTCCAGTTTGTTTAGCATCATTGATGGGCAATGACTGTAAAGGAAGTCAGTGTTGTCCAGTATAGGTAGGAATGTAGTTTGTACTAGTCTCATTCTGGCTTCTAACAAGAGTAGGTGTTTAATGCGTTAGAATAAACCTAATCACCGCCTTTAGTTTTTTCTTCAAGGTTTCATTTAAGTGGCACAGAAAGTTGAGCTTGTTATCCAGCCAGAACCCTAGGTATTTAAAGGTATCAACTACTTCAAGAGGTTCATCTAAGAGTGTTCGGATCTGTGTGATATGTGGACATCTGGAAGTAGACTTTGGAAAGAGAATCATTGCTTTAGTTTTTTCGGCATTGAAGAGGAGCTTATGAGTGAGAAGTTTGTATTGGAGGGTGATGAAGTCTTTCTGTAAGTACTCATGGGCCAGATCCAAGGATGAATTTGTGGTATAGAGTACAGTATCATCTGCGAATAAGTGCACATTTGCTGTGGCCAGCTGCGAGTCCAGATTATTGATGTATATTGCAAAGAGGATAGGGCCCAGGATGGAGCCTTGTGGAACTCCTCATAGAAACATAGATTTTGACGGCAGATAAGGACCGCTTGGCCCACCCAGTCTGCCCATTTCCCTACCTAATGGATAAGCTGCAGATCCTAGTTAACCAGCAGCCTACTTCTTCCTACCTCCGCCCCCTAGAATTGCCTATGACTGTCCATGCATGCTTGAATTCCACCACTGTTTTTGACTCCACAACCTCCTCGGAAGGCCGTTCTATGCATCCACAACCCTCTATGTGAAAAATACTTCCTTAAGTTACCTCTAGAGCCACCCCTTCTATCTTCAAATTGTGCCCCTTGTTCTTGCACACCTCTTTTTGAAAGATGCTACCTCTTGGACTTTGTTGATTCCCTTGAGGTACTTGAAAGTTTCTATCATGTCCCCCTCTCCTCCTTTCCTCGAGGCTATACATATTTAGCTCCTTAAGTCTCTCTCTATCAAGTTCCTCCGGTGCAGACCCTGCACCATTTTAGTTGTCCTCCTCTGGACAGCTTCCATCCTGTCTATGTCTTTGCAGAGATTGGGTCTCCAGGAACTGCACACAGTACTCCAGATGGGGTCTCACCAACTGTCTGTACAGAGGGATAATAACTTCCTGTTTTCTACTGGTGATGCCTCTCCCTATGCATCCCAGTATCCCCCCAGCCCTCCTTTCTGCCCTCTCACATTGCTTGCCCACCTTTAGGTCATCTGATATGACTACCCCCAGGTCTCTTTCCATTTCCTTTCCTCGTAACAAGGATTTTTATGGGGATAGATCTCCCATGGCTTTGACTTGTTGTAACCTATTGGTTAGGTAGCTGGTGAACCATTTAATGGCAGAACTATCAAGTCCGATGTTACTCAGTGCAGTAAGCATGATGGTATGATCCACAGTATCATAGGCCTTACTTAGATCAAGGAAGAGGGCAAATACATGCTTCTTAGAGTCCAAGGCCATTTGTCAGTCTGTAGTTACTTTGGCAAGAGCCAATACTGTACTGTGTTTGGCTCTGAAGCCGGACTGAGCCGGGTTTAGCAACTTTTGTGAATCCAAATGTTCTCTAAGTTGGATGTTGACAATTTTTTCAAGTAATTTAGAGAGGATGGATAGTATAGAAATAGGCCGGTAATTGCTCAGATCACTCAGATCTCCAGTCTTGAATAATGGTAGGATATGGGCAGTTTTCCACAAGACAGGTAGCTCACCTTGAATCAGAGAGGTGTTGAATAAGTGTGTAATGGGGGCGGTCAGATAGGTATGGCCAAGTTTTAGGAAGTAAGGTTCAATATTATCTGCACCCGCACTCTTTTTACATTCGCTTGCGTGCATGCGCAAGGAATGTCTTGGGAGAATAGCACACTTTGGAGGTGTGACTCTCCTGTGCAATGCACTGCTCTGTTGAGCAGGCGTGGCGGTCCTGCACCAATGGATGAGGGTGCTGTGTATGACAGCAGTGGTCTTCACTTCAAAGAAAACCACCGCTGTCTGCTTGCAGTGCCTCATGCCCCCCCCAAAGCTTTGGTGCCAAGCTGGGAGCCCACCCCAGCATGGCAAATCTTGTTTTGGCCGATGGGGGTGCCCAATCCCCTGTCAGCTCCATGTCCCCCCAAACTGCTTTCCCTGCTGCCACTCTGGGAGCCCACCCCAGCGTGGCAAACCTTGTTTTGGCCGACGGGGGTGCCCAATCCCCTGTCGGCTCCACGCCCCCTCAGCCATCTTTCTGCCACATTGGGAGCCCACCCCAGCGTGGCAAACATCCCGCATTGTCTTTTTTTTTTTTTACAACCTGTAAATTAAAACCGGTCCCACGGCGCTTCTCCCTGACCCCCTCCCACAATCCACACCCACCCACTGTGCACCCAGCCTCCCCACACCCCCCCTCACCCCATACTTACCTCCGGACCTCAGCGCAATGATCTTCGGTGGACTGGGAACACATCTGCACTCTTCAAAGCCGACCACGAACTGAGGAAATGCCGGTAAGCTGTATAATGGGCTAGATAGGGTTTTTCAACTTTATTGCATATCTCAGGCATTCTTTGGAAGTTTTGCACCAAATTTTCAACATGGGGTTTTTGGGACCCCTTCTCATGAATGATGTCACTGTCATGGCGTTATTCGGGCCCAAAGGGTGATTTAGCAGTCACCACGCAAAATCACCTTTCAGGCCTGATTAATGAAATGACACTACCAGCGTTCATAAGGTGGGCTCTCAAAAAGCCTATTTTGAAAATTTGGTGGAAAAATTCCTAAAAATGACCGTTTTATGAGCATGCGATGTGCAGTTCCTACGCAGGCTAGTAAGTTCGCGAATTTTCAATATTTTCACTCCAGATTTTCAACATTGCCATTTTACCACACCTTCTTATGAGTAGTACAGCTGTCATTTTTCACATCTCACCCAAAACGTATTCCGCCCATGTAGCACACAATGGCGCAGTCGGTGTGCAAAATCAATGTATGGGACACATTAAGAAAATCACAGTGACAGCTATGTGGAAAATTTGGTGAAAAATTCCTAAAATGACTGTTTTATGAGAATGATTCGCAGTTCTCATGCTCCTTAAGTTTCTTGAATTTTCAGATTTTCAGCACTGCCATTTTACCACACCTCCTCATGAGCAGTGCAGCTGTCATTTTTCACATCTTGCCCAAAATGTGTTTCCGCCCATGTAGCGCACAATGGTGCAGTCGGTGTGCAAACTCAATGTATGGGACACATTAAGAAAATCACAGTGACACTGTTCATGAGCAGAGGTCTTAAAATGGCTATGTTGAAAATTTGGTGAAAAAATTCCTAAAAATGACTGTTTTACGAGCGTGCATTGCGCAGTTCCTACACACGCTCGTAAGTTCACAAATTTTCAATATTTTCACTCCAGATTTTCAACATTGCCATTTTACCATATCTCCTTATGAGCAGTATAGCTGTCATTTTCACATCCTGCCCAAGCGTGTTTCCACACCCATATGGCGCACAATGGCGCATTATCTTGAAATAAATGTATGGGACACATTAAGAAAATCACAGTGACACTGTTCATTAGCAGAGGTCTTAAAATGGCTATGTTGAAAATTTGGTGAAAAATTCCTACAAATGACTGTTTTAAGCTGCATACAGTAAAGTTCCTACGATGCTCGTAGGTTTGCGAATTTTCAATATTTCCACCCAGATTTTCAACATTGCCATTTTACCACACCTCCTATGAGCAGTATAGCTGTCATTTTCACATCCTGCCCAAAATGTGTTTCCACCCATGTAGCGCACAATGGCGCAGTCGGTGTGCGAACTCAATGTATGGGACACATTAAGAAAAGCACAGTGACACTGTTCATGAGCAGAGATCTTAAAATGGCTATGTTGAAAATTTGGGGAAAAAATTCCTAAAAATGACTGTTTTATGAGCGTGCGTTGCGCAGTTCCTACGCATGCTCTTAAGTTCATGAATTTTCAATATTTGCACTCCAATGACTTCCAAATACCTAAACAGCACATAGAAGCAAGCAACATTCGGCATTGACAAATGCTTGTACTTCTTTGTCACTGATTTTTTTAAACCATGTCCAAGTGCCAAATACCACTGCAAATACCTGCAAGCGAACGTTCGGCATTGATAAATGCTTGTTTGTATCCAGAGAAAGGAAGTGGTCCTCCACTTGCTTGAACGTAATTGTGAGGAAGCTGAAGGGGGTGGTATGCATTGGTTATGGTTGTGATTATCAGTGAAGCCAACAGTGTAGTCTCTTGCTGGGCTAAGTTTGCTGATAGGTGAGGTGTCAAAGGCAAGCCCTGCAGTGGCAAAGTGATCATTAAGTTTTTCTAGTATATCAGCTTTGTTAGTATAGATAGGTGGTACCATCAGACACAATTTTGTTTGGAAGGGGTGTTGCAGTGGACTGACCTTCGACTTCTTTGAGGATGTTCCAAAATTTGGCAGAGTTGTTTTTATTGTCTTCTAGTTCTTTTTGGAAGTACCTAGCTTTTTCTGACCTTATTAGCTTGGTACAAGCATTCCTAGTGGTACGGAATGCTAACCAATCAACTTCCAGGTGGGATTTCCTCGCTTTTTTTCACCAGTAGTCCCTATCCCTAAGTGCTTTCTTCAGGATGGGAGAGAACCAGCCAGGAGTTTTATTTTTCGATTTGATCAGTCTTAGTGGGGCATGTTTGTCTCTTAGCCCCAGTAAGATGCTGTGAAAGATGTTAAATGCCTCACTAAAGGTCGGGGCTAGGTAGAAATCCTGCCAACGAATGTTGCTTAGATCTTCAGGAAAGTGTACTGGCAGAACTTTTTCAGGCATCTTTTCAGTTTGAATTTGGAGGCCATTTTTATTTGGGAAGGATGTCTGATGCAGGCAGTAGCACAATGGTCACTTTTATCATTGAAGAATACTCCAGTATGCGAGATAGTGTGAGGTTTGTTTACTAGCATAAGATCCAGGAGGGTGCTGTGCTCAGGGTTTTTCTGTTAGGTCTGGTTATAGCAGTCACCATTTGTAACAGACCATTAACATCGCATAGATTCTTCAATTTCTTAGAGCTGTCATCATTTCAATTTAGATTGAAATCCCCCATTAGAATACACTCAGTATTAGCAGAGTCAAGAAGGTTTTGAATGTGTGGCAGAAGTGCCCAGCCACCAGATGGTGGTCGGTAGCATGCTGCCATAAGGAGTGATTTCTTACTGAAAAGTGATAATTTTAGAGCAAGGCGTTCAAATTCCTTAGCCTTTGCGGTACAGTCAAAGACTGCGACTGTGAATTTGCTTTTGACGTATATTGCAACCCTTCCCCCTCTAGTCGGTCTATCACGGCGGTAGATGATATATCAGGGTACGTTGATAGATTTGTCCAGGGTTGAGGGTGTGAGCCAGGATTCAGTTATCATGAAGAAATCAGAAGATGCACGTAGAGCCCAGGTCTGTATAGAGTCAGTCTTCTTTAGCAGACTACAGACATTGATATGGAGAAAGCTAATCCCTTTATATTGAGGGAAGTCCACAGGGGTGTCCAGAGAAATAGGTGGACCTGGGTTTAATTCAACATTTCCTGAACAGAGTAGGAGAAGCAGTAGTAGTTTTTTAAGGTGGTGCCTTAGCCTGCTAAATATTCTTTTGTTACTCCTTCTAGCATACATTGGTTTAGCGGTGGCTGTGTTAAGGGCAGGATTGCTATTTGCTAGGGATAAAACATAGAAAACTGATAGAGCTGACACCATTCTTGGGAATTGCACATGTTTTGTAGTTATGGCCTGGTGGGAGGAGGGGCATGATCATAAAGGAGATGTCCCTGATGTAAAATGTCATGGTCTAATGTGGGAGGCTATATCTTGGTAGATGATAGAGGAGGGAAACTCATACCTCTCAACCTTTTGTCCTCCAGATGTGGAACATTGCCTGTCAGAATGTGGAACAAATGGGCAAAATGTGGAACACTTACTCAAATCTTTACTTAAGAAGCTCAAAACACTGTTAAAATGTTGTATTTATGTTCAGAAAGTCTGTTATTAACTGAATAATATATTTTTTGCATCATTTACTATGGATTTTGGCTTTAAAATGTTGACTTTGAATGTGGAACAAATCCTCACAATGTGGAACAGGAAGCTTTTGTGAAGTAAAATGAGGAACGTTCCTCCTAATGTGGTACAGTTGAGAGGTATGGGGAAACTGGCCTTTGTCCGAGTTGCAAACATAAATTTTGGGTAGAGTATAACAAAGTAATATAAGGCAACTATAGAGAAGGATAGGTGCAGATGGCATTCTTAACATGGAGATATTTCCTTTTGCCAGTAATAAACACGTGATTTGCAACAGTTCCTTGAGAGGGCCAAGGAAACGAGTGGATCTTGTGGGAGGTTGGGGTACCAATGACTAATTAAGGCCTAGATAACTAATGAGGCGTGGCTGGCAATAGCCAGTAGGAGATAGCTAGAAGGCCGGGGCGGGGTTTATGTGTATTTAATCAGGACCAGGGAAGGGGGTTGGTGGGTGGGCGAAAAAATTGTCAGCTAGGGCTCCCTTCCTGGTGGTAATCAGACCCTGAGGGCAAGTCCATACCTGCGTTTCTGTGAGGGGCTGGTGGCTTCAGACCTGGACTGCGGGTGGCAGTCTGGCAGATCATGTTCGTCAGAGAACCATGGCTGTGGCTCTCAGAATACCTGGAAGGAGAAGGCAGAGGAAAATTAAATAAGAAAGTCAGAGGGGGTGGGGCTGCTCATGGAGCTAAAAAGAAATGCAGACTGGCTTAAACAGGGTTTTTTTTTTTTTGCAGACCAAAATGTTAGGCAAGGTGCATCCAAGTCTGAGTGGGCAATAACAAGGCTATTTAAAACCCAATACTAGCGTAAAAAGGTGAAAGGTGAAAGGGGGGGTTCAAAGGCCTGAGCTGAGTTTGCTGCTGGTCTTATGAGGAACACAATACAGGCATTTACATTAAATCAGAAAACTTTGGCTATAAAATACAAACAAGACAGTTTTAACAGAAAACGTAATTTAGAACAATATAGTCAAACATTAACAGTGCAGAGCTATATGAAGCAAGTCGGAGTGCTCCTGGGGCTGACTGCAACTAGTGGGCCACAGCAGTAAAAGACTCTGGATTTAAACCCAGAGACAACTGTCCTCATGTAAAGAAAGCAAAAAAAAAAATTGGCAGCTAGGGTTCCCTTCCTGGTGGTAATCAGTCCCTGAGGGCAAGTCCGTACCTGCATTTCTGTGAGGGGCTGGTGGCTTCAGACCTGAACTGCGGGTGGCAGTCTGGCAGGTCGGGTTCGTCAGAGAACCACGGCTGTGGCTCTCAGACTACCTGTGTTTCTGTGAGGGGCTGGTGGCTTCAGACCTGGACTGCGGGTGGCAGTCTGGCAGGTCGGGTTCATCAGAGAAATATGTGTTCTAATCCCTACAGGCTTCCCTCCTCCTGTGAATATGCACTTTTAGAATTATTTTGTAGGAGGGCATGAAAACCTTCCCAAGCACAGTCCAGGACTACTGGCCAAGGTTGAGTTTCTGAAATTCCCACCATTATTACCCCTACCCAATGGCCCACATTTAATCACACTTGGGTTGTAAAAGACCCTAGGGGTTTCTATTGAAACATTAAAAATATTGTTTGTGGCTCCAAAAAGGACCATACTTCTGAAATGCTAAATGGTGATGTTAACTGTAACAATGCCTCTACTACCATTGTGAATGCTTTTAATGCCCAGTTCTCAGACTTGTCTGCCTTTACCTCCCTGTTTCCTCTCCTCAGAGTACCATTCCCCGTCCAAAAATTCCCAGCCAGGGCCTGTCCATCAACCACCACGATACCTTAAATCTGCATCTAAAAATGAGATGTGCAGACTCTTTGCGAGCCTCTCCTCCTTTGCCAGTGCTAGACATGTCAACTTGGAGCCCAAACTCTTTACGTTCGGTGCTCCTTTCCTTTCCCTACCTATTACTCACATCTTTAGCACATCCCTTATCACTGAATCTATCCCAGCCTTTTGAAGGTAGCTCGGGCTTTGCCTGTATTTAAACAAGGTGATCCAAAGCTCCTTGAAAATTACCAGCCTATTGCCATTCTATCCACTATCAGAAAATTATTAGAAAAGGTAGTGGTGTCCCAACTCTCTGACTATATTCAGAACTATGACCTTCTCTCCCAGGCACAGCATAGCTTTCGTAAGGGTCATAGTACCTCCTCTGCCCATGTCAAAGTCACATCTGAAATAAGGGAAGTTGCTGATCAGGGTAAACTGACAGGAGCCATCTTCATAGACCTATCAAAGGCCTTTGATCTACTTGACCACACTCTCCAGTGCTCTGTGCTCTGAACTCCATACTCTTGGCTTGTTTGCCCATGCCTTGGCATGTTTTACAAATTACCTCATGGGAAGGCTGCAACTTGTCAAGTTTAATAAGGTTCTCTCCTAGCCTACTGCTGTCAAAACTGGGGCCCCTTAGGGATCCATCCTAGGACCTATCCTTTTCTCCCTGTTTGTCAATTACTTACCCTTGATTCTATCTCTTTGTGAGACAACCCTATATGCAGATGACCTAGTGCTCCTAACAAACTCACAGGACATTAATGTCTTAAACGTTTGCCTTCAGACTGACTTTGGAAAAATCCCAAACTGACTTCTGGCCAATAAGTTAGCCTTAAACCTTAAGAAAACTCAGGCCATGCTATTTGGAACTTGGGCAAAAATTAAGGCATGTTCCGTACCACTGAAAGTTGGTGGTGAGGATGGGGCCTCCTTGAGGGTTGTTGACTCTGTAAAATATCTTGGAGTCACCCTTGAGCCTCAGCTTGATTTCTCCCTGCACATCAGAAATGTGAGTAAGGCATCAAATAGTAAGCTGGGCCTGGCTTACAGATTGAAGAGTTGTCTCACATTTGCAGCACGTCACACCCTGGCAAAAGATATACTTCTCCTATACTTTGTTATGGGCTCATTACCATCACTCATGTCTCAAAACGCAGTCTGTGCAAGTGGGACATTGCTTATAATAATATTTGCCACTTTGCCCTTTCTGCTCCCTGATTTATTCATCACTGTGAGTTATATGGCAAACTGGAATGGCTCTCTCCAGAGAACCATTGAAGGTTTGTGTTGGGCTGCTTCACTGACAAAACTGTCAGAACTGCCACCCCTCCTGTCCTAGCAGAGCTACTTAAGCCTGCTATCTCAGCTTATTTTCTCAGGTCAAATGACCCATCAGTCTTCCTTGTCCCAAAAACCAGAACTCTCATGGGTGGTCAGTCCTTTGCTACATGTGCACCTTGGACCTGGGATTCCTTTCCTGCACATGTTCATAGTGCCACCTCTCACAATGGGCACTGTGCATGAAAGGTCCATGGTGCATGCAGACATGCACACCATGGACTATGATGCCCCAGCATGCACGGCCCTGCAAGTGGGCATGCACGGTGGGTGTGTCAGGGTGTACATAGGGGTAACATGCTGTGCTCCATGAAGGACACACCATGAAGGACACATGCAGCACATCCGCAGGGGCGTGGCCACGGATAGAGGCACACAATGTGCCCCAGTGCACATGCATGAAACACCCTATGACATGCAGGCCCACAAGACCTAGGTTGTACAACCATTCCAGGGAACAGGCTGCCATAAAGTACGCGTCCATGTGGCAGCCATCTGGAAGACCTGCAGAGGGCTGTGCGGCTAGAGGCAGGCCCACCAGAGTGTGCTGCATGCAGACTGGCATGGCCACCTGTGGCAGAGGCCACAAGACTGCATGGTGTGTGGCCAATGTGGGGACCCACGCAGGCCCAAGCCCCATATGCCACCATGCCCACAGGTGTTGTGGACCTCAGAGGGCATGGCCCACTGCCCCCCCACCAGCGAGGGTATGGCCCACAGCACAGCCCCCCCCAGTGAGGGCATGGCCCACAGCACAGCACCCCCCCAGCGAGGGCCCTCTGCATGCCCCTCCCACAGCTGTGCATGGTCACAGGCCACCGCAAGGCCACACCACACCATGTCTGCCCCCCAGAGACAGTGAACACACACAGGGTCAAAGGACATCACTTTAATCATACATTTAAGTCATGGACACAGATAGAAATGCAACCTGTCCCCCCCACCACGACCCACAGGTGGTGCCTGTTGAATTCGCCTCAAACCCACCAACCCCAGCATAACCATGCCCCCCCACAATGTCTATGTCCATGGTGGTCCTTCTGGGGCACCGGTGAGACCTCAACAGCCAGCATGCTGCTCCTCCATGCCTAGTCAGAGCTCTCGAAGTATGCCTCCTCTGTGTTCGGCTTCTGCGGCTGGCATCCAATGTTTCAGAGCATCATCCTCCAGATGGGTCCCCTGTACCTCTGTAAGAGAAATGCAGCCATGTCAGTGCATCATCCCACCTGCCCAGGCCTGCAACCCCAGGCACACACCGCTGTACTTGCCAGGGATGGTACATACACCTCTCACAAAATGTTGCTCCTGTCTTCATAGAAAAGCATTGGGCCTATCCCCTTCAGCATTAAATAGTCAGGAAACCTTGCCACATGGCGCTGACGCTGCTGCCCGGGGACAACACGTAGCATAGGGCACTGTTGGGCTGCTCCAGTAATGTTAGCTCAAGGCATTGTGGCCTACCCTGATGATTCTGTGTGAGGAAGATGAACAGCAGCATTAGGGCACACACCATGTACCATGGCAGACCCAGAACAGACCCTCTCCATGTCCCGCGACTCCTACTTGGTCAAAGCACAATGCCTTCCACAGGTTGCCTGCCCCCCATTTATTCATATAATTGTCCTCAGAGACATGGAACAGGTACCCTGGAAACAATCTCTTGCAGTTGAGGAACACACCCATCATGTCTGCCACTGTTCACTGCTCCACTCCTGCAAAGATGAAATGGTGCCATGCATGGCATGTGTCACCGCCACATGCATGGACGTGGCAGAGATGGTGTCATATGCACCCCCTTGAAGGGGCACATGGGCACACACACAGGATTTAAGGGGGCCACAAAACACGCTGCACAAAGACACTGGAAGTGGAATGTAGCCTACAAGATGTGTCCTGGAGTGCTACTGCAATGCACATCATATTGAGGAAATGGCACACAGGTGGCGTGCCCGTCTCCCATGGCTTTGGGTGTTCTGGGACCGTGTAGATGTGTCCGCATGGTGGGACATACACTGCCTGGAACTATTCTAGTTTTCATGGGCCATCTTGGCACAGCTATGTGACATGGTCCATGCTGACACTGCCCCGGGGTTCATGGCACTCATGGGCCATGACCAAGGCCCCTAGAATTCTGCGGCAGCAGAATTTTGTGCAGAACTTGCAATCTACCGCAGAACTTCTGTGGTGCCGCAGAGTTCACTTTTCTTGTTGATTTTTTATTAATATTTCTGTTTTTCCATAGAATCTGGTTCTCTTCCCCTCTTTTTATATCGCAAACCTCCTATATGCTCAGAATGTGATGTTATCATTGCTATAACATCATACATTAGGTAATAAAATGGCTGCAATCTGCAACAGAAATGAACAGTCACTTATCTACCACAGCTCCCACTGCCAGAGATGGTGGCACAGCACGTCAGGCATGGTGATATTTGCTCAACCTGGACTACAGCCTGATACAATTTTCAGTCTTACATTATTGCACTAGAGCCAACTTAAACAAAACCTTGTCAATAGCACAGACCTGTTAAGTCCATACCTCACTTTGTACAAACCTAGTTGTGCCTTTAAGGTATAGAGATGCCATCTGAAATGAATAACTAGTAAAATGAATTTAACTGTCATTTGTAAGAAAAATAAAGTAATTATGCCCAGAAAAGTGGAATATAATAATGTGTAGACCTATTGAAAGAATAGATCAGTTAAATAAATAATTGCACTGTATGTGTTTTTGCCAGGGTTATTGATTATATATTATCATTGGTTGATAGAATCACCTAAAAGTTATGAAGAAATGTTGTATGCAGGGACAGCTGTTGGGCCAGAGGGTAGCCTGCTGTGTTTCCATGCCAGCAACTCAGGTTCAGAGATTAGCTCTGGGAGCTGGCTGGGCAGCACAAGGATTGGTGGAACACATCATTGCTCAGAGCCTGGGAAGGTATGGTGCAGTGTTTTGTCACATGGTGAACACATTGTGCTGGCCTGGAGAGCACTATCCCACAATCGGTTCACATGCATGTCATGGCCTGATGGTGTTATGCAGTGTGTCAGGGAAAGCAGATTGACATCAAAAATGAGTTTTGCAATAACTCCTCTATTCCATTTCTAATGGGACCTGTATGAATGAGGATGCAAGTTCATAGAAATTAAAAAAAAATATATATATACATGTAATATATATATATATATATATATATATACACACACTCATATATACACGCACACATACAATATCTCTGTCTCTCTCACCACACACACACATTTGTATGTATGTTACAGTTTGCATATAAATATATAAGTGATACACAGTGGAAACCTCATGAGTGGTGTAGAAAGCACATACAAATATATACAAATATGCATATAAGTGATAAACAGTGGAGACCTCATTAGTGGGATAGATAGCATGCATATAGAAATACCTTATTTATCACATAAGATCCCCTCTGCATATGTCATTTATTTAACAGGCTAGAACCTTAAGGGAGAGACATTTGTTTTGTTTTTTTAGGCATAAAATTATTTTTATAATTCTGTTATTTTTTGAACTAGTGTTACTGTGCTTTCCACCATCCTGATTGCTATAAAAACTGCCATGAAAGTGAAGTCAGCATGACAAGCTGACATTGTGATATGGTAGTTTGTTAGTGCCACAGAATTCTGCAGAAATTACAAACCACCGCCGCAGAAGTTCTGCTGCAAATGGTAGTCTCGCCGCAGAACTTGGTCCTACTGTGCCACAGAAAAGTAGGGGCCCTGGCCATGACTGTCGAGACCAAAGTGATGTGCGCACTCGCATACTATGCAAGCGGTGCCTTCCAGCATGTCACAGGGGACACTGTGGGCATCTGCCGGTCATCAGTGTCCAGGGCAGTGATTCAGGTGACAGATGCCCTGCTCACACACCTGGGGGAGCACATCTACCTCCCCACCATGACTGCAGACGTATGTGCTATGAAGCAGGCATTCTATGGCATGCACGGCATGTCGAACATGTACAGAACCATTGACAGGATGCATATCATTATCCTGCCACTGGTGGTTGATAAGGAGCCATACCATAATCACAAGGGATTCCACAGCATCAACTGTCAGGTGGTGTGCGATGTGAATGGTATATTCACAAATGTGTACACCATGTTCCCAGGGTCCATGCATGACTTATACATACTGGACACATTGGAACTCGATGCCATGTTGTAGGAACAGCTGCTGGATGGCTGGATGGTTGGCTGCTATGTGACTATGCTGCACATGCTTGCTATGGATGTTACAAGGCATGACAATGGGACATACCACTGTCACTGTTCTCTCCACCACTGCAGGTGACAGCAGATACCCCCTCTGGCCCTATCTGATGACATCCATACTGGCCCCAGCAATGCCTGTGGAAGAGGTCTACAACACAGCTTACAGGAGGACAAGGGGCATTGTCGAGAGAACTGTCGGACTACTCAAGATGAGGTTCCATTGCCTGGACCATACATGGGTCACTGTCATGCTGTCCCCCATGAAGGTGTGTAGGGTGTTCGCCATATGCTCCATAACATTGGTAAGTGTGCCGATGTGCACATGCCAATGGTGGTGCCTGCTGACCACAGGAATGATGTGGGTGATATGCAAACCTTCCAGGAGCTGTGGACAGCAGGCAGCCATGCCGCATGGTGGGCATTGGTTGTGGTACATTCACCCAGTGATGGGCATACATGCCATGCATTGGGTACCCTGCATCAGTCATGCAGGTGTTAACACAAGCAGCTGTCACCTGCATACCAGCATGATGTGTACAGCATTCGTATCTGTTCAGTGTGTGTTCTGAGGGGTTGGGGGGGTGCACAATGATGGTGCACTGTTCTGAGTGGCCCCGTGTCGGGGGGGCTGCATCTGTCAGTGTGCATGGGTCATGTGTACTATGCAGTGCACCAGTGGTCACAACCCTGTGCTGTTCCCATCGGGCAATGCCTGTATCCATACTAATACGCATGTACCAAGACCAATGCCATGGCCCCTACACCCATCTTGTATAGGTGTGTCATCCATGCAGTGCATCAGTCCTGTATTGGCAGTGTCATGACTGGCCATGTCCACTGTGACATCCCCCTCATCCATTTCCCTGTTGCCCATGGTGCATGTCTCTTCCTGGGAACACTCAATGGGTGAGAACTGTGCAGCATGCCGCACACCCAGGGCCTGGTCAGGGCCTTGTGCAGTGGGTGACGACTGTGTGGCCGCATCACTGGTGCATGGGTGTGGTTGTGTTATGGTGCAGGGGGCCACAGGTCTGTCCCTCAGGTGTAGCAGGAGCTGCTCCTGTTCAATGGTGCCACAGTGGATGCCGGAGCATATGTCATGGGTGACATTTGTCAGGGCAGAGATGGCAGCTGATGTGTTGGGCTGCTCCTCCAGCCTGCCACTCTCCAGTTGCTGCAGCACCCGGTACTGGTCAGTCATCTACACATGGTGCTGGGGTGCACATTCACACCATGTTGGCCTCAATGAGGGGCCATCATTGCCACTGTCATCTGGCCCTGGCATGGTGTTCCCCCCCTGTGCCGACATGCCCTGCAGTGCCACCAGTGTGCCATCTGCATCTGTGGCCAGACACTGCATGTCACCAGTAGCTCTATGGGGCTGGTGATGGACAGCCCCCTGGCCATCATGTAGCTCTCCTCCAGCCAGTGTGTTGCTCTCTGAAAGGGTATCCTCCTCTTGTGGCACGACAGTGGGGTCACCATCAGTGTCACTGTCCTGCTGTGTCTCGGTGTCCATCTCTGTACCTGTTGATAAACAAGCCATGGGTGTCAGCGGTGTGGCAACCCCCCCAACAAACCTTCCCTGCATGCCCATTTGTGTGATACATACTGATGGGTCCTCTGGCTGGCTGCCAATGCTCTGGGATGGTCGCACCTCTGCTGCCACCCTGGTCTGCATGCTGTGTTCCATGGCCCTCTGTGCCACTGGTGCCATGCCTGTGGGGATAGGGAAACATTGTTGCTGTCGCCTTCGGATGCCCCACCCATTCATCCCCATCACTCAGCTGATACCTACCTGCTAGGCTGTCCACCTCTCCAACATCACCATGGATGGCCACTTCCATGAGGATTTCTGCCACCATCCTCTCCACTGGTGTTAGCTGCGTGTCAACGCTCGGGGTCCCACTGCCAGTTCCCTGTCATGCCCGCTCACCCACTGCCCCCTTCTTTTTGATGATGACTCAGAGGTCCCACCACTTGTGTTTAATGGCAGTTAAGGTGTGGGCCTCTGGACCCATGGTCCTCATACTGGCCTGGATGTTCAGCCACAGCCTGGTTTTGACCTCGGGGGTGGTTCTCAGTGCCTGGGCACCACACAGGAATGCATAATGCTGCCGTATGTTGCTGACCATCGGAGTGACCTAACCTCTGGAGAAGTTGGATTACCTTGGCCATGCACCACCCCATGTACTGCCTCATTGCCCACCCCTGCCGCCTCATATGGGTAGCCCGTCCACCCATACCAGTGGTGGCGGTGTCTGCTCTGCACCTCCCGGATCCTCCACTATCATGGCTTCCGCACTGTCCTACATGACATTCACTTACATTTTGCTTTGTAGTTTGTTTTGCATACCTTTATATGGTGGGGTTAAGGGGTGGTCCCGCGTATCCAGGCCACTCCATGTCCTGTGCGCATCACTACATGTTGCCTCTGCTCCCACCTCCTGTCTGTATATGCCATGAGCTGTATTTTGTGCATTCTGCACATTACTGTTGCCTTGTGCTGCATAGCTGTACACAGCGCTTACTACCGTTTTCAGCATTGTTTGGTCACTTTCATGCATGGTGCCCAATAGCTTTAAAAACACCCTTTGGAATCATCTTAGGCTCACTGTGGCCTGCAACTGCACCTAAGCAATGTATTCTCCATTGTGTCTAAGATGGCAAATTACTGTTCCTGTATGGTCACCAGCCAGTGCCGACCTGAGTCTATGCTTGAGCATATACTTTGAGTGTATTTGTCACTTTACTATGTTGTGACAATCTGTAATACTGTTTACTTTATGCTGTCTGAGCTTGATCCATTGTTGTATCCTGCATTGTCTGCTTATCCTTTAAAATTGTGTTTAATCTTGTGTAAACCTTGTTCTTTTGTCTGCATATTACCTGGTATCCTCCTGGGTCGCACCTGAAAATATGCATATGTTTGTCTAGTGTGCTCACCCGGTCAACAAAAGCTAAATAAATAATATGTGCAGGTACCCCCATGTACACAGGCGATTTTGGGAGGGTCTTCCTAAACTGGATCCTGCCACAGATTCTTTAATCAATGTCAGCCCACAACTCAAATCCACTAGAGCCATAATTGTTTCGTCCCCCACATGCACTAGAACATTACTATATATGTATGTTTGGAATGGGATCCACTGATGTTGTCCATAGCTACACATTCCACAAACGTCACAGTCAATACTGTCACAAAACTTACAGATATGTCCTACTTTACCGTAGAGAAAACATATAATGGTGCTATGAGGACATTGACCTATCCCCCCTCCCCCATTTAGGTGACTAGAGACCCGGGGCTTCTGGACTGGGTAGTTACACCAGATCCTGGGGTTATTCCTTTTGGGCATGGAGGGGAAAAACTTGAGCATTTACCCACACCAGTACACTTATTCCCATCTTCCATTGTCCTTTTTCCACACTTCTAAGGGGATCTTCCTCTCAGTTGCCACCCAAGGTTTGTCATGGGTTCCTCTCTTCATAGATGCCTGTGGTCTCCCCACTCGGTTTGGTTCTGTTGACTCACCCAGTCACATACTAAGTTTGTTAAAATGTTCAAGTACTGCTCCAACACAATTAAATCCAAATTGTCCTCTTTACAGTGTATGTCTAGTTTTGACTACTGGGTACCCAGGTCTTTCTATTTTTGATCAACTACTGTGGATTGGGTTCCAGCTCTAAAACACATTGTATGAAAGTTCAAATGATAGCTCTCTTCAGTTATCCCAGTCAAGTCAAGGATAGTCACCTTTACCTGGTCATGGTCTCTGGCAGCAGCATCATCTAGGCTCCAATAAGCAGCTTGTGCCTCTTCAGTCAGATATGGTGCAATATAGGTGGCCCAACTTTCTCGTGGCCAGGCAATGGTACTGGCAACTCTTTCAAAACCTTCAAGGTAGGCTTCAGGGTCATCCTCAGCACCCATTTTTTTGTTTGTTTTAGCATGGGGTGAGTTCCTATAGAGATTGGATTCCCTGTGACCCTGAGCTGAGGTGGAATTTCATTCTTTTTTTAAATTAAATAAACTTTATTAACAATACTTTAACAAGATATAAAGCATTAACTGTATTGAAAGCCAAAACCAAGTCATGCAGGCCAAATAATGATAAATGGCAATACAACAAGGTTACCTCTGTCACCAAAATGTAGTACAAATAGAAAGTTTTGTAAGGTTCCTATAACATATGGGGCCATCCGACCAATAGCGAAGAATAAGTCAGATAACAAGAAAGCTATTATAACTAGGATAAAAAAAAACTATAACTCATAAAAACTTGCATTTGTGACCTATGTTTATAACTAACCATCAATTTGTTTATCAACAGGAATCAACAAAGAATAAATTAAAACTAAAAAAAAACAAGTTGAAAAAGCCAGGAGAAATTAAAGCTAAAGAAAAAATTAAGAAGAAGAAAAAAAAAGAGAGGGGGGCAAAGCAGACAGCCCACAGAAACAAAAAGACAGTAAAGATCTCTGCATACTCCAGACCAATATCTATACATAAACACCACAAAGCTATGGGGGGGGGGCACCCTAAAGCTACACCATAATTACTACAATTGTAATATGTTGGAGATTTGAAAGTGTGCAGTCCATGCGTAAAGCGTCAAACATTGCCACCAGCCACTCTTTATATGTAGGAGAAGATTCATCAACCCAATGTCGTACAATAATCTTCTTGGCGATGGCAGTGATAAATGTCATGTGGGAGCACTGCTGTCCAACAAAGCAAAGCTGTTTCAACCCCAAGCCTTTTAGACAAAGAATAGGGGTGAATGCCTCCTGAAGGTCCAGCAGTGGATCCAAATGTGCCTGTATGTCTCACCAAAAGTATTGAATTCTATTACAATCCCCAAAAATGTGCTTGACGGTGCCCCTACCCACCAGAGATTTGTTACAAATAGCATCCTCAACGAGACGGTATTTAGCCAGTCTACTGTATCTGGGGTGTAATACATATTGCAAATCAGTTTATATTGAAACCATTTAATGCCATCAAATTTAATGAAGCAATGCAAATTGCAGCACACCATCAGCCTTGAGGTTGGGTCCTCCAGTTCTGCAAAAATTGCTGACTGATGAGGTAGACGAAGGTCCACTTTAGCAGCAGCATATAGTAGAAGCATCTTATAAAGATAGGAGACAACAAGAGGTTGAGTAGAAGCCAGGCAAAGTTCATCCCAAACCTCTGTAGTCAATGAAGGCCAGGAAGGAGGGCCCAATGCTTTATAAAGAACATGGCGCAATAGCATATACAAAAAGGCAGCTTTGTCTGTTAAAGCAAAAGTATTTTTAAAAACATGAAAAGGCAACAATACACCATTTAATACAAGGGATAAAAGGGTGCCTAACTCAGTCCTAGAAAGAAAGGTATTTCCAATTGGCAAATAACCTATATGAAAATTTTAATTGTACCTAACCACTTGACACCAGTCAAAAAGTGGGCTTGTACCCAAAAAGTTATGTAGCTAGCCACATACTTCAATGGATGTTCCAATGGAGAGTCTTGTGAGGCAATGGGGAGCTGCTGAAATTTATTACACATAAGGGAGCCTAAATGTAGTTGATGTGACTTAGCCATCGCTATCTCTATAGCTTGACAGGCAGGAATTTGAACCTCAGATGCTTCCAATTCTGAAGCTTGTGCTCTCCATAGAAAATGTGAATGTGTGCCCAGCTAAATAATATAAAAAGAAATCTGGCAAACTTAGCCCTCCTAATTCTTTGCCTGTGACAAGTTAACATATGCTCTTCATAGAAGTTTGTCTACCCATAAAAAATTAGACAACAGGGAGTGTAAGGAAGAAAACCATTTTTTTGGTAGAAAAACTCCAGTCATAGCAACGGGGTACAGGAGGCAGGGAGGAACATTCCTTTTTATAACATTACTACGTGCCCAAAACTTTAATGGGAGTTTTGACCAACAAGCCCGGTCTTTTTTCAGGATAGACAACAAACTAGTAAGATTATGCTTAATCATGGCCTGAGCAGTTCTACAAACTTTGATATCTAAATAGTCAAGTGCATCAGACACCCAGGACCACTCCCCCAGCTCATAACTTCAGATCCGAAGGTGCTGGAGTTTAGAGGTATAAAGACGGTTTTATCCAGGTTTAACTTGTAACCAGAAATAGCACCAAATATCTTTAAGACCTCAAAAACAACAGGCAGAGAAACTGACGGAGTATGGAAGTGCAGCAAGATATTGTCAGCATACATTGAACTGGTGTATGACTGCCCTAATATCTGGATTCCACTGATAGATAGATGCCCTTTAGTAGTGCAGATAAGGGGTTCCAAATATAAATCAAAAACAGAGGGGATAAGGGGCAACCTTGATGGGTGCCTTTTCTTAAAAAAAGGGTGAAGAAAGGAAGCCATTACAGTAAATATGGGCACTAGGTAGAGAGTATAGGAGTTTCATCCATGCAATGAATTCTAAAGGGAACCCAAGGTATGTCAACACTTCAAATAGGTACCCCCAACAAACTCTATCAAAAGCTTTTCCTGCATCGAGGAACAACAGAACTGTGGGGGGTTGGGAGTCCCTCGACATGGAAATAAGACATGCAAGTTTGTGCAGGTGGTCCCAGGAGTGCCAACCAGGCAAGAGCCTTGTCTGATCAGGGCCTATTAGGCACTGACAAACATGCAGGACCCTCTGGGTTAAAATTTTAGCCAATATCTTAATATCAGTATTTAAAAGGGATATAGGTCCTTGCTAGACTGGGTGGGCCATAGGCCCTTATCTGCCAACACTGTTTATGTATCTATGTAGCTCCATGACAGAGTAAACGAAAAAGAGCCCTTCATTAATAAACTCCAGCATGAATGTCCCAAAGTCCCAAATGAGCAAAAATAGAGCCCATTAAGATAAGAATTCAGCTAAACAGCTCGGCAGGGGCAGACCAAATGCAGCAGTGCTACCTCTTACTGGATGGCTGCAGACCTGGAATTAGTTGAGGCAGACCTTGACAAGCCACAGCTAAAGACTGAAATTCAGTAGGGCCTGATGAGGTGTAGACTATAAGACAGGCTGGATAAAGTATTCTAAACCACACCTTTGCAGCACATAAAAATTGCTTCACCTCCCTATAGGCCATCTACCAGTCTCGAACCTGTGGTGTGACATCCTTGAACACATAGTATTGGTGGTTGCTCCAGAACAGAGGCCCTCACTCTCTAACCTTCCTCTGAATGAAAATTTTCTGCTGAAAATCCAGGCACCTGATGATAATGGCCCTTGGTTTTTTGCCAGGAGGAGGTGTCAGTTTAAGGGATCTATGCACCCTTTCAATATAATATCTGTTGTCTAGAGGGTGAAGACCGGCCATGTCCATCAACAGATTCTGGATAAATTTTAACATATTAGCGCCCTCCACCTTCTCAGGGATACAAAAATGTAATTATTCCTACAGCTTCGATTTTCTTGGTCTTCAATTCTTTCTTCCAGCTTCTGCACTTTGTGCCATAGCTCAATGATTTTCTTCTCCTCCTTGTTGCGGGAATCCTCAAGGGAAGAAATCCTAGCCTCCACATCCCTGACCCCACAAGGAAGTTATTCCAGGGACGGCTTGAGGGATCTGAAATCTCCAGCGACCTTGGTAAGCGGAAGTTTAATTGAGGCTAGTTCAACAAAAAACAAATCCAATCGCTCATGAAGCCCGACCATTTCTGACTCGCCTGGAGAATATTCTACCAACCTACGTTTAACAGGAGGTGGCCATGGCGGGAGCTGTTGTGAGGTTTGGGAAGGTTCAGCCATGCCCATTTGAAACAATTCAACTTCCCAAGACATAGTAAATGCTACACTCCTGTAAGTGAAACAAATATTTTACCTGGAGATCAGAAAAGAAGCACATTACAAAAGAATGATGTTCCTACACCCTGCGTTAAGGCTCACACTCCTCCTCTTCCTTCTGAGGTCGGGCAATATCCATCCTAATCCTGGGCCCCCAGTACCCTTGACACCCTGTAAACCTTCTTATGGTGGTTTGAGCATTGCCTCCCTCAATGTCTGCAGCATATTAAAAAAGTGGGACTCCTTCCCGGGCTGGGTCATGCAATATCACCCTGATGTTATAGCCATATCTGAAACCTGGCTCACCCACCGGATTCCTGACTCCACAGTGACTCTTACCGGTTACAATCTATACTGTGCAGACCAGCAAGGCAAATGGGGGTGTGGTTGCACCATCTACACCAAAGACATATTGCATGCTAACCAGCTTCCCTCTCCCCAGCTGGGTCCAAGACCACAGGCCGTTACCATTAAAATTACCATGGGGCATGCCCAAAGCCCACTACACATTACTGCAGTCTATAGTCCACCTAGGGACCAAAAAATAGCCTTCCACTCGGTAATGTCCTATCTGGACACTCTACCATCTCACACGGAAATGATTGTACTTGGTGATTTTAATATAAATTGGTTAAGTAAGGATGCCTCACAGCTCATAGATGCTACCACAGCCCAAGATCTCTCTCAAATGGTCACCTCCCCTACCCATCTTGACCCGTGCTCTGGGTCCTCCTCCCTGCTTGACCTTGTCTTCACCGACCATCCATACAAAATCTCTACTGTCACTGTTCTGCCAGATGCTCATAGTGACCACTCCCCAGTTATCTGCACCTGGTCCTGCAAAGCCCCTAGATCCCCTCCCAAATTCATAACCCAATGCAAACTTGGCCCTGGTAAACTGGCAGTTCTTAAAGTGTACCTCAGGGCTATGGACTGGTCCTAAATCACTAGCTCCTCCGACCCTGAAATAGCCCTTGACCTCTTCATCCTATCTTTCAATGCCATATGTGACAACTTTGCCCCGCTCACTAAAAGAATGGTTAAAGGCAACCATGTACCCTGGTTCACAGATCACTTCATGGCCTTGTTGTGGGCAAGAGATTCATTATGGCAATGCTCACTAGAATCTGGCCTCCCACTTGACAGGCATAAATACAGAGAAGCTTGGAATAAGTGCACCTGGGCCATTCGCAAAACCAAAACAGAGTACTATAAATCTTCACTAACTTCCTCCTGGGGCTCTGGACACAAATTCTGGAACAACATCAATGAAATCTGTGATAAGGCCCCCAACCAGATGCTAATGCAGGTCATGGTTGATGGGTCATTGACCACTGACCCTTCCCGTATCGCCTCAGTCTTCAATAATGCCTTCACTAACCTTAATAGTGCCCTCTCTCCTAACTTCTTTGATCCTCCAACAAACTAACACCTTTTCTCCCCCTCCTGCAGCTCCCCCATTTTACCTGCACAGTATCACAACTAGGACTGCGGAGTCATACCTCAGAACAGCCCTTAGCCACTCCTCTTACAGCTCCGACTCTCTGGACATTAAGCTCCTTCATCTCACCCTTAATGAGGTTCACCCTTATTCACATCTTAAACTGCTCCCTTCACCTAGGTAAATTCCCCACCAAGTGGAAGTCTGCCTCCATCACACCAATATTTAAAGGTAGAGATCGTTCCAACACTAATAATTACCGCCCCATTTCCATACTGCCTCCCCCTCTCCAAGGCATTAGAGTGGATTGTATCTGATCAGCTCACAGAGCACCTCAACAAATATAACCTTCTCTGCAAGCAGCAACATGGGTTCCGCAAGGGACACAGCACTATTACTGCCCTTCTCGAATTTACTACACACATACACTGTGCACTGGATCAGGGGCACATCACTAATACTGTCTTCATTGACCTCTAAAAAGCCTTTTGACACTGTCAACCACTCCCTCCTACTAACCACCTTGACCAACTTGGGTCTTTCTTGGGACTCTTTGGGTTGGTTCTCCAACTACCTCTCAAACCGATATCAACAGGTCAAAATTGGAAACACAGTCTCAAATAGACTGCCTGTCCTCTCTGGTGTCCCTCAAGGGTCCATTTTGGGACTGCTACTTTTTAGCCTCTTCCTGAACTCCCTTCCTGAGTCCTGCCCAGGAAATCTGTTGCTATACACCGACGATGCAGTCATTTTCTCCTCCAGTCCTGACCCTATACAACTCCACTGCTCCCTTCAGTCCTCTTTCAGCTGCACGGAAAATTGGTTTTCTGTGCAATGCCTTATTCTTAACTACAGCAAAACCAAAGTTGTGCTATTCTCTCACCCTCAGAACACTAGAATGGTGCTGTGCCCACAAGTCCTAACTTCCATCCCACCCCTCTAGAGCAGGTGGACTATTTCAAGTACCTGGGCATCACCTTGGACCCAGGCCTTAACTTCCACGAGCACATTTACCACCTATCCAAGGCCCTGAATGTTAGGCTGGGGCTTCTACACCGCTTCAAGCACTGCCTTACCCCTGATGCCCTCAGGCTTGCGGTCACCTCCTCGGTCCTCTCACTGCTTGATTATGGCCTACTGATATACGGAGCGTCAAGCACGTCATTCCTATCTAGAATTCATATCTCCCTAAACAAAGCCACCCGTCTCATCCTAGGATGTGACCATCTTACACATACCTGCTCACTGTATAGTGCTACTCACTGCCTTAATCTCAACAACAGGATTAGGTTCCACACTTGTCTGATGGCTAAAAAAATCACCCTAGGCCTCTCCCCTTCTGGACTCTCCCCTTTAATCTGCCCAAGCATCAAGGTTAAGTATACTTGTAGCTCAGCCCTCCATCTCTTCTCTATTCCCTCCAGCCATACCTCTCAATTTCAAAGTTCCTTCAGCTATAGGGCTCCCATATGGATGAACAGCCTACCCACTACCCTGGCTAATGAACAAAGACTAGGACAATTTAAAACCCTCCTTAGGGCCCACCTTCTATCTTCAAATAACTGTAACTGCAACTGAATCCCCTGTCCTCCTCCTCCTCATTAATCTATGACAATGGCCACTGGCCTGCCTTTTCCCTTACTGACCAGTCAGTTTCACTCATGTGTTATAAAATATCTACATCGTAAATGTACTGTGTAATTACCCTAATTAAGTAATCCTAGTAGCTTGAATATTAGCTCAGCTGATTCCCTGTAAACAATCTGTATCTACCTCTGAGTTCATTGCTGTTATGTCTGTATGTATATATCCTATGTGACGTGGAACCTTTGTAAATGAGTCTGGGACTCAAAAGTACTCTCCAAATCTGTAATAAATAAAAAATAAATTAAAAAAATTTAAGTACTTGTACAACTATTGCCATAAATGCCAGAGCTAATCTAAACATATCCATTCAGGGCACAAGCATCATGTGATTCCCAAAATTTTATTCTGTGTTTATAGCACCTGCTTCATAAAATCCTGCTGTTTCTGGTCTCTCTGCACCTGCAACTATACTTGCTGGGCCATCGAGTCCCTTTACAACTGGACCTGTTGTGACACTTTGATCTGTCTGTCTGCTATTGCACTAGCTGAGCCTGCATTTGCAATTGCTGAGCCATCCAGTGCCTTTATGTCTGGGCCTGTGGCACTTGCTGTCCTACCTGCAATTTCAGTGCTTTGTCTAAATCCATATTATCCCTATTTAGACAAGGGGAGGTTCCATCCCACCGTTAAAGCCTGCAACCACATGTAACAGTGTTGTAGCAAACCGAGACTTTTGGGGCACCCTCAGAAAAACTTCAGGCAAACAAGTTTCAGTGAAACAAAAAAAAGTTGCTTTACTTAAGCACCAAAGGTGCACCACAGCTTGTTTTGTCAGAACAAATAGAAGACAAAATACTGTTTAGCTTCATTTAGCTTTTCAGTTCACAGCAACCCTACTCTCTCTATCTCTGTCTCTGCCTCGCGCTCTCTCTCTAGACCCTAAAACTGCCTTCTTGAGAACTCGAGGCTTGCATGCAGGCAGAACAGATGACTTTTAAAGGGTCTGGCCATAAATCAGTAGGGCTGGGTTTCAATTTTCCCTGTTGTTCTTCCAGTATCTTAGTGTATAGGTGGTCCCAATTGAAGGTTGTATAGACCCCTTCACAGGATCACAAAGGGTGAGGTAGCGGTGGTTGGGATCTTGACCTACCAGACATAGATTGGGATATTCTGGCAGCTAAGAGTATCAGAAGTCATGCCCTGCTAGATATGATGCAGGACTGTTGGCTGGTGTAGCTGGTCAGGGAAGCCACAAGGCTGGCTGCCATTCTTGATGTAGTACTGACCAACTCAGAAATGGTAGGCAGATTGTAGGTTAGGGAGCCCTGGTTCAGGGACCATTACACTGTATTATAGTGCTTTTATCTTGTCTGTGATGTGAGTCAGTAATCATGTATTGCTTATACCTGTTGTAAGCCCAATCTCTCCAGGTGTGGCTGAAAATGGATCTTTGATCCAGTCCACTTTCCTGGTAAAACAAATACAAAAAATAAAAATATTTAAAATAAATAAAAATCTATATATTATTCAAACTGGCCTTGGGTACCAGTATTCCCTCATCAAAGACTGAGGTTCTGGATTTCAGCTGAGCAGACTTTGAGAATTAGTTGAGGATAAGCTGGTTGAAGTAAATCAAATCAGGAAGGCGTAGGACAGGTGGGGAGTAATTATAGGGGTAATTCTTGAGGCAACTAAGTCATGTTTGAATACGGTTACCCAGAGTAACAGCCTCTAAAGACCAACGTGGCTCTCTAAAAATGGCAGGTAGGCTGAGAGGACCAAAAAAGGGCCTTCATCAGATGCAATAAGAAACAAAAGGACAGGGAAAGGAGTGAATAGCAAGCAAAGATGAGGGAAGCCAAGAAGACAGTCTGGGATGCAACAGCAGAAACAGAGCTGCATATATGAGGAGGTGGTCAAAGGAGGTGAAAACAGTTCTTAAATCGATTAGGGAAAAATGAAAAGAAAGGGGAATCGTGAATATGAAAAGTGGAATTGTAAAGTTGTCAGAAGTGGGAATGGTAACAGAGGAAGACCAGAAAGCATCTATGCTTAATTTTATTTATTTATTTATTTATTACAATTTTTGACCAGACAAGACACACTAAACCTAGGCTTATTTTCAGATACATCCTGGGAGCACTGGGAAGTTATGTAATTTGTTCATGGTCACACGGTATAGAAATGATGGGTGTGGGATTCAAATCCGGTTCTGTAGGTTTGCAACTCAGTGCTCTTAACCACCACGCTATTCTGCCTCCTTGCTTAATGACTACTTCTGCTCTGTATTTACTGTGAAGGATAGCATGCCCTTTCCAGAAAGAAGCATACAGTCTGCTGCAATGGGATCTCAGAAATGAGGCAGGTGGTAATCTCAGTGGAAAGGGTCAGAAAAGGGCTTACTGCCCAGAATTAGATGAGGCCCCATGGCTGGATGGATTGCAATCAAGGTACTTAGGGAACTAGCATAGGAACTGGCTGAACAACTGCCAGAACCATTCAGTAGATCACTAGTCAAGGGTAGTTCTGAAAGATTGGTAGGTAGTGAACCTAGTTGTACTCTTAAAGGGAGGGGACAAGGAACAACTGGGTGAAGGAGAGATTGGCATCCTTTCTTGAGGTAAACAGCCTCCAGGATGGGCAGCCACATGGGTCCATCTTGGGGAGATCTTGCTAGACCAATCTAGTAGAGTACTATGATTGGGTAACAAGAGAGCTAGATAGGGGCCATGAGGTGGATGTCCTGTATTTGGACTTCAGCAAGGCCTTTGATTTTATTTTTATTTTATTTTATTGGATACAATCGGAATTACAATACTTTGAGTCACAGACTCTTTTGCAAAGGCTCCACGTCGGTTGATTCAGTGCCTCATCGGCTTCTGGGAGGGAAACTGAGATCCGTGGGGGTGGGGTTGAAGATGGCTAATTGGATAGTGAACTGGCTGAAGGTGAGGCAGCAATGGGTGGTGGGGGAGAACTCTCTACTCCTAGGCCTGTGACAAGTGGGGTACCACAGGGCTCTGTACTAGGTCCAGTATTGGTTGGATTATTCATATCGGATATCTCACAAGGAATTATGAGCAGGATCATTCTGTTCACAGATGATACCAAGATAGGAGCAGCAGTGGATTATGTTGTGAGCTGGAAAGTGCTACAGTGAGACCTAACTAAACTAGAGGAGTGGTCGGTGAGGTGGCAACTGGGCTTCAATGCAAAGAAGTGTAAGTTAATGCACTTCAGGGTGAAGAACCAGAGGAGGGAATACTGGTTGGGTGGGGTGAGACTGGGGGTTACCAAGGAAGAGAAGGACCGGGGGCTGATGATAACTGAGAGCATGAACAACTCTGCCCAATGCAGAAAGGCTGCAGCCAAGCTAACATGATGCTGTGGTGTATTGCAAGGGAAATCTCATCCAGACATAAGGATGTGATCCTGACCCTTTATAGATCTTCAGTCATGCCACACTTGGAGTACTGTGTGCAGTACTGGAGGCCATATCTGAAGAAGGATATCAGGCTGCTAGAAGAGGTGCAGTGTAGGGTGACAAAAATGATACAATGGATGGAAGATAAGCGCTGCAAGGATAGGCTGAGATATCTAAGTTTGTACACCCTGGAGGAGAGGAGGGAGAGGGGATATGATTGAAATGTTCAAGTATCTGAAGGAGGTTTAACAAAACTGACATGGATGGGTTATTTAGGCTGAGGAAGGGAAGAGACACAAGAGGTCAGGGGCTGAGATTGGAGGGAGCAGATTGAGGAGGCATTATTTCACAGAAAGGGTGGTGTCGAAAAGGAATACCTTATCGGAGGAGGTTGTATCACGTAGGATGGTGGATACTTTCAAAAGGGCATGGGACAGGGCATGGGGGGTGTCTGCATAAGTAGTAAAGAGAATTTGCCAGAGGGGAGAGAGGGGGAGGGGGTGGGGCAGCTGCGATCTAGGGGCATTAGCTACACACTTAAGCAGACTTGATAGACCATATGGCCAGTTTCTGCTGGCATATTCATATGTATGTATGTATGTAACTATAGATCCATCAGTATTACCTTTATTGTGTGTAAACTGATGGACAACTGCAAAGGAAAGAATCACACTCAAGCAATATGGTGCTCTTGGACAGGTAAATACCAACTTGGTTCCAGAGAGTCCAGGCTCAGGCATCAGCACAGTTCATGGACTCACATGCTGATCAAAGCTTCAAGTGTTCAAACCATTTTAATGTAATAAAAGTGACAGTCACGTGTATTATAAATCTGGGTTGCAATATGTAGTAGTGTCACCATTTTACCTGAGCAAAGTGGAGAAAACAAAAGTTCCAAGCACTTACACCTGTAAAGATGCTCTTCATTACCATACATGAGTACTGAATGGACAAAGAAACAAAAAAGTGTAGCATGCACCGTGCTAGATTAAAGACTTGTCAGAATTTATTAAATAGCCATAAAGTACCTGTAGTGGAATGCAGTGCTGAACATCCTGCAGTTGCCCAGCTTACAGGGCTTCATGGGTGGGGGGGGGGTTCTTATCAAACAGGCAGTAATTAAATACAGCAGTCTATACACATTCATAAGGTTACTTAGCATATTGAGGTTACCCTATAGCTGCCAACCAGACAGTGAAACATTAAAAAAGTGCTAGTGCATAAAAACCCTCTTCCATAATGAATCATCTATATACCGTATTTCACCATTTAGAAGTGATGGCTTCTATTTCAATTTTTGGTTTTTTTGCTGTGGCTTCTAAACAGGGGCAGCTTTAATTATTAACATGCCAAATGCTGTCCTCGGACAATGCTCACTTCTTTAATTTCCCCCAGTGGGCAGTGAATTCTCTGTCTGCGGGAGGTATGATGTAATGAATTCTCCTCTTTCCCCAGTATGTACAGTGTTTGTATATCATATTTGCAGATCGAGGGACAAGTGGGGACAAATCAGGCAGCAAGTTGACTCCCTAATGGATTGTAACAGACACATTAAGAGAGAGTGCAGGTCTGCATCTTAATAGTATGTGCCTTCTCATTTACTACTAGTGCCCTGCTTCTTTCTGTGAAGGACCATAAACTGCAGTGAGGTGATCTCTTTGTTTAAACTGGATAAATAGGACTTTGGCACTGAGCATAAGAGGCTTCACTTTTAAATGCTTTGCCTGACTGCAGGATTTCCATGTGGCTGCTGTAAGCGATACTGATTTCTAACTCATGGTAAGTAAAAAAAAAAAGCTTTCCTTTTGTCCTAAGCTGAAATGTAAATAAAGCAAAATACAGGGCACTTTAAAAAAAAAATCTTTGTTGTTCAATGAACATTTTCTGTACTCTTCACTTGAGTTGCATGATATTCTATGATGGAGTGAATGTTGTCCAAAAATACAACAATTTGAAAAAGTTATCCTCTTTGTTCATAAGGTTAATCATTTGTGCTTCTGTGGCAGTTCGGGTAGGCATCGGAGAGTGGAGTAAAGCACAGAGACGATTGCTGTCTACCACGTGGCACACGCACATGATTTCACCATTCTGCTTGCTCCCCAATTACAAGCTGTGACTACAAATTGGGGGAGACTTCTATTAATAAACTTTTTTTCATGCAGCTTTTATTCAGGGGCGGCTTCAAAACGGTGAAACACGGTAGTAAAGTGCAATCAATTTTCAGTTATGATACAGCATATCACAGAATTATTTGCAAAAGGTTAAACTATGATCAAATACTATGCAATTTAGAGAAAGAAATTCATTGCTACAGGCAAACCCCTACTGATTTATACTTCATAATTTATTCTGCTCTTGAACCTAAAAAAACAGCTACAGCCTCTTCCAATGGGACCAGTAGATCCCTTTTTATATCATTACTGAATACTAAACAATGCAAGTGCAGCTATATGACCAAAGTAGTCACAAGAACATCACCCATGCATATCCAAAGAATTTGTCCTGTATACTGTCTCAGTTTTGTATTGTCACATGAGCATATGATGAGGTGAATTTCAAAAGACAGAAATGAAACAAACAAAAAAATCCACTGTTGATTAAAAAGGATTACCTATGTAATCCCAAAATTCAGTCTCCCGACCTACACTATGCCGAGGTTGGGAGACTGAATTTCAAAATCTTGATGCGGACTTCTGTTATGCAGCCCCCCCCCCCCACACACACACACCCACATGGGAGGCTTCGCCCCTGCACCCCTCTAACTAAAATAACCAACTCTGAGGGGGAGCAGACCTCGGAGTTGGTTGTTAGGTTTGGGGGTGCAAAAATGTTTTTTTTAAAAGTTCCCCTGGAAGGAACAGAACCACTTCCCTGACAGCCTGCTGGCTGAGCTGTAGAAGCACTAGTGCTCTGCACCACAGGGCAGCTCAGCCAGCACCTCACTCCACCATCTTCATATGGTTACACCAGGCAGAACCATGCTCTGCAGGCATAACACAGCATTGCGCCCAATGACATTTCACCCAGCAAAATGACATTTCACTGTCAGGCTGAAATGTCAGGCATCCCTAATTTCAGGATACCTAAGCCAGGCCTGTACATGTCAGGATCCTCAGCTTCGGTATCTTGATAGGGTAACATTAAAACATTATCAAAAAGTAAGCCATTGAAACATACCAGTAAAGAACACATGAGTAAGGCAAGACAAGGCAATTTTTATTTAAAAAGACGCCCAACCCTGGAGGCTCTGGGTACCATACAAAATAACAAATAAGATTTTAGTATGCAAAATTGGTAGCAATCTTTTGACTGGTTGGGGGGGTGGAGGGAAAAGGGGATAAGGACTGGTAAGAGGGGCAAGGGAAGGGAAGGGAAGGTGGAGGAGGGGGAAAGGGAGTGTAATGGGAAGAGTTGGGGGTGAGGGTGTGGGTGGCATGTAGGGTGGGTGGTGGGAAGGGAAGTGGGGCATGAGGTTGGGTGTGGAGGGTGAGGTGGGAAGGGAAATCCCTAATACAGTATACTGTAGATTAATTCATTAAGGGTTAGGGGGTCAGAAGCATAGTCAATTTTCAGCCCAAAAATGGTTTATAATCTATTTCTTTATTAGACCTGTTAGTTGCAGTGAATTTAGTGCTGGAATTCGATAGGTCTCCTGCTGTAAAAGTATTCGGGTTCAAGCCCCACCACATGGGAATTTCTTCAAATGATCTAAGGTTCTGAACTGGAAACCAGCTGGACAGCACTTACATTTTTCTCTGTAGTGGAAATCCTGGTTATTATTCTGTTTCCTAGTCATAATAGCCCTTATGTGCTCTTGCACGATCTCTTTTAAGAGCCTCACAATATGCACCACATAAATAGATCCACAGGGACACCCACCACAATTGACCATGAATGCGTTACAAAATTTGGATTTGTCATTATAGTGAGTGGGTATTCAAAATATTCCTCTTTATTCACATATTTGCAGACACTGTAATGTCTCCAACTGGAAAATTCTGGTTTAAAAGATAGCATGGATTTGTCTGGGTGATCAATCTGGCAGTTGGTAAGCTGGCCCCCAGTGTTTCTCCCTCTATGAAAAGTAATTCTAGTGGTACTATCTGCCAAGGGATCTATTTCAGGATACCTATGTAGGATTCTCAATCTGTCCCGTAGACTCTTCTGTAGTGCTGTAGCCTGATGGTTGCAATCCATGACTACCATGATTTTACTAAAGTTTTGCTTCCCCTTTGCCTTCTTGGATTCTGCTTACAAAAGTGTATATTTTTGCCTTTTGAAATGCCTTTTGGACCACCTCATAGGGGAGAAACATTGGGGGCCAGCTCACCAGCAGACACTTTGTTCACCCAGACACAGACCCACTATCTTTTAAACCTGCTGCAGATGTGCAATGTCTGCCAATATGTGAACTAAGGGGAATATTTTGAACATCCAGTCACTAAAATGAACTTTCCACTAAAAACATACTATGATTGTCATACAGAATTCATGGTCTGTGCTGGTTGGTGTCCCTGTGGATCCATTTGTGTGGGATATACCACAAGGCCCTTGAAAGAGAGAGGGAAAGCATGTAAGGGTTATTGTGAATTGGAAACAGAACAATGCCCTGGGTTTCCACTACAGAGAAAAACATGATAGTTGTCCAACTGGTTTCTAGACCAGAGCCATAGAGCATGTGAAGGAACACCCATGTGGTGGAGATAGAACACATTTACTTTAACAGCCGGAGACTTACTGGATTTCAACACTAAATTTGCTCCAACCAACAGGTCTTAATGATGGAATAGATTGTATCCAATTTTTGAGATGAAAATCAAGCTGTGCTACTAGCCCTCTACCACCAAGTGAATTAATACACAGCATATAAAGGTTTCCCTTACCCTCTTCCCCAACTCCATCCTCCCCACCCAACCTCATGCCCCACTCTTCTTACTCCCTTCCTACCCCCTCACATTCCCCCTCACCCTCATCCTGCTCTTCCCTTTACACTCCTTTACTCCCACCTCCCTTCCCCTTGCCTCTCTTAACACTCCTTATCCCACTATTCCTCTTTACTCCTCCCCTTCACTCCACCCAGCCCCCAAACAGTCAGAAGATTGTTACCAATTCTGCTGATGTGTTCTTTTCTGGTATGTTTCAATGTCTTTCTTTTTGATAATGTTTTAATCAACAGTGGATTTTTTTTGTTCTATTTCTGTGTTCTGAAGTTCACCTCATCATATACTCATGCAGCAATAGAACACAGAGTTAGTATACAGGACAAATTCCTCAGATGGGCATGGGTGGTGTTCTCTTTCATTACTCCCCCAGTAGTAGTATAGCCGCACTAGCATTGTTTATGATTCAGTACTGGTTTCAGAAGAGCCTCCCAAATACTGAAGGACCATAGAAACATAGAAACATAGAGCCTGACGGCAGATAAGGACCACTTGGCCCACCCAGTCTGCTCCTTTCCCTACCTATTGCATAAGCTGCAGATTCTAGTTAACCAACAGCCTAATTCCTGCAACCCCCCCACTATAATTGCCCTATGTCTGTCCCATGCATGTTTGAATTCCCCCACTGTTTCAGACCTCACAACCTCTCCAGGAAGGCGGTTCCATGCGTCCACCACTCTCTTCGTGAAAAAGAATTTCCTCACATTACCCCTGAGCCGTCCCCCCTCTAACTTTAAATTGTGTCCCCTTGTTCTTACACATCTCTTTTTCTGAAAGATGCTACCCTCCTGGACTTTGTTGATTCCCTTGAGGTACTTAAAAGTTTCTATCATGACCCCTGTCCCTCCTTTCATCAAGGGTATACATATTAAGCTCTCTCAGTCTCTCTTCATATGGTTTCAGATGTAGACCCTGCACCATTTTAGTTGCCCTCCTCTGGACTGCTTCCATCCTGTCTATGTCCTTGCGTAGATGAGGTCTCCAAAACTGCACGCAGTACTCCAGATGGGGTCTCACCAACTGTCTGTACAGAGGGATAACCACTTCCCTTTTTCTACTTGTGATGCCCCTCCCTATGCATCCCAGTATCCCCCTGGCTCTCCTTACTAATGTCTCACATTGCTTACCCACCTTTAGGTCATCTGATATGACTACACCCAGATCCCTTTCCATTATTGTTGTCGTTAGTTCCTCCCCTGCTATTGTGTACTCTTCTCCTGGATTTTTATTTCCCAGGTGCATTACTTTGCACTTCTTTGCATTGAATCTAAGTTACCATATGTCTGACCATTCCTCTAACCTTGCCAAGTCCCTTCTTATCCTTTCTACACCCCCTTGTGTATCAACTCTGTTACAGATCTTTGTGTCATCTGCAAAGAGGCATACCTTTCCTTCCAGACCCTCTGCAATGTCACCTATAAAGATGTTAAGAGGACTGGACCCAGTACTGAGCCCTGAGGTACTCCCTTTGTAACCTCTTTCTTCAGAATGTGTTCCATTCACTATTACCTTCTGTGTCCTGTTGTGCAGCCAGTTTGCTACCAGGCTACCATCCTGGGACCCACTCCCAGGCTGGCTAACTTGATTATTAATCTTTTGGGGACTGTGTCAAATGCCTTGCTAAAGTCTAGGTAGGCCATATCCACAGCCCTCTCAGTCTATTACTTTGGTCACCCAGTCAAAGAAATCGATTAGATTCATCTGACATGACCTTCCTGCTGTGAATCCATGCTGCTTTGGGTCCTGTGCCCCGCTGGCCTCTAGGTACTGAACAATTCTTTCTTTCAGAAGTGATTCCATCATTTTCCCCACCGCTGAGGTCAAACTAACAGGTCTGTAGTTTCCTGCTTCTGCCTTGCTCCCACTTTTGTGAAGGGGAATCACATCTGCCCTCATCCAGTCCTCAGGTACCAACCCATCTTCCCATGATTTGTTAGAAAGTGTAGTTAGTGGTGTCACTAGGTCCTCCCTTAGCTCTTTTAGGATTCTAGGGTGAATCCCGTTGGGCCCCATTGCTTTGTCCACTTTGAGTTTTAGGAGTTCTTTCAGGACTCTTTCTTCTGTAAATGGACTGGCATCAAGCCCCCAACCCAGAGTGCTTCTACTGTTTGGTTTAGGTAACTCCTCCTCTTCTTCTTTTGTGAATACTGAGCAAAAGTATTCATTCAGTATCTCTGCGTTTTCACTGTCTCCCTCTGCCCACCTCCCCTCTCCTTTATTAATCTTCACTATCCCTCCCTTAACCTTTCTATGCTCCCTAATGTACCTATAAAAGGTTTTATCCCCCTTCTTACCTAAGTTGGCTATCTTTTCCTCAGTTTGGGCCTTTGTTTTTCTGACTGCCTTCCCAACTTCTTTCTGCTTTAATTGATACAGTTCCCTGTCGTGCTCTGTCTGCAATTCCTTATACTTTTTGAATGCAGCCTTTTTCTCCTTAACCTTCCCTGACACCTCTTTTGAGAACCATAGTGGTTTTTAATTCCACTTTGTTTTCTTTATTTGTTTCACACAAAGGCTTGTTGCCTCCATGATGGCAGTTTTGATTTTTCTCCATTGTTCTTCCACCCCTCCTTTCTGGCCATTTGCTAATGCATTCCTCAGGTATTCACCCATTATGCCAAAGTCAGCCCTTCTAAAGTCCAGTATCCTTGTCTTTGTATGGCTTGTCTCCATGGTTGTGTTTATTGTGAAGCACACTGTGCAGTGGTGGCTTGTTCCCAGATGTCTACTGACTTCTAAATTTGTGATCCTCTCTCCATTTGAGAGTACTAGGTCTAATATTGCTCCCTCCCGATTGGGTTCCACCACTAGCTGTCTAACGCATGCCCCCTGTAAGGCATTGAGAATGACCCTGCTCTTGGATGTGGCTGCAGTTCATGTAGCCCATTTAACATCTGGCATATTCAGGTCCCCCATCAACAGTATCTCCCCTTTTTCAGCCATTTTGAGAATGCCCTCTATCATTTTCTTGTCCATTTCCTCCCCTTGAGACGGGGGTCTGTATACAACCCCTGTGAGGATTGTGATGCCATTCCCTGTCTCCAAGGTGACCCAGAGTTCCTCTTGTCCTCCCCTTTACTTTTTAGTTCTGTAGCTTTGATCCCTTCCCTTATGTAGAGAGCTACTTCACCTCCTCTTTTACCCTCCCTGTCCCTTCTGTAGATTGTGTACCCTGGTATGTTGACATCCCAGCCATGGTTCTCCATGTACCATGTTTCTGTGACTGCCACAATATCCAAGTGTTCCTCTTCCATCAGGGCTACTAGCTCTGGAAGCTTGTTTCCCAGACTGCGGGCATTGGTACTCATTGCCTCCATTTAGAGTTGGCTTTATCCTTTTTTACCCCATCCCTGCTCTTATTGCCCTTGTCCATTTTTCCATTTACCCCTCTCCTGCCCTCTGTCAAGCTCTGTACCCCAGTGTTTACCCTACTACCTGCCATGTTTTGTGGGAGGAGGCTTGAACTTTCCTGTTTCCTATCAGCACCTCCCCCCTTGGCTAGTTTAAAAGCTTGCCAAGGAAGCCTTTAAACCTGTCACCTAGGAGCATGTTTCCCTTCCTGGACAGATGCAGACCATCATGCCAGTATAGACCTTCATCTCTCCAGGTGGACCCCCAGTTCCCAGTGAAGCCAAAGCCCTGTGCTCTGCACCAGTTTTGCAACCATTCATTAAACTGCATGGTGCGCACCCCCTGCCTCACCCCTGCCATAGACTGGCAGCACCTCTGAGAAGGTTACTGTGCTTGCTACCTGTCTGAGGCCCTCCCCAACTCCAAAATTCATCCTGCACTGCACTGATCTTATGCCTAGCTAGGTCATTTGTCCGAGGTGGACAATGATATTTAGTTTCTCTCCTGTGATGCTGCTTCTGCAATCCTGAGGATTTGCTTCCTGACCCTCCAAGCCATTGCACCAGGCAGGCACCTTACTTCCCTCTCCCTTCCCTTCCCCAGGTCTACACCCCTAACAACTGAGTCCCCTATCAGAAGCTGTTTCTTTCCCCTGTGGTGTCCCTTGCCACTCTTTTGTGGGTCTCCCTTGTGGATGTCCCCAGCATTCTTCTTGGTCTCCAAAGAGGATGCCATCATAGAGGAACTTTGATTTGTCAGACTGACATATGATTTACATAGAGGTACAACTTGGGGGCTACACATCTGTTTCACCACCCTCACCCTCCCAGAACCTACTGTGGTCCATCTGCTCTTCACACATGGCAACCTCTGAGGCAGTGGTTGTAGAACTGGTGCTCTTTGGGTGGGGTAGGCCTCCTTAGTCCTTGCCAGTTCAGCCTGGAGGTGGGCAGCCTCCTCCCTCAGAGCTGACAGTTGCCTGCAAATAGGGCAGCAATGCAGGTTCCAGAATGTCTCCTGGAAAATTGCTGCCCCACAGCCAGTGCATTGCACCACTCCCCACATGTCCCTCTTCCTTATAGTATACAATGAGTAATACATAATTTTTTTTGTGTGTGTGTGTACTTACTCTTTATGCACTGTGCTGGGTAATTAAGAATATGACAGTTCTGCCCCAAGACCTGTTGAGGAAGTGATGTCAGAACTTTGGCTAGAAAAGGAAATGCCATGCCTGGGGTGGGGGGTAAGGGAAGGTGGGTGGGTAGGCCACAAGCACTGGTGACTGTTAGAAACAATCAAATACACCACTGTTCCACCACCCTGGTGAGTATTGCCCTTTATAGTAAGTCAACCAACTCCGCAATTTACTAGACCACTGCTCCTACACAAACCACTCTACTGAGTTCAGGGATAAAAACGAACTCACAGCTCAGCCAGCTGGACACTTCTAAAATATTGCACAAATATCCTTCCGAATCCTATGTGTCTAGCACAGAAATCAAGCAATTTTAGTTGCATTTCACCCCCTCTGGTTATAAAATTACTACACTTTAATGGAATCCTGCAATTCTTAATGCCAATAAGAAAATAATGAAACTTTCTGTAGAAAGCATAGCTTACCTTTCTAATTAGCCCCCACAAAATTATGTTTTACCAGGTTCCAAGTTCCTCAAATGCGTTCTAGTTTGTTCTCTGCAGTATAGTAAGTTTTTCAGCTTCCAACAGAAGCAGGAAAGTCTTTTCTGACTGGCTTTTCCCTGTGTAGTTTGTCTAAGACAGCTCAGTGATGAAGGCCCCACCCAGAATCAATTGATTGACTAGTGACACCTGTGATGTAAGCAGGCCTTTCAGTGAAGACAATTTGCTATGTCTGCTTCTAATACACACAAACCCTTTATCTGAAACCAGGGATAAACTCACTGCTCAGCCAGCTGGACACTTCTAAAATATTGCACAAATATCCTTCCAAATCCTATGTGTCTAGCACAGAAATCAAGCAATTTTAGTTGTATTTCACCCCCTCTGGTTATAAAATTACTACACTTTAATGGAATCCTGCAATTCTTAATGCCAATAAGAAAATAATGAAACTTTCTGTAGAAAGCGTAGCTTACCTTCCTAACTAGTCCCCACAAACTTATGTTTTACCAGGTTCCCAGGTCCTCAAATGCATTCTAGTTTGTTCTCTGCAGTATAGCATGTTTTTCAGCTTCCAACAGAAGCAAGCAAGTCTTTTCTGACTGGCTTCTCCCTGTGTATTTTGTCTAAGACAGCTCAGTGATAAAAGTCCCACCCAGAATAAATTGATTGACTAGTGACAACTGTGATGTAAGCAGGCCTTTCAGTGAAGACAATTTGCTATGTCTGCTTCTAATACACACACAAACCCTTCATCTGAAACATAGAAACAAAGAAACACAGAATTTGATGGCAGATAAGGACCGCTTGGCCCACCCAGTCTGCCCAATTCCCTGCCTAATGGATAAGCTGCAGATCCTAGTTAACCAGCAGCCTACTTCTTCCTACCCCACCCCCTAAAATTGCCTTATGACTGTCCCATGCATGTTTGAATTCAACCACTGTTTTTGACTCCACAACCTCCTCCGGAAGGCTGTTCCAAGCATCCACAACCATCTCTGTGAAAAAATACTTCCTTAAATTACCTCTGAGCCACCCCCCCATCTTCAAATTGTGCCCACTTGTTCTTGCACACCTCTTTTTTTGAAAGATGCTACCCTCTTGGACTTTGTTGATTCCCTTGAGGTACTTGAAAGTTTCTATCATGTCTCCCCTCTCCCTCCTTTCCTTGAGGTTATACATATTAAGCTCCTTAAGTCTCTTCTCATATGTCTTCCGGTGCAGACCCTGCACCATTTTAGTTGCCTTCCTCTGGACAGCTTCCATCCTGTCTATATCTTTGCAGAGCTTGGGTCTCCAGAACTGCATGTAGTACTCCAGATGGGGTCTCACCAGCTGTCTGCACAGAGGATAATAACTTCCTGTTTTCTACTGGATGCCTCTCTATGCATCCCAGTATCCCCCAGCCCCTCCTTGCTGCCCTCTCACATTGCTTGCCCACCTTTAGGTCATCTGATATGACTACCCCAGGTTCCTTTCCATTTTTGTTGTTGTTAGTATCTCACCCCCATTGTGTACTCTTCCCCTGGGTTTTTGTTTCCCAGGTGCATTACCTTGCACTTCTTAGCACTGAATGTAAGCTGCCATACATTTGACCATTCCTCTAACCTTGCCAAGTCCTTTCTCATCCTTTCCATCCCACCTTGTGCATCAACTCTGTTGCAGATCTTTGTGTCATCTGCAAAGAGACATACTTTTCCTTCCAGTCCCTCTGCAATGTCGCTTATAAAGACATTGAAGAGGACCGGTCCTAATACTGAACCCTGCGGTACACCACTAGTAACCCCCCTTTCTTCAGAGTGGACTCCATTTACTTTTACTCTCTGTGTCCTATTCTCCAGCCAATTCTTTACCCAGGCTGTGATCTTGGGACCCACTCCCAGGCTAGCTAACTTGTATATTAATCTTTTGTGTGGGACTGTGTCAAATGCCTTGCTAAAGTCTAGGTAGGCCATGTCCACAGCCCCTTCCTGATCTACTACTTTGGTCACCCAGTCAAAGAAATCTATCAGATTCATCTGGCATGACCCTCCCACTGTGAATCCATGCTGCCTTGGGTCCTGTGCCCCTCTTGTCTCTAGATACTTGACAATTCTTTCCTTCAGAAGTGATTCCATCATTTCCCCTATCACTGAGGTTAAACTAACAGGTCTGAAGTTTCCTGCTTCTGCCTTGCTCCCACTTTTGTGAAGGAGAATCATATCTGCCCTCCTCCAGTCCTCGGGTACCACCCCATCCTCCCATAATTTGTTAAAGAGGGTAATCAGTGATGTCACTAGTTCTATCCTTAGTTCTTTTAGAATTCTGGGATGAATCCCATCAGGCCCCATTGCTTTGTCCACCTTCAGTTTTAAGAGTTCTTTCAGAACCCTTTCTTCTGTAAATGGGCTGGTATCAACTTCTGCATCCAGAGTGTTTCTACTGTTTGTTTTAGGTACCTCCCCCTCTTCATTTGTAAATACTGAGCAAAAATATTTGTTTAGTATCTCTGCCTTTTCACAATAACCCTCTGCCCACCCTCCCTCCCTTTATTAAGCCTCACTATCCCTCCCTTGGTCTTCCTTCACTCCCTGATGTACCTATAAAGGTTTTATCCCCTTCTTAACTGAGTTGGCTATCTTTTCCTTGGTTTGGGTCTTTGCTGTTCTGACTGCCTTCCCAGCTTCCTTTTGCTTAAACTGGTACAGTTCTCTGTCCTGCTCCTTCTGTGATTCCTTGTACTTCCTGAATGCTTTCTTTTTCTCTTGAACCTTCACTGCCACTTCCTTTGAGAACCATAGTGGTTTCTTACATCATTTTGTTTTGTTTATTTGCTTCACACAAAGGCTTGTTGGCAGTTTTTATTATTCCCCATTGTTCTTCCACCCCTCCTTCCTGCCCATTTGCTAGTGCATTCCTTAGGCACTCACCCATTTTGGCAAAGTCAGCCATCCTAAAGTCCAGTACTTTTGCCTTTGTATGGCTTGACTCTATTGATGTGTTTATTGTGAACCATACTGTTCGATGGTCACTAGTTTCCAGATGGCTACCCACTTCTACATCTGTGATCCCTCTTGATCTCCATTTGAGAGAACCAGGCTCAAGATTGCTCCTCTCGAGTGGGCTCCAATACTAGTTGTCTAAGGCATGCCCCCTGTAGGGCATCTAGAATAACCCTACTCTTCAAAGTGGCTGCTGCAACTGCACTCCAGTTAACATCTGGCATATTCAGATCACCCATCAGCAATATCTCCCCTTTTTCTGCCATTCTAAATATACTTTCTATCATTTCCTCATCCATTTCCTCCCCCTGAGAAGGGGTTCTGTATACAACCCCTGTGCGGATTGTGGTGCCATTGCCTGTCTCCAAATCTACCCACAGTGCTTCTTCTCCTCCCTGTTTACCCTTTTGTTCTGTTGCTTTGATTCCTTCTCTTATGTAAAGAGCTACTCCTCCTCCTCCTTTACCCTCCCTGTCCCTCCTGTAGATAGTGTATCCTGGTATGTTTACGTCCCAGTCGTGGTTTTGTGTGTACCATGTTTCTGTGACTGCCATGATATCTAGATGTTCTTCCTCCATCAAGGCCACTAATTCAGGAAGCTTGTTACCCAGACTATGGGCACTGGTACTCATTGCTCTCCATTTTTTGATGGCTTTACCTTCTGTTGCAGCATCCCCCACTGACCTTTCTACCTCTGTCTTTTTCTCATTTAGTACCCTGTTTTGTAGGGAGAGTCTGGGATTTTCCTGCTGCTTATCAGTGCCTCCCCTTGACTAGTTTAAAAGCTTGCCAATGAAGCATTTAAACCAATTGCTCAAAAGACTTGTTCTCTTCCTGGACAGATGCAGACCATCCTGCCAGTATAGGCTGGTGTCCCCCAGGTGGAACCCCAGTCCCCAATGAAGCCAAACCCCTGTGCTCCACACCATTTTTTCAACCATTCATTAAACTGCATGGTGCAAAGTACCCTCACCTCACCCATGCCATTGACAGGCAGCACCTCTGAGAAGGATACTGTGTGTGCTACTTGTCTTAGGCCCCTCCCCAACTCTACAAAGTCCTCCTGCACTGCTCTACTCTCATGATGAGCCAAGTCATTTGTCCCTAGGAGGACAATGACGTCCAGCTCACACTCCTGTGCAGCTGTTCTCATGATCCTGAGGATGCGCTTCCTGTCCCTCCAAGCCATGGCACCAGGCAGGCATGCACCTTACTTCAGTTTTCCCTGCTCCCCCAGTTCTATCCCCCTAATAATTGAGTCCCCCACCAGGAGCTGCTTCCTTTCCCTGTGGTGTCCTCTGCCTCCTTCCTGTGGGCCTCCCTTGTGACAGTTGTCCTCAGCCTCCTTAGTCTCCTCTGTGGGTGCATCCATAGGGGAGCTATGCTCCCCCAGAATGTTGTATGGATTGTGGAGTGGAATAACTGACTGGGTGTGCCTCCGTTCCACCTTCCTCACCCTCCCTCAGCCCACTGTGGTCCAACTGCTGTGCTTTCTTCACAACCTCTGAGGTAGTGGTGGTGGTTCTGGTGCTCCCTGGATGGGTGAGGTTCCCTTCCTACTGTCCAGTGTGGCCTGGGGGAAGGTTCCCTTACTACTGTCCAGTGTGGCCTGAAGATGGGAAACTTCCTCCCTCAGGGCAGAGAGTTGTCTGCAAATAGGGCAGCATCTCAGCCTCCAGAAAGACTCCCGGAAGACTGCTGCCCCACAGCCATTACATTGCATTACTCCCCACATGTTTATCTACTTTTTTTGTGTGTGTGTGATTGGTTTGTTATATAGAAATATATATATTATACAATGTGTATGCTTATATTGTCAGTGCAGTGTGCTAGAGAGGATATGACAGTGATGTGCACCGTGCACTCTTGAGGAAATGATGTCAGAACCCCAGGTGTAAAGGAACTATTTACAGGGGTGGGTGGGTGAGGGTGGGCAGGGTCGGGGCCTAAACTGTGCCCTCACAAAAAAATCAGCTAAAAGCTCTGACCGACAACTGCGATGAGTGCCTTCCTGTCAGCAAGATGCCCTACACAATAATTTGACAGAGAAAATACCCTGCTAATCAAACAGAGAAAAATCCAGACATCCAAGTCAGACACAGGTAAACTCCCCAGCCCCAAAACAGCCTGGTGGTTTGTGCTCTTAAAGCAGTCAGCCCCAAAATAAGTCAGCTGTGCTTTAAACTCTTCCTGCACTGAAAATCTTAAGAATTGTAACAAAAGTAAATCTAGATCCACCTCCCTCTGTTGCTTGAAAGACTGTCTTTCCTGATAATTCTAAGTTCCTTATTTCACCTTTCAGTTAGAAGTAGCCTCCACCTACAGAATATCTGCTACAAACCAAAGACAATTGTAAGGTTCACCTCCTTCTGTTGTGAGCACAACTCACTTTCTTGCAAATCCTATGTTCAGTATTGCAGCTTCCAGCCAGAGGTAGCTTCACCTGAAGAATATTAGCTCACTGCTCAGCCAGCTGGACACTTCTAAAATATTGCACAAATATCCTTCCAAATCCTATGTGTCTAGCACAGAAATCAAGCAATTTTAGTTGTATTTCACCCCCTCTGGTTACAAAATTACTACACTTTAATGGAATCCTGCAATTCTTAATGCCAATAAGAAAATAATGAAACTTTCTGTAGAAAGCGTAGCTTACCTTCCTAACTAGTCCCCACAAAATTATGTTTTGTCAGGTTCCCAGTTCCTCAAATGCATTCTAGTTTGTTCTCGGCAGTATATCAAGTTTTTCAGCTTCCAACAGAAGTAGGCAAGTCTTTTGAACTACTGGTTTAGGGATATACACATTTGAGCTTCAATTTCCATGCAGAAACACCACTCTTGCAAAATATAATTCTCTGCATAAATAATTTATTTCATGACTCCTGACACATATCACAAATATCAGAACTCATAATAGCAATTATATCCCAGATGCGCTTGATTTTAATCTGCAACCAGCAGTAAATTCTTGTAGTTGTGGCTATGACACTACATATATAGTTTCCTTTGCACAAGAAGTCTAAAGCTGTTCAATACAATAAAGTGCAAGTAGTGCTCTACATAAATGCTGTGCATCTATCAAAGTGCACAATCAAGCATAAAAGTGCAAGAGCTTGTATACTTAGAATCTATTGTCCCAGTCTAGCCAGTAAATAGATCAGCCTCTCCTTGCCCTAAAGAACTTCATCGGGGGTGTGACTATTATCTGTTACATGGCCATTTAAATAGTGAATTAATTATTTATTTATTTAGTTTATGTTGACCGGGAAAGTGCACTAGACAAATTCTGCCTATTTTCAGGCACGACCCGGGGGAGGGGGATACAGATGAATGCCAACTGACTTTGAACCAGATTAAGCTGTTGGTGGTATTTATAGTGAATGAGGGAAATTTGGCCAGGACACCAGGGAAATTCCCCTACTCTTTTCGATAAGTGCCATGGGATCTTTAACATCCACCTGAACTACCACCAATCCAGGCAGATGGGACCTCGGTTTAACGTCTCATCCGAAAGACGGCACCTCAGAAGTGCAGCACCCCTCTCATGCTGTACTACAGTGTCAGTACGGGGATATTAATAAGTGCCAGATGTGGGAACTGAACCCACAGCCCTCTGATGTCCTGGCCTCAGAGGCGAGTGTGCTACCTACTGAGCCACTGACCCACGGACACTAAGTCTTATTAAAAAGACAGTGCAATCCAAAAATATACCTTTACTTTTTGAATGGCTACACTGTTCATTTGGACAGTTAAACACGGTCCTCTTCAAATAGTAATTCTTGTCTCTCAATAATTTCAATTGTTTTCTCTCTATTAAAGCAATCTCATGTTTATCAATCTTCACTTTTAAATTCTTATTTGACCTAGCTTTTAAATTCTTGTCTGACTCATTACATTTCAGATTTGTTCCATAATCATTCAACTTCTCTTTCACTTTTGAGATCTCTTATCTGAGAAGATTGCATCTGGCAGTATCATTTTTAATTATCAATTTAACTAAAATTATGGAGCATTCCTGAGCAACTCTTTCCCATTCCTGATTTGATTTAAAGTCACCTAGGTTTCCTGAAGGGATTTTTGCTACCCTTAAATCCATTGATACCTGCCCTTTTGTGAGATACATTTCTAGTTTTATAATATTGCATGCTAAATTCAACTCTTGAATTAGGAGACATTTTAATTTCAAGAAGAGGAATTTGATGTCCTCCAGTTATGTTTATTCTGTATTGGCAATGGTCTTACTATCCAGTAGATTAATTGCTTTTTGTCTCCTTTTCTTGAGGTTATCAAATGAACCTAGGCTGAATGCTTCCTCCATGATTCCCATTGTTATCCGTGTCTCGTGCTGACTTTATATTCCTCTGAAAAATAGAAGCTCCACTCAAGTAATATTAGATAAAAACAATACTATTGTAAAAGTCAATTTTCCTTAATGAGTGGGAATTTGTACAGCTTTGTTACAAGGGAACCCAAGAATAGCCATGGAGAGGCAGCTAATTTAAACAGTACATCCTATCCAGGCACATATGGATACTCATTAGTGCATCTCATTCACTTTAATAGCTTATGTGCCCATGTCTCCAAACTCATTAGCTTAGCTGTGTCCTAAACACCAAACTCCAAAATACGATATATGTGTAAAACAGTGAACCCCATGGTTACATACAAGTAATTTGCCTTGCTTATGTCTAAAATTTTTTGTTAAAAGATTAGATGTATCTTCTCTCTTTGTAACTTTGATGTTTTTTTCTATTCTTCATAATCTTTCAGTTAATCACTTATTTATTGTCACATTGTAGTGTTGTATGTTTTGGACTGCATTATCTGTTTAATGAGATGTGGTATCCATAGGTTACCATTCACTATTAATAACCCTCCCCCATGAAGTTCAAGAAAAACAAAGCACTAGAGCTATGAGAGATTGCTCTATGCAGTGGCTGAAATGGGATAATAGATCTTAAAGAGCTGCTGACACCTCAAAGAAAACTTTGAAAAATATAGTAATTAGGCAAAATTCAGCTTCCATTATAAATATATTCTATAGATTTATCCTCCCCATCTTTTATTACAGAGGAAGTTTGCATGAATACAGGATCTGAATCTGTTAGAGTTCATTTGCCTCTATAGGTTACTCATCACTTCAAGTCATAATCCTCTGTTGTGACATTACAGTCTGTTGCATGGGAGTAACTGTAATTTCACAAGCATGTACTATGGCTGCAGGTGGAGAGAAAGCAACAGGAACAGATGAACTCTTTAGGAGCAGAGATCCTGTTTTTATGCAGGTGGCCTCAGCAATAAATAATGGGGAGGAAAAATACAGAACAAATGTGAAATATAAACTGAACAGTGTCTAAATATTATGTTTTACGTTATCCTGAAGGTGTCAGCTGCTCTTTAAGTATACAAACTCTTGCACAAGCTTTTGTACTTTTATGCTTTATTTTGCACTTTGATAGATGCACAGCATTTACAAGGAGCACTACTTGCAGTTTTTTGTATTACAGTTAGTTTTTATTTACCAAATAGGTGCACTAGACAAAACATTTGCCTATTTTCAAGCACAACCTGGGAGATCGCAACAGTGGAAATTGACAAAATAATGTACAAAAAATGCAGAAGGTCTGTACAATTGCCTAGAGAAAATGCAGAGAACTAAAACCAATAGCAGAACAAAATACTATTGCCAAGAAGTAATATGTAAGTAATAATACCCTACAGGGTGGGTGTTGCTGGGATATAACGTACTGCACAGGGGCATAATGAGGCCCAATGCCGCAGGCGGAGGACCTTATAGCCCCTGGAAGGTCCATTATATCCTATAAGACCCACCCTGGAGGGCATTATTGCACTTAGAAAATGGAATAAAAAGACTGACACAAGGAAGTTAGTTTGAACAACTGAAACAGTGAATGCATTAAAGTTTTAACTTGTTTTGAAGTAGTGATAGTGAGTAGGCTACCAAGTGGCCTTTTTGGGAAGAAAATGGCATTTGTGCCACTTTGGAGGGAGCATAGACAAAGTGAGGTAGTGTGGGCAGAGCATGGGCACATGGGACACCAGGTGGGCATTAGAGGTGGCAGCAGAAAGTTGTTTTTTGCTAGGCGTTGTTAAGAAATAACAACACCGGTGCCAGGGTGTTTCAGCCAATCAGCATGGAGCTTTTCCATTGCGCAGGGGCAGGTTTCATACATTTATTAACTGCCTGAGACTTCTTTTGCCTAGGGTAACTATATACAGTATGTAGTGGCACAGCCACAACTATGACAATGTACAATTGATTACAGATCCAATGCAAGCACACCTGGGTATTTGTGATATGTGCCAGGAATTGTGAAATAAATTATTTAAGCAGGGAATATATTCTCCAAGAGTTTTATTTCTGAATGGAACTGAAACTGTAAATGTGTATGTCCCTGAGCCAGTAGTTACATTTTTGTGTGGGGATTCAGTGTTTGGGAAGAGATGTTATAATACTGAAGTGCATTAGCCAGTATTGATACATGCACTGCCTTTTTTTTAATTTTATAAATATTGGCTCACTTCAAGTCTGGTTTCAGAAGAGACCTGCTGGTCATATCTGAACAGACTGCCCATTTCATAGACTCATGACCAGAATAGATTATGAACTGTAAACCAATAGGGGTCTGCCGGTAGCAATTGTTTTTTTCTAAATTGCTTAGTAGTAGATCATCTTTTAAACTTTTTTAAACAATTCTGTGATATGTTGTATTGCAGTTGAAGCAGACAGCACTTTACTATACAGACTGTTCATTATGAAAGAGGTTTTTTCAAGCACTAGCACTTTTTTATGTTTTTCTGTCTGGTTGTAAACTACATGGTTAACCTCAATATGCTAAGCAACCTTAGAAATATGAGTAGAATGTAATTTTTAATTTCTGTCTCTTACACATGAACATGCCCCTCTGATGATGCCCTATAAGCAGGCTGATATGTAGGGTGTTTTAGCACTGCATTCTACTGCAGGCACATTATGGCTAGTTAAATTCTAACAAGTCTTTAATCTATTACAGTGTGTGCTCTTTTTTTGGTTCTCTTTTATGAGAGCAAAGTGCTTGCATATAGGAACTGGAGATGTGTCTAGTCAGGAGAAAAGGTATTTATGGGGCCTGCTGTAAAACTGCTAGATGAAAATTAGCATGTCAACTTTAATGCAGGTTTTTTTTCAAATTATATACAACAAGCATTCCAGATTTATTTTGCATTTGATTGTGTATTCATCTTTGCCTACTTTATAGAAATCTGAACTGGTTGTCCCTGGTGAATCACAGGAATTTTCACTGAGCTACTTCACTCTTCAAATGTGTTAATATTAATGCTTCCAATTATCTCCTTTACTATACTGCTACTCAGCTACACTTGCTGCATGCATGCCCCACATTGTCAGGGTTCCCACAATTTCTTTATTCTGAAAGTAAGAAGATACTTTGGAAGGCCTGCCTTCAGCTATTTTATGCCAAGTGACTGGACGGACCTGCCAGTGAAATCTTGTATTGACTTCTAGGCTCCCTGACTTCAAAAATGGGTTGTTTGACCACTTTATTCCTGTCAGTGTTACTAGCCCCAAATGGGCTATTTGACGTTATTTTTTAATGCTTTTGCTGTTGTTCACATGTATCATGTACTGTGGTGTGTGAAGTTGGAAAAATTTGCTCACCAAATTAATCTGTGAATTTGCCACAGTTGGTGAAGTTAATCTACTTTGTGAAGTGTGAAATCACAGTATAGGAATAACTTTATGAACTGTGAATTTGATAACTGGTACTGAAATGAGCTGTATGCCATGCAGAGGATGTATTTAGTGCACTCTCCTGAAGAGAGAGTTGGAGATAAGTCTGTCCAAACTTGACTGAACAGAAAAAACTTTAAAATGAATCTCAAAAACTGAGTTTGTTGAAACAAAATTGCTCACAAAAGATTTAGAGGGGCTTGTGCAGCTAGATTAGTATTGCTTGTTTTTGGTTGTGCTTGTGTTTTTTTTATTAAAGTAGTGGTCTTGTTTTGTCTAGTGAAGCACTGATGTGTGGTGGAGGAGAGAAATTTCAGCTAGCTAGGCAGCCCAAAAAGATCAATGACTTTGACCTGTTTTACTATGGGTAGTAGTCTGTGTGCAGCAGCTCTCTGATGTTTGGTGTGGCCTGTGGTTTCTCATTTTATTTCTGTAGTACAGTTTGGTATGGTTAAGTGAGGTATTGTATCAGTCTCTTTCTACAGTAATTGTAGTTATTTTGTTTAGTTCATAAAATGGTGGTGTTTCTTAGAGTAACTTGTTAATTACTGCTGTCATGTGTGTCTTGTTACTCCGTGTTGTGTTAAAAAATAAACTTTTTGTGTGGTTTTAGTGTAGCTACTATCAGCTCAGTCAACTGTTTGCTCAAAATCATACCACACTGCTAATCCCTCAAGGGAGGTGTTGTCCACTTCTGCTATTTAGTTTTACTGCAGTTTCTTAAAATAAAATGTCCTCACAATATTGTAAATCTAAATCTATAAAATTACTTTGGAAGAAATGCTTAACTAAAGGGAGAGGTGCTGGGGAGGCAGTAAAGAAGTGCATACGTTCAGTGGGGGCAGAAGGGTGTTTCAGTAACAAAAAAAAAAAAGAAACAAAAAAAAACCTACATTTTCAGCAATGTCATCATGGGCCCAGTGCTGGTACTAGTGGTAAAGGAGTAGTTGGTGGTAGAAGCAGTGGTGTTAGTGTGGCCAAATTTTGCTCTACCACATCTGTGGCATCCATGCTGGTGGGGGCTGGAGAAGGTGGTGACAAGAAGGGCAGTCCAAGAGGTAACAAAATGTCTGACTTAGGCATAGTATGTCAAGGAAGAGGTTGCTGGTCTCCTTGTGATTGCTGGTGGTGGTGGTGTCACTCAGTCTGATCTTGATAATATTTTCCCCTTCCTGAGTGAGAGCGTGGAGCTTGACTATAAGTCAGAACCTGAAGCAGGAGATCTGACTGTTGTGTGGTCAGAAAACACTAAATTGAAAAATATAAGTAAAGATGATGACAAGGAGAGAGATAGCCAGGAAAAAGTGAAGATGAGGAGAAGGGTGATGATGCTAAACAAGTGGGGCTTTGCATATTACTGTGTCATAGAACTACTAAAGTCCCCCTTCCAAATACTTCAACAGTTGTTCCTCTCACCAGTGTTGAGCCCATTATACTGCATGAGTCACCTAGCATAGAAGTGCATAAGTCATCCCAAAAAACACCCACTTCCACCTCTCCCTTGTCCCACTACCACCATCATGTAAAATCAAGGGATACAAAATTCCTAGTTTGGGATTTTATATAATGAATCCAGCTGGTAAAACAGTTGCTATCTGTCAGCTGTGTCAAATGCGAGTTAGTGTTGATCAAAGTGCATCCACCTAGGCACTGGTGGCCAACACACACCTAAAATCCAGACACCTTTTATGCTGGACTCAGCAAAAAAAGGAAACTGATGCAGTGGATCCCTCTCCCTTATAATCTGCATTTGACAAGGCATCCAGAAGCAGCTGGAATATAGTCCTGGTGGAGGGAGGGTTGACTAAGGAGGAGTACTACAGAGATGAGGAGGAGTCTGTGGGGGTTTTCTAGCAAGGATGCTGAAAGATAGTAAATTCTGAGGGGGCAGAGGATCAGAAGGGCACTTATTATGGTAAAAAGGGCACTTTTTCTAAATTAGTTTTTGCCATACCAAAAAAAGTGGGGGGTCTTCTGCCCCTTTCACCCCCCTGATTCCTACGCCTATGCTTCCTATTCGTGGTCATGGCAGCAGTAGTGGGTTGGTTGAGGACTAGCACCCAGAGACACCAAAGCATAGTAATCCCAGTGCAAGAAACATTCCAAATCATTACTTTTATTCAGGCAACACCCATGAATCCCCAGATGTCAAATACTATCCTGTTTAGTTCCATCATGCAAACAACACAAAGTGAGCATTAGAGTAGGTGCAAGAAAATGTATTCTAAACAACTGAACGCTATGCTTCATAGCATCCTTCTCTATATGATTCTGTAGTTTAAAGGAGAAGACCCCTGTATATTTATGATTCGGATATGTCTGATGTATTTATTATACATTACACCAGTTACTGTATCTATGTCAATAAGATATCAGCCATTTCTTCTGTTGCAACACATATCTAGAGTTTGAGGCTCTGCCACAAGGTAATAAAATGTCAAGCAAGCCTCCATTTACATGCAAATGAGTCACTTGTAATACAGCCCATCCCATTCCCATCCCATTCCTCACTGCAGAAACAGTGCAGAACAAAACATAAGGGTATCAATGCTGTCTAGCCTGATTTTAGTTTAAGTTTGCAATGGCTTAAGGCAGTTCTGTCATGCAACTCACACAGGGAGTAGTACTTGTAGCCTTAATACTGTATGTGTAGAGCAAATAATACATCTAATAGTATTTTGTTTACAGGAAACAAAATATGTTTCTTTGTACTGCTCATTTCTCTCTGTGAGACGTTTATGACATGTTGTGGAGATAGGTAGACTGGATCAGTCAATCAACCAATCAATTAATCAAGCAGTCATTCACCTTGAGAAGATTCATTACAAGGTGGGCCTGGGCAGTTTACCAAAGGATCACACAAGACTGAATTATACACATCCCCTTTCAGCAGCCTGAAAGTGGAGAACTAGATCATTTATGTTATAAAGTGTATTGGTTTACATTTCAAATGCTCCTTAAATCTGAGTTTCTGTCTGGAAATACCAAGACACAGAATGCATATGACATAGGAGGAGTGAGCTAAGCAAATACAGAGCACTACAAACACTGAGACTGATTAGTTTCTTTACCTACAATAGCTGAGGTGTAGCATCTGATTTGTGAGGGACATCCTGCTTCAAATGCTGGCATTACAAAGCAGGGGTGGGGGCTGCCACAGCTTATCCTTAGTACCTTGAAAGTGAAGTGCTGTAGCTCTACCATCACTGCTAATGATTTATAATGGGAATTGGGGCACTTTTAAGTCATGGACCTGAGGGGCCATCACAGTTCCCAAAGAGGTTAGGGGAACTTCTTAAGGATTAGAGTAAGGGACTCTAGTAGGATTTGAACCAGAGTCCCACAGTTCTTGTGCCTGTGCTTTAACCACTAGATTACCCTTCTTCCATATGCTGCAGCTGATCCTTTCCTGGTAACCTATTCCTTGTTATGGCTGAATTCTTTATTGCCTTACAGCAGCCATCCAATCACTGACTGCCTAGTTACAAAGGGAAAGGGGCATATTTACAAGCTTGTTTCTCACTGCTGGTATCAATCAAAACAAAGAATGCTAACACATACACAACACAATACAACAGCTGTGTAATACCACTTAAAACTCTTGCTGTACCCAGAGTCATTTATTGCGTAAACTGTTGTTGCCAACAGAAACAGTAACACAACACATACAGGCATTTCCTTATATGAATACTGTATATACCTCAAATCAGTGCCACATCACACTTGCATGGTCCTAGTCCCTATTAGACCTGCACTTCAGGACATGCACAACACTTAAAAGGTTACTATAGTACTCAAGTGGGGGAACCAAACATTGTGGGTTTGGTTTACTGGTGGAACTGCATTTAGTGCTGCACCATTATCTGTTGCTCTGATGACATCATCCTCCAGCAACATTGATAGTAAAATGGAGGACAAACACATTGATAACTTCTGGGGACTGTATATTTTTATTTATAATCTAGATTGGACAGCAGTAGGACTGCTGGCAGCTGGAGGAGGCACACAACAGTTACACATACTGTAAGGAGTTGGGAAAATATTGGTGTGAAACTATGGGATACTTCCCCTTTAAGCATGATTCTTGAACTTGTAAAAAGTTTCTTAAATAACATTAATGTTTCAATCTCTTGTTCCAAAAAACGGTTTCAACACAGTTCACACAGTTCACAAATCCAGTGCTTCATGCATAAAAGTGCTTCAAATAATTTATAAAGAGTTGACAGGGTGCTCAAAGCCATTCAAAATAGCATAAAAATTACAACAAGACTACACACCTTACCCAACTCCAACAGCCAGCCACTCACGCCAGTGCTTTGCTGCAAGGCTTTGTCAGGGGGTGCGATAACATTGGTAAGGTTACTCCTTAAATGCCCCAACCTTATACATCACATTTACCACCTGTCCCAAATTTTAAAGTAACTAGTGCTCAGTTATAAAAAAAAAAACAAGTTAAAAACAAATTAATAAATACTTAAAGCACAGAGATCATACTAGCTTTACATAAATGGACATGTACAATGCATACAGAATATATATGAGATGAATATCAACCAACACATACAACCTTTCTTGTTATACAATAATTCATGTGTTCATTGAGTGGCCATTCAGAACCCTTCAGAACTGTCGATAGATATAACACAGAAAAAAAAATGAAGAATTATGTACAGTATAAATATACAAGTATAGAAGCATAATTCAATAAAAGCTTATATGCTATCCTGATAAGAATTACCAGATTCTCTGGTGCTACTAAAATCCAAGGTATAGATTCATCCTTCTATAACTTATAGCAAACACAGACTTCTAAAACTCCTATACAAAAAATAATAATACAAAGGTAAAAATCCATATAGTTTAAATGTTTTTGATCAAGGTTATAGGATGGCCATTCAATCACAAAAGTATTGCATTAAAATGCTGGTTGATTTTAAGGAGAAAAACATAATGAATAATACATTTTATTGGGAACAAACTCTATGTAATAGCTTTGTTGACTTGACTTTTCTTAAATATTCTGTAATGTTCACATCCAATATAATGACTGGAAGTAGGGGAAAGACACCTCTGTAATATATCATTTCACCTAGATAGACAAAACAAAAAGACAATTTTTAATAAATTTCATGAAGAAAATAAAGCTCCATACATACATATTAAACATATGTCTAGCACTCATTAATAATCCAAATCCAAATATCCATGTTCAAAAATTTACATTGCATCCACCTCACAGAAAGGGCTTAAAATCCAAAATATCATTAAGCCCTTTTGGCTTTAAAGATCCAAGACACCAGTTCCACATTGATTCCTTATGTAAGAGGTATTTCAGTCAATTTTCTCCTCTGGGATTGTTTTTGACCCATTCAAGCCCCATAAATCTCAGACCCAGAGGGTTACTTTCATGAACCTCCATAAAATGTTGGCCAATTAGGGTATTATCATTGTTTATTATACTCCTTGGTTTGGAAGTTGTCGATCAAATACTACCCCATCAGACATGATGCAATGCCAAGTCCAGCTGTCTTGAAGATGAACTAGAGATGCGGCACAGTTAAACTTTTTCACTGAAGTTGCCACAAAGTTGTGAACCTTTCTCTGACTTTACAAAGTTTTACAAAGTTCCTGTTGGCATCACCAACATTGACTTCACTGACTTTGGTAATTTTTTTTCAGGCTAAATGGTACTCTTTTCCATGAAGTGGCAACTTCATGAACGAAGTGTGGTTACTTCATGAAAACCGTGCCAATTCATCTTGCGAAAAATGTTGTGAAGTTGGCACTACCAATTTTGTGAAGTTTTGTTGAAGTAACGTTTTCTGAAGTTGTCAATCTGTAAGCCCAAAATCCAGAAAGATCTAGCCTATGCTGCATAGCATGTTTGAGTGTCACGCCAGAGACCCACCCAATCATTCTATTGCATGTGAACTGTATGCAGCAACAGCTGAAATTCTGACAATTGATCTGTCTTTCTTCATTGTGGAGAACAAGGGATTTAGTAAGTTGATGGCAAGTGCCTGTCCCAAATGGCACATTGCCGCTCAAGAACTTACTTCTCCACACATGCCATTCCTGAACTTTATGGGATGGTGTCACACACCCATGCCCTGTTGCATTCAACATCACCATACGTACTTCTCAGTATGGATATGTGGACCAGTGTCCTAACAGCTGGTAGCTCCTATATGTGTACTACAGCACACTGTGCACAGGTACCTGCGGTGGTATTTGACTCTGGCCATTTGAAAAACTGTTTTAAGCCCAATTTTGTGGTAGCAACACTCTGGGTATTCATCAGTATGACACACTGGCAATGAAGAGACAGGATCACACATGGGTCAGAAAATGCTTGAATTACTCCTGATTGAGACTGATAATTGACTGCACTCCAATTCATTGAAACCGGGTTTCATTGCGAGAGATGATAGCTAGAATATAATGAAATACATCAGTGATGGGGGGGAGGTCTGAGGGTGCCATGCCTAGCACACTGTCTTCATCTCGTGCAGGAGTTTCTACCAAATCCTGATATCATGTCCATGTTAACTGTGGCCTATCACAACTGTGTCCACTTTGCCCATTCCTGAATGGCCCTTGACTGGAGATGCATCTAAGTTAACCTTCACAGGTGAAGTTGCTGTGAAATGGCTGAAATTTGCCATCACTAAGCTTCATGAAGTTTTTATTGCCCTAGGCAACTTTGAATTTGGAGAAATCCAAACATTTTAACTACAAAGTGAGTAAATTGATCACTTCATGGATGAATTTCATCCATTGTGCCTACATTCTTCACTTCGTGAACTGTAAACTTTTTGGATTCTCACTTCATGAAGTTTGCAAACTTCACAAAGTGAATTTTGGCAACTTCGCTCATCTATACAAGTGTGCGTCTTAGGCACCTGCAGATTCAGAACAAACTACCTCAGCACTATATGAAGCTGGAAGTCATCACCAGATGGAACTCAACACTGTACATGACTGAGTGCTTTGTACGAGCAGTAGAAATCTATCTCTGAATATCTGCTGCTGCATACAAGCCCTGACAGTGCTGGAGTATCCATGTTTCTGACAACAGACCAGTGGCAACAAATGGAAGGCCTGATCATGATTCCAAGGCCATTCTAACATGTAGCACAGGCAGTGAGTGGGGACACTGCCTGTATCAGTCAGGCTTTCACACTTATATGGGTACTTAGGCAGATACTGTTGAATGTACAACAAGTTCTGGAGGTAGGTGGTGATATGGGAAACTGCCTTAATGGAACACAAGCTGCGTGTTTAGAACTGCAGTACCTAAATTTTCAGCACTAAATCCAAAACAAGGGATACATAGATACATTGAATGTAACAGCAGATGGGGACCATTTGATCCATCTAGTCTGCCCATACTGGGATGCTGCACACTATAGTGACAAAATGGACACAACACCGTAAGTTTTGGAAAATAAAAAACTTTTTATTTAATCAATAGGCAAGTGTTCAGCAGAACATACACACTGCTACTACAAAGAAATACAGTACCTGTGGATCCCCCAGGATACATTTACCGCAACCCCCCCCAGCCTGAGGTTGCAATTGCACTTCTAGTCTGAGTGAAGTGGGTTTTGTTTTTTTGCAGTTGCCATAATAAGCAAATAAGGGTGATCACAGCATTCTCCTTTCTTTCAGCAATTTTTCACTCATGCAGCAGGACTGTATACTTAATTAGGCAATGCTGGGTCTTTGCATATTTTGGTGTAGCTTGTCCCTTTACTGCCTGTAATATCTAAACAGAAGTGCTGCCTTAGAATGTAAAGCCGTGTTTACACGGTCACATTTTCACTGGAGTAACTCGTGCACTCAGGATGCTCCAGTGCAAATGTGCTGTGTGGACACATTCCTAGTTGGGGTAAGCCACTCGCTAAGATGCTCCCAGATTCTCTGTCAAGCTGGGAGCACCAAGAGGAGTGAGCAGCTTACAGCAGCTTAAGTGACAGTGTGGACTGCCTGTGCCGCAGCAACCAACAGATGTCTGGGTCTCCTGCAATACACAGCCCCTCACCAGCACAGACTGCAGTGGTGAAGAGAGGGGCCGTGTAGACAGACAAATCGTGAGTGACAAGTGGTCAGTATCGCGCTGCTGTGGTTTGTATTTCCAGCACTACTTCCATGTAAACACAGCTTTAGATACATTCTTCATGGTGTTTTCATTCATGGTATTTTCATTTATGTTTGTAATTGTTTTACCTGGTTTAATTATATGCTATACATATGCATGTTTGTTTATGAATATTAACAAGGTACTGTATATAAGGTAGTACCTATGTTCCCATCAGACACACCCCCTGAGAAAGACTCAAGACAGCTGAAGCACTGGGGTTTTTGTTTTTAGTAGCAGTGTGTATGTTCTGCTGAACACTTGTCTATTGATTGAATAAAAAGGTTTTTATTTTCTGAAATTTACAGTGTTGTGTCCATTCTGTCTTTCTAGTGTGCAGCATCCTTTATTTTGGATTTAACACTTACAGCCCAGGGCTGGCCATGAGCTTTGATGCTGCATCTGCCCTGCCCTGCACTGCATTTAGCTCGCAGACGCTACCTTTTCCAAACTCCCACATTTCCAGCATTCTGCAGTCTGCTGAGTTTGGGATTGCCCCCATGCCGGACCCACAGTATAACTGAAGCCTGTCATCAATATCTGAAGGTGGACATGATCAGGTCCCCCCTCCTCCATGGTCACCCCTGAAAAAAGGGACTTCTAGGCCCAGTGGGCTTACCAGGTCAACAAAATTCAACAACAACAACAAAATGTAACTGATCTTCTAATAAGACAGGTACATGGGGCACAGATGTTAAAGTCACAGCTATGTAAGGCAAAGCATGAAACTGAACAGAGACCAGGTGTTGCTACCACCTCGCATGCTAAATACATTGATAAAACATGCAATGTAACAGAAAAAATAACCACAAATCCACTTTGGGATTCTTTTTACAAGATGGGAATTGAAGGCATGGAGGAAAAGGAGGAAGAGGAAATGACTGATGAGGCAGCAGGATTGCAATCAGTGCAACGTATGGTGATTGCGTAACTGGCAGACACCAGGTACCTGTCCATCACAGGAGGACCCTTGCTGTACTGGAGTAACCGCAGTAGCAGTCAAATACCTGAGCTGTCCACCTTTGAGTGTAAGTGTGGAGAGGGTATCCAGTTCAGCAGGGACCATAGTGCAGGACAGGCATACAAAGCTGTTCCCTAGAAATGTTGCCATGCTAACATTTATTAAAATGAGTGTGATGTACATTCCATGCAAGACAATCATGTCAGCATTCCTACTATATGAAGGTGGTGGTGGTGAAGATAACCCTGAAGAGCCTGAGGTTGTCAGCATTGACTAATTGCCTTCTATAGAAGTAGATGAAACATGAATGTAGAAAGAATTCCCATGTCAGGACAACTCCAGTCTGGAAGACTGTGAGGGTTACTTTCTTGATGAAGATGATTGAAGTATAAAAAGAAATGTGTTATATCCATCTTTTTCTCCTCATCAGTTGAATCATTTTCTTTATGATTCATTTTTGTTTTCCTGTCATTATATTTTTCCCAAGTTGTGCTGCTGTTCCATACATCTATCTGATTACTTGCCTCCACCCTCTCCTATGTGATTCCCATAAATAAAATTCAGAATCAGTGAATACTGCATCATTAAATGTCAAGTTTACCAACAATAGCATTGGCCACAGCCACCTCCACCACATGCATCCAAACTGGAAAACCTGGGGCCCGATTCACAAAAGAAAACTGAAGACACAAGCAGTGTGCGCATCGAGAAGATTGCAACAAGTCCCATGTGCCATGATGCAGACTGCATTGGATTCACAAAATGCATGCTGTGTCCAATGCAGATGACTGCACCAGGATGCCCTTGTGGCAGAAATACACACTGCGACAATGGGCAATGCATCCTGTGCCGATGCACTGTGCACAAAATGGGAAGATGTGATTTACAAAGGTGCAAGCAGTATATAATGTCAAACACCTGCAAGACCAAGGTAAGCTGGTCTAAGCACACTAGAGCATATAAAAGGAGACCAGAGCCCTCAGTCAGTGACCATGCATCACTGAGGCAAGACTGCAGGAGCAGGAGCAACAGTGTACAGAGACCTAAACCAGCACTATAGATGTGCCATTGGCAGTGTTAGGAATGCTATGGCACTGCTATGTGAACAGAGACGTGGCTGCAGACAGTGTGGTGCTACAGAGCCACAAGCCAGGCAGCAGGTGTCCAGACATAGGAGGCCCACCAGAAGACAGTACGGGAGGTGGCCCTCATTCAGACAGCTCACAGTGAAGCAATGCATAGCCCGCTACTGGCTTTGCAGGGAGGCAGTTGCAGAACTGTGCCGTGAACTGCGTGGTGCCCTGCAGACCAGGATGCAGTGAGGACATGCCATACCAGTAGAGGTAATGGTGTGTGCAGCCCTCTGTGTCCTTGCCAGTGGGGGATTCGAGACCCTGAGTGGGGATATGGTTGACATATCACAGGCCTCAGTGTCTATGTGCCTGTGGCAGGTCGTAGATGCACTGGTGCACAGGTCACACCAATACATCCACTTCCCAACAGAACCACAGGAGCAGCAGCAGGTCAAGCAGGGGTTCTATGCAACAGCAGGCAGGGCAGGAATAATCGATTTCCCACCTGGGCTACCTTTCGGCAATGCTCCCCCATTGAGCATTGCTAAAAGGTAGTCCAGGTGGGAAATCAATTATTAACTGCTATCAAGAAGTCATTTGTAACTCAAAATGAAGACTGTATTATTGTTCTATATAAAGCATATATCCGTCCACACAATGACTATGCTGTATCATTCTGGGTGCCATATTTAAAAAGAGACAAAACTCTAATTGAGAGTTTGCAAAGAAGGATTACCAAGTTAATTCCAAGGGTTAAATATTTACCATATGCAGAAAGAACAGATGCACTTATTTGTATGACCTGCAGCTCAGAAGAGACAATGGAGACCTATTATTACTTTTTAATATTCTAGGTAATAACTCCCTCCAGATTGAATCTGGTATTAAATTTAAAGTTAATTATATCAATCTAAGATGTCACAACGGACAAATTTACATCCCCAGATGCAACTCTAATAAATGAAGATTCTACTTTGCCATCAGAGCTAGTATGTTATGGAATTCTTTTCCCCATTATTTGGTAGATATTTCTGACTTTAATAAGTTTAAGAAAGAGCTGGACAAATTTTTATTGGGAACTTCTTTTTAATTTGTCCCACTGGTGTGGGAAGAGTGGTCACGAGGGGCCTTATGCTTTCTTTCACTTTTACATACCAAGTATTACTGAGTAATACCATGTGTGCTGAGTGTATAGACTGCACCCATATTGCTATATGGGCACCACTGCTTGATCCAGAAGCATACGTCAGTCGGAAGGATACCACTCCATGAACATCCAGGTGGTCTGTGACAGTAACTGCCATATCCTGGATGTGGTAGCACCCTACCCTGAGTCATGTCATGACTCATACATATTCAGGAATAGCAGACTCTGCCAGGCATTTGAAAATGAAGCCTATGTGATGGATGGCTAATAGGTGAGTCACAAGCAAGGACAGGCAGGGGGTGTGAGCCAGCAGGGGTGACAGTGTGCCTGACATTTGTTGCTCGTATTGATGTATGCCATATGCAGTAGCACCCCTCATCCAGTATCCCATTTATAGTATGTGAATGAGCAAGGATGAGCAGCTAACATTGGTTAAGGTTAGTAAAGGGGAGAAGTATGGCTGTCTCGTCAGCTAGTTCCCCACCAGTTACCTGCACATTTGCTGGGGACTACACCTTAAATAAGCCAATTTTAGGCTGAAGCACACTATAAAAAGGAAGCCATTTGGGTAGATGCAGCTTGGAGTAGGGACCCAACTGATGGATGGTCCACCTTGACAATGGTAGCTGGGCGACTCCATAGCAGGGCCCTGAGGTGAATACCAAGAGACCCCCACACCTTTTGGTATCAAATTAGTAAGTGACAATCTAGCCTGAAGAAATGTGTAATGTTACCTAAACCCCTTTCTTGGGGGGGAGGCTGACATTTATCAAAAGTCTGTGCACACCCTCACCCTCCCCCCCCCTCAAGAAAGGGGTAAATGTAACAATAAACATATTTGCAGCCTGGAATGGCTACATACCAACCAGATTTCAAAAAGGAGTGGGGGTCTCTTGGTATTCACCTCAGGGCCCTGCTGTAAAGTCACCCAGTCATCATTGAGGTGGACCACCCATCAGCTGAGGCCGTACTCCAAACTGCATCTGCTTCAAAAAGGTTTGCTTTACATAGGGTGCATCAGCCTAACACTGACTTATTTCAGGTGTGGTCCCCAGCTAACGCATGGAAGATACACAACTAACTACCAGACAGGACGAACCATGGCCACGTGACATGAGAGGGTGCCACGTGCCATAAGCCCTGCAAACAGTGGCCCAGTGTGCCATGCCTGGCTCAGGCATCACACAATGGCCATATAGGGAGACAGCAGATGTATGAGATGTGTGTACTGACAAGCATGTATTACACCCCCTGCAGGTGACATTGGCTTCCGACAGCTTCCATGGCTGATGACACCTGTCAGGCAGTCACAACTGGGACCAGAAGTCGGCCCAGTGGTGTGGAGGGCTGAGGCATTACTGGCCTACCTCCTACCATGTTGGCAACCCATGTTCACGGTGTGAGTGGGTCGCTGGGGGTTGGCTGGGGAGGGAGAGGATCGAGATTCCCGAGGACAGTTCTCCTCTCCCAGGGAGGGTGGGGATATGGACTGGCACTTGCCTGACTCCTAGCTGTGACTGGGGGCTGGCAGGCCAGGTCCCACAACATGGGGGCAGAGGTGGAGCAGCCGCCCGATGTACGGTATGCAGATGCGTGTGAGGTGTGCCACTGGTGGCATTGCATGCTTCCTGCCACATCAAAGAAAAAAGTGGAAAAGTGGTCCTGCCTCACAGAATGATGATGGTTCCCCCCAGCTAACCACCCCAAGAGGACACCTCCCGAGCTGGATCCATGCCGGTGGGTTGAGTCAATCCCCAACCCCCTGCCATGAAGGGTAAGTCATGGGGGCAATAGAGGTGGGGGTCTGATCCTTGGGGACGGTGAGGGGGGGGACATCAGAGGTGGCCAGCGGGACCCAGGGGAGGAAAAAGAGAGAGAAAAAAAAAAAAAAAACAATGGGACCAGAGACAGCATACACTGAGGCCCATACAGCAACAAGAGTTGCAACCAAGAGAACAATTGGGCTGCTGAAGATGAGGTTCTGGTGCCTAGACCGGTCCAGAAGGGCATTGCAATACACACCCGAGATGGCCTGCAAGATCATGATGGCATGCTGTGTTCTCCACAACATTGCCATTGCACACTGTTTAGTGATGCCAGAGCCTGACACAGACTCAGAGGATGATGCAGTCGGTGCAGAGGAGGAAAAACAGCTGGTCATAGATATTCCCTGGGAACCCTGTACATGGAATGCAGTGCATAACCAATTCACAGGGTGAAACTGATCTTTGCACACTTCAGCTGAAGACACACACCAACACTGTGGGGCTAACACCATGCCATGGGTGTCTGGCACAGTGCCCCATGAGAGCCCCACAGCTAACCTGAGGGCATGTGGCATCCCACATATCCACACACAGTACAGCCATGGAGTGGTGGCATATGGCTGCCAATACCAGATATTGTGTGCATGGTGATGAACAACACTGCCTCGACACAGTGCAGAAAACAGAATGGGATATGACAAGAGGCCCACCATACTCCATGATACCGGCCCTAGCTGCAGTTATGCGGAGGTGTCGCCACCTGGGGCAGCACACAGACCATGGCAGCACTATATGTTGAAGAGTGCCCATCACCTGTGCATAGTCCCAGATGGTGAACAGTCAACTGGTGGCACACAGTGGGCTAAAATGATGTATGGTACAGTGGACATGGCCATGATCACAAAGGCATCAGACAGGATAGCACGGCCCATGTGTAATGCATACAGTGGCAGATGGCGGCTGTGGCCAAGGTGGCACTATTACCACAGTGAATACATGTATGTTCATTGATGATGCCCATAGCTAGTGCAGCAGTGTCACTCGTGACAGTGATGGGGGCTGCGTGCAATGGCTGGCAGCGGTACATGCTGAGTGGTGTGCTGTATGGACCCATGTGAGGTAACCCCCCCCACCTACACATATGTGCCCCATGCCAGTGGTGCCCATTGGAGGACAAAGTGCATGCCATGTGGCAGAGCCATGCCATGTAAGGCACCCTAGGCAGCACGGGGGTAGCAGTGCAAACAACACATACCATGGGTCCAATGGTATGCTGTCCACTAGCCACACACACCAGTAGCAGCATCACCCAGCAACTCAGCCCAGACATACAGAAAACGTGCCCAGCCACCCCTGTATAGCAGTGTATGCCCCCCCAATGCAGCACAGGTACCCATAGACTGACCCACATATGCACTCCATGCAGCGCACGCGGCACGGCATGAACTGGCGTATACTGGTGACGCATGTGCATTGAAGAAGGTATCCGGTGCATGGTCCATTGGTGAATGTTTCCAGTGGTCGTGAGACTGCGCTGCCCCAATGCCACCATCATCCGGTAGGTCCCTCCACACCAACACATGCCATACTTCCCTTGATGACCCCCATTACCCTGTGTATGTCAATGCAGTCCTTTGCCAAGCATCCTGCATATGTGGTTTGAATACTGCATTGACAGTATATGTAGATGCAGCAGTGCATGCTGCATAGTGTGGCAACATGATGCACGGTACTTTCACATGTGTCACATGTATCTCTGCAGTATTGGCAGCTCTCCGCATGTAGAGAGTGTGTCAAGCAACGTTAATGCACATGTCTGGCCACAGAGCAGAACAGAACATTTTCTGCAGGGGCACAACTGCATAACACCAGCAACCCCACCCAGAAGCAAGTGATTAACTTCACAGAGGTGTGAAATGGCCTCCTGGAAGAGATCACCAAGCTTTTAAGATGAGGAGACTGCTCCTCATCAGTCTGGTGGAGCAGTGGTCATGTGTACTACTGCCTCATGCCACTGGAGGGACAACACCAGCTGATAAGGCCAAGGTCTGGGAACCATCACCCTCCACCTGCGGAAGGTCTCTGGAGTACAATGCACTGTATGACAGCTCCATCACAGGTGGAATGATACGGTGTAGAGGGAGGCTAAGCTCCTAGCCCACCTGCATGCCAACACTAGGGATGCGGATGTCCAAATGCCAGGGAGACATGCTTGTAGCACAGGTGGATGCCTCTGCACACACCATGTGCAACATCACAGACAGACATACCCAGGCCATGACTGGCTGCAGCACTAACCCTTATGCCCCTGTATTATGTCTCCGCAGGCCCAGTTGCATCTGGTGAAGAAAAGGATGGGGCAGGTACAGCATCAGCACGTACAGGTGGAAGTGAATCAGGGCGTGATGCACAGGAGACCAGTGGTACAGGTAGGTCAATGTACATTGTAAATGCATGCCATAGATGCCTATTGGCCAATACAGCAGGGCACACAGCCCACGTAAATGGGCACTGTGGTGACAGGGCTGCAAGTGTGTGTGTGTATATGTGGATGCACCGTGACACATGCACCAACATGTGAAGTACGGGCACAATGAGGCCAGCAGCGGCCATGCCATGGACATGCATGCCGAGTATCATACCACACACATATGTGGGCCCAGGCACAGGTGGTGCACATGTATGTCCATGATGGGGGGGGTGCTGTTCATGGAACCATGGCCCGCACAGTGACATAATTGGTGTAGTGGCAGCAGGGTAAGGACACATGGAGGGGGGTCAGGTCCCATACTGCAAATGTAACATTTGCATCTGAGCAGTAATGGTCCCATACATGCATGACACTCACACAGTTCCCCCGTTACCCCCACAGGTTCCCGTCATCCCCCAGCGGGACTAAACAAGGCACAGCATGCGAGGTGGTGTAGTCTGGAGCATTCAATGCATCAGCTGAAGAGTTCAGATGCGAGGGCCTATGTGGAGCAAACATGCCAATGGATTCAGTCTGAGGGTGAGGCAGCAGAGCGATGCACTGGTGAGGATGAGGAGGCAACACAGCAATCCCCAACACATGCTGTACAACAGCAGGCCACAGTGTGGAGGCAGCATTGGAGGTTGGGGATGACCAAGTCCAGGTCAACGATATACAGGACAGGTACATGTCTGCACCTTTATCCACAGGTGATGGCACAGTGGACACCACTGTGAAGGTGGCATAGGCATTTTGTGAGGATGTTATAGACCAGAACACACATGCAAAACAGGGTCAAGGGTGGGGACTCATCTTGAGTAAGAGTTCAATGCTAGTAGGCACGGCCCAACAGGGGTCCATGCAAACAAATGGGCACACTAGATAGACCTTTGGTCTCCTTCTGTTGACTCCTTTCTATGTTTCTATATTTCTATGACCAGCAGAGTGCACAGGACCCTGTGGACCCGGAGAGCCTTGTAGCGGACATGGTTTCTGAGGCTGACATTCCAGAGGATGCTACTGAGGAGGATGAGTGTGGGGTCAATGGGGCCATTGGAGAGGTCTCAGATCACATGGCCAGTGTGAACAGGGAGGCCCGAGTACAGTTCGCCCATGAACTGTGTACTTATCTTTGCCTGATAGCAACCCTTTTAAACATGTTGCACAATGATGTGGGGGTGCTAATGGACTTCCTGGATTCTTACAGCAGCCAGTGAGACATGCGAATATCTTGCTGTTGTATTCACTTTTATAGCATTTGCTCATGTGTAATTGTTTGTGCATGCACCACTGTTGACTGTCCTATGCCTACCCACCCCATAGTGTAGTCATTAGGTAGTACATGTGTCTTAGCTAGTTACATAACTTAATGTGTTGTTTACAAAGGTGGCCCACCTTGCAATAACGGACTGATGTTACGTATGAACAGTTACACCAGTGTGCGTCAGACGCCGGTGTATGTTGCAAAGTGCTTGCTTTGGTTCACTACTAAGTACCACTGTTATTTTACCTTATGTCTCCCACACCCCTGCCATTGCTTAGGCCTTTGATTGATGTTACCTTGTACATGTTGTTGTTGCATGCTTGTTGCCTTACTTTGTGAACAGACTTGTTTATCGTGTTTCGGTTTTTCTTGAATAAATCACTTTTATTAACTTATACGTGTGTCTGTGTTTCTATGTGCACACACACACACACACACACACACACACGTGTGGAACACATACCCATTAAGACATGGCTGTGTGTTGTCATTACGCAGATACCCACACATCCTGTGGCACACATGTGGCACTATGCCACAGGCCATGTGCCTTTAGCCTCTGTGAGCATGGGTATCTGAATACCACCAAAACATAGCCATGGCATATTGCTTATATAACATGGGCCCATGGGTGACTGTCAATGTCAGACCACTGTAAACTTTAGCAATACCACAGGTATTATACATTCATGCTGGTATGTATTGCGAAATGGTCCATACATGGCCATTATTAACCTGTCAGTCCTCTCTCTTTCTGTGCACCCAATACAGTGTGTGAGTGTTCACCATGGTATAGACAGGTGTGTAGCCCTTAATAATTCCAGTGGTAGAATGCCCCCACACCTACACACACGCACACACACACACACACACACACACACACAGAATGGTACCATGGCATACACAGCTCCATTATTCATCAGAGTACTGGTGGCACAAACACAGTGCCACACACAGGCCTCCAGTGATGCCAGGACATACAATATAACTGTTACCTGTTTATGAGCATAGGGTTATCTTGACAAGTGGTGTGGATGGGGGAGTCCTCATGGCCAGCAATGTTACACCAGGAATGGACACTCTGTATAGTATGTGTCATGTAACTTGTGTGTATGGGGGGGGCCACATGTGTGTATATAACAGTATATTATAACTTTACTGTGGTGTAAGTAATGGTCTGCCTCTGTTATGGGCTATATGATGTGTATTATAAATGGCTAATGGCGGTGACCATGTTTGTCATTGTATGTAGGCAGTATGTGGCCCATGTAATTTGTGAGCTGCCATGTTTGGCAGGGACACGTGTGTAGCCATTGTTGGCATTCCCATACTGCTATGGCTATGGCCTCGTCTCAGCCAATCAGGACACAGGGATTCCATTACCCCCCTAATGCTGTAGACATGCACATGTTGCACCCAGCATGTGATCATCACAGACGCTTTCTCTGGGTGTGTACCCCCAGGTGTGTCACAGTATTACTGTGGTCCATGGGTGCGGCACAGTGGCAGGCACTGCTACAGGGCACCCCCATTGTGCCAGCCCATTCAGCTACTTTGCAGTGGGGTTCTCTTAGTGACACATTGGCATGCCAATACATTTAAGACAAACCACCAAACACCAAGGTGGAACCCCACGGTTTGGTCTGTGTGCTGTACTGTGCTGTGATGTGCTGTGCATGCCCGGCATGTGGTGACTCTGCTGGGGTCTGCTATGTTGGTGTCTCATTGGCTCTCATTGTAGCTTTTGCTCCCCCAGGGAAGATGCTGCCATGGTGCCAATGATGGGTGTCACAGGGGTGTATGGGGTGCCTGGCATGGCTGCCGTCCAGTGTGTGCTGCCATCGCCATGCCTGTGTGTTGTCTGTGATACACCATGCCACGTTATGTCATGTGTGGTGGCTCACATTGTGGCAATGCCTTCCAGCCCTGTTACTGCCCTTGCCATCCCCTGGTCACCTGGGGGTGCAGGGCACTGTGCATCCCAGTGGATGTGTGTGTTCCGTGCTGGTTGGCACCTGCTTCAGGTGGGTGGTGGTCCACTCCATGGCCCCTCCCTGCCCTTCTACCTTCCGTAGCTGTACAGCCACCCTGTGGTCCTGCAGACTTGCCATCACACGTGTTACTGCTTCTGCCCCTGTAACCATACTTCACCTGCATCCCAGGAGTTGGCATGGGTGGTGCCATTGTGCTTGCAACTGTGTCTTCTGCTCCTGCCATGACCAGGGCTGCACCCATTGTGGTCTTCCATTTGTGGCTGCTGCGGCTGAGCTCTGGTATGGCCTGTATGGCATGGCCATGCTGCATGTCCTGCATGCTATTACCAGGTAAGTGTCACTCGCCACTGTTGAGCCCATTATGGTGCATGCCATCTCAGTCATGGCCATCACTGTGAGTTGTGCCAGCTGGGGCCCCTGTGCTGGCCATACTGTGCTGTCGACCATGCCTGTGTACCTTAGGCACACCTGTAGTCCCATCGTGTCCCATGGTGTTTCCACTGCCAGCATGGTGCTATCCATGGGCACAGCTTCATCTACAGCAGTGGCACTGCACAATCCCCTGTGCCTCTTGTTGTTCACCCGCCATGGCGTTTGTTATGCCTTATTGCTGTACTGCTGTGTTGCATGTTGGCATCTCTGCTGCTAGTTCCACTGTCTCCTCAACAGTAGCAGTACTGTAGATCACTGCACTGCACCTCTATGCTCCAGTGATGGTGATGTTCCTGTTGGTGTGATTGGCTCTGTCCTGGTGCTCAGGGTGCACATCCAATGTATTGCTGTGTTCAACATCAACAGTCCATCCCTGGTAACCGCTGCATGATTGTTGTGGACTGATGTGTGGGTTTGTATCCCCAGGTCCATGGGAAAATATTGCTGCAAATCCTGCCTGGCCATATGTGACATGGCCAGGTGCCATGCATCTGGTGCAGTGCATCAATGCCTGCGTATGTTCACAGAGTGCAATGGCTTTAGTGGTGAGGACCTGCGTGTTTTCCGCCTGCACAGCGATGCTTTGCTCAGTAGCAGTGTGCTGCTGCTCCATGGCCTCTGCCTGATGGTGTGCACATGCCTGTATGGCATGCAGGGTTGCCATTATTTCCTGCTGCTGTTCCAATCTCTTGTGACTGGATTGAATGCATGGCATCATGCAGGTCCATGAGGGTGAGGTCTATTGGTTTCATCTGTGAGAAGACTGATGTGTTGCTCTGTTGTACCACTACATGGAGGGCTGCTAGCTCACTGTGTACTGAATCCTGTGTGTCCATCATTTCCATACAGTATCTAGTGAAATCAGCCACTGGCTCAGGGTCAGGTGCACTGTTGTGGTGGTGTGCTGTGTGGTCTGGACTGCTGCACGACACCGTGCTATCACCCACTGCCTCATCTTCTGGTCCAGGGTCTCTGGCCTGTGTGCTGCCATGGGGCCTTCTGCCATGTGTGGCCACCGGTATGTGATGGCCGTCATCTGACCTATCCATCGTGACACTGTCTCCTGGCTGGGTAGTGCTGGTTGTGGCCACCTTGCTGTCCTCACCAGTGCTGTTATCACCCTCAGAGGATTCCTCATTAGTGTGGGCCTGGCAAAGCTGCTCATCACGGCTGTCTGTTTCAGTGTGCATGGCAGACATGCATCCTCTTGCCTTACCTATGCCATGTCCTATGGGGGTGACACAGACATCTCTGAATTCATCAGTACTGTGATGCCATCATGTTGTGTAAGGTTTCCATGCAATAATGCTGTACATGTGTGGCCATGCTATGCCAGTCCCACAGGTGGGTGGCACATGTTGTTTGTTATGTGGAATACGTACCTGTTACACTTTGGCACTGGAACAGGTCCAGTCCAGTGTCCCCCTGTATGATGCATTCACTGATGTGTGCTGCCACCAATTCCTCATGGCTGCTTAGCATCAGTAGTTGTCTAAAGCCACCTCCCATCCCACTGGTGCAGTGCTTGTTATGTGTCAGCTTTTCCTTTGACCATTGCTGTAAGTCATTGTAGCACTTCTGTAGCTCATGTGGGCTGTGCCGGCATGCAGCTACAGCATTGACCTTTGTGGCCACATCATCCCATGCCTGCTAGTGCCAGGCTTTCAGATCCCTGTTCTCAGCCCTTGACACTAGCAGGACCACCTGTTGAGTGGAGGGCTCTTGTTAGTACATGGATGCTGTTCATTGGGCCTGTTGCCCTGCTTCACTGATTTTGTCATTCACTTACCTGCTTGTGGACCTCATCAATGAGAATGTCTGTCTCCTCATCTGTAAAGTTTCTGTTTCTTTTGTGCTTTCCACTGCCGTGTGCACTGCTCTCTCCCTGCATCATCGGCATCTCTGCCATCATTCAGCCCATGCGTCAGGGTGCAGTGTGCAACCTCCATGCATGGTGCACCTCCTTTTGATGATGAACCATGTGTCCAACGTTATGCATGCCATTTGTGCATTGTGCTTCCATCTTTCAGAATTTGGAACACCATGCTTGCCACACTGTGGTTTGGAGCACCGTGCATTCTGTGTACCTTGCACCACTCTAGGTTACCTTTGTGAATCAAGCCCCTGGAGCCTTAAGCCAGCGTGAATGTCACTGCCAGGCATGCAGACCATGCATCCTCCATCAATCAAGACACTGCAGCCTCCTCCTCCTCCTCCGGCCTGTTTGTGCCCTCTTCCACATCCTCCAACAACGTGAGCCACCTCCACTTCCACTGTATGCATCCAGACTGAAAAATCCAGACTCTTAAGCCAGCATAAATGCCATTGCCAACCATGCAGGCTATGTAACCTCCATCAATCAAGGCATCATGTCCTCCTCCTTCTTCTCTGGTCTGTTTGCGTTCTTCACATCTACCAACAACATGGTCCACCACATGCATCCAGACTAAGAAACCCACACTCTTAAGCCGGCATAAATGCCATTTTCAGGCAAACCTCCAGCCAGCCAGCCCTCAAGCTGAGCCACAAGCTAGCCAGCACATTAAGGCAGCAGGACTTGAAGTCCATCAAGGCCCGACTTTGTCTGCTGTGAATAGTGAGTTACTTTTATTGTCATTCACACTCCTTGTCCTCATTGTTGGTAGTAACTCTGTCTTCACACAGCAAGGGCTTCCATGTTGTTTGTCAGACATTAAAATGTTTTTCTTTCTTTCTTTCTTTCTTCCTTCCTTCCTTCCTTCCTTCCTTCCTTCCTTCCTTCCTTCCTTCCTTCCTTCCTTCCTTCCTTCCTTCCTTCCTTCCTTCCTTCCTTCCTCTCACTGCAGGTTTTGCCATTCACAGGGGCCAGTCAGCCATAAGTCAGACAGCCTGCAAGGCACAGACTTAAGTTGTCTCTTCCTCAACCACCCCGTCTCTGTGGCTTCATCCTCTAGTACATGGAATGGTCTCACTTATTTGATGGTATCAAGTTACATACAACAGAAAAGCAAGTTACATTGGACAGCAGACCAATACAATACAATAACAGTTTCAGAAGGGCTCATTCTGAGAGCTCTGCAGTGCTGGGTTGGGGCAAGGTAAAGGGCGGCCAGCCCTAATGTAACTGACAAGATCAGGAAGGAACCCTGCACTCTAAACCATAACAAGAAGGCACACTAAAGCAGTAAAGCTTCTAATGTTTCTAAGTCATTGTCTTTCATTGTTTGTGATGAGTCATGTAGCTCAGTTCATTCCTGTTCAGTTCCATCATTAAGGGCTGTAATTAGGTAGTATAATTTTTCATAAATGCAGTTCCTAATTCCTCTTTGTAACCCATTTCCAGTACATTGAAATCCAATCCAATATTGCGATTTGCAAAGAACTGTCTCAACCTTATTTTTCTAAAGAATTTTTGCAGATCTATAAATGTTTGAAATTCATTAATCTAATGAAAGACCCTTTTATAGAACAGAAAGCTGGTGGGTAGTGAGGTTAAATAAATGTAATACTTGCAATTGATTGTCTTGGGTTTTCTCAAAATTCTTCCCAACTGTGAACTTTTTACCTCTTCTCCTATCATTTTCTTTCTTCTGCCATTTCCCTCCTTTTTTATCTGTCATCTCAATTTCTCAGGGGTCCTGCAGTGACTGAATTGGCCCTCACTAAACCATGTGCATTTAGCATTTCAACTTTCAAGTGTCACTGTGGAGGCTCCTTTTCTGTTCCATTTTTTGCCCTATTTTTCCTATTGATTCTGTTTTTCGATTCTTGGTATCAGCCCTATATGATCTGATTACATGAGTCTGCCAACTCCTGTCTCTCTTACCTTTTTTTTATTTTTGTTTCATATGTTTTCATGATGCAGCATCTTTTCAGCATATTTCATAGTGAAGAGGTTAAAATGAATGTGGATAAATTATGGCCAGTGCTATTTGTAGTGGTGTGCACTCCTTTTAATTTGGAACCTTTTAACTATGGAGCTTGAAGAGGTACACATGAAAATTCATGAAAAATTGATCTCATTCTAACTGCCTCCTGTTAAAACATGACTGTTGTGTGACCAAATGTAAAGTATTTAAAGTATTTTTTGTATCAGTCCTTATTTGGTAATGATATTTATGTTAGGCACATTCACATTTTTTTAATTTATATGTTTAAAGAAAAGCTTTATTTGAAACACACTAGTAATGAAATATTATAAATGAACTGTAGTATAGCACACAGAAAGGAACCTTTGATAAAGGACTGAGATTTCGAAATGCACCAGGCCACATTTTTTTTTATGCTGGCATTGAATGAATGGGGAGAAGGGTTGGTTAAGTCTGCTTGCTGGCTGTGGAGAAGATTTCTGTAAATTTTGCTATTGTTTTTTAAACTACAGGAGAGAAGGATTAGTTAATTCTACTTGCTGTTGAGGGAGTTAATGTATATAGGATTTTTGTAAGTTTTGATATTGTTTTATTTTCTTTTTAATTTAGCTTAAAGTAGAATTTAGCTTAAATGCTTCTGTGGTTGGAGTGAGTGCACAGGACATGCCCAGACTTGCCCACCCACAAAACCTTTAAATTCTGACTAAGCCATTAAACTGCAGGGGAGAAGGTTTGGTTAAGTCTGCTTGCTGGCTGTGGAGAAAATTTCTGTAAGTTTGCTATTGTTTTTTAAACTACAGGAGAGAAGGATTAGTTAATTCTACTTGCTGTTGAGGGAGATAATATATAGAGGATTTTTGTAAGTTTTAATATTGTTTTGTTTTCTTTTTAATTTAACTTAAAGTAGAATTTAGCTTAAAGGCTTCTTTGACTGGAGTGACTGTAAACGGCATCCCACCAACCCCTTCCACCAGCCTTTCTTAAATACTGAAATACCACTGGGGGTTGGGTTTGAAGGCTGTGAGGGAGGAGCTTGGGGAGCTGCAAACTGATCTGAGCCCTCAGAACAGGTCAGGAAGTAGGAAACAAGGAACAGCCATATGAGCTAAGTCTTAAGGACATATAAATATACAAAACATGTGAGAAGATCTATAGTCCTTATGAGTAGGATTGTGGTTTCCAGTTAGTACTGTAGTTGACTGCCTTATGCTGCATGCAAGGGCATTTAGGATAACAATTTACGTTAGAGGCTGGGCTAGGATTAGTTAATTCTGCTTGCTGTAGGGAGAGTGGTGTGGAGAGGCTGTTTAGGTAGTGTGGACCATGAGTAGGATTGTAGGGTGCAATGGTTGTGGGGCTGCAATGCAGATGAACATACTGTGGAGGCTGGGAGGGTATCCAATATGCCACAGGCTAAGGAGGCTTGAGGATGAGGTTCAGTGGCTTGGCAGGGAGCTGGGGAGGTTGAGGGAGAAGGGGAGGATTGCGCCGGTAGGAGGGCTGACATCGGAGAGTATTGTGGGGGCACCACAGAGAAGGAACATTGGGTCAAGGAAGAGGTCAGGGGGAGGAGGCACAGTATACAGGAAGCCAGTTGATGAAGGGTGGACTCTAGTAGGACCTAGAAAAAGAGGAGCAGCAGTAGGCAGGAGGGGGGAGGATTAAACACACAATAAGGCAAAGGGAGGAGGGAACATGTTTGCTGTACTAGCAACACATGGGAAAGAGAACGCAGGAGGAGATTGCACAAGGGATAGTACTCACAAAGAGAAGGGAAAGGGGGCATTACTAGTGGAGAGATTGAGTATGGCATGGCGGGGGGATAATACTCAGAGAGGTGAGGAGGGAGCGGAAGATTGGCAGTCAAACAGGAGGAGGAGGAGTCTCAATTGAGAAGGGCAGGGGAAGACACTGGGACACACTGTAAAGCACCATCTTGAGTGGCCGCAGAAATGAGAACCTGGGTGGGGGGGTGGCGACTGGCACAAGGAAAGAGGAGAGAGGTGTACTGGTGTTGGGGGACTCCATACTCAAGGGGATCAGATGGGGCAGCAAGAGGGAGAGGCACAGTCAGATATGGGTGGAGTTCATACCAGGATTAAAGGCAGACAAGGCAGGACAGGCAATCCTAAGGTGTGTAAGGAGGGGTAGGAGGAAACCACACATTGTGGTACATGTGGGGACAAATGACCTAGCGGGGGGAAACGGTGGAGGTAACAAAGGAGAGGATTGAGGAAGTGGGAAGGTTGTGTGAGGAGACTGGGGAGTCTGTGGCATTCTCCAAAGTGCTCCCAGTACCCTGCACAAGCACAGTGAGAAAGGAGAGGATTAGGGAGTTGAACACATGGTTGGTAGAATGGTGTCAAACTAAGGGATATGTGGTTGTGGGTGGCTGGGGCAGTACCTGGGATAATAACAATCTGTTTGCAAGGGGTAGGCTGCACCTGAGTGGGGAGGGAAAGGAGGTATTAAAGCAAAGACTGGGGAGGTATATTGCAACAAAGGTGGATTTAAACTAGATGGGGGTGGCAAGTGGACAGCATGCAGGCAGGGATCTGATAGAGTGGAGCCTACCTCCAGGCTAGCAGGTAAGGACTTGGGGTGGCCGAAAAAGGAAGGAGCAGAAGGAAGGAAATGGAGGCCAATGATGGGAAGGGGGCAGAATGGAGGGTGGTCTTGCTGAATACAAGAAGCTTAGGTAACAAATCTGCTGAGCTCCAGGCACTCTTAACAGCGTGGAGGGTGGATACGGCAGCTGTCACAGAAATGTGGGCAACTGAGCACCGGGACTGAGATCTGGCAATCCCAGGATGCAAAGTATACAGGAAGGACCATAAGGAGGGGAGGGGCGGTGGGTGGCAGTCTATGTGAGGGACGGGATCAAATGCACAAAGGATAAGGGGGAAAAAAGGAGAACAGAGGCAATCTGGCTGCAGCTGCTAGACTCAAGGGGTAGGAAACTGAGGTTTGGGGTGGTATACAGGCCACTGTCCCAGTCTGAGGAGCTTGACAGGGAAATAGCAGGACAAATCAGAATGGTATGTAGAAAAGGGAAGTCGGTCATTGTGGGGGATTTCAACTTGCTGGGGGTTGACTGGAGCATTCTGGTCACCTCCAGTGCTAGGGAGCAAGTGCTCTTGGATGCAATCCAGGAGGGTCTCCTGACACAGTTGGTTAGTGTACCTACTAGGCTAAAGAACACTTTAGATCTGGTGTTGTTGAATGGGGAGGCAGTAAGGGAAATAAAGGTGGAGGACCCACTAGCTGACAGCGATCACCAAATGGTGTGGTTTAATATCATGATCTGTGGTTAGCCAAAGAAATCGGTTACTCAGGTAGTAAACTTCAGGGGGGCAGACTTTGGGAGGATGCAGGAAGTACTGAAAGGGAAACTAGAGGGCATAAGGCAGGAGATGGATGCAAAGCAGAAATGGGATACTATTAAAAGGGGGATTACAGAGGCAACAGAAGCCACACCAAGACACAGGGTAAGAGGAGCAGAGCAAGAAAACCATGCTTGTTGAACAGTGATGTAGTGGAGGTGGTGAGAGCAAAACGAGAGGTGCACCAGAGGTATAGAAGGACAGGAAAGGAAGTGGACAGGGAGGAGTATGCAAGACAGTCCGGGGAGGTGACCAGAAAAGTGAGAGAAGCCAAGGCCCAGAGGGAGCTGAGATTAGCGTGGGAATTAACCGGGGGAGAAAGACTTTTTCAGATACATCAGGGAGAAAAGGAAGTGTAAGGAGATAACAGTGAGGATAAAAAGGGTTGGGGAGTAAACGGAAAAGGGTGAGAAGCAGGCAGAAGCACTGAATGAATACTTTTGCTTAGTGTTCACAGAAGAAAAGGGGGGAAAGCTACCACCATGGGCTGGGAGGGTGAGGACAGGGGGAGAGGTGGCAACAGATGGAAGCATTGAGGCAAGTAGAGTCCTAGAGGGACTGAGGGCACTGAAGGTAGACAAGGCACCAGGGCCAGATAGTATCCATCCCAGGGTGCTGAGGGAGATGGTGGAGGTGTTGGCGGAGCCCCTGACGGATCTGTACAGCACCTCACTGGAGTCAGGATGTGTGCCACTGGACTGGAGGATGGCACATGTAGTACCATTACACAAGAGTGGACCAAGGGATGAACCAGGTAATTAGCGCCCGGTAAGTCTCACCTCCATAGTGTGCAAACTCATGGAGACAAAACTAAAGGAAAGACTGGTGTCATACCTAGAGGACAATGGCCTCCAGGATATGAGGTGGCATGGGTTTGTTTCAGGGAAGTCTTGTCAAGCCAACCTGATACAATATTATGACTGGGTGACAGGTGAGCTGGATAAGGGTTATGCAGTGGATGTTCTTTACTTGGACTTCAGCAAGGCCTTCAATTCTGTGCCTCATGGGCGGCTTGTGGGGAAGCTAACTGGTGTAGGGGTAGGGGCAAAAATGATGAACTGGATTACAAGCTGGCTGAGTGGGAGGCTGCAACGGCTGGTGGTGAGAGGGGAGCTCTCAACTCCAAGGCCGGTGACAAGTGGGATGCCACAGGGGTCGGTGTTGGGGCCAGTATTGTTCGGGCTCTTCATATCAGACATTGCATATGGGGTGGTGAGCAAGATAAGTCTGTTTGCTGATGACACTAAAATTGGAGCAGTGGTGAATGGAGAAGAGGGATGGAAGCAGCTGCAGGGGGACCTAAGCAAGCTAGAGGAGTGGTCAGAGAGGTGGCAGCTGGGATTCAGTGCAAAGAAGGGTAAGGTTATGCACTTTGGGGTAAAGAACCCAAGGAGAGAACACTGGCTGGGAGGGGTTAAGCTGGGGATCACTGAGGAGGAGAAGGACCTAGGGGTGATGATAACAGGGACCATGGCCAACACTGCCCAGTGCAGGAGAGCAGCTGCAAAAACGAACAAAATGCTGGGGTACACAGCGAGAGGTTTTTCATCCAGGTGAAGAGAGGTGATCTTGCCCCTCTACAGGTCGCTGGTAAGGCCGCACTTAGAGTATCGTGTGCAGTTTTGGAGGCCATAGCTAAAGTGTGATATCAGGTTACTGGAGGGGGTGCAGAGGAGGGCAACAAAGATGATATGTGGAATGGAAGGGACAGACTATGACAGTAGGCTGAGAGACCTGAATATGTACACCCTGGAGGATAGAAGAGACAGGGGGAAACATAGAAACATAGACTTTGACGGCAGATAAGGACCGCTAGGCCCATCTAGTCTGCCCATTTCCCTACCTACAGGATAGGCCGCAGATCCTAGTTAACCAACAGCCTATATCTTCCTGCCCCCCACAAGAATTGCCTTATGTCTGTCCCATGCATTCTTGAATTATCCCACAGTTTTAGACCCCACAACTTCCTCAGGAAGGCTGTTCCTTGCATCCACTACCCTCTCTGTGAAATAATACTTCCTTACATTGCCCCTGAACAGCCCTCCTTCTATCTTTAAATTGTGTCCCCTTGTTCTTGCAAGTCTCTTTTTCTGAAAGATGCTACCCTCTTGGACTTTGTTGATTCCCTTGAGGTACTTGAAAGTTTCTATCATGTCCCCCCTCCTTCTTTCCTCAAGTGTATACATATTAAGCTCCTTTAGTCTCTCCTCATAGGCTTCTCTTGCAGACCCTGCACCATTTTAGATGCCCTCTCTGGACTGCCTCTATCCTGTCTATGTCCTTGCGGAGATGGGGTCTCCAGAACTGGACACAGTATTCCAGATGGGGTCTCACCAACTGTCTGTACAGAGGGATAACAACTTCTGTTTTCTGCTGCTGATGCCTCTCCCTATACCATCCCAGTATACCCCCGCCCTCCTACTGCCTTCTCACATTACTTGGCATAACCTTATGTCATCTGATATGATTACCCCCAGGTCCCTTTCCTGTTTTGTTGTTGTTACTACCTCCCCACCCATTGTGTATTCTTCCCTTGGGGGACATGATAGAGACATTCAAGTATCTGAGGGGAATCAATAAGGATGGAGCAGATGGGGTCTTTAAGTTAAGGAGGGGGAGGGTCACCAGGCAGCATGTGCTAAGAATAGAGGGGGAAGATTTAGGAAGGAAATGAGGAGACACTATTTCACAGAGAGGGTGGTAGCAAAATGGAATGCCCTACCAGAATGGGTGGTATCATGTAATTCTGTGAACAGTTTCAAAAGGGCATGGGACAGGGAACAAGGGAGAGTGAGGGTGGGGGAGGTGTCGGGTGGCAGTGGTATGACAAATGGGGGTTGGGGCAGCTGCAAACTAGGGGTGCTAGCTGCACACTCGAGCAGCTTAGATGGACTGGGTGGTCTGTTTTTGCTGGCACATTCGTATGTTCGTATGTAATAATTTTAAACTTAAAGTATTTGAAGAGTGGTGCATTAGCAAATAGAAGCAGCGAGTACCCAATTCCTTTGGTTTGTCTGTTAATGAACTCTGCAGATATATTTATTGAAATTGTTTCACCAGGAAAGGCACACTGAGCAAACATTTGCTCGTCTCCCGGTGCAACGGGGGGAGGGGGACAGTGGGATGATAACACGCAGGTTATCAATAATATACATTTAGCAAGTATACAGAGGCATGTGGTACATATTTGAACAAGTTAACAGTTGCAAGAGGCACATTATGTTCCAGTTACTGAATATGTGCACATGGTAACAGTAGGGACAATAGCACTTGGGACAATTGCACAGGTTACATTATGTTCAAGTTGCAGAACATGAACATTGGTTACAATAGGAACAGAGGAACAGTAGCAAGTGGAACAATTTGCACAACAGAAGATAGAACAGTGAGGCACTTAAACATTAGGAGCAAGGTTAATTAAACAGATTAAGACATGGAAAATAAGTGTCCAATAAGAGAGAATGGAAGAGTATGAGAAAGGTAAGTGAAGGCGATGGGCGAATATAAGCCAGCTTCCATAGCGTAAGACAGTGTACTGCCTAAAACTAATATTAGTTTTTAAAAGCAGACAACCATTACCTTTTATATCTGAGGTACTTTTTCTTTTCCCTTTGATTAATGAGAAGATTGTTTACTTCACGTTAGTAGGTGTGATGTGTAGGACAGCACTCTGTCTGGCAACTGACATATCTGTCTCTATTCCCCCCACTTCATCATCAGCATTGTGACCTAACTGGCTATGACATCATTGCTGCTTAGGAACAGCCAATCAGTAGCTGTCAGGTCAGTCACCTGATGTCACTATCAGTGAGATTAGAGGGAGGCCGATTAAGGGGTAATGTGAGGAAGTTCTTTTTCACAGAAAGGGTGGTGAATGCATGTAATGGCCTACCTCAGAAAGTAGTGGATACGAATACAGTGCAGGGCTTCAAACAGGCATGGGATAGGCATAAGGGAGCAATACAGATGAATATGAATAGATAGGCCATTGACAGAGCCAAGGCCGATGGCACATTCATAAGGTAGAAAAAGAAATGGGCAGACTGGATGGACCTTGCGGTCCTTATCTGCCATCAACTTCTATATTTCTTCATTTCTATGAGCTCACAATGCTGATGATGTAGTGTGGGGAATAGAGATAGATATGTCACCTGCCAGGTTGAGAGCTGTTCCACACATCCAGTGCAATTCCATCACTTAGAAAACTTTTCAATGAGCAAAAGGAAAAAGAAAAATACTTCAAAAATAAAAAGTTACTACTGACTACTTCTTAAAATGTGTGTAATTTTCCTGTCTGTTTTGGTTCCACTAGCTCTTTAAACTGTGACTTTTCTTCCCCCACCATGCCCCTGATGAAGAGCCCACGCTGACTGGAAGTGCCAGGGCAAGTTGCAGGTGAAGCTACTTGTTTGTAAACTGACAACACTTCATTTTTGGTTTAACAAATTGATTTAAACCAAGTTATTTCTGCTTTAGTGTGTCTTCTTGTTACAGTTTACAGAGCAGGGTTCCTTCCTTGTCTTGTCAATGCAATACATACACTACACAACAGGTATAACAATAATTGTAAGTTAGGCTAAATAATATCTATTCTTCTCCTCAGGTGACAAATATAGAAAGACTTGAAGTGGACAATGGATGCACTACATGTGCAGTTACCTAAAGTATCTAAGTAGAGTCTAAATAATTTTCTCTTGTATTCACAGGTCTTCTGTTCTGCTCCTTTCTCATCCAACAAGCAAGACTTACCCCTTCCACCTGCTCTGTCTGAGGCACCTTCATGCATTCCAAGACCATCACCAGCTATGGTAACTATCCTTTCCAAAAGTAATTTTTTCTTTAATTTTTTATTTTTGGTTTCTGTTCATAGGTGCAACACAATAGGGAGTGTACTAGAGACTAAATAATTTCTATCATGTATTCACGGGTTTTTTTCTATTCTGTCATGAATGCCTCCTCCTCCAGCAAGCAAGTCATCTCTATCTTCTCCACAAGATTATTGATGGGATCAGTGTTGCAGACTCATGCCTAGACCTCCTCCTCCAGCTTCTCCACCACTGTGTGTGGTCTTATTAAAGTCAACCTGGCCTCTGTATCCAGCATAAATACAAGTCATCAACTTGATGATGATGATGCCTGATTCTACATACTGAAAAATACTTGAAACAAGAGAAACAGGAGCAGAAAAGCAATAGAGAGTGACATACAAATAATATCTAAATAAGTAAAACCAAAAATTGAATAAAATTAATATTTTCATCTTCCCTTGTAGGAAACCCTGCTAAATTAAATACGGTAACAGGAACCAGATCAGACCCATATGGCAAACAGGATTTCATCACCCTAGTGATAAATACTTGAAAAGGGAGTAGCAGGATCAAACATGATAAGAAAGACCGTTTCCACTCCACCCACAGCCAAAAAGGGAAAAATAAAAAAATAAATACTTACCTTTTCTAGTAGGACACAACGTGATACTCAAAGATCATCATCATATAGATCTGCACCCCAAGCAGGCATTATCATTTAATCAGAAAATAACCAGAATTTATGGTCACAGCAGTCCATCAGGACAGGTGATGTGGTGAGAGACTTGCACAGCACAAATACAGCATATTACTTGAGTAGGGTCAGTGCACATTCAAAGTCATGCATTGGTTGCAGACCCAACTGGGATGGATCCCATTCCACTGCTCTTGGACAGTCCAGCCTCCACAGTGAGACACACAGCACTCAGAGTAGTGACAAATCAGCATTTTGTGTTTGTTTGTTTACAGCAAGACACAACAACCAATATAAAGAAACAAAAAAAAAAAAAAACACATATCGAATGAAACAAACAATGTGGAGGGGCAGGTGGGGCCATGTCAAGAGGACAAGGGTCCCTGTAGAACCTGAGGAACAGAAATACCCAGTTTTGACTCTTTCTCCAGTAACTTTAATAGAACCCTAATATAAAATTCTGAGTAAAGGTCTGAGCTTCATTCCCAACCAAGGGTAAACAGCTTTGAAGTTTACACTGATATTAGAAAATGTTTCAGAAAACTTAAATTTAAACATTCCATGGCAAGGACTAAAAATGTGGATTTTCAGGATTGACCAGTATTATTTAATAAAACTGATCAAGACCTACAAACACAACCTGGTCTGTTTCAAGAGAACTATCCCACAGAAACAAAAATGAACAACTATGACACATTGTAAGATTTCCCAACAGAAACCAATATCTCCGGTCATGGATGTGGCATTGCCAAGGAGAACCATTATTCAGGGTACCCTCTATTTTCTGCTCATCTGCAGATATGTCAGCAGCACCACTGCAGGCCTATCAAAGGTTGGTTTTGAAAGAGGAGGAAAATCTGTTCAATTTGTGATGGCCCCAACAACAGCAAAACTTGATGGAGGAAGAAGGAAATGGCACTGAACTGATGAGTAACAAGTCATTTGAAATTAAACCAGTAAATAAAGGTGGCCTGGTGGTCATTTTGGACAAAGACACAGTATATAAAGCTGAATTAGAAATTCAGCTTTTGGACAACATAATCTATAAATATCTGAATGGAGACCTAACTGGGAAGATCAAACAAAGAATCCATACTGCTCTACACAATTTGTGTGATTCGAACTAGATCACTACATCAAAAAAAGACTTTATACTCTTACACAATCCAGTGAAACATACTTTTTATGTTATCCCCAAAGTGCACAAGAAGCAGATCCCCCCCTCCCCCGATGGCCCATAATATTTGCACAGGGCTGTTTAACTGAAAAGATGTCTGTCATTATTATTTTCTACAGAAACTTGTTTTTGACCTTAGAGGTCATATGAGAGATTCAGTGAACATTTTGTCCAAACTGGGTGGGGTGGGGGGTTGACTAGTCTTCTAATGTTTTGTGGATGACAATGGATGTTACCTCTTTATACATGTCTATTGTCCAGCAACAAGGCACTACAGCTGTGGAACATCATTTGTTCAGTAACCCCTTAGCAGCTAACTTCCCTAGCCAATTCATTTCATATGCACTGACATTAATTCTCACATCAAGTTACTTTATATTTCATTACATTTTCTCTTTCAAACCTGTGGTACTGCCACAGGGACCACCATGGCTTAATTTTATGCCAATCTTTTGGGGGGCTGATGGGAGGGCCCCATGGTGTTTGACCATGGGTGGACAACCAGGAAGGTATACACGAGCTGAGGGAGGCTTAGCCAGACTGGACTGATGGTCAGGAATATGGCAGCTTGGGTTCAATGCCAAAAAGTGCAAAGTGATGCACATGTAAACCCCAGTCAGTGCTAAACTGAGAGGGCTACTACCCCTGCCTGTATGGCTAGTGAACAGGTTGCGGGGCCTAGGTCCTATGATGCAGTGCCTCCATTTTTATAAGCTGAAATTTGGGGAGAAAGGTGTCACTTGGCATGGTGATTAGGTTTGACTACTCTGCACAGGGGCACCCAAAGTAATCCAGAGACTAGAAGCAATAACACAATGTCCAATACCAGGAGATGGGATTCTAAAGTGTGGCTTTATTCAACACCACTGAATGAAAAGCATAGACAGACCCCCATGGGGCTACACTCTTTGTAATGCAGATAAGGTGATGACACAGACACAATCCATTCTTGGATCCTAAACTTCCATATGTCATGGACTCTTTAACTAGTGGCACACTACCACCCTCTACTCCATCCCAACATCTGGGCACCCTCTTCAGACACTGGCCAATACCTGACAGAAAGGTGACTGGTGTCTCAAAGCGAATCTGTAGAGGTGAGCACTGTTACACCAGGTGGGGGGTCTCCAACCTTTTGTTCCATAGACCCATACCCGGCCATTGCTTTGTTTACACACACACATATCCTTGGCTACTGTAGTGTAGACTGTACATGGCTTTGTAATGCAGTAACTGTCTTTCTCTGAAGACCCCCCACATACATCAGTCATTACATCTCACTGTTCCATAAGCCTCTTCCTTGGCTACTATAGTGCAGACTGTACATGGCTTTGTAATGCAGAAACTGTCTTTCCCTTGATGATCCCCCACATACAACAGTTATTACATCTTCACTGTTCCATAAGCCCTGGACTTGGCATCCTGACTGACCCACAGCCCCAGAGACTTATTTACTCACTGTCTTGGTGAATGACAATGGCCTTTTATCAAAGCTTCATCACCCTCATTGTTGCAGATGTCCAAAAGCTCTGAAGGAATCTCTATTCCACAAAAACTGTTGTAGTGCCCCAGCATGCTTCATCAGGCAGCTTCTTCCTTTTCCCAGGCCAGGGGGTTGCCCCTGGGAGTTGGTTCCTTGTGCCTCTCTTATGGTGGAAGCACACACCCTAAGGTAGCTCTGTGTCAGAGCTGAGGGTAGGGGGGGCCTGCTCCTGCAAGGCACCCCCTCCCTCCAAGGCACTGAAGGAACTACATCCTTCCTTTTGTTGTGCCCACTTCAGACTACAAACAAAAACTAGACTGCTGAATCCAAGGATCAACTCTAGTCTAGACTGACTTTGAAATTCCCCAACGTTCTACCTAACTCCCAACTGCAACATTCCATTGTGGCTTATGCTGCTGCAGAATGCTAAATGATGTCATAGCCCCAGCTCAGCAGAGACTGAAAACAGATCAAGACATAGTGAAATCCATTTAACTGGAGTTTCACTATCTGATTGTCCTTGCCTGCCACTAGATCTAACTAGGATTCTAGTAACCCTGGGGAACAGAGGGGTTACACACATAGGGGGCCAAGAACCCAAGGACAGAGTACTACATAGGAAAGGTTCAGGTAACTGCATACGAAGAGGAAACAACCTGGGGATGGCAATTACTAGTGATCTGAAACATTCCACTCAATGCAGAAAGGTGGTGCCAAAAGCAAATAGGATACTAGGATGCAGCGCAAGAGGATTCAGTAGTAGGCAGAGTGAGGTTATTTTTGCCATTGTACAGGTCATTGGTAAGACCACATTTAGAAAAAATAGTGAGGTATTGGCATCCATACCTGAAGAAAGACATTAACATGCTGGAAGGGGTCCAGAGGAGAGCAACTAAAATGATCAGGGAGCAACAGGATAAGTCTTATGAGGAGAGGCTTGGAGCCCTAAGGATGCACTACCTGGAGGAGAGGGGGCAGAAGGCTGATATGATAGAGACCTTCAAGTATCTGAAGGGAGTTAACAGAGCGGAATGGAAGGATCTCTTCAATAAGAGAAACAATACCACCACTAGAAGAAACAGCCTAAAACTGATGGAGGGGAAGATTCAGAAGGGATGTGAGGAAGCATTTTTTTTATTACCGAAAGGATGGTGTCTGCATGGATCGAGCTGCCAGGGGAGGTGGTGGCAGCTAAGACAGTGGAATCTTTCAAAAGAGCCTGGGACAAACACATTGGGAAGTCGTGGGACCACGAAAGTGGAAAGGGAAGGGGGACAGAAGGGGGGTGACAGGGTGTAAGTGTAAGGCCAGAACCCTGCATCAATTCAAACAGACAGGATAGACCAAGAGGTTTCCCTCTGCTGGCTGTTTTCATATGTTCATATGGTAGTAACCCATATCATCCCCATGTTAAATTTTGGGGCAGATATATTGATGACATCATACTGGTCTGGGAAAGAAGCACTTTAACTGCTTTGGAATTTGTAGATTTTTAGAGTACTAGTGATATTAATCTAAAATTCACAGCAATGGTCGATTTAAACAGTATTAATTTCTTAGATATTCCTTTCTGCATTTCAGCAGATAACAAGGTAGTGTCCTATATAAGGTTCATACAAAGGTCCTTGGGAGTGATAAGGCACAGGCCCATACTGACAGAAAACCAAACGCTGGTAACACCTTACTGCTTGCCCAAAGTACCTGTTCCAAACACACAGTACAGGCCAAACCCTACAGACAATTTGTCAGACTCAGGCAGAATTATTCCACCTTAGTATTGTTTGACAGACAAGATGAGGAGTTGAAAACCAGCTTTTTACAATGGGGTTAATCAGAGGTGATATTGATAATGACTTGAGACAAAGCCAGGTCTCTCAGCAGTGACAGTTTACTACAACCTCATCTAAGTTGGTGTGATGCCCATTCTGGAGTTACATTTGTCATTGAATTATTTTTTTTTATATGTATTTTGTAGGTTTTTCTATTTTTTCTCCCTGACCCCTTGCATCCCAGTGAAGCATGAGTGTGTGGAGGCACGCACACGTCATGCACTATGGGGTGCCCCACCCTACCAGTTGCTCTGTTACTGCCTATGCCCGCCACTGGACCTCCATCCGGTGATGGTGGGACTGCGGACGGGTGACCCTCCCTCCCAGGAGAGAAGAGCTGGTGCTTGATCCTGCTCCCCCTCCACCCTGTGCCATCACCCCAATGATCCAAGGTCATTCCCAAACCCAGGTCGCCAGCATAGCACAAGGTAAGGTGTTCAGTGCCTTAGCCCTCAGTGCCACCGGGCCAGCTACATTTGTCATTGAATTTAACAGTGTCTCACCACAACTGTAAGGATAATCCTGAAAAAATATTGGCTCGGGCTAAGAGGGGATGAGACACTGTATTGATCACTAGGACAAAGACCCTGCATCATTTACAGAATAAGGACTAATACTGGGAACATAGTGACTCACAGTCACTTCCAAAGAGCCAGACTGGAAGTGACTTCCTCAATTAATTGGTTACCGCTATCTCCATAGGTAACTTTAGTTGCGGACTCTGCAATATCTGCAGGTATTGCACTACCGGCAACACATTTGTTCATTCCATTGCTAACAAGGAAGTGGCAATCAGGGAATTTGTTTCATGCAGTACATGTCTATGTCTTGGTTTGTAGTTGCCCTAAGATATATGTGGGCCACACTATATGGCCGCTCTAAAAATGTATTCAGGAGCTTGTCCAGTATATATGCTCTGCTGCTCCAGACAAACCATTTGTGGAACACTTTGCTGTCCACCATCACAAACACCCATGTCATACAGTATATCCTTCATAGGTTTGGACCATGTGTCAACTCACCCCAGGGGTGGTGACAGAGTTAAATCTCTATTACAAAAAGAAGCAAGGTAGATATATACTTTGCAAGCTATGAAACCTGTAGATTTAAATGACTGCATTGACATAATTCATTTTTATAGTGTTTAGAGACTGTGATTATTGATTTCAACCTTTGTCTTATTTTTGCTATATCTTTTCAGATGTCTGTCTGCTATATGGTAATGTTTCCACTCTGAAGTCAATGACACTTTGACCATGCTCTGAAACATTCATATCAGAGCCGCACATCTTTCTAGTACCTTTTCTTTTTGCTCTGTTACTCTTATTTGATACATTTTCTTTTCTGGAGTAGCCTCCCTTTTCCCTGCCCCGTAGCTTTTTCATATATCAAGACACCTTTGCCTAATGTTAATCTTAATACTAACCCATTGGCATATCAGATTTTAACTAGGCCAATGACTAGGTTGAATTTTAATTGTCCATTGTATGACAGCAAGTTCCTCTACAGTGCAGCCACTGCAACAACAGCCACTCCTTTGTACGTCTCTGTGGCAACAGTGTTATAACTTTACTACATCTTCTAACTTCACTTCCATTAATTTATTTTGTCATGCCTTATTTTGGTTTTTCAAACTAATCTTACATCTGGGTCGATATATAGCAGGGATTTCACAATTAAGTTTGTTTAATGTGCAGCACTTTGTGTGAGCTGACACTGACTTCAGTTCTTTAGTGCCTTTATCTGGAAGCTTTTACTATTGGCTCCACTCCCTGTGCTGCATAATGAACTGTTCTGCTACTACTCGTATTTACCTTAACTTTTTTTATTCACCTTTTACTTCTGGGCACTCCATACACAGAACATTGTTTCAATGTAAAAGTTTAGTTTATTAGTGTATTTATGAGTACAATGGTTCATCTAGCTGATTGACTAGCAAAATTCTATATTGAGATTTATGAGCATTCATGAACTGCTGAACCTGCAACCTGTGGCCATGCCCAAGGTCATGTATCAGGCCCGAATCACTGAAGCTTATGGTGCTGCACCTCTCAGCTGTGTTACAAATATACCCTGAGTCCGCAATCTTTTTTGTTTTATTTGTTATTAGGGAACCTGAGAGTGGTTTCCTGTGCGAATACTAAACTTTGTTGCTATAAGCCTGCACTGACTGAATTCGGTTGAGTGAGGGTCCTCCTATACTTTTCTAGCAATTGAGGGAGCACATCTTATTTTGTTTCCTCATGCAAAAATTTCCACACAGGAGAATTTATTAGACTGAGAATTTCTGGGCGTTAAAGTTCATTGCCTAATGTGCATTACAAAAACTGTGTTAGTGGAACTGACACACAGCACAGCACCTTGTAGCAGCATGCAGAAGCATGATGTATTTATTCTGCTAGTTGAGAAAAGTTCTGGGAGCGCAGAATTTATGCATGTTGTGCTTTTCTCAGAACAAATCTCATAATGTGCTTTATAAGAACTGTGGTGATGGGACTGACACACAGCACAGCACCTTGTAGCAGCATGCAGCAGCCTGACATATTTATTCTGGTAGCTGAGAAAACTTCTGAGAGCACAGAATTTATGTATGTAGTGCTTTTCTCACAATTTCCCAAAAAGTGCATTAAAAGAACTGTGGCATGGGGACTGACACACAGCAGAGCACCTTATAGCAGTATTCAGCTGCCTGGTATATTTGCACCGACTACTGCTTTCTCTATACTCCCTCACTTCCCCCGTGGAACCATCTAATATTCCCCCCTGTACTGCCCTTTACCCCTGTCCCTTCCCCTCACCTGCATCTCTCTTGTAACTCATTGCTCCTGGTCCCTAACTGTTGGTTCTACCACAACCCAAAACCAGGCCCCCCAGGAAATCAGCACCTGCTTCCTTCTGCTGGACTTGGCTCCATCACTAAGGCATGGCACCCCAAGCAAACTATTACTTCTCCCCTGATGAGGCCCACAACCTGGGCTGATCTTGTTCCATGCACTGTCCCTTCCCTTGCAGTTGTCCTCTCTACTTCCCCCTCCCCTGTGCTTCCTCACCCTCTTACACCCTCCATTCCCCTCTTGTCTCCTTGTGTTTTGTACATAATCATATATATTTCTTATTTATTTTAAGTCTCTTTGCACTGTAACTATTTTTCTGAATGCCTAACTGTAAATTGATATGTTGTACTTTTACTGTTTGTCCGTGACGTAGAACCTAATGTAATGAGCTTGTTCTCAAAGGTTTAATCTGTGAAATCCAATAAATAAAAGAAAAATTATATATATATTTATTCTGGTTGTTGAGAAAAATTCTGCAAGAACAGAATTTATGTATGTTATGCTTTTCTTACAATTTTCCCTGAACTGTACTGCAAGAACTATGGCAGTATGAGACTGACACACAGAAGATGAGGATCTGGGACATGGCTCCCCAGGGGGAACAGTGCCAGTGGCAGTGCTGGTACCACAAGGAGCAGAGGTGGTTTTGCTGCTGCAGCGCTAGGGGCTGCTGCAGAGCTGGGGGAACTGGGGGCTGCTGCTACACTGGGGGCTGCTATGGTGCTGTGGGAGGGCTGGTGAATCACACATTAAGCTGTCTCTATCTCCTGCATCCAGACCTGGCACTGTATGTTGCAGATAAATTATTCCTAAGAAAACAAAGAATTAAATAAAATGAAAGAAGACTTTTAAAAAAAAAAAAGCTGTAAAGTAATGTAAATTGTTGATTTATTCAACAAATTGCTACTGAGAAAGCTTGTCAGGCTCCTATCACCTCCACTGACTAACTACACAGAACAACACAGGGGTCACAGGGAAGCATTAGCAAGGGCTCCCCTGCAACACTTTTCTTCAGCCCAACAAAATAGTAGCAGAAAGCTGCTAATTCTACAAGCAGCCAAGCCACAGCCACAGCAACTGTGTGGGGGTGGGACAAAATGTTGCTCCAGTGACTCCATAGGACACCCTGCCCTAGCGGTCCCAGCATGAGTGGCGCAGCAGGAGTGGGAGTCCTTGAGTGGAGACGTCAGGACACCAAGTGCCTCTGCCCTCACTCTCTTCTCCATTGGAGGTGGTCAGATGAAACAGAGAAAGCTGTACCGACATTGCTGTACTTTATGAACATTGCCCTGGTCTAACCTGTGGAGCCCAGTGGTCACAGGTAACGGTATACTGAGGGTAATCTTACTAGAGGTAGGTACTGCTAACTGCCTAAGTTAATTCCTCTGCAAAATTCAGGACGTTGCTTCTGGGGGTTAGTATCATAGATAGCTGTAAATGATAACTGCCTGCGTTAATCCTCTGCATTGTCAGAATGTTGCTTCTTGGGGGGTAGTAATCTCCGCTGTACATTTTAACTGCCTTCATTAATCCTCTGCATACAGAATGTTGCTTCTGGGGAAAGCTTCATGGAGAGCTCTAACTGTAAACTGCCTATATTTATCCTCTACAAATACTCAGGATGTTGCTTTCAGGGAGCAGTTTTCACAGATAGATGTTACTTTTCACTATCTACTTTATATACATCAAATATTGTTGGAGAAGATAACTGTAAGCAAATTGACCCTAGTTCTGAGGCTTAACTAATTTAAGCAATGTAATTGTACCTGTTAATAGTATCTGTTAACTGCCTTCCTTAACTGTGGCATAGTGCTCTAGCCCTGGGTTACTACTAAAAGTTTGTCATAGAACTGCAATTGTATTGTTCTCTGATTTTACCGTACTGCTCCAGCCACCTGGAATTGGACTATATACAGTAGACAAGTGACTATACTACTGCACTTGTCCATCTAGTTTGTGTACTCCCCCTCTGTAGAATCTCTGTTCATAGTTACTCTGGCATATCACTGCTCATTACCTCCCTGCACACTTCATATGAGTGTATTGCTCTCATCCTGTTTAAGGCAGGGGACCCCTTGGGCCAGCTGGTTATTTCAAGCCTGTCATCATAGTAAGTAACATGCCTCTTCCCAACTAGCTGGGTCCTCTCTCTGCCAAATTGCTGTTTGTCACAAAAATTCTTTAGAACTGACACTGGCTGAATCGTGGGGGCAGCTAGTATCATTGGCACTGGTAGCTCCCTGTACCTTATACAGTGCCTATGGGAAACAGGTGTCACTGGACTACTGGCTAATACCCCTGGCCCCATTTCATGCTACACTCCTTTCCAGATTATGCTACCCATGGTTCATTTGGTCTGCACCTTATCTCTTCTTATATCACTCATGGCTACAAGGTCTACATTAAAAAACATCTACATACTAATAAATCCCTGAGGCTAACCCCTGGTCTGAGGGACCTAAAATAACTTTTACTCATCCTCCTCCTCCTCATGTCTAGTAATATTCACCCTAACTCAGGACCATTTAGTAGAGACAGGTTAAGCAAGGAACCCAAAGGGAAGCTAAAGATTGTCTCCCTTAACAATGGCCACCTCCTACCAAATTTTACACACTTAGAAGCCTGGATGGCACTTGTTCAACCAGATATAATCTCTCTTGAGAAACATGACTTTCTCCACAAATCCCTGATACTGCCTTCTCACTTGGTAGGTATAACGTATTTAGACAGGACCGCCAAGGTAAAAGGGGAGGAGGGGGTTGCCTAATTTAACATGCTAACATACTAAGAAGCCAGCAGATTAGGCCTTATGGTCTATTGAGTCTGCTTGATGATCAGTGCCTTCCCAGGGCACCATTTTTAGCCCCCCCACAATGTCCCCCATTCCCCAGCCGGGCTCTAGGATGCACTGTCCCCCTATACCTATCCCAGCCTTTCTTGAACCCCTCCACAGTTGTAGCAGACAACAACTCTCTAGGCAGTGCATTCCAGGGCTACACCACCCTCTCAGTGAAGTAATGTCTCCTTATTTCTCCCCTCAGCCTCCCCCTATCAAGCTTCATTGAGTGTCCCCTGGTGGCCCCTACCTCCCTCAGCTGAAGCAACCCCTTGAGGCTTACCCTATTCATTCCTTTGAAATATTTGAAGACCCCTATCATATCCCCCCATTCCTTCTCTCCTCCAGTGAGTACAGGTTGAGTTCTTCCATTATCTCCTCATAGGGCCTTTCCCCTAGCCCCAGTATCATCCTGGTCACCCTCCTCTGTACCCTCTCCAGTAGAGCAATGTCCCTCTTTAAGTAGGGATGCCAAAACTGCATGCAGTATTCAAGGTGTGGTCTAACCAGGAAATTGTACAGCAGAAGGAGTACCCCCCAACTCCTTGAGGTTATCCCCCTGGCTATGCACTCCAGAATTTTATTTGCTTGGGCCACAGCCCTTCTACACTGCACTGAGTTATTTATTTTGGCATCCACCATCACCCTGAGGTCCTTCTCCCTCTGAGAAACTTGCAGTGCCTCTCCCCCAAGGTGTATACATGAGTTTGATTTGTGGCCCTCAGGTGCAGAACCCTACATTTCCCAGCATTAAACTTTAGCTTCCAGGCTCATGACCACCTCCCCAGAGTCTCCAGGTCCTCCTTGAATGCCAGCTTCCCCTCCTCCCCTTCCACCACTGCCCACAGCTTCGAGTCATCAGCAAAGAGACTCATCCCACTCCTGATACCACATCTGATGTCTAAGATATAGTCGTTAAACAGGAGTGGGCCTAGTACCAACCCCTGTGGGACCCCACTAATGACTCTCCTGGAGGATGAGACCTCGCCCCCACACGCACCCTCTGTACACACCCGCTAGCCAGTTTCCTATCCACCTGACCTTCTGCCCCCCCCACCCCATATCCTCCAGCTTCCCCAGTAGCCTGGCATGTGGCACCGAGTCAAATGCCCTGCTGAAGTCCAGAAAGAGGACATCCACTGGCCTGCCTGGATCCAGTGCACTCATCACCACCTCATAAAACTCCACCAGATTGGTCTGACATGATCTGCCCTTAACAAAGCCATGCTGGCGATCATCTAGGTGACCCTATGCCTTCAGAACCCCCTCCAGCCTCTCCTTCAGGATGACCTCCATCACTTTGCCCACTATTGATGTCAGGCTAACTGACCTATAGTTTTCCGGTTCCTCTTGCGAGCCACCCTTGTATATAGGCATGATATGGGCCATCCTCCAGTCATGATGCACCCACCCCAACTGCAAGGAGGAGTGCGGCCAGGAAATCAGCCAGCTCCTTAAGCACCCCGGGATGGATCTTGTCTGAGCCCGGTGCTTTATCCCCTCTTAGGGCCTTGAGGACTTTCCACACCTTCCCACTGGGGATTTCAACATCCATTTCCTACACCTCATCAGCCGGTCCCACTTCCCTCTCCTCTTGCCATGCTGCTCCCCCATCCTCCTTGGTAAAGACTGAGGCAAAAAAGTAATTTAGTACCTCCGCCTTCTCCCCCTCCACTTCCACCCACCTACTCCCCAACCTCAGCTTACTAATCTGCCCCATCCCTTTTTCTTCTTTCCCTGATATGCCTGAAGAACTCTTTTCCCCCCTTCTAATACCCTGTGTCAATCTCAGCTCTGCCCCCATCTTGGCTGACCTCACCACCCTGGCAACCCTCCTGGCTACCTTATTATACTCCCCCTTGGATATAGCCCCCCGAGAACATTTCTGTCAGCTATAAGCAGCCTTTTTTCCCTCACCGCACCTTGGACCTCACTTGTCCACCAGCTCGGCCTCTTAGCTAAGCCCTATTTGCGTGTCTCCCTTGTGGAGGCCTTGGTAGTCTCCAGGAGCCCCTTTTTAATAATTTCTCACTGGGCCTCTGTGCCCATGCTTGGCCTGATCTCATCTAGGTAGCCCCTAAGGATCAGCTCCATCCCCCTGAAGTCCACCCTACTAAAATCAAACACTGTTGTTTTATGTGTTCTACCCCTCCCCCTAGGTCAAGGGAGAACCAAACCATGGCATGATCACTTCCCGCCAGTGGGTCTCCAACAACTAGGTTCCTGATGAGCTCACCTTCTGATAGGACCACATCCAGGATGCTCTCCTCCCTCATCAGATCAGTCATCAGCTGGGCAAGGAACGCATCCTGGAAGACATCCAGCAGGTGCTGCTCCCTGCCCAATGAGGATGCCATAGTTCCCCAGTCTGTTCCTGGCATATTTAGGTTTCCCAGCACCACAATATTGCCCTCTCCCCACCACAGTGGTCCCTAACATTAGCCACCAGCCTTTCCTCCTGCTCCTTCCCCTGCCCGGGTGGTCTATATACCACCTCCATCTTCATCCGTTTACCCCCTGGAGCCTGCAGGGTGACCCAAAGAGCCTCCACCTGATCCCCCGCTTCCTCAACTTTGCTTATCCCTATGCCATCCCTAATGATAAATGCTACCACTCTCCCCTTCCCACCACCCTATCCCTTCTGCACGTGGTGTACACTAGAAGGTTTAGGTCCCAATCATGTCTGCAAGTGGCCCAGGTCTCTGTGACAGCCACCACATCCACCCCCCCTCTCCACCAACAGTGCCTAAAGCTCTGGCATTTTGTTTCCCATGCCTCTGGCATTTATCAGGACTACTCTCCAATGTGCCCCCTTGCCCCTTCCCCGCCCTGAGGTCTCCCTGTTCCCTGCCTGCAAGGATACCCTAATACACTATTGGGTGCTCCTGCCCTGTGCCCCTTCCCTCCCACCTGTGGGAGAAGGTCAGGGCCTTCCTGGCCTGGCCTGCCAGGGAGCCCTTTCCCTCCCCCTCACAAGTTTAAACCCCACCTGGAGCAGATGGATTCTGCCAGTCTAAGCTGCAGGACCTCTTTTCCCTCTGAGATAAGGTGGAGCCTGTCCCTTGTGTACAATTCCTTATCCTCCCAGGTTGCACCCCAGTTCTCCATGCACTCATACCCCCTGGCCTCACATCATTTACCAAGCCATACATTTAAATCCCTTATTTTTTGCTTATTCTCCACACTGGCCCTAGGCACTGGTAGTATCTCCGAGGAGGAGACCGAACACCTCACTTCCTGACAAACCCTGGCCAGCTCATTAAACCTAGCTTGTATCTCCAGCTCACTGTTCTTCTCTATATTGTTAGTTCACAGGTGCACTAATGTGTCAGGGGTCCCACCACACTCCTGCGCTAGAGAATAGACCAGATGTTTAGCCTGATGAACCATCAAGCCAGATATACTCCTGGACTTAACACCACAGGAAGTCCCCCCCTCCCTTTCCACCTGATCCTCCTAACCATGGAGTCCCCCAGGAGAAGCACTCTTACCTCCTCCTTTTCCCTAGACCTGCTCACTATCCCAGTTCCCCCTGCCCCATGTTACCATTCACATCCCCCTCATGCCAAATTCCGACCCGCCCCTCCCACTCCAGCCCTTATCTCTCACTGGCCTGACCTCCTTGGCCTCTTCTCTTCCTGTTATAGCAAATTTGATCCATTCCAATTTTTCTCCCAGGAGCAAGCCCCCTCCCTTGCCCCCAGGTCTTTCTCCTCACTGACCTGTCCGCCTCAGTCACTTTCCTTTCCCTGACTATGTATGGGACCAACCCCATATCTCCCCCAGGAGCTAGAACCCCCCTGCTCTCTGCTCTTTTCCCTCTCAGACCTGTCCTCCACCACTACTTCACCTCCTCCTGCTGCACCCAGACCCAACTCAGTAGTTCCTTTAGGAACATGGGACCCCCCTGCCCCCCCCTGGGCAATGCACTGGCCCCCCCTTCCCTCTCTCCTCCATACCTGTCTCTCTCCCTCCCTGCATAACCTCATCCCCACGTATTATACCCACTTCCTTTGTTAGGTCCCTCTCTCCCCTCCGGGCCTCCCCACTCTGAGCTCCCTCTTCCTTGCCGTCATATCCCTTCCCTCCGTGACCTGACTGCCATTTCTCCTGCCAGTGCCGGTGCTCGTACATCCTCAGTATGCTGTCCCCCCCCCCAAGACTCTATGCCTGGGAGTAACTCCTTACCTGCTGAGCACTTTACTATCCCCCGCTGCCTCCAGAGGAGCCTTCACCTCTCCATATTCCCCTCCCTCGCTTGTCAGTGACAGGGGTGTGAATCTGTTTTGATGCTGTATGCCATTTGTCCGGCCTCCCCCTGCTGACACACGCACTCTATCAGTTCTCTTTTGCTCACACCCCGACGCTCTTCTCCTATCCACTTGCCAGGCCCCCTGTTTCTTATTTCTCATAACCTTATGCCAGTCCCCCTGGTCCTTATTTTGCTCAGTGCCACCCCAATCCATGCCCCCTGGTGCTCCCCTCCTTCCTCCAGGGTCCACTCCCACACACCCCATTTTGGTAGCACAGTCCCCTGCACTCATGCCATCCTACTACTCCTGTCTGTTCATTCCCAACTTGGGTGCCTCACCTGAGTCCACTACCATTTTACCATTTGTCCTCCTACTGTCCCAACACCCCCTCAGACCCACCCTTCTTTTCACCCGCTTACCCCCCCAACTCCCACCTAGCCACTTGACCTCCTCCCTGAGATGTGCCAAACATTGGCACACCATACAGCTCCCCCATCCTCCACGCCAGGGCTAGCATTATGACTGACCCACACCCTACGAACCCCACTACCATTCCAAAGATGTGGACCCTGCCCCATCTCTCTCCCATTCGACTTTTCCTTCCCCAATTGTCCTAACAGTGTCAGAGCATGTCTGAATCCCTCACTGATGCCCATTGGGCCAGCTACCAAATAAAGACTCCCCTTACAGACGTGATAGAAAAACTATCCATACACAGCAAAGCACAGATACAGGCCCCCTGTAAAAGACAATTCCCACACAACTGCTCCAATACTTGCAACCCCACCTTCAGAGTTCTCTCCCCCAGTCCAACTCCCATTCAGTTCTTTTGGATTTGTAGTTAAGAGCTCATTCTTGCCTGGTTGCTCGCTCTGGACCACTCTGTGTGGCCAGGAAGGCTCCCTAAATCTGCATCTCCTCTCCCAAAGGGGGATCCTGCCCAGCACCCTGCCTTATGCCTCCTTTCATAGCTCTGGAAGCATGGTTAAAAGTCATATCAGGTTTCATATAACACTCCCTTGTTAAAAGTCCATATCCTTTGGGCCACTCACAGGCCTATAGACTGTAGGCTCCTCCCACCTCCCGCATTTAATAGCAGTGGGAGTTGGGGAGGCTGGGTGGGCCGAAAATCCTGCCCCCTCTGCTGCTGCAGCCTGATTGGCTGCCAGATCCTCCTCTGTGCTGCTTCTTCTAGCCCACCAATTTGCAAGCCCCGCTAGCCAGCCTTTGCCCAGCGCTCTCTGCTGGGGTTGGGGTTGAGGGAGGTGGGTGGGCTGAAAATTCTGCCCCTCTGCTGCTGCAGCCCGATTGGCTACTGGATCCTCCTCTGTGCTGCTCCTTCTGGCCCGCTAATTTGTGAGCCCCCTGTCAGTCAACCTCCGCTGCGGCCTCTCTCTGCTGCGGTCGGGGTTGGGGAGTCTGGGTGGGCTGAAAATCCTGCCCCCTCTGCTGCTGCAGCCTAATTGGCTGCCAGATCCTCCTCTGTGCTGCTCCTTCTGGCCTGCCAATTTGCTAGCCCCCTGCCAGCCGACCTCTGCTACAGCTGCACTCCGCTTTCCCTCAGGGCCACCAACTGCAAGCCCACAATCCTACAGCTCCCTGCACAGCGCACAGCTCTCTCTGTGAGTTTGTTGACAAATGACAATTAGGCCTCAAAACATTTGCAAGGTACTTCAAACAAGCCAGTTATAACTTGGAAACCATAGTCACTGGTGATTTTAATATAAACTGGGTAGCCAAATCCAGTTTTGCCCACAAGCATCAGGTGGCCAGCCTATTCCTCACACAGGTAGCTCAAGAGCCTACCAGGACCAACTACAAAACTGGTACCAAAACCCTTATTGACTGGATACTTGCCACCTATCTGGAACAGCTAATTTAGGTCTCAGTCCTACCAGATTCCACTAGTTACCACTACCTAATACATTGTTCCTGGACTGCTAAACTCCCTAAGCCCTCCCCTAAAACTGTCAACATCAGGGTCCTTTATAAAGACTAAATTGGTAATTTCAAGGTATATTTGACCCATATGGATGGAGCTATCTAGATTCCATCCCTGATATTGACACGGCCCAAGATGTCTTCATAAGCCAAGTTAATGCCAACTGTGACAAATTTGCCCCCATAAAAAATGCAAGGTTCAAGGCACTGCAGCATGGTGGGACACCTCTGCACTTCTAGCCCAGGTGCATGGAAGGGATAATCTGTGACAATGAGCAAGAGAATGCAGCTCACCTGGTGACCTACAAAGGTACAAAGAAGACCGTAATAAGTGCACAAGGGGATAAGGTATGCAAAAGTGAAACACTATAAAGAACAACAAGTAAATAACTGGAGTAACAGAAAAATTATGGGACAACATTAAGGAATTCCTGGGTAAAAATGACAAAAACACACCCTGTGATGCCTAGTACCAATAGAGCTTTCATCCTTGCCCCAGATGAGATAGCTAATATTTTCAACAATGCCTTGACAGACCTCAGCTCTGTTCTCTCCACCAATATGGAGCTAGAATCCACTATTAAATATGGTAATGATCAAAAAAATAGCCCTGATCAGCCCCTAGTAACCCAAAATTCAATTTCAAGCCCACCACTTTAGCGGATACCCTCAAATATGTAAAATGAGTCCTGGGTAAACCTAGGGTTAGGGGGGTTGTACAATTGATATGAAGTTGGCGGCCTTGTCCTTAGAGGAACTTGCTCTTTCCCTGACTAAAATATTTAACTTCTCCCTGCAATACTCCCAGTTCCTTGGAATCTGGAAACCGCACTAGTCACACCAGTGCACAAAGGTGGTGACTACTCTAATGTTGCCAACTACAGGCCTATATCAATCCTCTCTCCATTGTTCAAGGCCCTCAAAAGAATTATATCAGACCAACTTGTCACCTATCTACGCAAGTATAATGTTCAGTGTAAACAGCAACATGGATTCAGGAAGCTCCATAGCACTAGTACTGCACTCATTGAGTACACCAACTTCCTGCATGAAGCCTTGATGGTGGCCACCTGGTTAGTGCCATCTATATTGATTTGAAAAAGTGCTCAACCTGGTAAATTATTCACTATTGCTCGATAAGCTCCACCTATTAGGCCTCTCCCCAGCCATGATAACCTGGTTTCATCAGGGAAGGTATTAAAGCAACAGAAGTTCAGGGTAGACAGAGGAGGCCACGGCAGTGTGAGTCACCCTTGAGCCAGGCAATGGCACAGCAATTCGCACAGGTGTGATCTACATGCCTCCAGCACAGGGGAAGGAGGTAGACAGGGCAATAGTGGAGGAAATACAGGGGATGGCAGCAAAGGGGGAGATACTGCTGCTGAGTGACTTTATCATGCCAGATGTGGACTGGACCATCTCGGCGGCAGCCTCAGCAAGGAATCGAGACATCAAAGAAGCCTTTCTGGGAGTAGAACTCAGGCAGTTGGTGCTGGAGCTCACCAGGGACAAGACAATTCTGGACATTGCACTGACCAACAGGGACTGCATTACAGAAGTCTGGGTATATGGTTACCTAGGGTCCAGTGACCACCACATGGTGTTGTTTAAGATAGGTATAGCAACATTTCCATACAGTAGCTATAAAAAACTGGTTGTAAAGATACATGCATGCACAGACAGCGATAAACTCCATTAGTTTTTCATTGTTCACTTGGGAGCTTAAGCAACAGGTTGGTAGAAAAGAGGACAGGAGTTATATTTTGTTTTTAACTGAAATATTTGAATAGTTTGTAAGTGAAATTAGTTCTATGTGTTAAAAATTATTACCTTGAATTTGAACTGATACTTGGGCTGTGATATTGTAGGTTTGGGGATAGTTGTTTGGCAGGGAAAATTAGAAGGTAATTTAAATGTGTTGTTTGCCTGGTGTTAGGGAGGGACATTAGCTGAAATAACTTGTCTTTAAACAGGAATTACTGTGGCTTTCATTGTTCACTTGGGAGCTTAAGCAACAGGTTGGTAGAAAAGAGGACAGGAGTTATATTTTGTTTTAACTGAAATATTTGAATAGTTTGTAAGTGAAATTAGTTCTATGTGTTAAAAATTATTACCTTGAATTTGAACTGATACTTGGGCTGTGATATTGTAGGTTTGGGGATAGTTGTTTGGCAGGGAAAATTAGAAGGTAATTTAAATGTGTTGTTTGCCTGGTGTTAGGGGGAGGGGACATTAGCTGAAATTAACTTGTCTTTAAACAGGAATTACTGTGGCTTTCATTGTTCACTTGGGAGCTTAAGCAACAGGTTGGTAGAAAAGAGGACAGGAGTTATATTTTGTTTTTAACTGAAATATTTGAATAGTTTGTAAGTGAAATTAGTTCTATGTGTTAAAATTATTACCTTGAATTTGAACTGATACTTGGGCTGTGATATTGTAGGTTTAGGGATAGTTGTTTGGTAGGGAAAATTAGAAGGTAATTTAAATGTGTTGTTTGCCTGGTGTTTGGTGGAAGAGCCTCCCACCAACTCTGTTTTGTGGTATTTTCAAATACTGAAAAGCCACTGGGGTTGGGATTGAAGGGCTGAGTATTTCTGTTTGAGACTGAAATTTGAAGCAAGAGGAGTTGGTGGGCCTGTGGCATCTATGGTACCTGGTGTCTGCTTACACACACTGTTAGTGGGACCGAACACATACTGGACTGTATGTGTTTGTGAGACTGGGAACTTTGTTGGTGGGGTTGAAATTGGGTTTGTAAATAACTACAGTCAGTATAGAGAGAAACTGTACTCAGGGGAAAGGACTGAGAAAAGGGGTGTGCTATTATAAACGAGAGGATAATCAGGGTGGCCATATTCCACCATGGCAGGCATCTTGGAAGGGTTGTAGGCTGCACAGGCTGTGGGATGGCAATAATTCTAAATTGGGCCTGGAGAGGGGAGGCTGCCCTCTGTAGAGCTATCTTGTATCAGGAGTGAGGTATATTGGTTCAGGAGTAAGCTGGGAGCTGTCCAAGGATAGGGGTGTGGATATGGAGGCAGCATGAAGGGTGGGGCTGAGGGGAGGCTGTGAGGCAGCAGCTCTGAAATTACAGGACATTATGCTGCAGCAAGCAGAAGGGGATAATAGGGACAGGGGACCCTTAGATAGGGAAGTTGATGCTAAGGAGAACCGTACAGGGTGAAAATTCTGAATTCAAGGAGACTGGAGGAAGAGTCAGGAGGGGCTGTTGTAGGAAGCCTAAAACAGCAGACTGTGGGAAGGGAGCTCTAAGGTGAACAGTGCAAGAGAGAAGAAGAGGTCAGTTTAGAGATGCAGTCAGGAAACTCGGGTTACTTGATGGAGGCTGACATAGAGTGTCACAATAAATTTGAGATACTAAGCATCCTAGAGGGTAGGAAGGGGTTGGTGGAAATGAGAAACTTATACAGAGGGCGGGGAGGTCAGATACCATAGGGCATCACAGACCAGCTATGGAAAGGATAGACATAGTCCCAGAGGAAGAAGAAACATATATGTTAAGCAAATGGGGGAGATGCAACATATTCCAGACATGAGGAGGAGAGCATGATTGGAGAAACTGGGAGACAAGGAGATGGAGAGGAGCCCCCTCAGCAGGGAGGTCGAGTACCAAGGATGGGGCCCTAGCTAAAGGGCACCAACAGAGACCTCTGGAGACAGGGGTACTATTACAAAGGGGGGATGGTGGTGCGGGGAGGGAAACCATCAGGGCCAGGATAAATGGTTCAGATAAGAGAGGGTTAAAGGGGACACCTATTCAGGGGTTTGGAGTTAAGTGGGCAAAATAGCAAGGCAGAAAGGGGAGGGTGACAAGGGTCTCTAATAAGGCAGGAAGACTCCCATGAAATTGCGATCATGAATAAAAGTGGGGCTGAGAGGCGTGAGTGGAGGTAACCATAAGGATGATGGCGGTGTTAAGGTTCTGTTACTGAAGACTGATGATTAAGGGTATCCATTGGGAGGGACAGGGGTGGATGCCATAGCCAGGTGAAGGTAGTGAGTATCTCTGGGCTGACAGTGCACAGAGCAAAGTTCATGGTGTATGAAATGGTTAGGGATTGTGGAGAAACGGATCTCCTGGTGCATTGGGAACTAATGATCTAGAGGAAATAGCATTATGGAAATCAAGCAAGGTTCCAAGAACTTGCCAGAGTCTGTCGGGATAATGGATGCAACATTTCCTTTAGAATATTGCCAGTACCAAAAGGCCTCAGTGGGAGAAAAAATGAAGCTCACAGAGGTTAATGAATGGCTCAGGAAGTGGGGTGAAGAGAATGGGTTGGGATGTTAGGGAACTGGAATGGAGTTTGGGAGGATAAGGGACTATATGCAAGGACAGGTTTCATCTTGCCCCATTAGGGAAGAAGTCCTTAAACAGGGGATGGCTGACTACATACAAGAAAGGTGGGGTTTGACTTGTAAGGGGAGGGATAAGGGAGGGGCTGACTGAAGCTCTCCCTCCAGATGAGGGGAGTAGCCTTCAAGCCCAAGGGAGGGGAAACAGACTGGAGGTGGAGGTTTCAGGAGGAGCAGGGGAGGATGGAAGTATAAGGAATCTGGGTGGGGTTCGACAAAGAGGATCAGGGATAAGGGTGGGCGTTAGTGTTAGTTAATGCCAGGAGCTTGGAAACAAGTTGCCAGAGTTCCAGGCCATGCTGTTCGGGGGGTGGATGTGGCGGCAGTCACGGGAACGTGGGCCAACAAAAACCATGACTGGGACCTAAATGTACAGGGGTACACTATGCTTAGGAAGGATGAGAAAGGAGGGCAGAGGGGGTGGAGTGGCTATGTTCATTAGAGATGACATAGAAATTGCTATGGTAGAAGAGGCAGAGGGAAACGTGGAGGCCTTATGGGTCACCTTACGATCCCCAGCAGGAGATAAGGTCAAGCTGGGAGTAGCATATAGGCCCCCGGGATGAGTGATGTTCTAGAGGATGGTTTGCTGGACAACATCATTGCCCAGTGTGGTCAAAAGGGAAGGAGTGGTGTTGATGGGGACCTAATATGCCAGGTACAAACTGGGAACCATGTCCTCTAAGGTGGCCAAGGAGCAGAGGCTGCTGGATGCTTCAGGATGTGTTCTTCACACAGCATGTGATGGAGCCCACAAGGGGAGGCATGTCCTGGATGTGGTTCTGGCAGATGGGGATCTGGTAAGGGACATGGTTGTACAGGACCCTGACTGGGAGTGACCACAATACTGTCTGGTTTCAAATAAGCATTGGGGAGTGGGGGTGAGATCTAGGACACTGGCAGTGGACTTCAGGGGGCAGACTTTATGGGCATGGGAAATATTCTCAAGGATCACTTGAGGGGATTACCTCAGCGACAAGTGTGGAAAGGAGATGGGAGGTCATAAAACGGGGACTTCATGAGGCAGTCAGGATCTGCGCTAAGTTGAAGCGTAAGGGAGCAAGGTCACATAAACCATGCTGGTGGTCCAGTGAGGTCCAGGTAGCAGTCAGAGAAAAGGCGGCTTACAAAAATATAAAAACAACAAGAGGGATAGGGATAAGAAATGTACCAGCTTGCATGTAGAAAAGTCACCGTATGGTGAGGGCGCAAAGTCCAGTAAAGAGCAACGGCTGGCACAGGGGATACATGGAGGGAAGAGGGTTCTTCCGTACATTGGGGGAAGCGGAGAAAAACTAAGGGCCATCTCAGCAGATTGAGATCAGAAGGAGGGTAGGGTGGAAGAGGCGAGGACCAGGCAAGTATTTACTTGAGTACTTTGCCTCTGTGTTCACTAGGGAGGGGATGGGATATCTACAAAGCAAGGCACAAAGGGGATAGAAGCGGCAGGGAGTGGGATCAGGGAGCAACAGAAATGGAGCAAAGGGAGGAAAGGTACCCCAGGGTGTCACATCTGGATAAGGATAAAAGACCAATAAGGTGGAGGGATGGATGATGCCATCCCGCCAAAGTGTGGTTTGCCTCAAGGCCCTAAAGAAAGACAAATCTCCTGGGCGGATGGCATTCATCCGAGAGTACTAAGAATTGGCGGACATTGCCTGCACCCCTGGCGGGAGCTCTGCCAGGTCACTTGAGACAGGGAGGGTACCTAGGGATTGGTGAGAGGCACATGTGGTACCAATCCATAAAGGGGGTCTGAAGGAAGTACCAGGAAACTATAGACCCATCAGTTTAACCCTCGGTGGTGGGAAAATTAATGGAGAGTATACTAAAGGAACGATTGGGGGTTTACTTGGAGGAGGTGGGAGGTCTGGATAGTCGGCAGCATGGGTTTGTGCCAGGTAGATCATGTCAAACCAACCTTGTGGAGTTCTATGAATGGGTAACATCAGAACTGGACAGGGTAAGCCTGTGGATGTATTATTCTTGGACTTCAGCAAGGCGTTTGACTCTGTCCTCACAATGGTCTGGTGGAGAAACTGATGGGGTTAGGAGTAGGCCCTTTGATGGTCAGATGGATTGAAAACTGGATAGCTGGACGCACTCAGAGAGTAGTGGTCTGTGGGGAGCTCCGAACCCTACAGAGGTTGGTAGTGGGGTACCACAGGGCTCGGTCCTGGGTCCAATCCTGTTTAATGCATACATATCGGACATCAGGGATGGTATAGGGTGTGAAATGAGTCTCTGCGGATGTCTCCAAGATGGGAGCAGTAGTTGAGGGAGAAGAGGAGGTTGGCCCTGCAGGGACCTGGACACCCTGGAAGCTGGGCTCACACATGGAAATTAAATTTCAATATCATGAAGTGCAAGGTGTTGCATCTTGGTGGGAAATCTAAACACAGGTACACCCTGGGAGGGAGGTGCTGGAAGCCTCAACAGGGAAAAAGACCTGGGGTCATGGTGGATACATGTATGAATAACTCTGAGCAGTGCAGGAGAGCAGCTAGCAAGGCAAACAGGATGTTGGGATGCACGCAAGGGGATCACCTCTAGGAGCAAGATGGATTCTGCCTGTACAATGGACTGGTTAGACCACACCTTGAGTACTGTGTACAGTACTGAGACCACACTTGAAGAGGGACATACAGCTCCTGGAGAGGGTACAGAGGAGGGCAACAAAAGATGATCGAGGGCTAGGGATTTGACTTACGAGGACAGACTTGAGGAGCTCTGCCTGTTTTCATTGGAGGAGAGGAGAGACAGGGGGACATGATTGGGGTCTTCAAGTACCTCAAGGGAATAAATAGAGTAAACATGGATGGGATCTTTAGACTAAAGCAGGAGGTATCACCAGGGACATGGTTTGAAGTTGGAAGGTGGAGAGGAGGGGAAAAGGGAGGAGGTTTTCACTGAGAGGGTGGTGGACCCTTGGGATGCACTGCCTGGTGAGCTGGTTCAGAGATCCACAGTGGAGGGTTTCAAGAGAGGGTGGGACAGACACAGAAAGTGGATGTATCAGATGATGGCCTGTCCAAGGGGGGTGGGGATGGATGATAGGGGTTTCTGGAGCACAAGGGATGGGAGGGTCTCGGCACCCAACTAAGGATCTAGGTTCGAGCAGACTCGATAGACCATAAGGCCTAATCTGCTGGCAAATAGTATGTTAGTATGTTAGTAACACAGTTGAGCCACACAAAGGCAAGGGTCCTGGATTTCAGAAGGGTGGATTTTTGCAAGGATTGGGAGGGAGATCAAAGAAGCCCTGACAAGAAAGGAGGCAGGAGAGGGGTTGAGAAGCAGGGGGCACATCTAAAAGGAGGCATAGTGGAGGTGACAAATCAGTGCATTATGCTGATAAAGAAGTGAAAAAGAAGGAACAAACCACTATGGTTCTCAAGGAAGGTGGCAGGGAAAGTTAGGGACAAAAAGATGGCTTTCAGAAAATACAAAGAGTCACAGTGGGATGAGAATAGAGTGGTGTAATTAGAGAGGCACACAGAGGCAGTTTAGTTAGTTTAGTTTACTTAATAAAGTGCTCTATTTCATTTGCGACTCAAGACACTGTACAAGTGAGCAAATTCATTATAAAGAGATTAAAATATGTAAAAACAATATTAGCTTAAATTAAATATCTAGATCAAATTAAAATAAAGAGTGCAAAGGCGAAAACAAAGGAAGAATTAGCACGATAAAGAAAGGGGACAAAGCATCTATACTAAGTAAATGAATACTTCTGCTCGGTATTCACTGAGGAAGTAGGAGGTTAGGGACCACAACTGGACAACAGAAACATTGGGGGGGAGGGAAGTAAACATTCTTAACATTCAAGAAAAGGTGCCTCGGATCAATTGGATTATCCTTTTCTTGAATGCTAATTATAAAATTAATTATTACTACTAAAAAGCATTTGTCAATGCCGAATGTTTGCTTGCTGGCATTTGCATTGGTAGTGTAGGAGTTAGAGAGCTGCATAATAGGAATGGCAGTGAAGTACTGAACTGAAGCCAATCCCACCACCACCCTGCAGAGACTGACAGGCATTGGGGTGTGCCTTTGGGTCGTCAGGCATAACAGCCATGCCATTTCACCACACCCTACCCTGCAGACACCGACAAGTGTCACAGTGTGCCTTGGGGTCTGTGGCCCTTATGCTCACCCCATTCCATCAGAAAATACGGTGAGATGGGTGCAGTAAAGGAGAATGGGGTGAACTTTGGGGCCGAAGAGTCTAAGGCACACCTTGATGCCTCTCACTGGCTGCAGGGTGTAGATGGGGGTGCAATGGTATGATCATTACAGGTGACAATCCCAAGTCACACCTCTGATGCCTGTCAGTCTCTACAGGGTCAGGCGTTATGGTCAGAAACCCTAACGCCTCAGGCATTTGTTGGTATTTTCACTCCAAATTTTTAACATGGTTTTTCTGTGACCCCCACCTTATGAACAGTGGCACTATCAGTTTGTTGGCCAAAAGCTGATTTTGCACAGTGACTACGCCATTTGGCACCACAGGTGTGAAAACACATTTCGAACAGAATGTGAAAAATGACAGCTGTACTGTTCATGGGGAAGTGTAAAAAATGGCAATGTTGAAAATCTGCAGTGAACATATTAAAAAACTGGTGAAGTCACGAGTGTGCGTAGAAACTGCAGAATGCACACCTGTAATGTAATTAGTTTGGGGATTTTTTACAGCAGATTGCCAACACAGGCATTTTTGGGACCTCCGCTCATGGACAGTGTCACTGTGATTTTCTTAATCTGTCCCGAACAGTGATTTCCCACAGCGACCATGCATTTCTGCACTGGAAGTATGAAAACACATTTTGGACATAGTGTGAAAAAAGACAGCTGAACTGTTCATAAGGAAGTGTGGAAAAATGCCAGTGATGAAAATCTGGACTGAAAATATTACAAATTCATGAACTTATGAGGTGCGTGGAAACTCGCATAATGCTCACTTATAACACAGTCATTTTATGGACTTTTGTCACCAGATTTTAACATAGCCATTTTAAAACCTCTGCTCATGATCAGTGTCACTGTGATTTTCTTAATCTGTCCCAAACATTGATTTCACACACAGACTGCGCCATTATGCGCAACATGCCTGGAAACACATTTTGGAAAGATTTGAAAAGAAAGCAGCTGTGCTTGCTCTTAAGGGTGTGGTAAAATAGCAATGTTGAAAATCTGGAGTGAAAATATTAAACATTTGCAAACTTACGAGTGTGCGTAGGAACTGGGCAACGCACACTTGTAAAACAGTTATTTCTGGGAATTTTTTCACCAAATTTTCAACATAGGGTTTTTGGGAGCCTACCTCATGAACTGTGACACTGTCATTTTGTAAATCAGTCCCAAAAGGTGGTTCTGCGCAGTGACCACTAAATCACCTTTTGGGAACCGAATAACAAAATGACAGTGCCAGAATTCATGAGGTGAGGTCTCAAGAACCCCATGTTGAAAATTTGGTGAAGAAATTCCCCAAAATACCTGAGATATGCATCAAGTTAAAACTATTTATTCCATTATACAGCTTACTGGCATTTCCTCAATTCGCGATCCGGCTTTGAAGAGTGCAGGCGTGTTCCCGGTCCACGAAGATCATCGCGCCAGACTCCAGAGGTAAGTATGGGGTGAGGCGGGGTGTGGAGGGCAGGGTGCACAGAGGGTGGGCACAGGTGGGGGCAGGGGGTCAAGACAACAAGGGACCATTTTTTCTTACAGGGCATTTTTTTTAAAGACAACGTGGGACATTTGCCACGCTGGGGTGGGCTTTCAGCATGGCAGCTGGAAGGCTGTTTGGGGGCAGTGGAGCTGATGGGGGATTGGGCACCCCATCAGCCATACAGACTGTTGCCATGCTGGGGTGGGCTCCCAGGCGTGGCACCTAGAGAAATCTGTGGGGGCGATACAGTGGAGCTGATGGGGATTGGGCACCCCGTCGGCCATACAGTGTGTGTGGGGGAGTGCATGAACACGCTGGGGTGGGCTCCCAGTGTGCTACTTGTTGCGGGGGAATGGGCTGTCTATGACAGCTGTTTCAGTGCAGTGCCAATGTGTAGGCACTTTGCATACCGCCAGACGGCAGTATGCAAAGTGTCTACACGTTACCACCGCTGATTGCAGTGTTTTTTTGCTTTCAACTGTATGCCACTGCATCTGAACAGCTGTCATAGACAGCTCCTACAATCATTGGTGCAGTGCGGCTGCACCTGCAAAAGGCAGCAGGACAATGGAAGTGGGGGAGGCACACCCATGAATTCTCGTATGGTGGGACTATGTTTCTTGCACATGCGTGCAAGCACAAGAAAACATAATTAAATTATTAGGCACATTAGTGAAAATAGGAAGGCCAGGGGAGGAATTGTAAGACTCAGAGGGGAGGAAAGGATATGTGTGGAGGGGGACCTAGATAAAGCAGCTATACTAAATGAATACTTCTGCTTGGAATTCACTGAGGAAAGGGAGGGACAGGGACCATAAATGGATAACAGAAACATTGGTGGGAGGGAGATAAACACCAGTCCATTTACAGAAGAGAGAGAGAGAGAGAGAGAGTCCTGGAGGAACTCACAAAACTATGGGTGGACAAAGTGATAGGACCAGATGGTATACACCCCATTATACTAAAGGAACTTTGGAAGGAGCTAGCAACAGCACTGGCAGCGCTGTTTAGTGAGTCTCTCAATACAGGGGAAGTTCTAGAGGACTGGAAGTAGGCACATGAAGTCCCTCTTCACAAGAGTGGAAGCAGGGAGGAAGCAGGTAACTATATGTCAGTCAACCTCACCTCAGTAGTGGCCAAGATTATGGAAGTGCTGCTTTCGGAAAGGATTGTGGAACACTTAGAATCCAGCAGAACACAGGATCCAAGGCAGCATGGATTCACAGCAGGAAGGTCTCGTCAAACAAACCTGATAGACTTTTTTGACTGGGTGATGAAGGAGGTGGATCAGGGGGGAGCAGTGGACATCACCTACTTCGATTTCAGTAAGGCCTTCAACACTGTTCCACACAGAAGACTGGTAAGCAAGTTGGGTAGTCTGGGAATGGGCCACAAAGTGGAGAACTGGGTTAGAAATTGTTTGAGGGACAGGAAGCAAACGGTGGTAGTAAATGGGAGTAAATCCAAAGAGAAGGGGTATCCAGTGGGGTGCCTCAAGGATCAGTCCTGGGGCCAGTCCTTTTCAGTGACTTCATTAGTGACATTTCAGAAGGGCTGGAGGGGAAGGTTTGCCTATTTGCAGATGACACCAAGATCTGCAACTGGGTAGACACTCCAGAGGGGGTTGAAAGAATAAAGAGGGACCTAGGTAAGCTGGAAAGATGATCCAAAATGTGGCAATTAAAATTCAACACAAAGAAGTGCAAAATCATGCACCTGCGGCAGATGCAGAAACCCTGCAGAGAGTTACTGGATGGGGAGGGGGAGTTGCTAGCAGTCACCAGGGAAGAAAGGAATTTAGGGATAATCATCTCAGATGACCTAAAGGTGGCCAAACAATGTAACAAGACTGTGGGGAGGAAGAGTGAAATGTTATGGTGCACAGGAAGGGGCATTACTAGCAGAAGAAGGGAGGTTGGTGATGCCACTGTACACAATTCTGGTGAAGCCTTATCTGGAGTATGGAGAACAGTTCTGGATCCCACATCTTCGCAAACATGTGGACAGGGTGGAGGCGGTCCAGAAAAGGGAAACTAGGATGGTACAGGGCTTGCACCTGAAGACATAAGAGGAAACAAGGAAACATGGACTTTGATGGCAGAAAAGGACTGCTTGGCCCACCCCATCTACCCATTTCCCTACCTATTGGATAAGCTGCAGATCCTAGTTAACCAACAGCCTACTTCCTCCAACCCCCCACTATAATTGCCTTATGTCTGTCCCATGCATTTTTTAATTCCACCACTGTTTTTGACCCCACAACCTCCTCAGGAAGGCTGTTCCATGCGTCCACCATCCTCTCTGTGAAAAAATACTTCCTCACGTTGCCCCTGAGCCGTCCCCCCTCTATCTTCAAACTGTGCCCCTTGTTCTTGCACATCTCTTTTTCTGAAAGATGCTACCCTCTTGGACTTTTTGATTCCCTTGAGGTACTTGAAAGTTTCTATCATGTCCTCCCTCACCTTCCTTTCCTTGAGAGTATACATATTAAGTTTGTTTAGTCTCTCTTCATATGGTTTCTGGTGCAGATCCTGCAGCATTTCATTTGCCCTCCTCTGGAGTGCCTCCATCCTGCCTATGTCCTTGCAGAAATGGGGTCCCCAGAATTGTACACAGTACTCCAGATGGGGTCTCACCAGCTGTCCATACAGAGGGATGACAACTTCCTGTTTTCTACTGGTGATGCCTCTCCCTATGCATCCTAGTATTCCTCCAGGCCTCCTTATTGCCTTCTCACATTGCCTGCCAACTTTTAGGTCATCTGATATGACTACACCCAGGTCCCTTTCCATTTTTGTTGTTGTTAGTACCTCCCCCCGTTGTGTACTCTTCCCCTGGGTTTTTGTTTCCCAGATGCATTACTTTGCACTTCTTTGCATTGAGTCTAAGCTGCCAAACTTTTGACCATTCCTCCAACCTTATCAAGTCCCTTCTCATCCTTTCCATCTCCCTTTGTGTATCAACCCTGTTGCAGATCTTTGTGTCATCTGTAAAGAGGCATAGTTTTCCTTTCAGTCCCTCTGCAATGTCACTTATAAAGACATTAAACAGGACTGGCCCTGTACTGAACCCTGTGGTGCCCTGCTAGTGACCCTCTTTCTTTGGAGTAGACTGCATTTATTATTATCCTCTGTGTCCTGTTGTCCAGCCAGTTTTTCACCTAGGCTACCACCCTGTGACCTATTCCCAGGATGGCTAACTTGTTTATTAATCTTTTGTGTGGGACTGTGACAAATGCCTTGCTAAAGTCTAGGTAGGCCATGTCCACAGCCCCTCCCTGATCTACTACTTTGGTCACCCAGTCAAAGAAATCTATTAGATTCATCTGACATGACCTTCCCACTGTGAATCCATGCTGCATTGCATCCTGTTCCCCACTGGCCTCTAGATACTCAACAATTATTTCTTTCAGAAGTGATTCCATCATTTTCCTTACCACTGAGGTCAAACTAACAGGTCTGTAGTTTCTTGCCTCTGCCTTGCTCCCACTTTTGTGAAGGGGAATCACATCCACCTTCCTCCAGTCCTCAGGTACTGCACCATCCTCCCATGATTTGCTAAATAGCGTAGTCAGTGGTGTCACTAGTTCTCCCCTTAGTTCTTTTAGAATTCTGTGGTGAATCCCATCAGGCCCCATTGCCTTGTCTACCTTGAGTTTTAGGAGTTCTTTCAGGACTCTTTCTTTTGTGAATGGACTTGTATCGACCCCCCCATCCAGAGTGCTTCTATTGTTTGGTTTAGGTTCATCTCCTCCTCTTCTTTTTTGTGAATACTGAAAAAGTATTTATTCAGTATCTCTGCCTTTTCACTGTCACCCTCTGCCCACCCTCCCAGCCCTTTATTGCAGCCTCACTATCCCTCCCTTGGTCTTTCTTCACTAATATTCCTATACAAGATTTTATCCCCCTTCTTAACTGAGTTGGCTATCTTTTCCTTGGTTTGGGCCTTTGCTATTCTGATTGCCTTCCCCGCTTCTTTCTGCTTAAACTGATAGAGTTCTCTGTCCTGCTCCTTCTGTGATTCCTTATACTTTCCGAATGCTATCTTTTTCTCCCTAACCATCCCCACCATCTCTTTTGAGAACTACAGTAGACTGAAAGACCTCAATATGTATACACTTGAGGAGAGGCGGGAATGGGGAGATATGATTGAAAACTTCAAGTATCTTAAGGGCTTGAGCAAAGTGCAGGTGGGTGACATCTTTCAGTATAGGAGTTGTACAAGGACCGGGGGCATGATATGAGATTTGAGGGACAGGATAAAGGGGAATGTGAGGAAGTTGTTCTTCACTAAAAGGGTGGTGGATGCATGAAATAACCTACCCCAGGAGGTAGTGGGAGGTAGCACAATGAGGGGATTCAAACATGCATGGGATAGGCATAAGGAAATCCTAGTGGTGGGAAAGAGAGGTGAAAGCCAATTACCAAGCAGGGTCAGTGGCTGGTGATGCAGGCAGGGAATACAGGCAGACTAGGTGGGCCTAGCAGTTCTTATCTGCCATCAATTACAATGTTTCCTCTCTGACTGTACACAATGGCTAAAGATTCAGGGAGTGTTATTGGATGTTAAAAGCATCTCGATAGAGGTGCACAAGGTTCAATACTTGGCCAACTCCTTTTTGACCTGTTCATAAATAAACTCCTTGATGCATGCCCTACTTTGAAGGTACTTCTCTATGCAGATGAAGTCGTCATCTTTACCAGTAGTACATGCCAGTAGATACTCTCCTGTGACCTATATAATAGCTTTGAGTCACTGGAGGAATGGTTCAAGCTAAATAAACTAGTCCTAAACTACAAAAAAAAGCACACTACTCTGTTCTCTGGCCCACAAATGACTAAAAGGTCCCTCACCTTGCCATCTGTAATGCTAATGGTACTATTGTGGATCAGGTTGAGTTTTTTAAATACCTAGGAGTCACACTGGATAATACCCTTTTCTTTGCACCCCATGTGAAAAGCATTGTCCATCTTGCCCATAAAAAACTAGGTGCACTGTTCAGACAATGTCCGAATCTCACCCCAGAAGCCAGGTGCCTTGTGGTATCCAGCATGGTCCTCCTATTCTTAGATTATGGCCTACCAGTCTACGATGCGGCCAGCAACTCCATTCTTAATAGAGTCAGCCTGGTACTAAATAAGGCATGTCCCTTTCCACGTGGGGTGAACAGGCTCACCCACAGCTGCTCCCTATATTTATTAACCAACTGGCTTCCACTCCAGGACAGAATAAGGTACCAGACTGGTCTGCCTGGAAAAAAAGCTCTGTTGGGCCTTAACCAACCTGCTACTCAAAACCTCCTCCTCCCAGTCAACAACCAATATTCTTTTTTTTTGTTTTTTTTTTAATTCAATTTACTTTATTAGCATATTGATATTACATGAAAAGTGCCACTCTATTCAGTCTAACAGTTACAAGTCAGACAAGTCATTATCAAGCATACATGCTAATAGCAACTGGCTCGTTGAAGTAAGAATCAAAACAGGTAACATGACACATTAACCAAGTAATCTAATAAGAAAAAAAATAAACTTACCCACCGCTCATTCCACCCAAATCACCCCATACCCCAGCAGCATCTACAGTCACATTGAAACATTTTACAAGCACTCATTCGAAGGAAAACACAAGGGCACTAAAAATACATCTAATAGCAGGACATTACCAGCGGCCAAGGAGGTTAAGCTTGCCAACTGGCTAGGACTGCATCCAGCAGGCCCCATTTGGAGCCACATGATTGGATCCTGTTGTTCATTCTGGCTATGTGTTGCTCTAGTTGTAACGTCATTATAATTTCCTTATGCCATTCTAGGATTGATGGAGCGGAGGCGTCCTTCCAATGTCTAAGGATAACCGCCTTGGCCGTGGCTGATATAATAGTCATGTATAATCTCTTTTGCCTGATATCGCCTCTGAGGAAGCTGTTTAGCAGACAGATTTCTGGTGTGAAGAAGAGCTCCAGTTCTAATATTGATGGTAGTGAGGCGCAAATTGCCCTCCAGAAGGGCTGTATCACCGCACACTCCCACAAAACATGGTACAGATCCCCTTCTTTAGTTAAACACCTGTTACAATTAGGTGATGATAACTTGACCATCTTGTAGAGCCTAGCTGGAGTATAGTACAGGTTATGCATAATGTTAAATTGCTGTAATTTATACCTGTCCTGTCTAATGTATTTATGAGTGTTAACCCATATCCGTCCCCCAGTCTCTACTATCCACTGCCATCTCTAGTTTCTGTCTCCAGTATGGGCTAACATTAAAGGGTAGGCCACCGTCTATTCTCTGTAATTCACTATAAATTCTTGAGACAGAATGGGGTTGGTCTGCAACCTTGAGCAGAGAAGACAGTTCAATTCTGTTTTCCTCCCAGGTTGTCACCCTGCATAGATGGGCTTTGATTGAATCACGAATTTGTAGGAATTTAAAATAGTGTCCTTTTAGGTTTGGGAATTGTATACATGCTTGCTCATTATGATAATAATTTTCCTGGGCATAAGTCTCCAGTCGTAGCCCATTTATCTGTCTCAGAATGTAGTCGGAATAGGGACACGCTGTATTAAAAGTGAATGTTATGTATCAGGGACTGCTCCAATGAGTTCTGCCAATTCACCTTTAGGAACTTCTGGACTTGATGGAGAGCTTTTAAAGTCCATCCTATAGGCGTATTTTTAAGTGGCTTAGGGAGGAGTTTTAAGTGGTATAGGCAATTGAATCTAAAGTTAGTAAGTGTTTAAGCACCAGGTCATTCTCAATACTAACAGAGAGGCACATAAGAGTGTGGAACCGCTGTATCAGTCAGCTGTTTCCATGATACTATTTTGCTGATATGTGAGGCAATATAATATTTAAAAAGGAAGGGTGCAAGGCCTCCTGACTTCTTCGGCCCTGTGAGTTTCTGGTAAGCTCTCCTAACGCCTTCCTTTCCATAAAAATGCATTGAGTATCTTTTGTAAGTTCGTGAACCAGGTTTTGGCAAGTAGCATCCTAGCATATTTAGAGGATAGAAAATCCTTGGCAATCGTTCATTTCACTGTTTCTATTCTGGCCCAAAGTGACAAGGGAAGTGAACTCCATCTGACCAGTTCTTGCCTAATTATATTAATAAGATTAATTAGGTTTTCTCTAATCATCGACCTTATCTCTCTGGTAACTTTAATGCCAAGGTACGTCAACATCTTAGGTTCCCATCTTAGCCCATATTCCTTTGCTAAGCTAGGATAGCATTTGGTATTTAATGGGAAGAGCTTGGTCTTGGAGATATTAAGTTTGTAATTTGAAACTTTGGAAAACTTTGTGATTTCATGCAAAATTATTGGTATGCCATTCTCTGGGTCCTCTACCTGTAAAAGCAAGTCATCAGCATAGGCTGAAATTAAATACCGCTCGTACCCTATATTTATCCCCTTAATATCTTGCGATCCAAGTAACCTCTGAATCAGGGGTTCCAGATATAGGTTGAATAGGAGCGGGGAGAGCAGGCAGCCCTGTCTTGTGCCACAGAATAAGGGGAAAGGATCCGACAATATACCATTGCACCAAATCCGTGCCATGGGCATACAGTTTAGAACTCAGATCCAATGCAAAAAGCTATCAGGTAATCCAAATTTAGCTAAAACAGCGAACAAGAAGTCCCATGACACCCGGTCAAATGCCTTTTCTGCATCCAGTGCAAGTAAGGCTACCGGGGTTTGTAGGTTATGTGCATGTACAATTAGATGGTGGAGTTTGCGTATGTGATCACTAGAGACTCTGCCAGTCATAAAACCAACTATACATCACATATCAGCCTATTCATTAATGAGGCTAAGTCGGTTGGCTAGAACTTTAGCCATTATCTTAATATCAACATTTAACAATGAAAATTGAAGCAGTAGCTAAAAGGAGTACAGGGTCCCGCTCCGGCTTTAATATAAGGGTTATGAGGGCCTCCAGGAAACTCGTTTCCGAGTATCCCTCAATGAACCAGAAGTTATACACCTTGGTTATTATTGGGCAAATTACTTTTGCATACGACTTATATAGGTTAGTGGTAAGACCATCCGGTCCAGGGGATTTGTCTGTGGCAAGTTGAGTAATCGCTTGTTTCACCTCCCACTCTAGTATAGGTGATCCTAACTCATTCGCCTCTAGATTTGTGATCTTGACCAAGGTAACTGAGTCTAGAAATTCCTGAATTTCCTCAGGTGTGGCTCTGTTAGCCACCGGGATGCAATATATCTTCTGAAAGTGTTCTCTGAAAGTCACAGCAATTTCTCTAGGGTTGTTAGTTATATCATTTCCCCTGTTATTTTGCAGAGCGGCTATAAATCTATTAGAGTCTAGTTGTTTGAGTCTGAGAGCTAAAAGTTTACCTGCTCTTTCCCCAGATTCCAAGTACCTTATTTTAGTTCTCTGGAGGGCCAGCTCTGCCTTCTGCATCATAATCGAAGAATATTGAGTTTGTAATTGCTGTAAACTAACCCACTCCGCCTCAGTTGAGTGGTGGGTGATATAATTTTCCTTGATCCTTATTGCTTTACTAATTTCACCTAACTGTGAACTAACTTTCTTGGCCCTGGTGGATGTGATTCTGATGCACTCGCCCCTTAAAGTGCACTTCAGAGCTGCCCACATAAAGTCAATGTTGGATACTGAGTTGAGATTTCTCTCAACAAAATGGGATGTAAAATTCCTCAAATGCCCATGAGTAAAAGAATCCTGCAGTAACTGATTATTAAATCTCCATATAAAGTCTCTCTTTATATTGGGATTGGGTACTAGTAAGATCGAGACTGGGGAGTGGTCTGATATGACCCTAGTATGTATCCTTGCATCTGCAACAGAGGAGAGTGCATTATTACTAACTAGAAAATAGTCAATTCTAAAGCAAGTTTTGTGCGGCATGAACAAAAAGGTATATTGCCTAACACCCATATTGTTAATTCTCCAAATATCAACGAGACCTAGGCTCTCCATCACTTCCTTTAAAGCTCTCTGAGTGGGAGATAACCCTACTCGCTTATTATCAGATCTATCAAGAAGCAATTGAGGAGTTATGTTCCAGGCACCCCCTATGAACAATGTCATGGAAATGTAGATATTTAGCAAATCCAAGAACTGCATGAAGAATTGTGGAGTCCACATTAGGACCATAAATGGAACCAATAACTACTTTGTCTGTTACCAGAGTCCCAACCAAGAAGAGATATTGGCCTGCCGTCCATATTTCCTTTTCTAATTCAAAGGTGTCTTTTTGTGAAATAGAATTCGACACCCCTTTGCTTGAGGATGTGCCCGCACCATATACCCTGACCCACCCAATATCTCATAAAAAGCCTGATGTCTTCTCTGTATAAATGTGTCTCCTGAAGCAGGTGACCTCACAATTTAAGGCAGAGAGATGTTTCAGCACAATTTGCCTTTTGCATCTGTCCCGAGCCCCTTTGATATTCCAACTAATCAGATTAATACCCTTCAATGCTATTCTCTACCTTTTGATATTAAGATACTCTGAATTCTTTCGCTCGTACATGTTCAGCTTGTTAACAGAAAGAACCCTATTTCTCCTAAACCTAGGGTGTAGATGCTGCCCTCCCACCTCCCACCCCGAAACTCCTCTAACCACACAAGATTCCAACTAGTACCCCCAGTTCTAACGACTGCACTATCTAGCCACTTTATCATGTGATGTAACATCCAACCCAGCTGGTCACCAACCCACTTCCCAACTCAGCTCTATTCCTATCAGTTTCATTAATTTTAGACATCTAATCTCTCGTCCAATAACAATATCATAACTAATCCTACTTTTCCAATAGGTTTCCTTCGTCTCATGTTGATCTCAAAAGCACGAGCACATCATAACATATTCAAAAATTAGACCCAAAACAAACAGAGTCATCAGCTCTCCAGTCTATTACAGTGACCCCCATTCCATGCAATTTGTGTCCTTGATGTGAGAAGTAAAGTCCATTCATTGGTCCATGTCTCCCTCTTGTGGGGAGAAGAGTGAAGTACTACAACTTATAGAAAAAGGTAGTGGGGGACTCTAATAAAATAAAACAGTTTGCATCATATCTGAGCTGTGAGTTACTTTAGTCTGACACTTTCATACTCCACCAAGTCTGCATTGGCTCCAGTAAAAGAACCAAACTGTTCTTTTTAACAAGTAAGGACCACTCCATTGGAAATAGACACCTGCAGACCATGCAATCATGATTTGCGGCCTTCATAGTGAACAGAGTCAAGCAGCAACGCTTCCGGAGTCAGCCAGTCGAATTTACCTCATAGTTAAAACCCTGATCTCTGGACCCTTTGTGTACAGAGCCACTTTTAAGATTATAACCAAAGCACTGGGTGGCTGAAATTGTATAGCTCGCTCAACTCAATGAAACCAGTCAGAAACTGCTACTGTCGCATGGTCACTAGAAGGAAGCACCCCCCTCATAGCCAACAGGTATGTTCATCTAACGGCGATCACCTTCTGGGATATATTTTTAGCATATCGAGAAAGACTAAACATATCACATTAAAGCTGATCTAGTGTCCATTTGCATAGTAGTTAGGGATCGCACTGCCAGTCAGTAAGTAAGACAAGGACAACGTAGCAAATGAGGCTTTGCGTCTCCGGGTGCTTGTGTTAAACATTATCTTGCTTTATTGAAAGAACTTGAGTGTGTTTACTTTGAACTCCAGTCCCTTTCCCGACAGAGCCGCTTTTGGTATATATTACCAGAACACTGAACGAGCGGACTTGTGCAGCTCTCCCTACTCCATGAAACCTGCCAAAAGCTATTAGTGTCACCATGTTCTCTAGCAGGAAGCACTTATAGACAAAGGGTATGTACATCTTGCTGGCGATCACCTTGTTAGGGACCGCATTGTCACTCCGCGGCAAGTGACGCAAGGACCACACTGTAATAAAGGCTTTTCGTCTCGGGTGTTTGTATTAAACATTAACTAGCATGCACCAGCTTTGTGTAGTTTCAAGAGTTGGGTGTTGTTTAGTCTCCCTCTAACTTTGGATTTGCGGACGGTGATCGGAGAAATACAGAGGCCATCTCTTAAGCAGGACATTACTTGTCATCATATTTTGTGAGGAGAGAAAGCTTAAGTGCCCTTACATCAGCAGGGATGGTAATCCCGTTAAGTTGCTAGTCAGTTTTGATAGTGGCTATAAAGGCGTCTGTTCAGTCGGAAACAAGAGGAAATATAGTCATGCTGGAAGAGCAGGGAATAATCGCATTCTCCTTTTCAAAGGCTATTGTTATCATCTGACTGTTCAGTATTGTTTGCTCTGCCTAGCCACTCACACCGGTCCATTACTTGAATAGCTCTGGCATTGCTTTTTTAAGCTCCTGTTGTGCAACCTCTGCACTGTCATACAAGTGCCTCTGATCTTTAATCTTGACTTGGAGTATGGCCGGGTATTTTACTCTATATTGTGTTCCTGCAGCAATCAGCTTAGAAACGGTAGGATGTAACTCTTGTCACTTAAGATGCACTGATTGAGGCAGATCATGCGTTATCCTGATCCTTTTACCCTCCCAAGCAACTTCCTGCAGAGATCTGATCTTGCCTAAAATATGTTGTTTATCCAAGTAGTTTAGCAATCTACAAATTATCGGCCTTGGCTGAGCTCCGAGGGGGGACGGAGGGATCTGTGTGCTCACTCGATGATATAATATTCATTATTTGGAGATGGTCCGGTGACCTTTTCTAGCAGTTTTTGAACAAACTGGACAGGTGTTACTCCCTCTTCCTTCTCCGGGATCCCAATTATAATCAAATTATTTCTTCTGCTTCTCCCTTCCAAGTCTTCAAGTTTATCTTCCATTTTTTTTATTCATTTGTTGAGAGTGACACGCTCGAGATCTTGCTTGTCCAGTTTCATTTCAACAGATTTTATTTTAATCTCGTTGTCTCCCACTCTAGTGTCGAGGGTTTCCAGCGTTGATTTAAAACAATGAATTTCAGTCGAAATTTAAGTCTATCGATGCTTGCATTGGGGCAATTATTTCAGAAAGCGTTCCTACGTCAGAGCTGAGGGCCCCGAGGTAGATTTGTTGGAACCCTGCCGAGGACGTTTTGCGGCCTGTTCTTTCTCCAGGGAAGGTGGTGGCGTATGTTTGGTCGGTTGTTTCTTCACAAAAGCTTCCATTTTAGAAAAAATTCCCAGGTTAAGCAATTTCTCCGACACTTGTTAGGCGTTTTTCAGACAAAAGTCCCACAAGATTATGTCTGACAAGAGCTGAAAAGTGAGCTAAGAACAGAGCTGAGTGTAGAGGCAGCTTTCCCTAGGCTGCCATCACGTGACTCAACAACCAATATTCTACTAGGACTATGTCAAGGAATGACCTGTCAGCCACCCTCCAGAAAACAAACCAGGCCATGTGTTCCTTTACAGTTAGAGCACCTCAATGGCTGAATAGACTTCCAGAATCCCTGGTGGGTCTCCCTTAAATTGCCGTCTTTAAGAGAGAACTGAAAAAGACTCTCACGCTTAGAACCAAATATAACTGGTATACCTGACATATTAGAACTACTGTAACTGGTTTTATAGTATATTGTTATCACTGTCTTCTACTAAAAAGTTAATATCATGTACTCTGCACTAGCTTTCAGTTGATCTTTCCTGCCCTGAACAACATGATATGCTGCAATATGGACTTGCAACTACTTGCTTGTACTGATACTTGACCGTGCTCCTCTGGAACTTTGTATTTAATTGTTAATTGTCTCAGTGTACATTGTCCTTGTCCTTGATGAGGAACCTTTGTAAATGAGCACCTGTGCTCAAAGGTTTATTTCCAAAAATAAATAAATAAAGCTAACACTGCAAAACCAAAAGTGAAGCAGATGACTGTATAGAGATGTGCCATGTGACCTGCTATAGCTCTTACATGTGATATAGAAATATAAAAACATAGAATTTGATGGTAGATAAGGACCACTAGGTCCACCAAGTCTGCCCCCTTTTTTCTGTCTACCTTACTTGGTCTTTGGCTCCCTTCCCTTTCTTTCCACTAAGATTCCCTTGTGCCTAACCAGTGCATTCTTGAAATCCGTCACTTTCTTCACCCCCACTACTTCTGCTGTGAACCTGTTCCAGACATCCACCACTCTTTCAGAGAAGAAGTACTTCCTTGCATCCCTCTTAAATATACCCCTTCCAGCTTCATTGCATGTCCCTTATTCTCATGCATCCTTTCCTCTGAAAAATGCTTCCCTCTTCTACCTTGTTTACCCCCATAAGGTATTTATAGGTCTCTCTATCATTTCCTCCCCCCTTCTCCCTTCCAGTGTGTGCATTTTTTTTTATTTATTTAGTTTTTGTTTACCGGGTAGGTGCACTAGCCAGCAGTGTGACTATTTTCAGGCATGACCCGGGTGAGTACAAAACATCTTGGATATAAGTATAGAACATTTCAACACAGAGAAACATACCTTACATTTTAAGGAGATAAGTCCTTGTACATATGTGCAGGGTTTGATGGAGAAATATAATCCAAGCAAGATAACAGGAAAACACAGGGCTACATTACATTTTCAAGGGTATGAACAACTTCACAATGATACATCATATGGAGAGTTTAGAAACATCACAGTAGATCCAGTACAGCAAAGTATAAGTTAAAAGGTAGGCCACATATTGTTACAAAGATAGTACAGTAAAGGAAAAAATACAGGAGCAAACTATACAGTTTCAGTTTGAAATATGTTGGAAGGTAGGAGGAGTAGACCAGGGCAATATGTAATGATGCGGTCCTCCTAAGTCAGAAAATAAGTAGGGTTATACACAAATGCCTGGGGCAAGGGAGCAGGGGACAGTGAGGTCGGGGAGCCAGACAAGAATTGTTAGGATGGCTCAAAACAAGTACAATGGTCAGTCTGCATAAGATAACACCAGAACACAGTCTTGAAGTGAGGGTTCTGGACTTCAGGCGGGCTGACTTTGGCAAGATAGGAGAGTGCCTTAGAAAAGCACTAGCAAACAGGCTAGAAGGAGGGGTGGAGCAACAATGGGGAAATATCAAAACTGCCATCACAGAGGCAATAAGCCTTTGTGTGAAGCAAATAAACAAATCAAAATGAAAGAAAAAGCCACTATGGTTCTCAAAATAGATGGCAAGTGAAGGCTAGGGAGAAAAAGATAGCATTTAGGAAGTATAAGGAAACACAGAATCAAATCAAATCAAATCAAACTTTATTTGTAAAAAGGCGCCTTTCCAAAACCAAGGCGCCTGTACATAACATAATAAAATCAATAAATAATTAAAACATAATTAAAATTAATCCAGGCAGCAACATTAAAAATCATTATATGCAAGGCTAAAAAGATGTGTTTTTAATGCCCCTTTAAAGATTCGGACAGTCAGGCAATCTCGCTCCTGATCAGGTAGAGAATTCCACAGGGTTGGGGCCATAAAACTAAAAGATCTAGCCCCAGAAGTCTTTAAACGAACCCTGGGAATCTCCAGCAATCCTTTGTCAGTGGATCGGAGAGAGCGGGAGGGACAGTAGGGACAGAAGGAGCAGGACAGAGAATTGTACCAGTTAAGGCAGAAGGATGCAGGGAGGGTAATCAGAATAGCAAAGGCCCAAACTGAGAAAAAGATAGCCAGCTTGGGTTAAGAAGGGGGATAAAACCTTTTATAGGTATATCAGGGCTCATAGAAAGACAAAGGGAGGGATAGTGAGGCTGAATAGAATGGACGGTGGGTGGGCAGAGAGGGACAGTGAAAGAGCAGGGATACTGAATGAATACTTCTGTTCAGTATTCACAAAACAGGAGTTGGGGGAGGTGCCTAATCCAATTAACAGAAGCACTTTGGATAGGGGGGTCGATCCCAGTCCATTCACAGAAGAAAGGGTTCTGAAAGAACTCCTAAAACTCAAGGTGGACAAAGCAATGGGGCCAGATGGAATTCACCCCATAATTCTAAAAGAATTATGCAGAGAACTAGTGACACCACTGACTACCCTTTTTAACAAATCATGGGAGGATGGTGTGGTGAGTACTGGAGGAAGGCAGATGTGATTCCCCTTCACAAAAGTGGGACCAAGACAGAGGCAGAAAACTATAGACCTGTCAATTTGAATTCTGTGGTAGGGAAAGTGATGGAATCACTTCTGAAAGAAAGAATTGTTGAGTACCTAGAGGCCAGTGGGGCATAGGAGCCAAGGCAGCATGGGTTCACAATGGGAAGGTCATGTCAGATGAATCTAATTGATTTCTTTGACTGGGTGACCAAAGTAGTAGACCAGGGAGGAGCTGTGGACATGGCCTACCTAGACTTTAGCAAGGCATTTGACACAGTCCCACACAAAAGATTAATAGTCAAATTAACCAGCCTGGGAGTGGGTCCCAGGGTGGTAGCCTGGGTAAAACATTGGCTAGACAACAGGACACAGAAAGTAACTGTAAATGGAGTCCACTCTTAAGAAAGAGGAGTTACTAGTGGGGTACCACATGGTTCAGTACTGGGTCCAGTCCTTTTTAATGTCTTTATAAGTGACATTGCAGTGGGACTGGAAGGAAAAGTTTGCCTCTTTGCAGATGACACAAGGATCTGCAATAGGGTTGATAAACAAGGATGCATGGAAAGGATGAGAAGGGACTTGGCAAGGTTGAAGAAATTGTCAGAAGTATGGCAGCTTGGATTCAATGCAAAGAAGTGCAAATAATGCTCCTGGGAAACAAAAACCCAGGGGACGATTACACAATGGGGGGGGGGAATAACAACAACACAAATGGAAAGAGACCTGGGGGTAATCATATTAGATGACTTTAAGATTGGCAAGCAATGTGAGAAGGCGGTAGGGAGGGCTGGGGGGATACTGGGACGTACAGGGAGTGGCATCACCAGCAGAAAACAGAAAGTTGTTATCCCCCTGTACAGGCAGTTGGTGAGACCCCATCTGGAGTACTGCATCCAGTTCTGGAGACCCCATCTCCGCAAGGACATAGACAGGATGGAGGCAGTTCAGAGGAGGGCAACTAAAATGGTACAGGGTCTGCAAGAGAAGCCATTCGAGGAGAGACTAAAGGAGCTTAATATGTATATCCTTGAGGAAAGGAGGAGGAGGGGGGACATGATAGAAAAGTTTAAGTACCTCAGTGGAATCAGCAAAGTCTAAGAGGGTAGCATCTTTCAGAAAAAGAGATGTGCAAGAACAAGGGGACACAATTTGAAGATGGGGGGGGTGATGGCTCAGGGGCAATGTGAGGAAGTCTTTTTTTCACAGAGAGGGTGGTGGATGCATGGAACATCCTTCCTGAGGAGGTTGTTGGGTCTAAAACTGTGGGAGAATTCAAGAATGCATGGGACAGACATAAGGCAATTTTTGTGAGGGGTAGGAAGAAATAGGCTGTTGGTTAAATAGGATCTGCAGCTTATCCTCTAGGTAGGGAAATGGGCAGACTAGGAGGGCCAATCAGTCGTTATCTGCCGTCAAAGTCTATGTTTCTATGTTGAAGTGAGGGTGGGATCCCGTCTGTCTAAGCTCAATGGGAAGCATATTCCAGAACTGAGGAGGCACATGTTGGAAAGCACCAGCACATTTTGAGGTGTGACATCTAGGAAGTTTTAGTAAGGATTTATCAACAGACCTCAGATCATGAGAGGAGGTAAGAGGGAGTTGCATCTCTGCCAGTGATGTTGGGGTTTCCGGCCTGATAACAGAGTCCACAAGAGAGCTGATGTAGTAATGTCTAGATGCTGTGGGTGAGAGCCAGCCCAAGTCTTTGTATAGTTGACAGCGGTGCTTTAGTCAAGGGGAAGAGGACGCTTAGTGGCATATATTATTATAAGTAACATCCCATTTCTGGAGGGAGGTTTTCTGGCAGCACCAAGAATGGGGGCACAATAGTTGAGGGTAGGCAGCAGAATTCTCTTTGCAATGGCCATTTTAATTGATGGTATTAGTATGTAGCTGGACTTGTATGCAGCACCAAGTTTATTATTTACTGTTTTGCAGGTAGTTTGAATATGCAGGTTGAGATCTAGAGATTGATCCAACAGGACCCCAAGGTATTTGAAAGATGAGACAGATTCCAATTTAGATCCACCCACATTGAGGACAGTGAGGGTCGAAGGACCAGCTCTAAGTTTAGGGACAGAGCCAAAAAGCATAGTCATTGTTTTCTGTGCATTTAGAACCAGTTTATTATCATAGAGCCAATTTTGAATATTGTTGAAGTTGCTGGAGAGGGTCAGGTTAAGGTTGTCAACTTTATCAGCACTGGTATAGATGACAAGATCATCTGCATATAGGAGAGATGAGCAGTTTCGGAGGGCACTAGGAACATTATTGATAAACAGCGGAAAGAGAAGTGGCCCCAAGATGTATCCTTGAGGTACACCAATGTTTATTGCTGCAGGGTCAGATATATCTGAATCAAATTTCACCATTTGAGACCTATTTGATAGATAGCTGTAAAACCATTTAACAACTGGAGGAGAGAAGCCCAGTTTTGTCAGGCCACATAGCAGCAAAGAATGATCTACCAGGTCAAATGGCTTGGTAAGGTCGATAAAAACAGCTCCAGTAAGGTGCCCTGTGTCTATATTGTAGAGAATGTCCAAGGTGAGTTTTAGCAGGGCAGTAGACGTGCTATGGTTCTTTCTAAAACCATGCTGGGCATCCGTAAGTAAGTTAAACTTTGTGATAAAGTCAAGTGTTTGGGAGGCAACAGCCTTTTCAAGTAGTTTAGACAAGGCCGAGAGAATAGCAATGGGTCTGTAGTTATTGATGTCCTTTTTGTCACCTTTTTTGTAAACCAGCGTTACGTGAGCAATTTTCCAGAGGTCCAGGACAGTGCTGCAAGAGAGAGACAAGGTAAATATTTTTGCCAAAGAGGAGGCAATATAGGAGGCCGCAAGCTTAAGAAGGCGAGGTTCAAGGTGGTCAGACCCAACACTATTATTATCAGACATTGCGCAAAGAAGCTTGAAGACCTCAGCTGCCATTATAGCTTTGAAGTAGAAAGGCAGACAGTGTCCAGACACAGGAGAAGAAGATGTGAAGGTGTCAAGTACTTTGCTCAATCCCTCAGGGGGTTGTTGATTTGCCAGAGGAATGAAGGAGGAGGTATATAGGGATAAGTCCGAGAACATTCTATTAAAGGCATTTGCAATAGTATTCAGGTCATTACAGTATGCCCCATTTAGTATCATGTCTGTTGGGGTGTTAGGCGTGGAGGTCCCTAGTAAAGACTTAATGTGAACCCAGAATTTCCCAGGGTCACATGCAGAGCTGGTAAGTAGATCCTTACAGTACTTGCTTTTAGCTTTTCTTATTTTCTTTCTACAGGAGTTCCTGTGGGTCCTATAGGTGTTATAATCAGACAACTGCCCAGCATGTTTGAAGTGTCTCCAGAGTTTGTCTCTCGTATGTAGCTCAGCTAACAGGTTCTTATGTAGCCACCTAGTTTGTCTACCTCTGACTCCCCTGGTGACCTTAGGAGCATGTCTAGTCTGGATGTCTGTGAATTTGGTAAGAAAGATGCTTAGTGCCTCTTCCATGCAGTTTGAGTGATATATCTCAGACCAGTCAACACTGGAGATGTCCTGAAGGAAGGCATTTACATCCAAGTTTGCAACATTTGTGAAAGTAATGTAGCATGGAGGGGGGATGGGGGAGCACCAGAGGCCCAAACACAGAACATTGGAACATGATCTATCATGACATCTGAAAGGATGCCAGATATAGGCAAATGCTCCTTACGGTTTGTGAGTAGCCAGTCTATCAGGGTACCCATTTGTTCCGGATTTGGAGTCCTTGTCGGTTCAGTTATTACCTGATGTAGGTTATAGCTGCTGACCTCCGATATTAATGAGATCCTTCAATCTCTCCTCATTGGGATTCTGATGTGTGTGACTCTGAGGTACTACTTCATTTTGCCCAATTGCACCCTAAAGGCAAAATTACAGCCAAAGTTGCCAGATGAACTTTTAAAGGTGAATATCCTACAAAATGGCAAAAGTTCTCAGATTGAACCGTGAAGGTGAAGTTGGTAACTTCACCTGAAATTCACCTCCACATTAAAACTCTAATTGTGAATTACAGTGCAATTTATTTTACAACTGCTGCCATGAAGGACCCTCATGAAAGCAAGTTGCTGCCTCTGCTAAGGCTGTCCTGGTGAGCAAAACTTCTATAGAAACATAGAATCTGTCAGCAGATAAGGACCATAGTCTGCCCATTTCCCTGCTCACTGCTGCAGCCCCAGATCCTATTTGATCTGCGGCTCTCCCGCTCTGCACATCTCCAGGGTACCCTTATGTCTATCCCATGCACTCTTGAACCCCCATATTGTTTTCACTCCCACCACTTCTGCTGGAAGGAAGTTTCATGGTTCCACTGCCCTCTCAGTGAAAAAGTACTTCCTAAACTTACCCCTGAGCCTTCCACCCTTCAGCCTCATATCATGCCCCCTTGTTCTTGTGCAGAGTTGCCTCTGAAATATGCTTTCCACCTGTACCCTGTTTATTCCCCTAAGGTACTTGAAAGTCTCTAACATATGTCCCCGCTCCCTTCTTTCCTCCAGTGAACAGACATGAAGGTCCTTAAGTCTTTCCTCTAGGGCTTCTGGTGCAGTCCATGTACCATTTTCATTGCCCTTCTCTAGACTGCCCCTATTTTGTCAATGTCCTTCCAGTGATGTGGTCTCCAGAACTGGACACAGTACTCCAGCTTGAGTGATCTGTACAGTGGCATCACCATCTCTTTCCTCCTGCTTGTTATGTCCCTCCCTATGCACCCCGTGTTAAAACATTTGTCACGAAGTGCAAGTTCATATCAGTCAATTATTTTTTTAAATTTATTATTTTGCCTCCTATACTATCAGAAGCCCCTCTTTCCATCGCCCTCCATCCCCAGGCACTTATCCCAACCTCTGAGTTTCCCCGTGGCTTGCTCTTCACACCAGAGCTGCCAGTGAGACACTCATTGCTCAATCCCCCAGCTGTCCCTCAGCAACTTGAGCCCTTTCCCAAGCTTAGGTCAGCAAAGTACTGAGAGAACACCCTGCCTCTGCACTACCTAGCCAGACCTTATTAGTCAATTCTTGCATTCATTTGTTTGGATTTGAGGATAAAGGGGCCTACAACTTAACAAAATGAAAAAACTCATAAAGGGCAAGGAATATCCTAAATTGCTCAATTTTTTACATGGCAGATTTTTTCCTAGTCCTCAGAAAACAAAAGGACAAATATCAGAGGCCATATTTAACATTTGAATTCCTTCATTCCATTTTGTATGTGTTGCATTTTGGAGAATAGGATCAAAGTTATTTTTTTTTCTGCATATGCGGTATGGTAGATAACTTCTCCATCATCATCTTCATTATCAGCAGCAGCATCAACATCATTATTATCATCCTCATCATCATGAATCTGTTTTACTTTGGTCCGGTATTCTTTTGGGAAACCCAAATACCAATACTTGGTGCATAAAGCATTCAGGTTAGACAAGACAAGCAACACCTGCTTTAGTGAAGTATTTCAAACACATTTGATGCATGTGGTTAAAAATTCATACCAAGGTGCCACCTGATGATCAAGTGATAACACATTATGCTTCAGTACAATAAACTGTGCTCACAAGAAGACCCAGAGATTGGCATCCAGCAACAGAGAGCTCGGAGAAGTGTTGCCCACTGCAGCACTTCACAGTCTAGCAAAGGATGGGGCATGTTCTGCTGTTGGAGTGACACCCACCGGAGAACCAGGGAGCTTGCTCCCCAAGCAGAGCAATGCAGAGTGTGCATGTCCAATAGCAACACTGCATCATACATGGGTGACAAGAGGGGAATTTCATAATTAAAATTGAGGCAGAAAATCACATTGCAGTCTAAATGACAATTGCAGAAACTCTCAGACCCCACACCGCAGGGACTCCCACTAAAAGGATGGCAGCAGTAGTGGCAGGTGGAGTAGGGTGGTTGCCAGGAATGAGATCCCTAACCTGAAGCCTTGGAGAACATGCAACTGAGAATAAAAACTATTAAACAAATTAAACCTAGAAAGCCTTTCTAAATAAAAACATTTTCACTAGTTCGAGAATTCCAGAAGTGTGGAGCACAGGGCCACAACTGCAGGATCTCTGACTGTTCTTTGTTTTATAGTGGGCCACTAGGTCTTTCGGAGAAGAACTAAAATGTGAACATAGGTTTATGCTGTGACAGTGGGTTAGAAATATGTGTTGACTATATTCTTGTAGATGGTCCAGTTTCTTGCAAAAAAACATACACAGTTGTCACTTGCAACACTTGCACAACCACCCCCCCTCCCCACACACTTGAAAGTCAGGACATTACATTTTGTATTATTCAAGATATTTATATGAAAATAAAATAGTTTTCCCTTAGGCTTCATCAGTTTATTCTGCTTATATAGTACCTGCCATAAAGTCATAATCCTCTGCTTGGACCATCACAATTTATTGCTGTAAAAATTATTCTGTCATGGGCATAGAATTGTGAATTCAAAGCAGCTACAAGTAACAAGAACTAATGGAGTCTTAGGGAAAAGATAAAATATTTCCATGTAATCGTCTCAACAAAGAAAGTGATGTCAAGAAATTCAAGTTTTGAGGGATGTTATCAAGTTTAATCCTGCTAATGTTAACTATTATTATTTTTCAGGAAACTGGAACAATATCTTTACAGAATATTGAAAAAGCCCACTTTAAATTTGATTCTAAACATTGCAGGCAACCAATGCAGCCTCATCAACGCCAGTGCAATATTTAAAAAATGCATCACAAACCCAACTGTGGCAGCCTGGACAAGCTGCAGGAAATTTATCGGTGTCTTGGGCATACCCTTAGCACAATATAATAATATAGCCGTGATGTGTGAAATACATGCACATACATTTCCTGTGCTCAGGGTGAAAGACTGGAAGTCAATTGAGCCTATTTCTCAGGTGGTAAGAAAGTAACTTTGGCTGATGCCAAAATAACATCTGTGATACAAGCAGTCACCTATGGTGAAGTAAAGTTCCAAAACTACATAATCTCAGCCCTTCCCAGAACTTCATATATCTAACCAATACTTACCTGCAAAAGGTCAGTCCCAGTGAGACTCAACACAATCAGCTGCTCCGCATTCAAGCATGAGCTGCCTCCAGATACTTGGTCATGTAGAAGACATTCTGAATATGCTCAGCTGGGTTTAATTCACATGGTAGTAAAATCCCAGTCCTTATCATCTCAAGTTCTTTTCTTTCTACAGCATCTGCATGCCCAATAAAACCAGGGCCAAAATCAGCCCCCTTAAGAGCATGACTGACCACAGTTACTGATGAGGAAGCAACAGAGGAAACTAAAACCCTTTCATATGGATATTGACTTAAAATTCTGGATCAGTCGCATGACCTTTCTCTTGTGTTACTGTCACAACAATATGCGGCACCAGATCTAAGAATGTCACTAGTTGGAGGAATTTTGTTGATAAAGAATCCAAGACTATGTCAATCTTTAGAGTGAAATTGTTGAAGATAAAGAATCTTGGAGCTTTCAAACTCAAGGGCAACAAGAGCTCAGCTAATTCTTCCGTTTACCATTTCGTTTTTCAATTTATCAGCCCAGCATATCCAATAACATTGATGCAACATCTTGTTTTCAGTGGTGTCTTACCTCTACTTATTTTTACAACCAAGTGGATTAAAACACAGGAAGGTAAAATATATGCTTAAAGTTACACTGTAAAAAAAAGAAGCTGTGGAGGGATTCAAACCTGTCTCATAGTTCAGAGTTCACTGCCTATTATTAGGCTACACTACCTTAATAATGGGCAGTATACAGTAAGCGAAGAATCATGCTACTGATGCAAGCACTACAAAATACCTGAGTTTCTGGTTACATCATGGATCAGAGCTTGGAGCTGAAGAAAACAACCTTCCTGCCTTTTCTTGCAGTCAATCCTGAACAATGGAGCACTGAAAGACAAAGTGGAAGTGTAGTTTCTACAGCAGTGCTGCAACTAGTATTTTAGTCCCCTTCCTGCAAATATGATAAATGGCCACATGCAAAAAAATGCCAATGGGGCCGTTGAAGAAAAGTCCAAATTTTCTCCACTACAGAACAGGTCAAAGGGCCCCTCAGCTCTACACAGGTGTTAGCAGAGGCCATCAATATAGGTGAAAAGAACTTTAGGAATGCAACAGGAAGCACCCCAAAGTTTCCATATTTTGTTGTTTATTTATCCATGAGGATCTAGGCTACACTCAACTGAGACAATTGTTGTATTTGAAGTAGGATCCCAGGACAAAAGATGGCAAATGTATTACAACACTAGCAAATACTGTAACAAAAAATACATGAAAGAAACATAACAACATAGAAATTTACCAGCAGAAAAAGATAAACGGTCAATCTAGTCTGCATGATTCCTACCTAAGTCCTCATCAGTCTAGCACTAGCAGGTCTTATATGGAGTTTTCATCATGTAGTTCAACATGATCTACCCCAGTTCCCCTATTTACCCCACCCCATCATTTTAATAACCTCATGGGTTCAATTTTCAAAGAGCCCTTAGGTTGCCATAATTTGCAGTGATCTAGGACTGCAAAAAACTTTGGGTGCATCAGGGACCCGGAACCCGATTTTGTAAAATTAGGGATCCCTGTGCCAAAGATCCAGGAGTTGCTGCAGCTGCAGTGCTGTGCCAAACATTGGGTGCAGCTGTGGAGTTTGACAGAGGAATCCGTCAACCCCCCCCAGCATAAGCTTACACAACCTGCAGAGGTGGGGTGGAGAACTCTGTCTGGAATGTGGGGAACAGGGGCTACTGGTGCACTGGAGGTGCCATATGGCATAAGAGGGCATGGTGGCAGTTATAGGTAGTGGAGACAACACCTGGCAGAGGTGCCATAGGGTGTATCTGACAGCTAAGGGGACCAGGTAGGGAGAGTTAGCATCACAATACTGTTTTGGCATTGCCTCAAGAGGAAGCAGCCCTGGCATCTGCGGCACAGAACCCACACTCCTGTGGGGCAGGTGTCAGGGCTGCTTCCACCTTGGGTCATATAAGAATAGTATCACTTTGCCATCCCCACATCTGTTCCCTTGGCTGTCAGATATGGCCTATGGCACCTCTGCTAGGTGCCTCCTCTGCTCCCTGTAACTGCTGTCATTACTCCTTATGCCCTTTGGCACTCTCAGTGCCCCAGCAGCCGTTGTTCCCCACCTTTGTGGTTCCACAGCTCACTCACCACTCTGCCAAGCAGTGGTGCAGGGCACTTAGACCACCTCCTGGCTGATCTTACATGAGCACCCTGTTGTGGCCATGGCAGGGCTTATAGAATCCCAAATAGGGATTTGCTGCTATGCACCCCCAGGCACCACTCTATCTCTCTCTCTTCATCTCCACTCCTTATCTACAGCTACTATTGGCACTGGCCACCAGGAGTCACTATAGCACCCCTTCTAACTACTATTTCTTCCTCACCTACACCCTCCTAATCTCTACTCCCACCTCATCTACTACTGCCCCTTGTGAGTCTCAAACCCTCTACCACTAAGCCAATGAGTCAGACTATTGACTCCCTCTGATCCATAACTCTTATACCTTTTGACCCCATATTCAGTTAAAAAAATACCTTCTGCTGTAGGTCTCAAACCCCATATGCTTGACACCTGAGTCAGCAGTTCTACCACTGGACTAGCAAGCTGATGTAAACTACTCTGCTTCCTTAAAGCTCTTATAGCTACTTGGCACCATAATTCAGTTAGAAAAATACTGTCTGCTATCCCATTGTAGTTCTCAAACCCTGCTCATCTGGCCCCAAAGTCAGCAGCTCTGCCTTTAAGCCACGATATAATTCTATTGAATCTGAAAACTCTTAAAAACCTTTGCTCCTTAAATATACCAAAATACTATACTGTCCTGCCACAGGTCTCAAACCCAATACCTTTGGGAGTGAAGTCTACAGTTTTACCACCAGGCCACAACATAATTCTACTGGAACTTAAAGCTCTTAAAGCTTTTGCTCCTTAACCCAAAAATAAAAAGGCACTCCCCTGTCCTTTTCCAGATCTCAAACCCAGCACCCTTACAACTGAAGTTAGCAGCGCTATTCACCAAGCCATCAGGCCAAGACAATTTTTGACTTGACTTCTACAGCTCTTAAAGCTTTGGCTCCCCCCTCTCAGCCACTGTGCCCTAACTCCAAGGCTACCTGGCATCATGAGTGCTAATTTCCACCTCATATGCATCATCTTCTTACACTTCCCGGAACCTACCTCCCACCAGCCAGACCTCAGCCCTTGCCCATGGTTATGGTACCCACATAACCATACCACTGTAGCCCACCCACCCACCACACCATGTCAATGCACCCCAGACCCGCATCCACCCCGTGCTGCCCCCAACCCCACCTACAACCCTGGCTCCCCCTGGCTCCACCATCTCTGTATCTTCCAGATCATCCAAACCCTGCCCATTTCCTGTTCACCCACTGCCTGCCCGGCCCCTCAACATACTCACAGGAAACTAACAAACTGCCACCCCCGGGCTAGAGCTTTAGTAATACTACTACTCCTCTCTGGTAATATCCACCCAAACCCAGGCCCTGCCCCCGCCAATCCACCAACTAAGTCTAACAGACTCCGAATTGCCTCCATGGATGTATGCAGCCTGCTTAAAAATTTTGCTGCCGTTCAGTTTTAGGTTATGTCACACCAACCAGACATCTTTGCCCTAGTAGAAACCTGGCTAACTAAGTCCACCCCAGACTCCTTTGTCTCCTTCCCAGTCTACGCCCTATATCGCGAGGATCGAGTAGGTAAACATGGAGGCGGTTGTGGGTTCTGTGCTCGTGACACCATCATAGGTCATGCCCTCCCAGCCCCCAAGCTAGTAGAAGGTGCCCTGGCCCTCACCCTCAAACTCACCCCAGACCCATCAAAGAGCCCCCTCTATCTCACAGTCTCCTATATCCTCCCAAGAAACCAGACCCCCGTAATATCATCTCTCACCAAATATCTCTCCTCCCTCCCCCATAAGGCTCAACAAGTCCTAGTAGGAGAGCTCAATGCAAACTGGCTCAGTCCCACTGCCTCACCGATAAGAGACACTTTCGCTGCATTGGACCTGACCCAACTTGTCTCACAACCCACCAGACGTAACTAAAATTCAGGGACAAGCACCCTCCTAGATGTCATTGTCTCAAACCGCCCCCAAAAGGTTCAAGATATTCAAGTCCTCCCAGATTCCTTAAGTGACCACTCCCCTCTCCTATTCCTCTGGTCTACCCCCACCCCCAAACCTGTAGCCCAAACCACTCACCACAGGTGCCTTCGCCCAGGAGGACTGTTAAAACTCAGGCAGTTCCTCGCTCACATTGACTGGTCTCCCATCCACCATGCCACGAGTGTTGACACTGCCCTCGACCTATTCTCACAAGCTTTTACCAAGGCCTGTAATCTTTTTGCACCCTTCACCATGATCCACTCCAAAAAACAAAATGCACCCTGGTCACCCCTGCCCTACTCCAACTACTCAAGGACAGGGATAACCTTTGGCATATAGCTACTGAGATTGGCCGGGCTGCCGACAGACAGGCATATAACGCTGCCCGGAACAGGTGCACATGGGCCATCCACAAAGCCAAGGTAAACCACTACCAGGCCATCCTCACCTCCTCATGGGGCTGTGCCTGGAACTTCTGGGACAATATAAAAGAAATAACTGGGAAATCACGCTCCCCCCAGCACACTTTACAGTCAATGGCACCACCATCACTGACCCCACTGACATTGCCAACTGCCTTAACTCTTCCTTTACTGATCATAGCCCTGTCCTCCCGAGTAACTTTTCCAACCCTACTGACAACCCACCGCCTTCAGATCTACAGCGCCCCCGGTTCTACCTAGGCAAGGTATCCACTCGGGAAGCCAAACCACTCCTGCTTAAAGCACTAAAAAGCACCAGTCCTAGCAGAGACTCCCTGGATCCAAAAATACTCCGGCTGGTCCTGGATGAGGTCCTGGTCCCACTTACAGAACTACTGAACTGATCCCTCTGTCTGGGACAATTCCCCGCAGCATGGAAAACTGCGACAGTCACACCTATCCACAAAGGTGGTGACCGGTCCACCCCCAGCAACTATCGACCAATTTCCATCCCCCCCCAAAGCCTTAGAAAAAGTGGTGGCCACCCAACTCACGAAATAACTAGCAAAATATAACATTCTGTGTCCAGAACAGCATGGCTTCCGCGCTGGTCACAGTATAGGCACAGCTTTAATGGAGTTCTCCAACTTCCTACATGCCTCCCTAGACCACGGCTCCCTAGTTGGGGCAGTGTACATTGACCCATCTAAGGCCTTTGACACTGTCTCCCACCCACTCCTACTAAATGCCCTCAACCATACAGGTCTCTCTGTTGGCCCCCTCTCCTGGTGAGCGAGCTACCTATCAGCCCGCTCCCAGTGTGTCAAAAAGAATGGGGTGCTCTCAGAAACCCATCCCATCCACTCAGGGGTTCTCCAAGGCTCAATACTGGGCCCACTACTCTTAGCCTGTACCTAAATTCCCTGCCTAGTGCCTGTTCTGGCAATATTCTACTATATGCTGATGACGCCGTGATTTATGCAGCTCACAAAAATCTCACCTCCTTCCAAGACTCCCTCCAGCACTCTTTCAATGATGCTGAGAATTGGTTTAAGAAGAGCAGACTAGTAATTAACCTCAAAAAACTAAGGCAATGATCTTTGCCCACCCTCAGAACAAAGCCAGCAAAAGTCCCCTCCTCCAAATCTACCCAAGCACTTGTCAATCACTCGAACAAGTTTACTCGTACAAATATCTTGGAATCAGGAGAGACCCACTAAGCTGAAAGCTTGTTTGCAGGTGCGACCTAAGAGCACAAGGAAGTTAAGTGACTTGCTCAGGGTCACACATTGTGCAAGTTGGGGCTGTGGGATTCAAACCCAGGTCTCCAGGTTTGCAGCTCAGAGCCTTAAACCATTGCGATATGCTGCCTCCACATTGGAGGTCTGCGGGCCACTCCTAGCCTAATTGATGCCCCAGCGTGCTTCTCTGTGTGACCCACAGCTGTAGAAACACTTAAGTTGGCTGGCAGATAAGGACTGCAAAGGCCGATCCAGTCTGCCGATTTCTTTTCTACCTTATAAATGTGCCATGACCTTTGCTCTGTCAATGGCCTATCTATTCATACTCATCTGTATTGCTCCCTTATGCCTATCCCTTGCCTGTTTGAAGCCCTACACTGCGTTCATATCCACCACTTCCTGAGGTAGACCGTTCCATGCATCCACCACCCTTTCTGTGAAAAAGAACTTCCTCACATTACCCCTTAATTGGCCTCCCTCTAATTTCATGCTGTGTCTTCTTGTCCTGCTATTTTTCTTATATTGAAATGTGTTAGACTTTTTCACCTTGTTAATGCCCTTAAGGTGTTTGAATGTTTTGATCATATCACCTTTCTCCCTCCTTTGCTCTAGGGTATACATATTGAGCTACGTTAATCTGTCCTCATATGTTTTCTGATGCAGTCCCTGCACCATTTTGGTTGCCCCTCTCTGGACTTCCTCAATTTGGTTAATGTCCTTGTGATGGTGTGGCCTCCAGTACTGCATGCAGTACCTCAAATGGGGCCTAACCAGCGTCTTGTAAAGAGGGATTATTACCTCCCTCTTCCGACTTGTGATAACCCTACTAATACACCCTAATATCCCCCTAGCCTTACCTACTGCTTTAGTGGTCTGCTTGGATGATTTCAGGTCATCGGTGATAATGATGCCCAAGTCTCTTTCTTCTCTTGTGACTGCCAGCAACTCCCTTCCCAGCCTATAGGTGACTTCAGGGTTTCTCTTTCCTATGTGCATGATCTTGCACTTCTTTGCATTAAACCCCAGTTGCTACTCTTCTGACCCTTTTGCTAGTTTATCCAGCTCTCTTCTCATTCTACCCACCCCATCTGGATCATCTACTCTGTTGCAGATTTTGGTGTCATCTGCAAACAGACAAACCTTACCCTCCAATCCATCTGCAATGTCACTGATGAAGATATTGAAGAGGACTGGCCCCAGGACTGATCCTTGAGGTACCCCACTTGTGACTTGCATCTCTTCTGACTGTATAACATTTACCACCACTCTAATAACATTTACCACCACTCTCTGTTTTCTGCCCGTCAACCAGTTTGCCACCCAGTTGACCAACTCCTGACCCACCCCAAGCCTACCTAGCTTATTAGTCAATCTTCCATGTGGAACAGTATCGAAAGCTTTGCTGAAGTCAAGATAGGCGACATCAACTGCTCCCCCTTGGTCCACCACTCTGGTTACCCAGTCAAGGAAATCTATGAGATTAGTTTGACAGGACCTTCCTTTTGTAAACCCATGCTGTCTTGGATTCTGCGCTCCTATGGATTCCAGGTGGTGCACTATCCTTTCCTTAAGGAGTGCCTCCATAATCTTGCCCGCTACTGAGGTAAGACTGACTGGTTCTGCTTCTGCTGGCTCCTCCTGCCCTTCCGTGGCCTCAATGTTCTCCCTGATGTACCTTTAATCCCCCCTTCATGCCAGCCCCTGTCCTTCCTGAATAACCTGTACCCCAGGACCCTACTTCCCAGGTCTGGTGCTCAGACCACTATTTCTCCATTATGGCTACAATGTCAGGCCTCCCCACCATCATTGCTTCTAAGTCCACCATCTTGTTCCCCAGGCTTCTTGCATTTGAGCAAAGGCCTCTCCACCATATACCTCCCCTATCTCCACCATCCCTCCCTCCCTCCCATGACTGTTCTATACCCTGCTCCCTTTTGCGGGGGAGTGCTTATTAGTCTGTTCTCTCCTCTTGTTGAGCCCTCACCAAGCTTAGCCCTGTACTCACCCCTCCTTACCAGTTTAAACCTCTCCCTAGGACCTTATCAATGTACCCTTGTAGCCCCCCCTCAGTACTCTTGCCCGCCTCTCACTCAGATGTAGTCTATACTTCCAGTATAAGTCCTCGTCCTCCCATGTGTCCCACCACTCTCCTATACAGGCAAACCCTTCCTTTCTGCACCATTCCCTCAGCCATTTGTTGAATTCCTTGATTCTTCTCTGCCTAGCAGTGCTGGCACAGGGAATTGGCAAAACTTCCGAAAATGCCAAGGATTTAGCCTCTTACAGGCATCCCTGTGCCAGTGACTTGATCCTCTTCTGGACCTCCTCCACTTCATTGTTTGCCAGATCATTCCTTCCCAAATGAATGATAAGGTGTGGTTTCCCCACCAACCAAGCCCACTCCCTGATTTTTTGCATTGCCTTCCCTGCCTCCATCCCTGGTTCACAAAAGAACCGACCTCTTCCTGTATGTAGGACCCCTTCTGATACAATGCATTCCCTTAATGATGGAGTCCCCGAATACCATGGCATTCTCCACCTCCACAACTAGTGGATCTGGTCTTGTTCCTGGCTGGCCTCCCATCCTGGCCCTTTTCCTCCTAACTACATTCTCCTGCTCTGAGCTGCCTACTTGATCCCCCTGGTTCCCTCCCCCAGTTCTCCTCCTGTACCTCTCCTGGTGAATGATTCCTGCCTCTTCTCTACCAATCCCCCCTCTGGTCCCTGAACTGTACCTTCCTCACCTTCCCTGCTTACCTGTGTCCCTTGCTTGCCTCCTAACTCCCCTCTGCCACCTTCTCTCCCTTCTCCTCCCCTTGCTCCCCTTCCTTTCCTCCCAACTCCACCTGCAGCTTCTGCTTCCCTTCCTTACTCATCTCCCCACTCTCCGCTCCACTCACTGTGGTTTCTTTCCCTCCCCTCCAAGCCTCCACTTTCCACCCCTTCCCCACTGTCTGCCTACCTACCCATGTTTCTTTCCCTCCCTTCCCCTCTACCTCTCCTCTTCCTCTGGCCCATATTGGCTGTCCCCCCGCTGATACTTTCAGAAATCCCCTCTCTATCCTATCTGCCAAAGGTGTGAACCTACTGGACACCATAATCCCCCCCCCGCCATTGTATGTTTCATTACCCCCTGCTGCTGAGGTATGTGACCTTTCTCGAGCCCTTAAAGTCCCCCTCCCCTTACTCCTCACTTCTTGCCAGCCATTACTACCTCTACCACCTGGTCTGGGTCTCTTTTCCCCCTGACCCCTTGTTGTGCCTTCTCTTTCCATGTCCCCAGCTAGCCTCACCCCTCCCTCTTTCCATTTCAGTAGCCCCCCCGCAACCCCCTGCTGCCATTGTAGTTCCCCCTCCCCATGCTGTCCCACCGCCTTCCCATTTCCCCCTTAGATTGCTTAATTCCACTTCGATTTGTCCCAATCTGACACAAATCAGACAACACTCCAACCTCCAGAGTGTTTCCATGAACACCGCTGCACCACATCCATTGCAACCCACTATTCTGCCTGCTCTCCTGACTTCCTCTGAAGCTTCCCTCCCCATCCAAAAAGATCCATGCCCCTGCCCTCTCCACCATCCTGCGTAATTCATTTTTACCTTAAACAGTACCTACAACTGCTCCAGCCCCACTACAATTTCCTCTATATTCCTATAATTCTATATATTCCTTAAATAGTGCATACAGATGCAGTAGTTAAGATGCAATTTCTTCCTAAAAAGGTCAACAATGTTCTCTGCCTGCTACCCCATATATTGCCTACCTTGCAAAGTTTTAAAGAAAGCAATTTCCCTCCAACTGCACCAGCCCCCCTGCAATTTCCTCTATATGTCCTATTGTAAGTAGTACCTACAAATTCAGTAGTTTAGATGCAATTTCTTACCAATGGCCCAACATTAGCAGTACTTTACTAAAATGCAATTTTCCCCTACATACCCCCATCTCAGTGCAATTTTCTCTGGATGCCCTACCAAAAAACAGTACTCACAATTACAATGTCCTAGATGGAATTTCTTGCTAAATGTCCTTCCAGCCAATGAAGTCCCTGTCCCAAAGTTCACTTTGTTGCAACTCCCTTTGTTTATTCCATCTCCAGCCACATCCTGATAGGTGAAGCCTCTACTGGGAAGGACCCAGTGAGACCATATAATACTGGAGGTAGTGCGGGGCTGGTGGGTGGGAGAAAATTCTTCTTTGCCTCTGTTTTTATAGCAGAGACCCAGCGGCCCAGTTAAAATTTCGCACCTTTTGCTTAGGCGCCTCCCAATTGGCTCCCCTGAGTCCAGACAAAGGAAAGTCCTCATTGTTCATGGCTACTGCCACCCTGAATCTCCATGGCTACAGCCACACTGGCACTCTAGCTATGGCAGCACAGGATCTCAACAGCTACGGCCGCTAAAGAACTCCATGACTTTGGCCGCTCAGAACTCTGCGGCTACCGCCACCAACAAAATCAGCGGCTCCGGCTGCTCACATCCTCCTCCAAAAGATTTAAACCTAAATCTAGCTCTTTGTCTCTGCTTTTAGCAGAGACTCAGCAACAATTCAAATCTCATGCCTTTGCTTATGTGCTGATTTGACTCCTGAGCCCAGACAAAGGAAAGTCCTTACTGCTCATGGCTACAGCCACCTGAATCTCCGTGGCTACAGCCACACAGCTGTCCATGGCTGCGACCATACAGGACCTGAATGGCTACAACCGCCAAAGGACTCCACGACTTGGCGCCCCAGACTCTTGCGGCTACAGATGCCAAGAGTCAGTGGCTACGGCCACTCACAACCTCCTCCAAAAGATTTAAACCTAAATTCAGCTCTTTGTCTCTGCTTTTGTAGCAGATACCAAGCAGTCCAGTTCAAATCTCACACCTTTTGCTTAGGCACCTCCCGATTGGCTCCCCTGAGCCAAAACCAGGAAAATCCTCACTGCTTGTGGCTATGGCCACCCTGAGTCTCCACAGCTATGGCCACACAGGATCTCAATGGCTACAGCTGCCAAAGGACTCCATGGCTACAGCCTCCAATGAAATCAGCAGCTATGGCTGCTCACAACCACCTCCAAAAGATTTAAACCCAAACCCAGCTCTTTGTCTCTGCTTTTGTAGCAGAGATCCAGTGGGCCAGTTCAAATGTCATGGTTTTTGCTTAGGCACCTCACGATTGGCTCCCCTGAGCCCAAATAAAGGAAAGTCCTTGCTGCTCATGGCTATGGCTGTACTGGCTCTCCATAGCTATGGCCACATGGGATCTCAATGGCTATGGCCACAAAGGACTCTGCAGCTGCGGCCACCAGGAACCCGCAGCTGTGGATGCCTGGAACTCTGCAGCTATGACCGCCAATGAAATCAGTGGCTACAGCCGCTCACAAGCTCCGCCAAAATATTTAAACCCAAATCCAACTCTTTGTCTCTGCTTTTACAGCAGAGACCCAGTGGCCCTGTTCACATTTCACACCTGTTGCTTAGGCTCTTCCCTGTTGGCTCCCCTGAGCCCAGATGAAAGAAATGTGGCTACGGACACCCTGAATCTCCATGACTACAGCCACACTGGCTTTCCAAGGCTATGGCTACACAGGATCTCAATGGCTATGGCCTCCAAAGGACTCTGTGGCTACAGCCACCAGGAACCCACAGCTGTGACTGCTCAGAACTCTGCGACTATGGCCACCAACAAAATCAGCAGCTATGGCTGCTCACAACCTCCCCCTTTTTTAAGTAAGGGCTCCATAAGTGCTCTAAGTACTCCAGGTGCGGACTCACCAAAGAACTATAAAGGGGCATAATCATTTCTTTCCTTTTATTTAAGAAGGCCCACCTATGCAACTCAGTATTCTACTAGCTTTCCTATATAGAAAGCAAAAACTGCACTATAGAATCAGAAAATCAGCCGGACCAAATGTTAAGTAACATAAAACAGGAGTTTTATTTGCTAAGTTGCTAACTTAGCAAATAAAGTTCTCAATTTTTTTGCTGCTTAGCATGTGGTCTTGCTGATTTTCTGACTCCAGACTGCAGTTTTTGCTTTCTGTCTATCTTTTGGGGCTGGCCAGCTCTTACTGCACCACCACATACTTCCTGGACACACTGCTCTGGTCTCCACATTTCTAGCCGTTCCATATACCTTATCACATTAGGCCAAGGTCTTTAACTGCCACTCAGCATAACTCCCAGGTCCTTCATCTCTGAGATCTGCCCCCCCCCCCCCAACTCAGTATTCATTTCTTGGATTCCCTTTCCCCAAGTGCATAATCTTACATTTTTGGGCATCAGTTTCAGTTTCCAAATTTGGACCACCTTTCCAATTTTCCCTGATCCCTTTTCAATTCAGTTATGCCCCCCTCTGCCTACTCTGCCACATATGTTAGTGTCTTCTGCAAAGAGACATATCTTGCCCTGAATCATCTTTCCAATGTCACAAATAAACTCATTGAAGAGTACTTGACCCAAGATCAACCCCTGTATGACCCCCAATTGCTTTACCTCTTCAACAGTGAAGACTGAACAAAAGTGTTTATTTAGAGCAGCAGCCTTTTTGCCCATCCTCTTGCACACATGTCCCCATTTCACATCCCCTCAATCCCCCCCTTGTTCTTTCTTCCTCCTCCTCTACCTTATATACCTGTAAGGTGGGTTCCCCTGAGTATTGAGAAGGTTGAGAAGGCTTTAAGAAGGTGCATTTGGTGTGAAACGGCTGCACTAGGAGCCAGAGTTGCTGCTTTTTTTTTATTTGTATATGTTTTTTCTCCTCCTATCACTGGTTCCTTAGGTCTTCCTCCAACCCACAGTCCCGCTCAGTCTGAGACATCCTGCTCCTTACCTCTGAAATCATCGTGGTTGTTCCACGGTGACAGACTACCCGGCTCTGAGCTCCCCCCCCCCGGGTAAGGGCCACTTTAACTCCTGCTGGTGCTCTATCTGAAGGGTCCAGTTGCTGCCGGGGGAATGTAGGACTCAGAGACTGGATGGGAGAGTCAACTGTGAGAGTAGGGGGGTCAGATAGGCAGGCCTTCAGCTAACCAGGTGCCAGGACTTTTTTGCATTTTTCTTGGTTGCCGGGAGCTTGGACATGCAATGATGTCCAGCGCATGACGGGAGCGCTCCTGCACCCACCCACAGGATGTCCGCTGAAGCTCCCATTACCCCTTATTTTGGTCTCCACAATGTTCTACCTCCATCTACTGACAGAGGTCCCCCAAGTTGCAGCAGACTGTATCCCTCCACCCCCAGGAGAGGAGAGCAGTTCTACGGATGCTCGATCCTCTCCTGTCCCTGCTGACCCCTGGCAGCATGAGGTCATTCCAGAACCCAGATCACCGGCGTGGCATGAGGTGTGGCATTCAGCACCTCAACCCTCAATACCACCGAGCTGGCTTCCAGGGTTGCTGCTTGAACAGTGAATAAAAAGTTTATTATTATCCTGTGACTGAATCCAGTTTTTATGAGTCTGTAATCTGTGAGCAAAGCTGCTTGTTGAAATTGAACTCTTTGTGGCCGCTCCAGACCACTCCTTCTGAGCAATCTTCTTTGCTTTTACTTCCCCTGAGTATCCTCCCAAGACACCTTCCATGTACGGGATGAAGCTACACTACAATACCACTGGGTCACCACCATAAATGTCACAGTGACCCCTTTTTGTCATAAGGGGGTTTGTATCCAGTAAGATTTAAACATAGCGTGGTGCCTTGACACAGGGAAAGTTTATGGTGGTCCTGGTGAAAGTGCAGTACAACTCCATGGGATGCAGTACCTCCTCACCTCTCCACTATGTTCACCCCACCCACTCTCAAAACAGTCCCCACAAAGCCTACACTTCATATTTTAAAATGCAATGACGAGTTGCAGGGTAAAGCTCAGGATTGTACTCATAATTACCACAGACAAGGGTATCTCCCTGGCTGTGCAGGAGATGTCTCTCACAGCTGGCAGTAGCCCTACTCTAACAATCAAGCAATTGTTTCAATCTCTCCCTCTCACTTTGCATCAGGGATGGTAGTGCACTTCAAAGGTCCAGCTGTCCTCATGTCAGTTAGACCACTGGAAGTCTTTGCCACCCTTCACATCAATGCATCTAGTCTCACAGGGTGGAGATAGCCTGGAATCAGGCTATGGTACCCACTGAGCAGACCCTGCAGCTGTCTTTGTCAGTGCTTCAGGACAGTCTCTCATTCTCTGTAGCCATGTCTGGTGGTTTCACAGACATACTTAGCTTAGCACACAAATGCCTCCCTTTTTCCACAAACTCTAGCCAGAACCAACACAGCTGCAGCTACGGTCGCTGAGCTCACAGTGGAACAGCCCGCTGTGCCTAAGATAGCCATTGATGTTGAATGCTCAAGCACAGCTACTCGTGCATGTGCACTGAGCACTGGAAGCCATCTTAAGGACGGCGGGCCATGGAGGAAGACGGCAACAAAAGTAGTGTGCCCCCGGGGGGGGGGGCTGGTGGCTGAGTTCAGTGTTTTGGAGTTGTGGAATGATCATACTACAACTCCAAAACTGTTCTTCGGTGTCAATCCAGTGGCTTATTTTTAGAGCTGTCGTAAGATAGCTGTAGGCTCTGCCCACTGCAGCTGCAAAAAGGGGAAATCTGTTTGCAATTTCTGTTCTTCCTTACTGACAATACACAGTCTGTTGCAGCACAGCTTTTTACAGCACTTGGCTGGGTCAAGATCTCATGCAGTTCTGCTGTCCTCAGGAGGTTTGGCAGAATGACTGGGGAGGCAGTATAGTGCAGTGGTTTAAGGCTCTGAGCTGCAAATCTGGAGACCTGGGTTTGAATCCCACAGCCCCCATTTGCATACTGTGTGACCCTAAGCAAGTCACTTAACTTCCCCGTGCTCTCAGGTTGCACCTGTAAGCAAACTTTCAGCTTAGTGTGTCTCACCTGGTTAAACAATTGGAAAAACAAAAATAAAACATTGCTGCTGTTCATGGGGACATAAGCATAGCAGATTGGCAGCAGAGCTGTCAATCATATTCAGGCAGTCCAGGACATTTGTCACTCAACATACAATTGGCAACTGGAAAAGCACCAGAAAAAAATTAGGTCCATCAGTAGTCCATGAGCCCTGGTGGCTCTACTTGCAGGCAAGTATCTGTGGGGCAGCATCTCACCACACAACCACATTGCCATGGCACAGCAGGTCAAAGGTAGTGTACATTGCTGTCACTCTGTAGTCTAAAGGCAGACTCTGTAGAAGTCCTTATTTACATTTAGGTGCAAAGTCCAATCACATATTCACACCAGAACCTATCCTTAATGAGTGCAGACTCACATCCAGTTCAGTCAGCACATAGAACGGGTGATTGCCAGTCTTGCTGTTAACACTGGAGTGTTGACTCCATTGGTGGCAAAGAGTATGGTGAGCAAGGGAGTCTTATAAGCATAGTAGCCCACAAAGAAATGATATACCTAAATAAGGCTGTATCCTTTCCTTCACCACTGTTTTGAGCTTCACATCCATTTTGGCTCTCTTCATTGCTTTGATGGGCTGCATCTGTCCAGGAGGGGAACCAGGATCCTAGGTGATAGGTTTAAATGGTTCATTGGCAAGCATTTAAACTAGCCAAGGGGGGAGGCAATGGAAAGGAGCAGGGAAATCCTAGCCCCCCCCCAAAAAAAAATCACGGTAGTAAGTGCGGTAAACACCGACATAGAGGTGTCGATTGGGAGAAGGCCAGGGGTAAATGGGGAAAGTGACAAAGGCAAGAAGAACAGGGATGGGGCAAAAAGGAGTAAGGCCATCAGGAAATGGAGGGTAATGAGTACCAATGCCCTAAGTCTGGGCAACAAGCTCCCTGAGCTGGTGGCCTTGATGGAAGAGGGATGCCTGGATATCATAGCAGTCACAGAAACATGGTATACAGAGAACCATGACTGGGATGTTAACATACCAGGGTACATAACCTACAGGAGAGACAGGCGGGGAGAAGAAGGGAGGAGGCTCTCTATGTAAGGAAGGGTAAAGCAACTGAACAAAAGAGTAAACAGGGAGGAGAGGAGGCACAGTGGGTCACCTTGGAGACTGGAAGGGCACCACAATCCGCTGGGGGTTGTGTACAGACCCCATGTCAGGGGAGGAATGGACAAGGATATGATAGAAGGCATTCTTAGGATGGCAGAGAAGGGGAGATACTGTTGATGGGAGACCTGAATATGTCAGATGTTAACTGGAGCACATTTGGCTGCAGCCACATCCAGAAGCAGGGCCATTCCGATGCCCTACAGGTGGCAGGCCTCAGACAGCTAGTTTGGAACCCACTCATGAGGAGCAATCTTAGACCTCCTACTCTCAAATGGGGGCAGTGAGAGGATCTCAGATCTAGAGGTGGGTTGCCATCTGGGAACAAGTGACCATCAAACAGTGTGGTTCATGTTAAACTCAGCTACAGAGTCAAGCCATACAAAGTTAGGGTACTGGACTTCAGGAGGCTGACTTTGGCAAGATGGGAGAGTGCCTCAGAAAAGCACTAGCAAACAGGCTAGAAGGAGGGGTGGAGCAACAATGGGGAATCATCAAAACTGCCATCACAGAGGCAACAAACCTTTGTGTGAAGCAAATAAACAAATCAAAACAAAAGAAAAAGCCACTATGGTTCTCAAAAGAGGTGGCTGGGAAAGTCGGGAAGAAAAAGGTAGCATTCCGGAAGTATAAGGAAACACAGAAGAACCAGGACAGAGAGCTGTACCACTTAAGGCAGAAGGAAGCAGGGAGAGAAGTCAGAATAGCAAAGGCCTAAACCGAGGAAAGATAGCCAACCGGTTAGAAGAGGTTAAAACCTTTTATAGGTATATCAGTAGCGTAGAAAGACAAAGGGAGGGATAGTGAGGCTGAATAGAATGAGCAGCGGGTGGGCAGAGGGGACAGTGAAAGAGCAGGGATACTGAATGAATATTTCTGCTCAGTATTCACAAAGAGGAGAAGTGCCTAATCAATTAACAGAACACTCTTGATAGGGGTTGATCCTAGTCCTTTCACAGAAGAAAGGGTTCTGCAAGAACTCCTTAAACTGAAGGTGGACAAAGCAATGGGGCCTGATGGAATTCACCCAGAATTCTAAAAGAATTAGGGAGACTAGTGAAACTCACTGGCTACTCTTTTAATAAATCATGGGAGGATGGTGTGGTACCGAGGACTGGAGGAAGGCGGATGTGATTCTTCTTCACAAAAGTGGGACCAAAACAGAGGCAGGAAACTACAGACCTGTCAGTATGACCTCTGTGGTAGGGAAAGTGATGGAGTCACTTCTGAAGGAAAGAACTGTTGAGTACCTAGAGGCCAATGGGGCACAGGACCCAAGGCAGCATGGGTTCACAGTGGGAAGGTCATGTCAGACGAATCTAATAGATTTCTTTGACTAGGTGACCAAAGTAGTAGACCAGGGAGGTGCTGTGAACATGGCCTACCTAGACTTTAGCAAGGCATTTGACACAGTCCCACACAAAAGATTAATAGTCAAATTAACCAGACTGGGAGTGGGTCCCAGGGTGGTAGCCTGGGTAAAACATTGGTTGGACAGCAGGACACAGAAGGTAATTGTAAATGGAGTCCACTCTGAAGAAAGAGGGGTTGTTAGTGGGGTACCGCATGGTTCAGTGCTGGGTCCAGTCCTTTTTAATGTCTTTATAAGTGACATTGCAGAGGGACTGGAAGGAAAAGAATGCCTCTTTGCAGATGACACAAAGATCTGCAACAAGGTTGATACACAAGGAGGTGTGGAAAGGATGTGAAGGGACATAGCAAGGTTGGAGGAATGGTCAGAAGTATGGCAGCTAGGATTCAATGCAAAGAAGTGCAAAATAATGCACCTGGGAAAAAAGAACCCAGGGGAAGAATACACAATGGGGGGGGAGAAGTAGTAACAACAACAAAAAAGGAAAGGGACCTGGGGGTAATCATATCAGATGACCTTAAGGTTAGCAAGCAATGTGAGAAGGCAGTAGGGAGGGCTGGGGGTAATCATATCAGATGACCTTAAGGTTAGCAAGCAATGTGAGAAGGCAGTAGGGAGGGCTGGGGGTATACTGGGATGCATAGGGAGAGGCATCACCAGCAGAAAACAGAAAGTTGTTCTCCCACTGTACAGACAGTTGGTGAGACCCCATCTGGAGTACTGCATCCAGTTCTGGAGACCCCATCTCCACAAGGACATAGAGAGGATAGAGGCAGTCCAGAGGAGGGCAACTAAAATGGTGCAGGGTCTGCAAAAGAAGCCGTATGAGGAGAGACTTAAAGAGCTTAATGTATACCCTTGAGGAAAGAAGGAGAGGGAACATGATAGAAACTTTAAGTACCTCAGTGGAATCAACAAAGTCCAAGAGGTAGCATCTTTCAGAAAAAGAGACATGCAAGAACAAGGGGACACAATTTAAAGATGGGGGGGTGGTTCAGGGGCAATGTGAGGAAGTATTTTTTCACAGAGAGGGTAGTGGATGCATAGAACATCCTTCCTGAGGAGGTTATGGGGTCTAAAACTGTAAGAGAATTCAAGAATGCATGGGACAGACATAAGGCAATTCTTGTGAGGGGTAGGAAGAAATAGGCTGTTGGTTAACTAGGATCTGCGGCCTATCCTGTAGGTAGGGAAATGGGCAGACTAGATGGGCCAAGCAGTCCTTATCTGCTGTCAAAGTCAATGTTTCTATGTTTACTAGTCCCTTCTGCATCGTTGAGGTACATCCCTCTGCTTGCTTCTGACTGGTCAGCCCTGTGCCCTCCGAAGGCTAACTTCTTTGCCCTTACTGCTTCCTCAAACTCCTTGGAAAACCAGGTAGGTGTCTTGTGCCTCCTCCCCTTCCCTGCTTATCTTAGGTAAGCTTTCAATAAATCAAGAATCCCCTGCAAAATAGATTCCCACTTACTATCTGACACTGGTATTTAGCAACAGCCCCTGTGCCTCTCTTTAGCTCCTCTTTCACATTCCTAAAGTCCACTCTTCTAAAGTCAAGGACCAACATCTGGAACTTCTGCCTTTGAACTTCTAGGTCTCTGTTCAACCACACTGTGCTGTGGTCGCTATAGCAAAGCAGCTTCTCCATTATTATCCCCCCAAGGTTGTCCTAGTTATTCAAAACTAGCTCAACTATAGCCCCTTCCTTAGTCTGCTCTTCCATGTGATAAGTCAGAAAACAGTCCTGGAAGGTGTCTACCAGTGCTTGGTTCCTAGTGCTCCATGCCACAGGAATGATCCAGTCGAATCAGGAATGTTGAAGTCCTCTAGAAGAATAACATCTGCCACCCTCTTGATCTCCTTGGGAAGTGCCCTCTCCACTTCCTCGGAAAACTAGTGGGCTTATATATCACCACCATGTGGATGATCCTTCCCTCTACCAACAGCTGAGCCCATAATGATTACACTTCTCCCCCTCCCCCTGTCTATGTGTCTTTCAGCAACCTTGTGCATTTTCTAGTGTACAGTACAATCCCCCCCTCTCCTCCGTATCCTGGGACCATCAATTACCAATCATTGTTTAGGAGTTACTCATGTTTTGGTATTGCCATTATATCAGGACTGCCCTCTGCTGCCATGGCCTGGAGAGTATTCATTTTGTTCCCAAGGCATTCAAACAGACTACCTTCCATGAGTTCTGCTTTCTGCCCCTGCCCATCCTCTGGCAAGATCTTTTTTACCTATTACCTATGATGTATTGCTTTCCTTATCCCAGCTCCCCTTCTGATATGGTTCTTATTGTCTGGTGCAGGCTCCTTCTATGCTTCTTATCTATGTTATCTCCTACCCCCTGCTTGCCCCCACTACTAGGGAAGGTGCTTGGTAGGTCTTTCTCAACTGGATTTACTACATGGCTGACCTTAGCCTAAGATGACCAACTCATTTAAATGCCCCAAAATGGATGCCTTGAACCTCAGGCCCAATGCCCTTGTTCCTCTCCATCGGAGACCAATGGCCATCCAATTCAAATATGCCTTTGTCTCAACAAAAGGCACCCCAGTCTCCCAGAAAGCTAAACCACTCTCCAGCACATGACTCTCATTCAGCTGTCGAATTTGCACATTGTGAGCTTCATTGCCTCCCCCTCCTGTGTACTGTGAGGACATCTGCAAAGGTCAGAGTACCAGTTAATCTCCTTAGCATGGAAACCAGTGTCCTGAAACTGTTCTTCACTGCTCCTAATGGCTTCTCTGCCAGATAGTTAATCTCAAGTTGAGCAATAACACCTGGCCTCCTCATAGATCCCCAACCAACATGTCTACATAGATACATAGATTTTGATGGCAGATAAGGACCACTTGGCCCACCCAGTCTGCCCATTTCCCTACCTAACATAATACCACGTCCCTAGTAGATCTGTGGTTTACACACACTACCCTAAGGAGTACCTATCTGCTGTTGCTACTGTGAGACAAAACACCACCCTCCTCACTTGATCTGTGGCACAAACCACTGTCTCATTACCTCTAACTATACAGTCTATGACTATGAGTACTCTCTTTCTAGATGTTCATTTGTAACTGCAGCACACTTCATCAGGTTTTGCAGTTGCTGGGGCTCTGAAAGCAATAGGGTGCTCTCCCTGGTAGGGGGAGTAGCATGTTCTGTTTCAATTGGGGGCTGAAATGGTTGCTTATTACTATTCCAGAGCTCCTTTTTTCCCCCTATAATTGCCACCCTCTGGTCCCAAAGTCCATGACTTTCCAAGCCCTATTGTGAACCATTGGGGATGCTAATGGAGAGAATCAGCAGAGACAATCCAAGCCCCCACTCCATCCTGATCTGCAGCTGACAAATGAGGACCTTGCTGCAGACATCTCAGAGAGGAGTGCCATGAACCTCTGGCAGACCAAGCATCCTCCACAACTTCACAGCTTACCCTAGAGGAATGTGGCACTGTAATTCCTGCAACTAACTAAATCTCCTACCCATGGAGCCCTGATCCTCCCACTGTGCATGTCTATTCTAGGTTCCTTGTGCAATGCCCTTGACTCCAATGCTCTCGGAAAGGGATTTTATCCACTTAAACACTACAAGATACTTTTGGTTAGTGGTATTAGCAGTATCCCCTTCACCTGAGACTCACAGAATATTACAGTGAGATAGACGCACTGCTCAATCATTATGTAATTACCCCACTTAGGGTTTTGCTAATGTTCCTAAGTTTAAAGGAAATATTTATTTCTATTATAGGTACCTACTAGCAGGCAGCACAGCATAGTGGTTAAGGGCACTGAGCTGCAAACCTGGAGACCTAGGTTTGAATCTCATCAGCCCCCACTTACATACTGTGTGACCCTGAGCAAGTCACTTAACTTCCTTGTGCTCCCCGGTCGCACCTGGAAACAAGCTCTGTCTTAGTGTTCCTTTCCTGGTTATATAATGTCCCCTTTTCCTATTATAGAAACTACTCACAATGTAGAACCTACAGTGCTAACACTTTAGAGCCTATTAACATGAACCTAGTTAAAACCTACTTACACATTTACAGTTGCAGTAATGACAGCCAATTACGTTTATCTTCAGAGGGTGAACCCAGATGAATCTTACCTTGAACGAGATGAGAAAATGGGCAAAGTGCCCTGCAGACCTGCAGACTACCTTGCAGACACCATCCCCCTTCTTTGTGGTCCTCACACTTAGGGTTGCTGATACAAGGAATCAATTGAACTGGGGAATTTAAATACTTAACTGCTGGGGTCCTGATTAGTCCTTAGCAGTCATGTGGCTGAGCACTCCTCACAATGGTGCCGAACACTAAATTCAACCTTCCTCATCCCTGTTCTGTCCCAGAATCCCCCCTGCTGCAGATTTTTCAGTCCCACACAAGCACTGAGCGAAAATCACATGAAATTAAATTTTTATGTTCTCAGTCACTGATGCCTGTTTTCTCTGATGGCTTTCTGTTAGAAATCATCAGACAGTTGTGCATTATCCCTTTTGTTAGCTACTTTGTAACATTTAACTGTAAGTTCATGCATGCAGGAGAGGGAAACTGCATGATGCTGCAGAGGAGAAGAGGCTGTACTGTGAGCCTGCAGCTATAGCAACTTAAAGCAAGAAAACAAGCTTAGCACTCAGTCCTGGGGCTCCCACTTGCAGTAAAACAGAAAATTAAAAGTCCTGCATGGAAGTAAGAATGTGCACAATCTGTTTATTTAGTAAAAATCTTTTGCAAAAGCAGTGCAGGTGAAACTGGTGAAGTTTAAGCTGTGTGCAAACAGCCAACTCTCCCACAGGTCACCTACTGTATGTGGGACTTGATTTTCAGTTTCAGCGCAAGTGGAGCCCTGGGACCAAGTACTGAACTTGTTTTCCTGCTTTGAAGTTTACTTTGTTTTGAACACCGGTATCCTCTTTCTGGTTTTGTTTGGAGCTGTAACACCTGCAACAAGACAGAGTGAATTCAGTAATCTGGGAAAGTTACGGGGGAAGTTTTGAAGAATGTATTTGACAGATATTATTTCTTACTGCTGGTGGTGCAGGGCATAGAAATCCAAATATATTTTTTAGGCACCAAATGATGTTTCGTGCCTATTGTCGAGATCTGGACTTTTTTTCATCAGTTTGGTGTGTGCAGGATACATGCCTCTTGAGATCCCAGAGGTGATTCAGTTTTGTTAGCTGGTATCCATGATATGTTTGGGACTTCTTCGCTGCAATGGCTGGGACTTCATTCCTCAGAATTTTGCTTATTGGTAGATTCAGTGTTTGTTTTTTTTTGGCCGGTAACAGTATTAAACTCTTTCAAAGTACAGATCTGCAGCCTAGTAATCTGGCTTGTAATTGGACTATGGCACAGATCTGTGTGGGTAAAATGGTATGCAGAGCAGTGACAGTGTTCAGACATGGTCCATCAGGATATTTTGTGTCATCATCATATGCTGTGTTTGGTTTGTGGTCCGGGTCAGATGACTATGATTTATACGTGTCTTTTACTTTTTGTTATTATTTTCATATTTGATTTGAATTTGTTTCCTTTGGCAGATGTTTGGATTAATTGATTTGAATGGGGGGCTTTCATAGTTTACATAGTACAGAAAGGTCAGTAATGGTGCAAGACTATTCTTAGTGCTTAAAGACCTTTGTGATATGGTTGTAAGTCCGAAATCTTCTCTGCCTGATTAAGTTTCTAGTGACAGATTCGAGAAAGTGTACCAATGATTTTCCTCCCTAAGTATCACAGATGCCAGTTACTGGCCAATAAATGCGAACGATGCATCCTATGTTGGCAAGTTTATTTTTACTTGTATGTCAGTATAATTATTTTCTTCCTAGCTGTCACTTACCAGAGACCATCAAAATCAGCTGTTTAGCCTTGATGCCATAAGCTGATCACCCTATACATCTCAGTTACTTTTCCATTTTTAAAACAGCATGAGCCATCTAGAGCAGTGCTGCCCAGTTTCGCTATCATAACATAAAAAAACTTTGTTTCTATTACTGTAGGCAATCTAAAAGTAATGTAGTGATAACGTAATGTGTAACATCATGCGGCTGTGTTGACAATTGCACAACACATCACAAAACTGTGAGTGGTCATGGACAGCTGATGACAGTTTCAAACTGTTTGCATTTAACTGTATTAGGATTTGGGTGGTTTCTGTGTTATGTAACAAAAAAATGAAATGTTATGCCTGCATTGCCTCTCGATGTTTCGTAATCTTATTCAGGACTTGTCACTGCGTTCCATATCAAGTTTGACATTGCAGTGAAACATTATTATGTTCTTTGCTCTTCCAGACTGGCTATGTAAACTGGTGCTATTTACCGAAATGCTGTTAATATCAAAATTGTTATATTTGGTGGCAGTTTTCTCGCTATCTCAAAAACTGAACTGCACATCCCTGCATATCCATTTCTAAAACAAAAACAAAACAAATTCTGACAAGCTGTTGAATTACCTAATTATTTTCTAGCCATTCCATCTCTAAAAAAAGGAAATAAAGTATAATTTACTTTTAAAAAGGTATGTGAGAACATTTTGAACATGCATCCTATTTTCTTTCAACATCACTCCCCAAATCCCAGCAAGCCCCCAATCTATGAGTTGCAGCTGACACAAAGCGTACCATCCAGCATATTAATTACAACTATTGATTCTTCACTGAGTGATTGGTTGATGGAAATAGTGGGGTGTTGTTGGTGGGAGTGGGTTAAAACACACAGGACAGGATGGCTATGATGTTTGAACCAGTGAACATAGCAGTACATAACTACTGCCAGTTTATGTATATCCCTTACTGATGCATCTGCCTCATTTCAAAGCATGTCTCTGTCAATGAAGGCACTGCAAACTATGTGCTTTCTTATTAGATGTAACCTGTTCTACTAGGTGTTCATTGCTTGCCAATGTATGTTCCAATATAATGTATTTCCACTGTCTGTATTCTTGGTTGTAACCTCCTGGGTCGCACCTGAAAATATGCACCATTGCTGGAGTGTTTACCTGGTAAACAAAAGTTAATAATTGAATGAGTCTGACTGGGATGTAAAAAAATAAATAAATAAATGCAATGTACCTCCCTCTTACGGAGAAGGTCTCACTACCCTTTTTGACTCTCAACACATCCTCCAGCTACTTGGGCTTCAAATTATTTACCTGTACTGCTTCAGAGATCTGAGAAACTGTAAAGTGCAGATGGCTTTTCAGGCCCCCCCCCAACTGCCACGTTCCCATCCCTGTTGATTCCAGTTGTCCAGTGTATAGTGATACAGATGAGCACATTTGAATGCCTGGCATAGAAACTCTTTTATTGCACATCAGTAGGATCTCCTTACCATGTCCCTCATTGCCCATATACAGTACCTTCACCAATTTCTGCATATGAACAAATCATAGGGATACAGTACTTCTTTGCTGCCTGCCTTTGCCCAGGAAGGCCATGTATTGCACTTTGCTCATAACCCCTCATTCTTGATAGCTAGGCTTGAAGTTGAAACTGGTGTTCTCACCAACACCATTTCTCCCTTACGAGTTGCTGTATCCCATGCCTAGCATTGCATTGCTGTGTTTTGTGTTCATTTAGTCTGTTCCCCGTCTTGTGGAATTTTAAGGTAATTCTAGGCAACTTTATTTGAATAGACTGACATATTCATTTTATTGACAAAGCAGAGCAGCAATACATTGTCTGGACTGATGCTTTCTTTTTCTGATTAAAAAAAAACATCTTTGTTACTGATGCACCTCAAAATTGCTTGATATTCCAACTCTGCCTTTGCCTGCTCTAATGACATTTTTCCTATTTTACTTGTATCCTGTGCTGTTACCTCTGCTCCTGACTTGTGAGGAGAGAGGTGTTTAAAGTTGCCCTCTTAATTTCCACCACAAAAGAAAAACGTTTTCGACAGGCAGTTGAATTAGTAATAATTTCATAGCCATCCCATTTGTACAAAAACCAAACAGAAGTATATTTTCATTTTAAGATGATGTTGAGAACAATATGAACAATCGTTATATTTGTAAACAAAATTCCTTTCAAACTGTCACCCCATCAGCCAGACTTGCAGCTTAGATGAAGACAGACAAGCAAACATGCTAATCTGATAAAATGTTTTGGGTGCATATTGCTATAGTTGACATTCATAATTGCCCTGTTTACATTACTATGCCATGTATCACACATGATGCTTATGTAGATATTATAAGACACAGCTAGGATCAAACCTATGTTCAGCATTAGTATATTTATGTTAAAAAAATACTGTTTCTGAAAAGCTGATGAATTACTTATTTTCTTGCCATCCATCCTCTAAAAAAGGAATTTTACTTTTAAGAGAGTCTTCGGACACATTTTGAACACTCATACTATTTCCAATCAACAATTCTCCAGAACCCTCTGCAACCCTCTACCCAACCAGGAATTGCAGTTCACGTGATGAAACACCAGCAATCATTCTGATCATATAATATGTATTACGTGCATGTTACTATACTTGAAATTCATGTTTTCTCAGGTTCCATTATTATGCCACGTATCAGACGTGACACTTAGGCAAATATTTGAAGAAACTCCATGGACTGAACCCATGTACAGAATTATTCAATATGCACTACTTTGTGTGATATTTGTACTTGGTACATGATGTTGCGGTTACAATTCAATAATAGAAGTTACAGAAACATAATACATATATTGATTTTTAACATATATTGAACTAACTGAAAATAAACTGTTTGAAATTTATAGGACGATTGTCTTACAGGACTAGGGCTGAACAGCTGATTTTGATGATCTCTGGTAAGTGACAGCTGGGATAAAACTAATTTTACTGACATACAAGAAAATAAAATCACCAAAATAGACTCTGTTGTTCAGTTTTGTTGGTTAGTAACTAGCCTTTGTGATAATTACTTTGTGTATGAAATAAGTAAATCACATCAGTTTATTCTACTAATATAAATCAAATCAGAGTTTCATGCAGTGCTCAGTATACAATGTTTGACACCTTTCAGTACTTTTGGTACTTTGATTTTTGCCTGTGTGAGTGAGCCTACCAGCCAGGTAGGGGGTGAAAAGTGAAACAAACTACTGTGTGAGACATTTGGTCTCCTAGTGTCTCTTAGTGTGGTGTGAGGCCTGCCACTGGGGGTCACAGTGCGACCTGCTGGTGTTGTATTTCCTTATCACATCACAAGCTCTGGGCACTGCTGCATGTGTCGACATGTAAGAATCACTGACTATTGTGAGTCACCCTAGTTATTGGTACCTAGCAGCAGCTGTGCCATGTCATCATATGTCATGTATGTGTAGTCAACGTGTGTAGAAAATAATGAGGAAAAGAACAAGGGGAGAAAGGGATGCAGGTGGTGGGAAGAAGCAGATAAAGGTTGCACCATGCCTGTTCCAGCAAGTACACCTTCAGCAAGCAGTGGTGATGGAGAAGGACAAGGTCACATTTGGACAGGAACTGGGAGTCGTTATCACGTGGCTGTAAGAACTAGGGCTGGGTGTATAATTGTGTGACCAATGAAACCATGGTGCTGTAGTCTCCATACATCTAGCTGTTCCACTTTTACTGTAAGCATCCTTCCAAGCTGGTCATCCATTGTGACTGGTGATGTAATCACAGTGAGCAATTTAGAAACATGCTGGTTTCCCTGTTTCTTTTTCAAGTGCTTCCAGCTCCAGTTCCCCTACTTAGAATACAAGTGTTCCTAACAGAAAAGTAAAGGCAAACCATTCTCCAGCATATGCTTAACTTAAGAACAGCTGCCATAGCCACCTATGCAAGGGTACCTTTGACATTTGCCTGTCAGCTTGAACCGTTGTATCATGCTTCAGTCCTCTGAATCATGCTTCCACAGCAGCACCACACAGCATAGTGCTGCTGTTCAGTTATCAAATGTGTGGACAAAGGCAATGGGTCTGGCACATACACTACTGTTATATTGTCACAGAGGAAAAAGTACAGGTGTTCATAGGAGCAGGAGCAGGGGCAAGCAAAGTATACTGACCCCACAGTTCTATGAAAGCCAGCAAGTAGCACCATGACCAGGCCCCACGAAATATTGGATCTCTCTGTTTCCTTCTTTGAATTTAGAATGGTCCTCCTTGTGGTACAGCTGCCACTGCTTTATTACACAGGGCAGACTCCACCTTACACAATTTCATATCTTACATAATTTAAATTACTCCCCCCAGAAATTGGCCAAACGGGGCCTGATCGAATCTAATCTATGTACCCGGTGTTTCCGGGAAGAAGGTTCACTTCTCCACATTTTTTGGAGTTGTCCAAAAGTTGTACCCCTCTGGGAAACAATTCAAGGTAAGGCTGCTCCCTTGTTGGGCATTTCTGACTGTTTTACCCCAGACATTTGTGTATTAGGAGATTATTCCTCATTAAGAGTAACAAAGCGTAAATATTATATATCCATTATTGCAATGTCTGTTAAAAAACTTGTACTTAGACACTGGAAAGACTCAGAAGTGCTGTCCGATAATGAGTGTCTTAACGAACTACTGGGGAATCTCAGGACGGAAAAAGCGAGTGCTAGCCTCCATCATAGACTGCCTAACTACAACAGGACCTGGGATCCCTTTCATATTCTGTACTCCATTTAATTGGTTCAGAACATAGTTAGCATTGACAGATAATTATTACTTATGTCATGTACATTGTGGTTTGCTTGGGCGGGGGGAGGGGTTTAGGGCAGGGATGGGAGGTTGGGGGGGAGACAGACTCAGTGTATCGGAAGAATTGTACATCATGATATTTTGTCCTGTTCTGTCTCACATATGTATGTAAAACTTTCAATAACATTAAATTAAAAAAAAAAAAGAAGCACCATGACCAAAGCAGGTTGTAATGGAGAGTGCCATGAAGTGGATATGAAAATAGACCTGTCAGAGCAGGTGCATGAGATTGAGGTGGTGGGGAGGAGGAGGCAAAAGAGGAGAAGGTAAAAGGGCAGGGGAGGCACATAATTCATGCAAGTTGAAGGATGGGCAGGGGAAAAAAGAGAACAGAGGAGGAGGAGAAAAAAGCAGTATGAGGGGGGAGTAGGTGAAGGAAAAATTAAAGACGAGAAGCAGGGGGATAAGCTGAGAGGAGGGCATGAGGAAGCACTTGCAGAAGAGGATGAACAAGGAGAGCAGCTTGAAAGTCTGATGTAGCAATGACTAGCTGTAATGAGTGTTATACTGAGGCATGGAGGCCATCACAGGAGGAGCCTGCGAAATTAAAAGAGCTAATGAGAAACAGAAAAGCAAGTAAACAAGTTTCTTAAGCATAGAAATCTAAAGACAAGCCCTACCACCAGCCCCCATAGCATGATCAGCCCCATGGTACTGTGCTACCTGCTGATACACAGCCCTGCCTGCCCTTCCCTAGTCAAATCATTCCACAACGGTAGAAAAAAGAAATAATCTCACAGTCACTGCCCAGTTCCTCTCAAAGCACCACCCACCAGCCCACTGTAGCTAAGAAAACAAAGAGATCTTCTGCAGTGTGGGAATATTGTACAGATGACACCTCAGATCCATGGAAAGTATGCTGCAATCAGTGTGGTAGCAATATCAGTCAGGCTAAGTGTACTCAAACTTTGGGAACCAGTGTTCTGGCCAGTCATTTAAATTGTGAACATGGACTCTTCATGAGAGCCATGCCCGTGCCCAGTTCCCACTCAGATAGTCCAGTAGTAGCAGGGACAGTGAGGAATGGAAACTGGTGAGATAAGATGGTTCATTCAGGTAATCAAGCCACAATGGCAGCCATAGCAGCCAACTGATGGATCCCCAGAGGTACCAGCACTGCTTTCAGGCAGTCCAGCTATCACATCTGGAGGCAGGCCAAGCATACATCCCACCAGCACTGCTCCTGAATGTGTTGTAGTCAAACAAACTGCACTGTCCAAGTCATAACATGTCCACACTAATCTGCTACCTAATCATCCATGTTATGTGAGGATCACACATCTCATGGGGAAAATGATGGCCCTTGATCTTCAGCCATTCTCTGTGGTAGAAGGCTTTTAAAGATTTTTGCATGACGTGCAGCCCAGTTACAACATTCCTTCCTGCTTTTTGGTCCTTAGCATGTTCTCCCCACTTGTACATGGGAGATGTACATGCAGATGGTGACAATCCTGAAGGAGGCATTTCACTAGTGATATCTGGAGCACACTGCAAAAAAAGACCCTCCTAAAATGAGAAACAAATCTAAAATTGATATATTTTATTCTTTAAAACAAACCAAATCATTTGGCAATTGGGCATGATAATTGTCCTACTATATATTTTTTTTAAATAAAAAAGTATTTCTTACTTTCTGCATTTGAGTATTGTATAAAACAAGGCAATAAATCTTAGAACACAGCAAGATCTTGGCAACATATTAAATCTTATTTCAAGGTATAAAGTCTTATTTCAAGATACTGTATCAAACAAAGATGATGGGTTGCACTTTCAAAAGTCATAAAATGGACAAAATTCCTCACTATGTGATATGTCTGCAGATATTTTCAAAATTCATAAAATAGGCAAAATTCTTAGTTATGTGATATGTTGGGAGGTATTTTCAAAATTAACAAATGGATACAATGCCTAGTTATGTCTGGTAGAATTTTAAAAGTGAGAGAGTGATCGAACCATGGAACAGCCTGCTGGCAGAAGTGGTGGTTGCAAATACCATTACTCATTAATGGTTTCAAGTATGGCTGTCACAGAGTTAAGGGCTTATAGTTTCTCAGGGGCTACGGGGTGAGGAGGGTGCAAATATCTCATCTAGATAACACGTCTTGGGATAGGGTATAACAGGGCAGCAGAAGCACAGAGTTATCAGTATTTACATTGAACCTGGTGCTCAGTAATAACAAGCCAAAACAGAAACACAGAGATCATGCACTCCAGTCATCAAAGATGTCTGTCAATTTTATTTCCAAAAAGTATAGAATAAAAAGTACTGCTAAGACATGCAAAATGCAAACAAAGTGTCTAGCACATATCAAAAGAACAAAGCAGCATGATAGTCCTTGACTACAACCCCAGCTCTTAGAGGATAGATTCTCTTCCTCAGGTGACATGGCCTGCATGCAGGGATTACCTGCCCTTATACTTGGCAATATGATGATGTGGCATATGTCACCAGTGGTAACAATACCAAAACTTGGTTGTCTAGGTTACTGCAGCTGGTATGTTGCCTGAGCTTCCTGTCAGTACTGCTGTGCTAGGGGTGCCAGAGTATATGCCTAGCACAAGTAAGTTACTATAAGGTAATGTAAAGCAAGGAGCTGCCCAATAGGCACTCAACTCATAATTCAAACAAGAAAGCTTAGTGCATATCAATTGTCACTGCTTAAAACAGCACTGACTAATAACATTAAGGTGAAAAATGTGTATATAAAAGTAACTAGTGCTGACAAATAAATCTTATTACAAAATAGAAACATTACTACAGAATGAAATAGAAAAAGAGCTTAAATTCATCAAAAAGAAATAAATCAAAGTACAACTCTGTGTCCCCACATTAATAATACTGATTCAAGTCCATAAAGAGTTCATTTGTTCAATTCTTCTCTGTAAGACAGAAACACTAAAACATAGACAATTTTGGCAGGAAAAGACCATTGGTCCATCCAGTCAGCCCTGTTATACTTTGTTATTGTTCCATACTTTTTGGAATTAAAATTGACAGCCATCACTGATGACTGGAGAGCTCGGTCTCTGTGTTTTTGTTTTGACTTGTTTTTACTGATCACCCAGTTCAATGTCAAAGCTACTAGCTCTGTACTGCTGCTGTCATATTTTTTTTGTGTGCAGCTCCAGCATTTCAATTACCTTACCATCAATCATATGAGATCATTACCCTGTATTTTTCTGAATGCAGTGGAACAGCTGAACAGTTTATATCACAAGAATGACTCAACAAGGGGGGCACAAGCTGTGTTCAAATTAAGGAGTTGCAAGACAGAGCACTACCAGTAGTGTCTTTTTCATGAATGTTGATTTATTTATTTATTTATTTGGTTTTTGGTAACCGGTTAAGTACTCTAGACAACAGTGTGCCTATTTTCAGGTACGACCTGGGAGATTACAATTCATAAGAACTAATAATGATTCACAAAAGCACTTCCACAAAACAGATTACAGTTCACAAAAAATTCAAACAAGTGGGACAGGTGTTATATAAGCAGTTGTTATACGAATAGTTGTGCAACAGCTATAAGGAGTGACTTATAAAACAGGGGTTTGAAACTAGGTAGTACAGAATAGACAACAGGGGAGGCCTAGAAAACATCCAGGTACATCAGTAGTCATCTTACAAGCAATAGATCATTGAGAGTCTGGAGGGATCCAGTTTTGTAGGACAGCCTATACATAACAAGTGTTAGAACTAAAGAAAACTTATACAATACCTGACAAGATGCTGACATCGAAAGACCAAATTCACATGTTTGATAAGTTGGAAAATCTTATCATTGAAGAAATAAGCCTACATTACAATATTAGCTCCCTGAAAACCTACCATATTTCATTGAATCGAAGCCACCCTAAAGTAGGAGCCACTCTCCAATAGAAGCCACAGGTTATAATGAATACTTGTAGTAAAAACCACCCTCAAATATTAGTTGTGGCTTTTAATAGGGGTTGAAGACATGTCTAGAAAAGTACTTTTGATGGGAATCTCTGTGATAGTTTATCTCTGCAAATAAGATTACTATTGCATTTCATTTTAAATTTATGATTGTAGTTCATGTTTGCTATGCTTATGTTCTGCTTTCTCTACCCCAACATGGTAGAAAAAACAGAGCAATGGAGCAGGAAGAGAAGTTGATATGAGTTGATATGAAGGTCATCGGGGTTGGGCACAAAGGGAATAGGAAAGGAACACAGGAGAAAAATATCAGTAAGGGGGGGAGATGAAGCAGGAAGAGAGAGAGAGGTCAGACAGTAAAACCTGGAGGGTCATGGTGACAAATGCGCACAGCCTAGGAAATAAAGTCTCAGACATAGAGGCCTTAATAACTGAAACAGACCTGGACATAGTAGCAATAACTGAAACCTGATACACAGCTAATCATGAGTGGGAAACAAATGTACCAGGATATGTTCTATTCAGGAGGGATCGGGAGGGCAAAAAGGGAGGGTTAGTAGACCTGTATGTCAGAGAGGGTATAATGGCAACACAGGTACAGTGTAGGCAGGGGGAGACTGAGGCACTGTGGGTTACCCTTCAACCTGTAAAGGCACAGCAATACAAACATGGGTGATATCCAGGCCTCCAGAACAGGGAGAAGAACTGGACAGGGAGCTAGTTGAGGAAATACATGAGATGGCAATGAAAGGAAAATTCTACTGATGGGGGATTTCAATATGCCAGACATGAATTGGAACACCAGTGTAGCTGCTTCAACCAGAAGAAGAGGCATCCTTGATTCACTCCAGGAGGCTGGACTCAGGCAGCTTGTGCTTGATCCCATGGAGACAGGGCAACTCTGGATCTAGTAATGACCAACGGGGATCGAATCACAAATGTACAGGTAGAAAGGCAACTGGGATCCAGTGATCACAACATTGTGTGGTTCAGCATATGAACAGATACTCACTCAAATCATACTAGGACGAAGGTTTTGGATTTCAAAAATACTGACTTCACTGAAACGGGGAGGGGTATCAAAAGAGCTCTGGAGAGAATGAGGGTAGGAGAGGGGGAGTGGAAGTGTCTAAAGGAAGCCTTACTTGAAGTAACAAACCAATGCATCAGATTGGTATCCAAAGGCAAGAAAAGGAGAAAGCCACTGTGGTTCTCGAGAGAGGTGGCGGAAAAGGTCAGGACAAAAAGGAAAGGGTTCAGGCAATAAAGGGAAACTCAAAGGGAGGAGGACAGGAAGGAGTACCTAGAGTGTCTAAGGGAAGCGGGAAAGGCAGCAAGGAGAGCAAAGGACTGAGGAACGTTTAGCACAGTCAGTTAAGAAAGGGGACAAGACATTCTTCAGGTACCTCAGTGAAAGGAGGAAAAACAAGGGGGGATTGCTAGGCTCAAGGGAGAGGGAGGGAAATGCAAGGAAGGTGACACAGAAAAGGCAGAAATACTGAATAAATATTTCTGTTCAGTATTCACAGAAGAGGGGGAGGGACAGGAACCACAGCAGTATAGCAGTTGCCAAGGGGGTGAAGAGGTGGACAATAGTCCATTCACAGGGGAAAGAGTCCTGAAGAAGCTCACAGACTGAAGGTGGACAAAGCAATGGGACCAGATGGCATACATCCTAGGATATTAAGAGAACTGCGAAGGGAGATAGCAGAACCTCTGGCAGCCATGTTCACTGAAATCATTCAACACAGGGGTGGTACCAGGGGATTGGAGGAAGGCACATGTAGTATCGCTACACAAATCCAGCAGCAGGGAGGTGGTAGGGAACTACAGGCTGGTCAGCCTCACCTCAGTAGTGGGGAGAAGAAAGGATAGTGGGGCATCTAGAAGCCATCAGAGCCCAGGACAATAGGCAACATGAATTCACAGTGGGGAGGTCATGTCAGATAAATCTGGTTGATTCCTTCGACTGGGTGACAAAGGAAGTAAATCAGGGTGGGGCAGTGGACGACGCCTACCTTGATTTCAGCAAAGCCTTTGACTCCATCCCACATAAGAGGGTGATAAACAAGCTGGATAGGTTGGGCATGGGGGACAGAGTGGTAAACTGCATTAGAAACTGGCTAACAGACAGGAGGCAGAGGGTGGTTGTAAATGGGGTGCAGTCTTGGGAGAAGGGGTGACCAGTGGGGTGCCTCAGGTTTTTGTCCTGGGGCCAGTCCTGTTCAATGTCTTCATTAGTGACATTGCAGAGGGACTGGAGGGAAAGGTCAGTCTTTTTGCAGATGACACCAAGATCTGTAACAGAGTGGATACCCGAGAGGGGGTGGAGAAAATGAGGAGGGACCTGGGGAAGTTTGAAAAATGGTCTGAGGGCTGGCAACTGAAGTTTAATTCAAATAAGTGCAAAATTATGCGCCTGGCACACAGAAACCTTAGGGAAAGCTACGTGGGGGAGTTACTGACAGTCTGTTGTGCCTGGGTTATGCTGTCTATTATCCCACATACACTTTATATTGTATTCCTGGTCTGTTATACTGTGATACTGCTATTTTGCACTAATATATAGATTTAGACATCCGTCATAAAAGCATGAGTGCCAGGAATGTGCTTTGCTGCTAATATTGGCTAATGTTTACATCCTGTATAGGATTAGATCACGCATGATTATTATACCTCACTATAGTGCATTATGTTTGTCTTTTACATATATTTCATATATAATCCACCTAGTTGCTGATATGATGACTCTGAGGAATCATCTGTGATTACTTTATACACTATATATATATATATATATATATATATATATATATATATATATATATATATATATATATATATATATATATATATATATTTATATCATCATATGTAGTAGTGGCCAGTCAGCACTTATCTTTGTCTAAGCAAGCTAGCTGACAGAGAGAGAAAACCTTTGTTGTGTCTTATACTGTACATAGGCAAAAAATGCCATGTGTAGTTTGAACCCATCAGAATTTCTTTTGCCCAAGCTATAATGCTAATAGAAGCATATTCTATGTCTCATATGATACTCCTTAGTAATTCTGTCTCCTAAGTCATTATCCAATACATAATAGTTATCACATCCGTAACTATGATGTAGTCTCTGTTGCTATACTGTTATCTGTAGTATATAGCCTTCTGCAACCTAGCCCCACATGGAGAGAGAACGAGATCTTGGAGAACCTGAGATCCTACAAATTCTGGAGATTATGTACGTTCTTTAGGAGAGTGGTGAGAAACCCATCTCCCTTGTGATTTTCTCTGTCACATGCTTGGCGTAAGTAGTATAATAAACATCTATTATTACTCCTGCTAGTTTATGAATGTTTCTTGGCAGACTCCAAAGACATAAGAATCTGTATCATTAGTATTAATATTACTATTTGCTCTACACACTAAGAGTGTTTAGGCAACATAAAATGGTGACCACGAATGGAGTCTGGGTGTTTGCCAAAGATACATTTTAATTTCCACTGTAAACTAAAACACTGGGTGAAAAAATCCCCAGTAACAAGCAGCTGAGAATGTCTTCAGTTTAAATTTTCAGTCAGCTGTGTACCACAGTGCAGATAAAAGAATATCTTGGCAGATATTTAATCTCTGTGTAATGAGTTGTTTTATTTTGGTTTTTTTTTTTCCTCTTCTTTCTCTGTGGGAACATACAGCTGTAAAGGGATCCAAACAGAAAGAGAGACTGCTTTCATTTGTGGTTTCAAATCCTAATGGGTCATTACTCATCTAGCCAAAGGCTATTTGTGCCCTGTCATGAACTTTGGTTGCAAACAAAGTTGTTGATCCACAGACAGCTAAGGGTTTCTTTCTTATCTTAAAAGACATGTCTAAAAATATCAGTACTGAGTTGAGGCTGGATGCCTTAACATACCTGCCTATGGTGGTTGGTCTGATTTCGCTGAGGTAGCAGAATTCAGTGGTAGCCCTTTCAGGGATATCATTGCCCATTATAGGGACTTGAAACATGGTACCAAAAGAGTTGATCCTGAAGGATTATTAATTGCAATGTTGTTTAAATGCTTTGATGCTGTTCTAAATAAAGTATCTGTTTTGGAATCTGAGTATGTTGCTTGCAAGCAGGAAATTAATCTGAAAAAGGCTTCTCATAAAGAAAGGATAGATGGACTGCAGTCTCAGCTGCAGTCCCTACATCAAGAAAATGAGTTTCTCTTTAATGAGAAGAGCAGCCAACACCTGCATGCCTTAAAAGATAACACTGAAAGCCAAAACTGATTAGAAAAAAGGTTTTTCAAATGAATGGTGTTCTGGCTAATAACCCTGATTCCTTACATTTTGAAAACAAGGAACTTAGGGATAAAAAGTCTGAAGTAATTACTGAAAGAGTTAACATGCTGGTATTTCAACACCAGACCTTGACTGAACAGTGTGAATTATTATGTTTGTTTAAAACAGACTTGAAATGAATGTATTAAATATAAACTGTGACACAGCTTCTGTTGATAACAGGCAAGTTTTACAAGATGAGAATGTCTTGTGATCTGAAAACAAGGCACTTTACAGCGTGCTAACTCCTGTATCTGAGCAGTTAGAATGTAGGAGTAAAAAATCAGAAATTGTGAACTTGTGGCATCAGTGAGAGGTATTGGCAGGGCACACAACCTTAATGCCCATAGACCTTGCCTCTTCTGATATTGAAGAGTTTGATTTTGAACACTCACAGTATGCTGTGGGGTGGACTAGAACAAAGGCTAGCCACTTATTTTTCTGTGATTCACAAAATGGAGAATCGTTAGAGTCTCAAAATGGTGGACACACATGTCATCAGGTTGCATTCCCATACCATCTTCAAGATGGCCACTTATGGTCATGTGATGATGATCATAACACAGCTACCCAAGATGCCCATGAGGTAATCCAAAATGGCTGATCACCACGTCATGGAGGTTGGATCATGCAGTCACAGGGACCAGTGATTGTTGCCATAACCAAACAAAACATACCGGAGGTTTTTGGCATGATTAATAATGTTATCAGTGAGACTAGTGTTTCTGAGGGACAGAAGATTCTCATTAAAAATGATGCTGATGTACTTTTGAATGAGTATGGTGCACTACCTGTCATGAAGTAGGTGTCTGACTCTGCAGAAGCAGCTGCTGCTGTTAGCAATGTTTACTATGCTAGAACATCCTTGGTTAAGGAACACATTGCTATTAATTATGATGTGAAATGTGAAATAGCATCAGCTTTCCCTGAGAAGACTGAATGTACTGCTTTTCCTAACACTGACAGCACTGAACATATGAAGTGCGTTAATGCCATAAGCTGTAGCATTAAAAACAATGTTGCTAACACCCAGCAACCTTCCAGTGGGGAAACCCACTTTACATTTGATGGGGGAGGGGAAAACCCTGATTCTGAAAGCCCCGTGGCTGTGATATTTTCAGCATCACAGGCCACGTTGGGGGGGAGGGTTACAGGTTTGATTTCTGAACCTGAGCTGACAGCTGTTCAGTACTACTTTTACCACCCTTGAGGGCTACTGAACCACAATCCATAGCTGGAGAACTACATGCAGCTTGCACACCACTTTTCTCCACTGTGCTGGCACCCCTGATAGTGCCAGTGCTGCCAGCACATGATGCAGAACCCCTTTCATTAGTGACACCTGGGTCATCCCATACTGGGACTGCAATAGCAGGCATAAGTCAGAAACAGTCTGGGTTATTCCCAGCACTAACAATAGCAGGCACTTCTGGCAAGAAGGTGCTAGGTATCCTAATATTGACATTATTGTATTTTCTTTTGGGATCACTAACCATGGTCCCAGCACTGGTTAATCTTAACCCAGCTTTAGGGTATATTGAAACTGCTACATCAGATGCAGCAATCTCAGCTGTTTTAGCCCAAAAATACAATGGACACATCAGACCCATTGCTTATGCATCCCAGATGCTTGATCCAGTGGAGCTGAAATACAACTTTTGTGAAAGGAATCTTTTGGCTACATACTGGACAGTGAGATACTTTATGTACATCATTGGATATGCACCCATTGTACTGCATTCCAGTCATTTTCCAACTAACTTTCTGTTGGCACACAGAGTAAAAGATGACTCTGTATCCAATGCCAGCCTTACACACTGGTCTCTCATTTTACAGGATTATGACATCACTGTCCTTCCTATCAAAACTCCATCCTTGTTGGCTCATGGCCTAAAATTTACAGGAGAGACCCATGATTGTTCACTCCAACCTCCTGACCTACCTGTCCCAGGGCCCTTTCTGACAGAACCTCAGAACGTGTTAAAAGACACCACTGTGTGTCATGTTTTGACTGATGACTCAGCCACACATACCAATGAGGGTCAGATAGCAGGGTTTGGAATTCTTATTTTACATTCTGGTGGTGACAGAGTGTACATGGCTAGTAACTGCATCATCATATATGTACGGTTCACAGGCATTGTTAAAACATGCCTAGCAAATAAAATGAAAAGCAGGGAGGTGAGGAGTCTCCTTTTTACCACAAATGTTTGTGGATGGTTTAGAGAGCTGGTATGTCCTTGATTGAAACAGGCTGTGATAATAATGAGGAATAAAAATATTTTGTTTTCCTTTCGTTACATGATACCAGCACTCCACGAAAGGGATATAAGCACTGTAGTTTAGCAATTGGCCTTGTACTCTAATTACAGAAAGCACTGCAGAAACTGTTTTTTTTTTATTACAGATTCTAATTGGGTCTGTTTCTCTCTAAACTGAATTTCTTTGGAAGAAAACAAACTTCCATATCTATTTGAGTACCCCTGTGAAATACAGAGAGTTGTTTGTGTACATCACAACCCTAATCTAACCAGTTTAAATACAAACTGTACATTCATAAGGTTCAAGCATATTGTAAAATGTGAACCTTATGCTCCAAAAGAAGGACCCTCATTTGAGGGCAGTGTATAGGTTCCTTAATAAAGGAACTGAGTAATAACATAGAAACACAGAACATAGAAACATAGACTTAGACGGCAGATAAGGACCACTTGGTCCACCTAGTCTGCCCATTTCCCTACCTACAGGATAAGCTGCAGATCCTAGTTAACCAACAGCCTATTTCTTCCTACCCCCCACAAGAATTGCCTTATGTCTGTCCCATGTATTCTTGAATTCTCCCACAGTTTTAGACCCCACACCCTCCTCAGAAAAACTGTTCCATGCATCCACTACCCTCTCTGTTAAAAAATACTTCCTCACATTGCCCCTGAACTGCCCCCCTCTTTCTTTAAATTGTGTCCCCTTGTTCTTGCATGTCTCTTTTTCTGAAAGATGCTACCCTCTTGGACTTTGTTGATTCCACTGAGGTACTTAAACATTTCTATCATGTCCCCCCTCTCCCTCCTTTCCTCAAGGGCATACATGTTAAGCTCTTTTAGTCTCTTCTCGTATGGCTTCTCTTGCAGACCCTGCACCATTCTAGTTGCCCTCCTCTGGACTGCCTCTATCCTGTCTATGTCCTTGTGGAGATGGGGTCTCCAGAACTGGATGCACTACTCCAGATGGGGTCTCACCAACTGTACAGAGGGATAACAACTTCCTGTTTTCTGCTGGTGATGCCTCTCCCTATGCATCCCAGTATACCCCCAGCTCTCCCTACTGCCTTCTCACATTGCTTGCTAACCTTAAGGTCATCTGATATGATTACCCCCAGGTCCCTTTCCTTTTTTGTTTTTGTTACTACCTCCCCCCCATTGTGTAATCTTCCCCTGGGTTTTTGTTTCCAAGGTGCATTATTTTCCACTTCTTTGCATTGAATCCTAGCTGCAATACTTCCTATAACTTACAGAAATAGCTCTTATAAGAAAGTGAAAATGACATTCACCTATCCAGCGATGGCCTATTCATTTGGCATCACTGTTGTAACACTCATGAAAAGTTACAGGAAGTTCCTGAACACCTGAGAGTATATTTTATCTACTGTAACAAGTACATGATACTCCAACTGGTGGACACCAGGGAGTCAATAAAACACTAGACAGACTAAAATCCTCTGCCTTGTGGCCACACATGAAAAATGATGTAGAACACTACACTAGTAACTGTTTGATCTGTGCACAGAACAATCCTATACCAGCTAGGAAAAATACATTGTTACCTCAGAGCTGATCAGGATCCTGGAACAACATCCAGATTGACTACATTGGCCCTATGCCAACCACTAAGCACAACTAGTTTGCACTAGTGATCACCGACCTATTTTCAAGATGGGTTGAAGTTATCCCAACAGAGAGCAACATAGCCAAAGTGACTGCAAATGTATTGGTAAACCAGCTATTTACCAGGTGGGGTTTACCCCAAAGGTAAATTCTGAATACAGGAATCCTGCTTTATAGCCAAAGTAATGCAGGAAATTCTAGATTTCTTATGGGTAAAACAAAAGTTTCATATCCCTTACCACCCACAGTCATCAGGACAGGTGGAATGGGCTAACAGGCAGATCAAAATTATGTTATAATAAACTTGTTCAGAAAAACCCAAAAGGACTGGGAATCATTATTGCCTTTACTCCTTATGGCAATAAGAGGGACACCCTCTACAGGTACATAGCGTACCCCATTTTAAAATCATGACCGGATGGTCCATGATACTCCCAGAACAATTACTTCTGGACCTGTGTACCGCCACTGCTGATGAAGCATCAGTAGATAAATATGTTAACTATCTCAAACAAGACATCCAAAAGGTACACTGGTTTACTGTACAATGTATGGACAAGGTCCAACAATAGGCCCTATCCCATTGTAAACAAATGCAGACCAGCAGTCTACCAAGTTAGACTATCTCACAATAACAGTCATTGATAAATGGCTACATGCCAATTAAATGGACCTGTTTAAAGTAGATTAAATTACTTTTCCATACCCCAATGGGTGGAATAGTACTAAACTATGTTTTTATTTTCTCTTTCCTTTTAGGTTCCGGAGAGAGAGAGAAAGAGAGATGCTTGCTTTTATGCTTATTATTCTTTTTAAAAGTATAGGTCTTCTTACAAGCCCAAACTGCACATCTTATTGCAGATAAGAACCAGTGACTTAAACCTAAAAAGCTTGTTGAGGCAGAGTACCTCACCAGCCCACATGATTTAATTGCATCCTGTGGAATTCACACTAAAGTCCTAAAAGACACGTTCATCATCCAAAAGGGTAGTGAGGCCTTACTAAATGTTATGATCATTGCTGTGGATCAATCCTAGAAGTTAGACTTGATCTGGACTCCTATTTACATTTTATTGATAATCAGGAATTTTGCATCCAAATGATATGGTAATAAAAGCCATTTAGACCTTAAGGTTTTACCTTATGATACCCCATAATTTGTAACACTTAACACTGAGTGCCCAAAATAGGACCCTGGCCCACCCAGTGGTCTAATAGCCACTTCCCAACCAGGTACTCTAGTTAATAATGTGCAGCTCATGCACAACCCAGTGATTTTAAATCTTACCTTTTAAACTTGAAATGATTTGTTTTATGTTTCACAACAAACATTTCCTACATTTTTTTAAATAACGATGTTATTGGATACCCTGGCAGCATACCAGGTACTCAATAATGAATCCCTATACAGGGACTGATAGCGCAGGCACACACACACACACACACACACACACACACGATTTTCACATCCTGACCACTAGTTGTACATCTTATGACACTAGGCATTTTGTTTTTGTTTTTCTTATTAAAAAAAAAATAGGTTTAGAATCAGGTCTATTTGGCTCTGACATATCTATTTGAAATAGAGCTGATATAGCCACTAGATATGTTAAAGGTTCATGATAGTATGAAATATAATATCATACCCCCCTGCCCCCATTGCATGGTATACATGGTCTTGCTCATGAAAAGCAATTTACATTTACAATATTAAGAATATTGTGAAGAAGTTTGACCTGACAAATGTTCATGTTAATGAATTATTTTCTGCTCACATTAAGGAAGCAGATGAGCATCACATAGCTAGGAAAGTCCTTTGCATTGCCTACAGCTATTATGTTCTTACAACCTTTTGGTTATCTCTTCTGGGATCTGGAATTAGAATATATCCTTGATCTCATACATGACAGACTCATGGATCAGTGACATTGCCACATTTGCACTTCTATTGCATGTGTTAACAAATGTTTATTTGAATCTAGCACTATTCCCTTGTCAATGGCAAGGAACCTTGGATATGTCACCACACACACCAGTATTGCTCCATATTTCAAAACTTATTCCTGCACAATCCAGGAAGCCATGTTTGTGACTCTCACAGTGTCATTGCTGAATTTTCATCCAGCAACATCCATCTCTGATTATCTGGCAACCATCCAATGTATTGGCCAACTTGATGGGAACTTTTATTGTGAAAGGTTGAAACTACCATCTTTGCTTGTTTACCATGAGGTCTTGAAATCGTGACTGACTCTGAACTTTGATTGTCATACCTGAAAGGAACATCACCTTTTATGCAGATGTGACATCTTCCAACTTGTCTTACCAACTTGTGAATACTGGCCTAATAACTGAAATTAGGCTTCCACTTGTGAATGCTCAAATAAACTGTATTCAGTCAAGCCAATTAAGATTCTACAATCAAGCTCAATGTTATGCATACTATGAAGCAAGTCTGGGGTGGGGGCAATCCCCTAACTTCAGCAAGAAGACTCTTCTTCATTTGATCTACAATCAAGAAATCCATTTTCTTTACTGCATGTTTACCAAGCCCAGCTGGCACCTCATACAAACTGAGTACTGTCATAAACATTTACACTTTGTGCAGCTGTGTGAACATCTTCAACTGAACACTGCTGCTATCCCATTGTAAAACTCAATGTGCAATCCAATGCACTCCCTGCTGAGGCCTTGTAAATACTGCAGCCTCCCGAACATTTTGATCTACCTTTGAAAAATCTAAATGCATCTACTTTGAACTATGAATCTTCATCTAACACTTGAAGAAACCCTGGATTTATCCCTGGAACTGTTCGTAGTTTATGGCTTGTGGACACTGACATTTCGTGTCCTGTTCAACTTACCAACTGAAAAATGCCATCCTACAAGGTGGTATATTCTGCTGATGTGGAACATTATATGGTGACCAACTATACATTTTTCTGATATGGACTAAAAGTTATGCAAAGTGAACTTTTCTAACTTCTGTTTTTACTCCCTAAACAGGTAATAGGTTATACAGTAATCACACCTGTTCCCATCCTGGAACCAGATATCATTAAGTCTAGTCTTAACTGTCTTGATGCTCTGTTTTGATGTTTACTTACTGTATGGTTAAAATCCATACAGACTTAAGTGTGTCTCATCAATTTCTTCCCAATAGGACAGACACACACCTGATACATATATCAGTAATTACTGATTGTTTTGATATTGAAAAACCCCATTGTGCAGTTTCATTCCAAACGTTTATTGTAATACAAGGTTTACTAACATTTTCCCTTATAATTATATTTTGTTGTTTAAGGAAAACCCTGAAACACCACCGTGACCAGTTAAAAATGTCCACTATCAGGCTCGTGCCTTGGGCCTGTAGATGAATGGGGCCTAACCATCATTTTTTATTGTGTTGCCACTTTTGCAATTAGGGCAACAAAGAGGGGACTGTTGCACCTGGGATATGCCCCCTATTATCCCACACACACCTTATATTGTATTCCTGGTCTGTTATACTGTGATACTGCCATTTTGCACTAATATATAGATTTAGACATCCATCATATAAGCAGGAGTGCCAGGAATGTGCTTTGCTGCTAATATTGGCTAATGTTTACATCCTTTATAGGACTAGATCATGCATGATTATTATACCTCACTATAATGCATTATGTTTGTCTTTTACATATATTCCATATATAATCTACCTAATTACTGATATAATCACTCTGAGGGATCATCAGTGATTACTTTATACACTATTTTATATATATATATATATATATGTATATTCTCATATGATCATATGTAGTAGTGGCCAGTCAGCACTTATCTTTGTCTAAGCAAGCTAGCTGACTGAGATAGAAAACCTTTGTTATGTCTTATACTGTGCATAGGCAAGAAGTGCCATGTGTAGTTTGAACCCATCAGCATTTCTTTTGTCCAAGCTATAATGCTAATAGAAGCATATTCAATGTCTCATATGATACTCCTTAGTAATTCTGTCTCCTAAGTCATTATACAATACATAATGGTTCTCATATCTGTAACTATGACATAGTCTCTGTTGCTATACTGTTATCTGTAGTATATAGCCTTCTGCAACCTAGCCCCATACGGAGAGAGAACAATATGTTAGAGAACCTGAGATCCTACAAATTCTGGAGAGTATGTACATGGTTCAGGAGAGTGGTGAGAAACCCATCTCCCTTGTGATTTAATCTGGCACATGCTTGACATAAGCAGTATAATAAACCTTTATTATTACTCCTGCTTGTTTACAAATGTTTCTAGGCAGACTCCAAAGACATAAGAATCTGCATTATTAGTATTACTATTTGCTCTACACATTAAGAGTGTTTAGGCAACAAGTCACAAAGGAGGAAAGGGACCTGGGAGTTATTTCAGATGACCTAAAAATGTCAAGACAGAGTACTAAGGCAGCTGGGAAGGCCAGTTGCATGCTGGGTTGCATAGGCAGGGGTATCACCAGTAGAAGAGGGAGGTAGTGATGTCATTATATAAAACCATGGTCAGGCCTCATGTGGAGTACTGCATGCAGTTCTGGAGGCTGAACCTTCATAAAGACATTAACAGGCTGGAGACGGTCCAGAGATGGGTGACTAAGATGGTACAGGGCTTGCAACATAAGACTTATGAAGAGAGATTAAGGGACCTCAATATGTACTCGCTGGAAGAGAGGAGGCAAATGGGGGACATGATAGAAACATTCAAGTACCTAAAGTGTATAAACAAGGTGCAGGGGGAAAACATTTTTCCATTATAGGAGGAGAACAGGAACGAGGGGGCATGACATGAAATTGGAAGGTGGGAGGTTAGGAGAGAATGTGAGGAAGTTCTTCTTCACAGAGAGGGTGGTGGATGCATGGAATGGTCTTCCTCAGGAGGTAGTGGGAGCAAACACTATGGATAAATTGAATCATGCTTGGGACAGGCATAGGAGAACCATAGAGGTACAGCAGTGGGTGGGTCAGAAGCAATAATCCAGTACAAGGGTTTACAGGCAGACTAGATGGTCCAGGCGGTCCTTATCTGCCAACAATTTCTATGATTCTATGTTTCGTATTGTGCTATGATGTAGACCAGTTACAATATACTTAATCAAATTTAGGATGTGTAATATTTTATTTATCACACTTAAAAATCTGAGTTTGCAATACAAGCCGCAGTCATATACAAGCCACATGTCAAAATACAACATTTTAATAAAAGGCACAGCTTCTATTCAATGAAACACAGTAACTGGAGAAAGGCTGGGTGCCCAGAGGGCCCTGTGCTGAAAAAGCACCAGCATATGGCCTACAAAATCTCTACCTCAAAGAACAATGGGAGGAGAATATGAGAAGAAGTTTAAATAATTTTATTGAAATCTTTATTAAGAAAGATTGCCTCTGGTATCCTCCCCTCTGACCCACCTGATCTTCAGAATGGACAGTGGCAGGTTCCCAACCCCTGCATCGGTACCCCCTCGTCCACCCAATCTGCAAAGTGACCGGGCTCTTTAAAAGTGAGTGAAATACAGCTGAGAAAGAAGCCATGGGTGAATATCTTTGTTCCTTCACAAGGTAATCTGAAGTTTACTCCATGGACAGTTTCAGTTAATGATTTAATATGGGAAGTGTGTGTGTTGCTCACGTGCAAGGAAATCAGGGGTCATGAGGGCTGTAGAATGATGTATAGACATGGGACTATACACTGATGTGGTGCATTAATGCCATTATAACTGGCTGTTACAAATACTTTTTAATATAGCAAAAAACGTTGCCCTGTTATTATACATTTCAAGAATAGAAAATATGTTCACTCAATTCATGGGACAGATGGCTCAGTTAACGATCGCTACCAACCATAATACACAGGCTCGCCAGTCTATTGAAGTGAGGCTTTTTCAATCTGAGAGACAGATCAGCTCACATGAGGTCGCCATACAGCAGATAACTACCACCATGAGAGAGCAAACCAAGGCCCTACACATAATGCAGGACAAGGCAGATGACCTTGAAAATCAGAACCATCGAAACAACCTCTGGTTTCTGGGCTTTCCAGAAGGGGGTTGAGCAGAGAGATGCTGTGCATTTTCTTCAACAATCTCTCCCCCAACTGCAGGATTTACCTTCTGACACCTCCCTACAAACAGAAAGGGCGCATCGTTCCCTCACACCACCCCCTCCCCCCGGGCCCGGGGAAGCAGCCTTGGCCTTTGTTAGCACAATTTCTGGACTTTTGTCAAAAAGAGCTAACCACCACTGCAGACTGGAACAATGGACAGCTAATGTGGGAAGGGCAGCGAATACCAATCCATCAAGACTACTCAAGAGATTTGTCTGAGAGAAGAAAGGCCTATACAGAGTGCTGCAGATTGCTTCATAAATTAAACTTTCCCTTTTCTCTCAGATAACCTGCCACCATGCAAGTGATCTACAATGGTGTTCCTCTGATGTTCACCCAATCTGAAAACCTAATGGATTTTCTCCGTAGGACATTTCTGAGGGAGCTCTGAGGCCAAGGGGGTCCACATAGCACTGGGAACTACTCTCCCCAGGACAGCATGGAGGTCATGCGGTTCACACCAGCATCACAACAGACCTCTTGACCAGATTGCCAGGTATTTGTTGGATCGCTACCTTCCCTCACCAGGAAAAGGCAGACTTCCAGCAGGCATGTTTGGCGAGATGACCCTTCTGACAGAGCGAGGCCCAGTAACCCTGGAAGTGACAACAACTCTGCCATAGAAGATTTCTGCTCCCTACAGGCCTTTCACTCACTGTACAAGTTTTTGGCCCTGCTGTAGCTGCCTTCCAATTCCCCAGCTACTACGCCAGAAGCCCTGACCACGTGAGAGCCTGCTCAGCAAGGGGACTAGACAGAGACTGGAAAATCATGGGTGGATGTCACAGCGATGGGCCTGCCATCACTCCCAGACATTAATTGTGTACCAGCTTAAACTCAACAGAATGGGACAGTACCTACCAGTGAGCATCTGAAGACAGGCATCCTCGCCCTTCCATCTACGGGCCCAGGCTGACTCTCAGATAAGTGCCTTTGTCTGATACTAAGGAAGTTAAATGATTGACCAGGATGGGTGGGGTGGGGTTAGAAATGCTTAGGGATGAATACCGTAATGCCGTCACTCAGTATTACCGGAGCCTTTCCTCCATCCACTCCCCCCCCAACCACACCATGCTTGACACTGCCTTTTGGCCCTCCTGGGCATTCAGACAATAACTTTTTTCCTCAACCGGAGCTTGCCATTGCTGTAGCAGTGGATGCTTGGGCCACTAGCTACCTGGCTGCAGGCCTGCACCATTTTTCTACTGATCTGCTGCTCATCAACAAAGAATGGACTAATAGCGTACTGTTGAGTAGGTTTTCATACTGTTTGTGTAATCGGGTTAAAAGGATGCTACCTGGGGGTAGTTATGTTTGCTGAAGTGCTGTGTGGTTCCCTACTATTGTATCTTGTCCAGGCAGGGGTAGTACTTGCAGTACTAATGGCACAACGAAGGGGAAGTGTGAATGATGAACACATTACATGAGGTCGAGTGCAGCTTGCCTTTTGTGCCACTCCCTATGTGTGCTCTCCTTCGAAGGCTGCCTCCTTCGTTGTCCACTCCTTCCCCCCAGCCTCCATTAAATGTGTACATTACAACTCTCTAGTACCCAAATTCTACAGGGGCTGCTGTGCAGTAACTATATGTGCAGGCATTCCATAGTAATTGTATTGCCATATTCAGGCCATGACACTTCAATTCTACCACTATACGACAGCGACACCTCTTGGGCTGATGAGTGCATGACCCCAATCCCTAACCCCTTGAACACAGTTTACACTCCAGATTTGAAGGGTACACCCCTTAATTACCCAGTGAATGGATGGAGCCTACAGTTTCTGGCCTGCCACAATAGGCATCATCAGATATGGCTAGGAGGTCTGATGCCTCACCCCCACGAGTGACTGGAGGGGGCTTTGGCAACTGGTGTGCTGGCCACACACATGTGTCACTCTTCTGATAATCTTGCTTTGGCCTCTGTAAATAGTTTGTTGGTTATAATGTTCCTGTTTAGGGCCCATGACCCATTAGTAGCAGTAACTATAATTAGAGACCAGGCAACACTGCATATTCCTGCTGCGTATGCGTTTGAATCTAGTTTTTTTTTTTCTTACTGTATGGCTTTGTCGTGGTAACCTGTACGACTTATTAAACTGGACTGCAGCTCTGACCTCCCCTATACCTCACCCCCCCATATGTTGCTAGGCCTTTTGCAAGATAATGGGTGATTTGAACAGCTACACCTGGAATGTTCAGGGCCTCAACACCCCGGTAAAATGTAAGCAGATGCTTTCACATCTAAAGAAGCTGTGGTCCTGTCTAGCTTTCCTACAGGAAACCAAACTAAATACATTGGACCATGCCAAGTTAGCCAGGGACTGGGTGGGGCAGGTCTTTTCTTCCTCAGCTCCTACTAAGAAAAGAGAAGCAGCAATTCTCCTTCACAAAAACCTTAAATTGACCTCAGTGAAAACAAAAAATGGTACCTAAGGGAGATGGGTTTTCGCCCTTATGGACACGTCAGAAGGCCCACTTTTATTGGGCAATATATACGGTCCTAATGAGGATGCTCCTGACTTCTTTCATGAGGTTTCCAAAGCCCTAGATTCTATGTCCTAGGCTCATTTTCCTATGGAGGGACTTTAATCTCTCACTGTTACCTCAAATTGACTGAAGTTCTAACTGTCCGGAGCAATACCCCAAAGCCCATCTCTCCTTGCAGCAGCTAATGGCAGATACTGGGCAGACAGACATTTGGCATGTCTTTCATCCCCATGAAAGAGACTATACTTTTCATTCCCCAGTACATGGAACATTCAGCTGGACTGGTTACTGGTTAGCTTAAGCCAACATTGCACAATTTTTTCTCGGTTCTGTGATAATGCCCATGGTCATTTCTGATCATTCACCAGTTCATCTCCATATCCTTTGGGGACCTGCTAGCCCACCCCTCTCAACATAGAGACTGGACCCACTGTTACTTAGGGATCTGAATTTAAACCATGGCTTACTGCAGAAGTTTCCCAGTTTATAGCTGAAAATCCACCCTTGGACATCACCTGTGATAATACTTGGGAGGCACTTAAGCCCACTCTCCAAGGGGGCATTATGGGTTTTGCTGCCAAAAAGGTGCAGAAAACAGGAGCAGTTGTTAAAATCATTGGAAAGCCAATTGCAACAAGCAGAACAGGAAGCTAAACTCACTCCACATTTTAATCTACACTCCCCTTTAGGTCCTAACATTATTAGACTTCGAATGGAAATTAATGTCCTCCTGTCCAGGAAAGCTGAGGTGGCCATTGTTCACCTTAGACATACATTTTGGGAGGGTGGAGAGAATGGGGGGAAGCTATTAGCTTATAGGTTGAGAAAACAACAGGCTGAATGACATATAGCTGGGCTGAGCAACCTTAATGGGAAGACACAAACAAAGCCGCAGGAAAAAAACAAAATAATAAATCACTACTATGCCAAGCTAAACACTTCTTCTAGAAATATGGACACTAACAGAGTGCTGAGCTTTTTGTCTTCCCATAAGCTCCCCAGGCTCACTATCCAGCAAGCTGAACAACTAGAGTCCCCCATATCACCCTCGGAGGTGAGCAAGCACTTAAAGCTATGAAATCCGGGAAAGCCCCAGGAGGAGATGAGTTCCCCTTAGAAATTTGGCAGGTTGTCTCCTCTAGGATACCCCCTTGTTATGCTCCATGTATAATGAAGCCCTACTTATCGGCTCCTTCCCTCCTACCCTTTGTGAAGCTGATATAGCAGTTTTCCCCAAAAAGGGGAAAGATCCCACATTACTCTCCAGCTACCAGCCAATTTCACTTATAAATGCAGACAGTAAATTATTCGCTAAAATTGCATCCACCAGACTAAATCCTCTCCTACACTTCATCAATACACCCCTCCCAGGTGGGTTTTGTTCCTGGATGCTACAGTAGGGACCACATTCACTCCCTGATTAACCTACTTCACCTTGCCAAACCCCTACCCACTCCAGAGGCAGCGGTGGCCAAAGAGTTTAAGAAAGCCTTTGACTCCCAGGAGTGGGATTACCTTACACAGGTTCTCCATCATTTAGGGTTTGGGGAGCATTTTATGGGTTGGATTAGGGCCCTGTACAACTGTCCAGTAGCAAATATCCTGACCAATGTAGTTATGTCAGACCCTTTCCTTTAAGGCAGAGGTACCAGACAGTGCTGCCCTTCCCCCCCTCCTGTTTGTTCTCGAAGCTGAACCCTTGGTGGTTGCCATTCAGCAACACCCCAACATTCAAGGCATTCCTGTAGGTAATAAGAGGGTCACTACACTTATGTATGTGGACGACGTTTTGGTTCCTTTAGAAAACATTGGTACCTCGCTCCCCACCTTACTCACCCTACTGGCAGACTTCACGGTACACTCAGGACTGAAGATGAACCAATCTAAAACTAAAGTGCTACCACTAAACGCTCTTTGTACCCTGACCCTAGTAGCCCCTTACAGATTACACTGGTCACCTAAAGAAATGGTGTACCTAGGGATTCACATAACCCCTGATGTTACAAAAATGTGGGACTTGAATCTGAAACCTTTGATAGCGGAGCTCAAGAAAGAGCTGGAGAGGTGGAAAGCCCTACACCTTACCCTTGCTGGGAAAATATCGGCAGTTAAAAATGATTTCTGTGCCTAAACTCCTAAACTGCTGTATGCCATCTCTTACATAACTCTGGATCCCCCAAAATGGTATATGGTCATTGACGCTATATTTGGGAATTTTTTATGGGACCAAAAGAAACTTAGGTACAGGTAGAAACAAACTTTGTGCACACTGGAAGGAGAGTGGCTGGTGCCTCCCTTGATTGGAATGGTACAAGTGGGCCTACCTGACAGCATAGACCTTGATATGGTTCTCTCTCATAACTCAGGACTCCTCTCAGTGGCTTTACATAGAGAAAGCAGCTACCCAGGCCCATAGTCTGCCCCTCTTGCTCCATAACTGACCCCCATGGGCAGTGGCATCCCATCCGATCATAGTCCCCTCTGTTAAATATTGGTTTAAAGGAGTAGTGCACCCAGAATTTACAAAAAACATATATGTTGTGTAAAGTGTTTTGATTTGTGTGCAAAGTCCTAGTGTGTCCTTCCCTCTGTCTGCTATTAGGAGTTTTTACTAAATTAGTCTGCTAGCTTTATGGTAGTTTCACAACCCCTGGGTATCTCCATCTCAGCTAGATTTATTACTTTTCTTGTACCTACAATGCATCATGTCTCATACAACAGTGATGTAGCGGAGACCATAGATTCAACAGCCAGAACTGCTTTAGAATCAATTCATAACAGCAGAGCTGTGTAACTTTTCCTATCCAGTGAGCAAAATGGCTACATTTATAGTTTACCAGATACTTGAGAGCTACAGTAACTTGACTGGGTTTTCTGTCAGCAAACAGCTAATAAATAGTTCTAATTCAATATTTTTGTTTTCTGTCTGTGCCAGGTCCAGCTAGCAGGAATAAGTGTTTTGATTTTAAAACTTTTAATTTCATCAAACTACATACAACCACAAAAAGCACAGAAATTGCCCCAGATCACCAATACTATAATTAGTAAAGACTCTAGCTGTTTTCTTACAGAAAAACCCACTCAGTTAGTGCTCAAGTATTTGCTAAACTGTAAATGTAGGTACCATGATTCTGTTAGGTAGAACTGGCAGTTAGTGATGATTTTGCTCTGTGACATGTTTTCATTTTGTTTGTTTTACAAATGTGACATGTTTTTTAATACAGTATTTATTTCTTATTAAAAATAAAAGTGTGTATGTGTGAGTTATTTAATTAGATTGGAAGTGCCAAGCCTTCCCACAGAGAGGAGAGCTGTTGGAGGACAGCTCAATCCAGCTTCTTCCTCCCTGCCCCTGCTGACCCCCGGCATTCCAGGATTGCTACCGAACCTGGGTAGCTATCACATTGTGAGGTGTGGAGTCCAGTGCCTCAACCCTCAGCACCACTGGGCCAGCCTATTTCATACATTTTTACTAAACAAATATATGATGTGTATGGTATGGTATGAATCTGCAGCCTGGAAACTGCAAAATACTTTGAAGTCAGTTTCACTCATGTGTGTGTGTGTGTGTGTGTGTGTGTGTGTGTGTGTGTGTGTGTGTGTGTGTGTATGGCACGAAAGCAACAGGATGCCAAACTGACAGTGACTATTTTGGCTACACATTTTATTCCATTTTACAATGTTTCACAGCATTACAAACTTAGTGTACTGCATTATTTCAAATGGTAAAACAACACTTGTTTTGTATTTTATTTGCCGATCTAATTAAATAGCTCACACATACACACCTTTATCTTTAACAAGAAATAAATGCTTTAATTAAAAAATACTTCACTTTTGTAAATAAAATTGAAAATCATGTCACAGAGCAAAATCAGCACTGACTGCCAGTTCTACATAATAGAATACTGGTTCCTACATTTACAGTTTAGAAAATACTTGAGAGCTGAGAGGGTTTTCTGTAAGAAAACAGCTAGAGTACTAATTATAGTACTGATGATCTGGGACAGTTTCTGTGCTTTTTATGGTTGTGTGTAGTTTGATGAAATTAAAGTTTTAAAATCAAAACACTTAGTGACACACGTAGAAAACAAAAATATTGAATCAGAGCTATTTGTTAGCTGTTTTCTTACAGAAACCCCATTCAGTTAGCTCTCACGTATCTGTTAAACTGTAAATGTAGCCATTTGTGCTCACTGGATAAGAAGAATTACCCAGCTCTGCTGTTATGAATTGATTCAAAAGCAGTTCTGGCTGTTGAATCTATGGTCTCTGCTACATCACTGTCATATGAGACCTGATGCATTGTAGGTACAAGAAAAGCAATAAACCTAGCTGAGATGGAGATCCGCAGGGGTCATAAAACTACAAAATAGCTAGCAGGCTAATTTAGGAAAAAACTCCTAATAGCAGACAGAGGGAAGGACACATTAGAACTTCACACACAAATAAAAACACTCTGCACAACATATGTTTTTTGCAAATTCTGGTTGTATGACTCCTTTAATGTCCACAAAAAACTAAGAACTAACCCGAATCCTCCCCGCATTTGGGAGAATTCAGATCTCCAGATAGATCACAAACCTTTTTTCGGGCCTCTTTGGGAGAGAAAAGGTATTGCCATGCTAGTGACGTGCTATCTTCAGAGGGTGGACGCCTAAAGTCCTTCCAGGAACTGTCCATAGAGAAAAAGATACCCCGGAGAGATTTTTGACAGTACTTACAATTGCGAAGCTCTACTATGGCTTATCTGAAATGTGCCACCCTTCCCAGTTGACAGAGACACTTACACGGTGGTTATCCCTCCCTAAGGGGCAAGCTAGTAAGATCTATGCATCATTATGGGATACTATACCCTCTCAATCATCAGACTCCAAAGCTAAATGGGAGAAAACCCTGCATACCTCTATATATGCTCAACAGAAGAGACCCTGTTGGGTACAGGCACATTCTGCTTATCTGGACACAAGAAGTAAGCTTATTCAAAATAAAATCCTTCACCACTGGTATAAGACTCCAGAATTCTTATATAAGGTCAAATTTTTGGATAGTAACCTATACTGGACGTGCTTAACACAGGTGGGAGATTTGAAGCATATTCTCTGGTACTGCCCATTAATAGCCCCATTTTGGGCAACTGTATGTAACTTAGCTACTCAAATTATAAGCTTAACAATTTTATGTGACCCGATGTTTTGGATCCGGGAAATTCCCCTCCAGAACCTCCAGCTTACCCTCCATCAAGAGAGATGGTTTTTCCTCCTCAGCATACAAGCAAAAAAGCTTATATTATGCAGATGGAGAACAACAACCATTCCCTCCAAAACAGAGCTCCTGAACACCTTCTCTAAAGTAACTTCATTGGACCATCTATCTCACATTATTTTGGACACTCTTACAAAGTACCATTCTTGTTGAAACCCTTATTTCACATATTTAAAGCCCAGAACTGGAGTGGGGTGACTCTCACAAGTTTGCCATATTGTACACCTCTGCTGTGCCCTCTTCTGGCTGGGAATCGGTCTTGTGTCTTGGCAAGCAGACTAGCCACACTGGTTCCTCATATGTTTGATATCTATGGAATGATTATCACACTTTATTGTTTGGTTGCCTGGTCCTTTGTGATCTCTCTTTTTTTTTATACAGGCATAGAGAGTGCACCTTAGGAAGACAGCAAAGCCAGGCTCTGCACATTGCTCCTCTTACAGGAGGCATACAACTTATTCCTGGTAGATGCCATTTTACAGTTACTGTACTTTTCTGCCTACAACTGGATTGATGTTGTATTTTGCTTTTTCTCTATTGCCTGTATGTATTGCTTCTATTTTGCAGCAAGTCTACAGAATAAGTTATATTGTTTGTTATATGTATGAAAATTTAATAAAACTATAAACTGAAAAAAAATAGCAATTGGTTCATTGTAAAATGCATCAATACAGGACTTCTTAGGCTTGAAGTATTGAGGTGTTTGATCTGTAGATAGATCTGTTTTGAAAATCATTTGAAAATTTTAACCATGAGAACATTAATGTGTTAGTGATATAATTTGTAAATGACTCCAGAGAATTCTAAAGCAAGTTTCTCATAGGGCTCGTTCTAGAGAGCAGACAGGCATACATGCAAATTTGAGAATTGCCAGCCCTGCAGCTCTGCCCTGCAGTACCACTGCACTACTACTTTGCAAGCCCAGTTTTAGCAGTATTTTACTCTGCCCACTGCCACAAAGCTCCTCACAGGGGCAGGTGGTAGTTTAAGGGCAGAGCTTGCCCATACACAGGGTTTTCAGTTTAAAGCCCAGATCCACAAGCATGTTGAATCCACTGTTCCACGTGAGCAGATTAGGGGATATGGTTGGCCACTTCAGATTGCTATATTCCCTTCCCAGGAGGCCATATTTATCTTTTAAATTAAACTCTATGGGCACGATTCTCTAAACTCAGCACAAGCCTTGCCAATGGCAGCTTGTGCTGATTGCCAGTGTGCCAGGGTCCCTGCACCTGATTCTCTATCAGGTAGGGTCCCGCCGACAAAGTCCCACAGCTTATGGCAACTGTGGCCATGGGCCAAACAGACAGCACATCTAGATGGGTTGCCACAAGCTGCGGGGCAGCCATGTGCCACTCTGGGACATCCTTGGTGGCTAGCACCCCCCCAGCCCCAATCCCTTTTTAATAAATTAATTCATGTCCATGGTGGTCTAACAGACCCCCCCAGCCCTGATCCCCTTCCTATTTAAATTACTCATATCCCTGATGGTCTAGCGGACCCTTCCCTATCACTGATTTACTCATATAATATAAATAATCTTTCCCTGGTGGTCTAGTGGAGTCCCATCCCCCACCCCAGCTGGCAGTGCTCAACCATCCCACTCCTCCATCCCATCCCCAAGCTGGTGACTGGTACAGCTTTTCACTCTCCACCACGGTCAGCCACATACTGAGTTGACATTGAGCGTGTACTGTATACAGTATGCACTCATTGACTGACAGCTCCTGTATACAGTATGTGCTGCTTGACAGCTCAGTCAGTGGCCGGCCATGGTAGAGAGTGGAGGGCTGTGCTAATCACCAGCTTGGGAATGGGGTGGGGGGGTGGGGTACTGGCTGCTGGGGTGGGGGCTGGGAGTTCACTAGATCACCAGGAAAGGATTATTTATATTATATGAGCAGACTGGGGATAGGAAGGGGGTCCGCTAGACCACCAGAGACATGAGTAATGTAAATAGGAAGGGGATCAGGGATAGGAGGGGTCTGCTAGACCACTAGGGATGTGAATTCATTTATTAAAAAGGGGATCATGATTGGGGGGTCCGCCAGCAACCGGGGACTAATTCATTTATTAAAAAGGGGATCAGAGATGTTGGGGGGGCCATGGCACATTGGTTCAACATTTTATACCGTCCCAGAGGACATACTTCTAAGTGCGGTGTGCACGGTAAATGGCCTGGTAAACAGGGGAAGCAGGGAGGGGTTTTTGCATAGGAACATGCATGGTTCAGGAGGAGCTGACAGTCTGGCTGTCGGAAAGCATGGGGATGTAAATGTGCAGAGGGACACAGAAGGGGCAGGAGGTCCTCATAGTAATGGATGGTATGAGATTGTAGCTGGCAGTGAAGTGGGGGAGTGGGGGCTCTGGATCAGGACTCCGTAAAAATGCACAGATAGGTGCAGCAAAGGCAGGACCTGTAAGAACTGTGCAGGAACAACCGAGGCAGGGAACTGCAAAAACTGAGGGAACAGGGAAGAGCTGTGAACTGAGGGCATGGACCTGAAATGAATCAGGGGGTAAAGGGGACAGAGAGGGAATCCCTGGAGGAGGGTGACCAAATGGAGCAGGGCACAGGGGCAGGTAGCAGCACAGAGGAGCCAAGGAACCAGACATTGGCTCAGGGAGATGAACAAGAGGAGAAGGAGGAGGAGGATGGGGAGAGGAGATCTCAAGAAAGTACGGGGGGGGAATAGCAAGGGTAAGGACAGGGATAACCTGGGAAAGGGTGGGAGAAATGCAGTAGCGAGAGATGTCCAGGAGGAGGAGGAAGGGGACAGGGTTTTAATAGTCGGGGACTCTATTGTAAAGGGTGTTACATGGGGGAGAAGGGGAGGCAGAGGGGGGAAATATATGATTAAAATGCCTGCCAGGAATGATGGCGGCCAAAGTCATACACTGGATCCCCTCAAGGGGGAAGGCTCTGGATGAGAGAACACATCTAACCTTCCACTTAGGGACAAATGACCTTGCAACGAGTAGTGTGATGGAGGTGCAGGCACGGTTTATGGGACTGGCTAGCTTCTGCAGTAGCTTGGATTTTAAATCCTTGACATTCTCCGAGGTGCTGCCAGTACCAAGGGCCAGCACAGAGGTGAAACAAAACATAGAGGAATTCAACAGCTGGCTAGCAGGATGGTGTGCTCAGAAGGCATATGGAGTAGTAGGAGATTGGGGAACAACATGGAGAGACAATAGCCTCTATGCCCCATATAGGCTGCATTTAAATGGGGAGGGGAAAGCAGTGCTCAAATGCAAGTTGGAAGATTACTTTGAAAAGCGTTATCATTTAAACTAAACTTGTGGGGGGCAAGGGGAAACTCTACCTGTAGGACACATGATGGGGGGGGAAGCGAGCACTACCCCAACAGACAAGGGGCATGAGGATAGGAAATATAGGGTGTGTAGCAAGCAGGGAACAGGGAGGAGGGGGTTGGAGGATCATGTGTGCAAACATCAGAAGTCTGGATAGGAAGATCCCAGCTCTAGCAGCAACAATGGTTGAGGAAAACCTCGACATGGTGGGGGCAACAGAAACATGGTGCCACTGAGAACAAGAGGACATGGAGATACCAAGGTATACACTGTTCAGGAGGGACAGGGAAGAAAAGATGGGGGGGGTTGCACTCTATGTAAAGGAGGATATCAGGGCGTCAGTATTGCAGGGTAAGTGGTGGGTGGCCAAAGGACTATGAGTCTCCTTAGCGGCAGGGAAGGGGGATGTGGTGCATGCTGGAGTTGTTTCCAGGCCCCCAGCACAGCAGGAATCTATGGATAGATGCATGGCTAATGAATTTATGAGAATGGCAGCTAAGGAGCAGCTGGTGCTGATGGGGGACCTGAACCTACCAGATGTGGACTGGGACACCCTGTTGGCATCACCAGCCAGCAGTAGGGAAATATTGGATTCCCCGCAAATGGCCCTCCTGAGGCAACTAGTCAGGGAGCCAGCCAGGGAAGGAGCTATTCTTGATCTGGTCCTGACCAATGGGGATAAGGTAAGAGAGGTATTGGTGGGTGAACACCTTGGTACGAGTGATCATAACACTGTTTGGTTTAAAATAAGGAACACTGCGGATGTTCACTGGTCTAAGTTGAGGGTATTTGATTTTAAGAGAGCAGATATCAGGAGAATAGGGAAAGTAGTGGAGAAGGCTCTGGATGGGGTGGAGGAGTTAACAGATGTGGAGGACATGTGGGAGAGGGCAAAAGAAGCTATTGTGGAGGCCATGGACCTATGCACCAAGAAATCAAGCAAAAATAAGAGGAGGAGGAAACCCCTGTGGTTTAATAGGGTTGTAGTAGAAACAGTCAAGGCAAAGAGTAAGGCCTTTAAGAAGTTCAAGGAAACACAGACTGATGAGGACTGGGAAAGGTATCAGGTGAGCCAGAGAGAAGCAGGGGTAGAAGTAAGGAGGGCAAAGGCACAGACAGAGGAGAGCACAGCTAGCAAGGTCAAAAAAGGGGATAAAACTTTTCTTAGGTATGTCAGTGAAAGGAGGAGGACTAGTCAGGGAATACTCCTGTTAAAAACAAACAAGAGTGAGCTGATACAAGGGGACAGAGAGAAGGCAGAACTACTAAACAACTATTTTTGCTCAGTGTTCACAAGGGAGGAAGAAGGGGTAGGCAGTAGAGCAGGAGAAGCCAGGGGAGGGGGGAGTGGATATGAGTCCATTTCGGGTGGAGGAGATTCTGGGGGAACTAGGCTGCATGAAAGTGGACAAGGTGATGGGGCCAGATGGGGTGCACCCAAGGGTGATGAAGGAACTTAAAAATATACTGGCGGTACCCTTGACTGCACTCTTCAACAGGTCCCTGGAGTCTGGAGTGGTACCGGAGGACTGGAGGCAGGCAAATGTGGTCCCTCTGCATAAGGGGGGAGGGAGAGAGGAGGTGAGAAATTACAAGCCTGTAAGCTTGACATTGGTGGTGGGCAAGTTCATGGAGAAACTACTGAAAATCAGGATCACCACATACTTAGGGGTAAGTGGCCGGATGATTCCAAGGCAACATGGCTTTACCAGGGGTAGATCCTGTCAAACAAACTTGATAGAGTTTTTTAATGCGGTCACCAAGGAACTGGATCGGGGGAGGGCAGTAGATGTCACTTATCTGGATTTCAAGAAGGCATTTGACTCCGTGTTACACAGGAGACTGCTGTATAAGCTGTCATGGCAGGGGCTGGGGCAGAGGGTAGTTCAATGGACAGGAAACTGGCTGGGGACAGGAGGCAGAGGGTCATTATAAATGGGGTGGCATTTGGAGAGGGCAGGGTCACAAGTGGGGTCCCTCAGGGGTCAGCTTTATGGCCCCTACTGTTCAATCTATTGATAGGGGACATCGTGATCTATTGATTGGCTCATCATGAGATTTGAGCAGTTCAGGAGGACATTGCAGAGTTGGGGAGGGACCTAAGATGAGTAGCACACACAGTATCCTTCTCAGAGGTGCTGCCTGTCAAAAGCATGGGGGAGGCGAGGGCAATTGGCACCATGCAGTTTAATGAATGGTTGAAAAAATGGTGCGGAGCACAGGGGTTTAGCTTCATTGGGGACTGGGGTTCCACCTGGAGGGACACCAGCCTATACTGGAAGGATGGTCTGCATCTGTCCAGGAAGGGAACAAGTCTTTGAGCAATCAGTTTAAATGCTTCATTGGCAAGCTTTTAAACTAGTCAAAGGGGAGGCACTGACAAGCAGCAGGAAAATCCAGCCCTCCCTACAAAACAGGGTACTAAATGAGAAAAAGACTGAGGTAGAACAGTCAGTGGGGATGCTGCAACAGAAGGTAAAGCCATCAAAAAAGAGAGCAATGAGTACTAATGCCCGTAGTCTGGGTAACAAGCTTCCTGAATTAGTGGCCTTGATGGAGGAGGAACCTCTGGATATCGTGGCAGTCACAGAAACATGGTACACACAAAACCATGACTGGGACATAAACATACCAGGATACACTGTCTACAGGAGGGACAGGAGGGAAAAGAGGAGGAGGAGTAGTTCTTTACATAAGGGAAGGAATAAAAGCAACAGAACAAAGGGTAAACAGGGAGGAGAAGAAGCTCTGTGGGTAGAATTTGGAGACAGGCAATGGCACCTATCCTCTGAGGGTTGTATGAACCCCTTCTCAGGGGAGGAAATGGACAGGAAATGATAGAAAGTATACTTAGAATGGTGGAAAAGGGAGATATTGCTGATGGGTGATCTGAATATGCCAGATGTTAACTGAGTGCAGTTGCAGCTGCCACTTCGAAGAGTGCAGTTATTCTAGATGCCCTACAGGGGCATGCCTTAGACAACTAGTTCTGGAGCCCACTCAAGAGGAACAATATGACTTGATTCTCTCAAATGGAGATGGAGAGAGGATTACAGATGTAGAGTGGGTAGCCATCTGGGAACGAGCGACCATCAGACAGTATGGTTCACAATAAACACAGCAATAGAGTCAAGCCATAAAAAAGACAAAAGTACTGGACTTTAGGAGGCTGACTTTGCCAAAATGGGTGAGTGCCTAAGGAATGCACTAGCAAATGGGCAGGAAGGAGGGTGGAAGAACAATGGGGAATAATAAAAACTGCAATCACAGAGGTAACGAGCCTTTGTGTGATGCAAATAAACAAAACAAGACTATGTAAGAAACCACTATGGTTCTCAAAGGAAGTGGCAGTGAAGGTTCAAGAGAAAAAGAAAGCATTCAGGAAGTACAAGGAATTGCAGAAGGAGCAGGACAGAGAACTGTATCAGTTAAAGTAAAAGGAGGCTGGAAAGGCAGTCAGAACAGCAAAGGCCCAAACCGAGGAAAAGATAGCCAACTCAGTTAAGAAGGGGGATAAAACCTTTTATAGGTACATCAGGGAGTGAAGGAAGACCAAGGGAGGGATAGTGAGGCTTAATAAAGGGGATGGAGGGTGGGCAGAGGGAGACTGTGAAAAGGCAGAGATACTAAACAAATATTTTTGCTCAGTATTTACAAATGAAGAGGGGGAGGTACATAAAACAAACAGTAGTAACACACTGGATACAGAAGTTGATACCGGCCCATTTACAGAAGAAAGGGTTCTGAAAGAACTCTTAAAACTGAAGGTGGACAAAGCAATGGGGCCTGATGGGATTCATCCCAGAATTGTAAAAGAACTAAGGGTAGAACTAGTGACACCACTGACTACCCTTTAACAAATCATGGGAGGATGGGGTGGTACCCGAGGACTGGAGGAGGGCAGATGTGATTCCCTTCACAAAAGTGGGAGCAAGGCAGAAGCAGGAAACTATAGACCAGTTAGTTTAACCTCAGTGATAGGGAAAATGATGGAATCACTTCTAAAGGAAAGAATTGTCGAGTATCTAGAGGCCAGAAGGGCACAGGACCCTAGGCAGCATGGATTCACAGCGGGAAGGTCATGCCAGATGAATCTGATAGATTTCTTTGACTGGGTGACCAAAGTAGTAGATCAGGGAGGGGCTGTGGACATGGCCTACCTAGACTTTAGCAAGGCATTGACACAGTCCCACACAAAAGATTAATATACAAGTTAGCCAGCCTGGGAGTGGGTCCCAAGATGACAGCCTGGGTAAAGAATTGGCTGGAGAATAGGACACAGAGAGTAATAGTAAATGGAGTCCACTCAGAAGAAAGGAGGGTTACTAGTAGGGCACTGCAGGTTCAGTATTAGGACCGGTCCTCTTCAATGTCTTTATAAGTGACATTGCAGAAGGACTGGAAGGAAAAATATGTCTCTTTGCAGATGACACTAAGATCTGCAACAGAGTTGATCGCGAGGTGGGGTGGAAAGGATGAGAAGGGACTTGGCAAGGTTAGAGGAATGGTCAAATGTATGGCAGCTTAGATTCAATGCTAAGAAGTGCAAGGTAATGCACCTGGGAAACAAAACCCAGGGAAGAGTACACAATGGGGGTGAGATACTAACAACAACAAAATGGAGAGGGACCTGGGGTAGTCATATCAGATGACCTAAAGATGGGCAAGCAATGTGAGAGGGCAGCAAGGAGGCTGGAGGGATACTGGGATGCATAGGAGAGGCATCACCAGTAGAAAACAGGAAGTTATTATCCCTCTGTACAGACAGCTGGTGAGACCCCATCTGGAGTACTGTGTGCAGTTCTGGAGACCCAATCTCTGCAAAGACATAGACAGGATGGAAGCTGTCAGAGGAGGGCAACTAAAATGGTGCAGTGTCTGCACGGAAGACATATGAAGAGACTTAAGGAGCTTAATATGTATAGCCTCGAGGAAAGGAGGGAGAGGGGGAACATGATAGAAACTTTCAAGTACCTCAAGGGAATCAACAAAGTCCAAGAGGGTAGCATCTTTCAAAAAAAGAGGTGTGCAAGAACAAGAGGGCACAATCTGAAGATAGAGGGGGGGCGGCTCAGAGGTTTATTTTTATTTATTTATTTAGTTTTTGTTGACCGGGTAAGTGCACTAGACAAATCCTGCCTATTTTCAGGCACTACCCGGGGGAGGGGGATACAGATGAATGCCAACTGACTTTGAACCAGATTAAGCTGTTGGTGGTATTTTTTTTTAGTGAATGAGGGAAATTTGGCCAGGACACGGGAAATTCCCTACTCTTTTCGATAAGTGCCATGGGATCTTTAACATCCACCTGAACTACCACCAATCCATGCAGATGGGACCTCGGTTTAACGCTCCATCCGAAGACAGCACCTCAGAAGTGCAGCACCCCTCTCATGCTGCACTACAGTGTCAGTACTGGGATATTAACCCAAGTGCCAGGTGTGGGAACTGAACCCATGGCCCTCTGGTAATTTAAGGAAGTATTTTTTCACAGAGAGGGTTGTGGATGCATGGAACGGCCTTCCGGAGGAGGTTGTGGAGTCAAAATCAGTGGTGGAATTCAAGCATGCATGGGATAGTCGTAAGGCAGTTCTGGGAGGTGGGGGTAGGAAGAAGTAGGCTGCTGGTTAACTAGGATCTGCAGCTTATCCAGTAGGTAGGGAAATGGGCAGACTGGGTGGGCCAAGCGGTCTTTATCTGCCGTCAAATTCTATGTTTCTATGTTTCTATGTGGAGGGCCTTGAAGGGGGTGGGAGTCTGTTTGCAGGTGATAATAAAGTCTGCAATAAGGTGGACACTCTGGAAGGGATAGAAAGAATGAAAAGAGATTTGGGGAGGCTTGCAGCATGGTCAAAAAGGTGGCAGCTTTCATTCAACATGGACAAGTGTAAGATCATGCATCTTGGATACAAGAACCAGAGGGCAGGGTACTATATGGGGGGCCAAGACCTGGAAGTAATAGAACAGGAAAGGGACCTAGGCATCACTATGTCGATGGACCTGAAGGTGGAAAGGCACTGTGAGGGAGCAGTGGCTAGAGGCAGCAGAATGCCGTGCTGCATCAGAAGGGGGGTTACCAGTACCAGTAGAAAAAGGGAGGTCATAGTACCCTTGTACACCCATCTAGTTAGACCGCATGTGGAATATGGGGTCTAGTTCTGGAGGCCATACCTCAAAAAAGATGTGGGGAGGCTGGAGCTAGTTCAGAGGAGGGCAACGAAGATGGTAAAGGGGCTCAGCCACCTGTCCTATGAGGAAAGATTGGTAGAATTGAACATGTATTCACTGGAACAGAGACGTGAGAGGGGAGACATGATTGAAACCTTTAAGTACCTTAAAGGTATAAACCGGGTGCCAATGGAAAGCATCTTCCAGCTGAAAGGGAATCAGAGGACAAGGGAGCATGGGTTACAGATTGAGGGGGGACAGTTCAAGGGTAACATTAGGAAATACTATTTCACAGAGTAGGTGGTGGATAAGTGGAATAGGCTCTCAGAGGAGTTGGTTGAAGAAGCAACAGTGGAAGACTTCAAAAAGGCATGGGACAGACACAGGGGAGTGTTGGGGGGGGGCATGTCCTAGCAGATAGCTAGACAAATGGGCAGACTAGGTGGGTCTGTCAGTCCATTTCTGCCATCACACTTCTATGTTTCTATGTTTTCCTTAGACCAGCCCTGGCTGGTTTAATGGTACTTAGAAATGTGCCCTCTGGGAGGGTTTTGAGAAGCCCAAATTAGGGGATATGGCAGCCTGTGTCTGCTGCAAGTCCCCTAGCACCATGCTGCTGCCCATTTTGTGCTGCAAGGATGGTGCACGCTCCCTTTGGTGCACACAGAATGTGTTTGCTGCACCTTGTGCCATTCAGGGGGGCTTTGAGATTTGGGCCCTATATATTCAGCCGTCTTTCTCAGTCCTCCACATTAAGGGCCAGAGCATTTACATTAGAACCTCTGCATGTATGCTCCACACCCTCCCTGAATCAGAAGGCAAACACACCTGACTTTGGGGATGCTGTAGAGTATTTCTTAATCCCTTCCCCCTACTTATCCCCCTCCTCCCATGGAGCAGGATCCAGTTAAGGGATAGTCTCTGACTTGAAGCCATCAAGGTCTTCATGACTCAGAGCTGCTCCACACACCTGCATAGGGCTGTGTAGGGCTCTGTGAATAAGACCTTTGTATAATTTAATAATAATGTCATTTTTCAAGTTATGTCTTCTTTTATAGTGATGGAGGGTATTGCAACAGGCAATCATACAATCACAAGAACAGACTGAAACCTCTAAAATTGTGCAAACCATTTAATGGCCAGATTGAATGCCAATTATGTTTCCTTCTCTTTGTAACCCAGAGTGTCATTTATTCTCCCTGATAAACTAAGGTAATAGTAGTAAGCCTCATGTTGGCATGAGAGTGAGGACAGATAACACTTGATATAAAAGCAACAGATAATCCATAATGAGAGTAGTTCCTCTGTATGGTTCACTGTAACTCGACTCAAAAAGATATTCAGAAAAACAAGAGAAACAAAATAAACTGCAGTGCACTTATTCCAGGATTAACTCGATAAAAATCTTAAGTAATCCTTCTAGTTCTATTTTTTTCCTTCTCCTTTGTGGGGTCTGTATATCTTATGGGACATTAAAAAGATGTAGCCATTAAACACTAAATGCCATATTCAGTAATCAACCACATATAAAAGGCTTTGAAAAACATCTGGGGTTGCTATTGGTTAGGTCAGTTCGACAGTAGACAGGTGTCAGAACTGCTGTCAACCAACTGGGAGTTGATGTAGATAGTGCAGACTTTTCACAGCTTTGTGAAACAACAATTTACAGACTTCTAAGTCCTCCAAGATTAAAGTGGTGCCAGATCTACTCTTCTGTGATTCCGAGTTAAAGAGGCAGCTTTTCCTATTAGGGCTCCCCTGCATGCACTGCAATCTCCTAGAGGGCAAATGGCTTTATTTAAAATGCCACAGAAGGCTACTGTTGCATCAGGGAGATGGAATGCCTCTGTGAAACTATAATACCAATAATTGCCTTTGGAGTTTTACACAAAGAAAGTTTTGGTCTTAGAGCTGTCTGGAATTGTTTGGCTATAATTGCTCTAGTGTACGATTGCTCTTAGCATGAACCGGGAAAAAGGGTACATATTTGGAAAGTTCAATAAGAACAGTGCAAACAAGCAAGCGCTGACAGCTATTGTCTAAGATATCATCAAGATTGTACAGACATGCTGATTCTCAGATACCATATTTTTCCAAAAATGTGTCTCAGTCTTCTTTAATATAGTAAATGATCCACACAAATGATTCTGCCCGGATTTGCAGCAAAGTACCAAGCTTTAAAAAAACAAAAACTGTCTTGGTCCATAATGAAGAAAAACTGTGTAGGGTGTGATTTGTTCTCCTTGCAGCACTGTCATTTACACTGATTGATTTTAAATCAGGACAAAAATAATATTAGTGAAAGACTGAAGAATTTGACTGCAAGAGGTTTTACATTTTAGCAAAAAGTAGATCTGTGTTTTATTTTCATCTTGTAATTCAAAACTGAAGTTTGAAATACTTTCATGCATAAGTAGATGAAAGGCAGAGGAAACCCAACTGCAGGACATTCATTTTAGATCTGTGTTCTAATTAATGGAAGATGTTGAAACCAAGTATGATTTTGGTAGTAGTAGTTTGTTTGTTAAACATCCAATCTCGGTGGCTCTGATCACTGTATGTAATAACACAAGAGGAAAGGCAGAAAGAAAAAAACACAAATCAATAAACACATATAACTTAAAAATATAAATTAGGTTGCATAATTTAATAAAGTATAAGTTGCAAAAAAAAATTAGGCTGCATAAATAGTTAAAAAAGAACCAGTGTGGACTAGCTCAAGTCAAAAGTCTATCTGAACAAGTAGGTCTTTAGGCCCCCCTTAAAGGCCTCCACCAAAAAAGCCTCCATCAGAGGTCTAGCTTGTGAGTTCCACATTGCTGGACCAGCCACTTCAAAAGTACATACCCTGATGCCTTTAGCCTCGCCCTTGAAACTCCTAGGAGGCTCACCTTGGAGGAGCTGAGAGGCCAAGAAGGGCAGTGAGGGGACAAGACTTCACTCAAATAGCTCAGGTCCAGTCCATGTAGGGCTTTATGGGTCAGCAGACTGATCTTGAAGATGATTATCCAATTCACCGTCAGCTGATGCAGGTCTTGCTGGATTGGGGTCACATGTCATGACCTCAGGAGGCCTGCCAGTAACTTGGCTGCTGCATTCTGCACTAGCTGCATAGTTATATAGGACCCCTACAGTAAACCCATGGATAAAGCATTACAGTGGTTGAGTCTGGAAGTCACAAAGGCATGTACCAGTGAGGGCAGATCCTCCGGTGAGATCTAGGCTTTAATCTAGGATATGTTTCTGAGATGGTAAAATTCACTCCAGACTACAGATGACACCTGAGCCTCAAGTGTCACTCTTTCATCCAGAATGATACCCAGATTTTTCACCTTAGCGAAGCCCACCAAACTAGAGGAACCAAGCACCAGGCCAGTCCTCTCCACTGTCGCCCCTGCACCTTGCTGTTGTCCAGACTCAATCATCAGTACATCCATCTTGTCCTGGTTGAGGCTCAGCCAGCTAAAGGACATCCAATCTTTGATCTCAGCCAAGTATAAATTCAGTACATCAACATCTTCAGGTGTCCCAGGTGCAAATGACAGATAGAGCTGAGTATCATCCACATAGCAGAAAAAAACCAAGCCGTAGCATTTGATGATATCGCCCAGGGGCAGCATTTACGCTGTGAACAACATGGGTGAGAGGACTGAGACCTGAGGTAAGTCACAGAGCAAGGGCTTCATGACTGAGGAGAAATTCCCCCTTACCACCCTTTGTGTCCTATCACTGAGGATGGACTCAAACCAGCTGATGACCATACCAGCGAGTCCATAGTATTCCCTAAGATAATCCAACCACAACCCATGGTCCACCATGTCAGATATTGACTAGAGACTGAGTAGAATGAGAACTCACATTCCCCTATATCTCTAGCCCTAAAGAGGTCATTACGTACCATGACCAATGCAGTGTACATACTATGCCTAGATCTAAATCTGGACTGGAGTGGGTCATAGATGTTAATGGCCATGAGTTGTGCCTTGAGCTGCAGAGCCACTATCTTCTCAGTAATCTTGTGGAAAAAGGAAAGGTTAGAGACTGGTCTATAATTTGCCAAGCAGTCCAGGTACAAAGATGTTTTTTTCAGAAGGGGCCTCACCTCACCAACATATCCTTCAAAGTGCTTGGAAAGGACCCCTCCAAATGGGATCACCAGACTATATCGGCAAATACTTGACCCAGAAATCCCACACAACTCACTTCGAGGCATGTTGGACCCTGGTCCAGGTCACAATAACTGGGCTGCAGCTCAGAGATCACCTCACCTATCTCCTCCACCGATACCATCCTAAACTTGCCCCCAAGAAGGAGGAGTGCTCCTTTTGACAACCTGCTCATGACTGGTGGGATGTGACAAGCCAGTTGGGGTTATCTGGGACCTGATTTAAGATACCCTGTTGGAGAAGAGCTGAGCGGACTCTTTCTCACCTGAAAATGCCTTTACTGTCTGAAGACAGGCAAGATGTAACAACCTGCCTGCAGTCTGGAAAAGATGAGCTGGTCTGTTCTTCTTTGCCACAATCTCTCCAGACAGAAATGCTGCCTTCTTATAGGAGATTGCCCCCTGACACTCACTGTAGTGAGTTCTCAGAGTCAGGTTCCCTACCTCAGTCCTGGACTTCTGCAAACAATGCTTCAATCTCTGACTCATAGCCTTTATCTCCTTATGTTTCCTGGCAAACCACATGGATCCTAAGCAAGAAGTCTGGGTCATATATGAACTGGCACAACAGTATTAAGGGCTGAGTTAACAGCCTTGTTATAGGCTACCACTGCCTCCTCTGATTCTGTCCCACAAGCAGCCATCACACCAGAGAGGTCCATCACTGCCTGGAGTCCTGCTGGGGACAACCCCTTTACATTGTACAGTAATTACAGTAATATTTATTTACAGCATAACAACTAATCAGCCTACAGCATTTACTAACATCAGGACTTTTTATCTGATTGAGTACCTAATGTACATTCAATATACTAGTAATACATCATTTTGTTTTTCATGGTTGGAGACAAGACACAAAAAAAAGTCTAGCAATCTTTTATTATTAGGGATTTAACAATATCAGTGTCCCTTATTTTACTACAATAAGCCCTCTATCCCACAAAAAGGAGATACAATTTCACAATGTACACTGAGATTATTTGTATTACTTTCTTTTTGTATACCTCGCCTTCCATATGGACCATGCTGGTCACGTGATGCATCTGAGAGCATAAGCAGCAGGATCGCGATTCTCTCCTCCTTGCTACAAAATACACAAATTTGTAACGCTCTTTGATTTAAAAAGTGGCTTAAACCTATCTCGTGCTGCAATAAAGCCTCTTCTGGTGTAAAGAGATTACCTTGTAGACAGAGCGATGGAGAACACTGAGAAGGAAGTAGGCTAAAACGATCACAAGAGAAGCTCCTCACCGTCACCCCAGCAGGACGAACTCTCACCACTACATATAAAAAGCGATCTGACCACAATTAAAGAAGCGCTTTTTAAATTAATAGAAGAGGTGGCGGACTTTAAGCCAGCTCTAACGCAGCTGGCACGCTGTGTAACAGACACCGAGGCAAGAATTTCTTCGATAGAAAGGAGCATGGAGAAGAGCGGCCTAGGGCTGTCAGAAGCGAAGAAATCGATTGTAAAGCTGGAAGACAGGCTCGACGATCTGGAAGGCAGAAGCAGACGGAACAACTTGGTTCTGCTGGGCCTCCCAGAGGGGGAAGAAGGCCCCAACACTATTTTATTTTTGCAGAAGCTTTTAAAATCGTCAGTTGGGAGCTCTCCTAATGGCCCAGAATATATCATTGAAAGAGCTCATCGAGCCCTCAGAGCAAGGCATGATCTGCAGATCCCCTAGACCTATAATATTTAAATTGCTGAACTATTTGGACCGGAGTTCATTATTAGGAAGCTAAAAATTATCAACAATCTTATGGGAGGAAAAAACTTGGATTGTCCCAGATCTAACTTTGAAATCGCGCCAGATCAGGGCCAGTTTAGCCCTATAACATCGAAATTATGGGCAGCAGGAATTAAACATCGCCTTCTGTACCCTGCAAAACTGGAGATTGTTATGAAGGATGGGACAAAGCGTTTTGAGTCAGCAGAAGAAGCTATGAAGTTACTTAAAATAACATACCCAGAGCTATTCTCTAAAAGCTGACTGTTATTGACAACTACGAGAGTCTCTGAGAAGCTGCTAGCTGTTTTCAGTATTAAAGGATTGTGAGAGACACGGGAAAGGACTAGTATTTACCCATTGTTAACTTTAAGCCTTAGTACAGATTTACCTACGATCCTATAATTACTATTACTTTTGAGATATTTTTGAGATATCTATCGTACCACAAATTATAATCCCTTTTCTTTTCTCCTTTCCTTGGGAGCTTATGGTATTGGGGCTTAGGGTTTTACAGATCAGTTAGCAAAGAATTTCCATGCTACGGTTGACTCAGTTGTGGTAGGACCTTACCCCATAAGTTTTTGCCTCGCTGGTTATGGGCAGCTTAAAGTTTTTTTGTGAAGCTGTGCTTGAAAGCGCTCTGGTAGGGGAAGATTTGTTATTAATTAAAGGTGGGTGAGACGCTGTTACCTTCTAAGAAATGGGTTGCCAAGATTTTTTAAGCACCCTTAATACTATATGTTATCTGGTAACTGACATATTCAGACTAACAAAGAAGGAGGCAGCAGTTCATATATAAAGCCAATTTTGTTTTAACTTAGGTTGCTGTCTATATTGTGTGCAATCTGTTAGTCTAATTACCAAGAGTAAGGACTACGTTTGGGCGTTATAGACATAGGTACATAGTTAGTTATATTAAGATAAGGGGCGTATTTTTGTTAGCTGGGGGGGAGGGGGACAGTTCTCAGAGCATATATGGACCTGAAATTCAGGAGTGGGCTTCGGGCCAGGGGGATGGTCTTTAAGTATGAGTTGGTAGTAGGTTCAGTAGTAGTTTATTTTTGGAGGATTTTGGGGGTTTTTGGGAGGGGGATTAGGCAGCATTCTTTTCAGATATGGGCTCTTCCTTCATCCTCTAATGGCCGTAACCTCAATTTTATTTCCTGGAACATAAAGGAAGTAAGGACAACACCAAAAGTATGTAGTATTAAACCACTTGGCTCAATATAATCCCTCAATAGTCTTCCTGCAAGAAACCCACGTTCCCAGTAGTCAACTACATCATCTTAAGAAAAAGTGGGTCGAACAAGTTTATGGTGCAGGGTCCTCCTCGAATAAGAGGGGTGTGGCCATTCTGATAGCTAAAGGTACTCTCTTTTTTTGCACTCGAACATTAACTGACCCTAATGGTAGGTATATAATAGTTTTGGGTAGGCTAGGAGGAATAGAGGTGGTTCTTGGATCCATTTATGGACCTAATCAAGAATCAGCCTCCTTCTTTACGGAATTGGCTACACTCATGAGCCCCCTAGCAAACAGACCTATGATCTTAGGTGGGGATTGGAACCTAGTGCAGTCAAACTGCTTGAATAGGTCTTGGTCTAAAGGAGGAGCGAGGTCTCCGCAAAGGGCCTTGATGGAGTTTGCATCCTCTTTGAGTCTGGTAGACCCTTGGAGAATGTTTAACCCTACTTCTAAGGAGTACACTTTTTTTCCAATACTCATAGAAGTTATTCCGTATAGATTACTTTTGGTCAGCCATCAAGCCTTTCCCTTCATTAGTGATGCCACCATTATGAGTAGAGTGATCTCAGACCATTCACCTATTTCATTGTGCTGCCGCCTGTGTCGGCTACGCCCAAAACTTCTTCTTGGTCACTAAACAATGAGCTGTTAAGAGACCCCCAATTAGTGGAGCGTTTCTGTTCTTTTGTGATACACACAATTGAATCTAATTGGGGCTCAATACAAGCAGTAGACATGGCATGGTCTGCCCTAAAGGCGACATGGAGGGGCGAGTTGATAAGACATGCTGCAACCCGTAAGAGGAAAGTTGGCAAACTTATTTCCAATTGTCTACAGAGAATTAAAGTCTTAGAGACTATATGCGATGGTCCGAGATCTTCTTCACATGAGCATGAACTAGTAGCATTAAAGTCCTGGTATGCGAGGACAATAAGAGAAGGGGTAGAAAACAGGGCTTCTAGATTGAAAGCTACTTATTTAGGATATGGTAATAAAGCTGGGAGGATTCTAGCCTGGCAGTTAAAATGGAGATTGGCAGCTAAAAATGTGGCAGGTCTGAAACACCCACGCTCTAACAACTTAGTAGTGGATCCAAAGGAATCTTGGATATATTCTTGATTTTATAAAAACCTATATTCCAGTACTCTGCCGCTAAATGAAAATGAAGATAATATGGAAAGATTTTTGGTGAATCTTCCTCTTCCACACTTTCAGAAAAAGTTGTCAGGAATTACGAGCCCCCTCTCAGAAGGAGATTAGTGAGGCCATTGACCTCAAGCTTGGTAAAGCGCCAGGACCTGACGGATTCACAGCCAAGTTTTTTAAAACATTTAAAGGCCTCCTAGTACCACTATTACATCAGCTTTACAGTTTTTGGCAAGAGTGCGGGATCCAGGACCCCTCACTTTTTGAAGCTAAAATTATACTTTTGCCCAAGCCTGAAAGACCGCCAGATATAGTTGGTAATTACAGGCCGATTTCTTTACTTAATATAGATATCAAAATTTATGCTAAGATACTGGCCACTCGACTAAAAAATACATGGTTAGAACTAGTAAGCCCAGTGCAGGCGGGCTTTGTTGCTGGCCGCTCATCAGGTGACCATTTCAGGAAAATATTTTATTTAATCTCTGAGTCGGAGCGTCCAGAGTTGGAAGCATCTCTGGTCTCTCTAGACGCAGAGAAAGCTTTTGATAGGGTGGAATGGAGGTTTTTATTTTATACCCTAACCAAATTTGGCTTCCCTGTTGAGTTTATAAAATTTATTAAAGTATTGTATACTTGTCCATCTGCAAAAATTCAATGTAATAATTTGATTTCAGGAACCTTCCCTTTAACACGGGGTACCCGTCAAGGTTGTCCCCTTCCCCATATCTTTTTAATTTATATCTCGAACCATTAATTAGAGCTATCAATACTGACAAGAGTGTTTACGGGATTTGTATTGGAGATGCTGAATTCAAGGTATCTGCCTTTGCTGACGACCTTTTACTGCATGTTCGACACAGTCGGGATTCTCTCCTCCGGGTATTTCAAATTATATCGGAGTTTAGCCAATTCTCGGGATACTATTTAAATAAAGGGAAAACTAAGGTCCTTTCATTATCCCCTCAATTGCAGCGTAGTTGGTGTACCTCATTAGATCTAAAATGGCAACCTAACGCTTTGTCTTATTTAGGTATCTGGATTCCCAAGAATTTGGGGGAACTGGTTGACTTAAATTATAAGCCCCTGTTGAAATCTATTAAAGAAAATTTTGAGAATTGGTCAAAGCTTTCTTTCTTTCTATGGGAGAGTCAACTCAATCAAAATGATGATTCTCCTAAAATTTTATCTTCTTTAACCTTAATGTATACCTCCCTAGGCCCTTCTTTAGAACAATCACTAAATTTTGCTCGGATTTTCTAGGATGGGAAGCCTCCCTCGTCGAGCTTACCAAACGTTGACTTATTCCGGAAAGATAGGAGTCCTCCAACTTCCAGATTTCTATTTATATTACTTAGCTTGCCATGCGGCTAAGGTAGCTCCATGGCTATTAGAAGCCAACAAAGCTCACTAGCCAGGTTTTAGATTCAGCAATGGTGAAGATGGTAGGGTTGGATGTGGAGTCCTGTCTATCATTCCTTGGGCTAAAGTTCCTGGCAAGCTGAGGGACACGCCTATGGGGTGGAATATAAAGGCTTTACACCAATTATATGCACTGCTGAAAATCCCTTATATTAAAGATGTGGCACAACCTATATTAAGGAACCCCAATTTGAAGGTAGGGAAGCAAATGATAAAAAAGGGTATGGGGTATGTTCCAATTAAATATAGACTCACAGACTTTCTTCTCCAAGGCTCTTTGCAGTCATCCGCTAGACTCGTAGAGAAGTTTAAAGTTCAACCCAGGGATAGACTTAGGCTATTCCAGATTCGGGGGTGTATAAGCTCCTTTATTAATGAAGACAAGGGGACAGTGGAAGCCGGTTACTTTCTGAAAGACTTGAGTGATCACACTCTTTCAAGGAAGCCAATTTCAAAACTATACAAATTAATTCAAGCCAAAAGGGATTCAAATATATCCTCTGTTTCATTTTACTGGGAGTCTAGTCTGTCACTTGGTTGGTCTGAGGAGGCCTGGGGGGAGATTTGGTCTAATATTTATTTATATGTTAAGCAAGACAGATTAAGGAGCTTACAGTTTTTTCTCCTCCAGAATCTTTACTTATGCCCAGCGAAGCTTGCACGAATACATAAGTCAAATTCACCAAGATGTAAATCATGTTGCTGCCTTGTGGCGACCACATATCACATACTTTGGGAATGTCCCAAAGCAGTTAGATGTTGGGATCTAGTAGCAAAATGGTTGACTCCATATACTAAGTTGGGTGAACACTTTAATGTCCAAACATGTTTTTTTGGCTTGCTTCAACAAAATTTAAGGAAACCTCTAAGATATCAATTAACATTAGTTGCACTAGTGATGAAGTTGCTTTTGCTTCGCTACTGGAATGGTGATTGCCTTCCTACTTACAAAGAATGGTGGAGTGAATTTCTTACCGCACTGAATGCAGAAAGGTTCGCTGCAATTTTTTATAGGACGGTAGAGAAATTTAATCAAGTCTGGGGTAACTTCATCAATCTTTTGAAAGAGAGATATGGCTTTTGATAGGTTGAGATCCCTCCCTATAACTTCTTGGTAACCGTTGTTTACAGGTAACATATCTGCCCAGGGGGAAGTACAGACTAGCTGGTGCTCCTTGTTTCTATTTGGAGTAACTCTACTAGTTTCAACTATTACTAGTTTATTTTAATAGTCTCATACTTTGTAGTAGCTTATCCAGGAGCCAAAGGTTAAGCATTGTTTGGCCTGGGTGGAGGAATGTACCTTATGATAGAGGTCGGATTGAGGAAGCTAATTTTAGTCTTTTATGCCAATATGCATATTTGTTATCAAGTTGCTGCCTTGGGAGAGGGAGTGGGGAGAGGGTAGGGGCTGGGGCGGGGGTACCCTTCTTTAATTGGGTTGAATATTGTAGACCTCTTATTATGTCATGTGGTTAAGGGACCACCGCTGTATTATTTTCTATTTTCTCGTTATGGTTTTATTCATAAGTTCTGTATGATGATGTGTTATTAATACAGGAAATTAAAATAAAGTTATTTGCATATGGACCATGCTGTCTTCTGCACATTCACAAGTCCATATACCCACACTGTGTGGAGTGGCTGCCACTAGCCTCAAGCAACCTCATACCAATCCCTCTTGTGTCCCAGACTCATTCATCCTGGTGGAATTGATGGGTGAGGAGCTAAAGCTACATGAATAATATTTTTCCATGCATGGCAGGGGATCTTGAAGGCTAAGAACCACAGAAGAGCGTGGTTAGTGCAGCTGTGTCATCTGCATATATCAAAGTGTTTTATTTTCCAAGTTCATTTTACTCCCAGTGTTCATGCCCACACCTCAGAGCACAGCTCACCTGCTGTCCAACTGGAAGTGAGCTGGGATGAAGCCCATCCAGTACACTCTGATTTAAATGCCAGCTCAGTAATGGATACAGGACATCATTTTAAGCTTTAATGTCCAGTGTCACACTGGTGGCTGGATTGCTCCTCCAAACTCAGGACCATGTATTCCAGCTACATGACTACCTCTTCCTGCACAACCAAGTTGACAGTCAAGAATCAACAAGAACCTTTCACTCTCATCGAGGGAGGAGGCAACCAAAACGGATGCTCAACATTCCCTCTGTCAACAGATGTGTTATGTCCCAAGAGTGCAAAGCAAGTGGGTTTAACATTGGACCACTGGCTCATTCACATGCCGAGATTGTACATCAGAATGATGCTAATGTATGTTGTCAATCCAAAGAAAACTTCTTGAGCATATAAATGTTTATTTTCAGTGTTTTCCATATTTTGAGTTGAATATGTGCTATTAGGATGTGCTTTGTATTCTATCTACTGTATTGGGGAAAATGTTAAGTTTTGGGTAATCAATTAAATGGTTAAATTTGCCTCAGCTGTACTAGAGGAAGCTCCATGGGTCAGAGGCCAACGTTGGTGGGCAAGATTATAAATTTGCGGTTTTGGTGCCTAAAAAGGAAAATAGGAGGAGAAGAAGAAGCAAATGCGAGACACAAGAAAAAAGTGCAGGGTGGCAGTGCAGGAGAGCAGGGCTATTTGCCTACTCCCTGAGCCAACAGTTCATGGTGTCGGGCATCCAAATACCAGTTCTGCGGTGGACATGGTGGTGGCTGTTGTTTTGGGCCATTAAGTTTATCCTCTGTGAAGCCACCCCAGTGGATTCAAAGTTTGGAGGCTCAGAAGCGGTATGCAGTATGGCTCCTGTGTGTGTGCTCCATGTTTCTTGGATGAGAGAGAGAGATAGAGGAACCCATGGGGAGAATTGGAACCTGCAAGAGAGAATGAGAGTCTTAGCCCCAGAGTAGATATGCTAACCTGATTGTGGCAGCTCCAGTGGGGTATCAAGAGGGACATGGGTTACAGCTGTGCCTGTGCATCCCAGATGGGATCCAATTCCAGAGAAGGAAGAGCCAGTTCAGCCAGGGGGTCTTGTGGAAGCCCAGGCTTGAAGCAAATGCCCGGAGTCCAGCTTGCCCTCGTGGAAGGTGTAGGTTTGTGGGGACATCTGCCTGTGTGCCAGGGCAGAGTCACTCGTTAGGGCCAGGTTTCGTAGAGATCCAGTGGTTGGGAAGTGAAGAGCAGTTTTGACCCAGTGTGGAGAGAGAGAGAGAGAGAGAGAGAGAGATTTCTGGGAGCTGAGAATGTGAGAGGGAGAGAGATAATCTGCTGCTGATTTAGGGCCTAATTCGGCCCAGTGGATGTGCTGCCTAGCTTCAGTAATGGACAGTTCAGCCCAGAAGACAGCCACCTGAGATTAGTAGGGCCAATTCAGCCACAAAAAAGAAACCACTAACCTCCCCGTAAGGATTTCTGTGGTCCTGATGTACAGAGGAATTGTTTAAATGGCGCCATGAAATTAGTTCATTAAATGGGATCCCCCTGTTAATGTTATGCTTGTGTGGACTTTGGTTATTTTTATGGGACTGGCTATACCTGCTAACATGAAATACCTTCCAGCCTAGCACCAGAAGATGGCATCCCACTATTGTGGACTCTGCTAATGCCAGCCATCCCAGTAAAGTACAATTTTTGGTTTTTTGCTGCTGTGATTGCCCCCTTCCCATGGAGAATTACCACCTCATATCCCTAGACACTGGAGAGGGGGGTTTACAACATGGGACTCATCTGGGATGGTATTTTGTGGGTGCCAGGACACTTTCTGGACTATGCACTGGATGCTGGGTGAAGCACAAACTTTATGAACTTTTTGGGACTGTAAAAAGTATGGCACAGTGGTGAGCAATTTTGCACCTTCTTGAAGAACAGTGGTGCCAGTAGATCTGAAGATGGTACACGTCACAGGGCCAGAACATGTGCCGCTTATGTAAATGCCCTAGGGCATCCATGCCAATTGAACTTGGGACCTTTTGGGGCCAAAGATAACCATTGCTGAGCACCTTTTGGACTGTGATCAGAGGGACTGAACCAGGTCCATGGAGAGGAGCAATGTGATCAGCTAAAGAAAGAAAGTTAATTTGACCAGCAAAATGGCTAAAGCTCCAGCAGCTTCTAAGTTGACTGTTCCATCTGCCATCCTGAGATGGCTTTGGGATGTGGTTGAGAAATACACTGGCTCCAAATATGTCTTGTGCCAGTTCGAGAGCCCAGGAGTGACTTTATTGTCTGTGTACATGGTGTGTCACTGGAAGGCTCCCGCAGATATAGGGCACCTGTTTTTCCCCTGGCCCAGTGGATCTGTGACTTCAGTTGAATCAGCCCTCGAAAGTTGGGAGGAGATGGCTAGCCAGCTTGGTGTGCCAGCAGCATCAATAGTTGAGGAAGCCAACCATCAGCCTTTTAGCACACAGGAATCCACTGAGCCCAGGGGAGTAGCACAGCCAAAACCCATAGCTCTGTCTGAAGAGCCAGTACCTTTAGCTCATGGAAGAGGTCGAGGCCTGGGAGCACAAATAAAGCTTTTAACCTCTAAGGACATTTTGGTGTCAGATAAGCCATCCCTGAGTGTGCCCCAAGAACCAATGGGTGCATCTGCACCTGAACTGAAGTGGCAGCCTGAGAAGCCAGTAGAAGGCAGTGGCCCCCCCTACTGCTGCAGAGAAGTCATTTGACCCCAAGATTGTCGACCAGCCTGTGAATGGAGCTGCTGAACTTAGTGATGATAACTTGGAGAGGGACATCCCGTCTTGTTATGAATCTGCGTACTTTACTCCTTGGAAGGATCAACCTAGTCTGGCCACAAAGTGCCATAAGAGGTGTGAGCCATATGAAGGGGTTCAGAAGGGAGACCCGCAGGTGCAGAGATACTGAGAGGAAGCATGGCTGCTAGACAGTCAGGCCCCAAGGACCTCAGTAAGAAGCTTGCCTGAATAGTCACAAGCCAAAAGAATCATCCAGAGGAAGATACGTTAGAACTACCCCCAATTCGTGTACCCATACCTGCCGGAAAGGATATGGGACATCATTGAACAGAACAGCCTGGATTGGGTGTGTTGGGGTGCCCTTGATAAGTTGTATAAAAAGCACAGGTTGGGCCCAACAAGTACCAATATGGCCTTGCAGGAGATACAGCGTATTACAAAGGGGATGTGTTCCAGGCATGTCTATGAGGGATTCACTATCTTTAAGACTTTTGCATTGTTTCAGGAAATTGGGGGAAGCACACCAAGCACTTTGTGAGTGGAATGGACTTGCTTGGACAAGCAAAGACCAAGCTGAATCCTTGATATTAGTACTCCATGCAGTGACGTGACTGATGTGGCCTGAGGACTCTGTGCAGTGTCATTGCTCCATGGTTTCTCTAGTTTCCTCCCCCAGAGGTGTTGCAAATGAGTGAGCTAAAGGACTTTGACTGAAACAGACTGCCAACATAAAATGGGTGAGGTAAACCCTGTTCTTTGTTTAGTTACAGATATCGCCCCATCACAAGTGGGTTCACTGACTAGTTACCCGAGGAATGCCCCTTGCAGAGAGTTCAGGATGTCCCTGCTTCTAGCTGAAGCCTCTGCTTGGAGGTTCCAATCTACATCTGGCAGGTGGAAGACCCCCATCAACAGCACCTCCCCCTATTCTACCATCTTGCCAGTTCTTCCACAAGTGCCTTATCTAATTCTTCCCCCTGGGCTGGAGATCTGTAGATCACTCCAGTGTGAGCAGTGGCTTCATTCCCTGTCTCCAGGGTGACCCACAGTACTTCTGCCTCCCCCTTAATTCCCTGTATCTCTGTTGCTTTTATGCTTTCCCTCACATAAAGCACCACACCTCCTTCTTTTCTTCCCACCTGGTCCTTCCTGAACTGAGTACAACACAGCAAATAGTCCCAGTGGCACAGAGGGCTGTGGTGCTGGACACTTTACCTCATGCCATGCTGGCGACCTGGGTTCGGAAAAAAAACAGGGTCTTCAGGGAGCCGGCTGGGGAGGGAGGGAGAGAGGGAGGGAGTAAGAATGAGCAACCATAATGGCAGCTCTCCTCTCCCGGGGAGGATCTCTGTCACCCCCTCCTCCCCATAGTTCCGCTGCCCTCGGGTTGAGGCCCAACAGGCAGCTTAGGCAGGTGGCAAGTAGCTGGATGCTGCCTCAGAGCCACGGAGTGTGCTTGTCTCCACATGTCACACATGTGACCAATGCATGGGGGTGAAATGGGGTGGGGTGGGGCATAAAAATGTATATATAAAAAACATTTATTAGACTGCTGAAACCAGCCATGCTTGCACATATTAAAAAGACACCTGCTAACACCCCTAATCAAAGTTAACCAGTGAAATTAACATTAAGTGCAAAATCTTCTAAAACACAGAAACATAGAAACTGACAGCAGATAAGGACTGTTAGGCCCATCCAGTCTGCCCAGTTTCCCTGCCTACTGTAAATGCCGCACACAATACTTGATCCCCGGCTTTACCTCCTCATTCCTATTGCTAGGGTTCCCCAATGCCTGTCCCATGCATGCTTGAATTCCCCCACTGTGTTTGCCCTCACTACCTCCACTGTGAATCTATTACATGCATCCACCACACTTTCCGTGAAGCAATATTTCTTCATGCTACCCCTTAGTCTACCCCCTTCCAACCTCATGCCATGCCGCCTCATTCCTGGACATCTCCTTTTCTGAAAGATGCTACCCTCTGGTGCCTTATTTATGTCTTTTAGATATTTGTAGGTTTCTATCATATCTCCCGTTTCTCCTCTCCCCCTGAGTATACATATTGAGGTCTCCCAGTCTCTCCTCAAATGACTTTTGGTGAAGGCCCTGCACCATCTTTGTTGCCCTTCTTTGAACTGCCTCCACCCTGTCTATGTCCTTATGGAGATGCGGACTCCAGAACTGGACACAGTATTCCAAAAGAGGCCTCACCAATATCTGTACAGTGGCATCACCACCTCCTTTCTTCTGCTGGTGATACCTCTCCCTATGCATCCCAGCATCCTGCTGGCTCTCCCCACAGCCTTGTCACATTTTTGGTCACCTTTAGGTCATCAGATATGATTACCCCCAAATCTCTTTCCTGTTTGGTGACCATCAGTATCTCCCCCTTCCCCCATCATGTTATCCTCCCCTGGGTTCTTGCACCCCAAATGCGTGATTTTGCACTTTTTCACATTGAATCTCAGCTGCCACAATCGAGACCATTCCTCCAGTTGACCTAGGTCCCTCCTCATTTTTTCTATCCCTCCTGGTGTGTCCACCCTGTTGCAGATCTTAGCATCATCCACTAAAAGGCACACCTTTCCTTCTAGCCCTTCCGCAATGTCACTTATAAAGACATTAAACAGAACTGGCCCCAGGACTGATCCTTGTGGCACCCCGTTGGTCACCCTCTTTTCCTCAGATTGAGCTCCTTTTACCATGACCCTCTGTCTTCTGTCACTCAACAAGTTCCTAACCCAGTTTAACACCTTGTGACCCACTCCCAGGCTTCCCAGCTTGTTCACCAGTCTTCTATGTGGAACAGTATTGAAGGCCTTACTGAAATCCAGGTAGGCCATATCCACCGCTCCCCACTGACCCACGGACCTAGTCACCCAGTCAAAGAAATCAGTTAGATTTGTTTGACATGACCTTCCCACTGTGAATCCATGCTGTCTCAGATCCTGTGCTCTGCTGGATTCAAGGTGTTCCTCAATCCTTTCTTGAAGTAGTGATTCCATAATTTTCTCCACTATTTAGGTGAGGCTGACTGGTCTATAGTTTCCAGCCTCCTCCCTACTGTCTCTTCCGCAAATGGACTGGTGTCCATCTCCCTCCCATATTTGTTCGTGTTGCCATACTGTGGACCCTCACCTTCTCCTTCTTCCATGAATACAGAACAAAAATATTTGTTCAGTATTAATGCTTTTTTCAGGTCCCCTTCCACACACTCCCCTTCTTCCCCTTTTAGCCTTACTAACCCACCACTGTTTTTTCTCCTTTCACTAATGTACCTATAAAAAGTCTTGTCCCCTTTTTTTACCTCCTGTGCTATTTTTTCCTATATTTGTACTTTTGCTGTCCTGACTGCTTTTCCTGCCTCCCTCTGTTTATTCAGATACACTGCCCTGTCCTCCTCTCACTGTGTTTCCTGAAAGTCATCTTTTTCACCCTTACCATCCCGGCCACTTCGTTTGAGAACCATAGTGGCTTTCTCTTTCTTTTGCCCTTGTTTACTTGCCTAATACAAAAGTTTGTCATCTCCACTATGGCTCCTTTCATATGGGCCCACTGCCCCTCCACTCCACCCCACCCCTTTTGTCCCTCCCTGCCAGGGCATGCTTGAGACATGTCCCCATCTTAGTAAAGTCCACCCTCCTGAAATCCAGGACCCCCATCTTTGTGTGGCTTGACTCTGCCATTGTACTCATCCTGAACCACACTGTGTGATGAGCACTGGATCCGAGGTGTCCGCCCACCCTGACTTCCTCAATTCTGTTCCCATTGATGAGTACAAGGTCCAAAATTGAACCCTCCCTGGTGGGCTCTAGCACTAGCTGCCTGAGACCTGCCCCTTGCACAGAGTACAGGATGTTCCTGCTCTTGGCTGAGGAAGCAGCTAGCATGCTCCAATCCACATCTGGCAGGTTGAAATCACCTACCATCATGACCTTTCCTTTAGCTGTCACTGTGTGGATGGATTCCACTAGAACCTTGTTCCCCTTCCCCCATGCTGGAGATCTGTATATCATGCCCGTGTGAATAATAGTGCCATTGACCGTCTCAAGAGTGACCCACAGTACCTCCGCCCCCCCGCATTCCCTGTATCTCAGTCGCTCTAATACCCTCCCTGACATAAAGAGCCACTGCCCTCCCTTTTTACCCTCTCTGTCTCTCCTAAACAGAGTATAACCTGGCATTTCTACATCCCAGTCATGGTTTCCAGTATACCATGTCTTGGTAATAGCTACAATGTCCCTGGTCAGCCTCTGTTATCAAGGCCACCAGGTCAGAGATTTTATTCCCTAGGCTTCTGGCATTGGTACACATGGCCTTCCATGTTCTGCCATTTTTCCTTTTATTACCCCCCCCCGCTGTCTTTTTGCCTCCTCTGTTTGTCCTTCCTGTTGTAATCCCCCTTCCTCCTGTTCTCTGCAGTTCTCCCCCTTTATGAGTATTGTTTTCTCTGGTGATACCACAACTTTATGGTCCTCCATGTTGACTTCACTATCCTGTGGGGTTGGGCAGTTTAGTTCTCCCTGCATCCTTCTGCCAACCCCCCTTGCTAGTTTAAATGCTTGCCAATGAAACATTTAAACTATTCACTGAGGACAGCAGTCCCCTCCTTGGACAGGTGTAGGCTGTTACCCTTGTACAGGGTCACATTCCCTCCAGGTGGGTCCCCAGTTCCCAATGAAGCTGAAACCCTTTTCTCTGCACCAGTTCTCTAGCCAAGAGTTAAAGTCCTTGGTGCGGAGGTTCCTAGCCTCCCCTTTGCTGTGTACAGGCAGCACCTCCGAGAAGGACAAGGAGCTTGCTACCTGCACAAGGCCCCTCTCCAATTCCCTGAACTTGTCCTGCACCCTTGCTATTCCTGCCTTGTCTCCAGCCAGGTCATTTGTCCTCAGATGGACAATGATATTAAGTGTCCCTGGTCTCGCTACTGCCTTAATGATTCTCTGGATCCTCTCCCCATCCCTCCAAGCTGTGCTTCACGGTAGACACTTTACCTCCCTTTCCTCCACTGTACCTGTCCATAAATCCACTCCCCAATGGAGTCCCCCACTAGGAGAAGCTTTCTTTTCCTTTGGGGTTCTCTTCCACCAGCCTGTGGGGTTCTCTTGTGAGTAACCTGCTCATCCACCATGGTCGCAACTTCAGGTGTTCCAGTGGGATACTCCCTCTCCTCCAAAATTGTGTAGGAGTTCTATAGTTGCACCAGGTGGGGGATGCACTTTTCATCCATCTGCCTCACCTTCCCTGAGTCCACTGTAGTCCATACACTCCTTTTGCTGGTCCTCGTTTGAGGTATTGGGTGTAGACTTGGTGGCCCCTGGGTGGGGATAAGATCCCCTGCAACCTATCCAACTTAGCCTAGAGGCTGACAATCTGTGCCCTCAGACCAGAGAGGTGCCTGCAGATGGGCCAGCACTGCAATTCCCAAAATGCCCTTCTGAAGACTTCTGCTCCACATCCATTGCTTTGCACCACTCCAAAAATGATCCCTATCTGCTCTGCTTCTGTCTGCCCAGGTCACTGTTTGGGAACCTCCCTTCAGTACTGTAACCATTTTCCTAGGGACTATTTAACAGGATCCCTAAGAAATGTTTTTTTTTTTGTTTAGTTTTTTGTTTTACTTTGATATCATAGCAATCTCAAGAAGCTATCCTCCCAGATTATGCAACGCTGCCTGGTTGTCTAATGTGGTTCACCCCACCCTGTTTTGTTTCTGAGCAGGAAGTTGTCACACCTTCCTGTTTAAACCTATAAAGCTAATTGATCTTGGGATGGGTGGGATGGGGTTGGTAGGGCTATCCACCTAGTCCTGTGCTCTGTCCACTGGGTGCCCATCATCCAGTGCCTGACTGACCCTATTGAAGAACTCCATCAAATTCATTTGATAAGAACTTCCTTTAGTATAGCCATCTTGCGTTTTGTCTGCAAAATCTGCCTTCTTAATATTGCCCTCAATTGCATCCTTCAATATCCTTTCTAAAACTTTCCCCTAATACAGATGTGAGACTTACAGGCCTATAATTATTATTCTCCTTTCTACAGCCTTTTTTGTAGATGGGAATGACAGTGGCTTCCCTCCAGCTTTCAACCACTCTCACCATTGTCCAAGGATACCTGCAATATCATAGTTACCAGCCCTGCTAATCCCCCAGCAAGTTCTTTAACCACCGTGGGATGTGCTCCATCTGGCCGAGGTGTCTTGTTAGGATCTAAATGCTGTAGCCTAGTTCTAGTGTCATCAGCATTCAGAGTTATCGGCTGATTACCCTTATTTATGCAGTCTAATGGTACTTTACCTTTCCTTTAAAAAATAAACTAAAATAGTTATTCAACATGACATCGATTTGCTTGTCATCAGTTACTAGGTCCCTGTTTGTATCCATAAGAGGTCCTACTTGTACACTTCCTACACAATTATGGTTAATGTAGTTATAAAATTATTTATAATTATCTTTCTCCTTGCTCACACATTCATAAGCCTGTCTGGCTTTCTTGATACATTTTTTACATTCCCTTACCGCTGATCTGTACCTTATCCATGCATCTGTAGTATTTTCCCTTTTTGTCTTTTTATAGGCTTTTCTTTTTTTATTAATTGTGTAACCCTCTTGTTAAACTGTGGTGGTATCCTTCCTGCTCTATATTTAATTTTTTCAGGAACATATTTCTCCACCAAATACTTTAATTTATTCATCAGTATGCTCCACATTTCATAATGAAATTTGTTAACCAAAATCTTCTCTCAAGTTACAAACTCCAAAGGAGATCGAGTAGTGCCTCCAATGAGGTTTGGTCATTTTCTTGTAGGATGAAGAGGTTGCCAACACAGAGAAGTGCACAGCATTCTTATCCTCCTGTGGTTATCCCTTGGAGTACTGGATGCTGGCATATTGCAATGGCCAGTGGTTCGATGGTCAGCACAAAAGGAAGTGGAAGTGAACATGGAAGCAAGGGGATCTAAGACCATTCATAAGGATGGATGCCCTTGGTGACGTATACTGTTGCTTGGTCAACTGAAGGAAATGGCTGCTTATACCCATATACGCATGCATTTTCCAGAGGTATACCCACTCAACTGAGTTGAAAGCCTTTTCAAAATCAATGGCTAATGCTATAGCCAGGGATGGTGTTTGTTTCAAAGCATGCATGTTATTAAAGAGGGAACATAGATGGTCCAAGCTCTGCCTTCCTTGAATGAAGTCAATCTGAGCCCGATGAATAAGTTCCTTAAGCACAGGTTCTAGTCCAGTGGCTAGAAGTTTAGCGAAAACCTTAGCATGGATATAGTGCTATAACTGCCTGGCAGCATGCTGTCCTTCCCTTTTTTTGGCAATGCTGTTATCACCACTTCAGTCATGGTGGGTGGCAAGGCCTGCGACTGTATCACTGCTTGAAAGATCTCAAGGGGAGTGGGGCAATGCTTCTATTGGAGATGTTGATGATAATCCACAGGGAAGTCAGCAGCCTCTAAGGCTTTTCCATTGGTCAATACTGTGACCACTTGACATACCTCTTAAAGAGAAAGAGGAGCATTCAAAGATGCAGCCTGTAGCAGGGAAATCCTCAGTACAAACATGTCCTCTAGGAACCTGGTAATGTTCTCTGGGAAGCCTGTGCTCAAAGATGAATACAGCCTCTGGTAGAAGGACTGCATTATTTGATTAACGGCTTTGGAGTCAGAAGTAACATGACCTGTGTCGTCCTGGAGGCCGGCAATATGTCTTTCCACCTGGTTCATGATTCTGTATGCCAGAAGTTTACTATCTTTATTACCCCTTCCCAGTATGAGTGCTTTAGCCACAGCATGGAAATTTCTTCTCATCTCATTAACAGCTCATTTAGTCTCATTCTCACACTAGTGAGCCTTGTGAGTGTAGACTGAGAGGGAGGATTCTGCCACTTGCATTTGGCCTCCACCTGGGCTAGTTCCAGTTCTAAGGAATGGAGCTCATCATCACACTCCTAGAGGCTGTGGCTGGTATAACTGATACTGCATCCTTGTATAGTAGCCTTGTAAGCTTCTCAGACCGTCTGCAGGGATGTGCCACTATTTTGGTTGACACTTAAGAAGGCAGATGTTTCCTTCTTAGCCCACATGATGAAGGAGGGGGTGCAATAGCAGGAGGTGATCTAACCACCAGCATTTAGATTTGGGGGGGTGTTGAGCATACCTACCTTACAGTGAGGGCTATGGCCATGTGATCTGAAATCACTATAAGAAAGATTTTGGCGGCAAAAGCATTGTGAACGAGATTGGAGGAAGTTAACCACATGTCAGTGCAGCTGGATGTGGAATGAACTGATGAGAAGCAGGTGAAATCACACCCCCTAGGATTGTGTAGTCTCCATATGATGGTCATGCAGTGATCCATAAGGAGACCCCCAGGATGTGTCTGGCCTTAAAATGTGGTTCTGGATGTCTGGAACACCTGTCCATACAGTCCTCCACTATCAGGTTGAAATCTCCCCCAAAGTGGGTGAGAATGGAGGAAGACATGAACTGAGACATTGCCTGATTTAGGGTATGGAAAAATATGGGATCATCATCATTCATTCCATAGACTTTAATCAATATCAATGGCCCCTGAGGCGTCACAACCTTGATCATCACCCCTTTGCCTTCCTTGTCTGAGGATTGGCGTGTGATGGACCAATGGAGAGACTTGCGTAACAGTAGAGAGACACCTCTCTTTTTCACAGCAGCTGAACTGTGGGCTTCCACTCCCACCCATTCACACCAAAGCTTGGTGACCTCTGCACTAGAAAGGTGGGTTTCCTGTAGGAGAGTGACTTGTGTTTTAAAGGGTCATAGATGGGATAGAATCTTCTCCAATTTTATCAGGCAGTTTAGGCCTCTGGCATTCCACAAGCTCGCATGCAGGTCACCCATGAGGAAGCATGTGGAACCAAGGGAAGGTCGGAAGGTGAACGCCAAGGTAACTCTCCCACAAGTGATTACAAAATGGCTTAAGTAGATAATTACCTATGCAGCAATTGCTTGTGAGTGATAGAATTCCTAAAACAGAAAATGATAAAACAGTATTTCCCCCTTCAAGATGTATATTGCAGTGTCCAACTGGGGCATATTGAACATGGAAGCCAAACAATACAACAAAGGCAACAAATTCTGATCTCATCCCTCAGACTCAACCTTCTCCCCCCTTCCCCCCACTAATCAATCACTTTAACTGCCTAGCCATCAAATAGTACAAGCCTTTTTAAAGGGCTCAAGTACCAATAGCTAGAAGTGGGAGCACACACACACAGAAATGGAAGCAAAAAGGTCTACACCCCTCACACCCCTCACAGAGCTGTTACCCAGTGTAACCCTAGAGCAGTCTCAAGAAGGGGACAGTACCTTGTCAGGGGATATGGGGAAATCTGATCCATACAAAGTTGTCTATTCCCAACACCACTATTACCATGAACCATTTAGCGAAAGCAGCAACATTCTATTCTAGGAAGGGGGAGCTTAGGAAATACTGCAGCCAGCCTATTTAGCCCAGATAGAAAATGGAGTATGCTGCTGATCACGGTGGAGCAGGGCCAGTGGGGGGGTGGGGTGGTGAATCCACACCACCTCCAAGTGATTGAATAAAAGAGGCTCGTACCATTACAACCCTGCACCCCCTTGAGACAGAAAGCACATGAAAACTGCAGGTTACAAGAGTGGGAATGGGGTGCACACTTCTGGGATATTGGTAGCTGCTACATTGAGGATACAAGCAGACCTTTCCAAGCGTATCAGATGGGCAGAGTGTGGCACTATGTCAGAACAATGGCCAAGAGGACTCTTCCTCTCTCCACATTGATGCAAGCTATAGCCTCCCTCATGTTTTCAGGGATAGCAAGTTCCAAAAAAGAAGGCTGTGTCAAGGGCTAGATTGCACCACCTAATCTGCTCATGTGCCATGCTGTCAAGTTGCAGGGGTACACTCCTATGCCACCCAAAAAAGAAAGTATCTAGCCTGTGCTAGAGATGTCCAGGTATAACTACACCTGGAAGTGTAGGGACACTGAGCCCCAGCAGCCTCCACCCCCCAACTACTACCAGTACCATCAGCACCACCATGACATGAACAGTAAGACAATTAACATAGTGCAGGACAATCTTGAGGTCACCCCTCATCCCACCAGCAGAGGCGTTTTAGGGGGGGAAGAAGAGAGAGAAGCATCCGGGAAGGATTTAGTGCACCTAATGGGTCATAATGTCGCACACTTAATAGTGTACGACATTATGGCTAAACCTCAACAGCACTGTAGGTTACTGCAAGTGGTATAATACCGCGAATACTGCTGTATACGGTATTGCACTACTCGAAACATCCCAGGCAGAGGATAAGACCTCTACTGGGATAGGGTTCTGCCAAGCAGCTGCTGAGGGTCAATGGACTGAGCCACTGCAGCGAGGAACCCAGGTGCTGCGTGTGGGACTGGGTTTGATTCCTGGTCCCAGACAATTTTATTGTTTTTTTAATATTTGTGCAATCCCCGAGTTGAACCCCCCCCCCAGGAGTTGAGAATCTTTATTGGGGGGGGGTTTGGAGGGTTCCCCCACAAAAAAGAGACTTATGCCTCATGGCAGAAATCATGCTGTATTGGCTGTGCGATTTTGCCATGTGGCATAATGTCTTACAACATTATGACCCTATGCCTTTAGTGCTATATCCCACCCCACCATGTAACAAGGATGTAGAAGTATTGGATGTAGGAGGTAGAAAGAAAATGCCTCTCCATTTCCCTTTTCATGGCATCAGGGGGTTGAACAAATATTTGGGCTTGAGGGAGTATGAGTGCCATGGCAAATGCTAAGTAGGAAGGGAATACCCCAAGGACTAAGTGGCAGATAGAGGTGTTGAAAAGTAATGGGAGATCTGAGTGCTGCAACTCACCAGGCAGTCATACTGCCTCCTCAGTTCACACAGCCATGCAGGAAGCTGTACGAACATGTGAGAGGGTGTGTGCAGCTGGCTGATGCCATTAGTGCCGGTATACTGTTCCCACATTCTGCCAGTAAGGGAAAATGGAGACAGTAGGACTGTCTATGTTGGGAAAGTGGTCCACTCGAAGATGTAACAGTGGCCCACTTCACCTCAGGCAAAAACTGACACAAGTACAGTCAACATTCAAAAACACATGACTGAAAAGGATGCCCATTGAGAAAATCAGCGATTGCAATGACAAAAGAAATAAAACAGTGTAACACAATACCTGCCTGTCCCAGGGAGAACTTTGTGTTGTAGGGCAGATAATCCCATAGAGCCCAGAGAAAACTGCCCCCTTCCATCACACCAACCAATCCCTCCTGCTCATTTAGCACTTACCAAATACAAGTTGCCATGATGGAAGGAGAGCGTAGTACAATGCCTGCTACATGGCTAGTTGGTTAAAGACATGTCAAAGCATAGTACAATGCAGCAGTCCCTTGTTAAGCTGCCCATGTCCCATGGGCTAAAGAGCCAAATTTACATACCTGTGTGTGGCCGGCTCCTTATAGGTCGAGTTCCCAAGGTGGAAGTGGCACAGGAGATCAGTAGGCCCACCACGAAAAAGAAACACACCCGGATATGATGTGGAGCAATGAGACAGGGAAACAAAAAAAATCTCCATTAAGATTGAACCTCCCCCAGGAGCCCCCAGGCTGACATTAAAGAGGGCAACTTGAAGGTACAGCAGATCTCCCGATGCGCTGGGCCTCTTTAATGCAACAGAAACAGCTCAGTTAGACATACACTACAGGGCTTGTCCTGTAGGTTGAGGAAGATGTGAATCGGACTGAGGAGCTGCCATGGCGGTATCAGGAGTTGCAGTTGCAACATTGCGGCAGGTCTATTCATGGCCCAAAGACTCACTGGTGGGAAGGTAGGTGACTTCACCACCAAACTAACAGTGTACACCCAGGACTTGGTATGAACACAGGTGGATTCAGGCACTCACCTCACAATGATCAGGCCCCAGGAAGCTATCAGGTAAATACAGTAGTTTATTACTCACATCATGGACACAAAACACAAGGAGTATAGGCTCACCCCAGGCAAAATAGTGCCTGCCTCATGCATTTTGTACTCTTTCAATAGTCCTTGCAACATTGTGGCAGGTATCTTCAGGGCCAGAAGACTTGCTGGTGGGAAGGTTGGTGACTTTACCACCAAACTAACAGCGTACACCCAGGACTTGGGCCTCACCATCGGATCAGGATCAGAATTCTGCAGGTGAGAAGAATCAGCTTGGTTTTTGGGCTGGGGCTTGAGAAGGAGTGGAGCAAACATGTTGTTAACAAGAAGCAGGAATGAAGTCTGAGAGGAAGGCAGTGGTATTGTCACTTAAGTTGTGGCTTCGGCTCTGACTATGGGCTTTCCCGGGACCATCCTTCCTGTGTTTTTGCTTCTTATTGCAGTGCTTCTGCCGAACAACCAGGAACCAAGGGTCTGTGTCTTGAGGTGGTGGCTGGAAAGATGCACTGTAGGAGGAGGCTGGGCTGGTATCGATGTTGGCCCCCATACTTATGGAGAGCAGGGGCTGGTGTCTCTGTCTATACTAGGTCCATAGGTTCATAGGCTATAGAACAGAAGAAGGCTATCAGCCCATATGTACCATTCCCCACAACAGTGTATATCCAGTCATATACCAGTTTTTTAAAAATATTTATGGAACTGGCATCCACTATATCCTTGGGTAAACTGTTCCATATTCTTCCTGTTCTAGTCAGAAAAGAAAAATGCCTGTTATTGTTTCTAGCTATATCCAACCTAACCTGTTTTTTGTGCCCCCTTAAACCTATTGGTTTGTCCTGAAATATTATTCCCATCTCTCTCTTTAGACTTGAATCATTAATAAGTTTGTGAAAAGTCATTAAATCACCTCTAGTTCTTCTTTGTTTTAATGTAAATAGTCCAGTTTTTTTGCCTATCCTCATAACTATTAGACTTAAGGGACCTAACCAGTTTCATAAATTGCCTCTGTACTTTCTGCACTCTATCATTCTCTCCCCCAGTGTACGGACTCCAAAGTTGTGACTCATAGTCAAAAAGAGGTCTTATGTATGTTCTATACAAGGATAACATAAATCGGGCTGGCCCGGTGGCACTGAGGGTTGAGGCGCTAGATGCCATACTTCGTGCCATGCCGGTGACTCGAGTTTGGGAACAAGCCCGGGCCATCGGGGGTCGGCAGGGAAGTGAGAGGATTGAGTGTCTGGAGGATTGCTCTCCTCTCCAGGGTCAGTCTGGCTTTGCAGTGGCCCCCAAGTGGAGACCAGAGGCACTGCAATGCCTAGGGCTGTATGCAAGAGAAGATGTCAGGTGGCCACCTTCTGGACGTGGGTGGGAGCACACACACCACGGTCAGGGCAGCATTGCACGTCCTGCATCTGGGGACCTATAAGTAGGGAAAAAAAACTACCATGGATGAGGAGATGATGGGGATTCCAGGGACACTGCCCACAGCCCTGTGCTTGGGGAGACTCCATGACTGACCCGTCACCCAGGTAAGACCTCTGTAATCCCAGAACAGACCATCACGGGGGGACGGGCCCACCTCAGAGGGTGATCCAGGAGCTAGATCTGCCTTAGTGGTCGGGGGAATCCCTCTGAGTATAAGGGGTTCAGACCACGAGTAGAAGGCAGTAGTCGAGTGAATACCCTGGAAAGATGCCCGGACGGGGTAGTGAATAAATAGAATTCGAAAAAAAAAAAGGATAACATAAATCAATGCTTACTTGGGGCCATGTTTTCAAAATGTATGCTTCAGCTACTTTCGGCTTGTCAAACTACCTGGGTGCTACGTTGTTTGTGATATGGAGCACCACTGGGTATTGGAGTGAGAGGGGATCCCCAGAGTCATTTGCGCTTTCTAGGCGGATGTGTAGGCCCTCTGTTTGTTAGAATGTTCCATTGAGAAGTCCAGGAAGACATGGATGACATGCCCATGGTGGGAGAGGGATACCTTTTGATTGGTCCAAGTCACAATTTTCTCACTCAGTGCATCACAAAAACTGGGCAAGCATAGGACAAGGCCTATCACCAAATTTATTTGTGGGAGCCAAAGAGCGATGTACTCTGTCAATTTCCAAGTCAGTTGGGCAATCTGGAGTGAATATAACAGACAGAGCTTTCTGCAGGAAAAGGAGAGTTATTTTTTTCAGCCCCCTCAGGAAATCCAACATACTGGATATTATTACTCCAGTCCTGGCTCACAAGATCCACAACCTTGTCCCAGAGCAGCCTAATAAGTCCATCTTGATCTTTGAGTTGGGCTTTGATGCAGTCCTCGGAGCATTCAGTGAGCATGATTCTTTGTTCAGCTACATTCATGAGGTCACCAAGTTGAATTATGTCAGCATTAGTTAGCTGTGTAGCAATGTCTAAATTGTCTATTTTGACCATGAGTGCCTCAGACATAAACATGATTTCTAACAGGGCTGCTGGTGAGGAGTTACTGGAGGCTGCCACCATCTTGAATTCCTGAGGAGACCAGAAAGGGAAGAAAACTTCACTCAATGATGACATCAAACAGGTAAGTACAAATGAAAAAATACTTTCACCAGTGCAGTCAGGAAGAGAGTCAACACATGATACATTGCTTTGTTGTTTCAGTAGAGCACTATAACAGGTGGATTAAGTCAGACAGATAAAAGGGGTTCGAAGAGTGAAAAGATTAAGCAGCTATCATGAAGGTGCCTAGCCACACCCCCTTATGACTCCTTCTTTGGCCCTTTTTGAGAACCATATTGTTCTCTTGTACCTGTTTAATTTTGTAACAATTCTTGTGCATGACTTTGTTGCCTCAGGAATGATCCCCAAGCCAGCCTGGTGGTGTTGAGGGTTGAGGCACTGGACGCCACACCTCACGCCATGCCGGCGACCCGGGTTCAGATATGGACTGGGGTTGTTGGGGGTTGGCAGGGGAGGGAGAGAATGTAGCATCTGTAGACAGCTCTCCTCTCCTGGGGAGAGGGTTGTGGGGATGTCCGATGTCATGGCTGCCACCAATGGAGATCGGGGGCACTACAAGATGGCCGACTAGTGTGAGAGGCAAGTGAGGCAGACATTGGCAGGGTTGCCAAGCGCCATGACATCATTGCACATTGCACTTGAGGGAGGGTACAGCACTCTCAGGGACAAAAGTGGAAAAAAACATCTGTGGGCTTGTGGAGATGAAGAGGGCTCCAGTGGCAAGGCCCACATCTCAATGTTGGTTCAGTGCACCAGAGATCTCCCCAGGTGCCAACCTGCTGTCCAGGTAGGGCCTTGAGTCTGCAAGTTCGCTGCAGGTGGGCGAGCCCTCCCACCGGGCGTAACTTGGTTGCCGGGGGACTGACCTGCCTGGGTTGGGTGGGGAGAATACCGATAGTGAGGGTTCAGGCTAGGAGTGAGAGGCATTAGCCGAGTGTGCTCCTTGGAAGGATGTCCAGGACCACAGAGTGAGAAATAGAAATGTGAAAAAAAAAAAAGAATGAGTTCCTTGATTGCACCCCATTTTTCCTTTATACCTCTGATGCTGTCCATCATGGTCAATTTGTCTTGGGCCAACTTCCTCATCCAGTTGAAATCTGCTCTTCTGAAGTCTAGGACTTCTGTTTTTGTTATGGGCATTCTGGTTCCAAGGGCCAGCCTGAAGCAAATGGATCCCAGTGGCACCCCAATCTCACTTCACTCACCATCTTCAAGTTGGTGAGCATCGAATCAAAAATAGCTGCCTGTCTGCAGGGTTCCTTAACCAGCTGCACCAGCAGGCAGTCCTGCAGTGTATCTAACAAGTCCTGACTTGCATCTGGTTGCTAGAATGTCTCAATCGATATCTGGCAGGTTCAGATTACCCACCACCACCACTTCCCACTTCTTCACTCCCATAGCCATTTCTTCTCCAAGCACCCTTCTCTCTCTCTCTTTTCCCCTTATCCTGGTAGTCTCCAGATCATCCAAACCCATATTTTCTTGCTTGACAGATCTGAGAGGTGAACCCACTGCAACACTTTTCCCCTTTGCTTCATCTGATCAGTCCATCCTCCACAGCCTCTGTGGTCTCCATGACATATAGGGCTACACCTCCCCCTTTGCCTTTCACTCTATCCTGTCTAAACACTGTGCCAGGTATTATTCTCTGTTTCCCAAGTTTCTGTGATGACTATTAGGTCTGCCTTAGTGTCTGCCAGCAATGCCTGGAGCTCAGTGATTTTATTACCTAGACTCCTGTCATTATAGCACACACGCTTCCAACTAGCTCTAGATCCTCTTCTGATGTTTTGTGAACCTACACCTGCTTTTCTTGTCGTTCTTCTTAACTTCTTATTTCACTTATTACTTGTAGATCATGAGAGTCTTCCCCCTTTGCTATTCCACTATTCCTTTTTGAACCTCAACCTTATTTTTGCCTACCTTACTGCTACCAATCCCCAGTATGGGGGGAGCACTAACTAGGTTCTCCTCCCTCCCTCCCTTTACCATGGTTACTGTAGCCTCAGTGTGCCCCACAGTCAGTTTGGCTGTCTAATGTAGACATCGAAGTTTTGCCCCAGTGGATAGGTTCCCGCTCTTGTCAGGCAAAGGCAACCACCTTCAAAGAGCCTCCTGTCCCAGAAGTCCCCCCAGTCCCCACAGAGTGGTACCCTTCCACCTATAACCATTCCTTTAACCCCCAACTTAATTCCTTTGTCTCTTCCCTCCTTATTCTAAGATGCACAAGGATGAAAGGATATGGGGACATAATATGTCACTGAAGGAAGGAAGATTCAAAGGAAAAACAGAAATAACTACTTCACAGAAAGATTGGTGAACCTTGGAAAAGGTTGTCAGAGCATGTGGCACCAACTGATATTGTAATAACCTTCAACCTCAGAATAGACAACTACTTTGAAGAAAATGGGGTAACAGGGTATTCCCACTGTGCTAATGGGAATGAAGAACTGGGTAGAGTACTCATCTCTCCCCAAATATATATATATATATTATAGAGGCACGGTAGTTCCAGCACAGTTAGGATTGCACTGCCACTTCTATGTTAAACCCCAAATTTTGAACTTTAATAACTTTGCAACCATTTTGTCTGATTTGTCTGAAATTTTACATGCACTGTCTGGTACCATAGATCTCTGAATCTGGCAAGTTTCGTTCCGGTCGGATGTGTGGTTGCTGAGCTGCAGAGTGCCAAAAAGTGTGAAAAATCCTCACTTTTTGGCAAATTCTTTGCTCACCTCTACAGCCCAAATGGTTTGTGGTTATGGCCTTAAATTGTCAATGTATATGGGGACTGGGTCACTGAAGTGCCTTTTGAAGGTTTGGTGAAAAAATATTAATCTGTTCAAAAGTTATTACACTTTTAAATTTCCCATTATAGCCGATGGGCAAAAATATATGCTAGGCACAAAAACTTTCATGAAAGCCCCTTTTATTGTCATAAATGGGTTTTGTACTTTCGTGCTGCTGCCATCTTGTTTTCAATTAGTGACAGCAAAAAAACAGTGTAATTCAAAATATTCTGCCCCTTGGTAAACACCAACACTTGTGTTTACCTAATCGGGGCCCAAGGAACATGATTCTGGCATTACTTTTTAAAAATACTGGCCGGAAAAATGTTTTCAGCATTTTGGCCATTGGTAGTGCCACAATTTGCAGCACTTCTTTTGCAAAAGTGCCACAAATTGTGGCAATCTTTGCACAACTAATGACACAGTTGCGTGAAAATGGTCACACTACTGCAATGAAAACAACTCATTGACACCAGCCAAAACCACCAAAACCTTTTCTGGCCGCTTTTTGGCTGAAATAATGTCAGAATCGTGTTCCTCTGCCCCTGTTTAGGTAAACACCTGTTGGTGATAACCTAATAAAAGGGGGTTTTGTCCTTTTACAGCCTCTAAGGGGGCTAATGCATGTTTTATCTATTTAAAATATTTCTGCCAACGTCAGGGTGCCCAATCGTCATGTTGGCGTGTAGTCCTTGTCCTCCCAGTAGTGTGGGACACTGGGGAGCCCACCCCCAGTGTCCCCAAATATTTAATTTTTAATTCTGACACCAGGATGCCCACCCCCGGTGTCAGATGTCCCCCAAAGGAAAAAACTTGTTTAACATATACTGCTAACATCAGGGTGCCCAATCCCCATGTCAACATTGAGAACCCCCCATGTCCTCAATTGTGTATTCCAACACTGGGATGCCCACCCCCAGTGTCAGATGTCCCCTCCCAAGCCCATTGTTCTAAAAAATACATATTTACTTTGCAGACATCGGATGCCCAATCCCTGTGTCGGTATTTGTAGGTAAACCCCACTATAGTACCAGGGACACTGGGGAGCCCACTCCCAGTGTCTTGAAATGATGGGGTTTTTTTTCTGTTTTTTTTTCTTAATGCAGAAAAAAAAAGAAATGATCCCTCATCATCTTAGTCGTCTCCCTCTCCCATCCCCACCCTCCCTCTGTGCACCCACCTCCCCGTGCCCCCTCCTTACCCCATACTTACCTCCAGAGATCAGCAGCATCTTCTCTGGACCAGGACACATCTGCACTCTTCAAAGCCGAACCGCAAACTGAAGAATCAAGGTAAGTGCTGTATAATGGTCGTCTATGGTGTTTTGAACTTATTTTGATATCTCTCCCATCTTTTCATATTTTGTCACCAAATTTTCAACATGGGCTTTTTGGGACCCCACCTCATGAACACTGGCACTGTGATTTCGTTACTTGGTCCCTAATGGTGATTTTGCGGTCATTGCGCAGAATCACCTTTTGGTACTTATTAATGAAATGACAGTGCCAGTGTTCATGAGGTGGTGTCCCAAAAAGCCCATGTTGAAAATTTGGTGCAAAAATACCAAAAAACACCCAAGTTACGTGTGGTTGTTAAAATGTTTCTACGCACACCCTTAACTTCACAAATTTTTCATATTTTCACTCTAAATTTTCCACATTGCCAATTTTACACACCACCTCATGAACAGTACAGCTGTCATTTTTCACATCCTACCTGAAATGTAATTTCACTAATGTGGCACACAATGGAGCTTATGCTGTTTGAAATCACCTTTTGGGGCTGATTACCAAAATGATAGTGCCACTGTTCATGCAGTGAGGTCCCCAAAAGGCCATGTGGAACATTTAGTGAAAAAATTCCTAAAAATGCCCGAGTTACATGCGTCCATTAAATTTATTCCAGGCACGTGCATAACTTTGCTACTTTTCAATCTTTTGACGTCAGATTTTTAACATAGACATTTCTTCACACACCTCATGAACAGTATAGCTGACATTTTTCACATCCTGCATGAAATGTGTTTTCACTTCTGTGGCGCAGAATGGCGTTGCAGTTGTGAATAATTACGTTTTGACTTGCTTTCACAATTTCTCTCACCAGGGTACATGAGGTGGGGTAATAAGATGGCTATGCTGACAATTTGGTCACTGTTGTTTGACACATGGAAGTGCATGGCCCAGAGGGCCCTGGTCTTCCACACTTATATACATATGTGCATCTGCGGAGGGACTGGACTGCAGGGCCGAAGAACCCTGTGCTCCCACAGTAAAGTAAGGATATTATACTATCTCAAAAAGAAGGGAAATTCATTGCAAAAACTCCATTAATCCATCAGTTAGGGTTGATAGTACAGAAACAAAAGTCTGGAAATTCAGTGTTAGGGGTTACCAACATTACAATCCCCACCCCCCACCCTCACACACCAACAGGCATTGGGTGTGCCTTGATCATCGGGCCTCTCACCCATTCTCCTATACTGTACCATGACAGCTTTCTTACACGTGGAATGGGGTGAGAGTTAGGGCCGACAAATCCAAGGACATCCAGATGCCTATTGGTGTATGGGGGTGGGGAAGTAGGGTTGGTAACCCTAACACAGAATTTCCAGACTTTTATCCCTGTACTCTCAACCCTAACTGATGCATTAATGGAGTTTTTTTGCAATGAATAGATAGATAGATAGATAGATAGATAGATAGATAGATAGATAGAGATATGTATGTTCTGGACCAAGGCAAGGACAGTGTGCTTTATATATGGGAGAGAGATATAGCCACAGTACCAGCTTTCATCTATTGGCTGAACGACAATCACTTAACCCTTAGGCTGCCGACAGAATTAGAACATATAGGAATTTTGAACTGATATATCAGTCTGTGGCCCTTCAAGGGTTAAACCTGAAATTCACACATAAAATTGATAGTCACAGCCTTAATTTTCTAGACTTAAACCTATCTGTTAATGAGTATAATAACATTATTAACACTAAATGTTATTATAAACCAGCAGCCACAAACTCAGTTTTACATGCAGATAGTGTTCACCCACAGCATTTGAAAGACTCCATACCCTACAGTCAGCAGATTCGGATATGTAGGAATTGTAGTTCAGATGCCTTTTTGAACTACAATCTGAAGAACTTATTGATAGATTCAAAGACAGGGGTTATGATTATACCTCATTGCAGAAGCAGAAAGAAAGAAAGAGCATTGGCAATAGATAGAGACAGCCTGCTGAACAGATCTAGTACAACATCCAGCACACAGCCATGTACTTTTGTAACAGAATTCAACCATAAGCCAGGATGAATAGGCAACATTATACATAGAAATGAGCCCATCCTCCTTAGTGATGCCACAGTGTGTCAAGCTGTGGGGCCCTGTCCTAGGGTTTCATTTAGTAGGGCAAGGAATTTAAAAGATACATTTGTACACAACAGATTTAATAATTTAATCAACACCAGGACAACATGGTTGCCACAAAGATCAAAAGGGTATTTCAAATGTGCAAGATGTAATATCTGTAAATATGGCAGTCAGGGTATGACATTTGAACATCCTCAGTTCCAGGATAATAGAGTGGAGATTAATCAACTAATAACATGTGATACCAGTTACGTGGTTTATGCACTTTGGTGCAGTTGTCATTTACTGTATGTGGGAAAAACTGTACATCCTTTAAAACAAAGAATACAGGAACGTATCTATTCTACCATTAACAAAAGGGAGGACACACTTGTGGGTATTCATTTTAGACTTTGCCACCAATTTAAACCTGATTCTTTGAAATTTACTGGAATTGAATGGATACCACCATTAGAATTTGGTGGAGACAGATCAAATCTACTGTTAGAAAAAGAAAGTCAGTGTATCTGTAAGTTGCACAGTGTTAAGCCTGTTGCTTTAAATGATAGATGAGACCTGAAGCCCTTCCTGAAATGTAGACACTGATGAAATGAGCATTTGAATATTTAGTAAGTTTAATTGTGTTTTATTATTTCATGATATAACTGTTTGTACAAATAATTTTTTTCACGTCTCCTTCTTATGTCTTTCTAGGAGTCTTCTGTTATCTGGATCCACAGTTGCCATGTTGGGATTCCAAGTATGCAACATTTGTTTTGTTATAAGTGCCAACCGTGTTGCCTTGAAATGCTCCAGAGACTGATTTTTCCTTATGGTTACAGATCTCATACCCTGACTAGTATCCCATGTAAAATTTATTCAGGAGCCTATTCAGGAGGGCAAGGAACCAATGTACCAAGTTGGTCAAAGAAGCAAAAGCAAATTTTTACTGTGCACAGCTAGATCTAGTTTCCAGTTGTTCCTCTAAATTTTGGAATACAATCAAAGCGATTGAAGGCCATTCCTCTGGAAATCGCCTTCCTGCTAAAATATTAGTTGGTGATTCTGTAATCTCCGACAGACCAACTATCCTTGACTCGTTTAACAATCATTTTGCTACTGCTGGCTTAGCCTTCGACTCTTCCCCTGCCAGCTCTCTCCATCAACAACTTGGAGAGGATACTGAAGATAAACCTATCTATAGCCTGTTATTCTCACTCCAGTCTATAACCTTGAAAGAAGTTGAAGACCTCCTCCTTCAGTTAGATTCCAAAAAAAAGTGCCGGAGCCGACCTTATGGACCTCTGCTTCTTAAAGGTTGGTTACCATGTCCTCGCAGTCCCAATTACACATATCTTTAACCTATTCCTGTCCCAGGGTGAACTTCCGCCCATTTGGAAGACTGCTCTCATGGTCCCTTTGTTTAAATCAGGAGATCCCAGTGATCTCAATAACTACAGGCCAATCTCCTTACTTCCAATCCTGTCTAAGTTGCTGGAGAAAATAGTGAGTGTTCAACTACGGAACTATTTGAAATTGGAAACCTGTTTAATCTCCTACAGTCAGGCTTTAGAGCACAGCATAGCACAATATCTGCACTTGCCAAAGTGACCAATGACTGGCAAACAGATTTGGATAATAAGAACTTCATCTGTGCAGTGTTTTTGGACCTAAGTAAGGCATTTGACACTGTGGACCACAGCCTGCTTCTTTCATCTCTTCGGAATATTGGCTTAGATGCCCTATCCTTAAGATGGTTTACAAACTATTTCTCTGGCCAATTTCAGCAAGTAAAGGCTGATGGAGAAGTCTCTTCTTTAAAACCCTTGCTGAGGGGTGTACTGCAAGGTTCTATTCTGGGACCCTTGCTTTTCACTATCTATATCAACAACATCGACGCTACCATCAAAGAAGCTAAAATACATCTATCTGCAGATGACACAGTGCTTTACGCCAGCAATCCTTCCCCTGACACTAGCTGGAAAACCCTTCAAAGTGAATTCAGCCTGCTGCAGCTACAGCGTCTAAACCAGAAGTTACTTCTAAATGCTAAAAAAAACCAAAGCAATGCTCCTCTCGCCACTTTCTCATGAATCAAACCCTGCTACCGATGGAATGCATCCACATATCACCACTATCCTTGGGGAGCAGTTGGATTACATAACAAAATTCAAATACTTGGGGGTCTGGTTATGCAATAAACTCTCATTCATTGATCATATAGAAGAGCTTTTAAAGAAACTTAGGCAGAGACTTGAACTTTTCTTTAGGATCAACAACCTACTCACTAGAGATGCCAAGCTGAAGTTGGTTCAAATCACCTTTCTTTCCTTACTTGATTACGTAGACTTCTTATATGGCCAGGGCCCTGTAGGTGCTATCGCAAAACTAGACACACTCTATCACTGAGCCTTAAGGTTTACCATGGGTCTACCATACTCTACCCATCAGTAGGATGGACATCCCTTAGCTGCAGATGACAGAGAAATGTGCATTCTGGACTTACAAAGCGATTATAGGAAAACTGCCCCAGTACATCTCCATCTGCCTCCCGATATGTACTCTCAGCAAGTATGCCCTGAGAAGCACTTCCTACATTTCTCTGTATGTATATAAGGCAAAATCACGTTTTGGCAGAGCAGCCATAAGCTATGTATTACCTCAGATGTGAAACAAGCTGCAAAAGACCTCGAAATAAACTCACCCTATCAATCTATCAGCCTTCAAATCTGTATACCTAAGTCACAACAAGGAGCCATGCACCTATTTCACCTGATTCCTGATATTCCTATCACCCTAGCTCATACGAGTCCTCGGTACCACAAATACACTGTGATTGATATTACTAATCTGGGGCTCCCTCCTTGCCTCATCTTACCCTCTGCTCTCGCTCTCACCTCATCTTTCACTTCCAGTTCATATAACCCAGAACTCAGCTTGCTTGCCATTCTCCTATCCCCTCATACCTCTCTTCTCCTCCTGGAATCCCCTTGTTGGCTGACCTTTTAATCCCTGCTATTGTGGCTGCCCACACATCAACTCCATATGCTTTTTTCTCTTGTTTGATTCCCCCTATGATCCTGATCTTGCCAGTACCACTAACCTGTCTATATCCCCTCCTTAGAAATACCTTCTAGAGTAGCCTTGTAACCTTTGCCCCTGTCCAGGACCTCTGCATATACTGTATATTGTGCGCTGTTTAATCTGTTGTACCCATTTGACTGTTATATTTATACATGCATACTCTCATATATACTTTTTATGACTTGTTACTATTTATATCCCTTGACCCATATCCCAACTGTCATTCATTACTGCCCATGCCTCTTATTGTTATTTATTGTATATATTCTTTATTGTATATATTCCTGCCTTGTACATTGTTAAGTGCATCTTTCTGATATGTTTCTCCTGAAAACCCCAGGTCCACTTCGAAAATGAGTTATGCTCAATGGTAATCGCCTAGTTTAATAAAGATTACGATTGGTTGATTGAATTAAGCATAATGCACTTATACTTAGCAGCTGCTATACATTTAAATTTTGGAAACATTCATGATATGATTTAGGCTCTGTTATGTTAGAGTCATTTACTATTACTGTTCCAAATGGTGTAAATTACTTAATCTGTGTCTCTTATTACAAAGCCCAACCAGAACTTTAGATATTTGACATTTGATAAGAAATTATAAAAAATGATTTAAAAAGATAGTATTTAGTTAGGTTTGTTCAGAATATATATAACTGTGTTTGTGATATAGTTAAGAAGTAAGAAAAGTTATGTTATTTCTGCATATTTTGTGGTATCATGCATTTATAATGAGTTGTAAATGTATTTAAATGTCTTCGCCATCTTCTAACCATACCCCTGAGGAAGACTCACGAGGAGTCAAAGTACTGGGCTGTTAATTGGTGTACCAGCATCATGGGCTCAATTGTAGAAGAGTTATGCCTGGCATAACTGCACTTGTGCCAAAAAAAATGGCATAAGTAGTAAGTTACGCCGGAAGTTGTGACATAGACCCACCAGCACTCACACCATGTGCCCTCTCCCCCATACCCAGAACACCTCTGTTGTTGCCCCACTGGGCATCTCACCCCCCACCCCAAATCCCTCTACTGTACATGCCCTCCAATCCTCTAAACATTAAAAGTCCTGCAGGGCTGCCCACACCTCATGCCCCTGAACCCCCCACGCTAAAAGGCCCTGCAGGGCCTGTCAGCCCCCACCACCGTGCAGACCCCGAGACAGTGCCACAATGACACATCACACAACCTGAATTTGCCAGCTAGAGTTACTCACCAGTTTCTATTTCATCTCTTAGTTGATATTGCGCACAGCTCACTATCTTCATGGTTAATTATCAACTGAGTTCTATAGAGCACTTATCGTATAGATACGTTCAGAAATGAATGAGTATTCATTCATTTCTGAGCCCATCTATACAGTAAAGCACTCTACAGAACCCAGCTGGCAGCTGGCCATGAGGTGAGAGGTGGCTGTGCCAGTCACCAGCTGGGAAATGGGTGGTGGTGCTGGGTGATTGGCACTGCTGGGTGGGGCCACTAGAATCTAGGTTGTTGTGGGTAATTAATTACCATTTACGCACTGTCTCAGGGTCTGAGCATGGGTGGGGGGTTGATAGTGCCGCCCTGCAGGGCCTTTAGTGGTAGGGGGTTCAGGGCACAAGGTGTGTGGGAAGCCCTTCAGGGCTTTTACTGTTTGGGTGTTCAGGGGCTGGGGGGACACAGGTGCCCTGCAGGGATTTGGGGGGGCACTTGCACTCATGAGGGGGCTGCGACATGTGACATGCCCCTCAGGTACTCCCTTGGTTCGGCATAGCCCTCCACATGTCACAAGTTGCAGGACTTAGCCACGAGGACCCTGCCCCTTCTAGAATAGGGCACAGGGTCCATGTCACAAATGTGTTTGGTGCAAGTTGCTTTTGGTGGCAACTTGCGCCATGCTTCTAGAATCCTGCCCCATGTCTTTTTATTTATGAATTTAAAAAGCTTATTTAAGTTTATTGCACTGTCTCAGTTATGTCTGTTATTGACACTGTGCTTCCCGGTCTCAAGTGACGCTATCTTTGGTTTGTGCATACAGTATATAGCTGACAAGATTTCTTTACTGAGAAATGTAGTCTCATATATCTGTAGTGAGCACAGAAATATAATAGCCTGTATACTAATTTACATAGTGAGGCATTTTGGGTACAGTAAATAGCTGATTTTTCTGTCTCCTATTTTGGTAGTGTTTACAGCAGTACAATCTGTAGAAAAGCTTCTGGAAAACTGTTTTCGTGATGCAGGTAGGCCAAAAAAGAGCATTAGCCATTCTGTGTAGATGTTGTTTCACTTTTACTGCCTGCTGGTGAAGTGACAGGTCTGACGTGATAGCTCCTGTCAGAATGTGGGAGTGTGATGCACCTTTCTATGTTAATATTATAGGGCTTGAATGGCTGTAAGTAGTTCAGGTGTGTAATTAGGGGTCACTGATTACACAGCTCTGAGCTGTTTCAGCCAATCAGATCACTAGATTTCTACACGTTAAAATGCTAGATACAACTGTGGCAAGATAAGGCCATACCTTATTGTTCTGGTCATGTTTTATATAACTTTATGAATATAATGCATCAGAGATGCACATGGTGACCAGTTAAGTTGCAAGGGATCATGGGTACAAGTATATGGGCCCTGTGGAATTATGTTGTAATTCTTGTTACAGGGCAGAGAATCCATCAGATACTAGCCAGGGGCTAGAGTTAACTGAATCATTTTAGAAGGAAACAAAAGAATAATTAAGCCTAGTTGGGAGGCCAGGTAGCCCAATTTGCTTTTGAAATGGGCAGGACCTCATGAGGAGCCATGATACCTGGACCTCCTTTGTTTTTAGTGGTCCACACTGGCTTAATCTTGTTGCAGCTGAATGGGCTACCTTTTTTTTATTTATTTTTTGGTCCTGGGTCCCCCAATCCTCCATTAGGAGGTCAGATCTACCCTACTTGTTTTCCCCCATGCCCAGGCTTACCCTCCGGGTTGGGCCACTGGGAGGGACCCTCCCCAATGGACACTGTAGGCAAGCCGCAGCTAACCCCCCCCAGATCAAGCCCACAGGAGTGGGACCCCCCCAGGTGAACATTGAAGGCAGTGGAGACAACAGCAGAGCAGGTCATTACGCTGTGGGCCAGCTTTTTTTGATGCTTGCTGGATCCCTGGGGGAAGGGATGTACAACGATGTCCAGCATCTGCCCTGCCCCCCCAAGGTGATGGCACCAACTGAAGTGAACCTCCAGCATCTGCCATGGGTCCACAAAGTGCCAGACACTCTGTCCCCCATACCCCTGGAGAAGGAGTGCAGTCCCCAGGATCCTCAATCCCTATGCCTCCCCCCAACTGGCCCTCTGACTCTGGGGTCCATTCCTGAACCTGAGTCATCAGTGTCACAAGCAAAAAATCCAACTGCTGCGCCAGTGGTCTGGCAATGGGTTACCATTTAAGTAAATGACTGTACTGAGTGTAGTTTAATTACAGCCATCACCCAGGAGGGAGGCTCGATTTTTCCCCAGAATTCTGGTTTAAACTAGCTGACCTCTGAGTTTCTTTTTTCCTCTCATAATCAGAACTGCATATTTGTGCTTTTTAATAAAATACTAAAAACTGATTGGTTGGGTAACCATAGAAACAGAATGCTAGTCAATCACAGGGTCAGCCACTATCCACTAGACCTGCCTTTTTGAAACCCCTTAAAACAAGAATGCAGAGGGTTATCTGAGCCTTTAGTCTTTAGTTCTTTTGCATTTGGGGACCCTGCCTGCTGAGAGAGCAGAGATATTTCCTTCAAGAATTCTTCTGCACTACCAAGAATCGAGATTTTCAATTGCCTTTGTAAAGACTTCGCTCTTCAAAATTCAGCAACTAAGGACTTGAGGTAGACTTTAATCTCAGAGTTTTAAAGTGTAGGTTTCTATGTATATTTTCCAGTTTATTTTCAATATCCTGTAACCAATGTCTACATTTTTTGTCATTATGTTATTTACTGCATTTATTAATTAATTAGTAAAGCTTTTGGCTTACTGTTAAGAAAATTCTGCCAGTGTTATTTGTTTGAGTTGCCTTGGTAAGGGTTGTTCAAACTATACTATGCCTGTGTGATTGTCTAAAGGCCAAACACTACCAAAGTGAAATATCTCTAGGGACTTCATGATGAAAGGAGAGGAGGAAATATGAAGAGTCTCAGGATGAGTTTTTGGGGCTTTGAAGCAAGCTCTGCATTTCTGGGGAAAGACACATAATAATGTGAATAGGGCCCCCTAAAGCCTATACATGTCTGTGGCTTTCTGGTTTCATTGTGTAGTAGCCAAGAGGGTTCTATCCCTGGAACACAGACTTGAGACAGTATTTGTACCCCCTCACATGGAGAGAGGGTGCCCTGGGATCCACTGGCATATGTTCAGTTGTGAGACAGTGAGTTTGCTAAAAGAACAGAGGAAGGGTATCCTTGACCCCCCCATCACAAGAGGTTTTTTTTCTGCTTTGATGCAGAGAATCCCACCCCATGGGAGTAGGCTGGTGACAGATTTGGTGAGCAGCAGTGCAACTGGCAAACTCTTTGAACAACCACACACAAAGAGGGCAGGAATTTGAAAATAGGGAATCTTGGTTACAAGATTTAGTCCCCACCTTATTTATTTATTTTTTTTTGCAAGTAAAAGGCAGACTATTGGTAGTGTAATGAAAAAAGAAGATTTCCAAGTACAGTAACTAAACTGTAGAAGAGCTGAAACAACTGTGCAAGGAGAAAAGGATCCAGTATGAGGGCTGCAGTAAGAAGCACCCCATGGAAGTCCTTGAGGCAACCAATGAACAGGTGGCAGCCTGGGCAATGAGTCACAGCCGGTGACTGAAAGGGACCAGACCTTTGGAGTGGGGGTGCCATGGTACATCACAGTGTCCAGTCCCAGGGAAGAGGACAGAAAGAACAGAGGGAACCCAGAGCCACAGTGCCAGGTGATGGCTACCACAGAGCTGGAGCTAAAAGGGATCAGGCTGCAGCTGGAGCTGAGGAAACTTTAGATGCAAGAAAGACAGCATCAGAAGGAACTTGCCATGCAAGAAAGGCAGCTCCAGAGAGAAGCTGAGGAAAAGCAACACCACAGAGAGGCTGAAGAAAAGCAGCACCAGAGAGAGGCTGAGGAAAAGCAGCACCAGAAGAAGAGTTTGAACTGGAGCAGCTAAGATTCCAATGACCAGTGCCAGAGGAGGTAAGTGGCAGGGGTGAACCTGAAACTCCAGGGCTGGGGTATAACTTAAATTCCAAAGTAACAGCTACATTTAAAGAGGGGAAGGATATGAATGCATTTCTGAATTCATTAGAAAAGGTCTGTATCCAGGCCAAGATACCCCAGGAGGCCTGGAGCTTTCAGCTATCCCAGCTGCTTACTGGAAAAGGGCAGGAGGAGTCTTTGGGGGTTTGAACTGAGCTCTGCATTTCTGGGGAAAGACACATAATGGGGTGTATAGGGCTCCCCAAAGTTTATACATGCCTGTGGCTTTCTGATTTCATTGTGCAGTGGCCAAGAGGATTCTATCCCAGGAACACAGACTTGAGACTATATTTGTAGCCCCTTCCATACAGGAAGGGTGCCCTGGGATCCACTGGTGTATGTTCAGTTGTGAGACAGCGAGCATGCTAAAAGGACCGAAGAAGGGTATCCCTGACCCCCCCCCATCACAAGAGTGATTTTTTCCTCTGTGACACAGAGAATCCTGCCCCACAGGAGTGGGGTTGTGACAACAACTACTTGCAAACAATGTAAAGAGTCAGCTAAAAACCGACAGTGTCCCTTTCAAAACTTTGTTTTCCTTGCATGATATCATGGTTGGGGGTTGCAGCACTAAAAAAAGAAAGTGGCAGTATTATGCAAATGAAGGACAGCACAGAAATAAAAGGATTTGTGTCTTGGAAAACAGCACTGTTTGGCAGTTTGAATGATAGGAGACTGATTCACAACTCCTACAGGTTACCACTCCAATTTATTAAGGCAAACTTGCATAAATCACTTTAAGGAAGCTAAATGGTTTGATTTGGTCTGAACCAGCACATAACAAGTAAACTGCTCCCAAATGTAACTGAATACATCAGGGAATAGTAAACAAAGGAAAAGCTCTGTACTTAGACTGACGAGGTAAGACAGACAGAATGTCATATCAGTGGTGCAGTGATCTCCCTTAACCAGAATTTCATCATAGGATTTGGAAGTGGGATCTGCTGGCAATAGAAAGCTGAAAGAGAGAATGGGGGGAAAAAAAAAATTCCAATACCATTTTTAGTCAGTGAGCAAGAGACTGAGTCAAAAAGCAATTTCTTAGGCCAAACTGATTTTATCAGTCATTGTATAAACAGCATAAAAAATCCAAGGTAATAAGACCGCAGACCCTCGGTGCAGGGCAGGAAATGGGCAGCTAACCCAGCTTAGCAACCAAATACACAAAGCCTGCACTTGAAAGTAAAAAAAAAAATACACACAATACTTCACAGCTTTACCAATCAGTGTTTTAATGCATTTACAAGTGAAGTATGTACACAGACAAATAATGCACATCACTGAACAGCCTCGGTGCTTCGAGTAAACACTCTTTGTCAGTGGGCGTGATTACAGGAGAAAGGTGCCACTGTTAACTACTAGCGCTCATTAATCAGCATTAGCCTTATGAATAACCTAGTTAAAGTGATATGTACACGAAATTAAAAAATCTAATAACATTGAAACAATCAGGCTCTCAAATTCTTCATATCCATAATGGTCTGCAGAATTTAAACAACAAAATGTAATTGCCTTTTGCAAATTTAATACATGACTATCAAAACTGAGAGCAATATCAATGCAGCACAGATAGAGAATGGAGAGGCTGCTGTGACCTGCCGCTAACTGTGATCAGCACGTACCAATCTCCATGATGGGGGTAGACAGAAGTAAACAGAGGATACCTGAAAAAAAGGAAATATGAACTATAAATGCACTAAGGGTCTCAACATTCTTAGTGATAACATTATGTATTACTACATTACTAGATCATTGACTCTATTTGATATCTGGGGTGCATCTATAGTTAAATAAATTTTGAGTCTTTTTTTCAGTCAATTTTTGAGTTCCCTGTACGCACATGCGCAGCAAACTTCTTAGTATGAGTGGCTTTTGAAGGGTGTAACACCGTTTGTCCAATGCAGAGTGGTCTGCAAATGGCACGACAGTGCCACACCAGTCATCAGCCAGGCTGGTTGTGATGGTGTTTTGCTGGAAATGTCCTCTACTTGAAAAGAAAAAGCTGCACCAATCATACCGTGACTTTTTCCTTTCATCTTCAGGACACCACCCAAAAAACAGCTGTTCAGCGTCCTGATCAGTCTGGTTGACGTAACCCCACCACCACCACCACCACCCACTGGTCCCTTCCCTCATTGCCTCTGAGTCCACATGTCCTGTGGCTCTCACAGATAGGAATTCAACTCTTTTTGTTTGTATAAACAACTTATCTGGTTGATCCTGATTATGTATCAAGCACTTTTCTTGTTTGCTGTGCTAAAGTAACGTGACCGAGCGGTGTCAATAATCATAACTGACCTGGTGGCAGGGATGTAAATTAAGGCAGTGTGTGTAAAAAAACCTTAGACAACTGTGCTTTTTGGTCATTGTATTTACTTTAAAAGGCCACTGACTGCAAGTAGTGAGCAGATGGCGGCTCCAGAATAGTAGGTGCATGAGCGAGCTCAAGGTTGCAATGCTCACTCATGCTTGCATCTACTATTCTGAAGCCACCAACTTGCTCGCTGTCATTCCTTTACGGTCAGTGGCTTCTTTTAAAGAAAACTGAGTACAATTACCAAAAACAGCACACTTTTCTAAGTTTTTTTTTTTAACACACACTGCCTTAATTGACATCTCTGCCACCCCGTCAGTTATGATTATTAACACACTGCTCGGTCACGCTACATAACAGCATTTTTATTTATTTATTTATTTCAGTCTAGGATAACAATACCTTTGAGCCGAGGCTCTTTTACAAAGGTTCCACGTCAGCATGTGCAATAGTCATCATTTTTAGTTACAAACATATAGTCATTGACTTACAGACATATAATAACCAGTATAAAGACTTGAGCTATGAGCAAGACAAGGGAAGGGGGTGGTGGGGAAGTGAGGTTAGGAGTTCGGGGGGAAGGAGGTGCAGGGGGTAAGGGGGAGTACGGGAGGTGGTTGGGGGGGCAGGAGTAGAGATATGGAGGGGCAGGTGGGCGAGGGTGGGAGACAGTGCAGCCAGGGGGCCTGGTTGAGGGAATACGACAGGTAAGGTGCTAGGGGTGCAAAGACTGATTGTAAGTGCTGGGTGCTGGGACATGAAAAGTGCTTTATGGATAATCAGTCAGAACATGGCAGGATCAACCAGATATGTTTTTTTAAATCAGAAAGCAGTATTTTGTGTTGGGGGGCAATATGGGGATTTGTGTTTACTAATCGATCTGACCGAAACAGGACAGGGTTTGTAATCAATAACAATAGCAATAGCAATACCAACAGTGAACTTTCAGCATTGACAAATGCGTGTTATGGTTTAAATTCTGCAGACCTCTATGGATTTGAAGAATTTGAGAGCCTCACTGTTTCAATGTTATTAGATTTTGTAATCTCATGTACATAGCACTTTAACTAGGTTATTCACAAGGATAATGTTTATTAATGAGCTCTAGTATTTAACAGTGGCACCTTTCTCCTGTAACCATGCCCGCTGATGAAGAGTGTGTACTCGAAATGCTGGGGTTGTGCAGTGGTGTGAGTTTTTTGTCTGTCCACATACTGTACCTCACTTGTAAATGCTTTAAGGCACAGACTGGTAAAGCTGCGAAGTAGTGTGTTTTATTTTGACTTTTGAGTGCAGGTTTTGTGTATTTCATTGTATAAGCACAACTGGTGATAGAAGATTTCAAGGAAACGTATGTTCTGCACTGCTGAGAAAACTGTGGAAACTGAAATTGTGCTATATTCTGTAGTGGTTTTATCAATTGGCAAAATTCCACACTTATCACAATTTTTTTACAGTGGAAAAGGCTTATTCCTTGTCAGGTAGAATTCTGGCAGAAGTGGCACTACTCAGCACAGATACTACATTTTATTTTAAGTGGGTGGAGTCCTACTTCTGCCCAGTTATGTTACTGGCAGGCCTGTAGCACAAGGAAGGGATATGCACAAGTTTACTCAATGAGCCAGTGACTGTGGTTGGATTCAGCTCTGGGTTTGGTGTTCTATATGCTAGACCAATAGTTTTCAAACTTTTTTCATTGTGGCCCACATTCATGTCTAACAATTTTTATCCAGCCTGCTACAAACAGATGACAGGTGAAATACATGCAAAAATACAAGACAAATTACACCCTTAGAAATGACCACCTGATGGGCAACTACTGTTCACTTGTTATGCTGAATTAAAAAGTAACAGAAAAATAAATAAAATCTGTAAGATTTAAATAAATAGTTGGTCCATCATTGAAGTGGCAGTGCTACAGCTTGCAATGCCGATGACCTGAGTTTGGGAGTGAACTTTGGGTCATCAGAGGGCCTGTCAGGGGGAAGAGGATGAGTGTCTGAGGGACTGCTCTCCTCCTCTTGGGAAGGAGGGATCCTATGCCCAGCAATACCCTTAGTCCTAGTGTAGACTGGTGGTAGGTGTGGTAGGGCACAGCACAACAGCAGGGATTGGTTGACATGGCAGACGTCTACACAGTGGAGGTAGGAGTGCATTAGACAAGCGCCGGTGTTATTGCATGTCAACGCCACCAGGGATTGGTGCCTAAAAAGGCAGCAAAAACATTCTGAGACCATAGTATCGTGAAGTCCAGGACTCCTGCAGCAGCAGCTAACACCACCCGAAAGACACCTGGTGTGCTCATTGGGGATCGATAGGTTGATCTCGGTCTCTCTTCTAGGCCCTGGGGGAGCCCCCATGACTTGTGGGTACTGTATAGTATTGCTGGAACTGACAAGGGATACATCCCCACTGAGAACAGAGAGAATAAACAGAATTTAAAAAATATAGATAAAAAGATCAGGTGCAAGTCATGGGCAAAATCAAACACCCAGCGGCCCAAGCTTGCACTGGGGTCCATAGTTTAAAATATACTTACTCTAGGGCATACTACCTCTACTTTTATTCTTCACACTTCATTTTAAGGGCCTCTATGAATGAAAAATATTCAAGGGAAATCATCTGATGTAAGAATCATTTCCATAAATACTAAATCCTCAACCACATAGACCACAACAGTGGCATCATTGTAAATAATGAATTATGTCTCAGGAAACTTATATGTCTGCAGTAGACAAGTCAAAGTAACTGAATATCATTTAGTCTCTTTTTCCATTATGTTTAGACAAAATAATCATGTTAGCCCTTAAGGAAAGCCTGTTTAGTAAGATTACCACATTTTTCGGCCATTGTAATGTATTCTTTAAATATTGTATTGAACACTAAGGACCTCCATTACATTTTCTGGAATGCTTAGATAATAACATGTTAAACCATTTTAAGTTCAAAGGTCAAAAGAATCAGCTAAATAGGGTCAAATATTCTGAACCAGTTAAGGAAGAAATATTATGCTTCTGTGGGAATATATGGCAGAGTCTCAGACTGGGAGACGACCAAAGGAGTAAATTAGCATTAAAAGGGTTTCAGGAAATGCATAACCATGGTTGAGTGATGTCAAGTGAAAGCAAGAATTTTACAAAGTCTCAAAGACCAAATCGAAAGGTATGTTAAAAACCCCAAATTAAAAACTGACTTAATCAGTAAGCATTTCGGTAAGTTATTGTATCAAGCAGAAAGGAAAAGTAAGGAATGGAAAGTTAAGAAAAAGGAAGAAAAGGGACAGAATTTTCTTTTTTTGTAGTGCCTTTCATACACACTATCTACAGTAATGAAGAATTATAATACGCACTGATAGCACTCTTTTACGCTGCTTGTCATTAAATATTTTCTGAGGTTTTTTTGGCACTTTTCTTGTAGTTTTATGACTCTCCTGATTCAGTGCTGCCTTTAAGAAAGAGATAATGTAAATAACATTAAACGTCAAATAAAGCACAAGTAAAACAGTAAAGGTGAATATTGGGGTAAAATAAAGGTGAAATACTAAGGCCTGATCCATGTAGGTGGCCAGTATAGATTTGAATTGAACATATCCAGCTTGTACCTGTGTTCTCAATACCTGTCCACAGTGGATGGCGTCCTCAGCCCTGCCACGCATTCTCCACTGATGCTGAGCAGCAAGAGGTGCAAGGGGGGAGCGGCACTAGCCTGAACCATGTGCAGCCAAGTGGATACCACACCAGTCTGCAAGTGGATCCCTGCAGCTGCAGAGGGTGCATGGACAGATGGGCTATGGCAGTTTACCAGGACTGCTGTATCTTAACCGAAATCTGGGTAATGTTAATAAACACACTAGCCGGTTCCAGTGATATCCCTAGCCTGTCATGCAGGCTCTTAGGGCTGTAGGAGGGAGGGAAGGATGATTGGGCCTGGAATCATCAATTGTGACTTGTCAGAGGGACTGCATAGCCTCCTATGCTACCCCTAGGCAGGTTCACAGCTGTAGTTACAAAATAACTTTTTTGCAAGATTAATTATGTTCACTGAGATTTATTGTGGACAAACTAGACCACAACAAGCTTGGACATGTTTGATGCACTTTACTAACATTTTATAGACATATTTTGAATATTAGTTATGGCCCTCTATGTAAATATCTCAGATCTATTTGTGTCATCACCAGGGAAACTCTTGCAATGGATGTATCCCTCTAAGTAGGCAACAACACACATCAGGATATTTATTTTGTTCCTCCCACCACCTATATCAACATTGCCAGTTATTATTTCTGTCCCCTTCTCTATTCTCTATCCCTCTTCTCACTTTGCAAAAATGGGGGGAATGTCACAAGGAAGCCCTAGCAAGGGACGCAGATGGGGGGGGGGGTGCATTGAAACCATGGGCTAAATTTAAAGGCTAAAAAGGAGAGGCAACAAGCCTTTGTGAAGCAACTAAGCTAAAAAAGGAAAAAAGGACATAGCCACAAAGGTAAGAGAGGAAAAAGCTAGTGTTTAGGAGGTACAAGGATACACAGAGGGTTGGGAAGACAGGGAACTGTATCTGGAAAAGAAGAGGGAGGCGGGGAAAGCAGTCAGGAGCACCAAGGTGCAAACAGAAGAAAAAATAGCCCAGGCAATTAAGAACGGAAACAAGACTTTTTTTCCAGTGTGTTAACAAAAGAAAGAAGAGCAGGGTTGGGACTGTGAGGTTAAAAAAGGAGAGAAGGAAGTGTGCAGAAGGAGACCTAGAAAAAGCAACAATCCTGAACATGTGTTTTTGTTCAGTATTCACAGAAGAAGGGAAAGGAGAAGGATCTCTATTGGGCAATAAGAGTACCAATGGGAGAGAGGTGGACACCATCTCATTTATGGAGGAAAGAGTCCGAAAGGAACTCTAGAATCTGAAAGGGGACAAGGTTATGGGGCCGGATGGGATATATCCCAGAATATTAAAAGAACTTAGAGAGGCTGGTAGCACCACTAACAGCCCTATTCATCAAATCAATAGAGACAGGGGTGGTTCCAGGGAACTGGAGGAGGGCAAATGTAGTCCCTGTGCACAAAAGTGGGAACAGAGAGGAGGTTGGCAGCTACAGGCCAGTCAGACTGATCTCTGTCGTAGGGAAATTAATGGAGTCATTGTTAAAGGAAAGGACTGTGATATTTCTTGAATCCAGTGGAGCACAGGATCTGAGGCAGCATGAATTCACAGCGGGGAGGACTGGTCAAACAAATCTGATAGATTTATCTGACTGGGTGACCAGGGAGGTAAATCAGGGAGGGGTGGTGGATGTGGCCTACCTAGATTTCAACAAGGCCTTCGACACTGTCCTACATCGGAGTTGGTAAATACATTGGGCAGCCTAGGAGTATGCCCCAAGGTGGTAACCTGGATCAGAAATTGGTTGAGTGACAGAACGCAGAGGGTGGTGGTAAATGGAGTTCAATCAGAGGAGAGGGGGTGACCAGTGGGGTTCCACAGGGATCCATGCTGGGGCCAGACTTCTTTAATGTCTTCATAAGTGACATTGCAGAGTGACTTGAGGGGAAGGTATGCCTCTTTGCATATGACATTAAGATCTGCAACAGGGTCAGCAATCTGGGTGGGGGGAGTGAGAAAGAACCTAAACATGACTGAGGAGTGGTTGAGAGTGTGGCAGCGAAGATTCAGTGCAAAGATGTACAACATCATGTATTTGGGGCACAGAAATCCAAGGGAGGAGTGGAAGATTAGGGGAGAGTTACCGATGGCCACCAATGAAGAAAAGGACCTGGGGGTAATCATATCTGATGATCTAAAGGTGGTCAAACAATGTGAGAAGGCTGTGGGGAGAGCCAGTGTGATGCTAGGGCACATAGGGAGAGGCATCACCAGCAGAAAAAAAGAGGTAGTTATGTCACTATATAGATCACTAGTGAGACCTCATCTGGAGTACTGTGACCAGTTCTGGAGGCTGCATCTCCGGACGGACATAGACAAAATAGAGGCAGTCCAGAGAAGGGCAATAAACATGGTGCAAGGACTGCATCAAAAGTCATATGAGGAAAGACTAGAGGACCTCAATATGTATGCCTTGGAGGGGGGGGGATATGATAAGAGACATTCAAGTGCCTTAGGTATAAACAAGGTACAGAAGGGTAGCATCTTTCAGAAAAGAAGGTGTACAAGAACAAGGGGGTATGATATGAGTCTAGATATGGGCACAAGGGCAATGTGAGGAAGTACTTTTTCACAGAGAGAAGAGTGGATGCTTGAAACAGCCTCCCTGAGGAGGTGGTGGGCCAAAAACTGTAGGAGAATTCAAGAATGCATGGTATAGACATAAGAGCACTAGCACAGTCACACAGTCCTTATCTGCTGTCACCTATGTTTCTGTGTTTCTATTTGGGGAGATGTACCTTCAGCCCTTGTTGGAATCACACTGGGAAAACTGAGACCCAAAAGCAGCAACTCTAACCATTCAGTTGAAGAGAAATTCCCATAACTGGGAGGCTTGAGTGTTGCTGGGATTTTATACTTTCTATTCTATGTATTACTAGAGATGGGCAAAGTGGCCAAAACTCTGTACGTGGAGTGATTTGCGGAGTAACGCGGAATCCACAAAGCGCTCCACAATGCGATGCGGAGTACTTTGTGTCATAATGAGAAACGCAAAGTCCATTGAAGCCAATGACTTTGTGTTATTCTGGCTTCCTCAAACCACTTCACCAATTTTAAGGCGAAGTACATTGAAATCAATGTACTTCGCATCACTTCACCTTGTTATTGACCGCCGAGGCGAATTTGCAGTGCTTGATGGGATTGCAGGTCACATGGGCTCTAGATTGTTCTGCACAGCCTCAGTTCTATGTAGTGTAAGTGTAGTGGAAGATGGAGACAGTTTCCTCTCAGAGCTCTGTGATTCAAATCCTCTAAAAGCTGTTAAAAAAGCCTTTTTGAGCTATTTTTATTTGCTCAAAATTTAGTGCATCGATTGGAGGAAACCCTCCTGTGCTCATATCATTGAGTGTTTATTGTTTGTGTGTGGATTCTGAATGTTAATTTAGAACAGTCAGCCTGTGTACTGTGAAGTGTGCTTTGGGGGAGGGGCGTATATGTGGTGTAGGTAGAGTAACTGGGAGAAAAAGACAGTCTTTCTGTTTTGGTTATATTTTTCTTGTATAACTGTGTTAATGTACACACAGTAATGTTTTCAGTAAATCTTGACATTTGCTGATTGTAGTGGTGCAGCAGTGTATAATTTCAGTTTGTTTAAAACATTTGGTTATATTGCTAATGGTTTTCAGTTTGCTGTGCAATACTTGTATTGTGTGTGTGTGAGTGTGTGTGTAATGCGTACCATGAAATCAGACAACTTCTATTGTGCCAGAGTAATTGCAGCAATGTGAACCTGCTATCCACCTCACCTGCATGAATTTGTTATACTGCTTTGTGGTATCTTTACTTGTAGTGGACTGTTACTGCCATGCACTACCCTTCCAACCAGCAAAAGATATTATTTTCCAGATTTGAATTTGTGACTTGTGAGCACTGGTTAGGTGTTGTTTTGCCTTTGCATCTGACTCTGCATCTCTTGAGTGCGCAGCACAATCTTAATCTGTCGGTGCATTTGCAGGACACCATTAATTCTGAGAGGCTTTGCATTTCTTGTTGTGCTCTCATTTCATTTCGTCAGCACTGGGGAATTTTCTGGACACAAGACAGTAGCATTTTTGGGATGCACATTAATTCTGGTGACTTTGTGTGGCCACTGCTCGCATGACAGAGTGCACCATTAATTCTGGGATACTGCATTTCTTGTTATGCTCTCATTTCACTTCATCAGCACTGGGGAGTTTTCTGAACACAAGACAGTAACATTTTGGGGATGTACATTAACTCTGGTGGCTGTGTGTGATGTGACCACGTCCACTGCATGCATGACTGAGTGTGCCATTAATTCTGGGAGACTTTGTATTTCTTGTTACCCTCTCATTTCACTTCGCCAGCACTGGGGAATTTTCTGGACACAGAACAGTAGCATTTTGGGGATGCAAATTAATTCTGGTGACTGTGTGTGACCACTGCGCGCATGACTGAGTGTGCCATTATTTCTGGGAGACTTCACATTTCTTGTTACACTCTCATTTCACTTTGTCAGCACTGGGGAGTTTTCTGGACACAAGACAGTAGCATTTTGGGTATGCACAGTCATTCTGGTGTCTGTGTGTGATGTGACCACATCCACTGCGCTCATGACTGAGTGTGCCTTTAATTCTGGGAGTCTTTACATTTTTTGTTACCCTTTCATTTCACTTTGCCAGAACTGAGGAATTTTCTGGACACAAAATAGTAGCATTTTGTGGATGTAAATTAATTCTAGTGACTGTGTGTGACCACTGCCCACATGACTGAGTGTGCCATTAATTCTGGGAGACTTCGCATTTCTTGTTACTCTCTCATTTCACTTCATCAGCACTGGGGAGTTTTCTGGACACAAGACAGTAACATTTTGGGGATGCAGATTAATTCTGGTGATTATATGTGTGGGGGGGCACTAGGGGGCTGCCAATATTGTTGCCACTCCACCTTACTTCTCATTAAGGCAGAATGACAATGCAAAGTAATAATTACAAGGCAAAGTGAGCCTTTCCTATTGGACAGTCCGCATAGCGGAGTCACAACGCAAAGTGGCCACTTTGCATTCACTTCGCCAGTAGCATTTAATTTCACTGCATCTCTTTGTATTGCTACTAGATGTCTGTATTGCTTTTGAGTGTTAGTCGCAAATTTCCTACTAAATGGTGCTGCTTAATAATACTGTCATTTCCAATATACAACAGTCTTCCCCTTTCTTAGGACAATGCATCCAATATCTGTCCTCTTCTCTATTTGGACAGCTGCACCTCCAGACATTGCAGGAAATCAAACTGGAGACCCGGAGTCCCAAAGGCAGCATCTCTAACCATTCAGCTAAAGGGAAATGCCCAGTATCTGGGAAGCTATACAGCTCCTTTGACATTAATACTTACTATTCATAGTCTACAGATCACTCCTAGACTGCTTTTGACTGTATTTCAGAGCTTTCACTACTATACAATGCTGCTTAGCAGAGTACCTTTTCCAATATACAAAATTACTTTCCCTTTCTGAGAACAATGCACGCCATATCCTTTCCAGAACTGTTATGCCTGTATCCTTGCACCAAGCAAGTGTCCAGATGAAGATGAAAAGGTGGTATTGCTGTTTTTCACCAAAGCATTTAACATGATTAACCTTTGCCGTTGGGCTCAGGCTGTTTTAACTGAAGGAGCTCAATGAGCAAAAGTAATTCATTTTCCCTTCAGTATCCTAGGCTTGATACAGAACCCGGGTCACTGGTGTCATACACGGCAGCACTGCTGCTGCACTGATGTACTGGCCCCTCCCTTGGCCCTATATCTAACACAGTTGAAAGTTTCAGGTTTCACCTGTCAGCCTTTTCTTTGTACCTAAGTGAGCAAAAAATGTTTTATAAAACATATTGTTCATGTTTTCAACCTTCTAGAATGTCTAAATAGCTAAACTGATTGTTTCCAAATTTTCAGGATCCAGGCATCCAAGGATGGCCTCATTATTGAGACAGAGAAAGAGAGAGAGCGCAATACATGTCCATGAAATCTTAGTTAACTTGTACAATAATATGTTGCATGTGTGTTTTGGAGTTTTCTGACTTTCTTTTCTTTTTCACATTATTCTTTAATCAACAGCAACCTATTTGTGACTACAATCTTTTAATAAAAATAAAATCAAAACTTCCGATTCCTAACTCTGTTTCAGTTCATTATCTAGTAGACAGTCCTTCTACAATTGGGAATTCATGCTTAACTGTGGTAGGGAAGATTAATGTCTTAATTTGCAACAAGTAGTACTGGGTAATATTTTTCCCATGCAAAATGTGCATATTTCATACTCATGGACTTTCACAGAACCTTTTTTAAATATTTCATGGGATTTTACCCTTCACAAAGTCCACAAAGTGTGGGAAAAGCACCCAGTGCATGGACATAAGCAGCCTAAAGACCACAGTGTAGAAAATATGCAGTGTAACACAGCTGCAGAACTCGCCATGCCATCCTGCCATGGAATACCATGGTTAAGAGTAGTGCTGTGTGGAATGTGGAATTCCACCAGTGGATTAGTGTGGAATGGCCATTCTGATGGCAGAATGTCTGTTGGAATTGTGAGTCATTCTGCAGAATTCTACTGGCTTGTGATTGGTGGAACTGTATTCAGCAGATCTACATTGTTCTGTGGATAATCATTCTGCAAGCATTACATGGAATTTCCATGGAATCACGTGGGTGAATTTAAATTAAAATGCACCCACCTGAACTTAATGGCCAGGGCACATCTACCTGGGGGTCCACAGATGTGTATTAAATGCCAGAAGTTTCATTTGAAAGACATGATTTGCCCATCAGATTCCACAGAATATTGTTCCGCAGTTCATTAGCAACAAGGAATTGTATACCACAACACATTTTTAATGATGTACTGGACAGCACCAAAATATTATTCTGCAGATCTTCAACAGTGTTTAATGTAAACTGTGTAATTCAGAGTTTATCAGTGGAATTGCATTCTGCAGTTCCACACATTATCACAAAGATAACACATAACGAGCATGAAAGTTGGAGAGTGACGTACTAATGAATGAGAGAGGAGATTGGAGAACTTAAACTTTGTAAAAAATATAAAACAACCTGGTAGTACTAGCACTCCTGAGGGCCCCTCAGTTTTCTACTTACCAGAGGACATTAGTACGCTGGTGAGTGAGATGCACCAGAAAAAGATGGATCTTTTTGGCAACCAACATCTTAACTACCCTGCCAGAGAGTGAATTTGGACTGGAATAGCCACCATGGTCAGTAGTGATGAGGAGAGACCAAAGTGGACTATTAAAGCAAACATAGGACTATCTCCAAAGGCAAAATGCCCATATTCTCAAGAATTTGGGTAGATTGGTAACCCTTTTAGAAGAACATAAATGTCATCTTTGAACTGTTGGTGACTGTTACTGTACTGTTTACTTTTATGCATATTAAAAATTAAACCCTTAAATATTATAAGTGTACCCCCCTCCACCTGCTATGCCAAATACTTGCATTTCCTTGCCACAGTTTACACTTTGCTGAATGTTCACTCTCCTGCCTTGGGGGGGGGGGGGTGAATCCGGTTTGACCACAGTTCGCAGTGACAGGCAGGCAGGCTGAACTCTCAAACACACAGGTAACACATTTCAATGGCGGCCTCCCCTCTTCCCTGTCTAGGGGTTGATGGCATTGTCTCTGAGAAAGGTATGGAGGGAGACACCAAAGACCAGTTTGAACAGTTTAACATTTTATAGCAGGGCACAGTACCTTAGTCCAAAAACACAGGATTCATGGTGATGACTTGATCTCCATCAGACGAAGCTGATGACACCTCACATCCCAACACACTTTGGGCACTGTGGGCAGGACTTAAGGAGCAATCTCAAAAGGAATGATTTCAATCAAAACAGAACTTGTGTACAACTAGCAGAAAATTTATTTTAAGTCATTGTAAAGGCTCAAGCCACACACTTTGTAGGGAGATCTCCACACATATTTACAGTTCATTTTAGCTTGCAGACATCGGCCAGATGCCGTGGCACCATTCCTTCTTGGGGGCTTTGTGGTTTGAACCCAGAACCAGTTATCTCACTCTTTCTCCCTGTGAACCAAATGGGCTCCTTTTGTTTTACTAGCCACTCCGTTCATTGCTCTATGAATTTTCTACACAGACTCCCCACTAGTGAGAGCAGGGCACTTGAAATGAACTTGGCCTTGCTTTCTCCTCTACCTGGGTTTTGATGACAATTTCTTGGCACAATCTGCTCTACTAGGCCATCCTGGCCTGACAATCCTGGGCAGGGTTCGCACAGGCTATTGGTCACCATACCTCCAAATGCAGTACCTCCTATCTCTTTCAGCAGCTCCTCTCAGGGGTGAACAAGCAAGGTGATAGGACCAGATGCCACTCCGGATCCTCCAGTCTGCATCTTTGCCACTCTGCTTCCCAGGCTTGCCATGGCAGCCACCCTTTCAGACAGTTTCCTTATGGAGTCGAACGGGCTCCAATCTCTTTGGGCTGTCCTTCAGTTTCTGCCTACAAACATTACTGCTTCCCACCGGTGGGTAGGTGGGCCCCTTGCTGCTAACAGGGGATTGGGGGGCAATCTCCCCACCACGACCCTGGCTCCTCTGGCCCTGACTAGCTGCCTGTCCCAGCCCAAACTTCACGCAGGCCTCAGCTAACTCCTCCTCACCCACTCCCTCTTGACAACTCCTCAACTGCCAAATCCCTTGCACTAGTTGGTGCCTTGCCCTCACGATGCTCAGGCCATGCCCTCAGGCCATCCTGGCATCGTGCACACTTCCCGATGCCAAGAGGGCATCATTTCTAGTAACCCCCAAATGGCACAGGGGTTACATAAGATAATTTTGTGGGGAGACACTGGGGTGAGTGGTGGTGTCAGTGCAGTGTCAGCTAACTGTGGAGCAGCTGCTTGCATGTGGCTGGCAATGTCATTAAGCGGACAATATGAAGTTTCTTGTTTGTCCATGATCATTTTGATTATGCCTGGATAATTCTGATTAATGATTATGCCCCTTATGATATTGTTCAGCTGTGTTCCAACTGACTGAGTTACTTGTCCAACTGTGCACCATGTTGTGTGTCACCACGCCATCACTCTCAGTTTTCTTAGTGGGTGGTGTGGGGTGGAGCTTTGTCTTCTGGGTTCAAATCAAATCACATCAAATCAAACTTTATTTAACCAGGCATCAACACCATTGAGCAAGCTCATTTTCAAAGTGGTCCTGGACAAGGAACAATACAAAGCAAAGACAAAGTAATACAAAAATAGTGACATCAGCAGAATGCGGTACATAGTCGGATGCAAGATAATTGAGTCAGTCAAGGGTACTCCATCTTAGACATTTTCAAAAAAAAACAATATAAAATATGGTAGGGGAAAGGTAAGGTAGAAAAATTGAAAACAGACTGGGGCCTGCAAGTGGGTAAGTGAAGGCAGGGAGGGGGAGTGAGAGTCGTGAAGAGGGGAAGGGAGTGTGTGTACTGGAAGTCCCTATGGATGATGGGAGACAACATATTAAAAATTAATTAGAGCGGAGACACCAATAAACTGAAAGGACAAATTACCTATAGCGGCTACAAGGTTCCCGCAAAAACTCGACTAGCAAAGTTTTGAAGGAGAGAGGTATCGGCAGTGAGGCAAGCTTGAGTGTGCTTTGCATAGTGTTCCAAAGTGAAGGGAGCATGGAGTTAATTGTAGCCAGTCCAAGGTTAGTTTTCATTCTGGGCACTTGGAAACAAAGAGTTGTATAACGTCTGAGGCCATAGGAGCCATGGGCATATTTGAACAGGCTAGAAATATATGCAGGGAGTTTGTCTGTGAGAGCTCTATAGAACCAAGTGAGCGCATTTCTTTTTCTCCTTGTTGAAAGTGATGGCCAGCCTGCCATTTGGTACAGAAGACAATGATGGGTGCAAAAAGGCAGGTTAAAGATGAATCTTAGGGCTCGGTGATATAGGGTGTCAAGTTTATTAAGCGCTGTGAAAGGGTAGTGATTGTAGAGGAAATCAGCATAATCAAGTATGGGTAGAAAAGTGGTTTGTACTAGTATCTTTCTAGATTCTGTGGTAAGCAGATGTTTGATATGATAGAAAAGGTTGAGTCGCTGACTTAACTTTTTCAAGACTTCATTTAGGTGGCATAGAAAGTTAAGTTCTTCTAGTGTCCTCTTCTATTAGTGCATTATCAATGCAGCAGTATTTTTTTGCAAATCATCTTTTATTCCCATCACCTAACAAATCATTCCATGATCATAGTTATGTCTTTCATAGATGCTAAGCAAGCCCCATCTACCACTAACACCACAATGTGACTGTTGTACAGTGTTTAGGGGCAGTGCTGCACCTTGCTGGAATGTGTGCACCATTTTTTGTGTTTTTTTTGGTGTTTTTGTCATGTGTGCTCCCATTTTACCTGTTACTGGCATGTGGCAGCAATTGATTACTAAATTTATGGTGGGCTGTTACAGTGCTGTAGCAAGCCAAGTCTTTTGGGGAAACCCTAAAAAAAAACTCCAGGCAAACAAAGTTCAATGAAACAAAATGTTGCTTTACTTTAGCATCAAACAAGGGTTCAAAGCAGATTACTTTGGGAGTGCAAATAAAAAACAAAACACTTTTTAGCTTGATTAGCTTCATGCAGGTCTTCAGTTCACAGCTGCTCTGCTCTCTCTCTCTCTCTCTCCAGCCCCAAATCCCTTCTCCTGCTCTGTCTGATTTTTTTTAATGCATTCGAGGTGAGGCTTATTTGTGCCCTTCCCCCACAGAGAATTCTGGTCCTGCATATAGTCAGTGCAGATGGTCATTAATGGGCCAGGTCAGAAATCAGCAGGGTTTGCTTTCAATTCTCACCCTGTTCTCCTGCTAGTATCTTAGTGGAGAGGGGGGCCCAGGTGAAAGTTGAGTAGACCCCTTTTCATACCCTACCCCTTAGAGCTGTACCCATGGTATGCTCAAGCAATGGCTACCACACAGCTGCCTTCCCAGGAAAAAAGTTAGCATTATTATACAGGAAACCCACCCTATAGTGTACCTGGAATGAAAATGGCTGTAAAGCCAGGTACTACAGGATAACTTGGGGAATTAGTGTCCCACATAGCATGCAAACATTTGAGGCTGACCAAGCTGAAGTGTCTTCACAACAAGTAGTAATGCAGGGCTACTACTTCCAATTTCAATGTCTGATGCTCTTTCTCTAGAGTGGCATAATGCTGTTCCCTGGGAAAAAATGTTCTCGGAAAACAGAGGATGGGATGAACCCCATCTTCAAATTCTCATGGCAAGACAGCTCCCAACCCTACTTCTGAAGCATCCATTTACAAAATGAATGGAGGACTGAAGTCAGGAGTTTGAATGGCAGGTCCCTTACACAACAGACTTTTGAGAGTCTGGAAGACCTTCTGACACTTTGAGGACCACTGAACCTTATTTGGGGCAGCCTTTTAGTCAAGTCAGTCAGTGGGGCAGCCAGTGTCAAAACCTCCAGAATGAACTGGCAATAATACCCCACTAATCCAAGGAAGGACCTAACTTCATTTTTGGAAGTCAGTAGTGAGCAGTCAGCAAAGGATTTTACCTTATTGACAACTGGTTGTACATGGAAATTCACAACCATGTATCCCAGGTATTTTGTTTCCTCTCGCCCTAGGGCACATTTCATGGCATTGGCCATCAGATCTGCCTCCCTAAGCAACTAAAGTACCACAGCTACATATTGCAGGTGAGTGTCCCAATGAGAGATAAATATGACAACATCATCCAGGTACATTAGTGTTGCATATACTGTAGTCCATGGAGATGGAGGATTCAATCCATCATTCTCTGAAAGATGGTTGGGACACCATGTTATACAAAGGAGAGCATGGTAAACAGATACAGACCAAATGCAGGCACAAAGGCCATTTTCTCCCAGGATTCAGGAGTTAGGAGGTGCAGAGGCAAACTGCATAAAGATGAGGGTCCTGCACGTTAGGAGGGTGGATTTTAAAAGAATGGTAGATTGCCTAAGAAACTGCCTAGTGGGGGGGGGACTGCCAGAGAGGCATAGAGGGACAGTGAGAAAAAATAAGGGAGGGCATAATTAAGGCAGCCAACCTCTGTCTAATGGAAGTGAGCAAAAGCAAAAGGAAAGAAAGACCATTGTGGTACTCTAAGGAAGTGGCCACAGTGATGAAGGAAAAAAGGATGGCATTCAGGAGCTACAAAGAAACACTGAAATAGGAAGACAGGGAGGTGTACTAAGTAAAACAGAGGGAAGCAGGTAAGGCAGTGAATGAAGCAAAGGCACAGACTGAGGAAAAGCTAGCTAAATAGGTAGCTAAAGGGGAAAAGACTTTCTTCAGGTACATAAGCGAGACGAGGAAAGCAGGGGTAGGGATAGTGAGAATAAAGAGAATGACAGAAGGAGACTGCACAGAAGAGGATCAACAAAAAGCAGACATTCTGAACAGATACTTCTTTTCAGTCTTCACAGGTGTGTGTGTGGGAGGGGGAGTGGACCACCAGGGAGCAGCAGGAATGACTGAAAGGAGATGGACACATGGATGCAAGTATATTTTCAGAGGATCGAGTCCTGAAGGGACTTCCAGATCTGAAAGTGGACAAGGCCACAGACAGGATATACCTTAGGGTATTAAAGGAACTCAGGGAAGTGCTTGCTGCACCACTGATAGCCGTATTCAACAGCTCACTGGAAACAGATGTTGTTCCAGCAGACTGGATGAGAGCAGACATGGTCCTGTTTTGTAAGATTGGCAGCAGGGAGGAGGCTAGCAACTGGTCAGTCTCACATCAGTGGTGGTGAAATTAATGGAAACCCTGTTAAAGGAATGGTTAGTTGACTATCTTGATTCTAATAGGCTACAAGACCTAATGGATTCATGGGATGTGGGTGTAGGGCAGTCATGCCAAATGAATCTGATTTTTCTGACTGGGTGACCAGGAAAATAGATCAATGGAGGGCAGTGGATGTGACCTATCTGAACTTCAGCAAGCCGCATCTGTGAGAGAGGACTGCATGGGGGCTGCCACCACTGCTGCTATCAAATCCTGTCATAGCTGCTGCAGTTTTTGTTAGATAACTTTGGTTTTCTACTACCGAGGACTGGCCAATTTCAGATTTTGTTTGCTGTGATTTTTTTTCTAACAAAAGATGTACAGGTTGCCTGGTTTCACACGCTGGTACCATGGATTTTATTCAGATAGTTTAGAGGGTTGGGAGAGCTGACTAATTAGACAGCCATCTCAATAGCACTCTGTGTATTCGCTGATACGCATTTTTAAGAACCTCATAATTTCTTTGCTCAAAAATGATACTGACTGTATTTTAAAACATGTTTGGCCAGACCTCTGGAAGTGTCTCATGACCTCCCATTGATGTGGATGCCAGTTCCTCATCAAAGTCACTTCTGGTCTTTCTTGAACTCAGGTTCTTGCAGTCCCCAACCATTACAACCTTGGACAGTGGGGCTCCCTTGTTTTCATCCCTTTATTTTTGTCCTTGGGACTTCTTGAGCTACTGTTCTGGGCCAAGTAGTTCAGCATCGGTGAAGGAGAATATTTGTTTTAATCCCTCTAGGTTTTCCTTCTCTCATGAGCAAACACGTTCAGAATTATTTTGTAGGAGATCATGAAAACCTTCCTAATCTTGGCCCAAGACTACTGGCCAAGGTAAGGTTTTTAAAATTCCACCTTTATTATTCCTACTCAATTACCCTCTTTAAACCACACTAGGGCTGTAGGATATGTGCAAGTAGTCCTAGGTGCACAGGCCATTTTTATGGGTTCTTCCCAGTGGCCTAAACTGGATTCTAACACAGATTCTTTAACCAGTGTCTACCTACAGCCCAAATCTAAATTCCCATCTCCCCATTGTCCTCTTTCCCCTCTTCAACTAGGATTTTCCCCTCGGGTTGCCACCCATGGTTTGTTATGGGTTTTGCTCTTCTTCGCAGCCTCTGGTCTCTCTTTCTTTCCAAATAATGCTCTGCGATCTTGATGGTAGTAACCAGGGTGGTTTGCTTATGACCACTCACCCAGTCATGTACTTGATTTGGCAAAATGTTCAGGTACTACTCCAAAACAATTAAATCCAAAATATCCCCTTTAGAGCATACCTCTGGTTTTAACCACCGGGCAGCCAGGTCTTTCAATTTTTTTGCTGCCTCTCTGGGTCAGGTTCCAGCTTTAAAATAAAATGTGCAAAAGCTTCATCCACAGCTCTCTTCAGTTGTCCCACTCTGGTCAAGGATAGCCACCTTTACCTGGTCATAATCTCTTGCAGTGGCATCATATAGGCTCCGATAAGCAGCTTGTTCTTCTCCAGTCAGATGTGGCACAATGTGAGTGGCCCAACCTTTTCGTGGTCAGGCAGTGGTACTGATAACTCTATCAAAAGTCATAAGGTTGGCTTCAGGGTCATCCTGAGGAGACATTTTTGTTAGCATGGGCTGAGGTCCTCTAGTGACTGGATTCCCTGAGACCTGGACCTGAGGCATAGTTTCTTTCTGTGCTTGCAGCACCTACTTCATAAATTCCTGCTGCTGCTGGTCTCCCTGCATCTGGTGTTGGTCTTTCTGTGTCTGCTGTTGCACCTGCTGCTGGTCTCCATACACCTCATGCTGTACCTGCTGATGGTCTCTCTTTGTGCTTTTGCATGTGCTACTAGTCTCTCTACACCTGCAGTTGTGCTTGTTGGGCCATCCAATCATTTTGCATCTGGATCCACTGTGCCACTTGGTCTCTATAAGCCTCCTGTTGCACCAGCTGATGCTCTGTCTGTGCTATATGTTGGTCTCACTGAACCTGCTGTTACACTTGCTGAGCCATCCAGTGCCTTTGCACCTGGGCCTGTTGTACTTGGTGTTCTATAAGCCATTCCAGTACTTTGTCCGAGTCCATGTTACCCTTATTTGGACATGGGGAAATTTGATTCCCCTGCAAAAGTCAACCACATGTAACAGTGGTGTACAAAGCCAAGAATGTTGGGAGAACTCTCCTCAGAAAAAACTCCCAGGCACACAAAGGTCAATGAAACAAAACATCACTTTACTTCAGCACCAAACAAGGGTTCAAAGCAACTTACTTTATCAGATCAGAAACAAAACAAAATCATTTTTTAGCTTGATTCAGCTCTCCAGTTCACAGCAGCCCTGCTGTCTCTCTCCAGCCCCCAGATCCTCTCTCTTGCTCTGTCTGGTTTCCTTTTTATGTGTCCCTGTTTTATTTATTTTTATTTAAAAGTTAAGGGTTTACAGGATAAGTTCCATGAGAACAGAAACTCATTTTCAGAATGTCCCAAGTCAATACAGACAATACCTAATAAAGTTTACAAACTTACATAGCTCAATATCACAATATCAAGTAAAACATATGAAAACAAACAAAATTAAATTGTTCATGAAAAACAATTACAGACAGGCTGTTCCAAAAGAAACTTTTTCTTAAGATTGTGTTTAAAAGAACACAGTGTCCGAGAATTACATAACTCAGGGGGCAATTTATTTCAAGAAAGTGGTGCATCAAAAGAAAACTATTTATTTTTTCCAAAAAGAGTTTGATATCAGGGTAAAAATAAACCTCAGTTAGGGACTTCTTTAAGCTTGTGAGTATGAGTGGAAACTTGCAACCTGTCTGAGAGATAAATTGGTGTTTGATGGTTTATTGCTTTGTAAATCAATGTGAGCCAGTGATATAAATGCCTTAATGATGGGGACAACCAATTTAGTTAATTCAAAAGAATACAGTGATTTTCATTTCTTGGACTACCTAAAATGAAATGTAGTAATTGAAAATATACTTTATCAGTTAAAGAAAGGTCCATGACACTAGAATTCTGATAAATGGAGTCACCATACACCATGATTGGAAAGATGGATTGAGCCACTATAGTTTTCTGGTCTGTTAGTGACAAACAGTGTCTTGCCCTTTTTAATTGGCCTAAGCACTGTCAAGTTTTTATAGTAGTATTATGGATGTGTGACCTAAAAGATAGAGTAGGGGCAAATGTCAAGCCCAAATATTTAAATTCTTGAACAAGTTGAAATGAAATGTCTTTAAGAGTAATGGAGAAAGAAGAATGAACATTGTTGATAAAAGACTGTGAGCCAAATAACAATCTGAGGTTTTTTTTTTTTTTGCATTTAAAAATAATAAATTTGAAGAAAATCAATTGGCAACTTTATTGAAGTCAGCTTGAAGGATAGATAGAATTTAAGAATTTTAAATCTTTATGAGCTAAAAAAAAGAATAAAGCCTTATAGGGCAATCTTTAACAAAAGAGGGTAAGGGATCAACCAACAAATTAATAAGAATAGGACCAATATAGAACCCTGAGTGACCCCTACATTTATAGAAAGAAAAGAAGATAGACATCTATTCCAAAAAAACACACTGGCTTCTGCCATGTAGATAAGATGAAAACCAAGATACAACATCTGTAGAAAAACCATGAGAAAACAAATGTGGTAGAAGCAAATGATGATTTATTACATCAAAAGCCTTGGACAAGTCTATGAATACTGTCTCAACATATTGAACCTTGTACAAGACATTCAAGACAGAGTCATGGTAATCAATTAAAGCTGTCTGAGTTGAGTGGTATGGTCTAAATCCAGACTGAGTATGTAAAAGCACTTGATAATGAATTAGATACTGAGAAATTTGCTAATGTACAATTTTTTTCAAGAAATTTTGAAAGTATGGGTAACAATGAAATGGGGCGATAATTATCTGCCAAGGAATTGACTCCACGCTTATGTAAAGGGACAATGACAGATTACTTCCAAGCAGTAGGAAAAATTTGGGAAGTAAGACACAAATTAAATATGTGAGTTAACAAAGAAGTAATGATATCCGCACTGGATTTCAACAAAAAATTATCCAAGTTATCAATACCTTTTGCAATGTCTTCTTTTAGAGATGATAAAATATCAAGAACCTCTTACTGAATTTATTGAATTTCTGTTGACTGGGTAGGCCCGCTGAAACTAGAAGTCCCTTTTTCAGGGGCGACCTTGAGGCGGGTGTCTTTGTGACTAACGTATTTAAAATAAAATCTGGGTCTTTGAAATTGCAAGGAATCATGGTTCATACAGGATAAACTTGAAGAAGACAACCCAGCCCATTCCAATAGCTGACTAGGAGCTTCTACAAAAAAACTATTAAAAAAGACCACTAATATTTTCCTTAGAATAAACTACTGTATACCACTGTAAGAAAAAATAGAGATGTTTGAGGCAGATGGGACTTTCCACATGGAGCCCACTAACTGCCAAAATTTTCTTGGATTAGACCTAGAATATAACAAATTAGTTTTGTAATAGGAGGATTTAGATTTCCTTACTAAATTAACACAATAATTCTGAAATTTTCAGAAAGATTACCATGTTTCTGGGTTGCCCAATTTTCTGGCCTTTTGATACAATTTATCACATAACTTTAATTGTGATATAATAAAAGGAGTTACCCATGAGGCATGGTTAGACTTAACTCTTTTTTTATAAAGAAGGAGCATGATAATTTGAAATTAGGCTGAAACTGGAATAGAAATAATCCCAAGCCTCATCAACATTAGTAAACAGCAAACCCTCACCCCATCAACAATAAATAAGCTGGAATGAAAAGTCTCAAGGTTGAAATTCTTGAATGTTGAAAATTTAATAGTGTTGGGAGTAAACTTTGGGGGAGAAAAATTTAACAAACAATACATAATAGTGTTATCGCTAAATAAATTCTCATGACACCCAGAAGCAATAACTGGGAGATCAGATGAAACAAAAATCAAGTCTAAGAGAAAATAAATCTTGTCTTCCTGGATCATGATGTGCTGGTTCTGAGATCAGTTGGTTTAACCCTAAAGGTGCCATTTGTGTTTTCAACTTTAGGCTTTTACTAGAGGACCAATTTGTGTTAAAATCCCCTAATAGTATGGTATGTTGGAAATCCCCAGGTGAACAGATCAGATGTTGCAAGTTCAAATATTTAGTAGCTTTCAGCTTAGAGGGACAGTAAATACTCCCAATTAAAATTTCCTTCCCTGGCAACCTTAAGGTAACAAAAATGCATTGATTAAGTCACCTGTGGTTTAAATTTGTACTAAAGCGGAAGAAAAAGAAGAATGTACAAAAATAGCAATCCACTCCATGTCTGTTTCTGTCAGATCTAAAAACATTGTAATTCTACAAATTAATTTCAGAGTCTGTAATAGACGAGTCTAACCATGTTTCTATAACTGCAAAAACAGAAGGATGATTAGAAGTAGCCCATCATTGCACCAAGTCCCTTTAGGTAAAATACTTTGAACATTTGAGTGATATATGCTCAGGTTATGAAAATGTGGTCTGGGATTCAGTTCAATGTAGCCTGCTACAAAAAGTAACATACTCATAAAACAGAGATAGAACCATAATAAAGGATGTTTAGAATTTTTCCAGGAACATAAAAACTTTTAAAATAGGAAACCGACAAATTAAAAGAATAAAATGTAACACTTCTTGTCAGCATGGAATTTATTATTTTAAAGAATGTCTGACTGGGGAAGGGGGTAGTAAAAACATTGTCAAATCTTTATTGTAGTGGGTACTGTAAATGTTAACAGAAACAAAACTGTGGTCAATAAACAGATTACAATAAAGAGCCTGAATTATGGTGGGTGGAGAAAACCTAAAAACTAGACCCATATCTTCAGATTCCTTTGCTGTTACCAATGGAAATTATGAATAATATACTATAAAGGAGTCTATCCCCCACAGCTAGCACCAGTGGAAGGTGCTCCCCCTTCTTCTTTCTTTTACCTTCTTTTGGACAATTTGGTTACCACATAGATTGTAAATAATATAATGTAAGGTAAAAGGAGTCCAACCCCCCAACAGCTGCCACCAGTGGAAGGTACCCCCAAAATTGTAAATACTGTATCATGTAAGGAGTCTAACTACCTACAGCTGCCACCAGTGGAAGGTGAACCCAAACCAAAAAATAAAAGTTTTGACTCTTGGCTCTCACTCAGGGGTTGGTCTACTAGTAAGTTATGTTAAATAAGTAGTTAAACTGAATCTCTGCCTCTATTCACTGTGGAGGGGAGGCATGGGTGACCTGTGCCTGGTGGGCCCCCCCTCGCACTCTGGGAATGCACCACATCTGAGGTGCCAGCTTGCTGAACCAAGCTCCGGCAGGCCTCCTCGGCACACTGCACATCGCTGCCCTGAAACCTGAAGAAAGCTGCCCCTGCTGTTGCAGGCATCCGATCGACTCAGAGACTCTTACCTGCCTTGCTGTTGCAGGCATCTGACCAGCGCCAGAGAGAAAGCCTTGAAGTTCTCAATCCTCACTGTCTGAGCCACACTGAGACTAATAAAGGACTTTCTGCCTCCGGGGACTAATCTGCCATTTGAATTTTGGCACCTGCTCTGAGCTCCCAGGCTTCATCTGCCATTGGCCCCCACTGCTGTGAAGTGCCAGCTCTCTCTGCTCAAAAGGGAGACTGTGACCAGCGGCTCTGAACACTGAATCACTGCCTTTATTCGCTGTGGAGGGGAGGCGTGGGTGACCTGTGCCTGGTGGGTCCCCCCCACCTCGTGCTCCAGGAATGCACTGCTTGTGTGAGTCTGAGGTGTCAGCTTGCTGAACCAAGCTCCGGGTGGGCCTCCTCAGCACACTGCACATCACTGCCCTGAAACCTGAAGAAAGCTGCCCCTGCCGTTGCAGGCATCTGATCAACTTAGAGAGATTTTCTGCCCTCCTGCCCAACCCATTCCCTCCTCCCATTAAATGCTCACATGCTCTTCCCCTTGTGTCTGCAGTACCCTATCAGCTTGTTGGGGGAGGTACAGTTAAGAGAGAGACAAAAAAAAGAAAAAACTCTACTCACTGACATTGTTTTATGACATTCTGAATTATCTTAGCTGTCAGGGGTGTCTCTATTAGTGCTAACTAATCCCCTCTGGGTGCTGATAATTACTGAGGGTTACTTTCCCTCTCCTTCCTTGCAGAATATTGCCATATGTGTTTTGCTGATCATTGCCATAGTACTTTGCTTTCCCCAGAAGACACACAGTAATCTGCCTTTCGTATTTTGCCATCATCAGCCCACTTTCCTAAGGGTAGTCATATTATGCTGACCTATGCATGCTGCATTCTCCTGTCTACTTTCCCAGTTGTAGTGCTGTGTGATTGATAGATAACTAAATAGTATAATAGTACCCTCTGGGTCCTGGCAATCTCATCTCTAGCAGTCTGCAATTTTCTGGTGAGTCTGCTCTGGTACTTACTCCCAAGCTGTTGACTGCTTGCCCAAGTCCAACTGCTTTCACCCATGATTAACTTGTCCCATCTACTTTACTTACGTACTGGTCACACTGACCAGTCCCCTAAAAGCCATCCCTTCTGGAGCCTTACTAGCATCCTGATGAGGTGTCACTGTTAACTGCACTGTTCCACCCTTGGAATGGAGTCTCCTAAGTCTACCAGGGATGGTGTCATGCCCCCTTCACTTAGTACTGTCCTCCTCACTGGTCTCTTTCTGGGTCTAGTTCTCTTCCAAGTGGTTCCTGACCCCTCTCAGTTAATGTGGGACAACTAGAACAAGTCTGCCCCCTGCGAGGTGTTTGACTTCACTTTCTCTAATCTCCTGGCACATAATAAGCTTCCCCTCTGCCTCACATGCTGTCTTGATCTCAGATCCCTACTGTATCCCTCCCTGGTGAGGAGACACCCAGCCCACCTTCAGATGGCATCTCCTCTGGCTCTTCCTGGTGATCCTAGCCCTGGCCAGTGACATTGAACTCAATCCTGGTCCTACCTACCAGGCCTCCTCAATACGCTTAGAAAGGAGGTTGGGCAAGGGGTTAAAATTTGCTTATCTTAATATTCGCAGTCTGTTGCCCAACCTGGACGAGCTTGTCACCTGGGCTGCACTCTATAAGCCTGACTTTCTTGGTGTTACAGAGACCTGGTTAAAGCCCTCAATCCCTGACTCAGTCTGTGTGCTCCCTGGCTATGAGCTCATAAGACAGGATCGGTCTCGAAACAAGCGGGGTGGAGGCATTCTAATATACTTTAGGAGTCATCTTAAAGTGTCTCTGGTGATGCACCAGCAATCCTCCCTGTCCCCTTGTGAGCTGCTCCATGTTATGCTGCTACTTGGGAATACTAAGAAGCTACATGTTGTATGTACATATAATCCCCCTAAGGGTGGGCTTCCTGGCCTTACCCACCTCTTGGATACTGTCGGTCCCAGTATCGGAGATAATGAACTCTTAATCCTAGGAGATGTGAATTTAAACTCGGCTGGAGGCAACACAAAGCAGTTTGAGCCTCTACTTGCAAACCTAGCCCTGACACAACTTGTCCAGGAGCCAACTAGATGGTCTACCAATGGTACCTCTAGCTCTCTACTGGACTGGATTCTGTCTAATCGCCCAGAGAGGATCTGCTCTGCTGGAACTCTATCTGACTCTATCTCAGATCATTCCCCAGTTTTCTGTGTTTGGAAAATCCCTTCCCCAAAAATTCCCCACAAAAGCATCCACCTCAGAAATTTCTCCAGGTTTGACCCAGATGCATTTCAAGAGGATCTGAGGCTCACTGATTGGTCAGGGGTGTATAGTGCCCATGAACCCTCTACTGCTGCCATCCAGCCCTGCAGGACAAGCACACCCCAATTATTAGGTGAAGGGTAAGGGGGTCCGCCACAAAATGGTTGCATGGGAGCCTCATAGCCCTTATGCGGGCTAGAGACAAGTGCTGGGCCCATTTCAAAAGCTCCCTTGATCAGACCATTTATCAACAATATAGAAAACTCAGAAACAAGTGTAAAAAAGCTATTAGGGTAGCAAAAAGTGACATCTGTAAGTCTGCCCTACTTAGCTCTGCCAATGATCCATGTAGGTTCTGGAGGAACATAAAAACACTTGCACGTTTGGTGCGAAACTAGCTGAGGTTGCAGCCTGTACTGATGAGTGGCTGAGCATATATTATGCACTGATTAAAAATTTAAGATTTCCATATACCTGCGTTGCAGTTGTTTTTTCCTGTCCCCAGCCCAGCATGTTTTTCGTAAAGGGCACAGCACGTCCACGGCCCTGGTCTCTGTCTCATCTAGCATCAGAGCAGCCATGGACCAGGGCAAACTCTCTGGAGCGATATTTATTGACTTGTCCAAGGCCTTTGACCTTGTAGACCATGCATTGCTCTGCACTCAGATGCAGTCCCTTGGCCTGTCTCCTCCTGCTCTGAATTGGCTAACCAGCTACCTTCAGGGCAGAGTACAGCTGATCAAATTCAACAAGGTCCTCTCCGATCCCTCACTGGTGACCTCAGGTGTCCCTCAGGGCTCGGTCTTGGGGCCCCTTCTCTTCTCCCTCTTTGTTAACCATCTCCCAACCACAGTAACAAACTGTAGTGTCACCCTTTTCGCGGATGATCTGGTTATCCTGGTCCACTCCCGGGACATTGCGACTCTAAACCACCACTTGACTGAGGACTTTAAGAACATTCAGTCCTGGGTAACCAAACACAAGCTGGTACTCAACCTGAAAAAAACACAGGCTATGATGTTTGGGTCATCAGCCAAGATAAAAGCCTCTCCAGCCCCTCTGTGCATCAATTGTTCGGATGGTGCTCCCCTCCTAACTGAGGACTCCATCAAATACCTTGGGGTGACACTTGACTCCCAACTGGACCTAGGGAGTCACATCCTAAATGTCTGTAGAACTGTGAACTGTAAATTGGGTCTGGCCTATAGGGCCAAGAATAATCTGACACCTACTGCTTATCTGGCACTTGCTAGAGGTGTACTACTTCCCTCCCTCAGCTATGGCCTCCACCAATTTGCGTGCACCTCCAAGGCTCTTCTTACTCGGTGGCACATGATGTACAATAATATTTGCCGCTTTGCCCTGGCAGCCCCTCGTCTCACCCATCACTGTGAGCTTTATGAAAAACTAGGTTGGCTTTCCCCGGCAGATCACCTGAACTTTGGGCTGGGATGCTTCGTGGGTAAAGTGATCAGAACTGGCACCCCTCCAGGGCTGGCACAGCTTCTCTCACCTCCTGACCCCTCCTCCTACTCTCTCAGGTCCCAGGGTCCTGGGGTGCTAAAAGTACCCTTCACCCGAACCCTTATGGGGATAAGGACTTTGCTGCATGTGCTCCCAGGCTCTGGAACTCTTTTCCTGACTATGTTCACTCCGCCTCCTCCCACCAGTGCCTCCGGAAGTCCTTGTGGGGGCATCTGAAGCTGGCCTCAGCATGCAAGTGTCCCAAGCTTCCTTAGCCTAATGGCCCATGCACTGGACTCACACTTGGCCACATACTTGGAACCTAACAGTTTTGAGGACCTGCTAATGTTCTCTTGTTCGTTTCTCATGATCTTATGCTCACCAAGGCATTCGTCTGTGCCATTGTATGCTCTAGACTATATATTGTTGTTCATATGTATATTAACAATTTCTGTCACAGTAGATCATTCTATGCTTGACTGTTTTTTTGTGACTCAATGTATTTTGTGACTCAATGTATTTGCTTTACTCGCTGTTATGTTCTGATGTATCTGTATTCCTTGTTGCACTCTCCCGGGTCGTTCCTGAAAATAGGCATACAACTTGTCTAGTGTACCCACCCGGTAAACAAAAGCTAAATAAATAAATAAAACACTCACCCAAGGATCAAACAGCTAGTTAATGTTATTTTAAATGAATAACTCTAATGTACACATTCTAGATATTCCTCTAAAATGAAAAATAAGTTAAAATTCCTTAGCTCTCCCCCACAGTTAATCGATGCTAAATGAAGTTTACCAATTCACTCCTACTATAAATTAAAAAATAGCAATCAAATAGTTGCCCTCAGTATGCTACTGAAATTATCACTGTTATTGAAAGGTAACCTTAACTAAAATTCTCCGAGCAGTTTAAAATGCAAAAGACTTCTGGGAAATAAAATAGTAAGATTGATACTATACTGTAAGATGCCAAAATAATTGCCCAGATAGTTTAATTATATATGAGAGCTAAACCAAAATAAAACAGTAACCCCTACTAATAAAAATAGCCCAAATAGTCTCACCATCTGTAGGTGATCACTGGTTACTGTCCTGAGCCTGTGTCACCAAAAAGAAGTACCAGCAGTAATGTGTCTGCTGCAGCAAAACTTACAAAGCACCCAAATGTGCAAGATATAAACCTTTCCATCAAAAAACTTGTACCAATTGGGGCTTGTGCCCCTCGCACATGTGCCTACACACATGCACTGTTGGGAGGCATACACTTTGTAGTGAGCAAGCCTCTGGTGAGGCCAGGGAATTCCGGGCCTGCATACAGCCAATGCAGATGGCCTTTAAAGGGCCAGACCAGAAATCACCAGGGTTGGGTTTCAGTTTTCACCCTGTTCTCCTACTAGTATGTTAGTGTAGAGGGGGTTCCGGGGGAATCTTGTAAAGATCCCTTCACAAGGGCATAACATCTCTATAGCCTGGGGAGAGAGGTATGTAGTATAATTTTGCAAATGGAAACTGGTACGATCCATACTTGCTGGTACAGTAGGTCTGCCGTGTTTCATGACAGATTTCCACAGGGAGCTGTTGCATGATAACACAAATTGACTTTCTTTGGAAGGTTTCACTCTTTTTGTTGTTGTATTGATCATTTGCCTTATTCACTTGGGCCCAGATATTCAGACTGCACCGGGCAGTGGTGCAAGCCTGGGTGCAGTGCAACAGGGATTCGCTGGGGCCAGGACCAGGACCAGGTGATATTCAACAGTGATGCACCATGGCACAGCACTATTGAATACGGCAAGGTCAGTGCACAGACTGCACATGGCGCAGTGGCACTGCGCCAGTGCAAGCCACAGATAGGGAGCATGGGGATGCACCAGTGCAAGTGCAGTTGCGCTAGGTGCATCACCTGCAATATTCAGCAGGGGGCATGCAAATGAGGCCATAAAATATGCAAGGCGTAAATGGGACAATTTGCTTGTCATTATGGCCCCATTTGCATGCCTTGCAGAGGGCAGCCCGGTGACTTGCACCTGGCTGCCCTGCACAGCATGACTTGTGCAGTGAGGATCCAGGGGCATCCCCCACCCCATAGCCATGATTGCATGGTATATGTTGACAGGGAAATCCCTGGTAGTCTAGTGCCCCTTCCCCGTGTTCCCAGTTCCCGGAGAAATATAAGACATGACCATCCCTGATGGTCTAGTGGTCACCCTACCCACCCAAGTTCCCAATTCCCCAATGTATCTTACACTGTCAATCCCTGGGAGTCTAGTGGAAGCCCCCACCCAATGCCACGATCATGGTAAACCTCCATCATTAAATGCCCTGGTGATCCAGTGGCACCCCCCTACCCACACAGAACCCCTTGCCCACCCCGCTCCCCCCCGTCATCGGTGGGTGGCAGCATCTCACCCCCATACCACCTGGCCACCCACTGAATGACAGGTACGGTATGGGCTGTAAGCCCATTGGTCCCCAGTGTGGACCAATGGGCTTGCAGGGCATACTGTATTAGACAGTCCCAAATATGTGAATGAAGTCTTTACTTTTTATTCTGTGCATGGCCTGGGCAGCCAGACTGCAGGCTTAACTATAACATTGTTGCTTATTGCATCACTGGCTTGAGTATATTACTGAGGCCCTAATCTGTTGTTTTTTGTTACTTATTACTTTCTCTGTATGGCTGTGTGGCTTTTACCTGTACAAACTGTTATGCATAATCCTCTGCCTGTACTTAATGTACCTCTTGATCTACATGTTGCTTTGACTGTGCTGTTATGTGCCACATCTTTGTCCCAGGTAGTACCTGAAAATGGTCCCTTGGACCAGTGTCCCTACCCAGTTATCAAATAAACAAGTAACATAAATAAATAAAATGTAATTAAGGATGTACATTGTCTTCAGTCCTTCTGGAGAGCACACAAGTAAGGAGTAAAAGGGATCTATCTCACTTGGTCGACAATTTCGTTGTCAACTGACATTACAGAGACTCCTTTATGTCAACTGCATTTGTGGCTGGCATAAAGACAGTCACAACAAACTTTGTTTTTTGAGGAGCTTTGCCTCCTGAACCCCACATGCTGGGGGCTCTGCTCCCGAACCCCCCACTACTTAAATAATCAACTCAGAGTCAGAGTTGTTTCAGGGAGGGGGTGCAACACCACCAGAAAGCAGTGTCAGAGTCCCGCACCAACACAACAGCAACCTGGCGCTGTTGTCGCTGTAGTGTCAGCTGAAGTAAAGTTGTTGAGGTAGTGTCAGTATACCTAGTAAAAGAAGAGAGATAGCAGTGTAGAAGGTGGCAGCAGAAGCAGATTTATTACTAGGGTGACCTGTGAAAACAGCAAAGAAAATGAATTCTCATGAATAACCCTGACAGGTCAGAAAGCAGGGGAGCTGAGGGCTTTGCTCTCAGTCGATCATGAGACATGATAGCCTGAGAGCAAAGCCCTCAGCTGCTCTGCTTTCTGCCCTGTCAGTGTCCAACTGGTGTGGTAACCTGTGCAAACAAATACAGCCCATTAATAAACAAGTGGCATGTAGCATAAAATCTGACATTGGGGGTATCTCTTGCAGCAGACCACACCTATGGAACTACCACTATCAGGCACTAAGACCACCTGGAAACTTTTCCAGCTAGCAGTATATCTGGAGGCTGCCCACTCTGACATCACCCTCAGATGTTGGCCAACCCTACAAGATTGGGCAGCCACTGCTCCCTCCCCAGTTCTTTTCTCACCATTGACCAATGTACATTGGACCTCCAGAGACTGCCACAAGCTTCAGTCAACTGCCATTTTCTCTTGAATTTTATTTTATTTTCTCACCTTAGTTTTTTGAGTTTTCCTCAATTATTTTTGTATGTTCTACCCATCCTCATCTTTTGACCAGACCACTAAGATGAAGTGTGCTTGTGGGAAGCAGTTCCCACCAGACCACTCAACACTGTCACCAGTGGGCCCTAGAAGAATTCCTCCTGCAGCAGAAGGTGGCCAACATGGAATGGGAGCTGCAGGCCAGAAGCTCTTCCTCTTCCCTGGCTGCAAGATGAAATTTGGTGGTAAGCACAAGCACCAAGACAAGGACCATATAAAACCCTGGTTCTCCTCCTTCTCATGGTCTCTGCATAAGTCTAAGGCCACAGCAGTACCAACCGCCTTCTTGGGGGTGGCATCTTCTGCCTCGTATGCCCTCTTCTCGAAAGGACTACCCTTGGCAGTGCCACCTGCCAACCTCTCCTTATTGGGTGGTGGCTCCTTAGGGGTAGGATTCTCCCCGTCCCCCCAGCCCCTGCTGTTCAGGCTGCTTCTGGTGGCAGGGCCACAGTCAGAAGACTTGCCAGTTCTATTCAGTCCGACTTGGGTACAGTGAGCTCAGGCTCTCCTACAACCCATCCACCACCCTCTTCTGTTCAGGTGATATCCTCCATGGCAGAAGACCTACACCTTCCCCGGCACCACCTCTTATCATCCCTCGGTCACCTTTGCCAGCTCTTGAGGTGCCTACCACCACCATCTCTTTCAAAGTGATGCTGGCCTCTCCTCACCCAGCACCAGTGCCAGTCAGGCCTCTCCCTCCTCCGACATCAGTTTGGCCTCAGCCAGTGCCTTCACCGGGTCCTCAACCAATGCCAGCACCAGTTCTTCCTCAACCTATGCCAGCACCTATTCTTCCACCACCAACGCCAGCGCCAGCTCCTCCTCAACCGATGCAACTTGGCTACCTGACATCGATGACAGTGTACTTTCAGTTTATGTTGAAATCCCTTTGGGATTTCATGCAGGTGCAGCTTGTCCCACCACAGAACCTGGCCCCATGTGGGCCCATGCATCCCAACCCACTGCCTGATGTTCCTTGGGACCTGCTCCCTACTCCATGTCAGCTGGCATCCTATACACCTCCCATTCACCCAGAAGAAGAAGGAGAAAATCACTGGGACCTCCAACTTCCTGAAGAGTCTGAGGAGTCTGGTGACGATGGAGAGGACAGGCCTTCCCCTTCCCCCTCCTCAGTTTCTTCTGATGGAGAAGAGACCACTAAATAGATACCCCACTCTCCCTCTGATGATCCATCTTTCTGTGGGGTCATGCATCAGATCCAGTTGTCCATGAGGTTTGAAAGTGAGGAAATGGACCCCTCCCAATGTCATCTGTCCACCTACCTCAAGCTGCTGGAGTCATTCCCTCTGGTGGGTCCCCCATTGATTGACACTTATGAGGATGCAACCATGGCTGCCTGACGTTGCCCTAATTTAATACCAGCTATGCCTAGGAAGGCAGATAAATTATACAAAGCCCCAGTGGGTAAGCCTTTCATTGGGGCACAGCTGCAAGCAGACTTAGTAGTCATCAACACAGCGCATGACCGCTCAAAGAGGCCAAAACACCTGAGTTCACTTCCCCCCAACAGGGAATCTCACAGATTGGTCCTTTTTAGCAAACAAGCTTTTACCTTGGCCACCTTGGCCATTAGAACCATCAAATATATGGCCCACATGATCCAGTACCAGGATGTTCTGGGGGAGCAAACTATGGAAATGGTCAAGTCTCTGCCTGAAAGACCAACTACCCTACAGCTCCTCCAGGCCCTGAAATCTGGGTCGGATGTCAACTGTCGCCTCCTGGGTTCAACCTATGATTCAGTAGATGTGTCAGCCCAGGCAGAGGCAGAAAGACTGTGCCTTCACCGACATCCCTGGATGAGGGTGTCAGGGTTTTCTCAGGACATTCAGATGTCCATCCTGAATGTTCCCTTCAGGGGGTATAAATTATTCGAGGCTGAAGTCCAGGATATTCTATCCAATTTACAAGCCTCCAGATGCACCCTATGGTTGGTACATTTGATGTACCATACTCAGCTGAAGAGTGCCCAATGGGTACCCTGTCGTAAGACTACCCACAGACCCAGGCTAGTCTCCAAGCCAACCAAATGTAAGGCTGCCTCAGCCCTGCCCACTGCTCCTCCTTCACCAGCAAGGGTTCTAGAGGAGGAGGAGGAAGGACTGCACCAGCCCCTGTCCCTTCCTCAGCCTGACTTCTTGCCTGACACCCCCTCCGGAGGATCTGGTGGCGGTGATAGGGGGTTGGTTCTCCATACACTGAGAATTAAGCAAAGAACTAGTGACACCACAGAATACACTTTTTAACAAATCATGGGAGGATGGTGTGGCACCTGAGGACTGGAGGAAGGCAGATGTGATTCCCCTTCACAAAAATGGGACCAAGACAGAGGCAGCAAACTACAGACCTGTCAGTTTGACCTCTGTGGTAGGGAAAGTGATGGAATCACTTCTGAAGGAAAGAATTGTTGAGTACCTAGAGGCCAGTGGGGTGCAGGACCCAAGGCAGCATGGGTTCACAGCGGGAAGGTCATGTCAGACAAATCTAATTGATTTCTTTGACTGGGTGACCGAAGTAGTAGACCAGGGAGGGGCTGTGGACATGGCCTACCTAGACTTTAGCAAGGCATTTGACACAGTCCCACACAAAAGATTAATAGTCAAATCAACCAGCCTGGGAGTGCTCCCAGGGTGGTAGCCTGGGTAAAACATTGGCTGGACAACAGGACACAGAAGATAATTGTAAATGGAGTCCACTCTGAAGAAAGAGGGGTTACTAGTGGGGTACTGCAGTGTTCAGTACTGGGTCCAGTCCTTTTTAATGTCTTTATAAGTGACATTGCAGAGGGACTGGAAGGAAAAGTATGCCTCTTTGCAGATGACACAAAGATCTGCAACAGGGTTGTCACAAGAAGGCATGGAATGGATGAGAGGGACTTGGTAGGTTGGAGGAATGGTCAAGTATGGCAGCTTGGATTCAATGCAAAGAAGTGCAAAATAATGCACCTGGGAAACAAAACCCAGGGAAGATTACACAAATGGGGAGAGTAGTAACAATAACAAAAATGGAAAGGGACCTGGGGGTAATCAATCATCAGATGACCTTAATGTTGGCAAGCAATGTGAGAAGGCAGTAGGGAGGGCTGGGGGGATACTGGGATGTATAGGGAGAGGCATCACCAGCAGAAAACAGGAAGTTGTTATCCCCCTGTACAGACAGTTGGTGAGACCCCATCTGGAGTACTGCGTCCAGTTCTGGAGACCCCATCTCCACAAGGACATAGACAGGATGGAGGCAGTTCAGAGGAGGGCAACTAAAATGGTGCAGGGTCTGCAAGAGAAGCCATATGAGGAGAGACTAAAGGAGCTTAATATGTATACCCTTGAGGAAAGAAGGAGAGGGGAACATGATAAAACATTTAAGTACCTCAGTGGAATCAACAAAGTCCAAAAGGTAGCATCTTTCAGAAAAGAGATGTGCAAGAACAAGGGACACAATTTAAAGATAGAGGGACGGCTCAGGGGCAATGTGAGGAAGTATTTTTTCACAGAGAGTGTGGTGGATGCATGGAACAGCCTTCCTGAGGAGGTTGTGGGGTCTAAAACTGTGGGAGAATTCAAGAATGCATGGGACAGACATAAGGCAATTTTTGTGGGGAGTATGAAGAAATAGGCTGTTGGTTAAATAGGATCTGCAGCTTATCCTCTAGGTAAGGAAATGGGCAGACTAGGTGGGCCAAGCAGTCCTTATCTGCCGTGAAAGTCTATGTTTCTGTTTCTATGAGATCACAGGCAACAGCTGGGTGCTACAGCTCATAAGCCATGGCCATGCTTTGGAACTCAGAGTGGCACCCAGACAGGCCTCCAGTCCCTTCCTTGTACCATCCTGCCCACATCCCCATTCTTTGGGAAGGACATTCAATCCCTGCTCAGGAAAAGAGCAATATAACCCATACCAGAAACCCAGCATGGCACAGGGCTCTTCTCCCATTTCTTCCAGGTCCCAAAATGCACGGGTGACCTCCAGCCCATTCTGAACCTCAGGGAGTTAAATCTCCTCATCCAATACAAGAAGTTTCGGATACTAATCCATCAGGAGTTGTTGCCCCTCCTTTTCTTTTTTTTTTTAATTAAGTTTATTTTATACGTTGAAAAAAATGAACATCTACAACAACAAAGACAGCAGTCAAGAAAACAAACACAATAACTATATACAAAATAGTGAATGCACTACCAAATGAGATTAAACAACAACAGTAGATCTGTTAAAATGAAAACGAACAAATGGGCAGAATAAAGTGTTCTAAAAGAAGAGAAGTTATCCATATTAATACAACAATAAATGAACAAAGTCAGACATACTAAAAGGAGCCAAAAGCGCAATAATAGGGCAGTGTTCATAATAAAGAGGGTGCAATTTTGACACTCTCACTTCATATACGGATAATCTGCATTGGGTACTGGCAATTAGAGATGTGCAAAGTTGTCAAAATTCACTCCGCATAAAACTTAGCAGATCCCGAGTATTCCACGAGGTTTTCTACCCTGCAAAGTCCCACTTTGAAGCGTTTGGGGCAGATTCACAAAATTTCAAAGTGAAAAACTTTGATTCCTGTTACAGTCAATGGTACAGGTGTCCCAGATCCGTGAAGCTTGAACTTCACCAGTGAAGTTCAGCATAATAGTCGAAGTTTTCAATGAACCATGGGATATGAGGTCACATGTTGCTGAACAGCCAATGAGAAGCTAGTTTTCTCATTCTGTGAGTGTAGTGTGTTTGAGAGAGACTTAAGCTATGTTTACACGGCAGCAGTGCTACTCATTTCGGACTGCAGCAGTGTGGTCCCGACCAGTAGCAGGTGGCAAACTGCCTGTCCACATGGCCTCTCTGTGCACCGCTGCATTCTGAGCTGGTGAGGGGCCATGCATCAGGAGGCCAGACTGTCACTCACCACTGCAAAGACAGAGTGGACATGTTACGATAGTGCAGACAGTCCACACAGTGGTTTAATCCACTGCAAATCGCTCACTCCAGTCGGCAACCCCAGCTTGAGAGGGAACCAGGGACTGGCTTAATGAGCGACTTGTCATGATCGGGTACGTGTCCATACGGTCACATTTTCACTGCTACAGTGTAAATGTGACCGTATAAACAGGGCTTTAGAAAGCAGAGCTTGTGCTGCAGCTTGGAGTGAAATCTAAAAACATTATATAAAACAGCATTGTGTTTGTCAGATTGCTTCAGAATTGTTACTGTGAGTGCTCTTTGCACACACAGTGATTTTTTGTGTTGCTTTTCTGCATCCTGGATTGTTTATTTGCAGTGTTTACTTTTCTGTTAGAAGTTGTGGTTTGGTGGCTTCTGGCTTGTGTGGGCCTGGGAGGGTAGGAGCAGTTTAGAAGGCACAGTTTTCTCCTGAACAAAATCAGTTGGTAAGTGCCCTGTCTTTTCTCAAGAAAAAAAATCACTGTCCTCCTGACTGTGATTTAACCCGAGTGATTTTTGTGTGACTGCATGCACAACTGTATTTAGGACAAAAAATTACTGTTTTCCAGACAGCAATTTAACCCAAGTGATTGTTGTGTCCCTGCATGCACACCTATATTTAGGAAAAAAAAATCACTGTTCTCCAGACAGTGATTTAACCCGAGTGACTGTCTTGTGACTGCATACATGCTTGTCTTTAGGAGGAAAATAACTGTTCTCCAGACATCGATTTAAGTTGAGTGATTGTTGTGTCCCTGCATACACACCTGTATTTAGGAAAAAAAATCAATGTTCTCCAGGCAGTGATTTAAACTGAGTGATTGTCATGTATTTAGGAAAAAATTCATTGTTCTCCAGACAGTGATTTAAGCTGAGTGATTGTTGTGAGCCTGTGTGCACACCTGTATTTAGGAAAAAAAAAATCACTGTTTTCCAGACAGCGATTTAAGCCAAGTGATTGTTGTGTCCTTGTGTACACACCTGTATTTAGGAAAAAAAATCACTGTTCTCCAGACAGTGATTTAAGCCAAGTGATTGTTGTGTCCCTGCATACACACCTGTATTTAGGAAAAATTTCACTGTTCTCCAGCCAGTGATTTAAGCCAAGTGATTGTTGTGTCCCTGCGTGTGCTGAAGAATGACTGGGAAGAACAGGGCAACTAAAGGGAGAGGCCATGGAGCAGCCACAAAGAGCATTTCCCAATGTGTCGTTCCTAATACTAATCCTAATAGTGGTGCAGGAACCAGAAACGTGTCTGTGAAAGCACAGGGAAAGCATTCAGATGACTATGTGGCAGGCAGTAGCAGTAGTAGCAAAGTATATGGCCCTGGTGTTGGCTTTCCTGCAGTTAAGTTTTTCTCTGCAGAATCTGTGGCAGAAATGTTGATGGATGTCTCAGTGTCAAATGGCACAATGAGAGGAAGCAGCAGCACCACCCACAAACAAACAACTGTGGACTTGGAGGCTGTTGCTGTTGAAGTGCATTTTGAAAGGGGTGCTGTTGGTAATGGTAGGTCAGAGGCAGAGCCGGATAATGTGTGTCCATGTCCAGTGAGTGAGGGGAAGGTGGTGGTACATGTGGAGCAACATGAGGACAACTGTCATGAAGAGGAGGTGCATGTTACAGAGCCTTTGGCACTTGCTACTGAGGCAGACAGACCTGCTGAGTCTGATGAGACTGCCGGCTTTTTTCAAGACTATGATGTGGATGATGATGATGATGTGTCAGATGACATGGATCAGAAAATAAAAGGGTAAAACAGCGTGTTGTAGAGTGTGTCTTTCCTGTTGCCTTAACTGCTAAAACCACCAAGGAGAAGGTCACCCCAACCACTGTTTCTCCCATTTTTCTACATTGCTCCAGTCACCCCACAATATAGCAAAGAACAAATCTTCTCCTTTGCTATTACAATCACAGTCATCTTGGCATCAAATAAATACAAGGCCCCATAAATCCCTAGTGTGGGATTTTTATATACTGGACCCATCCGATGAGACAGTGGCAATTTGCCAACTGTGTCAAACCGGAGTAAGTGGGGGTAAGAAGAGTAGTTATCTCAGCCCAGGTGGGCAACACACACACCTTAAAAATAGCCACCCAATTCAGTGGCGTCAACACCAGAAGGCAGCCAGCGCCAGTGGTTCTGGTACATTTTAATCAGAGGGCAATGTAAGCAAAATACACACAGCACCACTACAGGGACATGGAGGTATAGGTGAGGAGGAGGACATCGTTGTTGTACTGGATGAGGAGGATTCTGGCAGTGGGCAAAGTAGTGGTCGTAGCATCCGGAGTACCACCCCAACCCAAAACGTGATTTCTAGCCCACTAGTTATGAAAAAGCAAAAAGCCGCTGAGGTGTGTCGTGCATCACCACAGGCCATGAACACCATTGGCAGGCCCCAGGCAAGGAGCACCCTCTTACTGGCACAATGACAAGGCAAGCTGTTTGACACACCACCAGGTGCATCACTGATAGCAGCAGTATCAAGAAAAGTTCAGCCGACTCTGACTTCCATTTTGGATAGGCAAACAAAATTCACGCCTAATCATTGTACAGCACAGGAGTTGAATGCTGCATGTGCAGAAATGATTGCTCTGGATTTGTTGCCATCCTCCTTTGTAGAGAATGAAGGATTTAGGTGGTTCATGGCCCGTGCCTTGCTGAAATGGCAGGTGCCATCACGTACACACCTTTCAAAGCTTGCCATCCCTGAACTGTACAGTACTGTATGTGACATGGTACATCATGTCCTGCAGCATTCCTCAGCACAGTATGTCCATCTGGGTGCATGGACATGTGGACCAGTGCAAAAACATCTGGTAGCTCTTACCTGTGCATTACAGCACACTGGGCACAGGTACCTGGGGTAGCGGCTGATTGGGGGAGAGGTGAGAATTGCACTAGGACAAACTGCGGTGGTAGCAACATGCCTGGTGTAAGGCAACATGTAACACTGACCATGAAGAGTATCCCTGGGTCATACACTGAGAAAAGATGCTGGAAGTCATACTAACCGAGTTTGATCAGTGACTCCACCCTTATGCACTGAAAGCTGGATTCATCACCAATGATAATGGCTCAAATGTGCGGAAATACATCACTGATGGGGGATTCATCAGGGTGCCATGCCTGGCACATTGCCTTAACCTTGTAATGCAGGCTTTCCTTAACCATCAGGATATAAAAGAAGTTTTGTCTCTTGCCCGCTGCATCTGTGCCCACTCTGCACATTCAGCAAAAGCACATGACCATCTCTGTGATCTCCAAATAAAGAACAAGCTGCCTCAACACTGTTTAAAGTTTGATGTTGTCAACCGGTGGAACTCCACCTTGTACATGGTGGAACGTCTATACCAGCAGTACAAGACTATATCTGAGTATCTGCTAATTCATGCAAGTCATGACAACAATGGGGCATTGATGTGTCTCACAACAGAGCAGTGGCACCTAATGGATGGGCTCATCTCAATTCTTAGCCCCTTCGAGCATGCAACAGAGGCAGTGAGGGGGACACTGCCTGCATCAGTGAGTCCATTCCTCTGCTACTGATGCCGAGGCAGACACTGCTGAATGTGCATCAACAGCTGGAGGCAGGTGGTGACAGAGCAATTTTCTCATTAATGGAACACATGCTGTCCACATTAGACTCCAGCACCTACATAATGTATATTATGCAGTCTTAGGAGTTTGGAATTGCAACACGGCTTGACCCACATTATAAACATGGGCTGACAGCCATATTACAAGGTGGGTGTGATGAGTTGCAGAGACTGACAGAACTACTCACTATGAGGGTAAGTGGTGCACAGTTGCTACTACGGGCACAGAGATCAAAGAAAGATGATGGTACTGCACAGCGATCCGGTGTTACTTCCACCCACTTTTCATCATCTCAGCCAGGGTGTCAAACTGTAGAAAAGCAATGCAAGCTAAAGGAATCTATGTTGAATCCCATTTGGGCCACCCTCAGTCAGGTGGGAGTCGAAGACATGGAGGAAACTGTGGAGGAGGAGGATGATGATCATGCTGCATGTCTTCGACTAGCAAAATGCATGGTAGATGCATATTTTGAAGATACAAAGAACCTCACCATTGGAGATGAGCCACTACTATACTGGGTTACTAAGGTCAATGACTGGCCAGCACTAACAGTGGTTGCCCTGAAATATCTTAGCTGCCCATCATCCAGTGTCAGCATTCAGCAGGTGTTCAGTTCAGTGGATGCCACTGTGCGTGACAGGTGCACAAACCTATCTCCTAAAAAATGTTGGCATGCTGACATTTATCAAAATGAATAAGGCCCACATACCCTCAAAAACAGTAATGTCCATGGTAACAGCACCTATTGACAGTGATGATGATGAGGAAGAAAGTGCTTTAGGCTGACCGGGATGTACCTCATCATTATCTCACAACATTGAAGTGGATGAAGCAGTGATGGAAAGGGAGTTCCCATATGGTGACACTTCCAGTATGGAAGACTGTGAGGGATACTTCATGGAGGAAGTGAAAGAATAATTAACTCTACTATTTATTTTCTCTTTCTCCCTCCATGTCCCTGACTCCCCACCCATCCACAACCATGTTCTCCTGGATGTCAACTAAATAACAATAATAATGTGTCACATTCAGTGCTGAGATATACATCAACAACTATTAGTTAGTGCTGCTTCTTAATTGCGTCAAATTGAACAGCTGTAAACAATGCACTGTCATATCATATCATATCATATCATATCATATCATATCATATCATAACATATCATATCATAGTGTGTTACAAGCTTAGGAGGTATTACCTTAATGTGAGCTCGCCACCCGAAGGTGGAATTATTTTTACAAGTATTCAAATTTTGCATTGCCCATATGTTGGTCTAGCTGATATTTAAATGTATCCATAGTATTGCTTTCTATAATTAATCCTGGAAGCATATTCCATTTGTTAACTATTCGTTGTGTGTACCATTGACTTCTCCTTCTTGTTTTACAGTGGGCCCCTGTTAATTTAAAATTATGAGATCTAGTCTGAATATTATTTAAATTTGTTTCTAGGCCAAGTGTCTCCAAGAGAACAGGATTTTTAATAGCTTTATATGTTAAGCAAAGGTCTTCTCTAAGTTGACGGTAGTTCATGAAGTGTAAATCTAATTCTTGTAATCTTTCCCCATAGGTCTTGTTTGACATTCCTGTCATTCTTCTTTGTCATTTTTCTTTCAACTCCCTCAACCAGTTTCTTATCTCTAATTGTATAGGGAGCACAAAATGGTGCACAGTAATCCAAATTTGATCAAACTAGGCTCGTATATAAAGGCATAATAACTTTAGGCTGTCTGCTTTTGATATGCTTAAAAATGCATCCCAAGGTGAGGTGAGATTTTTTAACCTTTGATAATGTATTGTTATCAAAACTAATTTTGTTATCTGCTATTACTCCCAAGTCTGTCTCATTATCGGTTTCTTGTAACAGCACTTGGTTTAGTATATAATTATATTTTAAATTATTGTGACCCAGGTGCATTACTTTACATTTTTGTATGTTAAACATAATTTTATTCTTTTTTGCCCATAATTCCAGTGAGGTTATCTCTTTCTGGAAGTTAGCAGCTGCCTCAAGGGAGTTAACTATACATCCAATCTTACTGTCATCAGCAAACTTAGACGTCCAGGTGTTATTCAATGACTGCATCGAGGAAATCAGGATGTTAAAAAAAATAGGGCCCAATAATGAGCCCTGGGGGACCCCACTTGTAACCTCTGCCAATGCAGATAAATATCCTTTAATAGATGTGCATTGTCTGCGTTTATTTAGCTATGATTCTATCCAGTTAGTTAAATATTGAGGAAAAGCTAGATTTTTCATTTGCTGCAATAAAATTGCATGGGAAACTCTGTCAAATGCTTTGGCAAAATTGAGAAAGACAATATCCACAAGTATGCCTGCATCCAAGGATGAACTAACGTTTTTGAAGAAGTGCAGGTGATTTGTTAAGCATGATCTGCCTCTGGTGAACCCATGCTGTGTGATATCTTGAAGGTTGTTAAGTCCTATATGTTCTTCTACTCTTGGTAAGATAAGTCTTTCAAATGTTTTCCCTATTACAGAGGTCAGACTTATTGGTCTGTAGTTTGTAACATCTGTCTTGTTTCCTGATTTAAATATAGGGGTGACTAAGGCATGTCTCCATGCCAAGATACACTCACCTTTATCTAGAGATAGATTAAACAATTTACTCATTGGCCCCGAAATTTGAGTAGCAATTTCTTTGAGAAACCTAGGGTGTATTCCATTGGGACCCACTGAGGAACTGATATTTAGGTTTTGTAGTGCTCTCATAGTTTCTTCTCTATTAATTTGAATAGCTTTTAAATTATAGGAAGTAGGTATATTATTATCATTACTGTTGTTTTTATCCTTTGGGGTAAAGATGGTAATAAAATAGTTATTAAGTTCGGTGGCTATTTCAGTCTCATTGTTGATAAGCCCAGATTTAGCTTTGATAGGTCCTATTGCAGGTTTGGTATCTCTAAGTGAGCCTATATAATTGTAGATTTTTTTTTTATTGTCAACAGTATCAATGGCTAGTCTATTTTATATTTCATTCTTTACTTTCTTAATGTGATGTTTAAGCAATAAGGCACGGCAGGGTTTGTGTTTTTGTGTAATAACGTCACTCCTGGGGTGGGTTGAAGCACAAGGTGAAGCCGAGTGCTTCCACCATCCCAGGAGTGACATTATTACACAAAAGCACACATCCATGGAGTGCCTTATTGCTATTATACAATGGCTCATTTGTTAATAGTAATAATAAAAAAGCTTTTTAATTTTTTTTTTTAATTGAGGTTTGTATTTTTTCTGTGGAAGGCATATTTTGGAAGTAAGGAGAAAAAATAGTCCAGTAGGTGGGGCTGCTGCTTCATGACTCAGTTGTCCACTCTAGTGTTTCTGTGGCACTTTGTGTTCTGTATCCCCCCCCCACACTAGACACAGACACACAGAATTCTTAGTGGACAGGTAACTTAATTCAGTAGGTCTTGTGTTTCTGTTGTTGCGATCTGTAGAACATGGTATGGGCATTTTAAGTGAACGGCTCCACTGACTCACATAACCGGCAGTTATGGTCTGTGAAGCCACTCGCTTCAGGGGAAAGGTAAAAACAGAAGAAATGAAACCGGAGGTGAAAACATACATTTTTCTGGGCACTTTGTTGCTGTTTTGGGAGTGATGTACGATGTGGTTGGTGCATCTTGAAGTGCGCGGTCTGTGCGGCTCAATGAAAGCAAGTGGTTTCGGAGCAGGAAAGTGAGCGGTATCAGAGACAAAAACCAGAAAGAAAAAAAAACATGGCATGAGACTGTATGATTACTGTTTTGTTTGCTATGAGTGTCTCATTTGTTTTGGGGGCGGGGAGGTGGGGAGTGAAGACGAGAGGTTTAAAACTGTCATGTTTCCCTGGACACACATGATGTCTTCAGTGATTCTTTTAATGGTTATGCGATGATTTTTCTGCCTGTCCTAGATACAGTGGTGTTATCTTGTAATATCATCACTGTGTCTGGGACTCATTAACCAATCAGTGTGCTAAACTATTTCTTGCCATTGTATAATTTACTTTATTAGACAGCTTTGTACTGTATATGTATTCTAGTTGGTTACTATTTTTTTTTATATTTTCTATAGTTTCTGTGTTTTTTAATTAATCTCTTAATTTTGTTGTTCCACCAAACTAGATTTCTACATCCATTTGTATTTTTTTTTTCTTTGGACCTTTGTATCAAGGCAATGGTTAATTTTGGACATTAAAATAAGCAACCAAACCTGTTGGACATTAAGGTTGGTAAATTCTGTCTCTCTATCCCATGAGTTAAAATAATTCTTCATTGCATTATAGTTTGCTTGGGAATAATCCCTAACCAGTGCATTGCCTTTTGTAACTTTTAATTTAGTCTGGATTTGGAATATGATCATATTGTGATCACTGTTACCTAGTGGTGCAAGTATACTAGGTTGTAAAATGTTTTCCCCCATATTGGTTAGTATAATATCAAGGATATTATTATTTTTAGTTCCATCTTTAATAATTGGCTGCAGATTTTAATTGACTGTAATTTCAAAAAATTCCCTTTCGATAGTTCCCAAACAGTGGGATGTTTCCCAGTTTATTTTGGGGAAATTGAAATCTCCCATAAGAATATAGTTATTATTATGGTTGAATTTATCTATTGAGTGTAGAAAGTCTATATTCTGATCTTTATTAAGATTAGGGGCTCTATAGGCTAAACCAGCACAGAGTTTTATATCAGGTAATTTAATTTCTGCCCAAATTATTTTGTCATCATTGTCTGAAATATGCTTCGGGGTAATAGAATGCAAGGTATAGTCATTAGGTATGTAGAGTGTTATCCCCAACCTAATTTATCACTTCTATTTTTCATAATTTTATTATATCCTGGTATGGCTGTATTCCAGCTATCCTCCTGAAACCAAGTTTCAGTAACCCCACAAATTGCGATAGACTCTTTTTGTACAATATATCTTAGCTCATCCATTTTGTTGACAAGGCGGCAGAAATTAAGTAGTATGATATTTATTGTATTATTTGATTTGGTGGTGTCTGCAATAGTAGGAGATATATTTTTTGATATATTTGTTGACAAGATAGAGTTCTGATAGTTACTGTGATCATTATTTAACCATGTCCCTCCTCCCTGTATTAGTTTAAATGTTTGTTAATTAAATTGGTAAAATGTTTACCCAAAAGTATGTTCCCTTTTCTACTTATGTGCAAGCCATCTGAACAATACAGGTCATCATGATGGTAACACTCTTCCCAGTGAGTTAAACACTAGCTTTCTTGCCTGGAAGTCCATTTTCTTAACCAGTCATTAAAACTTCTAATATTCAAATTTAGTCCTAGTGAGGCCCTTGGTATGGGCAAAACTTCAGAAATAGCAATCTCGCATCCAAGGTTAATCAGTTTGTTAAAGAGTGCCACTATGTCTTGTTTAAGCTCAGTGATAGGATCCTTAAGCATGTTTTGGTTCCTACATGGATTAGTACTAGTGGATTGCTACCCATGTGTTTAATATTGGAGTTACTCATGAATGTTAGATCCGCTATTTTAGCCCCTCTATATGATGACAGTGTCCTATGGGCTATGCCACTTATGAATTATTGAACAGAACACCCGCTCTAGCCAGCAAGAAACACCACAACCATGCAGCAGTGACCTCAACACCTCACCCTTCTCCTCCTCCTATTATCTCTTGTGTGCACTGTAGATGCCTTGGATCCTCCTCCTCCTCCAACACAGACCAAAACAGCATGGCACAGCACTTCCACCACCAGTGGTATCAGTATGTAGTAGCCAGCCGATTGTGATAAAGAGAACCACTTCCTCTACTTCCTCTGTACTCCCTGGGCTGCTTCAGCTATGTTGTCCTCCTCCTCTCAATCACATCAAGAAACAGCATTGGCTTGGCTACCACTTCCACCACCATAGTGACCGGTAATTCACTGCCACCAATGTGAAACAGAATTGCCTCCTGTTCCTCCTCAAAACTCTCCTCTTGACAGATTAATCTTGGTCCTTCTCTTCCATCAAGCCACTGACTGAAGTTTGCAAGGCATCATCATGCAAGTGTAACCACACTGCATCAAGGACTGTCTTCATCTGCTGTTAGTGAGACACCTGCACTGTTTTTCAGACACTGCAGCACTTCTATAAGCCTACTAGAGGCAGAAAATCAGACCGTCATTGATGAGACTCATTGCAGCATTAAAATGTTTTCCTGTAATATCTTCTTCGTTCAGGTTTCACTGGTTCTACTACAGAACACAAACACTAAAACAGAATTGCACAGCCAGCAGTAGTACTCTAATAGTAAGTATCATTGTGATTTAATGTTTTTCCCTTGCTTTAATTTCCTCTCCTTTCTTTTGCTTTCCTTTCTTTTAGTTTCCTTTACTTTACTTTTCTTTCCATGACTTTCATTCACACAAATCCTTTCTTGTTTTTCAGGTGCTGTCTGTGGACTGACATCATTTGCTTGGTGAATCATCAAGCACATCATTGCAACAAATTCAGGCACAAGGAATACCTGTAAAGATAAGGAAGAACAGCAGAGTTAGTGATTAAGAAATGAAATTAATTTGTCAATTATGGTACAGAAACAAGTTGACTCGCCACATCCTAAAAAAACTCAAAAATACTTACCTTCGTGGTTGAACAATGTCATATATGAGTCAGACAACAGCATCTATGTTGCATCTGTCCAGCAGTATGATGTCATCTATCTGCATTTGCCACAAATACCTGGCTGGATGAGAATGTTGGCCCAGTTTTGGCATCAGCAATTCTGGCCAGGTACTCAGTGATACACCGCCCTAGGATGGATCATAGGGGCGGGGGTGTTGCCATCTGTTTTAGATCTGAACTGGGCCTAATGGAGGTACCAGTGGGAACTACCTACTCCTTTGAATGTGTTATGGGTGAGGGTGTGGGGTGCAGGATACTTCTCATCTACCGAACACCAGGTGACAGGAATGTTTTCCTGCAGGAAGTCGCAGACTTCATTGTCGACCTGACATTGGGATCCCCCAGATGGTTGGTTCTGGGGGATTTCAATGCATGGGTTGACGATGAACTCTCGCATTTTGGTCAGGACTTCCCCCAGTTAATGATTTCACTGGGTTTCTCACAGGTTATTTCCTCCTCGATCCATGTTGGTGGTCATTCATTGGACTTGGTGTTCCAACTGGGGATGGAGATATCAGATTTGGTAGTGGAACCAGTAGGGTGATCTGACCATCATACCATTGAGTTCAGTTTTGAGGCCACCCCTAGTAGGCCAGCCCCTATGAAGATGGTCTGGTACCGCCCTTTGAGGAGTGTTTCTCCAGATGGCTTGATGGCAGTACTGGACCTATCGGGTTTACCGAGTGAATGCATGGATCCAGGGGACCTGGTACTCGCCTATAATAAGGCAGTGATAGGGACCCTGGATTCCATTGCTCCTGTTCATGTTCATCCCCTCACTCTTCATCCCAGGTCTCTTTGGTTTGATGAGACTTTGAGGGAGTTGAGGAGAGTTGGACGAAGGCTAGAGAGGCGCTGGCAGAAGTTGGGCCTTGATTGTGCCAAACTTAGTTTGACAGACCATTATGTGGTAAGAAGACAATATTCCTGTCCAGAGAGATTGCTGCTGCACAGAATCAACCAGCTCAGCTTTTCCGGACTGTGGACAGATTGTGCAATCCAATCTGTCTTCAGCCTGGAAGTGCTTTTTCTCAAGAACGGTGTGAGGAGTTTGCTCAATTCTTTGCAGATAAGGTTGCCACAATCAGGTCTAGTCTCCGCTTGTCCCTCCCTAATGGGAGTTGTGGCAGTCGGCAGGAGATGTCGGACACCCAGTTTGTGTGGTTTGACTTCAGCCTTCCCACAGTCAGTGACATTGTGATGATCATCTAGTCATTGCATCCGACTAACTGTAGTTTGGACCCGGGCCTCACACGTCTCCTAGTGGGTTGTGTGGATAAAATTGGACCGGTCCTTGCTGAGATAGTCTGGAGGTCTTTGGAGAGGGAGATCTTTCCTGATCCTTTGAAGGAGGCTGTGGTTCAGCACCTTCTTAAGAAGTCCTCCTTGGACCCGGATTGTCTGGCTAACTACAGGCCTGTCTCTAACCTGCCCTTTGTGGGTAAGGTTATTGAGAAGGTGGTCACGTCGCAGCTGGATGATCATTTGACCAACCACAATGTCTATGACTCTGTCCAGTCAAGATTTAGGAAGAGACATAGTACCGAGACAGCTCTTGTCTGGGTACTAAACGACCTCCTAATAGCGAGAGATCGAAGGACCCATTCCATCGTGGTCCTTCTTGATCTCTCAGCAGCATTTGACACTGTGGACCATGGTGTGCAGTTTATTTGTGGGCTGTCTGGTACAGTCCTCAATTGGTTTTGATCTTTTCTCAAGGGTAGGACTCAGAGAGTGGTGTCTGGGATTTTTTCCTCTGCATCACTCCCTCATCCTGTGGGGTGCCACAGGGCTCCATTTTGGTGCCCATGTTGTTTGCAGAATATATGCTGCCATTGGGAGCAATTATTAGGTGGTACAGCTTAAATTTCACTGCTATGCAGATGATACTCAGCTGTACATGTCCTTTGTCCCCAGCCAAGATGCTGCCATTTCAGTCTTTAACAACTGTCTCGCCGAAATCCAGGATTGGATGAATGTGAGTTGGCTGAGGTTGAACCCAGAAAAAACTGAGGTGTTGGTTGTGGACCCAGGTCACTGAGAGGCGGGTTTGTTGGCTGGATTACCTTCAGGTTTATGGCTTGGGGGTGTTCAGCTAACTATCTCAGACCAGGTGCGGAACCTGGACATTGTGTTTGACGACTGTTTGACACTGAAATCTCAGGTGTCGGCAGTTGTCAGAGCCTCTTTTTACCACCTGAGGAATATCGCCCCGGTGAAGCACCTGGTTCCTTCTGACAATCTTCCAACTTTGGTCCACGCCTTCGTTACCTCCCGCCTTGACTACTGCAATGGCCTTTATCTGGGGTTACCGGGGGTTGACATCCACCACTTGCAGCTAGTGCAGAATGCAGCAGCCAGGCTATTGACTGGTTCATCTAGGACCAGTCATATAACACCTGTGCTCCATGGACTGCACTGGCTGCCAATATGCTGGCAGATCACCTTCAAGGTCGGTTTGCTGACTTATAAGGCCCTAAATGATCAGGGACCTGGTTATCTGAAAGATCGCCTTCATCCCCTACTGTCCCTCCCGCCCTCTCCGATCCACTGATGAGGGATTGCTAGAGATTCCCAGGGTTCGTTTAAAGACATCTGGGGCCAGGTCCTTTAGTTTTATGGCCCCAACCCCGTGGAATTCTGTACCTCGTCAGGTGTGAATTTGCCCGACCATCCAAAGCTTTAAAGTAGCATTAAAAACATTTCTTTTTAGCCTAGCATATAATGATTTTTAAATGTCGCTGTTATGAATTTTAATTGATACATGGTTTTTAATTATTTATTTATTGATTTATTTTATTATGTTATGTACAGGCACCTTGGTTTTAGAAAGGCGCCTTTTATAAATAAAGGTTGATTTGATTTGATTTGAAATAACTGAAAATCAATGAAAGAGAAGTACAAATATATTAGACTTCAAACAGTACCAATAACCACTACTCCCCTAACAAAACAAAGGTACTTACCTGTGCACTATGTCTATGCACCTTCATGAACCCCCAGCGAGCAATCCCCCCAAACAAAAAAATAATTACCTTTATGGTTGACCAATGTTGGACACGAGATTCAGACTGCAGCATCTATGGTGTAGCTGTCCAGCAGTATAATGTCATATGCACAAATAACTGAAAATCAATGACAGAGAATTACAAATATATTAGACTTCAAACAGTAGCAATAACCCCTCTCCTTTACAATGAAAAGAGAACAAAGGTACTTACCTGTGCAGTATGTCTATATGCCATCATGAATCCAGGACCACACTGAGCAAGAGGCTGTTTCTCTGACTTTGGAACAACAGCAGCACACAGCAGTATCAAAGCACCCTCTCCATGTGGCAATAGTGTTTCTCTTGCAAGCTTCACATATGCTTTACATCACCTTCTCTGGTGTGTGTAGCAACAGTATTTGACTGAAAAGATGCATTTTCTCTCTGGGGACACAACTTCACATTTCTGGCAAAGTGCTGGTGGTGGGGGGGTGGCAGGCCCAAAAATGCTTAGTACAATAAATATGTTTATGTTCTCTTGTAAGCTTCACATATGCTTTGCACCGCCTTCTCTGGTGTGTGCAGCAACAGTATTTGACTGAAAAGATGCATTTTCTCTCTGGGGACACAACTTCACATTTCTGGAAAACACAGTAAACATATTAAGTGCTTAAAACAGATTTATGTTTAACTTCTCTGTAGAATAGCTCACATTTGTGTTATGGTTTGCACTTCTTTGGGTGGTTGGCAGTTGCACACAACACAACTACCAGTTACGCACCATCACATACCATGGGGACACAATTTATGTAATATGTAGTAGTAGTAGTAAGTAGTAGTAGTAAAAAATTTTTATTCATACAAAAAATGAATGAGGATATCTCCACTGAGCCGAAGCTCCTTTACAGTGAGATCCAGGTATCATTTCCAGTTACTCTTATAAGTTAACAATATATAATGAAGGAAAACACATATACACTATAATTATACATCAATAAATATAACACAGTTCCGAATCATAAAACAAACTAGAACAAGAACATACAAAAAAAAACAATAATTAATTCACAGTATACATTTAATACAAGTTACAATCTACCATCCTAAGATTCAAACTATTTCCCATCATAACTAATATTTTCAATAAGCCATTGGTTAATTTGGTGCAACTGAAAATTTCCCTCAAGGGGTCTAAACTTCCCAGGCAATTTATTCCATATGGAAGGTCCAATATTAAAAAAATGCTTATCCCCCAAGCCATTCTACGACTTGAGACTACACAGTCCAAGTAATTAGCAGAGCGCAGACCCTCAATAGGTCTTTTTATTTTAATGGACTCAGCCATATATTTAGGGACTTTTCCTGAGATACATTTTAACATTAACATAATTGTACTAAGAGCCCGCCTTTGAGACAAAGTATGCCAGTCTACATATCTACTCTATGTGCCCTCTTTGCAGCTCCCAGTATAAATCTAATTAATTTATTATACATAACATCAAGCTTATGTAGTTGCTCTTTAGACGCACTCATATATATCAAATTACCATACTCCAATATGGGTAGTACAACAACAGTTACAACTAATTTTCTAATTTCCAAAGACATACTATTTCTTACTCTATATAATGACCCCAAGCACTTACCAACTTTAGTCAAGGTATTATCTATATGACTATCCCATTTAAATTTTGTATCTAAATACACCCCCAGATATTTATAACTAACAACTTGTTGCAAGATTCTTCCTGAAAATGTTTCAATTTGTAACCCCTCATATTCAGATTTAGACCCATAACCCCTATGAAACACCATTACCTGAGATTTGTTTTCATTCAAACCCAATTTAGATCTAAGCAAAAATTCCTGTAACTGATCAAAAGCCTGTTGTAATACTATTTGAATAGTTCTCACTGATGAATCAGCAAAATATACAACTGTATCATCAGCAAAAAGATGGTATTGTAGCTTTGGTTGTTCAAACCCCAAATCATTCATATATAAATTATATAGTATAGGACCCAAAATGGATCCTTGTGGGACTCCTGACACAATCAATTTCAAATCAGATGACCACTCTCTAATAGTCACTTGCTGCAATCTTGAGTCAAGATAATTTAGAAACCAATTTATAACCGACTCAGACATACCACAGGCTTTTAGTCTGGACAGGAGGATGCCATGGTCCAGCGTGTCAAAGGCATTTGAAAGGTCAACAAAAATTGCTCCCACTGGCATCCCCCTGTCCATACTCTCCATTATATCTCCTGTGACCTTTATAAGGGCAGTGTTTGTTCCATGCTCGGTCTAAAGCTGGATTGATTACTGTTAAGATTTCATTATCTTTCAGATATACCTGTAATTGTTTGCAACTATTTTCTCAAAATTTTAGAAATTGTTGGAAAGAGAGAACTTGGTCTGTAATTTTCTAATAATAACCTAGATCCTGTCTTATAAATTGGCACAATCTTGGCAGTCTTCCAAGTTTGAGGTAACTCCGCAGAGAGAAGAGACAAATTAAATAAGTTTGCTAAGGGTAAATCAATAATAGGGGCTGCATACTTTAATAGGATATTAGGGATACCATCCACACCTTCTGCTTTATTAGTATTAATTTGAAATAATAAATTCCTAACATCTCCTCTAGTAATAGAAGTAAACTTAAACTCAGCTTGTATACCAGATTGTACATAAACTCTATCTGTATCATTTGCCTGAGAATTTCTCTGTAGAACCTGATTTACATCTACTCCAACCAATTGTAATTCATTAATACCCATATTTGTAAAAAAGGTATTAAACTCATTAACTACCTTGTTTCCCAAATCCATCTTATTACCATTAATTAGGAAATGATTAGGATGTCCCTTATGCATCTTATTTATTGTGTTCCAAAATACTCTTGAGTTTTCCATCATTTCTTTAGACAATATTTTGTTACAATAGGCCAATCTAGCCTTTCTAATTTCCTTTGTATATAAATTTCTTAATTGCCTATATGTATGCCAGTCCTGCTCTCTCTTTGCTAATTTAGCTTGTTTCCATGCCTTATCTCTAACTCTTTTAATTTTAAACAAACCTGAGTCATACCATGGCGCTTTGTCTGATTTTATCAACCTAGTTTTTATAGGAACATGTTTATTGCAAATTTGTATTAAATCCTTTTGAAACATATCCCACGCACCCACACTGGGAATTAGTTCTAGTCTCTCCCAGTTATAATTTTCTAATTCCTGCATAAATTGAACATAATCAAACTGTTTAAAGACTCTAATTTGTACAACATTCTTAGATATCTTTCTAGATTTCTGATTTCTAATACAGAAAATTATCTGATGATCTGACATTGAGTCTGGTAACACCCCACTCCATTTATGTAATATGGCAAATACTTGACATTTATGGATAGAAGAAGTGAGTACACATGATGAACAAGTGACAAAAATGAAGGAAGGAATGTGGTTCATCATGTGTAAAAAGGATTAAAGAAATAACAGAACTGGAGAAGCAAGGGACATCCACATGAATGAAACAATACTAACAAGCATTTGTCAATGCCGAATGTTTGCTTGCTGGCATTAGCTGTGGAAGTGCAAGAGTTAAACAGATGCAGAAGAGGAATGGCAGTGAACTATGGAACTGATGCCAATGCCACCTCCACCCTGCAGAGATGGACAGGCATTGGGGTGTGCCTTTGGGTCATCACCCATAACGGTCATGCTATTTCACCTCACCCTACCCTGTAGACACCAAGTGTCAAGGTGTGCTTTGGGGTGTTCGGGCTTTACACTCACCCCATTCCATAAGGAAATACACTGAAATGGGTGCAGTATAGGAGAATGGGGTGAACTTTGGGGCCAAATAGTACAAGGCACACTTCAATGCCTGTCACTGGCTGCAGGATGGGGATGGGGGTGGAATGGCACGAGCATTACTGTCGACATTCTCAAGTCACACTCCTGATGCCTGTCAGTCCCTACAGGGTAGGGTGTTATGGTTGGAAAGCCTAACTCCCTAGGTGTTTCTTGGTATTTTCACTCCCCGTTTTCAACATGGGCTTTTTGTGACCCCACTGCATGAACAGCGATGCTACCAGTTCATTAGCTGAAACATGATTTTGCACAGCAAATGCGGCATTTGGCTCCACAGGTGTGAAAACACATTTTGAACAGGATGTGAAAAATGACAGCTTCACTGTTCATGAGGAGGTTTAAAAAAATGGTAATGTTGAAAATCTGGAGTGAAAATTGAAAAAAATTGAAGTTACGAGCATGCGTAGAAACTGCGCAACGCACACCAAAAATGCAATTATTTTTAGATTTTTTTACACCAGATTTTCAACATAGGCATTTTGGGACCTCCAGTCATGATCAGTGGCACTGTGATTTTCTTAATCTGTCCCAAATGTTGACTTTGCACAGTGACCACGCCCACTGTGTGCCACAGGTGTGAAAACATGTCTTGGGCAGGATATGAGAAATGACATCTCTACTGTTCATAAGGCAATGTGTAAAAATGACAATGTTGAAAATCTGGAGTAAAAATATAAAAAATTGGCGAAGTTATGAGCGTGCGTAGGAACTGCTCAACGCATGCTGGTAACGCAGACATGTTTTGGAATTTGTTCACCAAATTTGCAACATGGGCTTTTTGGTACCTCTTCTTATGGACACTATCACTGTGATCTTCTTAATCTGTCCCGATCATTGATTTCGCACAGCAACCACACCATTGTGTGCCAGATGTGCAAAAACACATTTTGAGTAAGATTTGAAAAATGACAGCTGTACTGTTCATAAGGAGGTGTAGAAAAATAGCAATGTTAAAAATCTGAAGTGAAAATATTAAAAATTCTCGGAGTTACGAGCATGCGTGGGAACTGTGCAATACACACAGTCATTTTTTGGAATTTTTTCACCAGATTTGCAACATAGACTGTTTGGGGAACCCACCTTATGAATAGTGTCACTGTTGTTTTGTTAATCAGTTCCAGAAGGTGATTCCATGCAGTGACCGCAAAATCACCTTTCGGGAACGAATAATAATGTAACACCTAGGTGGCGCTATCCCAAAGGCTACTACCCCTGCCTGCTTAACTAGTAACAGGTTGAGGAGCCTAGGTCCAATGGCGGGTGCCTCCACCCAGAGGTCAGGGTTTGCAGTAACTAAACTAACTTGGTCACAGCCCTCTGGGACACTGTAACCCCCCTTTCTTCCCACTAGTGGCCCACACAATGCATCAGAAATATCTTCACAATATGCACTTACCCCCAGGACTGGCTCTGTTGACTGGACTCTGGGGACCCCCTATAAAACAAGATGATAGAGTGCAAAAGCCACAGTACAATACTTTAACATAAACAAATACCTTAGTCAGTGTAACTTTACTGAAACAAACAGATCTGATTTATTTAAGGAGCTGTAACAAGGACAGGGGGAAATCAGGTTAATTAGGTTAAACACATTAATAATCACAGTAATGTGTGCATATTCAGAGTCCCAAATTGTCACTTTCACTGGGTACCCAGGATGGGGGGGGGGCTATCCAAGATCGGTGTAGCTTGTCGGGGCCCTGTGATGAAAAAAACACTTGCACAATACCCAAATTGTAATCCGGAGCTGGTTGGCTCAGTTCGTGAAGAAATGAAAGAACAACAATTAGATGACACACTTGCAATTCGATAAACAGATGGCAGGGAGCTACCCTGCTTTGTACTCACAAACTCAATGCTGGGAACTGGATGGAAGGCAGATTGTCCTGGATTGCCAGGAGGAGCAGACCATGAGGACAAGGTCCTTGTGACTGGACCCCATGGCGGTTCAGAGCAAATGGATGTAGTCTGGATTAAGCTGGGGTTTACTTCCAGCTTCAGGCACTCAATTCACTGTACAGGGGATTTGAAACACGATTCCCCACAAGCACTACACACAGCTATATGTAAAAGGAAAGTACTATACCAGGCAGGCTGCTTCTCTATCCTGATTGTAATTACTGCACAATACCTGGGAGAACACACAGCAGATTCAGTTCCTGACAGACCGAGCGTGACTCAGCAATTTCTCCAGTCATCTACAGGGTGAGCCTGGTTTCCTCACTTCTGGTGCTTCTTTCTCCTCACAACTCTGATTCAGTCCACACTGGCACTCACAAACAGTTGTAGGCCAAACTTCAGGGCCCCACACGAGCTTCTTGCGCGAAAACTCAATGGCGCAGGAGCCCGGAGCTCCTTCCCTCTTCACAGTCACAACTCATCTGATCTTTCTAGTAGACAGAGCTGGGCATTTCCTTTGAGTTCCTCCCAGTTATATTGGCTGGTTTGGCTGTCACTCACAGTAAACTCCCCCTGTTGGTGGAATAAGGTGCCAAAGTCCAAACTACAATTCCCAGAAGCATTGGCCATACAGTACATAGGTGGCTGGCTCCACAATGAGAGTCCAAGTTCTGATTTGCCAGCAGCAGGCTCCATTTCAAAGGTCCCCCCCCACAATGCTTGGTCCAGTTCAGCAGTTCAAAATTAGAATGGGGGACTAGGCAAACACAGTTCTGACTGCAAACAAAAGCAGGTTAGACAAACTGTATTTTCGTCATTACTCTAAATGATGTCTGGCAAACAGTTACATCTTTGAAAAGTGCTCACTCTGCCCACTTAGTGATGGCAGAAACAGAGCAATTTGGCAGCAGCTCGAGTGAGACTCAAACAGGGAAACACACAGACCCCCATCCAAATTAATTATGTTTGCAGGCAGTCAGCTTTTAAAGAGACAGTACCAGAGGCTCTAAAAGTACTCACAGATAAACGGCTTAGACGCCGAACACCATCCAGGCTTGAAGCATTCAAGAAAGCTCCTGGAAGACTTTTGGAAACCCCCATTTGCAGGGGGGTTACAATAACATGACAGTGACTGAGTTCATGAGGTGGGGTCCCAAGAACCCCATGTTGAAAATGTGGTGCCAAAAGTCACAAAAATAGCTGAGATATCCACCTAAGCTGAAAATCCCCCATGAATGCCATTATACAGCTTACCAGCATTTCTTCAGTTCTTGGTTGGCTTTGAAGAGTGCAGACATGTTCCCGCTCCTCCGAAGATTGCAGCACCGGACTCTGGAGGTAAGTAGGGGGTGAGGGGGGTGTGAGGACGTTGGGTGTACAGAGGGTGGGTGCGGGTTAGAGGAGGGGGACACCACAGACAATGAGGGACCATTTTCTTGTTTACAGGTTAAAATAAAAATAAAAAAGTTTGCAGGAAGGTTTTCTTTTTTACAGGCACATTTGGCATGCTGGGGTGGGCTCCTAATGTGCCACCTGGGTGTTTTGGGAGGGAAACTGGAACCAACAGGGATTGGGCACCTCGTCGGCAAAGAAGACGGGTCTGTGTTTGGGGGGGCATGATGCTGATGGGAATTGGGCAACCCTTGGCAGACAAATTTAACTTACAGGGACATCATGCCGATGGGGATTGGGTTCACCATTGGCAAATGAACTGGGGAGGTGGCATGCCAACAGGGGGATTGGACACCCCTGACATCAACTTTTACAGGACCATGAGAGGTGGACAGCGACAGCTGCCACCATGTTTATTGAAATGTTACACCTGGCAAGGCATGCCCTACATTGAGGGGGCTGTCCCTCATTGCAGCAGTGAATTTCTTTCAAGTTGGTGGCATGCTTCTGAGCTGCTGTCATAGACAGTGTGCTCATGCATTGCTGCCACAGAGACACGCCCCTAAAAGCAGTGTCAACATTGGCCACAACACCGCTGCACCTCCACAACCTGCTACTCCAGCAAGCTGTCACACCATTTTTCTTGTGCATGCATGCAAGCAAACATAAAAAGCACTTCACAGTCTTTATTTTGGCTGGGAGGGAGGAGACAGGGTGCTAAATTGGCTGCAATAGGGAGTTTATCAACAGTATTATCTGGTGGCCGGGCAGAAGTGAAGGAAGAGAGTGGAACAGGGTAATGTGACAGTAGGAAGATGCATTTTTTTCCATTTTTAGGGGCAAATAGGGCTAACATAAAGTGGTAAATTGGCAAAATTCCCAACTTTGTGAAACTACATGTAGTGTGAAGTTTGGTATCTTGCCAACAATTTGGTAATGAAGTAAAACTTTGCAAAATCCCTAACTGTAAACATTTATACAGCATCTGTCTCACACAAGAGTGTTAACCCTGGTACCTGGAGCATAGCATACCAAGCTACTGCATGGCTCCCTGGGTGTACTTTTAGAATTTGCAAAGGGTGTCCCCAGTTACCATCATGCTCCACATCCAGTGTCTCTCTACATGTCTGCCTAGGCCATAAATAAGACTGTAGTTCCCCAGCAGCACCTTTCAATGGCACTTCCCCTTAAAGACAGAGCTGTGGCCCTGGCGTGAACACACCAGACATTGGTCATTCGGGTTGAGTTATTTTTTAGTGTATCTTTCATGGGAAAGTTAATCTGGGGTGCTTGTATTTGCCAAATCCAGGTGCTCCCAACTCCCCAGAACCAACTTGATGAGAAGCCAGATTGAGCCTTACAATTATAGGAGAAGCTGGCCATCAGTACAATTGACAGATAAACAGGGGAAAGCTAATATAATGCATGGCAATTCTGTTTTGGGTACTCATGCAGACTGACTCCACCACCCGCCAGATAACCCCATCCTGTCCCCAGTAGCTATAAGCCTGTTGGTTTAGTGTGGCAGGGAGGTAGGCCTCCATGAACACTGGCTTAAGTTTGAACAGTGTCTTCTTCACTCTTTACATTTCTGAATAATGGTTCATGTGCATGTTGTGTCTGACTGAGCTAAGGGACTCACCCATGGACCACACCCACACAGGCTTGCAGCTCTCATATCAAAAACCTAACTTTGATGTCTTGCACTTAAATGGTAACAATCACAGCTGCAGTACCAAAATGTTAAGAAAGGGGAAAGTTATAAACATGGGTGACATTAATCTGCCAACTGTGGACTGGAACATCCTGGATGCAGCTACAACTAGGAGCAAGGAGTAGGGTCATCCTGGACTCCCTGCAAGAGACATTGCTTAGGAAGATGGCTTCAGATTCCACTATAGATGAGGTAGTGCTGGATCTGGCACTTACAAACAGGGACAGCATAGTAGATATCACAGTGGTTTGCCCCCCTGGTTTTAGCAATTATTGTACAGTGTGGTTTTGACATATGGATTGGGCAGGGGAAAAAACACACTTGGGCATTTGCTCTGGATTTCAGAGGAGCAGATTTTAAAGAAATGGGAGACTGCCTTCTGAAATACTTTTGTAACCCCACATAAGCCCCTCATTTAACTAGAAGGCACACCTCTCACCAAATGTCTAGGGGAAAAAAGAGGGGTGGGGATTTACATTGTAAGAGCCACCATATACAAGATGGGGATATGCCAGATGAAAAAGACTGTTATAACAAACAGACAACCAAGTGTAGCAACTGCCTGGCACACACCTGGCAGGGACCAATTACCATGGCCAACAACCCAGGTCCCCTGGAGAAAATGTTTGCTAAGGACTATGCTAGGTTTGCACTTCTGGACAGGGGCATCCAAGTAACTCCAGACAATATGAAGCAATAACATGACTGTTCAAACCAGGCTGAGATCCTAGAGTGTGGCTTTCATTCATGTAACAGAGTAGGAATAATAATAAAGTGAAGATGGACCCCCATAGGGCTACACATACTGTAATGCAGATTACTGAGGTACAGAAATTCCTAAATTCCCATTTAGCATAGGCTGAAGAAAACACACAGAACTTGTGAACACACTGGTTCCTACTGGAAAGTGGCACATCCAGCCAGGTACTGGTACTGTTCCCATATTACACAGGAAAGAGGTGGCACACATGACCACAACAGAGCACATACAAGCTCAGAACTTACAGAACCCACTATACTGGGGTAAACTGGAAGAAAACAATCCACTTACAGGGGTAAACACTTTCCTCAGGCATTGGCCATATGCACTGAATGAAAAGAAATAGGTGCCATTCAGAACCCATAGAGGTAAACTGGTTACTCCAGATAGGGGGTCTCTCACCTTTTGTTTCCAAGCTTATACACAGCCATTCATTTGGTTAATAACACCACACGATTGCAGAAACTGTAGATGTTGCCTTAAATATATATCACACTTAACATACTACAACACACCTTAGGGGTGTCAGAAGTTAAACATTCTGTACATGGCCAGTCACATTTTGGACTCCACTGTAGGCAGACACTTAAAAGAAAAGTCTCAGGTGAACAGGTACCCTTTGTCAGAGAATCCACCATAAAGAAATGCAGGTACTCATGGGTTTACACTGAACACAACAGTACTCACTAAAAGATGTCCCTAAGGCAGCTTCCAAAGTCCAAATGGATCATGGGATTGCCCTGACTCCTGGAGTTCAACCCCATCCCACCTAGGATGGGGCTCATTCCTATCCCTCATTGATTATGCTGATTTTCTATACTGCCATTGTCCAGGTCATCTCTTACAAAAACTGGACACCCTGTATCACAGGGCCATAAGATTTATTACTGACCTTCCCCCCCCAGCACCCATCATTGCTCCCTTTATATGGCAGTCAATTGGACATCATTACAGCACAGAAGGACTAGGAATGCTGTTATCTGGACATTCAAAGCGTTAACAGGCAAACTACCTACCTATATCACTGATTGCTTTACCCAAATTACAACTAGGCCATACACTTTAAGGATCAGTAAACTTATCATGTTACAGGTCCCCATTGCCTGCACCAGTATGGGAGGGCTGCTTTCAGCTATACTTTAGCAGTTGCATGGAATTCTCTCCAAAATCCATGAAGCTAGATAGCCTTCTACCTCTGACATCCTTCAAAAGACTGTTCTCCGCCCTTTTCCAGAGCTCTGCAATTGCTTTTATAAACCATAATCCCCTACCCTACCTACCTGACCCACCTTTCTTTTCTGTCCATTATATTGTTTCATATTCTATCTTCCGACTCACCTATCTATTCTCACAAAAGCTAGTTAGACCCTATAATTTTATATTTTATTCCTGCTATACCTTTGCCACATTTTTCTTGCAGGCAAAATGGTTCTACTGCTCCTTGTATATATGTAAATTGTTGTATACATTCATTTCTTGCCATTATATTGTTATTTATGCTATTCTTGTCTATGTAATAATATTTGTATCCTCATTTGTATGACCACTCAGGTCCATCTTGTAAATGAGCTTTGCTCAATGATGTTCACCTGAATAAATAAAGATTTTGATTGATTGATTGATTGATTGACAGGAAAACCCACTGACACAGGTCTCCACCACTTCCACAGACTGGAACAGATGCCATCCACTAGGGGGAGAACTAAAACTTTAAAAGAAAACAGGCAGCTCTATACCAGAACTGATTGAGGAGCTGAACTGCTCCTCCTAGATCTCCACTTCAGACTCCCAGTTCAGACTGAACTCAACATTCTAAAACAGCTCCATTGCAGCTGCTAGCAAATGTGGCTTATGCTGCTGTGGCAGTTCTAAATGACATAATCCCTCCAGAGCTCAGCAGAGGCTGAGACCAGAGTGAGACAGAGTGAAATCTATTTAACTGTCATTTCACTAGCTGCCTTCCCTGCCTACCACTGATTCTAACTGGGATTCTAGTAACCCCTGGGATCAAGGGGCTTACACTTTGAAGTGGTGGAGCCCAGGGGGAGTGGAGGCACAACAGAACAGAATAAAGAAGGGAATTACTGAGGTAACAGCAAACTGTTTAAAGGAAATAAGCAAGAGTAAGAGGAGCTAGATGCCATTTTGGTTCTCAAAGAAGGTGGCTAAAGTGATAAAGGTGAAAAGATCATCTTTCAGAAAGTACCAGGAGACCCAAACAATGTTGAACAAGGAGGTATATCTAGAGAAAGAAAAGGAGACAGAAAGGAGGATACGTACAGCAAAGGCTAAAACTGAAGATAGGATTGTCCAGTAGGTCAAGAATAAGGATCAGACTTTATTCAGACACATGAGTGAGAAAAAGAAAACAAGGGTGGTATAGTGAAAAACTAGGAGACCAGGAGTGGGTGACTGTGAAGAGGAAGACCAGGACAAAGCTAAAATTCTGACTGAATACTTCTGTTTAGCATTCACAGTGCATTAACAAACAATGGGGAGGGGATACAAGTCAATTTATGGAACAGAGAGAGAGAGCGACAGAGAGAGAGAGAGAGAGAGAGAGAGTCTGCAGGGCATTGGAAGTCCTAAAGAAAACAAGGTAATGTGGAGAAACAAGATCCTCCCAAGGGTACTTAAATTGAGCATGGTGCTAGGTGCCCCTTTGGCATCACTATTTATCACCTAATTGGAGACGGGGTTGGTTCCAGAGGAATGGAGGAGTGATGATGTGGTTCCTCTGCACAAGAGAGGCAGCACAGAGGAGGCCAGCAGACCAGTCAGTCTCACATCATTAGTGGGGAAGTTAATGGAGTCCCTACTAAAGGAGAGACTAATGTAGTACATGGAGACATATGGGCTGCAGGATTACTGTCAGCATGGCTTCATAGGGGGAGGTCATGTCAAACAAATCTTATGGATTTCTTTGACTAGGTAACTAGGGAGATGGCTTAGAGGAGGGCAGTGGGTGTTGCCTATCTGGACTTCAGTAAGGCCTCTGACACTCTACAACACAGGAGATGGGTAAAGAAACTTAGCAGCCTTTGGGTGAGTGAGAAGGCGGTGTGCAGGGTAACAAAATTATTGAAAGATAGGAGGCAGGGGTGGTGGTAAATGGCAGCTGCTCAGAGGATGAGAGAGTGAACAGTGGAGTACCACAGGGATTGGAATTGGGCTCTGACCTCTTCAGTGTCTTAAGTAACATTGCTAAGGAACTGGAGAGGAAGGTGCGTCTTTGCAGATAACACAAAAATCTGCAACTGGGTAGACACCCGAGAATGGATGGAGAGATTGCAAAGGGATCTGAAGGACCTACAGCAGTGATCTAGGGAACAGTAGCTGGATTTTTAATGTCAAAAAATTAAAAGTTATACACCTGTGGAGATGGTAACTTGGGGACGGTGTTAAGATAGGAGAAGTATTTACAGGTAACCAAGCAAGAGATGGACCTTGATGTGATCATATCTGATTATTTCAACGCAGCAGGGCAATGGGACAGGGCAGTAGGCAAAGCAAGCCAGGTGCTGGGATGCATAGGGAGGGTGATCTCTAACAGGAGAATGGAGGTGGTCAGGGTGAGAGGAGATCCAAGATGCTGATGGGTTGGGAGCAACACTAAAGAGCTTCTATTAGTCATTTTTTTCTTAAAGCCTGTACTTTACCCTATCATGAGAAAATTGGCAGTGCATATGTCTAAATAAATGAAGAAATGTCTAAAAGAGGAGCAGCAGAAGCAGGAAAAGGATTATTCCTCTTTAGATCTTGAAATGCCAACTCGCAAAGGACCATTGGACCGCTTTGTTACCGGTATACCTGGTCCTTGGGTAGCACAACTGCAGACTGGTGTGAGGAGCTTGCCTTAGCCTTGGTGGGGGGGGGGCTCTACAAGCACTGACCTGGAGACAATGAAAGTACCTGCATTTTCACTCCCTGTCTCGCAAGGACCATCGAAGTCAAAGTCAAAAGAAGCTCTCTGACAAACACATTCAGTCCCTGTAATTGCCAAGTCACCGAAGATGAAAAAAATCACCTGATATTGGAAATCCAGAAACTCCTGTGAGTAAAAACACAGGTGCAACTTCGACATTTTTGGGCAAGGTAAATGTTGGGGAGATTTCAGCAATGAATTCACAACAAACTAGTTTTCTTTTTCAATGTGACTAAAGTCCCTAAATTTACCGCCATTGCCTCTACCAGTTAAAATCTAATTTAAAAGTCTAATAGAGGCATATTCTTCATTCTCACACCTGTGCCTGTTTGTTGTCACTCAGTCAGAAGCTGGATTTGCTAATTAAGAGATCCGATATCAGGGGTGTAGCCAGGAATTTTAAACTTGTACTCAAAACTGATGCACTGTTGCCCTCCGCTCCCATTATGTAAATATAAACCAAAATATGCACTGCCATGCCCCACCAACAATAAGACTGCCCTTCCCCCCATTTGCCATATCTAAGTTTAAGTAATCATTTTCTTCCTATAATCCTCCTTCTATTGTTTTTCTGCCTGCCTAGTAAGTTCGTGTTTGTATATTTGGCTGGTGGCCAGTGCCCCATAGTGAACAACAAAGGCAGAAGGGCTCAGCAAGACACAGACACAACGTGACTCACAATGTCCTTGCTTTCTTCTTTTTGTTGCCCCTGCCTTATTCTTTTATTGTACTCTGGTGAGTACAGGGCGTATGCCTGCCGACACCTCGGAATGATATGTTGGATACGAGCTTGAAGTTATTAGGTATGAAGTGAAAATGGTGCAAGAAGTCCATAATAATATTCAAAATGAGATGGCAACTGTAAAACAAAAAAAAAAACAATTACAAATGAAACCCTTTTAATCACAAATCTAAAGGCAATTATGGCCCTGCAAAGGAAAACCAAAGTAATGGAGAATTCGATCCGATACAAAAACTTAAGATTAGTGGGGTTCCACATTCCTGTGATAAGGGACTTGAGTCCCTAAGAGAACTTTTGAAAACCTCTTTGTTTTTGTTTTGAAGCTGCCCAAGACTAATTTACCTTTTGTGAGTAGAGCTTTTAGAGTTCCAATTACAAAATCTTAAGGCTCTTTTACACGGCACTGACTTGTGCCACTCGGTTTTATCATAGTTCTGTAATACTCCACCCGCTGTGCTCCCGTGCCAGTGCCACTTGTACATGGTAGTGGTATTTCAGTTGTTTGTCTCTTCCTGCATTTTGGCTGTGTTTCTGGCCATCCAGTGTCCCTTGACATCGCAACAGATTAATAAAACTCTGGGCAGCATTCTGCCTTGATAACATAAAAAAAAAATCAACTTCTATGCAGAATTCGATTAGGACCATTTTCCTCTAACAAATTCTGTTAAAAACAGGGGAAAATGTGTCAAAGTTAAGTGGAGAAAGGTAACTCACAAAACCTCTAACTTATCAAAATGTATTAAGGAGCACAAATCAACAGGGATGATTTTTTAAACTGTTTTCAACAGAATTCCTTAGGGAAAATCCTCTCTAAACGAATTCTGCATTGAAGTGATAATTTTGTTAATGTTGGCAAATATGGGCATTTTGCGTTGCAGATCTAGCCGTTCACTGAAACGAAGGGAAAGCTGCTTTTACATGCCAGGGCACAACAGAACAGAAGCCGGCGAACCCACTCAAACAGGGAATGCGTTTTGAGGTGAGCGCTTATTTTTGTTTAGCAATGGGTTCCTTGCTCACACAGTTTCTGTATTGGAACAGCGAGTCTGCTTGAGTGGGTTCGCCGGCTTCTGTTTGTGGTTCTAAATGTGTGTGTAGGCTCCAAATGAAACCAAGCAACATGGGGGACAGAGTCCGTTTGTGCAGTGTGTTATAAACTTTACTGGGCAACAGCGGTGAGTAACTAATAAGGACAGTCACAAAGGAAGAAGGCCGGGCACTCATCCCCACAAATAGACTGACTGCTGTTGCTACAGAAATATATTTTTTATTGAGGTGTCGTAAGCAACTCGATAGCGTACCAGACATGCTGGTGCTCCCGCTGCCCAGCAACTTTCGCACTCCAAAAAAGTGTTCTTTTTCCCTCTCCTTAAAATGTGTGTTTGGGGTGGAAAATGCCGGTGGAGATGTTTCTATTTATTTGAAAGCTGTGCCACGGTGGTGGCTCTCTTGAGCCCTTTGTTAACCCCTAACCGACTCTGTGCTAGAGGTTACTGCTGGGTCATTCAGCGTGGTGCGCGCCTCCACAGGCGGCTTTTAGCACAGTTGTAGTGCAGCCTGTCCCGGGTGAAAGCGCCAAGGACAGCGGGAAAAGGATGAGCGTGAGTGGGACTGCCAGTTTGTGTAACGGAAAAGGGGAAGGGGGGTTACAAACCAAAGTGTGGGTGTGTCGGGGGGGCATGGAAATCGATTAAATTATACAAATAAGAATGGGACAACCTCGTTAGCAGTAATCAGTAAGTACTGAGTGTATAGTAAACCCAAGTGGCAGAAAACTGTTGGATGGGGTGTGGTATAATAAAAAAAACAAAAAATAAAAACTGTTGGGGGGTATAATAAAAAAGCACAGAAATAAAAATGATGAATGTGTAAATTGCAGGGATGATTATAATAACGAGAAGCGTATGACAGGGAGAGCTGGTTTTCTGTTAAATAATTTAAATATGTTTGGTTACATTTTTCTGAGGACAAATGTTGCCAAAAAAGACCCCTGACACCCCAATGAAAAAAGTTCAGCAAGGCATTTTATGGGAACTGTATTTGTTTCTTTCAGGTACAGCCAGACGACTCATCTCCTTCTCAGTGTGTGTGTGTGGGGGGGGGTGAGCACGCAGTATGCGTGCGTGCGTGTGTGTGTGTGTGTGTGTGTGTGTGTAGGGGAAGTGCGCATGAGCAGGCAATATCTTATCGCTGCTCAATGAAGTGTAGCTCCCCCTTTCAACTGTACTCCACTGCATTTTCAACTGCTGTCATAGACAGCTCCAGCAGCCACTGGAGAACTGCGGCCACGCCTGCAAACACACTGACTGAATTGGAAGAGGGCTGCCACACCTCTGAAAACTCGGATGATGGCACTATGTTTCTTGCACATGTGTGCAAGCAAACATAAAAAGGAGGACAGAGAAAACAGACCTTAAAACAACAGAGCTTTTTTTTTTACTTTTTATATTTGTGGGTTTTTTTTAATTTTTAATGGGGGGACTAGAGAGTGGTGAAATTAAGAACACAGATGACAGAATAACTACATATAAACTAAAACAAAACTTGAAACAGAACAACTCAGACCACCCCACCAGCACTGCCAGAAGATGAGCCATGCCCACCACCACCACACAGCTCAGATAGGAGAGTGAGGATCCTCTCATGCCTGGACATGACCCTGCCCAGTCGATCCATCACTTCCTGCCAGAAGGTGTTTAATTCTTGGTGCAGATCATTCACCTCAGCCCACAAAACAACAGGATGGCCATTTGTGGCTGGTGTCATGGGGTCATCACTGCCACTGTCATAATGGCGCTGCTGAGGTACACCAGGTGTACTGTTGTGGTTCACATCATGCCTGCCACACCATCACTGAGTTGCTGCTGGCACTGCAGCAGCACCACCAACCTCATTTTGCTCCACATTTCCCCCAAGGCCATCACCACCACCACCATTACGTGATGCAGCCACATCACACTCTTTGGCCCTCCACTCAGTGAGGTGGTGGATGCAGAGGTGCATCCTCTGGCCGCTGGTCCCAAGATGGCTCCCTTTTTTGCCACGCCTTACACACCGTATACACACCTTTCAGATGGCCACTGTCCCTTCTGCAGGGTGCATATCAAAAAAAAGCCCACACCACAAAGTGCTGCGGGACTGGTGGAGCACCAGAAGAGGAGATGGCAGGCTCCTGCTAGGGGGAAGGAACTTGTGGCTGCTGCTGCTGCTATTGTTCCTGCTTCTGCAGTTTATCTTTTTCTTGCAGCTGATGCTGCTCTGCTGCAGCAGAACTCCCTTCCTGAGTTAGGGGGGCCACAGTCCCTTTTAAAAAAACATGCCAGCTAATGCGTGGGTGCCTTACTGATGTTCCAGCACCACCAGGTCTGGACTCAGCTGAGCCTGATGCTGCCCCTCCATCACAAACAGAAATGTAAAGAAAATTAAAGAAAAAAACACTAAGAACTCAGAAAAAAGAAGTATACACTAAAAAAATGTATAAGATCATAAAGTACAAGTACAATAAAGAAAGATAAGGATTAAAACTCAAAAAGGAGTAGCATTTTCAACTCTCTAAATGAGAATGAGATATATAAAATGCTCTGTCGCCTAGGCTCTGTGAGCCAATCACACTGTCTCCACTCTCCTTCAGCTACAACTGCCGAAATGAAAGTGAAACATTCACTTCCTGTCTGCCTGGAGTCTCCCATGTGACGTGCAGTAAGTGAATCATGTGATAAATCATATTTTTCATTAACTTTGAAGTTACTAACAAAGTCGAAGTTGCCTTCAAAGTTAACCGGCGAAATTTTGGCATCAGATTAAGACAATTAAATTCAAAGTTACTAAAAAAAGTCGAAGTTAACTGTTGAAGTTTCCTGGTGAAGTTTTAATGCCAGAGAGGTCATTTTTGCAAAGTTTTTCGTTGGGAGAATTTGGTGACTTCGTGGGAACTTCGCTGGCAGAATTAAACTTTGGAACATCTTTCCTGGCAATAAGCTTCTCCAGATGGAAACTGCTTAACAATTCAGTGAGCCACTCCATATACAGTATATAGTGTATATACAGTTTTTTATCAATGTTGTTCTATATTTATTTTGCAGGTGCAGTTCACCTCTTTTCTCTCCATTCCAGATGTTTGAGCCCACTGCTGATCCATGTATGTTTGTCTCTGTATGTTTCTCCTTCCTCTCCTTTTCCCTTCCCCCTTCCATACCCCACCCACTCCTACTGTTTATTCCTTATGTTATGTGTCCTTGCTCCATAAATCTGTATAGAATATGCATTTAATTATGGGAGCTCTTGGATCACAGTTACCTAATTGTTTCTTTCTTTCTTATATTTTCAATATGCCTATCTTATAGACTACATATTTGGTGTAAACCAAAAGCTAAAAATTATTATAGCATTCTACTAGTAATGAAAGCGCTCTTTTGCAGCTCACTGTGGATGTTACATGCATTAAAAGCAGCAGTCTAGGTACTGGCATATTGCTGTATATACTGTGCTTCATGTCCATATTATTTTTTACATTATTACATTATTTGTGTGATGTCATTCTCTAAGTGTTTAATATTAATGACACTCAGTATTTAAAGTGATGTGTATCTCTAGTGTGCCACATCCCTGACAAAGAGAGGGATTCTCAAATCACCGGGGTAGTAGTGGCTCACCACTCATTTTGTGTTTCATCCTTAAGATTACTCTACAATAAAGCTGTATTTTGGCATTAGGTCCAGTGTTTGGGTGATGTATTGTACCTATTTCCATGAGTGCAGTTCCAACTTTCCTTCATGACTGAACTTTCAAGTTGGTTACCTGTCAGCTACTGCACCAGCCCTGCACTACAGCTCACAGTCGGATACACATTTGGATTGTTAGCTTTTCAAAGCTGACAGACAGCAAAGCTCTCATGACTGAGATCAAATGCACACTGGCTTCCCAATGGTTGCCTATGATGGGTGGGGGGGGTGGCTTGTCATCTACTGTACTTATATCACCATGACCACCACCAGCACCAAACACTCCGCTGCCACCACTATGCCTATGCTTGACATCTGCACTCCCCTTGCTATCTGCACTGTGCTTGCTGTTGTTTTACACAATGGCTTGGATGTAGGTCTAAAACAGCCACCCTCCTCTTCCATCTCGGGCTCCCCCAAAATGTCACTGCCTGATGATTAAGGTGAAGGCAGTTTATGTTTTGATGCTTTCTTTTTTTATGAACCTCCTGTTCTGGCTCCCAGTCAATTACTTGTAGTGAATTATCAAGATCAGAACAAAATTCACTGCTGCCCATATCAATGTCACAGTGCCCCTCCATTTCCCAAGCTCACTTACTTTTACTTGTCGTCTCCTCTCTAGTTTGGCTCACATTCTTTACCTACACCACCATTTCCTCACTGTTCAAGTCCTGTGAACACTCCACCTCCACTACTCTCTCATATACCTCTTCCAGTCTGTGCCTCCTTCAAAGCTACTTCTAAAATTTGTTGCTGCTTCTGAGTCTGACACTCATATACAACAATCTGCTGTGTCTCAAACTCCAATTTATCCTCTACCAGAGATGAGTTACCCTGGGACATCTGCATGTATTGCAGCCATATCTGACATTTTTTCTTGCTGTACAACTAGGATGCAGAGACACACAGCTGCCACTAGAACCCACATCAGCATCCCTTTCACTCTCCTTTGACATTTCATCCCAAGTACACATCCTCTACCACTGCCATGCTTCTTCATATTTTAATGTTACAGTTTTTATTACTGCAAAATTATTCAAAAACAAATAAGCACAAAGCTCACTGCACTGCTGTACTTCACAAGTTGCACACAGTGCACACTCAGTGGTGTGCTGGCTACATTGCACTGAGAAAAAACAAACAAAAAGGGGCACAAAATACGAAAGTAAAAACACACTGCTTAAATAATAGAAAAAATCTGGCACTAAACAAGCCTCACCACATGTGCATGTAACTCACCACACTCCATCCTGAGCCTACTCCTATTTGGCCTCTTCATAAGTCAACTGCCTGATGCTTATTAGACAGCCAATATACTCTTCTACACTGATGATACAGACATCTATTCCAAAAAACCTGACTTTGGCAACCATACTGCTGCTCTTCAAAGTATCTTTAGATCACTTAAAAACTGGTTCTCCACACTGGCCCAGTGGCACTGAGGGCTGAGGCACTGGATGCCACACCTTGCACCATGCTGGCTACCTGGGTTCGGGAGCAGAAATGAGCTGTCGGAGGTCGGCAGGGCGGTGAAGGATTGAGCATCTGGAGGACTGCTCTCCTTCCCTGGGAGGGAGGGGAACATGACCTCAATGGTCTGGTGACCCCCAGTGGAGACTGATGGTCCTATCCAGCAGTCAGGGTTTAGCCAATGGGGAGATCGGCTGTGGCGGCTTTCCTGTGGACTTGCATGGGAGTGCGCATGCACTACGCTGGAAAGCATTGCACAGCCGGGCCAGTACAGGGAGGAAGTAACACCAGGAAAAAGCCTCTGGTCCACCTGTCAGATGACGGTGGCCCCAGTGGAGCACCCACATCCCAATGCTGGCCCAGCACACTCAGGTCTCTCCATGGCTGACCTGATGATGGAGGTAAGGCACCTCACACTTAGGAGTTGACCCGAGGGTGAAACCAACCTTGGAGGTGATCCAGGGATTGGGCCTGCCTTAGTCATTTGGGGGGAGTCCCTGGGAGGGTTGGGGGTTCAGGCCGGGAGTTAGAGTAGCATCCGTGTGGGTACTTCTGAAGGATTCCCGGGGGTCTGGAAGAATAAATAAAGTGAAAAAAAATGGTTCTCCAACAACAAACTGGTCCTCAGTTGCAAAAATAAAAAGACCATGCTCTTCTCTAGCCTCCCACAGAAGAGGAAAGTTCCACCCTTTGTCATCAGAAATGGTCAAAGACATAACCTTGAATAGGTGGAGACCCTCTAATACCTTACAGTAACTTTGGATGACACTTTATCTTTTGCGTTCAATGTTGACAATCTGGTGGCCAACGTTAACAGAAGACTGGGGGCCCTGTACCATAACTGGAACAATCTCACTGCAGATGCTAGATGCCTTATTGTGGCCAGCTCCATTCTGACACTGATAGATACAGTAATGGGCTTACTGTCTACATAGCTGCCTGTGACACAAGCCCTATTCACATGGCCAATTCTGTGGCATTGTTGGTGGTGCACAGTAGTGAGATCATTGCCTCTATAGATATCTGAATGCCACAGTTTTGCTGTTTTTGGTTGCAGATCTTAGGGTTTTGGCTTCATTGGGGACTGGGGAGCCACCTGGAGGGATGCAGGCCTATACAGGTGTTATGGTCTGCATCTGTCCAGAGGAGGAAACAGAATCCTCAGTGATAGGTTTAAATGCTTCATAGGCAAGCATTTAAACTAGCCAAGGGGGGAGGCACTGAAAAAGAGCAGGGAAATCCCAGCCTTCCCCCACAAAACACAGTAATTAGCAAGGTAAACACCAAGGTAGAGAAGTCATTCAGGAGAAGGACAGGGGTAAATGCAAAAAAAGCAAAGGCAGTAAGGACAGGGATGGGGCTAAAAGGGGTAAGGCCATCAAAAAATGGAAGGGTGATGAGTACCAATGCCCATAGTCTGTGTAACAAGCTCCCTGAACTAGTGGCCTTAATGGAAGAGGGATGCCTGGGTATTGTGGCAGTCACTGAAACATGGTATACAGAGAACCATGACTGGGATGTCAACATACCAGAATATACAACCTACAGGAGGGACAGGGAGGGTAAAAGAGGAGGAGCAGTAGCTCTCTATGTAAGGGAAGGGATTAAAGCAACAGAACTAAAGAGTAAACATGAAGTAGATGAGTCACTATGGGTCACTCTGGAGACAGGAAATGGCACCACAATCCACATGGGAGTTGTGCACAGACCACCATCTCAGGAGGAGGGAATGGGCAAGAAAATGACAGAAGGCATCCTTAAAACTGCAGAAAAAGGGGAGATATTGTTGATGGGGGACGTGAATATGCCAGATGTTAACTGGAGCACCTTTGCTGCAGGCACATCCAGGAGCAGGGTCATTCTTGATGTCCTACAAGTGGCAAGCCTCAGACAGCTAGTGTTTGAACCCACTCAGGAGGGAGCAATCTTAGACCTGGTACTCTCAAATGGGGACAGAGAAAGGATCTCGGATTTAGAAGTGGGTAGCCATCTGAGAAGAAGTGACCACCAAACAGTGTGGTTCACAATAAACACAGCCATACAGTCAAGTCATACAAAAGCAATAGTATTGGACTTTAGGAGGGCTGACTTTGGGAAAATGTGAGAGTGCCTCAGAAAAGCACTAGCAAATGGGCAAGAAGGAGGGGTGGAGGAACAATCGGGGAAAATCAAAACAGCCATCACAGAGGCAACAAGCTTTTGTGTGAAGTGAATCAATAAAACAAAATGAAGGAAAAAAACAAGAGGTGGTAGGGAAGGTTAAGGAGAAGAGGATAGCATTCAGGAAATACAAGGAAACACAGAAGGAGAAGGACAGAGAACTTTATCAGTTAAAGCAGAAGGAGGCAGGGAAGGCAGTCAGGATAGCAAAGGCCCAAACTGAAGAACAGATGGCCAGTTCTGCTATGAAGGGGGGATAAAACTTTTTATAGGTATATTAGGGAGAGAAGAAAGACCAAGGGAGGGATACAGAGACATAATAAAGGGGAGAGAATGTGGGCAGAGGGTGATGGTGAAAAAGCAGGGATACTAAACAAATATTTATGCTCAGTATTCACAACAGAAGAGGATGGGAAGGTACCTAAACCAAATAATAGAAACATTCTGGATAGGGGGGGTCAATACCAGTCCATTCACAGAAGAAAGGGTTTTGAAAGAACTCTTGAAACTGAGGGTGGACAAAGCAATGGGGCCTGATGGGATTCACCCCAGAATTCTAAAAGAACTAAGGGTAGAACTAGCGACATCACTGACTACTCTCTTTAACAAATCATGGGGAGAATGAGGTGGTACCTGATGACTGGAGGAGGATGGATGTGATTCTACTCACATAATTGGGAGCAGGGCAGAGGCAGGAAACTGCAGACCAGTTAGTTTAACCTCAGTGGTGGGGAAAATGATGGAATCACTTCTGAAGGAAAGAATTGTTGAGTATCAAGAGCCCAGTGGGGCACAGGACCCAAGGTAGCATGGATTCACAGCTGGAAGGTCATGTCAGATGAATCTAATAGATTTCTTTAACTGGGTGGCCAAAGTAGTACACCAGGGAGGGGCTGTGGATATGGCCTACCTAGATTTTAGTAAGGCATTTGACACAGTCCCACACAAAAGATTAATATACAAGCTAGCCAGCCTTGGACTGAGTCCAAAGGTGGTAGCCTGGATAAAAAAATTGGTTGGACAACAGGATGCAAAGGGTAATAATAAACGGAGTCCACAGTGAAGAAAGGAGGGTAACTAGCGGGGTACCACAGGGTTCAGTACTGGGACCAGTCCTCTTTAATGTCTTTATAAGTGACATTGGAGAGCACCTGGAAGGGAAAATATGTCTCTTTGCAGATGACACAAATATCTGCAACAGGGTTGATACACAAGGTGGGGTGGAAAGGATGAAAAGGGATTTGACAAGGTTGGAGGAATGGTCAAATGTATGGCAGTTCAGATTCAGTGCAAAGAAGTACAAGGTAATGCACCTGGGAAACAAAAACCCAGGGGAAGAGTACACATTGGGGGGGGGGTGAGATACTAACAACAACAAAAATCGAAAGGAACTTGAGAGTAATTATATCAGATGACCTAAAGGTGGGCATGCAATATGAGAAGGTGGTAAGGACTGCTGGGGATACATAGGGAGAGGCATCAACAGTAGAAAACAGGAAGTTATTATCCCCATCTGGAGTACTGCATGCAGTTCTGGAGACCCCATCTCTGCAAAGACATAGACAGAGTGGAGGCTGTTCAGAGAAGGGCAACCAAAATGGTGCAGGGTCTACACCAGAAGACATATGAAGAAAGACTAAAGCAGCTTAATATGTATACTCTTGAGGAAAGGAGGAGAGGGAATGTGATAGAAACCTTCAAGTACCTCAAGGGAATTAACAAAGTCCAAGAGGGTGCATCTTTCAGAAAAGAGATGTGCAAGAACAAGACGGCACAATTTGAAGATAGAGGGGATGGCTCAGAGGTAATTTTAGAAAGTATTTTTTCACAGAGAGAGTTGTGGATGCATAGAACAGCCTTCCTGAGGAGGTTGTGGAGTCAAGAACAGTGGAAGAATTCAAGAATGCATGGGACAGACATAGAGCAATTCTAGTGGGGGGTAGGAGGAAGTAAGCTGTTGGTTAACTAGAATCTGCAGCTTATCCATCAGGTAGGGAAATGGGCAGACTAGGTGGGCCAAGCGGTCCTTATCTGCCGTCAGATTCTATATTTCTATGTTTCATGACCACAATCCCTCTTTTCTTGAGATCATGTAGTGGTGCGGGCATTTTGTGCCATTTTGTACATTAGTCTAAACAGCCCGTATCACCCACAACATTGTGTAAGGCTTTTCCCAGCCTGCACTTGTGTGCAGACACAGTATGGCCACTACTTTTTTAAGACCCAAGTTCAACTAAAGGTAGCTTTTGATAGTTTAAACACAGCTGAACTCGGGGAAGTGGCTCTTTTTGAAAACTAATCACTAAAAATTGCAGAAAACACGGTTTCAGATTTGAGCTGTGACACTGGGCATGCATATGCATATACTGGTTAAACAAATTTCCTGATAATCTGCTGAATCTCCCAAAGTTTAATCAATTTAAGAGATTTTTATGGTCTGCCTTTACAGTTCGATGGAACAGGTAAAGTTTGGTTTCTCTCTACATTACCTGTGACTTTTTATACAGTGATCAGGGTGGATTTTTTTTTCTTCAAAACTGTATGTAATTGTTCTTCCTTAAGTGCTTTGAGCTTGATTCAGTTTCATTTCCTCTAGAACTGCTTATTGTACTTGCAATGTCTTTTGTGACCATATATTTGACTTGGAACCTTTTATAAATGAGCACTTGTGCCCAAAGGTAATTCAACAAAGTTTTCAATAAATAAAAAAAATAAACTATCTCCTAATGTAGACAAGTTGTAAGAAAATGAACCACCTCTAGATATTACACAGTACTAAGGCAGCAGCAGAAGCTGTGTCACAGACTAGCTGGAGCCTGCAGCACTTCTGTCCATCCCCCATCTCCACTATTAAATTCACTTCAGAACTTGCTACAGCTAAGAACAAAGTAAACCACACAGAAAAAAAACTGCAACTAAAACACCCACACCACTCTAACACTGTTGTACTATCTTGCAGAATAACTTGTTATATTGATACAACACTGTGTACAAATAAATAACAAGATAAAATGTGTTATCTTGATGTAAAATAGTAAGATAACATCATGTTGCAAGGTAGGGTATGTCACAATGCATACTGAACCAATCAGAGAGCAGCTTTCACAATGTCGATGACATCATAATAGCCATGTGCAGCACTAAAGCCAGAAGTTGAAAACAAACAGAAACAATTAAATCTTCACAGAAACAGCAAATAAAATGTATAACTAGTAAACTGATGTTTTATAAATTGAATATACAACGCTCTGTCTCAAAATACACAATTTATCATCAGTTGTGAGGGAACAGGACTTTCATAACTCACTTGTGGCTCCACCACTCATGGGTTATAGTCCTGTCTTCTCACACAAGAAGATATCCTGTCCCCTCATACAAGAAGATAAATTGTATATTCTGAGTCAGCCTATTGTATACTGCCAATATATACAACAGGAGTAGGGTAAAATTAATGAGATAAAAAGGATGTCTTGCCTAGTTGCATAAGTAACAGCAAGATATCAAAAATATGTTGTCGTTACTGTTGTTACAATGGATGTTTTTAATATTACTGTCATCACACCAAAATACTGAACCAATCAGACAGCAGCTTTCACAATGCTGATGACATCACAGTACCTAATGCAGCACTGAAACCAGCTGCTAAAATGAAAGAAAAACAGTAAACTCTTCAAACAATTTGCAAATTTAAAAACTATATCTTGTAAATTACTGTGTGGGTGGGAGGCTTCATCAGGAATGTGGATTTTGAAACATCCACAAAGACCCTCAAACACTGCATTCAGCACCATTCTTCACTGACAGCTGAGCCACACTGCATCAAGGGGTTGTAAGGGTCATGTGTTTCCATCCTTCCCCCAAAGGACACCACCTATTCAAGGCCATCTACAACTGTCTCTAGGACCAGGAAGTACAGGGCTGCAATCTACACCCTTGCTGCTGCCCCAGTCAATGGGATGACTGAATTTCATGTGTGGGTGGGGTTTCCTCAGGATCATAAATTTTGAATCATTCATCGAAGACTCACAAACTGTGTGTTCATGGCACTCTTCACACCCAGCTGGACCATGCTGCACCATGGGGTCATGAGGGCCATGTGTTTTTGCCCTCCCCATAATTGATGCTACCTTTCCAGTGTCATCAATGACACACTCTGGAACCAGGAAGACTTGCTCCCAGACCTCCCATCCTCTGCCACAATCAGTTGGGCAACTGAACTTTGTGTGTGGACAAGGCTTCTTCAGGATTGTGAATTTTAAATCATTCACAAATACTCCTGAACACCGAATTCAGCACCATTCTTCACTACTGTCTGGACCATCTTGCACAAAGGGGTCATTAGCGCGAAGTGATTATGTCCTCCACACAGTAGACACCACATGGAAAAGGCCATCAATGACGCACTCTGGAATCTGGAAGATTAGGGCTGAGACCTCTTCCCCAGCTGATACCATAGCTGATTGAGGGGTCGAACTTTGTGTGTGAGTGGGGCTTCTTCAGGAGTACTAATTCTGAATCCTCCACAAAGACTCCCAAAGAACACAGTCCATGCCATTCTTCACCAATGGCTGTACCATACTGCACCAAGAGGTCATGTGTTTCTGCCCTCCCCCAATGCACATCACCTCTAAAAGGTCATCAACAACCTGCCCATGGACCAAAAAGATGAGATTGAGACGTCCACCCTCAACAGCTACCAAAGCCAATTGGGCAGCAGAAATGTGTGTGTGGTTGGGGCTTCTTCAGAAGTATGAATTTTTAATCATGCACAAAGGGTTCCAAATAGTGTGTTCAGCACCATTCTTCACCACCAGCAGAACCACAGTGCACCATGGGGTCACAGAGGCTGTGTGTTTCTGTTCTCCCCCCAAAAGACACTGCCTTTTGATCTGTGACCTGCTCTGGGACTGAGACCTCCACATCTAGCTGCCGCCACAGATGATTGCACAGCTAAACTTTGTGTGTGTGTGGGGGGGGGGGGCTTCTTCAGGAGCTCAAAGCTGAAATATTCTAAAAAGATTCCCAAACAGTGCATTCAGTGCCATTTGTCACCGCCAGTTGGACCATGCTGCACCAAGAGGTCATGGGGACCATGTGTTTCCACCCTCCTCCTATGGATGCTGCCTCTCCAAGGCCATCTTGATCCACTGTGGGACTGGGAAGACTGGGGTTGAAACTTCCATCCCCAGCCGCTGCCACAGCCAATAGGGTGTCTGAATTTCAAGTGTGTGAGAGGCTTCTTCTATCTTTATAAGGATTTTTATTCTAGCATGCTTTCCTGCTGCAGGCCAGAGTAAAGGGCATGGGTTAAGGGCATAAAACTAGGGGTGTCAGTGTGGGGTGGCAATTGGCAGGATACTGTGCCCCCCAGCATTTAACTCCTACACTCTCATTCACAGGCTCACCCTGTGTTGATATTGTAACTGAGACAATAAGTATTATATCACTACCCCACAGATCTTGATGCTTTATGGTCTGATTGTGTTCTACTTAGGCTATTATTCTGTACTGCCTGTGACTCTTGATATAGTTACTGGACATGTAGGAACTTCACATTATTCTGTGTATGTCTGTACTGTATAATGGACTGGAGTTCAGCCTGCTCTTTCAAATAATTAATATAACTTTGTAGGGTGTTGAAACATAGAAACATAGAATTTGACGGCAGAGAAGGACTGCTTGGCCCACCCAGTCTGCCCATTTCCCTACCTGATGAATAAGCTGCAGATTCTAGTTAATCAACAGCTTACTTCCTCCTGCCCCCAACTAGAATTGTCTTATGCCTGTCCCATGCATTCTTGAATTCTCCCACTGTTCCTGACTCCACAACCTCCTCCAGAAGGCTGTTCCATGCATCCACAACTCTCTCTGTAAAAAAATACTTTCTAACATTACCTCTGAGCTGTCCCCCCTCTATCTTCAAATTGTGCCCCCTTGTTCTTGCACATCTCTTCTTCTGAAAGATGCTACCCTCTTGTACTTTGTTAATTCCCTTGAGATACTTGAAAGTTTCTATCATGTCCCCCCTCTCCCCCCTTTCATCAAGGGTATACATATTAAGCTCCTTTACTCTCTCCTCGTATGTCTTCTGGTGCAGACCTTGCACCATTTTGGTTGCCCTCCTCTGAACAGCCTCCACTCGGTCTATGTCTTTGCAGAGATGGGGTCTCCAGAATTGCACGCAGTACTCCAGATGGGGTCTCACTAACTGTCTGTAGAGATGAATAACAACTTCCTGTTTTCTACTGTTGATGCCTCTCCCTATGCATCCCAGTATCCCCCCAGCCCTTCTTACTGCCTTCTCACATTGCTTGCCCACCTTTAGGTCATCTGATATAATTACTCCTAGATCTCTTTCTATTTTTGTTGTTGTTATTAACTCACCCCCCCATTGTGTACTCTTCCCCTGGGTTTTTGTTTCCCAGATGCATTACCTTGCACTTCTTTGCATTGAATCTGAGCTGCCATGCATTTGACCATTCCTCCAACCTTGCCAAGTCCCTTTTCATTCTTTCCATCCCAACCTGTGTATCAACCCTGTTGCAGATCTTTGTGTCATCTGCAAAGAGGCATACCTTTCCTTCCAGGTGCTCTCCAATGTCACTTATAAAGATATTAAAGAGGACCAGTCCCAGTACCAAACCCTGCGGTGCCCCGCTAGTTACCCTCCTTTCTTCACTGTGGACTCTGTTTACCATTACCTTTTGTGTCCTGTTGTCCAGACAGTTTTTTATCCAGGCTACCACCTTGGGACCCACTCCAAGGCTGGGTAACTTGTATATTAATCTTTTTTGTGACACTGTGTCGAATGCCTTGCTGAAATCTAGGTAGGCCATATCCACAGACCCTCCCTGGTCTACTACTTTGGTCACCCAGTCAAAGAAATCTATTAGGTTCATCTGACATGACTTTCCTGATGTGAAACCATGCTGTCTTGGGTCCTGTGCCCCACTGGCCTCTAGGTACTCAACAATTCTTTCCTTCAGAAGTGATTCCATCATTTTCCCTACCACTGAAGTCAAACTAACTGGTCTGTAGTTTCCTGCCTCTGCGCAACTCCCACTTTTGTGAAGCGGAATCACATTTGCCCTCCTCCAGTCCTCAGGTACCACTCCATCCTCCCATGGTTTGTTAAAGAGAGTAGTCAGTAGTGTCACTAGTTCTCCCCTTAGTTCTTTCAGAATTCTGGGGTGAATCACATCAGGCCCCATTGCTTTGTCCACTTTGAGTTTTAGGAGTTCCTTCGTGACCCTTTCTTCTGTGAATGGACTGGTATCACTCCCCCCCCCACCCACATCCAGAGTGCTTTTATTGTTTGGTTTAGGTACCTCCTCTCTTTTTCTTTTGTGAATACTGAACAAAAATATTTGTTCAGTTTCTATAACTTTTCACTGTCACCTTCTGCCCACTCCCCTCCTCTTTTTTAAGCCTCACTATCCCTCCCTTGGTCTTCCTTCATTCCCTGATGTACCTATAAAAAGTTTTATCCCCCTTCTTAACTGAGTTGGCTATCTTTTCCTCAGTTTAGGCCTTGACTATTCTGACTGCCTTCCCTGCTTTCTTCTGCTTTAACTAATACAGTTCTCTGTCCTGCTTCTTGTGAGTTTCCTTGTACTTCCTGAGTGCTATCTTTTTCTCCCTAACCTTTTCTGCCACCTCCTTGAGAACCATAGTGTTTTTTTACTTCATTTTGTTTTGTTTATTTGCTTTACACAAAGGCTTGTTGCCTCTGTGATGGCAGTTTTGATTATTCCCTATTGTTTTTCCACCTCATCTTCCTGCCCATTTGCTAGTACATTCCTTAAGCACTCACCCATTTTGGCAAAGTCAGCCCTCCCAAAGTTCAGGACCTTTGCCTTTGTATGGCTTGACTCTACTGCTGTGTTTATTGTGAACCATACAGTTCAGTGGTTTTTAATTCCCAGATAGCTACCCACTTCTAAATCTGTGATCCTCTCTCCATCTCCATTTGAGAGTACCAGGTCTAAGATCGCTCCCTCCTGAGTGGGTTCCAATACTAGCCGTCTACGGCATGCCCCCTGGAGGGCATCGAGAATGACCTTGCTCTTGGATGTGGCTGCAGCAAATGCACTCCAGTTAACATCTGACATATTAAGCTTTGACCATATACTATATAAAACAGTGGATGAGTGACCATCCACAACTATTTTATTTATTTATTTAGTACATCGGAATTACAACCCTTTGAGTCACAGACTTGTTTCCAAAGGCTCCACATCAGGTACAAAATGTGTACAATACAATGATGACAGAATAAATACAATACAATAACAACAGATTATGACAGTTGAATACATCTTGGTGTTATACAGGCATGAAATATATATACAGATGAGGAACTAGCCTATATATGTGGAGGCTAAGCTAGATTGTTATACAATAGGTAGCTAAGCAGAGTTGAGTCACAAGGTTACAGTCAGATAACAGAGTGTTGCCTCCAGGGAGGCATTGTCATAAGACTTGACATAGAAGATAAGCTATGTGGCTATTATGTTAGGCCCAGAGCCCGTGGACTTCAGAGGTGGGAGATAGTATGGTGCCTCAGTGGCTGTGTTTTCATCTCTGTTGTTGATGACATCATGGAGACCTCTCGAGCTTCTCTCTCGAGGTCTGTATGATGTCATCAACAACCTCACTGGAAAGACAGCCTTGTTGTGGATGGTCACCCATCCACTTTTCTATATATTCCCTCTTCATGGAGAGGCTTGGAGATCATCCTGCTACATAAAAGGGAGATAAAAGGAACCCAAAAATCTACATACCAATAAGTCTTCTTGACATCTTGACATCTTGGAAAAAATTGTTGCTTGAATTCTATTAGTTAGATTAAAAATAGAGATTCAAAAGTTGGGTGAATTATCCCCCTTACATGCCAGTTTCAGGGATGATCATTCAACCATGGATCACTGTTTTGTACTGCAACACTTGCTAGAGAAATATGTAAAATTGAGATGCCAGGAGGTCTATGCTGCATTTATTTATTTCAGTGTGGCATTTGATACAATTAATAGAGAAACTCTGTTGTCCTTAATGAACAATTGGGGTATTTGTCCAGCATAGATAAATATTATAAGAAAATTATACATTGAAACCTGGGCTCAAATAACAGTAGGAGCAAGAAGTCATATATCAGACAAATTCCCTACTAATAGAGAAGTAAGACAGGGCTTATTTTAGCCCCACTCCTCTTTTCAATTTACATTAATGACCTACTGGTTTCATTAATGAATCTAGATTCAGGTTCTCCTAAAATTAATACCACATCTTGTCCAGCCTTGGCATATGCAGATGACCTGGTGCTCCTTTCTCTCTCTTCAGTTGGGCTGCAAAAGAATTTCAGTACCTTCGCTCTGTATGCAAATATTAATACTAAGAAATCCAAGATTGTGATCTTTGGAGGGTAAGCCCCAAATACAAATGGAAGATTGACTCTTTGACCCTAGAGGTAGTGAAGAACTACTGTTATCTTGGTCTTACCTTTTCCCAAAATATTTTTTGGAAATCTCAGTAGGACATGCTTTTAACCAAGGCCAAAACAACAATACTGGTCTTAAAAAGATTTAATAACTTATATAGGGGCAACTCGATTAGACCATTGCTGAAGGCTATAGAGACCAAATACAATACTCAAATTCTCTATGGAGTTGAGTTATGGGCTTTATCATCCAGGAATAACTTAGAGAAAAACAGCCACCCATGTGCTCTGTGTAGCTTTGGGATTTATTAAATCCACCCCAACCTGTTTCATTAGAGCAGAATTAGTACTTACTAGTGTATAAGGCCTGACAAACTCCAGAATTATTAATTATTGTATCAGACTAAATAAATTACAACAACATAGACTAGCAAAACAGTGTATAGAAGAAAAGATACTTTGAGAACGTCTGGGTTGTAAACAATCTTCCTGGTTATGTCATCTTAAAAGCTTACTAAAGTTGTATGAACTAGAGGCCCTGCCTAGATATGCCAGCATGAATATCACTGTTAGTGATACATATAAACCTTATATTTCTAAAAAGATTTCAGCTCATTTTAAGGCTGGGGATCTGGACTTTGTTTGATCATCCAGATATGCCTGGTGGTATAGCGTAAATGACTGCAGACACATTCAGATACTACTTGAACATCCTGGAGGACCCAACTATTTTTATTTATTTATTTCCTTTAAATTTTGGTAACTGGGAATGGCACACTGAGTCAGAACTCATTTCCAGATGTGACGCGGGGAGGGGGAAGTGGAGAAATGCAACAAGAATAAAGAGGTGAACTATGTAGCAGTAGGTACAACAACAAACAGGATGTTTCACAAAATATATGCAATACAGTACAAGAATAAAAATATAGCAAATCTATACCATATATACAGTAAACACAAATGAATGTACAATGTTCTAACAATCAGGCCGCAGTTTAATAAACAATCCTTGAATGAATGGCTAGAGCATCAAGGGAAGGGGTAAGAGATCAGGGGAAAGAGGGTGAGGTGGGGAGGGAGTCAAAGGGAATGGGGAGGGGTTTTAGGTGCTTTTTGAGGAAGCAGCAGTGGGCAAAAGGCAGACAGAGTGGTGGAGGTGGTTCCAGAAGGCAGGGAGCCTGAAGGCGAAGGATAAATTGCCTGACTAGAATGTGGTAGAAGGAGGGCAAAAGAGCAAGGGTCTTGGGTATGAAGTGAGTAGCCTGGGTTGGTGAAGAGGGACAGGAGATTGGTGAGGTAGGAGGGGAGAGTTCCGAACCAATACTTTGAAATTAAGGTAGTGCAGTGGGCAAGGCGATAACTAACAAGTGAGGTGAGGGAGATAGCCAAGTACAGGGATCAGTGATGTGCTTGGTTGGGAAGGTTTATTGTGGAGCAACAGAAAGCATTGTACAGTGGCTCAAGTCTAGAGAGAGAGAGAGAGATGATTGGGACATGTAGCTGTAAATATCAGTGTATTCTATGAAGGGCAGACTTAGTTTTGTGACAAGCTCTTTCCAGATAGGGAGCAAGAGACAGTCCTTGTGTCTGTACAAGGCACCATGTTTGGGCTGAAGCTTAGCATGGATAGCATTTATGTGGCAGGAGAAGTCCAGTTTTGGATCGAGTCAGATTCCTAGGTATTTGAAGGCTTCCTCAGTTTCCAGTTTTTAATCATCTAAGGAATAAAACTAGCCAAAGGACATTTGTTAGACACAAAATAGAATCTGTTTAATCAAATATTTTATCTGCCAGGTTTGACAAGTCCTCTTCTCCACAACATCTTTGCAGTTATTGTAACAAAAGGAATAAGAATGTCCTACCTAATGTTATACTTTATTGTATATGGTATCAAAAAGTGATAAAAAAGTGTATTTATCACATAACAAAATCTTTACAACAACCCAATGAAAATACTATTCTTAGCATTTTATTTACTGCTGAAGATGATTTCAACATCTTGAGGTGAGGATTACCATACAGAAAGTTAGGAAAAGAATGATTAAGAAAAACTCTTTCTGCCCTGATACATAACTTAAGGCTTTTCTTGAATGCCGCTTCATTTTATATGTCATTTTAACTTGTACATAATTTTTTAATTTTGCAATGATCATTTGTACTGAATGAAAAATTACATTTCTACCTAACTACCTGTTTTAATGAATGTACAGTAGCAAAAATGAACATTTTAGGGACAAGTTAATTTTTCCTGAAACATTTTTTTGTGGTTTTGTCAGTTAACATAGGCTTTGAGTCTAAGAATTAGATTTCTTGACAGCAGTAATGAAAACATAAAAAACAAAAACTTTTTGCACACTGAAAACAGAAAATTGAAGAAGAGGAGTAGCTTAATTTTTTTGATTAGCGTAAATAGAGGATTTTGTGTTAGTTTTCATCATTAAATATTGTCATTTTTAGTGTACATATTCATTCTGAAAATTTACAGGTAGCACAACCATTAATAGGATTTTGTGGTTTTGTAAATTGTGTTTTGTCAGTTATGCACATGGTTTTCTTATTTTTGGGGGGCAGGGTGCATTGTGAGTATTAGAAATGCTGGTAACTGTGCACTGAAAATTTGAAAACAAGATGGATTTCTGGGTTACCACTTCTGAGTTTGACAGTTCAAGCTGTCAGAGTGATTCCGTTTACTTTGTTTTGGCACAAAATGTCCAATTTTTCATTAAAATATCTAATTTTTGAGGCACAACTGACAAAACCAAAAGCAGTTTTACGGTATTGTGATACAGTATTCTTGAATTTTGGAAATGGTTTTGTTAGGGCTTTTTAGTTTCATAAATGTGTCTTGGGAAGGACTTGAGGGGAAATACCTTGATTGATTTAGTAAGATATGATTATAATGTATGGTAAGTGCCTATTAACCACCATAATCAGCAGTCTCACAGCTTTGTTATGCACTGTTTAGAATTTCAAAAGTTGTTAACCACACTTCGGAACTTCCAAACAGTGGCATAACAAAACAGAATGCACCAGAGTTCCATAATTCTCACATATAGAATGCAAACAGTGTTTTTTTGATCATACACTATAAAAAATGATGGCTGGGGATCTGGTGACAACCACACTGAAATCATCTCTCATGGTTGCTATGGCTAGAGTAAACCTCTCAAGCTGTGCTCTCGAGGTTTACCATGTTGCCCTAGCAACCACTCGAGGTGATTACAGCATGATTATCACCCGCTCCCCAGCCATTATCCTCTATATTAAAGTCTGAGTCTTGGCATGGTTTGGTTTTCTTTTTTCTAATCATCTATTTGTGCTCCTGTTCTGTCTCCAGTGGTCTCCTTCAGCCAGTAACCCCCAGCTCAATCACCCACCATCCACAGGACTCTGCACTACTTCATAAATCTATGGGTGAGTGGGGCCTGGTGGGTAGTGCAGATCCTGTGGAGTCAATGCCTTCATCTCACCACTGGAGGGGTTTTCTTCACTTTCATCCCACCCCAATCAGGGCCAGCATGTGTGCCATGACATGCACATAGAGCGGTAAGACATTGCAGTTCCTCAATGTCGCATATGGCCACAGACTTGCCAACCAATTGCTGGTGTGAGCCTAGCAGTGATGCATGCTGACCCCCTTCCTGAATGAGGACAGCAGTCTTTGGATGCCCAGTTCTCCTTCCCCCAGCTGCTCCCCAAGTGACCGTCTTCCATTCCAGAACTCAGGTCACTGGCATGATGAGAGGTGTGGTGTCCATCACCTCAGTCCTCTACACCACTGCACTGGCCTCATAGTTTGGCTTTCTTTAGTGTCTGCAGAGCCCTGCACATCCTTGCATGAAGGTGGTGGTTATATTGGGCTCAAAATATGTCAAATATTCTGTTTATTCTGTTTTGCACAGGTCCCAAAGGGATGTACGTGAATGAGGATACAATTTCACTATTAATAAAAGAAAGGAAATTAACTCCAAAAAAAAACTATGTTAATGTCTATGTTAGGGTTGATGAACACAAAGCAGGTAAAGTGACAACATGAAAAAATCTTAGGTGCTGGAGTCTCAGGTGTCTTGATAAATTGCTGATGTTGTGTTCCTTAGGGTTTTCAATCATAAAGCCCATGCTCCTCCTCAAGCCTCTAGTCTCATAACCCAAGAACAAGCTAGAGGTCTTGGTATTGATATCAGTGCTGGTCAAGGTCCTGGAATCCATTGCGAAGGGCAGAATAAGTGAGCACTTGGTTAAGGGTAAGGTTCTTTCCCCATCTCTGCATAAGTTTAAAAGGGATAGATGACTCCAAACCAGTCTTCTTTTTCTAACAAATGTTTATCTCAATGATGTGGCCTAATATATAAGACTTTTTGTTGTAAGGTACTAGCTTATCTACAGCAACTGGATTACTTTCCTATTTTTCAAACTTGCACAGCTTATGATCTGATAATGTAATTTATTACTCCTTTCCAAAATATAACATGACAACTAGTTTTTCTCCTCTAAAACTATGTTGTGGCCCAGCTCTGGAACAATCTTCAGAAATCCTTGTACTGTAAATGTTGATCCCTCTCCTGAAGTTCACAAGTATAGTTCATCATAGTTTTCACAAATCTTGTGATTGTTATTATAAATTTAATTAATTTGTATATTTGATTTATGTATTAGATGAAGTCATCTACCAGTTATGTTGACATATTTATTTGTATTATTGTTGTAACTATTGTTACTGTTTTTTATTTACCCCCTGGATGCAACTGTTAAATCAGATTTTACTATAAATTTGTTCTCCAGAACAAAACTGAAATTGAATGAAATTGAAATTGATCACCTGCTTTAAGGAGGTGACAAAAGTGGTGGCCAGAGGCAGGGCCAAAGACATAACCTATCTAGACATCAGCAGTCTTTTGACACTGTGGCCCATGACATGTATATGGGTAAGTGTATAATTGTGGTACTATATACATAAGGCATAGACAATGTCTATATGTAGAGCTGTGGGGATGGGCACTTCTCCATGCAGAGAAGGTTAATCAGCAGCATCCCTCAGGGATCAGTGCTGAGGGGGTTGCTATTCATACTTATCATCAGTGATGTGAAAGATGGGGTCCTAGCTGACTGCTTAAGTTCACTGATGGCACTAGGATGGCCAAATTGTGGACTCCCTTGAGGATGGGAACAAACCTCTTGAGGTTCTGAACAAGCTGTGTGATTGGTCAGACTACTGGAATCTGTGATTCAGTGTAGCCAAATTCAAGGTGGTACAATTGTGAATGAAGAAATGCGGTTGACCCTACACACATGCATCTGCCTTACTGCAATGGAGAAGGAAAGGGTCCTGGGGTCATAATAGATAAGAGGCTGAATATGGAACAGTTAAGTGCAGTGCTCACCATAGTTTGAGAGCCAGAGAAAAGCTCTTTTAAATGAGGTATTGGTATTGAGGTTGCCTATTGCTGACAACTCTCCAGAGATATTACTGAATATGTCTGCCCTGTTTTAATAGCACACTGCTGTTATTTTTAGAACCTTGTGATGTCATTCATGGCAAAGCTGTGCCTGACCACATGAATTAGTCACAGTTTCGGTATGAGAGGCATCACAGTGTTCTTCAAATGGTGGCAATGTACTATTAATATTGGGCAGACTTTGTCACAAATATCTCTGGACTGCTATCAGCAACAGGTAAGCCCAATATGGTACCCCATTTAAAAGAGTTTACATGGATTTTCAAACAGGAATGGAGACTGTTCATAAATGTTTCCTTTAAGCCTAGCAAGTACAGTGGAGTTTGGTAGGATGCAATGCACTACCTTGCAGTAAATTATTGTCATAAAATACTGCATGACAAAAAGAGGCAACTGTCATTAAATTGCACTGCTCCCAACAGAATACTGCAGCACTCTGCAATAGTACTGCAAGGTGTTGTGTTCCATCCTGGCTGGTTGTTCTGTAGTCCATGGCTGCTATAAAGAGGAATGAAATAAAGAGCATTGCTGCTACCAAAACCACATTAGACTCTGCAAGCACAGCAGTCAAAACATGGAAGGAACCTCACGGATTTGGAAACACATACATGCAAGAGAGTATGCACATTTATACCTTATTTATTGAATTATGTGCAAATTGGAATTCATATCCTACCAAAAACACAGGCAGCAGTCCTCATAAGTGCCTTGGTGACTATGGTAGTTATAGGAACAACATGGAGCAGAAAACCATTGACAAAACAGACCAACAAATCTTTCAGATTCTTCTGTAAGTGATGACTGAAAGCAACTGGTGAGATTCACGCTCGAACCAGGCATTCATATGCTGAATGACAAGGTTTAAAGTGTGCAGAGAAAAAGCTGCTGGGTCTGTAGAGGTCATGAATAAGGGAGGATGGACTGACTTCTATTGGAGAAGTAATTATTTGCTTCATAGTGTAGAATTTGCCTCTTCATCATTAAGTATTTTTGTTTTCATTAAAAGCACAGAATCAGTCACAAAACATCAAGATACTGTAGGACACATATGGACAAAGGATAAGACATGTGGGGAAAGGAAAACAGCTTTAAAAAGTGAAAAAGATTATACTATCTGTACTCCATATATTTGCCTTCTGCCCTCTTTAAAGTCAATTTGGAACAAACATGGTTTGAGACACGGTGAGATCTTTCCACAAATCAGTCAACATTTCTTTGCTGCATCTGAGCCCTGGTAAATGGTACTAATAGTGCAAAAGCAGAAGTTCAAAAGCAAAAGTTCAAACATCCCAGCATCATGCTGCCTAATTCTAACTGGGACTTGTCCTTCTTTGTATATGCATGTGCTGATATTTCAATTTCACAAGGTTGTCTTCCTCAGAGTGGCACACATCATAATATGTCCGTCTTTAGGAGCATAATAAATTAAAGTGATAGTGCAATTACAGTAGTTGCAAGGAAAAAGTGCAAAACAGACCACCACTGTAGAATACCAGAGAAGTGTGGTTTGAGCTATGAGAGGATAAAGACAACACTGTACTATAATAAGGGGCTAAAATAGGAACAAACAAACCAACTAAAAAGGGAAAGAGAGGGTGAGTGGGTGTGATAGATGTGGGGGTACAACCACATGGACAATCTCTAATGCAAAATAATCAGCAAAAAAATATTGTAAACTGATGGAAACCTTGCTGTGCCAGATGATGCAGGCATGAGCATTAAAATAGAAATATACAAGTGTAGAATTTTAGACGGTTGCAAGAAGTCACAAATGAACAATCTGAGAAAGGAATGAAGGGACAGGTCTTCATTTACCCCTTTGGCATAAGGGTTTCTGACATGACAATCCAAAATTCTCTCTTTGGAGCAATTTCTGGAAAATGTCTCCTCTTCTTGGTCCCAGGTTTTTCAGTTCCCAGGAATCTCAGGCATGCTATAGATGCATGGCAAGCCTTTTAGAAGAGGTGAGCCATTGTGCAAGACAAATTGCCAGTCCTGATTGTGATCTTCTACTCTCCTTCACAATTATTGTGTTTTCTTCATGTATCCCATGTACAGAAGTCTGCATGGGCAAGTCAAAACATGGATGACTGCTGTCATTCCACAATAGTTGAATTGGTTTATTTTGTATCTATATCCCAATCTGAGGTACACACATTTATCTGAATTTGTAGTATTTGCACAATGTGCATAATGTCCACATTTGAAATTACCCATCAGGGCAGGTGGAAGCCAAGTATAGGGTCTGATTGTAGACAGTTTATACAAACTTATCAATGATATTTCTGCCTTTTTTCTTTGCAATTCCTGGGAGGAGCTCTGGCGCTATGCCGGGGGAGGGCAGAAGGGGCCGTCACCAGAGCCATTGAGCGCATACACACCTCCATGTGCATGTGCTACCACATTCTGGGGCCTCGGACAATGGGGAGTGAAAAAGAGGAAACAGCAGGGGCTGTGGCAGGATGAAGCCTCTGGGCAGGCTCCGGGTGTCCACATGGATGCGCATAGTGCCATAAGATCCCAAACTACCCTGGAATCTGGCAAAGGCTGGCCGACGCAAGCAGCAATCGACTGCAGAGAATAAAAGTGAATACAGAAAAAAAAGAATGTTCCTTAGTATTTTTTGCCAACCAGGCAGCAGTCCTTAAATGTATATATGCTTTCAAGGTCACATTCCATTGATTTATTTTGTACTAACTTTGTAACCTCTTTTGTATATGCTAAATGTAATTGTATCGGAGTACACTAAAAATATCACCAAATTTTGGGTCTGTCCTTGAAACAATCCAATGCATGTGTAAGATTTTTTTCTGATTGTATGGGCTTCCATATTAAATTCTGTCATGAGAGACTTTTGGTTGTTTTATTGTGGTCAACGTCTTCCAAAATACATCTCTTGCATTAGTGTATGCATATGTATCCGATTCTTATGCTACTGTACATCCTTTCTTTGAAGCAACAGGCAGTATCTTCACTATGCATTTTGTAATCAGCATTTCTAACACAATCATGCTTAATTCAAAAATAAATTTCCCTTTTCGGATAATTTGAATAAGAGGCAGTTGGTGGAACTATTCCCTCACAACAAGGTCTTCTGTTCTGCGAAACAATTTAGTGTGCATTTGACCTTTTTTGAAAATGCACAGATCCAAAATATGAGTCTCTGTATAACTCGATTCAAAGGTGAATTTCTAGTGTGCACTGGAGAAGATAATAATATACAACATTCTTTGAATGAGCCAAGTTCCTTTGCTGTGCCCACCCCAGACAAGGGGTACATACGAACATATGAATGTGCCAGCAGAAAAAGACCTTATGATTTATCTAATCTGCTCAAGTGTGCAGTTCCATTGCATTTACAGAGGGAACTGCCCACCTCCACATATCCCCGACCTTGTCCCCTGTCAAGTATCCCTTTACCTGCAATTTTCCCCTTCACCCTGTCCCAACTTCTGTTGAAGTTGTCCACCATTTTTAGGGATACCACCTCCTCTGTCAACTCATTCCTCTTAGCCACCACCCTTTTGGTGAAAAAGTGGCTCCTCACCTCCCTTGAGAACCTTCCTCCTATCAGTTTTAGGTTATTTCACCTAGAGATCTTGTTTCCACTAAGGCTGAAGATGCCCTCATTGCTCACCCTGTTTATACCTTTATGGTACTTGAAGGTCCCAGTCATGTCCCCACCATCCGTCCTTAAGAGAGTACATGTTGAGCCCCCAGAGCCTCTCCTCATAAGTACTGCCTTGCTGGCCCCAGATCATCTGTGTTGTCTTTCTCTGAACATTTTCCAGCAAGATGACATCCTTCTTAAAGAGAGAGTCTGGCCAAAACTGCTGCACTGCAGAATTAAAATAAGCATACCCTCAGTAAATTTCATTCCTAGAATTAGGTTTCTACATTACTTCATTTTGAAGTTATGAGCTATTTTGTAACCCTGATTTCACTACCTGTTCAAAAAGCCAGTGTCAGTGAAGGGCCACTGATGATGTCATAACCTGAACTCACAGTCTAATGCTCTCTGTGAGCAACATTATAGGACCTGTTTCTCCAAAGTTTAAGAAAATATATCTGAAGTAATCATTTAAAAAAGAAAATTCACATAGGGTTGGCTGTACTGCTTGTGTTTTCAGAATGTTCAGATGCATGGTACTGTATTTTAGAACGTGTCAGGAGGGGTTTTTAGAATGCAGCACTGAACCAAGGTATAAAATGTCAGGGTGGTGCACAGTTTTAAAATGTTGGAGGGGACATGCAATCTCAGAATGTGGTGAAACACTCAATCTTAGAATGCAACAGGAACATACATTGAGAAATTTGGCAGGGACTGGCAATTTCGGAATATAGTGGGGATGCACACTATCAGAATGTGACAGGACACATAATTTATTCTGAAACTACTTATCCCTGCTACATTCCAAAATTGTACACACCCACTACATTTCAAAATTGTGCATGAAATCCTCACCACACTCCAACATTGTGCATCCCAGCCACATTGTAAACCCATGCATCACTGCCACATTCTGAAATTGTGCATCACTGCCACATTCTGAAATTGTGCATCCCTGCCACATTCTGAACTTGTACAAATCTACCACATTCTGAATCTGTGTTTCAATGCCACATTCTGAAATTGTATCACTGCTACATTTCAAAATTTTTACTGCCACATTCCCAAATTGTGTATCACCACCACATTCTGAAATTATGCATCACTGTCACATTCTGAAATTGTGCATCACCGCCACATTCTGAAACTGTGCATTAATGCCACATTCTGAAATTGTGCATTGCTTCCACACTTCAAAATTGTGCATTGATGCCACTTTCCAAAATTGTGCATTGCCACTACAGTCTAAAACTATGCATTACTGCCACATTCTGAAACTATGCATCGCTGCCATATTCTGAAACCGTGTGTCTCTGCCACATTCTGAAACTATGCGTCACTGACACATTCTGAAACTGTACATCAATGCCACATTCTGAAATTGTGCATTGTTTCCACACTTTAAAATTGTGCATTGATGCCACTTTCCAAAATTGTGCATCACCACTACATTCCAAAACTATGCGTTACTGCCACATTCTGAAACTATGCGTCACTGCCATATTCTGAAACTGTGTATCACTGCCACATTCCGAAACTGTACATCACTGCCACATTCCAAAATTATGTGTTAGTGTCACTTTCTAAAACTGTGTATCACCACCACATTCCAAAATTGCACATAATTTCCACATCCTAAATCTGCATCACTGCCAGATTCCAAAACTGTGTGGCACTGCATTATCTGGAAACTACATCACCACCACATTCCAAAATGGTGCATAACTTCCACATTCCAAAACTGTGCATCACTGCCACATTCCAAAATTGTGCATCACCATCACATTCTAAAACTGTGCGTCACCTCCACATTCTGAAATTGTGCATCACTGCCACATTCTAAAGTTGTATCTTCCTGACACATTTCAAAATTGTGTGTAAACTTCCACATTCCAAAACTGCCTGTCATTGTCACGTTCTGAAAATGTGCATATGTACCATATTCCAAAATTGCACCCCTCCACCACATTCTGAAGATGAGTGCCATTGTCACATTCTGATACTGCATGTCCAAGTCGCATCCCTGCCTTATTCTGAAATTGCATGTGACTACCACATTCTGAAACTGTGCCATTTCCACATTCTGAGATTCTGTGTCCATGCCATATTGTAAAATTGCATATTGCCACCACAATCAGAAATCAAGCATCCCAACCACATTTTGAAATTGGGCGTCGCCACCACATGTCAAATTTATGCATCCATGACATATTATAAAATTATATATCCCTGCCACCTTCCACAAATGTGTACCCCACATTTCAAAATTGTATATCTCTGCCATATTTTAAAACTATATGCCACCACCATATTATGAATTTTAGTGCCCTTGCCACATTCCAAAATTATGCGCCCCAGTTACTTATTGAGATTGTGTCATTGCTGCATTCCACAGTTGCAACCTGATGACATTTCAAAATCTCAGCCCTGTAGTATTGTAAAAATTTCACATAATTTTGTCATTCTAAAGCCATGTTTGCCACTGCAGTCCAATCCCCCATCACATTCTGAAGTGTGGTTCCTTGCATCTTCATATTATGGAAATGCATGTGTTGACCCACCCAGTGTCAGTTTTCCTTTTTCAGGCATTTACTACAACTGCATTTTTATGTTTGTTTGTTTATTCACTTAACGGGTAAGCACACTGGAAACAAGTTCCTTTTACAGGTGCAACCCACATATCTTACATACAAACAATACAATGCATGATCAAACATACATATACAATACAACAAATTACAGACATAAAGTGTCTTTGTTACAAAAATTAAGTCATAAAAAACATTTACAGTTAAATTGGGATTCAAAGTACATCCTTAGTGCATCAGCAAACTTTTTGGCAGACCATAACTGCCTAATATCATAAGGAATTTCATTCCAGGTAGATGGAGCAATGTAGGCAAAAGATCTTTGTCCACTTTTAGTTTTCATGAATGGAATCTCAAAAAACCTACTATCTGACCTATGTCTAGAGTAATAACCATCATTATGCGGTCTCAAAAATTTACAAATATTATGTGGAATACCAGAATTTACAATTCTATGTACAAACTTAGCCACACAATATTGAAAATTTAAAGAAACTGGTAACCAGCCCATCTCTTTCAAAATCACACAATGGTGAGATAATTTAGGACAGTTTAAAGCAAACTTAGCTATCAAATGAAGTAAGGTGGATTTCTTTGAGATCACTGTCACAGAAGCAGTATCAGTAATTATGGCTGCATAGTTCACAATGGGAGCTAAACAATGTTTAGAAATAGCTAGCCTAGACTCAGGAATAAGAAATGAACAAATTCTGTACAAGGGAGCCAATCTACAGTGTATTCTTGAGGTAACCCTCAAAAAATGAGGTTCATAACTTAAGTGTGAATCTAGTAATACCCCAAGATATTGAAATGTATCTACATGATCAAACAATACTCCATCAAGAGATTTAACTTCCAATTTATTAACCTCAGATCTTAATTTTAATATGTAACATGGGAGAAATAAGTCATATAAGGTAGCTTGCAGGGAGGACTAGGCTGCGAGTTCAGGTTGTGACATTATCAGCAGTGCTTCACTGAAACTGGCCTTTTTGAACAGGCTATGAATTTAGGGTTACAAAATGACTAGTAACATTTAAACAAAGTAAGTTAGAGATCTCATTTTTGGCATCAGGCTTATTGGGGATATGATGATCCAAATTCTGAATTTACTGATGCCAGACATTTTGGCCAGACTCCCTCTTTAAGATAAGAGCACCATAACTGCACACTGTGCTCTAGGTGCAGTCTTACTAGAGACCTGTACTGCAGCAGAGTGACCTCCGCATTCCTGCTGGTAATTCACCTAGCTATGCATCCCAGCATCTGATTTGATTTGGCTGCAGCTCTCCTGCAGTGTGACAAGTGTTTCAGGTCATTCATGATAATTACCCCCATGCCCACCTCTGACCTGGTTACCTGCACACCATCCAATCAGTATTTGGTCTCTGAGTTTCTTGCCCCCAAGTGCATCATTTTACACTTTTTGGCATTTAACTTTAGTTGCCAAATACCAGAACACTTTTCTAGCCTAGCCAGGTCTTCCCTGAGTTCCTATCTCTCCTACTCTATGTCCATCCTCCCACAGAGCTGTGTGCCATCATCAAACAGACATATCTTACCCCATATCCCATCCACAATGTCACTTGGGGATATGTTGACACTGGACTGCATACAGAGTCCTGTGGGGCCCCACTGGTCATAAGCCTAGCTTCTGAGAATCCCCCCCACCCCCAACTGCCACCTTTTGGCTCCTGTCCTGCAGCCAACATCTGACCCACCCAACAAACTTAGCCTCCACCCCCAGGTCTTCTAGCTTCCTGAGCAGTCTCATGTGAGGCAGATAGCTGAAGGCCTTACTGAAGTCCATTATCCATATACATGACATCAACCACTTGGCCATTGTCTACTGTTCTGGTGACCCAGTCAATGATGAGGTTAATTATATTAGTCTGGTAGGACCTCCATGATACAAACCCACACTGTCTCATGTAATGGAGTCTATTACCCTTCAGAAAGCTCACCAATTTCTCTTTCAGGATAGCCTCCATAAGCTTGCCACAATTGAGGTCTATCTGACTGGACCTGTATTTCCCTGGTTCATCCTTCTACTCACTTTTATGGAGAGGCACCACATGTGGAATTCTACAATCCTGGGGCACAGTCCCTCACTCCATAGTGGAGTTAAACAGGTCTGCCAGGGGATCTGCCAGAGCCTCTGCCAGTAGTTAATGATTACATCACTAATGTAACTAAATCATGTTTTTATCTTGTTGTGAAAGTGTTAAAATAGGATTTTTTCTTTAATTAAAAGATTATTGAGTTTCACATGTTTACATTTAGTTTTACAGTCATTTGATACCTTTATACTGTATGCATTGCTGGTTACAGTGCATGGCATAGTCATCCTGGGCTTCCATTACATTATTTCTATAAGAAGTTGCAGTCATTGTTTACCTGACCCAGTTTCCCCTACCCCCTTTCTGAATGGGGTCTCTTGTTCTGTTTATGCTTCGCAACCATTTCATTATTGACTGCCATACCCTTCCCACTAGTCTCCCCCCTTAATATTTCTTTCTGCTAGGCTGTCCAAACAAATGCCAGACTTACCCCGCTAATAAACAACAGTACTGAAAACTATACTAGAGGAAACCTAACACCCACCTGAGATCACACAGTTGTCCAAACCCCTACATACATTTTCACCAAGTTATGCAAAATTGTTGTTCCCATTGCACTGCCATATTTTTGAAGGTAAAAGTTATTTTCCAAAAATTAAATAGTTTGCATCTTTCATTTCATTTATTTTCTGTTATTCTACCCATCACACTGAATGTGTGGCTTCCAGCTGCCCTAATAGGTAATTTCAAGTGTGGACATTGCATGCATTATGCAAACACTACAGATTGAAATTAATTTTGTACCCCAGTTTTGAACATAGATAGAAAGTAAGCCCATGAATCAATTGTGGAATGACAGAAATCATCTATTTATTAATTTGCCTAAACAGACTCTTGAATGTGAGACAAACAAAGAATGCACACATTTGTGAGAGAGAGCACAGCACAGGACCAAACTCAGGACTGGCAATCCATCTGACATTATGTCTTGCCTATTGGAAATGTAACTACCGAACCAATTCAGGGTGTTGTCTGCCAGTTTGCTTTGATGTGGATTGTATAAAAATAGAGAATGATCAACTATGTTGAAGGGCTTGATTTTAAGTTTCATGCTGATTAATTAATCCACTTCAGAAGCTATCTTGATTTTCAGGCAACACATATAAATACAAATACAAATCTTTGCACGTACAGTTTTGTTGTTTACAGTAATACAAACTGTAATGCTATTATACATGATCATACAGGAAGAAGTATAACAATATGTTGCTAATTGTTCAAGTACAGAATTCATATTAAAGCTTATTGATCCAATAGCTTAATAAAGCTTTTAAAAAAAATCTTGTAAGAGATCTTACATTTCATCAATCTTTTGTTAGATAACAGACTATTAATTCTGAATAATTATTTCTATGAGCAATAAATTGTCTAGTAATAGCATTTGATAAACCCAGATTATTCTTAACCTCAACAAAGGCATTACAGCCAACCTTGTGGTGCCGAGGGTCAAGGTGCTGGATGCCACACCTCGCGGCATGCTGGTGAACTGGGATCGGGGTGGACTCAGGTCAGCAGGGGTCAGCAGGGGAGGTGAGAATTGAGTGTCTGGACTCTCCTCTCCTGGGAGGGAAGGGGATTGAAAATCCTGGGATTTGGTGACTCCGAGTGGTGACTGGGGTGCAGCAGCCTTTCAGGATCTCTGGCAGGTGATTGGCTGTGGTGGCGTTCCTGTGAGCATATGCAGAATGCACATGCACACACTGGAATGCATTACATATCCAAGTCAACAGGGAGGGAGGAACAAAAAAGGAAAAGACCTGGCTGCCTGGTAGGTGAAGTTGGGTCCATTTGATGGCCCTCATGCCCAAAGCCAGGTTCTTCCAGCCTGTGTCCAGTTCTCTCTCCACTCCCTGGTCTCTCAACTAGATTATAGAGAGAGTGCCAGTAGGAGTTGGTGGTCCCACCCCGGCGGGCTCACAGCCAAGGGGTTGGGCAATCAGAGGAGCAAGGAGTGGAGATGGGCCCAAACCTGAGGTAAGGCTGGGGACTTCAGGTGGGGCAAGAGAGGCGAGCCATGAGACCACACTGGAGAAAGTCCAGGTGGCCAGTGATGGGGGAGCATAAAGATTATGTACAGACATTAGCAGCACTGTTATAATTCTGTGGAAAAGTATAGGGTGCAATAATGAAATCCCATTAGCTAATACCTTCAGATACACTTCAGTATGAAACCCAATAAGAAGGGAGGTTGGGTCTGGTTACCTTCACTGTTCCACCCTGTTGTGAGTGAGTAATCTCAAGAAAATAAAATGTGATACTGCACAAAATGGGTTTGTGATGGAGTGTATGTCTGCCACGCTGTAAACTGGTGTCTGGCGTGATCTCTTTGTGAGCGTTACCTGAGAAGCCTCCCACTTTGCTACCCTGTCACAATGCTGTTCATCATTGTGGCTTATTCTCAAAGTTTAAATGACAGGAAGAATTTTGCCAATAGAAGGAGAACTTCTTGGTTGGAGGAATCAGAGATGTATTGCAACATTGCTGGCACAATGGTACTGCAACATTGCTAGCATGGTGGTACAGAGAGCAGAGACACCCATTTTCCCTCACCTGCCACCATGCCAGCAACCTAGGTTCGGTGACAGATTTGGTTAATTGGGGGCTGGCCTGGAAAATGGGGACTGAGTGTCCAGAGAATGGCTCTCATCCTCTGGGGTGAGAGAGTTGTGGATCCTGGCACCTGTCTGGCCCCTAGCAGAGGCTTGGGGATCGGCAGCCAGTGCCGGCACAATGGGGCTTGGACTGTTGGCAGTCATTGATGTCCCATGCATGATAGCATACGTGGGGCATCTAGGTGACATTGCACATCCACCCCACTGTGAGTAAATTAGAAAAATAGGCCAGTCACTGCAAGTATGTAGCTGACCCACTACAAATTCTGTGCTAGACTGCAGGACACCTCTCCCACACCGAATCCAAAATGTTGGTGGGTGGCCCCTGCATTGAACCCCGCCAGGGGGGGTAAGCTTTGGGGGAAACAATCTGAATCCAGTTCTTTGGTGGCAGGGATCCCCCTCCCTGCCATAGGTGGTAAGATGTGGGGGAAGATTGGGTAAGGTGAGTTCCTGGATGACAGGGATGGGGCTGGGTGTTGGGGGAGGATTATGCTGTGGTGTATACAAACAAACTGATGACAAAAGATGTTCTGCAACACCATATCTGAGTAAAAATATAAATTTTCCAATAAGGGGGAAAGCCAAAAATCTCTATTTTCTTAAGCAGTGGACATACCAAAACAATGGGCTCTATGCACAAATGTGGGGAGTGCCTATGCACCATGTATCTGCGGTACATAGGCATCTGCACCCATTGCACCCCTGGTGTGGGATGCACAAAAGGGGAATGCATCCTGTATGCACCTGATCCCCCAGCTGTGTGGACAGCAACTCTCCGGGGGTGGGCTGGGGGTGTGCCCGCACTATGCACCATTCAGAAAGGCACATAGTGCTGTGCACCAGGGGGTGTAGCAGGGCACTGGCTATGCCAGGAGGACCCTGCCATAATAGCTGTACATGCCCAGCCCATGGTACACAGGACACAGCCTGAGCCCAGCAGCTGTATGGACATCCCCCACACACACACACACCAGGACCCCCATCCCAATCCCGGCTGTACAGTATAGGCCCCCCAAAAGACAATCTCCCCATCCTAGTCCTGAATGGCAGCCCATCCCACGTACATCGGGGCTCCATCCATGTGCTGCAACCCCCCCCACCACATATCACTATCCCATCACCTGCCATATGTAGGCACCCCCCTCATAGCACAGATCTGCATTGACCCCATCACTGTGCAGGAATTCCCCTAGCACTGTGCAGGAACCCACTCCCAAAACACATCCATACCCCTTCCCACAGTGGTGATAACAGCCCCCCTGAGACATCAGTGCCCCATCCCCAAGGTACTTGAACCCTACCCCATCAAGAGCCCCAACGTGAATGGTCCAATGGACTGCATAATATCCCATACACCCCCTGGACCCCAATCCCAGCACCCCCACCCCATGGTGGTGAACAGTGCTCCACCCACCCCCATGGCACTGACAACACCACACCCAAACCCATGCTTGCCAGTCAGTGCCACAGCACTGGATGGCCATTAGCTCAGCCCTCCTCACACCTTCCTGGCTGCTAGTTGTCCAAGTGATTCTGGGAGCATACTCCAGTATGTATAGGGTGCGCTCCCAGCATCACTTGGATGGCAAGTGGCCATAGAGGTGTGAAGAGGGCTGTGCTGCTTGCCATCCAGTGCCACAGCACTGACTGGCAGGTATGGGAGTTGGGGTGGTGTTGTCGATGCCATGGGGGATCACTGTTCACCACTGTGGGTCAGGGGTGCCAGGATCGGGGGTTAGAGTATGGGCCAATTGCATGTGAGAGGGGGACAGGACTGTGATGTGTGTTGGGGTGGTGCTCACTGCCAGAACTGGGGATGGGGTCCTATTGTGGTGTGCATGTCGGGGAGGTTGCCTACTGGTGCCAGGAGGGTGGTGGGGGCAGCACTGCCATGCTTACCAGGACTGGACCTCTGCTGGGGAGGCCTGGCATCTGGGAAGGGTGCTGGGTTGCTGCTGTAGGGGATCTTCCAGTCACAGAGGCTGATATTCTGAGAGGGTACTGCTGGATTATGAGGCATGACCGCATGGGTCTGAGTTCCTGTGGGGGCTATTCATGTACCTGGACCCATGCCTCATTGTGCAAGTGATCTACTCCTGGACCGAGGATGGGAATCTGATAGGAAATCCACCTGGGACCACAACTCCACCCCCAGCTGCCCTGCGGAGTCCTGTGCACCAGTAATTGCAAAATATGACTTAAAGATTTATTCAAACAGTTTCCAGTGGGGATATTTTGTCATTATTTAATTAATTAATTCCACCAGGAAAGGCATACTGAGCTAAAAGCTAATTTCCAGATGTGTCCTGGGGGGAAGGGGAGGTGGATATTACACTTTAGGTATTCATGGACAATGCAAGAATATACAATTACAAAATAATATTGTAGGAAATTTTGAGCATTACATCCCAACAGTGACAGAATTACACGTTAGAGTTCTGGGCTGTACTGAAACATAGAAACATAGAATTTGACGGCAGATAAGGACCGCTTGGCCCACCCAGTCTGCCTATTTCCCTACCTAATGGATAAGCTGCAGATCCTAGTTAACCAGCAGCCTACTTCTTTCCACCCCAACCCCCTAGAATTGCCTTATGACTGTCCCATGCATGCTTGAATTCAACCACTGTTTTTGACTCCACAACCTCCTCCGGAAGCCGCTCCATCCATCCACAACCTCTCTGTGAAAAATACTTCCTTACATTACCTGTGAGCCGCCCCCATCTTCAAATTGTCCCCTTGTTCTTGCACACCTCTTTTTTGAAAGATGCTACCCTCTTGGACTTTGTTGATTCCCTTGAGGTACTTGAACATTTCTATCATGTCCCCCCTCTCCCTCCTTTCCTCGAGGCTATACATATTAAGCTCCTTTAGTCTCTCTTCATATGTCTTCTGGTGCAGACCCTGCACCATTTTAGTTGCCCTCCTCTGGACAGCTTCCATCTTGTCTATGTCCTTGCGGAGATTGAGTATCCAGAACTGCTCACAGTACTCCAGATGGGGTCTCACCAGCTGTCTGTACAGAGGGATAACAACTTCCTGTTTTCTACTGGTGATGCCTCTCCCTGTGCATCCCAGTATCCGCCCAGCCCTCCTTACTGCCTTCTCACATTGCTTGCCCACCTTTAGGTCACCTGATATGACTACCTCCAGGTCGCTTTCCATTTTTGTTGTTAGTATCGCACCCCCCCGTGTACTCTTCCCCTGGGTTTCTGTTTCCCAGGTGCATTACCTTGCACTTCTTAGCATTAAATCTAAGCTGCCATGCATTTGACCATTCCTCTAACCTTGCCAAGTCCCTTCTCATCCTTTTCACCCCACCTTGTGCATCAACTCTGTTGCAGATCTTTGTGTCATCTGCAAAGAGACATATTGTTCCTTCCAGTCCCTCTGCAAAGTTGCTTATAAAGACATTGAAGAGGACTGGTCCTAATACTGAACCCTGCAGCACCCCACTAGTAACCCTCCTTTCTTCAGAGTGGACTCCATTTACTATTACTCTCTGTGTCCTATTCTCCAGCCAATTCTTTACCCAGGCTATCATCTTGGGACCCACTCCCAGGCTGGCTAACTTGTATATTAATCTTTTGTGTGGGACTGAGTCAAATGCCTTGCTAAGATCTAGGTAGGCCATGTCCACAGCCCCTCCCTGATCTACTACTTTGGTCACCCAGTCAAAGAAATCTATTAGATTCATCTGGCATGACCTTCCTGATGTGAATCCATGCTGCCTTGGGTCTTGTGCCCCTCTGGCCTTCTCAGGGTCCTGTGTTGTTCGGCCCGGAAGTTGAACAAATGGTAGAACTACTACAGGAGTCAGGGAGAGTGGTGGCCAATGTACACTGCATGTACAAAACCCAGCCTCAAGAACCCCACTGGCACCCTTTTCGCAGAGGTCAAGGGCAGGTACAGGGGAGCAAGCAGTCCCAAGGCAAAGGGATTCAAGAGAGGGATTCAAGAGGCACAGACCCCCTGCCCCCCAAGGTTCTCAGGGCCCAAGCAATCCAAAACTCCTAGGGCCCAGGCCCCCACTACCCCCTCAGTCTGACTCCCTCTGCTGCCCTCCTCTCCTAGCAGACAGGCAGCGTGAGAAGTTAGGAGGGTGGTTTGCATTTTACCCACTCGAATGGTCCAGGATCACTGCAGACCAATGGGTTCTGGATAGCATTCGGAAAGGGTACACGATAGAGTTCATCTCTATTCTGCCGGACAGCCCCCCCCCCACTATATGTCCCATTGTCCACCGGATCACAGCCTTCTCCTAGAAGCAAAGATCCAACAGCTCCTAGAGACAAGAGCCATTCAAAGGGTCCGACAGGCCCAGAAAGGGAGAGGTTATTACTCCCGATTCTTCCTTGTCCCGAAGAAAACGGGAGACCTTCGTCCAGTTCTGGATCTGAGCCAGCTCAACCTCTCAGTAAAGTACCGGAGGTTTCGATTGGTCACCCTGGCATCTGAGATCAAAGTGTATAGGTGCTAAGTTCAAAAACTGATAGCCACAAGAGATAAGATAACTAGCTGTACAAAAAGGGGGAGAGGGTGTGGGTAGGTGGGAGGAAGAATGCAGAAGGGGGGAAATATTAGGAACAGTTGCAGGTGGAGGGGGGGTGAGGGTACAGAGGAGATGGCAGAGTGCATGAGATGACTGTGCATTGCAGATGGTGTGAGGGAGAAAATTCCAGAGCCTAGGGCAAACAATGGTTAAAGGCAGCTATGCCAATTTTCATTGCAGCCAGGGGGACTGCCATGGAGTGAACAGCTGAGCTCCTGTGGGAGTGGGAGGAGGGTGGAATAAGAAGAGTGAGGAGGAGAGGTAGGAGGGAAGGAAATCAAACCAGAATTTACTGACAATATTTATACAATGGGTCCAGCTTCTGTCCTCAAGTGATGGAAAGAAGAGGGGTTGCTGCAAAGAACAGAGGTGAGTACAGAGGGGACAGTCAAGTGCAAAATGGCAGAAAGAGTGGTAGAGAGTGTCCTGACTGGCAAGGACTGTAGTATAGGCAGCACTGTAGACCACATCACTGTAATAAAAGATTGGGATGATCATTTCATGTATAATAGTTCAGCAGGCCAGGAGTGGGATGCAGTCATGGTTCCAGAATAAGGCACCAAGCTTTGGGTGAAATTTCTTGACAATAGCATCCACATGGCCAGAGAAACTGAGGTGTTGGTCTAACCATGCCCCTAGATATCTGAAGGAATCAACATCTTCCAGAGGGAAGTCATCCAGGGTGTGGAAAGAGGGAAGGGAGGGAAGCCTGCAGAGTCTCTGCCTCATGCCAAAGGGCATGGAGACTGTCTTCTTGGCATTTACATAGAGCTGGTTTGAGCATAGCCAGAGCTGAACTTGGTCAAAGCTGAGCTGGAGTCTGTGTGCCACAGCAGTTGTGGATAAGCTGGAGGCATACAGAACCATGTAATCCACATACATGTGAATGGAAGCGGATGAACAGGCTGAGGGGAGGTAATTGAGGAAGATGGAGAATAACAGCAGTCCAAATACAGAGCCTTGGAAACACCAATGGTTATGGGTAGGGCCGGTGAGATGATGTCACCAATTTTAATTGACTGGGACCTACAGTACCATTGAGGTAGGAGCTAAACCAGCTGACGGCTGCTACTGAGAGGCCAGTGGTCGAGAGCTTTGAGAGGAGGAGGATGGAATGGGAGACAGTGTCAAACACAATGGCTAGTTCAACAAAAATGGTGGATGTGATGAGGTCCTGATCCATCTCTGAGTGGATGGCATTGTTGAGCCTGAAGAGGAGGTAGCATTAGAGTGGGTTTTCCTGAGGCCAGACTGGTAAGGAGGGAAAAAGGTGAATGAGTCTAGGAAAGTGGAGAGCTGAGATAGAACAATACATTCCTGCAGCTTAGAGAGGATAGGGAGGAGTGAGATGGGGCAGTAGTTTCCTGTATCAGATGGGTTGCCACCTTTAGGGAGAGGAAGCATTTTTTCCAGGCTGATGGGACAGAGGAGCTGGAGAAAAAAAAGTTTAGAAGGTCAGCCACAGGAGAGGAGAGAGCTGAGGCAGTTAGATAGAGGAGGCTGCTGTCCAAGCCATCCAGACTCCTTCCCATAGAAGAGTTGAGGGTTTGGAGAGCTTTGAGGGTGGCTGAAGGGTCACAGAAGAGAAGGAGAATGAGGAGTTAGGATAGGATGGCTGCAGTGTGGGCTGGAAGGGAGATGAGTAAGGTGCATGGGTAGGGGAGGGAGGAGAGGAGGGAGGATGCACAGGAGGTGAAGAAGGAGTTAAATTTGGGAGCCACTGAGAGGGAGTCAGGCAAGTAAGGAGTCATCCACTTTGAGGACAGGTATAGGAGGCTGAGAAGGCAGAGAGAAGAGAGCATGGACTACCTTCCAGAACAATGAAGGATGATTTATGTTAGTATTGAAAATGTTTGTGAAATATTCAGCCTTGGTGAGTCTGATGGCCCTAGTGCAAGAGTTTCAGAGGTTGTGGTAACTCTGTAATGCTGTGGGGGATGGGTTACATTTATAGTCCTTCCAGGCTATGTCATGAGTGTGTAAGATGCTAAGAGTTATGCAGCGATCCGAGGGAGGTGGGATCCATTTACTCTGGTATGGCGGAGTGGGTCGTGGAAGTTCCATGTTTCGAGGAACTTTGCTTGAAAGTAATTTAGGGGCAAAGTTGATCGTAGGGGCTGTGGATATGTGGGACCAGTCGGTATTGCATAAGTCACAGTGTAGTGAGGAGAGGTCAAGTGATTTAAATGACCACCCAGGTAGAATTTTAGGAGGGAGCTTTTGGGCGGTGGATCTTTCAGATGCAGAAGATTAAGTGATGGTCACTTAAGATGTCAGTGAAGATGCCATCCTTGATGATGTGGTGGGGGTAGGAGTTGAGGACCCAAGAGAGTGGTTTGGGGTCTTATGGTTTGGTGAGTGGGTTCACTTATTAGTTGGGTCAGGTTTATAGAGGTCATGTCACACTGGATTTTGGAGTGGAAGGGGGATAGCCAATTTAGATTGAAGTCTCCTAGGATGAGAGTTTTTTCAAAGGACATATGAGTCAGGACAGATGATAGGATGTCAGTGATGCCTGGGGGTAGCCAGGGAAGCAATAGAAGCCTGCTACCATATTTCACCACTTTGAAGCCACCCTAATTTAGAAGTTACCCCGAATAGAAGCTGCGGCTTCAATAAAGTTGTTAATAAAAGCTGCCACAGTTGCTGCAAAGTTGATTTTACCACATTGCTGATATCCTCAGTTTGCAGTAAGTGCTGTGCATCAAGTCTGCTTGAAAGAGGAGAGAAACACCCTGAGCTAGTACAAGGGAGACAGCGAGATCTATGCTGTGTGCAGTAAACAGTAAGAGCAGAGACGGTAAGTTCAAGCAATGTTGGTTTTAGCCCATTCTTAGTAAATTCATTTGGAAAGGCTAAATGCTTTTTTAAAGAGATGCATTTCAACACTGTGGGGAAATAAGCTCTGTGAATGGGTGAGGGAAGGGGGGAGAAAGACACTAAATGTGTTGTAAAGAGAAAGACACACTGATAGAGTGATGCTGCATGTGATAAACAGTAACAAGGCAGTAAGTTTACACAGTGCTGATTTTAGTGTATTCCTATTGCCAGTAGATTTATTCAAAATCATTAAAAGCTTCTAAGCTAGAAGGAGAGAAAACCTAACACTGTGAGAGATGCGAGATGTGCTTTGAGCATGAGGGCTGCCAAACAATGTGATTAGGAAATTCATCTGCCTAGGAAGTAGCTTCTTAATAGAAGCCACCCCCGAATATAAGCTGCCACCAGTTAGAAGCTATGGATGAAAATAAAAAAAAAATGCAATAGAAACCGTAGGTTCTAAACGGTGAAATACTGCTGCTGTATACATAGGGAGAGAGTGAGGGATGGAAAGCTTTAGTGATAGTAGCTCATAAGCTGAAGGGATGGAGGTGTATAAGATTGGGGTGACCTGGAGGGTACAGGTGAGGTACATGACCCCACCCACCACCCCTGCCAGAGCAGTCTTGGTGGATTTTAGTATAACTTGGGATGGATATGTTTGTGTTGGGAGTTTTGGTGTAAAGCCACGTTTCTGTTAGTATTGTTATGTCAAGTTTGATGGTAGTCATGAGGACCTGGAGCTGGGAAAGTTTGGGGAGAAGGCTTCTTATGTTTAGATGGCAATCCTTAACCCACAGGGTAGATGGGAGGGAAGTGATGGGCCCAAGTTTGATTCTATGCCCCCTGCTAGCAGCAGCAACATAGTGATTATATGCAGGGGGGAGGTGTTACGTTTCTTCCTTAACAGTGGTTGCACTTGAGTGGGGCCGCAGGGAGATGTGGGAAGGGTGGGAGCGTATGGGTGAGTAGCACAGCTTGGAGGCAGGAGGAGGGAAGGACAGATACCCCTAGGATTTATGGGCAGTGTGAGAAGGTGTTGGGGATATGGGGTGCAGTTGTGGGATATGTGGGGGCTAGCTCAGGGTAGGATACAGATGGGGGAAGGGAAGGGAGGGAGGGAGAAAGGGGGGCTGAGGTGACAGTGATGAGGAGAAGGAGAAGACAGAGTAAGAAAGAACATTGTAGGGAGAGGAATCAGGGACAGGTGGGGCTGCTGTCTATTACTAACTGAGGAGGGACAGCAATGGATCGAGAAAAATCAAAGAAGGACATATTGCACTCTCTTTTAATTTAGTGTTACTGAATCTGTGAGTCCCTTCCATTTTCTGATTGCTGCACTTGCATAGTCTTGTATGGTTTTGTTAGTGAGTCTCCTTGGAAATGAACACCATATACCATATTGCTAGCTAGGAATGTATTTTTAATGGCATAGTCACTGTCAAGGGAGCTGGCAGAATGCTGGGATACACTATGGGAAGGGGGGGTAAAATTAATCCTGCCATTTAACAAGGCACTGATCTGGCTCCACCTGGAGTGTTGTGTGCTGTTCTGGGCCCCTCAACAAAAAGAGGACAATGAGGCAGTCTAGATTGTAAAAGGCAGGGCCACCAAAATGGCTATGGTATGAAGGACTTTAGCTAGGAGGACAGGCTAAACTGTAACATTCACCATGGAGAAAAAACGATGCTGAGAGGGAGTATGATCTCAGCCTCCTGCAGTTTCAAATGTATTGACAACACTGACTATGCAGAGATATTTGATACAGTGTTCTCCAGTGGGGATGCAGGTAAATGCCCTGAAGCTCAGATGTAGTAAATTCAGGGGTAATGTTAGGAAATGTTTCTTCTCTCAGAGGTTGGTAAACCTATGAAACAACCTAACAGCAATGGCAATGGATATAAAGACTGTGCAGACCTTCAAGTTTAGCCAAGATAAATGTCTGCTTATCAAGGGAATCATTTTGTAGAGTGAGCAGAGAATTATTGCAAATTAATACGTTTGCATATATTGCATATAGTTATCCTGTTTATGAAGCAGGCTTATGATTTGACCTATCGTCCTTTCCAACCTTAATTTTCTATCTTTCTATGTAAGAGTTACTAGTATAGTTGTAAAGAAGTTCATGGGATGCTACCACAGTAAAGGAAAATGTTACAGTTGACAGACTAATTGTCATTATCTTATGAATAAAGCAGTTAATCTAAACAGAGTGTTTGGCATGGAACTTTTTATTATTTGAATGCTATATATATTATATTATTAGAATTGAAAAAAACTATTCATAAGTTTAGAATAGCAACATGAACCTTTTGTGGCATCCTTTTATCCATTAGCTACAGGTTGGCACAACAGTTAGCTAGTTAACCATGCCCCCACACACACACACAAACACCCCTATGGCAATGCATAATATAATACTTAGGTCATCAGAAACTTCTAAATTATATCAACTCTTTTTTTCTGTCTCTGAATCAGGCCAGATTTTCCTGTAATTTGCATTATTTTTATGGGCACCTAATTTCTTAGTTTCCTTTCATAATCTAGCCTATCTTTATTTTCCCTTGTAGCAACCATGCTGGTTTTTGGAGTTTTGTATTTTTTTGTAGTTTTTTTTGTAAAGTATCACCTCAACTATGGTCTGGTGGAGAAACTGATGGGGTTAGGAGTAGGCCCTTTGATGGTCAGATGGATTGAAAACTGGCTAGCTGGACGCACCCAGAGAGTAGTGGTCTGTGGGGAGCTCTCGAACCCTAGAGAGGTTGGTAATGGGGTACCGCAGGGCTCAGTCCTGGGCCCGATCCTGTTTAACGCATACATATTGGACATCAGGGAGGGTATAGGGTGTGAAATGAGTCTCTTCGTGGATGACTCCAAGATGGGAGCAGTAGTTGAGGGAGAAGAGGGGAGGTTGGCCCTGCAAGGGGACCTGGACACCCTGGAAAGCTGGGCTCACACATGGAAATTAAATTTCAATATCACCAAGTGCAAGGTGTTGCATCTTGGTCGGGGAAACCCTAAACACAGGTACACCCTGGGAGGGGAGGCGCTGGAGGCCTCAATAGGGGAAAAAGACCTAGGGGTCATGGTGGATGCATGTATGAATAACTCTGAGCAGTGCAGGAGAGCGGCTAGCAAGGCAAACAGGATGTTGGGATGCATCGTAAGGGGCTCACCTCTAGGAGCAAGGAAGTGATTCTGCCGCTGTACAATGGACTGGTTAGACCACACCTTGAGTACTGTGTACAGTACTGGAGACCACACTTGAAGCGGGACATACAGCTCCTGGAGAGGGTACAGAGGAGGGCAACTAAGATGATACGAGGGCTAGGGATTTGACGTATGAGGACAGACTTGAGGAGCTCTACCTGTTTTCATTGGAGGAGAGGAGAGACAGGGGACATGATTGAGGTCTTCAAGTACCTCAAGGGAATAAATAGGGTAAACATGGAGGGACCTTTAGACTAAAGCAGGGAGGTATCACCAGAGGCATGGTTTGAAGTTGGAAGGTGGAGGGGTGAGGGGAGAAAAGAGGAGGAGGTTTTTCACTGAGAGGGTGGTGGACCCTTGGAATGCACTGCCTGGCGAGCTGGTTCAGAGATCCACAGTGTAGGGCTTCAAGAGAGGGTGGGACAGACATAGAAAGTGGATGTATCAGATGATGGCCTGTCCCAGGGGGGTAGGGATGGATGATAGGGGTTTCTGGAACACAAGGGATGGGAGGGCCTCGGCACCCAACTAAGGATCTAAGGTTCGAGCAGACTCGATAGACCGTAAGGCCTAATCTGCTGGCAAATAGTATGTTATAATGTTAACTACTAGTAGAAGGAAGAGCTTAGTGCAAAAAATAATGCTTTCCTATAGGGGGAACTATACTGTGACTCAAATGTTTGACTTTTTTGTGATTGGAATTCCACTGTTCACTGACACAATGCTGATTTCAGAATTGCAGACGTACATTGTGATGATAAACCGGTGACATCCCTAAAATTAGGGAGAAGTGCTCAGAAGGTTTTACTAACAAAAACATAGGCCTCAACTTAGTGACATCTCATCTGACACTCCTTAATGCACTTCTTCCCCAATAAATGTGTGCCTCCTAACACAGAAACTGGTTTAGAAACAGCACACAAGCAGTTATAACTTCTGATGGTACTCAAAAACTAACACCAGATAAATTTCTGAAGATGAATTCACAGATGAAGTCCTTCTTTCTCTCAGATTTTTCAGAGTAAAGTTCAATTCTCTGTTAGTGTTTCTTAGAGTAAAAATAACCAATAAATAACATAAATCTATAAAACTGTGATTATAGAAAAGAAATAATGGAAGTAAAGTCAAGTATAGTCACTTCAAAAGATGTGTTGCATAAGGAATAAACAGTGGGTGTAGGTGAGGAGATTTTTTTTCCTAAAACCAAAACACCCTGTGAAACTGTAGGGAATGCTTTCTTTCAGTCCCAGGTTCATATTTGCATTTTATCAAATAAAATCAACTTTTAAAAAGTTTGATTTCCTAAAGTGACCAATGTGGAGCAAAGGTTGCTTGGATTGCTTTCTAAAAGGAAAAAAAACTTACAAAATGCATAATTATCCTAGTGGATTACACCCTTTGAATGTTCTTTAATGCTATACAAGAAATAAAATGATTAAGGTGTCTGTGTTCACACAAGTGGTCTGAAAATGAAAAGCAAATGGACTGGCAGTTGGACAGGCAGCCTTGACGCCTGATTATGGGCAGAGGCAGTATAGCGCAGTGGTCTAAGGCTCTGAGCTGCAAATCTGGTGACATCCAGCAGACCAGACCTGGGTTTGAATCCCACAACTTCTACTTGCATACTGTGTGACGCTGAGTAAGTCACTTAACCTCTTTGTGCTCCCAGGTCACTCCTGTTAAAAAACTTTCAGCTTAGTGTGGTTTAAAAAAAAGATGTCAGATTAATTTTTTTCCAGTTAATTTTTATTGCAGATCACACAAGTTTTTTTACAGTACAGGACTGTAAAAGTTATTCCATTATGTTATATACAGTGCAGTGTGTTATGTCTCTTTACAATTGTTTATTCAGTAACAGTTCTCTTAACCATAGACATTATAACATTTATATTCCATAGCAGAAGTGGCATCAATTAACCATTAGTGTTCCTGGGTTCTTCTGGGTACTCATCGGGTGGTATAAATTATGTAAATGTCCAGTTGGGATTTACTTTGCATAATGGGGAAGTAAAATACAGGGACCACATATTGTAGTATTGTTGTAATTTCCCCTTAGCCACATAGGTTTCATAGGTTGTTTCAAGCTACGTAGACTTGCGTCCTTAATGCTTGCCTATGTTAAAGTGGTTTTATTTCTGTAGAACTTATCCAGACCAAGTTTGAAGGAGTCCATTGTCTTACTCATTACCACTTATTTCAGCAAACCATTCCACTGCTGAACCCCTCTCTGGCTAAGCCAGTTTTTCCTCTTCAAGGTTTTCCACTTGTCTTGTACTAATTGCAACTTATGACTCCTGGGTTCATGTAGGTAGTTCTTTCTGACCCTAAGTCCCAAGTCCTCCCTTAGTTGTTCATCCTGAAGGGCCCTGTATATCATACATATATTTCCCCTTATTCTATGATATTGCAATGTGTATAATCTTAAATTGTGCAGTCTGTCTTGATATGATGCATAACCCTGGCCTGTAATTCTCTTTGTGGCCCTTTGCTGTACTCCCTCCAACCTTCTAATGTCAGCCTTTTTGTAAGGGGAGCAAACCTGGGCGCAGTACTCGAGATACAGCCTCACCAATGTCTGGTACAGGGGCAGAATCAACTTGCTATCCCTGCTGCCAATATATCGTAGTATATAATTTAATGCCTGGTTAGCCTTTTTGACAATAATACTACAGTGTGCACCGAACTGTAAGTCACTAGTTATTCTAACCCCCAGATCTCTTTTCTCCACAGTCTGATGGAGCTGAACTTCTCACAGATTGTATTCAAATTTGCTGTGCCTATTTTCCAAGTGCATTACCGGTTTACTGCACACTTGTTTAAAATAAATTCAAGCTTATACCGATCTGTCCACTGAATCAGCATATATAGTGTCTTTTGTACATTTTTTGGTCTGTTGTACTGTTCACTATACCCCCAGTTCTGCAGTCACCTGCAAACTTACTCAACCAAATGTTGAGGAAACTGCATTTATTTATTTATTTATTTGCTTTGTTAACCGGGTAAGCACACTAGACAGCCATGTGCCTATTTTCAGGTGTGACCCGGGAGAGTTACAGGTGTCATACATTGTACATTAACAGTTACAGAATGAGTGTGACCCGGGAGAGTTACCGGAGTCAGACATCATACAATTAACAGTTATAGAATAGGGAAAAGTCCATAGGAGAGCCAGGCATTACAAAGGTGGCTCTGTAATTGTGAAAATACATGGGAGGAATACAAGTAATAACATATGAAATAACTCAAAAATGCGGATTGGTAGAGTACATAATTAGTCAGTCTGAGGAGACAAGAATGTAACCGAGCACAACAGGCGTTACAAAGCTAGCTCTAGGACAAGGTAAACACTATGCATATTTGATTGAGAAGACATACCAATTAAATAAACAAGGGCCCAAAACTAAACCCTGTGGGACTCCACTTGTGACTACCTCCCAATTTGACAATAACCCTCTGATTGTAACCATCTGCCTTCTATTACTCAACCATGCCTCCACCCATTTCATTATATTTGTTGGTAACTCTGTGCTGGTCAGTACCTCTACAAATTCCTTATGTGGTAGTTTATCGAGCGCTTTGAAAAAATCCAAAAATATGATGTCCACCGCATCCCCTGTGTCCAAAGCCTTGTTTACTGTTTTGTAAAAGATTAGCATGTTCATCTGGCATGATCTTGTTTTTGTAAAGCTATGTTGGGTTGGATCTGTTAATTTATGTAAGGTCAAATGGGATAAAATATAATCCTTCAAAATTCCTTCAAATAACTTCCCCACTATAGAAGTTAAACTAACTGGTCTGAAATTCTCAGGCTTTGTATTAGGGCCTTTCTTCAATAAGGGTACCACTGTTGCTTCCCTCCAACCCTGTACCACTATTCCCTGGTCCAAGAATTTTTTAAATAGGTGAGTCAGTGGTAGAGCCAGGCTAACATCCAATTCCCTAAGCACTCTGGGGTGTAGCTCATCTGGCCCTTGGGATTTGTTAACGTCAATATTTTCCAATCTTTTTAATACATCTGTAGGATCTATTAATACCTGACCAGCCTGAGAACTAAACTTATTCTCAGTTCCTGTGCCAGTGTCTTTACTAAATACTGAACTGAAATATGAATTTTGCATGTCTGCCAATTCCTTAGTATTAGTCACACGTTCACCCAGTGCATTGATATAAGGACCTATATTGTTGTGTCCTTTTTTTACCATTTATATATGTGTAAAATGCTTTATTATTGTCCCTCACTCTTGTAGCCAAACTAAACTCATAGTCTACTTTGGCTTTCTTAATTTCCTTCTTTATCTGCCTAACTTTTTCCCTATACACAAACCATCCTTCCTGGTTATCTTTTTTGTTCACTCATTTAAAGACTTTGTCCTTCTCTCTGACAATTTTTTTAATTCTAGAATTAAACCATCCTTTGCTATTATTATTTTTATCATATTTATTCATGCTTGGTATATATTTTTGCACTCCCCTCAATATTTTCATAGTCAGGGTTTCCCACATTCTGTCTACTGATAGATTAGAAAACTCAGCTTCCCAGTCCCAAGCAGCCATTTCTGCTCTTAGACCAGAACAATTTGCTTTGTTAAAATTTAGCCTATGTCTTAGACCTGTGACACAGCTTGCACTTGATTCACCGTCATCCTAAAAAAACACTTTACAGTGATCATTGTTTCCTAGGGGACTATCAACCGTAATATTACTTATTTTTTTCCCCATGTTAGTCAAGACCAGATCCAAGATGTTATGACCCTAGTTGCTGACATCCTCTGTTCCACTCCAATTTGGTCAACTGTTTCAATGAATTTCCTTTCTAAGCTTGATTTCCCCCTTAGTTCCAACCAGTCTATTTCAGGCATATTGAAGTCCCTCGTCAAGAGTATATCCTCTGCCCGTTCTACATTGGAAATATAGTACAAGAGAAGGCCATTCTCCTGTTTAGTCACAGAAGGAGGCCTGTACACTAACCCCAATCTAGTTTTAGATTGAGACTTATGCACTATTTTTATCCACAACATTTCCACCTTCTCCAAGTGGATCACTTCCTGCTCACTGTTTATACTGTCTTTTATATGCATAGCAATCCCCCTCCTCTCCTATGGGGTCTAGATCTAGAATATAATTTATATCTTGTGATTTTCTTTTACCAAGGATTTACTTCATCCCACCATGTTTCAATCACCAGTGCTATATCAATACTGTTTGATTTTAACATGTGCTGGAATTCATCAAATTTGTTTGGTAGGGTCCTTGCATTTAGTAACACTACATTCCAACCCTCACATTTTTTCCTATTATGTCCATGTCATTCATTGTCCTCATGTCTGTAAGTACCGGGCAGGTACTTCCAGTTTAAATGAAACTGTATCACCTTATTTATTTTGGTCCCCAGTATTCTAGTTCCTGCTCTTTAGGTGCAACCCATCATGTTTGAAAATAGTTTTGTTTTGGAATGTCCTGGTATTATCCATAAATCCAATATTTCTGTCCACACAGAAGGAGCGTAACCATTTATTCATTTGATTTATGGCCCAATTTTTGTATTCATTTGGCCCCTGCACTGGCAGAATCCCTGAAATTATGAGCTCACCCCCTTTTGATTGGATTCTATCTACTATATTCATAAATCCTTTCTGTATAACTTCCACTTTGTTTTTTCCTATGTCATTAGTCTCCACATGTAATATAACCAAGGGTTCATGCGTGATTTCCACTAGGCCATCCAGTAATTTGTCTAAATCTTTTACTTTCACCCCAGGTAGCGTACTAACTGTCACATACATTTTCCTGTTTTTGCAAATAAACTCATCAGTCCCTCTAGTAATTGAGTCTGATTACAAGAATGTCTCTACCTTTTATTTCCCTTTGACTCAGACTGTCAGCAGCTGCAGTTTGCAATAATTTTTTGACTGTAATGTTTTCCGGTAGGTGTAGCTCCTTTAATTCTCTTACTTTGATTGATTCATCACCCCTAATATCATCCCTTATTTCTTTGCAACTGTCTGTCTCTACTTCAGGTGTTTTGCTTAGGGTCTCATACCTGTTGCAGAGTTGTACATACATGGGGGAGAATTGGGCTTCCTGTTGGATAGCTTCTTGCCACTCAAGTAGTCGGGGTATGTCAGTGGTTTGCCCTTTCCGTAGGATCAGATGCTTTGCTTCAACACCAACTTGAATGCAACATCTTATGGAGGTGTCCATGAAGTGGGTGTAAGTGGTGATACACATCCTGTGCAATAGGTGATCCAAAGCTGATATGCATGGGGAATAGATGTCAACTCATTAAGCAGGATGTCCAGGTAATGATTGTTGGATCAGATAGCAATGGATATGGGTAGTTCAAGCATCAACAGATGAACAGTTCCCTGCAACAGAGACTTCATTTTAGGTACTGTTCCAGGAAGCAAATCAGTGGTGCATGGGGGGGATCCCCTTCCCCACATGCACAGACACACACACACACAAATGAATCCCCTTTGCCAGACCCAGGTGAGGGATTTATGCCATATACAGTGGTACTCCCCCTTCTCACTCCCTTCTGGAAGGCAGTCTGCCAGCTAGCCTCTCATGTCACTGTCTCCCAGATCAGACTGGACCCACTTTTTTGGCTATTGGGAATTTCCCTACAAGAACCTCAACTACATGCCCCACATAGATGCTGGCTTGCTTTGCTTAGCATCCAGGCTAAACATCTCATTCTGTGCTGCTGGAGGACCATGGAGGTCCCCTCTCTATCTGAGTTGTATCAGTCCCTTACCCAAATGGCCTCACTGGACCATATGTCACATGTTATAGCTAACACACTACCTGCCTATTACTCCTGCTGGAATCCCTTCACCACTTTCTTGAAACCCACAGCCGGAATAGGTTGATATATGTACCCTGATGATGTTGACACTACACTATATACTCCCTGGCAGTTAGTGAGAATGGCCTGCTTATATAGTTCAGGGCTGAGTTAGTTATATTGGTGCATGCTCCATTTTAGAAAAGCTACCTGGTTCTTGTGTTTTCCTTTTATTTTAGAATGTTCTTCTCTTGCTGCTGAGGACAGAGCATGTCACACCAGGGTGGCTGGATTAATGTTTTGTTTCTGCTGTACTGTTAAGGTTTTTACCCTTGTGCCTTGGTAGATGCTACTCCTAAATTGTACATATATGTCATGTTATGTACCTGTACATGTTAATGTATCTGTACTAAATATTAGTTAACTTCTGACTGTCTCCTTCTCTGTACCTGAGACACTGTTTTTTTTTTATTTTTTTTTTTATTTTATTTAAACAGCACTTTGGAAAACCTTTGAGCCATAGGCTCATTTACAAAGGTACCTTGTCACAGTAAGACAAACCAAAATACACAGTATAGCAGTACAACACATAGGTATAACAGTAAATTAAGACATAGATACAAACAAGCTGGTACAGGTAGGATGGATGCAAACAATACCAGAGTTATGTTGTCCTTAGCAGCTTAGTAATAAGCTTTGTCATGAAGTATTGAGTCACGGCTTTGACTAGCGGCAGTTACAGCATCGGGTGTTAATAAGGTGGTTACGTAAGGAAGTTTTGAAGCACGATATAGTTGGAGCTTCGGAGATGGAGGGGGCAGTGTGTTGAACCAGGAGGGGCTCTAAAGCTGAAGGCTCTTTGGCTGTGAGAGGTCCTAGCTCTAGGGATAACAGAGGTTTTCCCAGAGGTCCGAGTATGAACTAGTGGGACAGAGCAGCGTATGGTGGTGGTCAATCCTGGTGGGGAAAGCCCAAGGAGGGTCTTTTTTGTAAGGGTACAGGTAAGATATTTGAGGCGCTCATCGAGATCAAGTACCAGCACTTTAGCATACAGTAGACAGGTGTGTGTCATCCTAGGTGCTCCAGTAATTAACCTGCAGGCCTTATTCAGAGTAGTGCAAATTTTATGGAGTGCGGTCTGATCAGCAGCACCATACACCGGCAGTCCATAGTCCACTAGGGACAGGATAGAGGAGGTGACTGCAAGTCGAAGAGCCTCCCGGGGAGGCAGTGTTTATACGATGTAAGATGCCCAATCGGATATTAGTGGCAGTGGCTAGGGCAGCGATGTGTCCATGGAAGGAGAGGGAGGGTCAAAATGGATCCCTAGGTATTTATAGGAGCAAACTTGTTCGAGTGGGAATGAGGACCCAGAGTGAATGAGGAGTTTGAAGTTGCAGGACTTGTTTTGGGATGAGAGAAGAACATAGTTTTTGTTTTTAAGATTTATCACCAATCTATGTTCCTTGAACCAGCCCTCGGCTTCAGTGAAGGACTTCTGCAGCGAGTCCTGGAGGCAATAGGGTTACGACTTGAGGCAAAGATGACTGCATCATCAGCGATACAATAGAATGTTCCCCGAGCAAGAGTGTGGAAGGGTGTTAAGGTAAAGGAGAATAGTAAGGGCCCAGAATGGAGCCCTGGGGAACCCAGAAAAGATGGGACAGATGTCTGAGCAGGTCCCATTAATTTTTACACGCTGTGAGCGGTCAGACAGATAACTGGTGCACCAGGAGATAGGCCCAGCAGCAAAACCAGAGAGACTAAGGGCATCAAGAAGGAGGGGGTGGGAGACAGTGTCAAAAGCTTTTGAGAGGTCAATGAAGACAGCACCAGCCAGAGAACCAGTGTCTAAGGAGGAGTGGAGAAAGTTGGAGAACTCTAGGAGGGCTGTGTTGGTACTGTGGCCCGCTCAGAAGCCATGCTGCTCAGGACAAAGGACATTGTAGGTGGAGAGGTAGTCAGAGATTTGAGAGGCCACCACTTTTTCCAAGGCCTTGGAGAGAGGAGAGAGAATGGAGATCGGTCGATAGTTTCCAGCCACAGTCCTATCACCACCTTTAAAGATAGGGGTGACAGTGGCGACTTTCCAGGCAGTTGGAACCTTCCCCAGGCAAAGAGAGTGGTTGATGAGACATGTGATCGGGGTAAGGACTGTGTCTAAGACCAGTCATAGGATACACGGATCCAGGGTGTCACTGCCCGTACTATTACTCTTGAGAGCAGTGACAAGGTGCGGCCTAAGTTCTTGGGCAGAAACATGGCGGAGGAGAAAATAAGGGCGAGGATAGGGCTATGGTCAGTGAATGAGGTGTTGAGGTGGTTGGCTATGAGGGCTGGGTCTGAGGAGATCACACCATTAATGTTGATCTGGGTGGGTGGAGGGGAGTGTGCACTCCCATTTAACTGTTTAATGTTATCCCAGAAGGTTCTGGGATTCCCCCATGAGGCAGTGAGTGAGGACCGATAGTGCTCAGACTTGGCCTTTCTGATGGCCCGAGTGCACTTGTTTCGGGCGGCCTGTCATTGGGCTGGCCAGTCTCAATAGCACGGTGCCATAGGTTGTCCCTATGTTTGAGCTGGTGGATCAAAGCTGGGGTAACCCAGGGGGCATTCTTCCTTTTAGAATGGTGGGTCAACACTGGGGCAAAGATATCACAGGCATTATTAAAAGTTTGGGTAAAGAAGGAGAGAGCTGTGTCAATGTCAGGAGTTGCCAGTATAGGAGACCAGTCAATTTGGGACAGAAGTTCCTTAAGTTTTATCAGTCCACCAGGTATTAGACGCCGCTGGCATGTGGACTGTGCTATGGGTTTGGGGACTGAGGTTGACCAGTGGAATAGAATGGGGGAGTGATAGCTGAGAGAGTCTGGGAGGACTGTACATTGGGGATCCGATTAGGGCGGTTGGTGAGTACCACATCAAGCAGGGTACTGGAGCCTCTCTTGGGGTTAGTCCTGGTAGGGTGGGTAACTAGTTGCGTTAGGTCTATTGCAGAAAAGGAGTCTCGGGTAGAGGAGGAGGAGGGGCTGAGCCAGTTGACATTTAAGTCACCCACCAGAATTTGATCAGCGGTAGGAGGTAGAGAGGTAAGGTATTCTGTAAGAGAGGCAATGGCCTGCATTTGGTCCCTGGGGGGCACGTATGCAGTAGTCAGATAAAGGGGTCCCTTTAAAGGGTCAGGGGTTAGTTTCAGCGTAAGCGCCTGGGCCCTGGAGTCAAGGATGGGAGCGGGCAGGGCTAATACGGGGAGAGATTCCTTGACATAAATAGCGCAGCCACTGCCCCGTCTCCCAACACGGTCGGACCGGAAAAGGGTGAAACCAGGAAGGGAGACTAGGGAGTCAGGGGAGGATTTCGACAGCCAAGTCTCAACCAGGGTGATAACATCAGGGTTATTTGATGTGACCAGGCATTGTAGTGAGTCAAACTTTTTTAGGAGGCTACAGATATTCATGGAGACCATGCATAGGCCTGTGGTGCCAGTTCTTTTGATATCTTTTGATATGATGCATATTATGCTCCTGATACTGAGACTTGTATTGTATTAATATTGAAAATAATAAAAATTTATCAAGAGAAAAAAATGAATCCTCTTAACTGTTAGGTTATATTCTGCCCCACCCCATGTGAAAACTAGAGCCACCCCTTTCAGATATTTGATCCTCTACAATATTGTTCTACTTTGGCTAACATTCTTTTATGTGACCAACCCTTCCCCCGGTGGGACCGGGAAAGGAATGTTGGCTTAGTGTACCTTTCCCGGCCACCAGTTTTACAGAATAAATTAATAAATAAGGGCACATAGTGAATCCGGACGACAGGCAAGGCATGGACACCTCACCTCATTCAACCCTATTTGCATCAACTAGTACGGGCCTTTGAACAGAATCATCCTCGCATTTTAAAGTCAGAAAAATGATGGGAAACTGTGTAGTCGATTGACAAAAGACAATGGAAACTGATATCTTGTTTGCCGAAGTGGCCATTTATGTATAAAAGAAGCTCGTCTCGCTAGTACACTAATGCAAGATTGTAACCTTAGTATTTACAGTAGTGCTGTATATCTTTTTTGTATTTTATAACCCCTAACAACGCTTGTGAAATTAATTGATGAGTGTTTTCGTGTCTTTTTATGAGAACGCGCAAGGACTGTGTGTGTGTGTTTATTGCATATAATAGGTTGGTTTGTTGGATTCAGTGCACTATTACCCTTTTAAAATGAGAAACCTCTGACGCCAGACACCGATACCCCACAATTTAGTTGCCGACCACTAAATCCAACCACATTACCGTCATCCGAAAACGCAGAATTCCTAATTTGGAATGTCCATTTGAGTACATAAGAAAACAAATGGTTTATGTTACACTGCCAAATGTTAAAGAGTGATATTAGAAATGTTTCGTTTGAAAGACTGATTTATTTTAATTAGCTTTGATTTTATGTTAGCATCTCTCCCACTTGAAGTCTTGTTAAGAAAAAAAAACTGTTTTCTTAATTGCTCCTTTCCTTAATTGCTGGAGTCTCTGTTGGAAAACTTAAGTGCCTCAGGAAAGAACTGTGACAGGTTGATCTCCAGACTTGTGGTAATTTCCTTCATTCACCTTTCAGTGAAGTACTGCGCTTTAAACAGAAAGAGCACTTGAATTCCTGAATATGGTCTTATGGCCATTACACTTGCGCTCACATTGTTTCACAACATAGGGCTTCAATATTTTAAGACTGATTTGAATTCAGCTGTTGACCATCTCAAATTCAATCAACTTTGTTTATCGTTTTATTTGGCAGAAAAAAGGCCCGGAGCACAACAGCTCGTTTTGGACGCTCCTTTTCCAGGTGCCAGAAAGTTAAGTGACTTGCTCATGGTCACAAAGTGTGCGAGTGGTGATTGGGGGATTCAAAGGTTTACAGCTTGGGGTTCTAACCACTGGGCTATACTGCTGTTGTAACGGAGAATATATTCGAATTCATGAGCGCTTTTGGCTTTAGTGTATAACCCCTTCACAACCACCAACCAGAATGATAGGGACAGCACATTGCATATTATTTATTTCGTTTTTGTTGACCGGGTAAGTACACTAGACAAATCCTGCCTATTTTCAGGCACGACCCGGGGAAGGGGGATACAGATGAATGCCAACTGTTCTTGAACCAGATTAAGCTGTTGGTGGTATTTTTAGTGAATGAGGGAAATTTGGCCAGGACACCGGGGAAATTCCCCTACTCTTTTCGACAAGTGTCATGGGATCTTCAACATCCACCTGAGCTACCACCAATCCAGGCAGATGGGGCCTCGGTTTTAACGTGTCATCCGAAAGACGGTATATAGGCTATAGCTGATAGGAGCAAATCTAAGAATTTTCATTGTGGGATGGGGCAGAGAATGTTATGATGTTCACAAGTATGGTGACCATGGAACTTTAAAATGTTCCTTCAGTGAGCTAGGGGAACAGAGCTCATGCACCCCCAATCCGCTACTGACCTATTAGGAGCATATATAAACCCTCCCCCATACATCTCAACCGTTCCGCAACGTTAGAAGTGATACTTCTGACTTTACAAGTCGGAAACCGCTAACCTACCTGGGCACCCAGCTGCATCACATAGTACAGAGCTTAAAGCAGAAATCAACATTGCCTTTTTTATATAGTGACCTGAGCGGCTGCCCCTTTGAAATGATGTACTCCACGATTAATGGGACAGTGAGTCGCATCTGAGTTCCCTCAAGTTAAGAGATTCCTCCCCGCCCATATAATGTTGTAAAATGTTCTGTTGTATTTCATTGTCCCTTCTCAGGAGGCTTCCTTAGCTTTTCATAAAGCCCTCCTTGGCTAATTAAACCATTGCAGATCAGTTGATTGATCTGTTTGCTTAACTAGATTATTACAGACCAGTAGGCTGATGGCATGCATGGACCAACCCAGATTATAATGTATGGGCAACAAGGATTTCTTCATCCTGTACGACACAGGAAAGAAAGCCAGTTAGGATATGCTTCATATCAATGCTGTGCCCCAATGAAATAGGTACATATATTGAGCAATATTTCGTCCTTTATAATGTGCCTACCTTGTTGTCAGCTCTTGTCTTTTATGTAATAATTCGATAGCAATTATTACATTTTATTTATTTATTTTACAGTATGTTTACCCAGGATAGCCCAGCTGAGATTCTACATCTCCTTTCTGGGGAGGGGTGATGGTGGTGGTGTTGGTGGGGGGGAGGGGGCAGCTTTTACCCATTTCTGAAGCAGGGTGGCTGGACCACTGAAAGAAGAGACTTGCCCTATGTCACAAATTTAGTATTTAGCTCTAGCAGAGTTAGAACACTGTGAGGTGCCTAAAGAAGGACTTGAAATAATATGCTACCGTTTCCATGTACAATTCTTTACTGCAGTTCTGACAGCCACTAACAGGACTGGCTTTGTATCGTTAGGAAAAAAATATGGTGTTGTCCTTGCATATATTGTTGCTAAAAATATGATAAATCATAAATGCAATAATTACACGTTGGTATCTAAAATTTACAAATAATAAATGAATGTAAACAAGAAACGATAACTGAGAAGGAAGGAGCATGCAGTAAAAGGCAAACTGTAGGTTACAATACAACTTAGTTTTTATGTATTGTTTCTTGCAAAGCATCAACAAATGCATGTGAGTAATCATATATATATATATATATATATATATATATATATATATATACACACATGCAGTCAAACCATAAAAATAAAGTCATTTATTAATATTTTCAGTTCTTGGGGATGAAACATTCGTCTTTCTTCAACATTTTCAAGGCGGTTGCGGCACACACAGCACATTTTGCTGACTGGCTCCAGACGTTAACAAAGTAAGATGTAAGATGTACCGAGCTTTGCTATTCCCTAGTGAACAGATTAGGTTTGCCATATTTTACCAACCAAGCCAAGTTTACTTGGGAGCAGAGAGCCTTGGAGTCTGCTTGACATCTTGAAGCTTAAATAACCGTAAGGCATTGTTACTCTCTGGCAGCCAAGTGCCTCGTTACGCCTGATTGAGCTAATTGCTTTGAAATAGGATATATTATCTATAATTATAGAGATCTTGGAGGAGACGTCCAGCCTTCGCTTTCATCTTTTCCAAGTGCATCATAATGTCGCGATCAAATTAATTTGGGCCACTTGAAATAGTGCATTCCATTCTGCTTGCCCTCTTAAAGGGACAAAGCTGTCTTTTGAGCAACAGCTCCCAGCTTCGACCGTGCCAGTTAATATGATGCCCTAATCTCCAGGGGACAATTGGGGACAGTGGAAACTGCAACTTATATTATATTATCTAGTGCAGACGAGGTGTGGTTGACAGAAACAGCAACCTACTCTTGCTGCGAGCCATCCAGCCAACTCTTTGAAGGCATTTTGCAGACATGATACAAAACACACACACACTCACACGTCTTTCTTTGTTGCTTAGTTATTACCTTATCTGGAAGCAGTCCCTTTGAACCATGTAATTGCTGCAGGCTTAATGGTTGCGCAAGAAAAGGTAAATTTAATACATTTCATTTCTGATCATACATCAGGAGTACCCCATGTACTATGGACAGTCCCTCATTTTATCCCTCAGAGACCCTCTCTTCCACATCAAGAGTGGGATCTGTCCCCTATCATAACAAAAAAAAAAAACAGTTGCACAACAACAGCAAAAGGAGAACACAGAAACATAAATTTGCACAGCATTTGTAGCCTCTATCTCTGGGTTTTGATGATGTGCCCCACAAGTTAACTTTTTTTCACCAGTCCCAGGGACTTTGCGGAGTAGTGTCCCCTATCCCAGTATTAGGATTTTGAGGGGTATCATTCTGAGGACCTCTGTTTGATATCATGTTCAAATCACAGATGGGTCATAAATACCCAGAAAGGCATTCCCTATGAACCGGATTATTTTCTTTTTTTATCCACCTCCACATGTGATGACTAAATATATAGCAACGTTTTTAACCATATTGCACTTTTATACACACACACACACACACACACACACACACACACACACACCTTGTCTGCCTGGGATCGGTGTGCACCTCCGCCAGGCAAGCGTCATCCGTCCACTTCCCTTGCGCTTATGAACTATTTCTCTTCATTAATATTTCAAAGACACTGGTGGAGGTATCATTCCAAGATATACATAAATAAATTAATAAATAAACACATTTGAGCTGGGGCTCATTTACAAAGCTTTCACGTCATACATTACAGAGCAGTATTTGGATGAGACACAAACAATACTGTGATTTGGACAAGCATTTCAACAAAATGACCTTCAGATTCTGGTCTCACTAAATCAAAGCTTTGAGTCTACAAAAGGCTAACAATGCCGTGAAGGGGATGTTGCCTTAGTCCTCATTTGCTGCATTCCAGTTGAAATAAAACACCCCACGGAACTGACTTTAGTCGCAAGTTAATTTGATGAGCAGCAGTCTGTTTGGGATGCTAATTGCCCAATATTGTCAGATCTAGCGCCGGGTTCCTGCTGGGCACCACAGTTCCCAAGTAACACAAAACTGTCCCAACGCAATCGGAGTCACTGGAAGGCCTTTGGGAGCCTGTCACAGAGAGGAAGTGGGTTGCTGCTGCAACTGTTTCCGTCATTTGGGGTGAACGGTGTGCTACCAGTAAAATGTAGGGGTTGACGTTAATGGGGCCAATATATAATAAGGTTTCATCATAAACTTTTCATATAACATTTAGTGGATATGGGAGATTTACAACCCAATTGATTCTGCCAGAATTCGGGATTTGCATCACTATGATTCCGGTGAAATGATCCACTGTGTGTCCTTAAGTATTAGACTCTGCCGAGTGGCTTTAAATACACTTGAGTGGATTAGTAGTCATAATTGCACACTCCAGAAGCACACATGTTCATACAAAGTAAGGGTTAATGCAAAATTATATGTAGAAGTGCCCACCTGTAATTAGAGTCAATAATTACTGTGGTCCTGGCATGGGAAGTGTTTCAGACAATCATGGTTTCCTCGTGCCATTTGATATGATTATTATAAAGCATGACTTAATTATCAGCCAAGCAAGAGTGTCTAGAATGTTTATAAATAAACACTCCAGCTTGGCAAAACTGATGTCATGATTTCTAACACATCTATAGATCAGCAACCCACAGACTGCACATTTGATATACCCCGTGAATTCAGTGTGTGCGTGTGCTGGGGACTTTTATGTTCCTCACTCAAAGGGGAGTCCCTCTATTTCAAATTCCCTCTGCCTCTTATTGAAAATGTGTTGCCCCATATTTCCCTGTAGAATGCAGTGGTGGTATTAATATTGATGTCTGATGAATTAACAACCAGAAAACACAAACTATCCCTCCTTTATATCTATATATCGGGTAGATTTGATACCTTTTCGGGATAACTAAATATCTGATTCAAGATTTAGGCCTAAATATATCTTATGAGGTATGACACACAATAATTATGTATGCAGTTATTGTGTAAAATATGATGAAGAAGCACTGAGGTTTGGAAAGCTTGAATATTCATCTATTAGTTAGCCTAACTTATAGCTGCCTAACACACACACACACACACACACACACACACACGCACCTCCTTGTCTGTTTTGGGCAAGCATGGCACACTCCAAACATTTCGTCTGATCGTAAAAGCACTGATTCCGACATTGTTTTAAATATCTGAACGATTGAATAATGCCTTCTCCTTTAGACTCATTTCCCACATTTTAGGGCCTGCGGTGTCTCATATTTCAGGGACAAGAGGTCCGTGTGCTCATGTGTATGTGTGTGTGTGGGGGATACTCTGTTCTAAGCTTTCCTTGCACTTTGTGCTCTTGGTTTCATTTTTTTTTGCAAAACATGCCCTCCTCCCCGAAATAAACTCTGAGTTTTAATTCCAGAGTTCATAGAAGGAAGCTGGGTATTTGCTTCTGTCCAGTGTATGTACCCGGTCACCAAAATTTAATAAATAAATAAATAAAATGTTCCAGTCCAAATGTATTTTAAATACAATGTAATACAATGTTTTATATGATCAAATTGATAGTGTTCTATGTAGAGTAATAAACCCAGCCATTGTGTGGCATTTGTGAATTGTGTTTCCCGTGTTGTATTCCTCCTTCTGTAGTTGATGTTCTGTACATTCAATGGTTTGTATGTAATTAATCCCGGGTTGCCCTGAGAAAGGGAACTCTGCTTTCAGTGGACCTAACCCGGTTATCAAAATGACACAAATAAATACATATATGCGACATTATACTGTAGATTGAAATTCCTGGACAGGTATTAGTTAAGGGGTGGGTGGTGGTCATATGACAAGCATAAAGCTTGTTTATTAAAAATGAGTGAATGTGTGTGTGGGGCGGGGTGAGGAGATGATGGCATTCTCTCAGGATTAAGTCAGGTCAAATGAAGATGGGTTGTAATACAATTTATATTCGAGGTTACCAGAGTAGATGGAAGAGAATCAGAACAAATAGTTACCAAAGTTATAAGTCATTAGAAAATGTTTTAAAGTCAAAGTAGAATTAAATAAGGATTAGCCCTAGAGAGACAAATCTGCCGTTTATGTTCTCATCACTTCAAATGTACTGTAAATTACAGAGAGCTGAACAGGGAGGTAGAAATTTGAGACGGTCCCAGTGCCACCAACAAGGACAAAAAAAGTCTTGTTTTCGGGAAACGAGGATAACTCCTTATCAATTTCTTGTGAGCTGCAGCTGGACAGCGAGTTTGATTAAAATGAGCGCATCTTGTGTGGAACCTTGCTTGAAATCCGCATGGGACTTGCCTGTCTAGCATTCAACAGTCATGTATGTGTTTAGGAAACTGAGTGCACATTACAGAATGTGTATCTGAAAATATATCTGCACCCTTTTTTGGGACTGCAGAGTCGCTATGTTTGGGCTAAAGTGGGGTGGGATGGTGGGGCATCGTTCTGATCTAGGAAACATGGAAGTTTCATAGGCTAACCTTTGCGCTATAAAACAATTGTATAAAATGTTGGGAAAATGGCGTGCGATCTGCAGGAAAGCTAATTTTTCAGCCTGAATAGGTTGATGTCCCAGGGCTAGGGCGGACTGGGGAGGGCAGGCTGCTCTCTTGATGCGGGTTAACATTCTCAATAGTCTCCCTGAAGCTGGAGCCTTTGATCAAGCCGCTGCTGGCGCCTAAAAACAACATAACTTGTCTGCCTATTAGAGGTACTGACTAATCGTGACAGATTGTTGATACTCGCAATTAGCAATGCAGACTCTTTCCAAAGAAAGTGACGAACTCCTCAGAGAGGATCGATTGGCAGCTAAGAAAGGTAGGGAAATAATATTATATAGAAACGTGTCCACTGTGGATCAGATTAAGTGACCAAATCGGAGTTTTGAAATAAAATCGCATTGGTTGGGTTTTAATTGCTCATCAAAGGCCAAGTGATAAAGACATTTGTCATTATTTTCGTGAGCCTTAATTTCAATACCACCATTGACTTGCATTTTAGGTTTCTTTATATAGCTCTACAGAAGTTTAACTATATTTATATTAATCTTTCCATGTGCAGTAATATGACATTTTTAAGCAGATATACTTATATTTTGCACAGCCCTCGACTCCCATTCCATCCGTTTACTTTCTTAATGGTAATACGCACAATTTCCACTCTTTCTGTTAATTTAAAATGGTAATTATCATCCCCCCCCAAGAATAATTACCCGTAAATGACACGCCAAGCGGTTTCCGGAGATAGAGTACAGCGGCAAGCAATAAAGTCCTCTCAGCAAAGGACCAATGAGAGCGCGCCCAGCGGGACCATCCCAGTCACTGCGCAGGCGCAATTGGCGACTGACTGACCTCGCGTTAGTTGGTACCCCAAGGATGCGGGTCGGGGGGAGGCCGCGCCACTGGGCTTGAACATTTTAAACTACATGGTATTTTCTGTAATTGATAGAGCTATAGCCCTAACAGCAATACACAATGCAAACATAATTTAATGAGTTAATAAAAGCTGCAGAAAGTTTCCACTGAAACCGGGTACGGCATATGGTCCAGCAACACAATACTTTATTTCAGCTAGTCTCGTTCCCAGTCCGTAATACTTATTGTTTAAGCTCACAGTAGGCGCCCGTGCCAGCAGCAGCATATGTATTTGTTTGTGCAAGTAAAAAATAAAGTATGCTGTCCTTCATGCCAGTACAAAACATTAGTCTCCTTTCAAGCACTCATCTGCAGTAGAGAATGAGGCTGAAACTGAATGACTCACTTCTCTCTGTACAATACGTGCTTTATTTGTACTGGCGGATCCAAGAAGGCGGGATGTTGCTGGATTTGGCTGTCTGACACCCCAGAACCAAACAGAGAAGTTCGCAGAGCAGTCAGCGCCTGTTTCTTCTGCCTCCAAAGAGGGCCCAAGGTCCCAGAGCCGCGGCTCTTTGCACCGTATTCTAATAAGAATGGCAAATAACGGGGGGTGAAACTGGACCCCTTCCTCACCGAGTGTTTTGGGAGGGGGCGAACTGTGCTCAAGTTGAAGCTGCTCCCGCAAACTTGGCGTTAATTGTGGATGTTAGCAGGTAACAAGGCAGAGGACCAATGGCGTCTCGTGGCGACGCCCCCCCGAGAGCTGATTGGACGGGGCGCTGCAGTGGCTTTGCTTTATATGAACAAGTGGAGTGGCGTGCGGGGACTGACGGTGACAACAGTATGTTGTGAGCGAGGGCGTAGGACTGTCTTTACTGCTGTGATCTTCCTTGTCCTAGACTCTTTCCGTGTCATGATCGGACATTGTTGACATCTCAAGGGAAACCACTGACTCTGTATGGCCCCTGGTGCAGCTGCTGAGATGACTACTGCTTTACAGATTGGTGTGAAAGTCGAAGAATCCTCTTCCTTCAGCAAGAAAGACATGCCGACGCAGATGATTAGGGAAGGAGAGGACATGATCGGCAAAGTCAAACTTTCTCCGGCAGTTTTGCCCTTTAGTGTCGAGGCGTTAATGGCTGATCGAAGACCTGGGAGAGAGCTCTCCGGCACGGAAGGCTCAGCCGCGAGCTCCTCACACACTCTGAGTCCCAGAGTGGGATCTTTACCAGTCCCCGAGGCCCCTGTCTCTCCTCTGTCCATGAACAGCCCATTTTCTGTTGGAGGATTACTCAAAATGTCAGAAGATGCAGTTGTCAAATCCGAGAGCCCTGAAAGACAAGAACGCACTCCCTGGATGCAGAGTCCGCGGCTGTCACCTCCCCCATCTAGTAAGTACGACTCTTCTTTTGAGAAAAGAATTGTTAGAAGTTAGAATTCGTCTGCTTTTCTAATGCTACATGTTTTGTTCGTTTTTGCTTGTACCAAATTCTGAAGTGTTAAGGGTCGGCAATCATTCAGAGATTGATGTAAATATTAAAACAATGAAATATCGACCGTTAATTGTTACACTTCTATCACGTCATCTATTGAAGTCCTGTGTATGTGCGTTTGTCTCCAAAACAAGGTAAAGGCGTTTATGTTAGATGTACGGTCGAAAGGTGAGAGGAGACGCAAGTTTTTAACTACTTAATCTGCCCCATCCCCTAGTGGGCAAGTAAGGGTTTGGGGAAAGTACTGTGAGTTCATCAGACATTTTCATGTTAAACGATAACATTTTTGTAGTGTTTTAAGCTCATCAAGACACCTTCATGTTAAATGACAACATTTGTGTAATGTTTTAAAAACAGACGTGCGAGCAGTTCTGTCGAAAGGGGATTGTCTTCGCTGAAACTAATACAAAGCGTCAACTTTTAGGGAAAAGGAGGGAATTAGTGGTTAATTAGAAAGCGTAATAGAAAAATAAGCTGAATTTACTGAAATCAATCTTCTAATATGAAACACCAAACAAATTATAACCTTGGGTACATTTTGGTTAGTTTAACTAAATGGACTATTGCATGCACGTGTGTGAACATTAAATAATTGCTGTTCTTGTCTTCTTGTTAGGGCGGATGAGTCCACCGGCCTGCACCCTGCGAAAGCACAAAACGAACAGAAAGCCTCGGACTCCCTTCACCACCTCACAGCTCCTAGCATTGGAGAGGAAATTCAGACAGAAGCAGTATCTCTCCATCGCCGAGAGGGCTGAATTCTCCAGCTCCCTCAACCTCACAGAGACTCAGGTGAAAATCTGGTTCCAGAACCGCAGGGCAAAAGCCAAAAGGCTACAAGAAGCTGAACTGGAGAAACTGAAAATGGCAGCCAAGCCCATGTTGCCCTCAGCTTTTGGGATTTCCTTCCCCCTTGGGACTCCAGTTCCTGCAACTTCACTTTATGGAGCATCACATCCTTTCCACAGACCCGCTCTTCCAGTGCCTCCAGTAGGACTATACACTGCTCATGTAGGATATGGCATGTATCACCTTGCATAGAAGGGAGCGATTCAGACTCACTCTCTTCTGGTACTGTAAAACCCTTCTGAATTTATATTTTCTTAATATATTTCAAACCATCAAATGCGATATAGAAGCACCAAGCGGCAGACATTAAAATCATTAGAACCCATGAGAAAACATTTTAGAAATGCAAACTGTTTCCTATATATGTCGCTACTAACTTGTTGAGCAGGAGTTCGGTTCCAGCCCAGTCTGTTCGAAGTTTCTATGAAATCAGCTTCAGGAAATGTGTTTTAAAAAAATGGACACTTACCTGGTTTTGTTTATGTACTGCACACTATTTGTTTTTATTAACAGGGAACTATATTAAGTGACACACGTATATAAAACCATAATGAATTGTCTTTCCAGATATTCAAATGTTTGTTCGACATTTACAAAGGCAGTATTTTCCAAGGCACTATTCGGTAAGATGATGGACTCAACGTGAGATGAAGTGTGTGTTTATTTTTCAAAATTCTTTAAAAGAAAAGGGACACTGCGTTTCCCTGAATACAAGGGGAAATGATAAATGCAGAAATTCAACTTTCTATTTAACAGCATTGCCTGTTATGTGTAGTTTTGTTTTTCGCTGTTGTCCCTTTGGAAGGGATTTTATGTACTATGTAATATAATGTATATTTGAAATTTTATTATCATTTATATTATTGCTATATTTGTTAAATAAATTAATTTTAATCTGAACAGCTTTGTTTCTTCCACCATTTATTTTATAAGGCCCAGCTCCATTTGTAGCTAATATAGCTCATGTTGACAAACATTGGTGATTTCTCATGTTGCCAAACATTAGTGACTTCTTTTGAGCACTAGAAATGTATTTTCACTTTATGAAACGAAAATGTGTATGTTTACTTATGAAACAAAAATGTTTACTTTCAGAGATAGCCAAACACTCTTATGTATGTGTCATAATATACAAATGAATGGTTGCAAACAAACTGGATAAAATACATTCCATGCATTTTTAACGGTTCTCCTGAAGTTGCACTGCACTTCTGGGCGCCAGTAGTGTTCCTATATATGACTGGTGTAAACAGGGTGACTATTATCAAACTTTTTTTCATACAAGGATATATTAGTCGCAGTTTCTTCCTTGGAATATGCTCTTTCGACTGTCTTATTATCCAGCGAGAAATATTACATCATTTGCAATATATTTTGAAGGGACCTTCAGGTTATCATTAGGAACAATGAGCTATATACAGTATAAAAATGTAAATTTATTGACAAATCTGAACCCACTCAACTACTTGACTTTTCCGTTTAAAGGATGTTTATTATAAAGGAGAAATGCACTGCATTTTATTTTTACCTGTAGATTCTGTTTTTCAAGTACTGGTTCTTATTCTGTTATTTAAGCAATAAGGTATAGTGGTGTGTGTTATTACATAGTGATATATACAGTGGTGGAAGGGGGCGGGGGGAGTGCAAGAGGGGACCACAAGAACTTACTTCCAAGAGTCAACAGGAGCAAATGTGGAAGAACTGTTTATGTGTAACAAGTATAAAAATGCAACATATTTTGAGGAAATATGTTCACTTACCCATCAGAGATGTTCAATGCTATATCCAAAGTTTTGGGTTCAGTCAGGGAATTTTCTCCCACTTTTCCAAAACTGAATATAGTCCATTTATTTAGAAATTTTGGCCAAGTATGGCCAGGGGAACTGGAGCTCATTTCCAGGTGTGTTCAGGAGTACAGCGAGGTTAAGTGACTTCCTCAGGATCACCCTGTATGCAAGTGGAGGTTGTGGGGTTTCACACCCAGTTTTTCTTGGTTTCCAGATAAACAGCTTATTGCAGCTAATCCCTAGGCTATATTGAAGTTTGAAAGGGACACCAGGTCCATCATATTCACCAACAAATAAGTATAATGTGTAAACTTGTGCCAGTTGATAGGGATTCACCAGCCACACCATTAAATACCCAGTTAGGTAAATATTGTCCTTCTGGTTCAAACGTTTCTACAGAAAAACATGCTTTCAGTTTATAATTATAGTTTAATTTACTTTGAAGTCTTCACAAATTCATTGTTAATCGTTTGATTTAATCGATCAGTGCATCTCAGTGGTGTGATATAACATTACTAATCCGTCCCGTCACGTATCTTGGAAACAAGAAGGAAGAACTACACTTTCACACTGGGTAGAGGCACAACTGAAAGGAATACATTTCAGCAGGGCTATCCTGCATACGTCTGAACTGTCCACGATTAACGGGGAACATCCTTCATTTTACTCCTCAATACTACTCTGTCCCTAATCTGTCCCTCATGGCAAAGGTGCTACCCACTCAGAGGATGTTCCCATATATAACTGGTGTAAATAGGGTGACTATTATCAAACATTTTTTCATACAAGGATAGATTAGTCGCAGTTTCTTCCTTGGAATATGCTCTTTCAACTGTCTTATTCTCCAGCGAGAAATATTACATCATTTGTAATATATTTTGAAGGGACCTTCTGGTTATCATTAGGAACAATGAGACATATACAGTATAAAATGTAAATTTATTGACAAATCTGAACCCACTCAACTACTTGACTTCTCCATTTAAAGGATGTTTATTATAAAGGAGAAATGCACTGCATTTTATTATTTTTACCTATAGATTCTGTTTTTCAAATACCGATTCTTCTGTTATTTAAGCAATAAAGTATAAAGGTCTGTGTTATTACATAGTAATATATACAGTGGTGGAAATGGGGGGGGGGGGTTGCAAGAGGGGACCACAAGAACTAACTTCCAAGAGTCAAAAGACTAAGGCGAGTATTGAAAGTCTGACTGGCTCCAGGAGCAAATGTGGAAGAACTGTTTATGTGTAACAAGTATAAAAATGCAACATATTTTGAGGAAATATGTTCACTTACCCATCGGAGATGTTCAATGCTATATCCAAAGTTTTGGGTTCAGTCAGGAATTTTCTCCCACTTTTCCAAAACTGAATATAGTCCATTTATTTTAGAAATGTTGGCCAAGTGTGGCCCCCTGAACTGGAGCTCATTTCCAGGTGTGTTCAGAAGTACAGCGCGGTTAAGTGACTTCCTCAGGATCACCCTGTTTGTAAATGGAGGTTGTGGGGTTTCACACCCAGTTTTTTTTTGGTTTCCAGAAAAACAGCTTGTTGCAGCTAATCCCTAGGCTATATTGAAGTTTGAAAGGGACACCAGGTCCATCATATTCACCAACAAATAAGTATGATGTGTAAACTTGTGCCAGTTGATAGGGATTCACCACCCACACCAATAAATACCCAGTTAGGTAAGTATCGTCCTTCTGATTCAAACGTTTCTACAGAAAAACATGCTTTCAGTTTACAATTATAGTTTCATTTACTTTGAAATCTTCACAAATTCCTTGTTAATCGTTTGATATAATCAATTAGTGCATCTCCGTGGTGTGATATAACATTACTAATCCTTCCCGTCACATATCTTGGAAACAAGAAGGAAGAACTACACTTTAACACTGGATAGAGGCACAACTGAAAGGAATACATTTCAGCAGGGCTATCCTGCATACTTCTGAACTGTCTCCGATTATTATGGGGGAGCATCCTTCATTTTACAGCTCAATACTGCTCTGTCCCTAATCCGTCCCTCATGGCAAAGGTGCTACCCACTCAGAGGATGTGCTGTAATGTAAATTCAGACTTTAAATCAGAAATAGATTACAGTCTAAGAGGCTAAATCAAAAAAAAATAACTACTCACAAGTAAACACAATAATTTCCACAGTGTTCTGAACGTGTAGGTCCAAGTTTGAGGATGCGTCCCTCATTTTTAGAGTCCGTGTCCCTCATTTAAGTGACAAAAGGTGAGATGTATGTTGTCCTGAAGTAAATACATTGTAGCCAATAATAAAACCGAAACATCTATAATGGTGGTTGTTTTACTGACTTATTGCATGTCTGACAAACAAACCGACGACAGGCAGGGAGAGAGACATACTGATCTATAGGTGGGTGTCGGGCTACTGCTAAACCAATGAATGGGTGTATATACACGGATTCTGGTGCTCGTTCTCAATCTGATTGCATTGCTTTCCCTAGTAGTCGAGAAGTCACAGGATGACCTGAATGTAATTATTACCTGCTATAGATGAATGGCAAGGCTGCAATGATTTAATATCATATACATTCGTGTTTATATTTGTTTGGGTGACCGGGCACCCTTAGACAGTTCTAATCCTGCACTATAACAGTGACATGCTATGGTGTGTGCTTTCCCTGTCATATTTTATTGAGGGGCATCACTTGAGTATTTTTACAGTTGGTACCTATTGCGTGGAAGAAACTCGGTCGATGTTGTCTAGGTTGGATCACCTCAGAGGAGCAGACTTATCAAATAGGAATAAAAACGTGTATGCCAGTTTCGAGGGGTCTTTTAAAACTAAGTGACTGATGTCTCAGATTACATAGACTGCCTCACAGAAATCGAGTTGTGTGAGATTTAAATTACACAAATACTATGAAACCATTAAAGATTCAGCAAAACGCCGTGTTTACACAAGCCCCCACCCCAATTTATTTTTTTTTATTTACATTCTGTAACATAAATCTGTGCTGCATTCTCCAGCGACATTGTTTCCCGTTGTCTGTCTCCATTCTGGTTTTAAAACAATGTGTACGATCTACACACTGATTATTTTGATTTCATCATCTATACCTTTGTCTGGCTATGTGTCTCTTTCTTTGTCTGTCTGTGTCTGTCTCTCTCTCTCTCTCACACACACACACACACACACACACACACACACACACACACACACACACACACATCTAGGCAGTCATGGTTTGTTCAGTATGCATATCGAATCCTTTAAAATGACAATTACTGGCCCAAGAACACTAAAAAGGGTTAAAATGTATGTCCCGACTGGAAAATAATAATCACATAAGGCTCTGCGCATCTTCCATCCACGTGCAATTACACTTTCAACCGTTTCATTTTCAGCTATTTCAGTTTAAAGGGTTAAGCCATGATAGCACATAATTGTTGTAATGAGCGAAGTAAGCAATCTTCTGCAGACGCCTGTCATGGCTCCAGTAAGACTGTAGCTGGGGGCAAAGCGGAACTTTATCATTCCTAAAATATCAATGCTTTAGTTATTCAATTAACACCTTACACTCCGCTAACTTTGTTTTTCTTACCGCTTACCCTCCCCACTCGTTCCTAACTGCTTGCTTTCACCTTCCTCCATCCCTCTACGAATATTCTTTATTATCACGGGTTCCCTTTGTGATTTAGATGTGATGACAGCTTTAAGTATATGGTGTTCAAAGCTCTACGTATTACATGCTGCCGCAGCGCGGTGTAGTAAGCATACAGCCCACTGACTCTAGGCAAAAATGTCCTGACTTGCCCCCTTCTACATCTAAAAATATTTTATACACACACACACACAGACTCACACACACACACAGGCACACACACTTTAAAAGCTGAGATATTTTTGAACTGCTCTATAGATCATTATATGATCAAACAAAACCAGATCTGCAAAAAAAATAACCAAAACACTTATGCGTAACTTTTTCTAACTATCTTCGATTACCCGCACGTTTTTATTTTTAAAACATAAATGTTTCTGAAACTGGAGACTTCCAAAATTAAACAATTGCTTTAAGAAGGTGGCATCCTTTTCTACCCCTTTCTATAGCTAAGCCATATGAATTTCACGTCTTCCTGGGCAGATGCCTGTAAAACGCAACTCCTAAGAAATGTGACATTACTTTGCTCTAAGCATAGTTTTGTGTCTACCCCTTGGGCAAAAGTCTCTTATTGCTCAATTACACCCAGATGAGAACAATTAATAAATAAGTAATGACAATAAGTTGGGAATCACACGGATGAACGCTCCATCTGAATAGGGAAAGTTCGCACAAAAGAGCAGAAAGGATTGGTCGGCTCTTTTTAAGGGGATCGTCTTTTCTTTTTCTTGCCTCGGGCTAAAGAGCAAACAAAACTCACTTTTTTGTCGTCTTAAGGATCTCGACGGGTTGTCAGAAGTGGGAATCTTTGTTTGACTTTTAACTTTAAAGTGGATGGCGCCATGTAGGTCAATGTATATTGAGAGAGTCACGGCATAGTACAATAAAGCTTTTTACTACACTCAAGTCATACTGGAGGGTCACAGAAATGCCGACCAAATAGGGTCTAACTTTGCAAAAGTAAAGAAAACAAAACACATACACGTTTATAAATGAATAAGAACCGAAAGTGTTAATCATACATACCTAAATAGGTTGTACTTTACAAAGAAATTCAACATTACTAACCATTTCTGAACAAAGTGAAGGGAAAGCATACAGTATAAATGTAACTAAAAGGTGGAAGGTATTAATTTATAGCATAAATACAGTACGTTATAATTATACAGACAGAAAGTGCAACAGATGTTTTGGTGTTATGCTCCATGGAATAATGCTTGGGTGTGATTGATAGGCAGGGGTTCAGTAAGACACAAGCAATATGTCCCCTAAAACTCCAGAATTATTGATAGAACAGTGTTCTCCAAAAGCATTAATGCATGGACATGCCCCACCTTTTTTGTTTTGAGCCCCTTTGCTTTTGCAACACACACATTCTTCCAGCTGCCCCTGCCCTTAAGATTGTTACAGTTATAGAATTTGGATGACCCCTGATGGGGGAAAAAGTAAGGAAACGAGACACAGAGAGACAAAGAAAAGTGCATAGAAAGACAGAAGAATAAAGACTTAGATAACGCAAAGGGGAGAAAAATCAAACCAATGAAAAAGGCGTAATACCTGTCATGCCTATGTTAATAACAAATGCTCCCATCCTTTCAGTTTTGACTTGGGAAACACTAATCAGATTTCTGGAAGGATTATTTAATTGGCATCTCGTAGTTTGGAGGAAAAAAGATGGAGATACATTTTATTTCCAGTTGAAAAGAAAACTAATGACAGTCTTGTATTCTCTGTATGCCAAATGCATTTACTAGAGTTACTTGATTTAGATTCATAGATTCATAGCAGTGTGACGGCAGAAAAGGACCGAACTTGGCCCACCAAGTCTGCCCATTTGCCCAGCTATCTCCTTGGACCTGTGCCTCCCCCCTTTAACACTCCCATGTGGTTGTCCCATGCCCTTTTGAATCCCCCCACTGTTTCCCATCCTTATACAAAAAAAAAGAGTGCATCCTTTACTTTCCATTTACTTGAGTACTAAACCAATATCCAATGTAGGTAAACTGCCACCTTATTTATGGTCCTTCAAGTAGTTCTTGCCTGGATTTAATTTTGCTTTATAAAAAGGACTGCATTATAATAATGACATGTAGTTAGAAGTTCCTTCAGATACAGTAGTTTTTGTCTTGATTTAATTTCGCCTTTTTAAAAAAGGTTGCATTATAGTAATGGGGTACAGTTAGAAGCTCAGTGTCGCTTTTTGATCTAAACTGAAGAACAATGCTCATGTTCTCTAACTTGTAATTTTTTTTTTGTGCAGAAGCCGTTGGAATAGAGTGCATTCAGAACTTGCATTGCATTTGGAAAGAAAGGAGGCATTTTTTTTTCTAAAGATGGGACTGGAAATGAGACGCCTGCAGTTTTGCAACAGGTGTACATTACTACTGTGTATTTCGCTTTTCTGTTTACTTTTTTTCACATTTAGTAGTTGATATCTAGGCAAGCGGTGTTGTGGCCATTTCCTAAATATAAATTGCTACTCACACAAGATAATTGGTACCGATTTTAAAGGCAATACTTTTTTTTAGTAATTGTTCAAAGGGCACAAGTTAATTATAAAAGTAATTGTTGTACAAAAAAAATAAAAAGAACAGCATGTTTAATCCTTCATATGAAAGCCACTGTCCGCTGTCAGTATAAACACAATGAACAACACATACAAGTGCACATGGAAATTACTAAAAATACAGTGGTTAACAGCTGCAACCAGCGGTTAATTCCTAAGTTTTTAATAATCTGGTTGATATGGGGTTCCTCTTGCTAAAATAATATGGTTAGGCACAGAGATTCTGTTAATTTTCTGGGGTTTGTGTCTAAAACATCCATAGGTCGACATTTGGAAGCCACTTCATTTTTTCTTGAAGTCAGAATACTTTCCACGTCCCACATTTTGGAAGTCTGTATTTTAAGACAGTCCAGTTTGGGAAGTAACAATAAATAGTACTTGGACACAAGAAACACTTTTTACTTTCTTGCCCTCAAAACATGTTACCGATTTTCCAGTTCCCCTTTGGGAGCTACGCCTATTTTTATTTCAGAAGCTTATTGGCTTATATTATGGCAGTCAGATCTACTAAAACTTAACTGAAGCACTGTTAATGCAGCAGCAGCTGAAACAGGTCGTTGCCCAGAGACAACCGACGTGGGAGCTTCAGCTGAAGAGTTTCAGGGGGCTGTCTGCTACTGATGAAAGAAGGTCAATCTGTGTTTTGTAGTGCTAAACGGAGGGCAAATGCACTTGATCAAAGCACAGGTGAAGGAGGTAGGAGCCAGCCCTTTCACTTTGATCGATCGTATTCATTCTGATTCTTTCAACTTTCGCTGCTAGTCATTCTGTTTCAGGGGCACCAGTATAAGTAGGAAGGATCCCATAGCCGGCCCTGATAGTTCAGATTTGGATGATGATGCCCTTTGGGGTGGTAGTAGTCATTCCAATTCGTGCACCCCCCACCCTCATCAATGGTTTTGTAGCGGGCACTATATATAGAGACAGCAGGTTGCCCATGTCAGAGACTTGTAAATAGGACCCACAGAATCAAAGTAGCACCGAGTAAAATCCCTATCAGAGAGGGACATGTTTCCAGTTCTCCGCAGGTCTGTTCCACCCACCTTATATCGATTTGAAGCTTCACAGTATCCAACTCCCGAGTCGGAACTGTGGAGTGGCAAAAAGACGCATGCTGTCACATACGTTTCTTGTGCAACGCAAAGGAACGCAAAAAAGTTTGTGAACCTACTGATGATTACTTCGTAATATTCCATAAATCACAATATAGCTTCTTGACATGTGTACACACACACACACACACACACACACACACACACACACACACGTGTACTCACCCGGTTATCGGTTATAAAAAAAAATATTTTTTTTTGAAGTTGTTGCGTCTGTCTGTCTGTTTATCTATCTGTCTCTATCTCTATCTCTATCTCTATCTCTATCTCTATCTCTATCTCTATCTCTCTAGCTATCCGATATTTGTCTGTCTGTCTGCCTGTCTGTCTGTCTGTCTGTCTATCTATCTATCTATTCATCTATCTATCTATCTATCTATCTATCTATCTATCTATCTATCTACTCCATACTTCTTTCGTAAAACAGAAGCGTCTTGTGCTGATTGTGGTTCTTGTTCTTGAATTACTTTGTTGAAGCCGTGAACAAGTACAACTGAAAGGGCGGTATAAATGTATGAAGTTCCTCAATGTAACTGTAAACCGATTTTAAACCAGGACCCACAGTAAAGGACATTGGTCAGGATCGGACTGGGGTACAGGGAGCCCACCTAGAAAGTGAATAGAGGGGTCCAACTGGAAAATCAATAGGGGCCGGCACAGGGTGACACACTCATGTCAGTATTCAACTTAAATTTGATACACTTGCTCTATATTTGTATCTTACATTTACCTATAGAGCCCCAAATACACCATTTAATTAGAAGAAAGAAACGATGATAAATGCAAAGATGTTTAGAGCTTAGAAGGTGGCTAAGCACCCATAGAGAGGGGGCTCGCGGAAAATTGGTGGTATCCTTGTGGGTCAGTCAGACATTGGTAATAGAGCGATTTAGTAGGAGGTAGAGAGGGGAAGGGGGAGGGAGAGGGAGAGGAGAGGGAGATTTAAATTCAATCAGAAATTACGGGCTAACCGGGGGTACATTTATGTTTTGAATAAGTCTGTCTTTCTTGGCAGGAGTTATTTATTTATTTACACATACATGCTTTTCTAGGGATAACGTAGTAAATTATTGCACGTTGCTAATCCATAGAATTAAAAGTGCTCAGCGTCTTCAGAGATAGCCCGTTTCTGTTACCACATTGCAGCAAACAAAACAGTGACTTTGTTTTTGGTATCTGCTATTAAAGTTTATCAACATTACTTCTTCAAACTATAAATTCACCAGGAGCTGAATGTTTTTAAAATGCATTTCTGTACATATTAATACCTCTCAGCCGTGTCCCTGATTACGAGGGACTTTCCTCATTTCACCCTCAAAATTGTTTTGTCCCTCACTTGTCCCTCATGGGAAAGGTACTGTCCACGCAGAGAAAGTTTTGTAAATTCAGGCCTTACAGCACACTTTCATAATATTCTAAGATACTAAATAAAAAGTAAAGTTTGTGTAAGTACAGGAAAGGATTTCCACAATGTTCGGAGCTTTTATCATCCTGTTTGAGGATGTGTCCCTCATTATGAGGGTCAGTGTCCCTCATGGTCCTTCATTTTGAGTGCCCACGTCCCTCATTTTAGTGACAAAATTTTAAAAGGTATGGCAATATTTGGCAGGAGAGGCACATTGAATTGCAATACTTCGTTTCCTGGCGTCAGCATACACTGCCTGCTATAATCTATGTTTGCTTCTTCTTTTTTTCTTTGATGCTTCACTTCTTAATGATAGGAGTGATGACGTAGAATCTATCCTGGAATAACACTAGCTATTTTTAAATAAATGAATCAATCTGACACATCTTTCTTTCATCTATCACAACGGGATTGTTTATTCATCTGTCTGTAAGAACGCCTATTTAAACAAAGCAAGGCGCGTTTTTTACATATTTATGTTACTGCATGAAACATGTATTTCGGTAGCTTGACTGAGCCAGTAAACATTTAAGCAGCGAGAGAGAGAGAGAGAGAGAGAGAGAGAGAGACGTCATTATCTGTTGAAAAGCAGAAACTTGAAGTGATTCATCAACTTGTTCAGAGCTCCAGAAAAACTCCGAAGTGCTAAGGGCACCATCTGCTGTTGAGTTGGAGGGCCCTGCAGGGAACACAGGACCCAGGCGAAAAGCATGCATTTGCTGTGTCATTAAATGTCTGTCAGTATGTACTGTATACATGTTTAAAGTGGGCATGCTATGTAATAAAAACGCATCAAGTCCTGTATTCCTTTTCTTGGAACAAAGTGCCAGGTCATGTATTCATTTTGCAGTGCACAGTATCTGAACACAATAAATATACCATGTGTGCACAAATACTACAGACACACGTCTAAACTTTTGAACTGGCACCACCCTTGAATAATCAATACACAAATACTACAAAGCGCCTCGCACAAAAGACCGCACTTACATCCACTTATAACTATGCACTTTCTATGCCTTTATCTGTAGTACTGCTACAGTAAATACAGGATATGTAGTAACTGTACCGCAACCTTTAGTATTTTGGGGAAGTTATGAAAGGCCGATTCACATTTGATTATTGCAGTTTTGTTAGTTTTCGTTTTTTTGGGGGCGGAACGGCTTACACAATCGGTTAACGTTTTATTAACACTATATTTCAGTGTTTTTTTATTACTTGATTCATGGATTGCTTTCCTGCATACACCTGTACTCACCAAGGGAGTTGGACACTCCTAGGGAGCACAAAAAGCATCTTGAAACAGTATTTATCTGAAACACAAGACTGTTATTTAACGTGCAAATATAGTACCAGATAAAATGCAGCATGACAAAATCCATACAGACACCGCCTCTGTGTGGATTTTATCATGCAGCATTTTTTATCGGGTGCTATACTTGCACCTTAAAATGTATTTATTTTATTTATTTAGTTTTGTTGACCGGGTAAGTGTTAGACAAATCCTGCCTATTTTCAGCACGATTGTGGGTGGATACAGATGAATGCCAACTGACCTTGAACCAGATTAGCTGTTGGTGGTATTTTTAGTGAATAAGGCACATTTGGCCAGGACACTGGGGCAATTCCTTACTCTTTTCGATAGGGGACATGATAGAAACTTTCAAGTACCTCAAGGGAATCAACAAAGTCCAAGAGGGTAGCATCTTCCAGAAAAAGAGATGTGCAAGAACAAGGGGGCACAATTTGAAGATAGAGGGGGGACGGCTCAGAGGTAATGTGAGGAAGTATTTTTTCACAGAGAGGGTTGTGGATTCATGGAATAGCCTCCCTGAGGAGGTCGTGGAGTCAAGAACAGTGGGGGAATTCAAGAATGCATGGGATAGGCATAAGGCAGTCCTAGTGGGGGGTTAGGAGGAAGTAAGCTGTTGGTTAACTAGGATCTGCAATTTATCTGCTAGGTAGGAAAATGGGCAGACTAGGTGGGCCAAGCGGTCCTTATCTGCCCTCAAATTCTATGTTTCTATAAGCCCCATGGGATCTTTAGCATCCACCTGAACTACCACCAATCCAGGCAGATGGGACCTCGGTTTAACGTCTCATCCGAAAGGCTGCACTTCAGAAGTGCAGCATCCCTCTCATGCTGCACTACAGTGTCAGTATTGGGATATTAACCCAAGTGCCAGATGTGGGAACTGAACCCACAGCCCTCTGATCTTCCGGCCTCAGAGGCGACTGTGCTACCTACTAACAGTCTTATTTTAGATCAATAGTGCTTCGATGCTCTTTTTGTGCTGCCTACGAGTTTCCAGTCCCCTTTGTGAGTTCACTGGATTTTTCACGTTGTGATCACTCTATACAGGCTCCGGAAAGCCTCTTCCTCTGCTATATACAACTGTCCAACCGACTGTTCTAACATTGTAGGTATGCATACAATACCTCAAAAACAAAATTCTCTCAGATGGAGGTAAATGCAAATGTACATTCTGAGAAACAATACCCCAAGAAAAATACATTTTCATTAGAGTTATGGTTTAAACGACCCAGTAAGTAAGCGTTTAAACACTCTTTTGGATAGAATTATTATAATTATTACAGTTAAAGGCTACATTGAATCCAGTGTTTAAATGTTTACAGAAGGCTTCCAAACTTAAATATTATTTTGGTAGCACAAATACGATAAAATACTGTTTTACTGTATTATTAGAGACGAAATGATGAAGAAAGTATATCTGCATCTTTGGCAAAGAAGCTAAATAGAACACATTTGAACAATCGATGATTGGCACTAACACTGTGGAGGTTGCTTTGAATTCAATGTATCTGTTGCTGTAAATAATATTTTCATTCTCTGGCATTTGTAATATGATCAAAAGACATACATGTTTACGATATGAAAATTAACTTGAAATATGTACAATTAGGAATCTGTAAATTGAATCGTTTGAAATAGATTTAACATCAAACAGACGGAATGTAATACCAATATTCCACATTAAGTAAATAAATACCTCTGACTTGCAGTAATTAGCATTTTAAATCTTGTATTTGTTTTGATTACTGTAATCAATGTTTTCTAATCACTGCAGGATTTGGGAATTTTATTCTTCATGTCTGCTGCTTGACATTTAATTTACTGTCATTTTCTTCGTGGCCTATCCTTTTTTGTAAAATTAAACATCTATGAATTAAAATTCCCTTTACCAATAATTAATTGTGGGTTTGATATGTTCATAAATGCTTTTTATTATCTCCTTTAAAATTAGAACACTTTTTGACTGGTCTTGGGAAGTTCCAGAACTTGTCTGCTTTCACTTGTTATGTATGGTATCCAAGGAACTAGGTCAGTTTGGAAACAAGGGTTTTATAATGCCATTGCTCAAGAGAAATGTGACTGTAATAAAAACTGTAAACAAACATAACGCACTGTACTGTATATAAGATAATGGAGTAATTTTCTTTTTTTGCAGTTCTGTACTGTAAAAAAAACTGTGGCTGTCTGGTCTGCAATAAAAACTATTAACTAAAAAAAAAAATAACCAGGAAGCCCGGTAGTTCTTGACCGACCCATATCCAGTCGTTCTTTAATCCTGGAACAAGCCCCCTACCTGCTGACTCCTTCTTCCTTGCTGGTGGTACTCCAAGCCTGACAATTTCTGTATCGCAAGACCCTACACCTTGCACTGGAGGTACTAGCCACTTAGCTTTTCAGTCCCTATATTAAAAACGTTTTTTTTTTCTGTCACTCCCTGACACTCTCTCCTGCTTTTTTTTCTTTCACATATAGTGATCATGATATGACTGCTGTATTTTGTTACTTTTTTCATGAATATTGTGTTGTTTTATAATACATGCATTTTGACTATGTGCTTATATATGGTACTGTGACCTTGTTTGTATCTTGTTGAAACTATTCAATAAAAATTATTAACAGCAAAAATAAAAATAAATAAATAAATACATAAAATAACCACGGAGAGAAAGTTACCCAATTTATAAACAAACATTCATCTGCCCTTATTTTAACAATACATTTTCTGATAAACGGATAATAAAAATAAATATAAAAACATATCCAAAAGTAATGGAACAAAGTCTAACAGTAGTAGCCTCACCTGTCCTCAAAGAATTATCTGTTTCATATTAACATGAACATTTTTCTGGCAGAATATTATGGAATCAGTATCAGATGAATCTACAGATAGAATCATAGAATCTTGAAGGCAGACAATTACCTTTTGGCCCATCAAGTCAGCCCCGGCCCCATTCCTCCCCCCTCCCTCTGATAGCACCCTATATACATTGCAAGAATAGATAGATAGATATGTGGTAGATAGACATATAGATGCTTGTTACACTTACTTCTGTCCTTGTTATACATTTTCCCATGGCAGGCATGTGATTTGTTTTAAATGTAATTAATAAGAAATGAGGTCTAATATAATACAGGAATAATGCATGACAGGGTGTGTGTCGTGCTGGGATGGGGTGGGCAAGGGCCACAGGCAGAGTGTTGTCCAATGCCCCAGGCGTGGCGTCATCCCAGCACGACACTCACCCTGGAGTGCATTATTCCTATTATACAATGTCTTGTTGTTATATATAAAATAAAATAAAAATAATTTTAAAGAATGTTTTTATGAGTGTGGAAAAACATTTTTGTTTCTTAAGAGGAGAAGCAAAAAAAGAGAGTGCCAAATGGTCATCTACCTTGGTTCACAGTTCTGAGACTAGACCTGTGTCGTTATGCTGGGATAACGCCATGGGTCCAGTCCCAAACTGACCAATCACAGTCCAAGATTATTTCTTGCCATTGTATAATAAGCTAAGAACCAGCTGCCTCTTTCATTCTCATTCCCAAAGCCATACATATCTGCCTTACAAGTACTACAAACCTTACTACTCAACCTGTTTAGTGCAGCACTGACATTTAAAATGTGGAACAAATGGCCAGAATACATAGCACATTTATTTAGTATTAAGATTTTTTTTTTCATATCAGCTTGGTTCAAATTGTTGATAGCTGAGATCTCCAGAAATAGCTCCAACATTAAGGAAACAGCGGAGCAAGGGAAATTTGGGTGTAAAATTCATAGCGCTATGCGAAATGAGAGCAGTGGAGCCCTATACTATGAACAAAAACTGTACATAGATGAAGAATTTAGCGCAACAGTTTGTAAACATTAACCATATTCTTCTCCGCAGTTAGGACCTATAAACAGAAAAAAAAAATAATTTTTAAATTTTAGTGTATAGTATGCAAATATCCTTCTGCACAGTGGTTGAAGCTGCTATAATTCATTTTCAACTTAAGTAAAACAGAACTGGCATTTTGTTTGTCTCTCATTTCTTAAACAGTTGAGTGATGTCTGACAATGACTATCATGTTGTAGCTGTGCATATTTTATTAACATTAAAGTGCCTTACATTAATGTTTCAGTTCTTTCTGAGCAGAAATCAGTTGATGGCATAATGCTCATATACCTATCATTTCAGCTGTGGCAGCTGCGGGAGACCATGGACGTTGATAAGCTTGAGATGGACTGGAACTCTTGTTCCAAAGACTGTCTGATTTTTTATGTTTCTTGTATGGTACTCATGAAACAGTCCCAATTATAGCTGCTGATTTCCACATCTACATTGACAAACCGTCAGAATTCATTCTGTAGAGACTTCCTGTAGATTTTGATTTAACCGCTTAAGGATGCAGCATATACGGTCCAGTTATTTCTCAGATGCAACAACGCTCTTAATCCTACATGAAACTTCAATAATGTAGATCACTGTAAGGCTTTAGTTGTGGAAAATTTACAAGTTAGCCACAGCGCCACACACACACACACACACACACACACACACACACACACACACACACGCTGACTGAAGAGCAAAAGCCCGTTTCTCTGTGCCATCCATAATCAACATCTGAACACAAAATGTAACATTGAAGGTAACACTTGCATTTAACAAAATTGTTGGTTAATCGGGTTGTCCGATGAGAAGAGATTATTACTGTCGTGAGGTATAAACCTCATAAATGCTATGAAAGTGCATAAACTTCATATTGCACAGAAGACTTATTTTCTGAACCGAATAATTCACAGAGTTAAGTGTTTTCTTTTCCGTTATATGTTTACATATGCAAGTAACAGATTATAAAACAGCTGGGAAAAATCAATCGGCTTTATTGGCTAGTGATCATTCCTGTCGGGTGTTTCTGTACGACTGGATATTCATATTTAGCCTCATTACCAGCTTAAATATCAGTATCACTGAAATAAGAAAACAATTACAATCATATTCAAAATAAACTAAAAAAGGCACACTTATTCCTTGCCCCCAAAGCAAAATGTGTATCACACACACATATGCAATCTCTACTCTGTTAGCGCTAGCTAGGATTATAACCCATCCATTCGAATGTACTTCTTGTTTCCTTTTGGAACTGTCATTCCTTTCCTTTTGGAACTGTCGTTCCCACACCCTTCATAAAAAAAAAATACAAACAAACAAACATAAAAAAAAAAAACAGTGTGAGTTTCCAAATGACCTGCAGATGATCTGCCTGAGCTATTTTAAAATTGGGATCCAAACTAGTAGACAATCAGTTGGATGATCTGTGTCCAAATCTGCATCCCCAAAAGACACAGTTGCAGCAAAGACTGGTACGAATTACCCTGGTCTAATTTTTATTTTTTTGCCACGTCATGATTTTGTACTGCAGCTGGATGCATTGTTGGAAAATAGCAGTATAACTGGTCAGACACAATCGACCAAATACAGGTGCAGCATATACTTGCATCCATATCTGGTTCTTTAAAATCCCCCAATATGAAGATGGCACCAGAAGCATTTCCAAAATTGACACCCCAACTATGCTGAGACTATACATACCTTTCAAAATTTGCAACCACTCTCACAAAACTGACACCCAACCCAATTCCTAAAACTGACACACCTCATCACTCCAAATATCAATACCCACTAGCTCTCCTGAAATGGGCACCTTACAACAATTCAGGAAATGACACCACACAATCTTCCCAAAATTGATAAATGGCACCATTCTATTGACACCATGCACCCCTCCAAATTATTACAATGCATCCAGACACCTGTGCAAATAAATGAAAATGTTCACCTCAAACCCCTTCTGACCCCCCCACCCCATTCCTCCTCAAATTTTCACCTTGTACAGTTGTCAGAGGGAGATTCCCTGGAAAACAACCCACAGACAACTTCTTAGTGGGTGCTCCACTGGCAATTAATTTATTGTATACATCACACCATTGCTTTTACTTCTCCACTTTAAAAATTCTACATCTTTACAAGGTTCCTTCATCTTTTTCACGTTATCCATCATACAGTCCAACATTTTCATATTCTGTTCGATCCCATAGTTCACTTTTTTTTTTTGCAAATTTCTCCAGTTGTCTTCTTGGGGTCCAGACATTGGAAAGCCCAATACCCCTTAATCTCCTTTTTCTTGAAGCAGTCTGTTGTCAGCCTTCTTCTCGGGGTCCAGACACTTGAAAGCCCAATACCTCTTCTCCTCTTCCCCTTGCTGCCCTCTTTTTGGTCTGGTTGCTGATGGCAACTGGCCCGTCCCCAAATTATTACTTCCTTAATCATAAGCCTCCTTTTTTCTCTTACCTCCATGTCTGGGCCTGGCCTGTGCATCTTACCTGCCCCCCCTTTCCAACCCCCATTTTATTTTTTACCCCAACATTCTCTCTTTCACAAAATCCTTCCAGAGAACCCTTCTTTCTTCTTCAACCTGTTGCCCTCTTTCAACAAACCATTCCTTGCACCCTTGCCCTTTTCTGACCTGTTGTCCCCATTCCTTGCACCCTTGCCCTTTTAGATCTGTTGCCTTCTTCCAGCAACCCCATTCCCAGCCACTCCTGCCTCCCTTGGCATGGCATCTGGCATCTCTCGTCCTTTCCTTGTTGGCCCCTTTCACCAACCCATGTCAACTGGAGCGTCCTCCCCTTTTCTTGTTACCCCCTTTCGGTGACCTGTTTTCCCTTCCCATTCTGTCTGTTCATGCCTCCTTTCTCACCAGTAACCAACCTCCAGGGCAGATGGGTGGGTGCTAATTCTGAAACCCAGCAAAAAGAGGGAGACCCCCTCCTCTGCTGGCATCTAAATACCCTCTAGACCACCCCCCTTTTCCCCTGCCCAATCCTTACCTGTTTACCTGCCCTGTCATATTTGTCATCACAGAAATGACATCACAACCCCCTTCCCCTTACCCGAGCCCTCCTTCCTACCTTCCCCCAACCTGGGTCTCCTAGCATGCCCCCCGCCAGTCCCCACCCTTGTGCCTTTTTTCCCTGGAATCCCCCTGACAATTTAAGTTGTCCCTTAGGGGCAACCGCATTTGTCAGAGGGAGATTCCCTGGAAAACAATGCACAGACAACTTCTTAGTGGGTGCTCGACTAGCAATTAATTTATTGTATACATCACGCCATTGTTTATACATCACACCATTGCTTTTTCATCTCCACTTTAAAAATTTACATATTTACAAGGTTCCTTCATCTTTTTCACGTTATGCATCACACAGTCCAACATGTTAATATTCTGTTCAATCCCATAGTTCACTTGTCTTTTGTAAATTTTTCCAGTTGTCTTCTCGGGGTCTGGATGTTTGAAAGCCCAATACCCCTTAATCTCCTTTTTCTTGAAGCAGTCTGTTGTCTGTCATCTTCTTGGGGTTCGGATGTTTGAAAGCCCAATACCTCCTCTCCTCTTCCCCTTGCTGCCTTCTCTTTGGCCTGATTGCTGATGGCAACTGACCCACCCCCAAATTATTACTTCCTTAATCGTATTCCTCCTTTTTTTCTTGCCTCCATGTCTGGGCATCTGCACCTGGCCCATAGATCTTACCTGCCACCCCTTTCCAACCCCCCCATTTTATTTTTTATCCAAAAATTCCCACTAGACCATCTTCAGCTTATGTGATGGAATGATGGGCTCTCCCCAACCCCTCCCCTCTTTTTTCCAAATTTCTGTACTATCTCTCAATTATAGAAAATATGATGACATCCCTACTGTCGAAAGGTGCACCCCATCCTGCCTGTACATCCCAGGGTTGGTAAATCCAATGTCTTTATGGGCTATGTACATTCCCCCAACCCCCTTCAACCGTGCTACCACTTGCCTGTTAATCCTCTTCCTAGCCCGGTCTACCCCTTTTATGTCTCTTTCCCACTGCCAAACCATCCTAGGTGCCATTTCTGACCATGCCATCCTCATCTGTGTCCAAAACTGTTGAATTGCCGCCAAATCCCTTAGCATTTCCTTGCACAAAAATCTCCATCGCTGCTCTCCCAGATCATTACCCCCCAAATGTATTGTCAGTAGATCTGGTTGTGACCACTTTTGCTTCAGCTCCTCCAAGGTTGGCATGATCTGTGCCCACCTCATGCCCCGGACCCGTTTCCAGTAAACCATCACTTTGTCGAGGTCCTGCCCTAGTTGTTTTTCACCCCAATGGTTGGTAGCCCACTTCTCTGCCCAATAAATGTGGGAATGCCCAAGGATCCAAACTTGCCTGTACCTTTTCTGACCTGTGGAAGACAAAGACACGTATTAAACCAGTTTTCTTACATATCTCTTATAGCAGTTTGACCACCACCTTCCTGTTTTTTTTAATTTTTTCTTTGGATCCCCCTTTTGCTGCCAGCATGGATGTGACTCCAGTCCTAAATGAATGAGAGGAGTAACTCTGTGGGTCCTCCCCAAGATGTGCCATTCCCTTCTTTAGGACCCCCGTTACCTGGAAAAACATAACCGGCTTACCACTACTATGTGTAAAGAACTGCCTCCCCCTCCCCTTGTATTTCCACAGAGAGGCGACTGTGCATGTTACCTCAGTCTCTTGTTTTCCCAATACAATCTCAGCCCCCACCCCTGTCTTGTCAGTCTTAGAGTGTCTTAGCCAAATTGTCACCCTCTCTTGTTCCAAGCGTACTTCCTTTTCCCACAAACTTTTCATCTCATCCCTTTTGTTTCCCATCACTACTTTGCTGACCCTGAATGCACCTTTTTCCATCACTGTAAAAATGACCTTAAATAAGCAGGCTTTGAAGTCTGATGTACACATCTCCCCCTCCCCCAGGGCCCCTACTAGACTTTTGAGTTTTTCCCCTACCACAGGTTTCCTCAAATCTGCCTTCCCTCCTTTTAACCATTGCCACCCCATCAACATGCACTGAACTACTTTAAACTTATTCAGTTCAGACCAACCTTTCGTGCTGCAAGCCCACCCTATCCCAGCTAACTGCACCCCCATGGTCCCGCTAGCCATTCCTGACTCCCACTTTTTAATCATATATTTTGTTATCCGGTCCTGTGAAACTGGCTCACTTACCTTAAACCCTTCCTGCTTCCAGAACTCCTGAAATGCTCCTCATGCCCCTTCATATGCCCTCAGCATGTTGGCAGACCAGGAGCTCCTATATAGCAGTCTGACTCCTTTCAGCCAATTTCCCACGCTCTTTTTGAGACCTGTGTTCTTTGTGCAGCCACTTGTGGTGCCATGGACCTGAACCTCTCCAGCTGTAAATGGGAAAGGCTGTTAGCTATGTCATTTTTAACCCCCTCAATATGCTTGGCTTTAAATGACATGTTTAGTCTTAAGCCCCACAGTACTAGTTGTCTCAAAAACCTGTTTGCTGTTACCAAGTGTCCTCCCTGCTGATTGATAACTTCTACCACTGTTCTATTATCACACCAAAACATAATCTTCCTGTTCCTTAGGTGCTCCCCCCCCATGTCAGCACCACCACCCATATGGGAAAAATCTCCAGCAATGTTAAATCATTCAATAGCCCCCTCTCTCTCCAAGACTCTGGCCATGCTTCCGAAATCCACCTCCCCTGAAAATATGCCTGCATGCCAATAGAACCAGATGCATCTGTGTAAAGGTCCAAATCATTATTCCCTAGCCATTCCTTCTGCCAGAACTTAACCCCATTGTAGTCTGTTAATAATTGCTGCCACACCTCCAGATCTTGCCTCATCCCTTGTGAAATGTCCATCCAATGGTGTGGCAGTTTAACCCCACCGGTTGCCCTGGCTAATCTCCTGGTGAAAACCCTCCCAGGTGCCACTGCCTTGTATGCAAAATTCAAATGCCCCAACAGTTGTTGTACCTGACTCAAGAGGACTCTCCTTCTCTTCCTAACCTCCTGTAGCAGTTTCTTGAGTCTTGCCACCTTCTGCTTGGGTAGCCCAAAGACCTGCTCCTCTGCATCTACCTCAATCCCCAGGAATTCCAGCTTCCTAGCTGGACCTTCCATTTTTCCCTCTGCAAGCAGAACCCCTATACATCTGCACATGTCCTCAAAATCTAGAAGCATTGACTTTGTCTCCTTTTCAGTCTCCCCCACCAGCAGGAAATCATCTAAGTAATGTACCACTGCCTTGTGGCCGTATTTTGCCCCAAACACCCATTGTATGCAAGTGCTAAAAGCCTCAAACTTTGCACAGGCTATGGAACAGCCCATGGGCATTGCCTTGTCAAAATAAAAGAACCCTTGGAAGCAAAATCCCAACAGGTCCCAATCTTCCTTCCTGACCCAATGTCAGTCTTTGCTAGCCATGCCCCTTCCTTTGCTCTAATCAGTTCCACTGCCTGCTCCAATGTTGCATAAGAAACTGTGCTACACTCCCCAGGGATGTAATCATTCACTGATGCCCCCTCTGGATATGACAGGTGATGGATAAGCCAAAATTCCCCTTGTTGCCTCCTGGGCACCAGCCCCAATGGTGAAACCTGAAACTTTGGTAATGGTGAGGTCTGGAATTGACCCCTTATCCTCCCAGCCTCAGCTTCCTTCCTTGTTTTTCCTAATGCTATATCTTCCTTACCTTTTAGTTCTTGGCTCTCATGCTCCCTCTCCCTCCTTGATACACCAAACTAAAGCCCCTTTCAAACCCTTCCACTAGCATCCTAGTTGCCCTCACATCTGGGTATCCTTTTATCCATTCTTTAACTACCCCCACCTTTATTGGAATCCTAGCTAACCCAACCCCCCCTCGTTGTTGCCCAAGTCCCCCTCATTGGCTCCTATGCCACCTGACCCATGCTCTCTCTCCTTGAAACAACCTCCCTCCCATTTTGGTAACCCCCCCTCTCCCACAAAAGGGCTGTCCATTCCCCTACTGCCCGTTTTTTCTTTCCCCCATTGCTCTGCAGCACGTCACTGGATGTTGCCCAGCGCACTTCGAAAACAGACATGTCTGAACTTGCAATTGGTACAAGAACATAGCCAAGTCAGTTAAGAAGGGGGATAAAACCTTTTATAGGTACATTAGGGAGCATAGAAAGGTTAAGGGAGGAATAGTGAAGATTTATAAGGGAGAGGGGAGGTGGGCAGTGGGAGACAGTGAAAAGTCAGAGATACTGAATGAATGCTTTTGCTCAGTATTCACAAAAGAAGATGAGGAGGAGTTACCTAAACCAGACAATAGAAGCACTCTGGATAGGGGGGTTGACACCAGTCCATTTACAGAAGAAAGAGTCCTGAAAGAACTCCTAAAACTCAAGGTGGACAAAGCAATGGGGCCTGATGGTATTCACCCCAGAATCCTAAAAGAACTAAGGGAGGACCTAGTGACACCACTGTCCACACTTTTTAACAAATCATTGGAGGATGGGGTGGTACCTGAGGACTGGAGGAGGGCAGATATGATTCCCCTTCATGAAAGTGGGAGCAAGGAAGAAGCAGGAAACTACAGACCTGTAAGTTTGACCTCAGTGGTAGGGAAAATGATGGAATCACTTCTGAAAGAAAGAATTGTTGAGTACCTAGAGGCCAGCGGGGCACAGGAGCCTAAGCAGCATGGATTTACATCAGGAAGGTCATGTCAGACAAATCTAATAGATTTCTTTGACTGGGTGACCAAAGTAATAGTCCAGGGAGGGGCTGTGGATATGGCCTACCTAGACTTTAGCAAGGCATTTGACACAGTCCCGCACAAAAGATTAATAATCAAGTTAGCCAGCTTGGGAGTGGGTCCCAGGGTGGTAGCCTGGGTTGCAAACTGGCTGCACAACAGGATGCAGAAGGTAATAGTGAGGCACATTCCAAATAGGGGTCAATACTAATGGAGTACCCAGGGCTCAATACTGGGTCCAGTCCCTTTAACATCTTTATAGGTGACATCGCAGAGGGTCTGAGGAAAGGTATGCCTCTTTGCAGATGATACAAAGATCTGTAACAGAGTTGATACATGGGGGGTAGAAAGGATGAGAAGAGACTTGGCAAGGTTGGAGGAATGGTCAGACATATGGCAACTTAGATTCAATGCAAAGAAGTGCAAAGTAATGCACCTGGGAAACAAAAACCCAGGAGAAGAGTACACAATAGCAGGGGAGGTACAAACAACAACAAAAATGGAACGGGACTTGGGGGTAGTCATATCGGATGATCTAAAGGTGGGTAAGCAATGTGAGAAGTCAGTGAGGAGAGCAAGGGGGATACTGGGATGCATAGGAAGGGGCATCACAAGTAGGAAAAGGGAAGTGGTTATCCCTCTGTACAGACAGTTGGTGAGACCCCATCTGGAGTACTGTGTGCAGTTTTGGAGACCTCATCTATGCAAGGACATAGACAGGATGGAAGCAGTCCAGAGGAGGACAACTAAAATGGTGCAGGGTCTGCATCAGAAATCATATGAAGAGAGACTGAGAGAGCTTAATATGTATACCCTTGATGAAAGGAGGGACGGGGGACATGATAGAAACATTCAAGTACCTCAAGGGAATCAACAAAGTCCAGAAGGGTAGCATCTTTCAGAAAAAGAGATGTGCAAGAACAAGGGGACAAAATTTAAAGATAGAGGGGGGACTGCTCAGGGGTAATGTGAGGAAATCTTTTTTCATGGATAGAGTGGTGGATGCGTGGAACTGCCTTCCTGGAGAGGTTGTTGGGGCTAAAACAGTGGGGAATTCAAACATGCATGGGACAGACACAAGGCAATTGTAGTGGGGGGTGGCAGGAAGTAGGCTGTTGGTTAACTAGAATCTGCAGCTTATCCAGTAAGTAGGGAAATGGGCAGACTGGGTGGGCCAAGTGGTCCTTATCTGCCATTGAAGTCTATGTTTCTATGTTTCTAACACAACGCTTTGTTGAATCCCCAGCATGCTCTCCCTTGTCCTTACCACCCGTGCCCTCCTCAGCATCCTGGTCCTCCACCTGTTCCTGCTCTGGCACCCTCTGTGGTGTTCTTTTTTCTGTTGGGCTCTTCCCAGAACCCCCCCTGCTGGCATCTTCCATTTTCCTGCAGTTTCAGTCACCTCCTTCTGCTTCGCTGCCTCTCTCAACTCATTCACCTTTTCCATCAAGCTTTTCCCCACTGTCTTCTTGGCTTTTGCCCTTGCAGCTTCTTCCTCTGCCTCCTTCTTCTATGACATTTGCAGCATCTCGTTGACCTTCTGCATAATTTCTGCCGCCTGCTCCATCATCTGGGTGCTTGTGATCTCTCCGTTTCCTGCTATCCTATATAAGTAAATACTTGGGGGATATAGAAGGAAAAAACTCAGTTATACCCTCTCCTGAGCCTTCGGTATCTCCACATCTTGCCAGACCCCAAAAATGTACTTGGCCACCCCCTCCCATTGCAGACCAGAATATTTTAAAAAAAAGCAAAAGAACACCAGATTTTCCTGGACAAGCCATCAGTGCCCATCTTGGCCAGATATTGTAATGCTACTCAACTCACCCCCTCTTTTATTTTTTTTGTGTGTGTGTGTGTGTGTGCCTTATACACTGTAGCACCACCAAGGAGTCTCTGTGAGAGTGATGGTGTGCTAACAAGACAAAAAACCTATTGCGTTATTTCTTGCTATTAGCATCTGCAGTTTTAGTTTGTTACTCTTGTCTTGCTTTCCCATATCCCCCACTAAATACCAGAGCTAGTAAAAATGTCATCACAACCCTTTAACAAATGAGGAAATACTTTCTTTATACACCCATGACATTATGCTCGCCCTATTTTATTTATTATTATTCTTTTTTAAATTAATTAGCCTGCTCTGCAGGTGGTGACTGTGGGATTCAAACCCCAGTCCTCCAGTTTCCAACTCACCACCTAAACCACCGCACTATATCCCACCGGTTTCCAGGTATCCCTTCATACCATGCTGTGGTCCAGCTCTTGAATTACTTGCTTTTTTCTTTGCTGTCTTATTTTTTTTTAATTTCTGCCTCCAATTGCCCATTTTAATGATGCCCTGACTCCCTTCCCAACAAACTACAACAATGGCCTCCCCCCGGCCAACCATATGTATTGCACCCTTGCCGTTCTGCACATGCATGGCCCTCACATCCCCTAGTTTCTCTGTGGCCTAAGGCCTAATAAATCCACACCATGCTAATGTCCTGATAGCCTTCCACCTGTATCCCTTCACTACCATGGATGCTTGTAGCCGCTGCTCCCTTCAGGAGCTACCCTCGCTCTTCCACTACCCCAAGGCACTGGCCTACCCACCTGCTCCCCCCTGGAGTGTTCATCAAGCAGCCCTGGATGCTGCCTGCCCCAGAGGGGAAGCTGGATCCTCCGAGTCTCCTTGCGGTGCCAGCATCACTTTTGCCCTTTCCTAGCCGGCTCCCCTTTTCTGATCCGAGGCATAACTACCCCTTCCATAATGGCCCACGGCCTGCCTTGTCATGGCCACTAGTAGCCTTAATGCCTCCCTCCTGGCTGTGTCTCTTCTGACTGCCTGTACTCCCTGCCAGCATGGAAGCGCCCCTCCCAGAATGACTCAAGCCACAAATGTGGCCACCAGAGGACAACAACAATTTTTTTTCTCCCCCCCTGCAGCCCACCTGTGCTCCCTGGCACCCCAGTCATCCCTCACGCAGGGCCAGTGCACTTCTCGGCAACACAAGGTCCCTGTTGCAGCACCGGCAGACCCCTGCCTGCCCAGAGCTCCCACAAGCAGGACAAGTGCCTTTTAGACCCATCCAACAATCCCAAGCTTGTGTCTGGAAGGCAACTGAAACAGACCATCACCAACAGGTAAGCAATTATCCTTGTCTGCCTAATTTTTTTTTTCTTTTTATTGCTGCTTTTCAACACCACCACTATGCAATTCGTTTTGGCCAGAATTATACTATGGCAAATTAAGCAGGTATACATAAACAAACCTTGGGCACCCGAGCCCTAGCCCCTGCTTCCCGGCTCCTACTGGCCCTGCTAGGCCTCCAAACAAGTCCTCACCATGCGGCTGGGCCTAAAGCTCCCTACCAGCTTTACCTGATTCCAAATTCCTGCCAGTCAAAGTGCTGAGTCTGCTATCTCCAAAACCCAGCAAAAAGAGGGAGACCCCCTCCTCTGCTGGCACCTAAATAACCCCTAGACCACACCCCCTTTTCTGTCACCCAATCCTTACCTGTTTACCTACCCTGTCATATTTGTCATCACAGGAATGACATCACGACCCCCCCCCACTTATCTGAGCCCTACTTCCTACCTCCTCCCCCCAACCTGGGCCTCCCAGCATGCCCCCCTCCAGTCCCCACCCCTGTGCCTTTTTTCCCCAGAATCCTCCTGACAATTTAGGTTGTCCCTTAGGGGCAACCACATTTAACAAAATGTTTTTTCTGGGTCTCCTACTGAAACTGACACAGTGTACCCCTCCACAAATGGTCACATACAGTACGTACCCTTCTCAAATTGCTCTCCCCTCACCCATTAAAACATTTTCATCCCTCCTCACCCACCCTACATTTTCACTCCACAGCATTGTCAAAATGTTCTTCCCACATCCTTTCCAAATGCTTCTTCCAAAACCTCTCCAAACATTGATAACATATTCCCAATTATTACTCACCCCACACCTTCCCCAAATTATCACCCAGCTTCCCTGCTTAAACTGACACTCTGCACCTTGCTCTTTACCCAAAACTGATGGCCCACACATCTCTCAAACTTAATACCCCTACCAATGCTGACACCATTTCAACATGTCACCCTACACCATTCCTGTAACTGACACCATGTATGCCTCTTAAAAGAGTAGTACACTCAGAATTTGAAAAAAAATCATTTTGTGCAGTGTGTGTAGTCCTAGTGTGTCCTTCTCTTTGTCTGCTGTTATGAATTTTTTTTTCTAAATAAGCCTGATAGTTTTATGGTTTTCTGGCCCCTGAGGATCTGCATCTCAGCATGGTTTATTGCTCATGTTATTCCTACAATGCCTCCTGTGTCATGTTACAGTGATGTAGCCGGGACCATGGATTCAGCAAGCACTGCTTTACAGCCAGTTTACAACAGTAGAGCTGTGTAACTTCTTTATCCAGGAGCATCAATGGCTAAATTTACAGCTTAGCAAATACCTAAGGGCTAATGGAGTGGGTTTTTCTGTAGGACAACAGCAAGCATCTTTACTAATTATAGCATTGATGATCTAGGGTTATTCCTGTGCTTTTTATGGCTGTGTGTAGTTGGATGAAATTAAGTTTTAAAAGCAAAACACTTACCCTGCTGGATAGATCTGACACACACATAGAAAACAAAAAATTGAATTAGAGCTATTTAGTGGAGGCAAGAACATCAGGCTCCTGTCTCTAGTACTTGCTGAATCATTGGTCCTGGATGCATCACTGTCACATGGGACTGGAGGCATTGTAGGAAAAGAAGAGCTATAAACCTTTCTGAGATGGCGATCCCAAGGAGTCATAAAACTGCCATATTAGTAGCAGCCTAATTTAGAAGAAACTCTTAATAGCAAACAAAGGGAAGGGCACACCAGGACTACACACACAAATCAAAACACTCTGCACCACAGATGTTTTGGCTAATTTTGACTGTACTACTCCTTTAATGTGTTGAGAACAGAGGAAAAACATAAGTTGCACTGACTACTTTTATAGTTATATTATATCTGTTGAGATGATCACAAGCAATTTCTTCCATTTTTATGTAGAAAAAGTGGCTATTGTTTTCTTTTTCCTTTTGGCTTAACATTTCATCCAAAAGATGGCACCCTGCTGTCCCAGTGACTCTGAGGGTTGGGGCACTGGATGCCACACCTCGCACCATGCCAGCAACCCATGTTCAGGAATGGGCAGGGCTGCTGGGGGTCAGCAGGGGAGGAAAAGGATTGAGCATCCCAAGGACTGCTCTCCTTTTCCAGGGAGGTGGGGTTCCAGTAGTCGGTCATTGCCTGCCCCCTATCAGAGGCTGGGGAGCAGAGCACTGAGACTGACAATGAGGGTGGGGATGGGGCAGACACCTGGAGGAGCACGCAGGGGAGCATGCGCATTGCCTCTGCTGGTATTATTGCATGGCCCACCCCCGAGGAAGAAACGAGAGAGAATATGGTTGAGTGGCTTGATGACTATCCCGGGATGTACCACATGGCTCTGAAGGTGTTGCCCTCAGTACTCTGGATCCCTTCCTGGAAGTGAGTAACGGGAGCTTGCCACCTCCCCACCATGGGGGGCAAGCCATGTGAGTATCACTGTGGGTGAGGGCCTCAATAGGAGCTGGGGTACCCCAGGACAGTGGCTGGATGTGGGCTGACCATGGGGGGAAAAGAAATGACAAAAAAAGATGGCATCTGAACAGTGCACTGCCCTCCTTCTAGTGTAGTGCATTGTCAGTTATGGGTATTAACCTAAGTGCTTGGTGTGGGGCTAGAACTCACAACTTTTTGATCTTCCAGCCCCTGAGGTGACTGTGTGCCTACCGACCTGCTGACACTAATATTGTCTGATCTAGACATCTGACTTCCATTTCTGCTTCACAATGCAGCTATGGTGTCCATATATGGCATAGCAGCACACTCTGTTGTATGTTATTACGTGTTTATATTCCTGTTACTGTAACAATTCTTAATTAAATATATGGTAAATAATGACATTTATTTGCAAAGCACAACTGGCTCAAGTTACACTAAATGTGCTTACAAGTAAATTACTTTGCAGTTAATAGTTTTAATTAACATTTTTCAGCAACACACAAATGATATAGACATGATAACATTTGACAATAATTAACACTCCAAGCAAACATGTATACAGAGATTTAATAAATAGAGAAGACTTGGTGCAGGTACAAAGCTATTTAGGTAACATTGCAGATTAAAGATAATAGTTCCATTTACTGTATATCACATATATGACAGGAAAGATCCAGAAAAAAGATATTTGATACCTTTTATTGGACCGACCTGGATGTTACAAATGAAAGCAGGAGCTTGAGCTTTTGAATTACATTGAATTCTTCATCATGAAAAGAACAGTTGGTTTGAAAGGGTACACTTTCTTAAAGTCCAGATCATGCGTAAAAAAACAGATAAAAATTGTTAAAATCCCATTGGCTTAAACTGCTTTTTAAAAATCAGCACAGATGGAACAACAGAGTACCATCACAAGATCTCAGATATGTCGGTCCTGGTTTTGAAAGGATATTTCAAAAATACACAACATAGATGGGCTTTTGAGATCAAGCTAATTTTTCTTCTCAATACGGTGGTTGATGGTATGAACACTGATTGAGGTTTTATATCACATTACACTACTGAAACTTTCACCTACTTCAGGAACAATGAATGGATATACAGTATAATGGTAATACATTGTGTTTTTGTTGTATGTTTTAATATTAAATGGATATAGAATCCCTTTTAATTGGTTACCATTATGTTGGTTTCACCCACCAAAAAATAGGGCATGGGGTGGGTTGGTGTTATGGGGTAAAGCTTATATACAGATGCTTGTTCATATATGGACATTTTAGGTACAGCATCTCATTCACTAGGTAGCTGGTGTTTGCGCCTGTTTCTTTTATGTGCACACACCCTTGACATCTAGTGCATGACACAATGCGGTTAAGTTATGTGATGACCACTTGTTCACTTACAAAATGGTTATATGATTCAGTTTGACCAGTTATCAATATATTGCTGTTCCCTTGGGGGTGGGGGTGGATTCACGTTGGCTTTGTATCAGATTTCTAGGACTGTACTGTATATACAGCAGTTTGATTATATACTGGCACATTATAAAACAATGAACATATTAGGATACAGGATCTCAGTGACTCTGGGGTCTTTGTTAAGTTTGATTTTAATAATACATTAATACTTGGTGCGGTGGGCTGGTTCCCTCAGTTTTTGATTTAGATTGATAGAACTGTTATTTAATAGTATAGAATATTAGATATATACGAACACATGTTGATACATGGCCATATTAGGATAACAGCTTTTCAATTACAAGGGGGTCTGTTTTGGGTTAGGTTTGGTTGCTGAATGTGCAGAAACTCTAATCACTTGTAACAGAGTTACAGATAGATCATGTTTAAACAGTATACGTTTAAATATTCATGAATAATACTGACTTAATGTATATTATTTTTAAGTCAGACATATCTGAATAGTACTGTATGAATATGGGAAACAGTGGTTAATGCTTAATTTATTCTAGGACAGGTTGTCTTTAAACCCACATTTTTGCCTAACACAAATACATTTTCTTATTTAGAAGACTTTTAACATTAGATACTATGTATTTCTTCAGCTTAATTCATCTCTATGTTTCATGGCATTTCTCAGGGAAGGGACTTATCAATTCAGTACATTTGACATTGACATACCTTTCTTGTGATGGTACTCTGTTGTTCCATCTGTGCTGATTTTTAAAAAGCAGTTTAAGCCAATGGGATTTTACTATTTGTTTTAATCTATTTTTTGTGCATGATCTGGACTTTAAGAAAGCGTACTCTTTCAAACCAACTGTTATTTTTCTGATGAAGAATTCTATGTAATTCAAAAGCTCAAGTTCTTATATTCTTTTGTAACATCTATGTTGGTCCTATAAAAGGTATCAAATCACTTCTTTTTTTATGGATCTTTTGTCACAAGAACCAACACAGCAACACAATTAATTTTCTGTGTCATATATGAGAGAAGGAATGTTTATGTTTTGTGTTTATATGTATTAGGGAAATCAGCCATTGAGGCGAGGGTCACTTCCAATGGCATCTCATAGACAACTTCAAATATGTGTTACTATAAGTGTTACACATTGTTACAAAGTATCAGTTTAAATAACAATAATACTTAAACCCCACATCAGTATAGTCACTAGCACATAACCATAACTAAGCATAAAACCACATCAGGATATAGTTAGACTGAAAATGGTACTTAAATTAAGCTTTCTTGGTATAACAGTGCCCAGTTTATGGCAGGAAACATATTCTCATCATACCCACAGTTCCCTATCCCTGCTGAGTTAGTGTGTGGGAAGAAAGAAAAAAAGAGAAAAGAGGTGCTAGGAGGTAAGCATTATTATGCATGGAGATGAATCACATAGTGAAAGATTGGAGCAGCCTTCTGCCTTAGTCAACTTCAGTCAGCTGCCATCCAATACCACCATGGAGGTAGGGTAGCTATGAGGAGGGGGTCCAGGCCATTTCATATGGAGGAAATCAACCATAAAGTAAATGGGGAGGGGTCCCAGGTACAAAACTTTAGGTCCTCCATTGGGGTAAGGTTGGGTAGTAGACAGGGAAAATAAGTTCAAGAGGGATGACATTCATGTTTACCTTGCTGTGGGTTGGGATAAAGAGTTATGAGACACAGTGGAGGCCATGTAAGGGCCTCAATATTTCATAGTACTTTGGAAGAGTCCTGTGGGCCATATGAGACATTCTGGCAATATTGGTGGGTGCCTACTAGTAAATTATTAGTGTGATACTAATAACATAAATGTTGTCTTCACAGAGCCCCAGCTATCCTCCACATTGCATTGACACCTTGGATCATGGAGTCCTGTTGGGCAAATTGGAAGGATGTGGCCTTGCTCTGGTGACACTACATTGGTTTACAGAATACTTAATGGGTAGAACTCAGCAGGTCACCCTGGGGAAATACAAGTCTCATTTTGAGTGGATCAGTTCTGATGTCCCCCAGGGGTCAGTTCTGGGACCAACTTTATTTAATATTTATACAGATGGAATTGGCCCACTGATAAAGGAGGCCCAGCATCATCTGTAAGCAGATGATATCATATTATATACACAGGTCAAAACAGTATCAGGCATACAAGGCAGACTACAGAGATTTTGATGAAATACAGGAATTCTTTTGGCTCATGGACTGATATTAAATGACAAAAAAAATCACAGGTGATGATTTTTGGAAACAAACACACTTATTTAAACCAACAATTACACATTCTGAGTTCAGCTGGCTCTAGCTGGAAACAAATGAGCACCTACAAATACTTGTGAGTCCAGTTGTACACCCAATGTAAGTGGGACGTCCACATAGATAATTTAATAAAGAAACTGAACATAAGGCTGGGGGCACTTTACAGAGTCAAAACTATATCCTTGAGGGAGCAAGAAAGCATTTTGTGAACTTGACAATCATTCCATTGTTTGACTATGGAGACACGATTAATAGGGGGGCAGCAGGGAAGGAACTGGAGAAATTAGATGTAATGTACAATAGGTTTGCACGTTATATACTGGATGTCCCATGACAAACAAATTACTGTTCATGGTATCACTCAATAGGATGGTTAAGTCTGAGTGACAGTATACATTTACATATTACATGTTTGACTCACCAAACCCTGCTAAAGAAAACCCCAACCTATCCTGATAACCTGTTTCAAATCCAGCAAAAAAGGAGTAAACATAGATCTGATGGAATTTTGGAACTACAAATTCCGCTATTCAGAAATACCAAATGTAACCTGAGTATAGCAAGCTCAGATCCTATGGTATGGAACAACTTAACATGTTCTTTAAAGGTACTAAATGTGAAGACATCCTGGAACTTGATAAAATCCTGGAATTCAAAGGTCTCCTCACTATCCAAAACCTATTGCACAGTCTTTGATAAGAGTTGAGTAAAGCTTAGTTCTGGTTTAATTGACTAAATATTGTATTAATTGTTGTTATTTATATGTTGAGTTGTATAATGTGTACTACCTTATGAATAATGTAACACTATGATTGCCTGTTGTATGAATGTAGGACTCCATTGAAAATGAGCCTCGGCTCAACTGGATTATCCTTTTCTTGAATGCCAAGAATAAATAAATTACTACTACTACTACTACATAAAGGCTGTGCAACCTGAGCACTGGAGCATAGATTTGCATACCAAAGGATCTGTGGTGTGAATCATATTTTATAAAATGGGTAGGGAAATTACTACATCCTGATTGGCTGACAGGTACCCTGACCTGTGTCCTTACAGAGCCATAAACTGTATACCAGGTACTTTTCTGGCAACCAAGACAAAACACAGCCAGAAATTCATGCCTCCCAGAAACTAAAAAAAAATTCTGACTGCCATGTTAGTACAGTAAAAAAAAAAAAACAAAGAAATAAAATCATCCCTAACTTGCTATTACTTACTAAATAATATTGTAACACATGGTTTAATAACCTCTCCACTTCTCACCTCACCCAGCCAACACTTAGTTATAAACATGCACTTGTGAACTCCATCTCTCAACCTTTTTTCCCTTACTTCATGTTCTCATTACAGCCTGTCCACACTCTCAGTCACTCTTCTTGCCTCCTCTCTCATTTCTGCTCCTAACTTGTACCTTCTGCTGCAATTCCTAGCTGTGAAATAGTTAAGCACTTGCCACTGCAGAATTCACAGATCTGCCATTTTTCCACTTTAATGTTCATTGGCAGGCAGTTGAAATGTGTGGGAATGGGTGCCACAACAAGAGTGGCACAAGCTGCACAGAGTGAAAGCTTCCCCATTTCAAAGAATAAATACCCACTAGAGAGACCAGAACAACTAAAGTGAAAGTTCCCTTTTTTCAAAGAAGAAATACTTGCAAAAGTCATAATGTGCAGAGGAGATCAAAATTACAGAGACCAAATAACTTTACTATGGTTCCCCTAGGATTTTATTCAGATAAGGGGTAGAAGAGCAGAGCAGTAATTATAATAGGACCTCCAAGCAGGCACAAGAGGCTAATGTAACTATGAGACACCTTCTACTGACACCAACTACCTTTACACTATTACTGTTGTAGAATGTGCAACTTACTTTATTATTACAGTACCATAAACAATGTCTTTTTAAACATTTTTTTAATTTGTTTGTTGTTTTACAAATATTTGTTGGGCCCATTTTATAAGCACAACAAGGCATTCCAGGATGTTGGTTGTCATGGTTTGAATGCACTTCCCAGTTGCTGATAGCATGCAACATAAGCACCTCATGCTTTACTACACACTTGGGGTGTGTGATTAACTCATGAAAGCCAAAACCCAATCGAGTCTTAATGCTTACATAGCCACTGGTTCACTGTATGAGTTGAACAAGTCACTTGACTTATAATGTGTCAGTCTAACATACAATAAAATTTACAAATAGTGTCCTGCTATAATGACATAGTACATGCCTATTGGGTTATCCTGGACAATTCAAAGGCTATGCTGCAATTCAGTGGTTGGGAGCAACCAGCCACACCCCCTGCACTCATGTTCTCATGTACCTAGCATTTCTTTCCGTTTTGGTTCTTGTGTGCTTCTAGCTTTCGCAGTATCCTAGCTTTGTAATTTTTCTTCTACCTTGTGCCATTTCAGGTTCACATTTTTTGCTGTTTTATTCATGCCATTTGTAATCTACCAGTACAACTACAATCCTTAAATGTTTACACCTGGCTTCTAGCTAGGCAGCCACTCCCTTTTGTATTCCAGTGGTTTAATTGGTTCAGTTCAGCAGCATGCTGCTTCCTAGCTTTCACTTCTTATGCACTCCTGTTTTCTCTAGCAGTTTCATTTGTTGTTTTCTACTGCCTCATCCTACCTGGCTTGCAGTGCATCAGAAACTATCAATGACTTCCCTTATGGAACTGGTTGACATGCATTCACCATTCAGTTCAAGCACATATAATTCAGTCTCATACCATGTCCTAGTTGTCATTTGATGTCTCAGTCAGTCATTTGGCCTTGTCTTCATCCTGTTTATACCTTGAACTCCTGGTTGTCAAACTGTGCCATTGGCCTCTCACTACTTCTACAGTTGGGTGCATGCCAGGCACAACCATAGCATGACTCCAGGGCTTCCTGCCCTTTATATTGGTGGTCTCACTTTGCTGTCTTGAAGTGCTCCCAGGTCACCCCTGTAAACAGGCACTTGTGCCTAGTGGTCCTTACCTGGTTACTAAAAGAATAAAATAAAAAAATAAAAAGTGTGCATCTTATGGGTGGGTCCCTCAATGTGGCAGGATCCTACTCTTTCTGCCCTTTGGGTGAGAATGTCCTACTCTCCAGGGGAAGCTTTGGCTGTGCAGATTAACTTGGTGGTACCTGTTGATGTAGCATTTCAGACTTCAGCTGCTGGGCTGCTGTAGGGTGGGCCTCTAAGTCCATGGGAGCTTCTTCAGCTATGTAGACCACATTGGCAGCACCTTCAAAAGCTATCCCCCCCTACTGCTACCTAAGGCTCACCTGGTCTTCACCTACTTCCCTTTCTCTGCCCCTCAAGGTTGAAGATCATACAATTATGCAACTCCTAGCCCCTGTGGAGCCTACTTCTATACCTTACACCTAAAGGGGTTGTGTTCCTCTCTAGGCCTCCCCTTGGTGGAGGACAAGTGCATGCCTTTTAGGAGATATTATTCTCCTCCTCCTGCATTAGGCCTCCTTTCTTGGGGAACCTCCTTTAGCAGCAGAGATCAGCTCATGGAACTCCCATGGTGTTCCCATTAGAGGAATAGAGTGAGATCCCTTCCTCTAAAATGTCTTTCTTGAATTGCATCTCTAAATTCTGGCAGCTGATAAGTCACTAAGTTTATCCCAAACCTGGAAGGAAGGCACCAAGGCTTTTGATCCCCAGAGGTTTCCTCCTCATAGGTGGTTTCTGCTATCCACCATGCCAAAGGTCATAAAAGTTAAGTAGTCTCCGTAGGGATGGTTTATAATGTAGTACACTTATATTAGTATAGTGTTTACCCTAGTAGGTTTCTACTGTGAGTTGGGGTTGGATGGCGGCCCTCTTTCCATACTGCCATTCCCTAACTCCTTATGGAAGTCAAGCCTCTGTCTGCTATCAGTTATCAATTACTGTCAGTCACTGCTCAATTCAGTTTCTATCTGTTATTAACCATCACTAGTTGCTGTCAATCTGTCCTAACTCAGGCTCTGTGTTCATCACCTGCTGTGCAGTACTTTTGGGCTCCTCCTAAGGTACGGTATGTTTAGCCTAAAGGAATAATGTCCCTGCAGCACCACAAAGGGTGGGACCCTCCTCAAGAGGGCACCTCTGCCTTCACAGTACCCCGACAGGGTGGTAGTGCCCTATGGGAAAGAGAGTGCAAATGGCCAAACTATCTATGTGTGACAGTCAGCAACACATTCATTCAAATACATTCTACTATGATAAAGTTGCTCAAGCAAGTTGCACAAGCATAACTCCTCACTGAGCTGCATATGCCCAATGAATTAAAAGACTATGCCTGCAGTTCAGTAGGTGGGAGCAACAAGTCGGACCACACCTGAGTTATATAAGACAGCTACCTTCAGCATCACTCAGAAGCATTGTTTCTTTGCCCCACCATCCTCCCCTCCTCCTCCAGCAGGGCATCTCTCTCCTTGGAGCTCCTTCTCAAGGTAGCGTAACCTAAAGGAATTATGTTTCTGTGGCACCTGCAGAGTTGGAACCCTCCTCAAGAGAGTTCCTGTGCCTTCCTGGTACCCCACCAAGGCGGTACTTCCCCATTGGACAGAGAGTATGAATTGTCAAAGTATCCACATATTACAGTCAGCAACACATTCATTCAAATATCTTCAGACTATCAACACAGCTGCATAAGCAGAACTCTTCACTGAGTTGCATATGCCCATTAAAATAAACTTTTAAATAAAAGTAACATTTTCATGAATCAGTACTGTGGCACACTTTCTGACAATGTGTCTGAATCAAGTTCTTTACTGAAGAGGCAGTGTTGCTTAGTGGTTAGAGAATGAACTAACTTCGGAACAAGGAGACCACTGGTTCAAACCTTGCTAGAGCAAAATGCTCAGTATGCAACCATGGGCAAGTCACTTAACCACACAGTGTTCCAGTCCACCCAGCTGCAGAAATGGGTAGCATCAGGGTCCCACTGCAAGCATCTTAGTTGGGCTAGTGTAAGTACATAAATGGTAAACAAACACACTAAAGATAATTTAGGGAAGGCAGTATAGTACCTTGGTTAGAGCAAGCAAATGTGAACCAAGTGATCAGAAGTCTGAATCCCATCAGTTCCACAAACTAAATGCAATACCATATCAAAGTCACATGACCTCCGTGCACTTCAATTTTGCAAACAATAAAACTGTTTAAAAAAGGACCCCATCTGGCCTAAGAGCACTGGGGTTGGGCAGCTGCCTGCCATGCTGATGACTTAGGTTAGTGATGCCACCCAACAGAGATTGACTCAGCATTCCTAGAGTTGTTTCCACCTCTAAGTTTGGGAGGGCACTATGCACACCTCTGCACTTACCCACTGGATTTTCCCAGGGGTATGACAATGGGAGGAACCATAGTCAGTGTAAATAGTGGAGTGCATGGCATCAGGAAGCCATTTGATGCTGGGATGATATGGAGGCAGGGTAGGTATGGTTCACATTTGACAAGTCTGGGCAGAAGACATGACAACCACCATTACACATGGGTCAGTCTGGCCACCATACCCTTTACCAAATGTGCTGGACAACTGGCCCCATTGGTTGGAGTGTACAAGCAATGAGAGAGGGTCTCTATTCACTCATGGTGAGTTCTCAGAAAATGGTGCCTGCAGTATCAGAGATGGAAATAAAACACATAGCTTTAAGGGCATAAATCCAAAACCTGCAGCACTTGACCCTATAGTTTAAGGCACTTTTACAGAAAACAGGAAAAATCTTACCATATCTCCAACTTTATTATGGTGCACACATAACTTTCCAACCACAGTGAGTAAAGTGATAGGTGAATGAACTACTGGCCAATTAAAACAAAAACCCCATAGACACCATCATGGTGTGGTCATTGCATAAACATAGGCCAGGCAGTCAGCCCACATGCGTGATGACGCACAGGATCAGCTGATGTTTCAGCACATACCTTCCTCAGGGCTAATTGGTCCACTATTTACCCTCTATTGATATAGTACAAAATGCGTAATTCATTAGGTGGGCATGGATTACTATGGAGCATAGCTGCCACTCTAAGATTCTCACACACACACAATCATATGTACATCTAAAGACAGGTATCAAAACTACAGTCGTACAGCCAAAAAACATTAGATTCATATATAACATTGCAAGTGAAGATCTAATACATAACAATAAAGTTGCCTAGATAAATAGATCAGCAGAAGAAAGTGAGGTTAGCAATAAATAACAGGTAGCAGTAAGATCATAAGTAGCACTGCAGGAGGAGATCATCATTTAGACCTTTAGATTTTAAAGTGCCCAGTTTCAAAATCACTCAAAGTTGTCTGAAAAAATAGATCAGCAGAAAAAAGGAAGGCTAGCAATAAATAACAGATAGCAATAAATTCACAAATAACACTGCAGGGGGAGACTATCCTTTAATCCTTTAGGTTTTAAAGTGCCCAGTTTAAAATCCCAAAACACTCTCTTCTGTCAAGTTGGCCTGCTAGACTCCCACCCCATGGTTCAGTCCCCACTTTTTCAATACCAGTGAACTTAAGGTTAGCTGGAGAGCCATGTTCAGCTGCTGCAAAGTATCATGCCATAGCATTTGTTTGCACATTATTTCTAACTGCAGACTTATGTCCACTTATTCTTTCTTTCAGTTGTCTTTTTGTCTGTCCCACATAACCCATACCGAAGGGGTATGTTAACATATAAATCACCCCATCATGCAGCAGTTAATGAAATCATGAATCAAAAACTCATGGCCGGTGTGGGGATGTTTAAACTCTTTCACATTATTTGTATTATGACATTGTACGCATTTCCCACACTGATAGTTGCCCTTTGGCAAGGATGGAATCCATGTTTTTTTGTGGTTCTTGTGGCGGATGGAAACTGTGCACTAGTAAATCTTTGATATTTTTTTCCCACCTGTATATTACAGGGGACTTCTGGCATAATTCCTTCCTAAATGTAGGATCCCCTTGAAGTACATGCCAGTGTTTGTGAATGATACATGACACCTCAGTTGCTTGGGTGGAAAAGTCAGTCACAAATGTCATAGGATTCTGAGCGTTTGCACAGTTCTTTTCCTTTGGTTTTAATAAATCTGACCTGTCTGCATTAATAATTCTCTCAGCACCTTTTAAGACACAGCTTTCAGAATACCCTCTTGCAATAAACCTGTTAGCCATATCTGACTAATTCTTCTGGAATTGTTCCATAGTACTACAAACTCTTTTTACTCTGAACATCTGGCCCACCGGTATATTGTTTATTGTTTATTGGGAAATATTCAGAAAGACCTTTGAGTCAAAGACTCATTTACAAAGGTTTCACGTCATATATTAAGGAACAGAGCAAACAATTGCTAACAGAGATTACAGTACAGTATAATACATAATGAAGAATTACATTACATTTCATTACATGGCAGTCAAGGGTTGATCAGGAGGAGGTCTAGGTCAGAATAGTAATTGAGTCGCATTTTAGCACAGCCACATAGTTGCAGAAAAGACTGCAACCAGCTGATAGTTCGATAGTGAGATAGGAGACAATTTGCACCAGAAACAGAGAATGTTATGGACGCTAATAGGACAGCATGCTGCAGGACTGTGTCAGGGGCAATCACATATGTTTGAGTCTTGGAGGAGTACCCTTAGTCTCGCTTTAAAAGGACATAGCCTTTTTTCTTTGGCTATTTGGATAGGGAGCGAGTTAGTCCAATTAGGGACTTGGTAGCTGAAAGTCCTTTGAAGTTTGGAGATATGAGGGTGGGGTACCCATAGTAGCAGCTTGTTCGAGTTTCATGTGGATCTGGCTGGGGATGCTGGCGAATTATAGAGGAGAGAGAGGGAGCGACAAGACCTAAGAGTATCTTCTTTGTCATAAGGCATGTATGATACCAGATTCTACTATCTAGGTTTAGCCATTTTGAGGAGTTGTAGAGTGTACAGGTGTGGGTGAGGCGATCACAACTGAGGATGAGACAGCAGGCTTTGTTGAGTACAAGGCCGAGTCTGTTTAGCGCAGAGTTTGGGGCAGCACTGTATGTGGTAATACCATAGTCAAGGAGGGTGAGGACGGAGGAATTGATGGTGCGCCGCTGCCCGGGGTGGCTGCTGTCATAGTGCAGCAGAGTGTTTCTACACATAGGTTTTCTATAAAGGGTTGTTTTCAGCTGTTTGCTATCTCTATAGATCAGCAAGTCCAAAAATGGTATTGACTGGGCCTCTGAATGGGCCACAAATTTGAGGTTGCAGTTGAACCCATTCATCTGCTCTATGAATTCTTGCAGTTCAGAGTGCTGCCTTACCATATCAGGAAGCAGTCATCTATATACTGCTTCCAAAAAATGGCATGGTATTTGAATAGTTCATTTTCATATAAAAACACCTCTTCCCATAAGCCTATATATAGACAGACCAGGCTAGGGCTTTATGCTCTAAAGCAATGTGTTTTCCATTTGTTGGAGGCCATCAAGGAGGAAATTAGTAAGCACTAGTCTGTAGGACTGAAAGAGAGACTAGGAACTTTTATAGCATGTGAAAATTGTGTCGCTTACCTAGACAAACAAAGAGGTTGGGAGGAGGAGTGTGATGAAACTTAGGATAAGCTAATGGGGAGAGTAAGTTGGTTCAAGATCAGTGAATGTTGCCATAGATGGCATACAAATTGAGTCATTTACTCAGCAGACTTGCACTAAGTGGTTGACATATAGAGACACTAGCCCTAACTTTGTGGAGAAAACATAGGATAAAGTGAGTTGGAAATAATGAAGCCACAGGACCTCAGATAAAATGAGATGTTTTGTCTCAACTTATTATGAATGAGTACACTGTAAAAAAATGTGAATGAATTCTTTTAGCTTTATTTCAAAATACAAAGTAAATCCAAAAATGAATACCCAGAGAAGGCAACTCCAGTAGTTGAATCGGTCACACTTTATTTTTAGAGTCAGTTTCAATGTAACTGTGTGATAGGTAATCATTTAATTATGTGCAACCAGGGTAATTACACTGCAGTTACAAGTTTGTTGCAGGTAACTACATTGCAATTGCAACACAGTTACTTACACTGTAATACAGTGCAGTTAAGGAAACAAAGTAAAGTGTTACTACTGAATCCTGGTACAACCCTGTCTCTTCCACAGACGCATTCTTAAGCAGTCATCTGTTCTTATTAGCGAAAAGGTCCCAAATCAGAGCTTATTATATTCTAGATTATAACAATTCAGACTCTGGAAAACACCCTTCCAGATGTTGTCCTGGAGGCACACAGGGTTAAGGCCCCTAGGTCTTACCTCTCACCATGCTAGTGACCTGAGTTCAGGTACAAACTCAGTTCACTGGGGGGCTCAGTGATTGGGGGGGCTGGGAGTGGATTGAGCAGCTGCCTGGCAGCTCTTCTTTCTTGGATTAGGATACAGAGATGACTTGGCCCTTGGTTGCCACCAGGTGGAGGTCTGGTGGTAGCACTGATGTATGAGTGACTGGCTGCAGTCTGGGGTGAAGGAACTGTGATTCTGGTATACATGTGTGCCTCCAAATGCATGCATATCCCATGCTGCCACAGCTAGGGGAGAAAAAGTGGAAAATGGTGGTCGAGGGGCTTAACGAAGCCCTGCCCTCTGGTCCCGGACACACACCACCACTCAGTGCTTGTCGAGTGCTGTTCTGGATTTCTTTACTGGGGAGAGGATGGCCTTCCCCTCTCTGGCCCTGCTACAACAGGGAATTTGTGAGTGAAGAAGATGACCAGAAATGAGTGCTGGGGGAGGCTGGTACAAGCTTGGGAGTGCGAGGACAGGGCTGATCAGCAGCCCTTTGCACCAAGTGACATAAGAACCTTTTCAGAAAAAAAAACACTGTTCCAGGTTTTAACATTCCATCTCAAAGGGTACTTAGCCCACTGGGGTTTTTATTTGGTAAAGTAATTAGATTATGTACTAAAAATGTCCACAAGATGTTATTGAGGTTCAGAAATATTCTCATTGAAATAACCAAATATGCAGCCTTTCAGTAACACAATGAAAATAATTATTTCTAAATAAATTGGGGTTTGTATAAGGTGACATTTTCAAATAAGGTTCAACATAATGGGCTTGATTTTCATATGATTGTGACAAGCCTCTGGTGCACTGAAGATATGGTACACCGGGCTTGCAGCAATCACCCAGCCAGTGATCAGGATTTTCAATCCCGTGCATCAAATGCTAGAAGTTAGACCAACTTTTTGTGGTCTAGCTTGTGGCATTCACATGGGCTGTTTTCACAGAGCTTGTGCCAGATATTTGGTGCAAGATGCTATAAAACATGTCACACAGTGAAAATGGCAGAGAAAATGCCAGACAACTTAAATTCAGCCAATAAACAGAATAAAATTAAACAAATCAATAGAATGGTAGAAAATGTTTTTGGTTTTTCTCAGAAAATGAATTAATTGCTGAGCTGATCAGATTGTGGTGAGACAAATAAGGCTGAGACAAAATGTGAACTGTATATGAAAAAATATGTAAAAAAACAAAGACAAGGTGCTGCGTCAGCATGTGGTCTAAAAGCAAACCAAATGGTTATATTAAATGCACGCTGAAAATAGAAAATAGAGTTAAAAATCTATGTTTCGACCTTAGGTCTTCTTCAGGAAATATCTAAGAGAGAAAAAAAAACAAGTTAGTGTAGAGGAGAGGTAAATTGAGAGAGATATATATGTGGAGAAAGAAGAAGGGGGAGTCAAAGGGAGAAGAAGTGATAAATGGTAAGATTAAGAGATGAGAAGGGAATGCAGACATAGAAGAAATGAAGGAGCATCGCAGAGAATTCAGAAGAGATTTCAGATTAGGCATAGTGGGTCGAAAAAATATGTAACTCTATTAGAATTGAAACAAATGTGCAGTCTTCTGCTCACAATGAAATTTGAGAAATGAAACAGAGAACTGATTATGTGTGCAGGGCACATTAAAACAATGTTAGGGTCCTAGTTTATTAAGGGCATTAAAGGAAAATGAACTAAATATTATATAGCATGTTATTTTATGTATTCATTTTATTTTATATTACATCTATAGATACATAGAATGTGATGGCAGATAAGGGCTGCTGGATCCACCCAGTCTGCCCAGTTGTGTGTGTGTGTGTGTGTGTATGTGTGTGTGTGTGTTTTGCACACCCTGCTTAATAATAATACTATTTTATTTATCTCAGTTTTTGTTAACCAGATGACTTCTCTAGACCAAAGTCCTAATTTCTGGATTGACACGGAGTGCACAATGCAATAAAAGACAGATTAATACATACATATAAAATGTACAGCATGATTATACACATTTGCATTTGGTCCTAAACAACAAATAATTCATTAGACTGGTTTTAGCATTTACTTGGTAGCAGATCATCTTATAATAGTTTGTGACTAACATTTCAGATACATTGTATCCTAAAGAACTTCACAAACCATAAACAGCTGCATCAGACATTTGGAAAGCATAATAATGGGCAGATAGAAGAATATTAAGGGAATCTCAAAAGGTTAAGATGAGTGAGAGAAACAGGAAGGTTGTAGTACCACAGTGGGAATGAAGGATGCAGTCTGTGAGTTCTGAATGCAGTACAGTTTGTTTGCAGTCCATGTCCTGGAAAACAAGCATTTTGCTTTTTCTAAAATCCTTGACTTCCTTCTCTGTATGTTTTGAAACACAAAGCTGTAGTATTAAGATATGCTCAAGTAGTGAAGTTCAAGCAATGGAAGCAGATCTAAAGAGCCTAGAAGCATGGTCTAGGGAATGGCAGTTGAAATTCAATGCCAAAAAGTGCAAGGTCATGCACCTAGGTAAAGGAAACCCAAGGAAAACATGCACACTCGATGGTGAGCAATAAACATAGAAACATAGAAACACAGAAGTTGATGGCAGAAGGAGACCACTAGGTCCATCTAGCCTGCCCATTTGTTTTAGACCTATTTTGACACTCTAGTTGCCCTTTGTAGTCAGGGCTCCCTTGTGTCTATGCCATGCATTGTTAAATCCCCCCACAGTGTTGACTCTCTTGGGGAAGGCTGTTCCAGGCATCCGCCACTCTTTCTGTGAAGAAAAACTTTCTGGTGTTGGTAGAGAACATCCTTCCTTGCAGCCTGAGTTCATGTCCCCTGGTCCTGGAGCCCTCTTGAAGTGAAAAAGTTCCTGTTCCTGTACCTTGTTAATGCCTTTTATGTACTTGAATGTTTCAATCATGTCCCCTCTCTCTCTTCTCTGCTCCAGGGAGTACATATTCAGTTCCCTATGTCTTTCCTCATAGAACATGCACTGCAGACCCTGAACTATTTTTGTCGCCTTTCTCTGTACTGTTTCCACCCGGTCAATGTCCTTCCTGAGGTGAAGCCTCCAGAATTGGACTCCGTATGCCAGGTGAGGCCTGACCAGCAATCTATACAGTGGTAGTACCACCTCTCTCCTCCTGCTCATGATTCCCCTCCCAGTGCAGCCAGGCATTATGTTGGCCTTCAATGTTGCCTTCTCACACTGCTTACTAACCTTCAAGTCATCTGAGATTATGATTCCCAGATCTCATTCCTGATTTGAGGCCGCCAGTCTTTTTGCCTCCTAGGTAATACTCCTTTCTTGTATTTTTCTTTCTTCTGTGCATGACCTTGCACTTTTTGGCATTAAATCTCAGCTGTTACACTCCAGACCATTCTTCTGGTTTCTTGAGGTCAGCTTCCATCTTGCTCACTCCTTCTGAAGTGTTCAAAACCTGGACAGGTGACTTCTGGTGATGCTAGCACTGTAATGGCAGCTTGAGGGGAGAGCTCCATCAGGACCATCTTGTTTTCACCTCCTGCCATTGAGTGTTTTTAGAATGGGTACTTAAAAAAGTACTCAGGAGGTGTATTGAACTATGGGCAAGCATATTTCAGTATTGACAGATCAGTCTGTTTGAAGAACACCATGATTTCAATATCTGCGCAACATTTGCTTGCAGTAGTGATGGTGGCCGAGCAGTCTGGCACAAGTGAGCAGCCAACAAATGCTATGATCTTAAGGGAAATTCAGTCATTTTGAGATGAAACCCACACACTGTACCAACAACTACAAACTTCACTAAAGCAAGTCGAGCAATGAATGGTGGCTCTTGAACAACAAGTTTCAGATACCAATGAAAGGGTGGATTGGTTGGAGCGTTTATTCACCAATCTTCTGCAGGAATCTCAACAGCTGGTTGAAAAGTGTGATGACCTAGAGAATTGCTCTAGATGAAACAATCTCCATGTGTATGGAGTGCCAGAGGGGCAGGAGGGTAAAGGAGACATGATTACTGTTGTGCAAGAACTTTTTTCCACAGTTCTTGATGCATCGGACTTTATGCCTTTGCCCATCGGGGGGCACATAAAGCACTTTCACCTCCTGACCAAGGACCTGGAGCCCGGCCAAGATCCATCATTGTCCATTTTTATAACTATGCAATAAAGCAAGCAGTCCTTGTTCAAGCCTGGAGAAGGGGTCAGTTAATGTATGAAGGTCACCAACTCCGAGTATATAATGACTACTCAGCAACAATGTAGAGACGGCATCAAGCCTGTGTTCCTTTATGGCAAATATTGAGGGACAATAATCTTAAGTTCAGTACCCCCCTATCCAGCAAGGCTTAACATTTTCTTTAAGGATGGCACCTGAATATTTAATGATCCTAATTCAGTTCTGGTGGCACTGCAGGATCAGCAGCTATTGCCACAGGACTCTGTGGAGGTGCAGGAGGTGTGAGAAAAATGGCAGCTTCAAGAGGATCTGTGGACAAAGGTTTCACCAGAGGGTAAAAAGAAGGAAAAGGAGCAGATGCTGGAAGAGATCCACTCACTACTGAAGACCTTCCGAAGGGAGTCGGCAGACTGAGTAAGTTTATTGGGGTTGTCAACTTTGGTTTTGATACTAGGAGACGGACATTTGGGCAAATACATTTGTTGGGACTGCATGGAATCTAACTATTGGATGCTTGTGTAAATGAGCTCTGAGTGGCCATTTAATATTGGTACCTGCAGGAGATGGGCAGTTTATTGAGTAGTTTAGCCATGTGATCCATGGTTGTGACTTTAACTGTTTCAGATAAGTATTTGCCAGTCTAGAGTTAGCATCATACTGCGAAGGATATGTTATGGCACAACAACTATTGGGGGAGTACTGTCTGAATCTTTATTTGTCAGGGACTTGTTTCCCTTTCTAGTGACTGTCATAGCTTTATTTGGATATACTCTCAATAATGCTGAAACAAGCTGTTTATTTGATCATGGAGGGCTACGAGTAGCATTTATCTATATCATGTTGCTCTAGCAATCAAGCGGGGATTTATAATCAAACTGTGAAAGACGATGGACATTAAGGGTAACTGCAAATTAAAATTCTGATTTGAACAAGCTTGGTTTGTCAGACTAATCCAAGTTCGAAAGACTGTAGTTGATCAATCAAAAGGGAGTAGTGCGCTTACCGACAGTTTACTTTTCTTGGATTGAACTGTTACTAGGGTAATTAATGTTGCAGTGACTGACGGATGGATAAGCACTGAAGAAAGGTCAATGCTGTTATCAAGGGTTACTATAAGATAAGTTTAATGGGCTGCACTCGAAAATGTTTGCTGAACTGTTACTAGTAATATGGAGACTATTGATATGGTATACTTCTCTAAACGGAGTGGTGCTTCTATTTATGTTTTTAGCTTATTAATATAGTAGTGAACAATTTGTCAAGAACTGCAAGGATACTGGACTGAATTTTTGTTTTGTACATTACTAACTTTAAAGTCCTTGATAATTGTGTTCTTCTGTATAAAGCAAAGGATATTGTAAGTTATGTATATTTTTGGTAAGGTATCTCTGCTGGGGTTTTCTTCTTGCATTATTTTTTTTAATTTATGTTCTTTACAGAATACGTAATTATTGAACTAAGAGGGCTGGGAAGGGTGGACGTTTACCATTGAGAGTTAAAGCCATTTTTTTGTGTGTGGATTATAATAGTATTAATAGCATAAGTGGGGGAGGTTTTACTTGGGTGGGGCTTTTATGCTGACTGGGAGAAAGACAATGTGGTGTTTAAGGTGGATAGATGTATTGGAGTTCATTTTTTTTTTAATAGTTGTCCAAGCCTACTTAGATTGGTTATTAACATAGCCCCAACATGTTTTGTAAATGCTTAATTCTTCTTATTTTTTCTCTTTATAGCACGGTTCAGTCATACCCATTAGAAGGTAATGATAGTTCCTTGGACTAGTGTCTTGTTTTTTTTAAGGGTCTTGAATGCCCCTGGGGTTACCTGTTTATACAGGATCTATACCCCTAGAGTGCTAAATGTTGGGCACTGTACAGGAGCCTAGAGATGTTGATGGATCCCCTTTCTGGAATGCCTTTTCTTTTCTTGTTTTTAAGTTTATGCAGTCAAAAGACAGGGTGCATTAGATTAATTTTGAAATATATAGTTACCTGTATTTTTCAAGTAATTCCAGGTGGGCCCTATACAATTTTTGGCATGGCTGAAGTAAGTCGTAGCTTAGTGGGTTTGTGTTTTTTTTTTCTTTTTTATATTAGTAGTTGTTCTGGAGTTTTTAGTAACATAAAAATTATTTTTGAAAGGCTTACAGGACTTAGTTCTTTTTTGTTGTTCACTCTCTCCTGCTCTGTTTATTCTTTAAACAAATATTGGGGCTTACCATTTAGTTTCTTTACTGTTATGGTTTACTACCAACATCTAATAGCTGTATTAGTGTTATGTTATTATGATGGAGCTTATATTATTAGGGTGAAGATAAGCTTACTGTTAGTTAATTGAGTGAATAGACTTTATAGACTGAGATGTTGCTTTTTTGAGGTACATAGGGGGAATATTGTTAGATTATATGTTGTTTACTTTAGGGAATGTGACTCATATTAAGATAAAAATACTGGAAACATTCCAGGTTGTTGAGGGGGACACTCAAGCGCATAATTGTTTTTTCAGGCTGTTATGGCACAATGTAAAAAACATAGTTTAATTGTACTGTCACATAATTTTAATGGGGTGACTAATTGAATTAAGCAGTATTGCCTTCTTCATTATGGATGCCAGCAACAGGCAGACTTGATTTTTTTATCAGGAGATGCACCTCTCTTTGGCAGAGCATGAGAAGTTTTTAAAATTGGGTTTTCTAAGGTATTTTATGCCTCTTCCTTGAATGGAAGACATAGAGGGGGTAATGATTTTAGTTAGTAGGTGCCTTCCTCTGGAAGTAACTAATTCAGTTAGTGATCAGAAGGTAGATTTGTAATTGTAAATTGACTGATATATGGCAAGGAGGTAACATTAATGGATATTTACTTTTCACTGAATTCCACTAAGGGTGTATTTCTTAAGTTTTTTTCTCAACTCACTACACATCTTAGAGGCCGTGTATTATGGGCCGGGGATCTAAATGTAACAATGAACCCTGCAGTAGTATGCTTCTAATCCTAAAAGGTATCGTTAATCAGTCTTATTAAAATTTATTAACCGAACCTTGAAACATTTGAGGCTAATAGATGTATGGTGGTGCCTCCATTCTACAGGAAGTGTTTTCACCAACTATTTCACTAGATATGGTAGTTCCATAAGGATAGATTATTTCTTTACAATGGTTGAACATATGGGGGATATTTGCCATGTCAGAATTGGGCCTATTGTATTTTTGGATCATGCCCCATTATTGATTAAATTAGGACAAATTACGGAACCCACAAAAGGTTTTTGGCATTTGCATTTGGCTTATCTAAAAGACAGAGAGTTATGTCAGGGTATTGCGGAGCAGGTGAAAGTGTATTTGGATATTAATGATACGGGTGAGGTTTCTGATAGTATATTACGGGATGCTTTGAAGGCAACACTTTGTGTAGAATAATTGCTTATGCTTCTGCCAAGCAAAGTGAGTGGAGAGGGAAAGTCTCTGATCCCTATGCAGAGATATAATCACTGCAAACTAGGATACATCAGGGTGATACTTCAGCCCATAATAAATTACTAGAAACAAAGGCAGTACTACAGTAATATATGGATCAGAAAAGAGAACATGCATTATATTATCTTAGGTAGTCAATACAGATGGGGGGTCAAAGGGGGCAAGATATTTGACTCAGTATTTAAGAGTTCAAAAAGTGGTGGCCATTGTTCTTAAAATTCATGATCCCTTAATGGGGAGAATGTGTCATGAGTCGGGGTATATTCTAAAGGTCTTTCAACTATTTTATCAGACATTATGTTCTTCTGATATGGTGGATTTACTGCAGGAGAGGGAACTGCAGTTTTTGGTGAAGGCCAAGTTACCTTGTATCTATGAGCAACAGTCGCAAGCTTTACTTTCCCCTATCTCAAATGGAGAAATGATTGAGGTGATACATTGTTCAAAGGTGGGGAAAAGTCCTGGCCCTGATGGTTTCCCCTCAGATTTTTATAAAGTACTGGAAATGCAGCAGGCTCTCTCCCCAGTATTATTGCGGGCAATGAGAGGGGTCCAGGGAGGGGAGACCCCTTCTCCTTCCTGGAATAGTGCTGTTATCACTGCACTTTTGAAGCCAGGCAAGGATCCAGTTTAACCATATTCTTATAGACCTATCTCAATGTTAAATGCAGATTATAAGTTTTATATGACAATATTTGCTAATTGGGTAGAGGCTTTTCTCCTGTCCTTGATTGACCAAGACCAGACATGATTTGTTCATGGCCATCAGGTATTTGATAACATACGGCACGCATTTCTTTTGTTGGATTATGCCAGAGAGTGTTCTTTTCCTCTGGTCCTGGCCAGTTTAGATGCAGAGAAGGCCTTTGATACGGTCTCCTGACCCTTTCTTTGGGCAACACTTAGGGTATTTTGATTTTCCCCTTGATTTTATAGATTGGTTTCAACAGCTATATTCTTATCCCATGGCATATGTGTGGGTGAATGGTTCCTTAATGAAGCCTTTCTCATTAGCCTAGGGAACGTGTCAGGGGTGTCCATTGTTACCGCTTCTGATTACTTTGTATGTAGAACCATTAATTTCGCTTATTAGGTTGTCTAAACAGGTGGAAGGGATTCCTATTGGGGGGAAGGAGTATAAGGCTGCTCTGTTTACCTATGACATTTTATTGACTCTAACAGATCCCACTAGTTTCTTCAAAGTGGCATGAAAATGCTGGATGGATTTGAATTGCTAGCTGGCTTTAGATTAAATAGGTCCAAGATGGAGCTAATCCCTTACAATTATATGCCTCCTGTGGAGATACGTAATCTTCTACCCATAAGATGGAATAGGAATTATATAAAATATTTTGGGAGTGAGTTTAATGAAAACATTAGACCATGTAGTTGTTCTTAATTTTAAATCTTTAACACAGGAAATTCATAGTGATTTACAGTTATGGTCAACCTTGCCTCTCTCATTTTGGTGTCTGGTGGAGATTATCCGTATGATGATACTACCTAAAATCCTGTTTATGTTGCAAATTCCACCCATTCCTCCTTCTAAGGTGCTGATAAGGGAGTGGCAAAAAGCAATTTTGAGTTGTGTTTGGTGGGTAAGTGCCCCAGGGTGTGAGCAGAGGTTCTCTATCTTTCATCAGCACAGGAGAGGTTGGTCTTCCTAACTTGGATTTGTATGCGAAGGCAGTTTTTTGGCATATAATGTGTCTTTGGACCAGTCCTCATTACTCTGCACATTGGAAATACATAGAATTTACACTGAATGATTTGCATGATGTAAGTTGCATTCCGTGTGTGAATGCCATTTCTCTGACACCACTTGCCCATTTTTATCAATATACACTAGAGGTGATGAAGGTGTGGAAATCATGTTGGACCTCCCTTTCTCAGCAACAAAACTTAATGATTATTGGTGCTTGCTTGGGATAGAGCTAATCTCTTTTATACATCTGAAATGCTCCTTCAGAATTGGATGCATTTGGGACTGAAGTATTATTTTCAGCTTTTTAACTCTAAAGGTTGTTTGACATATGAGGATATCCAGGCATGATACGGGTTATGGAAGTTGGATCACTATAGGTTTTTATAATTTAGTTCTTATCTTTGAACTATCCCTTATTTTTCCTCAGTTCATGATACTTTAGACTCCCCGGGGGTTCATATCATTATGGAGGCACAGAGGGGTGAAGAGTCAAGTCACTTAATAGGGAAGTGGTATGCTGACCTGCATATTAACAATTTGGATGCTACTAAATATATTTATTTTGGATGGGAGTGGGTGCTTGTGGGGGTTAGTACAGTAGTAATGGTCACACTCAGTTTTACTTCATTCTTGGTTATCTATTTCCCCCTACATAAAGGAATTCTCCTGGAAGTGCAGGTCTAGATTTTTTCTTATGCTGGTGTGAGTAGCTAAATATAAGGGATATCAGTATGTGGGTTGCTGGTGAGGATGTGAAGAATTACATGCAGATTACACCCATATCTTTTGAGGCTGTCCACAGTAACAGAAATTTTGGCAGTTGGTTCAGGGTGATTTGCACAGGAGTAGTGTATCCGTCGGATAAGCTGGTGCTTCTTTTGATACTGCCAGACTCTTTTTTTTTGCTTTCTTGGTCTCAGATTCACCTGTTGCTGCTTCTGATTTTATGTGCAAAGAAAGTAATAACCAAATTTTGGATGAAGACAAATGTTCCTACTCAGGACAGGTAGCACGAGATAGTAAATTTTGTGTACAGAGTTGAAAAGTATCACTGTAAGTCTATAGATAGGGAAGAGGTCTGTAGGGAGTATTGGACACCCTGGATCTATTTATTATCAGTTGGAGGTCAACCCTAAGTTTGTGACTTAAGCATCATGTTTTTCTTTTTGGTTGGAAATTGCCTGACCTGGCATGTCCCCGGAACCTCAAGGTATTGATAGTTGGTTAGGTTACCCCCAATGTAAAGTTATTAAATAGTATATAGTCCCAATAGAGAACTGATTTGTTAGTTAAGTGTTTGACCATTTGTTACGATGATTGGTTTTTGAAAATTGTAAACTGATATTATATTTCATGGTGTAGTAACTAAGTGTGATTTTGAATGTCATTGATTGGTATACTGTAGCTGTATGTGGGAATATGGTTAATAAAGTTTGATGATAAAAAAACCAAAACCTGAACAGGACATTGGAGCACTTAATCCCTGCTGATAACCAGCATAAGGCACTTACTGCCCTTGTGTTAGAGAGGGTATCCTGTCGTATCTATACCTGCCCCTTTTCTGCTTTATTTTTCTTTCCATTCTCTCTCATTACAATGCGCTCATGTCATGCAAATACATACCTGTACGTGCACAAAATGTTGTTGCTATTCTCTTTTGTGTTGTTGTTTGATGTTATCCCTGCTGTTATGTGACTTGTTGCTATACTGCTTACCTGTCTATTTTAAAGCCTGTTGTACTATAAGCTGTACCACCCACTTGTCAGAGCCTATGGCTCCTGTATGTTACCTTGACTCTGTAATATGTACTCTGTAACTCTCCTGGGTCGCACCTGAAAATAGGCACTTGGATGTCTAGTGTGCTTACCTGGTTAACAAAAGCAAATAAAATAAATAAATAATATTTCAGATGCTTAAAAGGTGGGTAGATAATGAAAATAAATGTTGCAGAAAGCTAGTAGTATTCTCAGATGTATTGGGAGGGGCATTACAAGTAGGAAGTAAGAGGTCATTCTCCTTCTGTGCAGGTCCTTGGTGAGGCCAATTCTTGAATACTGCGTACAGTTCTGGAGGCCACACCTAAAAAAAGACATAGACTGCTTGGAGGCTGTACAGAGGAGAGCTAGTAAAATTGTAAAGGGACTGCACCATGAGCAATATGAATGCAGACTACAGCAACTACAAATGTACTCCCTTGAGCAAAGGAGAAACAGGGGGGATATGATAGAAACCTTCAAATACATAAAGGGCATAAATAATATACAAGCAGAAAACCTGTTTCACAAAAACGAGGGGGCACAGTTTGAGATTAACAGGGGTAAGTTTAAAACCAACATTCATAAGTTCTTCTTCACAGAGATGGTGGTTGATCCTTGGAATAGGTTACCACCAGAGGTTGTGGAGGCCAAAACAGCTATTGCTTTTAAGCTAGCATGGGACAAGTACTGCAGTAATCTTGGAAGAAGAACAGAATAGGGGTCAGGCAATCTGGGCAGACTAGATGGATCACACAGTCCCCTTCTGCCGACATGTACTTATGTTCTTATGTAAGGTCTTTCTGGATTCCTCAACCAATCAGTCTTTACAGATAATTAGATACAGTAAATCACATAGATCAAAATATAATTAATATTTAACAGATACAAAATCAGTCTAATGTTTCACTTGCCTTATTTTCTTCTATTTCAATAAGGTTACAGGTACCGTAAGTGATGAGGTGATTAAGAATATATTCAGAGTTAGGATAAATAAATGTTTTAATAAAATCATCAGCATTCATGTACATGTATATTTTTCCTAAAATATCCCAAAGCAAGTATGATCTTTCTCAGGTAAACCATCTGCTGACAAGAATCACTTACCTTACATACTTTATTCTTTAAATTTTACACTCACATTTTATACTTGCTAGTTTACCATTCTCAAACCTCATTCATGGCACAAAACCTGAAGTATATCATAGGTTTTTTTGATCTCCAGATCACTGCTTATTTTAAGATAACCTTCAAATTCATGAACTTGTTTAATTCCACATAGCCAGGGACAATATATAGAAATGTTCAGCTGGTTAATATCCTCACGCTTATCAGTATTTGAAACTCCCATATTATTTCTTATTTCTCTATTGTCATTTGTTGTTGTGTTGTTGCTGTTGTTATTATGAAATGAAGGGGGTTATCCTACATTATCCAAATCCAATTTGCTCTCCAGAAAGGACAGTTCAGTTTAAAGCCATTTGCAGGCAGTTGCCATTCTTAGATTGTTTTTAAGCCAATAAGTTAAGAGCCTTATCTTGGCAGTTACATTTATTGCAATCTGGCCAAGTTCAGTTCACAGAAGTGGAGTCAGAACTGCATATGGTATGCCAACAATTGCTATATATGCACAATTAATAATCCTGTTCATTTCATGTCCACTCCCTTTCCCCACATGGAATGCTTACCGTTGAATACTAGAACTCAAAATTCTGCACAATTCTGTAGACAGAGTGCTCACTCCCTTCACCACATACACACTCACACAGAAGGCCTTTAACTGAAGTGGGGCATCAATTGTATCTGCAGCAGGGTAAACAACAGAGATTTCCCTCATAAGCATATTAGAAGGGGTATATGGTAAGCAAAGTAAAACTAGAAATTAAAACTATTAGTAGTATAACGTTTTTTTACATGTGTATATGTGTTTAATAAGGGAATAATGAGGTAACTGGGAAATAGCATTTATTTGTTTTAATTTTTTAATTTAAGTGTATTTTTGTTTTTTAAGGTCTACTTGAAGATTTTTAGTGAGGGGAAAATGTCTCCCATTTTTAAGTTTTTAATATTTAAAAGTTCCAAGAAGCATATGTGTGGATTTTAATGTGAGTAATGAGGCTGACTGGTACTTTTGCCTTGGGTTTTGTAGAATTTAATCATGGGTAAAGACCCAGACTGATCAATAAGATTTCAGGATTTTGTGTTGTGAGTCATAAGGCTGCAGGATGAGTAACTCGTGCACCTGAGAAGTAGCAATATCCCATGATATGAAACACGCTGGAGTGTATTATTACTATTGTACAAGTTTAATGTGCACATAAAAAATACTACACTTTAAAAATATTTATTAATTTTACATTGCAGGTACACATTTTGAAAAAAAAAAATAATTCCCTGACTTTGTTGTGTGGTCAGTAGATGATGATGCTGTTGTAGTGAATTCCACGGGACAGGAAAACAGGAAACAGTGTGGTAATAGAAGGTGGAGGGAAGGCTCTGCATTTGGATGATAGTTAGCTGGCTGGACTGTTATTGTTCTGTGGCAGGAGCCCAGAGCCTGAGAGTGCAGCAGCAGCAGCAGGTAAGGTATGTTGGATACCTAGGACTAGTGCAGCAGTGATAGTATTGGCACAATCTGGATTTTGTTTTAAATACTGTGATTAGGAATGGATGTTGGTGCAATCATTTTATGTGTGGGCAAAGGAGGGCAGAGCACTATGAAAGCAAGAAAAAAAGTCTGTCGGTGGGCACTTTTGTTTTTTACTGTGGGCACATGCAGGGATGCCCCCACAGCTGTTAGCCAATCAAGTCTGAGTATTTGTTTTAACTATTGTGAATGATTTTGCACATACTATGTATATTAGAGACTTTACAGATTTACCCCCAACTTTCTTGTCAATTCTATTGATATCCAGCTGAGGTAGTTTAAGCATATCTGTTAAAAGCAAAGCTATTTTTTTTATAATAAAACAGAGGATAGTTCTTAGTATCACATATACAATATAGCTTTAGATTAAATGACAAATGACTGCTTATATACTATTTGAACATCGGCAATAGCTCTTTAAATTCTGTCTGGCATTACTATTACCCACTGTATATGAGATAGCCTTGAATGTCAAAATAATGCTTCTGATCCACTTGTATGTAATCTAAATCAATAAATCTAGATAATAGCATGCACTCAATAAAATACTCAGGAAAGGAACAAAATGCATACAGCTTCATGTGCACAAAAAAAGCAGTATACTACATGTAGTAACATACAAAATTCCCCCATATTTAGAAGGTTACTGCAGTACCAACAGGAACAGTGCTGTGCTAATCATACATGGTGCATCAGAACATGTGGGGGGCATATAGAGGGTTCAGTGGTATATTTAGATGATATGGGGAAGTGCTACAAGGCTGTCAAGGCAGTATGATTTGCAACTTCCAAACTGTACTCTTGCCAATAAACACAGTGGCTTGTGATCCAGCCCCCGGCAGAGCACTGGTACCAAGCATTGTAAAGATTTCTCCTCCTTGCTCTGTTGCCTACTGTGTACAGAATTAACTCCCTGGTAGTCCTGTTTTATCCCTTATTGATCCCTATTGTGTACAACATTAACTCCCTGGAAGTCCAGTGGTATCCCACCCCCACCCCAATCCCTCTTGTGTACAGAACTAACTCACTGATAGTCCAGTGGTACCTTCCTACTGCCCCAAACCCCGCTGTTTACAGAATTAACTCCCTTTTAGTCCATGGGAGCCACCTTTCACTGATCCCCAATGCATACAGAATTATGTGTCTGGTGATTCAGTGGCACCTTCCTCCCACCCATATCCCCACTACATACAGAACTGACTCCCTGGTAGTCTGTTTGTAAGCTACTGCTGCCAGATCCACATTGGGTACCAAATTTACTTTTTGGCAGTCAGTTGATACCCTCCAACCCCCTCCTCACTTCATACAGGACTTACTCCCTGATAGTTCAGTGGTAAACCCCTGCACTGGTAGTCCTGTAGTACACTCCTCCTGCACCAGTCCCTGTTGCATACAGAATTAACTCCTTGGTAGTCCAGTAGTACCTCCCTCCTGCCTGATCCCTGTTGTGTATAGAATCGACTTCTTGGCAGCCTAGTAGTATCTCCCCTCTCTTTGATCCATGTTCAATAAAGAACTGACTCCCTGATAGTCCTGTTGTAAACCCCTGCAGTCTGAACCTCATTTAATACAGAATTAACTTTCTGGCAGTCCATTGGTACTCCCCTGCTTCTCATTCCCATTGTCTACAGAATTAACTTTCTGGTAGCTCAGTGGTACAGACCACCTGATCCTCACTGTATACAAAATTAACTCCCTGGTTATCCAGTGGTGCAGTTTCCTGCCTTGATCACAAATGTGGAAATATTTAAATCCTAGGTAGTCCAGTGGTACCCATTCCTACCCCCGATCCCAAATGTATATGGTACCCATTCCTGCCTCAATCCCAAATGTATACAGAATTAAATCCCTTAGTTGTTCACTGGTACCCCCTCCTGCTCCAGGCCCTGTTGCATACAGAATTAACTCCTTGTAGTCCAGTGGTAAACACCTCTGGCCCCAGGGTCAGACTGGGGTACAGAGGGCCCACCTGGAAAGAAGATGAAAGGGCCAACCTGGAAAATCAATTGAGGAGGGCCCAGGTTGACACACTCATATCAATATTCCACTTCAATCTGATACACTATTTCTTTGTTTGCATCTTACATTTATCAACAGTGTCCCGGATACCCCATTTAATTAGAAAAAAGTTGATAAATGCAAAAGTTTTCAGAGTTCAGAAGGTAACCACTTACCCAACTGATGAGGGCCCACCTGGAAATTTCTAGGTATCCAGGTGGGCCAGTCCAACCCTGTCTGGCCCCAATCCCTGTTGTGTACAGAATTACCTCTCTGCAATCCAATGGTATTCAGGCCCACCCTAATGCCCACTGCGTACAGAAGTAACTTCCTGCTAGTCCAGTAGTAAACCCCTCTGGCACCAATTCATAGAAACATAGAAACATAGACTTTGACGGCAGATAAGGACCACATGGCCCACCCAGTCTGCCCATTTCCCTACCTACTGGATAAGCTGCAGATTCTAGTTAACCAACAGCCTACTTCCTGCAACCCCCCACTATAATTGCCTTGTGTCTGTCCCATGCATGTTTGAATTCCCCCACTGTTTTAGACCCAACGACCTCCTCAGGAAGCCTGTTCCATGTATCCACCACTCTCTCCATGAAAAAAATGTCCTCACGTTACCCCTGAGCCGTCCCTCTATCTTTAAATTGTGCCCCCTTGTTCTTACACATCTCTTTTTCTGAAAGATGCTACACTCCTGGACTTTGTTGATTCCCTTGAGGTACTTGAACGTTTCTACCATGTCCCCCCTGTCCCTCCTTTCATCAAGAGTATACATATTAAGCTCTCTTAGTCTCTCTTCATATGGTTTCTGCTGCAGACCCTGCTCCATTTTAGTTGCCCTCCTCTGGACTGCTTCCATCCTGTCTATGTTCTTGCATAGATGAGGTCTCCAAAACTGCACGCAGTACTCCAGATGGGGTCTCACCAACTGTCTGTACAGAGGGATAACCACTTTCCTTTTTCTTCTTGTGATGCCCTTCCTATGCATCCCAGTATCCCCCGGCTCTCCTTACCGACTTTTACATTGCTACCCACCTTTAGGTCATCTGATATGACTACCCCAGGTCCCTTTCCATTTTGTTGTTGTTAGTACCTCCCTGCTATTGTGTACTTTCTCCTGGGTTTTTGTTTCCCAGGTGCATTACTTTGCACTTCTTTGCATTGAATCTAAGTTGCCATATGTCTGACCATTCCTCCAACCTTACCAAGTCCCTTCTCATCTTTTCTACCCCCCCTTGTGTATCAACTCTGTTACAGATCTTTGTGTCATCTGCAAAGAGGCATACCTTTCCTTCCAGACCCTCTGCAATGTCACCTATAAAGATGTTAAAGAGGACTGGACCCAGTATTGAGCCCTGAGATACTCCATTAGTAACCCCCCTTTCTTTGGAATGTGTTCCATTCACTATTACCTTCTGTGTCCTATTGTGCAGCCAGTTTGCTACCCAGGCTACCACCCTGGGACACACTCCTAGGCTGACTAATTTGATTATTAATCTTTTGTGCGGGACTGTGTCAAATGCCTTGCTAAAGTCTAGGTAGGCCATATCCACAGCCCCTCCCTGGTCTATTGCTTTGGTCACCCAGTCAAAGAAATCAATTAGATTCGTCTGACATGATCTTCCTGCTGTAAACCCATGCTGCTTTGGGTCCTGTACCCCACTGGTCTCTAGGTACTCAACAGTTCTTTCTTTCAGAAGTGATTCCATCATTTTCTCTACCACTGAGGTCAAACTTACAGGTCTGTAGTTTCCTGCTTCTGCCTTGCTCCCACTTTTGTGAAGGGGAATCACATCTGCTCTCCTCCAGTCATCAGGTACCACCCCATCCTGCCATGATCTGTTAAAAAGCGTGGTCAGTGGTGTCACTAGGTCCTCCCTTAGTTCTTTTAGGATTCTGGGGTGAATCCCGTCAGGCCCCATTGCTTTGTCCACCTTGAGTTTTAGGAGTTCTTTCAGGACTCTTTCTTCTGTGAATGGACTGGTGTCAACCCCCTACCCAGAGTGCTTCTATTGTCTGGTTTAGGTAACTCCTCCTCATCTTCTTTTGTGAATACTGAGCAAAAGTATTCATTCAGTATCTCTGCCTTTTCACTGTCTCCCTCTGCCCACCTCTCCTCTCCTTTATTAATCTTCACTATCCCTCCCTTAACCTTTCTATGCTCCCTAATGTACCTATAAAAGGTTTTATCCCCCTTCTTAACTGAGTTGGCTATTTTTTCCTCGGTTTGGGCCTTTGCTAGTCTGACTGCCTTCCCCACTTCTTTCTGCTTTAATTAATACAGTTCCCTGTCGTGCTCCTTCTGTGATTCCTTATACTTTTTGAATGCAGCCTTTTCTCCTTAACCTTCCTGCCACCTCTTTGAGAACCATAGTGTTTTTACTCTGCTTTGTTTTCTTTATTTGTTTCACACAAAGGCTTGTTGCCTCTATGATGGCAGTTTTGATTTTTCTCCATTGTTCTTCCACCCCTCCTTTTTGGTTATTTGCTAGTGCATTTTTCAGGTATTCACCCATTTTGCCAAAGTCAGCCCTTCTAAAGTCCAGTATCCTTGTTTTTGTATGGCTCATCTCCATGTTTGTGCTCATTGTGAAGTACACTGTGCAGTGGTCGCTTGTTCCCAGATGTCTACTGACTTCTAAATTTGTGATCCTCTCTCCATTTGAGAGTACCAGGTCTAGTATTGCTCCCTCCCGAGTGGGTTCCAACACTAGCTGTCTAAGGCCTGCCCCCTGATGGGCATCGAGAATGACCCTGCTCTTGGATGTGGCTGCAGTACATGTTATCCAGTTAACATCTGGCATATTCAGGCCCCCCATCAACAGTATCTCCCCTTTTTCAGCCATTTTGAGAATGTCCTTCTGCATACAGAATTAACTCCTGGGGCCACTAATAAGCAGCTAGCTGGCAAGTCCCAACTCACAGGAACTCTATCCAGCCAGAATTTAAAACACTACATGTCCATAGATAAACTTTGAGAAACCTGACTAAAGAGAAATCTTCCATTAAAGCAATTATGTAAGAGTTTTTTATGCATTTCTTGGGGAAACCACCTAACAGTGCTACCAGATTGACCAAGAAGGGGTTGCTGCCTCAGCCCATCGAAGGCCTGGGGCTGATCTCGCTCTTGGCAGCAGATATGGCTGCACTGGGTAAAACAGTCACAGAACAAGGGTTGGAAGCCCTCAGTTCAAAACTGGACTAGTTGGAAGGCAAGCTTAGAGAAATTTATGCTCAGTCTGTGGCACACTCCAAGTGGCTAGGTGAAGTTTAGCAGAGGGCATGCACATTGGAAGATACTACCGGCCCCCTTCCTGAGAAAATAAGAGTGTCTAGAGAAGGAATTGGAGGAGCTGAAGGAACACCTGGATTACCAGGAGAACTACAGTTGCTATAATAACCTGAGACTGCAAGGACTCCAGGAGGGCAAGGAAGGGGCCAGCACAGTGGAATTCTGTGTGGTTATGTTACCCAGTCTGCTGGGAATGTCTCCTAAGGGAGGCAGAATGAAGAATGAACAGGCACATGGGGCTCTGGTGCTGAGACCTCCAGCTGATCAGTCACTTAGACAGATTATCCTCCTCCTTCACCATTACGGGGATATACAGGCAATGCTAGCAACATATTGCAACTTACAAGAGCTTTCTTTTGAAGGATCAAGACTGAACCTGCATCTAGACTGCTCCCCAAGACTTCAGAAAAAGCAGAAGATATTTAACCCCATTCTGGACCTTCTAAGGGAGCGGAAGCTTGAATTTACCTTCTCCTACCCAGCTGTTTTTCAAATCCACCATGAAGGAGCTACATTCACTTTTTGGAAGGCCGAGAAAGCTTAAGCTTTTGTGCAGGAGCTAGGTGAAAAACATGGGTGACTTTGAATGAGCTCTTACACAGTTGGTGATGACTTTGATTCTACAAATTCCAGCATTTTCAGGAGGTGTGAGTAATCCAGGTTAAGACATCCCAGGGGACATTGCTGTCACACTTTCCAACTCCCTTGACACTTGATTCACCAAGGAACAAGATTGCATCTGTTTTGTTCATGGATGGCCTGAGAAGTTTGGACTTGGACTGTATTTGCTGATCATCAACTGGCCTGGTTTTGCATGGGTGCAGGCTGGCAAATTGAACATTATCCTGTTGCTTAGTGCAATGAAAAAGAATGGGCCCAGACACATCAACCACGTGGATTTAGTTGGAATGTTCTTCTCAACTGGGACACTAGCAGAGTGGAGCCTGAGGCACTGAGGAATCATCTGACCAGGTAGAATGGGCTTGGGGGCATGTTGTTTGTAGGGATGGCACAGTTTCTCTTCTGCTTTCACTCTTGGGCAGCTTTGGAATGAAGAGATTTGACCAGTTGTGTATTTGCTAACCATTTTTATGGACTTGCCATCTATGAATGATGGGACAATTTGCCTTTACCGGGGTTTGGGACAGAAATTAAGGGGATTGGTGGTGGGTGCAGGGGACCAGGGTGAATGGGGCACAACAACAAGACTGCCCACATCAGCAGACAGGGGTGGCCTGCCCCTGGAAGTTGGAAGGGATTTTGTGACCTGGCTAGCTTGTACATTACTGGCACCATTAGGTTCAAAGGAAGAAGGCCAGCACTGACAACCAAGTTCCTTGAAAAATTGATTTATTTGGCCACAATAGCAGTATAGCCTTACACCAAGGCCAAATGTGAACACAAACTCTCAGGCACCCTGACCGGTTTTGCACATGCACGCTTCCTGAGGTTCTTGATTCTTTTGAATCTGCATCTGTTTTGGGGCACTGCACGACATGAGGGTGAGGTGCTTTTCTTGACTGCATTTCTGGCACCATTAGGTACCTGGGGGAACAGGGATGGGGGTGGCATTTGTGGGGTTGGCTTTGTTGAACAGGGGTACTTGTGTGGACCAGCAGTCATTCTTTCTGGGACCTGGTGTAGTGGTGATCTTCTTGCTCTGGGCTGCTTTCTTCAGTTGCAGTCAGGTCAATGGGGTGGGATTCCATGGTGGGATATCCTCCCCATGTCTCTTGTGGTCTGCTCTGGACAGTTGATTGCACCTGGCCACCTTATCCCAAAGTTTCCATTTATGTCTCTTCTAATGAGGGGTCATGATAGCCTCTTCCTGCCAGCACAGTCATAAACATATTCAAGGATTCCCAATTTTGATTTGGCAGTGATCTGTGGTGGCAGGGCAATACAGTGGCTTGCAGCTTCAACAGAGCCTATGGAACTTAATTCAGGTTCTTATCAGGGGTGTGGGGAGGGGGTCCGAGCAGAATAAGAGGGTCACTGCTCATTCTTCAACACTGACCAGAGGGTTAATTGGTCAGTTCGTAGTGCACAATGTGGTATTTCTTAAACTATGAATCACATAATGGGCTGCATGTTTGGGAGGCTTATCATATTTTGTTTTACGTTATATGGTTGAAAGGTTGTGGTTGTATAATAATTGTTCTATGCATTTCTGTCTACTGATGTGACAGAAGAAATTTTCCTAACATGGTTTCTGTTGTTGGCCACAGACACACTGCAGACTGTCTGAGGGTGATAGGTAAAAGTGCTGATCATAATGGGTACAAATTCTAATATCACCATAGTTACTTGGAATGCCTGAGTCTTCTCCTCCTCTATTAAAAGGCAAAAGGTAGTGACAGCACTCAAGTGTCAGCATGTGGATGTCCTCCAGAATACCCACCTTATAGTTACAGAACATGCTAAATTGGTAAGGGGCTGGGTAGGGGCTTGTTATTCAGCCTCATACTCTTCACACAGGAGGGGGGGTGGCAATACTTGTCTGTAAACAGCTTCCCTTGCAGGCCCACAGAATGATGGTGGATCCTGAGGAAAGTTGACATGTATTTGTATAGGATGAACTTTATGGGGACAGGGTTACCTATGGACGCATATGAGCCCCTGTGGTCTTTGATGCTGCCTTGATCAGAAACTGCTAGATCTCATTACTAGGGAGCAATTTCCATACCTTATTCTGGGGGGTAGGGGGTACTTTAACTGCATCATGTTACTGGAAGTGGATCATTCAGGGGGAAGATCATCATAGAAAAACCATGAAATTGTGGCAACTAGGTATGTGCAATCTTGATTTGATAGGCAGCTGGAAACAGCCAATCCCTGGGCAAAAAAATATAGTTTTTATTCTAACCCGCATAAGTCACGGTTGAGGCTTGATTACTTGTGTATACTGAGGGCACACTAACACCGCTTGGTGCAGGTATCACATAGTCCCATCCACATCTCTGACCATGCTATGGTTGCCTTAACCATGAAAATCAGAGGAGAACAGGAAGAGGCCTTACTTGGAAATTTCCCACCTACATGTTAGCAAGGGAAGAGTTTAAAACTTATCAGAAAGAGCAATGAGAGGTATATAAGACCACAAACCATGCAACTGCCCCCCACAAAGATTGCATACTGGAAAGCAGGGAAAGTGTTTATTTGAGGGGTTATCATTAATAATGTGCCACTGGTTAAAAAAGAGAGACTGGATAAGTGGAAGGTGTTGGAGGTTAAACCAAAGGCACTAGAGAAGAAGGTAGCTGATGGGGTGGGGGTGGATAATGATGCTATGCAATTACTCACAGTTGTGAAGGAAGCTTTAAACTTACTGCTTACCAATGAAGCCAAAATAAGATTATTCTTTGTCAGGCATAAAAATGTTTGAGTGGGGAAACAGACCCGGCCCATTGCTAGCTAGACTGGTGCAGGGAAAGAGAAGTCCTACCCACATCCCAGTAATCAGGAATAAGAAAGGCTAGCTGGTATGTGAAAAACCCAAAGTCAAGCAGACATTTTGAAAATTGTGTAGAGCAGTGTGTGAAGGTGGGGTGGACAGGGGATAGGCCTTTCTGAATGCCTTACTTTCCCCATCATATTAGAGGAGCAAAGGGACATGCTGGGAGCAGAAATTTCTGTGGAGGAGATCAGACGGGTATTGGTGGGCTTAAGAGGGGGAAAGCCAGGGGGTACTGATGGCTTTGTCATGGAAATGAAGAAAGAAGTGAGAGTGGCCTTGGTTGAACCACTGCGTGAGCTCTTAGCTCTTAGAAGAGGCTGGGGGGGGGGGTTGCCCAAAGCTTGCTATGAGGCTTCTATCTGTGTGCTGCTAAAGCCAGGAAAAGACCTGCAAGAATGAGCTCCATACCATCTCCTCTCCCTCCTAAATTGTGATCTTAAAATAATAGCTAAGATCCTGACCAGGCGTCTAAAGCAGGTGCTCCCTAAACTTGTCCATCTAGATCAGACTGGATTTGTTCCAGGCTGGCTTTGTAATCATAATATGTGTAAATTGTTGAATGTCATGTACTGGGGATCTCGGAGTTTGGGGTGAGCACATGTGCTGTCCATGGACACCAAGAAAGCTTTTGACCACATAGAATGGAGCTACAGTATTTGTTTGAAGCCCTGACATGCTTTGGGTTGTCTGATAAATTTGTGGGTGTGGTGTGGTTGTTGTATAAGGTGCCAGTGGTATGGGTATTAGTGAGTCAGGTCTTGTCTGATGAATTCCAGCTTTATAGGGACACGTGACAGGGCTGCCACCTCTCTCTCCTGCCCTCTGCACTCACCATTAAGCCTCTTGCTATTAAAATAAGAGAAAACAGGACATTAAAGGAGTGACGGGCAAATCAGCGGTCCAGTAAAAAATTACATTGTATGCGGACAACCTGTTGTTGTATGTTACAGAGCTGCAATGATTAATGCCGGCCTTGCTTAGGGATATTGCAGACTTTGCTACTTTTTCAGGTTACAAACTTAACCTACACAGATCAGACATGTTCTGTATTAACAAAGCCTGAGATGTGCGACCAGCAGGAACCTGGGTACTCAAAGAGGTTAACGTCTCTCACAAGTACCTGGGGATCAAAGTGGATGGGGATCTGTGTAGTTTCTACCAATTAAACTATAAACCCCTGTTCACCACTATTCTTAATGAATTAGAGAGGTGGAGGGCACTTCCTATCTCATGGATAGGACTCATTAAGTTTTTTTTTTCAGTTAATAGTTTGTATTGCAGATACACAACCACAGTTTTTTTTTACAGTACAGAATTGCAAAAACTATTTTTTTTCATTAGGTTATACACAGTGCAGTGTGTTATGTTTTGTTTACAGTTGTTATTACAGCCACATTTCTCTTAAGCAATGGCATTATAATGCCCTTGTTTCTAAACTGACCATATAACGTTATATCTTCCATAGCAGAGGTGGCATCAATTAACTATTTGTGCTTTCTGAGTTCCTCTGGGTGCTCAGAGATCAGGTGGTATAGATTATGTGAGTGACCAGTTGGGATTTACTTTGCATAGTGGGGAGTTAAAATAGGGGATCCACATACTGTAGTACTGCTGTAGTTTCCCCTTAGCCACATAGGACATATGGGAGAATTGGGATACCTGTTGGATAGCTTCTTGCCACTGGACTAGTCAGGGTATGTCAGTGGTGCACCATTTCTGTAGGATCAGATATTTCTGAACTGAGGCAGACTAATAGCCATTACTCTGTGATTGAGCATTTTAGATCCTTTTCCCATTTTGGAATAATTTCTTTGTAAACCATTGCAACTGGTCTGTGTAAGTGATTATTTAACCATTTAAACATTTGTTTGGCTTATTTCAAAGAATAACTTGCAAGTCCATTTCCAACCTGTTGTTGTTTGGCACTCTCTCCAAATATTTGTTATCTCTTTGGTATAAACTGCTGACCTGATTGCAGTAGAAAAACTGACAGCTGTTCAAATTATATTTCTTTCCTAAATTTTTCCAAGTTCAGCATATTATCTTTTTCTATTAAATCTTTCCATTTTTAATTCCTTTTTCTTCCCAAGATTTTTTGGATAGTACTGTTCCATTCAGTTTATAATTGGAATTATGCCAAATATCATTCACTGAAGAGAGATTACTTACCCAATTAGTTTTATAAGTGAATTTATCTATTAAACCACTGAGATTGTTCACTACTCCTGGAGATCCTCAATTTTTTTGCCATAAAGAAAATGTTCCTGATATCTATAGTCTCAGACGTTAAGTCTTTCAATATGAGTTTTCCACTTCACAACTGACATCCTTTTCATCACTGTATGCCCACCTGATTACCAATTTTGTCATGTAAGCCAAATGCTGGGCCTTTATATTGGGGCAGACCATGCCTGCTTGTTCTTTAGACATACAAAGTTTTTGCTAAGATATTCTTGCTTGTTTATTATTCCAGATAAACTTCCTGAAAAGAACATTAACATTGGGGGAGGGAAGGGGGGAGGCACTGATAAGCAGCAGGAAAATCCCAGCCTCTCCCTACAAAACAGGGTACTAAATGAAAAAAAGACCGAGGTACAAAGGTCAGTGGGGGATGCTACAACAGAAGGTAAAGCCATCAAAAAATGGAGAGCAATGAGTACCAATGCCCGTAGTCTGAGTAACAAGCTTCCTGAATTAGTGGCCTTGATGGAGGAGGAACATCTGGATATCGTGACAGTCACAGAAACATGGTACACACAAAACCATGACTGGGACGTAAACATACCAGGATATACTATCTACAGGAGGGACAGGGAGGGTAAAAGAGGAGGAGGAGTAGCTCTCTACATAAGGGAAGGAATCAAAGCAACAGAACAGAAGGGTAAACAAGGAGGAGAAGAAGCACTGTGGGTAAATTTGGAGACTGGCAATGGCACCACAATCCGCACAGGGGTTGTATACAGACCCCCTTCTCAGAGGGAGGAAATGGACAAGGAAATGATAGAAAGTATACTTAGAATGGCAGAAAAAGGGGAGATATTGCTGATGGGTGATCTGAATATGCCAGATGTTAACTGGAGTGCAGTTGCAGCAGCCACTTCGAAGAGTGGGGTTATTCTAGATGCCCTACAGGGGGCATGCCTTAGACAACTAGTATTGGAGCCCACTGAGAGGGAGCAATCTTAGACCTGGTTCTCTCAAATGGAGATGAAGAGAGGATCACAGATGAAGATGGGTAGCCATCTGGGAACTAGCGACCATCGAACAGTATGGTTCACAATAAACACAGCAATAGAGTCAAGCCATACAAAGGCAAAAGTACTGGACTTTAGGAGGCTGACTTTGCTAAAATGGGTGAGTGCCTAAGGAATGCACTAGCAAATGGGTAGGAAGGAGGGTGGAAGAACAATGGGGAATAATAAAACTGCCATCACAGAGGTAACAAGCCTTGTGTGAAGCAAATAAACAAAATGAAACAATGTAAGAAACCACTATGGTTCTCACAGGAAGTGGCAGTGAAGGTTCAAGAGAAAAAGAAAGCATTCAGGAAGTACAAGGAATCACAGAAGGAGCAGGACAGAGAACTGTATCAGTTAAAGCAAAAGGAAGCTGGAAGGCAGTCAGAACGGCAAAGGCCCAAACCGAGGAAAAGTTAGCCAACTCAGTTAAGAAGGGGGACAAAACCTTTCATAGGTACATCAGGGAGCGAAGGAAGACCAAGGGAGGGATAGTGAGGCTTAATAAAGGGAAGGAAGGGTGGGCAGAGGGTGACAGTGAAAAGGCAGAGATACTAAACAAATATTTTTGCTCAGTATTTACAAAGGAAGAGGGGGAGGTACCTAAAACTAACAGTAGAAACAGTCTGGATACAGAAGTTAATACCAGCCCATTTCCAGAAGAAAGGGTTCTGAAAGAACTCTTAAAACTGAAGGTGGACAAAGCAATGGGGCCTGATGGGATTCATCCCAGAATTCTAAAAGAACTAAGGAAACTAGTGACACCACTGACTACCCTCTTTAACAAATCATGGAGGATGGGTGGTACCCGAGGACTGAAGGAGGGCAGATGTGATTCCCCTTCACAAAAATGGGAGCAAGGCAGAAGCAGGAAGCTACAGACCTGTTAGTTTAACCTCAGTGGTAGGGAAAATGATGGAATCACTTCTGAAGGAAAGAATTGTCGAGTATCTAGAGGCCAGAGGGGCGCAGGACCAAAGGCAGCATGGATTCACAGTGGGAAGGTCATACCAGACAAATCTGATAGATTTCTTTGACTGGGTGACCAAAGTAGTAGATCAGGAAGGGGCTGTGGGCATGGCCTACCTAGACTTTAGCAAGGCATTTGACACAGTCCCACACAAAAGATTAATATACAAGTTAGCCAGCCTGGGAGTGGGTTCCAAGATGACAGCCTGGGTAAAGAATTGGCTGGAACATACGAAATTTGCCAGCAGATAAAGGCCTAGAGGTCTATCAAGTCTGCTCGAATGTGCAGCTAACACCCCTTATTCTGCAGCTGCCCCTCCCTTCCACCCTTCCCCTTCATTAACCCTCCCCCTTGTCCTGTCCCATCTTCATTTGAAGCAGTCCACTGTTCTACTGCATACTACTTCTGCAGGTAACGCATTCCACCCAGCCACCACTCTCTCTGTAAAAAGTGTCTCCTCATCTCCTCCTGAACCTTCCTCGCCCAGTCTCATATCATGGCCCCTGGTGGCCCTCCCCTCCCTTACTTTGAACAGCCCCTCTGTACCTGTCTTGTTTATTCCTTTCATGTATTTAAAGGTTTCAATCATGTCACCCCTGTCTCTCCTCTCCTCCAGTGAGTACATGTTCAACTCCTTCAACCTCCTCTCATATGATAAGTCCCCCAGCCCCTTGATCATCTTTGTCGCTCTGCGCTGCACCCCCTCCAGTAACTTAATGTCCCTCCTCAGATACGGACGCCAGTACTGCACGCAGTACTCCAGGTGTGGTCTAACTAATGACCTATACAGTGGCAGAATCACCTCCTCCCTCCTTGAGGATATACCCCTTGCAATACAACCCAGCATTTTGTTGGCCTTTGCAGCTGCCTTCCTACATTGTGCCGAGTTGTTCATTGACCCTGTAATGAGCACACCCAGATCCTTCTCCTCCTCTGTCTGGGCTAGCTCCACTCCCTAGCTGGTAACTCCTCCTTGGGTTCTTCATCCCAAAATGCAGCACCTTGCACTTTTGGCATTAAAGCTCAGTTGCCAGGTGTCTGACCAGGTTTCAAGCTTTGCCAGATCATCCTGCAACCCCTGCCATCCCCTAGATCATCCACCACTCAAGCCAACCTGGTATCATCAGCAAACAGACTGATCTTGCTCTTGATGTCCCATGACATGTCTGCAATGAATATCCCAAACAACACTGGTCCCAACACTGAGCCCTGTGGGACACCGCTCATCACTGCCCTTGGGTGTGAGAGCTCCCCACCCACCACCACCACCCTCTGTTGCCTTCCCTGCAGCCAGTTTCCTACCCATCTCACCAGCTTTGCACACGCCCCTGTGCCTACTAACTTCCTTCCCAGCCTTCCATGTGGCACTGAGTCAAATGCCTTACTGAAGTCCAGATACAGGACATCCACTGCTTGGCCCTGTCCAGTTGCCTAGTTACCCAGTCATAGAACTCAACCAGGTTAGTTTGGCAGGATCTGCCACATATGAAGCCATGCTGTCTGCTGTCCTGTAGTCCTTGGCCTCTAGGAGGGCCACCAGCCTCCTTCAGGATAGTCTCCATTAGCTTACTCACGATGGATGTGAGGCTCACTGGTCTGTAGTTTCCCGGTTCATCCTTGGGGCCACTCTAGTGGAGGGGCACCACATGAGCCATCCTCCAGTCCTGAGGTACACACCCTGAATGTAGTGAGGCATTAAATAGGTCCACCAAAGGTCCTGAAAGGACCTCTGCCAGCTCCTTCAGTACCCTGGGGTGGATGCCATCTGGGCCTGGTGCCTTGTCCACCCTCAGTGCCTTCAAACCCTCTGCCCTCCATGATCTCCCCATCTGTCACCACTTCCCCCCCATTTCTGCCATTTCTTCCACCTTGGGTGTCACCCCTCTCTCTTTAGTAAATACTGAGCAGAAGTACTCATTTAGTGCTTCCTTATCGCACTTCTGCTTCCACCCAACCCCTCCTTCCTAATCCTTACTATGTGGTCCTTACAGCTCCTTTTCTCCTGATGTACTTAAAGAAGTCCTTCTCCCCTTCTTAATGCCTTGTGCCAGCCTGAGTTCCGTAGATGCTTTGGCTCCCTTACTGCCCTTGTCACCTCCTTCGATTCTGTCAACTCATCTCTGTCTTCCCCTCCCTGTTTTCTTGTACTTCCTAAAGGCAGCTCTTTCCTCCTTACCTTTCCATGACCTCCTTGCTCAACCAGCTCGGTTTCTAGCCCTAGCCTTCTTGCTCTGGGCTTTGCAGCAGGTGTTGGTTGCTCCACTATCCCCAGCTTTATGAGCTCCCACCTCTGGTTAGTATCCATACTAGATTGAATTCTGGCCAGGTACCCTTTACCACTTCCCCATCCTCCCAAAGTCGGTCCTCCTGAAGTCCAGCACCTCGCCAGATTCCACTTCTTCCTTGCCCATATCCAATGTGAGCCATACTGAGTGGTGGTCACTCCTGACAGCGGTTCCTCCACTGTAAGTTCTCTCACAAAGTCCCCATTTGCCAGCACAAGGTCAAGGGTATTCCTAACCTGGTTGGTTCACTGACCATTTGCAGCAGGAAGCTGTCCTGAAGGCATCCAGCAGTACCTGCTCCCTTCTGTTCCTGGTTGTTGGGGTGCTCCAGTCTACTCCTGGCATGTTGAAGTCCCCACAATCACCACACTATCCTTCCTTGCAGGTCCTCCTGATCTGTCCCTCTAGTTCCCTGTCTAACTCCTCCGCCTGAGATGGTGGCCTGTACACCACTCCCATTCTAAGAATCCTATTCTTGGAATCCTGGATTTGCACCCAAAGTGACCTGCATTTACCCTCCTCCCCTTCCTCCCTTACACACTTCAGTCCTTCCTTCACATATCGTGCCATTTCCCCTCCTTTCCCAATCACCCTGTCCCTACAAAATAACCTGTATCCTGGTACAGACAGGTCCCAGTCATTGTATTGGGTGGCCCATGTTTCCGTGATGGCTGCAATGTCCACCTCTCCCTCTGCCATGAGAACCTGTAACTCTGCAGTTTTCCTCCCAAGGCTCCTAGCATTAAGGGTAACCACTTTCCACCCTTTTCCCCCCCTCCCATCCTGCCCTCCTTTCCCAGCATCACCAATAGCACTTGCCATTTGTTCTTTGTCACTGTTATGGAGGGTAAGCTCATATGATTTCCCAACCTGTGGTCTCTGCATATCTCTTCCCCAACTGCCACCCCCCACTCCTAGTTTAAATAGGACACAGAGAGAATAGGACACAGAGAGTAATAGTAAATGGAGTCCACTCTGAAGAAAGGGGGGTTACTAGTGGGGTACCGAAGGGTTCAGTATTAGGACCGGTCCTCTTCAATGTCTTTATAAGCGACATTGCAGAGGGACTGGAAGGAAAAGTATGTCTCTTTGCAGATGACACAAAGATCTGCAACAGAGTTGATGCACAAGATGGGGTGGAAAGGATGAGAAGGGACTTGGCAAGGTTAGAGGAATGGTCAAATGTATGGCAGCTTAGATTCAATGCTAAGAAGTACAAGTAATGAACCTGGGAAACAAAACCCAGGGAAGAGTACACAATGGGGGGTGAGATACTAACAACAACAAAAATGGAAAGGGACCTGGGGGTAGTCATATCAGATGACCTAAAGGTGGGCAAGCGATGTGAGAGGGCAGCAAGGAGGGCTGGGGGATACTGGGTTGCATAGGGAGAGGCATCACCAGTAGAAAACAGGAAGTTATTATCCCTCTGTACAGACAGCTGGTGCTACCCCATCTGGAGTACTGCCTGCAGTTCTGGAGACCCAATCTCTGCAAAGACATAGACAGGATGGAAGCTGTCCAGAGGAGGGCAACTAAAATGGTGCAGGGTCTGCACTGGAAGACACATGAAGAGAGACTTAAGGAGCTTAATATGTATAGCCTCGAGGAAAGGAGGGAGAGGGGGGACATGTTAGAAACTTTCAAGTGCCTCAAGGGAATCAACAAAGTCCAAGAGGGTAGCATCTTTCAAAAAAAGAGGTGTGCAAGAACAAGAGGGCACAATTTGAAGATGAGGGGCAGCTCAGAGGTGATTTAAGGAAGTATTTTTTCACAGAGAGGGTTGTGGATGCATGGAACGGCCTTCCGAAGGAGGTTGTGGAGTCAAAAACAGTGGTGGAATTCAAGCATGCATGGGACAGTCATAAGGCAATTCTAGGGGTTGGGGGTAAGAAGAAGGCTGCTGGTTAACTAGGATCTGCAGCTTATCCATTAGGTAGGGAAATGGGCAGACTGGGTGGGCCAAGTGGTCCTTATCTGCCATCAAATTCTATGTTTCCATGTCTCTATGGGGTGGTGGATATCATAATATAATAAAAGTATTATAACTATCCACTTTACTTACAGAGATTTTGATGACTGATGTACTTTTTGTTGACTACTGATCATACTACGTATAATCCAAATAACTGGTTTTGACTTACAGTCATAAGTATGCACACTGTGTTGTTACTCTGCATTGCTATATTAATGAATAAAGCATATTAAATTTAGAAAGAACATTAGTGTTCTAAAACCATGTTGGAGGTATGGATGTTATTATAGCTTGAAGTCTATAGGAAAGAAAGAGAATTGCAAGCATCTTAATAATCTGAATATTCCCCCATGTTGATAACAGAATCTTGCTCCATCCCAATAATTTATCTTTTAGTGAAGTAAACAACTTATCGTGGTTCAGAATGTAAAGTCCTTCTTTTTCCAGTTAAATATTTTATTGAATTTTCCAAACTTTTCATACAATGCAACATAATTTTGCTGACAAACATGATTGCATCCATTGTACACTACTGTGGGTTACATTGGCATACTCACACATACACCAGACTTGACATGGCTAATACATACTTGGCTATAGTATTGTTTTGCACATACCTGCTACTATGTTGTTTATTCCAGCACCACAGAGGACATAAGAGTCTAGATCAGTGCCAAGGCTTCAATAAGATTGGAGAGTCATACCATCCAGTGGTCTCTTCATAACAGTCATTCTGTAAAGAGCATGTCTCCACAGAGTAACACAAACTTAACACATACAAAATCAAAACTTATTTACAGCTGTTTTAGTAACTGGTCTTGCTACCATTTGCATCATTTTTATAAACATTGCCTTACTGATAACTTGTTATCCAGCAGATGCTGTAGTGTCTCACTCACCCTATGCTTGCCTCAGGTGCCAGCTATGCCAAGTATGGTGCCCAACATTGCTAAAACCTTTCCCCCTGAGATAGGGCCACATGTGAACACCTGTCCAGCTCATATACTGATGCTAGTGCTGTAAAGACCTCTTTAAAATTAGATGTGGTGGGGCTCCTCCAGTTTCTAAGCAATTTTCATTTTACTTGCATACTCACCAGCATTAGCAAGCACAGCTCATGGGATACTAAATGAGGTGCCTCAGTCCTAACAACATCAGTGGTGCAGAAAGGGGGATAGGCTTTCACAATATCTTGATGGACTCCTGTGAGACATGTTTCCAAATAGGATAAATTTAGAAGCATTCCCAAAATATGTGGTAAAGATCTCATCCAGGTTGTTGGCAATGCAAGCAATTGTCATGGGTGAGGATCTTTGCCTTCTTGAGTACCACCAGGGTCCTGTACCAGGAGTGTATTATTTTGTTATGAATCAACCTACTCCTGGCATCTCTATGGAATTTATGGCCCGCAGCCCAGCATTACTCCCATTAGTTACCAGTGAAGCAAATACTAAGTGCCTGCTCCCACTTTTGCTTTGATGCTGTAGACTGGCTGGGTAGGGTATTCCTGAGCTGTGAGTAAATGGCCCCTGCAGTGCCCCTGGGGAGCCTGAGCCATTTAGTAAGTTGTGAGGGGTCCCTATATTGGTGTTTTTCAGGGGATGGGATGATTTGCCTCAACACTAGCTTGAATGCACCATCTTACAGAGGGATCATCACTGGACACTCACACCTTAGATACTCTGGGTGACATTTCACTTCATCCCTAAGTTGTAAGTACTTTCAAAAGTCTGTGGAAGGTAATTCCTATTTCTGGTGGATATTTTGAAAGGTGCCTACCACACTGGTGTTAGGTGTTAACAAATCCCTGATATAGTACATCCCCCTAGCTATCCACTGGGCCATAGTATTGGCTGCATACCAATTCTAAATGTTGAGTTATTCCATAGGGGAGTATAGAGAAAGGGCCTGGGAGACCCGTATATATTTTTGTGCAGCTGATTCCAGTAATGTACTGAGGAGCTAATAGTGGGATGGGGTGAGTGGGTGGCATGACCACAGGAGAGATGCCATGAGAGGGGTGCACCCCTGTAACCTGCTCCATGTGGATCCACTGGAGTGATGTGTTTGAGCACGGGTGGAACCACTTCAGTGTTTGGATGCTTTGGAATGTTATCTTGTATCCTTCAATCCAGGGAAGTCTGCAGCCCCCCACTCTTCAGTGTGCCTTAAGCTTGTTACGGCTGTAGAGTGGCCTATTGGTCTCCCAGAGAAAGGCTATGGGATATGTGAGAGTAGGTAGAAAAATTTGGATGCCATAGACATTTGGAAGGTGGCTATCTTGCCTGCCATGGTTAGACGAAGCTGAGGCCATCTCTCAAGCTCTCCCTTGCATTCCACCAATAGAGGACCCAGATTTCTCTCTCTCACATATTGTCCAGCTTAGTGCCTATCTTTATACTGAGATATGTGATTCTTTCTTGGGACAATTGTAGGTCTTGTATTAGCAATATCTGGGGTTGGCAGAACTGGTTGAGGGGGAGGAGCTCTGTTTTACTGTGGTTCACCCTAAGACATGAGATGTGTGTGGATTTGTGTAAGAGCTCCATTAGTGGTTCAATTGACCTCTGTGCATCCATCAAAGGGATTAGTAGGTTGTCCATGTACATTAAGGTTGAATACTGAGTATTCCATATATATATATAGACCATTAATGTGCTCATCTTGGCAGATGGCTGATGCCTGTGATTTGACCATCAAGGCAAACAGAAGGGGTGACAGAGGAAACCCCTGCCTGGTACCCCCATGTAGTTGGAATGGGTCGGAGAACAGGGAGTTAGTAAGGATCCTTACTTGGGGGTTGGTATATAATGCAGTTATGGCTGCACGGAATTTAGGCTCAAATCCCATGTGCAAGTACCGCGTGTAGTTAGTCCCATTTGATGGAGTTGAATGCCTTCTCAAAGTCGACTGCCAATGAGGCTGTGGGTGTGTTAATGTCTTTAGCAGTGTGTATCAGGTTGACTAATGATCAAATATGGTCAGTGCTGTATCTGCCCTGTACAAAGTCAACTTGAAAAGGGTGGATCAACGAGGGGAGGAGTGGGTTCAGCCTGGACACGAGTACTTTCACATACACTTTGCTGTCTGTATTAAGGAGATAGGGTGGTAGCTAGCTGCTGCTGAGGGATCTTTTCCCTTTTTTGGAAAGACTGTTATGATAGCTTCCCTGAGTATGGAGGGTAGTGTACCTAGCATTCCAGCTTCTGAGTATATTTGGCATGGTAGTGGGGATATCAGGGGGGCAATGGCCTGTAGGAAATCTACCAAAAATCCATCCCTTCCCGGGTCCTTCCCCTTCTTTGGAAACATCAGGGCTTTTTGCACCTCCTCCACCCTCAGAGGGGCATCTAGACATTCCTTTTGTTGGTCGGATATCCTGGGTGTGGAGAGGGAATTCACGAATGCCTGGGTTTCATCCTTGGTTTCTGAGCATGAAGAGGTATATGGTTTGGCATAAGATTACATCATTATTCTATTTACTTCTGCAGGCTTAGGGTGAACCTTCCAGGTGTGCAGGTCCATAAGTCCCGCAATGTGTCTGTTAGCATGCTGTTTCCTGAGCTGGTACACTAGTACCTTACTGCTTATATCTCCCTGTTCCCAGTATGTGTGTCTGATCTTCAGGAGGGCCAGGTCAGCTTTCCTACACATGAGCTCATTCATCTCCATGTGCAGTGATAGGACCTTACGGCCTATCTCAGATTGTGGGGTCTGGTGTTTCATGGCTTTGTATTCCTTTTCAGCTGTGGCTAGCTCTCCTTCAAACCTCTTCAGTTTGTTCTCTCATTCTCTTCTCCTGTGTGTCGCATAGCCAATTATTTTGCCCCTGATGGTGGCTTTATATGCCTCCCATGTGGTTTCAGCAGACATAGAGATTTGATTTTCCTGGTGGAACATTTTTGTATTCCTTTTGACCCATGGCAGGAATTCTGGATCTCTGAGTAATAGCGGGTCCAGCTTCTAAGTGAGGGAGCGGGGCTCCAAGGCATCTGCACTTGGACTGGTGTGTGTTCCGAGATCACAGTGGGGAGGATAGTGGATTCCAGTACAAGTTGTGTAATGTTTTGGGAGATAAGCAAGAAATCCAGCCTACTGAATGTGCTGTGCACCCCAGATTGAAATGTGTAGTCCCTCTCCTCGGGATGCAGTAGGTGCTAGATGTCCACCAACTGAAATTCTGTGGTCATCTGCAGAGTGACCTGCACTCCCCGGGGATGGGACTCCTTGCCTGTATCACTTCTGTCAAGCACTGGTACAAGGGTAAGATTGAAGTCCCCCCCCGCCAGCTATTATTGGCATATGTCCATCTACCATTGCTTCAGTTTTGCTAGTTAAATCTAGAAAAAAGGAGGGGATGTCTTTGTTCAGGGCATATATGTTCACTAGCAGTACCTGTCCCTTGGGGGTATCCATTTGTGCAATAATCCACCTACCCTGTGGGTCCAACCTACTTTTTACTATGGACCACAGAAGTGCTTTTTGCACCAATATGGCTACCTCTCTTTTCCTTGTTGTCGTGTATGCATGGAGTACTGTACCCACCCAATCCCTTATGAGATATGAATGGTCTTCCTTGATTAGTTTGGATTCCTGTAAGAATCCTATGTGGGCCCTCACTCTCTTTAGATGTGCTACCACATTTTTCCTCTTTATGGGTGTGTTAAGTCTCCTGACGTTCCAGGTGACCAAAGATATTTCATCCATATTCTGTTTGACTGGGACAAATGAGTTGTTTCATATTGTGCAACCTGAGAAAGTAAAGGGCCCTATCTATTGGGTACCCATTTAAATTGTATTGGATATATAGGGGGAATTTGCATTGCTGCAACAATGCTTGTAACCAGAGACACTTATCCCTAGCATTGTTAGGCACATCTGTATAACCATTCAAATTTTCCCAAGACTTAATGACTTCTAACTTACTAAACACAACACTCGTTAACATACAGTATATACAGATATTGCACTTGGCAGTGCATTAGAAAGAACTGATCTAACAAGCCTGGGAAACAGGGTCTCCTGAGGGCTTACCTGTCCTTTTTTCAGGAGTATGGTAAGTGAAGGGACTCTTCTGCTGTTGGGAGGTCCCATGCGTGGCAACTTCTTCTAACAGTGGAGTATAGGTAAAGCAAACATAACCTGTGCCCTTACCTTTCCGGGGCATTACTTGAAACTTTAGTTACTGTATTTCACTTTTACCATTGATGTTCACTGTTAAGTCTGGGGCATTATATTCTAGGGGCATGTACACACACTATAAAAGCTGCTTTTTCATAGGGTGCCCACCTATCCTGGGTGGCTACCCTCCCTTCTTGGCTGAAAGATGGAGTGGGTTGCAGATGGTTACTCACAAGGGGGGGAGATCTGTGCTTTCTTCTTGTTGGTCCCCATACATTCCTAGGAGTGGGCAAGAAATAATGACATCGCTGACCAGTCTGGGGGGGGGGGCTGCATATCCCTACCACGTCTTGGAGCATATATTCATAGTTCTGTGTGGCAGTTCCCTGCATCTTTATCAGGTTGTGCCTGCGTCTAAGCCCCTTGTATGTACAATGATGCAGCTTATCCTTCACCCTGCCTAAGTACCTTGAGAGGCCAGTCTGTCTAAGGAGTACCCCCCCTTAAGGCATTTTATCTGCAAGTGTGCCTTATGCTTATGGGCTAGTTTCTATGGATAGCACTGGGTCTGAGCATCACTGGCAATAACAGCATGGCCAAGAACTGCACGGCAGAAATGCTAACACTTTTTTTGCAGGGGCTCGACCTGATGCACCCCCCCAAACTAAAAGATCCTAACTCTGGGGGGAGTGGATCATGGGGCAAGAGGAAATTTGTGGGGCCATGGAATACTGTTTCCACAGCCCCTTGTAAAAAAGCAAAGTCCTGGAAGATGACAAAAAGGGAGACCAGGATTAGAACCCTGGTTTCCACTTACACCCAGCCAAGCTGTTCCATGCCTCAGCCCTCCATGCCATGAGAGCAGCTTGGCCAGCATCCTGACTCCTTCTCCACTTGTGCTGTACTAGCACCATAGACAGCAACCAGAGGAATGCTTACTGCAAGCACGGTCAATCCCCTCTCGCTGTCCGTGGCAGCGTTATCCAGAGTAGTGCTCTCTTTCCTTGCACTTTTCTGGTAGCGCTATTCTAACCAGGTACCCCTATAGACAGTCTGCAGTGACCTCCTTGTGGGTTTAGTGCCTCATGACCCTCTCAATCTTCAGAAATGAATTGTGCCCCTCAGAGATCACCCTGCACCTGGTTGAAATAAGTTGCATTTTAAAAAGAGCAATTACTATATTGTGCATGGGTATATTTTATGTCCCATTCATTTTGTGCAGCCTTTCACTTTACACTGAGGCATCCCCCTGCCCCCTTCTAGGGATACCTTCTTTTGTACATGCCTCAGCACTTCATAAGTACACCTGTTAAACCACAACAATAAAAACAAAATATTACAGCATCCAATTGGTTATTTCTAGTTCACCAAGGCATAGGTTAGCTGTTATTGTTCCATGGGGGTGTAAACAGCTGAGGGGCAGGAATATTTAATGCCCATTACTATCCCTTGTGCCCTAAGCTGGGCTGTCTCCTAACTGTCCCTCATAACCTCACCAGCCCTTCTTATGCTTTGATCCCCCTGAAAGAACAAACTGAACACTTATCTGATTCCACTATGCTGGATTCATGTTGTTGGACTTCACATTCTCTGCTGTTCCTGGTAGTGCCTGCTTCATAAGGCCAGAGTCCTCAATCTGTAGTAGGTCCTGAGATGGAGGCAACGCTACCCCAGGGATATCCTCTACAGTCCAGACCCCAAGTTCAGCTTCAGTTGCAGAGGCCTCGATTGCCATTTCTTCCCCTGGGTATTCTGGAAAAGCCTCTGTACCTCCAGGCTCCCTGTTAGCCAGTACCTCAAATCCGTTCCTGGTGGCATATGGGCTGGGTACTTCCTTGGTCCTCTCTGGAGACTTGTTCTCCCTCCTGGCTTGTTCCCAGACTCAGTTGTGGGGATGGACCCTCTTTGTATGTCTGCCAGATTGCTGCTGCTTTCTCAGTCATGTAGAAAAGCCCCAGTATCCCCCACTTGCATTTGGTTTCCTGAGTTCTCAGTTGGGCTTGGCTTCTGGGGTTCAGTGTTTTTGTACCTGGGCCTTCTGTACTCCATTACTTCAGAGTGCTGGTTCAGGACTGATGTGCTGCTATGTTTAGACCATGTCCTATTTAGGTAGTCAATTAGGGCCTCAGGAGTATCAAAGGAAATGGGAGTCCCTTTCACTTCCAGCCACATGATAGAAGAGTGGTGGAGCAAAAATCTTATTCCAAGTGAGTGCATCAGGCGGCGGGCCTCAGTGTATTATTTTCTTTTGCCTGCCAGCTCACGTGAATAATCCTGAAAGATAAGGGTCCTGTGCCCTCTCCAAATGAGTGCTACCAGCTCTTGGGCCCTGGCCATGATCCAGTCTTTGTCAGCAAAATTGAGTATTCTAGCCAAAAGAGGCCTCAGCCTCTCATCTGGTTTGTGGGCTGGATTAAGTGTGTGGTGAGCCCTTTATATTATCATCCCAGGTGGTAGCTCATGCCTGAGGATTACCTGCAATTCGTTGTATAAAAAAGCCACCGGGTTCCCCCTTTCAGCACCTTCGGGGAACCCTAGGAGCCACAGATTGTTGCAGCAGCTCCTATTCTTGAAGTAATCCAGCTTGTTCCACATTTGGCGAATGGTGCGCTCCTGCTCCCTCAGGGTAGCTGTAAGAGTATCTATAGCAGCGGAGTTTGTAGACACCTGCACTTCAGTCTTGCACAACCTGGCCTACATTTGCTGTATTGCCATCATTGTGTTATTGGATACCAGAGTTACTTCATTCATTTTTTGCATGAGGGTCCAGACATATCATTTATCTGCTACATGTTATGTTCCATACTCGTGTCCGGGACATCGCTGAGTGCCATGCTGTAAATTTATCTACACTCCTTCTTTTCTCTGCTCCCTGGGTGTTGCAGTTGGTTAAAGATCGATTGTCTTGTTCCTGGGATCCAGCACTCCTGGATGTGCTGTTCATTGCTGCGATATCCTGGCTCATTTCAGGTGAATTTTATTAATTATATCCCAGGGTTGGCGGAGCTTGCAGAATACACTGCCATTACAGTTCAATCCAAGCCACACCCCCCATGTAAAGTCCTTCTAAATTATTGGTAATGTCAATCCCCAGATATCTCATGCCTTCTTTCTGTAAAGTGGCATTAAAAATTTCTTTTAGGTTATCAATCTGAGCAAAGTTGAAGGTGATCATCTCTGATTTGACTTCATTCATTTTATAACCAGCTATGAGAGAAAATATGTTTATAATAATTTTTAGCTCTTTCATACTTTCCTCTGGATCTTGTAACAGTAGAAGCAGATCATCTGTGTATGCATTGATTTTAACTTCATATAAGCCCATCTGAAATCCCTTTACTCTTACAAGCTCTAATTTCATTGAGAAAGGGTTCTAACCCTATAATGAATAATGAAGGAGAGAGGGGACATCCCTGCTTAACTTCTCGATGTAACCTGAATGATGCTAAAAAGGTGTTGTTATCTTTAACATTTGTGTCTGTTTTGTTTTTATAAATATCCCATATAAAGTTTCTAAAGGTGTCTGGAAAGCCAATTAATTCCATTATTCCAAATAAATATTCCATTCTAACATATCAAAGGCTTTGTTAGCAACCAATGACAAAAAAAAAACAAAACAAAAAAAAAAAACTGCTGGCATTTTTTTATGTTCATAAGACATTAAAGGATAAATTGAATTCTGTAGAGTCCTGACTGAATAGATCTGTTAGGGACACATCCAGACTGGTATGTATGGATGATTTTACTTAAGACTGATAGTAACCTGTTGTTCAAAATCCTTGTATAAATTTTGCAATCCACATTTAATATCACAACTTGTCTATAGTTTTCAACTTTGCTTAAGTCTTTACCAGTTTTTGGAATAATGTATATATATGCTTGGTAAAATGACTCAGGGATTTTATATGAAATATGTTTTTGATTAAATTAAGTTTCCAGAAGTGGCACTGTCAATGATTCAAAAGTGAGTTAAAATTCCAATGTAAATCCATCTAAACCCGAGCTTTTGCCCTTTGTCATATTGTGTATTGTTTCAGTTATTTCCTGAGCAGTGATTGGTTTAATTAGATTTTCTCTGTCCAGTCTGGAAATTTGTGTTGGACAAAAAGTCCTATAATAGTTAATTTCTTGCTCCAAACAGTTATATTCTGAGGCATAATAATTTGTATAAAATGTTAAGAATTCTTCTGTAATCTCATCCTGTTTGGACAGCACTTGCACTGCTTCATTTAAAATGAATATTGTTTCAAGTTTTTTTCTCTGATACCTGTATTCGTTCTGCTAGGAGTTTGCCAGCTCTTTCACTATTTAATTTCCATCAGTGGTTAGTATTAGCCCACTCTTATTTGATCTGAACAATTTCAGTGGAATCAATTAGTTTTACTTAACTCTGAATATTCTTGTGTTTTGGTTGTATTTCCTGTTTTGACTGCCATTTCTAATTACTTAAAATGTTCTTCTATTTCCTTTGTCAATACTTTTTTTTTATATTTCCAAGAGGCTTCAGAGATGGCTATCCCCCCCTAACTGTGGCCTTAAATGCATCCCATGTATCTACTATGTTATTTTGAGTTATATGATTGTTCAGCCTGAAATTTTCTATACATTACTTAACTGTTTCCTCAAAGTTTGTATTAAATGATAAATTATTGTTAAACCTCCAACTCCTTCTACCTCTTAGAAATATATCCAAAGTTATATTATAAGTGACCATGTTGTGGTCTGAGATCCCCAGAGGTTCTATGTTGGAAAATACCCTCAGACCACTTATCAACAAATCTTTTGATATAAAAATGTAGTCAAGTCTGGAGACTATCTTGTATCAGGCTGAATTGTAGGTAAAATTGTTTATCTTAATATGTAATACCCTTCAGATATCTACCAGATTAAAGGAGTTTAAAAACTGTGAAGTAACCGTAACTTATACTTTTCCCAATTAAATGACTGTGACATTTTATCCATAGTGTTGTCTCGTATACAGTTTAGATCTCCTCCCTAAATAGTATTATAGTATAACAATTCCAGTTATTCAGCATTTTACCAGTCTCTGCCAGGAAACCACTGTACCCTCCAAATGGAGCATAAACCAAACCAAAAATCACTTCTGTTCCCTCTAGAGTAGTTCTGTTTTTGCCATCACAATTCTGTCTAACTTATCTGTTCCCATATCTAAGACATTCCCTTTAACATTTTTATTGATTAGTAGTTCCACTCCTGCATTTGTTTTGTTATTACAGTAAGAGAAATATATCTGGTCAGCCCATTTCTTCTTTTAATTTTGTACCTCTAACTTAAGATTTTTAATCTTAGAAAAAAATTCTGTATCTCTTAATAGGCAAATTCACTCCATTCATATTTCATGTGGCCCCATAAATTATCATAAACATATTTTATCCTGATAGAAATCATTCATTCCAATATGTGAGTTCCTCTCTGTCTGCTTATTTACTGTCTGAACTAACTTCTTATTTTGCCCTCCCACAGCCCAGCCACCAAATCCCTTGTTATTGTGACCATATTCATATTCCTTTTTACCCTACCCCCGCCCTTGTATTCCATAGGCAAGTTTGGCATTCCCTTTATAACCCTTGGAGTAATTACACTGCCTAATGCTAGCCCCCCCATTTCTATATTAACAGTAACTTATTCAGTAACCTCCAGTCAGCCCACCAATTTCCTCAGACTTCTCCACAATATTCTTTATCCATGTTCAAAGGAAGGAAAAGATTGGGTAATCTAATTTTAAGATGGTGCAAGGCCTCTACAGAACTTCCATAAAACAGATTTTGGTTATTGAGTATAACCTTTAGTTTGCATAGGTAAACAACATAATCCTTGATGCCCTCCTTCAATAACACCTGTTGTATCCCTGCAAATTGTTTTCTCTGATCCTAGAACACTTTTGAAAAATCATGCTTCAAATAAATAGACTGACCTTTAAATTAATTTTTTTTTTTATAAAAAGCTCTCCTTATTTTATATTTCCCCTCTAAAGTTAACATTTTGACAATGGCTGGTCTGTTTCCTTTTCCTCCCTCCTTGTCAGTTATCCCCAGCCAGTGAGCCCAGTCGATTACTGGTGTTTCCTTCTCTGTTCCTAAAAGGATAGAGAAAATATCCATTAGTAATGTGGATAGTGAATTGTCCTTTTCCCATTCTTGCATTAGTCTGAAAATCTGGATACTTTTCCTGCATGAACAAATTTCCTGATCATCAGTCTTAAACTTGAAATAGTCATATTGCTTCTGCAGGGACTTTAGATCTTGTGGAATGGGAGCTACTGTATCTTCTAATTGAGATTGTTGGATCTCTAGGTTGTTTATTGTTTTAATCTATTGCTCCAACTTCATGTACATTTTTGTTATGGATGCTGTTAAATTCTTTAGAGAACTGGACATTTGTTGAGGCTTGTCAATTGCCCCTTGTAGAATGCTGAAGTTATTTATAAGTTGTACCCAAGCAGGGGGAATGTCTGATTCTGCTCCTGTTGATTGATTCCTTCTGCTAGCTCTGTTGGGGTTTACAACTCCTACTGTTATGCAGAGTTTGTTAATGCTTGTCCTTCCAGCTGCTCTCCATTTTTCTTTGAGGTGGCTAGATTATTGATTTCAGTATTACTGGCTGCAGTCATATAGGAATCTTTCCCAGGCAAATGTTGAGGGCTTTTGTTTAAATTGTGCAGTGTTTTCCACATTCTTTCTCTTTTTTATTCTGTTTCCATTTGAGATTTGGGTCCCATTCTGTTGTTTGACAGACCAGCAAGGTTACAATTTTTGAAAGGTAGCTGTGTTTGTTTTAGTCTTTTTTGTGTATTTTCTGGTGTCGACAACTTGGAGTGATCAAAATCTTTCAGGTTGTTTAAAAGTTCTCCAGGTTCTTTCACCTTAATTTGCTGTTTTAGTTCTGAATTCTGGAATAGTTTTGCTAGTCTTTTTGTTGTTTAACAGAGTCTGCAGGAATATTAGATATCAACTGATTTGAATCTAGTTGACCTCTAGCATTGGGTTTGACCCCTGAATTGTTTTTGAGTTCAAATGTTCCTGCATTAACTTTGAGAAGGAATTTCCCCTGTTGTAGTATTTGTACTGACTGATGGACAGGGAAGGAGAAACCAATAATAAAATGTGCAGGACAGTATCACAATAGAGTAAAGTCAATTTGTTTGATACCTTAGCAACTTCTTTAGTTACTGCTACAGCATCAGCAAATGCTGGTTTTCACAGGAAGGATTGGGAGGAAATAATGGATACAGTTATACCCAAACTCATAACAAGGGGTACAATAGAGGAGGAGAGGTAGAAAAAGACAAAAAACAGAGTTGGAAAGAGGGGACAGGGAGGCAAAAATAGAAATAAAAGGGAGACAAACAGCAAAACATGGAAAGTCATGTGTACTAATGACCGCAGCTTGGGAAATAAAATCCCAGGCCTGGTAGCCTTGATGGCAGAGGTGAGCCTAGATGTGGTAGCAGTTACTGAGGCATGGTACACTGGAAACCATGACTGGGAAGTAAATATACCAGGGTATGCTCTATTCAGGAGGGATAGGGAGGGAAAACAGGGGGGTTGGCCCTTTATGCCAGGGAGGGTATAAAGACAACTGCAGTGCAGAGGAAGAAGGAGTAGGCCGAGGCACTGTGGGTCACGCTTAAGCCAGGTAGTGGCACAGCTAATCACATGGGAGTGATCTATAGGCCTCCAGTACAGGGAGAGGAGGTAGATGAAGAGTTGGTGGAAAAAACACATGGGATGGCAGCCAAAGGGGAGGTACTGCTGCTGGGAGACTTTAATATGCAAGACATTGATTGAATGATCCTGGCAGCTACTACAGCCAGGAGCTGAGACATCATGGAATCTTTGCAGGGGACAGGCCTCAGGCAGTTATTGAGGGAGTCTACCAGGGACAGGGCAATTCTGGACCTTGTTCTTACCAGTGGGGACAGAATCATAGAGATCAGAGTAGAAGATAATCTGGGGTCCGATGACCACCACATGGTACAGTTTAATATTGGTACAGTGTCACAACTGAGACACAGAAAGGCAAGAGTCATAGATTTCAAGAGGGCAGACGTTAATGGGTTGGGGATCTTTATCAAAGAAGGCATATGGAGGAAGGAGGCAGGAGGGTGGGTGGAAGAGAAGTGGGCAAATCTTAAATAAGCCATTGTGGAGGTGATAAAACAGTACATTAGGCTGAAACATAAAGGTAAGAGAAGGAAAAACCAAAAACACTATGGCTCTCAAGGGAGGTGGCACAGAAAGTAAAGGAAAAAAGGTGGCTTTCAAAAAATACAAGGGAACACAGAAGAATAAGGATCGAGCAGTGTACATAGATAAACAGAGGAAAGCAGGGACAGTGGTGAGGAGCGCAAAGGCACAGATGGAGGTTAGATTAACACAGTCAATTAAGACAGTGGACAAGACCTTCTATAGATATATTAGTTAAAAAAGGACAGTCAAAGATGAGATTGTAAGACTCAGAGGGAAGGAAGGGGAAGAGTAGAGGAGGACCTAGAGAACGCATCAGTACTGAATGAATACTTCAGTTCAGTATTTACTGAAGAGGGGGAGGGTCAGGTTCCACAATTGGGCATAGGAAGCACAGACATGAGAGAGGTAGATACCAGTACATTTATGGAACAGAGAATCCTGGAGGAACTCATAAAACTAAGGGTGGACAAAGCAATGGGACCAGATGGTATACACCCTGGGATACTACAGGAGATATGGATAGTGCTAGCAACACCACTGGTAGCCCTGTTTAGTGAGTCACTCAATACAGGAGTGGTTCCACAGGACTGGAGGAGGGCAAATATGATTCCTCTCCACAAGGGTGGAAGCAGGGAGGAAGCAGGAAACTATAGGCCGGTCAGCCTCACCTCAGTAGTAGGCAAAATAATGGAGTCATTGCTTAAGGAGAGGATTGTGGAGCATCTAGAATTCAATGGAGCACAGGATCCGAGACAGCATAGATACACAGCAGGAAGGTCTTGTCAAACAAATCTGATAGACTTTTTTGACTGGGTGACGAAGGGGGTTGGGGGTGGATATCACCTACCTTGACTTCAACACCATTCCACACAGAAGACTGATTAACAAGTTGGGTTGACTGTGGGTGGGCCACAAAGTGGAGAACTGGGTTTGAAAATGGTTGAGGTACAGAAAACAGAGGGTGTTTGTTAATGGAATCCAATCTGAGGAATGACAAGTGACCAGTGGGGTGCCTCAGGGTTCAGTCCTGGGGCCAGCTCTGTTTAATGTCTTCATAAGGGACATTGCTGAGGAACTGGAAGGGAGGATTTGCCTATTTGCAGATGACACCAAGATCTGCAACAGGATGGACACTCCAGAAGGGGCCAAGAAGATGAGGCGAGACCTAGAAAAGCTAGAAGAATGGTCCAGGGTATGGCAATTAAAATGTAATGCAAAGAAATGCAAAATCATGCACCTGGGATGTAGAAATCCACAGAGAGCTACTGGATGGGAGGGGAGTTGCTGACAGTCACCAGAGAAGAAAGATATTTAGGAATTATCATCTCAGATGACCTAAAGGTCGCCAAACAGTGCACCAAGGCAGTGGGGAGGGCCAGTGGCATGTTTGGGTACATAGGAAGGGGTATCATGAGCAAAGAAGGGAGGTGGTGATGCCACTATAGAAAACACTGGTGAGGCCTCATTGGGAGTATGGAGTACAGTTCTGGAGGCCACATCTTCGTAAGGACATAAACAGGGTGGAGGTGGTTCAGAGAAGGGCAACAAAGATGGTGCAGGGCTTGTACAAAAAGACATATGAGAAGAGATTAAAAGACCTCAACATGTATACACTGGAAGAGAGGCAGGAACATACAAACATTAGAATTTGACGTCAGATAAGGACCGCTTGGCCCACTTAGTCTGCCCATTTACCTACCTGATGGATAAGCTGCAGATTCTAGTTAATCAGCAGCTTACTTTCTCCTAACCCCCCCCACTAGAATTGCCTTATGCCTGTCCCATGCATTCTTGGATTCTCCCACTGTTCCTGACTCCACAACCTCCTCAGGAAGGCTGTTCCATGCATCCACAACCCTCTTTGTGAAAAAATACTTTCTAACATTACCTCTGAGCCATCCCCTCTATCTTCAAATTGTGCCCCCTTGTTCCTGCACATCTCTTCTTCTGAAAGATACTACCCTCTTGTACTTTGTTAATTCCTTGAGATACTTGAAAGTTTCTATCATGTCCCCTCTCCTCCATTCATCAAGGGTATACATATTAAGCTGCTTTAGTCTCTCTTCAGATGTCTTCTGGTGCAGACCTGCACCATTTTGTTGCTCCTACTGGAACAGCCTACACTCTGTCTATGTCTTTGTGGAGATGGGGTCTCCAGAATTGCATGCAGTACTCCAGATAGGGTCTCACTAACTGTCTGTACAGAGGGATAACAACTTCCTGTTTTCTACTGTTGATGCCTCTCCCTATGCATCCCAGTATCCCCCCAGCCCTCCTTACTGCCTTCTCACATTGCTTGCTAACCTTTAGGTCATCTGCTATAATTACTCCTAGGTCTTTTTCGATTTTTGTTGTTGTTATTAACTCACCCATTGTGTACTCTTCCCATGTGTTTTTGTTTCCCAGATGCATTACCTTGCACTTCTTTGCATTGAATCTGAGCTGCCACATATTTGACCATTCCTCCAACCTTGCCAAGTCCCTTTTCATCCTTTCCACTCCATCTTGTGTATCAACCCTGTTGCAGATCTTTGTGTCATCTGCAAAGAGACATACCTTTCCTTCCAGGTGCTCTCCAATGTCACTTATAAAGACAATAAAGAGGACCGGTCCAAGTACCGAACCCCTAGTGGTACCCCGCTAGTTACCCTCCTTTCTTCACTGTGGACTCCATTTATTATTACCCTTTGCGTTCTGTTGTCCAGCCAGTTTTTTATCCAGGCTACCACCCTGGGACCCACTCCAAGGCTGGCTAACTTGTATATTAATCTTTTGTGTGAGACTGTGTCAAATGCCTTGCTAAAGTCTAGGTAGACCATATCCACAGCACTTCCCTGGTCTACTACTTGGGTCACCCAGTCAAAGAAATCTATTAGGGTTCATCTGACATGATCTTCCTGCTGTGAAACCATGCTGCCTTGGGTCCTGTGCCCCACTGGCCTCTAGGAACTCAACAATTCTTTCCTTCAGAAGTGATTCCATCATTTTCCCTGCCAGTGAAGCCAAGCTAACTGGTCTGTAGTTTCCTGCCTCTGCCCTGCTCCCACTTTTGTGAAGTGGAATCACATTTTCCCTCCTCCAGTTCTCAGGTACCACCTTATCCTCCCATGATTTGTTAAAGAGAGTAGTCAGTGGTGTTTCTAGTTCTACCCTTAGTTCTTTGAGAATTCTTGGGTGAATCCCATCAGACCCCATTGCTTTGTCCACCCTCAGTTTCAAGTGTTCTTTCAAAACCCTTTCTTCTATGAATGGACTAGTCTCGACCCCCCTATTCAGAGTTTCTCTCTTGTTTGGTTTAGGTACCTCCAACTCTTCTTCCATTGTGAATACTGAGCAGAAATATTCATTCAGTATCCCTGCTTTTTCACCGTCACCTTTTGCCCACATTCTCTCCCTTTTATTAAGTCTCTGTGTCCCTCCCTTGGTCTTCCTTCACTCCATAATGTACCTATAAAAGATTTTATCCACCTTCTTAACAGAGTTGGCTATCTTTTTCTCAGTTTGGGCCTTTGCTATTCTGACTGCCTTCCCTGCCTCCTTCTGCTTTAACTGATAAAGTTATCTGTCCTGCTTCAAGTATCTAAAGGGAATGAACAAAGTGCAAGTGGGAAATATCTTCCAGTATAGGAGAAATACAAGGACAAGGGGGCACAACATGAGACTGAAGGGGGCAGGCTAAAGGAGAATGTGAGGAAGTTTTTCTTCATGGAATAGATGGAGGATGCATGAAATAGCCTTCCCCAGAAGGTGTGGGAGCCACCACAGTGGGGGGATGCAAACATGCATGATATAGGTATAAGGGAATCCTAGAATTGAGAAGGAGAGGCTAAAGCCACTGACCAAGTAGGGTCAGTGACTGCTGACATAGTTAAGGAGTGTGGGCAGACTGGATGGGCCTTGCAGTCCTTATTTGCCCTCAATTACTATGTTACATGATTTTTAACCGCCTAACCCCTTAGAGGCTCATTTAATTTTTTTTTAAAAGGACTTAATGTAAATGTAGAGACATGTCTTCCAATACTCAGTCCGCATAAGGAAGTTTCCTACAATTTTCTCCCTTCGGTCTCTCTGGCGAGCTTGCTAGCCTTCAGCCATGTTCCTCCAGTCTCCACCTTATTTCGCCTAAATACCATTGTAAGTTCAGTGAAAAGCCAGTGTTCCATACCACTTACTCTGCCATCTCTCAATCGCACAAACCAGAGAGAACATCCCTCTTCAACTGCTCCTGCACTGGTGAAAGAGCATGGAAAAAGAAATCGAGCCCATAGAACTTCAGTTAACCATATAAACTTATTGTTCTATGAGGTGCTAACTGCCTCCTTGGCGCTACTGCTTCTTTACCTTCTCAAAGTTTTAGTTAAATAAAAAATGTTTTCTTCATACCTTGAAGGCTCATCTGGGATTCACTCTGGCAGTAGTGAATATGGAATTGGGGTTGTGATATTTCTGCCCTGTTGAGTCTCTGTCCATAGAGGGTACTTTCACTGAGTGTTCCTTCTAATCTCTTATGGTTTGCCTTCATTTTTTCTGAATGTGATACCATGCTAGTTTATGGTTTTACCACTGCAGTCTGCATTAGTAATTTTCTTCGGTTCCATGTCTGTACTGCAGCTGAAAACTGTATGAGTTACCATCCAGCATGCCAGAGGATTGAAATTGGAGGAAAAAAATGCCATTCTAGGTTAAAAGGGGAGTGCATCCTCCTTGTGCTGCCTAGCCTGCACCTGAGCTGATTACATCACCACGTTCCATCCCCCCTTGTCACCAAATATGTAGTTAAACATAAGGCAAAAAGTAATGCCCAGTAATTTAAACATTTTATTCAACATGGATTGCACATTATGTATTGGTTCTTAAAATATACTCATTCTCTCTGTTAATTTTGCTAGCCATCTGTTTCTTTTAAAAGTGCATTATTCTGGATTATTTCAATTTTCCAGAATTAATCTCATAGTACATATGGTTGCCAGTGCTAAGATTTTATTTTAATGGTGATTTAACTTTAAAGAGAAGAAATCATTAAAGAGGATGATGGAACTAACCAATGGGGGGATACCTGAAATCTTTTGGCACTCCACTAGAGTTTCTACCCACAACTCCTTAATCTTTGGTAAGTCCCAAAGCAGATGCAAGCTGTCACCTTTTATTTGTCATCCATATGACTCATAGAAACAGAAGCATAAAAGCATGGCAACATAGAATTTGATGGCAGATAAGGACTGCTGGCCCATCTAGTCTGCCCACATTCCCTACCTACTGTCACACCGAAGACCCTACTTGATCTCTGGCTTTATTCCTCCTTTCCTTACTTCTGAGGATCCCTTATACCTATCTCATGCCTTCTTAAATCCCATTACAGTTTTCTCTCTCCCACCACTTCTTGGGGAGGCTGTTCCAGGCATCTACCACCCTTTCTGTGAAGAAGTGTTTCCTTACATTTCCCCTGATTCTACCCCCTTCCAGCTTCATGGCATGACCCCTTGTTCTTGTGCATCCTTTTCTCTGAAAAATGCTTCCCTCTTGAACCTTATTTAACTCTTGAGGTATTTAAAAGTCTCTATCATACCCCCTCCCTCCTTTCCTCCAGTCTGTGTATGTTGAGGTCCTTCAGTCTCTTTCTTCATAGGGTTTTTGATGCACATCCCACACCATTTTAGTTGCCTTCCTTTGGACTGCCTCAACTCTGTCTATGTCTTTTCAGAGATGAGGACTACAGAACTGGACACAGTACTCTAGGTGGGGTCTCACCACAGATTGATACAAAGGTATCACCACCTCTCTCTTTCTGCTGGTGATACCCCTCTCTATGTACCCTAGAATCCCACTGGTTCTCCCATCTGCTTTGTCACACTGGTTACCTTTAGGTCATCAGATATGATAACACCCAGGTCTCTTTCCTCTTTAGTGATTGAAAATAACACTCCCACCCATTTTGTACTCTGACCCTGGATTTCTATGCCCCAAGTGCATTATTTTGCATTTTTTTTGCAGTGAAACTTAACTGCCACTTTCTAGATCACTCCCCAAGCTTACCTCAATCTCTATTCATTTTTTCCTCCCGCATGGAGTGTTCACTCTAATGCAAATTTGTGTGGCTTCTGCAACAAGACATACCTTCCCTTCTAGTCTCTCTGCAATGTCACTTACAAGGATATTAAAGAGGACTGGTCCCGGTACTGATCCTTGCAGCACCCTGCTAGTCACCCTCCCTTCCTTGGAGTAAACTCTGTTTACCACTACCCTATGTTGCCTATCCTCCAACCAATTTCATATCCAGTTTACCACTTATAGTCACACCTCTAGGCTGCCCAGCTTGTTTATGAGTCTCCTATGTGGAACAGTGTCAAAGGCCTTACTGAAATCTAGGTAGACCACATTCACTGCTCCACCCTGGTCTACTTCCCTGGTTACCCAGTCAAATAAATCTATAAGATTAGTGTGACATGACCTCCACCCAGTGAATCTGTGCTGCATTGGATCTTGTGAGCCACTGGATTCAAGATAATTCACAATCCTTTCTTTCAGTAGTGATTTCATTAATTTTTCTACCACTGAAGTCAGGCTGACTGGCCTGTAATTGACACCCTCTTCCCTGCTTCCACTATTGTGAAGTGGTGCTAGATCTTTCCTCCTCCAGTCATCTGGGACCACTCTTGTTTCCAGTGAGTGGTTGAATAGGACTGTCAGAGGTGCACTCAGTACCTCTCTGAGCTCCCATAAAAACCTTGGATTTATCCTGTCAGGCCACATTGCCTTGGCCACCTTAAGATTCACAAGTTATTTCAGGACTCTTTCCTCTGTAAATGGTGTCCATGACCCTTCCTTTGATGCCCCTGACACAGATCTGTGGTCACCCTTACTTTCATGTGTGAAAACTGAACAACAATAATTGCTCAGGGTGTCTGATTTTTTCTTTTCTCCTTCCACACAATCCCCACCCCCTTCCCTCCATAGCCTGTCAATTCCTCCCCTTGTCTTTCTCCTTTTGCTCATGTACTTGAGAAATGTCATGTCCCCTTTCATTACTGCTGTACTATCTTCTCCTCCTTTTGTGCCTTTACACTCCTGACTGCTTTCCCTGCCTCCCTATGCTTGTCTTGATACACCTCTCTAGCTTCCTCCCTCTGTGTCACCTTATACCTCCTGAATGCTAGCTTTTTTGTCCTCATCATCTCAGCATCTTGTATTTTTTGTAAACCCCATTTTGAATATTCTCTCTGGTGCTAAACAAGACCTAATCATAATTTTGAATTGGGTCATTTTGCCTTTTTAGTGTATTTATAATATAAATTTGAATTCTGCTCACTTTTATACCATGTACAGTATTACCATTAATTTGTAATTTGTTATATTTTTCCCATATCTATATATATATTGCAAAAAACTGTGTTAATGCACCAGTTAGGATTCAACTTAAAGCTACAAAAGTAGGGAAATGTAGTGTTAGGGTTTCCAATCCTAACTTCCTACCCACCCAAGCAGTGAAAGGACAAGCCCACACAACCAACCACAGACAGCCATCATCAGGTAAGTAAAACAACATACAACTGTTTCCAGATGACACAAATACAGTAGCACTGATGTCTTGCCTTCATAGATTTCTATTTACTGCTACATAGGAACAGGCCCCATAGGGTATGTGCTTATGCAGCCATACTTGTGAGTTTATGTTGTACAGTGTGTTTTGCAGACAGAAGGATCCATGGAGCCTGTGCTTCCACAGAAAAGGGTACTCATGCATACTGTATGAGGTACATTGCTAGATAGCATGATATACTACTGCATGGTTTTCTGTTTGTAGCTGCGTAACTGAAAACCTGCTACCATCTTGAACAATTTCTAGATCTGCTGCTGAAACCAGGATACCCACATTGTGACAGTACATCCATCTATGTAACAGCAGAACCCACAGAGACTTGTGCTTCTGCAGGCACAAGTCTGTGTGTATGTCTTACACCTATGGCTGAAGAGGTGCAGACACCACAGGGGCTGTTGCTTCTGTATACAGAAGTACTGTTGCAAGTTTTGTTTCTGAAAATGTGTTACCCCCTTGAACAGTTTCTACATCCACTGCTGAAACCATGATATCAAAATTGCAACAGTACTTACATCTGCCTGCTGGAGCCAGAAGTCAGTGTGTAAGTCTTGCATATCTAGCTAAAGAGGTGCGACCCCTTAGGGGCCTGCACTTCTGCAGTTAGATGTACTGTTGCAATTTTGGTGTCATGGATTTTGTGACTCCCATGCTTCTGCAGTCAGAGGTTGGTGTGTATATCTCACACCTGAGGCTACAGAAATGCTGGCCCCTTACAGGCCTGCACTTCTGCAGACTAAATAACTCTTGTTATTTGGACATAATGGATTTATATGTATGGCTACAGGGGCCTGTGCTTCTGCACACAGAAACAGTGATGTGATTTAAGTATCTTGGATTTCTTTCTGCAGTCATAAGTGAGTTTGATGTCTTGCAGTCTGCATGCCTTCAATACAAATCCACAAAGGTAGCACATCAGTGCATATGCAACTGTGCCATCTAGAAACAGTTGTATGTTATTTGTCTTACCTGATGATGGCTCTCTGTGATTGGCTGTGTGGTTTGTTCTTTGCTGCATAGGAAGGGAGGAGTTAGGGCTGGAAACCTTAATGCCACATTTCCCAATTTTTGTTGCTTTAAGCTGAACCCTAGTTGATGCATCATCACAGTTTTTTGCAATTAATTGCTTTCATTTTGAAATAGTGGAATCATATCCTCATTTATGTGTGAACTGATCTGCCAGGCTGCAGAAGTGCAGGGTCCTCTTGGCTCTACATTTCCATTTGTGAACAAATGAATATGAATCAGGCCCTTTGGGTGTTGCACAAAATGTAGACTCCATCAGGCTGAAGGAGCACAGGGCCCTCTGGGACCTGTACTTCCTTGCAGATACAAATGCAGATGCTAATTGAAAAGTCTGGGTGCAGAAGCACTGGGCCATCTGGGCCTTGCACTTCCATACCAAGTGAGGAGTCCATCTAGCTGCAGAAGCAAATGGCCTTACAGGCCTTGCACTTCCATGTGGCTACAGATGCAGATGCATATGGCCCAAATGTGGAGATCATCAGTTTGCAGAAGAGAAATTAATATTTCAGTGTTCTGTCATAACTTGGTCATTTTGCCTTATTTTTACACCAATTTTTTAACATTTCAAAAAATGTTCAAATCCCTACCAAAATCTCATTTCACACCATGTGTGTGAAATCACATTTTTGCCATGATTTGAAAAATGACAGCTGTCACGTTCATGATGTGTTGTGAAAAAATGGCTATGTTAAAAATTTGTGGTCAAGATTTTTAAAATTACTAAATTTATGAGCAAGCATAGAAAAATTCCAATATATGCTAACAATGTTGTTGCTGTTTTTTAATATTTTGTCCCAAAATTTTCAACACAGCCATGTTATTACCCCACCTTGTGAGCCCAGTAGGAGAACTTTCTCAAATCCCAACTGCAACATTATTTTGCATTACAAGTTCAAAAACATGTTTCAGCCAGGATTAGAAAAATGACAGCTGTTATGTTCATTAGGGTGTGTGAAAAAATGGCTGTGCTGAAACTTTGGGGTAAAAATTTTAAAACAATTACCAAAGTTATGATCATGCATTGAAAAATGTCAACATATGCTCATAACTTTGGTAACTTTCAGAATTTTGATCACCCATTTTCAACATGGCCTTCTTATGAACCCACCTAATGAACAAAGGTGGATACACTTTTCAAATCCTGCCTGAAAGGTGATGTCATGCAGCAACTGTGAAATCACCTTTCAGGACAAATTTGCATAATTTCACACCCCTGTTTATTACAAGGAGGTCCAAGAAGGCCATGTTAAAAATTGGGTGTAAAAAGGTTAAAACATGATAAAGTTGTTAATAAAAGTTCAAACCCCACTGAAATACATTAAACTGCACTTACCATATGTTCTCATACTGCAGGTGTGGTTCCAGCAGCAAGACATGTCTTCACTTGGAGAGTGAATCTACATCATGGGACATGTTATGGTGAGTGAGAGTGTGTGTGGGGGGGTGCTGAGTAGTGGGTTGATGTGGAGTGGGTGTGTGGTGCTGTAAGGATCAGCTTACCAATAGACCATTTTCTTTTTATCTATTTATCTATCTGTCTGCCTGTCTGTCTATCTATCTATCTATCTAATCTCTCTATTTTTAATATTTTTCTGAAGTAGACTGAGGTGTCCACCCCCTGTACCACTTTTTTCATCCTCTCCTATCCAGGTCTCCCCCCCTTCCCAATGTTTTTTTTTAACTAGTAAATGGACCAGGGTGCCCACCCAGTACCACTTCTCTTGCCCACCTTCCCTCCAGGTCACCCACCCCACTGTTTTTATTTTATATATGTGGCAGCACTGGGAAACCCATCCCCAGTGCCACAGATGATCATTCCAGCACTGGTTTGCCCAATCCCCTGTGCTTGTTATGATCCCCTTCAATAAATAAAACCATTCCTTGTTGATCTTTTTACTAACCTGAAGAAAAGAAAATGCCCCACCACACCCTCACCTACCTCACCATGACTGCCAACTCAGCATCCACCAACCCACACACCCTCACTCACCTGAACATGTCCCATAAGGTAGATCCATTCTATGATGGAAGGCATGTCTTACTTCTGGAATCAATGACTACAATTTGAGAAAAGACAGTAAATGCATTAATGAATGAAAGTTCAAACCCCACTGAAATACAATAAACCACGCTTAAATTATTTTATCATATCGTAGTTGGTTCCAGCACCAAACCATATCTTCAGTTGGAGAGTGGATGTATGTCATGGACATGTTCAGCTGAGTGAGTGTGTAGGGGTGTTGGGTGCTGAGTGGGGATGGGGAGAGGTGGATGAGGGTGTGGAGGTCAAATTGCCAATGGACCACTTTCATTTTTTCAAGTTAGAAAAAAATAGATCAATGACAGATGGTTTTCTTTGTTGTAGGGGAACCTTAGCTGACACTGGGGATTGGGCACTCCAGTGTTGGGATGATCTTCAGTGACAGCAGGGATGGGCACCCTGGTGTTGCCATGTATATAAAATTAAAGGAAGGGGCAGGCAGCCTGGAGGGAAGGTATGAGCAAGAGAAGTTGTACACATTGGGAAGGGTAGAAGGTGACATGGAGGGGATGGGGGAGAAAGAAGCAGTACCAAGGGTGAGCACTCTGGCCCACCTAACAGAAAGATAAATCAGATAGACAGACAAACAGACAGACAGACAGATAGAGTAAGAGACAAAGAGACACATCAGGGAATTGGTGGTTCACTGCTCTAATTGAAACTGGTGGCAAGACTCCAGCTGCAGCTTCATATTTCAGGAAAATCACACTTTTCTCATTCTGAGAATGTGGATGAATGCATAGTGGAACATGTTCAGGTGAGTGATGGTATGTGTGAGGGGTGGTGGGTGCTGAGTGAGGGGTCTGGTGGGGTGGATGGAATGTAGAGGCCAGATTGCTGATGGACCATTTTCTTTTGTTCAGGTAAAACATATAAACAAGGGATGGTTTTCTTTATTGAAGGGAGACAGAAACCAACAGTGGGAACTGGGTACCCCAGTATCAGGATGATTTTTGCTGGCACCAGAATTGGCAACCTTGCATCACTATGTATATTAAATAAAAGGGAGGTGTAACATAGAGGGGAGGGTGAAGAAGAGCACCATTCTAGGGCAAGCCCTTTTTACTCTGTAAATTTCAGAATAAAATTCCAAACCATCTGAGCTATAGGTAAGAGCAGAAAAACAGCACCCCACCCCTGATTTTTATACTTTTTGCACTATCTGGATCTCAGAATCTAGACATCTGACCAGCACAAAATTTACTAAATCAAGATATCTTGCCCTGCAGACTGTGCATGCAAACATTGATGTAATTCTGTTGAATGTTCATGTAATTCTGTTGAATGGGGTGAGGCTATTAAGGTGCAAAGTTAGGGTTTTAACATTAAACACCTTACTTAACCCTTACTATAGTGATCTGGTATGTGTATCTATATCTATATTCATGGCAATTAACTCCATTTAATGCATCAGTTAGGGTTGTTCCACAGTGACAAAAGTGAGGAAATTCAGTGTTAGGGTTGCTACCCCTTGCACCCCATACCCACCCTGCCCCCACCAACAGTCATTGGGGTGTGCGTTGGGGTTGTTGGCCCTAACTCTCAACCCATTCCATGTGTAAATAAGATGGGGTGGTGCAGTATAGTAGAATGGGGTGAGAGTTAGGCTGGATGACCCCAACACACACCCTGATGCCTGTTGGTGGGGGTGGGGTGACCGTGCAGTGCAAGGGGTGGCAACCCTAACACCAAATTTCCTTGCTTTTGTCACTGTGAAGCAACCCTAACTGATGCATTAAATGGAGTTTTTTGCCATGAATTTCCCTTCTTTTTGAGAATGTGCACTATAAATAGTGAATAGTATGTAGTGGTGGGGGTGCAGGGCCCTTTGGGCCCTGCACTCCCACCATGCTCCCCATGTCTGCATAATAACCATATCAGTAACACTAACGCTAACAATAATGGTAATGGAGAGTGAAACGCAAATGATAATGGTAAGTGTAACACCAACAGAAACGTGAATGCAAATGCAAGTTCTAACTGTTACGGTAACACAAACGGAAATGGAAACGCAAGTGGTAATGGAAATGGTATCACAAACGCAAATGGTAATGGTAACAGTGATGCAAATGTGAAAGGCAATGGTAACAGTAAATGTAACTGCAAACGCTAAGAGTCATAGTAAAAGTGACACAAGTGTAACTAGAAACAGAAATGGTAACAGAAATGAAAATGCAAACGCAAACTGTTATGCAACGCTGAGGAAAATGCAAATGGTAATGCAAATGGAAACAAAAACAGCAAGCTAATGTAAGGCAACAGTAGTGAAAAGTCTGTATCTCGCTTTGTTTAGAAGAAAACGGCACAAAGGCAATGTGAGACAACAGTAGCAAAAAGTCTGTATCTCACTTCATTTCCAAGATAATGGCACAAAGGCGATGCGAGGCAACAGTAGAAAAAGTATGTATATTGCTTCGTTTCTGAGATATTGCCACAAAGGTGATGTGATCCAACAGTAGCAAAAAGTCTGTATCTCGCTTTGTTTCCGAGATAACGGCACAAAGGCGATGTGAGCCAACAGCAGGAAAAAGTCTGCATCTCGCTTCATTTCTGAGATAATGGCACAAAGGTTAATGTGAACCAAACCACTCAAAGGCACCTCCATACCACTAGGGCTACCTACGCTATAAATTTCAAGTCACTAGCACCATTTATAATGCTATGCGCAAAATGATAAGTCCATCACGCAGTATCTCCACAGCAAATTAATTTTCCAATGTATAAACAGCATAATTCACATCTCCAGGACATCCACTCAACACCCTTGAAATTTCGTATGAAAAGACCAAACTGTTCCAGAGATATTAGATTTTCAAGTTACTGCACCTTTAAGAAGTCTTCCACAACAAAATGGTGGAAATTGGGGCCAAAAAATCTCTGACTGCGAAGGGGAGCAACTTCAAATGCTTATAGCTCTAGAACGGAAAACGATGTTTTCACCAAACAAATACTGTCATGTTCCTTGAAGAAAGGGCTTTCTAAGTGCCAAGGGTTAGACCAATCAACCACACAGTGGCTGCGGTATGCATCATGCAAGACAGTGCAGAATAAAGCAGAAACAGAATGTTTTGCACTGCACTAGGCAAAAACCATATGTACCGGTGAAATATAAACAGGTAAATAAATAGATGCACCATTCCACTCCATGTATACCAAATCTTGTCCAAATCTCTTCAACAGTTGCAGAGCAGCATGAGTGTAAGACTTCGCAAAAGTGATGAAATTATTTTTTTGGGCACTTCATTCTGCAAAAAACATATGCAGATGTCAAATAAAAATTGGTAAATGCCCAGAAGTATCATAGTAGACCAAGTATTACAAATTTGATACACATGCATGGAAACGCAAGTGTTAATGCAAATCAAAATGGTTATGCAGCCGGTAACATAAACACAAGCGCAAATGTTAATGCAAACACAAATGTTTACACAAACAGTAATGAAAATGCAAAAACAGAAATGGTAATGTAAACAGTAATGGTAACAGTGAGGCAAAAGAAAATAGTAAAGCTGACGGTAACACAAATGCAAACGCAAATGGTAATGCACACAGTGACGCAAATGGAAATGATAACACAAATGGTAAGACAAATGCAAGTGCAAACATAAATGCAAACGCAAATGGTAACACAAAAGGTAACGCAAACATAAAAAGCAATGGAAACACAAACGGTAATGAAAATGCAAATGGTAACAGAAATGCAAACAGAAATGGTGACACAGAAGGAAACAGTAACGCAATCGACAATGGAAACACTAATGAAAACGCAAATGCTAATGCCAATGGAAATGCAAACACAGATGGTAATGAACACAGAAATGGTAATGGTAAAGAAACTAGAAACGCAAATGGTAACGGTAACAACAGGGAGGAAGCCAAAGAAAACAGTAACACAAACGCAAGCACAAACTCAAATAGTAATGCACACGGTGACACAAAAGTAAATGCTAATGAAAATAGCAATGGAAATGCAAATGGTAACAGTAACGCAAATGCAAGCTCAAACACAAACGCAAAGGGTAACGCACACGGTGATGTAAATGCAAACAGTAACGTAAATGCAAACGGAAACGCAAATGGCCACAGTACCGCAAATGCACACACTTTTTTTCCCAAAAAGGTGCATTCAGAAGCACAGTGAATACAAAGAATGTGTGCATAATAATGGCATTCGGAGCAGAAAATGAGCACTGGAAATACTAAATTGCTTATATCACAGAAACAGTACAACGTAGAAAAAAAATTTAAATCTCACATGATTTATGACTTTCCAGGCTAGTTTTGTACTTAGCCCCCAGTGGGGGACTAATAATTTTTGTGACAAAAAGTCTGTATCTCAAAGCATTTTCGAGATACGGGACCCAAAGGGTGCGTCGGACGCCATAATGTTATCCAATAGGAAAAATCATCAACTTTGGTGTGGCGTAACTTTGCAGCCCTGTAATATTTTGTCACCAAACCACCAAAAAGGCACATCTGTGGGATGTTGGCTTTCTTCCCTGCAAATTTCAGCCCAAAAGACCAAACTGTTGTTTTGCTGCAGGGTGGCAAACATTTCCTGTTGTTTTGGCCATAGTGTCTCAAAGTACTTTCGCAAATCACGACACTTTCCAACTAAAATCATGAAAGTGTCACATATTCGAAAGTACTTACCGAGACTGCTGTTTACAAAAATTTTAAAAACATATTTCTGGGGTGTTTTACCTCCAAGAAAAGACATGGCTAGCATCCTCAGGGCTCGACTAGGTGAACACAACAATAATTGTGTCCCTAGAGGGTCCCAAATTTAAACGCAAAGCATTTTTCTGACTTCCAACTGAAAAGAAAATGGCTGAATCACGAAAGTAAAATGGTCATTTGCGACAGTAAAAACTGCATCTGCGAAACCTTCGAATATTTTTGTTAACTTTTCCCGTAGACCATAAAAAACATGCACCACATACAGATACAGATATAGATATAGATATAGATATAGATCGTAGTGTCACGGTAGTGCCACTATAGTTATGGTTGAGTACCCCATTTAAGGTTGAATCTGAAATTGTTTTTTGAAACACTTTTTTTTAATAACTTTTGAACAGTTTAATATTTTTTTCACAAAATCTTTGAAAGGCACATCAGGGACCCTGGCTGCATGTTTCCTGAAGGTTTCAGACCAATCGCACAAAACATACGACCTGTAGGTGTGAGCAAAAAAACGTGCAAAAACCCATAATTTATGCAATTTGTGGTGCTCTGTAGCTCCACAACCATACATTCGACCATAACAAAATGTGTCAGGTCCGGAGACCTATGGTACCAGACCATGCATTCTAAATTTCAGGCAAATCTGTCATACAGTTGCAAAGTTATTAAGCCACCAAATTTCAGATTTAACCTTAAATGGGGTACTCAGCCCTAACTATAGTGGCACTACCTTGCCACTATAATCTATATCTATATCTATATCTATATCTATATCTATATCTATATCTATATCTGTATGTGGTGTGTGTGCAGCAGAGGAGCCAGAGAGGCTGCAGTCATCGGCATCGGAGAGTCAAACTGGGAACCGCAGTCAGGGACTTTGGAAGCAGTGGAGCTGTAATTACTCTGGACAGCTGCAGTTGGTGGCAAAAGGAGAAGGTCCATTGCAGGAGCAGCGGAGAACTGTCAGAGCTTAGAATGTTTTTTTGTCTGCCCACTCTGCCTGGACTGAGCATTGAAACTGCTTCATTCATTCTGTTCTGGTTCTCCCCTTCCAGTCAATCGGGAAGCCAGGAAAGCCAGTGGCATCATTTTCAAACTTGCAGCTGCCCCATAAATAGCCAGCTGCAGAGCGCTGGAAGCTGGAGAAGCCACAGTCGACGGCATCAGGAAGTTGCACTGGGAGCCACAGTCAGTGGCTTTGGGGGCAATGGAGCTATAATCACGTCAGAGAGCCACAGTCAGCAGCAGAAGGAGAAGGGCCAATGAAGGATCAGTGGAGGAGAACTGTCAAAGCTTGGACTGTTTTTTGTCTGTCCACTCTGCCTGGACTGAGCATTGAGACTGCTTCATCCATTCTGTCCTGACTCTCCCCTTCCAGCCAATCATGGAGCCAGCAAAGCCAGTGGCACCATTTTCAAACTTATGGCTGGCCCATAAATAACCAGCCGCAGAGCGCTGGAGTTGCAATTGCGTGTGCTGCAGAGAAGCTGGAGTGGCCACAGTCAGTGGCATCGGGGAGTCACACTGGGAGCTGCAGTAGGCAGCTTTGGAGGCAATGGAGCTGTAATCACTCTGGAGAGACGCAGGCGGTGGCAGAAGGAGAAGGGCCAACATGGGAGCAGTTGATGAGAACTGTAGGAGCTTGGATTGGTTTTTGTCCCACCAACCCACCCTGCCCCGACCTCTGTTAAATGCACGAGCAAGGAGGTGGGGCTGATCTCCAGGTGGCAGGTTTTTTTGCTCAGGTTGTGTTTCCCTTGCTGATTGAGGCACTGTACACTAGCAAAAAGGCTGATCCTGGCACTTGCTGTAAAGACAAAAACTCTGTGCAGCTGACTTTACCTTGGGGTGGCTTTGGATTTGGCATTCCAACTGTACTGTATTAGATTGGTCTGCAAACCTTTATCTTTCAATGGGGGTTCATGTCAGGGAGCTATTGCCTTTCTGTGCATGCTTATTTTGTTGTTAGGCAGCTGCTAGGCTCACCTAGTTCACTGTGAGGGCTAGTCTGCTCACTTTTCTGGTCATCAGTGAAGTCCTTTGGCAGGGAGCTTGAGCATATCAGTGGATGTTTACAAGCAACTGCTATGCCCACCTAGTGCTATCACTTCAGTGGGGCAATTCTAGTCAGTGAACTGTGTCTATTGCATGGTCAGTGGGGAATTGGCCTCCAAGGTGTTATTTAAGGGGTTCACCTATGGGCATGGGGGGGGTTCTTTGAGCAAAAAAGCTCCTAAGGGGTTTGATTAAGAGTACTCAGCAATGGACAGTGGGGGGATACAATTCCATATGAACTGTTGCTGAGCTACATCATCTGAAACTGTTGTGAAATTGTGAAAATTGAGAGACATTCAATTTGGAGGGACAGTTGGAAAAGAATCGGGACAGGGAGAGGGCAGGACCCCAGACTGCAAGGGCTGGTGGCACCTTTGGAAGGGTGTACTGGGTGTGGGTCAGCCATAGTGCTGGCTATGGCATGGAAGATGGGAAGAAGCATAGTGTGTCGGCAGCTGGCACAACTGTGGGAAGAGGTTAGGTGGCTGAGGTGGATGCTGAATTGGCAGAGATGGGGCAGGTAGAGAGGACAGGGGTGTAAGATGGGGTAGGGGCAGTAGGGAGAGATTTGAGGGATGTGTAGGTGTTCTAGGAGCAAAAGCTGGATGGAGGAAGGAAGTGGATTCAAGGAACACAAGGGAATATGCATGCAGGGAAGGGGTTATAGAGGTGAACATGGGGGCACCTGGGATCTCAGGCACAGGCAGTTCAGGACACAAGAGGGACCAAGGGTACTGGTAGAAGGTAAGGTACAAAGGCTCAAAATCTGTACGAAAGGGAAGGGAAGAGGTGGGGGCATGAGCAGGAGAATCAAGAGCAACAGGCATAGAGCACAACAACAAGTTTGCACCACTAGAGTCGCTAATGGGGGATGCGAACAAAGACATTGGGGCAGAGGAGGATGCAGAGGGAATGGGGGAGGCAGACATGAAGGAAGGCACAGGAGACAGGAGGAGCAAGGTCATCTCTTCACAAAAAAACAAAGAGGTGGGCCACAGAAAGGAAAGGGGCACTGGGGTGCACTCACCGCAAAGAGGATGGGCCCTCAAGAGGAAGGAGACAATGACAGTAGGCTTAGAAGGGTCAAAACAAGTTGGAGATGTAGAAATGACCCAAGCACAAGAAATCCCAGTCGTGGCAAGGGAAAAGGCACATCATGGGTGAAAGATGGAACTGGCAGAGAGAGTGATTGGGGAAGAAGTTTTAATGAGCATAACAGTGGGAAGCAGGGAACGAGTAGTGAAAAGGGGAAGACAGGTGTTCAGAGGGATACAAGGGTTAAGGAGGGATGCATGAGGAAGAAAATAAAGGAAATACAAGGAGGTGGTAACACGGCAGAGGAGAAATACAAGCAGAAGCTACAGGAGAGAAGGATTTTGCTTGTTGGGGACTCAGTAATAAAAGAAATTCACTGGGGGGCAGGGGGGACAGCAGCAGTGCAATATGTTCGAGTGCCTACCAGGTATGGCAGTGGCAGAAGTCATCAACTTCATCCCATCCAAGGGGAAACAGCAGGACAAGAAAACTCACCTGATTTTCCACCTTGGAATTAATGACCTGGCAGGACACAACTTGTTGGAGGTGCAAGCAAGGTTTAGGACACTTGCGAGGTACTGCAGTGGCCTGGGGTTCAGATCTGTAGCCTTTTTGGAGGCCCTGCCTGTAGCAAGGGCAAGCACAGAGAGGTGCCTGAGGATTGAAGAATTTAATAAGTGGCTAACAGGCTGGTGTGAACAGATTGAGTACCAGTTAATAGGGAACTGGGGAACAACATGGTGGGATGAGAGTCTATTCACACCGGATAGACTGCATCTGAACTGGAAGGGTACAGCAGTGCTAAAGAGCAAGCTAGAGGAATTCTGTCAGCAAAAATATACTTTAAACTGAAGGGGTGGTGGGAACACATCCAAGCCATGAAACAGGAGAAATGGGGGAGCTACCAGCTTCCCCAGGAAGGTAAGAACCAGGCTAGGGGAGTGGGGAATGCAACGTGCACCAGGGGATGACAAAAAGGGACCAGCAAATGGAGAGCCATGTGCACAAATGGCAGAAGCCTGGACAATAAGATCCCAGACTTGGCAGAGGTCATGGCTACGGCGGACCTAGACTACATGGTACTCACGGAGACATGGGGGCATGAGGGTCAGGATTGGAACATGGTAATGCCAGGGTATGTGATTTATAGGAAATACAGGGTGGGTAAGGGGGGAGTGGCCCTATATGTAAAGAACCACATAAAGACTACAGAATTGCAGAGTAGGTGGGGGGTCTGATGCTTTATGGGTATCGCTGGACATAGGAAAGGGTGAAAGCATATGAGTCATAGTGATATATAGGCCACCAGTGCAGCAGGATTTGATGGATAGGACAATGGTGGAGGAAATCCAGAGGATGGCACACAGAGGAGAACTGCTGCTGATGGGAGATTTCAACTTGCTGGATTTGGATTGGGGCATCTGATAAGCAGCACCTGCCAGTAGCAGGGAAATTGTGGACTGCCTACAGGGAGCACTCATGAAGCAGCTGGTGAGAGAACTGACCGGGGAAGGGGTGATCCTAGATTTGGTTATCACTAATGGGGAAAGGATGGGAGAGGATATCTATAGGGGAGAACCTGGGCACGAGTGACCATAGCACTGTTTGGTTCTCAGTAAAACAGCTGTTGAGGTCAGGCAGTCCAGAGTAAAGGTTCTAGATTGTAGGTATGCAGATTTTCAGAAGATGTGTGAAAGTATCCATCAAGCATTAGCAGGGGTGGGGGGATCTAAGGGGGGTGGAGGAAAAGGGAGGTCTAATTAAAGGGGCAATATTCGAAGTAACTAGCCTCTGTGTCAGGAGGTTAAATAAAAGAAGGAAAAAGAGGAGGCCAATCTGGTTCAATAGGGATGTGGCAGAGAAGGTCAGGGCAAAGAGGAGGGCATTTAGGAGATATAAGCAGACACAGAGGGAGGAAGACAGGGCTATATATCAAGAGACGTAAAAGGACACCAGCAAGAAGGTCAGGAGATTGAAGACAAGAACAAAGGAGATGATTGCCAACACAGTTAAGGAGGGGGATAAAACCTTCTTCTGCTATGCCAGTGAGAGAAGAAAGTCGAGGGAGGGGACAATCAAGCTGAAGAATGGGGAAGGAGGGTTGGTGGAAGATGACCGGGGGAAGGCGGAAAGGCTAAACTGCTATTTCTGTTCTGTTTTCACTGTAGAGGAAGATGAGGAATTCAAAAAAATCAGGGAATATGAGGTGGTGTAGTGGGGGGGGTTAACTCCAGTCCATTTCAGGTAAAGGAAGTCCTGAGGCAGCTTGAGGGGCTGAAGGTGGATAAGGAAATGGGGCCAGATGGGGTGCACCCCAGGGTATTGAGGGAGCTCAATAAGGTGCTGGCAGAACCTCTGACTTGCCTCTTCAAGCAAATCATTGGAAACAGCGTAGATACTGAATGATTGGAAATGGGCAGCGGTCATCCCCCTTCATAAGGGGGGAGATAGGGAGGAAGCAGGCAATTACAGGCTGGCGAGCTTGATATCGGTAGTGGGCAAGCTCATGGAGAGACTGCTTAAGAAGAGAATCACAAGCTACCTGGAAGCCAATGGTCTACCAGACTGGCAGCAACACAGGTTCACTGGGGGAAGGTCATGTCAAATGAACTTAAATTAGTTCTTTGACTGGGTCACCAAGGTACTTGATCAGGGAGGGTTGGTTGACATAGCATACCTTGATTTCAAAAAGGCATTCAATTCCATGTCACACAGTGGACTGCTGCACAAAATGACATGCCTAGGGCTGCGGCCTCTCATGGTTAGGTGGGTACAAAACTAGCTGGAGGGCAGGAGCCAGAAGATAATTGTTAATGGGGTAGCTTCAAGGGAGGGTAGGGTCACGAGTGGGGTACCTCAGGGATAGGTGCTGGGGCCACACCTCTTCAATATATTTATCGGAGACATAGTGGAAGGGCTGGAGGGAAGAGTGTGTCTATTTGCGGATGACACAGAAATCTGTAATAGGGTCGATACACCAGAGGGGGTTGAGAGCATGCATAGGTATCTGGAGAAACTGGAGGAGTGGTCCAGGGAATGGCAATTGTCCTTCAACACAAAAAAGTGCAAGATCATGCACTTAGGAAGGAATAACTAGGGTGTGGAATATCATATGGCGGGGCATGCCCTGGAGGTGACATAGTTGGAGAGGGACCTAAGTATAATCATCTCATAGGACCTGAAAGTGGCGAAGCAGTGCAAGAAGGTGGGGGCAAGGGCCAACAGGATGCTAGGATGTATCAGCAGGGGAATAACTAGTAGGAAGAGGGATGTCATAACACCCTTGTACAGGCAGCTTGTCAGGCCTCACTTTGAGTATGGGGTCCAGTTCTGGAGATCAAATCTCAGGAAGGATGTAGACAGAGTAGAGAAAGTCCAGAGGTGAGTGACAAAAATGATAAGGGAAATTAGCCATCTGTCTTACGAGGAATGGCTGAGGGACCTTTTATTTATTTTTTTATTTATGACTTTGTTAATTGGGTAGGTGCACTGATCCCAGGGACCACTTCCAGGCATGACCCAGGCCATGTAAGGTGGCACAGAGTAGAAACGTCAGAATAACAAGAACATAACAAAAACAGCTAATACATAGTGAAAGGTTACAGTTGTTACATTTGCAATACATAGTGGCAGTAGCAGAAGAACAACAAATAACAAAGCAAAGTAAGGCTCAATGTGGTACAGTTTCAGTAAATAACAGAACCTATTTGGCCCTACCCTGGAACCTATCGGGAAGAGGGAGCTAGTCCTTAAAGTAGTGGCAGGTGGATGCCAACAGGAGCCAGTCTTTGAGGCGAGTCTTGAACTGGTGGTGAGTGTTTATGGTGCACAGTTCAGTGGGCAGTTTGTTCCAAAGTGTAGGGGCTGCTACAGACAGGGCTCTAGCACCCATGTTTGTGGCTATCCTGGGGATTTTCAGGGAGGAGCATAGGCAGCGGTGTGAGGTTTGGATGGTGAGAAGGGGAGCAAGAGGGGATTTCAGGCCAATACGGATGGCAGAATCAATAAAACTGAACAGTGCAAGGTCAAAGCGGGCTTGTGGTGGGAGCCACCCCAGTGTAGTGTAGAGTGTACAGTGGTGTGTGGTAAAAGGGGCCAGCAGGGAGAAGTGGCAGGTACTGTTGTATGCTATTGATAATTTTGCCATGGTGGATGCAGAGGTCCTGGAGTAGATGGGAGAGCAGTAGTCGAGGATAGGTAGCAGGTTTCCCTGGATAATGGCATGGCAGGCCTCAGGGGAGAGGTATTGCCCATCTGTAGGTAGCCCCTAGTTTTTGGTGAAATCTTAGAACCAGGGAGTGTATGTGCTCTGTAGAGGAAAGAGAGGGGTCAAGCACAACTCCTAGATATTTGAAGTGTTTGACGTCGTCTAGGGCATGGCCATCAGGGGACATGATGATTAGGGGTGGGTTAGATTTGCATTTCGTTAGGAAGGGCTTAGATCTGAATAACATTGTTTTTGTTTTTTTGGCATTGGCCAGAAGGAGGTTGTCAGAGAACCAGTTGTGGGCTGTGGTGTAGTTTTGTGAGAGGGCTGCAGAAATGGGGGTAGGAGAATTTATACTGGAGAAGAGCATGAGGTCGTTGGCATAAAGGACTGAGTGACAGTTGAGACTATCCGCTGGAAGGGAGTTAATGAATAAGGAGAAAAGGAGGGGTCCCAGGATAGAGCCTTGGGGACCCCAGTAGAGTCAGGCAGGGTGGGCGAGCAGGCTGGGCCAATGCACACAAATTGGGAGCGCCCTGTAAGGTAGCTTCTGAACCAGGTGGTGATCTCTGGAGAGCAGCCAAGGTGATGCAATTTGGAGAGGAGGAGTGAGTGATTGACCAGGTTGAAGGCTTTGGAGAGATCAACAAAGACTTTGCCAGTTGCATTTCCATGGTACATGTTTGTGAGGATGTGCTCAGTTAGGAGTGTGAGTGCAGTGGTGGTGGGGTGATTCTTGCAGAAGCTGTGTTGTTGGCTACATAGTAGGTCATATTTACCTATGTAGTCAGCAAGTTGGTGGTGGATGGCTTTTTCCAGTTGCTTGCTTAGGTGAGTAAGGATGGAGATCAAGCAATAGTTGTCTGTGGATTGTGGGTCCCCGGCTTTATGAATGAGGATGACCTTCGTGGTTTTCCATGTATCGGGCATGGAACAAGTGGTCAGGGCGAGGCTGAAAATGAACATTAGGGGGGCAATGATGACAGGGGAGATAAGTCTAAGGAAGACAGGTGATAATCCATCTGCTCCAGGGGAGCCATGGTTTTGGAGGCTCTTTAGGAGTTTAGTTATGTCAGTGTGTGAGAGTATTTTGAAGAAAAAGGGGGGAGGTGGAAGTTGAGAGGTAGGTTCTAGGTCCGGTGGGTGATGTCGTGGGGGCATGCAGGGGGACAGGGTGTTTCTACAGATCATTTGGGAGTTTGCTTAGGTACATAGTGAGGTCGGAGAATTTGTTGTTGAGGGCCTTGGCCACTTCTTGGGGATCGGTAATGAGGCCAGCATTAGTGTGTAGCTGTGGGACAGGCTTACCTGAGGTGGGGTTTAGTAGCAAGCCAATGGATGCCCAGAATTCTTTAGTGTCCCTGAGGTTTGCTGGAGACTGCGAAAATGTGTCTGTTTGAGAGCTTTGGCCAGGTGTTTGCAAAGGTTCCTCCAGCACCTGTAATCATCCCGTAGGGGAGGGTAGGGGATGGGGATGCTTTATAGGTTGAGCAGGCATACTCCCTGTCTTTCATGAGGGTAAGGAGGTCTTTTATGACCCATTGCGAGTAGCCACCTCACACCCTTCTGGTGGTGACTGGAAAATGCTTGTCCTGTAGAGTCAGGAGAGCTTGAGTGAGCATGGATGCTGCCTGGGTCACATTTGATTCTGAGAAAATGGCAGACCAGTCCAGTGCCTGTGCTTTAGAGAGAAGGACGGGGGTGTTTGGGCTTCTGAAATTATGCAAAGACAGGTATTTCAGTGGGGGCAGTTTAAGTTTGGATGACCAGAGAAGGTACGTAGAGGAGTGGTCTGAGAGATGCGCAGAGTGGTGTCCAGGCATGCAGGAGGCAAACCGCGGATGGTGGTAGGTAGCCCAGTGGGCTACAAGGATGCCTGTTGAAGGAGGGACAGGACAGGGATTAATAGCACTCCGAAGTGGTGGGAGTGAAAATAAAATCAGCACACATACAAAACAGCTGCAATGTACTAAAAGAGGGCAAACTTGGGGTCGGGAAGCAGACAGCTAGGAGCCAGCTCTGTAACTGGGATTTGTAAAACAAGGGGGTCATAGTCAGGGGGTGAAACAAAGGGAGAAATTAAATTGGTAGCTGCACTGGAATAAAATATAACAAATCAGCAGGCTATGGAGACTTTCAGCAAAGAAATCCTGAACTCTAAATCCTGTACTCTATTAAACTTAAACAAAGCGACTGAGGTAGCAGATTTAACATCATACATGTCATGTCAATGCCAAGTGTTGCTTGCTGTCATTAGCAGTGGAAGTGAAGGAGTTAGACAGATGCAGTATAGAAATGGCAGTGAAGTATTGAACTGATGCCAACTCTACCCCCACCCTGCAGAGATGGACAGGCATTGGGGTGTACCTTTGGGTCATCGCCCATAACGGTTATGACATTTCACTTCACCCTACCGTGCAGACACTTACAAGTGTTGAAGTGTGCTTTGGAGTGTTCAGGCTTTACACTCAGCTCATTCCATAAGGAAATACGCCGAAATAGATGCAGTATAGGAGAATGGGGTGAACTCTGGGGCCAAAGGATCCAAGGCACACCTTCGGTGCCCGCTACTGGCTGCAGGGTGGGGTGGAATGGCATGAGCATTACTGTTGACAACCCCAAATTACATCCCTGATGCCTGTCAGTCCCTACAGGGTAGGGAAATATGGTTGAAAACCCTAAGACCCTGGGCATTTCTTGATATTTTTACTCCAAGTTTTCAACATGGGCTTTTTGTGACCCCACTGCATGAACAGTGACACTATCAGTTTGTTAGCTGAAAGGTGATTTTGCACAGTGACTGCGCCACTTGGCAACACAGGTGCAAAAACACATTTCAAACAGGATGTGAAAAATGACACCTGTACTGTTCATGAAGAGAAGTGAAAAATAGCAATGTTGAAAATCTGGAGTGAAAATATGAAAAAAGTGGTGAAGTCATGAGTGTGCGTAGAAACTGCACAATGCACACCTGTAATGTAATTAGTTTGGGGATATTTTACAGCAGATTTTCAACACCAGCATTTTGGGACCTCCGCTCATGAACACTGTCACTGTGATTTTCTTAATCTGTCCCGAACACTGATTTCCCACAGCGACCGCGCCTTTCTGCATCAGAAGTGTGAAACACATTTTGGCCAGGGTGTGAAAAATGACAGCTGTACTGTTCATAAGGAGGTGTGGAAAAATGCCAATGCTGAAAATCTGGACTGAAAATATAACAAATTTGTGAACTTACAAGGGTGCATGGAAATTGCACAATGCACACTTGTAACACAGTCATTTTATGGGCGTTTGTCACCAAATTTTCAACATAGCCAGTTTAAGACATCTGCTCATGAACGGTGTCACAGTGATTTTCTTAATCTGGCCCAAACATTGATTTCACACACCGACCTCACCACTGTGTGCTACATGTGTGAAAACACATTTCGGGCAAGATATAAAAAATGACAGCTGTACTGTCAATAAGGAGGTGTGGTAAAATGGCAATGTTGAAACTCTGAAGTGAAAATATTAAAAATGCTCGAAGTTATGAGTGTGTGTAGGAACTACGCAATGCACACTCGTAATTCATTTTTGGGAATCTTTTCACCAAATTTTCAATATAGGGTTTCAGGGGGCCTACCTTATGAACAGTGTCACTGTGATTTTCTTATTCTGTTCTGAACATTAATTTTGCATGCCCACCGTGCCATTGTGCACTACATGTGTGAAAACACATTTTGGGTGAGATGTGAAAAATGACAGCTGTACTGTTCATAAGAAGGTGTGGTAAAATGGCAATGTTGAAAATCTGGAGTGAAAGTATTAACAATGCTTGAAGATATGAGCACGCGTAGGAACTGCGCAATGCACGCATGTAAAACAGTCATTTGGGGGAATTTTATCACCAAATTTTCAACATATGGTTTTTGGGGGTCTACCTCATGAACTGTGACACTGTCATTTCATTAATCAGTCCTGAAAGGTGATTCCACGCAGTGACTGTGAAATCACCTTTTGGGACCGAATAACAAAATGACAGTGACCAAGTTCATGAGGTGGGGTCCCAAGAACCCCATGTTGAAAATTTGGTGAAAAAATTCCCCAAAATGGCTGAGATATGCACCAAAGTTAAAAAAACAAACACTTATGCCATAATACAGCTTACCATCATTTCTTCAGTTCGCGGTCGGATTTGAAGAGTGCAGATGTATTCTCGGTCCACCGAAGATCATCGCGCTGGGCTTCAGCAGTAAGTGTGAGGTGCGGTGGGGTATGCAGAGGGTAGGCATGGGTTGGGGAAGGGGGCAAGAGAATCAACGAGGGACTGTTTTTTTTTCTTTTTCTGGCAGTTTGTTTGGGGGGGCAGTAGAGCCGATGGGGGAGTGGGCATCCCTGTTGGCCAAAGAGACTTTTGCCATGCTGGGGTGGGCTCCCAGCGTGGCAGATGGAAGTTTGGGGGGCAGTGGAGCAGACAGGGATTGGGCACCCCATAGGTCATACAGTGTGCTGAGGGGGATGCATGAGCTGAGGGGGGATTAGGCACCCCCCTCATAAACAACAAATGGGGGAGGTGCATTATGCCGATGGGGATTGGGCTAACCCGTTGGCAAATAGAAACATAGAATCATAGACTTTGACGGCAGATAAGGACCGCTTGGCCCACCCAGTCTGCCCATTTCCCTACCTATTGGATAAGCTGCAGATTCTGGTTTACTGGGGAGGAGGTCATGCCGACAGGGGGATTGGGCACCTCATCGGCTTTTTTTTTATTGAAATGTTTCATCAGGAAGGCACACTGGACAAGGGTTGGAAGCTTTCCCTCAGCTTCCTAGGGACTGTGAGAGGCTGAGGGAGAAGCCATCACCATGGGGACACCAATCAGCTGTTTTGGTAGCTTGTAATGCACCAAAACAGCTGATTGCGTGGTGACGTGGCCCCAATTTCCTGACACATTTAGGCATTCTCCCTAACTGCTGAAAGCACTGTGTTTCTTGTACATGCATGCACACAATACAAAAATAACTGTAAGCAGTAGCACAGGGGAAATCTGCAGAGGTGAACTATATGGAACAACTTGACGCACTGAAACTGAAAATCAGCGATTGCAGGGATATAGGCTCTGTGACGTAGACAGCCAGTTCTGAGTGCTGTATAATATTTTTTTAATATAAAATGTATTAATGACTATCTCTGCTGAAAAATTCTAATGCTCTAGGAATTACCTCACTCATCCCCCCCAGTTTTCAGCTGACAGATGCAAGCTAAGAGAAATGCTGACAGCATGTGTATCACACACACTCAGTTTTTAGAGACAATGTGTTACATAGAAGATTTTAATCAAGGATCCTATTCTCTGAGTGAATTACAGAGTTGTTTAAGTTAACTTTGTTAAGAAGGAAATCATAAAAAAGGTTTATGACGTTGAATACAAAACACAGGTTATTACACAGAGGTGAGGGGTTGTAAATGCTCATATGAAGCCTGTGTGAGGAAGATGCAGCATGAATCAAATGAGGTGCCATTGAAATTGAGTTATGCTAAGGTTGCAGAATTAATACTTTGAAATTACATCCTGTGGTTGTATAGAAATATATATTTTTTAGATATTTTGACAGGGAGGAGCTAAATGACCTCATGCAAAAGAGGTGGGCAAAACCAGCTTTTAAAGATTATTCAGTTTCACTACAGACACACTTTTATCTGACACTGACCAAAAAAACATCTGAGCACTGAAGACAGGTATTTAGAAAGCTAGACAAAATCTAAATATTGTTGTAGGAATTGCACTGTTTTAAACCTTGTTTTGTTTAAAGATGTGTATGTCTTGTGATATAAGAGTTCTGTGTTGTAAGTTTGACACATTATTATATATTTAAGTAAAAAATCTAATTTTAGAGCATACCTGGTCTGTCTTTGAATTGCTTTCTTTTGCTAAGAAATATTTATGGTTATAGCAGACAGCAGACATAAGCTTGTATAGTGGTACCAAACTGGAAAGAGAAGCGTTTTGAATCTGAGGTCTTTATTAAAGTTTTAAGGGTTCATCTCTGAATGCCTGGTTAGGTGCCTGTAGGCAAAGATATCTAGCCCCTGGAAGACAGATATATCTGAGCCTGTGCGTTGAGTATGCTAGCAAGAGGTTAACAGTTTGAATCTCTCCAGAACTGGAGACCAAAGGTTGATCCGAACTCACAAAAACAGACAAGAGGGTTACCTTGTCTGTTACACTGTTCACAAGACTGCGCTCAGAGGTTGGCACTTTGGGAGTAGAGGTCCTGACCTGCTGAGTGACTCTGTAACAGATTGGTTGGCAGCAGTGGCATAATTTTGGTATCACGAGCTTTATTGTTCTGTGTCAGCTGAGATCCTAAGCTCTCTTGCAAAGAAAAAAAAGACAGAGTTTTATTTAAAAAGGAAACAGAACTATATATCACTTGGTGTACAGTCAAGTTCCTACCTATTTTATTTTTTTTTCTAAAAGTGCAAAGTCAGAGTAGCCGTAGTCAGGGAAGAAGAAAATGGCTTCTGACTACAGCAGGCACACTGTAGATTTCTTAAAGCTGTTGTTCGGGGACAGGGGAGTCCCAGTTGGGGTGAAAGCCAGTAAGCAGAACCTTTTAGAGGCCCTGACAGTAGCAGATACCCAGAGCAGGGAGTCACAGACCATGACTGAAGGGGACCAGACCTCAAGTGTGGCAGGACTAGATGCCAGTGAGGGGTCCTGAGTTGATGAGGAGGACAGCAGGGCCACTGTCAGTGAAGGGCCACAGCAGCAGGGAATGGCCACCAGTATCCTGTATCCAGAGGTACTAAAACTGCAAATTGAGTTGCGCAGGATGGAGTTGGAGTCCCAGGAGAGGAGAGAGTGATAATGCAGAAAGGCAGAGCGACAACAGAGGGAGACAGACCGTGAGGAGCATGAGCACCAGTGAGCTGCAGAGGAGAAGAGAGAGGAGCACCAGAGGCAACACGAGCTGGAGAAGATGCGACTCTGACCAGCTGCACCAGAGCAGGTAAGTGACTTGGGTTTAACTGGGACTGCAGGACAAGGTTACGAATTGAACTCCAAATTAATAGCTGAGTTTAAGGAAGGGGAGGACATGGATGCCTTTTTAAATTCTTTTGAAAAAGTTTGTATTCAGGCTTAAATTTCTAGAGAGTCCTGGAGCTTCCAGTTATCTCAGCTACTTACTGGGAAAGCTCTAGATGCATTGGGGTCAAATGGACAATGAAAACAGCAATGATTACAGCAAGCTAAAAGCTGCACTGTTAAAAAAGTTTGAATTAACTGCTGAATCATACAGAGCTAAATTCCGTAAGCTCAGGAGAAGCCCTGATGTGAGCTATGAGGAGCTAGCCACGAAACAACATCAGTTTTTAAAACGTAGGTGGGAAGGAATTGAGGCAAATTCTGTTGATAAAATTGAAAATGTGATTTTATTAGAATAGTTTTATTGGGCATGCCCAGCAGAGCTAAAAACCTAGCTAGAGGACCGAGATCCAAAAACAGTGCAAGAGGCTGCTGAACTCTCAGACCGCAATGCCAAGAGCAGGCCTGCTCTGAGAGTGAATGGGGCATTCGTGGCAGTGCAGAAAGGGAAAAGTGCAACTTCAGGGCAGCTAAAACCCTCACTGCCTCCACCAAAACCAGTTAGCCCCAGGTTTCAAAGAAAAGATTTCTCTGAAGTAAGAAATGCCTGTTGGTTGTGTAAAGAAACTGGGCATATTGCCAGACAATGCCCCAAAAAGGCGAGCCATAATGCACAACAGGGTGCTAGAAAAGAAGTGGGTTGTTTGTGTGTCCCTAGAAGCATGCCAATGAACATGAGGGAACACATGCACCCCGTCATGGTGAATTGGGTACAGACGCAGGGGTTAAGGGACACAGGGGCATCCCTGACATTGGTAAAGAGGGATCTGGTACAGCCTGGTCAGCTCATACCCAATAAATATGTAACTGTACAAGGGTTTACTGGTGAAGAGAAAACATTGTCACTCTCTAGTGTTCTCCTGAACTGGAGTGAAACAGGGGGAACTGTGCAACAGGTGGCTGTAGCCAACACATTAGCAGTGGATGTGATCATGGGTAACAATCTCCATCACGAGATGGTATGTGCTGTTATCCATAGCCAAGCGGCAAGGGAAATAGTAGTTCTCTGAACCCCACAGAAACCAGTGTGGAAACCATTAAGAGGCTGGTTCCCCAGCCTAGGTCTCCAGATGGGGAGACTGATAAAAAGGGGGTAGAAATTTCCCCGGTGGCAGGTGACCACACAGCTATGGAAGGTTACTCCGAAGAGGGAGGGGTGACCAATTATCAGAGGGTTTGGATTGACAGTGATCCTGAGGAGCTTGACGCTAGTGCTAGGGACCCTAGTTTAGCGACTGAAGGGGACCTGTCCCATACCTTGGGACTGTGTGAGGGGTTTGCAGCTGCTCAGAGGGGTGACCCTAGTTTAGAGAAGCTTAGGGCTTGGGCAGACTTGGAGGGCACACAGGGAGGTGACGGCAGACATAAGGTTGATTGGGAAAATGGACTTATGTATACACAGGCAGTACAGACAGAGGGAAGGATGCTAGGCAGGCAGCTTGTCATTCCTCAGGGGTATCATGAGCAGTTGCTCAAAATTGCACATGATGTTCCCTTATCTGGTTATCTGGGAATCGCACAAACTACTCAGTGGTTAGCTCAAAATTTCTACTGGCCTAACTTCACCCAGCAGGTGACGGAGTATTGCAGGTTTTGTCACTGGTGCCAAGAAATAGGGAAGGCGGGCAAGAAAACCCAAGCCACCCTGATCCCCTTGCCCATAGTGAAGGAGCCATTCCAGAGGGTGGGAATGGATATTGTGGGGCCTTTAAATACCCCCAGCTCCTCAGGGAAGAGATTCATCCTGACTGTGGTGGATTATACCACCTGGTACCCAGAGGCAGTCGCCCTATCCTCTCTGAGGACAGTCAAAGTGGCAGATGCCTTACTTGGGATTTTCTCCCATGTTGGGTTTCTGTAGGAGGTAATCACTGATTGGAGTACTGTGTGCAGTTTTGGAGACCTCATCTACGCAAGGACATAGACAGGATGGAAGCAGTCCAGAGGAGGGCAACTAAAATGGTGCAGGATCTATATCAGAAACCATATGAAGAGAGACTGAGAGAGCTTAATATGTATACCCTTGATGAAAGGAGGGACAGGGGAGACATGATAGAAACTTTTAAGTACCTCAAGGGAATCAACAAAGTCCAGGAAGGTAGCATCTTTCAGAAAAGAGATGTGTAAGAACAAGGAGGCACAATTTAAAGTTAGAGGGCGGACAGCTCAGGGGTAATGTGAGGAAATTCTTTTTCACAGAGAGAGTGGTGGACGCATGGAACCACCTTCCTGGAGAGGTTGTGGGGTCTAAAACAGTGGGGGAATTCAAACATGCATGGGACAGACATAAGGCAATTATAGTAGGGGGGTTGCAGGAAGTAGGCTGTTGGTTAACTAGAATCTGCAGCTTATCCAATAGGTAGGGAAATGGGCAGACTGGGTGGGCCAAGTGGCCCTTATCTGCCATCAAAGTCTATGTTTCTATGAGGGGGTTCCTTCATGTCAGACCTGATGAAATGTTTATGGGAGAAGTGTGGGGTGGTGCAGAGATGCATGACACTGTATCACCCACAAGCCAATGGACTTGTGGAACGATTCAATGGTACCCCAGTCAATGCTCGGGAATTTGCTGAACAGCATGGGAGGGACTGAGAGAAATACCTTCCCACCTGTTGTTTGTGTACAGGGAGGTGCCCCAAGAGTCGACAAGATTTTCCCCCTTCAAACTCTTATATGGACGCTGGGTACGTGGGCCCTTAGACTTGATCTGGGAGGACTGGGAAAGCAAGCACACCACCCAGGGAACTCCCATTGTGGATTATGTCCTTAGGTTTAGGAAAAGGCTGAAGGAGCTTATGGGGACTGCCCAGAGCAACCTGGCAGCTACCCAACAGAAACAAAATGTGTGGTACGACCACAGAGCCAGAGCTTGCACGTACATGGTGGGTCAGGAAGTCATGGACCTTATTCTGGTCTGGAAAGACAAGCTGCAAGCTGAGTGGGCAGGACCATACAAAGTGGTTAGGAAGGTAAATGACATGAACTACATTGTGGAGTTACCTGACAATAGACAGACAGAAAGGATGTACCATGTCAACATGATGAAGCCATATGCAAACAGGACTGACATAGTGTTCGCAGTATGTAGTCATGGGAAGGGGACGGATGAAGGAGACCCCCTTCTGGACTTACTGGAAGAGAGTAAGCAGGAGTGCTCTCTGGAGGTAGTAAAATTGTCTCCCCAGCTGACCCTGGGCCAGATCCAGAAAGTAAGGGAGGTTTTAGCAGACTTTGCCCCCTTGTTTAGCTCCAAGCCTGGACTAACCCCCTTAGCAACGCACAATGTGGAGACAGGTACACAGACGCCCATTCGGCAGACAGCATATCGGGTGTCAGAGGCTGTCCAAAAGGACATTAGGAGGGAAGTGTATGAGATGCTGGATTTAGGGGTAATCCAGAGATCCCACAGCCCCTGGGCCTCACCTGTAGTCCTTGTACCTAAGCCAGATGGCTCAACTCATTTCTGTGTGGACTATCATGGACTGAATGCAGTCATGAAGTCTGATGCCCTCCTGATGCCCTGGATTACAAACTCCTGGACAAGTTGGGAGGGGCGACCTACCTAATGACTATTGACCTGACCAAGGGGTATTGGCAGGTAGAATTGACAGACAGAGCTAGGGAGAGGTCAGCCTTCATCCGATAGGCTTATTTGAGTTTAAAGTAATGCCTTCCGGAATGAAGAACGCCCCAGCCACTTTCCAAAGGTTGGTGAACCAGGTGTTAAATGGTGCTGAGGAGTACGCCATGCCATACCTGGAATACATTGCCATCTTTAGTACCAGTTGGGAAGAACACCTTTCACACTGTAGGGAAGTGCTGGGCAGGATACAGAGGGCCAGGTTCATTGTCAAAGCTAAGAAGTGCCAGGTGGCCATGGGGGAAGTGGCATACCGTGGGCATGTGGTAGGTCAGGGATGGCTCCATCCTAACCAAATAAAGATAGAGGTGATCCAGGCATGTCCCAGACCAGAAACCCAGAAGCAGGTCAGGAGCTTTCTATGGATAGCAGGGTACTACAGGAAATTTGTACCCAATTACAGTGCCCTGGCTGCTCCCCTATCTGACCTGACAAAGAAAAAGATGCCAAAGAAAATTACCTGGGGCCCAGCCTGTGAGGAAGCCTTTATCAGACTGAAGGAGGCACTGTGCAGTGCTCCTGTTTTGACAAGTTCAGACTATAGCAAAACCTTTATAGTTCAGACGGACGCCTCAGACATGGGTATTGGGGCAGTACTGAGCCAGACGTCTAGCCAAGGGACAGATCAACTAGTAGTGTAGCTGAGTTGGAAGCTGCTTCCCAGAGAGCAAGCATGCTCCACGGTGGAAAAGGAGTGTCTTGCCATAGTGTGGGCCCTGAAGAAATTAAAGCCATACTTGTATGGGCAGCATTTTGTGGTGCAGACTGACCACAACCCCCTGGTTTGGCTGACATAGATGGGAGACTACTAAGATGAAGTCTTGCTTTACAAGGGTATGATCTAAAAATCGTACATAGGGCTGGAGTGAAGAACGAGAACTCAGATGGGCTGTCTAGGGTCAAAGAGGAGTGAACTGATTTGGGAAGCTCATCCCATGTAGGGGATAGATCCCCCAAAGTCTAGGTGGGGAGGAGTGTGATGTAGACAGCCAGTTCTGAGTGCTGTATAATATTTTTTTAATATAAAATGTATTAGTGACTATCTCTGCTGACAAAACTCTAATGCTCTAGGAATGACCTCACTCTTCTCCCCCCCCAGATTTCAGCTGACAGATGCAAGCTAAGAGAAATGCTGACAGCATGTGTATCACACACACTCAGTTTTGAGAGACAATGTGTTACATGGAAGACTTTAATCAAGGATCCTGTTTCTCTAAGTTAATTACAGAGTTGTTTAAGTTAACTTTGTTAAGAGGGAAATCATAAAAAAGGTTTATGACGTTGAAGACAAAACACAGGTTATTACACAGAGGTGAGAGGTTGTAAATGCTAATATGAAACCTGTGTGAGGAGGATGCAGCATGAATCAAACAAAGTGTCATTGAAATTGGGTTATGCTAAGGTTGCAGAATTAATACTTTGAAATTACATCCTGTGGTTGTATAGAAATATATATTTTTTAGATATTTTGACAGGGAGGAGCTAGATGACCTCATGCAAAAGAGGTGAGCAAAACCAGCTTTTAAAGATTATTCGGTTTCAGTACAGACACACTTTTATCTGACACTGACCAAGACAACATCTGAGCACTGAAAATGGGTATTTAGAAAGCTAGACAAAATCTAAATATTGTTGTAGGAATTGCACTGTTTTAAACCTTATTTTGTTTAAAGATATGTATGTCTTGTGATATAAGAGTTCTGTATTGTATGTTTGACATATTGTTATATATTTTAGTAAAAACTCTAATTTTAGAGCATACCTGGTCTGTCTTTTTTTTAAATTGAATATACTTTATTCATTTCATACCATTACAGTACATTTTAACAGGCATACAACTTTCCAACAGTACTTACATTGGTAAATTGGCATGAGTCATTAACAAAACATATATAACACTTTAGAAGCTCAACCATATGTTAAATATTTGGAAAAAGCCTAATCTACACATGCCTTCCAATCAACGGGAAAATACTCCCCTACATCTCCCCCTCCCGAATCAACCCCCCCATACCCCCAGAGCCATATTCACCTTCCCCAATGGTGCAATGTTTGACCCCTAGGTAACACCACAAACCCCTTTATCTTTAATACCTGTAGTAAAGGACTCATCTGTGTGAGCATCTCGAGATTAAAGGCATCTAGTGGCACCTTATGGAGTGGCCATATAGTAAATTATTATTTACCTAGCTATTCTAATCTTCTAACTTGGTTTCTTAAAAAGCAGGGGGGAGGGACCAGAGCGTGAAAAGCTTCTCCCATCTGGATTTATACAGGTCGAGTTTACCATGTAGGCTCGCAATTGCTTTTTTTCTATCCTTAAGTTATGTAGGAGTTCCTTTACCCACTCAAGGTAAGAAATCATATGTTGGTTCTTCCAATAGCAAAGGACAAGCCTTTTAACTGACAGAGAAACAATGGCCATGTGGTGCCTACTCTCCTTGAAAGGGACAGTGGTGTAGTCCCCTACTATACAAACCTGTGGTGAGAAGTATTCCTGCAGCCCCAACAATAGGTCAGCCCTTTCCCGTATGGTTCTCCAGAGACCAGCCACTTTGGGGCAATCCCATAAAATGTGGAGTAGTGTCCCTGGTTCCTGTTCACACCCAAAGCATGCTTGATTCTGCATCTTACCCATTCCATACAGTTTAGTTGGGGTATAATAAATATTATGCAATATATAAAACTGTGTTAGTCTTAATTGGTCATTGGTAATGTATAAACAAACACCTTCCCAGATTTTATCCCATGAAAAATTAACATGTGGGAAATTATGCATCCAGTACTTGGATTGACCTGATACTTCCGGATTAAGTTTCTCATATAACAATAAGACCAGCTGAGATACAACATGTGGTTGATTAACACATTCCAGAAGCTCCTGAAAAGGAGGCACCTGTTGTGTATTGCATGTTCCTGAGCCAAACCAACTTATCAACATGTGCCTAATTTGGAGCACAAAAAAGGAGTATTTATTGGGAAGTTGGAGGAGAGCTAATATTTCTGACATTTCCCCTAATTTACCATCGACCACCAAGTCACCAACTTTGATTTTAGTATCAGAACATTCTTTGGGAACAGCAGTTTTCTTATCCCCTAATTTAAAGTTGGGGTTATGAAACACTGGTTGTGATAGGTCCAGTGGGTTATTATATCTCATTGACTTACAAAACTGTGAACAGACCTTTAATGAAATATATATAACCGAGCCTCGCAAATTACTGGGCAATTTACCCGGGGCTATAAATAAAAGGCTCTCTGGAGATAGCCCGGCTAATAAGTACTGTTCCACCTGTAACCAAATGGGAAGTTTGGCAACATTGTCTGTGTCCGAAGGGATATCTCTCCAACACATATACTTAACCATGTGGCTAGCTAAATAATAGTGGTAAAAGTTAGGGAGTTTAAGACCCCCCCCCCAGTTGTTTTGGGGCACTTAAACGAGTGTATGCTCTACATGGGGGTTTGTTTCTCCATATGACTTGGGAGATTATGCTATGGAGTCTTCAGAACCAATTCAGGGGGAGACAGACATTAAGCATATTAAGTGGATAGAATACCCTCGGCAAAATATTCATTTTAATTACACTAACCCTCGCTTGGAGGGACAAGTGCATAGAATTCCATCTATTTAGATCCAATTGAATTTCCTTTACTAAATTATCTAAATTCAACTTTTTCATCAGGGACACTGATGTAGATAAAGTTATACCTAAGTACTTAAGACGGGTGGTCCAGGCCATGGATTACGAGGTAATGTCTTCCCTAGAAAACAAGGGATTCAAAGGCATCACTTATGATTTACGAATATTAAGCCTATAGTTCGAAACCCTGCTAAACCTTTGGAGTATCTGGAGGATGGCTTGGATAGATTCACAAGGATTAGTGACATGCAGGAGAATGTCATCCACATAGACCGATAATTTTAGGTGAAATGGCCCTATCCTAATGCCTTGCAGTGTTGATGAGTCCTTTAACTGTCTTATCAATGGTTCTAGATATAGGTTAACTAGTAGTGGGGAAAGTGGGCAGCCCTGCCTAGTACCTGATTTTAAAGGGAAAGCTGAGGAAAAAACTCCATTGCAGTAGACTTTCACTCTAGGTTCAGAGTATAGTGCTTTGACCCAGGAAATAAAAGAAGCTGGAAAACCCATTATGGCTAGGGTATTGAACAAATATGTCCAATTAACCCTGTCAAATGCTTTCTCTGCATCCAGGGAGACCAGAGCCATTGGTTCATCTGCCTCCCTGGACGCGGAGAAAACATGGGCCAATTTACAGATATGGTCCAATGAGACTCTGCCCTGCACAAACCCGATTTGTTCAGGACTCAGCAGCCCTTCCCAAATTTTGGATACCCTTGCTGCTAGCATTTTAGCAAAGATTTTTATATCATAATTCATTAGTGAGATAGGACAAAAATTCATAACCCTATTCTTCTCTTTGCCTGGTTTCGGCAACACCACTATGATTGCCTCCAAGAGTGTCATGTTTGTGATCCCATTCTCACATATAAAATTAAACAAGTGAAGAAGAATAGGACATAGGTCCATCTCAAAAACCGTATAAAAATTAGATGGGAAGCCATCCGGGCTCGGAGCTTTATGTTTGGTCAGAGACCTAATGGCATCTCTAATCTCTTGCTGAGAGATAGGTCATGTCAAAAACTCCTGTTGGGCTGCCTCCAAAGAAGGTAATGATGAGGCTAACAAATAATCCCATATTTCATTAGGTGGGGGGGTTAGTATCAGGGGGGCTATACAACTGTGTGTAGTATTGTTCAAATTCTTTAGCAATTTGCCTGGGGGTGGTTAAAATAGTGTTGGTCGATAGGGAAAACATAAAGGGAACCAGGAAAAGTAAACAAATTGACTTAGGGATCCCTAATCCTGCTGCTAAAATGCTTATGGCAGGAGAATCTCTGACAACTTCTCAACTCCAATATCAAATAAGCCATAATAGAAAAATACATACCCCCAACATGGGTTTAACCCATTACAGTTCTCGGACAAATCTAATTTGAGTGAACGCAGATTGCTACCAAAATGTATAACAAGGCTCTTTATGTTAAAGATGTTAACTCAAATGGCACTGTGGGTTAAACATAAGGAAATTCCCCATCTTGTCTATATTTCAATATAGCCAGACAGTCTTTGTCTAACTCTGGGGATCTCATGACCATTTCACATCAGCTTTATGAACTTAAACAAGTCAAATTAACAAGACATGTCCTTATATCTTGTACCGACCAAAATGCAGATTTCTGCAGTTCACTTCTTCAAATAGGCAGTAATCATACCACCAAATGTCCACTAGATGTCACTACTGTATCATTTAAACAGGTCGGGAAACATAGTCTAACAGGTTGCAGTGGCTATTTCTACCGATTCAAATGAATGCCATTTGCCTTCGTGGAATATTTGCAGAATTGCTGGATACCTCGCTCTGAACTTGATACTTGCAGAAATGAGCTTGGTGACCACAGGGTGAAGGGCAGACCACTTCTGTCGTACTGTGTATAGTAAGTCTTGTGCCACCCTTATCCTTTTACCCTCCCATTTAATTTCTTGCAGGTCTTTGAGCTTGGCCATAATGTGCTGCTTATCTAAAAAATTCAGCAGCTTGAACAAGAAAGGCCTAGGAGGGGAGCCTACCGGCAGCATGGCCCTCAAAGAACGATGTGCCCATTCAATTACATAGGCAGGACCATTGGGAGAGGGCCCCACTAACTTTTCACAAAGCTTCTGTGAAAATACTAAGGGTAGAGAACCCTCTTCCCCTTCAGGAAATCCAAGCACCACAAGATTATTATGCCTCGAATGCCCCTCGAGGTCTTACAGCTTTTCTTCTGTTTTTTTAAGCCTGTGTTTTAACTGTACCATCTCCAGTTCTATGCGCTGCCGCCAGTCATCCAGCGATGATATGTGGGCCTCGTTATCCGAGGTCTGTGTAGTAAGCTGCTCGAATGATGCCCTCATACTTTTCATCTCCGAGGCCAGCACTAGCAGCATGTCCCTCATGGGTGCCAGCTCCTCTAGGAATCTTTTTTTGCTGAGTGCTTCTGGCTGCTGGGTGTGAGCATTCAGATCTTCTGCTTGGGCTTTAGCCCACTTGGGTGTCTTTTCCTTACATGGGGTAGACGGTGGAGTGTGCTTCAGTGCGGCATTTTTCATCTCTACCTCCATCTTCTGCAGGTCTCCGCCTTTTCCTCGGCTAAACAGCACTGGTTTAATATTGCCCCTCTGCCCGGTTTGTTTGTGGAGAATAGGAGGCGTTAAGAACAAGTAGAAAGCCCGTTTTGGGTGGAGTTTGCTCCGGAGCTCGCCGCGAGAGAACCTGATCAGGCAGCCATCACACCAGAAGTCCCTACCTGGTCTGTCTTTGAATTGCTTTCTTTTGCTAAGAAATATTTATGGTCATAGCAGACAGCAGACATAAGCTTGTATGGTGGTACCAAACTGGAAAGAGAAGCAGTTTAAATCTGAGGTCTTTATTAAAAAGTTTTAAGGGTTCATCTCTGAATACCTGGTTAGGTGCCCGTAGGCAAAGATATCTGGCCCCCCCCGAAGACAGATATATCTGAGCCTGTGCATTGGGTATGCTAGCAAAAGGTTAACAGTTTGAATCTCTCCAGAACTGGAGACCAAAGGTTGATCCGAACTCACAAAAACAGACAAGAGGGTTACCTTGTCTGTTACACTGTTCACAAGACTGCACTCAGAGGTTGACACTTTGGGAGTAGACGGCCTGACCTGCTGAGTGAATCTGTGACAGGCTCCACGTAAGTGCAGGGTTTCAGCAGCAATGTAGGAGGGAGATTGAAACAAGCATATTTCTTTGACAGTTCCAGAACAGAGGCAGCCTGTGACAGAGTGACCTCTGTCATAGAAGGGTGCCCTGGTATTTGACCCCCCCCATGAAGTGCTCTAGCACTATATTTAAATTCAGGCGTACTGCCTGTATGGTAAAAAGAAACATTTACAGTAGCAGCACTTCTATAATGAAACATTTGTTGCAGTGCCAGTGATAGTCCTGTTATATATAGATGTCAGGTAAAATAACCTGAAAGGTAGCCCCGTAGGAGTAATTCAAATAGTGGCTATTTAATTTGTCAAAATGTTTTCCAAATGTTTCCAAGGGAGAAAAGAGTGTGCAAATGCCGCCAGAGAAAGGAGCGACTGCTGCCACTTGATGCGGTTACAAGACATAATTTCTTGTTGTACAGCATTTGCCCATCCCTCCGGTTACAAAATATTAATAGTTAAATAAATGGAGGGAGGCCAAATGCACAGAAGTACCCCCTCAGGTGCGCAAAGGAATAGTATACTGAAGTAGTCATGTGGAGACCCCAAGAAGCTGTAATGGAGCAAAGAAATCAGGCTCCCATACACAGACTGCTTCAGGTACTTGTTTTGGAATTATTTTTAAACAAACATTCCAGCTCTCCATATAGTGCTTAGCTCTTGCAATGTGCAGGACTCCTTAAATGCCCAGTGGGGTCTAAATAAAGCCAAGAGAAGAGAGGGAGCTCTGTTATTTATTAAAATGGGACAAATGTCCTGTTCCAGTGAGCAAGGTGCAAAACAGAGAGCACTCTGGTGCCTGCATGCTTCCAGATTTAGAGCAGTAAAACACTGGTGCCCCATAATGTTTTGAGAGCAGGTAGAGAGAGAGAGAATATTGTGTTAAAGTAGGAACAGGCTAGCTCGAGCTCTCTCTCTCTCTGTTACATGGCAGCATGCGGAGTGAAGCGAACAGCTGGCAGGATGCCAGAGATGCCTGGGAGAAAGTGTATTGCAATAAGAGTTGCTCAAAACCTAAAGAAAAATTATTTTGCCTCTCAGTAACTGCCCTTTTGTACTGAGAAATGAAGCACTGCATGATTCAAGTGCACAATGATAGAGAACAAGGCACAGAGTAGAGGAGAGGTGGCACGGCATGTGGAAATGTCAGCCACCCACCTAAAAAGGGAAAGTGAAGTACTTTCACTTTTTTGAGTAGTGCTGCGGGTGACTTATGCAAAAAGGAGCTACAATTCATACCTCTACCCACCTCAGAAAGCCAAAGGAGGTTGCTCCCAGAATGAAAAATGCTCCAGTGAGACAAGCAAGCTTTCTGGGGCTAGAAACACTGAAGTTGTAAAAATGTTCAGACAGAAGCGATGGCGAAGTGCAAAACAGTAGTTTTGCAATTTCAAGCCACCGCTTTTGCAGAACTGAAAGTGCTACAGCTCTACTGACTTAATTAGAGCTGTACAACTCAGGAGAGCCTACCTAGAAATGATGCTGTCAGTATGGGAACAGTTCTAGGTTTCAGAAAGGACATTATACACCTAGAAACAAGAACCATGGTTGAAAAGACATGGAGAATCCTGTTTTTCCCTATTAGTTGTATAAACAGTATTGTGTCCTTGTGTTCTCAAGTTTGGTAAAGAAATAGCATGAATATAACACAGAAAACAGACTTATTGGAGTATATAAAAATGTCTGTTTCAGTACTGTCCACAACAGTGCTGCTTCTGTGTGCAAGTTTTAGATTGAAGGGGATTTCCTAGGGATTGAGCGCGCTCTAATGTCCCTGTTTTATAGGACAGTCTAATTGATATCTGTCTCTCTCTTACAGTAACCAAGGTAGCTACCTCAGGGTTGCTAGGCAATTAATGGCCTAATTACTGTATTGCATTAAATATTACCAACTTCACTTCAGTATAGTGGGAAGTTGGTGTTGTAATGTGAAAGGTAGAAGGGATTACAACACTGAGGACTCTTTGTATTATCCAAACCTTTACCATAGATAAAAACATGCTTTTAATGTTAAGGGTCTAAGTCATGTGACTATGACCCAGGGATATAAATATCCCCCTCTCCTGGACATTAGGCAGTTGAGCCAGGAGAGTACTATGGAGAGGTCAACTGGTACAGTGAGAGTAAATACAGAGGTATAAAGATGGCAGCTATTCTACAATCTAGAGACTGTATTGCACATGTGTAAAGTAAGAAACCACTGAAGGAGCCATTATTGGGAATTGGATTGATCTATTCCACAGTGAATGAAGTAATACCTGACTTTTTATTTTCTGTAAATTTTATCATTTTAAGAAAAATAAAATGATATGTGCTATCTAGGTGCTTTTTATGCACCCAATCTGTTTGCCTCAGTGATTGTACTTTGGAAAACGACCCCCAGCCACACAGCCCAAATTAATTCACTGGCTTAATATCTAAAAGCTGAGTCCCAAATCAGGAGAGCAAAAAGTCAGTCCATCGGGCAGCCAATCAGGACACTCCTGCTCAGGAGCAACTAGTGAGGACTTCCAGGGAAATGCTCCAATTTTAGAAAAATTCAGCAGCAGAAACAGCAGTCATGGAGGCCAGGGCCGTGTATATGCCTTTCTTGATGCTTGTTTCCAGGGGGCTGGTGACAGCAGGCTCCTTAGTGCCAAGAGAGGTGCAGAGTGGTGTCCAGGCATGCAGGAGGTGAACAGCAGGTGGCAGTAGGTAGCCCAGTGGGCTACAATGATATCTGATGCTTGTTTCCAGGGGGCCAGTGGCAGCAGACTCTTTAGCGCCAACCTCAGCAATGTACTCCCTTGAACAAAGAAGGGAAAGGGGGACATGATTGAGACCTTCAGATATGTCAAGGGTATCAATAGGGTGCCAGCAGGGGACATGCTCCAGTTACGGGAGCAGCCGAGAAGATGGGAGCATCAGAAAATTCTACTTCACAGAAAGGGTGGTGAAAAACTGGAACAAACTCCTAGAGGAGGTGGTGGGGGCAATGACTCTAGGGGGATTATAGAGAGAATGGGATAGACATAAAAGCCTGTTAGATTTGGGAAGGGGGTAAGGGGGTGATAGTGAAATCCTATTGGGATGCTAGGCAGACTGGGTGGGGCTGGTTTTCCTTTTCTGCTGACACATTTTATGTTTTTATGTATCTGTCTGTATCTTTATCTCTATATGTCTGTCTGTCTATCTATCTAAATATCTGTCTGTCTATCTGTCTGTCTATCTATCTATCTATCTATCTATCTATCTATCTATCTATCTATCTATCTATCCACATGTATATAAAAAATTGGGGTTGAACATTAAACAGCTTTCTCAACCTTAACCATAGTGGCTCTATCCAATGCACTCCTATAAGACATATATATATATATATATATATATATATATATATATATAACACACATATATATATATATATATATATATATATATATACCGTGCCACTATAGTTAGGGTTGAGTACCTATTTAAGGTTAAATCTGAAATTTTGCACCTTAATAACTTTGCCACTGTACAAAGGATTTGCCTGAAATTTGGAAAGCCCAGTCTGGTACCTTAGATCTCTAAATCTGGCAAGTTGCGTTACAGTCAGATGTATAGTTGCGGAGCTACAGTGTGTCAAAAATGCATAAATTACGGATATGTGCACGTTTCTTTGCTCTCGCGTACAGCCTGCATGGTTTGTGTAATCAGTCCAAATACATCAAAGAACATGCAGCCAGGATCCCCGATGTGTCTTTCAAAGATTTTGTGAAAATATATTAAACAGTTCAAAGGTTATTCAAAAAACACTGAATCCTATTATAGCCTATGGGAAAAGTTAACAAACTATGCAAAAGTGTCGCAAATGCAGTTTTTACTGTTGCAAATTACCTTTTTACTTTCGTGATTCAGCTATTTTTTTTTTTCAGATGGTGGTCAGAAAAATGCTTGGCATTTAAATTTTGGGACCCTCAAGGGACACAATTCTTATTGTGTTCACCTAGTCGAGTCCTGAGGATGCTAGGCATGTCTTTTTTGGGGGTAAACAGCCCAGAAATACGTTTTTAAATTTTTAGTAGTAGTGTTGCAAAGTACTTTTGCAAATGTGACACTTTCATGATTTTTTTTGTGAAAGTGTCGTGATTTGCGAAAGTAATTTGCAAAAGAATGCCCAAAACAATAGGAAATCTTTGCCACCCTGCTGCAAAACAACAGTTTTGTCTTTTGGGCTGAAATTTGCAGGAAAGAAAGCCAACATCCCACAAATGTGCCTTTTGGTGGTTTGGTGCCAAAATATTACTAGGCTGCAAAGCTACAGCACTCTGAAGTTGACAATTTTTCCCATAGAATAACATTACGTCGTCCACCGCTCCTTTCAGGTCCTGTATCTCGAAAATGGTTCGAGATACATACTTTTCATCACAAAAATGCTTAGTACCCCACTGGGGGGCTAAGTACAAAACTAGCCTGGAAAGTTGTAAATAATATGAGATTTTTTTTTTTCAATGTTATACGGTTCCTGAGATATAAGTAATTTAGTATTCCAAGTCCTCATTTTCCTGTCCAAAGGCTACTATTATGCCCACATTCCTTGTATTCACTGTGTTTCTGGATGCACCTCTTTCAAACACAAAGCATGTGCATTTGCATTACTGTTACACTTAGCATTTGCATTTATGTTTCTGCTTGCATTTCCATTACCGTTTGAGTTAGCGTTTCCATTTGCATCACCATGTGCATTACCATTTGAATTTGCACTTGTGTTTGCGTTACCGTTTGTGTTACTGTTTCTTTTTGCATCACCGTTGGCATTACCATTTGCATTTGCATTACCGTTTGTGTTTCTGTTACCATTTTCGTTAGCATTTCCATTTGCATCACCGTGTGCATTACCGTTTGCACTTGTGTTTGTGTTTTTGTTTGTGTTACTATTTCCTTTTCCATTTGCGTTACAGTTACCATTTGCATTTTCATTACCTTTTGTGTTAGCATTTGCGTTTGCGTTTCCCTTACTGTTATCGTTTACGCTTGCATTTCTGTTAATGTTTGCATTACCATTTCCGTTTGTGTCACTGTTACTGTTACCATTTGCACTTGTGCTTGCATTTCCGTTACCATTTGCATTGCTGTTTTGTTTTGTGTTACCGTTATCATTTCTGTGAACGTTTCCCACTTGCGTTTGCATTACTGTTTGCATTTATGTTTGTGGTTGCATTTCCATTACCGTTTGCGTTTCCATTTACGTTTGTGTCACCGTTACTGTTAGCATTTGTGGTTACATTACCATTATCATTATCATTACCATTTCCTTTCGTGTTTGCATTTGTGTCACCATTACCATTTTCATTTGCATTACCATTTGTGTTTGCATTTCCGCTTGTGTTACCATAATAATTAGCATTTGCGTTTGTGTTCATGTTTGTGTTGGCATTGCAGTTATCATTAGTGCTTGCATTTCAATCACTGTTACCATTACTGTTAGCATTAGCGTTACTGTTACGGTTATTACACAGACATGGTGGGTCCCCGTGCTCCCACCACCACATACCATTCACTATGTATATTTCACATTTTCATTTTCAGTCTGACATACAGTTTTTGCACAGTGAAGTGACAAAAATCCAGTTTTTGATACTTTTGTGCACTGTGTTGCCTGTGGTGCTGTGCAACCATTGTGTGTTTGATTGGGCTGAAACCTGGCATGTTGATAACCCTGTCTTCAAGGAACATGCTACTTTTTGTGTGGTGAAAAAATATTGTTCAGTTCTAGGGTTATTACCATTTGAGGTTGCCCCCCCGGTCAAAGAATTTTCAGCTGCCAGGTCTGCCAGTTTAGCTCATTTTCGGCCATGAGGTCTTCCATTTTGTAGCAGTCATAGCTGATTCTCATGACCAAAGAATTCTTAAAGGTGCACAGACTTTAAAATTGAATATCTCTTAAATGGTTTGGTCTCTTTACTTGAAATTTGAAGGGTGTTGAGGGGATGTCCTACAGATGTGAATTATGCTGTTTAGGTGCTGCAAAATTAATTAGTTGGGGAGACATTGACTGACATAGTTGATGTTTTTCCCATTGGATTATGCATGTTGCTACTGGCTTGTAATTTATTGGATAGGTAGTCCTAGTGTCACGGACATGCCTTACAGTGGTTTGGTGTGTTAAACTTAAGCAGGTGTGGAATTATGCCACTCCTATAAATGAAAATTTGGTTCATTCTGCTTCAGTAACATTTCAACCGTGTGTCCAATTTGTGTGGAATTTAGAATATAAGAAAGATTTATCATAGGTCATTGACTGTGTCAATTTTCAGGTCGCTGGCAGTTACAGTAGCTGAATTGTGGCTGTGCAGTTTTTTGCTCGTGGTGCTGTGCAGCCTTTGAATGGATGTTCACAAAAGTTTGGCCACATGATGTGCTATGGTACATGTGTTCTTTTACCAATTTTTGGTTCCATCAGATATATGGTTCTTGTGTAGCGAAGCAGCACATTTTTTTATTTTCAGCACTCCTGCGCAGTTTTCCCATCATGCCACTGTGCGACTGTTGAACAGATTCAGATAACATTTGGTATACATGGTCTGGTATGGTACATGTCTTCATTTACCAATTTTAATTTCAGTCGGACATACAATTTTTGTGCAGCGAAGTGACAACAAATCACTTCTTGCTACTTTTACGCAAAGTGTTGTCCATGGTGCTGCAAAGTCATTGTGTAGTTCACTGCTCTGAAACTTGGGATATAGACAGCTCTTTCTTCAAGGAACATGCCACTTCTTGTTTGGTGAAAAAATACTGTTCCGTTCCAGAGTTATTACTATTTGAATTTGTCCCCCATTGCAGTTAAAGATTTTTCAGCTGCCAGGTCCACCATTTTACCACATTTTCAGCTGCAAGGTCCGCCATTTTGTGGTGGAAGAATTCTTAAAGGTGCACAAACTTTAAAATTGAATATCTCTTAGATGGTTTGGTATTTTTGTGTGCAATGAAAGATTTTTCAGCCACTAGATCCACCATCTTACTGCATTTTAGGCTGCAAGGGCTGCCATTTTATGGTGGAAGAATTCTTAAAGGTGCACAAACTTTAAAATTGAATATCTCTTAAATGGTTTGGTTGGTTTTCTTGAAATTCAGAGGGTGTTGAGGGAATGTCTTACAGCTGTGAAGTATTTTGTTTAGGTGCTGCTAAATTAATTAATTGGGGAGATATTGACTGACGTATTTGATGTTTTTTTTTTCCATTGGATTAGGCATACTGCTATTGGCTTGCAATTTATAGGGTAGGTAGCCCCAGTGCTCTGGACATGCCTTGCAGTGGATTGGTGTGTAAAACTTAAACAGGTGTGGAATTATGCCACTCTGACGAATAGCAATTTGGTTCCTTCCGCTTCAATAACTTTTGAACCGTATGACCAATTTGCATGGAATTTGGAATGTAGAAAGCTTAATCAAAGATCTTTGACTATGATAATTTTTGGGTCACTGGCCATTACAGTTGCTGAATAGTGGTGCATGGTCATTATAGTTAATGGGAAAGTATTTATGTACATTGTGAAAACTATGGTGAGCACATTTTGGGGTGCACAGGAAGATCCCATTATGAGGTATAGAAAAGCTCAAAAGGTATAGCACATGTATATTGTTATGCAGTGCTGGGCAATGTGGTGGAAGCATGGGGCCCGCCCATCAATACATGTAATTCACTACTTGTATTGTGATGTTATGGAGAATATACAAGTTGGTGGGAGTGCGGGGCCCTTGCGGCAATGTACTTAACTATGCTTTTTCAATAAGTAAGGAAATTCTTTGCAAAAAGCCTGTGTTAATGCAACAGTTAGGGTTGTTCCACAGTGACAAAAGTGAGGAAATTTGGTGTTAGGGTTCAAAACCCTAACTCCACAATCCCCCACCCCCCCACCACCACCACACACATACACATATGCATGCAAGTAGGGGAAGGACCAAGGCAACACAACCAATCACACACAACCAGCAGCAGGTAACAGAAATAACACACAACTATCTAAACCATAAAACCACACACCCATGCTCCCATCTTCCTCACACCAACAGATGTTGGGCTGTGGCATAGGGTCGTGACTGTTAACTCTGATCCCGGATGTTCCACGCACTGCAAAACACATATCACTATGGACAGCTGGGCATGTTGGGCCACACGCTGCCACCAACACATAACACAGACTACACATATGGTGTTTTGGGATTCACAAGACCCAAAACAGGATTTTGCACTTTCCTAAAATCACTTTCAGAAATGCAGCAGTGTTGTGCTATGCATTTGAGACACTTTCATGTTTGTGACAGTATTTTGCAACATTATTTTACATGCTTCTGCAAATGCAACACTTTCTTGCCTTCTGTTTGAGACATTTTTGTGTTTGCAAAAGTATTTTGCAAAAGTATGCTCCAGATGAATACACATCTTTGCCATCATCCTGCAAGCAAATGGTTGGGTCCTTTGGGCTGAAATTTGTAGGGTGGCAAGCCCTGGTCCCATAGATGTGCCTTTTCCTGCTTTGGAGCTAAAATACTTAAGGATGACAAAGTTATACTGATCCAAAATTATACAATTTCCCATAGACTCACATTGCAGCCCCCATGATGCCTTTCGACACCCATATGTTGAAAACGAAGCGAGGTACACAGTTTTTGCTACTGCCAGTTTGGTTCACCTTTAGGTGAATTAACCTCATAGAACAACTTTGTAAATAATGTATGATACCTGAAGTTGAATTTCTCCACTTCCTACAGTAACACAGGCATACACTTTCTGCTGGTTGTGTGTGATTGGTTGTGTTGCCTTGGTCCTTCCCTTACTTGCATGTATGTGTGTTTGTGGTGGTGATGGGTGTGGGGGGGATTGCAGAGTTAGGGGTTTGAACCCTAACACTGAATTTCCTTGCTTTTGTCGCTGTGGAACAACCCTGACTGTTGCATTAACAATATTTTAATTGCAAAAACTTCCATTAATGCATCAGTTGGGGTGATTCCACACCAATAAAAGTCTGGAAATTTGATGTTTGGGTTACCAATCCTACCCACCACACCTTCCACAGACCAACAGGCATCAGGGTGTGCCATAGGGTCATCGAGCCTAACTATCACCCCATTCTCCTATACTGTACCATCTCAGCTTCCTTACAAATGGAATGGGGTATGAATTAGAGCCACTGACCCCAAGCCACACCCCGATGCCTGTTGGTCCATGGAGGGTGTGGTAGTGCGGACGGTAGGGTTGGTAACCCTAACATCGAATTTCCAGACTTTTGTCGGTGTGGAATCAACCCTAAAAGATGCATTAATGGAGCTTTTTGCAATGAATTTCCCTTCTTTTTGAGAAAGTGAAATGTTACTCATATGGTATCCATAGGTGGGCGCATGAGCCCTCCAGGCCCTGCATGATCCCTCCAGGCCCTGTGCTCCCACCCACCCATCAATGTAGAGGGATAACACAGGAGGGTCCTGTGCTCCCAGTTTTGCATAATGGGATGCATATTTGGGATTGGAGGCCCTCTGAACCCTGCACTCCCACCCACCCATGAGTGCAGAGACATAGTGCCTGAGGGCCCTGTGCTCCCAGTATTACAAGATGGTATCCACCACCTGCCTATAAATATAGAAACATCATGCAGGAGGGACCTGTACTTTTAGTTTTGCATAATTGTATCCATAGATAAGAGTGCAGGCCCTCAGGGCCCTGCACTCCCACCCACCCATGAGTTTAGAGGTATAGTATAGGAGGGCCCACTGCTCCCAGTTTAGCATAAATAGTATGCATAGGTGGGAGTGTGGGCCCTCTGGCCCCTCACTCCCACCTACCCACAAGTACACATATAGAACAGGATTAGACACATTCCAAGTAACCCTTGTAATGTTTACTTGGCAATATCTCAGTAACCATAGCAACTGCAGAAACAATTCCTTTGCAGTTGTATTCATGACCTAGCAAACTCCACATATGCTTAAGCCACTCTTAGTGAAAAATCTGTATCTCAAACTGTTTTTGAGATATAGGTGCCAAAAGGCGCTGCAGCCACCACAATGTTATCCTATGTTAAAATTTGCAACTTCAGAGTGCTGTAACTCTGGAACCAGTGTAAATGTTTACACCAGATCAGCAAAAGACACATCAGTTGGGCAAGGGCTTTGACCCTGCAAATTTCAGCTGTAAAGTCCAAACCATTTAGTTGCAATGAAGTGCCAAAGAAATATGTTTTTAGGTCAAGTACTGTCACACAGTGCGACAGTGGTCATGAAAGGCTGTCACAATTTGCGACACTATGCTGCCACAGTACTGCTAAATAATTAAAGTGTCATGCTGTACTATCACAAATTGTGGCAGTAGAGATGGAAAAAACATGGAAAACACATTCTGGGCATTAATTTCACAATCTGGTGGCAGGATTGTGTTCCTAGAGCCTGTTTAATTAAACACAACAGTTTTCTCCACCACTAACTGAAAACAAGATGGCCACTACACAACAGTGCTGAGGGCATTTGCAACAGAAAAAGGTGCTTTCGCAACAGAAGAACTTGCTGTTGCATGGCACATATATTTTTTACCACTGACTATAATGGGAAAATTGAAATCTGAATAACCTTTGAATGGAATTATATTTTTTCACCAAACCTTCAAAAGGCACATCAGTGTCCCAGACCACATATTCCCTGACAATTTCAGACCAAATGAACAAACTGTTTGAGCTGTAGCCCTGAGCAAAGAAATTGCCCCAAAGTGTTTTTTTCTTTGTTTTGTGGCACTCCACAGCTCCACAACTGCACATCCAATCAAAACACAACTTAGCAGATCAAGAGACCTATGGCATCAGACCACACATGCAAAATTTCAGGCATATTGGTCAAACAGTTGCAAAGTTATTAACGTGCAAAAGTTTGGGTTTAACATAGAAGTTCCCAGGCAACCATAACTATACTGGCACTACCATGCCAGAATAATATATATTCATTGCAAAAAGCTACATTAATGCATCAGTTAGGGTTGATAGTACAGTGACAAAAGTTTGAAAATTCAGTATTAGAGTTCCCACCCCTACCACCCCACCCCCACCATCCACACACCAACAGGTGTCAGTGTGTGCCATGAGGTCATCAGGCTCAACTCTCACCCCATTCCATGTGTAAAGAAGTTGACATGGTACTGTATAGGAGAATGGGGTGAGAGTAAGGCCTGATGACCACGTGGCACACCCCAATGCCAGTTGTTGTGTGGAGGGTTGGGGTGGGGTGGTAGGTGTGGGAACCCTAACATCAAATTTCCAAACTTTTGTCACTGTACTATCAATCCTAACTGATGCATTAACAGAGTATTTTGCAATGAATTTCCCTTCTTTTTGAGAAAGTGTAATGTAACTGGTATGTGGTTATGGGAGTGCAGGGCTCTCCAGGCCCTGCACTCCTTTCATGCAGCCCATTTTTGCATAATGGTACGCATATGTGGGAGTGCAGGTGTGGGCCCTCTGGGCCCTGTGCTCCCACTTAAAGATAAATACAGAGACATACCGCAGCCCTAGAGTCATGAAAAGGAACCCTTGTAACACTAAGTTGGGAATATCTCAGTAACCATAGCAACTATGAAAAAATCCATTGCAGTTGTAATTGTTACTTAGAAATCTCCACGCATACTTCATCCACCTAAAGGTCCTAATGATGGACTAGGCAGCCCAGAGTGAAAAATACGTATCTCAAATAGTTTTCAAGAGAAGGGTGCTGAAAGGCACCACGGGTGCCACAGTGTTATCCCATGGGAAATTTCTCAACTTCAGAATGCCATAACTATGGAACTGGTGTAAATCCTTTCCCCAAACCAGCAAAAGGCACATATGTGGGGCAATGTCTTGCCACCCTGCAAATTTCATCCCAAAAGCCCCAACCATTTATTTGCAGTGAGGTGACAAAGAAATGTTGTTTTTTGTTGCAGTACTGTCGGGAATTGTGACACCTTTGCACAATTTGTGAAAGAACGAGTGCAAAAGTGTCATGAATTGCGAAAGTGTGACATCCATGCTTTCACAATTTGAGACAGTATAGGTGGTCTGATGTTTAAAAACATATTTCTGGAGGTAATTTAAAAATTCTGATGCCAGCATTGTGTTTCTTGTGCCCAAATTAGGTAAACAGAACTGTCAGTGTTTACCTAGGGGCAGTAACATTGGAATTCTGGCCGTTTTTCTCTACCACTAACTGAAAACAAGATGGTGGCAGCACAACGCTACTGAGGGAATTTGAGACATTAAAATGTACTGGTGGCAGCTTTCATGAGATGGAAAACTAGATTTGCTGGCCAAGGCACCTAGCTTCACCTGAGCTCTTTCCTTCTAGGTTGCTTGAAAGGACAGAGCAAAGAACCTTACCAGAGCAAGGGAAAGGATTAAGACTTCTTTTGGCTAGGCAGATTTACTGTGTGTTGTTATTTTTATTTTGTACTCACAGGGATTGTTACTGTTTGTTGCTAACATTTTATTGCTTTATTTTTCTCTGATTCAAATTGTTGTTGCTGGGTATACCTTCTGCTGCATTATTACAAGGTGTGACTACAGATGTGTGCTAACAGATTACTGCTATAATCTTCTGATTCAAATGATCTTTTGCAAGGTTTATCTTCTGCTACTGCTTTATTTTTCTCTGTAGCAAAGTGTTTCTTACAGTGTACATCTGTGAAATTATTACAGATGGTGCTTTACAGGTTTTGCAGTTTTAGCTATCATTAGGATAAGCTTTCAGGGTTACTGCATTTGTTGCTGACTGATTGTTTCTGCTCTTACCTCCTTGTTTCTTTCATCTGTGGTTCTTCTTTTTCAGCAAGGAAAAGGCCCAGCTACCCACATCTCCCCCACACTACACTCCTTTTATAGGGTAGTGCAGTTGTGACATTTCCTGTGGCAATGCAGGAAGGGGTGGATCAGTGGGGTATCCACACAGTGACCTCATTTACAGGGGCACTGATAATTTAACTTGTTATAACAAGTTATACAAAAGCAAACAAACAAAACACAAAATCAAACTTTTGCTTTCATTTTCTTCCTTCTAATTACTCTGACCAGGTTATATACCCAGCAAATTATCTGGAATGGATATCATTAACTGCAGGTACTGCAGAACACTTTTGAGAAGGGCAGTTTTATAGGATTTAGGACACTGTCCTACATGCTGTGCCATTGGAGATCTTGGGGCTCAGCTCCAGACAGCATGGGCAGAGATTGCATGCCTCAAATTTTACAGTATATTCAAGAGGAAATATATTATAAGAACCATCCACCATTTCCCCAACATCTAACAGAAGCACCTCAACCACAGAAGGTAGTTGGTCTGGGAGGTTGGCAGGTGGTTAAGAGGGGCAAATTTGGTGCCCCATCACTCAGTGCTCTCCAACATATTACCACCACAAACCATATAAAAACTACAAACAGGTATCTGCCTCTATCTCCAAAATCAAACAAAGAGGCAGAGGACACTGCAGAGCAGGACAATACAGCACAGGAGCTAGCACAACAAAACTCACCCAAAACAGGAACCAAAACAAAAAAAAGCAAAAAAGAAATCCAAAACACTTCTGATCATAGAAGACTCCATGATTTGGGGAGTTGATATCTATCTCCAGCCAGGGGTAATGGTCAGATGTCTCCCAGGTACATCAGCGTGAAGAGACACTGACCACATTGCTGAAATTGTTCAGGAAGCAGGGGAAAACATCGATGTCCTGGTACACATAGGGACTAATGATCTCACCAGCCGATCAGTTGTGGAGACCAAGGAACACCTGATGAGGCTGGATGACAAACTATCATCCATTTTGTCTGTCATCTCCTTCTCTGAGATCCTGCCAGTCTGGGAGGGGGGGCAGAAGGAAGGAAGGTCAGAGAAGGGGAGATAGGGGAGCTAAACATGTGGCTCAAGGGCAACAGTTTTGGGAGAGAAAGTTCTTTAAATTTGATGGACTGCATCTGATTAAGGAGGGAGTCAGTGCATTGGGGCAGAAGTCTGATGTCTTTGCAGAATATTTAAACTAGCAAATGGGGAGAGGGGTGTAGCACCCCAAACGTCAAATGGGAAGAACACCCCTCCCCCCTCAGCTAGTGGTCAAACAGGAGTTCAGCATGTTTGCAGTTCATTTGCATCACCAGGTAAGGAAAAGGGTCCAGCTCCCCATATGACACACAGGAGAAACACAAGACCTCACCCAACAACTAACACACTGACATCTGGCCAATGGAAAATCATGTATACAAATGCTCGCAGTCTGGGAAACAAGATCCCAGACCTGCAGGCAATAATGATAGAGGCTAAACTGGACATAATAGCATTTAGCAAGACATGGTTTACCATTAACCACACTTGGGATACTTCAGTACCTGGCTATGTACAGTTCAGAAGAGACCGAGGTACAAAAAGGGGGGGTGGAGTGGCCCTGTATGTCAATGAAAATATCAAAGCTACAGAAATTCAGAATACACATAAGTAGTCAGAAGAACTGTGAGTCTCCCTGAAAACAGGAAATGGGACAGCCAAAAGAACTGGGGTTGTCTACAGGCCCCCAGACCAGGGGGAGGACATAGACACATTACTGTTAGAAGATACACAAAGCATGACAGCTAAAGGGGAGGTTCTGATGATGGAAGACTTCAACATACCAAGTACAGATTGGTCAATACCAGCAGGAACATCTGCAAGAACTAGACACATGGTGGATTCTCTGCAGGGGGAGGGCCTCACACAACTGGTACAACAACCCACAAGAGACAGGGATATCCTAGATCTAGTACTGACTAACAGGGAAAGGATCACAGATCTCCAGGTAGAAGGTCATCTGGGGGCCAGTGACCATCACATGGTATGGATCAGTTTGGCCACTACAACTGAATCATCCCATTCCAAGGCAAAAATATGGGACTTCAGAGGAGCTGACTTTGATAAGATGGCCAACAGAGTTAAGCTAGCCCTGGCAAAAAGAAATATAGATGAGGAGGTACAGGCAAAGTGGACAAGCATTAAGGATGCAATACTTGAAGCAACATCCCATTGTGTTTGAGAAAAAATGAAGTGCAAAAAAAGAAGGAAACTACTTTGGTTCTCAAAAACAGTAGCAGAAATGGTCAAAGCCAAAAGGCTGGCCTTCAGGAAATAAAAGGGAATGCAGCGGGATGAAGATAGGGAGGCATACCAGACTTCCCTAAGGGAAGCAGGGAAGGCAGTAAGGCAGGCAAAGGCCCAAACCAAAGAAACACTAGCATAAACAATGAAAGAAGGTGACAAGACTGTCTATAGATACATTAGTGAAAGGAGAATGTCCAGAGGAGGTATTGCTAAAATCAAAGGAGATAAGGGAGCATGTGAGGAGGAGGACCATTTAAAAGCATCTATCCTAAATAGATACTGCTGCTCAGTATTTACTGAAGAGAAGGTAGGGCAGGGCCCACAGCTCAGTACCATGGACACAGGGGGGAGGGAGGTAGGTGAGCACTAGTCCCTTCACAAACGAAAGGGTCCTACAAGAGCTCGATAAGCTCAGGGTGGACAAGGCAATGGGACCTGATGGCATACATCCCAGGGTACTAAAGGAGTTAAGGGTGGAACTAGCAGAGCCATTATCAGAACTGTTTAGTGAGTCTCTGAGCACAGGAGAGGTCCCAGAAAACTGGAGAAGGGCTCATGTGATCCCTCTCCACAAGAGTGGTAGCAGGGAGGAGGCAGGGAACTACAGACCAGTCAGTCTTACCTCAGAAGTGGGCAAGATTATGGAGGCATTCCTTAAGGAAAGGATAGTGCAACACCTGGAATCCATAGGGGCACAGGATCCAAGACAGCATGGGTTTACGGAAGGAAGGTCCTGTCAAACTAATCTCATAGATTTCTTTGACTAGGTAACCAGAGTGGTGGACCAAGGGGGAGCAGTTGATGTCGCCTACTTTGACTACAGCAAAACTTTCGATACTGTTACACATAGAAGATTGATTAATAAGCTGGGTAGGCTCTGGGTGGGTCAGAGGTTGGTCAACTGGATGGCCAATTGGTTGATGGGCAGAAAACTGAGAGTGGTGGTAAATGGTATACAGTCAGAAAAGATGCAAGTCACAAATGGGGTACCGCAGGGATCAGTCCTGGGGCCAGTCCTCTTCAATATCTTCATCAGTGACATTGCAGATGGACTGGAGGGTAAGGTTTGTCTGTTTGCAGATGATACCAAGATCTGCAACAGAGTAGATGATCCAGATGGGGTGGGCAGAATGAGAAGAGATCTGGATAAACTAGCAAAATGGTCAGAAGAGTGGCATCTGGGGTTTAATGAAAAGAAGTGCAAGATCATGCACATAGGGAAGAGAAATCCTGAAGCCACTTATAGGCTGAGAGGGGAGTTGCTGGCAGTCACAAGGGAAGAAAGAGACTTGGGTATCATCATCACAGATGACCTGAAATCATCCAAGCAGACCACTAAAGCAGTAGGTAAGGCTAGGGGGATGTTGGGGTGTATTAGTAGGGGTATCACAAGTTGGAAGAGGGAGGTACTAATTCCTCTTTACAAGACACTAGTTAGGCCCCATCTGGAATACTGCATGTAGTACTCGAGGCGACTCCTTCACAAGGACATTAACCAAACTGAGGCAGTCCAGAGAAGGGCAACCAAAATGGTGCAGGGACTGTATCAGAAAACATATGAGGACAGATTAATGGAGCTCAATATGCAGACCCTAGAGCAAAGGAGAGAGAGAGGTGATATGATCGAAACATTCAAACACCTCAAGGGCATTAACAAGGTGAAAGAGTCTAACATGTTTCAATATAAGAAAAATAGCAGGACAAGAGGACACAGCATGAGATTAGAGGGAGGCCGATTAAGGGGTAATGTGTGGAAGTTCTTTTTCACAGAAAGGGTGTTGGATGCATGGAACAGCCTACCTCAGGAAGTGATGGATATGAATACAGTGCATGGCTTCAAACAGGTGTGGGATAGGCATGAGGGAGCAATACAGATGAGTATGAATAGATAGGCCATTGACAGAGCAAAGGCTAATGGCACATTTATAAGTTAGAAAAAGAAATGAGCAGACTTGATGGGCCTTGCAGTCCTTATCTGCCATCAACTTCTATGTTTCTATATACAGTATTTTTACCAGTTGACTATAATGGGAAACTTTAAATCTGAATAACTTTTGAACGGATTAATATTTTTCAGCAAATTGTCAAAAGGCACATCAGTGACCCAGACTGCATATTCCATGAAAATTTCAGACCAGTCGAAAAAATCATTTTGGCCATAGCCACAAACAAAGAAATAGCCCCAAAAGTGGGTTTTTACACATTTTTGGGCACTCCACAGCTCCACAACAGCACATCTAACCTGAGCAAAACCTGCCAAATACAGAGATCAATGGTACCTGACCGCACATGCACAATTTCAGGAAAATCCATTGTATGGTTGCAAAATTATTAGCATACAAAATTCGAGGTTAAACATAGAAGTGGTTGGGCAACCCTAATTATATATTATACTGGTGCAGTAGCACCAGTATAGTTAGGGTTGGCAGGACAAGCTAATGTTGAACCTCAGACTTTGCACTGTAATAACTTTGCAACTGTTCAAGGGATTTGCACAAATTTGGCATGCATTCCTGCTAGGAAAAAGGTCTCCTGAAGTGCTAAATTTCATGTCAATCCCTTTTGCAAGTTTTGAGATAGTTCATCTTAAAATGGCACAATCATGCATTGAATTGGAACTTCGATGCAGGATTCTGCATCATAACATGGCATTTCATTGCAGGATTCGCCAGCATTATCCTACATTGAATGAGGATCCAATTCTACTCCGATTCAGAAATCCTACTTCGTGCCTAATTTTCCCTTTGGAAATAATGGGACATTCAACATCTCATAACTTTGGAACAGATTAATATGTCTCCACCAAATCTTCAAAGGGCACATCTGTGAGCCAAATGCTTCCTGTCCTGAAAATTTCAGACCACAGGTTGAAGACATTTCTGAGATCCAGGTGGACAAACAAATGGCAAAAAACACAGATTTTTCTGTTTTTCCAACACTCCATATCTCTGACACCACATAACAGATTTGCACACAGTTTGGCTCATCTAGAGACCTACCCCTAGAGAGTAGGCATGCCAAATCTGCACACAAATCCATTGTACAGTTCCAAAGTTGTTAAGGTTCAAAAATTCAGGTTTAACATAGAAGTTACCTTTCACCCTAACTATAGTGGCACTACTGTGCCACTATAATATATATTTGTTGCAAAAAACTCTGTTAATGCATCAGTTGGGGTTGATTCCACACCAGCAAAAGTGTGGAAATGCGATGTTAGTGTTACCAACCCTACCACCTCACGCCCCACCTCCAACCCTCCACACACCTACAGGCATTGGGTGTGCGTTGGGGTTGTCAGGCCTAACTCTCACCCCATACCATGTGTAAACAAGCTGAGGTGGTACAGTATAGGAGAATGGGGTGAGAGTTAGGCCCAATGACCCCAATGCACACCCCAATGCCTGTTAGTGTGTGGAGGGTGGGGTGTTGGATGGTAGGATTGGTATCCCTAACTTTGAATTTCCACACTTTTTTCAGTGTGGAATCTGGGCCCTGAGCTCCCACCCATCCATAACTATGTCATCAGGTTTGCAAAAATGGTATCCATAGGTGAAAGCATGGGCCCTCAGGACCCTGCACTCCCATCCACTCATAAATATGTCATCAGGTTTGCAGAATGATATTCATACAAGGGAGTGTGGGCCCTCTGGACCTCCACTCCCACCCACCCATAAGTGTAGAGGGATAGCATAGGAGAGCCCAGTGCTCCCTGTTTAGCATAAATAGTATGCATAGGTAAGAGTGCAGTCCCATGCTCCCACCTACACATAAGTACAGACACATAGCACAGGCCTAGAGGCATTCCAAGCAACCCTCGTAATGTTTGTTTGGCAATATCTCAGTAACCATAGCAAATGCAGAAAAAATTATTTTGCAGTTGTATTCATAACCTAGCCACGTCCATGTGTGCTTAGTACATTAGCAAAAAATCTGTAACTTGAACCGTTTTCGAGATATAGGTGCCGAAAGGCACCGCAATCACCACAATGCAATCCTATGGAAACATTCACAAATTCAGAGTGCTGTAACTCTGGAACCAGTATAATTTTTTTCACCAAACCAGCAAAAGACACATTTGTTGTGGAAGGGCTTGCGACCGTGCAAATTGCAGCCCTAAACTCCAAACTGTGTAGTGACAGCAAAGAGACAATGAAACGGTGCTTTGGGCAGATGCCACAATGTTAACCTATGGGAAAAATTCACAACTTTGGAGTGCTGTAACTACGGAACTGATGGAAATGTTTTCACCAAACCACCAAAAGTCACATCTGTGTTGCAAGGGCTTGCCATCCTGCAAATATCAACCCCAAAACCCAAACCATGTAGTGGCAGTGAGGTGACATAGAAACCATGATTTTAGGGAGAGTACCGTCACAAATTGCCAAAGTTTTGCAAATTGGAAAATTACTTTGCGACATGTTTGTATTTGTGACAGTATAAATGACCCAATCAAAAGAACATATTTCTGGGTGTTATTTTAAAATTCTGATGCATGGATGGTGTTCCTAGGACCCTGTTTAGGTAAACATAATGGTTGGTATTTATCTAGTGGCACTAGTTTTTAAACTGTAAAATTTTTCTCCACTGCTAACTAAAAACAATATGGTGGTGGCATGATACTACTGAGGGTATCTGTGACAGAAAAATGTGCTTTTGCGACAGTACCACATGCTTTCATGCAGAATATATATTATTTCCCATAGGATATAATGGGAAATTTTAAACTTTAATAAGTTTTGAATGGATTAACATTTTTTTACCAAATCTTCAAAGAGCACATCCATGACCCAATCTCCATATATCCTGAAAATTTCAGACCAGATGGATGAAGCATTCCTGCTGTGGCGACGAGCAAAGGATTCACAAAAGTTGAAGATTTTTCACACTTTTGACAATCCACAGCTCTGCAAATGGAAATCCGACTGGAACAAAAATTTCCAGATCCAGAGATCTCTGGTACAACAACAGACATGCCATTTTGCAGGTGAATCAGATAAACAGTTGCAAAGTTATTAAAATTCAGAATTTTGGGTTAAACATAGAAGAGGCCGTGCAACTCTAACTATACCTGCAGGTATTATAGGGGTGTGATAGAGCCCCTACAGTTAGGGTTGGTACAGCCTTTCAATGTTAAATCACAATTTTGCACCTTAATAACTTTCTCATTTCTAAGCCAAATAACCCACAAATTGGTATGTGCTGTCATGTTGTCAGTGTCACAAGATGTGGAAAGTTTCATGACAGTGGCTTTTACAGTTTCAGAGATATAAAGTGATCAAAAACGCAAAAAAGAAAGATTTCTCCCATAGGATAATATGAGATTTTTTGCTCTCATGTACAGCACATACAGAATTAAGTTTGCCTCTGATATTTACAGGGTTGATGGGGTGTGTGCGAAAGGTATGCCTTTCGATGGTTTGGTGTAAAAATATATTGCCAGTTTTGAATTATAATGATTTTTGTGATAGATGTATGACAGGCGGTTTGAATGTTAAATAATATTTACCATTCAAAGAGTAGAAGTTAGAATGGTAAATGTCATTTACCATTCATACTTTACTGTTTGAATGGTAAATATCATCTACCGTTTGAACGGTAAATGTTTAAATGGTAAAAGCCATTCACCATTCGCACTTTACTGTTGGTACTTAACTGTTCGAACAGTAAATGGTATTTACTGTTCAAACTTTAAAAAAACTGTTCCCCCGAATGATGAACAGGAGTAGGTCTCCTGAATTCTTTTTAAAAGTTCCCCAAAAAGTCCAATGATTAAGTCCATTGCAGGGGGAATGGCCGCTGCACAAGCAGGACTCACTCTCCGACCCCCGTTGCTGCTCCTAGTGTGATCTCTGCAGGCCTGCAGCTTCTATGCCCTCTTGCCTTTCAGAGATGTTTAAACTTGGTGCTTTTTATAAAAATGTTAGCTGCTGCAAACAGGAGCAGGTCTTCTGATTGCTTTTCTTTTGTTTTATAAATGTTCCCCCAAATGCCAAACAGGAGCAGGTCTCCTGAATTCTTTTTAAAAGTTCCCCAGAAAGTCCAGGGATTAAATTCATTACAGAGGAGGTGGCTACCACAGAAGCGGGACTCTCCCTCTTATCCCAGTATGCCCCCCCATCGGTGTTGCTGTTTTCCCCATTATGTTTGCCGGAAGTGGGGTGCCCTATTTCTGCATTGGCAGCAGCCTCCCTCCCCCTGACAGTGTGGGACACTGGACAGCCCACTCCCAGTGTCCTCAAATGTATAATGTATACCTGCAAAAAAAGAAAACAGTCCCCCAACATCTTTTTTGTTATTAAACTTGGAAAAAGAAAATGGTCCCTCGTTGTCTCCCCACATCCCCTTCCCCCATACTGACCCTCCCTCTACTCACCCACCTCCCCTTACCCCCCTTACTCCATACTTACCTCCGGAGATCAGTGGCTGTGATCTTCTTCAGAACAGAACATGTCTGGACTCTTTAAAAGCGAATCGTGAACTGAGGAATCCAGGTAAGCACTGTACAATGACTGTCAATGGGGTTTTCAACTTATGTTGATATCTCAGCCATTTTTAGGAATTTTGACCCCAACTGTTCAACATGGGGTTCTTGAGACTCCACCTCATGAACACTGGCATGGTCATCTCGTTAATTGGTCCTGAAAGGTGATTTTGCACTCACTGCATGGAATCACCTTTCAGGATTGAATAATGAAATAACAGTGCTAGTGTTCATGAGGTGGGTTCCCAAGAACCCCATGTTGAAAATTTGAAGCAAAAAGACCCCAAAATGGCTGCGATATGAGCATACATTGTACAGTTTCTACGCATGCTCATAACTTCGCCAGTTTTTAATATTTTCACTCCAGATTTTCAACATTGCCATTTTTTCACATCTCCTCATGAACAGTACAGCTGTCATGTTTCACATCCTGCCTGAAACATTTTTTCACACCTGTGGTTCAGAATGGCATGGTCGCTGTCAAAATCAACTTTCAGGATAGATTAACGAAATCACAGTACCAGTGTTCATGAGGGGAGGTCTCAAAAGCTGATGTTGAAAATTTGGTGAAATAATTCCCAAAAATGACTGCATTAGAAGCATGCACTTCTCTGGTTCTATGCACAAGGGTAGCTTCAACAATTTTTCATGTTTTCACTCCAGATTTTCAACATTGCCATTTTTCATACCTCCTCATGAACAGTATACAGCTGTCATTTTTCACATTCTGTCTAAAACATGTTTTCACACCTATTGCACAGAATGGCATGACCGCTTTGCAAAATCAATTTTTGAGACAGATTAATGAAATGTCAGTGCCAGTGTTCATGATGTAGGGTCCCCAGAAGGCAATGCTGAAAATTTGTTGAAAAAATTCCTAAAAATGCCCAAGTTATGTGTGTCCATTGAATTTATTCTAAGCATGCACATAACTTTGCACTCCCACAGTAAAATAAGGGTACTATTATGCTATCTCAAAAAGAAGGAGAATTCATTGAAAAAAAACTACATTAAGGCATCAGTTAGTATTTTTATTAAATTGTCAAAACCTGGGAAATTCGATGTTAGGGTTCCCAACCCCTACCACCTCATCCCCCACCCTCCACACATCAACAGGCGTCGGGGTGTGCCATGGGGTTGTCAGGTCTAACTATCACTCCATTCTCCTGTTCTGTACAATGCTAGCTTGTTTACACATTGAATGGGGTGAGAGTTGAGCCTGATGACACCATAGCACACCCTGACACTTGTTGGTGTGTGGAAAATGAGGGAGTGAAATAATAATGATTAGGAACATTCTAACATTGAATTTCCACTTTTGATGATTTAATAAATCCCCTAACTGATGCATTAATATAGCTTTTCTGCAATGAAAAATGTATTATACCTGCACAGTAGTGCAGGTATAGTTAGGGTTGCAAGGCTGCGTCTATGTTAAACCCCAAATTTTGAACTTTAATAACTTTGCAACCATTCATCTGATTCACTTGAGATTTAGCATGCATGTTGTTGTACCATAGATATCTGAATCTGGAAACTTTCATTCTAGTTTGATTTTCAGTTGTGGAGCTGTGGAGTGTTGAAAAGTGTGAAAAAGCATCAACTTTTGTGAATTATTTTCTTGTGTCTACAGCCCAAACGGTTTGTTTACCCAGTCCAAAATGTTCAGGGTATATGGGGATTGGGTCAGGGAAGTGCCTTTCTAAGGTTTGGTGAAAAAATATTTATCCTTTCAAAAGTTATTAATGTTTAAAGTTTCCCATTATGTCCTAGGGGGGAAATATATCAAGGTGGAAGATATACTCTCCCCACTCCTCACCCTTACAAGGGGAGTACCACAAGGCTCAATCTTTGGATCTCTTCTGTTCATGATTTACATAAACTCCATTGGGGCCAATGTCAGCAAAGCTAAGTTACATCTATTCCCAGATGACACAGTCCTCTATATCTCCAAACCTTCAGTGAGCGAAGTATGCATGGAGCTTCAGGCTGAAATCTTTTATGGTCTAAACTTCTACTAAATGCTAAGAAAACTAAGATCATGTACTTCCACTCCAACCATCTGACCACAGTTCCAAAAGCTGTCTCCTCTTTGCCACCCATCAAAACCCTCCTTCGTGACACCCTTGAAGCTGTCAACAAATTTAAATAATTCAGCTGTGAATTAGACCACCACCTAACGTTTTCGTCCCATATTACTTCACTCACAAAAAAAACTAAGGCAAAGACTCAGTTTCTTTTTTAGGAATAAATCCATTTTTCAATAGAAGCTAGGCTGAGATTGGTACAGACCACATTCATCCCAATCCTTGATTATGCCGATGTAATCTATGGACATTGCTCAGACTCCCTGCTTCAGCAACTCAGTGTATTCTACCATAGGTCTATATGATTTATCACTAATGCCCACTGTCACCCACATCATTGTGATTTATACACCCCTCTGAGCTGGACTTCCCTGTCCACAAGATGGCTCATCCACTCACATGGCTCTACAAAGCCCTCCTGCTAAAACTCCCTTCCTACATATCCGACCTTTTTCAGTGATCTACCTGCCACTATCTGCTACGGAGCAGCTCGCTCATTTTGCTGGATGTTCCACACTCCCACTCCGACTTCGGCCAACTGGCTATATCCAGTGCCCTTCCAGTTGCTTTAAATAAAGTACAAGCTACCCCAGACTTCAAAATCTTGAATCACTAAATATTTTTAAAAACTTTGTCAACAGCAAATTGTATGACTCCTGTATACACCAGTCTCAAAAATAACTTTATCATATACTTGCCCTCCTAATTATGTCACTATCACATCCTCTTCTCATTAGAGATGGCTATAGCATCAACTTACTACACAGAGGATAAGTATGCACCATGTACTGGCACCTTCTGTCCTTCTGCCTATTCTTCTGTCTATCCCCTCTGTCATGTCACCTATCTTCTTGTCTGTCTCATGACCAAACTTCTACCTGAACATACCTACCTCCCTTGCCTGCTCTGGTTGTAAAAGCTCCCATTATTCAGGTTAAGGCACCTACCTCTGAAAGTTTAGTAGTTATACCCTTGCACTTGTATCCAACCTCATAATGACTAATGTGACTGTTTCAATTGTATAAATGATGTAAACAAATGTTTTCTTTATTGTTCATCCATGTATCTAACCTGTTCTGTTGTGTTGACTATTGTAAAATATTATTTCTGTATTTGTACCATTTTCTAGTTGTATATCTTGTACCAAATTTTCTGTTCAGGACCTCCTTGTAAATGAGCGTGCTCAATGGAGTTATTCCTACTGATAAACTTGAACATGAATATGTTCTGCATGAAACCAGGTTGTAGTGTCATGAAAGTACTTTTTTCTGTTGAAAGTGCCCTCAGAAATGTTGTGCCGCCGCCATCTTGTTTTCAGTTAGCGGTGGAGAAAAATCGTTATAGTTCCAAAAATACTGCTTCTAGGTAAAAACCAACTGGTGTGCTTATCTAAATGGGGTCCTAGAAACAGCACCCATGCTTTAGTATATTTCAAAAAGACCCAGAAATATGTGTATTTTAATGCAGCCATTTGTACTGTCGCATATGGGAGCATGACAGTTTAGCAAATTGCAAAAATGTTGCACAGTACTTTCGCAAAATTTGTGAAACTTTCGCAATGTGTGACAGTTCTCTCCCAAAAATCATGGTTTGTTTGTACCTCACTGCCACTACATGGTTTGAACTTTTGAGCTGAAATTTGCAGGGTGGCAAGCCCTTGCACAACAGATGTGCCTTTTGCTGGTTTGGTGAAAAAAAAATTATCCAGTTCCAGAGTTATAGCACTCTGAAGTTGCTCACCCCATTCTCCTATATTGTGTCCATGTCAGCTTATTTAGTTATGGAATGGGGTGAGTGTTATGGTCCACATCAAGTTATGTAGTTTTGGAATGGGGTGAGCATCAGGGTTGATGACCCCAAGGCACACCCCAACACCTGTTAGTGTGTGGAGGGTGGAGGGGTAGGATGGGATGGTATGGTTGGGTGGGGAAGGGGTGGGTGTGGTGTTGCAGTTGGGAACCCTAACACCACATTTCCATGCTTTGAAAGGCATGATATCAACCCTAAGTAGTGCATTAACACAGTTTTTTGCATTTAATTATCTCACTTTTTATGAAATGAACAGAAACCAGCCTGTTTCCTGGTCAGTACCACTCTACACCATACCCAACTGCTGAGCTGCTCCTCTCCTCCCCAGGCTCCTCAATCAACTCTGAGTGAGTGTCCCACTTTGAAAAATAAATAGATGTTTTTCATTGGGATCAGGTCGAGTGTTTGGACACACACAAAATGTCACAGGGGTGCCTCTGCCACATCGCATATGACAGGTGTTGAAAAAAAAGCAACCACCGCCATGGGTCTGTAAAATGCCAGACACTCTTCTCCCTCTCCCTCTGGATGCTCCATCCTTCTCCCTTTGGCTGGGCCTCCAACTCCCAGGTCATTCTTGAACCCAAGTCATTGGTATTGCAAGTGGAAATCCAACTGCTGTACCAGTGTTCCAGCCCCAAAGATTGATTTTGCCAGCCTGCCCTTGCCCTGTAGACACAACCACACTGAAGCCAGGAAAAAAAAGATAGTTTTATTTGGTATTTATGAGACTGTTACATGTCTAGTGGTCCCCCTCACCTCTCAGTCTCTCTCTCTCTCTCTCTCTCTCTCTCTCTCCCCTCTGGATGGCACAAGTCAAATTTTTATTTTCCCAGCCTGCCCTTGCCCTGTAGACATAGACACACTGATGCCAGGAAGAAAAAGAAACTTTGATTTATGGTTTCTGGGACTGTGAAATTTCTCATGCCCCCCAATCTATTTTCAATGACCACTCTTAACCCAGCTATTGTTATGAGTTTTTTTCACTAGATTTTTAACATGGCCTTTTCAGGACCCCGCCTCATGAACACTACTCCTGTCATTTCGTTCATTTGTTCCAAAAAGTGATTTTGCACTGTGACCACACCATTGTGCACCACAGGGCAAAAAGACTTTTTGGACCAGATTTGAAAAATGGCAGCTGTACTGTTCACGAGGTAGTGTGAAAAAATGTCAATGTTGAAAATTTGGAGTGAAAATATTGTAAATTATGAAAGTTATGCACCTGCATAGAAACTGCACAATGCATATTAGTAACACATCCATTTTTTGGATTTTTTCACCAGATTTTAAACATGAACTTTTTGGGACTCCATCTCATGAATACTGGCACTGTCATTTCATTAATCATCCCAAAAGGGGATTCCACACAGTGAACACAAAATCATCTTTCAGGACTGAGCAACAAAATAACAGTGGCAGTTTTCATGAGGTGAGGTCCCAAGAACCCCATGTTGAAAGTTTGGTGAAGAAGTACATAAAAATGGCCAAGATATCATCATAAGTTGAAACCCCCATTGACAGTTATTATACAACACTTATCTTGAATACTCACTTTGCGGTTCGGCTTTGAAGAGTGCTGATGTGTCCCACTCCACAGAAGATGACAGCGCCCAACTTTGGATGGTAAGTATGTGTCAGAAAATGTGGTGTGGGATGCTGGAAGTTCTCACAAACATCACAAAGCAATAACTTCTTTAAAAACTTTCTTGTTTATTTTTTCAATACTGCCCTGACATTTTGCACATAATCTTGTACTTTTTCAAAGGGCTTCTGTATTTTCCAAATTAAATTTATAAAATATGCATATTACAATCAGATAATCAAGTCATTTTTAACAATTCATGTAAATAAATTTTTATATTGCATTTCTTCTGCATTAGTTACCCAGTATTTCTGTGTGTTTATACTTCTCCTTTTATCTTATTTTTCTCTATCCTTAAAAATAAAGATTCACTTTTGTTTATCTGTTAAATATAAAACATTTTTTGCAACCATGATGGTATGGTGCTCATAGACTTAATTTATCTATTCACGCTTGTTCCAAACTTTAAAATGAGCTGTGAGAGAATTTATCTTTTACCTTTGTGTTTTACAAGTAGCTTGCTCCTGTGCGTTACAAAATGCTGAAGCATTTACAATGATTGTCTCTGTAATAGAAAAACCTCCTTAGTAGCATTTGTACTCATTTGTAACATATCTTTTTCCTCATTTCATATAATGGCAGTTTATAGTGATGTTATGTACAAGAACAAAAGCCAGACCAAAGTTTATAATGCTGCTTAGAGCTTTACTAACCCCATAACCAGAAGATACTTCCAATTTCACCATGACGTGGTTCTTTTTTGTTTATTCACTTCATGTGTATTTTGGTCTTCTACGTCTGTAATACACAATACTGCTTTAAGAATTGCCATATTGCTAATGCCTCCTTACTATTTAGTCACTTAATTTGCTTTCCAAAGAACTCTCCATGTCAACTTACTTTTTGTTTCCAGCATTTTTGTGTAATGGCGTCTGCTACAGGATTTTGTTCCTACTGCACGTATGGAATGGAATGGAGGCCTTCACTTCCTCTTGAGCCTTTTCATCCATGTAACCACTCAAGATGTGATTTCATGAGTCTTGCTAGGTTCATGAATTATTGCCAAGCAACAATCTGGCCCCGCTTTTAGGTGTTTTGTAGGATGCCTGCTATGGATGAGCAGGCTCTATTTGTGATATGGCTGATATTCTCTTTGTTGAGTCTTACTGATTCTTTTAACTAACAGTTATATTTCAATTAGAATGATTCTTGCACTCAACTCAAAAAAGGCAGCAAGGAGGGCTGGGGGGATACTGGGATGCATAGGGAGAGGCATCACCAGTAGAAAACAGGAAGTTATTATCCCTCTGTACAGACAGCTGGTGAGACCCCATCTGGAGTACTGTGTGCAGTTCTGGAGACCCAATCTCCGCAAAGACATAGACAGGATGGAAGCTGTCCAGAAGAGGGCAACTAAAATGGTGCAGGGTCTGCACCGGAAGACATATGAAGAGAGACTTAAGGAGCTTAATATGTATAGCCTCGAGGAAAGGAGGGAGAGGGGGGACATGATAGAAACTTTCAAGTACCTCAAGGGAATCAATAAAGTCCAAGAGGGTAGCATCTTTCAAAAAAAGAGGTGTGCAAGAACAAGAGGGCACAATTTGAAGATAGAGGGGGCGGCTCAGAGGTAATTTAAGGAAGTATTTTTTCACAGAGAGGGTTGTGGATGCATGGAATGGCCTTCCGGAGGAGGTTGTGGAGTCAAAATCAGTGGTGGAATTCAAGCATGCATGGGATAGTCATAAGGCAATTCTGGGGGGTGGGGGTAGAAAGAAGTAGGCTGCTGGTTAACTAGGATCTGCAGCTTATCCAGTAGGTAGGGAAATGGGCAGACTGGGTGGGCCAAGCGGTCCTTATCTGCCATCAAATTCTATGTTTCTATGTTTCTAACCCTGACCCCACTCACTTGGAACACCAACTCCAGGCAAGTTTCACGGAAGTTGAGGCCTGGTTTGCAGCACAGAAACTTGTACTAAACTACAAAAAAATAAAGACTACACTATTCCATGGCACACATAACAAATATAAAAACAAACAGCTAACTATCAAAAACTGCTCTGGTGTCTATCTGGAACAAATACAAACTTTCAAGTACCTCGGTGTGACCATGGACAGTACCCTGTCTTTCTCCAGTCATATTGACAAGGTCACTAAATCAGTGAATATCCACATCGGCCTTCTCTACAAACATAAGCACAGCTTGACTCCCGAAGCTCTTAACCTAGCAATTCAAAGCTCCATTATCTCCATCATAGACTATGGACTTATCATCTATGGAATGGCCACGGCTACGGCACAACGACAAATTTCATTAGCACTGAATAAGGCTTGCCGATTGCTAACTGGAATGGCCCACCACACACAGACATGTGATCTTTATCAACAGGCAAACTGCTTACAACTACAGGGAAGAATTACGTACCAGACTTGTCTCATAGTAAAAAAGGCATCCATTGATCTCATGCCCCCTGGGGTCCAGAATCTCCTCAGCCAAGCCATCAGCATTCGCAACACCAGATGCCCAGAAAATTGCACACTACTGGTTCCCTTCTTTCGTACCTCCCAAGGCCAGAGGTCCTTTGCTGGAAAAGCCCCTAAGATGTTTAACTCCCTGAGCAGTGATACCACCAATTTATGTACCCTTGACCTCTTTAAACATAAGCTACAGCAGACACTTATAGCCAGAACTGAGTGTGACTGTTTCACTTAGTCTACCACTTTCCTCTACATTCCACCCTATTTATCCCTCTCCCCACCTGCCCTCCTACACCCCTTTCCCTCACACACATCCTGTTCTCTACCTCTCCCCTCACACAGGCTACCTCCCCATCCCCACCACCCTGTTCTTCCGGACTTTTCACATACTCCCTCTGGACAGTCCCCCTTATTCCTCCCTCCCTCCTCTACTGTCCTCCCCATCCTCTCCATAATCTCTCCAATAGGCCTTGCTTGCCCTGTTCTACTTAAAGTTAGTGCCTAGGTAATACTGTGTTAGTTTCTACCTGACAATGCCGTATTGGCTGCATTAAACTGTTTCACACTGTTTTACTCACTCTCATTGGGTTTTAACCCAGAATATTTATACTGTGTCCTTGATCTTTGCTATCACCTCATTGTACTGTTACCTGTATTTACTCATTTACTTCATTGTATTCAAGCTTTCAATGTTATCTATATACTCTGACGTGGAACCTTTGTAAAAGAGCCTCTGGCTCAAAGGTGTTGAATCTGAAATTTAAATAAATAAATAAAAGAATCAAATAGATGTGGATCTTATTATGCTTTTTAGTATTTTTACCGTGTCTTTATTTCTAATCTACTTTAATACGGATCGTTGAACATGGGGAGAGTTTGGGAATTACATGTCTTTGACTGTATCCTATCATAAGATATTTATAACATGAATATGGTTACTCTAATAAGTTTTTGGTGATCATAATTATTGATTTTGACAATTTACTTATTGTATTCATAATCTTTCAAGTTATGAGGCAAACCCGGATTGGGGGTGGTTTCTGAAAAGAGGACCATAACAGTGTAAATAAAAAGTTGTTTCCAACAGATTTCTGGATGTTAAACAGTTTTTTATTGATGTTGTACTATTATTATTTTTACATATTCACTTTCCTCTCTTTATGTGTAAAACCTGATGAGACTAGTTGGTTCTGTACCAACATGCCTGTCAATTGACTTCTGTATTCATTCTGACCAGTAGATTTAAACATTTTAACTTGTGTAGCCACTTCATTTCTGGTTTGTCTAATTTTTGCTGATAATTACCATCCCTCTCAGGTGGGTACACTTCTTCTAGTCCCCAAAATCTGAGAGATGCTCCTGTGTGGCCCGTGTCTTTAAAATGCATGGCAACTAGGGATGTTTCATCCTGTCTTCATATGTCACCTTTATGGTATTGTATCTTTACTTTTAATTGTCTGGTTGTATGGCCCATGAATATTCTATTGCAGGGCCATTGAAGAACATATATTACCCACTCTGTCTGGCAAGTAATGTTCTGTTTAATTTCAAAATTGTCACTTTTATAGGGGTGTTTGTAGTTGTTTTTTTAACTGGTGTGACCACATACTGAGCATCTCCTACAAGGCGACATGCCTGGCTGTATGGTTCCTAGCAAAAGTTATTGTCTTGTGTAAAATTTAGATTTTATCAATTTATTTTTTAGTGTAGTGATCTTCTTTGCTGCTACTATTGGATTCCTTTGGAGAATTTTTATGTTTTGATTTTCACTACAAACTAAGGGCCAATGTTTGTGAATAATGCATTTTATCTCAGGCATTTTATGGCAGTATTTAGTAGAGAATACCAACTGCTCCTGTCTATTCCCAGTGTCTGTAGGTGTTAATAAATCCTGCCTATCTTTCATTTCTATTTTTCCTTGTGCTTGTTTTAGTATTTGGTGGCCATAACCTCTTTCCCTAAATTGGTCCATAGTTTCATGTTTGTTTTTCTCAAACTCTGTTTCAGTGGAGCAGTTCCTTCTCACTCTTATCAGTTGGGAATAAGGGAGGCTTCTTTTTAGACTGGGTTCATGAAAACTTTGCCCATGCAGTATTGTGTTATGATCTATATTTTTTCTGGTATAAACTTATCTCTAGCTTGTCATCCCATTTAAAGATAAGTAGATCCAAATATGGAATTTGCGATTCATGGTAATCCATTGTAAATTTAATGTTGGTATCCACTGAGTTTAAATATTGATGGAATAATTTGAAATCTGTTTCATTGCCATTCCATATGAAAAATACATCATTAATAAAGTGATGCCAAGTAAGTATTTGTGTAAAGTAAGAATTATTTTTCTCTGTCTAGAATATATTGTCTTTCAAACTCTGCCATGTATGTGTTAGCATATGCTGGGGCCATTGTACTGCCCATCCCTGTCCCCTTTATTTGTAAATAATACTGATTATTAAATTCAAAATAATTTTTTCCAATACTAGTGCCGCTAGTTCTTGTAGTACTTTTGTGTTAGGTTTATGAGGTTCTTGTCTGGTGTCAAGTAGTTTGCCGAGGGTTTCTTTTCCCTCTCTGTGTGGAATGGATGTATATAAATCTATAACATCTGCTGTTACTAAAAAATAATGTAAGGGTAAATCTCTCTCAGATATCTCTCTCTTAGTATTGTAATCATGTGTCCTGTATCTTTAATGTAAGTGGCAGTTTGTTCTATCAATGGTTGTGTGTGCATATTGATATACTGTGATATGAGTTCCAATAGTGAACCTATAGCTGACACAATAGGTCATGCTGGAAGATCAAGGCAGTTTTTGTGAATTTTTGGTGTACCATAAAATGTTGGTGTCCTTGGATATTTTTTCATTAACAGTTCACATTCCCAATCAAGTAGCCATCCCATTGCGCTAAATTCTTCTAGTGTGTATGCAATCGTTCTCTGTAGCTGTGGTGTGGGATCACTTCCTAGAAGTCAGTAATTTTCTGATTATTGTCTAGTAATTTCTTACACATTCTGTGATAATGTTGTTTGTCCATTATTACTATTCCTCCACCTTTGTCTGCCTGTATGATTGATATCTGGACATCTTCACAGAGAGAAGTTAAGGCTTGTTTTTCTTCCTGGTTCAAATTGTAATGTTTGAGGAAACAGTCTTGTTTTTTAGTAAATAGTTTCTCTGTCTTTCTGGACAAGCTGGCAATAGCTTTCTATGCCGTGATATTTCCCTGTTGGTGGCATAAACTTGGACTTAATGTTTAATGCCTTTTTAACACTGGTTTCATATGTTTGTTTCTTAATTCATAATCTATTTCTCCAGAAAGGTTTTTCAATCTTATGTTTCTAAACAAATTCTGTAAATTTGCCTGTAACTCAAAAGTGCTAACTGGGCTAGATAGAGCAAAACTTAGTACCAATGACAATACTTTGTTTTCTACCTCTGTTAATATGCATTTACTTAAATTAAATATAGGTATTATCTCACAGGTTGGTTGTAACTGCCTCTCTGTTTGTTTCCCCTTCCACCTTGACCTCCATGACCTCCCCCTCTTGTGCCCCAGAAATTGACTCTGGTGTTGTTGGGGCCTGTTTGAGTGGTTACCCTGTATCTCAGTTGATATCTGGTTTCTGTATCTGCTTGAGCTGAAGTGCTGGGACTTTCTGTTGTTTTGGCTACAAAAGGATCCTGTCTAGGTCCTTCTATTTGAATGGTTTTAGTGTAGCTATTGTCACTGTCTGTACTTACTTCAGATTGATATGCATGGTTAGAATTAGTTTTCCTATAAGTAGTATATTTCTTGTATGTGTATACTTTATTGTCCCTGTAGTCATTTGTATCTCGTTGAAATTTCTTAAATTTCAGTTGTTTTCATCTCTGCTCATATTCCATGAGTTTTTGTTCAATGGTCTCTAGATTAGTCTTAATTTCTTCTTCTTCTTCTTCCAATTTTAGTTTTAACGCTTCCTCCATTAAACTGGTTTCTTTAAGTTTTTCCTCATTTCAATTATCACCTCAATCAGTGAGTACATGAAATTAGTTAGTTGAAGCCCTGTTCCTAATTCCATCCCAGTTGTGGTTAGGTTTTACAGAATTTATTCCTAGATTAGATTCTACGTTAATTCTTAGTCTCCCGGGAATACGGTTATACTCAATGTATTTTGTTAATATGAGCCCATGCCTCTCCAACTGGCAGTTTTTGAATTTTAAATTTTCTATGTTCTGTGACAGGCTTTTAGTGTTATCACAGATTTGTTCAGATATGTCATTATCCCCCCTCATAGCAACAAACAATTTTCTCCTTCCAATTTCTGAATAACTTACAAAATGTAATGGTTGTTGAACACTCAAACCCATCTCATTAAATATTTTCATTGTCAGTTTATACAGGTGTCTTCTAGTTCTTTATCAGCAAAAACTCACAGGAAAGAATAAGGTAATATGTACAGAAGTTATGCAATAAGGTCCTTCAGTCCTTAATAAAAGTTCTCAGTTCCGTAGTTAGCCTTTAAATAGGTGTTCACCAACGTCCTGGAAAATCCGCTGACCCGCAAAGTGTACAAACCATAAAAGAAAAAAGTTCTAGTAATCTAGATATCCAGGGAAATGATGTATTCTGTTCAATGTTGCATCCCTGGGGTGTCTCAGAAATGTCAGAAAACGTGTGGGATGCTGGAAAATTTCACAAACTACACAAGGCAAAAACTTTCTTTTTAAAAACTTTCCTGTTTATTTTTTCAATACTGCCCTGACATTTTGCACATAATCTTATGCTTTTTCAAAAGGTGTCTGTATTTTCTGAAGTAAATTTACAAAAGTATGCATATTAAAATCAGGTAATCAAGTCATTTTTAACAATTTCATGTAAATACATTTTTATAGTGCATTTCTTCTGCAGTTACCCACTCTTTCTGTGTATTTATACTTCTCCTTTTATCTTTTTTTCTGTATGCTTAAAAATAAAGATTCACTTTTGTCCACCTGTTAAATAAAAAAAACATGAATTGTAACCATGAAGGCATGGTGTTCATAGACTTAATTTATCTATTCAAGCTTGTTCCAAACATTAAAATGAATTGTGAGATAAATAATCTTTTACCTTTAAGTTTTACCTGTAGCCTGCTCCTGTGCGCTACAAAATGCTGAAGCATTTACAGTGATTGTCTCTGTAATAAAAAAACTTTCTTAGTAGTGTTTGTACTCATTTGTAACATATGTGTCAGTGGCTGAGCAGGTAGAACACTCGCCTCTGAGGCCAGGAGATCAGAAGGCTGTGGGTTCTATCCCCATACCAGGCACTTGGGTTAATATCCCAATACTGACACTGTGGTGCAGCATGAGGGGGTGCTGCACTCCTGAGGTGCTGTCTTTAGGATGAGACATTAAACCAAGGTCCCATCTGCCTGTTCTGGTGGTAGTTCAGATGGATGTTAAAGATCCCATTGCACTTCTCGAAAAGAGTAGGGGAATTTCCCCAGTGCCCTGGCCACATTTCCCTCATTTACTAAAAATACCACCAACAGCTTACTTTGGTTCAAGGTCAGTTGGCACTTCATCTGTATCCCCCCTCCCCTGGGTCGTGCCTGAAAATAGGCAGAATCTGCCTAGTGCACTTACCCAGTCAACAAAAACTAAATAAAATAAATAAATAATATCTTTTTTCTCATTTCATATAATGGCTGTTTATAGCGATGTTATCTAGAAGAACAAAAGCCAGACCAAAGTTTATAATGCTCCTAAGAGCTTTACTAACCCCATAACCAGAAGACAATTCCAATTTCACCATGCAGTGGTTCTGTTTTATTTATTCACTTCATGTGTATCTTGGTCTTCTATGTCTGTTATACACAATACTGCTTTAAGAATTGTTATCTTGCTAATGCCTCCTTACTATTTAGTCACTTAATTTGCTTTCCAAAGAGCTCTGCATGCCAACTTACTTTTGTTTCCAGAGTTCTTGTGTAATGGCGTCTGTTAAAGGCTTTTGTTTCCACTGCATGTATGGAATAGAGGCCTTCACTTCCTCTTGAGCCTGATTATCCATGTAACCACGTGAGCTGTGGTTTCACGAGCCTTTTTAGGGTCATGTATTGTTGCTAAGAAATTTGGCCCTCCTTTTAGGTGTTTTGTAGGATACCTGCTATGGCTAAGCAGGCTCTATTTGTGATATGGATGATGTTCTGTTTGTTGATTCTTGCTGATTTTTTTAACCAACTGTGATATTTCAGTTAGCATCAAATAGATGTGGATCTTATTATGCTTTTTAGTATTTGTGCCATAACTTTATTTCTAATCTACTTTAATACTGATCGTTGAACATGGGGGTTGAATTACATGCCTTTGACTGTAACCTATCATTATATATTTTTAACATGAATATGGTTACTCTAAAAAGTTTTTGGTGATCATAATTATTGATTTTGACAATTTACTTACTGTATTCATAATCTTTTAAGTTATGAGGCATACCCGGGGATTGGGGAGTTGTATTGGTTTCTGAAAAGAGGACCATAACAGCATAAATAAAAAGCTGCTCCCAACATATTTCTGGATGTTAAATATTTTTTTATTGATGTTGTATCTTCTATTATTTTTACATATTCCCTTTCCTCTATTTATGTGTAAAACCTGATGAGGCTAGTCAGTTCTCTACCAACATGCCTGCCAGTTGACTTCTGTATTCATTCTGATCTGTGGAGTTAAACATTCTAACTTGTGTATCCACTTCATTTCTGCTTTGTCTAATTGTTGCTGGTAATTACCACCCCTCTCAGGTAGGCACACTGCTTCTAGTCCCCAAAATCTGAGAGATGCTCCTATGTGGCCTGCATCTTTAAAATGTATGACAACTGGGGGTGTCTCATCCTGTCTTCATAAGTCTCCTTTATGTTCTTGTATCCTTACTTTTAATTGTCTGGTTGTTTGGCCCATGTATATTCTATTGCAGGGACATTGATGAACATATATTACCCATTCTGTCTGGCAAGTAATGTTCTGCTTAATTTCAAAATGTGCACTTGTACAGGGATGTTTGTAGTTGTTGTTTTTACTTGTGTGGCCACATACTGAACATCTACAAATACCCTATACAAGTGGAAATTTTGAAATTAAGCAGAACATTACTTGCCAGGCAGAATGGGTAAGATATGTTCTTCAATGTCCCTGTGATAGAATATATGTGGGCCAAACAACCAGACAATTAAAAGTAAGGCTACAAGAACATAAAGGAGACATATGAAGACAGGATGAGTCATCCCCAGTTGCCATGCATTTTAAACATGTGAGCCACGCAGGATAATCTCTCAGATTTTGGGGACTACAAGCAGGGTACCCACCTGAAAGGGGTGGTAATTACCAGCAAAAATTAGACAACGCAGAAGTGAAGTGGATACACAAGTTAAAATGTTTAGATCCACAGATTGAAAGAAATACAGAAGTCAAATGGCAGGCATGTTAGCAGAGAACCAACTAGTCTCATCAGATTTTACAAATAAATAGAGGAAAGTGAATGTGTAAAAATAATAACAGTACAACATTAATTAAAAACTATGTAACATCCAGAAATCTATTGAAAACAACTTTTTATTTACGCTCTTATGGTCCTCTTTTCATAAACCCAAACAACCCCCCACCAATCCCCGGGTATGCCTCATAACTTAAAAGATTATGAATACAATAAGTAAATTGTCAAAATCAATCATTCTGATCATCAAAACTTGTTAGAGTAACCATATTCATGTTAAAATATCTTATTATAGGATACAGTCAAAGACATGCAATTCAAAACTCCCCCCCCCCCCATGTACAATGATCAGTATTAAAGTAGATTAGAAATAAAGACATGGTACAAATACTAAAAAGCATAATAAGATCCACATCTATTTGATTCTCACTGTAATATAACTGTTGGTTAAAAATATCAGCAAGAATCAACAAACGGAACATCGGCCATATCACAGACATAGCTTTCTTATCCATGGTAGGCATCCTACAAAACACCTATAAGGAGGGCCAGATTGTTGCTTGGCAACAATACATGAACCTAGCAAGGCTCATGAAACCACATCTTGTGTGGTTACATGGATGAGCAGCCTCAAGAGGAAGTAAAGGCCTCCATTCCATACATGCAGTGGAAACAAAAGAGTATAGCAGATGCCATTACCCAAAAATGCTGGAACCAAAAAGTAAGTTGACATGCAAAGCTCTTTGGAAAGCAAATTAAGTGACTAGTAACAAGGCATTAGCAATATAACCATTCTTAAAGTACTATTGTATATTACAGACATAGAAGACCAAAATACACACAAAGTGAATAAACAAAAAAGAACCACTGCATGGTGAAATTGGAAGTGTTTTTTATTTATTTTATTTATCAAAAATGTTTCACCAGGAAAGACACACTGAGCAAAAAGATGCTCATCTCACGGTGCAACCTGGAGGGGGTTACGGAGGAGAGCAACGATATACAGTTGTACATAGAAATGAATTACACATATTAATTACACATCGGAATATAAGTATAACACCTCAGAAACATGAAGCAGGAGTAACATAGGAAACATTGCAACAAGGAATTATATACATTGTTACATGGAGTGAGAGAAAATTGAACAAGGATTTAAATGACAAAGGGTGTAAAATATAACTACATACATGTCAGCTACTACTCTACGGTAACACGGTAGGCAGAGGATCAAGGCTGGAAGTTCAGTAGGGGGTAAGTGTGGAGGTTGGTGGATATATGCTAGCATTTATAGCCATAGCTAAAGCCACTGGTCAGGCCACATGGTATCTAGGATAGGACAGTGGGGAGTGGGAGAAGATGTGGGGGGAAGGGAGAAGGTAAGACAAGAGGAAGAGGGGAGGGGAGGTCAGCAACACTGGCAGTTTACCGCGTAGTAGTTTGTCAGGGCAGAGGAGATGGAATGCCTAGAGGAGGAGTGGCGGATTTGTGCCAGCAGGTCATTCCAGAGCCTCAGGAGGTGGTAGGAGAAGGCCGATTGGCCGGCAGTGGTCCGGTGGTGAGGGATTACCAACAGCTGGGAGTCTGTAGATCTAAGGGAATGAGAAGGGGTAAGGGTGGGAGATAAGGAGGAGGTGAGATGGGGGGAAGGGACCCGAGCCAGAGGTTGGAAGCAAATTTAGCACAATGGAGTAGACGCCGGCTGTCAAGGGAGGGAAAGGCCAGTGCATGATTAAGCTCGCAGTAGTGGGTGCGAGGGGGGATATTGAGGGCAAAGCGGCAGAAGGCATTGACGAGGAGGTCCAGTCTGCATTGAGTAGACTTAGAAGTGGCACTATCAACTACATCACAGTAGTTGAATGTAGGTAATATTTTCTGCACAATTTCGCATCTCACTGGTAGGGGGAGGCAATTGTGGTTTCTGTAGAGAACGTCGAGCTTAGGGCGCAGTTTTTTCAGGATAGCATCTGCATGAGCAGAGAAGCATAGATGTCGGTCAAGCCAGATACCAAGATACCTAAAAGTTGACACATCCTCAAGGACAGTCCCATCAAGGGTGAGGAAGTTCAGGGGAGTAGTAAGCCTGAATAGTCTCTGCCTAGTGCCGAAGGTCATGAAGACTGTCTTCTTTGCATTAAGGGAGAGTTGGTGGGAGCTAAACCAGTGCTGAACTTTGTTGAAATCAGCCTGAACACTGGTAGTAACCTCCTCAGGGGTATGGCCAGAGGAAAAAAGGACAGTGTTATCTGCATACATGTGAATTGAGGTAGATGAGCAGGTTTGAGACAGGTTGTCTAGGAGGATGGAAAAGAGGATAGGGCTGAGTACTGAGCCTTGGGGGACTCCAGTAACTATTGGGAGTGGAGGAGAGGTGGAATCAGCAATTTTTATGGATTGAGTTCTCCCTTCCAGGTATGCTCTGAACCAGCTGGTGGCAGGCATGGATAGGCCAGCTTCAGAGAGGCAGGATAGCAGCAGAGGGTGGGAGACAGTGTCAAAAGCTTTGGCTAGGTTGACAAAGATGGCTCCAGTAATGAGACCTTTGTCCATCACAGAGAGGACTGTGTCGGAGAGGTGTAGGAGGGAAGTGGCTGTGGAGTGTTTTTTTCTGAATCCAGACTTGAAGGGGGTGAAGAAGTTAGATTCCAAGAGGAAGCTGGAAAGTTGAGAGAGCTCAAGGTGCTCCCAGAGTTTTGCTAAGGCAGGGAGGAGGGAGATAGGGCAGTAGTTTGCCGCAGAGGTTGGGTCTCCTCCTTTGGGAAGTGGAAGGACTATGGCGTGCTTCCACTCTGCAGGAACTGATTCAGAGGCAAATGATAGGTTTAGCAGGGCAGCTAGTGGAGCTGCAATGGCAGGAGTAGATAGATAGAGGAGTTTGGGGTCTAACCCATCAGGGGACTTTCCCTTAGAAGGGTTTAGGGAGAGTAGGGCATCAAGAGTTTCTGACGGGGAGATGGTCCCGAAGTGGAAGGTGTGAGAACTGAGGGGAATAGCAGCTTCAGTATGGTGGGTAGGTGGAGCTACAGCTGGTAGGGAGGCAAGGCACGAAGTAGCACATGTGGTGAAGTATGAATTGAACTCAGAGGCAACTGCGAGTGGGTCAGAGAGAAGTGTACCATTTCAGAACAGAAGAGGGTGGGATTTGTTGATGGGGGGAAAAGAGAGTGGATAACTTTCCAAAATTTAGATGGTTTACATAGGTTGGCATTGAAGGTGGAGTTAAAGTATTCAGCTTTGGCTAGCCGAGTGGCCTTGGTGCACTTGTTACAGAGCATACGGTAGGTGATGTTATCATCTGGGAGGGGTGTAGACCTGTAGATTTTCCATGCTTTGTCCCAAGCATTTTGGCATGCTATTTGTTCTTGGGAAATTCATGGAAGGTATGTCTCATGGACCCAGATCCGATGCATGGAGGCATGATTATCCCAGATGCTAAGGAAGGTATTCCGGAAATGTATCAGGGCATCATCTATATTGTAATTACTATGGTGAGTACCCCAGTTTGCGTGAGCTAATTCATTCGGGGGGGGTAATGTTTAGAGATTTGTAAGACCTTTGAACTAGAAATTTTGGGGGATTTAAGGCGATGGATTTTGCAGACTATGTAAGTGATATGGTGGTCACTTACAGAGTCAGGGAGAAATAACCGGCTTTAGACTCACGGTGAGGGTGGAGGGTGAGGCCCAGTCAATCAGGGAGTGTTGCCTGTCTTGTGGTTTGTGCGTGTTTGTTCTGAGATGACCTGGGTAAGACTGAGGGCTGTGATCTCATAGCGAGCTTTGTTAAGGGAGGGAGATGGCCAGTTGTGATTAAAATCTCCCAAAATATAAAGTTCGCCAGATGGGTCTAGGGAGGCTAGGTGGCTTAGAAGGTCAGTGATAATTGTGGCAGGGGTTCCAGGGCAGCAGTATACACCCACAACAAAAATAGGGAGTGAGAAGGGGAGGGTCAGTTGGAGCAATAGTAATTCAAAGGCTCGGGGCTCTGCTTTGCAAATATAACAGAGAAATGTAAGTCTGAGGCTGTGTATATTGCAACTCCTCCACCTCTGCTGGAGCGGTCTTGTCGAGTGACATTGAAACCTTGGATGGTGAGGGATGTGTCCTGAAAGTTAGGCTTTAACCAGGTCTCCGATAGGATGATAATGTCAGGAGCATGCTGGACAGCTAGCACCTGGAGCAGATCGAGCTTGGGAGCTAGGCTATAAATGTTTAGGTGGAGGACACACAGCCCTCAGGGAAGGGAGCCAGAATGTGTAGCAGTGGTGGCTAATTTAGGGGAGTTGATCATGGAGCTTAGCGGGTTTAGGGCCGGTGCAGGGCCAGGATTGGGGTGAATGTCACCCGCTGCAAAGAGTAGTAAGATGAGCGTTAGATAGTGAGAACATACATGATAGCACCAAGCTGTGGGTGAGTACTGCCTAGGAGACACTTTAGGTGGCCAGCATGAGATGAGAGGGAGGTAATTAGGTGGAGGGTTGACCGAAGGTGGCCGTAAGAGTAAAGGGAGGAGGAGGTGTGAAAAGGGTAGGGGGACCTGGTTATAGGGTTAGCAAAGCTCTTAGGAGCATTATAAACTGGTCTGGCTTTTGTTCTTATAGATAACATCGCTATAAACAGCCATTATATGAAATGAGGAAAAAGATATGTTAGAAATGAGTACAAACAGTACTAAGAAGGTTTTTCTATTACAGAGACAAACATTGTAAATGCTTCAGCATTTTGTAGTGCACAGGAGCAGGCTACTTGTAAAACATAAAGGTAAAAGATTAATTGTCTCACAGTTCATTTCAATGTTTGGAACAAACTTGAATAGATAAATTAAGTCTATGAACACCCTACCCTCATGGTTACAAATAATGTTTTTTATTTAACAGGTGAACAAAAGTGAATATTTTTAAGCATAGAGAAAATAAGATAAAAGAAGTATAAACACACAGAAATACTGGGTAACTAATGCAGAAGAAATGCTATATAAAAATGTATTTACATGAAACTGTTAAAAATGACTTGAGTACCTGATTGTAATATGCATAATTTTATAAATTTAATTTGGAAAATACAGAAGCACTTTGAAAAAAGCACAAGAGTATGTGCAAAACATCAGGGCAGTATTGAAAAAAAAAAAACAAGAAAGCTTTTAAAGGAGTTTTTGCTTTGTGGAGTTTGTGAAAATTTCCAACATCCCACACCACATATTCTGACGTTTCTGAGACACCCCAGGGATACAGCTTTGAACAGAATACACCATTTCCCTGGATATCTAGATTACCATAATTTTTTCATTTATGGTAAGTATGTGGTGAGTAGGGTATGGGGAGGTGGGTGCACAGAGGGAGGGTCAGGATGGGGGAAGGGGATGGGGACATGACAAGGAATCGTTTCCTTCTTTACAGGCTAAAAATAGACAACAGGGGATGGTTTTATTTTTTACAGTGAATATATTACACTGCTGTGGTATGAGTTTGGTGTGTGGGAGTGCACAGAGGGAGGGAGGGACTAGGAAGGTTTTTTGTTAAATGACTGGTGGATGGGTACAAGGGTGATGGGTGGGAGTGCACAGAGGGAGGGAGCGGGAGAGTGTTTTTGAAATGACAGCAGGACTGAGGTATGAGGGTGGTGGGTGGGATTGCACAGAGAGAGGGAGCAGGAGGGTTTTTACATGACAGGGGGACAAGAGAACAAATAACCCTGCATGTACTGTATATGATGCGCACAGTGCTAAAATGTAGCTCAGAGCTCCGTATATCCTGTTTTGAAGTACAATCATGTGCCAAATTAGCAGATGATCCTGCTTTGAAACAGGATATGTGGAGCTTCAACACACAATGTTTCTTCAATGGGGGGGAGCAACCCGTATAGTAATTCCTTTGGGGGGGACCCACACAACTGCTGCATCCCATTTGTCCCTGATGGAGCCAGAGGACTTCACTTTGGGATGGTTTTCTTTTTTTTAGCTGTGTAAAATGGGTAGGGGAGAGGGACCACTGCACCAAAAGACTGCCACCACAATGAATGACAGTATCCTAGCATCGAGGTAGAATGCAGCATCCTGCATTGAACTGCCATTCTGTAGCAAACAACATGGTAGTTCGATGCAGGATGCTGCCTCCTACATCAATGCAGGATACTGTAATTCATTGAGCCAGCAGTCATTCACAGGACAGTCTGCAGCCAGCCATGGAGGTGAGAGGAGGGTTGTGCTGGTCACAGACTGGGAATGGGGATGGGAGAGTGGGGTGGTCATTCATTAACTAAGAGGGTGGGGGGAGAGCCACTAGACCACCAGGAATATAAATGCCTTCATTTCTTTTGAGTAAATCCTACTTCAAAGTAAGATCTCCAAGCAAGACTGCAAAGAGGGAGCGAGTGGGAATGGGGTACGAGGGTGGTGGGTGGAACTGCACAGAGGGAGGGAGTGGGAGATTTTTTTTTAAATGACAGGGGGATGAGGTACCAGGGTGGTGGGTGGGACTGCTCAGAGGGAGGGAGTGGGAGGGTTTTTTGTGAAATGACAGGGGGGATGGGGTACCAGGGTTGTGGGTGGGATTGCTCAGAGGGAGGAGGGTGGGACTGGGGAATGTGGCTGACAGGTGGGACTGCACTGAGGGAGGGAGCTAGAGGAATTTTTTAAATGACAGCAGGACCGGGGAACTAGGGTGACAGGTGGGACTGCACAAGGAAGGGAGTGAGTGGGATTTTTTTTTAATGATAGTGGGTCCAGGGAATGAGGGTGTCGAGTGGAATTGCACACAGTGAGGGAGGTTTTTTGAGCCATCGCAAAGTTGTTATGCTCCAAACTACAAAAATGGATTCAATTATTCGACATATAATCCAATGTCGAACTTCAAATGTGGCATACTGTATAATCCAATGTTGAACATCAAATGTGACATATAATCCAGTGCTGAATTTCAAATGTGACATAATCCAATGTCGAACTTCAAATGCGACATATAATCCCATGTTGTGCGGGCCATATATTTTTTACGATAAGAAATAATGGGAAATTAAACAATTAATAACTTTTGAACAGAGTAATATTCTTTCTCCAAACCTTCAAAGGCACATCTGTGAGGCAAAGGGCTTTCTACCCTGTAAATTTCAAACCACATCTTAAAAGCGTTGCTGAGATACAGGTGGGCAAAAAATGGAGCCCAAACGTTTATATTTTCAACACTTTGTAGCTCAGAAACCACACAAGATATTATGACAAAATATACCACATACAGAGACCTCTACCTGGCCATTATGCATGCCACATTTCATGTAAATTATTTGAACCATTGCAAAGTTATTAAGCTCCAAACAATTGCCCTTTAACATTAAAAGCCCTTATCATCCCTAACTATACTGGTGCTACCATCGCAGTACATAATATATATATATATATATATATATATATATATATATATATATATATATATATATATAAATATTATAAAGGGCGCAATTGTGCCTTTATAGTTAGGTTTGGTACAGCCTTTCAATGATAAATCTCAATTTTTGTACCTTAATAACTTTGTCATTTTTCAACCAAATAACCCATCAGTTGGTATGTACTGTCATGCTGTCAGTGTCACAAGTTTTGGAAAGTTTCATGACAGCAGCTTTTACAGTTTCAGTGTTAAAAAGTGATCAAAAACACAAAAAGGATTTTTTTTTCATAGGATAACATGGGATTTTTTGCTCTCATGTACAGCACACATATAATTAAGTTTGACTCTGATACTTTCTAGGATAATCTGTTGTATGCCAAGGGTCTGCCTTTGGTTGATTTAGTGAAAAAAATATATTACCTTTTTTGAATAATAACGATTTTTGTGATAGATCAAGACAGGCAGTACAAACTGTATTTTGAAATACAATTCGATTGGTAATTAGAAAAATCATTCGAACTGTATTTGGAAATACAGTTGAAATGGTAATTAGAAAAAACATTTGAACTGCATTTTGCAAATACAGTTCAATTGGTAATTAGAAAAAAATATTCAAACTGTATTTTGCAAATACAGTTCGAACCATATTTTTAATTACCTTTCAGTTTAAAATGTTCTCCTGGCCGGTCCAGTGGCGCTGACGGTTGAGGTGCTGGATACCACACATTGTACCATGCTGACAACCTGGGTTCTGAAGCAAACTCTGGAAGTCAGGTACGGCAGGGCAGGAAAGGATTGAGCATATGGAGGACTTCTCTCCTTTCCTGGGGGTGGGGGGTGGGTACGCTTGCCATGGTGCTGAGGCTCCTGTTGGTGACTGGTGGCAGCACACCTTGCAACATATCCATCTGGGGTTGAAGCGGCTGCAGATGCCTTACATGCTGGTGTACACCAGTTGTGTGCAGGACATCATTGCATGTCCGTGCTCTGGGAACACACACCAACAGAAAAATCTGGTCCCACAGATAGGCAATGGCAACCTTCGGTGCCCACCACCACACACCCAATGCCCATCAGGTGTTGGCAGGGACAGGAAAGGATTGACCATCCAGAGGACTGCTTTCCTTTCCTGGTGTGGGTGGGTATGCTTGCTGTGATGCTGGTGGCTCCTGGTGGTGACTGGGGGTGGCGCACCTTGCAGCATGCCCATCTGGGGTTGGACTGGCCTCAGATGTCTTATGCACAGGTGTGTGCCCATTGCGTGCAGCGTATCATTGAATATCCGAGCTCAGGGAACACACAAACAGAAAAATCCTAGTCCCACAGATAGGCAACGGCAACCTCCAGTGTCCGCCACCACACACCCAATGCCAGACTCATCTCACTGCCTCTCTCAATTCCCAGCCTTGCCTTGGGTCCCGTGCACTATTCTGGGATCATCATATCGGGGTAGGGCGGAGGAGTGTCTGTCTCCAATTTCCTGGTGAGGCGAGGACCAGGCGGGTGGTAGAACAGTTGAGGTGAGTGAGGTCTGCCTGAGAGAGTTCTGTGGGGACAGTGATAAAGAAAGTCAAGAAAAAAAATAATTAAAATGTTCTGGGGTGCAGGGCAGGCAGTACAAACTGTAGTTTTACAATGTGAATGGTTTGTCTAATTACTGTTCACACTGTATTTGTGAAATACAGTTTGAATGGTTTTTCTAATTACTGTTTGCACTGTATTTTCAAAATATAGTGTGAATGTTTTTCTAATGACCATTCAAACTGTATTTCAAAATACAGTGCAAATGTTTTTTCTATGTACCATTTCACACTGCCTGTCCAGTATCTATCACAAAACTTTCATTGCCACCTCACTGCCACTACATGCTTTGGACTTTTGGGCTGAAATCTGCAGGGTGGCAAGCCCTTGCACTACAGTTGTGCCTTTTGCTGGTTTGATGAAAATATTTATACTGGTTCCAGAGTTACAGCACTCCAAAGTTGTGAAATTTCTCATAGGATAACACTGCGGCACCTGTGGCCCTTTTTGGCACCCATATCTCGAAACAATTCAAGATATGGATTTTGCGCTCCAGGCAGCTTTGGACTAAGCTTGAGTGAAGTTTTGAAGTCATGATTACAACTGCAGTGAAATTTTTTTCATAGTTACTACGGTTACTGAGATATTGGCAAATTAGTGTTACAAGGGTTCCTTGTCAACACTATAGGGCTGCTGTATGGCTTTGTAGTTATGTGTAACTGGGATTGCAGGGCCCAGAGTCCCCATGTTTCCACTTACAAATACCATTATGCAAAACTGGGCAGCGTGAAGGGAGCGGATTCCACAAACACATACCACTAACCACTTACATTACACTTTCTCAAAAAGAAGGGAAATTCATTGCAAAAAAACTCTGTAATGCATCAGTTAGGGTTGATGTCACAGTGACAAAAGTTTGGAAATTCGATGTTAGGGTTACCACCCCTACCACCCAACCCCCACTTCACTACCCTACATGCACAAACAGGCATTGGGGCATGCCATGGGGTCATCAGACCTGACTCTCACCACATTCTCCTATACTGTAGCATGTCAGCTTGTTTACACATGGAATGGGATGAGAGTTGGGCCTGATGACCCCATGGTATGCTGCAGTGCCTATTGGTGTGTGTAGGGTGGGGTGGGGGTGGTAACCCTAACATCGAATTTCCAAACTTTTGTCACTGTTACAGCACCCCTAACTGATGCAATAATGGAGTATTTTGCAAAGTGTATATATATATATATATATATATATATATATATATATATATATTTATATATACACACTCTGTATGTATGCATATGTTATAGCTGCACAGTAGTGAAGCTATAGTTAGTGTTGCCCAGTCAGTTCTAATTTAAACCCCAAATGTTGCACTTTAATAACTTTGCAACTGTATGACAGATTTGCTTGAAGGTTTGCATGTGCAGTGTGGCACCATAAATCTCCAGATCTTGTAAGTTGTTTAATGGTCAGATGAGTGGTTGGAGAGCTGCAGAGTGCCAATACACATGGAAAAACTGGGTTTACATACATTTCGTTGCTTATGGCTACAGCATAAATGTTTGTCCATCTGGTCTGAAATCTTCAGGGAAGATGCAATATGGGTCACTGCTGTTCTTTGGAAGATTTAGTGAAACAATATTAATTCATTCAAAAGTTATTCAAATTTTCATTTTACCATTATAGTCAATGGGAAAAAAATATATGTGCCTCACCAAAGCTGCCGCAAGTACATTTTACTGTTGCAAATGGCCCTTTTACTGCTGCCACCATCTTGTTTTGGTTAGTGATGAACAAAAACATCTGTAATTCAAATTCTACTGCCCCATGTGAACACTGACAGTTTTGTTTACCTAAACGGGGCCCGAGGAACACAATGGTGCCATCAGTTTTTTTTTTCTAGGACCCCTAGAAATACCTTTTTTTAAATTGGGTCCCCTGTAGTGTCACAAATCACGACAGTACATTTGCGACACTTTCGCAAATCACGACACTGTCAAATTGTACTGTCACAATTTGCGACACTACTGTACCAAAAAATACCATTTCTTTGCCACACCACTGCACTTAAATGGTTAGGGCTTTCTGGCTGAAGTTTGCAGGGTGGCAAGCTCTGGCCCCACAGATGTGCTTTTTGGTGGTGTGGTAAAAAAAGTTAACTAAGTTACAGTGCTCCAAAGTTGATAAATTTCCCATAGGCTAACATTGTGTCACCTGCGGCACCTTTTGGTGCCCGCATCTCAAAAATGATTCAAGACAGATTTTTTGTTACCCCTCAGCGTAGTCCACATTGAGGTGAACTAAGCCCATGTGGAAGTTTGGAAGACCTGATTACAACTGCAGTGGTTTAGTTGCTAAGGTTACTGAGATATTGCCAAATACGTGTTATGAGGTTTCCTTTTCAGTACTATATGGCTGCTGTATGGCTCTGTACTTATGTGTAAGTGGGAGTGCAGGGCACAGAGGGCCTGCACACCCACCTATACATACCATTACACCAAAAACGGGCAACATGAAGGGAGTTCAGGGCCCAGAGGGTCTGTGCTCCCACAAACACAAATCAATTACCAGTTACATTGCACTTTTTCAAAAGTAAGGGAAATTAATTGCAAACAACTTCATTAATGCATCGGTTAGGGTTGATAGTACAGTGACAATAGTATGGAAATGTGATGTTAGGATTACCACCTCTACCACCCCACCCCTACCCCTCCTCCATCCTCCACACACCAACATACATTGGGGTTTGCCATTGAGTCATCAGGCCTAACTCTCATCCCATTCTCCTATACTGTAGCATGTCAGCTTGGTCACACATGGAATGGGGTGAGAGTTGGGCCTGACAACCTCATGGCACACCCCAGCATCTGTTGGTGTGTGGAGGATGGAGAGGGTTGGGTGGTAACCCTAACATCACATTTCCATATTTTTGTCACTGTGTTAACAACCCCAACTGATGCATTAATTATGTTTTGCAATGAATGTCTCTTCTTTTGAGAAAGTGTAATGTAACTGGTAACTGGCATGTGTTTAGGGAGTGCGTGGCCTCCAGGCCCCAAGTGCTCCATTCACATTGCCCATTTTGTGTGTATGTAGTATGTGAGCTGCATTCCTCTGGGCCCTGTACTCCCACTTACACATAAGTACAGACCCATACAGCAGCCATATAGTACTGAAAATTAACCTTCATAACACTTATTTGGCAATATCTCAGTAACCTTATAAACTATGAAAAAAATTCCACTGCAGTTATAATCATGACTTCAAAACCTCAATGTAAGCTTAGTCCACCTGAAAGTGGACTGAACTATGGGTAGCAAAAAATCTGTATCTCAAATTGTTTTTGAGATATGGGTGCCAAAAGGAGCCGCAGGCCCACAATGTTAGCCTAAGGGACATTTCTCAACCTTGGAATGCTTTTATTTTGTAACCATTTTAAATTTTCTTTACCAAACCACCAAAAGGCACATCTGCCACCCTGAAAATTTCAGCCCAAAATCCCTAACCGTTTAGCTGCAGTGGTGTGTCAAAGAAACTGTATTTTTTGTTGTAGTAGTGTCGCAAATTGTAACAGTACAGAAGCAACAGTGTTGTGATTTACAAAAGTGTCGCAAATGTACTGACATGATTTGCGACACTACGGGGGACCCAATTTTAGAAGAGGTATTTATAGGGGTCCTAGAAAAAAAACTGATGGCACCATTGTGTTTCTCAGGCCCTGTTTAGGTAAACACAATTGTCAGTGTTTACCTAGCGGCAGTAAAATTTGAATTACAGACATTTTTCTTCACCACTGACTGAAACAAGATGGCAGCAGCATGACAGTAGAAGGGATTTTTTCAACAGTAAAATGTACTGGCTGCAGCTTTGGTGAGGCACATCAATTTTTTTCCCATTGATTACAATGGGAAAATTAAAATATGAATAATGTTTGAATGGATTAATATGTTTTCACCAAGTCTTCAAAGGCACATCAGTGACCCAGACTGCATCTTCCCTGAGGATTTCAGACTAGACAGATAAATCATTTGGGCTGTAGCCCTGAGCAAAAAATGTACAAAAACCCAATTTTTTTGCATTTTATGGCACTCTGCAGCTCTGCAAATGCTCATCCGACCATTACACAACTTCCCAGATCTAGAGATCTATCATGCCACACTGAGCATGCAAAATGTCAGACAAATCCGTCATACGGTTGCAAAGTTATTAAAGTGCAAAATTTGCGGTTTAACATAGAAGTGGCCGGGCAATCCTAATTATAACTGCACTACCATACAGCAATTAGATATATATAATATAATATAATATAATATAATATAATATAATATAATATAATATAATATAATATAATATAAGTATATATATATATGTATATTTTTTATATAGGGGCACAGTTCTGCCCTTATAAAAGTAGGTTGAGTAGGCACTTTAATGTTAAATTCCAAATTCCAATTTTTGTGCGTTAATAGCTTTGCAACTGTTCAACAGATTTGCATGAAATTTGGAATTTGCAGTCTTGTATGGTAGATGTCTTGATTTGCCAAGTTGCAGTTTGGTCAGTCTTACGGTTTGTGTGCAGCAAAGTGCTGAAAAATGCATTTTTCTCCACTTTAGACACATTTTTTGCCCATTGCGCTGCAACCACACCATTTGGTGTTTCGGTCTGAAATTTGGAACATACAAAGAGTTTGGGTCAAAGAACAATCCAGCATTAGCTTGGTTAAAAAATATTAATCCATTCCAAAGTTATTTAATTTTTAATTGTTGAGTTCTGAGCCTGCTCGGTTCACTCCAAGATTTATATGTATGTTTTGCGAAAGAGGATTGGGCTCATGGTCAAGGATTTTGTCAGCTCACAAACAGGGATTTAAAAAAATCCTTGTCCATCAGGAAAAAAATCATTGTCTGTGAGCCGCCATCTTGTTTTCATTTTTTTCCTCAAACAAAATGTTGTAACTTCCTCCACATGTGACTTGTTGTTGTAATAAGGCATGGGTTTTATTCAGGGTAACATCCTATACAAACCTATACCTTTGGTTTGCTTCATTTTGTCCAACAAATGTCAGTTTTAAATTAAAAAATTATTTGTCCGTGACTCACTTATGATCCCCGTTCATGAGCTGACAAAATCCCCTTCTGCCTGCCGATCCCCTTTCTTGAGGTTGCAAAATCTTTAACCGTCACTTTGTGACCAGATGGCCCTTCTCACAGATGAGGATTGACTTGACGGTCAATGATTTTTCTCCCTCACAAAAGTGGATCTGGTGGCAGACTTGAATTTTGCCAGCTCGCAAAAGGAGATAGGATTTTTGAATCCCTTGTGAGCTGATAAAATTGCAGTCTGCGAGCTGACAAAATACTAGTTCACCACGAATCTCCTTTATGAGGTAAAAATCCTGACCATCACTTTGTGACCAGATGGCCCTTCTCGGAATGAGGATTGAGTGATGGTCAAGGATTCTGCAGCCTCATGAAAGGGGATCGGCTGGCGGACTAGTATTTTGTCCAGCTATGAAGGATGGGTTTTTTGAATCCCCTTTCCTGAGTTGATAAAATCCCCATCTGCTAGCTTACAAAATCCCAGTCCACCACCTGATCCACTGTCACAAGGCAGCAAAATCCTGACCATCACTTAGGGACCAGATGGCCAAAATCTGACAGTCAAGGATTTTTCACGGACGTCGATTTTGACAGCTCATGAGCTGGGATTGATCTGACAGTTGGGGATTTTGCTATCTCACGAACTAGGAATTTTTAAACTTTTAAAAACTTTCCCACTGTATTGTAAATTAACAGTTTGGTCTTTTGACTTGAAATTTGCAGGGTATTAAGAGGATGCCCTAGAGATGTGAATTATTCTGTTTAGGTGTTAGAAAGTTTAGCGGTTCCATAGATATGCCATCACGAAGTTGAGATTTTTCTCATAGGATAACATTGTGGTGCCCATAGCAACTTTAGGTGCCTGTATCTTGAAAACAAAGTGAGATACAGAATTTTTGCTACTTGTGACTTAGGTGACCAAAGCCACAGAAACAAGATTGGAAACCATAGATTAGACCTGCAGTAGAATGTTTTTCCTCAGTTGTACGGTTACGGAGATATTGGAAAATTAGTGTCACAAGGGTTCCAAGGGTGCCTTTGCAGTGCAGTTTGGCACCCATATCTTGTAAACAATGTGAGATATGGATTTGGTTGAATTATTTCACCTGGAGGTCTCACTGTTATGATTACAACAACACTTGAATTTTTTTCATAGCTGCTACAGTTGCTGAGATATTAACAAATTAGTATTATGAGGGTTCCTTGCCCTATAGGGCTGCTGCATGGCTCTGTAGATATGTATAAGTCGGGCCTGCATTTCCACAGGCACATATTGTTATGCTCAAATGGACAGCTTGGTGAGAGTGGGGGGCCCCATCAACACATGCTATTTACTAGTTATATTACACTTTTTCAAAAAGTAAGGAAATTAATTGCAAACAACTTTATTTAATGTACCAGAAAGGGTTAAAGCAACAAAAGTGGGGAAATTATATGTTACAGCTGAGCCCCTAACCCCCTCACCCCCCATCCTCAGACCAACAGATGCTGGGGTGTGCCATGGGGTCATGAGGCCTGACTCTCACCCCATTCTCCTTTACTGTAGAATGTCAACCTGTTTACACATAGAATGGGGTGACAGTTGGGTCTGACACCTCCATGACACACCCCACCCAGCATCTGTCCCTTCCCAACCACCCCAACACACATCACCCCCACCTCCCATTCACAGCAACACACAGTTTCTCCACACCTGTTTACTTATAAGAAATAATGTCAGTGGTGCAACATCCCTCGTCTTCCTACCTTACATGAACTGCCTCTGTCCCTCTGTCTCACACATTGCTACTGGTTTTACTGTAGATATTATTTATCTAGCTTAATTTGCTAAGATTTGAAAGAAGAGCCAGGAGACATGTTTTTTATGCTGAAAAATATATATATTTTTTAAATGAAAAGCTTTACGAATTTTACATAAAATTTAATTTTCTTTTACAAAAACATGCACATTTGTTCATACATAAAAATATAAATATGCAGAAAACAAAAATAAATGTGTTATGTTCACACGGGAGGGTCGGGGTAGGTTGATAAGAAAAAACATTTTGAAAATAAAATGGGAATGATTTAACTGAAATTAAAAGTCTCTGTTAACATTTAATATAACATATTTAAAAATAACAGTAGTTATTTTGATCGATTTATAAAAAAAATTAAACTTTTGCTGTTCATAAAAATCAATATATACAATGATGCTATATTCAAAAACATAAATAAAATATTGAAGGTGACCTGCAAAGCAGCTACATAGCCTGCTCCCATCTCTACATAGTTTTCAATACTGCTGTGTGAGTCTGGGGCTGCAATCATCACTATTTTTCATGCAATGCTTACATTTTAATCAAGTGCCAAAAGCTACAGCAGAATGTGGAACTGTGAGTGGGTTCAGATTCAGCAGGTGCAAGTGCTTATGGGTGTAACACTGATTTAGTGATGCGTCAAACACCACTGCTGTTATTGCAGCAGTGGTGCAGATAGTTTATCATATTTATTTTGTTGTTTTCTTGGCGGTCTTGATACCCAAAATATTACTTACAGCAACACGTGGATAGACTGCTGCTGTAAGTAGTATCTTGGATATCAATACCCCCATGGAAGAATGAAATAAATATTATAAACTACTGGCACCACTGCTACAATAAGAGCGGTGGTGCTTGACATGTTACCAAATGGGCATAATACCCATGAGTACTTGTGCCCATTTGATCTGAATTTGCTTGCAGTTCTGCGTTCGGTCGTAAGTTTTGACACTTGATTAAAATTTAAACGTGACATGAGAAATAGTGAGGATTGCAGTCCTGGACTCCTGCAGCAGTATTGAAAGGTATGTGGGGATGGGAGTGGACTGTGCGGCTTCTTTGCAGGCCACCTTTAAATATGTGTTGATTTCACATGGGGGGGACAAAAAAAAAGTTAAGGAAAAATGGGAATAGCTTAAATACAAAGAAAAATCAACAAATTAAGTTCACTGTCTGTAACAGTGATGGCTAGCCCTCGCTCTGTTATAAGGGTTCCTTGGGGGAGGTGGAGGAAGTGGTCCTCAGGTGGAGTTTCTTGGGTCAGGAGTTGGTGCCTCTCCTCCTCTGGTGTTGTGCTGGGAGGGACACTTGCTGGAGGTTCCTGGTGCCACTGAGGCTGCTGGAGGGCTGGGTCCATTTCTTGTTAATGTTGCAGGTCCTGGTGGATTAGGCGGTGGATTCCTTCCATGGCCTCCAACTGGTTCTTGGCCAGCCACACCATGAGGCCATGTGTGGTCTCTTGTGCAGCAACATTGGCCTCTTCCTGCTCATGCAACTGATTTATAGTGTGAGCAAGGTCTCTGTTGCTGCCCTGGAGACCACAGACAGCAACCATAGCTGCGTGTCCAATGTGGTCCTGTCATTGCAGCAAATCAATTATTTGGTATTGCTTTACCAACATTTTCTCTTGATTTGCTGCAATGACCTGGCCATGCCGGACTGCAGCTCGGTTGCCATCCTCAATGGCCTTCAGCAGCTAGCTGTGACTGTGCTGTGCTGTGTGTTTGTTAACTGCTCTAGATAGTGTGTAAGGGGAAAAAAGACAATGTTATATAATATTACTGTTTAGTTTTAGTGCTTTTGGCTTTTTAATGTTGCACTTTTTTGCTGTTTGCTACTTCTGCTGTTGAGCAGTGATGAGCTATGTTGCTTATGAAGAGCATTGTAGTGCTGTTGATATGGTAAGAATGTTCTGAAATACAATGCATGGATAAGAAACATTATACAAAAGATTTGTGAGTTTCAGATGTATGGACTATTTTTATGTTTGCTTGCATGCATGTGCAAGAAACGTAGTGCCACCATACGAATTTTCGTAGGTGTGCCTCCCCCACTTCCAATGCCCTGTTCCCTTTTGCAGGCACGGCTGCACCGTGCCAATGAATATCCAAGCTGTCTATGACAGCTGTTCAGATGCAGTATCGTACAGTTGAAAGGAAAACACCACAGACAATTTGCATACTGCCGTCAGCAGTATGCAAATTACCTATATCAGCATTGCGTCTAAACTGTCTGTCATAGACAGTTCTGCCCCCCACAAACACATAGGTGCACACTGGGAGCCCAGCCCAGCATTCTCATGCACTCCCTCATACAGTGTATGGCTGACAGGGGTGCCCAGTCCCTCGTCGGCTCTGTGCTCCCCCAACACACTTACAGGTGCCATGCTGAGAGCCCACCCCATCATGGCAAACCTCTGTATGGCCGATTTGGGTGCCCAATCCGCCTTGTGCTCCACTGCCCCCCAAAAAAACTTCCTGCTGCCACACTGGGAGCCCACCCCAGCATGGCAAAAGTCCAGTGTCGTCTTCCTAAAAGAAAAAAAAGCCATAAAACCAAAAAATGGTCCCACATTGATTGTCTTGCCCCCCCCAACCCGATCCCACCTTCTGCGCATCCACCTCCCCACACCTCCCCACCCCACACTTACCCTCTGGAGGCTGGCGCGACGATCTTCAGTGGACTGGGAACAGGTCAGCACTCTTCAAAGCCAACGGGGAACAGAAGAAATGCCAGTAAGCTGCATAATGGCATAAATAGGGTTTTTTCAACTTTGGTGCATGTATCGGCCATTTTGGGGAATTTATTCACCAAATTTTCAACATGGAGTTCTTGGGGCCCCACCTCATGAACTCAGTCACTGTAATTTTGTTATTTGGTCCCGAAATGTGATTTTGCGGTCACTGTGTGGAACCACCTTTTGGGACTCAGTAATAAAAGTACAGTGCACAGTTCATGAGATAGGCCCCCTAAAATTCTATGCTGAAAATTTGGTGAAAAAAATTCCTCAAAATGACTGTTTTATGAGCGTGCATTGCACTGTTCCTACGCACGCTCATAACTTCGCAGATTTGTAATATTTTCACTCCAGATTTTCAACATTGCCATTTAACCACACCTCCTTATGAGCAGTACAGCTGTCATTTTTCATATCTTGCCCAAAATGTATTTTCACACATGTAGCACACAATGGCACAGTCAGTGTGTGAAATCAATATTTGGGACAGATTAAGAAAATCACAGTGATACTGTTCATGAGCAGAAGTCTTAAAATGGCTATGTTGAAAATTTGGTGACAAAAGTCCATAAAATGACTGTGTTACGAGTGTGCATTGCGCAGTTTCCACGCACCCTCATAAGTTCATGAATTTGTAATATTTTCAGTCCAGATTGTCAGCACTGGCATTTTTCAACACCTCCTTATGAACAGTACAGCTGTCATTTTCCACACCCAGGCCAAAATGTGTTTTTGCACTTCTGGTGCAGAAATGCGTGGTTGCTGAGGGAAATCAGTGTTCAGGACAGATTAAGAAAATCACAGTGATACTGTTCATGAGCGGAGGTCCCAAAATGCCTGTGTTGACAATCTGCTGTAAAAAAATCCCCAAACTAATTACGTTACGGGTGTGTGTTGCACAGTTTCTATGCACGCTCATGACTTCACCTGTTTTTTTATATTTTCACACCAGATTTTCAACATTGCCATTTTTTACACCTCCCCATGAACAGTGCAGCTGTAATTTTTCACATCCTGTTTGAAATGTGTTTTTGCACCAGTGGTGCCAAATGGTGTAGTCGCTGTGCAAAATCAGCTTTCCGCTAACAAACTGATATTGCCACTGTTCATGAGGTGGGGATCACAAAAAAACATGTTTAAAATTTGAAGTGAAAATACCAACAAATGCCTTGTACATTACGGTTTCCAACCATAATGCCCCACACTGTAGAGACTGACAGGCATGTGGGGTGTGACTTGGGATTGTTGCCTGTAATACTCCTGCCATTCTACTCTCACCCACACCCTGCAGCCAGTGACAGGCATTAAGGTGTGCCTTGGACTATTTGGCCCCAAAGTTCACCCCATTCTCCTATACTGCACCCATCTCACCGTATTTCTTATGGAATGGAGTAAGCATAAGGCCCAAAGACTCCAAGGCACACTGTGACACTTGTCGGTGTCTGCAGAGTATGGTGTGGTGAAATGGCATGGCCGTTATGACTGATGACCCAAAGGCACACCCCAGTGCCTGTCAGTCTCTGCAGGGTGGTGGTGGGGTTGGCTTCAGTTCAGTACTGCACTGCCATTCCTATTATGCATCTCTCTAACTCCTACTCTACCAATGCCAATGCTAGCAAGCAAACATTCGGCATTGACAAATGTTTGTTTTTAATTGTGCATGATACAGCATTTATTGATGCCTGTGTTGCATACTGTAACAACAGCGCACTTTTAAGAATATAGCAGAAGCCTGCTGTTTCATGTTGTTTACTCTGACATAGCAATGACATGATGAAAATGGGATGGCTAGAAGAATATTTCTTTTGTAACAAAAATTGGAGAGATATAGTTGCTAAATTTGTCATAGAAAAGCTATGTCTCCCATATTGCACCATGTGTCATGTATGGGGATAGGTTACATACATACAGCACTGAACAATTTAACAGTATTTCTTGTGATGTGTAACATTGCTAGGTGAGTTGAGATTAATAATGACTTTTTGGGGTTGCTTCTTTCAGTGTTAAGAGTGTTGTCACTTTTGAAAGTCCGTGCTTCATATTTCATGTTGTTTTGAATGTGAGGTTTGCAAGTAACATGGAAAAACATATAGCTCAGCTTGGCAGTAAGAATGAACACATATATTTGCGTATCTTTACACGCAAGCTCTATGGTGCATGTGATTATGTTGGGTTTGTTGATTGGAAAAGAGGATAGAGTAGAAGTTATAAAGACAGCCATGCATACAATCTATGAATTCTACTGTTTAGCTCAGTATCAAAGCAGCTAAAAGTGCTATGGCATAACAATGCAACATTTTCACTGTGTGAGACATATTGCTTACTGTTCTTTTTTTCTTGACAGACTGCGGCTTCATGGAAAGAAGGAAGGAAAAAACTGTTATATGAATATATCGTTAGAAGACCTCCAACCTTCCCCCTTTTCAATCAATCAATCAATCAATCAATCTTTATTTTACCAGGTGAAGCACCGTTGAGCAAGCTCATTTCCAAAGTGGGCCTGGGCATACAGAAATGGCATCCAATACATAAGAGATATATATATGCATACATAGGTACAGCAGTACTGCTCCTAGTATGGAGCAGCACAAATGTAACAGTGATTGAAATACAGGCTGTACATAAGGTAGAAAATCAAACAGGATACAAGTGAAGCAGCATATAAAATATACAAAGCTATACATAAGCTAGATAGACAGACAAGATGTAAAAGATTCACACATAAGTGTTTGTATTGAACAATACATTTATATACCCTGTAATGTTAGTATAGGACAATATGTTATATACCCTGAGAGAATGTGGAGCAGACAAGGCAAATTAGAGCTTAGAAAAAGCAGGAGGTAGAAGCCTGGGGTGGAATGCTTTAAGTAGTGCATGTAGGAGGTAAAATTTGATCTCAAGGTGTCAAAACCTGACAGAGCACATCAGCAGTAGCACTTACAGTGTTCAGAGAAATGTCTCTCATAAAGGAGTTTGAATTCGGGGACTTTTATGGGAATTGCTAATTTTAGAGTTATTTAGAGCTTGTTCCATAGCTGGGGTAGTCCGAAGCTAAAGGATGATCTGCCAAAGCAGGTTTTGACCTCCGGTAACATTATGGAGATATAAGATTGGCTTCTTAGGGCATAGTTGCCCGAGACACATGGGGCAGACAGTCAGAGATGTGCTGGGGCAACATCTTGGCAATTGCTCAGTAGGTCCAAAGGATAGCGCTCCTTTGTCTCCTGAAAGCAAGAGACGGCCAACCCACTGCCGAGTACAAGTTGCAGTGATGGGTAGAATATGGTTTCCCAGAAATGAGACAAAGGGCTCTGTGATAAAGCACATCAAGTTTGGCTAGGGCTGTCCCATGAGCTTGACTGTAAATGAAATCAGCATAGTCCAATTATGATAGAAAGGTAGCTTGGACCAGCCTCCTCTTTGACTCATAGGTGAGAAGGTGCTTGATTCTGTAGAATACACTGAGCCTCTGTTTCAGTTTTTTTGCAATCTCATCTACATGAACCAGGAAGGACAGATGGCAGTCAATCCACATTCCAAGGTATTTAAATTTATCAACATAGTCAAGGGGTCCATTGAGCAATGTGGTGATCGGTTGCACAAAGCCTGCTACAGGTGCCAATGGAGCAAAGCTGTTTGTGGTCAGAAGCATTGCCTTAGTTTTTTTAGCATTTAACAGCAATTTTTGTTTGAGCAAGTTGTGCAGCAGGATGTTGAAATCTTTCTGCAAGTTTGTGCACACCTGCTTAGGAGTAGATCTAGACAATTAGAGGACAGTATCATCTTCGAAGAGACGAATGACTGAGAATGAAATCCCCAGGTCGATATTGTTGATGAAAAGCAATGGACCCAGGATGGAACCCTGACATACCCTTCTATTGACAGGTTTCTGAGGGGATAGGTTACCCACAACTTTTACCTGCTGAGAGCATCTGGAGAGGTAGGAGGAGAACCAGCTCAGGGACATCTGGTCAAGTCCAAAGGTGCGAAGGGTATTCATAAGCAGTTCATGATCTACGGTGTTGAAGGCCTTGCTTAGGTCAAGGAAGACTGCGCACACCGATAGTTTATCATTAAGAGCTTTCTGCCAGTCATTCGTTATCTTTGCAAGAGCAGTAATTGTACTATGGTGGGGCCTAAAGCCTGACTGAGTCGAGTTGAGTAGGTTAGAGGAGTCTAGATAATCTCTAAGTTGAAGTTTACTTCTTTTTCAAGCAATTTGGAGAGAATAGGTAGCAGCGAGATGGGCCTATAATTGTTGAGGTCTGTTGGGTCACCAGATTTGAACAGGGGGATCACTTGGGCTTTCTTCTGCATCATGGGAAATTCCCCCAGTGAAAGAGATAAGTTAAAGAGGTGTGTAATTGGAACAGCCAATATACAATAACTGATCTTTAAGAAGCATGGCTCAATATGGTCAGCACCAGCGCTTTTCCTGATGTCCAGATGCAGTAGCAACTGCTCTACCTCCTTGAGGGAGACAGGATGGAAAGAGAGGGCAGAGGTAGATTGGGAGTAGAGGGTATTTGATGCTACCTGTGCTAGGGATTTGGTGCAAAGGTGGCTGGCTGGCGAGGAGTCAAAGCCAGTCCTGCAGTGGCAAAGTGGTCATTCAAGCAGCCTGGCTCCAAAATCAAACAGCAGCCTTACCTTAAGTTTGACTCCGGGGGTCAGGACCAGGAGGCCAGTCCAAGGATGAAGCAGGGTCCAGTGGAAGCAGCAGCCAGAGAGAGATGGCCATAGGCACTGCCTTGCTGCTGTGATCACCGCTCGAAGTGCAGATGTCTTAAGTTCGAGTCCGGGGGTCGGGACCAGGAGACTGGTCCAAGGATGAAGCAGGGTCTGGTGGAAGCAGCAGTTGGAGAGAGATGGCTGTAGGCACCGTCTCGCTGCCGTGAGCACCGCTCGAGGTGCAGATGTCTTAAATTCGAGTCCAGGGGTCCGGACCAGGAGGCCTGTCCGAAGATGAAGCAGGGTCTGGTGGAAGCGGCAGCCGGAGAGAGACAGCCATAGATGCCGCCTCGCTGCTGTGAGTGCTGCCCGAGGTACAGATGTCTTAAGTTCGGGTCTGGGGGTTGGGACCAGGAGGCCAGTCCGAGGATGAAGCAGGGTCTGGTGGAAGCAGCAGCCAGAGAGAGATGGCTGTAGGTGCCACATCGTTGCTGTGAGCACCGCCTGAGGGGCAGATGTCTTAAGTTTGAGTCTGGGAGTTGGGACCAGGAGGCCAGTCCAAGGATGAAGCAGGGTCCAGTGGAAGCGGCAGCTGGAGAGAGACGGCCATAGGTGCCACCTCACTGCTGTGAGTGTCACCCAAGGTGCAGATGTCTTAAGTTCGAGTCCGGGGGGTGGGGACCAGGAGGCCGGTCCGAGGATGAAACAGGGTCCGGTGGAAGCGGCAGCCAGAGAGAGACAGCTGTAGGCGCCACCTCACTGCTGTGAAGGCCGCTCAAGGAGCATTTCTTGGCACATACCTACTTGTATGATAATATTAATAGTGTTAACATTTCAATTGTGGATGCTCCATTCATAACAGTTAAATACACACATACATATTGTGTGATCCATGTCTGAGCTTGCACAATTTCAATTTCATGTGGTATTATTTTCATGTGTACCTTTTTGTTCAAAGAGTGTGTTAGCGCTCCATCCCTTGCACAGTGTGACAACAATGTTATTTTGTATGGTGGAACGCTGTTGAACATGGCAATCCATGCTCAGAACAGCATTGTTGTACTTGAGTCAGTACGTCACAGTCTTGTTGTGCTGCACTGAATACATCACTGGTGAAGCACAATAAGATCGAATGCATTCTGTGTGGCTCAATAACTCTCTTTGGCCTCTGTACACTTGTTAAGTACAGTGAAAAATAATCACTTGTAGCCCTTCAAAGGATGATTCATCTTGAACAGGAGTATATCTGTCAATTTGTAACATTACCTTGTTACCATCTGATAATGGCGTACTCTTCATACTTACCATTCAATGGTGTGACAGTACAATAAACTGTGTGAACAGCTTTTCTACCTTACAAGTTTTAAAAGATTTTATTGAACTATGCTTTAGTGATTATGTGAGTGCAATAATACAGTCACAGGTTTGGTGCCACTGAGTATGCAGGACATCAAAGAAGATATGACACCGTGTGTTTGTGCTGAGACTTGTCATCACACTACTGCATGATTCAGCATAGCCTGATATCAATCAATCAGTCAATCAAAATCTTTATTTAACCAGGCGAACACCTGATATTGTGCTCCCTGGATGGCATTATGGCTTTATTTTTAAACACAGAACACTTTGATGATATACTTCTTACCTTCCAAAACAGTGACATTTCTGGAACACACAGAGCAGTGATCTGTTGAGATAAAAGATAGAGGTTTAATGTAACACTTTTTTAAATACATACTGCGTGCATTTTACTGAAGAGATTTGGTCACTCATGCAAACTTAATGATTATTACATGCTAAATGCATTTTTTTGTTTGCTTGCACGCATGTGCAAGAAACATTATGTGGCAGCTTAGGAGAGAAGCGGGTTGTGGAGGTGCGGCACGGTGGCAGCCAACAGAGGCACTGCATTTGGGGGCTTGGTACTGGTGGACCAATGGGGGCGCAGTGTACCGATGACACTGGTCTCCAAAAGTGCACCAAGTACGAATGTTTTCACAGTTGCAATGAGGGGCTGCCTTATCATTGCAGCATCAGCCATTCTGCTGCAATGAGGGAGCGACCCGTCATTGCAGGGTGGTACTTCCCTAAGTCGAAAAAGAAATTTAGCATGGTGGTGGATTGCCACCACCACACCCCAATTTGTTGTGTGCTGAGGGGTTGCCCAATCCCCCTCGGCATCATGCACCCCTCCCCCCCAAAAATGTCTTTGTTTGCCAATGGGGGGCCCCAATCCCCTTTGGCTTCAGTCCCATCCCTGCCCAAGTTTAATTTGCTGATGGGGGAGCCCACTCCCCATTGGCATAATGTGCCCCAAACAAACTGTTGCCTTTGCTGAGGGGGTGCCCGATCCCCCTCCACTCTTGAGCACCCCATATATGCCGATGGGGGTGCCCAATTCACCATAGCCTACAGCCCCCCAAAAAAGAAACAGTAGGGTGGCATTCTGGGAGCCCACCCCAGCATGCCAAATGCCCCAGTCAAACTAGAAAACTGTCCCAAGATTTTTTTTTTTTTACCCTGAAAACCAGAAAATGGTCCCTTGTCGAGTCCGGTGTCCCTGCCCCCAACCCACGCCCACCCTCTGTGCACCCTGCCTCTCCACACCTCCACTCACCCCATACTTACCTCCAGAGACTGGTGCGATGATCTTCGGTGGACTGGGAACACATCTGCACTCTTCAAAGACGACCGCGAACTGAGGAAATGCCAGTAAGCTGAATAATGGGATAGATAGGGTTTAATCAACTTTGCTGCATTTCTCAGTCATTTTTTGGAATTTTGCCACCAAATTTTCAACATGAGTTTTTTGGGATCCCTCCTCATGAATTCTTGCACTGTCATGGTGTTAATTGGCCCCCAAAAGGTGATTTCACAGTCACTACGCAGAATCACCTGTCGGGACCAATTAACGAAATGACAGTGCCACTATTCATGAGTGGGGCTCTCAAAAAGTCTATGTTGCAAAGTTGGTGGAAAAATCCAAGAAATGACTGTTTTACGAGCATGCATAGCACAGTTGCTACACACGCTCGTAATTTGCAATATTTTCACTCCAGATTTTCAACATTGGCATTTTTCCACACTTCCTTATGAACAGTACAGCTGTCATTTTTCATATCCTGACCGAAATGTGGTTTCGCAGTACTGGCACAGAATATCGTGGTCGCTGTGGGAAATCAGTGTTCAGGACACATTATGAAAATCACAGTGACACTGTTCATGAGCAGAGATCCTAAAATGCATATGTTGAAAATTTGGTGATGAAAGTCCATAAAATGACTGTGTTACGAGCATGTATTGCGCACTTTCCACGTATACTCGTAACTTTGCGAATTTGTAATATTTTCACTCCAGATTCTCAACATTGCCATTTTTACACACACATTCTTATGAAAAGTACAGCTGTCATTTTTCACATCCTGACCGAAATGTGGTTTCGCACTACCGGCACAGAATATCGTGGTCGCTGTGGTAAATCAGTGTTCAGGACACATTAAGAAAATCACAGTGATACTGTTCATGAGCAGAGATCCTAAAATGCATATGTGGAAAATTTGGTGACCAAAGTCCGTAAAATGACTGTGTTACGAGCATGTGTTGCGCAGTTTCCATGTATACTCGTAACTTTGCGAATTTGTAATATTTTCACTCCAGCTTTTCAACATTGCCATTTTTACACACCTCTTTATGAACAGTACAGCTGTCATTTTTCACATCCTGGCCAAAATGTGTTTTTGCACTTCCGGCGCAGAACAGCTCGGTCGCTGTGGGAAGTCAGTGTTCAGGACAGATTAAAAAAAAATCACAGTGATAGTGCTCATGAGCAGAGGTGCCAAAATGCCTGTGTTGAAAATTTAGTGACAAAAGTCCATGAAATGACTGTGTTATGAGTGTACGTTGTGCAGTTTTCATGCACCCTCATAATTATGCGCATTTGTAATATTTTCACTCCAGATTTTCAACATTGCCATTTTTTCACACCTCCTTATGAAACGTACAGCTGTCATTTTTCATATCCTGCCCAAAATATGCATTTACACATCTGGCACAGAATAGCGTGATACCTATTGGAAATCAATGTTCAGGACAGATTAGGAAAAATCATAGTGACACTGTTCATGAGCAGAGGTCACAAAATGCCTATGTTGAAAATTTGATGAAAAAATTCCACTAAATGACTGTGTTATGCACATGCGTTTCGTAGTTTCCACATAAGCCCAGACGTTCGAGTATTTTTAATATTTTCACTACAGATTTTCAACATTACCATCTCTTCACAGCTTCTTATGAATGGTACAGCTGTCATTCTTCACATCCTACCTGATCTGTGTTTTCCTACATCTGGCACAGAATGGCACGGTCACTGTGGGAACTCAAAGTTCAGGACACATTGACAAAATCTCAGTACCACTGTCCATGAGAAGAGGTCCCAAATGCTTTCATGAGGTGGGTGGTCACAAAAAGGTCATGTTGAAAATTTGTAGTGTAAATGCCAACAAACTCCCGGGGTGTTAGGGTATCTAACCATAATGTCCCACCCTGTACAGACTGACAGGCATAAGAGGTGTGCCTTTGGACTGCTGACTATAATGCTCATGCCGCTCCACCACACCCCAACACCCTGCAGCCAGTGACAGGCATCGAGGTGTGCCTTGAACTCTTCAGCCCCACAGTTCACCTCGTTCTCCTATACTGCACCCATTTCAGTGTATGTCCTTATGGAATGGGGTGACTATACAGCCGAACACCCCAAGGCACACCTCAACACATGTCGGTGTCTGCAGGATGGGATGAAGTGAAATGGCATGAACGTTATGGGCGATGACCCAAATGCATACCCCAATGCCTATCCATCTCTGCAGGGTAGAGGTGGGGTTGGCATGAAGTTCAATACTTCACTGCCATTCCTATTCTGTATCCCTCTAATTCCTGCATTTCCAGTGCTAATACCAGTAAGCAAGCATTTGTTATTGACAAATGCTTGTTATAATACTGCTCCATGTTGTTCTTTGTGTTGTGAGGTGTGGTTTAGATACACTGAATGCTTATTATGTGTTCTTAATTCCATGGTGCTAGCTTTGGCATCCCCCTCCAAAAAAAAAATCTGTTGCACATTGACAACTACAGAGACTGACAACTGACACTCTCACTATGCAATAGTGTGGTTGGTAATACTGTTACAGGAACTGCTCAGAATACCTCTGAATCATGTTTGGACACCACAGAAAACAGTGTAGAAACAATTCAAGATGTCAAGGAAACATCACTTTACACAGTAAAAAAACTATTTGGAGACATCAAAAGAACTGAGTGCAATTACAGATTTCAGTGCACAACAGTGAGTAGTAGATTTGAGTACTAGGCACCATAACAACTCAATGGAATTGAAATTTAGAAAAATGGAGAACTATTTTCCTCAGCAGAACAGTATTTCAAGAAATAAATAAACTTGTTCAAATTTAAAACAGTGTGTAAACTGAGTATTTTATGAAAACACATGAAAGCCATTTCATAAGCTCAATAAGTCACTCATGGGTATGTGTTATACTGTTGTAACACATGGCTAGGGGCTCAATGTACTACGCATGTGACTTTGTACTTCAGAACACCCCATAGCAGTTCATGTAAACTGTCAAATGCACACCCTGTTGTGTTTTACTGCTTACTTCTTGAGTACGTTACTTGAATGTCACAACAAACTGGCATGCTCATAAACATTACTGTTGTAGCAACATGGAATGCTCACAACAATGAATGCTCTATTAAGTTATTCAGTTATGTAAAGTATTTAAATTTGACATTATGCAATCTTGGTAGATTATACAACATCAATTAAGATAAATAGTCTTTGGCTAGCAATTTTGGTTGAAAAATTCTTGATGTTGCCATGACATATGAAAATGTCTTGAACTGTTATCTTGAGGTTTCCAATGATGTCATGGTAATGTTTTGAAGTTTCAACAGTGTGGTTATTTACCAAATTGCTTACATTATACTCTGCATGGAGCATTTTCAGGGTTGCTAGGATGAAAATATTTTCCTTTTTAAAAATTGTTATGCTACACTATCTATGCTTACTATGCATTATCTATGCTTGAAATGGTGCAGTAATTTTAGCTGGTGTAATATGATAACGTTTACTATGTGTTTCAGCTCTCTGATTATTAAAGAATGTGTAAGAGACAGAGATATGGTCCAGGAGGCAAGCATTGTCAAAAACATTAAAAATTCAAAGATAGACATATATACATCACCACAAGAACATAACACACAGTATGAAACATGGTGTGTGCCCGATTAAATATAGCAGGACTATTTGTTAACTCTTGAGGTGTGTTTGGCAAGAAGACCTGTTGGGTTGCCCTTTTGAGGTGTCTGGTTTAGATAGAGATCTCTTGAGTGGGGAATGTGCATATTATGCATGGGCAAAAATGTGGTATGTTAAATGTGACTGTGGAATATTCCAGGATGACACATGGTTATGCTAGTGGTGAGCAACATCATGGAATAAGCAAAGCACTCTTTACACTGCCAGAAGGATGTATTGCATGTACCCCTGCAACCATTTTTTTTTACTATAGCAGGAATAGGTGTTACATTCACTATGCATTTGAATCTTTGCTTGTATTCTGAAAAAGGAAGTCTAAAGTGTTTAGAAAAAAAAAAGGCAATCAATTATCTTTTGTTAGCCTGTCAATTACATAGTAATTAGACACGCTGATAGATTTGAAATATTTTGTTCCTAGAAATTAACAATCTGGGGGCAGGGGACTGTTGTGTGTGCTGAGTGTAGAAGAGCATGGGGTTGTTGTACCTAGAGAGTTTTTACAGCAGTTGTTACTGTGCATTACTAGATGTTACGGACTGCTGTTGACCGCCTAGTCCTCCTTCAGATCTTATGCACAGTGTTAACTGAGGAACTATGTGATGAGTTGTGTGAATGAGTGGTTGATCTAACAGAGAAATCTGAGATCATGCTAAGATAGTAATGGGTAGTTTTATACAATGATACTTTCGTTCCCCAGTTGGAGGCCTGGCAGGACCTGCAGCAACTGTGGATGACCCAGGAGGGGCTGTGTTGTTGTGTGTCCCTCGGCCACAGTTGGGGCTGATGGTTCAGTCACAGAGGGTTCAACCATCATAACATCCTCTGCTCCCTCTGTGGCCTGTTGGTTACCCCAAAAGCACCCTCCAGCTGATCTTCTTCCTCAGGAAAACAGTAAATGATATTTTGTCTTGGATTGTATAATCTGTCAGACTTCTGTAGTTGTTTTAAGCTTTACATTGTACAGATGTTTATGTCTTACCCCCTTGAAAACTATTGATAAGCATCCACAGTGTGCTCTGGTAGTGTACTACCCCACTCACTGCCTGGTGTGTTCAAGTGGCGTGTCCATTTTTAAGAGTATGTTGGCACCTGTGCCAAGTCCCACGCTCTGCTGAGCACAGACATATAGCTGATGTTTGTACCTTACCTGCACGCTATCAAGAATGGACATGTCACTTATTTGTGTACGATCATGTTATCAATCAGGGAGGGAGGAACTACTGAACTATGAGAGATGCATGTAAATGTTTTACACAGGATTCAAACCAACAGACAAGGAGTAGGGTCACAAGGATACCAGAACACACTATCAGTGATTGTGACTAGTTCTCAAAGCATTATGAGGGAGAGGGTTTTTAACTGACAACTGGTGGCTGCTGCATTATGACACACATTACAGCAGACCACCTCTCTGTGGCTACCTTTAAGACCTGTTTTGTGCTGTTATAAATGTGTGCCCATATATACATAAGTTGTTGAATGTTGATCTGTGGAATGTGTGAAGCACTCATCACAGAATGTGGTCCTCTCAAAACATGAAAGACAGCTTCATCCATCCATTGTAGTCTAGTGTCACTCCACTCACCCCTACAACCACATATCACAACCAGCTCACACCACTCCCACCTGTACCTCTAGTGATTGATGAGCACCTCACCCAGTCACATACCTACATAGCTGCCTGTCAAATGACAGCATACTGTATCTGCTACTACTTCATTGTTACACACTTGTTAATAATGGATTTGCACTGCATAATTTGATAGCCATTCAGAACTTTGTAAATGAATGACTTCACACAGAAGATTGTGTATGCCTATTGAAGTATGTATATCAAGCATATCACTCCACAGTGTATAACAATTCACTTGCACTAGATTCTAAATTGTTATTTCTTGGTCAGTTGTACAAACTTGTGAATTACTATTACAGTATGTTGTGCAAGTCCATTACTACCAAGTGTTTAACAATGCAGTAGCAGCAGATAGATATGCTGTAATTTGCCGGGTAGCTATGGAGGTGCGTGATTTGTTTAAATGCTCCTTGATGACTGAAGGTAGGGGTGGAAGTGGTGTGATCTGGGTGAGATATGCGGGTGTACATGTGGGGGTGGGTTGGTATGCCACTAGACTATAATGGATGGATTAAACTGTGTTTAATGTGCAGTTAGAGGACCACATACTGTGCTGCATGTTTCATGCATTTCACTGATCAACACTGGACAACTTATGTATATATAGGCGCAATCTTATGACTGCACAAAGCAGGTGTAAATGGTAGCCACAGAGAGGGCAGCTGCTGTTATGCATGTCACAATGCAGCAACCACTAGTCATCAGTGATAACCCCCACAACTCTCCCCCCCAACACACACAATGCTTTGAAAAATGTTCACAATCAGCCACAGTGTGTTCTGGTTGCTTACTGACTCTACTTCCTGACTGCTGGTTTGAATCTTGTGGAAAACAGCTGCATGTATGTCTGGAAGTTTAGTAGTTTCTTTTCTCCCTGACTAATAGCTTGATTGTGTAAATAAGTGGCATGTCCATTCTTTATAGTGTGGTGGTACCCATATACTCCCCACCCCCCCGCATTTCCAACAGGCACAGATGACACCCACCTAATACCATTTCATTCCCCATGGTAGAACACCTATTGGCTGGCAGTGAACACACTTGTAGACTTCTGCAGTTGTGCAACAAATAAAAACGTACAGTATGTACTGCAACTGCATTGGTGTACACTGTGGAGGAATACAGTTGATATACATAGTGTCATAGTCATACACAACTTTCTGTATGAATGTATTCATTGACAAAGTTTGCATGACTATTAGTGTATCTGATACAATACCATTGGAACACCCAGTGTGGCAGAGTGAGTAGCAGCAGCCACTGAATGCTGTAATTCTGTGGTAATATGTGGATACATGAGGTTTGTTTGGTGGTGAACAGTGAATGTGGAGGGATGAGCTGGGTGCTATGTGTGTGGGTGTGGTGATAGGGTAGTAGGGGTCACAGAAGATAACAAGATATGAATACAAATGTCTTTCATGTACACTAAGAAGAATATATGTGCTAGCTGCTTGTTGCACTTTGTTGGTGCACACCACACAACTCACACGTACATGTGTACAATGTTTAGACTGGAAAAAAAAAACACTTGTGGATGGTAGCCACAGAGAGGTGGTATGCTGCATTGCATGCCACAACATAGCTTGCAGCACTTCTGAGTGGCAGTACCACCCCCCCAAAAAAAATCCTATCACCTAGAAAACTCCCCATGTGCAGGAATAGTGTTCCCTAGTAGTCTAGTGGCTATACCTCTTGCTTGATACCTTGATCAACATTAGAAAATGAGCTGAAGAAGGAAAGAAATGTGATTGGCTGACAGGGGTACATTAACTTACAGTGAGAGCCCTGTAAGTTAAAAGTCCCAGCCACGCCAACCCAGTGAAATATCCTGGTGTCCACCCTGCTCTGCAATTGGTTTATGCCCCTCCTTGTAATTTAAAATTGCTGCCATTTTTTTATCTCTCAATTAGCAAGAGACACTGTCCCCCAATGCTCCTTCGTTCACTGCTGCCTAAACAGAGTCCCAGGTGAAGCTCCAGTGGGGGGAAAGAATTGTCCTCATTTATTTACTTGTGAAATATTCAAATGACAACTTATGTTCTGTGCGTACACTGTACCATGGCTCACAGCTCCCACTGTACCTCATAATTTCTGAAGTGATCCAAAGTGCCACATGTCATTTCTCCTTGATCCCCTAATCAACCCCACACATTCATCGTAACTGCTCCTAACTGATTGAAAGACAAATTAACAGGTACCACCCAAACAAAAATAAAATGAACCACAAAAATTAAAGATAAAAATAAATGTGTTTCTTGTTAATGTGCCTTTCCTCATACTTCTGGGTCTGGCGTCATTGGGCACGTGTGAGGTAACCGCTTCATCTCCATTATGAAAATGATTATGATAACTAGACAATATACATTCTCTAAACAAAAAAAAGATGCCAAGACACTGCTGTGGAGTGAGTAACTGTAAACTCTGGGTCCAATTCTAGAAGGGTTACGCCTGGCGTAACTTGACTTGTGCCCAAAAAATGGTGCAAGTAGCAAGTTACGCCAGCAGTTGTGACATACGGTATTCTACAAAGTGGTCTGCGACATGCCACAGACCACTTGCGCCAAAGTGGATTTACACCAGCAGTTACACCTGCAACCCCCTGCGACATGGCTCTAAGGGGCTTACGGCAGCAGTTGCACCCTATTCTGGAAGGGCAGCAACAAAATCCCCAGTGTCGCTGTTCTACAACAAACCCCGAGGGAGAACCATCAATGTAAGTTGCACCAGCATATAGCTGGCGTAACTGTACTTATGCCCCAGGGGGTTGCCTGCATATGCAGCACACTCATCATTTTCATGGTATGCTGCCCTTCCCCCCAACTCTACCCTGTCCCCAGGATATGTTTGGCTCACAGGGTGATCCCGGTCCCCCCATGCCACAGTGCTCTACAGGGCCACCTCATGCCTCTGAGCCCTGTACAAATTGAAAGCCCCACTGGGCTGCTGAATGCCCCCACCTAAAATGCCTTTAAAAAACTGCAACCTGCAATCCACGATAATGCCCCCATCCCCAATTCCCTCAAAGTTACCCATACAACCTGGTAGTCAAGTGGCCACCCCTTCCACGCAGCAGCACCAGACCACTCGCTCCCCCCAGACCCATTGGAGGCCAGTGACTGGCACAGCCCACCTCTCACCACCATGGCCAGCCACTGACTTGAACACAGCAGGAGCGTGTACTTTACATACACATATTCATTGTGTGCATATATACAGTACGGGGGTTAGTCAGTGGTTGGCCATGGTGGTGAGAGGTGGGCTGTGCCAGTCACTGGCAGGAGATGGCTCAGGGAGTGTGGGGTGGACTGGCACTGCTGTGTGGGGGCAGTGGGGGGCCAGTAGACTGCTAGGGACTGTCTGTGTACTGTACACAGTGTACAGTACACAGTTGACTTGGGGAGCCGGTCGGAATTGGGGAGATCTATGGCACACTGACAGTGGGTGGGGGGTCCTCTAACCCTGTGGGGCTCTGTCTAGGGGATCAGGCATGGGGGGCACTTGCACCATGCTGGACAGAGGTTGCAGCTTGTGATGAACTTTCCAGGTACGCCCTCTGTTCAGCGTACCTGGCTTGATGTCACAAGTCACAGGACTTAGAAGAGGGGATCCTGCCCCTTCTAGAATCAGGCGCAGGGTCCATGTCACAATTAGGTTTGGTGCAAATCACCTTTGGCGGTGACTTGTGGCATTCTTCTAGAATTGGGCCCCCTGTATCTTCATGGGGGGTAACTACAAGCGAATACAGTGGGGGGAGAGAACAGATAGCACAGAATATAAACAGGGACTACTTTACCATACACACATATAAACCTCATTATTAATATATATTTTTTAACTCTTTTTCTTGTTTTTTTTAAATTCCACATGAAAATGCCTCAGTGCCCATTTCCTGAGTGCAATAATTCTCTCAGGGTGGGTGGTACGGGTAACACCAGACCTTCCATGGACTATAAGCCCCTCCACCTGCAGTGTTGGGCCTCATTATCCCCCTGGGCAGTCCGGTATTGCCCAATACCACCCACCCTGTTGGGTATTATTGCTTATTTAGAGAACACTTTCATGACAGGTGTCTGACAAATAACATACAGTATGTTGTGCAAGTGCATTTTTACACACTGTGGAGTAACACGTCTGGTATCTATACTGTAATAGTGATAAACAACTTTCTGTACATGGTCACTTATTGAGAAAGTTGTGAATGACTATTATAGTATATACTACAACTGTATTAGCACCCAGTGTGGAAGAACATGGTAACAGGAGATACTGTATGGTGTCATTTGCTCTGCAGTCATGGAGGTGTGTGATTGTGTTCACTGCTGCTCATTGAAGTTGTGTTTGTGGAAAGTGAGTTATTTTTACTTACCAGTAGAGTCAACCACTAGGAGCTGGCTGGCTGTAGGAACCTCCTGCTCCTGACCCTCCGGGACTGGTACAAGGTGGAGTCAATGTTCTACAGTAGGGAAGCTTTGTTGTGCTGTTTGTAGGAAAAAAAAACATTTTACACATATACAAAAAGATGGAATGTCTCAGAGAAAAACAGTTATTGTAATTTCAGAATCCAAAGCCACTTATGCAGTATGTGTTGCATGTGATGATTCTTGTGCATTTCATGGACACTGTTACAGTCATTGAGGTAGTATTCTGATTATCACAGGACATTGTTTTATGACAAATGTTTGCCTGTAACAGTGTTCAGTTGTGGTACATTGCTTACCTTCACTAGAAGATATGCCACATAACTTCACTGCCACCCCCCCACCACACACCCCTTCCGTTCCTGTTTTCAGATTGTTAGTAATAGACTGTTAATGTGCTTTATATTCATGGTTAGCTATTTAACTGTTAATGGGGGGGCTGGGGACTGGTTATCATGAAAATGGTCTGGAGGAGGCATACCTAGAAAACAGTAAAGTAGTGAACGTGGAGAAAGTATTTTAACACAAGGTAAATAATAATATGTTCAATAAGTAGATGCTTATAATACCTTTTTTCTTTTTACAACATAAATTGAACAGATGTCAATTTACAAAAAGGGGATTTACCTGCTGCAGGGTATGGGTTTACTGAGCATCATTACAAGCTTGGGTGTCTGAGGTCACCTTGTGACTCCAACACTCCCCCCCCAGGCATGGATTAATGGTCAGTAAACCCACACCCTGTCATTGCTTAATCCCTCTTTAACATCCTGGCTTCTAGTCCCAGTGCACTCAGGACCGCATGAAATAAATAAAAAAAATCCCAGCGCTGTCACTCGAAGTAGCTGTAGTGGTCTCAACTCTGCTCCTAATCATGGTCCACAAACTGTTCAGACTTGGCGGTAGGTCCTCCCCCCTCCCCTATGAACACACAGGCTGTGGATAATTTTATCTTCTGGTGCAAAACACAGAACAGTGCCAGAAGAAGCATTAATACAAACTCTTTGACACTATAAAAAGTGTATAGTGTTTCTGGACAGCTGACTGTGCAACTCGCTAACCATTAAACTGAACCTGTCAGAAATGAATGGAATGGATAAGCTGCCTGGGAGCTCTGGAAGACAAAAAAATATAGATAGAGCATAGAAACATAGAATCTGATGGCAGATAAGGACTGCTTGGCCCACCTAGTCTGCCCATTTTCCTACCTAACAGATAAGCTGCAGATCCTAGTTAACCAACCAATTACATGCCACTTTCTCAATCATCAGTGCAGCAATTTCTTTTGCCCTCCAAAACAAATACCCACACTAGTGTTATCAGAAGATATGCTGTGATGGGAGTGCAGGGTCAGTGGACATACAACTTCCAGTATCACATGCATCCAGAAAGATAAATGCAACTAAATACAGGACAACAAACTGCCTTATTATATTTAGAAAAAAAAAGCACAAAACAATATGCTGTCTTGGAATTCTGCTACTGTAATAGGAGAACAGAGTGGGGGTGTGTGGGGTGGAACACAGAAACCCATTTGACAACATACTATGCACAATAAGTACAATTTTTTTATATATACCTACCTGATAAAAAAATGACACTATTATATACTTTTCCTGTACTATGTTGTCTACTTCACTCCTACTGCGTTATTGCCAACCTCCTGACATGTAAAAATGTTCATCATTCATCTGTTCCAACTGTCAGCTATATATCCTCCCCAAAACAGACTGCAACTCCCATAAAACCATAGAGCAGCAAAAAAAAAAAATTCAGCAGGTAGAGGGACAATTTTATTGAAAAATTAATAAATCAGGTAAGAGTTCCATCATTTAAATGTAAAAATTATGTTTTAAAAAACACATGTAATACAGTGGCCCGTTTTGTAAGTGCAATAATACTCTCCAGGGTCGGCAGTATTGGACAGCACCAGACCTTATAGGGGCTATAACACCCTCTGCCTGTGGCGTCAGGCCTCATTGCATTCCTGGGTGGTCCAGTATTGTCCAATACTGCATACCTTGTCTAGTATTACTGATTACATAACTGCTATACTGTCCGTCATTATTCTTTTAATATTTACTAGTTAATGGTTATAAATCATCGTAAGGCACAAGCTTCTCAAGACCTACACAGCACCTTATGAAGCAGTTTTTTAAGGTAATCAACATTAAAATCAGGACCAGTACATATGTAAAATTATACATGGTTAAGTGTGTTTTAATGTGGATTTTGTGCACACCCTTGGTGTATGATGCCCATATAAAGACCTCAGGCTCAATCTTGGGGTTCAATTGGGCACCGCACACCTTGGGTGTGCATAAAATAGTCATCAAACCACAGTTAACCATGTATTTGTATATATATATATATATATATATATATATATATATTTATATCAGACACCCTGCCAAGCATTGTTGATAACTTATTACATTTTACAGATGTACTATTAATAATTGATAAAAATATACATACTTCCATGGTGGTGATCACCAAACTCAGGCTTCCCTGCCATAGCCAACATGTCATATGCTATGTCGTACCAGTCCTGGTTCCTCCTGTGGATGTCCCCAGCTGACTTACTCTTGTAGAATGTCTGCCAGCTGAACTTCCACTTCATCTGGCACTCAGCAAGAGATTTAATGATGCCTTGCTCCCCCAAGTAATGACCAATCTGTAAATGAAAAGAGATAGAAATGTTTATATACATATACATATATATATATGCAAACCTGGAGACCTGGATTTGAATCCCACAGCCCCAACTTGCATACTATGTGACCCTAAGCAAGTCACTTAACTTCCTTGTGTTCGGAAGTTGCACCTGTAAACAAGCTTTAAGCTAAGTGTGTCTTGTACAAATATATATATATATATATATATATATATATATATATATATATATATTATAGCTGCACAGTAGTGCAGCTATAGTTAGGGTTAGCACGAGCATTTAATGTTAAAGGCCACTTTTTGCAGGGTAATAACTTTGTCCAAGTTCAACAGATCTACTGGAAATTTTGCACACAACTTCAGAACTAGCAGGTCTATTGATCTGCCAAATTTTGCTTGAATCCCTTGTGTGGTTTCCAAGATACAGAGTGCTAAAAAATAAGAGATTTTTATGTTTTTTGTTGCTGTTTTTTTGTCAACCTGTATCTCAAACATGGCTGTAGCTACAGGGCTGAAATATTCAGGGTAGAAAACTGTGGCCTCACAGATGTGTCTTTTGAAGGTTTGGTGAAAAAATATTAATTTGTTCCAAAGTTATTAAATGTAATTTTCCCATTATTTCCTATGGGAAAAAATACCATATATACTTGAGTATAAGCCGAGATTTTTGTACCAAGTCAGCATTTCAGTTTAGGGGGTCTCTGCTTATACATGTGTCATTCACTACAACAAAGTAATATTAAGGGTTGGGCATGATGGGTCAGCATAGCCAGCCAGGGAGAGGAGTCTTTTTTTAAAAAAAAGAAACAGGAAAGGGAACGGAAGCTGGGTGGAAAGGATGCCAGGAGGACCATGGCAGTGAATGGCAGTGCAGCGTGCCCCAAAGATGGAGCTGATCAAAGAGAGAGAGAGAAGGGACTAGAAAGGGAACGGAAAGGGGATTAGGCATAGAGGGCAACAAATTGCTCAGCAGGAGTAAGTAACAGAGTGGGGCAGTAGCTGGGGTATTGCAGGTGCCTGCCAGCATTACAAGCCGTGAGGAGCTTTGGCATTTGATGTCACCAGCAAGTCACCTGGATGAAGGGAAGCACAGTGGACAGGGGGCATGGGGCCAAGAGGGAGGGGGTTGGTGAAAGGGGAACAGGGTTGGTCAGTTGTTGATTGACTAGTGGTAAACAAAACAAAAAAAAAATGTGCTGAGACACCACACCGAGACACCACACTTACTGAAACAACACTCCTTTGCCTAAGCTTGATTTAGATATTCAGTTGTAAAACTTGACATCAGCTTATACACAGATTGCTGCATTTTTTGTGAAATCAATGCAACATTTGGGGAGTAGCTTATACACGAGTATATAAGGTAGATGTTCCTGGCGGCATAGGATTCTAGTTTGATGCAGAATCCTGAATTGGCATAGGATTCTAATTCAATGCAGAATCCTGCATCGGCATAGAATTCTAGTTCAATGCAGAATCCTGCAATGAACTGCAATGTTAGATTCATAATGATGATGGTTATTTTGCTTATATTGTCTCTTGAGTGTAATATTGTCTCTTGAATTGTCTTGCCAGCTGTTATTGTACACTGTACGCTATATGTATTTTCTCTTACCTCCTACCCCCAGGATGCATCTGGAATAGAGCAGTAGCCTGCTCAGCATGCCTTCCTGGTAAAACTCTTACATAAGCAAATAAATAAATAAATAAATAATTCTGCATTGAAGTGGCATTTTGCAATGCAGAGTCCTGCATCGAACTGCCATGTTGCAATGCAGAATCCTGCATTGAACTGTCATTTTTTCGGGCATACCCCTTTGGAATTACTGTTTCCCAACATCAGGGTGCCCAATCCCCATGTTGGCATTTCTTTAACCCTCCACTACTGTGGCGCACTGAGGAGACCACCCCAGTGCACTGAAAGCATTAACTTTCTGATAACTTTCTGTTGTTTCTGACACTGGGATGCCTACCCCCGGTTATGGATGCCCCCCTGCCACTTCACAGCCCATTCTTATTATTTTTTGCTGACATCAGGGTGCCCAATCCCTGTGTCAGGATTTATTTCTCCTTCTATTACTGTGGCACTCAGGGGAGACCACCCCCAGTGTGCCAAAAACCGTTACTTTTTTTCAGTGTTGTTTCTGACACTGGGAAGTCCACACCTGGTGTATAATAAGCCCCCCCCACCCATTCTAATATTAATAGTGTTTACCAACATCAGAGTGCCCAATCCCCGTGTTGACATTATGAACCCCTCCAGAATTATGGTACACTGGAGAGCCCACTCCCAGTGTCCAAAAATAAAGTTATTCCTGCCGTAAAAAAAAAGAAAACTGTCCCCAATCTCTTTTTTTTATTTTAGAAAAAAGAAAATGGTCCCTTGTCATCTCCTCTGTCCCCCTCCCCCATCCCAACCCTCCCACTGAGCACCCACCTCCCCACACCCCCTCTTACCCTATACTTACCTGTGGAGATCGGCGGCTGTCATCTTCTCTGGACTGGGACACGTCCGCACTCTTTAAAGCCCAACCACAAACTGAGGAATCAAGGTAGGCTCTCAATGGGGTTTTCAACTTATGTTGATATCTCAGCCAGCTTTAGGAATTTTTAAGCCAAATTTTCAACACAGGGTTCTTGGGACCCCACCTCATGCACACTGTCACTGCCATTTCATTATTTGGTCCTGAAAGGTGATTTCCCGGTCACTATGTGGACTCCCTTTCTGGACCAATTAACCAAATGACAGTGCCAGTGTTTATGAGGAGAAATCCCCCCCAAAAATGTTGAAAATGTGGTGCAAAAATTCCCAAAAATGACTAAGAGTGTGTGTTGTGCAGTTTCTATGCATATTCATAACTTTGCCAATTTTTAATATTTACACTCCAGATTTTCAAAATTGAGATTGTTTTATACCTCTTCATGAACAGTGCAGCTGTCATTTTTCACATCCTGCCCAAAATATGTTTTTGCAGCAGTGGCACAGAATGGCGCAGTTGCTGTGTGAAATCAACTTTTGGAATATAGTAACGAAATCACAGTGCCGCTGTTCATTAGGTGGGGTCCTAAAAAAGCCATGTTGAAAATGTGGTGCAACAGTTCCCATAAATGACTGTGTTACAAGTGTGCATTGCGTAGTTTCTATGCATATTCAAAACTTCACCAATTTTTCATATTTTCATTCCAGATTTTCAATATTAGGATTTTTTTACAACACCTCATGAACAATATACCTGTCATTTCTCACATCCTGCCAAAAATGTGTTTACACAGCAGTGGCATGAAACGGCACAGTTGCTGCTCAAAATCACCTTTTGGAACTAAGTAACAAATTGAAAGTGTCAGTGTTCATGAGGTGGAGTCCCAAAAAGGCCGTGTTGAAAATTTGCAGCAAAAATACCAACAAAACTCCCACAAAACTGGGATACTATTATAGTATTTCAAAAAGTAAGGAAATTAATTAGCAAAAACTTTGTTTAAAACAAAGTTAGGGTTCTAGACATAGGTCTTCAGCCAAAATGATACTGGTCAGGAAATTGGATGTTAGGGTTTACAACGGTTATACCCCTCCCCACCAAACCCTACCATTGTAACCACATGCCCCACCCTTCACACACAAACAAGCATCAGGGTGTGCCTTAGGGTCATGAGCCCCACCCCACCCTACCATCACAACACAACCTCCACCCTCCACACACCAACAAGTGTCAGGGTGTGCCTTAGGGTCATGGACCCTAATGCTCACCCCATTCCATCTGTAAGGAACCTGACATGGTACAGTATGGGAGAATTCCATCTGTAAGGAACCTGACATGGTACAGTATGGGAGAATGGGGTGGGAGTTAGGGTGAGGGTTAGGGGACCCTGCAACATGAGGAGACTTGATAGACCAAATGGCCTTTTTCTGGTGGCTTCTTCATATGTTCATGTGTAATAATACAACTGTACCTACCCACATTTTACCTCTCACATAGAAACATATAACCACCTCCCCCACACCCCCTGTTGTAGTCACACATCGGTTTTCACACATTCAGTATTATAAATTATACAATGGGCAAGAAAATCCTGATTCTTGATTGGCTGGCTGACACAATTAACATGTTGTAAATCATGTTATCACCCCATGGTAGAAGTGCCAGCCAGTCGGGGCACAACACTTCAAAGCTGTTGGCCGCCATATTGTTTTCCACCCAGAAAATGGGATGCGTAAAAAAAAAAAAGGAAACGTTTTTCCTTTTCTTTTCTTTTCTTTTCTTTTCCACATTGCATAATGGCAAGATTTGCCCATTTCTGGTGTGGTTTCCTCACTCTTCTGCACCTCATGAGCATACCACACCAGGTGTGGGTAAATCCTGCCATCACCCACACCTGGTCTTGATATGTCCCTTAAAACTTCCCTCATGTTTATTTGTCCATAGTATACTAGTAATATGTCATGCTGTGATGTGGGTAATGGAAAGATTTACTCACTTCTGGTGAGGTTTTCTCACTTGACTGTGCCATGTGAGCAAACCATACAACCCCTGGATAAGTCCTGTCATCATCCCCCCCCCCACACACACACACTAATGCTACACTGCTGCCCCACCCCCCAAAATAAGCACATTTGTAACATGGAGTTACCAGTGTGAGTGACATGATTGGTGCAGCGCTACCACCTGACTGTGCATTAATGCACCATATACTCACAGTTGATGTGAGCAGTTCCGATATTAAATCAGTGGGCAGAATGGGTATTGTTTCCTCCCTGACAGCAACAATGTGAAAAGCAGCCATGTCTGAGAGGTAGCATAGTGAGTGGTACTGTGCTCCCCACCCACCCGCTCAGCGGATTTCTGGGGACTGAGCTTACAGTGACTGGGGAGCAGGACTGCTGCTCCAGCAGTTATGTCAGTCAGACTGTTTACCATTTATTGTATGTATATGGTACTGCAGGGCAGTACCAAGTTTTGTGAGTGCCCCCCATTGATCTGTTTGTGTTCAGTGAAGTTCCTTGTATTATCTGAGCACCACAAACTAGTCTCATGATTGTCTTATTTGTGTTCTGTTGTCCCCTTGAGTTTCCCTGTCATCGCTCCACAGCTGCGCCCTCTGTAATGAAGGAAGAGAAGTCTGCAGCTGCACCTTCTGTAATCAGCACTGTGATCTACCCACCAGACAACTTTAATCTTTCCCTCTTGTAACTTTCCCTGTCATCTGCCCACAGCCATACCAAGGTGACAGTGCTTTCGGCTGGGAATTGTGACACTTCAGCATCAATTCCCAGCCCATGTGTATATAAAGTTTCAGCATACATGGTGGATGCTGTAGCACTGTCAGACAGGGGCACACACAGGGACCCAGCAACTGAAGGGAGTGACCGACAGCAAGTAGCAAGACAGAGAGTGCGAGTGATGTCTGCCACAGCGCCCCGCTTCTGGTTGCCCTCCCTTGCTCCCCCCAATTAGCAGCCACATGGAACCCTGTACACTATGTGTGGGAGTAGTCAATTCACATTTGCAGCCAGCAGCACCTGTTCAGCCATGCAGCCTGTGGTATGGTTGGTACAGTGCCAGCAGCCTGGTCGGGCCTCATTCCCCCAACCCCCCGCAACCTGATCAGCAGTTGCCCTGACAAAGAGAAACCATGAGAATCACAGCTGTGAGACAGACAGCGCAAAAGGCACCTGGTAGAAATTGGCTGACACTCTAGTTGCTTCCATAGGACCCCATGTTATAAGCACAATAACCCACTCCAGGGTGTGTGGGTATTGGGGAATAATCAACACCCTGGGTGCTGTGGGGGTACTCAGGCTGCACACTCATGCCTCACAATGCACCCGGGGTGTTGATTAATCCTCAATACCTGCACACCCTGTTGTGGGTTATTGCTTACTTCTAGCAGTAATGCCCAAAGGCCCAGTCATTTACAACAGATTAGCGATCAATTTGGGGGGGGAGGGTGGCCTGAGGCACAGCAGAGGGCCATCTACACAAAATCAATTGCTAATTGAAAGGAAATGACTGGCTCTGAGGTAATTATTGTGATTACAAATCTAAATGCAATAATGACTGTTTTTTTCCTTTCCTTGCACTGACTGCAACAGAGACACTGTTCCATGAGACAGTGCTCCCAGATAGGCCGAAGCATTTTCCTCTAGCAGACTCTAATTTTTCCTGTATTTTCCCTGTAAAACTTGGATGAAATTCCTGTAGATTTCCTGCATTCTCAAGCTAATTTATTTTTGCAATTGGCATCATTATAGTTGTCAATAAAATCACTACAACATATGTTCTGGCTGTTTTAAGTGTTCTTATTTACTTTAAGAATTAAAACTGACCTAAAAACATATCACATAATTACACTACAACTAAAAGATATTAACACGCAACACCAAAAGAACAAACAATGGTGGGGGAAGAACGGATGTAGAAGGGAAACACTGATACTGAACGGTAGTATAAAGAGATAAAACAGGCATATATATGAAGAAGTATAAAGACTTAAAATGGACACCTGAGGGGTCATGTGCAAAAGTAACTTTGTGCAAGGTTACTTAGGACAAAACAGACATCTGGGGATTCAGTCATGTGCAAAGTTAACTCAGGGTAAAATGGACACCTGAAAAGTGATGTGCAGAGTTACTTAGGATCCATCCACTGTGCAAATGTGTGCACCCTTAATATTAGTCATTGCTTTTACAGCGTTCTAGCATTGTCTTAGTTGGCTTCAATTTAAAGCAGTAATCTTTCATTTTATTGAAGGATACATGCAGCAGTGCATTCAGTGTATTTCCTTTCATGCAACTTCTGTCCTTTGTTTTGGTATAGTTGACATCGCTAAATAAGCGCTCCACTTTGGCATTTCCATGGGGCAGGATTAGCAGTGCAGATTTAAGCCCGCCAAGTAGGGGGAACCTTAAGTGACTTGGATTCCTGGGTTTCTTCAAGTTCCTGATGAACTGCCAGTACTCGTCAATTGGCAGGGTAGTCTTTTTCCTCTGGGAAGGTCATCATTTCATATTCTAGTGCTTCATCATCAAGTTGTTCCCTGACTTCCTCACTAGTTCCAACAATGCTGGGAAGTGGTCAGCCAAAGCTTTGAATTTAACACTTGAGACATATTGTCTCTCTGGGTTCAGTGTCTCCAGATGTTTATAGATGCCACCTTCATAGTTCACAAATGGCATTCTTCTTTTCACTTGCTGACATGCCTCAGTCCAGAAATCCTTTTCCAGTGAAAGGAACTGTAGAACTGTTTCTCCTTCTTCTCCTTCCTCTTCTAGTTGCTGTACAAGTGATTTGCAATCAGATTTTCCAAAAGCACTTGGTCCAATGGTGGTAGTCTGTTTGTGACATCAGTGTCCTGAGCATGTGCAGCTTCTCGAACAGTGGCAGTGGTTATGAATTTTGATAGCAGCTTTTTGTACAGAACCTCCAGTTCACAGATAACAATGTGAATATTTGGCTTTTCCTGCTGGAAAAGAAGATTGAACTCTTGGATAATGCATAGTCTAGGAACATTAAGCACAGCTTTACTAGACTGGAATGTAAAACAGTCTGGATTCCTAAAACTGTTGCACTTTTATTTGCTTGAACTTTCAAAATAAGACTTCAGCACCTGAAATGGTTCCACAATTCTCCAGGCCACTTGGTGCAGACTGAGCCATCTGGTCTGACATGGTTTCAGAAGTCTGTGTGGTTTTGTATTGGTAAAGTCCTGAAAGGTCTAAAAGGTTTGCATTCATTTAGCACTTTTCTTAAAATAGTACCAGATGTCTACAGATAGGCTCTGTACTTCATCAGGGAACACTTTGCAAGCATCATTTGCTACAAGGTGGGCAACATGGCAGATGCAATGAATGTTGAAGATGTACGGCAGCTCCTTTTTCAGTCTGGAGAGAACACTGTTTCTTACCTCTATCATCACATTGGCTCCATCAGACCTAAACCCTACAATGTGTTGAATGGGGGATTTCATCCTGTCTGAGTTAATCAATAATGGCATTGTATAAGGTCCCTGCATCAGATGTGACTCCAGATGCAGAAGGTTTACCCTGGACTTCAATCAGCCTGTAAAATCATGATCTCACCCGTCCCTGGGCATCAAGGATGTGAACAAGTAGAGCCAACTACTTTGAAACAGTCTGATCACTGCTTTTATTGATGAGAAGACTGAAATGTTCTTTTCTCATTTGCTCAACAACAGATAGCTTGAGCTCTTCTCCAATAATGTTCACCAACAGGGATTTAGTTTTGCTCTCTTTACAGGCAAACTTCTCCACAATCTTGGAGTTCTTAAACATCACTGGGAACATCTCACTCATGTGATTTGCCAGTGCAAATGGCAAATTATGCTCTGCCACAGCCCTTTTCTTCAACAATTCTGCTGATGCCACATCAGCATCCAGGAGCCAGGCAAAACACTTGCTGACCATTGCATTAGATGAGAGGGATGCTAGGAGCTTCTTGTGGTTTTCTCCTTGAGCAGGATCAGGAAGATCATTCCTCCCTTCAGTGGCTACCTTGATGTGTTTGGATGAGAGAGAGAGAGTTGCAGATTTGTGTGGGGGAAACACATTAAGCAATGTGAACGGACGCTGAAAAAAAACCTCAAAGCATAAAGGCAGAATACACAAAAGAAATTATGCAGCTATATGACACCACAGTAATGCACGAAAATAGTGAATTACATATGGTGTCATGTAAATGTAATTACATCTGCATAACATCAATAATCACTGGAGGACAGTTACACATCCACTCTGTCCACTAAAAAAGAAAACTTTAGTATTCTGCTTTAAATACAGTAAATTTAATGGTCACCAAGATGTGTAGCACAGCCATGTCACGAAATGGCTGCCTTTTTTAAGGCTATTTTCATTATTAAAATGTTGCCACAATAAAATAAAAATACATACACCCTTTTTTTATGCACACTATCTCTTGACCATATTAGCAACAGTACCGAGCACAAATTCTATATTTTTAATAAATTATGAGTAAAATACAGACATTATTTTAAGTGCACACCCAAGTCTCTCAAATGCTGTCCACACACACACACACACACACACACACACACACACACACATATATATATATATATTTATACAATGGGGTGAGCTGATAACACATAAAATAAAACCACATATCACTCACCCCCAAATGCAGCCAACTGACATTTATCACACTCTGCTTATCTCATCAACATTGATTTCAACTGTGCTGCTCTCACCCAACAACACTCAGATTCGAAGTGCTGGAACTGCTTTCATGAAGTTAATGACAAGAATGTAGCTCACCTGTCACATCTGCACCTGCAAGTCCCCCTTTCACTCTCATCTTGTGCACTCTATGCAAGCCCCAAAGCAAGCACCCAGCATCTGAGTTTCATACTGGAAAAAAGCCAAAAGAGAGCAAAGCCTTCCACATACACAAATATCTAAATACCAAGGAAAACAGCCTGCTTCACCCAAATGGTGAGACAGTGTTTCAGCTTGTTTTAGCAGAATTTTCTTTTCCTGTCCTGTATCTCCTTCGTTTATTCCACAAGATAAACTGAAATAAAAAAAAACACATTCTGGAAACCCCTATTGTATAAATCACACACGATGTGCAGATCATGTGATATGGAAAATATTCTCACTCCTACAGAGTGAGCTCTGGATACTCTCACTCATGTCTTCGGCACTCGAGAGTATCCAAAGCTCAGTCTGCAGGAGTGAGAATATTTTTCCATATCACAGTCCTGCCCATCATGTATTCCCCTATAGGAGCTCTGGATACTCTAGAGAATATATATATATATATATATATATATATATATATATATATATTATATATATATATATTCTTTGCAAAAAACATAATTAATGCATCAATTAGGGTTATTTCCACAGTGACAAATGTGTGGAAAATCAATGTCAGGGTTACCACCCCACCCTCATGCCCCTTCTCAAAACCCTAAGGCCGCATTCCCCCAACCTCCCCCCACACACACACATGCAAGCAAGGGAAGGGCCAAGGCAACATAACCAACTGGAGACAAGCAGAATCAGGTAACAGAAGTAATATACAACTCTCTAAACATTCCACAAGACACAGGCATCATCACGGTCCACCAACTGTATGAGTTCTGCTGCCATAATAGTGCCTTAGTAGTAGACACACACATGCTGGGCAATCATGGGTGATTGCTCACAGTAAGCATTTTGACATTACAAACATCAATAACAAGGTTTAAGCAGATGCCCATATTTCAATAGTTAACAACTGATGAAACACACAGTATGATATCCACTCAGTGTATTAGAAATGACAGTTTGTGTGAGCCTAGGAACAGTCACTCAATGTTTGCATTTTTTTTTCTGATACAGCAAGTCAGTCCTCATAACAAACAGTGGTAATAATAAAAGTAAGTTTTTTGTAGTATAGTTTACAAGTAAGATGTAAAAGCAACAGTTGTAACATGCAAAGGTAACCACAACATACTGTTAATGAGTATTTCCAGATAACGTAGTAGTATAACAACATGTGATGGTGGTAGTTTCCCACCTGAGCAGTATCTCCAAACTACTGTGTAGGTGTCAGCTCGATCTTTCCTGCTACCACATGCCTATGTGGCAGCAGCGATACTTGCAGTGACCCAATTGTTGAATTATGACACATATAAATCAATATTTTGAAAATATGTGCAGACTAAGTGTCATTGTATGATGAAGATATGCCAGCAGTATTGTGTCATCATACTGTGCTGGCAGTATAGAGTTGATTATACTGTATTTGTTTTTTCGTTACATAGTGTTATGTGAGATCAGTGCAGTGTTGTGATTATTGTGCTTACAAATGTGCCGGAGTGGTATAGTGTCTTACAATCTTGCATGTATCTTGAATTGTGTGTGTGTGTGTGTGTGTGTGTGTGTGTGTGTGTGTGGGTGAGGGTGGGGGAATGCAGAATTAGGGTTTTGAGGAGGAGGCGTGGGGGTGAGGTGGTGGGGTGATAATCTTAACATTGAATTTCCACACTTTTGTCACTGTGGAAAGAACCCTAACTGATGCATTAGCAACATTTTTTGCAAAGAATTTCCTTTCTTTTTGAAAAAGTATAATATAAGTAGTAAATGGTATGTGTTGGTGGGAGCGAGGGGACCCTTCGGGCCCTGCACTCCCAGCAATCTGCCCATTTGTGCATAATGATATGTGTCTGTTGGAGCAAGGGCCCTCCGGAGCCTGCGCTTCCACTCACACATAAGTATGGAGCCATACAGCAGCCCTATAAGGCAAGGAACCCTTGTAACACTAATTTGCCAATATCTCGGGAACCGTAGTAGCTAGGAAGAAAATTCAAGGGTCGTTGTAATCGTGATAGTGAGTAGTTCTCTCAACATAAGTCGACCAAGTCTGTAACTTGCATTGTTTATGAGATACAGGCACCGAAAAGCACTGTGAGTGCTAACTCTGAGGGCATAATAGTGTCCTATGGACACGAAAATGAGCAATTGGAACACTAATTCCCACATACCTCAGTAACCGTAGAAGGTAGAACAAAAATTAAAATGTCATGGTATTCATGGCTTTCCAACCTACTGCTGCACTTTTTGCAATTAAAAATCCATAGGCACCGAAAGGCGTTACGGGTGCCGCAATGTTATCCTATGGGAACATTTCTGAACTTCGGAATGCTGTAACTATGGGCCTATTCAATGCTTTCATACCAAACTACCAAAAGGCACACCTGTGGAACTAGGGCTTGCCACCCTGAAAATTTCAGGCCAATAGCACAATCCACCTTGCCACAATGAAGTGACAAAGAAAAGAACATATAGCAAAATGTGTTCATGCAGTGTTACCGAGGTTACTTTAATGTTATCGCGACACTCCTATCTCTATAATGGGAATGTTATTGAACACACAGAAATGTTGCCACGGCTACTATTGTTCCTGAGCTCGAATGTTTACGTTGCAACAAAAAATGTTGCCACAATCAAAATACAGCGAAAACTTGGAAAACATATTTGCAGACAAGATAGAGAAAAACTAAAACCAGGGTCATGTTTCTCAGGGCCCGATTAGGTAAGCACAACTCTTGGTGTTTACCAAACTGCATTATTTTTTGAATTACAGCATTTATTTCTCTGCCACTAACTGAAAAACAAGATGGCGGCAGCATGAAAACAATTTTGGGAAGCTCAACAACAAAAATGTGATTGCAAAAGTTTTCACAGTGCACATATACATTTTCCATAGGCTATAATGGGACATGAAAAAATGTAATAACTTTTGAACAGAGCAATATTTTTTCACCAAATCTTCAAAAGGCACCAGTTCAACCCAGGCCACATGTAGACCAACAAATTTGAAGCCACTGAAAAGCATTCTTCAATCCATTATGGCTTACTGAAGAATTCACAAGTGTGATATTTCACTTTTTGAGTGCACTACAGTTCTGCAACCGTATATCCAACTGGAACAAAACTTTCCAGATCCAGAGATCTCTGGTAGGCAGTTCACATTCAAAATTTCAGGCAAATCAGACAAATGGTTACAAAGTTATGAAAGTGCAAACCTTGAGGTTTAACATAGAAGTGGCCGTGCAACCCTAACTATAATGGCACTACAGTGATTTATTTTCACAAGAGCTGTTTGACCCTGGGTAATCTCATGAGTGGTGTAAGCATGAAATTTGGCATGCATAATCTCTAGGGAATAGTCTATTGACTTGCTAGACTTCATACGAATCTGTTGTGTGATTTGTGGGATACAGAGGGCCGATTCTCAAAGGGGGTTGTGTTTGGTCCAAGCTGCGGCAAACTGCAGCTTTTGCCAAAGCCCCCTGTGCCAGGGACCCTGCACCCGATTCAGGTATGGGACACATCCCGGAGCCTAAGACCCCTTATGCACGGAAGCACCCCCCATGCATCCAATGCATGGCGCATGAATGGGATGTGCCACAAGCCCCTTGTGGCAATGCCCAGCTGGTACCCCCTATCCCTATGGCCTCAACCCAGGCCAGTGACCCTCCTGGTGGTGGTCCAGCCCCCCAACCCAACAGATAGTGCCCACCCCATCCTCAGATAGAGCAGGGGACCAGCATAGCCCTCCACACACCTCCACAGAGGTCTCTGACTACCCAGACTGTGCAGCTGACTGTACAGTGTACACGCTAATATTAGTGTGTACACTGTACAGTCCACTGCACATTCTGGGCAGTCAGAGACCTCCACAGAGGTGTGTGGAGGGCTATGCTGGTCCCCTGTTGTATCTGGAGATGGGGTGGGCACTATCTGTTGTGGTGGGGGGCACTATTCCACCTTGTGGGAGGCACTAGCGGGAAATGTACTGAGGCAGCATCAGGGTTCAGGGTGGGATGGGGACAGTACTAGTACCATGGGCTGCATAGGGCATGGGGGAGTGTACATTACCATGGGAATGACATGGGCTCTGGCACCACTGGAGGGCTGTGGCATTGTGCCACATAGAGGGGTTGCACCCAACAGAGCATTTTCTAAGTCTCCTTAGACCAGCCCTGGCTGGTCTAAGGGTACTTCAAATTCTGCCTTCAAGGTGTAGTTTGTGAATCCCATGCCTGGGCTGTGGCAGCTTGCGTTTGCCACAGTGCCTCTTGCACCTTGTTGCAGCCCAGCTCTGCGAACGGGGATGGTGCAAGCCCTTTTTGGGGTAGGTGGCCTGCGGTCGATGCAGGCCACCTTTGTGAATTGTGTGGAGGTAGCCCTGGATGCAAGGTGCACCTTGCACCATATCTGTTTGGTGCAAGCACCTTGCGTCAGACGCAGGGCTTTGAGAATCGGGCCCAGAGTGTTGAAAAACAAAAAATCTGTGTTTTTTGCCATTTCTTTGTTCACCTGGATCTCAGAAATGGCTTTACATTGTGGTGTAACATTTTCTGGGCAGAAAGCCTTAACCACTCAGATGTGCCTTTTGAAGGTTTGGTGAAAGAATATGAATCTGTTCAAAAGTTACTACATTTTTCATTTTCCCATTATTTCCTATGGGAAAATTAATGTTAGGCACGAAAGAAACAATTTTCCAAAAAATACTGTGCACTCAAATCCGGCTGTGTTTTGCGCAAAGTAAGTCAGTATTTTTGAACAGTATAAGGCTTTGCCATGGCAGAGCTCTGTTGTGTCTGTCATCTTGTTTTGTTCTTAGCTAGCATGACAACGTGAAAAAAACATGTGAAAATGAATATAATAAAAAAAATCAAAACTTAGCTAAAAGGGAGTCCTTTAGCTACAGTCTGATGTTATTTTAAAATGTGGCCTAAATGTTTCCTGAGCACTTGAAATCTTGGGTGCTGAGCTTAGCGAGAGGACAGCTTCTCTCCCATTCTCAGTATGAGAACACCGGTATTTTCTTGACTTTTGCAGTTGCAGATGGAACTCTTACTGCCAGCAGCAGAGTCAGCACTTAGCTGCCCCACCTACCCAGTGTGTAGAGGCACTCCAAAACTGGTGATCACCCTACAAACTACTTCAGTAAAAAAAATATATTATTGACCTGGTTCTCTGCTGTCGCAGAGGATTAGATGCATGCCTGACAGACCAAGGGTGCTGGGTTCGAAACCATGCATTTCATTGTTTTTTTTCCCTCTTGCAATAAAGGTGAAAAATAACTGGAATGAGTGACATCAAACTTGGGACCCTTTGCCTGGCAGACATGCATCTGTTCCTCTGCACATGCCTCATGTCACCCCCAGCAGTGTGGGACACTGGGGGCCCTCTCCCAGTGTCCCTTTATCTATGCCTCTGCTCCCAGCAATGTGGGATACTGGGGAGCCCACTCCCAGTATCCCGAGTTATGCCCCTACCCCACAACCAATGTGGGACACTGGGGAGCCCACTCCCAGTGTCCACAGTCCCCAGGCATGTTCACCCCCCTGCAGTGAGGGACACTTGGGAGCCCAATCCCAGTGTCCTGAAATCCATTTGGTTTAAAAGTTGTAAATTAGAAAACCATCTACCGATGATTTTTTCATGTTTTTCATCTGAAAAAAAGAAAACAGTCCCTCATTATCTCCTGCCATCTTCCTCCCATAACTCCGACCCTCCCACTGCAGACCCATTAACCCACACCTCCCTTAACCTATACTTACCTCAGCGGGTGATCTGCTGTCATCTTCTGTGGACCAGAACATACTGCAAACCTAGGAATCAAGGTACTTGCTGCATAATGGCTTTCAATGGCGTTTTCAATTTATGTTGCTATCTCAACCATTTTAAGGTATTTTTGCACCAAATTTTCAACATGGAGTTTTTGGGACCACTCCTCATGAACACTGTCACTCATTAATCAGACCTGTAAGGTGATTTCACAGATGCTGCTTGAAATCACTTTTCAGGACCAAGTAATGAAGAGGCAGTGCCAGTGTTCATTGGGGGGGGGGTCCAAAAACCCTATGTTAAAAATCTGGTGCAAAAATAACAAAAAAACAGCTGAGTTACATGCAGTCATTGAAATTTTCCTACGCACGTGTGTAACATTGCTCATTTTTAATATTTTCACTCCAAATTTTCAACATGGCCATTTTCTCACACCACCTCATGAACAGAACAGCTGCCGCTTTTCACATCCTGCCAAAAATGTGTTTTTGCACCTTTGGCATGGATTGACACAGTCATTATCCAAAATCACCTGTTGGGACAGAATAACAAAATGCCAGTGCCAGTGTTCAAGCCCAAGTTGAAAATTTGGTGAAAAAATTTCTAAAAATGGCCGACTTGCATGCATTCCTTGAAATTTTTTTACGCACATGCATAACTTTGGTAATTTTGAGTATTTTGAATCCAAATTTTCAAAATAGCCATTTTTTCACACTACCTTATGAAGTGTCATTTTCCAAGTACTGTCCAAAATGTGTTTCACACCTGTGGCACAGAATGGCATTACAGTTGTGCAAAATTATGTTTTGGCAGTGATTTTCAAATTCTCTCTACCACGTACATGTGCTGGGGTAATAAGATGGCTACGCTGATAATTTTATCATGCATCTGTGGTGGGATAGGTGTACAGGGTCTGAAAAACCCAGTGCTCTCACAGTAAAATAGGGAAAATCCCCGAGCATGGGAGTGCAGGGCCCGAAGGGAGCTGTACTCCCACTGTGACATAAGGACAGTTATAACTGTCTAAAAAAGTAAGGAAATTCATTGCAAAAAACTTTGCTAATGCATCAGTTAGGATGAGTGCTATAGTGACAAAAGCAGGGAAATGAGGCGTGAGGGTTTCCAACCCTGAAACCCCACCCCCACCCTGCAGACACTAACAGGCATCGGTGGGGTGACTTGAGTTTGTGGACCCTAACACTCATCTCAGTCTCATATACTGTACCCATCTGAGCTCATTTACTTATGGAATTGGGTGAGCATTAGGGTCCTCTGGACCCTGTGGTCCAGCATCATGTAATGGTGACATCTGCATGCCAGTGCAGGGCCTATAGGACCCTGTGAAATCTACACTGTAGACAAATGTAGTTACTCTGGGACTACATGGTATGCAGGACACTACACTTGCATAATATGGTAAAAGTATTTTTCTGTTGAAGTGCAGTGTCCAAAAGATCCTGGAGTCCCATGGTATTGGAAAAATATGGCTGACTGGGAGTACAGTCTTTACAGTAATCTGTGCCTGTACAGCCATAAACAAATGTATAGCTCTGATTGAAGGTGTGTTGATAGTACACCCACATGCTGTGGAACAATGATGGATGCAAAAATACATGTAGTGTACCACAAACTGCACCCTAGAGACATATAAAAATGTATTGTGGTTTTGGCGTATACATATGTGTAGCAAAATTATGTATGTGGGGGGGGGCAAAGGCTGCAGAGGACCCTGCACTTCCATAGTATGTAATGGTGATATTTTCATAGTAATGCAGGTCCTGTAGGACCTTGCACTGATACACTGTTGGAAAATTACAATTCTGTGGCAGTACAATTTTTAGCTGGAGTGTGCACTGGCACGTTGTGGTAAATGTATGTTTCTGTGGGAACACTGGGTATGAACTCAAGATGGCTATCTCTGATTGGTTGTGTTGCCTTTCCCCTTCCTCTGCTTGCATGTGTGTGTGGTGGTGATGGTGGGGATGTGGAGTTAGGGTTGTGAACCCTAACACCAAATTTCTAGACTTTTGTCGCCGTAATATTAACCCTAACTGATATGTTAGAGTTTTTTGCAATGAATATATAGGGGATACATGATGGACAGGACTGGGATATGGAAAATATTCTCACTCCTGCAGAGTGAGCTCTGGATACTTATGAGTGTCGGAGGCATGAGTGACAGTATCCAGAGCTCACTCTGCAGGAGTGAGAATATTTTCCATAGCACATCATCTGCACATCATGTGAACTATTTATATAATGGGGTGAGAGCACCAAGCATATTGTGAGAGCAGGGGTCCTCTGGGCACTACACTACCATTTACATATAAGTAAGGGGACATAACGCAGGCCTACAGACATGAAAATGAACCCTTGGAAGACTAATTTGCCAATATCTCAATAACCGTAGCAGCTATGAAAGAAATTCCACTTCGGTGGTATTCATGACTTTGAAACCTCCACCTGTGCTAAATCAGCAAAAAATCCATATCTCAAACTATTTTCGAGATATGAGCATCGAAAGGCGCCATGGGTGTCGTAGTGTTAGCCTATGGGGAATTTCACAATGAAATTGCACAATGGATGCTCATAACACAGTGGATTTTTTTAATATTTGAACCAAATTTTCAACATGGGCTTTTTGGGACCTACCCTCTTGAATACTGTCACTGTAATTTTGTTAATCTTTCCCAAAACTTGATTTTGCTCAGTGACTGCACCATTCTGCGGCAGAGGTGTGAAACATGTTTTGGGCAGGATGTAAAAAATGACAGCAGCATTGTTCATAAGGAGGTGTGAAAAAATGACAATGTTGAAAATCTGGAGTGAAAATACTAAAAACTGGTGAAGTTACAAGCGTGTGCAGAAACAGTGCAATGCACGCCCTTAACACAGCCATTTTGGGGAATTTCTTCACCAAATTTTCAACATGGGCTTTATGGGACCTCCCTTCATGAACAGTTGCACTGTTATTTTGTTAATCCATCCCAAGAGTTGATTTTTCACAGTGGCTGCGCCATTCTGCACCACAGATATGAAAACACATTTCGGGCAGAATGTGAAAAATGACAGCTGTACTGTTCATATGTAGGTGTGGAAAAATGTCTATGCTGAAAATCTGAGTTCAGATATTAAAAATTGGTAAAATTACGTGTGTGCATAGAAACTGCACAACGCACACTCATAACACAGTCATTTTTTGGAATTTTTATACCAAATTTTGAACATGGACTATTTGAAACCCCACCTCATGAACAGTGACACTGTCACTTTGTTAATGAGTCCTGAAAGTTGATTCCATGCAGTGACCATGAAATCACCTTTTGGGACCATGTAACAAAATGGCGATGACTGTGTTCATGAGGTGGGGTCCCAAGAATTCCATGTTGAAAATTTGGGGCCACAGTTCCTAAAATTGGCCAAGATATCAACATAAGTTGAACCCCCCATTGACTCCCATTATACAGCTTACCTTGATTCCTCAGATAGCAGTTCTGCTTTGAAGAGAGCAGATGTGTTCCTGGTCCAGACAAGATCACTTATCCTGACCTCCTGAGGTAAGTATGGGTAAGGGGTGCAGAGAGGTGGGTACTCAGTGGGAGGGTGGGGAGGGAGGACTGGGGAGACAATGAGGGACCTTTTTTCTTCTTTACACAGAGAAATAAAAAAACATTGTGGGACTTTTTTTTATAGGTTGCTTTTATTTTTAAGAAAACATTTGGCACACTGGGGTGGACTCCCAGGGTGCCAAACTAGTAGGGGGCTGAACACTACCCAACTAGGGGATTGGGCACCCCATGTCAGAATAAAAAGAATGGGCCTGGGGGAGAAGGCATTCAACATTGGGAGGGGGCATCCCAGTGTCATAAACATATGATATAAAATTGGCACACTGGGTTGGGCTCCCACTGTGCCACATGAGTTTTTAAGGGAGGATACATGTTGCTGACAGGGGGATTGGGCACCCCTGTAGGCAAAGAAAGTGGGCTTTGGGGGAGCATCTGAAGCTGGGAGTGGGCATCCCAGTGTCAGAAAAGATAAAAATATTGAAAAAAGTCTGGGCACACTGTGGTGGGCTCTCAGTGTGCCACATAAGTATGTGGTGTGGGGAGGAGGCATACCGACATGGGGACTGGGCACCCAATCATTGGTGACTGTCACACAGGTGCAATACAGGATCCTGATTCACAAATTTTGATGCAGGAGTCTGCATCAAAGCTAAAAGATGTTGGGGATGGTTTTCTTTATTTGCTGCCCCTAGGTAAACACTGCAGTTGTGTTTACCTAATCAGGGGCTGAGGAACACACTGGAGGCAGCAGAGTTTCAATCTTTCCCCCAGAAATACCAATTTCATGATCCTAATGTTGAAAATTTTGGAAGAAATGGGTTCAACACTTTCTCAAAAGTACCTCATCTGTTTCTTCCACAATTTCCAACATTATGGAGGGGGGGGGCCCTGAGCGTGAAAATGCAATTTTTGGGGGTTAGATTGAAAATCTGATGCTCTCAGTGTGTTCCTCAGCCCTCAATTAGGTAAAAACAACTGACAATGTTTACCTGGGGCAGTAATTGTTGAATTTCTGTTGTTTTTGTCTATCGCTAACTGGAAACAAGATGGCAGCAGCGCAAAAACAAAAAACAGAGCTCGAAAGCTTGTTTGCTTTTGGGAAAGCTTATAAAGCTTTCAAGCTCAAAAATATATTTTCCCCATAGGCTATAATGGGAAACTTTAAAGTTTAATAATCTTTGAATGGATTAATATTTTTTCACCAAATCTTCAAAAGGCACTTCCTTGATACAGACCCCATACACCCGGAAAATTTCACACCAGTTGGACAAACCATTTGGGCTGTAGAGATGAGCAAATAATTCAAAAAAGTTGAGGATTTTTCACACTTTTCAATAAAAATCTGACCAGAACAAAAATTTCCAGATCTAGAGATATATGGTACCACACCACACATGCAAAATTTCAGGCAGATCATACAAACCATTGCAAAGTTATTAAAGTGCAAAATTTCTGGCTTAACTTGGAAGTGGCTATGTAACCCTAACTATACTGGCCCTATCAGGCTAGTGTGTGAACTATACTTGCCCTATCGGGCTAGTGTGTGATCAGTTGGAACAACATGCTCATTGTATGTGTGTGTGTATATATACTATATATATATATATATATATATATATATATATATGTATATACACACACACACACACACACACACACACTGAGCATGTTGTTCCAACTGATCAGATAAAAATGATATCCTGCCTTCTGATGTATCTGATTCATAGATAAAAAAAATGTTTCTTTTGAATTGGGTATGTTACTCCCATTATCCTCACAGTCTGGTACCTCACAATCAAGGATTCTTCATGTGATGACTGGATCTTTTTTTTCCTTGTTTCCAGCCACAAAACATAAATTGTCAAAAATGCTGAGTAATAGTGAAGTGCAACCATAGGCTGGCATCGTCTTGCTGGTGGCAACTCACGTCTGAGTACCCACAAGACATTAGTTTTTCAAATGCACATACTAAAAGTAAAAAAAAAAAAATTGTTTCTGTCAGCACACTCACTGGCCTCCTCAGCCATCCCTCCATAAATTAAAAAAAATGACTGTAGTAGCACAGATAGTGGCATGTAGCAAAGTGACAGTTAAACACAGTGATTTCAGAGCTGTTTTTTTTTCTCATTTCGGTAATTCATATCAAATCGTCTGGCATTGTTTCCAACAGCAGTCTAAGTCATCTACAGTATAGCAACTATTTTTAAGGATCCCGGTCAGCATTGTCACACACAAAAAACCCAACAAAGTACCATTTCAGCTATAGGCATAATAAAATCACAGTGTAGTAAAAATGGATGTAAGTTTTGAAATGGAAATTTTAAGCACACTGGCAGACTATAAAGCAAATGTTGAGCCTCTTCTTGATCCAACAGTAGCAACCTCAAATGAGATAGTAGAAAATACAGCTCAGGCAACAGAAAGTGCAGACATAGAGGAAGAATTAGTAACAGAGTCAGAAAACAATGACAGTATGGAAAATGATTCATTGAGTGAAGCAGGCACACATGTAGCAGAGGAAAGTGAACACAATACCACAAATCCCAACATGTTGACAGTGGCACAGAGGCTTCAATAATTCATACAAATGAATGAAAACAGAAACATATTGAAAAAGACACATTATGATCTGTTACTTGTAAGCAGCTACCTAGTAGAGAAGCATAAAGAGAATAGAGCAATTGAATCAATAGATCTGAGCAGGCTTACTATGCTACTAGCTGATTTTTTTATGAATGCCCCCAAAAAAGATGATGCACCATATGAGCCTATGAGTCTCACAATGATATTTTAGAGTATTGATAGACACCTACACTCAAAGAAATGATGAGGCGCCCTCACAAGGGACAAATGCTTTGAAATGGTGAGAAAGGTGTAGGAGCAAAGCAAAAACAACTGAAAGCAATCGGCATGGAATGCAAAGCACATACATCAGACAAGTTAACAGATGAAATAATCAACACGCTCTATGAAAAAAGCAGCTAGTTCCTTACTCAGACATGTCTGTTATCAATACTCTATGGCTGGTTTGTTCAATGTATTTTAGCATTCATGGTTGTACAGAATCAAGGAACATGAAATGGGGAGACATTTATGTAAACATGGATGAGAATGGCACTAGCTATCTTGAATATTCAAAAGAGCATCAGACCAAAACCAGAACAGGTCAAAATGTGAAGGACAGTCACAAAATCAGGCCCAGAGCTTATGAAAACAACTGTGACATAAACAGGTGTCCTGTACACATATTTAGAGTCTATGAAGCAGAGTGTCTATTGTGTACCAAGACCCCAGACAGCCCATTCTTCCTAGCTATTAATACTAACAAGGCAGTCTACAAACCTAAAGTTCAGTGGTATAATAATCAGCCAGTTGGTGTCAACAAGTTGTCATCTATACTGAAAACAAAGTTAAAAAATGCTGGACTGAAGATGGAAAAAATAACAAACCACAGTGCTTGCAAGCATGTTGTTCAAAAATTAAATGACTGTGGAATTCCACCCATTGAGATAATGCAGATAACTGGCCACAAGAATCTAAATGGTATTAATGATTACTCTTGATTAAATGACAGGCAGCAGCAGACAATATCAAACCCATATCAGTGGTGTTGCAGAGGAACAAAAACAATTACAACCAGCCTCTGTGAATATCCAGCCATCCTCAAGCATAGCAAGTATATGGGAGGGGTACTTTTACCAGCCTTCCTTTTAAGAAGAAAAAATATAATTCCACTTCTATACAGCTTAGTAAATGCCCCCTCCAAAAAAGTGAGAAGTTTCTTACTGTTTCTTATTCTTTTCAAAAATAAAATTGTTTAGCATATACCAGGTTAAAAAAAAGAAAAAAAGAAGACAATTTAAATCCTGTAAGTGTTGTAGCGTACATTAAAAGCAAAATTTCTTTGATGTTTTTTATTAGTATTTCTTGCATCAAGTGCAGTATATAAATAAATGTGTTTTGTATTCCCTGTGCACACTGGCAAAATGTAAATAAATTGGACTGCCAGTGCTTATATTTCCATTTCTTCACACTTGAAAGTAATTAATAAACCAGTAAAAGAATAACCGGTGTAAATTTATATAGAGAGAGTTAATAATCAATGTCCAATGAATCAAAAAGAACAAGGAACAAATGTTAATGTATAGCATAAAGATAGTAACTGACTTTGCAACAAATATTTCAGTACATCGAGGGGTCATAAAAAAAAGAAAGAGAGTGACTGTCATCTCCAACGACAGTGATTAATGCAAGGAAAGCATGTGAAAATTGAGGAAGTAAAGTTTCTGCTAACAGCAAAGCTCTATAAGAAATGAAGGCTGCATAATAGCCAGCAACTACTGAACAAGCATAGTAGAACAACATAACAATGTACTGTAAAACATTAAATGCAATGGTCAGAAAAGTTGTAAAATGTCACAAAATTGCCATCCTAGTCCCAGTGGTGCAATTAATATAAAAAGCAAAAGAAATAACATATTTTTATTCTTCCTATTTATCCCCTTTTAGAAACATTACAGGACTAACCAACAATCAAAGATAAAGAGGACATCAGCAAAACACAAGACAGACACAACAAGCATTAACTTCAGGCAGCAGCATTCCTTTGGAAAGTGAAAACAGCATCCTTAATCTGAATAGAATGTTTTCTCTTGGAATTCATAGTACTGTAATTTTTTTCAAGCTTCTGGCAGCTTTAAAGTTGATGAAATAATAAAAATCCATGTATGTATGTATGTACAGTGAAGCCCACCAGGATGAAGCACAGTGTCACAGGTTTCCTGCATGACAAAATAGATTAACTTTAATTGAAATTGCTTTGTTTGCTGCAGTAACTCTACTGCAGAATTCTGCAAAGCTGGTCTTCATCCAGTTGGGCTTCACTGTATGTAACAAATGACAGTTAATCTGAAGTTCCGATGTCATTGTACAATTGTTTAAAAAATGTGATGAGCTTGGCAATCATAAAAAGGAGCAACAGTACTCATGCATAGTCTTAGTGCATATTTTCATAGATAACTCAATGGATACTTTTGTTGTGTTTTTTTTTTTTTTTCGTTTTAATGCAGGCAGTTTTCCAAATTTACTTCAGTTTCACCACTGTGTTACAGTCAAACCAGAGTTAGTAAGCATGGTAAAAGTTTTAAAATCTCCATCATCCCAGTACAATGTTAATGAAAATACTAATACTGGAATATGAATTCTTCAATAAAATAAGCCCATTCTAAATTAACTTGCCTCATTCATTGTGAATAAGTATATTAGTGTCAGTACAATGCTGAAGAGTAGCAGCTAGTTTTAGTAGCAAACATGTCAAAAACCTTTATCTGGTAAGTTTATTTTTCTTTCGTAATTGTGTATCTGTGTGGGGCTCTAGAAGCAGTGAACTGTGGACATGAACCTTGCCCAGCCTGGGCTCTTAACATGAGTTTCGATGAAAACAACCCCTTTATACTGGTTCCCCTTGTAAAAACTATTAGGCAGTTTCCCGTAAATCTGTTACTAGATTAGTGTTCAAATAACAGTGCGGCCACTTTTCAAACAATGGGTTTTCTAACTTTCAGTCAGTGTAGACCACCCCAAAAAAGCATCACAATCCTCGCAAATGTTTAGTTGGAAAATCTGATGCAAAAATATAAAATGAATAAATAGAATAAAAAGATCTTTCCTCGCACTCAATATTCAGCCTCCCCAGGCCTCAAAACAGCATTAAAACGTCAAGCAGACTTTTCTTTCTCCCCTAAGTATACATGGCAGAATAAAAAAAAAAGAAAGTTAACCAATAGTTGTAAAGTTCCCACATTACATGGGCCAATAGAAAACCCTGACTGTCTAGCAACCTTTGTAGCAACCCAAAAGAATACCAGGCAGCCAGGTTAATTAACATAAATTGATGTACAGCTGTCGATCAAACAACCTAGAAACACAGAAACATAGACTTTGATGGCAGATAAGGACCACTTGGCCCACCCAGTCTGCCCATTTCCCTACCTATTGGATAAGCTGCAGATTCTAGTTAACCAACAGCCTACTTCCTGCAACCCCACACAATAATTGCCTTATGTCTGTCCCATGCATGTTTGAATTCCCCCACTGTTTTAGATCCCACAACCTCTCCAGGAAGGCGGTTCCATGCGTCCAGCACTCTCTCTGTGAAAAAGAATTTCCTCACATTACCCCAGAACCGTCCCTCCTCTAACTTTAAATTGTGCCCCCTTGTTCTTACACATCTCCTTTTCTGAAAGATGCTACCTTCCTGGACTTTGTTGATTCCTTGAGGTATTTTAAAGTTTCTATCATGTCCCCTGTTCCTCCTTTCATCAAGGGTATACATATTAAGCTCTCTCAGTCTCTCTTCATATGGTTTCTGATGCAGACCATGCACCATTTTAGTTGCCGTCCTCTGGACTGCTTCCATCCTGTCTATGTCCTTGCGTAGATGAGGTCTCCAAAACTGCACACAGTACTCTAGATGGGGTCTCACCAACTGTCTGTATAGAGGGATAGCCACTTCCCTTTTTTTACTTGGAACCTAGCAACCAAGTTCCTACGTTATGCCTTCCTGATGACAGAGTAAGCCTAAGCATCTTCGCGTGACCTTATCAGCATAGGAGTCCGTTTTTAAAAAGGAGACCACTAAGCAAAACTCAATTTCAGTAAGAAGAAAATATTAACAGGCTGTAAAGAACTCATTTTAAAAACATAGCGCTCATGGTATAAAGAAAATATGCGATGTGCATCAGTGCCATATGCTTTTTATCTTCAATCATGGACTGTCACCCCTGGATCTCTCACTCATGGCTATGCCACTCATGAGAGATCAAGGGGCCACAGTCTGTTCGTGAAGATAAAATGCATATGCCATTTTTGCCCATCACATATGATATACAGTATATATAAAAACATACACACACACACACACACACACACACACACACACACACACAATAGGGGTGGGAGCTTAGCTCTAACTTTCACTCCATTCTCCTGTACTGTACCCATCTCAGCTTATTTACTTATGGAATGGGGAGAGAGTTTATTTATTTTATTTATGTGTTTATTTCTAGGATGTACCTTTGAGCCAGAGGCTCTTTTACAGAGACTCCACATCATTGTAATACATGGGCATAGCATCATTTACAATGGTTACAAGTACATAAGCAGATACAAGGAGGTTCCATGCCTAGAAAGACATGAGTAAATCAGGTTACAGAGGTTACATAATTACAATAACAGGGATCACATAAGTAAAAATTTACAGACACATAATTTAAAGCAGGCTAGGTTGACAGGTTATTAAGTGAACAACTTGAGAATCTACAGGATATAGAGTGAATCAGGTAGGGAACAGAGGATGAAATCGTCTGTAAAATAATTAACTAATACTAAACGTAAGGAGGCAAGAACTTGATGGGTAGCAGTTCTTTTGTGCTAAGTGCTAAAGAGTGTAATCATAAAGGAGGGCTAGACTCACTGGGGGGGAAGTGCTGGGGCTGGGACCTGGAGCCTACTAGGGGAGAGTTAGTTAGCAAGAAGAGAGGAGAGGCAAGGGTGCAGGTTAAAATGAGAGTAGCAGGAAAGAGGAGGGAAGAGTGTGGGGGAGTTCAGGTCTCACAGTCACAGTTCCTGTTTGTGGTGAGGGCCACTCAGAGTTTATCTTTAAAGGGGCCTATTTTGTTCTCTTTTATGATGCCTAGGTCAAGCGCATTAAGCCAAAGTGGTGCCTGGTATTTGTAGGACTGTTGGCCTTGTGTGGTTCCATTGAAAGGGATGCAGAGGGCTGAGTTGTTTGTACCCCTAGTGCATCTGATGGAATTAGGTCAGCTAAGGAGGCTTTGCAGGCCTGGGGTGGTAAGTCCAAGCATAGACTTCTTGGCCAGCATGCATATTTGATACTGGAGGTGACTGTCAAGGTTGAGCCATTTTGTTTGAGTGTACAACTCGCAGGTGTGAGTGAGATGGGGTACACCTAGGACTAAATGACACACTTTGTTTAGTGTTGTTTTGACACATGTCAAAGCAGTTTGGGAGGCAGCCCCATATACTGTTAGACCATAGTCTATCACTGAGAAGACTGAGCTATTTACAGCAGTTCTGAATGCCTCAGGAGTCAGGCCTTTTCGATGTCTGTACAGTAATCCTAGTTTTGCATTTGATGACTTTGCAACTGCGTCTATGTGTTGGTTAAATGAGAGGGTGCGGTCCAGTGTCAGTCCTTGGTATTTAAATGTTTGAACCATCTCCAGTTAGAGTTAGAGCTGTGGACTCCAAGACACCCCCTGAATCCTGTCATTCTCTGCAGGGTAGGGGTGGAGGCGTTAGGGCTGACATCTAAGGCACCCCCGATGCCTGTCAGTCTGTGCAGGGTGGGGGTGAGATTTTAGGGTTGTAAACCATAACACTACATTTCTCTGCTTTTCTTGCTTTAGTAACAACCCTAAGTTGTCAACTGGATGTCAGCATGGCTCAGTTGGTAGCACATCCGCCTCTGGACCAGAAGGTCGTGGGTTTTCATCCCACACTGGGATTGGACTTGCACCTAAAAATCGCTGGCATCCGAGTGCAGTATTGGGGGGTGCTGTACTGCTGGGGTGTGCCATCCTTCAGATGAGACGTTAAACTGAGGTCCCTTCTGCCCATCCTGGTGTTGTCCAGGTGGAAGTAAAAGAACCCAGGGCACTCTTCGCAAAAGAGTAGGGAACATTCCCGGTGTCTTGGCCAACACTCCCCTTCCCATTAAATGGTTCTTGCAATTATCCAGGCTGTGTGTGGGTGATGATGATATGGCTGCCACCACACATTCAGTCACTTCACTACCAGTCTAGCTTTGTTTGTAAAGTGCTTTGGATGTATGAAAAGCGCTATATAAATGCTGATTCTTCTTCTTCTTAATGAAGTTTTTTGCAATTAATATATATACACACACACACATTATCGCTGCGTGGTAGTGCAGCTATAGTTAGGGTTGTGAGGCAACTTCTATGTTAAACCCCAAATTTTGCACATTAATAACTTTGCAACTGTTTAATTTGCCTGAAAGTCTCTAACCTTCCTTCCATGGGTAAGGTTATTGAAAAAGTGATCACGCAGCAGCTGGAGAATCATTTAACTATCCATGACATCTATGAACCTCTCCAGTCAGGGTTTCAGAAGAGGCAAAGCATGGAGATTGCCCTTGTTCAGGTGCTCAGTGATTTCCTGATAGCGAGGGATTGGAAGAGCTGTTCCATCCTGGTTCTTCTTGATCTTGCCACAGCATTTGACACTGTGGTCCATGGGGTGCTGCTTGAGTGTCTGCGATTCATCTGTGGCCTGTCTGATATGGTCCTCAGATGGTTCCATTCTTTCCTCACTGGCAGATCTCAGTGGGTAGTGTAAGGGGTGTATTCCTCTGGCTCATTCTCTCTGCCATGTGGGGAGCTGCTGGGCTCAGTGCTGTCTCCCATGTTGTTCGTGGTGTATATGCTGCTGTTAGGAGACATTGTAAGATAGCATGGGCTGGGTTTTCATTGCTATGCAGATGATACCCAGGTCTACCTGTCTTTTGTGCCCAGACAGGAAAGTGAGGTCTTGATGTTTAACAACTGCCTTGTCGAAATCCAGGATTGGATGATGACCAGTTGGTTGAAGTGGAATCCTGACAAGACCGAGGTGTTGATAGTGAACCCAGGTCACTTGGTAGAGGGGCCGGTGGCCAGCCAGGCCTCTGGGCTTTGGCTTGGGGGCCATCAGCTGTCAAACTCTAAGCATATGTGGAATCTGGGTGCTATTTTTGATGACAGGCTGATGCTACATTCTCAGGTGTCAGCCATCATCAAATTCTCATTTTACCACCTGAGAAATATCGCTTGGATTAATAATGATATAATAATAATCTTTATTTTTAATGCGCCTTTCAAAAATCAAGACGCAGAACAAATTGTAAAATCAAGTCAGAATAAAACATCATAATAAAACCAATAAGATAAATAACATCAGACATCATAAAGACATATTTTAAACTTAGATTGTGGGCTTTTAGTGATGCTATACTTTCTTTGTTGTCTTTACTTATAATTGTTTTTGGGCTGTTGAAAATTTAAAACATAGTGGTGGTGTAATTCTGTGCTGTCTTTAATTGCTGCAAATTTTGGCCCCCCTCCCCTTCCCCCAACTCTTAATTATATGCCCTGTTAAATCTGATTGGCAGGAGCTAAACACAGGGTATAGTAAGGGGTGTGAAGTAGGAGGGCATAGGGGAAGAAGCCCACCCTCAGCACACGACAAGTGTTTTGACTCATTTATTTATTTATTGGTTTCTTTTTCTTTAAATAAAAAATTATCTGAGGATCAGTGGCAGGATTTTAGTACAGTAAATTAATAAAAAGGGAACTAGGAGAGCTTCAGTAGCAGAGTAGTGGAATTGCAGTATAATGTGGGAGTGGTGCAATGCAGTGGCTGTGGGGCAGCCATATTCCGACAGACCTTCTGGACACTGAGGTGCTGCCTATCTCTGCATGCATCTCTCTGGACTGGGATGAGGTAACCAGACTCAGAGCGGAAGTAAACTGGGTCAGGAGTACCATCACCCCATCCAGGGACCACCCAGTCCAATGCAACTGCCTCAAAGGATGCCGAGAACGAGGAGCACTTGGATGACAGTGGGCTCAGGGAGGGTTAGAGCAGTCAGGCAGAGGCACATCCCAGATCCTATTCCACTCAAGAACTCATATGCCACACTGGCAAATTAGGACAACCGAATAGAGGTACCCAGAGAAGTGGAAGGAAAGGATGTGGAGATTAGCCAAGGAGGTGACCTCAGCAGGGAAAGCAGTGGACTCCAGAGGAGGAGGAAGCGAATCCTGGTGGGGGACTCCATCATAACAGGGATCCAGCTAGGAACACAGGAGGGGAGGACAGGAGGTGAGAGTGCCTACCAGGTGCCACCGCATGGAGGGATGGAAGGAAGATCCTGGAGATCACTGGGAAGGCAAGACGGAGGGTGAGCTGGATGTCATTATCCACCTAGGTACTAATGACCTGGCAAATGGGGAGCCAAAGGAAGTTCAGGAAGAGTTTAGGAAACTGGGAGGGGTCTCAACAAGTAGCTACTCTGTCACTTTCTCAGAAGTACTACCTGTGAGAGGCAAGGGAGAGCATAGGAGTGCATGCACCAGGAACTTTAACTCATGGTTGAAGAACTGGTGCTGTGAGGAAGGGTTGGATTCATTGGTGACTGGGACCCACCTGGAGGATGGAGGCTTGTTCAAGCCCTGATGGCCTGCATCCATCCTGGAGGGGAATCCAAGCACTCAATGATAAGTTTAAATGCTACATTGACAAGCATTTAAACTAGCAAAGGGGTATGGCGGCCAGCAAGGAGGGTACCCCACTACTCACCCCCACAGCCAGTAGTGGAACCAGTGAACCAGAGGAGGGCTATTCTGCAAAGCAGTGTGCAAAAGATGGAGATTAGTGCCCAAGAGGTGGATAAGCAGAAAAGGGCAACATTCAGCAGAAGGGCAGACAGCAAGGAGAACCAGAGGATAAATGACAACAAAGGAAGGGGCTGGAGTAGAACAGTGAAACAGTCTAGGAGGTCAAATCATGGAAAGCCATGTGTGCAAATGCCAGGAGCCTTAGCAACAAGATGGAAGATCTGGAGGCTGTCATGGTACAGTCAGACCTGGACATTGTGGCCATCACTGAAACCTGGTGTAATGATAACCATGACTGGGAGATGGCCATACCTGGCTACAACATATACAGAAGAGACAGAGCAGGCAGGAAGGGAGGAGGAGTGGCACTGTATGTGAAAAATGACATAAGGGCCACAGAGATCCAGGAGGAACAAAATGGGGGAGAGATACTGTGGGTTAAGCTGGAAAGGAAAATGGGGACAGCCATCCACACAGGTGTGGTCTACAGACCAGCAGCCCAGGAGGAAGAAACAGATAGGGAACTGATGCTAGCCATCCAAAGGATGGCAGACAAGGGTGAGGTAGTACTGGTTGGAGACTTCAATATTCCAGACGTGGACTGGAGCATCCCAGCAGCAGCATCAACTAGAAGCAGATTTATCCTGGACTTCCTTCAGGGTGCCTTCCTCAAGCAACTGGTCATGGAACCAACTCAGCAGAAGGGAATACTGGACCTTGTGCTCACAAACAGGTACAGTGTGATGGGGGTAACAGTGGGGGAGCACCTGGGAAACAGTGACCACCAGTCACTGTGGTTTGAAATCACAGAAAGAGCAGAACCAAACCACACAAAAACACGTATCCTGGATTTTAGGGGGGCAGACTTTGGGAAAATGGGGAGATACTTGAAAGAGGCATTAAGGGAATGGCACAGGAATCAGGGGTTGAGGAACAGTGGGCAGTATTTAAAATGGGGATTACAAGAACAACAGAAGTATGCTATTACAGGTTAGCAAGAGGAAAAGGAAGAGGAGACCATTATGGTTTTCCAAAGAGGTAGCAAAGAAAGTGAAAGCCAAAAAGATTGCATTCAGGCAATACAAAAAGACACAGGCAGAAGGGGATAGGGAGAAGTACCAGGAGAAGCAAAGGGAGGCAGGGAGGTCAGTAAGGAAGCCAAAGCTCAGACAGAAGAACACATTGCAAAATCAGTGGGTAGAGGGGACAAAACCTTTTACAGGTACATAAGTGAAAAAAGAAAGACAAAGGGAGGGATAGTGAGACTGAAGGGGGAGGATGGGGCCGTGGAGGATGACAAGAGTAAAGCTGACATATTGAACAGGTATTTCTGCTCAGTCTTTACTGAGGAAGAGGAGGGTAATGGGTCTGAAGGGAGTACAAGGGGTGAGAATGGTGCAGAAATGGACACAAGTCCCTTTACACGAGAAAGGGTCCTGAAGGAAATGGAAGTAATAAGAGTTGATAAAGCAATGGGCCAGATGGGTGCACCCCAGGTCCTTAAAGAACTAAGAGAGTGGCTGAACCTCTGGCTATCCTGTTTAGCCGATCACTGGAAACAGGGAGGTACTAAAGACTGAGGACAGCAGATGTAGTCCCTTATACAAAAGTGAAACAAAGAGGAAGCAGGGAACTACAGACCAGTCAGCCTCACCTCGGTAGTGGGGAAGATCATGGAAGCACTACTGAAGGAGAGATTGGTGGAACATCTGGTTGTCAATGGACTACAGGACCCAAGGCAGCAAGGTTTCACCAAGGGGAGGTCATGTCAGACCAACCTCGTTGAATTTTTTGACTGGGTGACTAGGGAGGTGGATCAGGGGAGGGCAGTGGACATGGCCTATCTGGACTTCAGCAAGGCCTTTGACACTGTGCCACATAGAAGACTATTACACAAACCGGGGAATATGGGTGTGGGCAGGACAGTAGTGTCGTGGGTAGGTAACTGGCTGGGTGGCAGGACACAGAAGGTGGTGGTAAATGGCCGTCACTCCACAGAGGGAAGAGTGACCAGTGGGCTACCACAGGGATCAGTGCTGGGACCGGTCCTATTCAACATCTTCATCAGTGACATTGCTCAGGACCTAGAAGGCAGAATTTCACTGTTCGCTGATGACACAAAGCTCTGTAACAGAGTAGACACACCAGAGGGTGTAGACAGAATGAGAAGTGACCTGCAGAAACTTGAAGAATGGTCAGGGGTTTGGCAGTTGATATTCAATGCAAAGAAGTGCAAGATAATGCATATGGGGCACAAAAACCCTGGCACAATATATCAGTTGTGGGGTGAGGATATAGCATGCACCAAGCAGGAAAAGGATCTTGGGGTTGTCATCTCTGATGACCTCAAGGTAGGGAAACAGTGTGACAAGGCAGCAGGTACAGCAAATAGGATGCTGGGATGTATAGGCAGGGGCATCACCAGCAGGAAAAGGGAGGTCATAATTCCGCTATACAAGACACTAGTGAGGTCCCACCTGGATTACAGTCTACAGTTCTGGAGAACATACCTACATAATGACATAGACAGGGTAGAGAAGGTTCAGAGGAGGGCAACAAAGATGGTGCATGGATTGCATCACAAGTCTATGAAGACAGGTTGAAGGAACTCAACATGTACTCCCTGGAGGAGAGGAGGGAGAGAGGGGATATGATAGAGACATACAAGTATCTTACAGGGAGGAACAGGGTGCAGGAAAACACTATTTTTAAGCTAAAAAGATGTTCCAGGACTAGAGAGCATGGGATGAAGTTGGAGGGAGGACGATTCAGAGGAAACATGAGGAAGAATTTCTTCACAGAATGGGTGGTGGACAAGTGGAACACCCTGCCAGAGGAAGTGGTGGGGGTTGAAACAATCACGGGATTTAAGAATGCATGGGATAGACATAAAGGAATTCTGGAGGTCAGGGGTAAGGGGCAACAGACTTCTAGGAAAACAAACTGAAGTTACAAGCTCAAATGGGCAGACTGGGTGGGACATAGGCCCTTATCTGCTGACACTGTCTATGTATCTATGTATCTATGTATAATAAAACATTAAGATCAAACCAAGTCAGCATCGTCCCCAAGTGCCTTAATCCACAAAAAGGATTTTAATGCTTGTTTAAAGCCCCCCCACCGCAGTCATGCACTCTGTAATCCAATGGGGTAGAGAATTCCAGAGGGTCGGTGCCAGGAACATAAAAGCCGAGGCACCAGAAGATTTCAAAACTACTCTCAGAATCTCCAGCAACCCCTCATTGGCCGAGTGGAGCGGTCGCTCCGGGAGGTAAGGGACCAGGAGCTCTTTCAGGTAGTCAGGGCCCAAACCGAGCAGGGCTTTATAAGTCAGTAAACTGACTTTAAAGGTGATCCGCCCCTGAACCGGCAGCCAGTGCAGATCCCACAGCACCGGTGTAATATGGGAAGAACGGAGCGTCCCAGTTAACAACTGGGCTGTGGAGTTCTGCACCAGCTGCAAGCGGTGGATATCAACCCTTGGAAGCCCAAAGTAAAGGGAATTGCAGTAGTCCAAATGCGAGGTCACAAAGGCGTGGATCAATGTAGGTAGGTCCGTGGATGGAACAAGGTGCTTGATCCTAGCGTTGTTCCTAAGATGGTAAAAAGATGACTTAACGACAGCCGACACTTGAGCACGTAGTGTCAGCCGATCATCAAGAATCACCCCTAGGTCATGCACCTGTTCAGAGATAGAGAGCTCAACATCCCCCAGGAATAAACCTGAGGGATGGTTTGTCCCCACCCCCCTATCCGGCAATGGGAATCCACGACCATCACCTCCGTCTTCCCAGAATTCAACGTCAGCCAGCTGGACCTCATCCAACCTTGGATTTCACCAAGGCAGTTATTAAACACTGAGAGTGCTCCATTCTGGTCAGGTGCAAAAGACAGGTAGAGCTGGGTATCATCGGCATAACAATGAAACTCCAGCCTTGTTCCTCCTGATGACCTTCCAACTTTGGCCCACATGTTTGTGATCTCTGACTTCCACATTGATTACTGTAACTCCCTGTACCTAGGGCTGCCGGGTGAGAGTGATATCTGCTGCTTGCAGCTGGTGCAGAATGCAGTGGCCAGGCTGTTGACTGGATTGTCTCAATTTAGCCACATTACACCAGTGTTACGTGGACTGCACTGGCTGCCAGTTCAGTGGTGGATCACCTTCAAGGTCAGTTTGTTGACCTATAAAGCCTACATGGACAGAGTCTGAGTTACCTGCAAGAGCTCCTTCACCCCTACTGCCCCTCCAACTGCTCTGCTCTGCTGATAAAGGATTGCTAGATGTTCCCAGGGTCTGGCTGAAGACATCTGGGGCTCGTACTTTTGAGTTTGTGGACCAGATCCTGTGGAACTCTCTACCGCATCGGATACTAGAGTGCCTGACTGTGAAGGACTTTAAAACTGCATTAAAAACTTTTTTGTTTGAACTTGTCTTCTTGGACTGTCATTATTGATTTAGTCTATGTCTTGTTTTATGATTGAATATTTATTTATTGATTTTAATGTACAGGAACCATGATCATTTGGAATAGCACCTTTTTTAAAATAAAGTGAATTGAATTGAATTGAATGGCATGCATGGTCTGGTACCATAGATCTCTGTATCTGGCAAGTTGTGATCTGATCGGATGTGCAGTTGTGAAGATGTGGAGTCCCCAAAAGCTCTTTTTGTGCAATTTCTTTGATCTGACCTACAGCCCAAATGGTTTGTTTGTCTGGTCTGAAATTGCCAGGGAATATGTAGTCTGGGTCATTGATGTTCCTTTTGAAGATTTGGTGAAAAAATATTAATCTGTTCAATTGTTATTAAAAAAACAAATTTCCCATTATAGCCTATGGGAAAAAATAAATGTGCAGTGCAAAAGCACGTTGTACTGTCATGACAGTACATTTTTTACTGTTGCAAACACCCTCAGTACTGTCATGCAGTGGCCATCTTGTTTTCAATTAGCGGTGGAGAAAAACCATTTTAATTCAATATAGCATGCCCCTTGATAAACAACAACTGTTGTGTTTACCTAAACGGGGCCCTAGGAACATGATCCTGGCTTCATTTTTTTTTAAGTTAACATTTTTTATTGAGTTTTATACTTAAAAAACAAACAAATTGTATTACATATCATCATGAACACAAAAGTGCATGAGACGTTGGTGCTTTGAGGAGACAGAGTAGTACAAGCTAGGAATATTGACATCAAGTTAGTTACTGGGTCCACTGGTGCGGGATCTCTGGCAGACTGTGATATTTAATACATTTCTTTTATTACCAATTTTATGTTTTAGCTGTCATAATTCTAGCACATAATACATTTGGTAATGTAACAGATGAGATCACAGATTAGTTAGTCTGAAAGTTATTATGAATTGCTTGCAGTGTGACACACAGTTTTCAGTGGAACGAGTTGAGCCAGCTATTGAAAGGAGTGCTAAGTAAAGGAAAGGCATGTTGCTCTCTGTACCTAGGTGTCTTTGTAAAAACAAACACAACCCAACTCATATAATACTGTCCGACACTTGACTATATCCATAGAGGGTGAAAGCATGGCATACACCCAAACTCAGATAGGCCTACAATTAACCAATGGCAGTACATGGTTTTGGGGTACACAAATCTATATCTTGTTTAGTGGAGTCACCTGTCCTGCCTGTGTGGGAGGAGTAGGTTCTGCTTCTCATGAATCTGTAAAAGGGGTCCCAGGTTGTGGAGTGGATATGTAGTGTACCATTTGAGAGGTGAGAAAGTCTGTCATAGGTAGCAAGCTGTGAGAGACTGGCCAAAATCTCATTCATGGTGGGAATGATGGAGGTCCTTCATTTCTGTAGCAGCAATCTCTTGACTATGATGCTTGTCTGTAACATATGGGATTTATATTTGCTTGGACTGTGGCGTATGTAGGTGTCTAACCCAATGATATGTAGTCTGGGGTCATTGGGGATAGGTGTTTGGAGTATAGTGGAAAGGAGGTGTATGACCTGACTCCAGAAGTTTCTTATCATACAGCAGCTCCACAGGATATGGTAGAGGTCAGCATGTGGTTGACAGCATCTCCAGCAGTTGTGAGATTGTGTGATTTTGGCCCTATATAGTATTTCAGGCATTCTATACCAGTTGTGCAAGATTTTATTCTGGATAAGCCTGCTTTTAGGATCTTTAACTAGGGTGTGGGAGAAACACCAGCACTGAGACCAGTTCTCCTCTGACAGAGGTGTATGAAGAGCCATGGACCAGTATCTTTTGGCAGAGGTTGTCTGGTCAGGGATGGCATCTCTAATATGTGTATATATGCGGCCAGCTCTGCCTCATAGGTTCTTAGTCCATTGTCCTACCAGAGGTAAGGATGCTGGAGAAAGGGGGATGGTCACTTTTCGAAGAAGGGAACCAAGAGAATTGTGAATTTGCAGGTATTTCCAAAAGTCAGAGTAGGCAGATAATAGCATGCCTTGAGGCATTGATGTCTATTGTTGTGGAAAGAGGGACTAATAAGTCTGAAACAGAGAGGATACCTTTGGCTGTCCAGTCCTTCCAGAACACTGATTTATTCTCTATTGTTATGCTAGCATTCTGCCATAATGGTGTTAATGAAACATGATCTAGGGTATTGTGGAGCCATTTGCTTGTATGATGCCATGTAGAGCAAGAGATCTTGGCTGTAAGGGGGTTGTAGGGGGAAGGGGGGCAGCAGAGTCAAGGAGGGTAACAGGGTTTATTTTTTTGCACATTATGGTCTCAATTTGAGTCCAAAGGGGGGAGTGGCCTACTTTAGGCAGGCTTCTTAGCAATTGTGCATTTCTGAAGGCCCACCAGTAACCTTTAAACCATGGAAGGTTCCATTCCCCTACCTTCCAGCTAGATCTGAGTTTATGCCTATTATATCTGGCTTTCTGCCCCTCCCACAGAAAGATGTTGATTAGGGAATCTATTTGATCAAACTATTTGTTGGGAATTATGACAGGGGATATGGGAAACTATATAGAATTTTTTTGGAGCCATTATCATTTTGTTTGCTTCTATCTTACCTACCATAGAGAACTGAAGATTTTTCCACCTATCTAAATCCAGTTTTATTTTCTGAAACAAGGGTTGTAAGTTTACATCACACATTGTTGAGATATTGGGAGTAATCTTTATGCCCAGATATGTGATGGAATATGGTGTCCACTGGAATGGGTATAAGGAGAATAATTGGGGGTTGGCCAGTTTGTTCAGAGGGAGAATTTCAGATTTTGTATGGTTAATGTTAAGGCCCGAGAGACCCAAAAAATTGTTAAGGATTTCAAAAAGGGTGGGTAGGGATTTATCTGCATGGTGTAATTGCACTAGTAGATCATCATAGAATAGCAAGGCTTTATGAGTTTGACTCCCAACTGGAATGCCTTTTATGTCAGGGTGCTGACATATTGCAGCTGTGAGGGACTCAACTGCTAACACAAATAGCAGTGGGGAGAGGAGACAGCCTTGCCTGGTGCCTCTAGTGAGTGAAAAGGGGGCAGATAAATTGAGATTGGTTAGTACTTGTGCTTTTGGGTATGAATACATGGCTTTCAGGGCATAGATGTTATAATGGCCTATGCCTAAATGTGCCAGTACTGCATAAAGATATTTCCATTCTACTGTATTAAAGGCTTTTTCAAAGTCAATTCTGATTGCTACAAAGGGGTATTTACATTTGGAAGCCATGATCATAAGGTCTGTTAGAGTTCAAATATGATCAGAGTTTAGTCTACCTTTAACAAATCCTGCTTGAGAGGGGTGAATTATTTTATTCATTTATTTATTAAGTTCTTGGATAATACCTGTCAGCGGATGCTCATTGAAAGGTTCCATGTCAGATACATTAGACAACAAGGTAGAATACTGTGCATAAATATACAAATACTGAGAAAGAATATTCATAGAGGTTACAGAAAACAAACATAAAGCACTAGCTATGCTGAGGCATTGTACAATGTATGTCCATATCAAGAAGATAAGCAAACAAGGATAGGGAAGGATACAGTGGGAGTGGGAGAGCTAGGTGAGCAGAGCACATAAGACAGAGAGGGAGGAGGGTAGGGAGAGGTCCTGGGGCAAGGGCAGAGCCAGGGAGGGCAGGCAGGTGGGCAAAGTGCTATGGTTTGACTATCCTGTCAAGACAGAGGCAAAGATAAGTGCTAGAGGCAGAGTGTTGCTGCATGCTGAGCCTTAGAGGGGGCACATGCAGCTACTCATATCAAAGAGGTGCTGGTGCAGTCTATGTTTAAAAGAGCCAATCATTGAGGAGCCAGAGATGTCAAGGGACAGTGCATTTACCCAGGGGGGTGCATGGTGTAAGAATGCATGCTGTGCTGTGGTAGTGCAGCATCTGGACACTTGGAAAATTTGACTGGCAGAGATTCTGGAGTGTCTGGTATTCATAGGCAGTGTTAGCAGGTTCTGCACCCCTGTTGGAAGCAGATTTAATGTGACTTTTTTGGCAAGAAGGCAGGTTTGATACCTGATTCTGTCATTCAGTTGAAGCAAGCCAGCCCAAGCATAAAGTTCACAGGTGTGTGTGAGTCTTGGTGCATTTAAGAGTAGGTGGCAGGCTTTGTTGAAGGCAACTGAGATCTGTTGGAGTGCCGAGTTGGTAGCAGAACTGTATATGGCCAGCCCATAGCTTATGAGGGAGACAACTGAGCTGCTGATTACCAGGTTTAAAGCTTCTTGGGTTAGACAATGCCTGTAGTGGTAGAGGATCCCAGTTCTGGTATTAATAGCTCTTGCAGTGATATTGATATGCTGGGAGAAGGACAGGGAGGAGTCGATTGTAACCCCCAGGTATTTGAAATGTGAGATGAGCTCCAGTGTGTCACTGCTGTCATTCCTTATTGCCAGGGGGTAGCTTTTTTGCTTGCTTTGGGCTGTTGAGTAAAGCATGGTCTTTGTTTTTTTATAGTTCATGAGCAGTATTTGCTCTTTAAACCAGTTTTCTGCCGATGCGAAGTCATTTTGGAGATCAGTTTGAAGGAGTTCAGGGCACAGGTTGCTGGTAAAAATCACTGTGTCATCAGGTATTTAGGAGCATGCAGCAATAGCAAGATGCCAAGAGATTATTTAAGAAAACACTGAACAGTAACAATGCCAGAATGGACCTTTGTGGTACACCAGATAAGACAGGTCTGCTGTCTGATAGAACTTCCCCACTCCTGGCTTGCTGGGAGCGGCAGCTCAAGTAACTCCTAAAGCAGTTCACAGTTTCAGGTGCGAATCCAATGTCAGATAGCTGCTTGAGGAGGAGCGCATGATGAACCATATCAAAAGCCTTTGATAAGTCAATTAAGGCTGCCCCTACAAGGTGGCCTTGGTCTAAGGCATTATGGATGTATTTGGTAAATTCGAGTGGGGCTGTGATGGTACTGTGGCCACCTTGGAACCCATGTTGCTCTGAGCATAAGAGTTGGTATTGATTAAAGTATTCCACCATCTGGTCAGCCACAATCTACTCGAGAGCCTTGGAGAGTGGCGAGAGAATGGAAATCAGTCTGTAGTTATTATGTGAGGACCTGACCCACTTTTGTGTACAGGGGTTGCTGTAGCAGACTTCCATCTTTGAGGGAATTGAGAGTGAAAGAGGGATATGTTAAGTATTCTGGTTAGTGGTCAAAGTATTTCATCCAGTACTAAGTGAACAAACTTGAGGTCCAAAGAGTCCCCACTGTGCCTAGATTTTCTAAGGACCTTTTCAAGGTATTTCCTAGCATCTGCTTCAGAAACCATTTTGAAGTGGAATAGTGGCTGGTTAGGTGGTAGTGCAAGTGACCTCGTAATGTCACTTGAGTTGGGGTTATTGAAAAAGTCCCTGGAGAGCACACTACTGAGGTCAGTGAAAGCATGATTCAGTGAGTTAGCAATAAGTAGAGGGTCCAAGGTTGGAATCCCCTCAACAATAAGCATAGCAGGTGGAGTTTGGGGGTCTTTCCCTGTGATGCCTTAAGATTGGCCCAGAAAGACTTGCTGCTGTTCCATGAGTTAGAGAGGGCTTCTTTGTAGTATGTACTTTTTACACGGCGGATAGCTTTTGTACAGTCATTGTGGGCCTTTTTATATCACTGAATGTTTGCTGTAGTCCTCTGTGCACATGATAGTTGCCAGATATGATCTCCTAAGACAAGTTGCTCCAGGAGTTCAAGGGTAATCCAAGGGTTAGGCCCTTTGGATTTTCTTGTAGTAACTGGTGCGTGTTTGTCACAGACAGCATTAAATTTTGACCCAAAGAGGTCAAGTGCAGTGTTCACGCTATTGGTTTTATGGAGGTCCATCCAGTCAAGGAGTTTTAAGTCTGACTTTACTTGTGGGAGGTGACCTTTTAGTAGAAGTCTGTTTTTATGGTTCTAGTGGGGAGTTTGCAGTAGTTGTTATTCCAAATGCATTTGACAGGGGAATGGTCACTCAAAAAGTCATGGAGAACAGTGAGATTGGAGATATGAGCAGGATGGTTGGTGAGCACCCAGACCAGCAGTGTACTGGTGTCAGCCTTGTAGTTGACTCTTGTTGGAGTCTCCACCATTTGGGAGAAATGGATAGCAGATAGGGTGTCCTTGATAGAAGTGGAGGCAGAGGAGAGCCAATTTATATTAAAGTCACCTAGCAGAACAATTTCTGTGTTTAGATTCAGAGTACTAATGTAGTCCAGCAGGTTACTGACATCAGTCTTGGTTAGTTTGGGTGGAATATATACTAAGAGCAAAGTGAGCACTCTATTGTGTGCTCCTAAATTCAGTGTAATGGCAAGAGCTTGCAAGTTGTCACTGCTACATGGGGGAGGTAAGACATGCCCCTGGAGAGTCTTTAACGTAGATGATATACCCCCCACCTCTTTTTGAGTGTCGGTCCTGTCTGTACAAGGTGTACCCAAGAAAGAGTGATGGCAGTGTCTAGTATCTTTGGGGATAACCAGGTTTTCACTACAGATAGCACATCTGGGTTATGATGAGAGACCCATACCTTCAGGCAATCCATTTTGGGGAGGATGCTGAAGACATTTAGAGAAGTGAGCACAAGTCCTGTGGTTTTCCGTGGTCAAGCTTTGGAGTTATCTGGTGGGCCAGGTTCAGGATGTACATTGCCAGACAGATGTAGGAGAAGTAGTATTAGGTGAAGAAGTTGTTTCAGTGTAAGTTTATTGTGTAGAGACTGCTCTCTTTTACTGGGCATGCAGGCTTTCATGTTACCAACATGGATTACAGAACCACTGAGGAGTGGTGCCATGGAGGGATCCTTGGGTGGATATTCCAGGCCAGTGCTCATAAAGGGTAACTGATGGAGGCTGTAGGTTTCCTCAGGGTGGGAAGTGGTAACTGTTCCATATGCATTTAGAACTACCACCTCATTGGTAGCTTTAGTAGATTTGATAGGTCCATTACAGGGACCCATGGAGGTGATAATGGTGAGTATAATGAAGCATTGCAATAATCCAGTGGAAGTGGGAGACACTGTTGGTCCACAGGGAGGCAGTGAGTTTGGTATTGCGGTATGGCTGTGGGCAAGGATTTCTTAAGCAAATACGTCTGAGAGGGTTTTTGTCTGAGTTGATTGACAGAGCTGGAGAGTAGGTAACAGAACTAATCAGAGAGTATCAGAGAGTGAAAAGCTCAGGCAAGGACCAGATCAGAGGAGATAAGGAGCTGAAAACAAGAAAGAAAGAAGGTGACTTCTAGTGGGGAACAATGATAACCTAATACTGAACACAAAAGCTGAGCACTCACCATCTCAAATAATATGCACACCAGAGATTTAAGCAAAACAAGATGTACAGTACTTTATTTCATAAAAAAACGCCTGACGCATTTTGGATTCTCTAAATCCTTTATCAAAGGCTAAAATACTGAAGACACTCCATTTAAATACTAGTAATACACCATGACATCATAATGATGTTTAAATTACATGCAATGTGATAGGTTAATTAACAACATCTAAAATGAATGCCAATCAACCATATAGATACCCCATTCCCTAAAGTGTTTTGTCTCTAACTGCCCAAGGTACACAAAACTTTAGAAAATCCACCAGGCTGGCCTATAGTTAGTGGCCTGGGTTCTCTTACAGCATCTCTTTCTAAATTTGTGGACTTTCATTTACAACCTTTTGTGCAAAAAAATTACCAACATATTTAAAAGACAGTAAGGATGTTCTTAGAGTTTTGAATAACATCTGATTTCCAGCAGATACCATTCTATGTACTTTGGACATTGAAGCCCTTTATACTTATATTCCCCATGAAGGGGCTTTGGATGTGGCAGCAGAATTTCTCAATCAAAGAGATCAGATGATAGTTCCACCTATGGATTTTATTGTAAAATTATTGGAATTTGTGTTAAAATGCAATGTTTTTCTATTTGATAAAAATATATTTTTGCAAAAAAAGGAACAGCAATGGGGCCACTTGCGCCCTCTTTATTACTAATTTGTATGTTGGCTCATGGGAAACTAACTATATTTTGGATGCAGCTAAGAATCCCTTTTTCAGTAATATCCTAATGTTCAGATGTTTTAGTGATGATATTTTATTAATATGGACTGGTGGAGAAAACCTGTTAAAATAATTCATTAATTATTTACATAGTACTTCAGAACATTGAAGATTTACATACACTACGAGTAATTCTACGATAAATTTTTTGAATATTTGTCTGACACCTAAGGGTTTTATTTATTTTATTTTTTATTTATTTTGCTTTTGTTGACCGGGTAAGTGCACTAGACAAATCCTGCCTATTTTCAGGCACGACCCGGGGGAGGGGGATACAGATGAATGCCAACTGACCTTGAACCAGATTAAGCTGTTGGTGGTATTTTTAGTGAATGAGGAAATTTGGCCAGGACACGGAAATTCCCTACTCTTTTCGATAAGTGCCATGGGATCTTTAACATCCACCTGAACTACCACCAATCCAGGCAGATGGGACCTTGGTTTAACATCTCATCCGAAAGACGGCACCTCAGAAATGCAACACCCCTCTCATGCTGCATTACAGTGTCAGTACTGGGATATTAACCCAAGTGCCAGATGTGGGAACTGAACCCACAGCCCTCTGATCTCCCGGCCTCAGAGGCGAGTGTGCTACCTACTGAGCCACTGACACTGCATATTGAAACTTGGATGTACAGAAAACCTACTGATGGAAATACATTACTTTTTGCCTCGAGCTGCCACCCGAAACGTACAGTTCAGAACATACTGAGGGGGCAGTTCTTGAGAGCAAGAAAAAATTGTAGCACATTGACACAAATGAATCAAAGTTTGGGAGAAATGACCTCAAGATTTCAGGAAAGGGGGTACAGTAAGGCGACAATAGAACAAGCAAGGGGGTTTGCTATGGAACAAAAGCGGGAACTGCTGTTACAGGATAGAACAGAAATAGATTACAAAATAAAAGATTTCATTTTGTGATGACTTTCACTGTACATTCCAATGAGCTGGAACATACTTTGAGAAAACACTGGTCCATTTTGGCAAGTGATCCAGGATTGAAGGATTTAGTATAGCTACCTCCGAGAATGGCGTGTTATTTGAGGTGGTGAGTGCTCAGCTTTTGTGTTCAGTATTGATTTATTTTAGCTTGAGCACCACCAACCCGGTGCAAAACCTTTTTGTTTTGTAACAATGATAACCTGCAAATGGAAAAGTAGACAAAAAAAAGTATCTAACACTAGCAGCAAAAGTTTAACTCAGCCTGTGAGCCCTAATAAAGCCTGCTTAAATAAATCTTCCAGAGTTCAGCTGAAGGAGTGCACTAGCTTGACTTCAGCAAGGCCTTTGACACTGTGCCACATAGAAGACTATTACACAAACTGGGGAATATGGTTGTGGGCAGGACAGTAGTGTGGTGGGTAGGTAACTGGCTGGGTGGCAGGACACAGAGGGTGGTGGTAAATGGCTGTCACTCCACAGAGGGAAGAGTGACCAGTGGGCTACCACAGGGATCAGTGCTGGGACCGGTCCTATTCAACATCTTTATCAGTGACATTGCACAGGACCTAGAAGGCAGAATTTCACTGTTCGCTGATGACACAAAGCTCTGTAACAGAGTAGACACACCAGAGGGTGTAGACAGAATGAGAAGTGACCTGCAGAAACTTGAAGAATGGTAGGGGTTTGGCAGTTGAAATTCAATGCAAAGAAGTGCAAGATAATGCATATGGGGCACAAAAACCCTGGCACAATATATCAGTTAGGGGGTGAGGATATAGCATGCACCAAGCAGGAAAGGGATCTTGGGGTTATCATCTCTGATGACCTCAAGGTAGAAACAGTGTGACAAGGCAGCAGGTAAAGCAAATAGGATGTTGGGATGTATAGGCAGGGGCATCACCAGCAGGAAAAGGGAGGTCATAATTTCATATACAAGACACTAGTGAGGTCCCACCTGGAGTACAGTGTACAGTTCTGGAGACCATACCTACGTAAGGACATAAACAGGGTAGAGAAGTTCAGAGGAGGGCAACAAAGATGGTGCATGGATTGCATTACAAGTCCTATGAAGACAGGTTGAAGGAACTCAACATGTACTCCCTGGAGGAGAGGAGGGAGGGAGAGAGGGGATATGATAGAGACATACAAGTATCTCACAAGGAGGAACAGGGTGCAGGAATATACTATTTTTAAGTGAAAAAGATGTTCCAGGACTAGAGGGCATGGGATGAAGTTGGAGGGAGGACGATTCAGAGGAAACATGAGGAAGAATTTCTTCACAGAGGGTGGTGGACAAGTGGAACACCCTGCAGAGGAAGTGGTAGGGGCTGAAACAATCACGGGATTTAAGAATGCATGGGATAGACATAAAGGAATTCTGGAGGTCAGGGGTAAGGGGCAACAGACTTCTAGGAAAACATAAACTGAACTTACAAGTTCAAATGGGCAGACTGGGTGGGCCATAGGCCCTTATCTGCCGACACTGTCTATGTATCTATGTAGCTGGCCAATCAGCAGAAAGCTGAAAGAAAGAAAAATATATCCGATCGGTAGTGCAGCCGAGGAGAGTGCCAATTAATTTATAAATTAGAACTTCCACAGAGTCCAGGAAAGCTGTCTGGTTTAGCTAGGGGATAATACCTGAGGATCCTTAGTGGCAGAAGGGACTCAAACCTAGTTGCCAGTATTTTAATGTATATTTTCCCATCTGCAGAGATAAGTGAGACAGGCCTATAGCTGGTAGGGTACAGGGGGCCTTTCTCTGGCTTAGGTAGGACTGTAATTGTGGCCACCGAAATGGAGGGGAGAAACGTCGAGGAAGAGGTAAGGTCTGTGAATAGTTGTTGGAGAACAGTGCAGATTTGGGATATTAAGAGATGTCTGTCCCCCCCAGCAGTGCGGTCACGAGGGCTAGCTACTCTAGTAGCCCTCCCTATCCACGAACCTCCCAGCGGACAGCCAGACTGCAGGAGCCAGCAGGTAGTGATCCCTGTTCACAGCTGCTCTCCAGGAGCTGCGCCACAGGATTTAAACTTGGCGCCTTTTTTCTTGAACTTGTCCAGCTCAGTGTGTTTGCAATTTTGCCCCCCAGAGGCGCGGAGCTGCTGCTCGTGATTGATTTCAGCACTCTGCCTCCCTGCACCCAAATTTTAACCCCTTAGAAGTGCTTAACTGGAAATACAAGGGTAAAAAATTGTATTTTAAAAGTGCGTGGAAATAGCCCAGTGCTGAGGGCGAAACCGAGCGCTACAGCCTGCACAGTAATTACCCACTGCAACAATTCCCATGGGTTCTCTATGCTTGTGCACCTTGCAATTCTTGTAAGAGCCACAACGTTTTGGGTCTAGCTGCACTAAATCAGATGCTTTACCAGGGAATTCGAGCTTTACTGCTTCTAAAGAGTAGTTGCATCTGTACAATCCTATTGTGTGCCTGCTTTTTACAGCCTGTACTGCAATTGCTTTGCTTGTGAAATTCTCTGCTGTAAAGATTAAACTGCTGGATAGAAATATAGTAGCTCCTCCTTCCCATCTACCTACCTGTACTTAGCAGCTGCTTTCTTCTGTCCCCCCCAGCACTGCGGTCGCGATGGCTAGCTACTCTAGTAGCCCTCCCCACAGCCACCGGACCTCCCCCATGGATGACGGAGCTGTAGGAGCCAGCAGGTAGTGATCCCTGTTCACAGCTGCTCTCCAGGAGCTCTAGCCCCACCTGCGCTATGCGCAGGCTCCCCACCGCCCCCACCACCACCCTTGGTGTACTCCTCCTTATATAGTGTTAACCCCGTGAGCTGTTTTAACCAATCAGCCCACTTTCCCATTAGTTCCTTATACTCTTCAACCACTAGTGGCCACCACAATGCAGTTCTATTCTCTACTGTATAAGTTATTACAAAACTAAACTAAAAATCAAGAATATAAAACAATATAAAATAAAAAATATGCAGTTTTTCACTCTAACAATCTTTATGCTCTGCCTCTCCCTATCCTCCCTTCCACCATCATCCCATCCCACTCTGCCTGTGTCATTGCCATTCCTCCCAAAAGCCTCCTTATCACCCCCCCTCCACAGTAACAGTGGAGCTTAACATGTCGCCTTGGCCCAACTGGTCCCTGGGGGCTCTATCCTCCCGCCCTCTTTCCATGCGGATTTGCCCACTCTTTATATCCCCCTCCACACGTACCCCATCTCTACCTTACATACTGCAAATCACCCCACTCGATGCTGGAGATCTCCAAAGCCTTTACACCTACTAAGTCACTCCCTGGCTCTCTTCCTCCTCATAGCCGGGGACATTGAATGCAATCCAGGGCAACTGCATCCAGTGCTGCTCAACACCCCACAACAACCACCCCTCCCTAAAGGACTTAAGATTGTCCATCTAAACATATGCAGCATCCTAAACAAAATTTCTGCCTTACAAACCACTGTCCTCACTCTCTGCCCTGACATTTTAATCATCACCGAATCCTGGCTAAAACCTCACAACCGGGATGTCGGATTCTGTATACCTGGTTTCGCCCTAATCCGCCAGGATAGACAGGGCAGAAAGAAGGGTGGCGGCACTGCCATGTACATCTCCTCTGCTCTTCAATTTTCCTTTATCACCTTGCCGGCCCCCATACAACCTATAGATTCCCTCCTAGTCAAAATCTCCCTGACTCATTCCATCCCAGTTTATATAGCCGGTTCCTACTGCCCACCTGAAACTCCACTGGGTAGAATACTCGACCATCTAGGCACCCTGAGGTCCCTTATGGAGGGCGGCGAACTTCACATACTTGGGGATTTCAATTTTAATTGGCTAGGCAAGGGAGCCTCCAAATCTCGGCAACACATAAATGCCCTAAATCTGTCCCAGCAAATAGTTGAACCAACTCGCCTAAACCTTAAATCCAACAAACATAATCTCCTGGATTGGGCGCTTACCACCCACCCTCATTGGATCATTCAAGCTGGCCTACTACCCGACTCCCTTAGTGACCACCATATGATCTACATGGTGCGCAAAATCTTCAGACCCTTTTCTCCCCTACCCCGGACGCTTCTCGCTAGAGTTTATAAGTCCCTTGATCTGCCAGCGCTCCTAAACGACCTCACCAGCATTGACTGGTCTTTCATCCTGAAGGCCTCCTCCATTGATGATGCCTTGGAATTTTTCCTCCTCAAATTTCCTCTCCATCTGGGACAGCCATGCTCCACTCAGGTGATCCCGAGTAAGAGGATCCCATTTACCCTGGGTAACAGCAAGCCTTATGCAACAACTACGAGCCAGAGATCGCACCTGGAAATACTTCAAGGCCTCAGGTAGTCATATGGCCCAGAAACACTACCGGTCACTACGCAATGTCTGCACTAGGCTCATAAGGCAAGCCAAATCTAATTATTTCAAAAATGCTTTGAATAACAGTTTCGGTCACCCAACTCAATTCTGGAAGTCAATAAAATCCCTTCTCTCCCCGTCAGCCCAACCCCCTACTCCCTCACTTAACATTGCAGGGAAAAACATCACGGATCCCAGCATGGTAGCCTCCAAATTCAATTCTTACTTCTCCATTGCTGCATCATCTCTTCTCTCCTCCATTCCCCTTCCCCCACCCACTACTCCCCCTATTGTACCCTCCTCAGCTTCTTTCTCCCTTTGCCCTGTATCATCAGCTCAGGTGCTAAAAACTGATGTCTCTCAACCCAGACAAAGGTAAATGTCCCTCTGGCCTCGACTCCAAAATGCTCCTGCTCTCTGCACCTGCCATAGCCCACCCACTTACCCTGATTTTCAACCTGTCATTTAAACTCGGTACAGTCCCCAAAAATTGGAAACAAGCCACAGTCATTCCCCTTCCTAAAGAAGGTGACCTCTCCTCACCTTCCAACTACCGCCCTATATCCCTGCTTCCCATCCTGTCCAAACTTCAAGAACGTCTTGTCCTCTCCCAACTCCACCACTATCTTTAGTCGATAAACTTCTTAACCTCTTACCAGGCCGGCTTCAGGAAAAATCACTCCACCATCACCTCCCTCCTCCGGCTCACAAATGCTATCCTCACGGGTATGGACAAAGGGGAATTAACAGCTGCCATATTTATTGATCTGGCAAAAGCTTTCGACACCGTCTCCCACCCCTTGTTGCTGGCTAAACTTGCTCTAGCCAGGCTGTCGGCTACTGCAAATAACTGGTTCCACTCATACCTGTCAAACAGGTCCCAATCTGTCCGCTTTGGCTAGGCTACATCCACCCTACTCCCAGTCACCAGCGGAGTCCCCCAAGGGTCGGTTCTTGGCCCACTACTGTTCTCTATATTTCTCAATGATCTGCCTGCAGCCTGCCCAAATATGGCCATCCACATGTAAGCTGATGATACGGTGTTGTTTTCCTCTGGCCCATCCTGTAGTGCTGTGACAGCCTGCCTACAGAAGGACTTCGACTCCGTCCAACATTGGCTCATCTCAAACCAACTAGTCCTAAATTAAAAAAAAAAACTTCTCCCTCACCTTTGGCTCCCAGCCCAAACTCACACGGCTTACTACGCCACCTAAGTTCTACACTCTGGACAGCTCCCCACTGGAGGCCTGCACCTCCTATCGCTATCTAGATGTCTGGCTAGATCAACACCTTAACTTCTCTGCACACATTGATGCTATACACAAAAAATTGAACCCCATGTTAGGAGCCTTCTACCGGAATAAAAATTGCATACCTCTGCCAACCAGGCAAGAAATAGTCCAAAAAATGATCCTCCCTATATTTGACTATGGTGATATTGTCTACTGTGCAGCCCCTCAAACCTCCCTAGCAAGGCTAGACCCCCTATTTAACTCCTTCTGCCTTTCCAGCTGGACGCCTCCCAGCACCCACCACTGTGTCCTCTACCAATCCTTGAACCTCACCTCTTTACACAACAAAGATCACTTCACTGCGCTAGAAGCTCAGCAAAGTTCTGGTCACAATCACTCCCCATCCTACCTGTCAGCCTCCTAACTGCCCTACCCCTACCATCTTATGTGCTCCGTAACAGCGGCCTGAGCTCCTGCATATCCACATAGATCCACCGGTCCGGCCAGGCTGCCTTCAGCTTTAGGTTACCAAATTATGGGAATTCCCTGGCAGCCGATATTAGACACCCACAAGTACTCCCCAACAAATGCCCTTCAATACGTGACTTTCTATCACCTGCTCCTGTAACCCCCAACCCCCCTCACTCCTGTACCATCAGCGTAAAAATCAAGTCTGGTCTCTCCACTGTTTTGACCTGCTTCATTGTACAACACTGTATACTGTACAATAATCTGCCTACCCTCAATTTGTTCCAGTCACATTATGTATGTTAACCACTGCTGTTCTATTACTCATTATGTATGTTGTTTTCTCGCTATATCATGTTCTACTGTATGTTTTGTTCAGATTGTATCATGTTCCCACTGTAACCCCAAAACCCCAGAGCACATCTGGAATTGAGCGGTACTCTGCTCAGCATGCCTTCCTGGTAAATCTCTTAAATAAATAAATAAATAAATAAATAAATAAATAAACAAAGGTCTATAGGGATGCCATCGCTTCCTGGAGCTTTTTTCTTTTTTAGACTTTTAATGGCATTTTCTATTTCCACTGTCATAATCAGCTTAGCTGGTCATTACTGTGAGCAGGTGCTAACTTGAGCAAGTTAAGTGAGTTAAGGAAGCCTGTTTGTTGCTGGTAGGATGGAGAGGTTGAGGAGGTATAGAGCTTTTGACAGAATTTTGCCATAATGGAGTTGATTACTACAGGATCAGTACTTTTTGTACCTGAGTCAGTGCACAAGGAGGCAATATGCCATTCAGATTGTTGTTTCTTGAGTCTATAAGCTAGTAACTTGACACTCTTTTCCCCACTCTCCCAATATTTATGTTTGAGTCGAAGGATGGCTAATTCGACTTTCCAAGTAGTGAGCTCATTAATATTCTGCCTCTGAGCAATAATCTCTCTCTACAGGAATGAGTTTCTGACCCGTCATGGAGGGGAGGCTTTTAATTGTGTCTCTTTGGTCTTTAGAGCATTTTCCAGTTCAACGTGTTTTTCCCTTAGCTTTCACCTGTGGGATGAGTAACTGATTATTTCACCTCTTAGAGTGGCCTTAAATGCTTCTCAAATAGTACTAGTGGACATGGAGGGGGTGTCATTGCTGGAAAAACTGTTTTGTGCAACTTCTTGTACCCAAGGCCCAAACTTGGGTCCACTAACAGTGTAGGGTCTAGACTCCAGTTGGTTGACTCTTGAGGTGCGTGTCCTGGGGAGAGGATAAGCTGCAAAGGGGCATGATCTGATATCATGATTGGTTCAATATTGATAGTTGTTACTGTAGGGGTGAGTTTGGGGGAGGTAAGCCACATGTCAATTCTACTAAGGGAGCCATAAGTTGATGACTGATATGAAAAGTCTTTCTCCCTAAGATTGTCTCCAAATATCAGTAAGTGCTTGCTCTTTCATCCATAGTTCTACTACTTGGAGGGCTTGGGAATGGGGCTCAGTATTGCTAGGGCAGTGGTCCATGGCAGGGTTCAGAGTTAGGTTAAAATCTCCCCTGATAAGAATAGGTATATAATCATTTATTTCAGCAAGCAATTGAGATGCCAGGGTGTGGAAGAACTGGGGGGAATCAGTATTGGGTGCATATAGGTTAAATATGGCCAAAGGGCCCGTCAGGGTATTAAATTGGGCAGTTACCCATTTGCCTTCTGCATCATGCCTGGACTTAAGAAAAGACTAGTGCAGGTTTTTATGAATAAGTATAGAGACTCCTCTCATTTTCGTGTGGGCTACACTATGGACCTTTGTGTCTACCCACCCCCTTTTTAGTTTTTGGGCTTCATTGACTGTCACCTTAGTTTATTGTAAAAGTACCACCTGTGATTTAACTTTCTATAGGTGATTCAGAACTTGCTTTCATTTGATAAGTGAGTTAAGTCCATGCACATTCCAGCTATAGAATGTGATTTCAGCCATATTCTGTTTGTGCAGGATAAATGTAATTGGATGGTGCTGTAGATCCAAATTCCAGCAGATTCTGATATTCACCTAGGTTACTCTTGTGCATGTAGGCTAATAGGTAGGGGGGTATGCCAAGGTAGACAATATTAGACAGTACTATTTCACGTATCAGATAACTAAAGTGCAATAAACTAACTCTGTAACATAACAAAATTGAACCACTAACCCATTCATTAGACTAACTGCTAATGACAAACTAGTGGGAAACTGATGAACGCTTATTGAGATAAGAGGAAAATCGGATAAGTATTATCCTAGGTTATACCTTAGCTCGAGTGGGGGGGTCTAAAGGGAAGAAGGGGTCAGTGTAAGCAAGACAGAGGGATCTGTCGTGCTGTCCCTGCCCCTGTGGGGACAGCGAAGGGTGTACAATTTGTCCTCTTTAATGCAGCTAGTCAAAAGGCAAGAACAAGTTGCTATAAACAAATCACATAACATAAGAAAACTAGCATGTATGATTCAAAGCTGTGTAGATAAACAGCATAACAGTATAACAGTGCTCCTTAAGAGCATAACAACATTGTCGCATCAACTGAGGGACATGTGTTAGCAATATTTCAAGTAGGACTCTGTTCTTTGGTCACCCTGACTCAATCCAGGTAGTCATAGGCCAAGATAGTCTAACCTTATAAGATTTGACCCTTGACAATCAAAACATATGAATACTGAAATATGGTCCTCCCAGTGCTACTATATTGGGATTTTAATCCTAGCAAGAAAGAAGGGGAGTGGATAGATCCAGTAGCGAATGATGAAATAATTCTGGGCAATGCTGCTTTGATCTGATGCGGTAATCATGAGCATGCATTAATTATTTTTTAAGACCATTAGAAGTCAGCAGATGGTGGATTAAGGATCCAACTGACCAGGGCAATGGCTATCATTAACTGAGTTCTACTATTGTTTGACAGGAGTATTTAACTAGATAGAACAAACAATGAAGATGTAAAACCTGAAGTATTATAAGTGCTATTTTCTGATCAGCTAGGCAGTAGTGCAGATCCAAAAAGGGCAAGTTTTGCTTTAGCTAACTTATCGACTGCAATCCCTAGTCACACTGAAGCAGTAGGCAGCTCTGTGGTCATGTGAAGTATTAGTGATGAGTTCGGGGTATTACACCGGTGTCTCATCTATGAGGTTCAGCTGTTATTGAACTGCATACCATCAGCTTATTTGAGAAATTGCACATTCGAAAGTGATACCTGGGCTGAGGTTAGACAATGAAAAATGTGCAGAACAAAATCCAAAGTGCCCCATTTAAATACATAATTCAGAGACAGTGTAAACTTGTGGTTGCTTCTGCCAGGTAAAGTTTGGGCAATGTGTAATAAAAATAACAGCCATTATTCTCCAGTCTCATGGACCAGCCTAGTGACCTGTGAGAGAGACATGTCACTGGGGTAATGTAGGAGCTGTGGGTCATATCCCCCCATGTAGCAGTAACAAATGTGCTAGGGATTCAATGACTGCCAGGGCTGCAGCACATTATATTAGAGCCCCATGTAGTGTAATTGTGGGGAGCTGGGAGATGGGAGTTGTATACAGGGTCTATTTTAAATTTCTTAATTAATAGCAAGCGTGACATAATCCCAAACTCTGCTCCTAGGTGGGCACCCTGGAAGGAGAGATTTTCTAAATATGGGTGTCCCAGCCCACGGTGGGCTCCCCAGGCTTTGTTGAGCAACATAACCACAAAGTGGATCCATCGGGATATCACATTAAGAGGCTCGTAACCAGGAGGGTGAAATAATCAAGGATCTTAAGCCTGTGTGATATATAGATTACCTGGACCTACATAAATGACTCCCCACAAGGTCACATCACAATGGGGACTGAGGAGTACTAGATAGTTCAGATTCTGCTAATAGCTTGGCAGAAGACACCAGGAGAAAGGACTGCTGTGTGACTGAACTTCTCTACTGGGACTATATTGCCCTCCTTCCTTCCCCTCCACCCCCTTACCCAAAGCTAGTTCTATTTTTATAGGCACAGGATTTGACTGACAACAGGAACTTCCTGTTTAGGGGCAGGAAGTGAGTGATCACAGAACCACCAAGGACCCACCATCCTAGAAGGGCAGAGTAGCTCTCTGGCCCCTCTTGCTGGAGGTCTGCCTCTGAACAAGTAAGTGGTCTACTGAGAAATATAGGATATTCTTGTCTCAGAACAGGACAATCAGGAGCTTAAAGGGCACACAGGCAGAAAGTAGGAGAGAGAGAAAAAAACAGAGGAAAGAGTAAGGATTGCAAACAGTTAAGGGGCCAGAAATAAGACATGATTGGGTGGTGCAGTGCAGTGGCTGTGGGCAGCAGTCTTCCGGAGATGTTCTGGAGGATGCGGTGTTGTCCCATCTGCAGGCACCTCTCTGGGCTGAGGAGCAGGTTGCTCATCTCAGGCTGAGTTGGCCAGGTTGTGGGACCTCCTCTTCCATCAGGGACCACCAGTGCCACTGCTCCTCAGAGGTTGCCAAGAAAGAGGAGCGGTTGGACCACAGTGGGCTCAGGGAGGGTGAGGGTGGTGGAACAGAGGCACATCCCTCCAGTTGTACCTCTCCACAATTCCTATGCCATTCTGGCAAAGTGTGGTTCCTCTATGGAGATACCTACAGTGGAGACCAAGGAGGATGCTGGGAACCTCCACAAAGGATACCCACAGGAGGGTGGCAGGGGACCCCTCAGGGGAAGGAAACAACTCCTGGTGGGGGACTCCATTGTTAGGAAGGTAGAACTGGGCAAGGAAGGGGAGAGGGAGGTAAGGTGCCTGCCTGGCGCCATGGCTTGGAGGGACAGGGGCGAATCTCAGGATTGTGAGCAGCTGCACAGGGAGGAGCTGGATGTCATTGTCCACTTAGGGACAAATGACCTGGCTAAGAAAGGATTAGAAAGTGCAGGAAGAGTTTGTGGGAATTGGGGAGGGCCTTGAGTCAAATGCCATACGGTAACCTTCTCGGAGTACCACCCATCCCACTTATGGCATAGGAGAGGCTAGGGTGTTCCATCATGGGATTCAATCAGTGGTTGAAAACTGGGTGGAGCTCAGGATTTGGCTTCATTGAGGACTGGGGTCCACCTGGAGTGATGCAAGCCTATACTGGCATGATGGGCTGCATCTGTCCGGGAGGAACCAGGATCCTAGGTGATAGGTTTAAATGCTTCATTGGTAAGCTTTTAAACTAGCCAAGGGGAGGCACTGGAAGGAGCAGGAAAATCCTAGCCCCCAAACAATCACGGTAGTAAGTGTGGCAAACACACCAACATGGAGGTGTCGATGAGGGAGAAGGGCAGGGTAAATGGAGAAAGTGACAAAGGCAAGAAGGACAGGGATGGGGAAAAAGGGGTAAGGCCATCAGAAATGGAGGTAATGAGTACCAATGCCCGTGAGTCTGGGCAACAAGCTCCCTGAGCTGGTGGCCTTAATGGAAGAGGGATGCCTGGATATCATAGCAGTCACAGAAACATGGTACACAGAGAACCATGACTGGGATGTTAACATACCAGGGTACATAACCTACAGGAGAGACAGGCAGGGAGAAGAGGGAGGAGTAGCTCTCTATGTAAAGGAAGGGAAAAGCAACTGAACAAAGAGTAAACAGGGAGGAGAGGAGGCACTGTGGGTCACCTTGGAGACTGGAAGGGCACCACAATCCGCATGGGTTGTGTACAGACCCCATGTCAGGGGAAGGAATGGACAAGGATATGATGGAAGGCATTCTTAGAATGGCAGAGAAAGGAGATACTGTTGATGGGAGACCTGAATATGCCAGATGTTAACTGGAGCACATTGCTGCAGCCACATCCAAGAGCAGGACCATTCTTGATGCCCTACAGGTGGCAGGCATTAGACAGCTAGTTTCAGAACCCACTCACGAGGAGAAATCTTAGGCCTCATTACTCTCAAACAGGGGCAGTGAGAGATCTCAGATCTAGAAGTGGGTTGCCATCTGGGGACAAGTGACCATCAAACAGTGTGTTCACGTTAAACTCAGCTACAGAGTCAAGCCTACACAAAAGTGAGGGTACTGGACTTTAGGAGGCTGACTTGCAAGATGGGAGAGTGCCTCAGAAAAGCACTAGCAAACAGGCTAGAAGGAGGTGTGGAGCAACAATGAGGAATTATCAAAACTGCCATCACAGAGGCAACAAGCCTTTGTGTGAAGCAAATAAACAAATCAAAATGAAAGAAAAGCCACTATGGTTCTCAAGAGAGGTGGCTGTGAAAGTCAGGAAGAAAAGATAGCATTCCAGAAGAATAAGGAAACACAGAAGGAGCAGGACAGAGAGCTGTACCAGTTAAGCAGAAAGAAGCAGGGAGGAAGTCAGAATAGCAAAGGCCCAAACTGAGGAAAAGATAGCCAACTCAGTTAAGAAGAGGATAAAACCTTTTATAGGTACATCAGCGAGAAAGACAAAGGGAGGGATAGTGAGGCTGAATAGAATGAGCACGTGGGTGGGCAGAAGGGGACAGTGAAAATGCAGGATTACTGAAAGAATATTTCTCAGTATTCACAAAGAGGAGGGAAGTGCCTAATCCAATTAACAGAAGCACTCTTGATAGGGGTCGATCCCAGTCCTTTCACAGAAGAAAAGGTTCTGCAAGAACTCCTAAAACTGAAGGTGGACAAGCAATGGGTCCTGATGGAATTCACACCAGAATTCTAAAAGAATTAAGGAAGGAACTAGTGAAACCACTGGCTACTCTTTTAATAAATCATGGGAGGATGGTGTGGTACCCGAGGACTGGAGGAAGGCAGATGTGATTCCCTTCACAAAAGTGGGACCAAGACAGAGGCAGAAACTACAGACCTGTCAGTCTGACCTCTGTGGTAGGGAAAGCGATGGAGTCACTTCTGAAGGAAAGAATAGTTGAGTACCTAGAGGTCAGTGGAGCACAGGATCCAAGGCAGCATGGGTTCACAGCAGGGAAGGCCATGTCAGGCGAGATCTAATAGATTTCTTTGACTGGGTGACCAAAGTAGTTGACCAGGGAGGGCTGTGGACATGGCCTACCTAGACTTTAGCAAGGCATTTGACACAGTCCCACACAAAAGATTATTAGTCAGATTAACCAGCCTGGGAGTGGGTCCCAGGGTGGTAGCCTAAGTAAAACATTGGCTGGACAACAGGACACAGAAGGTAATTGTAAATGGAGTCCACTCTGAAGAAAGAGGCGGTTACTAGTGTGGGTACCACAGGGTTCAGTATTGGGTCCAGTCATTTTTAATGTCTTCATCAGTGGCAGTTGCAGAGACTGGAAGAAAAGTATGCCTTTGCAGATGACACAAAGATCTGCAACAGGCTTAATACATAGAGGTGTGGAAAGGATGAAAAGGGACTTGGCAAGGTTGGAGGAATGGTCAGACGTATGGCAGCTAGGATTCAATGCAAAAAGTGCAAAATAATGCACCTGGGAAACAAGAACCCAGGAAAAATACACAATGGGTGGGAGGTAGTAACAACAACAAAACAGGAAAGGGACCTGGGGGTAATCATATCAGATGACCTTAAGGTTAGCAAGCAATGTGAGAAGGCAGTAGGGAGGGCTGGGGGTATACTGGGATGTATGGGAGAGGCATCAGCAGCAGAAAACAGGAAGTTGTTATCCCTCTGTACAGACAGTTGGTGAGACCCCATCTGGAATACTGTGTCCAGTTCTGGAGACCCCATCTCCATAAGGACATAGACAGGATAGAGGCAGTCCAGAGAAGGGCATCTAAAATGGTGCAGGGTCTGCAAGAGAAGCCGTATGAGGAGAGACTAAGGAGCTTAATATGTATACCCTTGAGGAAAGAAGGGAGGGGACATGATAGAAACTTTCAAGTACCTCAAGGGAATCAATAAAGTCCAAGAGGGTACCATCATAAAAAGAGACGCAAGAACAGGGGGACACAATTTAAAGATAGAAGGAGGGCAGTTCAGGGGCAATGTGAGGAAGTATTATTTCACAGAGAGGGTAGTGGATGCATGGAACAGCCTTCCTGAGGAAGTTGTGGGGTCTAAAACTGTGGGAGAATTCAAGAATGTATGGGACAGACATAAGGCAATTCTTGTGGGGGGCAGGAAGATATAGGCTGTTGGTTAACTAGGATCTGCGGCCTATCCTGTAGGTAGGGAAATGGGCAGACTAGATGGGCCTAGTGGTCCTTATCTGCCATCAAAGTCTATGTTTCTATGTTTCTATGTTCTATAATTATAATTTGACCTTCAGGTCTCCAAGGAGCAGGGGCCTTCATGCAATCCAGGTGATGTTGACTTGCGGAGACCAGCACTGTCGCCATCAGCTTTACCCATGCCAGTAGATGAACCTTGATCTTCTTTGGATACAGCACTGGGACCATGGCATGAAGGAGTGACTGACAATTTCCCGGGTAAGCCCTGGTCATGGTGTCAGATTGCAGGGCTGTTGTAAGCTTCATTGGGATCACCGGCCTACAGCAGGAGGGAGAATCTGTTCCTTGTCAGTAGGGAGGGAGGGATGCATCTCGGAGAGTTGTTCAACATGGCCACTGTGGCTTTGGCTACAGGACCTCTCCCTGCTTGGGGATCTGTGCTGATTCTCTGGTTGTTTAGTCCTTCTTTTGCTTTTAGGGGGAGACATCCAGAGATCCTCTGTTGTAGTCTGGTGCTTATGAGGAGTAGGCACCATCAGGGGTTCTGAGATACAAGGCTGCGCAGTGTCCATGCTACTGGTTCTGTCAGCATTTTCTTTGGGTTGTCTGCATCTGGTTTTAGCAGTAGCAGTGGCTTTTGACCAGCTCCTATCAGTGTATGCCACGGCAGATTCGGGAGTACTAAATGTAACAACATTGCCATTATTATTTATTCGCAAAACTGTGGGGTACCTCAGGGAGAAAGTTACCCCAGCACAGTGGAGAGCCTGGTGGGCTTCGGTGTATGCTCTCCTCCGGGCAGTCAGCTCTTTCGACTAATCCGTGAAAATCATCAGCAGGTTGTTTTGCCAGTCGAGGGCTCCCAGCTCTCTAGCCCTTCTCAAAATGTATTCTTTGCCCTGGAATCTTAGGAATTTTGCTATATTAGGCATTGGATTCTGTCCAGTTCTAGATACTGGTGCTAGAGAGCAGTGGGCCTGCTCAATTTCAAAGCATGCATCGGGGTTTTTCAGGGCGGCTGGCAGTAAGTGGTACAGAAAAGTTATACAGTCAGCCAATTCTGCCTTTTCTGTGATGTCGACGAAACGGAGGTTATTTCTTCTCCCACGGTTTTCCTTATCATTAATTCTAGTTTGCATTAATTGAATGGCTTTGTTTTGTTCTCTTAGAGTGCTCTGCAGCTCGTGGCACATCAGTTTGCTGTTTAGGCTCTGTTTTTCATTGCCAGTAATTTTTTTGTTGTAGAAAACAGATTTGCTCAGAGTTTGTGGTTGTCTGTTGCTTGTAATCGTTAACATCAAGCAGGACCTTATTTGGTAATTGTTTAATTCTGTCCAGCTGTTCCAGCTTTTCAGTTTCAGTCCAGGATTGCATGCTGCTGACTCCTAATTGGGCCCAGTTTGTACTATGCAGCCCTGGATTAGCAGTAAAGGATGAACTGCTATATTTCCCTTTTTTCTTCAGTAGATCAGAGTAAAAGTTGGAATAGATGTTCACTGATGCTTCTTATTTAGGATTCTTACAAAAATGATGAAGTCTGCAATCTGGAAAGCTTGGATGGCATTGGGATGTATTCTTGCCTATGTGTAACTAAAGGCTCACAGCACCATCTTGATTGAGAGCTAGCCACAACCCCTGGCATCAGGTTTTAAAAAAGAATGACTAGAATTGTGTTTTTCACATTTTTTCCAACTGTACTGTCTCAATTTGTGACAGTACAGCACTATGCTGTTGTGATTTTGGCGGCAGTGTGGCAGCATACTTCCACAAATCATGAAATTTTTCACGACCTCTTTCACACTTTAAGACAGTACTGGCCCCAAAAAACACATTTCTTTGGCACTTCACTGCAACTAAACGGTTTGGACTTTCGGGCTGAAATTTACAGGGTAGAAAGGGTTTGCACCACAGATGTGCATTTTGCTAGTTTTGATTTAAAATTTACATCAGATGCATAGAAATGGCATTCTGAAGTTGAGAAATTTCTCATAGGATAACACTGTGGTGCTCATAGTGCCTTTCGGTGCCTGTATCTTTAAAATGGTTTGAGATACAGATTTGTTGCTAAGCGCTGCATGGTCTAAGCATGTGTGTAGGTTGCCAAGTCATGATTACAACTGTAGTGGAATCTTTTCTGAAGTTGCTATGGTTACTGAGATATTGCCAAATTAGTGTTACAAGGGTTATTTGGAATGTCTCTCAGCCTGCGCTATGTCTCCGTAATTATGTGTAGGTGGGATCACAGGGCCCAGAGGGCCAGTGCTCCCACATATGCATACTATTATGCAAAAATGGGAGTGGAGGCATGCCATTATGCAGGGGCTGTGGGTTCATTACATGGCTCTACACATATGGAAATATGGTAGCAGTCAGATATGCTGTTGCAGAGCTGTGGAGTGCCAAAGAACGTGAAGAAAAGCATACCCTTTTTGGCCAAATTCTTTGCTCAGGGCTACAGCCCAAACAGTTTGGCTGTTTGGTCTGATATTGTCAAGGAATATGGGGTCTGGGTCATTGATGTGCCTTTTGAAGGTCTGGAGATCCAGTCAAAAGTTATTCAGATTTCAAGTTTCCCATTATAATCAATGGGAAAAAATATATGTGCTGTGTGAAAGTATGTTTTGCTTTTGTGGAAGCACCTTTTCCTTTCGCAAATTCCCTCAGTACTGGCAAGCTGCTACCATCTTGTTTTCAGTTAATGATGGAGAAAAAACATTGTAATTCAAAAAATAATGCCCCTTGGTAAACACCAACAGTTATGTTTACCTAAACAGGGTCCTGGAAACATGATCTTTGCTTCAGATTTATGAAATAATGTTTCGAAATACATTTTTCAAAATTTTTTGGGTGGTAGTGTCACAATTTGTGAAAGTACCAGCATGAAACTTCTGTAAATTTGCAAAAGTATTGGATTGTACTTTTGCAAATTGTGGCATCCTTTCACAGGCACTTTTGCAAAATTTGTGAAAGTGTTGCAGCTTCTGACAGTACAACCCCCCCACAAAACAGTTTCTTTGCCACCTCACTGTAGCTACACGGTTTGGAGTTTTGGGCCAAAATTTCCAGGGTATCAAGCCCTTGGCCCACATTTGTGCCTTTTGCTGGTTTGGTGAAATAATTTGTTTATTTATTTGAATTTTGATAACCAGGTGAGCCCACTGAAACAGTCATGTCCCTTTTTCAGGGGTGACGCAGGGAATAAAGACAATTCCAAGAGTAGATACAAATACAATTGGGTGCAAGAGGTAATACCGTACAATAAATAGCACAACTACAGTCTGTGGCAGGAAAGCAATACATGTATGTATTGAATACATACAGCTGCAGGAGCATTCTTGAGCATACAGCCAGTTCCGTCAACTTTAGGCCAATGATTCCATGGTGGTTCTGAAGGGTCCAGTGTGGATAACACTTTGGTAGGGCTTGGGTACACTGTGATGGAGACTTGAGACCAATGAGTTCAGGCAGGGTATTTGCAGAGTAGACATAACATCATACAACCAGTACTAGTAAGGTAGTAAAAGTTTAAAATTACAAAGTATAAGAGAGCCAGCACTAGGAATTTAACATATTTTACAAAATATATACACGCTATTTACAAAATATATACAAGCTATTTACAATATATGAGAGAGTGGAGAGGTGGGAGCAGGGGGAAGGGGTTATTGTAGAATAAACAGGTAAGCCAGTGAGGCACTAGAATTAAGGAGAGGGGATAGGTGGAGGATTTGGAGAGACACAAGATACAGGTGTGAGGAGCATAGATTTAACAAAGGGTGTTAAATACAGTTGCCACAGCAGATTGGGGGGGAAGAAAGGTTCCTTATAGCTTTTTTAAACAGGGGAAGAGTTGCACTTGAGAATACACTGGGGGGGAGGGTATTCCATTTTTGAGGTGCAGAGAAAGTGATGGCTCTCCTACTAATGGCTAGATGAACATTAGGAAGTCTCAGCAATGGGAAGCGGGAGTGTCAAAGGGTCCTAGGTTAGGATTTCTGGGTGAGTAGCCCTGAGAGAATGGGTGGGGAAGAAAGGTGAGTAAGTTTGAACATTGTACATAGTACAGGGAAGTCCTTTCTGGGCTCGAATGATGGCCAGCCTAGGGATTTAAGAACTATGCAGTGGTGTGCCCAAGCTGGAGCTACATCTGTGAAGTGAGCTATTCTGTGGTAAGCCTGTTTGATCTTGATCAGAGTGGCTGAGTGAGTTATGGGTGCACCATAGAATAAAGTGGGGAGGAGGGTGGCTGAGACAATGATTTTTCTAGCACACGGAGTAAGGTAGAGGGAAGTACGGTGGAGGAGGCTGAGTTTCTGATTTGTGGTTTTGATAATGCTGTTGACATGTGCATCGAAGGATAGGTGTTCGTTAAGGTATTTGAAGGATTCCACCCCTTCAAGAGGTTGGCCCGATGATGTGTTGATGATCAAAGGAGGCTAAGAGGTTAGGTCAAAGTTGTACGGAGGAACAGCATGGATTTGGTTTTCTATGTATTCAGTACCAGCAGGTTTCCTTTTGAACCAGGTTTCCAATTGATGGAAGTCGGTTTCCAGGTTAGACCTGATTGTGGAGACATCTGTACCATGTAGGTATAGGATGGCATCATCGGCGTATAGTTGGATTGATCCTCCCACAGTTAAGGGACAAGTCGTTAATAAAGATAGAGAAAAGTAGGGTCCCAAGAATAGATCCTTGGGGGGCCCTGTCCATGACTGGAGATGGGGAGGAGAGGTCCCCCACCCATTTGACATACTGGAAATGGTCAGATAAATAGTTTGAGATCCAGGAAAGGGTGCTGTGATCAAGACCTAACACTTGTAGCTTGAAATGAGGAGGGAGTGGTTGACAAGATCAAAGGTCTTTGTGAGGTCAATGAAGAAAGCACCCGTGGCACTACCATGGTCCATGGCATGAAAGATGTCAGAGGTGACCTTCAAGAGAGCAGATTTAGTGCTGTGTGATTTCCTGAAGCCATGTTGATGTATTGTAAGGGCATTAGTTTGTTCAAGGAAGCAGTACAGCTGATTGTATACAATTCTTTCTTGGACTTTTGCTATAGGACACAGTATGGAAATGAGTCTGTAATTTTCAACGAGGTTAGTCGGGCCCAACTTGTACACAGGGACTACAGTGGTGGTTTTCCATTTTTCTGGGATAGAGTGTATGAGGAAAGCTTGGTTAATTAGCAGAGCAATTGGGTGAGCCAGTGCAGGGGCACCAAGCCTAAAGAATCTGGGAGGCAGGGTATCAAAGCCAGAAGAGCTATCGGGATTGAGGCCCATAAGGAGCTTAAGGACTTCCTCCAGTGAAATAAGTTTTAAGTGAAAGAGGGGGCAGTGAGATTCAGTACTGGGGAATTGTGGCACATGGCTGGTAACTGGAAGACCTACTTTGTAGACATCAAGGTCAGTGAAGAATAAGTTTATTTCTGTAGCGATCTCAGAAGGCGAGTATAGTTCTGAGCCCTTCGGTATCATGACCTGGGGGAGTCCATTCACGGCCCTTGAGGAGGTTGTTAATTTGCTTCCAGGAGCTTTTAGAGTTGCTAAGGTTGTTTGTTTGTAGGTACTGTAGAAAGCGTTGCTTGGATTTGGATACTTTAGCCTTGCAGATCTTCTGTAACTGCTGATAGGAATTCCAATCAATAAGGAACCTTGACTTTTTTGTATGATGCCAAGCCTTGTCTCTTGAGTGCATTAGGAACTGGAGCTCCTGGGATAGTCGGGGGGAGTGAATTCATTTAGCCCTTCTCATCTTAAGGGGGGCATGGAGGTCAAGAATGGAGGTGAAAGTGTTGATTAAGTAATCAAGAGCCTGACTGATGTCAGGAAGGGTGGAGATGGGTGACCAATCACAAGAAGCAAGACTATGAATAAATTCAGAGGTGGTAAAGTAAGTTAGGTCTCTGGCTTTGATGATTTTTGGAGATGGGGTGTGGAAAGTCATTTTTCCAGATACAGAAGGTCCGGGAGTGGTCACTTAGTGCATCCAGGAAGACACCTGCAGCCCTACTATGGGGCCTGTTATTTGTTAACATCCAGTCGAGGAGCGTGTGATTCCCCGATTTCATGTTAAGCCTAGTTGGTCAGTTGATAAGTTGTTCTGACCTAGCATCGGATATAGCCGACAGGTATAGAGCATTTTTCGGGCTATGCCAGTCAAGATTGAAGTCACCACAGATGATAATATCACTGTGATGGATGGTGTGTAGACTGGTGAAGAGTTCAGTGTAGGAGGTAGGTGCAGGTTTGGGGGGGGTAGGTAGATACACCATATGGTCAACTGTTTGATTTTGCCAAGGGTGATTGAGATGAATAGGTGATCGACATTGGGGTCAATGCTTAAGTCTGCCAGTTCTTTGACAGCCAGACCAGCCCTGGTGTCTATTAGTACACTCCCTCCCTTCTTTCTGGGTCTGTCCTGATGATAGGAGGAGTACCCGAGGAGGTCAACTTCATGGGATTGTATAGAGCATTTTATCCAGGACTCTGTTAAGCAAAGAACATCTGACTTGTGTTGTTGAATCCAACCTTCAAGTTCTGATATTTTAGATCTGACACTTTGGATGTTCATGTGGGTTTTCTTGAAACCTTTTATCTCTGACCATGTAGGACAAGAAGATTGGAGGTGGTCCAGAACCTTCTTACTGGGTCCAGGGTTTAATTCAATGTCATTAGAGAGCAGGAGTAAACAAAGTTGGGAACGGAAAATAGGTGGGCGTATGAGTGGAGATTTACACCGATTCCGTGGCTGATTCACACACAGTTGTTTCAGCATGCAGGGTGAAGACAGGATATCTGAGGTTAAGGGTGAACAAGCTTGAGATGTGATGTACATTGTGACAGGGAGGTGAGAGTGAGTACTGGGAGGTGAGAGGAAAGGTAGATGCCCTGTCCTTAAAATGTAGGTCAGGCTGAGGACAGACCAGGAGAGAGTATATCCAAAGCAAACTAGTTGTTTTGAGAGGAGCATACTTGCTTGAGAATGGCATTTGGAGTTATTGAGAGCAAGGAAAGGCTGTTATTGGCTCTCCTTGAGTCTCAGGGCATTAGTCTTTGATGAGACCAATGGCTTAGTCTATTAAAGGTTACGTGTGCAGTGAGGAGGACTGCAGACTGCTGGGGTCAGAAGCCTAAGGGCTTGAGGAGTTTTAAGTTAAGCCAGCTTCAGAAGAGTGAGAGAGAGAGTGGGAGAGAGAGAAAGGGGGAGAGCTGTAAGCTTAAAATTAAGACCAGTATGTTAGGGTAGTTCCACTATCAGCTGGAGATAAGAGGTTAGGGCTGAGAGTAGTTTAAGCAGGTCTTAATATGTTGCTCCCAGGATATGGGGGCTGGCCAAGGATCACTAGTTAGAGCCCTACTTAATAATGTTTAGCAAACTGCATGAGTAATTGTCCAATGGAAGGTCGCCCTTAAGAGGTGGATGGGGCCAACATTATTTAAGGTGGTCTAGGGAGGGGTGAAAAACCCCCTTAGAGTGTGGGGTGGCTGAGAGAGTGACGCTGGCTGCAGGGACCTATCTTTCCAGCCGAGAAGCCGTTGAGAAGCAGCCCTGGAAAGCCAGCATGAATGGCAGCCAATCAGATCCTGACTGCTGCTAAAGGCAACCAATAAGTTTCCTCCACCAACGGGTGGTTAGTCAATCATTTTTCCAGCTTAGGAGCTAGTTCCAAGGTGCTGTACCTGGGGCTGTGTTCTTTAGGGAATCCTCCAAGGATGCAGCAGTAGTGGAGGGTCTGACAGGTGTCTTTCTTCCCACCTGTTGAAGGTAGTAGAATGGGCTGGAAAGGTACTTCACCTGGGGCTGTGTTCTTTTGGGAGTTCTCTGGGGATGCAGTGGTAGTGGAGCGTCAGATTGGTTGCTTCTTCCTGCTGGTTGAAGGTAGTAGAGCTGGCCCAGGAAGGGGTTTCACCTGGGGGAAGCCTCTTTCTCGGTTCCATAGTTACAGCACTCCGAAGTTTCAAATTTTCCCATAGGATACCATTGTGCCATCTGCATCACCTTTCAGTGGTTATATCTCAAAAACAGTTTGAGATACAGATTTTTCGCTAAGCACAGGTTAGCATACTAAGCATGTATAGAGGTTCCCAGGTCATGATTACGACTACGGTGGAATTGTTTCTGAAGTTCCAATGGTTACTGAGGTATTACCAGATTTGCACCACAAGGGTAACTTGGAATGGCTGTAGGCCCACGCTATGTTTCTATACTTATGGGTAGATGGGAGCACAGGGCCCAGAGTGCCCTCACTCCCACATATGGATACAATTAAGAAATAATGGGAGCACAGAGCCCTCAATTATGCAATGCTGGGAGGGCACAGCCTAGAGGGAGATGACGGTTAATTACAATGTCTCTACACTTATGGATAGATTGGCTTTCACAAATGGATATCATCATCGATAGATGGCAGCATCATGGGAGCAGAGGGCCCAGGGGTCCTGTGCTCCCACAACCACAGATGGGTAAGATAACACTTTCTCAAAAAGAAGGGAAATTCATTGCAAAAAAAAACCTCCATTAATTCATCAGTTAGGGTTTCTATTCAATCAATCAATCAAAACTTTATTTAACCAGGCATAACTCCATTGAGCAAGCTAAATTTCAAAGTGGTCCTGGACATAGACAAATGAACCACATGAAAGTACAGTACAAAAAGGCAAACAATAAACATATGCAGGGCTAACACAGACCATAGCTAATAGAGCTAACATATTTGAGAGCTATTGCACACGAGACAACAAACCTATTGAGTCTAGGCTAGTGCTGTTGTATTTTGTTGTTTATTCACATATGGGGCTTGTGTGAAGGAGGGGTATAGAGTGTAAAGGTATGGTAGGTAGAGGGAGTTGGGGGAAGAGGATGCAAGAAGTGCTGGGGTTCCCTTGATAGGGAAGGTAGGAGTTACTTGAGAGTCAGGGGATACAGCAAGAGAATATGGTCGCACTGGTTATCTATAACAGTTGCAGGTTTCATTTAGGTACTTTGTAATCAGTGTTTCGAAGGTGAAGGGGCCGGGGAGGGTTGAGAGCTTCAGTGACCTATTACAGCAACAAAAGTCTTGAAATGCAATATTAGGGTTACCAATCCTACCACCCGGCCCCCCCCAAACTACATATTCCAACAGGCATCATGGTATCCCTGTTAATTACAATTTCTATACATTTATAGATAGATTGGCACATGCCCCGCACCATCACAAATGGATACCATCATCGATAGATGGCAGCTTCATGGGAGCGCAGGGTCAGGAGTGCCCTGTACTCCCACACTACATATCGGTATGATAACGCTTTTCCAAAAAGAATGGAAATTCATAGCAAAAAACTGTGTTAATTCATCAGTTTGGGTTTCTATTACAAATACAAAAGTCTGGAAACTCAATGTTAGGGTTACCAACCCTACTACCCCCCGTTCCCCCAACTCCACACAGCAACAGGCATAGGGGTGTCACTTGGTGTTGTCAGGAATAACTCTCACCCCATTCTCTGTACAGTTGAATCTGAGTTTCCTTACACATGGAATGGGGTGAAAGTTAAGGTTAGCAACCAAAAGGCACACTCCAATATCTGTTGGTTTGTGGAGGGCAGTGGGCTTGCCTGACATCTGTGGCCTACTGTGCTGCGGGTTGACATTATGTATCAAACTTCAAACATTTACACTACCCCCTACACACCATTCCCATGTTAATTCAGTTGCTTTTCCTTTTATGACCAGAAGATGCAACTAATCATGCTGTCATGGTACTATTATTGTAGAACAAACTGTCAGTGTGAAATGTTAACCGACTGTATGGTGCGTAGGACCATGCAGTGTGTTATCATTTGGCACTGACAGTCTCATGGAAATAAAGTTCTTTACATGTTTATTGATATATTGAGTTTATTGTCACACATGGCACTGCAATGTTATATGTTGTACAAAGTACTGACAATTGTCCCCACCCCCACATACACGACATCCGCAGGCGTGTTGGTTACTGAAATTATTCTCCACTTGCACTTTCCTGTTTGGTCAACAGATGCCACTAATTGTGATATAATGGTACTACTATTGTAGATCAGGCTATTCTGCAATGCAACTGTCAGTGTAAAATGTTGACAGAGCATGTGGTATGTAAGACCATGCAGTGTGTCATAATTTTTCTGTGACAGTTCCATAGAAATCAAATTCTGTGCGTGTTTATTAATATTGTAAGTTTACCATCAGACATCAGACATAGCACTGTGCTGTTATATGATGATGAAAGTACTGCCACCCCCCCCCCACACACACACACACATACCAGCCACAGAGGGGTTGGTTACTGAAATTTTTCTCCATTGGCTCTTCCCTTTATGGTCTACAGATGCCACTAACTGTGCTGCCATGCTATTATCATTGTAGAACACACTGTATTTTAATGCAGCTGCCAGTACTTATTATTGCCCCACACCCTTTTACGGTGCCCTTCTGTTGCTGTTCTATTATATTATAAATAGAAATGACACAACACTAATTGTTGTAAAAGGCATGTGTAGCAAGTTTATTCTTCTCTGTTTACATGTAAAAAATACAAAAGACAAAAATAAAGTTCTGTCATTTTCATATTTAAAAACATATTTATCATTTTGTATTTTGCAATAAATATACAATATACAACCCCCTCTAAAAAAATTCTGTTTTTATATCTTAAAAAATATTCTTAAGTTTGTTATTTCACATCATTAAAATAAGTGCATAAATGAAAGAAAATCAACAGCTATTTTCTGACAACAGTAATAACAAATTTAAATGTCTATTGACAATTATTATCAGTTTAATTAACTAGTCGGACAAAAACAGTTCTGGGACAGAGGTGCCTCTGAGCTAGCCTTAGTGGGTGGTGGAGGAGACATGGAAGGGGTACTTCTCTGGAAGGAGAAAAACAAAGTGGAAGCTGGTGAGGGAGGTGAGAAGTGAAGTCCCTTGCACTAAGGAGGTGGCGGAGGTTATTGCTGAGTATCAGGAAGACTGCCAGTAGATTCCATGACTTTTTCCTCTACAGCTGCTTCTTTATTTCCCTGTTCTGCAGCTGTGTTGAGAGGCACATCCAAAAGATGAACAGGACCATCTCAATGCTGTGCCAGCTCCAGCAATTGCTGGAGGGTCTGAGACATTGTTGTGAGGGTCTCATTCGTTGTAGCCATCCTCTGGATGACCCTATCAACACAGCTGTAGTTGCACTGGCATTGATGGCTGGTGGATGCCGTAATAGAAAAAATGAAAGAACAACTGTAATAAGTAACTGTTAATCTGCACAACTGTGACTTATATAATACTGAGACCAATAATACAGAAGATATCTGTGTTTAGATAATTTTGTTTGGATTATTACTGTAAACACATTGCTCCCAATTATATACTAAAAATCCTAACTGTACTGGCACTCTCATGAAGTGCTATAAATCAAATGTTCACGAATAGGAGTAACCTTGTCAATTACCCACCCACCATCGCTTTGCCAGTTATGTTGGTATTGAAATGTTAGTTCAGTTGCTATTCACTTCCTGATATGGAGACCAATGTAAGAGTACTGTCATGGCACTACAATACTATTCGAGACTGTATTGTGATGCAATTATAACTGCTGACACATTACGGTTGCATCAATGCAAAACATTTCAATTGTAATAAAGTTACTTTTTCTTTATTGCCTGTTACATTAAAGAACAATGTACAGTTAATCATGTCTTACTACTCAAGTAAGGTTATACACTATCTATCTGTGCATTTAATACCAATTCATTATGGAAACATTTTTAAATAAGTACAATTGTTGATGTTTACTTTATTAACATGGAAATGCAACTTTTATTAAAATTAGTTTACCATGGAGGTACCATTTACTTACCTGACAATCGATACCTAGACAATAGAAACGTTAGTCTCAGGCATAACTTTCATAGTTACACCACTACATAGGTTACGTAACTAGACAGTTTCACTGATCAAAGCTGTATTGTTTGTGAAAGCGTGATTATCAATATATGCAGTGACTATGCAACGACCAGCTATACATTGCACTTAGTTCATAATTGCCATTTACTAAGTACCTCCCTAATCAGCTGCTATGTACCTGATGCTATATCACATATAGTACATATGGTACATGTGGTCTGTCATTATGACATGGTGGCAGTTTCATAACAATACAGATTTGTTTAGGTTGCTATGTATTTTGATGGCTCTGCCACAAAATGACATGTTCTATAATGAGGACTAGACTTGTTCAACCAGCATTTAATTATTTGTCATTGTTAATACTACTTATATTAGAACTTTGACAGTATATTGTAACTACTAACCAGCTGTAGATATACTCTCCTGGGCAGTCTCACTGGGCTCTGTAAGTTATACAAATATAATAACAGTGAATATTGGGGAGGCAGTATAGCACAGTGGTTTAAGGCTCTGAGCTGCAAATTTGGTAACATCCAGCAGACCAGACTTGGGTTTGAATCCCACAGCTTTCACCTGCATACTGTGTGACCCTGAGTATGTCACTTAACTTCCCTGTCCTCCCAGGTCACACCTGTAAACAAGCTTTCAGCTTAATGTGCTACTCCTGGTTAGACAACCAAAAAAAAAAATATGTAATGAGCAGAATTTGTAATGAGAAATGTTGTCAGATATTTTTTGTGGAACTCATCTTTGCAACCTGGAGGAACTTGAAACATTTTGTTGTTTACTCAAAAGAAATTTGTGTTTCTATTGTTCAGTGCTGAAAGTAACATGCAGTAATAGTTCTGTACTATCATGCACTACTATAGGAGAAAACCTGTATTGTAATGCAACTGGAAGCATGGAAAGGTAACAGTGTGCACATACCTGGTAGTATGCACTCTGCCATCATTTGATGCTGAAAGTTACATGCAATTCAAGTTCTGTACATGTTTAAATACATGTCTGCTTTGATGCCACACCTCGTACTGCACTGATATAAGTAGAGTAAGGTACTAACTCTATTACCCCCTATCTCCAATCACCAGGCGTGTTGGTCATTGAAACTGTTAGTGCAGTTTCATTCCTTTGTCTGGCATACAGGTGGTGATAAGAGAACTGTCATGCACTACTATTTTAGAAAACCTGTATTGTATTGCAACTGGCAGCATAGAATGGTAACAGTGTGCATATACTTGGTATTATGCACTCTGCCATCGTTCAACACTAAACTTTATATGCAATGCAAGTTCTGTACATTTTTAAATACATGTCTACTTTAATGCCACTCCTCATACTGCACTGGCATAGGTAGAGTAAGGTGCTAGAGCTATCACTCCCCCCCAATCACCAGCCATGTTGGTCACTGAAACTGTTAGTGCACTTGCATTCTTGTGTCTTGCAGACAGGTGGCACTAAGAGAACTTTTGTGCATTACTATAGGAGAAAACCTGTACTGTAATGCAACTGGCAGCATGGAATGGTAATAGTGTGCATATACCTAGTAGTGTGTGCTCTGCCATCATTTGATGCTGAAAGTTGCATGCAATGCTAGTTCTGTACATGTCTAATTACATGTGTACTTTGACGCCACACCTCATACTGAACTGGCATAGGTTGAGTAAGGTGCTAACTCTATCACCCCATCCATCCCCAATCACCAGGCATATTGGTCATTGAAACTGTTAGTGCAGTTGCATTCTCATGTTCAGCATACAGATGGCACTAAGAGAACTGTCATGCACTACTCTAATTGCCTGCATTTGAGAAGTGCACACCATCTGGTAAGTATAGTCAATCTTTAAAATGCTTAATTTCTGGGTTTCGTATGCTGTGTAGTCCAAGCTGACATAGATGTGTTGAAATTTGGATGTTTGCATTTTTTTCTAGCTCTGTCAAGCAGATACATGTGATGTTCTGCACACCAAGTCGTATGCTCTGTGATGTCTGAATAAACAATCCTACAGACAGGCAACATCTCTGTCAGTGAAGCGAGGCCAAATTTTGATTCAATCACTAAATCTACCCACCTTTTTTGTCACCTAAATCATTGCCTCCAAGATGGATCAACAGTATGTCTGGTGGAGGGTGCCAGCTCAGTAATTGGTGCATAGTCAGCATGAGGTGTTCCCATTTAATGCCTCCCTTACCAAACCACTTAACCAAACAATTTGGCAAGTTCATATCACTACCAAAATGACTTGCTCGAGCCAATTCACCACCTCTTCTAATTAAACTGCTGCCAACCATCCACAAAGTGCATCCGAAGTTTTCTGCTATCCTTAGTTTTAGTTAAAACAGAAGAACTGACAGCTAGCTCAAAAAGTCAATCTGTCTTTCAGTAGCCTCTCACTTCTGAGTAACAAACTCTGTACTTTTTCATCTCTTATTAAAATCTTCCTTATTCAGGTGGCAACAATGGGTTAACACAAATCTATTGGCTTGCATAACTGTCTGTGTGACAATTAAAATACACCTGTTCGAAGTGAACAGATACTGCATTCTCATTGGGTGGCACACAGTGACATAATTGTTTGAGAGGGAATTTAAAACTTTCTAATAGGTCACTTTGTATAAACACAAGTAAATGCTGATGTGACATTGGCTGGTCATTTCCTTACAGAACACGTGCATACTGTGTGCTGTCTCCATTTTGAGCTGCATATGTGGTGGCAAGTTGTAAATATACCTCGGACTTTAACTGTTGATATCTTTATTTAACAACATACCTAAGCTTTGAGAGTAACAGTACCTAGTGCCCCTTTAAAAATCATTTTGAAATTTGCTATTTAAGTGATGAAAAACTGTAAATTAGTTTTAAAAGCATGAAGTATAAAGTAACTGTACTTACTGTTCTCTGGTCTTGTTGCTGGCAGTTACACCTAAGATGGCTGCAGAGTGTTTTCCAATTGTTTAACCAGGTGAGACACACTAAGCTGAAAGTCTGTTTAGAGGTGCAACCTGGTAGCATAGGGAAGTTAAGTGACTTGTTCAAGGTCACACAGTATGCAAGTGGGGGCTGTGGGATTCAAACCCAGGTCTCCAGCTCCGAGCCTTAAACCACTGCGCTATACTGCCTTAAAGGTTTCTCCCTTTGTAATTGACTAGCTTTCAGTATTTTCTGTTTTGGTTCAAACACATTTATTTACATAAATGCATAGTAATTATTGCTCTTTTGCCATTGGTAACAATACATGTCAGTCAAGTATTATGTGCAATGTGGTTGGTCAAAAGTGTTATGTAGGAGTTTTTAACAGAACAAAAACATGGCTGCCGTTAGTGGGGCTAGCTCTTAACATTAACAGATTTGAATGTTTTTTCTTTCTAAGTAAGCTTAATTTATCTATTTGATCCTGCATATTACTATTATGTGACTTGTTTGACTTGTTTTTACGTAGCTGAGGAGTCGTTAGCATTTTTACACGAATCTGAGAGACTTCCTGGTGCAGTGCATTATGAGAAGTACAGTTTAAAGGTTATTACAATTGCAAAAGTATTGTATACTTTCATGAAAGTACCCATAGAAATGCATGGAAACTTGGTATTTACTAAAAAGAATGACAGAACGCTTGCGAAACTGACACAAAACATGACAATGTCATTTCAGTGTAAATAGGCAAGGCAGTTTTATTTATAAGGAGCCCAATCCCGGAGGCTCTGGGCACTGTACACAAATACAGAATATGTAAAATGCATAGAACTATTAGCAGCAATAGGATATGACAGCAAAATATTCTAAGGATAAAATTAGACTAAATAAATTACCAAAAAAGATAGGGCAGGATGGATACAAACTTGTTCCCAGAATACCAGGCTGAAAAGATGGATCTTAAGCCACTGCTTGAAGACACCACATGACATTTTCATACTGTTTGACAGTGTCTCAAATGTACTGTTACTATTTGCAACAGTACATTTGTGAAACTGTTGTAAAACATGACAATGTCGTACTAGTACAAAACCACAGACACAACATTGTCGTGGTGTTTGACAATGTCCCAAATGTACTGTTGAGAGTTGCTACAGTTCATTTGCAAAACTACCAGAAAACATGACAATGTTGTACTACTCTGAAACCACGCACATGACATTGTTGTGCTGTATGACATTGTCTCAAATGTATTGTCAAGATTTGTGACAGTACATTTGCGAAACTGTCGAATAGCATGGCAATGTCATGCTACTTTGAAACAACACACACAACATTATTGTGATGTTAGACAGTGCCGTAAAAATATTATATGAAAGTACCTATAGGAATGTATTTAGACTTTGTAAGGACCATACTTTTACATCCCCCCTTGCACAATTATGGCTATGTGGATTACTCTGTTACATGATAAACTGTGGTAATGCAGGTTCTCACTTCCTAAGAATCTTGTTTCTGAGGATCTGTGGCCTACTGCACTGATGAATAACCCCCCAAAAATAGTCAGGAGGAAAATCTTACAAATCTTCTACACTGCTATGCTACTAATGGTGTACCGACCGCACAGTGAAACTGGCACAGCAAAGACTATCACAGTGACAGAATTAGACAGAGTATTGGGTTGCTGTGATGGTCCCTGCTGGCACCAGCACTGCATTGCCCACTATTTCACCCCCTCCCCGATACAAGTCCGACTTAGAATTGTATATTTAGAAACCAAGGGGATATCGGGGGCACAACCCCCAAAGAAAAAAACAGACACATCCTTGACACTCGACATTGTGTCTGTTGCTGTCAGGGATGTTGACGATGCAGATGTCGCCTCACTGTAGGTAAACTGCTACTAATCACTATTTTTGACATATTATACTTGAAAACAACTATAATGTTATGGAGTGTGATTTGCAATGCACAAACCTAATGTTACTCAAATGTTTCTTGTGGTTTTTTTTGGTAGTTAAAACAATAAGAAACACAGTAAGTTAATAATATGATTATGTGTAATGGAAACTATAGGAGAATTTATTCTAATCTTCCCTAGGTGTCTGATTCAGATAATCATTTTGGAGAATTGTTGTACAACTTCTTAGGAAACATGCCAATGATCAACAGGCATAATACTAATTGCAGAGAGAACAGGTACCATAGTAGTGTAATGTTGCTAAAGAGTCCAAAGAGCAGTTTACAGAACACATCACCTCATGTAAACATTGGTCATTCTCTACACACACATCAGTTGTCAGGCAGTGATTCCATTTCTCTGCCAGTTAGTTGCTCAACTGCAACAAAAAATTCAAAGCTACTAAACATGTGGTTAGTAGTAAGCATCAGATGAAAGCTGTTGTACCCTCATTTAGTGAAAAACTGGGAAGGCAACAGAAATCAATTTCTGTTGTCAGTAGCCATCTCAGTAAATGGAAGTAATTCCATGCCTTGGCTGTCAAAGCTAAGGTTGTTCATAATATTGCAGGTATCATTGGATGTGAAGGTAAGAGATTGAAGTGTCTCCTTGCCTTAATGAAGCTGCGTTTGAGAGTACACATCTTTGTGAACAGAGCACTAGCTGTGTTAGCATAATTGTGGCATAAAATTATGCAACAAATTGAATGTTTCAAAAATGTTGTTTGTTCTGTTAAGAAGAAATTGCAAAAGGCTGCGCATCTAAACAGGCACAACTTTGGTGATTTTTTTCAAGTGAGAATGGCTACACGCACAGCATTCTGAGGCATTTTTCCAGCAGGAATCATATCGTCCACAGAAGAAGGACAGAAATCTCTGCATCGATGAAGGTGGCAAGGCGAGCAATGTGTTAAGTGTACGAGAGGAGAACAGACCATCTGATTCCGACGATGACACTGACTCAACAGCTGGATGACATAGACACAACTGCCTCTCATGGACATGTGATGAAACATGCAATGTGAGACAATCATCATTTGATGAAGTTGCAAAATTTATCAATCTGTTTGTTGTCACTAACCTTACAGAGAGATACAAGTTGTTGCAGACCATTGACCACTGCAACATACGTCCACATTCTGGACTGCTGGATCATTCCTTGGCATGTTTGGACAGTGGTGTCTGCAATAGTGTGTTACACCATATATGGATAATAGTTGTATACCAGTCTGGTATGCGCACCTTTGTACACATGGTCTATGAAGTAAGGAAAGCTGTGTCACTGTATACTCGACTTGCTGAGTTGTTGCAGGCAGGTGACATGAAAGGTGCTATGGCACTTATTTAATAAGTGCAGCATACCAGTAATGCTTCTGATGCACTCTCTATAGAAACTTCAGCCACTGACTTTGGTACTGTTTCTGGGACTTAATTCAAAACTTTGGTAAACCCATAGAAAAATTTGAGTTGGCAAAGAAAAAGAAATTTGACTCTGTGTCTCATGTCATAGATTGTTTTACCAAAAACAGACTGTCACTGTTCATCTGGAAAACATTAAGTCTTTCAATGACATGTGGGCACTGTTGTTGGCATTCTTACTGTTACAGCATCGGTGCACCCCTTCAGGTCGACACCCCAATGGCGAAACAGGAAAAAAGACCATTACGGTGACATTCACGGTAATGGTCCTTTTTCTGTGTTTTGCCTTCCCCCAGTATTCCGCCCCCTCCCCAGACCAACTCCAACTAGGAGTTGGAATCCTAAAGTCTGTCAGGTGCACCCCCCACAGAAAACACTTTTGAAACAGGCAGCACAATACCTGCATTGATATTGTGCCGTCGCTGTGGGGGAGGTCAGCATTTTCACTGTCGACCTCCCTTGGTGCTTCCTTACAGCAAAACTTTGACCTATACCCAGTGGTTATCATGTGTCAGTACTGTTTTACTAAGGTGAAACATGACACAATGCCACCAAGGTCTGTTCTAAACAACATGGAGGCTGATGGCACACTCACTGAGATTACTACATTGAATATCTTTGAGCAGATTCTTGTACAAACTATGAAACCGTTCCAGACTATTCTATGCCTCAATACTAGGATATGGAACATACCCAAAAGAGAGCTTGTGAAGTCTCTAAAGGGCTCCATCACGTATCTGCCACTTCCTCTACAAGAGAATGTGGAGGCAATCTCTAATGAAAACAGTCTGGTTATTCTTGGAAATGGTGTCCCTACAAAGTCAAAGGTTATCTGACAGGATATCTGTCAGTGTAGAGAAGGTGAAAAATGCTCTCAGGTATCTGAAGAACAATAATCCCTTCTATGCAGACCTTGACATTGATGAATTGAGCAACATGTCTGCTCAGTTCAGAGTGTTGGATACGAGGATGCCAATGATCGAGGAGGTTGATGTGGCAGCAAATGAAAATATGTACAAGCAGTTCACTGTTCACCCTCTACATGGAAGGGATCCAGTTGGAGACAATATTGACCTTTATCAGTAAAACAGGTGGAAGGCAACCCTGTCAGTGTCTGGGAGGCCACATTGGAAGCACGGTGCTTTCTTAATTTGTTTCCACAAGGATCAGGAGGTTGTTTGGATGCACATGAAGTGCATGTACCAGGTAATGAGTATCGAACATCTACAGTGTTGAACAAGGATGGCGAGTTTCATAGGAACATTCAATATCTGTTCCACCTGATATGGGAGAGTGAGCTTAGTATCCTCTCAGTATCTATTGCAGGCAGTATAATGCAGTGGTTTAAGGCTCTGAACTGCAAACCTGGATACCTGGATTTGAATCCCACAGCCCCCACTTGCATACTGTGTAACCCTGAGCAAGTCACTTAACTTCCTTTTGCTCCCAGGTCACAACTGTAAACAAGCTTCCAGCTTAGTGTGTCTCTCCTGGTAAAAAAAAAAACATACTCTACAGCTCACTTCTCCACTGGATGGAATCACAGCCACAAAGTTCCTTCAGAAATTGAAGGACAAGGATACTTTGAAGGTGAATTTGTCATCTGTTCTCTCTAGTCTACATGGTACTAAAGAATACTGGTACAGAAGACACACTGAGGTCATGTCTATGCTGTGGGAGTATGGTGCAGCAACATGGTTTTTCACTCTGAGCTGTGCTGAATACATTTGGGACAAACTGAATGATCTACCAAAGTGGACCATTTCTGACATCGATGGTATTTCATCAGTGACTCTTGGTGAGATGTGCTCACTTGATCCAATGTCTGTTTCACAACATTTCCCCCAATGTTTTCACAACATTTTGAAGTTCATTCTGTCAAAGGACAATCCGCCTCTTGTTCTTGCTGAATATTACTTTTGGAGGATGGCGTACCAGGCATGTGGCGCTCCTCATATACATATACTGCTGTGGATTAAGGATGCTCCACGCATCGGCGAGAATGAAGCTGCTGAAGTGTTTAGCTTTATTAAGCATTATATCACTTGTCACATACCCAAGAAATATGACAGTCCTAGACTGTGAAACCTGGTGTAAAAGTTTCAACACCATCTCTACGCCAAGTATTGTTGCCAGTCAGTAAAGTGTCATGCTGACTGGTACACCAGATATAGCTTTGGTTTCCGTAGACGTGTCTGTGAACATGGGTGCATGAATGAACTATTCTCAGCAATGCTAAATCACCCGAAGACAAAATCCACTAAGAGGGTATATGAGTTACCTAGACAGGAGAATGAGGTGTACATCAATGATTACAACCCTGTGCTTCTGATGTGGCAAGCTAATATTTATGTGCAATTTGTTGCTGACAACTCTTTGGCTGTTGTTCGGTATATCACTTCGTACATCATGAAACATAAGCAAACATGCTTGCAGGATCTTTGGGATGATATTGCTAGCTCAAGCAAGTCGATCACATCATGATTGTGGTTGCTGGGCTTAAAGACACTGTCTCACAGGGAGTGTAGTGCATATGAAGCCAGTGATCATTTGATCAGGGTGCATTTGTATGGCAAATCTGATGTTGTACGTTTTCTGAGTGTTAACTACAAGGAGGAAAGCAAACATGTCTTAAAACCTCATCAGGAGATTGAGGAATTTTCTTTGAACTGACCTTTCTCCAAGAATATCTTGAAGAACAACCTGATCAACACATACTACTCCAACAGACACAATGCTTTGGACAGCATGTGCCTCTTTCATGTCATTAAGTGGTATGACTACAAGACTGACGTAGCACCTAAGAGTACATGAGACAATTACAGAGTTAAAGGCTTGGAAGATTGTCTTGTCAAGAGACAAAAACCTTGGCTGATTGACCACTGTAAACTAAGTATCTCCACTACTGACAGCACAGAACATTATTACTTTGCTCTTCTGTTTTTGTTCAACCCATGGAGGGATGAGACCACATTGAAAAGTGACTGTGACACATATGAACAACAGTTCAGCTTAATTTGTGAAACCTTTAAAACAGAGCATTCCAATTTGTATATTTGCAGACTTACGTTAGAGAAGAAGCAGCCTGAGAATGCTAAGAAACAGCTTTAAAGAGGGACGACAGTCAAAATTTCTGGCATCAATAAATTTCAGAATTTGGATTGGCATAGCCTCAATCAGCCTCATGCCAAAAATGAGATCTCTAAATTTTTTTGTTTAAAAGTTACAAGTCATTTTACAACCCTAAATTCACTGCCTGTTCAAAAAAGCCAGTTTCAGTGAAGAGCTGCTGATGATGTCATCTCCAGAACTCACAGTCTAGTCTTACCTGTCAGTAAGCTTATAGAACCTGTTTCTTCAAAGGCTGGAGTTAATGTGCAATAGTTTTCACAAGTAAAACAGGCAGCAACATTCAAAAAACATTGCTATAAAAACCGTGCGTTTCAGGTTTTGTAAAAAAGTTGACAAATGACTATTCTTTTTTATTGATTTATTTTGGTGCCTTTATGTTATGGTCCTTTTCTCCAGGGTTGCTGAATGCTGAATCATAGCACACTGCAGTGAGGTTTAGTTTCAGATTCAGTTTGTTTTTTATACTGGAAAGGCATGTGAGCAAATTTTCCTATTTTCACTGATGAGGTTTGCAGATTGAATAATTTTCTAATGTGGTGGAAGGCTGTGATCATTCACACCTGTCATTCAATTGAGGTGATTTCTCAGGATGGCACTTTAAAGCAATTATTCTACTTCCCTGTAAATGGGAGTGGCAGAGGTAATGCTGTTTTGAAACTTTACAATGAGTTTCTATGCAGTAGCCAACCCAGCCAACTTAGGGCCAGATATTCAAAACTTTGCCCCGGGGCAAAATTAGCACTGCACAGTGGGCAAAATTAGTCAAGAACCATTTGCATACCATATTCGAAAAATCGAAAGAGACCTAGGAGTAATTATATCAGATGACGTAAAGGTGGGCAAGCAATGTGAGAAGGCAATAAGGAGGGCTGGGGGGATAGTGGGATGCATAGGGAGAGGCATCAACAGTAGAAAACAGGAAGTTGTTATCCCTCTGTACAGACAGTTGGTAAGACCCCATCTGGAGTACTGTGTGCAATTCTGGGGACCCCATCTCTGCAAAGACATAGACAGAGTGGAGGCTGTTCAGAGGAGGGCAACCAAAATGGTGCAGGGTCTGCACCAGAAGACATACGCAGATAGACTAAAGCAGCTTAATATGTATACCCTTGAGGAAAGGAGTGAGAGGGGGGACATGATAGAAACTTTCAAGTATCTCAAGGGAATTAACAAAGTGCAAGAGGGTAGCATCTTTCAGAAGAAGAATGTGCAAGAACAAGGTGCACAATTTGAAGATAGAGGGGGGGACAGCTCAGAGGTAATGTTAGAAAGTATTTTTTCACAGAGAGAGTTGTGGATGATGGAACAGCCTTCCTGAGGAGGTTGTGGAGTCAGGAACAGTGGGAGAATTCAAGAATGCATGGGACAGGTATAAAGCAATTCTAGTGGGGTGTAGGAGGAAGTAAGCTGTTGATTAACTAGAATCTGCAGCTTATCCATCAGTTAGGGAAATGGGCAGACTAGGTGGGCCAAGCGGTCCTTATCTGCCGTCAAATTCTATATTTCTATGTTTCTATTCAAAGGAATAGCCCCGGGGCTAAATGAGTTGAATATAGCATGCAAATGAAGGTGTGCAAACAGGGCTGAAAGTGCAGTGCAACAATAGCCCAGCAAACAAGACAGCACTGAATAAAGCAACCGAGAGCAGTGCAAACTGCAACAGCAGCCCAGTGCACGCAGACATGGAGTGAAGTAAGGCTGAACAATGTGGGCATTATGTGTGCTAGCAGAGCAGTGGAGCACAACAACAGCAAACAACAGTGCAGGCCGAATACTGCAGAACCATGTAATGGAACATTACAGTATTGCTCAGTTCTGACACATTTACTTGAGCCGACATGTTTACCTGGTGCTATCCTGTTTGTCCAGTGCTAAAGTTTACTGTATTCAAAACTGCAATGCAAATGAGCCTACTCAGGCAATCCATGGACAAACAGCCATATTAGCATCTCATTACAGCCTTCTTTGCATGTGGATTGCCCGGCGCTATAGCATGGTGCACACAGCATCACCTATAAGTCCAACTGGAATTACAGGTCAGTAGCCACACTTCTTTCTGTGCTCACAGCTCCACCTGTTGGTCCAACTGGTATTACAGGTTGGTTGTCACATTCATTGTGTGCTCACAGCTCACAGAACATTAGCTGCAGTCTAAGTTTGGACACAGATGCAACAACTAATGTGGTCAAGGGGAACAGCACTACAGGAACGGGTGGTCATGCTGCATGCCATAGGCAAATTGTTGTTCCTGAAACAGTGTTTATTAGATGGTACAGTACCATAGTAAGTGATACTGTGAGGTACACAGCAATGCCTATGGTGTGTCTGGCAACAGTGACTGGTGCTATCCACACAGTGACAAGCACTGCTGGAAGATGTGGTCTGACAGTGGACACCACAGTCATACTGTCTTGTGACCCTCATGTGCTGCACCAGTGGCATGGGATCCCCAAACTACCATACATGAGGCTATCTGTGTGTGTGGGGATCCCAGACAGGTGTAGGGTATGTGCCCCGGGGGGGCACACATACCATCATACTGGCACACTGCTGTCAGGAGCAGTCCCATCAGTGGAATATGTGCACTGTGTGGATGGCCCCAGCCGTGTGGCAGTACCTACTATGTGGTGCAGCCTGGGCACCTGTACACCCTCCCCTCAACACCCTCCATTCCCCACAGTGCAGTATGTGCCTACTGGACTGTGTTGGTGTATCCCAATGGGGGATCTGGAGGTGTGTGCTGCACGGACGCACTGCCATGGTGTCCACTGGGCACTGGGGCACCCACTAATGCCTGGCAGGGTTAGGACCAGTGCCAGATGATGGCAACATTGGTAGTGCCATCTGTGTGCTGCCATGTGTGTTCTGTCCATTGTTTTGTATCACCTTGTTCACCAGATAAGCATACTGGGCCAAGGCCCAGTGTCATGAATGACCTGGAGACACTAACTGTTTGGCTGAGATGCAACGGTGTACAATAAAGACATACAATGCACAACAGCACACAATACATAAATGTCACATTAGGTACACATTACAATACCGTACAAATAGTTTGTTCCTGCAAGTGGTGTTCTAGCTCAGTTGTAATATTTACATGAATGTTCACTTCACAACATTGTTGGGGCATTGCATTCCACATTTTGTGTTCCTGTGGATATGGAGTGGCCCAGAGTGGCCATCTGCCCACACTGCCTCCTCATTGGATGCATACAGCCTTGTTCCCTGTTGCTGCTGTGTCCACGCCTCCCATCCTGGGATTGCCCAGCATTAAGACCACCTTTTCATGATCGGTAATTTGCACCATGCTACATGTTGTGCTAATGCACATTGCACAGTGCTATACTTTTGAATATACCATTGCTCCTGTATGCATGTCATTGCCCCTCACTTTGTGCCACACATACATCATCTCATAGCATTGGCACTATCATGTTGTGCTGGCGCTATTTGGCCTTTTGAATATAGCACACCAGTGCAAATGTGGCACAATCATGGCACAATCAATTGCAAAGTTTTGAATATCTGGCCCCTAGTGTTTTCTACCTGACAGGCTGTTACTTAACCTACATTCAGACTCATATATGTTTTATTACACATTAAAATGATCATTTTACCAGGGCTAACACTTCCACCACTAGCAGGAATTAACACATATTAGGCCCCTGTAAAAGAGCACCTTTTATGATGGTCCAAAAAGTTACATCTTGTAGTCATTATATGCAGTACTAGAACTGAAAGGGTGTGTGCATTTGTTATTTTTGGCCAAGGTTTGCTCTGCCTTCCATAATTTGGATTTGTTTTTTGAGCCCTGCTTTAGCCCTGCTGCACTTGCCTTTGCTGTTCAGCTGCTGGCTCACAATGGCATCACTGTAGGGCAGAGATGTGAATCACACTGTATGGTACAGTGCAGTCACAGTAATTTTGCAAGGGAAAACTACCAGTACTCAATGTATATACTATGTCCCCCCTTCCCCAATACAACTTTTTTTTTTGTAGACTTTGTTTAGGCACCTTTGGACTGGGGCATCTCTCAGAGGTGCCCACTCGATCCGGTCCTGCTACTCCCTGCCAAGATCCTCCCCAGCAGGACTTCCCAGCCCCCTGAATCATGCTCTGGGAGAGGGCCAACCTCACCTACCTGGTGGCACTTTCTGAAATTAGAGGGTCCATCCTGTGGGTGGCACTTGAGAACCATCGGAGCAGTGTCTGGCATTGGGGATGTGAGACCAGATCCCTGAGGCCCTCGTCACCTCCCCAGTCATCCAGGGATTTTTTCTTAGTTTTTGCCTACAGGAACGTGGACACATAATGACATCATGGCACTATGTGCTGATGTTTGCCGATGCTCCTCCCTGCACTGATAGTACTGCTACCATGCAATGCTCCCGAGTCCCCTTAGGAGCCACTAGAGAGTGGCGTGAGACCCCGATCCCTCCTTAGGGAAGAGAGAGCAGTTCTCCAGATGCTCAATCCCTTCCATCCCCTGCCAACCCCTGGCGGCCCGAGTCCATTCCCGAACCAGGGTTGCCAGCATGACTGAGTTATGGTGTCCAATGCCTCAACCCTCAGTGCCACAGGGGATGTCCCCCAATACAACCCATTAGCAATGCATTATGCCAAAATTCAAATGCCTTGTCAGTATGTTTATTTTGTGTAATTGACTTTCTTCTGCCTTGGTAACAAAGCATGGGGATTGGGAGAAGACAAAGTTGCTGTCTGCATCTTTCCCAGTCCTTCTGACTTTTTTGCAAAAATTACCCAATTTTGTGAAAGACAGGACACAGCACTTACAAGAACAGGAGGCTGCGTTTCAATTGCTAGAAAAAGACATCTTATAAAACAGTGCAATATTTTGTTGTGAGATAGAGAGAGACTGAGATTTAGAGCACCTTTCCCAGTCCTTTTTACTTTCCTGCATATATTACCCCTTCTTGCACTGATTCTGGAATTGCATTTCCTTCATTTTGCAGAATGCAAAAACTAACTCTAGAGGACAGTAATGAAATACAATTCCAGAATCAAAGCAAGAATGGGTAACTTACGCATGAAAGTCAAAAGGACTGGGAAAGGTGCTCTTTAATACTTGTAAAGCAGATGCTGACAAACAGCAGTGAAGTTACCAACATTATTCAATACTAGTAGCAATACAACTTCCTAACAGACACAGTAGAGTTGCACCCCAAATAGTATCAGCAGCCTGGAGGCATGCTGACTTAGCATTCAGCAACCCTGGAGAAATGGACTACATCATAAAGGCATTATATGAATTTGTCAACTTTGTTACAAAACCTGAAGCACACATAGTTTTTATAGAAATGTTTTTTGAATGTTGCTGCCTCTTTTACTTGTAAAAACCATTGCACATGATTTTTAAACTTTGGAGAAACAGGTCCTGTAAGCTTGCTGACAGGGAAGACTAGACTGAGTTCAGAAGATGACAACATCAGCAGCTCTTCACTGAAACTGGCTTTTTTGAGCAGGTCATGAAATCAGGGTTACAAAACAGCTCATAACTTTAAAACGAAGTAACACAGAAACCTAATTTTTGGTATATGATTTATTGGGGGTATGCTTATTCTAATTCTGCAAAGTAGCACTTTTGGCCAGAGTCCCTCTTTAAGAAGATACTCTTGTTAATTATCAGGACAACCTTGATCCAGAAGGTGAGGGTACACTTGGAGTACCACTCCCTATGAATGACTGGGAAGTACTCATAGCTGAAGTGAAAATTGCTATGGAGCATGAGTCCCGCTGTACTATGAAGCCAAGTCAATTGAAAGAAAAACTAAACCAATTGCAGCTTGTGGTTTATGCTGCTGTTACAGAAGCAGCCAGACATGGCATACTGCATTAGAAGAAATTATGCAAATGTGGAAACTACAAACCATTACTAATGTTTGTCAATGGCTCTGCAGGGACAGGCATGAGTTTTCTGATTGAATCCATCACAGCTGAGCTAAGAAAACACACAAGGGCAACAATATTTGTTGCTGTTGCTGCTCCAACTGGACTGACACCATACAACATTGACGGTGTGACTTTACACCATTTGTTCACATTACTGGTGGAGCACAGTAGAACTGGAGAGTATCGCAAACTCTCTTTTCCGGTGGCATCTGGACTTTGCTCCATGTTTACCAAGATGAAGCTTTTAATCATTGATGAGATCAGCATGGTCTCAAATGTCTTGCTTGCTTGTATACACCTTCAGCTCCAGGAGATTCTTGGAAGTGACTATGGTGATGCATTTGGTGGAAAGAGTATTGCAGTGTTTGGAGACCTTAGACAACTGACACCCGTTAATGCAGAACATGTCTTTGCAGCTCTGACTGTGCAGCAAGCCAAAACATTAATAGGGTGCATTGGAGGTATTAAACTGGGAATTGTTTTGCAGTCAAGTTGTTTTAGAACATGCAACAGAGTGGTGATCTAGCCTATAAGATACTGTTGGATTAGACTTGTACTAGGAGTCTGTCACTCTCAAATCTTTCACTGTTGCACACACACAGAATTACACCTAATGGTGTATCTACACATGCAGCATGTGATGTGTTTAGCGAAGTGTATTCAGATAGTACACACATAGTATGTCTCATACCATGACTTAAACAATGCACATAATTCATTACCATTATGTTGCAGAAAGAGGGTCAAGAAATTGTCACTCTGCATGCAGTTGACACTGCGGATGGGGTTTGTTTAAGCCAACAGCTGGTAGCAAAGCTTACTGAATGACTGACTGAGCTCAAGGCTGATGTGTCTCATACAGCTGGTCTAGATGCTGTTCTTACAGTTTGTAAGAATGCATGTATTATGCTATGTCACACCATTGATGTTGATCATGGCATGGTTAATGGTGCAATGGGCCACATCATTGACTTTCAGTACAATGTACAGAGGACTTTTGTAGAGGCACTTCTTGTAAAGTTTGACAATCTGGAACACCTACAATCCATTGACTGAAGTTCTGTGAAGTTCCAGGTTCTGAAAGTCATATATGTTACCAGGAAACAGTTTCCACTGTGTGTAGCATATGCTGTTTCCATACACAAGTCACAGGGCTTAAGTTTGGACTCAGCCATGGCTGACAAAGGTAGTGGCATCATCAAAGATAGCATGAGCTATGTTGCACTTCCATCCAATCAAACTCTGGCTGGTTTACATATCATCAGTATTGTACCACAAAAAAATCCATGCTGACAGGTAATGTGTTATACAGTACAATTGTTTACATACTTTATACTGACCCAACGTGCCTCTGATTCCACTACCCATGTATATAGTGCAGTAAAATGATACAGTGTAACCTTCAGCTGTAAGTAAGAGAAAGCAAGCAATCACTCAGGAATTGATTTCTACTACTATTATGAAGGAAGACACATCACACAATGATACAAACTCATCTCCCCAAAAGAAGTCATTTGGGCTGGCTGTTGTCCCTGCATTTGATAACAGTACTGGAGTTAACTGCTACGCAAGTGCAGCAATGCAAGTATTTCTCCATATGCCTCACTTTGTACAAAGAATCATAGATTCTCATGAGACTCCATTGTCAAAGCCATTGAAGCAACTTGTACATGGGGCTTCACAAGATGGTAACAATGTCCAGTCTCTCACTCCTTTACAACTTGTTTTAGGCAGTTATGATGGACATAGAAGTTTTTCAGATAACATCCAGCAAGACATATCTGAGTTTATGGTGGCCATCATAAACTGTTTGGATGATGAACACATTCCAATGAAACAGTGCTTTACTGTTAACTGTGTCAAAAAGTATGGTCATGCATGACAAGAAGTCACAGAGGAAATGCTCTGGATTTCCCTGTAAGTACCTCAGTTGCACACTAAGTTTAAGGACCTGATTAGAAACGTACACAGTGGTCGCCATTGTGGCAGGTGTGTAGGGGAGCATACTCAAACTATATGACTTAGGACCTCCTTTCAATACTTCAACCTTGTATTGCAGAGATTTGACTGTCACAGACTATGAGTTGACACACCTATCACAGACTTCACAGCTGGTAAAGTAATGTTTGGACAGACACGATTTGATACTCAAGTGGTGATTTATCACCATGGACCACTGGTACATTCTGGACATTATGTCACTTGCTTGAGGTACAGAACTGTTTGGGTGAGTGCAATGAATCCATAAGTATTTTTAAACAGAGACTACCTCATAGATTAAAAAATGCTTATGTCTTGGTACTGAAGGATTTCAATAACCTTCATCAATTGGAAGAGCAGTCACACTACATGTGACATACATGTTGGTATCACTGTTGTACTACTGCTGCTGTGAAAGACAACCTATACTTGTGGTGTGTTTTATGTCTTGAGTAACTCAGTTACATTAAATAGAACATCTGTGTGGTACTGTATTATGTTCTTATTCTTGTAACAACAAATATAGGGTGTTTATGATTTATGCAATATGCATGGCTGAAGTGGTCCAAAATTAGTGCCAACTTTGCACATAATCAGTAGGCATATCACACTTAAATAGTTGCACAATGATCATAATAATATAGGTTGGTATTACTACTTGTTGAAGTCAAGTGACATTCTCATTGTCTACGAGCTGCATTGTGTATGTAAAAGTATGCCTTTGCATGCTTTACAGCACTGTTATCTGTTCATGTATTATACATGTACATGACAATGAATCATCAGTCAATGATTTATTATGATGCGTCATTAAATTTAGTCAATTTTTAGATGTTACACATCTACAGCCTGCAGTAGGTGAAGTCCATGTAAAGTTTTACATCTTTACATGTGTCTGTTCTGTGTCTACATATATTCAATGTCAGACTTTTCATGGTACTTTACATGGCCATGTCTCTTTGAATGGAGCTACAGTAAACAACTAACAGGTACAGGTCCATAGTTTGTAACATGTAACAGATTTACTGTTCACAAAGCTTTGCAATTGCAACACTGAACTACATGTGTTTACAGTTCACATAGAATATTCTTGCATTACTGTATATGGTGTTTTACAATTGTAGTAATAACTATTCTGTAACTCGTAATAGGTTATGTGTTTCCAGGGATTTAATGCACACCTTGGGTGCTTTATAAGGTGTGAGCCAAACCACAGTGTCCTCACAGCACTTGAGACATGCATTAAATCCCTCTAACCACATACTCTGGAGTGGGTTATTATGCTTATAATCTGGGTTATGTTTTGGGGCAATACAGTATAGCCAAAAAGGTTCTTTTTAAAACTGTTAAAGCAGGGTTTTTTTCAAGCTTGCAGATGTGTAAATTCCCTGCTGCTCCCGCTTAACTCTTACGTCAAAACATTTGTATTGAATTGCTTAGTTGACCGTGTCTTAAGGAAGGATACAGTTGAAGTAGTAGCAGTAAAAATCTTTATTTTTATACAGTAAGATGGGAAATACAACCATTAGGAGCAAGGTTCTGTTTACATGGTGTTCTTGTGTATGGAATTTATATTACAATCTGTAAGCTCACATTTACATTTAATGTTCCTCATGAATATAAGCTGGATAATTAAAGTACATACTACAGAACAAAGTTATGTTACATGTAAATGTTTGCACAACAATTAATTCTACATAAACTAACAAGACGATACAAATTAATTTAGTGAAACAGTATCAATCATTCCTAATTGTTTAATTAGTTAACAATTACAGTCTTGTTTCAAATCACTTTTTATGTGGGCACAAAATGTCTTTGGATGCAACCCAAGTTCTTCATCATAGGATTTAATAAAGTGCCACCACTTATTTACATTTTTCAAGGTCATAGTTCTGTATTTATTTTAAATCTTTTGAGTCAAGAATATATTCTCATTATTATTTCTAATGTTATAGTCACTTTCCCTTTTATTTAATTTATCAAATAAATATACTGGATTTCATGATTGTAGTGTTTTATGTACCAGACATGTCCACCTTTGCTTTCTTTTGTTTTCTAAGTTTAGCCACATTAAATTTGTGTACATTGTATAATTGTGCGTAGTGTAATTACATTTCAATACAAATCTTGTCAATCGGTTATATAATCTATCTAATTTTATCAGATTTATTTTATTTGTCAAAGTGTATATGTGATCCCCATAATTCAAAATAAGGATTAGGAGTTGATTTGGGAAATTGCAAAACATATTTTGTCTCACTGAAGTATTTTTGTAACAGTAACTGTTGATTAGAAAATGGGTTTAGTCAATGGTAACCTAATCTTTGAACAATTATGCTTTCTACTTTTTTAACCCATGTTATATTTCAATTAATGTCATACATTTGTACTTTCAATTTGAATAATATCACTGTTTATGTCTTATGAAAATGTCACAGAAATGCATGCCATGTTGCAATATACATAACCAATAACATGTTAGTAAAGACTGATCTTAAGATAAAAAGAAAATGCTTCATACTCTGTAAGATAATGTGACATTTAATATGACAAAGTATCTTTTTTGTAGTTTTCTGCTTGATTTAACAGTACATTTATACTATGCTACAGATGTTAACTAGAGTGCATTTGCAGCAGCCAATTCTGAGAGTGGGGTCATTCTAGATGCCCTACAGGTGGCATGTCTTAGACAACTAGTATCAGAACCCACTCGAGAGGGAGCAATCTTAGACCTGGTACTCTCAAATGGAGATGGTGAGAGGATCACAGATTTAGAAGTGGGTAGCATCTGGGAACTAGTGACCATCGAACAGTATGGTTCATGATAAACACAGCAGTAGAAACATAGAAACATAGAGGCTGATGTCAGATAAGGACCGCAAGGCCCATCCAGCCTGCCCATTCCTTTTTCTACCTTATGAACGTGCCATTGGCCTTTGCTCTGTCAATGGCCTATCTATTCATACTCATCTGCATTGCTCCCTCATGCCTATTCCATGCCTGTTTGAAGCCCTGCACTGTATTCATATCCATCACTTTCTGAGGCAGGCTGTTCCATGCATCCACCACCCTTTCTGTGAAAAAGACCTTTCTCACATTACCCCTTAATCGGCCTCCCTCTAATCTCATGCTGTGTCCTCTTGTCCTTCTATTTTTCTTATATTGAAACATGTTAGACTCTTTCCCCTTGTTAATGTCTTTATGGTGTTTGAATGTTTCAGTCATATCACCTCTTTCCCTCATTTGCTCTAGGGTATACATATTGAGCTCAATTAATCTGTCCTCATATGTTTTCTGATTCAGTCCCTGCACCATTTTGGTTGCCCTTCTCTGGACTCCCTCAATTTGGTTAATGTCCTTGTGAAGGTGTGGCCTCCAGTACTGCACACAGTACTCCAGATGGGGCCTAACCAGTGTCTTGTAAAGAGGGATTATTACCTCCCTCTTCTGACTTATGATACTCCTAATAGTACACCCCAACATCCCTCTAGCCTTACCTACTGATTTAGTGATCTGCTTGGATGATTTCAGGTCATCGGTGATGATGACGCCCAAGTCTCTTTCTTCCCTTGTGACTGCCAGCAACTCCCCGCCCAGACTATAGGAGGCTTCAGGGTTTCTCATCCCTATATGCATGATCTTACACTTCTTTGCATTAAATCCCAGTTGCCACTCTTCTGACCATTTTGCTAGTTTATCGAGATCTCTTCTTATTCTGCCCAGCTCATCTGGAACATCTACTCTCTTGCAGATCTTGGTGTCTTCTGCAAACAGGCAAACCTTACCCTCCAGTCTATCTGCAATGTCATTGATGAAGATATTGAAGAGGACTGGCCCCAGGACTGATCCCTGAGGTACCCCACTTGTGACTTGCATCTCTTCTGACTGTATACCATTTATCACCACTCTCTGTTTTCTGCCCATCAACCAGTTTGCCACCCAGTTGACCAACATCTGACCCACCCTGAGTCAAGCCATACAAAGGCAAAGGTACTGGTAAAAGCAAATGTACTGGACTTCACAAGAGCTGACTTTGCCAATATGGGTGAGTGCCTAAGGAATGCACTAGCAAATGGGCAGGAAGGAGGGGTGGAAGAACAATGGGGAATAATTAAAACTGCCACTACAGGGGCAACAAGCCTTTGTGTGAAGCAAATAAACAAAACAAAATGATGTAAGAAACCACTATGATTCTCAAAGGAGGTGGCAGGGAAGGTTAGGAAGAAAAAGAGAGCATTCAGGAAGTACAAGGAATCACAGAAGGAGCAGGACAGAGAATTGTATCAGTTAAAGCAAAAGGAAGTAGAAAAGGCAGTCAGAACAGCAAAGGCCCAAACCGAGGAAAAGATAGCCAACTCAGTTAAGAAGGGGGACAAAATAGTGTTTCTCATTATATATATAGTGAATAGTGGTTCCTCTATGGAGGCACTTGCAGTGGAGACCAAGGAGGATGCTTCACAAAGGAGACCCACTGGAGGGTGGCATGAGACCCCGCAGAAGGAAACAACTCCTGGTGGGGACTCAATCATTAGGGGGTGGAAATGGGGAGGAAGGGGATAGGGAGGTAAGATGCCTGCCTGGTGCCATGGCTTGGAGGGACAGGAAGTGAATCCTCAGGATTGTGGGAGCAGCTGCACAAGGGAGGGAGCTGGATGTCATTGTCCACCTAGGGACAAATGACCTGGCTATGAATGGGATCAGAGAAGTGTAAGAGGAGTTTGTAGAGTTGGGGAGGGGCCTTAGACAAATAGTGCATACAGTAACCTTCTCTGAGGTGCTGCCTGTCTATGGCAAGGGTGATGCTAGGGTACTCCTCACCAGGGAATTCAATGAATGGTTGAAAAACTGGTGTGGAGCTCAGGGTTTTGGCTTCATTGGAGACTGGGGAGCCACCTGGAGGAATGCAGACCTATACTGGTGCGATGGTCTGCATCTGTCCGGGGACCAGGATCCTAGGTGAGAGAGGTTAAATGCTTCATTGGTAAGCATTTAAACTAGCCAAGGGGGAAGGCACTGAAAAGGAGCAGGGAAATCCCAGCCTCCCCCCACAAACAACAGTAATTAGTGAGGTAAACACCAAGGTAGAGAAGTCATTAGGGAGCAGGACAGAAGTAAATGTAAAAAAAGGCAAAGAAAGTAAGGACAGGAATGGGGATAAAAGGGGTAAGGCCATCAAAAAGTGGAGGTTGATAAGTACCAATACCCTTAGTCTGTGTAACAAGCTCCCTGAACTAGTGGCCTTGATGGAAGAGGGTTGCCTGGATATTGTGGCAGTCACAGAAACATGGTACACAGAGAACCATGACTGGGATGTCAGCATACCAGGATACACAATCTACAGGAGGGACAGGGAGGGTAAAAGAGGAGGAGGAGTAGCTCTTTATGTAAAGGAAGGGATCAAAGCAACAGAACTAAAGAGTAAACTGGGAGCAGATGAGATACTCTGGTCACCCTGGAAACAGGAAATGGCACCACAATCTGCCTGGGGGTTGTATACAGACCCCCATCGCAGGGGGAAGGAATGGACAAGGAAATGATAGAAGGCTTCCTTAGAATGGCAGAAAAAGGGGAGATATTGTTGATGGGGGACCTGAATATGCCAGATGTTAGCTGGAGCACCTTTGCTGCAGGCACATCCAAGAGCAGGGTCATTCTTGATGCCCTACAGGGGGCATGCCTCAGACAGCAAGTATTGTAACCCACTCAGGAGGGAGCAATCTTAGCCCTGGTACTCTCAAATGGGGATGGAGAAAGAATCTCATATATACAAGTGGGTAGCCATCTGGGAATAAGTGACCACCAAACAGTGTGGTTCACGATAAACACAGCCATGTAATCAAGCCAAACAAAAGCAAGAGTATTGCAATTTAGGAGGGCTGACTTTGGGAAAATGAGAGAGTGTCTCAGATAAGCACTAGCAAACAGGCAAGAAGGAGGGGTGGAGGAACAATGGGGAGTAATTAAAACAGCCATCACAGAGGCAACACACCTTTGTGTAAAGCAAATCAACAAAACACAACGGAGGAAAAAAACGCTATGGTTCTCAAAAGAGGTGGCAGGGAAGGTTAGGGAGAAAAGGATAGCATTCAGGAAATATAAGGAAACACAGAAGGAGAAGGACAGATAACTTTATCAGTTAAAACAGAAAGAGGCTGGGAAGGCAGTCAGAATAGCAAAGGCCCAAACCGAGGAAAGGATAGCCAACTCTGTTAAGAAGGGGAATAAGAGCTTTTATAGGTACATTAGGGAGTGAAGAAAGACAAAAGGAGGGATACTGAGGCTTAATAAAGGGGAGGGAATGTGGGTAGAGGGTGACAATGAAAAAGCAGGGATACTGAACGAATATTTCTGCTCAGTATTCACAAAGGAAGAGGAGGGGGAAGTACCTAAACCAAACAAGATAAACACTCTGAAGACGGGGGTCGATACCAGTCCATTTACAGAAGAAAGGGTTCTGAAAGAACTAATAAAATTGAATGTGGACAAAGCAATGGGGCCTGATGGGATTCACTCAAGAATTCTAAAAGTACTAAGGGTAGAACTAATGACACCGCTGACTACTCTCTTTAACAAATCATGGGATGATGGGGTGGTACCTGAGGACTGGAGGAGGGTGGATGTGATTCCTCTTCACAAAAGTAGGAGCAGGACAGAGGCAGGAAACTACAGACCTGTTAGTTTGACTTCAGTGGTAGGTAAATGATGGAATCACTTCTGAAGGAATGAATTGTTGAGTACCTAGAGGCCAGTGGGGCAGAGGACCCAAGGCAACATGGATTCACGATGGGAAGGTGATGTCAGATGAATCTAATAGATTTCTTTGACTGGGTGACCAAAGTAGTAGTAGACCAGGGAGGGGCTGTGGACATGGCTTACCTAGATTTTAGCAAGGCATTTGATACAGTCCCACACAAAAGATTAATACTCAAGTTAGCCAGCCTTGGAGTGGGTCCCAAGGTGGTAGCCTGGATAAAAAATTGGCTAGACAACAGGATGCAAGGGGTAGTAGTAAATGGAGTCCACAGTGAAGAAAGGAGGGTTACTAGCGGGGTGTCGCAGGGTTCAGTACTGGGATTGGTCCTTTTTAATGTCTTTATAAGTGACATTGCAGAGGAACTGGAAGGACAAGTATGTCTCTTTGCAGATGACAGAAAGATCTGCAACAGAGTTGATACACAAGATGGGGTGGAAAGGATGAGAAGTGGCTTGGCAAGGTTGGAGGAATGGTGAAATGTATGGCAGCTTAGATTCAATGCTAAGAAGTGCAAAGTAATGAACCTGGGAAACAAAAACCCAGGGGAAGAGTACACAATGGGGGGTGAGATACTAACAACAACAAAAATGGAAAGGGACCTGGGGGTTGTCATATCAGATGACCTAAAGGTGGGCAAGCAATGTGAGAGGGGAGTAAGGAAGGCTTGGGGGATACTGGGATGCATAGGGAGAAGCATCACCAGCAGAAAACAGGAAGTTGTTATCCCTCTGTACAGACAGCTGGTGAGACCCCATCTGGACTACTGCATGCAGTTCTGGAGACCCAATCTCCAGAATGACATAGACAGGATGGAGGTAGTCCAGAGGAGGGCAACTAAAATAGTGCAGAGTCTGCACCAGAAGACATATTAAGAGAGCCTTAATGAGCTTAATATTTATAGCCTTGAGGAGAGTAGGGAGAGAGGGGACATGATAGAAATGTTCAAGTACCTCAAGAGAATCAACAAAGTCCAAGAGGGTAGCATCTTTCAGAAAAAGAAGTGTGCAAGGACAAGGGGGAACAATTTGAAGCTAGAGGGGGGACTGCTCAGAGGTAATGTGAGGAAGTATTTTTTCATGGAGAGGGTTGTGGATGCATGGAACAGCCTTCCTGAGGAGGTTGTGGAGTCAAAAACAGAGGTGGAATTCAAGAATGCATGGGACAGTCATAAGGCATTTCTGGGGGTGGTGGTAGTAAGAAGTAGGCTGTTGGCTAGCTGGGATCTGCAGCTTATCCATTTGGTAGGGAAATGGGCAGACTGGGTGGGCCATGCGGTCCTTATCTGCCATCAAATTTTATGTTTCTGTGTTTCTGTGTACAGTATTGACTACATACTTTGAACTGTAACATACCTTTATGTTTCAATTTTATCTATTCATTATGTGTTACTTGTTGATGTTATGTAATATTTCATATTCTGTTAATGGTTGATACTCAGATTATAGAATTCTATTATAGTTATTTGAGAATGTTATAGATGGTAACGAGTCAATGCTGCATCCCCAGAAAAATAGATACTATTTCATGTAAATCAGGCATTGTCCTTCATTGCAGTTCTTTTTATGTTCCTGATGATTTCTTTGGGTTGCTTTCATTAAGGGGTCAAGTGTGGAATTTTCAAAATGTAATAGTTAACATATATTTAGTCATGGTTGCAAAACATGCCACAATATTTGGGGATGCATTGTTGACTCATTACTTCCTTTATAGATTTTACATCTGCATTTGTTTTTTGCCCACTCCAGGAACATTGGCTAACTTAGCCACAGGTCATCAATATTAATCACAAGCATACTTGCTTAACCTTATTTAAAATTGTGATATGAGGTTGACTTAGTTACCTAATTTGACTCATATTTCAATTAGGCATTTTATTAATAAATTTTTATTTTTACCTTACTTACTTGACTCTTGTGTTTCCATTTTACATTACGTTACAGTAACAGGTAGTTTTTAATGATATGAGTTATATATAGAGCAGTAATAATACTGTTTATCATAAAACAGAAAATTGAGCACTGTAATTAAGACAAATTAACCCTGAGAGCATACAATGAATTCACCAAATGATACACACAACTATGTAACTGTTGAAACCATTAAAGATAAAAGTGACTTGGATGGTGATTGGGGGGGATGAGCTTGTTTGATGATATGAGAGAATCATAATAATATGATGCACAACATCTAGTGACCATCTAGAGTACCTTACCAAAAAATAGAAAATAATACAGTGGGTGTCTTGTGTATGTACAGTATGTGGCTGGGTAGGTGCCACAGCCCATGTTTAGAAATATGTGTGTGTGTGGTAGATAAAACAGTACATGAACTGTAATACACGTATCATAATGAGATATCAGTGGAGTGCAGTTTAATCAACACCCAGCACTACAACATATTGTAATGGTGACATTTGCATTAGTAAGCATTATTATTCTTACTATGCCACTAGTATAATATCAGAATTACCACCATATGTGTTTCATCTGATTCAACTTCACAGAAACAAAAAACATACATAGCAAATTGTGATTTACGTATTGTTTGGAAGATGCCTGTTTCAATGTCTATCAATATATGTATAGGTGTGGTTGTTAACACAAAGTGTGTGCAGATAAACAAGGTGTAATTCATGTAACAGCACATTGTACCACTATGGATATGTGACCTACTATGCTGTGAGGTGACACGCTATTGGAACACAGATTCTGAAGGACCATATGTTCACACCACCTGTACTACTATGGATCCTTGGCCTGTTGTGCTGTGTGGATACATGCTGTGGGAATACAGGATCCAAAGGATCTTGCCTTCCCAACCCCCCTGAACCTTAATGGATCTGTGGCCTACTGTGCTGTGTTGTGACATTCTGTTGCCATATGTACCACTATGGATCTCTGACCTATTGTGCTGTGTGGTGACATGCTGTGGGAATGCAGGGTATGAAGGACCCTGTGTTACCACCTCCATAACCATTATGGATCTGTGGCCTACTGTGCTGTGTGGTGACATGTTGTCAGAACTCAGAGTCTGAAGGACTCTGTATTCCCACCACCTGTACCACTACGGTTCTCTGGCCTACTGTGCTGTGTGGTGACATGCTGTGGGAATGCATGGTCTGGAGGACCCTGCATTTCCACCCCCCTGTACCAAAACTGCTTGCAATTTAGTAGTTGAATTGCATGTACAGGTCCCATAGGGACCTGTCATCCAGCACTTTAGTGATATAGTATTACATCATCTCAAAAAGGATGGAAATTCATTGCAAAAAACTTCATTAATGCATCACTTGGGGTGTATATTAGAGTGAAAAAAGCTTGGAAATTCTGTGTTAGTGTTCAGAACCCTAACTCTGCATCACCCCACCCATATCCCACTCTCACACATGCAAACACTTCCAATCAGAGACAACCATCATCAGGTAAGAGAAAGAACATGCAACTCTCTAAACATACCACAAGAGACATCCATCATTATGGTCCACCAATTGTATAGTTCTGCTGCCATCCCAGTGTCTTGAGGGTACACACGCATGCTAGACAACCATGAGAGATGCCACACCCGATTCACTGTATCTGGGGTGTAGAGTGGCTCAAAGTGTCAGTATCTTTATCTGTCTGTCTTACCACACTGCCAATGTATATGATTAGCTACAAACCCTCTACTAAAATGCAAATGTCATGGTAGCACAGTCTTTATGAACATAACAGTGCTGTGTCAAATGAATTACCACTATCAGTTGTTCATGCAACATATCTGCACCTGAAGAAAAATTATATACTAATAAAAAAAGGTTCAGAAATGCTGAAATGTGATTTTGTATAACAATTCAGTCTTACTAAAATCACTTTACACTGTCATGCACAGCCTTATCAACATAGCAGCTAATTATTTATATCAAGATTATATCCTCTAGAACTAATTAATGATCTTTATAATGCAATATGATTTTCAACCAACATTTGTAAACTATTGGTGTGAGAACTATTTGGGTTACATTGAACCTCAAAATCAATAAAATATTTGAACAGCATACTGTTAACATGTTTCTTTTGCAACACTTGTAATAATATCAGTAAATTGCTTGGAGTACTTTCATTTTAATTAATGATTCATAATTGAGTGATAATATGCCACTCAAGTGAAACTCAGGTCACATTGCACCCCTAGGGTTAGAATAACACATTGATTATGACAATTTCATCATTACATGATTGCGTTGTCCAGAGTTATCATAATTATACACTGAAACATCATGTAAGATGGACACTTGCAAGAAAACATTGTTCTTCAACCATGTTAGTGCCGTAACAAAGGAATGACTGACATTAGTGTCATAATTTATTCATCTAATCGAACTGCACTTGAATGGTACAGTGTAAAAGACATATGTAAAGGGGTGATCAAAGCTGTTACCATCCAGCTATAACTGGACAGACAATTGTATTTTATATTCATTTAACTACTGAATGACAGAGCTCTTATGGGTCCATACTGTCATACTTCATGATATAACTTGTTTTATTGCAGTACATGCAGTGGGGCATCCACCATGGTTGCCGAGCATGTGTGTGAACATCCAATACACAGGGATGGCAGCAGAACTCACACAGTTGGTAGACCATGATAATGGCTGTCTCTTGTGGTATGTTTAGAGAGTTGTATGTTCTTTCTCTCACTTGTTAATGGTTGTCTTTGATTGGAAGTGTTGAATTGGCCCTTCCCCTGCTTGCATGTGTGAGCATGGGGTGTAAGTGGAGGAGAATGAGGAGCTAGGGTTCTGAACCCTAACACCGAATTTCCAAGCTTTTGTCACTATAAAATCAACCCTAACTGATGCATTAACAATGTTTTTGCTATGAATATATATAGATATATAGAGATAGAGACAGAGGCAGATATATATATATATATATACAGTATATATATATATATATATATATATATATATATATATTATATATATTACCTGCATGGTTGTGCAGGTAAAGTTAGGGTTGAGTAGGCACTTTAATGTTAAAACCTCAAATTTTGCACTTTAATAACTTTGCAACCATTCATCCAATTTGCCTGAATGTTTGCACACTCTGTCTGCTACAATAGATCTCTGGATCTGTCAAGTTGTATTCCGGTCAGATGTGCAGTTGTAGTGCTGCAGAGTGCCAGAAAAAGTGCAAAACAACACTTTTGTGGCCATTTTTGGCAAATTCTTTGTTCGTCTCCACAGCCTGAATGGTTTGTCCATCTGGTCCAAAATCTTCAGACTATATGGGGACTAGGTCAGTGAAGTGCCTTACATAGAAACATAGAATTTGACAGCAGATAAGGACCACTTGGCCCACCTAGTCTGCCCATTTTCCTACCTAACAGATAAGCTGCAGATCCTAGTTAACCAACAGCTTACTTCCTCCTACCCACCACTAGGACTGCCTTATGTCTGTCCCAGAATTCTTGAATTCCCCCACAGTTCTTGACTCCATGACCTCCTCAGGGAGGCTGTGCCATACATCCACAACCCTCTCCGTGAAAAAATACTTCCTCACATTACCTCTGAGCCGTCCCCCCTCTATCTTCAAATTGTGCCCCCTTGTTCTTGCACATCTCTTTTTCTGAAAGATGCTACCCTCTTGGATTTTGTTGATTCCCTTAAGGTACTTGAAAGTTTCTATTATGTCCCCTCTCTCCCTTCTTTCCTCAAGGGTATACATATTAAGCTCCTTTAGTCTTTCTTCATATGTCTTCTGGTGCAGACCCTGAACCATTTTGGTTGCCCTCCTCTGGACAGCCTCCACTCTGTCTATGTCTTTGTGGAGATGAGATCTCCAGAACTGCACACAGTACTCCAGATGGGGTCTCACCAACTGTCTGTACAAAGGGATAACAATTTCATGTTTTCTACTATTCATACCTCTCCCTATGCATCCCAGTATCCCCCCAGCCTTCCTTACTGCCTTCTCACATTGCTTGCCCACCTTTAGGTCATATGATACAATTACCCCCAGGTCCCGTTCCATTTTTACTGTTGTCAGTATCTCACCCCCCACTGTGTACTCTTTCCAAGAGTTTTCGTGTCCCAGGTGCATTACCTTGCACTTCTTTGCATTGAATCTGAGCTGCCATACATTTGACCATTGCACCAACCTTGCCAAGTCCCTTCTCATCCTTTCCACTCCATCTTGTGTATCAACCCTGTTGCAGATACTGTATTTGTGTTGTCTGCAAAGTGACATACTTTTCCTTCCAGTTCCTCTGCAATGTCACTTACAAAGACATTAAAAAGGACCGGTCCCAGTACTGAACCCTGTGGTACCCCTCTAGTAACCCTCCTTTCTTCACTGTGGACTCCATTTTCTACTACCCTTTGTGTCCTGTTGTTTAGCCAATTTTTATCCAGGCTACCACCGTGGGTCCCACTCCAAGGCTGTCTAACTTGTGAATTAATCTTTTGTGTGGGAATGTATCAAATGCCTTGCTCTAATCTAGGTAGGCCATGTCCACAGCACCTCCCTGGTCTACTACTACTTTAGTCACCCAGTCAAAGATTGAAGGTTTAGTGAAAAAATATTAATCCATTCAAAAGTTATTAAAGTTTAAAGTGTCCCATTATAACCTATGTGAAAAAATATATGTCACCCTCGAAAGTACTTTTTAATTTCACGAAAGCACTTTTTACTTTTGCAAATGGGTTTAGTACTTTCATGCTGCTGCCATCTTGTTTTCAGTTGATGAGGTGGAAAAAAACATTGTAGTTCAAAAAATACTGGCCCTAGGTAAACAACAACATTTAGGTTTACCTAAGCAGGGCCCTAGGAACATGACCCTGGCTTTAGCTTTTAGCCAGGATGCCTAGAAACATGTTTTCAAAAATGTTTCCACCATCTTAGCCTTGGAACTTTCATGAATGTCCCTCTGGTACTTTCATGAAAGTCCATCATCTACAATGGCAGGACCTCTGTGAAAGTTCTGCAGTACTTTTGTGATAGCTTCCCCATGTAAATCAATGGCACTTTTGCAAAATCCCATGAAACTTTCATGAAAGTTCCACAGTTCAACAGCCCCAAAACATCATTTTCTTTGCCACTTCATAGCAAAACAATGGCTAGGACATTTAGGCTGAAATTTGCAGGGTGGCAAGTCCTTGCCCCACAGATGTGATGTTTGCTGGTTTGGTGAAAAAATGTACACTGGTTCCAGAGTTACAGCAGTCTGAAATTGTAAATTTTCCTGTATGATAACATTGTGGCAGCTGTAGCACTTTTCGGCACCTATATCTCAAAAATGGTTCAACATACAGATTTTATGCTTAGCGCCAGTTTAGTATAAGCATGCATGGAGGTGGCCAGGTCATGAATAGGAATTTTTTCTAAAGTTGCTATGGTTACTAAGATTATGCCACATTTGCAGTACAAGGGTTATTTGTTATGCTTCTATGCCTGCACTATGGGTCTATACTTATGGGTAGGTGGTAATGCAGGGCCCAGAGGGCCCATGCTCCCACCTATGGATACCATTTATGAAAACTAAAAGCACAGAGTCCTCCTGTGCTATGTTTCTACACTTATGGGTGGGTGGGTGAGTGCACTCCCAAATATGCATCCCATTATGCAAAACTGGGAATAGGGGGCTCTCATGTGCTATGTCTCTACAATTATGGGTGGGAGGGAGCACAGTGCCTAGAGGCCCCACTCTCCTACCTATGGATATTATATGAGTAATATTTTACTTTCTCAAAAAGAATGGAAATTCATTGCAAAAAACTGCATTAATGCATCAGTTAGGGTTGATTTCATACCAACAAAAGTCTGGAAATTCAATGTTAGGGTTACCAACCCTACCTCCAAAAGCACCTCACCCTACACAAACCAACAGGCATCGTGGTGTGTATTGGGGTCATCAGGCCTAATTCTCACTCCATTCTCCTATACTGTACCATCTCAGCTTTCGCAAATGGACCAGTAGTATCATGCTGCCACCATCTCATTTTCAGTTTGCAATGGGGAAAAAACATTGTAATTCAAAAAATATTACCCCTTGGTAAATACCAACAGTTGTGTTTACCTAATCGAGGCCCAAAGAACATGATCCTGTCATTAGATTTTAAAAATAATGGCTGCAAATATGTTTATTTAATTTGAACGTTGGCAGTGTCGCAAATTTCCGACACTACTTTTGTGAAGGTTTCACAAATTATGACACTGTTTTGTGAAACAATTTCAGTAGTGTTTCAAATTGAGATACTGTTTTGCAAAAGCTTTCACAAAATTTGCTAAAGTGTCACAATTTGCCACACTACTTTGGCAGAAATGCCTGTTTCTTTGCAATGGCATAGCAAACAAATGGTTTGTCCTTGTAGGCTGAAATTTTCAGGGTACAAAGATCTTGCCCCACAAATGTGACTTTTGCTAGTTTGGTGATAAAATTGACATGGGTTCCCTAGTTATAACATTCCAAAGTTTATGAATTTCAATAGGATAACATTGCTGCACTCAGGTACCTTTTGGGGCCTATATCTCGAAAATGCTTTGAGATATGGATTTTTTTGTGAAACACAGCTTAGTACACCTTTAGGCATACTTTGTTAATGCATCAGTTAGGGTTCATATTAAAGTGACAAAAGTATGGAAATGTGGTGTTAGGGTTCAAACTCTAACACCCTTCATCCAATCCTACCACCCCACCCTCCACAGACCAACAGGCACTGGGTGTGCCTAGGGGTCATTGACCCTAATGCTCACATCATTCTCTAGTGCTGTACCATTTCAGATTCCATACACATGGAATGGGGTGAGCATTAGTTCTGAGGATTCCAAGGCACACCCCAACACTTGCTGGTCTGTGGAGTGTGGGGTGGTAAGGCTGGTTGGGGGTGGAAGGGGTGTTAGGGTTTGAACCCTAACACCACTTTTCCATACTGTTGTCACTTTAGTATGAACCCTAACAGATGCAGTAACAAAGTTTTTTGAATGAATATATATATATATATATATATATATATATATATATATATATATGTTACAAAAAACTTCATTAATGCTCCAGTTAGTGCCAAAGTGACAAAAGTTGGGAAATGAGGCATTAGGGTTTCCTGACATCCACCCTTCAAAAATCAGGCAGGAGAGTTGGGAGGTGCCCTTGCATTTCTGCAACCAAAACTCAACCCATTCCATCTGTAAATAAGGTCATATATGTAGACCTTATGAGAAAGGGGTGAGTGTTAGGCTTGAGAAGCCTGGCACACCTGCTCTCCTGCCTGGTTTGAAGAGTGAGGTGTTGGGAAACCCTAACACTCCATTTCCCAACTTTTGTCACTTTGACCCTAACTGGAGCATTAATGAGTTTTTTTGCAACTTATTTCCTTACTTTTTGTAACAGTATAATAGTATCCTTATTTTACTGTGGGAGCACAGGGTCCTTTGGATGCTGCTATCCCATCCCTCCATAGATGCATATACGTATGTAGTTGTGGAAGTATAGGAACCTCCAGGCCTTGTGTTTCCATTTATAGGACAACAGTGACCAAACTGTCAACATAGCCATCTTATTACCCCACCTCATGTACTCAGTGCAGAACATTTTTGAATCCCCGCCAAAACATAATTCTGTGTAACTGCAATGCCATTCTGCACCACAGGTGTGAATACACATTTTGGGCAGGATTTGAAAAATGACAGCTGTGACATGCATGAGGTGTGATAATAAGAAGGTTATGCTGGAAATCTAGGGTCAAAATATTTAACATTTTAAAAGTTATGAGCTGACATACTGAAATTGCAATGAATGGTCAAAACCTTGGCATTTTTTTCATATTTTGACCCAAAGTGTTCAACATAGTCTTCTTAACACCCCACCTAATAAACCCTACAGGTGAAATTTTTCCAATCCATGCCAAAAGGCCATTCCACACCACACATGCAAAAACAAGTTTCAGACAGGTTGTGAAAAATGACAGCTGTATTGTTGATGAGGTGGCGTGAAAAAATGGCTATGTTGAACATTTGGTGTCAAAGTATTGAAAGTTACCAAAGATAAGTGCATGCTTAGAAAAATTTCAAAGAATGCTAAAAACTCTGCCATTTTTAGGAATTTCTTCATCAAATGTTCAACATGGCCTTTTTGGGAGTCCACTCATTGTGAAATTTCATCATTCGGTCCTGAAAAATGATTTTGCACACCTTCTGGGTCTAATTAATTAAATGACAGTGCCAGTGTTCATGAGGTGGGGTCTCAAAAAGGCCATGTTGAAAATGTTTTGAAAAGAATCATAAAAATAACAAAGTTATGAACGTAAGTTCAAAACACCACTGAAATGCATTATATGGCACTTACCTTTATTCTTCAGTTCACAGTTTGGCTTTGAAAAGTGCAGATGTGTCTTGGTCCACAGAACATGACAGAATTCAACATTGGCTGGTACATTTAGGGTAAGGGATGTGTGTGGAGGTGGGTGCTCAGTGAGAGGGTTCGGATGGGTGGAGGGTTTCAGCGGCAATGATGAGGAACCATTTTCTTTTTTCAGGTTAAAAAAAGACGGGGATGGTTTTCATATTGCAGACATCAAAAACATAAATAAACCATCTTGGGACAGTGGGGATGGGCTGCTCAATGTCCCACACTACTGGGAGTGCTCTAAATACTGACACAGGGATTGGGCTCCCCAATGTTGGCTAGATAATAAAACAACAGACTGGGGGGGGCATCTGACACTGGGGTTGGGCACCTCGGTGCCGGATTATATAAATAAAAAAACAGGGACTAGGGTATGGTGACTAGAGGGTGGGGTGACACTAGATACAAGGGAATATATATTTTATTTAGGGGTACAGTGATCAGGTAGTGACGGGTGCCACTACACGCTGGGCCAAGGGGGGCTTACAACTCACACTGCAGCCAGCAGCAGGAGTTCAGCAGTGGCTGCAGAAGTGAACAAAATCCACTGTTCTCATACAGAGAATGCAGCGGAATGCTCTTCTTGCTAAGCTGGGCACCCGCGATTTTGGATGCCCAGAAAAAATATTTCTGGCCCTAACTGTGGAAAACAAACACCAGAATTTAGCTAATCAGGGCTTGTTTAGCTAGGTTCTGGTGTCTGACTTCTAAAATGACAAATGTTTATGTATTTTTTTTTACATATTTATTTATTTGATTAACAGGTAAGTACACTGGGACAATGACTCTATTTACAGGTACGACCCACAATTAAAGACAGTACAATATATTATACACTCCAACACAGTTAGGAATAAATAGTCTACATCAGAGAAAAACAGAAATTCAATTAAAACATACATAATCAGACAACATTATAAGATGCTGTATTAAAGTCTTAGAAAAATAATTAAAAGTTGTTTCACTTCTAATCGTGAAAGGAATATTGTTCCAATTACTTGGAGCAATATAAGCAAAAACATGTTGTCTACTAAAAGTCCTCATAAAAGGGAGTTTAAGAGCTACATTATCTGCCCTACTCCTAGAATGAAAACCTGAGTCATACTTCTGCAAATGTCTAAATAAACTTAAAGGAGCACCTGAGCTTAAGACTTTATAAGTAAATCTGCCCATTATGTATTTAAAATTCAAATGTATCAGCAGCCATCCTATTTGATTCAGAATCTCACAATGGTGAGTGGTTCTGGGTACCTGTAATGCAAACTTGCCAATCAACTGTAATAATGTGGAGTTTTTTGTTATTATATTAGAAGAAGCATTGTTGGTAACTAATGCAGCATAGTTAACTATTGGGGCCAGGCATTGTTTGGATATTGCCATTCTTCAATCAGAAGCAAGAAAAGAGCATAACCTATACACAGTAGTAAAGCCAATTTGGAATGAACCTTGGAAGTAACTTTAACGATGTGGGGTTCAAAACTCAGGGCCGGGTCCAAGATGGTGCCCAAATATTGAAAGGCATCAACATTCTCATTTCATTTTCCATCCAGGGTCATAACCTGCAAACTAGAACCAGTCTTTCTAAGTCTAACTGTAGTTTCAAACACCATTGTTTTTGTTTTAGTTTTGTTTAATACCATTCTGTTAGATGTAAACCATCATTGAAGATTGCACATTTCACCTGTCAGGATTCCATTTATTTTGGGAACAAAAGTTGCACGTGCATATATTTCAGCATCTTCAGCATATAAAGTAAGCTGAACTTCCTTAAGCCCAGTATAGACCCCATCAAAAACCAGAGAAAACAAAAACAGGCCCAGTATGGAACCTGAACGCCTCCATACTTTACAGGTGCTGTGTCAGAAACAACACCACCATATTTAACTCTCTGATATCTGCCACTGAGGTAATCCTTGAACCACCCCAGGGGCAAAAAGACCCACCCAGGAGAGTCAAACCTTTGTATTAGGAACTCATGGTCAAGCAGATCGAATGCCTTGGCCAAGTCCATGAACACAGCCCTAGTCAAATGCCCCTTCTCCATTCCTTCTAGGACCATGCTTGTGAACCCGACCAAGGCAGATTCTGTGCTACGACTCTTCCTGAACCCATGTAGGCTCTGAGAAAACAATCCAAATGTTTCTATATATTCAACAAGCTGTTTGTAAACAATTTTCTCTTGATGTTTTGCTAAAACTGACAGGACAGATATGCGTCTATAATTACCACATTCCTGAACTGAACAGAACCTGATTTATAAATAGGGGACAACCTGGGAATGTTTCCATAAATCAGGAACTTGGCACAAAGAAAATGAAAAATTAAATACAACTAGGATGACATCATTCAATACAGCTTCTCTAATTAAATTAGGAGTAAGTCCACCCCCCCCCCCGAGCTATCTGGTTTTATTTGCAATAATAGCTTTCTAACTTCTCTAGATGTAGTAACTTTTAAATAAAATTTAGATCTATCTGCAAATCCATTAAAGGGAGTATTCAACGAACAAGTATACTCTGTTTGGTACATTTCCAAATCAGTAAATCTCCTATTAAATTCATTAGCTATTTCTTGAGGGCAGGAGGTAAAATCATTTCCTAATTTCATAGATAGCTCTGTATCACCAATAGGTCTAATTACACTTTTTATTGTATTCCAAAACTTCCTGTTATTAGAGAGATCATCAACTTGTTTTTGTTTTAGATATTGCTTTTTTTTTGCCAACTTAATCTGAGATTTACATTGATTCAATAAACATCAATAAGTCTGAAGATCAGACACTGAGCCATTTGATTTATATTTTTCCATGCACTATCATGACTCCTCATTAAGTACAGCAAAGTGCAAGTAAGCTAATTGGATTGTTTTCTACTTAAACGTTTCTTAAGTAAAGGGGCAAACTGATCCAAAACTGAAGTAAATTCTGAAATAAACAAATCTAATGCACAGTTAATATCAGGAATAAGATGTAAATAGGACCAATCTGAGTTCATTAATTGTGTATGAAATCCTTGTAAATCAAAATCATAAAAATTCCTGAAAGTGCGAATTACTGGTTTAGGTTTCCGGGAGCTGGAATGTTTCCATAAGCGGAAAATAGGGTAATGATCACTTAAAGAATCGGAAATAATTTCACATTTTTTAATATGATTTGGCCTATTAGACAGAAGCCATTCCAGGACAGTATGCCTATTTTACCTATTGTTCAGTCATGTAGGATGTGTAATCATCTGTTGTAGATTTTGTCTGAAGTAAAACTCCACTTAGTTTAGTGATCTCAGAACCAAACCAATTAGAATTAAAATCCCCTGATACCATAAGTTCACCAACTGCTTTAGGGTCCAATTTATCAATGAACTCCCATAAACCTTACTTACTCGATTTGGATGGAATATGACAACAACAGATGGACAGCTTTTTTGTTGCTCCCAGTAGAACTGAAATAGCAGGGTGTTCACAGAAAATCAAATTCCACACAGTAATACATTTCTCTTCTACTAAATAAGTATTTTTTTATGTACTATAAAACATAATACCCCACCCCTCTTCTTAACCTAATCCTTCCTGAATATTTTATTACCAGGAATATTTATGTCAGCATTGGTAACAGCTGAATTCAACCACGTCTCACTGAGAGCCAAGACATCTGGACTGTATAAAACAATCCATGCCTCCACCTCATGAAACTTGGAAGTTAAATATTGAACACTAACATGTACCACTCGAAGCTCAAACAAGTTTAATCTAAACAATTCGCTATCCACCAGATCACTGAAAATGAGTCCAGGGTTGGCCTCGATGTCAACAGTCAACACCCTAAAGAGGCCAAAAGCCCAAGATTGTATGGGTGGCAGTAACATAGAAGAAAAACCCTTCTGTTTCCTAAGTACAAAACCCAGGTTATAAACTAACAGTTTACCTGTTATTCATACCAGATAACAGTATTTTAATGTATAATGCTATTCTGTGCTAACCCACATCACATTAATAGGACTTACTTCTCATGCATTATCATATGCACTAATCTGTGCAATTACTGCATCAGAGCACAGAACACACATTATATAGATTGCCACCATTAGTAAGCCCCTGATAGTTATGACCACAAGAAATAAATTCTGTACACTGACCAGATTAAATATATAACAAATACTTGCTACAAGCTCACTGTAATCAATCAATCAATCAATCAATCAATCAATCAAAATCTTTATTTAATCAGGCGAACATCATTGAGCATAGCTCATTTACAAGATGGACATGAGTGGTCAAGAAGTGCAAGTGTTATTACATTGATAAGGGTAGCATAAACAGTAATACAATGACAGGGGGTAACATAAACAGTAATACAATGACATAAGTGCTAATATATAACAATATACATATGTACAAGGCACATTAAAACTTTTAATCTGTGAGACAGAAGGTAATGGGCACATCAGGAGTAATATGTAGATTATAGGACCTAGCAGGCATTTTGAGGGTGAATCTTGGGACTGGAAACGGGAGTTTTATCAGCATATAGGAACACGGGGGGGTAGGTAGGGCCGGGGTTTAGGCCTTGTGGAAGCAGTTGCAGAGTTCTGGGAATAGGGTGGTGAATAGTCTTTTGAAGGATATTAAGGGTAGGAGGTTATTTAGCTTCATGGTTTTTTTGGAGTGAATTCCAAACAATTGCTAGTGAGTAGCTGATAGCAGCCCTCCCAAACTGGGTGCAGACATTGGGGACCTTAAGAATGATAATTTTGCTGATCCTTAGGTTGTATGGCCTAGAAGTAATTTGAGTAAAACAGTCTGAGATATAGGTAGGTAGCTTGCCTGATAAGGCTTTGAATATCCAAATTGCAGCATTCCTATTTCTTCTGTGTTGTAATGATGTCCAGTTAACTGCCTTACAAAGGGAGCAATGATGGGTGCTGAAGGGAAGGTCAGTAATGAATCTGATGGACCTGTGGTATAGGGTGTCCAGTTTATTTAAGAGGGGGAGTGAACAATGTCCATACAGAAAGTCAGCATAGTCAATGAGGGATAGGAATAAAGCCTGGATTAATCTTTTTTTGGAGTCTCTGTTGAGGTAGTGCTTTATTCTAAAAAATAAACCAAGCCTTTGTCTCAGTTTCTTTAGTAGCTCCTCAATATGGACAGAATAGTCAAGCTTGTTATCAATCCAGACTCCAAGGTATTTGAAGTTATCAATGAATTCCAGCTTCTCTCAAGTAAGGTGGTTAGTTGTAGGTGGTGGATGGTGGGGTAGTGGCAGAGCAACTATTTGAGGTAAAGAACATAGCTTTGTTTTTTGGCATTTAGAAGTAGTTTTTTATCCAGTAGGTTGTGTTGTAGGATGGAAAATTCAGATTGTAGCAGTTCACAGGCTTTAGATAATGAAGGATTGCTAACATATAATACAGTATCATCCGCAAACAGATGGATGTTGGATTGAGTGAGGTTAGCATCAATATTATTAATATAGATGGCAAAGAGGATGGGGCCAAGATAGAGCCTTGCGGTACACCTCTTAACAGTGGTTTTAAGGTGGATAGGTAGATTCCATTTTTACCAGTTGTGATCTATCTGATAGATAGCACTTGAACCAATTGAGTGAAGGGGAATCCAACCCTAGTGAGCCAAGGAGGTGATTAATGATTCATGATCCACTGTATCAAATGCTTTGCTCAAATCCAGGAACACAGCACAGGTACTGTTCTTCTTATCCATAGCAATCTGCCAGTCGTTGGTTACTTTGGCTAGGGCCGAAATGGTGCTATGCCTTGATCTAAATCCTGATTGTGCTGTATTTAGGAGGTTATTGTTATCCAGGTAGTCCCTTAATTGTGAGTTTACTAACTTTTCGAGCATCTTGGATAGAACTGATAGGATGGAAATGGGCCTGTAATTATTGAGGTCCATGGGATCACCAGATTTGATTAAAGGAACTACTTGAGCTGTTTTCCAAGTGGAGGGAATGGATCCAGTGGTGAGGGAAAGATTGAAGAGATGAGTGAGGGGCAGATAAGACTTGAGATGCAATCTTGAGGAAGTAGGGGTCCAGGAGTCTGTACCTGCACTTTTGAAGTATCTAAATTGGAGGAGATCTTCCACTTCTTTCAAGGATATTGGGTTGAAGGAGAAGGTTGATGTAGCCTTTGACCCACGGTGGATTGAAGGTTCAAGGAAGATCTCAGGAGATTTGCAGGTGAAGAGTCAAATGCTAGTCCAGCTGTGGTGAAGTGGTCATTGAAGGTATTTAGGATTTCTTGTTTGTCCATAATTTCTGTGTTATTTAGTAGCAGTTTGCAGGTTAAGGCAGGAGTAGAGTTTTGGCCCAAGATACCCTTTATAGTTCCCCAGAGCCTGGTTGGGTTATTATAGGAGGCATCCAATTCAGCTCTATAATAGGCAGCTTTGGCAGATCTTATTTGTGTTGTACATGGGTTTCTTGCTTTTCTGAAATTTAGCCAGTCTCTGGAATCCTTAGTTTTCTTGCTTTTTCCACAGTTTGTCTCTGGCTAGCAAGGCTGTTTTAAGATCAGTGGTGAACCAGGGGCAGGACCTTGCTTTAGTTCTTATATTGGTGAATGGTGCATGAATATTGAGAGCATTAGTGATAATGTCCTTTAGGATCTGGAGAGCTGTTTCCACTGAGGTTGTAAGGTAGAAATCTTGCCAATATATTGTGTTACTCAGGTCATGGAGGTATCCTGGTATGTTGAACTCTTTTGACCTTTGAGGACAAATTCAGCAGGGTTGGGTGGTTTGAGTGAAGATCTTATGCCAGCTATGGGACAATGGTCACTTACATCATTCGTAGTACTCCTGCATGCGTATATAAGTGAGGCTTGTTTACCAACATAATATCCAGGAGTGAGCTGTTGCTAGAATTTTTTAGATTAACCCTGGTTGGGTCTTTAATTAGCTGTGTAAAGCCATAGGTGTCACAAAAGGTTACCAATGGAGCAGATGCATCAGATAGCCAGTTTAAATTCAAATCACCAAGGATGATGGTATCTTCAGGGCCTAGATTGGTTATTGACGCCAGGTGAGATAGTAATTTGAGGCCTGCTGAGGGGGGCCTATAGCAGCCGATCAATTTAAATGAAGACAAGTTAGGAAGGAATATTTTGATTGACAAACATTCAAATTCCTTTGGTTCGGATGTGTTGGTGAGGCAGGTAGCAGAGATGGTGTCCTTAATGTATATGGCCACCCCACCACCCCTGGAAGGGCGATCTGCTCTGAGGAGCTGATAGTTGGTAAGGTTTACAACACTGTCTTTGGTCGAAGGTCTGAGCCAAGATTCAGAGATGACCAGAAAGTCAGGCAGGGTATGTGCCACCCAGGCCTGTATTATGGAGAATTTTTTTAAGAGGCTGCAGGCATTGAAGTGTAGGAAGCTTAGGCCATTTATAGAGGATAGATCAGCAGGGAAAATAAACTTTCAATGGGGCCAGGATTTATTTCAATGGTACCAAAACAGATCAGAAGTTAGAAGATTAATTTGAGGAGGGCACCAAGGGACAGGGATAGTGAGTGGTCAGAGCGTTTCCTCCTAATCCTGGGTGCCTGCTGTGAGATGAGTGATGGTCCTGGTATATAGGTGCGAATTTTATCATAGCATAATAATTTAATGGACAGGCATAGTGGGTTAATAAAAAGCCATGATACAAGTAAGGTGCCAGGGCTGTGCTGAATTGTTAGGGTGGCCTTATGTGGGATATCCCAGAGGTTGCATTGTAAACATGGTTCAGGGTGAATAAGGAATCCGTGGTTGGCCATTGTGGATGGCAGAAGTGGGCAGGACGTATTAACTGAGTTATTTATCTTGACACTGGGCATAACATTAATATCATAAGGGATTGGGTGAGATACGAGGCTCAGGAGCAAAAGGAAGCAAAGTAGCATTGTGGAGGTTAGGTATGGGTTAAGGGAGGAAGGAAAGGGATGTGGGCATGGATTAAGAAATGGCGGGAGAAAGTGTATAAAAGGAATCAACCAAGAGGGGGGGGGCGGGCAAAAATTTTGCGGCTTTGCCCATACCTTTCTGCCTGCTTCTCCCGGCCTCCTGGAACCCTTGGTCGGCTGCACAGGTGCCACCGACCCGCTGGCGGCTCGGAGCCCCTCCGCTCCCTGGACCTCGAGAGCTGCGCCTTCTACAAGGTGGGGGACAGAGGAGAAGGCAGTCAGCAGGGTACCTTTATTGCAGTAATCTGCAATAAGGTGCTAAAACTTAAGATTTGCACAACAATATACTGGGAGGGTATGGGGGGGTTAGGCGCCTAAGCGTCTAGCCCACACATCATTTCAAAAGACTGTAACACTTATTTTAAAATACAGAAAAACAGCCCATAAATCAGGCACAAAGTAAGAGAAAACAGCACTTTTTATGAGGAATTCAAAATAATTTAAAGAAAAGCAGAAATCCGGCCAGAATAGTGCAGCAAACCCCAGTTTAAGTCTATGGGAAGGCGCATCAATCGGAAGCAAGGCACAGACTGCTGGTCGCTTTCGATTCAGTTTTAGCAGCTTGCCGTACTAACTCTGCCTGCTTCTCCCGGCCTCCTGGAACCCTTGGTTGGCTGCACAGGCGCCGCCGAACCGCTGGCGGCTCGGAGCCCCTCCGCTCCCTGGACCTCGAGGGCTGCGCCTTCTACAAGGTGGGGGACAGAGGAGAAGGCAGTCAGCAAGGTACCTTTATTGCAGTAATCTGCAATAAGGTGCTAAAACTTAAGATTTGCACAACAATAGACTGGGAGGGTATGGGGGGTTAGGCGCCTAAGCGTCTAGCCCACACAACATTTCAAAAGACTGTAACACTTATTTTAAAATACAGAAAAACAGCCCATAAATCAGGCACAAAGTAAGAGAAAACAGCACTTTTTATGAGGAATTCAAAATAATTTAAAGAAAAGCAGAAATCCCAGCCAGAATAGTGCAGCAAACCCCAGTTTAAGTCTATGGGGAAGGCGCGCAATCGGGCCAAGGCACAGACTGGTCGCTTTCGATTGGTTTGCAGCTGCCCGTACCTTCTCTCTTTCTTCTCCAGGCCTCCTGGAACCCTTGGTCGGCTGCACAGGTGCCGCTGACCGCTGTGTTCGAGCCCTCCGGCTCCTGGACCTCGAGGGCTGCGCCTTCTTTCTGCCTGCTTCTTCTGGCCTCCTGGAACCCTTGGTCAGCTGCACAGGCAGCCGCCGACCTGCTCGGCTCAGAGCCCTCCGCTCCCTGGACCTCAAGGGCTCGCCTTCTTTCTGCCTGCTTCTCCCGGCCTCCTGGGAACCCTTAGTCGGCTGCACAGGCGCCACCACCTGGGCGGATCAGAGCCCCTCCGCCCCTGACCTCGGAGGGGCTGCGCCTCTCTTTCTGCCTGCTTCCTCCGCCTCCTGAACCCTTGGTCGGCTGCACAGGTGCCACCGACCCGCTATGCCCTCGAGCCCTCCGCTCCCTGGACCTCGAGGGCTGCGCCTTCTTTCTGCCTGCTTCTCCCGGCCTCCTGGAACCCTTGGTCGGCTGCACAGGCGCCGCCGACCTGCTGGCTGCTCGGAGCCCCTCCACTCCCTGGACCTCGAGGGCTGCGCCTTCTACAAGGTGGGGGACCTTCCTTTGTAATTCCTCCCACTAAATTAGAACAGAAGAGAAGAGCACTCCACCAAATACTTTTACAGAGAGGCACATTGCGCCACTCACATGTACACCACTGTGCATGTGCCCATGTATGGCAAGGACTTTTATGTGGTAGTTGTGCCCCACCCCCTCAGTGCTTGCCTGCTTTGATTAGCCCACCTCCAGGCTCCCTCATTCATTGCAAGCAGCACCAGAACACAGACAGTTCAGGAAATCAGCAGTGAAATAGAAGCCTAAATTAAGCACAGCAAATCAATCTCACACATTCAAATAGCAGCAGATACAAAAGCTGCAGCTGTGTTCTGGAAGTCCCAATGTGCAGCAAACCTTGCTGAAACATAGAAACATAGAATTTGATGGCAGATAAGGACCACTTGGCTCACCCAGTCTGCCTATTTTACTACCTAATGGATAAGCTGCAGATCCTAGTTAACCAACATCCTACTTCTTCCTACTCCCACCCCCTAGAATTGCCTTATGACTGTCCCATGCATTCTTGAATTCCACCAATGTTTTTGACTCCACAACCTCCTCCGGAAGGCCATTCAATGCATCCACAACCCTCTCTGTGAAAAAATACTTCCCTACATTACCTCTGAGCCGCCCCCTCTATCTTCAAATTGTGCCCCCTTGTTCTTGCACACCTCTTTTTCTGAAAGATGCTACCCTCTTGGACTTTGTTGATTCCCTTGAGGTACTTGAAAGATTCTATAATTTCCCCTCTCTTCCTCCTTTCCGCAAGGCTATACATATTAAGCTCCTTAAGTCTCTCTTCATATGTCTTCTGGTGCAGACCCTGCACCATTTTAGTTGCCCTCCTCTGGACTGCCTCCAACCTGTTTATGTCTCTGTGGAGATTGGGTCTCCAGAACTGCACACAGTACTCCAGATGGCATCTCACCAGCTGTCTGTACAGAGCGATAATAACTTCCTGTTTCTACTGGTGATGCCTCTCCCTGTGCATTCCCGTATCCCCCCAGCCCTCCTTACTCCCCTCTTAAATTGCTTGCCCACTTTTAGGTCATCTGATATGACAACCCCCAGGTCCCTTTCCATTGTTGTTGTTGTTAGTATCTCACCCCCCACTGTGTACTCTTCCCCTGGGTTTTTGTTTCCCAGGTACATTACCTTGCACTTCTTAGCATTGAATCTAAGCTGCCATACATTTGACCATTTCTCCAACCTTGCCAAGTCCCTTCTCATCCTTTCCACTCCACCTTGTGTATCAACTCTGTTGCAAATCTTTGTGTAGTCTGCAAAGAGACATACTTTTCCTTCCAGTCCCTCTGCAATGTCACTTATAAAGACATTGAAGAGGACCGGTCCTAGTACTGAACCCTGTGGTACCCCACTAGTAACCCCCCTTTCTTCAGAGTACTGTCTAGATGGCTTTTAGCAGCTCTCACCTGCAGCCTTAGACAGTGGAATACCAGGTGCTTCATGACACACAATGGGTGGCACAAGCTTTTATGTGGTTGTTGTGGCCTGCCCCCTCAGTGCTTGTCTGCTTTGATCAGCTCACCTCTGGGCTCCCTCATTCACTGTAAGCAGCACCAGAACACAAGCAGTTCAGGAAAGCAGCAGTGAAATAGTAGCATAAATTTAGCACAGCAAATTAGTCTCACACAGTAAAATAGCAGCAGTCACAAAAGTAGCAGCTGTGTTCTGGAAGTCACGATGTGTGGCAGCCCTTGCTGTACTGTCCAGATGGCTTTTAGCAGTTCTCACATGCAGCCGTAGACATTGGAATACCAGGTGCTTCACACACACAATGGGCAGTTTAGTTCATGGAAAAAAAAAAAACAAGATGACGACTTGTGAAAAAGGATTTTTATGTCACAAAAAAGGATTTTTTTCTCACAAAAAAGGAATGGATTTTGCAAGAAATAATACTTTTTCATGAGAGCAACCCTTTGTCAAACTTTCTCCCTCTATCTTGCAACATGATCTTCCCATTGAAGACAATGGGAACCTAAAAATTGAATAAGTTTGCAACAGATTAATATTTTTTCACCAAATAAACACATAGCAGTTCTGTTAGATGCGCTGTTTCTACCATTAAAAATCACACCAAAATTCCACACTGTTTGGATGCATGGTGATGAGGGGAAAATTGCAAAAAATGCCACATCAAGAGATCTACCCCACAGGGCAGTGAATGCCAAATTTTGTGCAAATCCATTGATCGATTGCAAAGTTCTTAAAGTGCTCAATTTGTGGTTTAACATTAAACAGGTTACTCAACCTAAACTATAGGGGCACAACTGTGCTCCTATAGTGTAAATATATATATTATGGTAGCATGGTAGTGCTACCATAGTTAGGGTTGAGGAGCCATTTCCATGTTAAACCCAAAATTTTGCACCTTAATAACTTTGTAACCGTGTGATGGATTTGCCTGAAATTTGGAATATATGATCAAGATCCATAGGCCTTGGGATCTGCCAAGTTTTGTACTGATTGGATATACAGTTGTGGAGTTATTAAGTGTGATCTGTGCACATGTTTACGCTTTTCTGGAATTCTATGGTCGCGCGTACAGGTTGTACGGTTTGTGTGACCGGCCTGAAATCTTCAGGGAACATGCAGGCAGGGTCCCTGATGTGCCTTTTGAAGATTTGGTGAAAAAATATTAAACGGTTCAAAAGTTATTCAAAAAACAGTTTCCCATTATAAGTCAATGGGAAAAAGTTAACTAAAAGTTCGACAGTGTCGCAAATGCATTTTTACTTTCGCAAATGGGCCTGTTACTTTCGCAAATCCGCAATTTTGTTTTCAGTTGGTGATCAGAAAAATTGTTGGCATTTAAATTTGAGACCCTCTAGCAACGTAATTCTTTTTGTATTTAGCTATTCGGCCCTGAGGATGCTTGCCATGTCTTTATTTTGTGGTAAAACACCCCAGAAATATGTTTTCAAATTTCTGGAAAAAGTACTTCATAAACTACTTTCGTGCTCTGCGAAAGTGTCGAACTTTCAAGAAAGCTTTAGAGATAGGCAGTAATTTTCTAGTCTGTGGAAAATTACAGCAATTCTTGGCACTGCACTGCAAAATAACCGTTGGGAGTTTTGGGCTGAAATTTGGAGGGAACGCAGCCGACATCTAACAGATGTGCCTTTCAGTGTTTTATTGAAAAAATATTACACAGAAGCAAAGTTATGGCACTCCAAAGTTGACCGTTTTTCCCATAGGATAACATTACGGCCCCCGAAGCATTACAGGAATCATTTGGCACCCTGCTGCAAAATAACGGTTTGGTCTTTTTTCCTGAAATTTGGAGGGAAGACAGCCAACAGTACACAGATGTGCCTTTCAGTAGTTTGGTGAAAAAATATCACATGGCGGCAAAGTTATGGCACTCCAAAATTGACATTTTTCCCATAGGATAACATTACGGCGCCCGACACTTAACAGAAATCATTTGGAGCCCTGCTGCAAAATAACGGTTTGATCTTTTTCCTGAAATTTGAGGAAGACAGCCAACAGCCCACAGATGTGCCTTTCAGTAGTTTGGTGAAAAACATTACAGGAGGCAAAGTTATGGTGCTCCAAACTTTCTTTCCCATAGGATAACATTACGGGCGTCACGCCAGGGCCCGTATCTCGAAACGGTAGCGAGACACGGACTATTCATTGAAAATTTCTTAGCCCCATAATGGGGCTAAGATCCAAATTAGCCAGGACAGTTGTAAATAATATGACTTTTAAATTTTTTCTCTATATGTGCGGTTCCTGAGATATAATGTATTTAGTATTCCAAGATCTCATTTTCTGCTGATACTAGTTATTTTGCATACATTATTTGTACTCACTGTCTTTCTCAATGCAGGTTTTGGGGAAAACCAGCCTGTGCGCTTACATTACTGTTACTGTTTCCCTTTCGCTTGCGATCCGTACCCGTTTCACTTACCATTGGCGTCCTGCGCCACCATATGCGTTATCCTGCGTTTTCATTTGTGCTTGCGTTTCTGTTATTTTTGCCATTTCTGTCTACAGTACTGTTTATCTACTGTTTCACTTTACATCACCATGCCCATTGACATTTCTGTTTGCAGGCACCATGTTACTATGTGACAACACATCACGTGGCAGACCATTCCCGTCTACGCCACCATGTGCGTTACCCTTTCTGTTCTCATTCGTGCTTGTGTTACCATGTGCGCCACTGTTAGCATTTCTGTTTGCGTTGCTGTCCCTGTTAGTATGCCACAACACTTCATGTGGCGGGAGCGCAGGGCCAACGCATTATGCAGCGGGAGTGCGGGGCCCTTGCATTACATTCACTATTTCTCGTTATCATTCTCAAAAAGAAGGGAAATTAGAGGCAAAAAACTCCGTTTAATGTATTAGTTAGGTTGTTCCCAGCGACAAAAGTGAGGAAATTAGCTGTTAGGGTTGAAAACCCCATAGACCCCCAACCCCCAACCGGCATTGGGGTGCGCATTGGGATCGTCAGCCTAACTCTCACCCATGACATGTGTAAAGCAGCAGAAGTATAGGAGAATGGGGTGAGAGTTGGACCCACGATCCCAATGCGCACCCCAATGCCGGTTGGGGGTGGGCGGGGTCCAAAGGGGTTTTCTAACTCAACAGCAATTTCTACTTTTGTCGCTGTGGAACAACCTAACTAATGCATTAAACGGAGTTTTTGCCTCTATATATATATATATATATATATATATATATATATATATACTATAAAATGCTAAAAACTTCATTAATGCTCCAGTTAGGGTTAAAGTGACAAAAGTGGGGAAATGTGGCATTAGGGTTTCCAATCCTAATACCACACCCCCACCCTGCACAGATGAAGAGGAACCGGGGGGGTGACATTGGGGTCATCAGCCCCCAGTGCTCACCCCATTCCATTAGGTAATAAGCTGGGTGCCACAGCATAAGAGAGTGGGTTGGGTGTTAGGGCTGACAACTCCAATGCCACCCAAATTCCTCTTCATCTGTACAGGGTGAGGGTGTGGTGTTAGGGTTGGAAACCCTAATGCCACATTTCCCTACTTTTGTTGCTTTAACCTTGACTGATGCATTAACAAAGATTTTTGCAATTTTATTTCCTTACTTTTTGAGATAGTATATATAGGATAAAGTATGGGGTGCAGTGTGTTACGAGAATTTAACACACACCCAAGTTGTTGAGTGGTACATAAACCCCGAGGGCGAAGCCTGAGGGGTTTATGAATGCCATCCAAGACCGAGGGTGTGTCTTAAATTCGAGTTAAACACACTGCACCCCATATTTTATTTTATATAATTGAAGGGCTCCGTTTTTTCTATGGTGAGACTTGAGTTTGCAAAAAAGACGTGGAAGCTTACCTTGCAGATGAACGTCTTTGTTTGTGTGAGGAAAACAGAACTGTTCTTCAACATTAACGTTTAATTATTTAAAATGTTTATCAGAATAAAGAAAATAAAACAGTTGGAAGTCTATAACTGTGGAGAGTCTTTGGCAAAGTTTTCTGTTGCATAGACTGTTTTGCAATGATGTAGTCGTTTGACCTGCAGACGAAAGGTTAGGGTTGAAAGGGAGAGCAGTTAGGGATCGTGGCAAAAGTGTGAACTGTATAAGTTAGGCTCGATAGAATAATATGAAAAATGTATGAAATGGAAGTAACGTCGACAAGTAAGTGTAATATTCTGGTCAGTGATGTTTGAAGTAAAAGGGACAGTTGGAAGCTCACGCTCTGTTTGTTTACTGTGGCTCAAGCACTTTGCTATGGAAAGGGAGTGCGTGAATGCCGTAACACCTACTCAGGTGTTATGGTATTTAACACATGGTTTTCTCTATGAGAAAAAATGGACACCATTAATTATCATAGTATTCTTATTTTATGGTGGGACTGCAGGGTTCTTCAGACCCTGCATTCCCATCCATCCATTGAGATAGTATAACAGTATTCTTATTTGACTCCAAATTTTCACCATAACCTTTTTATGACCTCACTGCATGTACCCAGTACAGAACATTTTCAAATCCCTGCTGAAACATAATTCTGCACAACTGTAACAATATTCTGCATCACAGCAGCAAAAACTTGTTTTTGGCAGTATTTGAAAAATGAAAGCTGCTAGCTGGCCTGGTGGCACTGAAGGTTGATATGCTGAATGCCACACCTCATGGTACACAGGTGACCCGGGTTTTGGAATGAGCCCGGGCTGCCAGGGGTCAGCAGGGGAGATAGAGGATTGAGCATATGGAAGATTGCTCTCCTCTCTCAGGAGGGAGTGCTTGAAGTTCCATTCGATTGCCCTCTGGCACTAGCCAGGGGGAGATGTGAGTAGGGAGGCACACCACCGACATCTGTCATCGGTAGTGTGGGACGGGGAGTAAAAGGAGGAAATGGAGCTGGCAGACTCCATGATGGCAGCACTAAGCTCATCGTTCCAGCTCCCCCAATGTCTGGATTTCACTCCAGGAACTGGGGAAAGCCAGAGCCCCTTCACCTTGGCGCTATCATGGGGGAGAACCTGTTGGAGATTTAGGGGGTATTGGGTGAGGAACGGTGCGGCCATAGACTGAGTCCCCTCCAAGGGAGGGGCTGGAGCTACCTGCCAGGCTCACAGGAGGAAAAACATCTGAATGAAAAATGAAAGCTGTACTGTTTATGAGGTGGTGTGAAAAAATGGCAATGCTGAACATTTTAAGTGAAAATATTACAAATTGCATAAGTTAGGTGCGTTCATAGAAACATTTCAACAAGTGCATGTAACTTGGGCCTTTTTAGGTATTTTTGCACCAGATTTTCAACATGGTCTTTTTGGGACCCCATCACATGAACACTGGCACTGTAATTTCTTGAAAGGTGAATTTGTGCAGCAACCATGCCATTCCATGCTACAGGTGCTTAAACACATTTTGGGCAGGATGTGAGAAATGACAGCTGTACTGTTCATGAAGTGGTGTGAATAAATGGCTATGTTGAAATGGCTATGTTGAAAATTTGAAGTGAAAATATTAAAATTGCCAAAGTTACATTTGTGTAAAAAATATTAATGACTGTCGTAACTCAGGCATTTTGGGTATTATACCCAATTTCAATAGAGATATGGGACCACATCATGAACACTGTCATTTTGTTACTTGGTCCCAAAAGATGATTTCGCACAACTACCGCAATATCAACTTTCCGGACCGAGTAATGACATGATAGTGACAGTGTTCATGAGGTGTGGTCCCAAAAGCCCATGTTGAAAATTTGGTTCAAAAATACCTAAAAATGGCCAAAATATCAACGTAAGTTCAAAACACCATTGACAGCCATTGTACAGCAATTTCCTTGATTCTTCAGTTTGCAGTTCAGCTTTGAAGAGTCCAGACATGCCTCAGTCCACAGAAGATGAGATCCCTCAACCTCCATTGGGAAGTATAGAGTAAGGGGGTGTGTGGAGTGGTGGATGCTCAGTGGGAGGGTCAGGATGGGGGGTGGGGACAATGAGGGACTGTTTTCTGTTTTTCAGGTTTAAAAAAAAAAAAAAGATGTTGGGGGACTGTTTTTTTTTTTTTTCAGGTTTTCTCCAATGTCTCATCAATTCATTGGCACTGTAATGGCATGGAAAAACACACAGCCAGCAGCAGTCCTGTTACGGTGATATCAAGCACTGTTTGACGCATTACAAACACAAGGTAAAGAGACACTGGGTGACACACACCTACTAGGAGTTCTGTTGTGCTGATACTGAGCCCTGTTTCTCACACTGTGGCTTCCAGCACCACACATTGTATTGAGGAACAATGTACGCTGTGTGGCCAGAAAGCCACCAGTGATATGGCAGTGCTGTTCTTCTGAGAAGTGCACATGTGGAGTGGCACAGGGATGGGGGCAATCTGCTCACTAAAGGGAGTTGTGCTTTGACAGCCTGGGGGACACAGTTGGGCAGTATGGCAAACTGGAGTAGATGCTGCTTGTGACACAGTGCATTGGTTGGGAAATAGCACACCCGGAGTCTTGTGTGCTGGAAACTGCAGTGCTTTGCATTCACTTATGAGCTCCCCGTGGTTTATTTTTCCTGTATTTCCCCTGTGGAGGTAGGACCATGTGGCACTGCAGTTCATACACCTACTGCTCTGTGCACATGCAGAATGACCTGTGCTCTAAAGACCACTTTCTCATCCACTTTTTAGAAAGGGTTTACAGTGGGTAGCAAACTGTGCTGACAGCATCCACACTTTTCTCTCAACTGAAAGATGAGCACAAGTATGTCTGTGAGCTGCTGTCACTGTCTTTCAGCACCACTGTACATTATCTGTGGGATGATTACACCACACTGTCCCCTGTGTCACAAACTCTGGCTTTATTACTGTGCTTAACCTGCATGGCCACAGCTGGACTTGTTCAGGTAAGGAGAGCAGTGTCAGGTCAGCAAGGTCGGGTGAGGAGAAGCTGTGGACTGTAAGCAGAGTGATGCCACTTGCTGGATTGCACCGACTCCAGGGAAAAATGTGTGTGTGTGTGGGGGGGGGGGGTCTTAACACACAGTGCAGCCCACAACATGAGTTCAGCTGAGGCTGCAGAGTTAATTGAATCCACTGTTCTCATACAGAGAACTCGAGGGAAGGCTCCTCTCACTCAGCAATGAGCACCCATGCTTTCAGGTGCTAAGAAAAAGTATTTCTAGGGCAAATTGTGGAAAACAAACACCAGAATCTAGGTAAACATGCCCTGTTTAGATAGATTCTCATGTTTTTGTTTTTTAAATGACATTTGAATGTACTTTACAGTTTTTTTAGTTGCACAAAAAAAAAAAAGATGGCGGCTCACGAAAAAAGATTTGTGTTCTCAGCAAAAAGGAATGCTCTCATGAGACTCAATTCTTTTTCATGAGATCAGATCCTTTGTAAAAAAAAAAGACAGCTATACTAAAGATTGGAATTTTCAGAAAAGTCTCATAGGATATAATGGGAATAAAAAAACTTAAGAACTTTGCAACAGATTAATATTATTGCACCACATGTTCACGGTCTGTTCTGCTACCAAACGTATTTCTACCCTACAGAAATCATGCAGAAATTCCACACCGCCTGGCCACTAGGTAATGAGGGAAAAACTGCAAAAAAGGGTGGTTTTCTAATTTTTTTTAACTATGCAGATCTCAGAATCATCTGATCAGAACAAAACTTGCCACATCAAGAAATCTACTCCAGAGGATGGTGCATACCACATTTTTATGCAAATCCATTGATCGGTGGCAGTTATTAAAGTGCAAAATTTGAGGTTTAACATAAAAAACTGCTATTCAGCCTTAACTATGGGGGCACTATTGTGCCTATATATATTACGAAAAACTACATTAATGCAGACATTAGGGTTGTAGAATGCAAAGTATTGGTGAATCAGTGGTGGGGTCTTACTTGAGGTTGTCAGCCCTAATCTCATCCCTACCCCAATCAAACAAAGTCAAATGTGATGCCATAGGGCCCTGAGAGAAGAAAGCCCCAACATATTATGTTGGCCATACTGTATCAATATGAGGTACTAGGTTGGAACTATATCGTGTGCTTCTGACAGGAGGCTATGGGCTGTGGGGAGGGGGTGGGCATTAGGGTTGACAACCCAAAGTAAGACCCCACCACTGATTCACCAATACTCCAAAGACCCAAATCCCTAATGTTTTTCATTTCCCTTCTTTGGCCCTTTGCATTCTACAACCCACGCATGAATGTAGTTTTTTTACACAGAATATATGTATGTATATATATATATATATATATATATATATATATATATATATACACATACATACATATATATACACACACATACATACACACACACAGATGTCAGAATTTGTTACATGTACATGGATTTCTGTTTTGCTGTAATCATAGTGTATGTTTGTATTGTCAAATGTGTCTGAGTCCTCCTTGATGATGGGCATTTATGCCCTTAGGGTCTTACCTGCTCAATAGCATTTTAATTAAAAAAAAAATATCCCATGGCCCTGTGTTGCCATGGGGTAGGGGATCAACGTTGTGGTCAGACCAGGATCCAATTTAAACATGCAAAAAGGGGAGCCAGCTATGGTACATGACACCAATGTGAAAGGTGTGCAGAGCTCCATGGACTGGTCATATGCAAATCAGATAATACTTACCCCATTAGTGAAACGGTCCTATGCTGTGATGTTTAATAATGCCTGATGCAATGATTTCATTTGTTAATTAGAAATGTTTTTGGAAATATTAAATGGGAGCTGAATGCATAAAGAATCGTCTCGGTGCACTGCATGCCACAAATGTGTAAAATGTACAGAGCTCCATGGACTGGAAATTTGAGCATTACCTGCATACTTGACCCAGTAATGAGTAGGGTTCATACTGTGGTACTTATGAAGAGACAGTATGGTGCTATGGTTAGAGCACTGGGAGATCACAGATGTAAACCCCATTAGAGCTAAATACTCACAGAACAGGAGCAATCATCTTAATCTGTCAACCATCAATCCATCCAGCTCTGGAGATTAATAGTAGCTTGACCACACCTTTTACATCAACTGGGCTACCCTAGGTAATATGGATTGAGGGAGCACTCCTGACCATTCAGAGTGCACCTTTCATCTGTGTGTCAGACACTGTTATTCTGTCAAGACAGTGTCATGCGTAGCTGCCCTGGAACTGGGCATGTTCATAGAAACTTTTTTTAAATTTTAATATATCATTGATTGTTCTTGATAAATAAAATACTAATACCACCTCAGAAACCACTCTTATGGTTGTAAGAGTGGTCACACATCCTTAGGGTGATGAATCCGCTCACATTCAATTTGCTGTTCTCATATCCAAAGAATGTGCATGAGGAGACTCTTAACCATAAGAGTGGTCTCTGTGGTGGTATTACCATACAAATACTGTAAGATGTAAAAATAATACGGTAAAGTTTAACAAATGCTAATTTTAAATGTTCTTTGAAATAGAAAATAGGCTCTAAAAAAACAAGCACTCCCTTCATATTTATGTTTGCTCAGTGAATCTGGACATATTATAAAACTCTCGGGTTTGTAGAGTTTATTGGTCAAGTAGGAGCCTGGATGCTTCATTCCTCCTGCTTCGAGCTTCACTGCTTTGAAGTGTAACTTTTTTTTATTTTATTGTGTACTTAAGTTGCAACAGAGAAACCCAGCTCCTAGTGGGTTAGATGAGGGTTGTCCAAGGACAGGGTGTTCAGTCATACAGGTCACTGTAATCATACAGTGAAAGGTGAAGGCTCAATGTGTCAGAAGACCCAGTGTGGTACATATTCTTTCATTACTGTTACAGCTTCATGGTGGCCTGGTCATTCTTACTGGCTCTGTGGTGTGCCTACACCTGGCAGAAAAAGTTAAACAGAGACATAAACCCAATTGCAGGTTCACATCATTTTGGTACCAGAATACCCTCAGGTAAACATGACAAATTGAAAAGGTACTGTACAGCAAAACACATTGAGATGCACAGTCACAGAAAGATGTCAGCACACACTCACAGAGAGTGGTCAGATTTTTAAAAAAGCAAATGGTTTCAACAATCTCAAGTGTGGGCTGGAACAATATTCGCAATGCAGGGCTACATGTAGACATAGACCTGAATTTCTGAGTGTCCATAGCAAATATGATTTGAGCAAAACATATCCATCAGTAATCAATCCTGCATGTTAAAAATGTTTATGAGAACTGATATGTAAAGGTATAGTTACTAATGAATAGCAGTGAGTAAACTGATAATTCTATGAAACAGATGAGTGTAATTGTGCTTTTGGATTCCTGCAAGCTGAATTGACAACAAAGTTGTTGAAATGCGGCACAGCGACAGCCACATTGTCAACAGTCAGACATTGGCTGTTTCTTTTCAGGGGCTTCATCCCCCTCCACATCCCCTATGCAGGGGGCTTCACCCTCAATCTCTAAAGATCCAAGACCAAGTCAGACTTGACTTGGAAGGGGGGGAGCATATCATGGGGAAACAGCAAAATTATGCCAGTGGGACCATTATAGCGACAATTTCAAATTTTGGTGAAATTGCCACTGTAATGACTTTTGCTGTCAAAATTTTGCTGTTTCGATATGATATGGTGCTTTTGCATGAACTTGTGATCTGTGCTTCCTTTCTGTTATCAATCTACCCTCAGGAGAGTTGCTAAGAGACATCCTGTATGCTAAAGGAATTCTGATTGAGAGACCAAAACAGAAATTTAATGAAAGAAACACAGCCTCAACTTTACCACGATTGGGATGATCCAATAAAATAAAACCCCTTTTAAAAGAGGAAACCTCTAGAACAAAATATATAGGATCAGCCCTTCCTCTGGGCAATTGTGAAGGAGTATAATTTAAGACAACAATTTCATATAAGCTTGGGGGAATCTCGTCTTTTAGATTTCTCATACATAACTGAAACATAGAAACATAGACTTTGACAGCAGATGAGAACCGCTTGGCCCACCTAGTCTGCCCATTTCCCTACCTAGAGGATAAGCTGCAGATCCTATTTAACCAACAGCTTACTTCCTCCTACCCCCCACTAGGACTGCCTTATGCCTGTCCCATGCATTCTTGAATTCTCCCACAGTTTTAGACCCCACAACCTCCTCAGGAAGGTTGTTCCATGCGTCCACCACCCTCTCTGTGAAAAAATACTTCCTCACATTGCCCCTGAGCCGTCCCCCCTCTATCTTCAAATTGTGTCCTTTTGTTCTTGCACATCTCTTTTTCTGAAAGATGCTACCCTCTTGGACTTTGTTGATTCCACTGAGGTACTTATACGTTTCTACCAGCCACACAGGCTTTGCTGCAGGACCAGTCTCCTGGTGCTCCAGCTATCTGTCTGCCCGGTCCCAGTGTGTTAAAATTAATGGGACACTCTCCAATGCCTGCCCTATCCGCTCTGGTGTTCCCCAGGGCTCCATTCTTGGGCTCTTACTCTTTTCCCTATATCTCAACTCCCTGCCAGGGGCTTGTGCTGGTAAACTCTTGCTCTATGCAGACGATGCTGTTATCTTTGCCTCCGACCGTAACCCTACTATCCTCCAGGCCTCCGTGCAAGCCTCGTATAATGATGCCAACACCTGGTTCAAAGAGCATAGACTTGTAATTAATCTTTAAAAAAACAAATCTATGCTCTTTGCCCACCCCCAAAACAAAGTGAATAATTTCCCACTTCAGGTCCTGGCCAGTTCCAAGTTCCCACTTGAGCAGGTCCACATTTACAAGTATCTTGGGATAACTTTTGACACTGCCCTCACCTTCTATTCCCACATCTCTGCCCTAGCCTTAGCCACCAACATTCATCTGGGTGTCCTTTATCGCCACAAAAACTGTCCCCCCCCCCGATGCCCTCTGACTCGCTGTCATGTCCTCTATACTGTCCCTAGTAGATTATGGTTTGCCAGTCTATGGGGCCACTGATCAGACTGCACTAAACAAAATCCACCTCACCTTAAATAAGGCCTGTAGGCTAATCACCGAGGCTCCCAGATTTACGCATACCTGCCATCTTTATGCCCAGGCTAATCTGCTTGATCTTGATGAATGGCTTAGGTATCAAACCGGCCTCCTAACTAAGAAAACTCTCCTTGGTGTATCCCCACCTGGGCTGACTGCCTCTATCCAGCATGCAAAACCTCTAGTGCAAACTCGATCCTCCTGCAAATCTGCACTGGTAGCACCTAGGGCAAGGACCTCACAAGCCAAGGGCCTTTCACTACCGGGCCCCATCCTGGTACAGCACCCTCCCCATCAGTATCGCTGACGCCTCCACGATCTCTCGTTTCAAAACCTCCCTGCATACTCACCTGCTTACTGCGCATAGCTGTTGCTGTCTTTAACCCTACCCCTGCTCAAATCACGCTGACAAAGCTCCCTGACTGGCTGCACCCAAACCCACTACCTCCCCTATATATTGACCTATCTACCATTCTGTCTGTCTTAGCTAGACATATTACTGTATAGACCTCCCCTGTTTTCCTGAGGCACAGTTTATTCTAAACCTATTTGTACTTGTAACTTGTATTGTAACCTTTTTGATGTCATCATGTTCTTCCAAATCCTGTGCACTGTTTTTTTATATATGCCTGTTAGTACTGTCTTTGTCCTCTCTGTGATGAGGTGCCTTTGCAAATGAGCCTCTGGCTCAATGGTTGTAAACTGATGTTTAAATAAATAAATACCATGTCCCCCCTCTCCCTCCTTTCCTCAAGGGTATACATATTAAGCTCCTTTAGCCTCTCCTTGTATGGCTTCTCTTGTAGACCCTACACCATTTAAGTTGCCCTCCTCTGAACTGCCTCCATCCTGTCTATGTCCTTGTGGAGATGGGGTCTCCAGAACTGCACGCAGTACTCCAGATGGGGCCTCACCAAGTATCTGTACAGCGGGATAACAACTTCCTGTTTTCTGCTGGTGATGCCTCTCCCTATACATCCCAGTATCCCCCAGCCCTTCCTACCTCCTTCTCACATTGCTTGCCAACCTTAAGGTCATCTGATATGATTACCCCCAGGTCCCTTTCCATTTTTGTTGTTGTTACTAACCCCCCCCATGTGTAATCTTCCCCTGGGTTTTTGTTTCCCAGGTGCATTACTTTGCACTTCTTTGCATTGAATCCAGGATAACAGGATTAAGTCCATCTGCCCATACCTTTAATATTTTGGACCAGAATGCCCTTTTTGGAAGCAGTAATGATAGCTCCAATCCTGAATTAATGTCTTGAGTATGCATAATTATAGAATGGGGCCTGAAAATCAAGTAATCTGATTGGTTGTCTGGCAATGTTAGCCCTGGATAAATCCATGCATAGCCTATGTTAAAAATGCCAGTCAAACACATTGCAAATCCCAAACTGAAACTAAATCACTCCTTCTGCTGGAAAGTTCTAAATATAAACATTACAGCCATCTTTTTTTCAATAAACACAGAAAGAAACGCAAGATTGTCCAAATTAAACTGCAGTTTTGATTTAATAATAAATGAAGAATTAGAGGCAATATTTGCATCTGTAACACCACATCAGAGTGATATCTCTAAAAATAATGGGCCGGATTTTCAAACGTGCCGTAGAGCGGCACACGGTGCGCCAAAGGGCCACCCTGTATCAAACATGCTGCATCAAACCTCGTGTGCCAGATTTTGCAAGAAATGGACCCACAGCCACAAAGACCAGGAGAATGACACAAGGGCCAGCCTGCCCCATAAATATGATGCACGGTGTGGAATGATGCAAGGTACCCAGAAGGTCTGCGGCAAGGAGAATGGCGCAGGCTACCAGAAGGAGACGGGATCCATGCCGTACCCAGAAACACAACTTCACGTACAGAGACGCAGACATCCTCATCGAGGAGGTGCACAAAAAGCACAAACTACTGCTATCCTGGGGTGAGGACAAGCAACAAAGGGACAAGAGGCAGCAGGCATGGACACAGGTGGCAACAAATGTGAACACCATTACACCAGCAAAGCGGACCATCAGAGAACTGCAGAAACAGTACCATGACCTCAAGAGGTGGTCCAAGGATAAAATGGCACACAATGCACACTGTGCCACAGCCACAGGAGGTGGCCCATCACAAGCCCAGATGCTCACCCCGCAGGAGAAGAGTGTCGCCAGCCACCTGAGATGCTGCACCATTGCAGGAGACAGTGACCTCGACCTCTTCAGGCAGCAGACCACCATGCAAGGTACAAGCTAAAAAAGGCTAATGGTATACACACCATGCAGAGGCAGGACAGCACTAGGGGGAGGTGTAACACAGGCACTGAAAGCCCCTGCATACAAGGCTGTAGGCAGGCACACACACAGTATCCAGATGGTCACAATACTGCTGAGTGCCTGTCGCCAGGCATCTGCTGGCCTGTTAACATGTCCAGTCGAATCAGTAGGTAATGGGTCAGTGTAGATAACTGAGCAGTGTGTCACTGGAAACCGCTGCTGGTTCGAAGACAGGGCCATGGCCAACCCCAGTAGTCATGACAGGAATCATCCATAAACATATTGATGTGTCTGGAAGGGTCCACCATGTGGATGGGATGTGTACATGTAGCAATGGGGGGGGGTGCAACTGTAGGAGACTCTGTACAAAATGGAAATAGCTGCCCACACCCCTGCCAGCACACAGGGAAATGTGATGGCAAACAACATGCCTGGCCCCAAAGGCACCATGTGCCACACCGATACAAGACACAGGAAACCCTGAGACCCACCCAACCACAATGTGCTGATGCAGACAGCCTGTCACTGCACCATGTCCCAGCCAGGGGGACAGAAGCAGTGGTGGATACAAGTGTGGCTCAACACACACAGGGAACAGCAGTGGGGTGTGAAAGGAACCATGCCCACATGCAGCAAGCAGACTGGAGACTGACTAGTGGAATACTAGGGCACAGCAGAGGGTACACAGTTGGAGTAATAGGAGGTGTGCAGACATTGAAAACCCCCCCAGACACCCCCCCTGACCACCAGCAGCTGTAAGAGCAGGACAGCAGTGGGAACCCAATAGTAGGTGGTGCAGAGAGCTGAAGCACACAACATGAGGCCGGGCATTGTCACACCACAAGTGCATACACCAACTGCTGCATAGCATCCCCCTCACCGCCAGTAGGAACAGCACACCTGCAATGTGGGTCCACACCTGCACCGGCCACCCATGACAGGCCAACCAAGTGCAGCCCATGCTAGCAATGTGAACAGAACTGGAGAACAGCATGGCCGCTGCACACAAGGCACACTGGCAGGCAGCAATTGAGTCAGCCGGAGCATGGGTGCAGGCACACGATCGACATCACAAGGTGAGCCACACAGATGCACAGAACACTGGCCCAGCAGCAGGCATCAGCATGCATAGCAGGCATGCTGCAAATGCCAAGGCTGAATCCCCACAACACTGTGCACAAGGGACAGGCCATGTAGCTGAACACAGCAGCTATGTCTGTGGGAGGGCCAGTTAGACCGCCAAAGGCCAGACACACCCATAATATGGAAAGAACGGGTGACATGTGACATTCACCAGTATGAACAACCCAGATGCCACACACAATGCAGGTACCACAGAGGAAAGGCAATGGAAGTGGCCAGAAGGGCCTGGATGGGAACCGTCCTGCAGCCCCATGAAACAAGCCACACAGGGCGGTACAGCAGGCCCATGCAAGTGACAAGCAGGGCAACCCACGACAGTGGCAGCCATGCCAGGCACCATCACAAACAGTACGCTGTGTACAGCTGTAGCCACGGAAGACCACATGTGGCAGGACCGATACAGAAGTAACAACAGAGCAGTGACATGCACATAGCCAGTATACCACTGGATGTGGTGGTGGGGGGGGGCATGTAGGTGAAGGGATCCCCTGAGAGTACAACACTGCCACTGGCAGAACATCCTACCCCGCACCCCCTCCGTGACACCTACCACAGTGGAGAATGGAGTGGGTACAACAGGTGTATGCCTGAATGGGCACACAGGGGAATGTGACAGATACCAACCAAGCAGGGTGCACATGACAGTACTGTGGACAGTGCTGATGGGGTAACACACAGCCCCAACCAGGTGGACCAGGTCCCAACAATCAACAGTTCATGGTGAACCACCAGGGCACCAACACACACCACACCCCCCCAACATGCATGCATGACCGGTATCCCCCAGTACACACCATGCCCCCCTCGCATGGCCCAGGCCAGTGGAATGCACAGTCCAGACCTGCACACAACAATGCAGCACACAGACCAGGGCACAGTCCCATGCCCCCCTGTACAGCACTACACCCCCACAGTACCCATGAAACCACCCCCTGCCAGTACCCAGCCATGGCCAAGGGAATGCGAACAGGTACACAGGCTACATAGTACCCCGTAGTCCATGTCTAGAAGGGACACTGTAAGACACAAGCACAGCTCCCCGCACCCATCTGGCCAACACTGTGTAAACATGCAATGCCCCGTGGCACACAGCATGGTACCAACCATGCCGTCCCCACAGCACATGTGTAATACTGCACAGACAGCTGGCAGCCACACAACAGCTGCAATACTGATCCAGGAATGCAATGTGAGGGGGTGTGGACAGGCCCGACCCAATGGCACCATGCAACAGACATGTACTGTGGACTGCACACAGGCAGGTGTACACATGACACAAACAGAACTGCTACCATACAGCACAACATGGGGACACCAATGGGGAACACATGATGAGGACCCAACCACATAATGTATGTGCTTTATACCCACACATGACACCAGGGAGGACAGAAGATCCATGACAGACAGCGAGGCAAGCAGCTTGACAATGCCACCAAGCAGCCCAGGCACACACACAGAGGCAGTGGCACAGGAGGATGAGGTGCAGCAGCACCACAGTGAGCCAAATGCAAGGGCCAGTGAGGGTGAGGAAGAGTGGTACACAGGCAAACTGCCAGACACAGACAGCTCTGTAGCAGCCACCACAGCAGGGGATGTGGAGGATTCAGTGGCGGACACCGCAGTGTCAGCTGATGAGGAAGGTGACACCACAAAGGGTGCGCATGGCCAAGCAGGGGAGGTGGACAGTGATGGCACATCAGCAGTGGACATGCACGTGGACACCCCACAATGGACAGAGGACAGTGATGGAGGATAGACACCCAGTGACGATGGGCTGAAACAGTACTTCCAGGAGGTGGTGCATGTCGAGGAGTCCTTGGCCAGGAGCATGAGTGGGGGTGCATGCAGCACTTGAGGCACACACCATTGGCACTACAGCAAGCCTGGGCCGCATCGAGGGGTCCATAGCTGCAGTGAATGTAACGGTGCAGACCAGTGTGGCCAACACACAGGGCCAACAGGCACACACGGAGGCCATACTGCTGGGCATACAGACAAGCATCCAGCAGCAGGCATACAGCCAGGAGATGATGACAGCATTACTGCTGCAACTGGTGCAGTTACAGCAGGAGCAATCACAGGCTGTGCAGGTCATGGCGACAGCATTGCAGGTGATGGCCCAGGCCACAGTCAGTGGTCAGGCACAAGGCCATGCCATGCATGGTGGGGGCAGCCAATGCCACAATGAAGCACGTGGCAAAGGACCACAGGAAACATACCACAACATGAGACAGGTAGGACGTGCACCACACGCACAATACACCACCCCATATATGGCACCAGTTAGCAATGTGCTGTCGGCAACAACAATGCAAGGAAGTGCCCAGCGGTATGGGCCACACAGCAGCAACATCCACAGTGATGTTTATCCCACTGCACATGTCCAATAAACTGACACATGCCCAGTGCCAATGCAGACCGGCCCATACATGACACCATCCATGGCACCATATGGAGATACTGTTACACATGTCCATGGGGAGGGACATCCATCTGTATATTGAGGTGTACAATGCACAGTTCATGGACCATACATGAACAGTGGACATGGGCACAGCAGTAGATATGTCATGCAACAGGCAGGATGCCCACAAATGCAAGACATATTTGGCACCCAGCGACGCAGACCTGCAAACTATCCACCAGACATATGTGTATCCTGTGGCTGGTGTGCATCATCAGCAGGAGCAACACACAGGTGACATAGTGGCACCACAGACCGAAGAGTATGGCAACACACAGACCACCACCATACCAACCTACACTGTGGTGGGTGACAACAGCACAGATGGGACGTACAGACCCACAGAGGGGACAATGGTCCATGGCCACACGGAGACCCGCAGCAGCACAGCGGAACACGGCCAGCCCAACATGGCACAACAGTCCCACAGTGCAATGGCACCACAGGCAACATGTGGCCATGGTGCACATGCAACCACCACGCATGATAACACAGCCAGCATGGAGGGACACATGCATGCCCCACTGCAAAGTGCACTGGCCAACAGAACATGACAGACACACAGTCGGGTGACACATGTCCACACACAGCAACAGGGCAACCACAGGCATGGCACAGCAGCATGGACAACACCACAGGTCCACATACAGCACTGTCCACTATTGGCAGAACTGACAGTGCAAAGTCCACCACGGCACACAGTGTGCAACACAGCGAGGCTGAACAGGAGTCAGCACAACAGCCTGTACACAGCAGGGAAAGGCTGTGCAAGGTAACTGTCATACCCAGTGATTCTACAGTGGTGGTCACAGCAGTTGCACATGAGGCAACCAGTGCAGGACAACATGGGCACACAGATGTCAACAGGGCAAGGGCGAGCACAGCACAGGTGACTGCTATGGAGGCATGTGCGGTATCCCGTGCAGCAGCCACTAGTACCATGGACACCACTGGGAGTGGAACAGTGGATGTGCAGAGGTGCTGAACCAGTGCATCAGGGAATCAATGCTCCAAAAGGGTGGCAGCAGCAGTGCAAACACAAGAGACTGCTGCACAGCAAGGGAAGATGCCTAAGACAGACATGGCATGACATGCCCCACCACACCGCACGTGCACAGTGCTAGGATGGCATACACACACCACATGGTACAGGGCAGTTGAGCTGACAGGACTGTCACACACAGCAATGAACAATGGCTGGGATGGTGGACATGGCACATAGCACCCCACAGCCCCAGACACACAACACTGTAGTCCCTGAACACACATGCCCACACATGTCACACACCCTGTGCCTAGTAACACACACACAGCTGTATTGCCCCACATGCCACTGCCATGCCTGTGTGATACCCTGCACAGTATGGAGAATGGCTACACCCTGAGGTAGACCGCATCATGCAGCCACCACCCATGCTGTGATATACACACCTCACAGTACCCTGTATTCTGCTGCCCTCCAATCACATGCGGTGTACACCTGTCCTGCCATGTGGCCCTCCCACCATGGCACTGTCCCGCAGGTGACTGAGTGTACCGAGCAATACACCGCACTCCCTCCAGTGCACTAGGGTACATGTATCTGCTGACGACACATGCACGCATTTGTGGCCACGCCTGCACAGAGTACAGTACACAGCCGAACATGCAATGGCAGTGCATGCAAAACACACTTGGCAGTGCCCCCGCACAATGCAGTGGCCGCTGAGGGCACCCCAACTGGACCAGTCACAGGAATGCATGCACCTGGGTGGCAACCACACAAGGGCATGTACCACAGGACAGAACAGTGCCCAGACAGTTGACAGTAACACAGATGGCCCCTGCGAGCAACGGACAATGGCAGCGGACTATAGCCATGTGGCTGAGCAGGCATGCCCGTGATGCAGGGTGCACATCATGTGGCGATGACCCAGCCCCTACCCCCCAGGCCACCCATCCGGGGAGCATGGTCCATGCTTCCATGCTCATGCCCTGTCACAGCCATACCATGACCAGCCCACTGTCCTGCGGGAGTGCATCCCCACTGGATGCGCATACCAGGCACCACTGACAACACCATGTGGTCCTGGATCCTGGCTGCCCACCAACACCCCCCACCTGCTAGCCACTGACTATGGCCCCACCCCTGTGCTACAGCTGCACACAGCTGGATGGAGTTATCCATATCCACCATGATGATCCCCATCATGGACCTGTGGAGCCTACACATGGCACCCCCTGGCATTCAGGGTGCACATGTGCAGCACACACATGCCCCATTGGATGCCATATGCTGTGGACCAGCCATCAGTAGTGCATCACCCCAGTGGATCCACCATGGTAGGGCACAGTCTGTGCCATGTTGTGGGCAGTGGTGCTGACCACCTGACATTTACCACTGACCAGGCAGTGACCGACGCTAGCGTGGCCGCACAGCCCCACACCCACAACCGGGCCCCCTGGCAATGCATTCCAGATGCCTGTGTGCCATTGGTACTGCTGCCCCACCCCATGCAGTGTGTGTTAGCCCACTGGCGAGCATCACCCCCAGGACCGGTAGCTCCACTGATGCAGCTGCAGGCACCACACACAGGTGGACCTGCATCCTCTGATACATGTCCCACTGTGCACACCCCTGCATGGGCTGTCAGTGGAGCCATGCTGTGAGATGATGGAGCACCACCCCAGCCATGCATGTGTGGCCTGTGGGTCCTGTAGCTCAACGACTGTGTCCACACTCCCACCGACAGTGGGGCCCCCATCGGTGGGCACATGCTGACCACAGTGACATCCCCAGGAACACTGAGGGGGTGGCAGTGACGGGCACTGCCCCTGCACAGAGGCCAATGGTACACCACTGGTCACCTGTCCCATGCCCCTGGATGCACCACCCACACATAGCGACACCTGCATCTGTAGACTGGCACAGTGGCACACGGCACACGTGCCCTGCCTGGCTAGCTGATGCAATGCACATCCATGTATGTCACACATTGCACATACCCAGTATACACAGTCAGAGCATGGGACACACATGTCAGGTGGCCGATACAGCCCTTGGAGTCCATCCGCCATGCCCGCATGTGCAGTTCACACCAGCATGGCACAGTGGCACCTACCCACCCACACACCTCCATTCTGGCCACACGGTGCACCATGTGCCATGCCCTGGCACTGCTGCTCACCCACCCAGAGGATACCACAGTGGGTGGTGCATGGGCCACTGTAACAATGGCCCACATTGTGCAGTGGCCCCCCTCAACAGCACCGCTGGTACTGTCCCGCCGACAACATGGCTCCATGTGCCGCTGTGCTGCACCACCACACCGGCTGGAATAGCACATACGTGCCTGGTCTGACAGTGCCCTACATGTACACGGTGGTGTCATTCATATGTCCACTAATGCACAACACCACCAGGGTGTACAGTGACATCAGGAATTCTGCCCGTGGTGGTCAGTCCCCCCTGGTACCTGGCCCAACCCAGTGTGCCCCTGCTGCACATCAGCTACCGACTCATGGCCTGCCGGTGATGGTCAGGCCAGCACCGCACGACAGGTGTATGCACATACATGGGCAACAGCCTGTGGCAACAACAGGTGGGGTGTGTCTGCATGCCTGTCTGCAGATACCAACACATAGTGGCTCCCACCCTCCCCCCAACATACTGTCATGGATGATTGGCAGGCATCGGTGACCCAGATGGGGCTGTACGTGTGTGGGCCAATAACTGGGGGACATACGCCCAGTCCAATGGGGACAGGCCAGTACCGTGAGTGGTCCACGACATGTGGACCCCAGCGGCTGTGGTGACAGGCAGCACTACTGGCCAGTGGGACCACATCGCACATCACTGCTGAATGGTGGATGCCCATGGGCACCGCCATGCTCATGCTGCAATATGGTGGCAGATTTGGGATATCAACTGGCGTGCCTGTTGTGGGGCCTGGCCCAGTGCACCCACCCACCCAGACCCTGTGACATATCTGACACCAAATGCGCCACCGACATGGACCCCAACAGTGCTGGGGGTGTAGACCTGAACAGAGATGGGTGCCTATCCCAACATCTGGCCAGAACCCAACATGCTAATGAGACAGACACCGTCTCCATGTAGTGTGCCACCCATGTGCACTCTGCAGCGTGGCCCATGTGACTGGACATGGGCACCCACAGCCGGTCCATACCATGCTGTCCACTATCCGATCCACACACAGTGCTGTGACCCTCCCCTAGTGCCATGCTCAGTGGGCCACATGTGTGCTCTGTCATGTGGAGCAGCCCCTGTACACCATCGCAGTCAACCCCTCATGAGTGCCGTCCACCACAGGTTGACTGAGTGTGTGTCATCACTGTCCCAGCACAGGCACATCAGATTAGATGCCTACCTATCACGTATTGCCATGGTCCATACCCATCATGGTGGACACTGTGTGCACAGGGTGTTGCCTGCATGGACGAGTGTTCACCCACCACCGGCTCCCATCGCCACAGTGACATGGCAGTGCAACATCCCTGACCCTGCTCCATGATGGTGCACCCCGCCATTACACAAGTGGGCCCCTGCAGACATATCATGGTGCACACACACCCACACACAACGGTTGCATGGGCATCAGATGGACAACCCACCGTACCTGCATTACCCAGTCCAACCACCCATTCGGGCATGCCCACCATGTGGCACCTTTGAGGGGCCCATAGTGACAACATACATGGTTGTCAGGCACCCAGACAGGGTTGCATGCACCTGTGCCAGGTCCGCTGACAAGTGATGTCAGACACTGTGTGCGGGCAATGGTGTGGCCAGGCATACCCACCCTACACAGGTGTGTCTTCCATACAAGCTCTTGTGCAGCCCTGTATATGCTGTGCCCACCACTTGCACTGTGCGCTGCCACACCTGCTGTTGCCTTATCTATGATGTGTCCATCACACTGTGCACATATGCTGTCCATCACACATGACAGTAGAACACAGGCCATGTGGATAGTGGTGTGCAACAGTATCACGGACGTCTGCAATTGCCATGTAGCTGTATATGACCCATGTATGGGATGGAGCCATAGCAGTATGCCCTGATACACCGTCACCTGGGGGATGGCCATGTGTGAGACTATGAACCAGTGGTCAAGGGGCGGCTGTTGCAGGGTGTGCACTCAGCTACTGTACACACTGTCCATGGGATGTGCTGTGTAGCCTACTGGTCTGTCTGTTGGTGGGCTGGTGTGCAGGTCACACATGTGGTGGGCCGAGACGCGTGCATACCCACCGCCCTGCCGGCAGTCCCTGTGTCCAGGGTAGTGCATGCCAGGTCAATGTGCTGACACGCACAGATGTATGCCAGTGCAGCCAGCACCAGTGGGTGAATGACATTCAGGATAGATGTGTTCCCTTGGTCACCCAAGATGTCTACTATCCCATAGCAGTGTGGCACTCCTGGTACCCCCAGCCATCACAGCATCATAGCCATGACCTCTGTCAATGCCAACGGCATACACTGTCATGCCAGTCCCTACATGGCCATGGACTGTTGCCTATGGCGGCCACTATGGCAGACCCACTGACCCTACTGAATGACAGTGCCCTGTGCATGTACATGGCCTGTGCCTGGTTCATGACATGCCGTGCATGTGGTGGTGCATACCTGTACATCAAACAATGCCCTACAATACATGCCTGTGTCTGCCCCCCAACATGCAACACATGGCACCCCACAGTGTAAGAATGACACATACAACAATGGGTATGGCAACACAACAGTGCATATATTGTGTGAGAACAGTAACAATATCCTCCCCTGCTCCAAACAACCGCTAGAGCAACTCCTACAAGTACCTTGGGGTCTCCTTTGACTCAGCCCTCATCTACCACACCCACATTGATGCACTTGCTTCAGCCACTAATGTGCGGCTAGGTATCTTATACCACTATAAAAACTGTCTCCCCCCTGCTGCCCTCCGTCTAGCAGTTACTTCCTCTATATTATCCCTTGTTGACTATGGCCTACCAATATACGGTGCTACTGACACGTCCACCCTCAATAAAATTTGCCTCATCCTAAATAAGGCAAGCAGACTAATCACTGGGGCCCCCAGGCTCACGCATTCATGCCAGCTCTATGACGTGGCAATACTGCTGAATCTAGATGAACGTCTACGATACCAAACCTGCCTGATAACAAAAAAAACTCTTCTCGGGCTATCCCCACCCGGGCTGACAGCCTCCCTTCACCAAGCACAACCTTTGGTCTGTACACGGACCTCCTGCAAGGCCACTTTTCTGGTCTCCAGATCTAGGACCTCCCTTAGACAGAGGTCCTTCTGCTATAGAGCTCCATCCTGGTATAACTCGCTCCCTGCCCCCATCTCAGATGCCCCAACAATCTCCAAATTCAAAATCGCACTTCTAAACCAACTATTCAATACACGTAGATGCACCTATCTATAATTGAGGCATAGCTCTCTGTGCCTTGACAATGCCCGCTGGTCGGCATCCACACCACACCTCTTTTAATCCTCACCCATTGCTGATTGAACTGCTATTATCCTGCTGCTAGCTCTTACCATCATGCAAGAATGTGCCATTGTAACTAAACTGGCTTATCTGTTTAACTGTTGTAATCACATATGCTTGCTAACTATGTAACCCATATGCTGTAACCTAAAGTCTGTTATGTATTTGTCCTCAATGTGATAAGGTACCTTTGGAAATGAGCCTCTGGCTCGAAGGTTGTAAACCGATGTACAAATAAATAAATAAATAAACAACAACAACAAGTACAACCAACAACTGTACAATCCCTCTGCTGCAGGTGTGGTACATTCAGTACACTACGTATCAACATTGCCATGGCTCTACAGCAACAGTGAACAGTGCAATGGTGCCGCCATGTGCCACAGTCCAGTTGTTTACACACCAGCATGACCCATCACACACATATATGCACACCCAAGCACTGTGGTGACTGTGCCAGCCCTGCCGTTCGGCACATGCTACGCTACATAACAAGAGACGGTATACTACAACAGTTTAACATACCCCCTTTCCCCCAGACAATGTGGTACATACATTCCATACTGCCAGTACTGTGTGGCATGGCACACCACAGATCAATTTTACACCACCAAGGTGATGTCATGTATGCATGGCGGCACCACACTAATGTTCAAGCTCCCCAAGTGTGTCCATGACTGCCCTTATGGACACCAGTAGGCTACCCAATAGCTGTATCACATCCTGTAGCTGTTGCCTGGGTGGTGGCAGCAACACGTTGAACATGGGCATCATGGCAGGCAATGCCCACAGCCCCCCCCAGCACCATCATGTCCATGGCCATCACCAGTAGGGACAGCAGGCCGTGTGGCCTGGTTCATATGAGTACCACTGTCCACATTGTCCTGTCCTGTGAGTCCTGTAGTTGTAGTGGTTCCCACCACTGTGGCAGGAGCAGTGGCCAGCTGTCGTGTGCATTGTTGAGGCACACGTTCCAAAGCAGCTGACTGTGTGCCCTGAGCTGTACTGTACCCAGAATGGGTCACTGATGACTGCTCACCACCATGTCCAGTACCTGTTGTCAGACATGCACAGGCCTGCATCTACCATGTGTGCTCTGCGAAACTCTGTGCCTCCTGCTTCTTCAGGTTCCTCATTGCCATCGTGAATGCTTTCAGACACTGTGTTGGCATGTCCTCATCTGCCTCTTTCACATTGTCCTCATCATCCTCACTGTGCCCTGCAATGACAATAGTGGTGGGCCTTGAGTAGCAACCAGCTGCGCATGCACACACACAATGTCACCCAAGCCGTCTATGGACACACCTCACATGTCACATATGGTGGCCATACCTGGCAGTGTGGGCTGTAGCCATGGTGCCGTGTTGCATAGACAGTGTGGCATGTACCCCGGTGCCCTGTGTAGCATGCATATGGTGCCTGTCCTGGGCCACATACCCATGGCCGTGCGGGCAGTGTGCATGTCAGTTGCCCACCACCATGTCTGTACAGAATGCCCACTGTAGGTGCGGGGTGCATGCACACACCACGTACCACTGTCCCTGTTGCCAAACCAGCGCCGCTGTCCCTCCACCATATCCTGGGTGACACACCCCCTAATGCCCCAGTGATGTGCATCTACATGTGCTGTGCCCCTCCCCCATGTGACTAAGGTCACTGTACATGGTCATGGGTGCAATAGCCACAGGGGAGAGGGACCAGGGTGTCACGGTACACAGCGTCAGTCAGGCACACACCGTGCCTGGCTGTGTCCATGCCTTGACATCTGTGTGCACTGGTTGCCAGATGGCTGCTGTTGGTTGTCCATTGTACCCATGCAGCTGTACATGTTGCCTGTGGTGACGGCTGCCCCTGTCCACATACACCTTATCCAGTGTCTCACTGTGGCATGGCACTGTTCATGTGCATGACCATGTGCAGGCAGCGGTACTGTCATGCTTGTCCAGGCATATGTGTGCAGGTATACATGTTCTGCATGCCACTGGCACAGTGGGGTTGCATCTGTGCCTTGTCAGTCATGCAACAAGCCGGGCCTGCATTGTTCACATAGCACCACGTGTACCCTGGCACACCCTCTAGTGCGTTTTTTGCAGGGGTGCTATGGGCTCACTGTGTTAGGGTGGTCTCATGTCACCTTCACCATCTACAGTACTGTGCTGTGGTTGCATTGGAGCACTATGCTGTGGGGCACAGTGGCACACTATACCTACCCATGCTGAGCATATCTGCCCAGGTACCCTGTGACACCCCCCCCATGCACACCTTGCATTGTTGCCTTGCTGCCTCTGTTACCCTGTGGGCTGTACACCTATGCACAGCCATGGCTGGCTTCCCCGGCCCTCATCTGTGCATCCATCGAATTGCCCATGCACACATCACACACATGGCAAGTGTCACTTACCCTCCTCACTTGTACTCGAGCCATACTCACTTTGTCTGGTCATCTCGGCATCCTGCTGTGTGGCTCCATGTTCCTCTGCAGTGGCACACGCCTGTGGATCTGTGGAGAGAGTGACATCACATGGGTTAGACATGTGGTTAGTACAGGCCCTGTTGGAGGCTGTGTCTCTGCCACTATGTGCATGTGGTGTGTCACCCACCTGTCTGTCTATGATGGCTTCCACGCATCCATATGTCTGCCTCTCTGGCCTGGTCTGTGAGGCTGTTCAGGATCTCTGGCTCCCTGTGGGACATATCCTTCAGTTTGTGCTTCAGCTGTCAGACTGTGTGCTTGACACCCATCAGCATCTGCAGTTTGCAGGCTATGCTGCGCCACACCCTGTCCATTTCCCTCACTGGGTGCCTTGCCGAGCCTGGCGGCAACAGCAGCCTGGACCACTTTGCCACATAGCTGACCAGCATGGTGGTCTCCTCATCAGTGAAGTTCGGTCTCCTGGTCCCTGGGCCTGCCATGCTGTGCAGTACTGGGTCAGCCACACCTATTGCACCTGCTGGGGATGGGGTGTCTCTGCGTACCACACTTGTAGGGGTGTGCTGTGCTTGTGGCCTACAGTTCCCTAGACCTGCCTCCATTGGCTGCCAGCTGTGGGAGGGCCCTGCAGTGCCTACCCAAAGTAATATGGTGCAGTAGGCTGGGGAGGTGTTCTTGTACCCCTGTGGGGTGCTGTTGTGGGCAGCGTGTATTGTGGCATTTGTCCACATGCAGGCTCCTGATGCAGTGTGTCTCCACTGGCTGTCCTCTGTGCAGCATGACGCACTCCAGCTGCATGTGCATTGGATGCCCCAATGCAGCACTAAGCAGGGCTGTGGTACTGATGCCAATGTCGCAGCATCACCTGCCATGCCGCACCATGATGCAAGGCTGGGGTTCTGCCACACTGATCTCTGCATCACCTACCATGACGCACCGTGATGCAGCAATGGGGCTCTCACGTGACGGTCTCTGCATCATCTGCCATGATGCACCGTGATGTGGGGCTGGGGTTCTGCAGCATTGGCCTCTGTGTCACCTGCCATGATGCACCGTGATGCAGCAATGGTGCTCTCATGCAATGGTTCTGCGTCACCTGCCATGACGCAGGGATGGGGTTCTACCTCAGTGTCTCTGCATCACCTGCCATGCCGCACTGTGGCACAGGGTCCTGGGGGCCAATGGTGGCTGTGCCTCTATGGTGCCTACATTGCACACACACACACACACACACTACATCACTGTGCAGGGCATGGGGTTGGGCACACACATGGCATTTTGGGATGGCTGGGGAGGTGGTCCGGGGTCCAGCAGTGGGATTATGCATCCGGGGGACTGGACAGCCAGGACAGATTATTACCTGGGTGGGGACCATTACCCTGCATCGGAGGGGGAGGGGGCCATGGGAGTGATGCACACTGGGGACCTGACGCACACCATGCTGTGCTGGTATGCAGCAGCACAGGCACACATGCTGCTGGGATGCGTAGCTAGGTGGATCAGTGGTAGTGGTGGAGAGGATGTACTGCCCTCGTACAGGTCATGGGTAGGGCCGCATCCAGGGTACAGTGTTCAGTACCCCAGCCCACACCTCCCTATGGATATTATCCTTCTTATGACGGTACAGTGGAGGGATACATAGCTGATTGCCGGTCGGCAGGGAATGGCATACATGGGTAGGGTGGGGGCACTGATCATGTACTCCCTGGTTGACAGATGAGGGTGGGGTTTCATGCGTGGGTTATACAGGTACTTGCGAGGGATGCATGTGGTCTGTGGGGGAGTCATCTTAGGCCACGTGGCACCCATATCACATGCGGGCACAGACATCAGCTGGGAGGTGGGTGGTTTGGGTGGGTGGTCGGGAGGCACCTCTTCACTATGTGGGTGGTAGACATCTGTCTGCCCTGCTGGGTGTGGCCTTCCCGCATCGCCAATGTTCAGCATTAGGTGGAGGGTGGGATGGGCATAGGGGATGGTGGGACTCTTGGGTAGGGGGTTGGGAGAGGGGGTGGAGGGCTGGGACATGTGCTCAGACTGTGGACTCTGTAATCCGAGCAGGCATGTTAGTCAAGTTGGCCATCCTCTGCTGACTACTTCATTTGTTCATATGTTCATGTGTGCCTTTAGTGGTGTCAGCTGCACACATGTCACCACACTGTCACAGGATTTGGCATTGCACTGCATGGACTCTGTCCTATGCCATTACCCTGCTTCACACTGTGACTACTACATCATACGGCATGCGGTGTCACATTGCTGTGGTGTCCCTCAGTCAGTGGTGGGTCTGTTACTGGCTGTGAGGGGCTTGGTGGCCTGTACCAGTAAGTGGCACAAGCCAGGGATAGTGGGGCACTGTGTGTGGGTGTTGTGGTGCATGGGGTAGCATGGCTGTTGGCCATGCATTCCTGTGTGTACATTACCGGCACTGCCACGCCACACAGGGGTGTCCATACTCCATGCCTCATTGCTGGGTGGTTGGGACCTATCATGGTGTCCGCGGCCATGTGCCATGCCAGTGATGGTGCAGTTCTGTCAGGGTGTTGCACCCCACATCTGGCATGTCTGTGACCTGTGCCCCCTATCCCTGTGTTACATGGGCTTCCATTGTGGTGGTGGTGTTTGGTGCCCCTTCCCCATGGGTGTGCCTTCAAAGGGGGCGTGGCCAGTCACCACTGCATGTGCCTCCCCAAGTGTGGTGCTGCATGGGTGCCGGTGCCCATCCTCCATGTTGGTCATGTGTGTCCGCTTACATCACCCGAATGGTGCACATGGTCCAGGGACCCAGGCCACATCTGTGCACTGCATGGCTGTCTGTCCTGTGCGGTATCCATTCTACACGGCGGTGGTGTTGTCCTTGGTCAACGAGGCACATGGGCCTTGTGGTGGTGTGCCATTGTACTGCTGCATCCATCAGCACACCTGTGTGGACATGTGGCGGCACTCGTAAGGTTCAGTGCCATGTCACCACACTTGTGCCCATGGTGCCTACACCCTTCAGTTGTGGTATGTTTCTGTACATCTCTGTTTGGACATGCCTGTTGGTATGGTGTCCTTCAGTAGCAACTGAGCCCATCCTCACATTGGCCATGCCACGGTCACCTCGACATGTGCCTACCATGGATTTCCGGGCATGTGCTCTGCCATGCACACATCCACTCTTTGCGGTGCACACCGCCTGGTACCATGGTGTGTGTGCCTTTCCTGTTGCCATGGTCCTTCTCTGGTTGTTGCTGTGTACTGCTGCCATGGGCTGTCAGTCATTCAGCAGACAGTGTCTGTGTATCATCACTGGCCTCTGTCTGACAGGCACCCTATGGCACATCATGCATGTCCAGGGATGTTGTTCCAGCATCTGTGTTCCATGGGTGTTTGGCCTGGTTTGGTCTACATGTTTGTATGGCACCATGGTGTGGTGCCGCACAGTTGGCATGTGCCCATTGTGTGGTGTGTGCTCCGCTTGTGGTCATTGGCTGTTCTGTCTTGCTCATGGTGCTGTGTGCTGTGGTGTGATGTTATGCATAGTAACTTCATACCAGCTGTGCCCTGACCCTATATCCGTCTGCTGCTGCTGTTCCTCTTGGGTGTTGGCCTTGGTTGTTGTCCACTGCTAAACTGGTTTCTTCATTGTCACCCACTTCATTGCCGCTTTCATCCATGTCCTCCTCATCCAGCATTTTCATTCTGTTGTCGATGGCAATGTTGTGGAGGCTACAGTTGGTCACAGCGATCTTGCATGCCGTGCTGGGTCTGTACTACAGTGCACCTCCAGAGTGGTCCAGCCACTGGAGCCACATTTTCAGGAGTCCAAATGTTTACTCAATCACAGCCCTTGTGGCTGCATGTGCTTCATTGTATCATGCTTCGGCTGCACTCTGTGGTCTTCTGATTGGTGTCATTAGCCATGGCAGTAGGGGGTATCCACTGTCACCTGTGAACATGATGGCTATGGTTAGTTGTTGTGCCTGCATTGTTGGTATTGTGTGCATCTCTTCTGATGTCCCACTTTGTCCTCCACCCACCATGCATGCTGTGGGCTGCAGTTACCACGATGGCTGTTGGACCCATCTCACGCTGTCTACCCCTTTATGCATGTCCACATCTGTACCATGTGTGTTCCCTGTGTCTGCTGTGTTGCTGTCACTTGCATGTTTGTGTGGCCAGTATGCCTCCCAATAGCTGCCGGTTGTGTTACACTGCATCGCTGTGTTGCTGTGTGGTGGTGTGTCGGGGTGTGTGTATGGGGGTGGGGGGGACATCCTATGTGCCACGCATGTCTGTGTTTGTGCACTTGGGACCAGGGTTGCATTTCCATGGGCACTGCCATTTTGGTCTTGGTCACAGTTGCATGTTGTGCTGTGCTCCTTGTGGCACCATGGCTTCCAGAGGCACCCCTGGTGCCATTCCTGTGTCCTCTGTCACTGTGTCATGTGTGCATGTGTGTTACCTGTCATGGGGAGGGGGTTCCATGCATGGCTGGTCCTCTGGTGCATGCACATTGTCATGTGCACCTGCTGTGTGTGTTTGTGTGTCAACAGTGTTTTCCCCTATCTTATGGGTACCGTGCATGTCCTGGGTTCAGTGTTGGCTATGTTCCGCGTTACCTGTTTGTCACTTTGCATAGTGTTGCACATGCACCTACCTATTAGCCAGCCATCCTGTATTACTCCATGCTCAAATCCATTATACAGACCACTGTGCCTATAGATGTAGGCATCATGGCATGACCCTGGGTACCGTGCCACTACGTCCAGGATTCTACAGTGACTGTCACATATGACCTGGATGTTCATTGAATGGTATCCCTTTCTGTTCACATATGCATCCCCATCCACTGATGGTGCCTTTATAGCGATGTGGGTGCAGTCTATTGCTCCCAGTACCCGTGGTAGTGGAAGCCCTGCTGGAGGGCCTGTTGCTCATGGGGGTCCCATGGGAATCTGATGTACTGTTCTGTCCTGCACAGTAGTGCCTCCAGGAACTGCCGTTGGCTTGTAGAGACTGCTGATTGTGAGATTCCCAGTGTGTCTCCTCTGGGTATCTGGAAGGTACCCATTGCAAGGACCCGGAGTGCAGCTGAGACCTTCATCTCCACTGGTAGAGGGTTGCCTCTGCCTGTCCTGTTTTGTAGGTCTTCCCTTAGCTTATTGCACAGTAGTGTGATGGTGTCCTTGTTCAGCCTGTACCATGACAGCACTGTTCATTTGTCATGTCTGTGTACATGATTCTTCTGTGGTACTCCATTGGCTTATATGGGTGCTGTGCTGGGTATTGCTGCTGTTGTCTGGCCAGTGCTAGTCTCCTGGCAGCCTCCTGTTGCTGCTACCTGACACATCGTCGCCTCCTTGCTGCCATATGGAGGAGAATTGCAGCTGCTCCTGGCATTGTTCTGTGTGTCTTCCACCTCTTTCAATCTCAGATCCTCAGCTGTGTCTAGCTGTAAACATTGTCTGTTGTGCTGGGTGCCTTTTTGTATGCTCTAGGGCTGCTTAGACCAGCTCTGGCTGGTCTAGCTGCTGACAGGATTTTGACCTGTTAGTTATCATGGGTGCATGTTTGAAATTCCCACGGATGTGATCTTGCACCATTTCTGTGGCACAGGCTGTCTTGCATTGTGGCACTGCCATTCTTTAGGCACAGGGCTGACGCAGTCACCTTTGGTGCAGGGTTGTCTGGCTTTGATGCATGGCGCCTTTGAAATTCGGGTCTGGTGCAGTGTTTGACGCAGGGCTGCCTTGCACCACTGTTGTTTGGCACCAGCTCCTTGTGTCATGCCTGGGGCTTTGAAAATCCAGCCCAATGTTCCAGATACAGAAAAGATGCCATTTTCAGGTAGTGAAAACTTACCTGCATCTTCTTAGCCTGATGCTGCTCCTGTAGCCAAAATTCAAACCACTGACTCACAGCCACATCATGCACCTGATGAGCTGAGAATGGCCGCTGCACCCAGTAAAACAACAATCCCATCATAGGAGCATCCTTTAAGTAAAACACACCAAAGGCACCTAAACATTGCAGTAAATGATATTTTACAACTCAAAGTTACAGTGCCCAAAATTAAGCATCGACTAGGAAACAGATTAAATGACATGTTAATGTCTTTCATGACTGGTGCAAGGAAAAAACATTACTATTAATTTAAAAACAGTCCCTCTGCAAGACCTACAGTAAATCAAACACTTAGGCTGTTCAATAGCTTTTTAAGAAGCTCCTCTGAAGAAGAGTACAGTTTAAGCATCTATGTTAGCCTAAGGTCTGGACTGAACTGGAGTATTTATGACCCTCCCATGAGCAGACCGTCTGACATGAAGTTTACATCAGCCAATAATTCTTTAAAGGGGTTGCAAAAATTTACAGAATTCAAGGAAAAGACAGAGCATCTCATCACCTTCCCCTCAGTCACAATGAGCTAACATTTCTCAGCTCTTATTCCTAACACTATGACAAGCCTGGTAAAAAAGGTATGGATAGATATAGAGTTCAGCAAGGCCCATCACGGTAATGAAGGAGTGCAATCCTTTACAATACACTTCACTGAAATTAAAACAACTGAGGAAAAGAATGTGGTACCTCAATAAAATGTATAACAAACACACTAAAAATAATTCAAAAGCAGTGGATCCAACTAAGCAAAACAACAGGAGCTTTCTCTTCAAGCATCCTAGAGTCCCATTCTGTGCCATATAAAGCTTAAAATGTATTTCTAAGTTGCCATTAAACTCACCTTCTTTTTATTGTCACCCTAAAAGACAACCCCAAGACATACTTGACAAGCTTGAGATATGGTATACACCCATACCTATGGGTGTAAATTACTTAGACAGCATACTGCCTAGAATTTGTAGAGAAGCTGGAATTGAAAATCATTCACTAAGAGCAATGGCTGTAATACTGCTCAGTGATACCAGATTGGAAGCATTTCATATTATGGTGTGTCAGTCATGTACCACAAGAATGAGGCCTCACTCAGAACTACCACAGGCTCAATTAAATGACTGTCAGCTTTGGGGCTTCATCTTAGCAGGCACTGCAAACAAGGAATGTAACTGTGGCAATGCAGAAACATCACTACAAACTTACCAAACGCAATATTTCCTGCCTCATTTTGAAAATGCTTCCTTCTCAAGTAACTGCTACTACACAAAACTGAACAGGAAAGAGCAGCTACAATTAGAATAAGAGATGGGTGAAGTCCCTAAAATTTGCCCTGAGAATTAATTTGTGAATTGTGCAAAATTGGCAGAGTGCAATTTGTAGATTCACAGAGTGTGGATTGACTGGGAAGTGTGGAATTTTGTCCACAAAATTCCACACTTTGCCACAGCCTTTGCTGTTGTTTAGTGGGCATCCCTCTCCCCCCACTGATCACCAGCCCCAATGAATAAAATATATATATCCCTGGTGTCTAATGGTCTCCCCCCACCAACTGCTGACCACAGCTTAAAAAAAAAATGTTTATTAATAACATTTCCTGGCATCTAGTGCCTTCCCCTGCTGATCACCGGCTCCAGTTTAAAAAAAATATATAGTTTATTGCTAAAATCCCTGGTGTCTAGTGGTTCCTCCCCCACCAATCACAGGCACCAGTTTAAAAAAATATATATATGTTATCCCCCACCCAGTCAGGGGGTGCCCCTCCGTCAAATTCACCACCTCTCTCCCCCCCAATACCCAGATTCCAAGCAGGTGACCAGCACAGCCCTCCACTCTCCACCACAGCTGATCACCCAACTGACTTGGCTGGAATGAATGAGCACATGCTTGTAAGCATGCACTGATTCATTCACAGTCCAGCTCATTCACTGAGCTTTCTTTGGGGGCACAGACAAGAGCAGAGGGCAGTTCCATCCCGGTGGGGGGAGGCAGCATGAGGGGGACAGCATTGTGGTCACCCACTTGGGGTCCAGGTGGGGTGGTGAATTTGATGGAGGGCACTCCTGACTGGGTGGGGGTTGTCCACTAGACACCAGGGATTTTATTAATAACAACATATATATTTTTTTAAAAACTGATTCCGGTGATTGGCGGGGGGTGGCACTAGACACGAAGGATTTTAGTAATAATAACATACATATATATTTTTTTAAACTGATATAGGTGATCAGCATGGGGGAACCAGTAGTAAGCTATATATATATATATATATATATTTTTTTTTTTTATCTGGGTCTGGTGATCGACAGGGGGATACATACAGTATATATATATATGTATATATATATATATATATATATCGTATATAGATAGAGAGGTAGATATAGCTATAGCTGTAGATACAGATATAGCTATAGATATTCATTGCAAAATACTTTGTTAATGCATCAGTAAGGGGTGATAGCACAATGACAAAATTATGGAAATGTGATGTTAGGGTTAACCCCCCCCCCACCTCCACCACACCACCACCCCACTCCACACACCAACAGACGTCAGGGTGTGCCATGGGGTCGTCAGGCCCAACTCTCACACCATTCCATTGTAAACAGGTTGACATGCTAAAGTATAGGAGAATGGGGTGAGAGTTAGGCCTGATAACCCCATGGCATATCCCGACATCTGTTGGTATGTGGAGTGTGGGGGGTTGGGGCGTGGTGGGAGGGTAATCCTAACATCACATTTCCATACTTTTGTTGCTATGTCATCAACCCTAACTGATGGATTAACAAAGGTTTTGCAACGAATTTCCATTCTTTTTGAGAAAATGTAATGTAGGTGGTAACTGGCATGTGGTTGTGGGAGCACTGGCCCTCTGGGCCCTGAGCTCCCTTCATGATGCCCAGCTTTTGAGTAATGGTATGCATATGTGGGAGCTCAGGCTCTCTGGGCCCTGCACTTCAACTTATACATAAGTATAGAGCTATACAACAGCCCTATAGTACTCAAAAGGAACCCTTGTAACAGTAATTTGGCAATATCTCAGTAACCGTAGCAAATATGAAAAAAAATCCACTGCATGTGTAATCATGACTTTGAAACCTCCACTCAGGCTTTAAGCAGTGGAGAACAAAAAATCTGTACCTTGAACTGCTTCCAAGATACGGGCGTCGAAAGTCACTGCAGGTGCCGCAATGTTAGCCTATGGGAAATTTCTCAACTTTGGAGCACTGTACCTATGGGCCTGTTGAATGTTTTGGGACCAAACCACAAAAAGGCACATCTGTGGAACAAGGGCTTGTGACTCTGCAAATTTCAGCCCAAAAGCCATCTTGTTTTCAGTTAGTGAGAGAGAAAAAACAATATGACTCAAAAAATGCTGCAATTTTCAACACACCAGCCATTGGGTTTACCATTTTGGGGCATGAGGAACAGGAATCTGGCATTAGTTTTTCACCAGCTGGTCTGGAAATGTGGTTTTCAGATTTTTTTCCACCATTTTTTCATTTTTTGATTGCGACACTATCTTGAAGTGCCGCGGCAATATGCACGACCATAAAACATACCACCGCAACACTATTTTTTACATTCGCAGTTGTATTCCTATTATAAAGATAGGAGTGTCGTGATCATATTTTAAATGACCATGGTAATACTGCACAACTGCATTTTCTGAAATGCTGTTTTTTTTGTCACTTGATTGTGGCAAGCTGGATTGTGATATTGGCCTGAAGTTTTCAGGGTGGCAAGCCCCAGTGACGCAGATGTGCCTTTCAGTACCACATCCCTACTTTTAACCTTAATATTGAATTTCCACACTTTTTTGTGTGGAAACAACCCTAACTGATGCATTACCAACGCTTTGTTATATATATATATATATATATATATATATATATATATATATATATGTGTGTATGTATGATGTTGGGGCTGAGCTCCTAACCCCTACCACCCCATCCTCCACACACCCACAGGCATCAGGGGGGTGCCATGAACTCATTAGGCCCAACTCTCACCCCATTCCATGTGTAAACAAGCTGACATAGTACAGCATAGGAGAATGGGATGAGAATTAGGTCTAATGACCCCATGGCACACCCTGATGTCTGTTGGAGTATGGAGGATAGGGTGTAGGGTGGTAGGGTGGGGGGTTAGGAGCTCTACCCTAACATCTCATTTCCCTACTTTGTCACTTCAACCCTAACTGATGCATTAATAAAGTTTTTTGCAATGAATTTCCTTAGTTTTTGAGAAAGTGTAATGTAACTGGTACGTGTTGGTGGGAAAGGGGGTCCTCTGGGACCCCAATGCACACCCCAATGCTGGTTGGGGTGGGCTGGGGGTGGTCCAAGGGGGGCTTTCAATCCTAACATCAAATTTCCTCACTTTTGTCACTGTGGAACAACCCTAACTGATGCATTAAACAGAGTTGTTTTGCTTCTAATATATATATATATATATATATATATATATATATAAATATATATGTATTAATTGCAAAAACTTTGTAAATGCATCAGGTAAGCATTTACAAAGTAGGGGAATGAGGTGCTGAGTTGGAGACCTAATACCCCCTTCTCGTCACCAACCCTCCACAGAACAACAGGCAAATGGGTGTGCCTTGAAGTCATTAACCTAACTTTCACACCATTCCATGTATAAGAAACCTGACATGGTACATAATAAGAGAGTGGAGTGAGAGTTAGGTCCGATGACCACAAAGCACACCCCATCGCCTGTTGGTCTGTGGAGGGTAGGGTGGTTGGGTGGGAGGTGTTAGGGTCTTAATCTTAATGCCTAATTTCCCTACTTTTGTCACTTCAACTCTAACTGATGCATTAATGAAGGTTTTTGCAATGGATTTGCTTACTTTTTCAGAAAGTGTAATGTTACCCTTATATGGTTTTGGGAGCACAGAGCCCTCCAGGCCCTGTGCTTCAATGGTATATTTTTTTTGTAATGAACTGTCATCTCCTTCCAGGCCCTGCACTCCTAGTATTGCATAATGGATCACCCTGCAATATCATTACTGCATAATGGTATCCATATGTGGGAGCGCAGGTCTGAGCCCTGTGCTCCCATCTACCTATAATGGCCCTGCGCTCCCATTCAATCAGTTTTTTGGAGTGCAGGACCCATATCCATAAGTGCACAGACATTTTAATGAGCTGTCATCTCCCTGTGGGAGCGCAGAGCCCTATTGCATAATGGATGGCCCTGCAGTCCCATTACTTCATAATGGTATCTATATGGGAGGGCCCTGCGCTCCCACATACCTATAATTGTAGAGATGCAGCACAGGCCTAGACACATTTGAAGTAACCTTTGTGCTGCAAATGGTGCAATATCTAAGTAACTGTATCAACCTTGGATGAATTTACACTGCAGGTGTAATTATGGACTGGTAACCTGCAAGTGTGTTTCATTTAGCAAAAAATCTGTATCTTGAACTGTTTTTGATATATAGGCACTGAAACATGCCACGTTCACCACATTGTTATCCTATAGGAAATTTCTCAACTTCGAAATGCCATAACTATAGAACCAATATAAATTTGTACAACAAACCAGCATAAGTCACATCTCTGGGACACCCCCTTTCTACCCTGCAAATTTCAAGCCAAAAGTCCTAACCATTTCTTTTCAGTGAAGGGGCAAAGAAACAGCAACCTTTAAAAATCTCTGTTCGCGAGCTGTCAAAGTCCTTGCTCATGAGCTGAATTCCTGTTCGTGAGGTGTCAAAATTCCTGTTTATGAGAAATCCCTGTTTGCGAGATAGAGCCATCTGGTATTGTCTCACAAACAAGGATTTTGATACCTCTTGAACGATTTCCTGTTCAAACAAGGATTTTGACACCTCACCAGTCAGGATTTTTTATAATTCCAGTTCAGTGAGGTGTCAAAATCCCTGCTCATGAGCCAAATCCCTGTGCAAAGAAGTGCAAGATAATGAATATGGGGCACAAAAACCCTGGCACAATATATCAGTTGGGGTTTGAGGATATAGCATGCACCAAGCAGGAAAAGGATCTTGGGGTTATCATCTCTGCTGACCTCAAGGTAGAGAAACAGTGTGACAAGGCAGCAGGTAAAGCAAATGGGATGCTGGGATGCATAGGCAGGGGCATCACCATCAGGAAAAGGGAGGTCATAATTCCACTATACAAGACACTAGTGAGGCCCCTCCTGGAGTACAATGTACAGTTTTGGAGATCTTACTTATGTAAGGACATAGACAGGGTAGAGACGGTTCAGAGGAGGGCAACAAAGATGGTACATGGATTGCATCACAGTCCTATGAGGACAGGTTGAAGGAATTGAATATGTACTCCCTGGAGGAGAGGATGAAGAGAGGGGATATGATAGAGACATACACGTATCTTATAGGGAGGAACAGGGTGCAGGAATACACTATTTTTAAGTGAAAAAGATGTTCCAGGACTAGAAGACATGGGATGAAGTTGGAGGGAGGACGATTTAGAGGAAACATGAAGAAGAATTTCTTCACAGAATGGGTGGTTAACAAGTGGAACACCCTGCCAGAGGAAGTGGTGGGGGCTGAAACAATCATGGGATTTAAGAATGCATGGGTTAGACATAAAGGAATTCTGGAGGTCAGGGTTAAGGGGCAACAGACTTCTAGGAAAACATAAAGTAAATTTACAAGCTCAAATGGGCAAACTGGGTGGGCTGTAGGTCCTTATCTGCCAACACTGTCTAGGTATCTATGTATCTATGTTCATGAGGTATCAAAATCCTTGTGTGAGAAATCCCTGTTCATGAGATAGGGCCATCTGGTCATCGTCTCACGAACATGGATTTTGTCAGCTCACGAACAAGGATCGGCTCACAAACAGGGATTTTGACACCTCATGAACAAGGATCGGAAGTGAGTCATGAACAAGGATTTTCAAAATAAAAAATAGCCTATTTTTGAGACAAGTAAAATGAACTATAATCATGGGTTTGTAGAGGGTGTCACCCTGAAAAAAAAACATACTTCAATCTCCACAGAAGACATCTGTAAGGCAAGTTACAACATCTTTTTTTTGCAAAAAATGAAAACAAGATGGCAGCTTGTGAACAGGGATTGTTTTCATGTGAACAGGGATTTAACGAATCCCTGTTCATGAGCTGCCAAAATCCCCATTCGTGAGGCCAAATCCTTGTTTGAGGCTGTGTAACTATCCAAAACACTGAACTGAGCATGCTCAGAAGCCAACATTTCAAAATTGAATAAGTTTGGAATGGATTAATATTTATTCACCAAACCAATGCTTGCTTGTTCTTTGGGGCAAGCGCTTTCTACCCTCAAAATTGCAGGTCCAAAATTTCAAATGGTGTGACCGCAGCATAATGAGGAAAAATCAGCAAAAATGGGCAGAAAAACGAAGAACACGCTCATTTCATTATGTGCTGCACAAAATCTGCAGATCCAATCAAACCAAAACTTGGCACACCAAGAGACCTGTCCCTTGGGACCACGCATTCCAATTTTTCTGCAAATCCATTGAACAGTTGCAAAGTTATTAAAGTGCAAAATTTGGGGTTTAAGATTAAACTGCCTACTCTACCTAACTATACAGGCACTACCACACCACCATTATATATATATATATATATATATATATATATATATATATATATATATATATATATATATATATATATATACACACACACACACACACACACACACACACACACACACATATATATATATATACACACACGCGTATATATATATCTTATACTGGCGCAGTAGTGCCAGTATAGTTAGGGTTGGGTGCAAATTTCTATGTTAAACCTGAAATTTTCAGCCTTAATAACTTTGGAACTGTTCAATGGATTTGTATGAAAGTTGGCATGCATAATTTCCATGTGTAGGTCTCTTGGTGTGCCAAATTGTTTACGAATCTGTTTTGTTGTGTATGAGATACAGAGTGTCAAAAAATCCAAAATTTACCAGTTTTTTGACATTTCTTTGTCCACCTGTATGTCAGAAATGGCTTCATCTTCTGCTCTGAAAATTCTAAGGGTAGAAAGCTTTTGGGTCTCAGATGTGCCTTTTGAAGGACTGGTGTAAAAGTATTAATCCATTCAAATGTTATTTAAGATTGCGACTTCCGGTGACGTCACAGAGCCGATAGGAGCCTAGGGTTTCTCGCTCCCAGCAAAGTCCACCAATCTAACCTCCAAAATCTAACAAAATAAAACTAGAAATGTCCATAAACACAGGAGGGAAACAACCAGAAACCTATAGAGGCAGAAACAGATCGAAGGTGAAGGAGAAGTATACGGATGGCGACCAATTACAGGACGACCCCCCCTAGTAGATCTCTCTCGCCGGCAAGCTCCCATGCGGCCAACTATGATACAGACGGAGAATCAGAGCAACTATCTAGGACGAGATTCGAGACTTTAGTAAAAGAAATTCAGAAGTCGAGAAGTGAAAACAAACAAGAATTCAAAGCTGTCCATTCCCAACTCACTTTATTGGAGTCATGCATTGGCAAAATAGAAGAGAGAGTGGCTGAAAATGAAGAATCCTCTGTGCAACTGGTGGAAATAGTACAGGCCCTTGTGCAACAATCAGAGGAGTTGCGATCTAAATGCCTAGACCTGGAGGGGCATTCGCGACGTGACAACCTCCATCTGTACGGTTTGCCTGAGGGCATGGAAACAGCCCCAATGGCCCCATTTATGGAAAACCTGCTCAAGGACATTTTAGATTTACCCACAACGTTCACTTTCCACATTGAGAGAGCACATAGGTCACTTCAAGCGAGACCATCTGATCCTACGGCCAGACCCCGCTCCATAGTATTCAAACTGAGCTCCTTCAGTGCCAAAGAGGAGATTCTACATCATGCTTGGGCCAAAAAAGAAATAAAATATCTCACTCACAGACTATTTATGGATCATGAAGACTCAGTAGAAATACAACAGCAAAGACTGAAATATCTTCCAATTTTGAGATCCTTACGGGAAAGAGCGATCCGTTTTCACACCCCATATCCAGCTAGGCTTCGTGTCTTCTGGGAGGATGGGACTAAGTTGTACACTACAGTGGAGGAGGCGAGGGAAGCCCTGTTCGAGAGGAAAATACAAATCTTGGAGAGTAGGAACCGGAACCAAAAATGAGAGACCTGACATATTATGGCAACGCACCCAAAACAGGAAGATGTCAGGAACCAAAATACTGCTGCACGGAGAAGCTAACGCGACTGCAAAGATGCTTGGAAAACACAAACCCAAGGAGAGAAACCTGTGAGCTGAAATCGCTGACAGACTTGGTCACTGAGCTAAGAAGGATCATTAAAGATAAGTGTGAAGCTCCAGTCTGAGAGAAAAGGGAGGGGGGAGGGACGAGAGGACGATAAGTCATTATTATGTCCCACAGAGCAGTAATCTACCATAGGCTACTTTAAACTGCATCTCATTTTAACCCTCTACTGAAGAGCAAAGCGACGGGTCTATAATTGACAACCTGTTTCTTCATAACTGTGTCCACCTATAGTGGAGCCCCCCCCCATGTCTCTTTTGTTACCACCAGGTCCTTACCAAAGGAAATGACATTGAAGCGGATTAATCTGCTGAAGAGACCCAAACGACATGCTAATAAGGAAAAAGACTAATAACGAAGGGCTGTATTCATAAAGTACTTTTAATTTGAAAAATGTCCATTACACTAAAGTAACAGGCCCATTCACAACAACATAGACCTAGCTGTGCACCGTAAGAGAAGTGGCCTATAGAGGTTACAGAACACTGCTAGTATTGGTACCCTCATGCCACCTTAGAGAGGGGAGCGTTTGAAAAGTTATTATAGTAGTATGTTGGTTGGATTAAGCACAAAGTTAGCAACATATAATATGTTTGCCTGGTAATACTTATAGTTACAATGACACTGATAGTGACAAACCATTTATCGGTGGACTCTGCAGGAGCTTGGAGGGATTTTGTGTAACCCAAAACCTAGTAAGCTTACACTTACCTCAGCTCCTATAGTGAGGAGCATAGTTCCCACTTAATAAATTCAGGAGCACAGATAACAACAGGTGCTCAGTAGGAGGACTTCCGCAACGGAAGCACTAGTAAGCCTCCTCGTCTCTTCATAAAGGGATAGGACAGAAGGGCTGTTCGAAAATAGCCCCTACCTTGGAAGTTCTAATTACGAGTTTACAAAAGTTGTTAACAGTTGTATTAAGTTATGTTGGCTGTTCTGAGAGGTTATGTTTTACCAGGTATCGAAGCAGACAAAGGCGAATTGAGCATGTGGGCAGGGTGGGGGGATTGGAGGGACCATGGGGTGCAGGAGATCAATCGATGCTGTGGGGAAGTACAGGGAAATTTATAATATATCCATGAGTAATCTATCATCCCACACGATTTGCACCTACAACGTGCATGGAATTACCAGTCCCATCAAAAGAAGTAAGATTCTACAGAGTGTAAAGAGGGCTGGAGCAAACATTTTGTTATTACAAGAGACACATCTCTCCCAGTTAGAGCATGCAAAATTTGAAAGGTTAGGTTTTTCACATGTTGTGGCCTCCTCATATGGAAAGGGAAGAAGAAGGGGAGCAGCAATATTGATTAGGCAGGGAACACAGTTTGAAATGAAAGACAGAGTAATAGATAAGGAAGGGAGATACGCCATGGTTAAAGGTTTATTGGATGGACGTTTAGTGACCTTTGCATCTATATACATCCCCCCAGCCTCGGAATATGAGGTGTATAGATCATTCTTCACTAAACTAATGGAATGGGCTGAGGGGAAAATGATTTGTGTCGGCGATCTGAACCTGAACATGGCAGAGGTTTGCTCCATCCCTCAAAACCAGGGCAAAAGAAGAAAAATCATGAACCAGGTGAAGAAGTTAATGCAAGAGCTAGGTTATCAAGATATTTGGAAACACTTCTATGGCACCTCCCCAAGGCACACGAGTATTCCCAGGCCCATGATATATATTCTTGTTTAGACTATCTTATAACCCCAAAGGAACAAATGGGAGATATTTCAAAGATCTGGTGGAGACTTTGTACTATCAGATCACCGATTTTTGTCAACTTAGTCTCCAAGCTAAGAGGAAAACAACTTTCTTGCTTGAATCTTTTTCTTTAAGCGACTCCAAGTCCTCAAAAATATAGAAGACACTATATCTCAAGCTCTAGAACTAAATGACACGCAGTCGTGTCAGTATCGATTTTATGGATACCATAAAAGCCATCATAAGGGTGTTGCTACATATCATCTGCTAATAAAAACTTAGGGAAGCAATGACGGTAACCCTTGAGACTAAGATACAGGAAATGGAGGAATTACAGATTATAGAAAATAACAAAACTAGAAGTAAGGAGCTAGCCCACCTTAAAAAGGAGTTTAATAAAATACTAGACTACTCAGTGGACCAAAAATTAATGTATTTAAGGCATAGTTATTATGATGGGGGCCCTCGGTCCCTCAGACTCCTAGCACACAGACTGAGAATACAGAAAGTAAAGTCGAACATAACAAAAATTAGACACCCGCAATTGGGCAAAATACATAATACAACACAAGGAATAACAGAAGCATTTCTTAACTACTATACAACGCTCTACACAGCTAAAGACTCCTCGTCTACCCAGGAAATAAGGGACTTTTTGGACTCGCTTAACCTTCCGACCCTCTCGCAGCAACAAAGCTCTCAATTAACTACCCCTATAACAGTGAGGGAAATAGAAGCGGCAATAAGTAATTTAAAAAATGGAAAATGTCCAGGGTCAGATGGACTCCCGGGGGAATTTTACAAATCATTCTCTAAAATTCTAACTCCCATACTCAATAGGGTCTATGCACACGTTATAACACAGGAGGGAAACATTCCCCCCTCATGGAGCGAGGCTATAATCTCACTTATTCCGAAGTCGGGGAAGGACCTCTCCTATTGCTCATCTTATCGACCCATATCCATATTAAACACGGATTATAAAATCCTAACATCTATACTAGCTAGGAGGCTTATCCAATTCTCCCTGAACAAGATCCATTTGGACCAATGTGGGTTCATTCCGGACGTCAGGCCCAGGACAATGTAAGCGTGCCATATATCTATTGGAACATTCCCAATCTCAAAATAAACCACTCTTCTATTGGGTCTAGATGCTGAAAAAGCGTTTGATATGGTATCATGGAAATTTTTGGGGGAGGTCCTTGCCCGTTTTGGTTTTCCAACCCAGTTTATAGAAACCCTACTTAAATTCTACAAACGACCTTTGGGTTACATACGGATAAATGGACACCTCTCTGATAGATTTTCCCTTTATAGAGGAACCAGACAAGGATGTCCCTTGTCCCCTCTCCTGTTCGCCTATTATATAGAACCACTAGCGCAATACATTAGGCAATCTCCTGACATTAATGGAATCTTGTTTTCTGGAGTTGAACATAAACTAGCGTTGTTTGCAGACGACTTACTTCTATATTTAACTAACCCGGAAAACTCACTTCCTGCGGTCATGCAGAAAATCCGTGATTTCTCGTATCTCTCTGGGTACTCTTTAAACATTAGCAAGACTGAGGCCCTAAGAATACAATATGAACCATCACCTGAACTTAGAAGTAAGTTTCAGTTCAAATGGGATGCTCCCTCTTTGAAGTACTTAGGAATACGGATTCCTAACGATCTATCCCAGTTACACAGGCAGAACTATTCACCTTTAATAGACACATTGAGGAATGATATGAGAAGATGGAGTCTTCTCCCATCTTCTTTCTACACCCGTACTATGTCGTTAAAGATGAATGCAGTACCCCGTCTCCTTTATCTATTTCAATGTGTCCCCTCCACTATTAATGTGAAAGAAATCTTGTCCTGGCAGAAGCTATTTCTCGCTTTTCATAAAAAACCTCGCTTAAACTTTAGGAAACTCACGCTCCCTAAAATAATGGGCGGACTATCATTCCCCTCCCTAGCTGACTATTGGGCCGCTTCTCAAATGCGCTTAGCTCTACTGTGGGGTGCAAATGACTATCAGGCCGCATGGAAGCATATAGATCTAAACAGAGGGGATACTTTGCCTCTTCCTGCAGTTCTTTTTTCTCCTCCCCTGCTTCAACGAACAATGTTTACTACATCAAAAGCTGCCTCTACTTTACTTGAAGGCTGGAGGAGGGGAACAGGGAACAAACAAATATTAGTACACTTTTGGAAGTATCAATGGTTTATAACAAAGGAACAGTTTTGCTCTCATGTAGTGGGGTCGTGGTATAAGTCCCAAGTGAGGAGAGGAATGGTAGCTCCCTGGCAAATAATGAAAGGGAATGTACCTAAGACCTTGAGGAAGCCCAAGAGGAATTTTCTTGGACTGAGAGAGACAGGCTGTTCTTTTATCAAATAAGGGACTACGTACTAACACAAGGTAAGCTCAGGGAGAGGGATCCCCTGTACTATGAGGACCATTTACCGTTTCAGCAAATCTGGTCCTCAAAATCGGGAGAGAAGGCCATCTCAATAATATACAAATACCTAATTTCATTATATAAACACTCTATGGACCAAGTTAAAGAGAGCTGGGAGAAAGAATTCAATCAAGTAATAAGTGTCATGGATTGGCCTAAAATATGGAAAAATACCTGGTCGGCTACCTCCTCTCCTCAGTGGAGGGAATTCATATGGAAGGTTAGGGTGAGATTCTTTTTAGTGCCCACAGTGCCGGCCCAAAGAATCACAGGAACATCGGAAAGTTGCTGGAGGGAATGTGGGGAAAATAGGGCCGTGTATAAACACATATTTTTCGAATGCCCAAAAATTTGCACATTCTGGTCCACTATCTTGGCCCGTACAGTAAATATCCTGGGAGACCACTACCAAGTGACTGGGATCAACCTGGTACTGGGTATACTACCGGAAGGAATGAGAGATAAGCACATTATATATCTCTGCACTATTTTTCTGGGGGCAGCATATAAAGCAATTACTAAAAAGTGGCTCCAGAAAACCTCCCCGACAGTGGGGGAATGGGAGGCTATAATTCAGGATATTCGGCATAATGAGCAAGTGTCTTATGCCCTTCATAATAAGGTCCAACTCTACATTACAAGAGGGGCCAGATGGGAATTAAACCAAAATCTGAATCAGTAGGTGAACAAGGGAATAGCTGGTAATACAAATAGAGGAGCAATAGTGACAGTACGTAGCTATGGTCTGTGGGATCCCTCCCCCAGGAGCTCACCATGTCCGAAAATAGATTGTGCAATAAATAAATGTATCTTGCTATAGTTAGATGTCTCTGAATAAGGTCATAACTGATTAGAATAATCCTTTTTAAAGCCCATTGTCTGTCTTCATCTGGATTTTACCTGGTTTCTATTTGAATTTTAATATTAATTCACAAACATGTTTATTCTTTCTCAATACCTGTTGTTGATATAAGTCTGTGAAAAATAGCAGAGAATTGTTTGTTAAGCAGACGGAACTCTGTATATGAAAGTCAATACCTTGAACTATTGTAATTGAATTCAGTGAAAGAAAATGAAAGTAATCAGAAAATAAAGGAAGTATAAAAAAACAAAAAAAAACAAACGTTATTTAAATTTTATTTTTCCCATTTTTTCCTATGGAAAACAGATGTCTGGTGCAGCACATTTTCTGTGGCACAAAAAGTGAAAGTTGTGCACACAATACATTGGATTTCTGCCACATAGTATAGTGGGTCCGTGTTTTGATGCCTGCAATGGTTATGTTTTTTTAATTATCCCTGGTGGCTAGTAGTCCCTCCCCTCCACAGCACCCATGAAAGTGTGTATGTTGCATCCCACTCTCCTCCCATCGCCATGTTCATGCAAACTCTGCAGTCCTGAACTCACTGGTGACTAGTGGTCCCTTCCCCCACCCGCCCCACAAGTACATAATGATAGGTGCTGGGTGGTGGACCCTCCACAGCAATGTAGCCACTGAACATCTGTTTCAGTAAGACCCCTATCACCATGTGCGTGTGACCCCAGTACTCCCGCACTGTATTTTTTTCTTAAAAATACTGTGGTGGCCTAGTGGTTTCCAACCCCCTCCCCATCCCTGATATCCACTCCCATTATTTACCTGATGGTCTAGTGGCCTCCACCTCACCAACCCTCTGCAGTTCCACCACCCCGCTCCCACTGCCATCCCAAAGCTAGCAGCAGGCAGAACGGCACAGTACACTACTGTCTAACACAGCGGGCTGCCCACTGAACTGTCATTGAATGAGCGCATTCTTGTAAAAAGAACATGCTCATTCATTGAGAGCTCAGTGGGCAGGCTGGCCGTGGTGGAGAGAGGAGGGCTGTGCTTGTCCGTTCGCTTCTCAGTTCTGGGTGGGTGTGGGAGCGGGGTGCTGAGAGTGCACACCTGCTGGGGTGGAGGGGCCACTAGACCACCATGAACATTGATTGTGCCAATTTTTTTTTTATTATTAGGTGATAGGAAAAAAAGGTCAAACTACTGACTTGAACCACTGACCCTAGCAGTTTAAAACCACATTCTTTCCAGTGCTCCACAGAATCATTGCTAGCAGCTGTGGTGCAGTAATGCACATATCTCATACGGAAATCAGTTGTGCCTCAATTTTCCCGCACCCCTGATGTGAGAAAGTACTGTTTACTTTCTGCATAATTTATTTCTGTATGAAATATGTGGGTTACTGCTCCACTGCTGTTAGCAATGAGCCTATGGTGCAGTGGAAAGACTCTGGATTTAATTTGGTTATTGTCAGGGGTTCAAGTCACTGCTATGACTTTTTTTTGTATCACATGAAAAAAAAATTGATAGAATTATTTCTCCCTGCTGTTGTACTGAATTATTCCTGCCTCCTGGGGGCCCTCCACAGAATCGTAAAAAAGCTGACTCTGTAAGCCCTGGTGGCTAGTGGCCCCTTCCAGCACCTAATAACCCACAGGAGCTCAATACAAACTTTATAAAATAGCCTGTAACGTGTGCTGGGTACCGCTGCTTACCCTGAACCATCACCCGTGATATCCCTGGTGAATAGTGTTCCCTCTTCCCACCTGCCCCAATCCCCCTGTGCATGTGACCCCAGTACTCCCAGACAGTATTTTATCTGAAAAATACCCTGCTCATATTATTGTTTACCCCCCCTTCCCCATCCCTGATACCCACTCCCATTATTTACGTGGTGGTCTAGTGGCCGCCACCCCACAAAACCTCTGCAGTCCCACCACCCCACTTGCACCCCCATCTTGAAGCTGGCAGCAGGTGGACTAGCACAGTGCTCCTCTCTCTAACAACACTGGCTTGCCCAGTGACCTATCAATGAATGAGCATGTTCTTTTAAGAAGAACATGCTCATTCATGAAGAGCTCAGTAGGTGGTCTGGCTGTGGTGGAGAGAGGAGGGTTGTGCCAGTCCACCTGCTTCTCAGTTCTGGGTGGGGGTGGGAGTGGGTTACTGAGAGTGCAAACCTGCTGGGGTGGGGAGGGCTACTAGACCACACGGATATTTATTAAGACCTCGGTGGGCTGGCTGGATATGGTGGAGAGAGGAGAGCTGTGCCGGTCCACCTGTTCCATGCTTCTGGATGGGAGTAGGAGTGAGGTGGTGACAGATCACACCTGCTGGGGTGGGAGGGATGTGGGGGCCACTAGACCACCACAGAAATAATGGCAGTGGCAATTGGGGATGCGGAGGTGGGTGGGAGACAGTTTACCACTGGGTCGGGATGATGGGGGTGGTGACAAAGTACACCTGCTGGAGTGGGGGTGGGAGGGGGCCACTACACCACCACAGAAATAATAGCAGTGGCAATTGGGGATGCTGAGGGTGGTGGGGAAACAGTTTACCACTGGGTCATAATAATAGTTTCCAACTGTAAAAATGTACCATTTACTTCAAAAGTGTTGCACAGTACATGGAAACCAACCCGCCAAAAGTCAATGGCAGTGATCGAACCTAGAGCCTAATGTTGTATACTTTAACAACTAACCTACTGCACCACATACTACTTTTGATGTTTTTATCCACCATTTTGTGTAACAACACAAAAGCAGCTTTAGTATTGACAGCAAAGTGGGTGGGGCTTCTACAATTACACCTATGTTGGCAACCAATTGTTTGTTTGTTTGTAAAAGTTTATTCATTTTAAGTTCAAGGAAAAGGATAACCCTTTGAGTGATAAGACTCATTTTCAATGGGGTCCATTACATACAATACAGTTTCATAGAACTACACATAATACAGTAAAATAAATATTTTACAAAATAGTACTTTGTCACACACAAAACGTAATTTATCCATTAACAACGTTCATGACAAGTATTAAGAATACAAAATCCAAACAATAACCATTCTACATTTAAAAAAAAATGGCTTAGGAAAATAGCCATAGTAGTAATGATGATAATAATGAAGAGTGAATGTAAAAAGTGCATACTTTTAACTGCAACCACTAGTAGTTAATTGAATAGAGTTTTGACTTACCCATTTTTTGATCTCATACCATGGGACAACTACAAAGTTTAGTCCCACTCACCATTAATGCAGAATTCACCTTTGCTGTTCTAGTTTTCGGGATTACCAAATCCAAATTTTGTGCTGATCACAGGCCTACTCTAGATGTATGTATCTTAAACAAATCAGCCAAGTAGGGTGGAGTCTTCTGCTTCAGTTATTGGTGAATTAAGTACAATATATGCAAGTTTCTATGCTCCGTAAGGCTAGTCCAATTTAAACATTGTACACAGTGCGCCGATGCATCAGACGAGGTGCATCTAAGGCAAACCTTACAAAGCTATTCAGAGCTGTGTCCAGCCTCTCTAATGCAGTTTTTGATGCACCAGCATACAGTATGTCACCGTAGTCAAACAATGGAATTATTGTAAAGTTACCCCTCCTAAAGAAAGCTTCTTTAGAGCCGGAGAAACTTGTAAACTACAGGCCTATCTCTAACCTTCCTTTTGTGGGAAAGGTTATCGAGAAAGTTGTGGCAGCTCAACTGGAAGACCATTTAACCATCCATAATTTACATGAACCTCTCCAATCAGGTTTTCGTAAGAGGCATAGTACTGAGACTGCTCTGGTTCGGGTGCTCAATGGTCTCCTGATGGCAAGAGATTGGAGAAACCATTCCATCTTGGTACTCCTTGATTTGTCATCAGCTTTTGACACTGTGGATCATGGGGTTCTGTTGGATCATTTGAGGTTATTCTGTGGGCTGTCAGGGACAGTTCTCAGATAGTTTACATCTTTCCTCGCTGGTAGATCTCAGAGAGTTGTGTTGGGAATATTTTCTTCCGAGTCTTTCTCTCTGCCTTGCAGGTTACCTCTGGGCTTAGTGCTGTCTCCCATGTTATTTGCAGTGTATATGCTGCCCCTCAGAAACATTGTAAGATGATATGAGCTGAGGTTTCACTGCTATTCTGATGATATCCAGCTCTACCTGTCTTTTGCTCCCAACCAGGTTAGTGCTATCTCAGTATTGAACAGCTGCCTTGTAGAAATCCAAGACTGGATGACTTCTAGCGGTTTAAAGTTGAACCCAGGAAAGACTGAGGTTTTGGTTGTGGACCCAGGTCATAGGACAGAAGGGTTGAGGACTGATCTCCCCCTCTGGTCTAGTCCTGGTGGGGCTCAGATTCTTACCTCTGAGCGGGTGCATGACCTGGGAGTGGTGCTTAACAATGGTCTGACCCTTCGACATCAGGTGTCGGCAGTCATCAAGCTGGCCTTTTACCATCTTAGGAACATTGCCAGGATCAAGCATCTTGTTCCGTCCAGCAATCTGCCTGTTTTGGTCCACGCCTTTGTGACATCACACCTTGACTACTGCAACTCCCTTTACCTAGGGCTTTCTGGGGTTGATATCCATCGCTTGCAGCTAGTTTAGAATACTGCGGCACATTTATTGACTGGGGTATCAAGAAGAACCCATATTACCCCAGTGCTGCGCAATCTGAAATGGCTGCCTATTCAGTGGCGGATCACTTTTAAGGTAGGTTTATTAACTTACAAAGCCCTACATGGACAGGGTCCTGATTACCTGAAAGAGCTCCTGGTTCCTTACACTCCTTTGTGACAGTTCCGCTCGGCTGACGAGGGGTTGCTGGAGATTCCGAGGGTTTGTTTAAAGTCATCTGGTGCTTGTGCCTTTGGGTTTGTTGCTCCTACCCTCTAGAATTCTCTGCCCCATCAGCTACATGACTGCAGGACAGTGGGATGCTTTAAGCAGGCACTGAAGACCTATCTGTGGGGTAAAGCTTATCCCGGACTTCTGTGATTTTATCTGTATTTATTGTATTTTGTTTTTATGTGATTGTGCAGCACCTTGATTTGTGAAAGGCGCTATATTAAATAAATTTATTGTTATTATTATTTGGTATACATCTTTTCAGTCTATACAATGCTCCTAGTCTACTGTGTAATCTTGTAATTAAATTATCTATATGTAAATCCCATTTTAGATGTGTATCCAACCATACTCCCAAGTATCTGTACGATGTCGGAAATCCGCCTTCTTGTTTTTAGTTGGTGGTCACAGAAATGCTTGGCATTTAAATTTGGGACCCTCTAGGGACACAATTCTTACTGCGTTCAGCTAGTTGAGTCCTGAGGATGCTAGCCGTGTCTTTTTTGGGGGTTAAACACCCCAGAAATATGTTTTTGACATTTTTGTAAACAGTGGTGTTGCTAAGTAGTCACACATTCGACACTTTCATGATTTTGTTTTGCAAAAGTGTTACAAATCACAACACTACTTTGTGACACCATGCCCAAAAGAATAGGAAATCTTTGCCACCCTGCTGTAAATTGGATGATATAGTAGGGAAAACATTTTTTTTATTTGTAAATGGCCCCTTCTTTACTTTCCTGGTGTCTAGTGCCCCCCCCCCACCCTCAATGCTCACATGTTTTTTCTTTATATTTTTTTCTCTGTGGCTTTTGCCACTTATCCCTGGTGTCCAGTGGGACCTGCCTCCCTATTTTGTTTAAATCAATGGAGCAGTGGTATCCCTGCCTTTCAGTCCCTTTTACTTTAAAAAATTGTTCCTGAAAAGAAAAAAAATCCATTGCTGTCTTTTGCATGCTTTTAAGCTGTAAGGGAAAAAAGGTCCATCACTGGTCATACCCACACCCCGCACCAAACCATCCATTGTGCATCTACCTCCCCACTCCCCTTGTGATGTCACCACAGACTGCCACTCACCTAAGGTAGGGCTGTGCATGGGCCGAATAGTATTTTACGAATACCACAAATAGTAGGCTTCCCCAGTATTTGGATGCATTTTCTGAATAGTTCACTATTTGGCCACTGTTCGGGAACAATTATTTGATGAGATTTCCAAGTCTCACAGAGTTTTGTTGGCCAATCAAAAACTGTTCCTTGAGTTCAAAGGCAAGCACACCATATGCATACTTCTCAACCTCTTGCCTCATGAATCAGGGACAAGGCTTAAAAAAAATCAGGGACAATGACCCTAAATCAGGGACAAATCTTAAAAACTGGTACTATTCACTCAGAAAGGTGATAAAATAAAGGGATTTGTGTTGAGATGCATTTTCTGAAGTAGAACAAGTCTGTAACGTTAATGTTTGATATTATTTTGCACTTTTAATCCCCACTGTTCTGTCACAAAAACACAAATTTTACGAGGGACAGAGGAAAATTTTAAGGCCAAATCAGGGACATCCCTGAAAATCAGGGACAGTTGAGAGGTATGACCATATGACTTCCTCACCCTGAGCTGGTAGAAGACAGGAGACAGTGGTTTCTGAGAGCTGCTCTGCAGTACATTTGAGACCTTAAACTTGCTAAAAAGGAACTAGATTTTTGCTTCACAGGCTTTTTTGGGTCAGTATAGATTTTTTGATCAGTGTCAGAAAAGCTATGTTTGGCTTTCTGACAGGTATTTTGTCCTTATTGCTGTACTCAGTTACAGGAACTAGGAGGGCTGTCTGCTAATTCCCCTTCTCTACTGCTGTCTGACATAGCTCATTTTGAAATAAACTTCTTCAGTTCTAAGCCAGTCAGTCTTGACTCACTGAATTATTATTGTCAGTCCTCTGGTTCCAGAGATAGATCCCTGTACACATGAGGAGTGTGTTGGCTGACTCCCCCCCCCCACACTTCTACAGCCCACTGCACACAAATAATCTGTGCTTGTGAAAAATATCCCCCCCTGAGAGTCTGTGCCTTGTGCGTGCACAGCTGTACACAGGCATTTTTTTGTTTGTTTGTTGTTGTTTTGTTAATTAAACCATTGCACTTAGTGGGGCAGGCCTGTCTCACTGAGTTGACTATGTCATCTGTCTGTTCCTTGCTCAGTTCCATCTTTGACTAACTAGGTTGTGCTTTTCTTCTTCCTTCTTAGTAGCAATGTTTTTCTTTACTGCTACTTTTTTTGTGGTGCAGTATAACTGGAAAGTTGGTGTATTACTGTAGTTCTACAAGCAGTAAGTGAAGCATCATAGACACAGGTACTACACAGTAATAATGTATGTTTTACATAGTAACCACTAGTGACCTGATCCATCATGTCTTTAGCAATCTTGCAAACTTGCTTGGTCCAGCCCCAGCAAAGCATCTGCACCGCTGGCCCCAAGTGGTGAGGGACAGGATGATAGACCCCACAAACATACAGCACATCCAGGTAATTACTGCTAGTGTTGTCCCTGGGCTGCCAAACCCCCAAACAATCTATGTAGAACAAAGGAAGCACTGGGGCAGTCACAAAATACAGTTAAGAGCAGTGGAGCATAAAATTGCCAATACATTTGTTTGTGCTAAGGCTGAAGGATGCCAATAGAGCTCTAGTGCTTAGACCAGAACCTGGTCTTTGTCAAGGTGCATGTCAGGAATGTACAAACACACTATGAGTATACAACCCTTAAAGAAACACACACCAAAAATAAGAGAAGTTAAAATGAATGTTACTGAGATGCCCTTGTAACAAAACAATCCACAACTAACTTACCCTAGGATGAAACGCTGCATCAAGATTATAAAACAGTTCATACAGTGGTGCCAGACAGTATGCAATGCAGTATCTTGCAAATTACTGCAAAATGCTACAGTATGTTGCAAGGAGCAGTGTCATTTCATGGCAATTAAGCCCTCCAGTCATCCAATATTTTGTGGCATGCTATTTACTGCAAAGTACTGAATTGCATCTTGTCTTGCTCCACTGTAAATTATTGATACATAATACAATTCCAGAGAAGGTGGTGAGATAGACTACATAGACAATGACATACAGGTGTCTCTCTTTATTTGGCGGGCTCAAATATTGTTCTTCCCAAGCAAGCCTTTTAGTTCTTGCAGCATTGGTAATACTACTACTGCTACTAATACCATTAGCAGTACTACTACTACTAGTACTAGAGTCACCACCTGTTCCATCTGTACGTTCACTGTCACATCCTGTTGTGCAGTAGTAAGGGGGGCATTAGAGCATACATGCCTTGTGCAGGAAGTAGCAGACACCACCACCAGTGTTCCCACCGCTACCACTATGGCTGCTACATCCACAGCCAGTGTGCTTCCCACCACCACCAGTGCCATTCTTGCAGCAGCTACCCTTTCAGTTGTCACCACCACTACTGCAGCCACTGCTACCACTATTCCTATGCCCATGGTCAAAGCACCTTCTACCCCATGTCTGTGACCATGAACACCCGCTAGTGCTGACATAATGCAATGCTTGATATCATTTTCAGAGTGCTATGTGTGTGGTGTGGTGGATCGAGTGTGCCACATGAAGCTTGTGTTGCATTAGTGAGAGCTCTATGTTGATGGTTGAAGTGTCATTGAGGTCTATATGGTATACCAGGTTCAATAGGTGATTAATGGTGTTGTTGAAGTGCTTTTTTAAAGTTTCCTTAAATAAACACCTTTTCTGGCTGAATAATGAATACCGAATACTTGGGATCTGAATACCAAATATTTGGCTGAAGATTCAGGAAAAGGTATTCTCACAGCCCTAACCTAAGGAGGGCCCAGGTTCAAGACCCACTCCACCAATCAAAAACACATCTTGGCACATAATGGTGTTGCTGTTGTGCAGAATTATGTTTTGGCAGGGATTTGAAAATGTTCTGTGCTGAGTACCTGTGGTGAGGTCATAAGGTGGCTATGTTGAAAATAAGGGGAGAAAATGGGTAAAAATGGAACAGTTATGACTATTTGGCAATGGAGGGATGGAACCCACTGTAACATAAGAATACTGTTATACTATCTCGATGGATGGGTGGGAGTGCAGGATCTGAAGGACACTGCATTCCCACCTTAAAATAAGGGTACTGTCATACTACCTCAATGGATGGGTGGGAGCGAAGGGTCCTTTGGACCCTATGATCCAACTGTAAAATAAGAATATTATTATACTACATCGATGGACAGATGGGAGTGCAGGGTCCTTTGGACCCTGCATTCCCACCATAAAATAAGGATTCTGTTATACTAACTTGATGGATGGTTGGGAGTGCAGGGTCCAAAGGACGCTGCCCTCCAACAGTAGGACCCTGCGCTCCCACCATAACATAAGAGTACTGTTATACTATCTCAATGGACATGTGGGAGCTCAGGGTCTTAAGGACCCTGCACTCCCACCATAAAATAAGCATAATGTTATACTACCTCAATGGACAGGTGAGAGCGCAGGGTCCTTTGGACCCTGCACTCCCACCATAAAATATGGATTCTGTTACACTACCTTGATAGATGGTTGGGAGTGCAGTGCCCAAAGGACAATGCACTCCAACAGTAGGACCCTGCACTCCCACAGTACAATAGGGATACTGTTATACTACTTCAATGAATAGATGGGAGCATGGGATCCGAAGGATACTGTGCTCCCACCGTAAAATAAGAATACTCTTATACTACTTCAGTGGAGGGATGGCAGCACAGGGTCTGAAGGATCAGGACAATCCTGGGGTAGATCTCTTGACAGGCCAAGTTTTCCACCATAAAATAAGGATGCTGTTACACTACCTTGATGGACAGAGGGGAGCGTCTACTGTAAAATAAGGATACTGTTATACTAACTCGATGGATGGATGGATGGGAGTACAAGCTCCAAATGACCCTGTGCTCCCACAGTAAAATAAAGATACTCTTATTCTACCTCAGTGGAGGGATGGGGGAGTGCTAGGTCTGAAGGATAAGGATACTCCTGGGGTAGATCTCTTGACCTACCAAGTATTTCACCGAAAATAAGGATACTGTTATATTCCTCGATGGACAGATGAAAGAGCAGGGTCCGGAGGACACTGCGCTTCCACTGTTAAATAAGGATACTGTTATAATACTTCAATGGTCAGTTGGGAGTACAGGGTCCAAAGGAGCCGTTGCTCCCAAGGTAAAATAAGGATAGTGTTATACTACCTCAATGGACAGTTGGAAGTGCAGGGTCTGAAGGACCCTCCACTCCCACCATGAAATAAAGATACTGTTATACTACCTCGATAGGACAGATGGGAGCACAGGTCCAATGGACTCCATGCTCTCACAGTAAAATAAGAATACTGTTATGCTACCTCGATGGATGGTTGGAATTGCAGGGTCCAAAGGACCCTTCGCTTTTACCATAAAATAAGGATACTGAAATACTACTTTGATGGTCGGATGGGAGCACAGGGTCCAAAGGATCCTGCACTCCCTCAGTAAAATAAGGATACTGTCCTACTACCTCAATGATTGGTTGGGAGTACAGGGTATAAGGAACCTGTGCTCCCACAGTAAAATAAGGATACTGTTATACTTCCTCAATGGACAGATGCGAGTGCAGGGTCCAAAGGAGCCTGACCTCCCACCATAAAATAAGGTTACTGTTATACTACCTCGAAGGAAGGATGGGAGCGCAGGGTCCGAAAGAGATTGCATTCCCACTGAAAAATAATGATATTAATATACTTCCTTGATGGATGGTTGGAAGTGCTCCAACCATGAAATAAGGAAACTGTTATACTACCTCGATGGATGGATGGAAGAGCAGGGTCTGGAGGACCCTCTGCTCACACTGTAAAATAAAAATGCTATTATACTACCTCAATGGTCAGATGGGAGCACAGGGTCCAAAGGAGCCTGCACTCCCACAGTAAAATAAGGATAGTGTTATACTACTTGGATGGATGAACCCTGTGCTCCCATTGTAAAATAAGGATACTCATACTACCTCAATGGAGGGATGGGAGTGCAAGGTCCGAAGGATAAGGATACTCCTGGGGTAGAACTCTTGACACAAGTTTTGAACCTTATACTGTTATACTACCTTGATGTACAGATTGGAGCGCAGGGTCCACAGGAGCCTGTGCTCCCACCATAAAATAAGAATTCTGTTATACTACCTCAATGGATGTTTGGAAGTGCAGAGTCCGAATTACCCTGCTTCCAAACTGTGAAATAAGGATACTGTTATACTACCTCAATGAATAGATAGGAAAGCAGGGACCCTGTGCTCCCACAGTAAAATAAGGATTATTTTATACTACCTTGATGGAAGAATATGAGTGCTGGGTCCGAAGGATAAGGATGCTCCAGGGGTAGATTTCTTGACATGCCAAGTTTTGCACTGTATACTGTTATACTACCTCGATGGACAGATGGGAGGCCAGGGTCCTAAGGACCCTGTGCTCCCACTGTAAAATAAGGATAATGTTATACTATCTCAATGGAGGAATGGTAGTGCAGGTTCCAAAGGATAAGGATAGTGCTGGGGTAGATGTCTTGATGTGCCACGTTTTGCACCTCGTACTGTTATACTATCTTGATGGATGGATGGGCGCGCAGGGTCCAAAGGAGCCTGTGCTCCCACCGTAAAATAAGAATACTGTTATACTTTCTCGATGGATGGAAATATACTCTTATACTGCCTCCATGGAGGGATGAGAGTGTAGGGTCTGAAGGATGAGGATACTCCTGGGGTAGATCTCTAGATGTGACACATTTTGCACCATAAAATAAGATACTGCTATACTACCTCAATATACGGATGGGAGTGCAGGGTCTAAAGGAGCCTGAGCTGCCACCGTAAAATATAAATAGTCTTATACTACCTCAATGGAGGGATGGGAGTGCAGGGTCTGATGGATAAGGATACTTCTTGGGTAGATTTCTTGATGTGGCAAGCTTTGCACCATAAAATAAAGATAGTGTTATACTACCTCGATGAATGGATGGGAGGACTGGGTCCAAAGGAGCCTCTGCTCCCACAGTAAAATAAGGATAGTGTCATTCTACCTCAATGGACAGATAGGAGTACAGGGTCTAAAGGACACTGTGGTCCCAACATAAAATAAGGGTCCTCTTATACTACCTCAATGAAGAGATGGGAGTAGAGGATCTGAAGGAAAAGGATACTCCTTGGGTAGGTCCCTTGACGTGCCAAGTTTTGTTGTGGTCGGATTTGTGGATTCTGATATCCGGATAGTGAAAAAAACAGAAAATTTGCCAGTTTTCACAGGTTTTTTTTTCTCATCATGCTGTGAAGAGATGGTGTGGAATTTTACTCTGAAACTATTTTGTTAGAAAGAGCTTGAGTGATGAATCAGGATGGTGGACAAGCAAATTGGGTGGCAAACAAGGATTCTGGTCTGGACATCTGGTCATGAAAATTTCATGACCAGATGGCCAGACTGGGAATCCTGGTTCATCAGCCGAGTTCGTTGTTCACCATTGACAAATTAGGATGATGAACAAGGAATTCTGTGGTGGACAAGGATTTCAGTTTTGGCCATCTGGTCAAGAAAATAGAAATCCTTGCTCTTGAGCCAGTTTCCTTGCTCACGAGTGATGAACGAGGTTGACGGAAAAGAAATTTTCTGAGGATTTAGAACCATTAAATAGGGTTGGTTGGCAGAGGAAAGTATGTTTTTTTTTTTGCAGAAGAAATCTTTTTTGACAGTATAGTATGGGATTGTTGAAAAAGAAATGTATATTCATCTGCAATGTAATACCTTAAAAATGAGACCTGTAGGTCGTGGGTGCCATTTTTGTCTGCGCTGCGAGTGTGCATCGCCGAAATTCATTTTCGGTGATTTACACTAGCCGTAATAGCAATCACTATTCCACAATAGCCATTATGACATGGAACCTGTAATCCCACCTGCAGTATGCTCTCTGAGCCCCCCCACCCCCTCCTCTGTGCCTACCCCCACACTCATAGTGCAATTTCAACAGTATTTTGGCAGATGTGAGCACACAGTCCAGAGGGTGCTGTGTTCCCACCTGTAATGTGCAGTCACTCCCCCATTCCTCCTCCATGCCATAGTGCAACTGCAATAGTATTTTGCCAGTGAGGCTAGTGAGGCTAGTGATGGCAGATGGAAGCACAGGACCCAAGGGGTTCTGTGCTCCCAACTGCAATGACAGTAGAGTAGTGGGAGTTGCTTAGATACTGCACCACCCCACACTGCCTCACTGCCCTGCTGCCTCAGACACATAGAATCACAGAATCATAGAACTTAACAGCAGATAAGGACCCCATGGCCCATCCAGTTTGCCCCTTTTACACTGTAGTATAACTTCAACAGTATGTAGGCAATAAGGTTGACAGTGAGGCTAGTTATGGCACATGTGAGCACAGGGCCTGAAGGGTCTTCTGTTCCCACCTGTAATGTGCTGTGAGGTTGCACCTTCCCACCCCCCCATGATGCACCTGCAACAGTATTTTACCACTGGGGCTAGTGATGGCAGATGGGAACACAGGATCTGGACAGCAATGACAAGAATGGAGTAGAGGAAGTCAATTAGATAATGTGCCCCTTCCTCCCCACCTCCTTCTCCCCTACATCCCATGTACGGACACTGTGGTGTGACTCCAACAGTAGGTTGGCAGTAAGGTTGACAGTGAAGTTAGTTATGGCAGATGTGAGCACAGGGCCTGAAGGATCCAGTGCTCCCACCTGCAGTGTGCTGTCTCCATCCCCCCCAGCACTCCCAGTCATAGTGCAACTTAAGCAGTATTTTGCCAGTGAGGCTAGTGATACCTGACGGGCCCTGTGCTTGCAACTGTGTAACTACAATGGAGTAGTGGAAGTTGTTTAGATACCCCCCAACACACGCATAGATGGCAATGCAGTAGTAGGGGACACTTACATTCTGCCTATGCCACATATCCACCCCTAGCCCTCCCCTCCCCCATAGTGGAATCACAACAGTATTTTGACAGTGAGGCTAGTCATGGCAGATGTGAGCACAGGGCCTGAAGGTTACTGTGCATCCAGCTGTGATGTACTCTCACTCACCCACCCCTTTCTCCATAGTAGAAGTTGAAAAGTATTTTGCTATGAGACTAGTGATGACAGGTGGCAGCACAGGGTCTGAAGATCTGTGTGCTTCCAATTGGAATGACAACAGTGTTGTAGTGGGAGTTGTTTTGATACTGCCCCAAACTTTGCATACCCTCCCACACACACTGTAGGGTGACCTCAACAGTTTGTTCCCAGTAAGGGTAGTTATGGCAGATTTGAGCATAAGGCCCAAATGGTCCTATGCTTCCATCTGTTAAGACTACAGTAGAGTAGTGGGAGTCGTTTAGACACTGGCTGACCCTCTCACTATAGCATAAAGCGAAAAGTGTGTTTCCCATAGATGAAAGCCTGTTCAAACCCTCATCCTGCAAGCACATTTGTATCTTATGCTGCAAAGCATAGTATCCTAAATAAGAATAAATGAGCCATACATGCATTTGAAAATAACAATCACTGTTTTTTTAAGTGAAAACCAAAAAGTCAAGTTTTAAAAAAACATAAATCTTATTTGTGATAGAAATGTTTAAAACAGTTATGTATCCAAAAAAATAAAATTAACTATGAAAATAAAATAAACTTTTATTTCTGTATAAAAATATTGTTTTAAAAAATATATATATTTCATTTTTGGGGAGGGGGATGGGGAGGCAGGCATTCACCCATTGAAAGGATGAGGATACATTCACCCTTCAACATTGTGATGAGGGCTTGGATGAGCAGGGAAGAGAAAGTGGCCTGTACATAGGAGAGCCAGGATAAGGTGGATTAAAGCCCCTCCTACTCAAGTGATAATTGAGGAGGGGCTTGTTCTAAAGGATCCCTTTGTTTTCCTTCCTGCTGTTCAGGGAGGGCCTGGTCCTCTTCTTGCTGGTGCTGCAGTTGGAGCTTTAGGAGCTGTTCTAGATGTTCCGAGGCCTCTAGCTGACTCTCCACCAGCTTCATGAAGGTGCTGTGACTCATCTCCAGGACTGCACTGTGATTTTCAGTCTCATCACACGGTCTATGGACTGCATGAGTTGACTCCTGGATGCAGCCCAATGATTGCCTCATGTGTCTGCCACTCTAGATGATCATGTCAGTGTGAAAGGTCCAGAAGCTCCTGCTGCTGTTCCAGTAGGAGCTTCTCTTGTTCCAGGACTGAAGCAGTGCTTTGAGTGACAGCACTGTAGCCATCGTTCTCAGTGCTGAGAAACTGGCAGAGGTCCTCTCACAGGGCTTTCGTCTCTTTCAGTTGTTCAGAAAGAGAAACCAGAAAAGAAAATTAAGAATTTAGCTTTTGTTTGTTTTTCCTGTGTTGTGTAAGTTGTCAGTTTTCATGCTGTCACATGGTCTTGAAGGTGGATATGGTCTCCTGGAAAACAAATAGTGTTAAAGATTATTTTCTTAAGCTGAGGAATACATTTTCATTTAAGAGTTTCTGTTAATGATGTCTATAATAAATTAGAAAGCAAAGTATTGAAATGACAGCAAATGCACTTTTGTGGTGACAGGTGTTGGGGGTTATCTGGAATGCACACACATCGTGTTTGGGTCATAGCTCAGGACAATAAGAGTATTGACTGTCGGTAAGCATTTACATTGCACAGTACATGGGGATGTTGTGGTTTGGCATGCTTGGGCTACTTGTTCTGAAGGAATGCCAGCTGCGTACGCTATGCAGAAAAAAAGAGTAAAAGTTAGTGACACAATAATCTTGAAGTACTTTCCCCTTGTTTGGGTGTATCGTTGTCAACCATGTTCTTCTTGTGTTGCAAAGGGTGTCTGCTACGCTGTGGATCAAGGCTATTGTTATATGTGTAGTTGCTGTAGCTATAGAAAACAAGGTCTGGCAGAGCCACTACGACTGTGAATGCATTAACTAGATAAGAGTGTTTCATGGGCTTAAACATAAACATGAATTGCTGTTGCATATGCTAACTGAATCAAAATACAGTACATTGAGAAAGGGCATATTTAAAAAAACTGCCACCATCTGTATTACATTTACCTATATGTTTCATATTTTATTCAATACACTGTTATAGCAATCAACTCAACAGAACCAGACCATCATATACATGAAGGTACTGTACCCTAACTGGAAATACTGCTGAGACAACTATATGTTGTGACAAGGTAGAAGATAAACACAATGTTGAGACATGTTTTTGAAGACATTTGATGTGTTTGATGTTTTTTAGAGATTGCTATACAGTTCACACACATAATTCATATAATATAAAAATGCATATACCCAAATGTCAATGTAAATCCTACACATTTCATTACAAGCTGTTCTCTTGAAGGAATATATTACTGTATAAGGCCTTAAAATGGATATCAGGTAAAAGTAAAGGGGTAGGTGTGTTATTCAAGGTATTGTATAGCTTATCTTTTATTGCTGCTCCACCAAATAGGCAATATTTGCACAAGCTGAGCCCAGTCCAGATTTTACAGCTCTGGCCTGGATCTGGTGATCTGGGTTTTACCCATATCCCACTGCATGTGGCTTAGTGATATACTGTACAGATGTCTACAAAGTCTAACCCATTGAAGGCTGAAGTTTCAGAAAACCATTATGTTTAAAATACCAAGAGTCACTCCTTCCCCCTCCCCCCAAGTCACAATTAATCCTCTACCAAAGTCATGCTTAAATACTGGTGCCTCTACATCCACACCATATCATATCATATCATATCATATCATATCATATCATATCATATCATATCATATCATATCATATCACATCATAGTTAATTTATAAAAAAGTGCCTTTCTACAACCAAGGCTATTGTACATAGCACAACCAATACAATAAATGATTTCAAATTTATCAATAAAATCTTATACTTAAAATTCACAGTTAAAATGCTATCGATTAAAACCACCATATGCTGATTCAAATAAATAAGTTTTAAGTGCAGTTTTAAACTCCTGGATGTTCAGGTAATCTCACACCCGACGAGGTAAAGAATTTCACAGGGTCAGGGCCACAAAGTTGAAGGACCAGGCCCCAGGGGAAGAGTACACAATGGGGGGTGAGATACTGATAACAACAAAAATGGTAAGGGACCTGAGGTAGTCATATCAGATTACCTAAAGGTGGACCAGCAATGTAAAAAGGCAGTAAGGAGGGCTGGGGGGATACTGGGATGCATAGGGAGAGGCATCACCAGTAGAAAACAGGAAGTTGTTGGCCCTCTGTACAGACAGTTGGTAAGACCACATCTGGAGTACTGTGTACAATTCTGGAGACCCCATCTCCACAAAGACATAGAGAGGGTGGAAGCTGTCCAGAGGAGGGCCACCAAAATGGTGCAGGGTCTGCACCAGAAGACATAGGAAGAAAGACTAAAGGAGCTAAGATGTATAGCCTCGAGGAAAGGAGGGAGAGGGGGGACATGATAGGAACTTTCAAATACCTCAAGGGACTCAACAAAGTTCAAGAGGCTAGCATCTTTCAGAAAAAGAAATGTGCAAGAACAAGGGGGAACAATTTGAAGATAGAGGGGGGACAGCTCAGAGGTAATGTGAGTAAGTATTTCTTCACAGAGAGGGTTGTAGATGCATGGAATGGCCTTTCTGAGGAGGTCATAGAGTCAAAAACAGTGGGGGAATTCAAGAATGCATGGAACAGACATAAGGCAATTCTAGTGGGGAGTAGGAGGAAGTAGGTTGTTGATTAACTAGAGTCTGCAGCTTATCTGTTAGGTAGGGAAATGGGCAGACTAGGTGGGTCAAGCGGTCCTTATCTGCCATCAAATTCTATGTTTCCATGTTTCAGATGTCTTTAAACAGACCCTGGGAATCTCTAGCAATCCCTTGTCAGCAGATCAGAGAGGGCGGAGGGGACAGTAAGGGTTAAGGAGATCTTAGAAGTAACTAGGTCCCTGGTCATGTAGGGCTTTATAGATCAGCAAACCGACCTTGAGGGTGATCCTCCACCACACTTGAAGCCAGTGCAGTCCACAGAACACAGGCATTATATGGCTGGCTGTAGATGTTCCAGTCAATAGCCTGGCTGCCGCATTCTGCACTAGCTGAAGGTGGCGGACATCAACCCCAGGTAGCCCTAGGTATAGGGCATTGCAATAGTCAAGGCGAGAGGTAACGATCTTCTGGAGGAACCAGGTGTTTCACCCGGGTGATATTCTTCAGATGGTAAAAAGAGGTTTTGGCAACAGCTGACACCTGTGATTTAAGGGTCAAACCGTCGTCAATAATAACGCCCAAGTTCTGTACCGGTCTGAGGTAGTCAGCACCACATCCCCAAGATATAATCCTGAGGGTGATCCTGCCAACAAACCCACCTCCTAATGATCAGGGTCCACAACCAGCATCTCAGTTTTAGCCGGGTTCAACCACAGCCAACTCGCACTCATCCAGCCCTGGATCTTGGCAAGACAGTTGTTAAATACTGAGAGGAACACATCCTGACTAGGTGCAAAGGACATGTATAGCTGAGTATCATCTGTATAGCAGTGAAAACTCAGACCATATCACCTAATAATCTCTCCTAACGGCAGCATGTACATTGCAAACAACATGGGTGACAAGATGGAGCCCTGCGGCTCCCCGCAGGATAGGGGAAGAGGGGCTGAGGAATAAATTTCAGACACCATTCTCTGAGTCCTACCCTCGAGGAAAGATCAAAACCATCTGTGGACTGTACCAGACAGTCCACAGATGAGCCGCAGGTGCTTCAACAATATCACATGGTCCACAGTGTCAAATGCTGCAGAGAGATCAAGGAGGACTAAGATGGAACACGTCTTCAGATCTCTCGCTATTAGGAGATCATTTAGCACCCGGACAAGGGTCGTCTCAGTACTATGTCTCTTCCTAAATCCCAACTGGAGAGAATCACAGACATTGTGGCTGGTCAAATGATCATCCAGCTGCAATGCAACCACCTTCTCAATAACCTTACCCACAAAGGGTAGGTTAGAGACAGGTCTGTAGTTTGCCAAGCAGTCGGGGTCAAGGAAGGGCTTTTTAAGGAGAGGCTGAATGACCACCTCCTTCAGGGGATCTGGAAAGATCCCTCTCTCCAATGACCTCCATACTATCTCGGCTAGGACTGGGCCGATCTCGTCAACGCATCCTACCAGGAGGTGTGTAGGGCCTGGGTCCAAACCAAAACTGGTCGGTCACAATGTCTGGATGCTCATCACTATGTCAGTGATTGCAGGCTGGCTAAAGTCAGATCAAGTAAACTGAGGGCCCGATGGTGTGATGGTCAGACCGCCCGACTGGTTCCACCACCAAATCAGATATCTCCATCCCCAGGAGGAACACCAAGTCCAATGAGTGCCCTCCAATATGGGCTGAGGAGGTAATAACCTGTGTAAGACCCAGTGACCTCATTAACTGGAGGAAGTTTTGATCAAACTGTGAAAGTTCATCATTGATCCAGGCATTGAAATCCCCAGGATCAGCCATCTGGAGGAATCCAATGCCAGGTCGACAATGAAGTCTGCGACTTCCTGCAGGAAAACTTTCCCATCTCCTGGCGGACAGTAGATGAGAAGAATCCTGCACCCTACACCCTTACCCAGGATACACTCAAAGCAGTTGGTGGTCCCCACTAGAACCTTCACCAAGTTCAGTTCTGATCTAAAACAAATGGCTACACCCCCGCCTCTACGATCCTTCCTCAGGCGGTGTATCACCGTGTACCCGGCCAGAACTGCTGAAGCCAAAACTGGGCCAGCATTTTCATCCAGCCAGGTCTCGATGATGCAAGCCAGGTCAGATGCTTCAACAAGATCTGCTATTAAAGCAGTCTTGTTCTTAACAGACATGGCATTGCATAACACTGCCCGAGTAGGATGAGTGACCAATAAAGACTGCATTACTTGCCTGCCAATAGCAGAGGCCTTGGGTATGGGAATCAGGCAGGAAGAACCCTCTTTCCTGAGCCCATTTCACCCCAGGGCATCTCCTTGTTCCCACTACCCACTACCCCAATCCGCCCACTCCTTTCCATTCCCCGACCAGTCCGAGCCCCCGCCCTCCTCCTCCTCCTCCTCACTATCCCCAGAGCCCTACACCATCTATACACCTCCGGGGACAATGAAGGACAGACAAAAGGGAGAAGGTTCCTGAGTCTGGAGGGGAAATATTTTCTGACTATCCCTGCACCTTCCCAGCACATATTCCCAGCTAATAGCCCAGATAAATAAAACCAAGCCAACAAATAGCAAATACCAAATTTAAACAAATTCCCCACAATCACTCCCACCAACAAAATCAAACAAAACTAGACAACCAGCAAGGAGTATCAGATTATATAGAACTAAATCAACTCATTAAAATAAATCTGTCAGTGCTCAGAGTCCTACAAAATATAGTCTGTATAGTCACAAAAGTTCATATAGTGTCCTGATGAAATTGAGGGCTCTCACCATCTCCTTTACCAATTAACAATTAGGCACTGCAGCACTCTCACTACCACAGCTTCACAGAAAACTGTTTGAAAATATTGAAAAAAAACAGAAAGTTAAGGCTCTCTCACAGCCTTCCAGAATTAAATCCAAGTATCCCCAGTGCAGTCCAAACCTCGGAGTATAAAATCCAATAATATCTCCAGGGAAATAAAATATCCAAAGTCACAAGTCACTGCAAGGGAAGTTAAAACCCTCTTCTACCTTCTGGAAAAAATCCTGGTGAGGAACGTTTAATTGGCAGTAATTCACCAAGCTTCAGGAAAATGGATCCCAAAACCCTCCAGCCTTTCAATCCATATAGCTGATACAGTCTCAACCCCAAGGAAAGGCACCCAGTCCGAGTGTTCTCCAAATAAAACTGCTACCGAACACTTAACCTCCACCAAGCGCCCTGCAGCAATCTCAAGGCAGATCAGCAGGTGTCCACCCTCCAGATGACACCACTCAATTCCCCAGGGCAACAACCTGAGCCTGGCACCCACCTCAAGGCCAGACGATCAGCAGATGGAACAGATCCTTCCAAAGCAAAGCCTCTTATCCAGCTACCCAATTAGGTCAAATGACTCCTCGCCAGTCAATTCCTCCTCAGCAAGGAAATCCGAGTCAATGACTCCCAAAACCTCTTCAGGTAACTGGCCAAATATACAATTCCACTCCAGGACACACCAAGCAGCAGCAAATGCAGTTAGGGCTGGAACAACCCAGAGAACCAGAATAAGTCCAGGTACAAGCCAGGTAGAGCAAGCACTACTTCAGCAAACAAAGAGTTATGTTCACAGGAGACCACACCAACAGTCGAACTCAAAAACTCGCCAAAACATACAAACAGAGCTGTAGGGCTGCAGGTAATAAACCAAGGACGCTGAGCACTGAGCATGATAACGCACTAACAGCACTTCTTTGAGCACTTGTCTGGATCCAATAAACCACACAATAAAATAATAAAATAATACTTAAATTAACTTAAGTAAACTTAAAAAAATAAGATTAAAAATCCAGAATGGCAAGATCAAGCCTCAGACCACTAAGCTTTTAATGCCAACGTGCTTCTTCTGCTGCTATGAGCTCCCCCATACATGAAGTCCCATTCTGCTTGTGGCAACCCCCCACCCCCAAAATCAGGTAATTTTCCAGGGAGCAGCTCTTCACACCATATCAACTAAATTACTGCTAAACTCCTTATTTTGAAAAATTTTGTTGAGAAATTTTTGTTGTAATATGTCCATGGTAAGGAAAAATGAATTTGTAAAAAAAAAAAAAATCCCCATTTATCAGTTCATTGAATCACAATAAAGCATGTTATGAACTCATCAGATTCTATGTGTAACCCACAGTAAGTCAAACAGAAATCAGACACACAAATGCCTACCTATTTGCAAGTGAAGCAAATGTGGTTACTATCATTCAGTATTAAACACCTATAGTCACAAACTGCATGTTAAGAAGATTCAGTAGAATATAAACAGTAGCCAGGAACTGCCTGCCTGAGAATGAAGTTGTATATTTGGAAAAAGGCAAGGCTGGGTCTCTTGCTATGCAATGTCCTGCAAAGTAGCACACTGACTGCTCTTAGAATGGAGGTGTCAAATGGCTTAATGAGGTGTTTGTGAGGTGCCATGGGGAACTTGTTATGCAGAAATTTCCAGGAAGTGTTTAACCCATTCTATTTCCAATAGCTTTCTATGATGTCTGTACTATGCATTGGTAATCTGACACAGAATGACTCCCAGAAAATAATGAGTTAACTTTCTGTTGGCTCAATTAACTCCTCAAGCCAGAGGAAAACTAGTGCTCTAATAGAGGAGCCTGCAAGGTATCGCAGCAGGAGGGGCTTTGTCTGGGGGCATGGCCTGGGACACCTGGGCAAACAATAAGGACCCAGGTAGGGCCACCCAGAAGGGTTTGGAGGGGATAGGGTTCCCAGGGGGTAGGGAGCTTTCGGCCAGGGACAGGGAGGAGCTAAGCCCTTAAGAGGTGCTGCACAGAAGTAATTCCTCCTCATTCCTCCTTGTCCCAGGTCACAAGCAGAAGAAGGTAAGCCAGGATCAGCACACACCCACTGCGCCAGAGGTAAGGCTTGGTTTGAGGCCTAGAGGCCGCATGGCCTAAGGTAGGCATGTTGGAGCTAGTGGCTTCAACCTTGCTGGCTTGGGCTGTGTAACACATTGTATTGATGTTGGGGAATGAGGTGATTTAGCAGTTTAGTCTGCAATTTGGCATGCAATTTTAAGATTGTTGGTTGTTCCTGGGGGTGGCCTGGCTGGGTCTGGGCCACATGGCCAAGTTGGCGATCTATCCCCAGGAGGTGGTAGCTACCGCTCACAGGTGGCATGCCAGGGGGTGAGTAAATTCTGTTCAGGTGCCCCCTGGTCACTCCGGTACTGTTAAAAAAAAAAAATGAAAGTGAGCTTCCCTCCTGGTGCGAGCTGCTCCTATGGTGCAGAGGACTAAGGCACCAGCAGCTTGGCAGCTGCACGGGAAAGTGAATAGCACAGCTGATGGTGTGTGCAGGAGGAACAATTCACATAGTTTCTGACCCTCCTCAGGCAAGCAGGGATTTGCAGCCCTCTTGCCTGTAATCCAGCACCACCACCCCCAAGCCAAGCCCTCGGAACAAAATGACTCGGGTTCTGGCCTAGCAGTCACGGGTGAGCGCAGGGCAATATAGTGAGTGGTGTAAAGCTCTGAGCAGAAACTCTAGAGAAAGCCTGGCTTGATCGGGTAGGTAAGGGCATCATACTCCTCCCAGCCTAGGAAAGAGCAAGCTCTCCCCCGACAATGGCTAGCTCTGGGGAAGCGGTCCTTAGTGGGGGAGATTGGAGATCCCAGCTAGCTCTGGAGCAGGTGTAGGAATGCCTGCCGTAGCATCCTGCCCCCCCAGCCACAGCAAAAGGAAAAAAAAAGAGGATGAGTTCCCCATCCGGGGCCTACCTGGGCCAAGGTGGGCACATGGTCTTTCCACTGGACAGCTGGCTCGTGATGGGCTCGCTGGTCTCCTGGCCTTGGCTGCTCCTCATGGTTGTGCTCCTGTGTGATTGGTGGATGCTGGTGGCACAGTGGGTATGAATTCACCCTGGAGCCTGTCCTGTGTCCAGTCCGGCCATCGGGGGTTTGCCCCATGCCCTGGCACTGGGGAGCTCTATGGGCATGTGGGGCTTCCCTTGCAGTCTGCTATCTGGGGTTCACCCCACCCATGGGGGAGTTCCATGGGCCATACCAGTTTCCCAGTGCACACTCAGGATAAGAGGTAGTCGGAGGCCCACATTGTGGGGGTGCACAGGACGAAGAGGCACACAGCATGCATGCATGAGGCCAGCGTTAGGTGCACATGCACATAAGGTTGTTGGCTGCCATCTTTTAAATGGCAGGGTGGCCGTCGCACAGCGATGGATTGCATCAGGTGAAATTTGAAGGGCAGAAGGATTGGGGATCATGGTATTGTAAGACTCTGGACTGTTGGCCTGGAGACCTGGGTTGGAATTTTATAACCCCCCCCTCTAAATAAGCGCAAAGTGGCAAACAGTCAAGGGTATGAGGAGAATGACAGTTGCAGGTCTAATAGTAGCATACCCAGGGAATCATCACTTTGCTGGTCCAACAAAAATGGAAATATTTAATTTCAGTTAGTTCGTGGCTTCATATTGCCTCAAAGTTGCACACTAAGTAATCCACAATTGCATTCTAGTAAATGTTACAGGCTGGAATAATTGCTTTCTTGGTTTCTTCTAAATACCTAAAGGAATGGATAGGATGTGTCAGCTTTTAGGATACACTGCTGCTGGCTTTGTATCTATCACCAAAGAGAGATACCAAGTCCTCTCAAGATTGAATGGTAAATAAATATATATATATATTTTGGTCTTATCATTAAGTAGTATACATTCCACCTGGTGTTTCAACAGTACAAAAGGGCTGAGAAGAGGTTACGGAGTAACCAGGCATAAGCAGTTCACTCTGAGTAGCTTAGAGCCATTGACTACAGCTGGGCACTGGGTGGTCATTAAGACAGGAAGTGGCAGGACCCAAACAAGGTCGCTGCATCAGTATTATCGATATCCCACAGTCAATGACCGATGTTTCGTGCGGCAGCATTAGCTTAAGCCAGGGGTTCTCAGACCTTCACAGGTTGAGCCTCCGCTATGTCACTTTGGACAAGCCTGGGCCTCCCCATGTCTCAAGCACAGTAGCACACACTCAAAAGGATATGGAATTTCATGCGCAATTTCATGCGCAATCATGAAACAGGCAAAATATACTGTGATAGTGTTTCATTTACAAAGTGAAGCACTGTGCATTATAAATGCTATGCAAATTAGTAATTAAGAGTCAACTGAATGGCAGTGTACCACTGCACACCACAGATACTGTGCAAAGCAGCAATTAAAATTCAATTTATAAACAGCACTAGATGTACTGCACATTTTTTAAGTCAGTCAGCTGAAGACAGACTGTAAGCCTGTTTTTTGCAGTCATTAAAAGGCACCACCGAATCCAGCATCTGAACATTTTTGAAAATCAGTCAGCTGAAGGGAGCCTGTGAGCTTGTTTTTTGTCAGTCAGTTGCTGGATTCGTGGCTGCACTGTCGAGAATTAGAGGTTAAAGTCATCTTCAACCCTGAAGTGGGACCTATACTTTGTCTTTATGCCAGCCAGTGCAGAGAATCCAGACTCACTGAGATAGGTCGAAGCCGAAGGCAATAAGACTTTAAGCGCTCATAGTTTTAATTCTGGAAATTCACATCCCAGTGACTGCCAAAACGTAGCCAGTGGCAACTGTCCAAAAGTGCTGGGTCTGTAGCCAGATCAATAAGGCTTTCCTGCTCTCTTAATGACAGGTTGTCCAAAGACCTTGGTTTAAAAATGAACGGATTTCTTACCCACTGGTTACACTTCTCTTGCTGGTATTCAGGGAAGTACTCACAGAGCTTTTCTTGCAGTCCACTTAAATGTTCTGAAATGGGCATCTGGACACTATCAATGGAAAGCTCATTTTCCTGCAGGAAATCCTCCAGTGTGGGGAAGGAGAAAGCCAATCCCTGCTGCAGTCTTGAAGACCATAGTTAGTTTCTGACAAAATGCCTCAGTCCTGTCCCTTACAATGAACATGTTGGTGTCCCGACCTTGAAGTGAGGCATTGAGTGTGTTCAGTCTGTCAAAAACATCTGCTAAATATGCCAGCAATGCAAGCCATTGTGAATCGTGGACATTTTCCACAAGTGCAGAGCCACAGTCAGCAAGGAAAATACACACTTCGTCATGCAATTCAAAGAGACGTGTTAGTACTTTTTCCCTGGACAGCCAACGAACCTCTGTGTGCAGCAGCAATTGTTTGTGGTTTGTTCCCATCTTCTCACACATCACAGCAAAGAATCTTGTATTTACTGGCCATGCCTTGATAAAGTTCACTGCTTTCACAGTATCTGCCAAGACTTTCTGAAGATCAGCTGGCATCCTTTTGGCTGCTAGTGCTTCCCTGTGGATCATGCAGTGATTCCACACAGCACTAGGAGCCACTGTTTGCAACCTTGTCACCATGCCACTGTGTCTGCCAGTCATTGCTCGTGCTCCATCACTACAAATTCCCACACATTGGCTCCAGGCAAGACCTTCCTCCATAATGAATTTATTCAGCATGTGGAACAGCTCTTCCCCAGTTGCTCGTGCAGGCAGCGGTTGGCAAAACAGGAATTCTTCTAAGACTTCAGTCTCCATAGCATAATGGACATAGACAAGGAGCTGTGCAGCATGGGCAATGTCAGCGGACTCATCAATTTGTAATGCAAAGTATGGACTTTGCCGAACAGAGTCCAGTATCTGTTTCTTGACATCAGCAGACAACTCCTCAATGTGCCAGCAAACTGTGTCATTGGAGTGAGGGATGACATCTAGCTGCACTGGTGCTTTGTCTCCCAGTATTATTGAACACATTTCTTTTGCAGCAAGAAGAAGTAATTGCTCACCAATATTGTGCAGTTTTCCTGGTTTGGCAATTTGCAATGCCACACAATACGAGGCTTCTACAGCTTTACTAGGCTAAGTGCCATGCCTTTCCACCAGTTTCTTTTGGCCCCTCAGTTCTTGTAGCTTTCATTGAAAGAATTCCAGAGGTTTAGAAACTAGGCTGGGATGCTTTGTCTCCAAATGCCATCGAATCTTGCAGGGTCGCATGCTGTCTTGTGCCAGAACATCAGCACATATCACACACTGTGGCTGAGGTGTTTCACTGGTCCCAGTCCTGGTCAATCCCATCTTCAAGTATTCATCATAATACTGTCTGGCCTTGTGCTTTGCTTGAGGGCCTGCAGCTCCTTCATTGGCTTCAGCAACAACTACTTCTCCATGCATGCATTTTCTCCCGGTCACCAGAAAGCGATCCATTATCTATGACACACCAATGTTGGAAATTGTCAAACAATGTAACTAAAATCATCCTGGACATGCACATACTTGCATGTCCAACAACAATTGGGCATTCAAAAAAGAGGAAAAAATAATTACAGAAAACGCAGCACCTCAAACTGCATGTCAACAGTCACAAGAATTACTGGACATGTTCCTACAGGTTGCAGTCTGCAACAAATCCCTATTAAAAATTTTTGCTTAAAACAAAAGACAACATCCATATTGTCCCGTTAATAATGGCTATAGCTATAGCAAATAATTATGCTTGTGTGCACAAGGGCAACAGCACTGTAGTTCTGGCCCACATTATTTTAGCAGCACCAGCAGAAGCAGTAATTTGAAAAGACGAGCATCACAAACAGACCAACCAATAAAAACATTGCTTCCTATGGTAGTTTCAATGTGCATCCATGAGACCAAAAACCCAGCAATGAGATTTTTAAAGAATGATTCAGAATCCATTTGTATCCAGAACCAAACATTTCCATTTGTTTCTTTTGCATGCCAGGTCAACACTGCTTCACTCACAGTTCCCAAGCTAGGCAGTCCTGTATTTCACTGCTATGCTCCTCCAGCTCAAGCCAGACCAGCACACCACCCCACAGATTCCATTCACCTTCATTGACCTCAACATGGCAACTCTTGTTGGCTTGCATCCTGATCTGCACAGCAAAAGGTGACCCACAGAGAGAATGTGCTGTAACTGTGCAGTCAGCTCAATGTCTCATTTTAAAGTGCACATAAACACTTATGCAGTAATAAAAGGGTTGAGGTGCACCTCTGGCAATCCCAGCACAAATTTGTGTGCAAAGGGCCTTGGAAAATGGGTGGTTTGGATCCAAGGGCATGCAGATGTGGACTGAGTGCTCATCTGTGCTCTGAGGCAGATGTAGTTTAGAGTAGGAACCCAGCTAATAGGCGGTCTACCTCAACGTGGTAGTTGGGTGACTTCACAGCAGAGCCCTGAGGTGAATACCAAGAGACCCCCACTCCTTGATTGAGCCTATTTTGGGATGATGCACCCCATGTAAAGGTAAGCCTTTGAGGTAGATGCAGTTTAAAGTAGGGACCCAGCTGATGGGAGGTCTACCTCAACAAGGTAGCTGGGTAACTTCACAGCAGGGCCCTGATGTGAATACCAAGAGACCCCCACATCTTCAGTGAGCCTATTTCGTCCTGATGCACCCTATGTAAAGTTATCTGAGTCAGCCTTCACTCCACACCATCCACCACACAGGCAAGACTCCCAAGCCAAGGCATTGTTTTTTTTTTTTTGGGGGGGGGAAGCATATTAGAAACTCCTTCATACTTATGATTTTCTTATCTGTTAGTTCCAGTATTGTCAATGGGGTATTCAGACCTGTCCTATGGGAAAACATATGATCCCTTTGCTTCAAAGCCTCCCACCCCACCCAAATAAGCAGCCCCAACATTCCAACAACCCACAAACAATTTGAACCCCACAGCACACATAGGTAAAGTAAATAATACTTTTGCAGCGAAGGGTCTTGAATGGGTAGGGGGCGCTCCTTAAGACCTGAAGAAGCCCCTCACCCCAAGCTACACCAGCAGACCCCTCTCTCCCAAAAAAGTCAGTACCTCATGACCCCACAGCACACATAATTAAGGCACATAATGCTTTTGCAGCATAGGGTCTTGGATGGGTTGAGGAGATGCTTCTTAAGGTCTGAAGAAGTCCCTCATCCCCCCAAGATACACCAGCAGACCCCCTCCTAAAAAATAGGGCACCATTTTAGCAACACAAAGCCATCATACATATGGGCCAATGCTACAACAGCAGACCCTTCACTCAGAAAACAAAAAAATCACAATTGTTATGCAAGCCCCCCAAGCAAAACCATTAGGTCCTTCACGCCAAAGACCCCCCATCACTACAAAACCAAAAACAGAAACAACTGTGCATCTTCAGATTCATAAATCCCACAAGATATAAGTATTTAATAGTCCCCACTGCCCCTACCCCCAAGATGCAGGTCCATCATTGTAGTTCCCTCCCATCATCATCACAAAAGTTCATTTTGTGGCATTTCAACCAGATTCCCTCCCTCAAACACAAATAAATGAGGCTGAGAAATGTAACAATCATTCCTGTAAAATAGTCAGCTCTGTGAACTCAATCCTTACAGCCTATCCAAGATGGGGAGGGGGGGGAAGAGGGATCAAAAAACATTTTTTGTGGCAGATTATGATTCAACTTTGCAGCCCCTTCCTTATAACCCCAGCCTCTCAGCCTCTTCTGCAGAAACCCCCTGTTTACCAGCAAAAAATAACCCATCCTTACCAGCCCTTTCAGCAACAGATGATTGGTGGTCTGCACTTACATGCTCCATGTGGCATCTTGGAAGTCCGAGATCGGAGGTAGTGCAGTTGTATGCTGGCACAGATGATCTCTGGAGAGGTGGCTTCAGGTGGTGGGTCTGGTAGCTTGAGTGGTGGCAGTACACGGCGGGTCCAGTCGAATCTCTGGAGTCGGTAGTTTCAAGCAGCGGGTCCTGTCCAAATCTTGCCAGCAAAACTTTAAAGAATAAAATAAAATCACAGAAGACACACTGCTTTATTGCCAGAACTCCTCAGCAACATTGCGTGAGTGGCAGCTGATTGGCCGAAGCAGCCAGGCAGTCATTGGCTGGGAAATTGTGGCACATGATTGGCTGCACTCTACCTCCCTTCTAATTGGCTGCTGTACACATTCATTCTCATTGGTCCAGTACAGATCATATCCTGCTTCCTTTTTGGCTGACTTGCAATCCTTCCTAGCCCCTATAGTTCTGCTACTCTTCTCGTGTTTCTGTCCCAGCACTGCAATGAGGAAGTTGGCGCCATCCCATCAAGGTGCTATTAGCACCTCATCAGTCATCTTGCCTGCAGGGGGTAAGTGCCTGTTCACAGTTGAAAGCAGCAAGGGAGGGGAAGAAGATGTTACAGACGGGATGAGTCAGGAGAATCTGCGCTTTGCATTATCGAGGCTCCGTTTCTATTTTGGCTGCATGCTGCTTTCAGCATGTATTTCACTCGAGCCTCTGCACCTCCCCTGAAAGCAGCTCAGCGCACCTTACCAGTTGAGTACCACTGGCTTAAGCACCAACGGGGGAGTGGCAGTGTCTTGTTTGTTTTACAGAATGACCAGCATATTGAAAAGATGAGTGGAGATCTAGAACAGCAGCTAGAAGCCCTCATCCAGGGTAAGGGTAAGGTGTGGTGGGATGCACTTTTCAGGGATCAAAGAGATGAAGGGGGTTGGGGCCTTCAGGGCTGCCAACCCCATCTGAACTCTGGAACCCATTCCAGGGAAGCAGCCAGGAACTCCTGCACCGCTGACCATGTCACCCAATCCTGTAACCCCAAAGGTGGTACCTGGCATGCCAGGCCAAGGGCCAGAGAGGTAGATCCCCACCATGGAGGAGACGCCGGTGCTTCCTCCATGTTTAAAAAAAAGCCACGCCAGAAGAGAAATGATTAGAGAGCAGTGCAGTGGATCAAGGAGCAGGTATGGTTGATTAAGACCAGCTGTCAGCTGATGAACTGAGGGCACTGCTTCGTAGTGGGGGTGCCCCAAAAAAGAACAGGGGGTGACAGCAGAAACATGGCAGAGATGAGGATTCTGAGGAAGAACTGGTAAGCCACGGGGCGGAAAGAGTGGCGCCAGCATCCCTAAGCCTGGGCCTTCCAGGAGGGTTTACCACAGGGTCAGCAGGTACCACTGCAGGCAGGCCTGGGGACCTCTGTGCCAGTGGGACTCTGGCAGCCCACACCACGGCATGAGAACTTCCCCTTTGTGGGGGCCGTGGCTTCCACAACAGCTAGCTCATGGAAGTCAGGTTACCTAGCCAATAGCAGTTCCCAGGGGCCTAGCAGGGGCAATACCATTAGAGGTGGGGGATACTAACATGCAGGTGCCTGTCGGCAACCTGAACCAATCGGAAGTAGAGCAAAAGCTAGACCGGTTGCTGGAACTACTCACGGACCAGAGTAGGGCCCAGCCAGCAACAGCTCAGGTGGCCCCTGCTGCAGGAGAGATTGGGGACACGGTGTTGGGAGCAGCAGCGCCATCACCACCTACTCCAGGGCAGCAAGGGGTAGTGAGTTTTCTATCTCTGGCAGAACCCACTGGGTCACACTTGCCGGACAAGGTTAGGCAGCAACTAATCAATGGAGAATACGTTGACATCTTTGCCCTGCTGAACCAGTCTAAAGAGCCAGAAAAGGATAAAAAGGACAAGGATGGAGATGATGGGGTCAAGCAGAAGCGCAAAGCAACAGTGTGGCAGATGTGGGAGAGCTGGGCAGCAGGTTTCACAATCTATGCAGGGATCCTCACCCAGGCACCCTGGGGAAAGCTGACGGGCTGTGGGTCTACTTTAATAGTATAATGACCATGCACGCTAATAAGCCAGGTGGGGGGTAGCTAGAATATGGTGAGGAGTATCAGAGGAGAAAGCAGATGGACATGGTACAGTCTTGCGCTGTCTTGGACCTCTCACTGCTGTGGACGATAGACTTGGGGGGAGGGATCCAACATACCGAAAGCGGTTTTCCAGTGAGGTGTCCCCTATCACCAAGGAAAGGTTATCAAGGGGGTAATGGGGGAAAAGGGTGTTGTTTTGGCTACTACCAGGGATCAAGCAAGACCAAGCATTGTAGATACAAGCACGAGTGCATGGCATGCGGGAAACCACACTCATTGCAACAGTGTGGGAAAGCTACAGAGGTAGAGGCAGGGAAGGCCAACAATTTTCACCCCTTTCGAAAAGGAGTGACAAAAGCTGCTAACACTGGTCAAAGCCAGAAATATTGAGGAGTGGTTGGTCAACTATCATGACAGGGCGGCTGCTCATTCTTTGGCAGCAGGATTCTGGGAGGGGTTTCGTATACCTTACCGATGCCCAAGGAGGGCATACAAGGAGGACAACCTGTGTTCTACCAAGGAGTAACCGGAGGTTGTGTGGGGAAAACTATGGAAGGAGCTAGCCACAGGTCAGATTAGCAGCCCCTTCACCTCTCCCTCTTGCCCATGCCTCAGGGTGTCTCCCTTTGACCTAGTCCCCAAAAAGGTGCCGGGTGAGTTCCGAATGGTAAACCACCTGTGGTGCCCAAAAGGAGATTCAGTCAATGCCTATATTGACCCAGTCGACACCATGGTGTATTACATGTCGTTTGACAGGGCAGTGGAGGTAGTGTGACAGGTGGGGCGGTGGGGCAATGATGGGGAAGGCTGATATAGAATCAGCATTCTGCCTGTTGCCAGTGTACCTGGCAGATAGGGAGCTGTTGGGCATGAAATTTGATGGGTATTACTACATTGATAACTGCAGACCCATGGGTGTGCAGTGGTGTGTGCAGTTTTTGAGCAATTCAGCACAGTCCTGCACTGGGCCACTGGACGGAAAGCGAAAGTCAACCATATGGTACACTATTTGGATGACTTTCTGTTTGTGGGGAAGGCTGACTCGGAGCAATGTGCATGTATCATGGCAGCATTCCACGAGGTGTGCACTGAGCTGGGTGTACCACTGGCCCAGGACAAGAAGAAGGGGCCATGCACAAGGCTGTCCTTCCTGGGGATTGAAATCAACATGAGCGAGGAAGTGTTCTGACTCCCCCAAGACAGGCTGGTGGACTTGCACACCCTGTTGGACTCTGTAATGTGAGCACATAAAGTCCCGTTATAGGAGCTCCAGCAACTGGTGGGCCACCTCAACTTCACCTGTAGGGTAATGCCCATGGGTAGAACATTCATGAGGTGCCTGGCAGGTGTTGGGGTAGGCTGTACAAAACTGCACCATAGAATCAGCATCACAGCGGCAATGCGGGAGGACCTAGGCATTTGCCAGACATTTCTGCAATGCTTCAATGAGGTATCAATGTGGCCAGTTCCAGTGTCCAGTGAGGAATTGGAACTCTTCACTGATGCCTCTGGGGGCCTGGGCTTTGGGGCTTACTTGTAAGGTAAGTGGTGTGCAGGGCGGTGGCCTCCAGAGTGGATATGATAAGGTATTACGACGCAGATAATGGTGATGGAATTCTTCACCATTGTCATGGCATTGGTAATCTGGGGGTATGTGCTGAGGGACAAGCACATCACATTCAGGTCTGACAACACCGGAGTGGTGTATGCAATAAACAAACAATTAGGGGGCAAGGACCTAATGGGCAACCTCATGCAGGTGTCTGTCCTGAAGTGTTTGTTGTTGAATATCAACTTTAAGGCAGTGCATGTACCAGGCATTGAAAATGGCATTGCTGATGCTCTTTCTCGTTTACAGTGGCAGAGGTTCAGAGAACTGGCACCAGCATCAGACCTACAGCCCAGGGAAGTCCCACCATTCCTATGGGAATTGATAACCCAGAGGCCTGGGAGTTGATTGAGAATGCCCTGGTGCCTAGGACGCAAACAGCATACCAAAGGGGGGTCAACTGTTTTCTGGAAATGCAATTCGCATGAGGGTGGGCAGGGACATGGCCTATCCAAGTGGCACAGCTGTACAAATATGTATTGACCAAAAAACATGTGGGGGACACCCGGGCAACAGTTGAGCAGCACATGGCTAGCATTGCCTGGTTTCAAAAAGCCAGCAGCTTCCCCGATTCCATGAGGGCATTTGCACTCCAGAAGATGCTGAGAGGCTGGGCATGGGCAGCTCCGAGGGGCACGGACAACAGACACCCTATTAGCCCCACCATATTCAAGCAGATTGGGGATGAGTTGCCTAAGGTATGCTCATCCCCAGAGGAGACAAGGCTCTTTTCGACAGCATACTTGGTATCATTTTGTGGGGCATTTCTGGGTGTTGGAGCTCATGCAGCCCAGCAAGGTCACTGGGAGACCATTAGCATTGGCAGAGACCAACGTGGAGGTCACAACGTCTGGAGTCTTTGTCCACATATGGAAGAGCAAGATGGACCAACTTGTCCATGGGCGGTGGTGCCGACTAGCAGCACCCCATGGGCTCCAGTGGGATGTAGGAACATGGGTGCAGGATTATGTAATGGCAATAGAGGAGTCTTCTTCTATCATGGGGATGCGTACCAGCTTAGGCACATGTTGCAGAAGACCTTACGAATGCTGGGCATCTCTGCAGAACACTACAACACACACACTCCTTTAGGATTGGCGCAGCATCGCACGCCAGAGCAGAGGGCTTATCAGATAGGACAATACATACTTTGGGTAGATGGAAGTCGCAGACTTTTGAAAGATATATAAGACCACAAATGTTATAACTCTCTCTTGCTTTGTTTGGACAGGTGTTGCGGCCTGAGCACAACAGATCTGGATTTGTGGCCACTCATACATCCATTGGGTGGCCCTCTGGGTGAGGCAGTATCCCGGAGGAGAAAACCTGTTCCTGGCACCTGAGAGGGCAGAGGTGCATTGGTTGGGATGGCGCAGCATGCACTGGAATGAGTTACTTGCAACACCGCAAGCAAAAGCGCAAAAGAGGTCGCAGCTTAATGTTTTAGTAATTCATTTGGGGGGAAATGATAAGGGGTTATACCTGTGAGAGAGCTTAAAGAGAGAGTCAGGTAGGACCTGCAAGAGTGAAGCAATGGTGGCCCCAAGTGCATATAATTTGGTCCAATATGGTGCAGAGGCAGCAGTGGTGGCACGCCTGGAATATTAGGGCAATAGAGAAGGTGCGCTGGCTGCAGAACGCGGCCATGTGACCGATTATGGACTCAGTGGGGGGGTTCATAGCAAAGCACCTGGGAGTGTTGGTAAAAAAGCCAGATCTGTATAGAGGGGATGATGTACATTTATCAGATGAAGGAATAGACCTGTTCCTGGATGACATACAATGGGCGGTGGTGAGAGTATCAGTGTGAGGTGCTTGTGGGGGTGTGAGTTGGTGAGAACTCACCTTGTGGCAGCATGGTAGTCCTGGTACGCTATGGGAGGGGGTAACAGGGGATCATGTGTCCTGACCAGCCAGATCTCCCTGAGGCTGACAGGAGGGTGGGCCTGACAGATGGAGTCCAGATGGTACCCTCTTTGGGCAGCGTCCCGCGGCATGATGGATCCTCTGACGGGGAGGAGCTAGCCACAGCCAGTCATATAGCTATCCCTCATGCCCCGGAGGTTGTTGCCCTCGTAGGGTCCTGTTTGATGGTAAGGCAGCCCTTCCCTGGGAGGGAGGGTTGACCATCAACGATCTAGTTGCTCCATGGTGAGCTAGATTCCTTCCAAGGCTACGCAGCTCCGCACATCACACTGAAGCGAATGTATGTATGGATAATTGGTTTATTAATAAGCAATTTCTCCAAAGCTTGCTGTTGTGTCAGTTTGTTCAGGTGAATAAGGTATATGCCCTCAAAAGACAAAGTTTCCTATACACACACAGGCAGCGTATTAATGAGACTTCAGCAGGGGAATCTATTTGTAACACACTATCATGTTGTTTGGTAGCAAAGATGACATCAGCCCTTTTCTGAATGCAATACTCCTGTTGGCTCTGCCCAAAGTCATAAAAAGTAAAAAAAGAGGTGGATTTATTGAGCTTAGTACGGAAGTCAACTTAAGTAGACTAGGTACAGGGAAAGAGATTAATTTTAGAGTCACTTTTTACTTTACTGCATGTATATGCATATATATGCTATGTACTGTCATTGTATCAGAAGAATACTCGTAAAACCTTGAGCTTCTCAATCTATGAACAGAAAATAATGTTATTTTTTTTTTTTTACGTTTTGTCCTGCACTTGGATAATATGATGTTATCTTTTGGTTGCTGTAAAAAGGAAATGGTCTTGTTGGTGATTAATGCTGAAGTACCACAGTGACAACCACAGCTATATATAAGAAGTAATGCAATTTTTTTTTTTACAGAATATTTAGAAATAATGAATGGTTACATATGGGACAGCACAGTGAAAAGACAGAGACATTCACACAGACAGACTATGTATGCATTTCAGTGGTAGTGAATTGCCATGCAAGGTAGATTCTATAGGTTGTGCAGGTGAAGTACGCTAAATACTACAGTGATCTGGTGCATGCAGTGAAATCTCTACTGCTGCTCCGTACTGTGCTGCACAGTAAGCAGGCAAGCAAGTAAATACCATGTTTCTCACATGTTTGGACATAGTTGAGCCTTCTGTTTCTTCAAGTAGATATACCCACTGTAAAACGTTGTGATGCTAAAAGGAAAAATACACAGTGTCACTGTACATTTGCAAGTCACAATTAAAGTTTCAGGTATCTGAGCTATCACTAGGCATATTTCAACAACGTCTGGTGTGTAGCACAGGCCTCCACTTTTGAGTGGTGTTAGTAGATTCATCACTGCAACAGCACAAAAAAAAAGTAATAAAAGCTTGACTGTTGTCTAGTGGCTTTCCCTGGTCCCCCCTCTACATGGTGCACACACACGCCTGCTCAGAAGTGTTGGCTAAGCTGTACCCCAAATTTATAAAGAATAAAACTACACTTCATTTGTGGCGGATGCCTGGGTATGATCTCTGTTAGGCTTCTCCTTCTCCATGCATGCCTGTGTCTGAGACACCCCCCTTTCATTTACTAGAAGTACTGTCTTGAGTGGGGCAGGAGGACAAACTTTTACTCATGCGTATGTGAGGTACCTTAGGATGTCTTGTAGGAGATGTAAAGTGGGGTGGGTAGGGGAAGGTTGAAGGGGTTTTTATGGTTACCTACAGGAGGGTATTGCTGACAGTGGGTGATGGTCAGAATGCAGTGTTCTTCCCTGCCCACCATCCTCCCCTCCAACCTCTATGTGACTGGCTGTGCTGGTAATTGAAGCAGCCTCCTGCACTGTGTGTGCTCATGAAAATGAGGAACAAAAGGGGGAGAGATACTGTGGGTTAAGCTGGAAAGGAAAATGGGAACAGCCATCTGCACAGGTGTGGTCTATAGACCACCAGCCCAGGAGGAAGAAACAGATAGGGAGCTGATGCTAGCCATCCAAAGGATGGCAGACAAGGGTGAGGTAGTACTGGTTGGAGACAATATTCCAGACGTGGACTGGAGCATCCCAGCAGCAGCATCAACTAGAGCAGATTTATCCTGGACTCCCTTCAGGGTGCCTTCCTCAAGCAACTGGTCATGGAACCAACTCGCAGAAGGCAATACTGGACCTCGTGCTCACAAACAGGGACAGTGTGATGGGGGTAACAGTGGGGGAGCACCTGGGGAACAGTGACCACCAGTCATTGTGATTTGAAATCACAGAAAAAGCAGAACCAAACCACACAAAAACACGTATCCTGGATTTTAGGGGGGCAGACTTTGGGAAAATGAGGAGATACTTGAAAGAGGCATTAAGGGGAATGGGACAGGAATCAGGGGTTGAGGAACAGTGGGCAGTATTTAAAATGGGGATTACAAGAACAACAGAATTATGCATTAAGCAGGTTAGCAAAAGGAAAAGGAAGAGGAGACCGTTATGGTTTTCCAAAGAGGTAGCAAATAAAGTGAAAGCCAAAAAGATTGCATTCAGGCAATACAAAAGACACAGGCAGAAGGGATAGGAAGAAGTACCAGGAGAAGCAAAGGGAGGCAGGGAGGTCAGTAAGGGAAGCCAAAGCTCAGACAGAAGAACACATTGCAAAATCAGTGGGTAGAGGGGACAAAACCTTTTACAGGTACATAAGTGAAAAAAGAAAGACAAAGGGAGGGATAGTGAGACTGAAGGGGGAGGATGGGGGCTGCGTGGAAGATGACAACAGTAAAGCTGACATATTGAACAGGTATTTCTGCTCAGTCTTTACTGAGGAAGAGGAGGGTAATGGGTCTGAAGGGAGTACAAGGGGTGAGAATGGTGCAGAAATGGACACAAGTCCCTTTACATGAGAAAGGGTCCTGAAGGAACTGGAAGTAATAAGAGTTGATAAAGCAAAGGGGCCAGATGGGGTGCACCCCAGGGTCCTTAAAGTACTAAGAGAGGTGGTGGCTGAACCTCTGGCTATCCTGTTTAGCCGATCACTGGAAACAGGGAAGGTACCCAAAGACTGGAGGACAGCAGATGTAGTCCCCTTATACAAAAGTGGGAACAAAGAGGAAGCGGGAACTACAGACTAGTCAGCCTCACCTCGGTAGTGGGGAAGATTATGGAAGAACTACTGAAGGAGATGGTGGAACATCTGGTTGTCAATGGACTACAGGACCCAAGGCAGCATGGTTTCACCAGGGGAGGTCATGCTCGACCAACCTCGTTGAATTTTTGACTGGGTGACTAGGGAGGTGGATCAGGGAGGGCAGTGGACATGGCCTATCTGGACTTCAGCAAGGCCTTTGACACTGTGCCACATAGAAGACTATTACACAAACTGGGGAATATGGGTGTGGGCAGGACAGTAGTGTGGTGGGTAGGTAACTGGCTGGGTGGCAGGACACAGAGGGTGGTGGTAAATGGCTGTCACTCCACAGAGGAAAGAGTGACCAGTGGGGTACCACAGGGATCAGTGCTGGGACCGGTCCTATTCAACATCTTCATCAGTGACATTGCACAGGACCTAGAAGGCAGAATTTCACTGTTCACTGATGACACAAAGCTCTGTAACAGAGTAGACACCCAGAGGTGTAGACAGAATGAGAAGGGACCTGCAGAAACTTGAAGAATGGTCTGGGGTTTGGCAGTTGAAATTCAATGCAAAGAAGTGCAAGATAATGCATATGGGGCACAAAAACCCTGGCACAATATATCAGTTGGGGGTGAGGATATAGCATGCACTAAGCAGGAAAGGGATCTTGGGGTTATCATCTCTGATGACCTCAAGGTGGGAAACAATGTGACAAGGCAGCAGGTAAAGCAAATAGGATGCTGGGATGTATAGGCAGGGGCATCACCAGCAGGAAAAGGGAGGTCATAATTCCACTATACAAGACACTAGTGAGGCCCCACCTGGAGTACAGTGTACAGTTCTGGAGACCATACCTACGTAAGGACATAGACAGGGTAGAGAAGGTTCAGAGGAGGGCAACAAAGATGGTGCATGGATTGCATCACAAGTCCTATGAAGACAGGTTGAAGGAACTCAACATGTACTCCCCTGGAGAGAGAGGAGGGAGAGAGGGGATATGATAGAGACATACAAGTATCTTACGGGGAGGAACAGGGTGCAGGAATACACTATTTTTAAGCGAAAAAGATGTTCCAGGACTAGAGGGCATAGGATGAAGTTGGAGGGAGGACGATTCAGAGGAAACATGAGGAAGAATTTCTTCACAGAACGGGTGGTAGACAAGTGGAACACCCTGCCAGAGGAAGTGGTGGGGGCTGAAACAATCATGGGATTTAAGAATGCATGGGATAAACATAAAGGAATTCTGGAGGTCAGGGGTAAGGGGCAACAGACTTCTAGGAAAACAAACTGAACTTACAAGCTCAAATGGGCAGACTGGGTGGGCCATAGGCCCTTATCTGCCGACACTGTCTATGTATCTATGTATCTATGTACTGCAAAAGGATGTTTATTGTCATTTTGTGTTTGAAGTATTTGGACACTTAAAGAGCAGTTGACACCTTCAGGATAACTTTAACAAAACATAATATTTAGAGACAGTTTAGCTGCTATTTCACATTTGTTTGTCCTCCCCAACATTTATTACCGATGTAATTTGCATGAAAACAAGATCCTTGCTCCTACAGTGTTCATCTATTCCTGCTGGTTTCTCCTTTGCTGAAGTTAAAATGCACTGCTTGTGACATGACAGTTAGTCTCTTGGCAACATATTGTTTTTTTTATAACTGAGGATTATGATATGAAGTAGGGAGAAAGCTACAGAGACAGATGAACTCTGAAGCAGAAAGATCATGTAGTTATGCAAATATCCTCTACGATAAATGATGTACAGAAGAAATAAATACAATATATATGGAATTAAAGCTGTGCCATGCCTAAATATTACTGTATGTTTTACAAAGTTTTCTTTGAGACGACAGCAGATGCTTAATTTTTTGGATATTTTTTTTGCTGTTACATAGTCGTACTTTTAAGTCAGCTCAGTAGTTTTTTTATGTAGTTTACTTTATGTTACTTAGTTTTTCAAATGTTACATACCTTTCTGGACAGAGAGCATTTCTTGCCACTGTGGAGATGGATCTGTAAAAGTAAACATTGAGTTATGTAATAATATGTAAGATGCAAAAGGCATGTGACAATTCAAAATTATATTCTCTTTCATGCCATTTTTTTTCAATCTTTTTTATTGTTACTTTCTTTACTATGATACTGGTAGGCAACATAAGGAGAGTTTAGTTTTTTTCCTATAAATAGTCTAGTGTTACTGCTGCTTCTAGTGGTCACCCACTGTGGTGCACCCCCCTCCCTAATCCTCTCCTCTCGACAATGACTGTGTAGCGTTACCTTTTGAGCAGTTTGCGATCACTGTTTTCTACTTGTATACTACTTAAGAACAGTACCTTCTGACCTCTGCGCTGTGGGGTGGCATGGATTCCACAGCTTCCGCCTGCCTCCCCGTCAGACCCAGAACCCCAAGCCAGACTCCTGACCTCTGTGCTGTGGGGTGACATGGATTCCACAGCCTCTGCCTGCCTTCCTGTTGGACCCAGAACCCCAAGCCAAACTCCTGACCTCTGCACTGTGGGGAGGCACAAATTCCACAGCCGCTGCCCACCTCCCCATTGGACCCAGAACGTCAAGTCAGGTATAATCACTGAGAGCCATGGTTTTTCAAACTTCGCGCTCTCCCGAGTTACAACGTCTGACTGGAGAAGCTGCCTGTCACTGTGCCTGCTGACTGTTTCTGTAGCTACTACTGACTTTAATTTTGAACATTCTGTAGACAGAGCAAAACTATCTGGTAACTTGACTCTGTTACTTTTATTTTTAAGTGTAAAGCCTGGTTGACTACCATAGCAATCTAACCACCTTTAGCAATAATCTCAAGCTTTGGCCAGCTGCTGTAACAATTAATTTTACCTTTTGCCAGCTGCTGCAACATTTAAATAGTAACCCTAGCTTGCTGCTGTAATTGTGAACTCCTGATTTAGTAATTAATAATCTCTGTGCCTAACTTCATTGTGCATACCTGACTAGTGTATCCTGTATCCTCTTTAATCACTGCTCTCTTAACTCTGCTCTCTCTTTTTCCTACTCATGTAATTCTCTTCCCCTTCAAAATCTTCTTTTTCCAACAATCTCTCACTTTGTCTTTTGCCCTTTTAACTTGATTTCACCCTCAGACTGCTGCTGTCTCTACACTACCCATAACTGCTTCCAGCCCTCTATATTTGCTCTATCTGTAGTCTGCTACTTTTTCTGCTACACCTTAATTGCTCTCTGCCCTCCTAATTAATTCTGTGCTCCTTTAGACAGCTACTTTTTTACCGCAGCATTTTCTGCTGCTTCTTTGCTATATCCCTGACCTTTTCCCTGCCCTCTCCACCAAACTCTTCTTTTCTTCTCCCGTGAACAAATCCCCCTAAGCAGCCCACCGGTCCAATTTTCTCTCCCTCGGTCTTCTCCAGGAAACCCCTCCCTCCACTCAAGCCTAATCATTTCTGTCCTCTTTCTTGGACTCCTGTGGTCCACTGTCTCCTATTCATCCCTACCCTGTCTGAAGCTCCTCTGGCAACTACTTATTAAATTAATTAGCTCTCCCCTTCTTCTCTGCAGACTCTTGACCTCTGTGCTGTGAGGCGGCATGGTCTCTGCCTCCCCATCAGATCCAGAACCCCAGGCCAGGTATAATCACTGAGAGCCATGGTTTGTAAAACTTTGTGCACTCCCAAGTCGCAACATCTGATTGAAGAAGCTGCCAGGAACTGCACTCCGCTGACTGCTTCTGTAGCTACTACTGACTTGAATTGAATTTTTCTCCCACCCACCCCCAGCACTCTTTAAATGGTCTTTTTAACCTGGATGTCGCTGCCCAGTTAACTCACACAGCCAATCAGCATTACAGCCCACACCCTGTCCAGGAAAAGTAACCTGATTAGACAAATTTATAATTTATTGTGCTATGCCACTAGAGGGCCAGCTCAGTTCCCCTACTGATATACCTCACTACCTTAGAGTAAAGGCTGCTCTCTTACTGTAACTCTAGAAGAATCACTACCCAGATCACGGTACCCTATTATTTCAGTGTACACCTCTCTCCTTCCTCACCCACCCAGGACATCCGTCCAACTCTTATACCACACTTCTAATCTCTTACTCCACCCAAATCATGAAACCTATTGGGTGCTTCTGTGCTGTACTGTACATCTCCCTCTGTTTATCCTAAGATTTCCTCATATCCTATAGCAACTGGGATCTCCACAATGGTAACTTCTCCCTCCATAGCCCTCCATAAGCCATCACCTTAATCTCCTCGCAATGCCCCTATATCCTGCCCCACCTTCCAAAACAAGATGTTGTTGACCTTGAGTGTTGGTTGCATGATAACCTATCTTTGCCCACCTTCAAAGCTAGCAAACTGTTATACCCCACCCTCACTCTCCCTTGAAGCTTGCTGTTATGCTTATTTTCTCTCCTCCTTCTAGCCAGTGACATGGAGCCCAATCTTGGACACACGACCCACCGCAATCCCTCCCAAACCTTCTTGACATCAAACCGGTGTAACTCCAAGGCTCTCAAAATAGTTAATCTAAACTGCCAAAGCCTGCATCCTAAAATGGCAGAACTCAAGGCATGGGTCCACACCCTAAAACAGACTGTGCTTGATATCACAGAAACTTGACTTAAACCCACTATCCTTCCAGATGAAGTAGCCCTACCTGGGTACACCACTTTCAGGCATGACAGGGTAGTCAAGAGATGTGGTGGTGTACTCTTACACATCAAGTCTGATCTCGCAGCTACTGACATAACTCCACTGGCCACCTCTTCTTCACTAGTGGAATCTCTCTTTGTCTCTATAACTGTAAGAAACAACAAAAAACTAACTGTCAGGTTCATCTACCTTCCACCTAAAACTGCCACTGCCACCCTCCCACATCTCGTGACCTCCCTTTCTGATCTCCCTCATCAGAAGATGATCTTGTGTGGTGACTTCAACATCGTCTGGAAGTTCCACAGTACAAGTAATGTCTACTCCTCACTGGTGGATGCCAATTTTAACTCAGCTCATTTCCGAAAACAACAGAAGGAACCTCAGGACGGGCAATCATTCCATCATTGATTGGGTCCTGTCCAACTGTGCACACTGAATCTCAGCTACAGGGGTTCTGTCAGATAGCATAAGTGACCACTCACCAGTATATTGCATCGGGAGAAACAAAACTCCTACCCCACCCCCTAAAATTGTTGAATCCCTAAACCTGTCTACCTTTGATCAAACCTCCTTTCTAAATTCTCTTTTTAACGCCAACTGGGACCCAATACATACCTTTCCCACTGTTGACCAGGCCCTTGACTATCTAAACGACACTATTACTACCATCATTAACTGCCATGCCCCCCCTCACCCATCACAGATCCAAAGGGAAATCTGCCTCCTGGATGACTAATGATATCAGGAAACAAATGTCGGTGTGTGACTTGGCCTGGAAAACTTTTAAGAAAACTGGTCTCACTTAAGACTAGCACTCCAATAGGTGCCTTAGGAACACCTGCAAGTCCTTGATAACAAATGCAAAGAGGAGGTATTATCATTCTTTACAAACGGACAAACTCTGTAATCCCAAAGACTTTTGGGCCGAAATAAATTCCCTACTAAAGGGAAAAACCTCCATCCTTCCTGACTCACTAGTTGCCAAGGATAAACTTCTGTCTAACCCATCCTCTAGAGCCGATGGCCTTAACAATTTCTTCACCGACCTCAGCACCTACACATCACATTTCAGCATGCCCCAACACCACCATCCCCCACTGAACACCCATCCCTCCAGTACCACTACTGGACTTTTTCACATCAAATTAACTTCCTACAAAGAAGTTGTTAAACTAGTGCATAACCTCAAGGACCATGGTTCACCTGGCCATGACACACTTGAGCCCAGGTTTCTAAAATGGGGAGCCCCTGCACTGGCCTCCCTGGTCAAAGACATGATCAACAGCTCCTTCATGGAAGGTATAGTCCCCACTAAATAGAAGTCTGCCCTAGTCATCCCCATCCATAAGGGGGTTCAACCTCGCCTGTTGAAAACTATAGACCCATCTCAATCCTTTGTCACCTAGCCAAAGTACAAGAAATAATTATTTATAATCAGCTATATAATTACCTAGACCAATGCCAACTTCTGTCTCCCTGCCAACATGGATTTCATAAAAATCACAGCACACTCTGTGCCCTCATAAAGGTTACCTTGGACATCCAACTCACCTTTGACCATGGCCAGGCAACTGGGGCCATCTTCGTGGCCCTCACCAAAGCCTTTGACTTGGTGAACCACGAACAGCTTATATTGAAATTAAACTGCTGGGGCTTGATCAACACTCCACTACCTGGATCCAATACTACCTCACTGGCCGCTCCCAAAATGTTAAGTGGGCTGGCCACCAGTCTCCCTTCTGACCCATTTCCCTTGGTGTCCCCCAGGGTTCTATCTTGTGGCCACTACTCTTCTCTCTTTTCATTAAAGAGCTGCCCAACTCATGTGGTGTGGCAGCAGTTCAGCTTTATGCAGATGATGCTATCATATATAGATCCTCAGCTGATTTCTCATGGCTTAGCCACCACTTGGACACAAACTTCCACCAACTGGAGGCATGGTTCCTTACAAATAACCTGCTCCTGAACAAAAAACAAAAACAAAACAATGCTCTTCCTCCCGCACACCTAGAGAACCAAATTCACCCCCCAACTCTCTGTTATCACTCGGAATGATGAACCCCTAGAACAGGTACACTCTTTTAAATATCTAGGCATCCTCCTTGACCCTAGTTTCTCCTTCAAGGCACATGTCAACAAAACTGTCACTACTCTTCACAAAAAGCTGGGTTTGTTCTACCAGCTCCACCTACTATGATCCAGAACATATTGCCTGAAAATTGCAACAGCTTCTCTTCCTCCACTACTTTCCTATGGCTCCCCCCATTCCTATCACTTAAGTCCTTTCCTCTCCTCTCCTCTCCTCTGAATGAAATAAAACAAGTATATCAAGAGAAGCCATATGAGGAGAAACTAAAGGAGTTTAATATGTATACCCTTGAGGATAAGAGGGAGAGGGGTGACATGATAGAAACTTTTGAGTACCTCGGTGGAATCAACAAAGTCTAAGAGGGTAGCATCTTTCATAAAAAAGAGTTGTGCAAGAACAAGGGGACACAATTTGAAGATAGAGGGGGGACGGCTCAGGGGCAATGTGAGGAAGTATTTTTTCACAGAGAGGGTAGTAGGCGCATGGAACAGCCTTCTTGAGGAGGTTATGGGTTCTAAAACGGTGGGAGAATTCAAGAATGCATGGGACAGACATAAGGCAATTCTTGTGGTGGGTAGGAAGAAATAGGCTGTTGGTTAACTAGGATCTGCAGCTTATCCTGTAGGTAGGGAAATGGGCAGACTAGGTGGGCAAGCAGTCCTTATCTGCTGTCAAAGTCTATGTTTCTATGTTTCTATCACAGAACAGGGCACTTTGCCTCAGGAGCTGCCCCTCAACTGCATCATTGCACTGTGCTATCATCCCTGGGCTGGCTCCAACTGGAACATAAATTCCCAGTATTCCTCCCTTTGCCTGATCCATAAACTCAGACACCTATACACTCCACCAAGTCTGTCTAACATTGTGGTCAGAAACCCCACTAGCAGGACCCTCCGCTCCTCCTCTCTCACACTGTTATCTGTGCTGTTGGCAAGGCTAGCTGCTAGTAGGAGATCCTTTGCTTACGCTGCACCCTCGGCCTGGAACTCCCTCCCTCCATCTATCCTTTCCTGCCCTACCTTATCCAGTTTCAGACTTGCTCTGCACAAATATCTATATGAACTAGGAATTTGCTCCTGCCTTTCCTAAGGTCCCATGAGCAATGAACTGCCTCAAACTTCACCCTACTTCCCATTTTCTATGAAAACACCGCTCTCTCAACTTGTGTTAATTAGACAATCGCTTTGTGCAGGAACCTGTTTTATATTTTTCTGCATATCTTTTGATGTTATCTGTGGCTTACATTGTATGTATTGTAGTGTATTGTTTTACGATTGTACATGGCTTCATATTTTACATTTGTGTATTCCCTTATCCTTTGTGCCTCTCCCCGGGTTGCCCCTGAAAAAGGGACTGCTCGGTCTCAGTGGGCTCAGCTGGTTACCAAAATTCAAAATAAAAAATAAACCTTAGTGATTCTGAGTATTGCAATATGGTGTTGAAAACTTGCATATATCTATAATTGTGTGATGGTTTTGTATCACACTATTTCTATATGTTTAAAGAGCTGCTGACGCCTCAAAGAAAACTTTCAAAAACATAATATTTAGGTATGATTCAGCTTGCATTCCATATATATTCTATAGATTTCTCCTCCCCATTATTTATTACTAAGAAAATTTGCACGAATACATGATAGTTCTCCCTTAGAGTTCCTCTGTCTCTATAGCTTATTCCCTACTTCATGTCATAATCCTCTGTTGTGACATCACAGTCTGTTGCCATGGGAGTAAATGTGATCTCACAGACAGTGCATTATGACCTCAGGTAGGGAGAAAGCAACAGGAATAGATAAAACTCTTCAGGAGCAAAGATCCTGTTTTCATGCAAATGATCTAAGTAACAGATAGTAGGGAGGAGGAATACATAACTAATGTGAAATATAAGCTGGACTGTGTCTAAATATTATGTTTTGTGAAATTTCTCATAATGTCGTCAGCTGCTCTTTAGAAACATGGCTTGCAATGCACTTACATTATTTTGCTAGAGGCCAGCTCCCAACTGCAGCCTTTGCCAGCCGAGATGGACCAGGCAGGGACTCCTCTTCAGGGTGTTGTTCCAAGGAGCCTCCAGCTACTGGTAGTCTTTGTACCGCAACCACAGAGGGGCTGTGGTCTTTAGGTGTTGCACCCTCTGTGGTCTCTTCTGGCACATGACCAGTGCCCTCCCTGACAGTCTGCTGATCTGTAAGACATAAATTGAACACTATGATTAAATATTGGAGTTGTATAATGTTTTTATATTTGTTGAAATACTTGTATTGGTATGCAGAGTGCCAGCTATGTTCATGCTGTGAATACACTCAGCTTGTATGTTCTCCAGCTCAGCTTGTATGTTCTCCAGCTATCTGTCTGGGTACTCTCAGCAGGTGAAAATCAATGGAACCATCTCCGGGTTCAGGGCAGTCACAGTAGGGATCCCTTAGGGATCTATACTGGGCCTCTTTTTGAACAACCTGCCAGAAGTGTGCCCTACATCTAAGATACTGCTCTATGCTGATGACACTGTGATATTTGCTCATGATTCCTGCCAAGAAGCACTCACTAGGAACCTGCAGCACAACTTTGACCTCCTGCAGGACTGGATCAAAGATAGCCTGCTAGTGCTCAACAGCAAAAAAAAAACCAAAACGATGCTCTTCACCAGACGGCAAAAGGGGAGAGCTACTGCAACCTTCACAATTGCCTTTAACCCACAATCCACCCTTGAGCAGGTATCTTCATTCTGGTACCTAGGGATCATGATAGATGAGTCCCTTTCCTTCAACGATCATATACGATATGCTACTGCTACCACAAACAGGAAACTAGGGGCCCTCTTCAGGCTTTGGTTCTGTTTCACACCTGAGGCCTGGACCCAGGTGGTAAGAGGTACATTCCTACCTATTCTGGACTATGGTAATATGGTGAATGGTGCTGCCTCTGATACCAGCCTACACAGAGTCCATACTACCCTCAATGAAACCTGCTGCTTTGTCTTGGGTGCAGATCAACTTACACATACGTGCAACTTATACATTGGTATGAAATGACTTCCCCTCGTGGACCAAATCAAGCTCCACTCCTGCCTTCTAGGGAAGCATACCCTCCTAGGACTTGCCCTTCCTTCTCTCCAAGCTCTATTCTGTCCTATCCCAGCTGAGCATGCCATGAGATGTGTCACATAACACACACTAGTGGTGCCTTTCAGAAGAACTGCCCTGGGGAGGCGATCCTTCACTGTAAGGGCCCACATCTGGCTAAACTAGCTCCCCCTCACCACTTCAAGCCTTACTAGCCTTGGACAATTCAAATCTGAATTTCAGAAGGCCATCCCCACCCCTGAACATTGCTACTGTCGCCCTCACTTCTAACGAATCTAGCCTCCTCATTCACCTGGCACCCCTGGGTGCACCTGTCCTGACTACAGGTCCTCACAAGCTCCCACTACTCCCCACTCTTCATCACCTAACAGGTCCTTACCAGCTGTCACTAACCCCCCTCCTAACAGATCCTTACAAGCTCCCACTACTCCCCTCTCTCCCCCTCAACGACCTACCTGCACTTGTACCCCTGCTCTCTCTGGCTCATCTGCCCTAACCAATCAGGTCCCTCTAGCTCCCACAACTCTCCACTCTCCCCCCTCTCCACTTAGCTACACTTGTACCCCACCTACTTACCCCTTGAACCCCTCATACCCCTCCATTCACCTCCACACCTGCTTAGCTCCACTGCCCCTGCTGCTATCATCCACTGCTGTTTCACCTCCATACCAAATTAGACTGCTGCATATTTTCCCCTAACAGCAGTGCTGGCTCCAACAAATGATCCTTTATTGTCCACTGTAGGAACTGACAAGGCTTTATAGCTGCAACCTGGGTGTACCCCAAGCTTTCATAGTTTGACTTTGCACTTTAAATACCTCTGTTCTGCTGACCCGGTGGCGCTGAGGGTTGAGGCACTGGACACCACTCCTCACATCAAGCTGGCTACCCGTGTTCAGGAATGAGCATGGGCTGCCGGGGGTCGTCAGGGGAGGAGAAGGATCGAGCATCCTAGGGACTGTTCTCCTTCTCTGGGGAGGGGGGACCTCAGTGGTCAGTGAACAACTGGCCTCTAGCAGAGGCTGGGGGCTGCTCACTGATGCTGCTGATGTGGGGTAGAGATGGGGCAGATACCTGGTGGAATGTGCATGGGAGTATGTGTGCGACTGTTGCTGGTGTCATTGCATGCCCTGCCTCTAGGGGGAGTACACAGGAGGAGAAAAAAAGACTGCTCTGCAGATGACAGAGGGTACCTTGCAAGTCCCACCCCCCAAATAGCCACAGTGCTGGCCACACTGGATCCAGTCTTTGGTGGGTGTTGGGGAGCCTTGCCGGCACCGCTGGGGTAGGGGGAGCCCTGGGAGTAATGGTCTGCACTGGCTGGTGAACTTCAGGTATGGGACTGGGGTGCTCTCCAGAGAGACAGGGCTGAGCAGTCGGACGCATAATCTGACAGCAAAAAATAAATAAATACCTCTGTTTTCTTTTGACTATCTTCCTCTATGTTTTTGGCCCCTAGGCAATGGCCTAGCTATGTTATTAGTATTCTTATCACACTATTTGTAGTATACAATGGGATATATGTAATATGTACTGTAATTGTTGTGTTACTGACAATGACTATCCATATCCCATTTAATTGTCTTATGCAATATATGTTATGTAATATGTTATCTAATTGTTATGTTACTGACAATGCATATCATCTGCTACTGTTTTCCCATTGATCCATGTACCTTTGTTTGTTCCCCCACCCCATGTTTGACAAGGATCCTTTGTAAATGAGCTTTTAGCTCAAAGGTTTGTAAATTCAATTCTTCAATAAATAAAATAAATAAATATTAAATGGTAACATCAATCTTGTGGTTTGATTTTGGTGATGTCATACAAGTATAATTCTTTTTTATAATACCTTTATGTAACTTGAGTTACCATTTTACATTTCTTTTTAATTGTTGATCTGTTTTATTTCATAGTTTCCATCATTTTAAAAGATAACAGTTTGCATTTTTTTGTTGATTTTGTTGTGTATTTTTCTACATGCGGTGATGGATACTGCAGTATATGACCATGCGTATGTTTGGAGGTACATGTGGCTTCTCAAAGTCTATCTCAACAAGTTTCACTCCTGTTGTAAGGAATGGTGGTGTTCCTGTAAGCTTAACTGGCACATGTTTTATGCTGGGTGTGAATCTATGCTTGGGGTTAAGTACCCATCCCTATCTGGGAGAGGACAGCTGCCTTGTAGTAACTGAATCCTGCTCCATTTGCTCCCACCCTTTCATCCTGATAGCTGACCACTCAGGCTTCTCTACAACTCAGGTTGCTGGTTAAGTGCATGGTGTGCTGTTCAACACCTGAACACTCACTGCTGCTAGATGCATGATTGTTTTCTGTAAGGATGCCTTTGAACAGTCTACTATGTTGTCAATTAACATTAAGTGGTTATTTATATACACACCAATAACACAGAAATGTACAAATCTGTTGGCAAAAAAGGACCCATGGGCCCATCTGGTCTGACCCTATTCCCCTCCCCACAGGTGTCTGTGCCCTTTCCCCTTACTCACAGTTCTGTGCCCCCCTCACAGTACAGCTATCAGTCTCCCTTATACCAACGGGATACTTACCATAAGAATTCTTTCTTAAGCAAATGTACTTATCCCATGCACTCTTGAACTCTTCATCAATTTGATCTATGCCATAGTTTCATGCAGCCTATTGCAGGGACCTAATACCCTCTCAGTCAAGTAATGCTCCCTCAGATTTCCTTTGAAATTATCCTTTGCTGCCATAAGCTGTGTCCCCTGATTTTCCTTTTTTTCTAAACCGAAAGATGCTCCCTTCCCTTACCTTCAGAAATTTAAAGGGTTTGATAGTATCCCTCCTTTCTGTCCTTGCTTACAGTTTATATAGGTTAAGCTGCTCCATCCTGTACTCATATGCCATCTTGTGTAAGCCCTGCACCATTTTGGTCACCCTTCTCTGGACTCTCTCCAGTCTCTCTCTGTCTTTTTCTTAGTTCGACCTTCAGAACAGTACCCCCTACTCCAGGTGTGGTCTAACCATGGACCTGTTCAGTGGCATGAACACCTCTGTTCTCCTACTCACAATACCCCCCTTTATGCATACTACCGTCTTGCTTACCTTTGCAACCACTTTGTTGCACTGTTCTCTGTCTTGGTACATTGTTACAATACTCGCCACTCCCAGTCTATACTAGTGGTTTGGATTTTTTTGCACCTTATGTGCATTGTTTTGCATTTATTTGCATTATAGCATAATTTTCATCTTTCTGACTGCTCCTCCAGCTTTCACATAACTTCCTTCATTGTATACACCCCTGCAAATAAATTACAGTTTACATTTTCTATGTACATTTTTTTTTTACAAATGGGTTTGACACATACCCTTGGTGTCAAGCAGCATCACCTGCTCAACAAAGGGATCCTCCTTCACCTGACTCTGTGGGACTTGCACAAGCTACAATCCTTTTTCAGGGGTGATAGAGAAACCTTGATGTTCTGTTGAGAGACAAAAAAAAACAAAAAAAAAAGATTTTAGTTTTAGTTTTTTTCTTAGCTTGTTTCTAATGGTGATGCATCATGTCAGAAACAATATCAGCTTCCTATCAAATTAAACACATTTCTCTGCTGCCTTATACACTGTATCTTTATCCTAGAAACCCTCTCTGAGTGTTACCACCTTGCTACTCATTTCCAGTAATGCTCCAGAATGTGGGATGCATTTTACAATGCAGCTGTCTGACAGGTGTGGCTGACATACCAACAGCCCCTGCCCCCTTCCACACTTCAGTTGTCCTGACCCCTAAACCACCAGACGGACAGTCACACCAGCTTGCACTCACCTGAAGTGACAGGATTTAGTTCGCCCCAACCTAATAGAAAAAAAAAACTCACATTCTATCTACCAACTGGGAACTACCTTTCACTGGCAGTACAATAATTTTAATGCAAATTATTAAAAGTACTAAACAGACAGTGTTTTTGTTTCATTTTTGAAGAAAGAAAAAATAGACATTGTATGATCGCAATAGAGCAGTCCTGCAGCCTCATGAATGGACCATGCCAGGTGTGGGTAAATCTCAGCATAACACACCATCTCTTGTAGTCAGTAGCTTAAATGGAAGTGTTAGACCACCTGTTCTTGTATCTCTTATTAGTATTGTAATGTTTTGGCACCAAAGTAGTACAGAGAGGAATTGGGACAGCTGTTACAGTTCTGAGTACAGAAAGGTCTAATTCTTGTCAGTTTGCAGTCTGTTAGTTTGGTTGTGCTCTGCTTAAGCCAGTATTGAGGTACACGTCAAATACAACTAAAACAATGAACAAAAATATAAATACAATGTTGTGACCTAAAATTGAGAAAGAGCTCAAGGAGTAGTGCTAGAAGCAATGAGAGGAACATAAGTCTAGGTAGATACACTTGATAAAGTTTCAAACTATAGAGACACTGTAATGTCTTTGAAATTTGTAATATTCCAATTCAAATGCAGTTTCTATAGTTATAAAATAAGATATAAACTGGGAGTAGGAAATTTCAACCCAAAAGAGAATTGTGCAAGGTTTGTTATGGCTGTGGGTGGAGCCTACAGCCCAGGGGTCAATCTTAACCTTTTTTTGCACCACCAAGCAGGGCCAGTTGATTAAAAATTGCACTATCGCGCAGATGATTATGCTAACCCTCAATTGTATTGGTAAATTTTGATCACTTATACAGGAAATAATGCAAGCCAAGAAATGCTCTGATTATTGGACATTTATCCTACTCCCACAATGCTTCCAGCTTCTCAGCAGAAAAAAAAGACTGCAGTGCCATCACACAGTGAGTCCCCCCCCCCATTGTTTTGTACCATGGCTCCTCTCTTCCTCTTTCTGCCCCACCACCAAACCAGAGGACATCACAACAGCAAATGTTCAATCAAGCAGTCCTAGCTCTGCACACACAATACCTGACATCACCATGCACCTTACCATACTGTCACCACCACCCACAGGGCAATGAACAGAGTCAGGCAGAGAAATACACTCCCAGCCCCCACCCTACAGGCAACTGGAAACATGCACTTCTGGAAGTGTGTGTACAGTCTCAAGTGATCCAGGAGCGCATCTAAGATTTCTTTGTGGTGGGGGTTACACAAACCTAAGGAGCTTGGGAAATAGAAAACTATAACGTTTTTATTTTTTAAAGCATTGATTTTAATATGCTCTACCCCAACAATAACAGATTTTTTCTTTAACAGTGTCTTTTCATCAGCCCAGGGGAAACAGTACATAGGCATAATGCTATACTATCTCTATTTCTATATAGGATTATCCGTGTACCGCATGAATGACTATTTTAAGCTTTCAAATTATGTATTTTATTAAGGTTTATTTTTTGTATCATACATGATCCAAAGCTTTGCTTTTAGGATGAAAGGACATGCTGGGTGGGACAAGGGTGGGACTGCATGGATGGTAATGGCTGGCATGGTCCATTTAGAAGAGCTGGGGATCCCCTACACTTGCCAGTAATAGTAGCTATGGATCTGTGGATGGTTATTTCAGAGTCTGGTCTGCGATGGTGTCAAGGGAAAGAACATAGTACAGATTTGGAGGGGAGAGGGAAGTTATGGTGAGGCTGGGATAAAACCCATCACCTGCAGGGCCGACCCTGTATACCTCCTCATATTTTGTCACTGAAATGTTGGCTACAGACGCTCAAAATGTAGGGAATTGAGGGGCAGTGGTATTAATAATATGGGACAAATTGTTAGACAGATACTTTCAGAAAACTGGAAGCAAGTGACTTAACAGCACTCTACCCTTGATCACACCCTGGACACTAGTTGAAAGTCCTAACAGTGGAGTGATAATGACTCACATTGAGACTTTTGTGGGATCCCCTTGTTGAACTGCCAGATAATTGCAGCTCATAATGAGCTGTTAATCACACCAGGCCATCTGGAACATTGAGAGGGATTAGCATGAGGATTAGATCCTGCTAAAGTAGAGACTTTTTTAACTTCATTATCAGCCATGACAACCTGCACTAGTCAAGACAGACAAGTAGAGAGTTAGCTGCACTAGCCCTGGTCAATTTGCACTAGGGTGTGGGCTAGTAAAACAATTTATTTTTTTACAGCTATTAGTTTTTGCTCACCGGCTTACATCCAGAGGGTGCTCCCAGCCCGGTCCCCCCACATCCACCATCTAGCACTGACCCGGCCCAGGGCTTGCCCTCCCTGGTTGGGCCAGCAGGATTTCCCAACCCCCACTGGAGACCAGATTCAAGGGGCCAGTGCTGTGGCTGGCCAGGAGTGGAGCCTACAAGGTGCCCTCCATCACACTGCTGTGGTGTGTGTATTTGTCTGTTTCCTTCCCCAGGGGTTGGGACATGCAATGACACCTGCGGAGTGGAGCGCTCATGCGTCTGTGCGCATTCCCCTCCAAGTGTCTGCCTCGACTCCTCCCCTGTCTGCAGCGTGGCAGCATTGTCCCCCAGCCTCCACTAGGGGGCAACCAGATGCTGACAACTGAAACCCCCCTCCAGAGGAGAGCAGTCCATCAGAAGCTCAATCTTTCCCTGCCCCTGCTGATCCCCAGTGGTCCATTCTCATTCCCGAATGTGGGTCGCTTGCATTGCATGAGGTAAGGTGACCAGCGCCTCAGCCCTTAGTGCCACTGGGCTGGCCCAGTAAAACAATGTTAAAGGAAAACTGCACCCTCATATCTTCTAAATGTTATTTCTTTCCATGCCAACAGACAACTCTTTTCATGTAGCTGTTAAAGATGCATGCAACTGCTTCAGTCAGTTTTCACACTTCATACTAGGCCCTGTTACTATCCTGAGAGAGAGTCAATTTCATGGTTGTTGAACTCTCATTGTCCCTGACAGCTGCATTAGCATATGAGAACATGATGCGTAATCACCCTTTAAACTCCCCAGTATGCCAGCCTGTCTGCTTAATTAATCTTAAAAGAAACAAGCTGCAAGAAGGTGTGAAATACCACATTTACCTTCAGTTAGTTTTACAAACTATCTGAGTTGTAATGCAGGTTTTTTTCCCTGTGATCTCAATTTGGTTTATGAGTTTCCATAGAGTTTTTGCAGGATATTTGTTATTTCAGCATAGAAATACATGATATAAATGGTTGATCTGACATCATGTTTTTATATGCTACTGCAGCTCTCAGGGACAATGAGATTTCAACAACCAAGAAATGGACCCTCCCAGGACAGTAACAGGGCCTACTATGAAGTGTGAAAGCTGATAGAAACAGTTGCATACATCTTTAACAGCTACTTGAAAAGAGTTGTCTGTTGACATGGAAACAAATAACATTTAGAAGATATGAGGGTACAGTTTTCCTTTAAGATTGACTCCTGCTACACCCATCTTGCTGTCTGTAGTTGGAAAAATGGAGTAACGTGGAACACTTTTTTTGGACATTTCATTGTATCTTTCCAAAACTATAAATCACTATGCCAAATGAAATAAAATACTCCCTTCTTTCTGTTTAGAGTGCTGGAGAAGGCACTAAAGCTGCTTATCAGATGGCCATTAGGAAACTGAAACAGTGTGTGATTTTGCATTTCTTTGAAACTTGGATTCCCAGCCAGTACCCTTTGGGGTAACCTTTGCCTCAGTGCTTGCATGCTGAGGTTTTTTGTCTTTTAGCTTGTTAAATATTGGTTGCTTATTAAACTGGAGATTTGTTTACCCCCTTCAAAATGCAACAACTTGCACATTTAAATACTTAGCATTTAAACATTTTATTGCTACTAGCTTCAATTGGGCAAGTATTGTCTTTCAAGAAGGATTCATACCTCATAAATGTCACCTTTTCCCAGGAACAAATGTACAAAGATTTACACTGTTTTTTAATCTCTTAAGACTCTATCTGATAAGAACTGTCTCAGACATATGCCAGGTCTTGTGTGAACTATCCAAGCTACAGTAATTATATAGCAATCAGCAGGCATTTTTTACAATGCTTTCTGGGGGAAAAATATATATTGAGCTACAGCAAGCACACACACACACACACACACACACACACACACACACACACACTGTACACACCATCATCATGTCCACAACATTCAAAATAAATACTGCAATCTAATATATTATAAAATAATAAAGAAACTGTTCATGTCAGTGAACACTGTGAAGTTCCTTTAAGGAGATAGTGTGCTGCCTAAAACTAATATTCGATTTTAAAAGCAGCCAACCATTACCTGTTATATCTGAGGTACTTTTTCTTTTCCCTTTGTTTAATTAGGAGGTTGTTTACCTGATGTTTGTAGGTGTGATGTGTGGAACAGCTCTTAGCCTGGCAGCTGACATATCTTAATCTACTGCCTCATACTATATCATCAGCATTGTGACCTCATGAATGTGACATCATTGCTACTTAGGAACAGCAAGTGAGTGACTGCCAGGTCATTCACCCGTGATGTCACAGTCAGTGAGATCACAATGCTAATGATGTAGTATTGGGCAGTAGAAAAAGCTATGTCAGCTGCCAGGCTGAGAGCTGTTCCACGCATCGAGCACAATATTATCACATAGAATACTTTCCAATGAGCAAAGGGAAAAAGAAAAATACTTCAGAATTAAAAAATTGCAACTGACTACTAGAAGAAGAAGAAGAATCAGCATTTATATAGCACTTTTCATACATCCAAAGCACTTTACAAGCAATGCTAGACTGGTAGTGAAGTGACTGAATGTGTGGTGGCGGCCATATCCACATCATCACCCACACACAGCCTGGATAATTGCATGAACCAGTTTTATGGGAAGGGGAATGTTGGCCAGGACACGGAAATGTTCCTACTCTTTGCAAAGAGTGCCCTGGGTTCTTTACTTCCACCTGGACACCCCAGGACAACACCAGGATGGGCAGAAGGGACCTCGGTTTAACGTCTCATCCAGAAGGGCGGCACACCCCAGCAGTACAGCACCCCCGAATACTGCACTCGGATGCCAGCGATTTTGAGGTGCAAGTCCAATCCCGGTGCAGGACGAGAACCCACGACCTTCTGGTCCAGAGGCGGATGTGCTACCAACTGAGCCATGCTGACACTACTTAAAATTTGTATTATTTTCCTGTCTGCCTGTTTTGGCTCCACTAGCTCTTTAAATATTTCTTATCCTATATTTTGTATCCTGGATAGCGCTGAGGAGATGCTACATCTCATTGTCATTGTGATCTTCATTTTACACATTTTTGCACTGTATTTACTCAGGATGTCCCAGATTAAATGCAATATCTTATTTTCAGTGGGGTCATAATTTTACCATTTTTATAATGTATTTATTCAGGGTAGCCTATTCCAGATGTAAAATATTGTTTTCAGTGCGTTCTGATTTTATGCAATGCAGCATAATATTCTGTAGATTCAGAGCCCCACTGAAAATAAGATACCATGTCTTATGTAAACTGTCCAGGCTAAACATATAGCAGTCAGCAGGCATATTCTACGAAAACACATTGTAAAAATGTGTAAAAGAAAGACCACATTGAAACTGCCTCTCAGCAGATCTGCATTGTGCAAATTCATTAGAAATAATGGGTAAAAGCATCCCAAAAGCTCTCCACAACCATATCAGCTCTGACCAGAGTTTGTTTTTATGATAGGAAACATTAGTTCTAGGAATATATAAATAGCATGGGACATGTAGACGAACCTGGCTTATGTAGCAACCAAACAGTTTGTTTTTCAAAATAGGTGGTGCACCTTGTATCTATAATATCTTATTATCATGTACGTACTGCCATGGTGTCTGTCACTAAATGCAGGCTTCCCTGCCTGGTCCCACATCTGTACAGCAGCTCATGTCAGTCCTCATCCTTCCTATGTACAGTTCTGGCATCTTTGTTCTTATAAAACTTCTACTGAAGCAGCTTCCACTTGGTACAGTACTTATCTGTTGTTTTTTTCAAGTCCCGGCTCCTCCAAGGCATCGGCAACTCTTTGCCACATTTTGTTTAGTGCCTCATTGGCTGCCCTCATCACAATGTCAGGGTTCGCATTGTCTTTAGTTGCCTGAACCAGGGTGAATGTATCCTCATCCTTCCAGTGCTTTGGCATTTTTGTACACCTTTTTTGAATGGTTTTCTGTTTCAAGAGGGAAAAGAAGACATAAAGAAATATTTAGTGTTTGAACTCTTATTTTTTTGAAGTTATTTATATTTTCATAGCCTTCACCCCCCCAAGCCTCAGAATACCATGCACTAGAACTACTGACTACTGTTTGTTCTTGGCAATTGTGTTATGCTTGTTTTGCCATGTCCTACAGTTGCAAAGGTTATGTTATTTTTTTTTGTAATACAACACAAACAATTATTACTAGAAGATGTGTTCTGTGGATGCACATGTGCTACTGTTCAGTAAGTCACACTGTATGGAGTGTCTCTGTAGCTATGCAGCTGAAGGCACTTAATTATCTAGATAGCAGTCCCCCCCCCCCGTATGTGCAGGATTGTGCAGGGCATCTAGGGGTGGAGTTGCAAATACAGCCAGGCATCCTATGGCATGTCCAGCCTGGATCCCATGCTGGATCACTTGCATGTGAAGATGTGGGTCTGGGTCTGGAAAAGCTAGTGCATGCACCCCTACATCCACATTCATGCCCCTATACAGTAAGAGAAGAACCCCCCCCCACACACACACACACACATATGGGCAGCTTCCCTGTGAATGTTGAACCCCCTCACAGACACATAGGGGCACCAGTCCCCTGATTGCTGACCACCCCTCTCCACCTCCACACACAAGCATGCCCTGACTATGTGTACACATGTGCCCCTTCCAAGTACTTGACCACCACCCACCCCTGATGTCTGCCTCAGTGCATAACTCCACCCCAAGCCACCCTGTGCAGTCCTTTGCAAAGGGAGTGGGGTGGGTGGAACCATGGACTGGTGCCCCACTGCTGCATGCAGCTGTGTATAATAAATAAGAGAGTACCCTTTAAAAGAGAAAAAAAAAACACATTAAAAAAATGTAAAAAAAAAAAAGATGTAAAGTATGCTTATGTGTTAAACCAAAAAAAAATTGCTTGTGTGGATGTCCTGTGGTGTAGTTTTTCTATTTTTTGACCAGAAACATATATGGCCCTGAAAAGAGCCATTTGGTTAGCAGACACCATGGTACTGTTTGGAACATGAACTACACATTCAGAGAAGTGCTAGGATTCCATCTTGGAGGTCCCCAAGGAAAATCATGTTGCCAGCATCTGAGAGATGCGCACCATCTTTTAGATACAGCCAATGTCTGTAATGTTTAATTTGGGGGTGACATATGGTGTGCATTCCCAGGCTGTGGAGGAAACCAAATATTTGAATGTTCACCTTTCTTTGGCATCTTTGAAGTCCAGAAGTGTTTTCCTACTCCCTCTAGATGACATGCTCTGTAATATACGAGTAGATGATTTTACAGGCAGGCAAAATTCAAGTCAGAGTAGTCAAATCAGATATTGCAGCCTGTATCAAGTCTATCCCCTTTTCGTGACCCAAATTATTACTTCCAAGATGGATGAGAAGTATGTCTGATGCAGGATGAGTCTCCAGGAGTCAGTGAATAGTTGACGTGAGCTGCTCCCATCTCATGTCACATGTCTCAAACCAGAAGACATCACAGTTTGGCAGACATAAGTTATTTCCAAAATAACATTTTCTGGCAAACTCAGCTCCCCTATTCACCAAGGAGCGCCCCAAGATTCAAACACGCATTCTGGAGCTTTCTGCAATGCTGTGTCCTTTTACAGATCTTGCAAATGACAGCTATATCAGTAATGTGTCTATCTCTCTCAACAGCCCTTTGCCAAATAATTGGATTTTCAGAGGGATTAAACAGTCAGAAGAAAATCTGTTGAGTCACAGAGCAACACAGTTTTGATGAACATGATTGGTACTAAGTATTATTGATTTCCAATAAAATACATAGCTGTTGTTATATCTAATGGGTTATTAGCTATTGGATATTTGTTTAGAAAATATATTTTTATTTTGGGGGAAATATTGATATTTGATTGGGTATGGATGTGACGTGGTAATATTGCTAAATCTTATTGGCTGCTGGTTATGATGTGACACTGACTGAGTCTGAGTTCCCTCCTTTCTCAGCTGGCATTCAAGGTGGTAAGATGCATCTAAGACAATTAAAGCTTCAGTCTTAATTTTTATGTTAAATAATGGCAAGTTTTTGAGAAGCTGAGTTTGTGGTAGCAAGGGACTATTTTACATAGTTGTCAGTGGTATAGTCTTTATGCAGTTTAAAAAAGAGAGATCCATCATTTATTTGCATACTTACTGTAGTTATATCTAGCACAGTCACAATACTATAGCTACACTGGTGTTGGTCTTTGTGAGAGTAACAGGGACATATTTGGATATGGTGAAGTTTTTAAAAGGTTTGTCTATCTAATCTGAATGATTTGGGAATGGTAGTGAAAAAAAAAATTTGGTATATGGGTTATAATAGTTGCTCAGTAGAAAAAAAATATGACCTGATTAACTTCAAAGTCTGTTACTGTAAACATCTTTTTGAACAGACTTAAACAACTCCTTTTTGCTGACAAAATCTGATTTCAGAATTTCTCATGGAAATGTCATGAAGAGAGAGAGGTACAGGCAACTGTAGTAGTTTTCATAAAATTCTACAGTAAAAAAAGAGACAAATGCAGTGTAACATGAAATAATCATGTAGGCAGTCAGTGTACTGTTTTAATACTGTATTTTGCTTGAAACACTGTCACTTATAATCTACTAATATTGTTTGTTTTTGTTTTGTTTTTTATTCTGTTTCTTTTACAGGTCCATAATGCAAGTTTATGAATTGTCAGTGCAAAATAGGGTGATTACAGCTCAGAAAAAATCGTTGGCCAAAAAAGAGAGGCATTTTGGTGGTTCTGGTCAAGGTTATAAGGCTAAAGATACTGTGAAAATGACAGCACATGACACTAAGTGTAACTTTGTTCACAGGACAAATAAAAAAAGGGACATAAAAAGTCATGTGTATGCACTAACAAAGTAGAGACACATAAGAATAAGAGAGCCCATGTCTCTTTAAAATGAGTAATATGCACTGGTTGTAAGAAGTCTAATTTATACTCATTGAAGGGGAGAAAACAGAGCACAAGACCTGGCGTGTTTTCCATGCACCAGAAAAGAATACAGTACTTTAAAACGATGGCACATAAATCCAAAACTGACCGTATCAGATCTGCAATTGTCCAAGGTAGTGGTAAAAACATGAAATGTAAAGTTGCACTTATGAAACTACATCTCAAAGCAAGACAGTTTGTCAATATGGCAATGAATATACAGTCTTGGTTATGGAGTATTATGATGTCAGCTATTGACGAAGTTGCTATCAAGATTCAGAATATGAAAGACAAATTACTTAGCTGTGAGCAGCTAATGAGAGGCAAGCTGTGTTTCATAATTGAAGGTAAATGGATACAATCAGAATATTCTGAGGCATGTTTTGGGAGGAAGCATATATTGTGCATGACAGGAAAGTCACTCTGATTTTAGATGACTATGGGAAAGCACAAAATGTAATAAGTGTACTGCCAGGTAATGATGAAGATGATGTGGATGAGGAAAACCTCTCAAGTGTTAGCCAGAATCAAATGCATTGTGCCACATGGGCATGTGATAGCACATGCAGTATTACAAAATAATCTTTACGTTACAGAGAGATTCATTGGCACATTTCTGAACACCAAGAGTTGTGACAAATACAAAGTACTTCAACACATAGACAAGTGTGACATTAGACCATATAGTGGTCTAATGGGACATTCATTGGTCTGTTTGCAAACTGGAACATGTGATAGCATATTTCACCACTTATGGATGATTGCTGTGCACAACTCTGGTATATGGAGATTTGTGAGACATTTGTATTGTATCAGATCTTCTGCGAAGGATTTCACAGTATTTGATTCTTGGCTGACCAAGGGTGACATGCCTGATATCGTAGAGTTTATTAAGAAGCTGAACTTTGTATGCAGCTTGAAACACCACAATCCTCTATATGAGGATATACATTTGGATGCACTTTCTGATATTGAAAATCAGCTTGGAGTGGTTGAGCCTTCTAAGGCAATGATTGAAAAAGCATCAGTGGCCACAAATGAAAATGTGTATGAACAGTAAACAATCTATCTGTTTCATGGGAAGGATCTAGTCATGGACAACACTGATTTGTACCAGTTGAAGGAGCACCTGTCAGTATTAGGAAGAGCACATTGGAGGCACATTGTTTCCCTGACCTCTTTCCACATGGGACTGATGATCATCTGGATGAAAGTGAGGTATGTGTTTCTGGCACTGGGTATCGAGCATCAAGAATTTTGCATTCAGATGGAAGTTCCATAGAAACATCCAGTGTTTGTTTCATATTTTGTGGGACAGTGAGCTAAGTATACTGTCTGCTTCAGTTGCACATACTTTGCAGCTCACTACAGACCTCAATAATATGACAGCTATGCAGTTGCTTTTGAAACTGCAGCAGAAGGATGACACACTCCAGGCAAACCTTAGCTCGATACTGTCTAGCATGCATGGCACAAAAGACTACTGGTATAGAAGGCTCTCTGAAGTCATGTGCATGTTGAAAGAGTTTGGAGTAAGGACATGGTTTGTGACACTCAGATGTGCAGAATATGCCTAGGATGAGTTAGCAGAGCTTCTGAAATGGGATAACTCTGATGTTGAGGGCATACAATCTATGGCTCTTGGTGTGATGTGTTTTCTGGATCCTGTATATGTCTTGTGTCATTTTCACCACTGCTGAAGTCATGTTCATGTTGAAAGAGTTTGGAGCAATGACATGGTTTGTGACACTCAGATGTGCAGAATATGCCTAGGATGAGTTAGCAGAGCTTCTGAAATGGGATAACTCTGATGTTGAGGGCATAAAATCTATGGCTCTTGGTGAGATGTGTTCTCTGGATCCTGAATCTGTCTTACATTATTTTCACCACTGCTTCCTTGCACTTCTCAAGTTTATTCTGTCAAAAACAAATCCACCTCTTGGAGTTGTGGAACACTACTTCTGGAGGATGGAACACCAGGCATGTGGAGTGCCACACATACACATGTTGTGGGTAAAAGATGCTCCTCGCATTGGTGAGAGTGATGAATCTGACATTCTAAACTTCATCATGAAGTACATAACATGTCAGATTCCTGACAAATATGACCATCCAACACTATGGAAACTTTTGGAGAAATTCCAGTGACATTTGTGTTGCAAATACTGTTGTAAGAAAGTGAAACATTGTGGCAACTGGTACACATGATGTCGCTTTGGATTTCCCAAATGAGTTTGTGAAGGAGCTTGTGTGAATGATGTTTTCTCAGCAATGCATCATCACCTGAAAGCGAAATCCACTAAGAGAGTGTATGATTTGCCTAGAAGAGAGAGTGATGCTTACATCAAATACTAAAATCCTAGATTGTTACTGATGTAGCAGGCAAACATTGATGTTCAGCATTTTGCTGACAATTCAATGGCTCTAGTAGGGTATGTGATATCAGACATTACCAAGCAAGAACAGACTGGTCTGCAAGAGCTCCATGAAGATCTGTCAAACAGCAACAGAATAATCTATTCTCGGTTGTGGTCTCTCGGTTTGAAAACTTTATTACATAGAGAATGTGGAGCATACAAAGCAAATGATCAGCTTATAGGCACCTGTCTGTATGGCAAGTCCAAGTCAGTGCATTACTTGACTGTACATTTTAAAGAGAAGAGACACGGTGTGCTGAGAAGTCATGATGAAACTGAAGAGCTTGCAGCATGAAGGCCAACATTAACAAACACACTGAAGAACAACCTGATTGACACCACTATCTACAGTGTTACAGTGTCATGGATAACTTGTGTCTGTTTGAAGTCACCCAATAGTATGACTACAAATGAGGAGTTCCTTCAGATGCTGCTAAGCAGATATACAAAGTGACAGGCCTAAATGATAGTCTTGTCAAAAGATGCAAACCATGGCTGATTGATCTCTGTAAGTTTATCCTCACTACTGCAGAAAAAAAGAACAATACTACTTTCTCTTCAAGCCACGGAGAGATAAAACAATGTTGAAAGGTGATTCTGAAACATATGAGGAACAGTTGAATCAGAGCAATGACTCATTGAAAACTGATGTGTCACTTGCTTATATCAAGAGGCTGGAGTTGGAGAAAGAGCAGATGGAAAAAGCATGGCAAGAATTGGAGGAGGATAACCCTGTTAACTCACAAGAGATGTGTGAGCCTGAGGGGGAGGGAAGTCTTGGTCCTCCTTTGCCTGCTAATGATCCTGCAGTCTTGATTGCAGAGGTTGAAAGTGCTATGCAGCAGAGTAGCCACTTTACTGCAGAGTCTGAATTAAAGAAGAAAACTTGAATAGTCACCAGTGAGCTATTTATGCTTCTGTTATGTGTGCTGTGGAGCATGGCATCAAGTATCAGTAGAGCCAGTGCCCCTGTGAGGGAATACAAACCACTTAGGATGTTTGTAAGTGGAGCTTCTGGGACTGGTAAGACTTTTGTGATTCAGGCAATTAGTACTGCAGTTTGCAAACTTACTGGGACTTCAATGTCTGTCATTGTGTCTGCCCCAACTGGGCTAGCAGCATACAACATTAGTGGTGTAACACTGCACCAGCTTTTCATGCTTCTAGTTGAACATGGAAAGGCAGGCGAATACAGACAGCTGTCTTATGAGGTTACAGCTGAGCTCTGGATCATGTCTGACAGAATGCAACTGTTAGTTATTGCTGAGATCAGCATGGTTTCCAATGTGATGCATGCCTACATTCACTTAACACTACAGGAGATAGTAAGCAATGATGATAATGAACTGTTTGGTGGCAAAAACTAGTTGTTTTTTGGAGGTGCACTGTTGAGCTGTTCTGGGAAGAAGAAGTCACGTTTGTTTGGAGCTCTGTGGTTTTCTATAAATTTGGTAAATAATGATTTTAAAACCTACAAGGTTTTAAGTTTTTCTTTTGGGAACCACTATCGGAATTACCACATTTAAAAGTGCTGATGGATAAATTTGTATCTCCCAAACTTTTAGGGAGAGGGGGTTTGGTGTGAGGGTCCAAGGGTTCTCTCGCAATGGCCTGAGCTGAAACCCCTCCCGCAGTACAGGTGCACTCAGAGCAGGGCGCCAAACCTAAACAAGGAAAACCAACTTTGGCTTCATTTCTGTCTCTCCTTACTGATCTTCAAGCAGAGACACATCAGTCAACTTCAAAACTTCAGGCTTCACTGAAGGATATTATTTCTCACTGTTCGGTCATGGAGAAAAGGCTTGAGAATACAAAATTAGCAGTTAAAAACATTGATAATGAGGTCAAAGCTCTAGCCGCTAGAACTCTAACTTTAGAGAGTGCAGTTCACACTACGTTACATGAGCAGTTGGCTCAATCTTCAAGGTTAGAGCATGTGGAGAATAATGCCATGAGGAGAAACCTACAATTAATAGGTTTCCCCAGCTCTATTTCTATCACTAAGTTAAAGGTGACTGTGGAGAATGCTTTGATCTCTGTATTCGGGCCGGAACCTCCATTATTACAAGAAAGTGTCTACAGACCTCCCAATCATCCAGCAAAAGAATCTATGAGGGACCAAAAGGCAAGATTTATTACTCTAACTTTTTATAATCTTAATGATCATAATAAGCTGTTGCAATTGGCCTGTACTATAAAAAAATGCTTCTATGATGGTCAAAGGTTTCACCTCTACCAAGATGTTTGTTTACAAATGCAGCAGAGACATAAGCATTTTCTCCCGATTATGAGTGAATTTAATGAGGCTGGATTCGCTGTTAGTCTGTTACCACCTGCAAGGCTTAAAATACTGTTTCAGGAGAAAGTGCATTCTTTCAAAGACAATGATTCAGCTGAGGCCTTTTTTGAGATGAATGTGAGACTACCTGATGATATTGGCTCAGATATGGATGATGAAGAGGTCGAACTCACGGAATATCACCCAGTGAACATTTGAAAACAATTTTTTTTTTTTTTTTGAAAGAAGAAATTTAGGTGTAGATTGTTGTTTTATGATTCTGTTTATCTTCTTTCCATTATTATACTATGATGAGCTTTGAAATTAATTCAGTGGGGAGGGGGTCATTCTAAAGTAAAAAGGGTATTTAATTACAGCTTTGTATTTCTTAAGTGGGATGTAAGAGCATGGAGCACCAAGATAACATTTTTGAAGAAATGAATATGTTTTAATAAGCTCATGAATAGTTTTAGCTCTTTCTTTTATACCCCCCCAAAAATTATAAAAAAAATCCTTTTTGTTTGTGCTTTATTATGTCTTTAAAGCATAGTTTTTTTCTTATAGTCTTTGTATGATGGAATAATTGTATTATTAATTACTATTTTCTTAAGGAAAAATAAAAATGAAGTATAAAAAAAACTAGTTGTTTTTGGAGACCTTCTGCAAATTGTGCCTGTAAATGGGCAGCATGTCTTCTCTACTCTATCAGTAGAACTAGCAAAGAAGAAAATTGGTTATATTGTTGGAGTGAATTTGTGGGAGTTTTTCTCCTATGCTGAGCTGACTCAAAATATGCGGAAGAGAGGTGATGTGCAGTACAAGCTGTTAGTTGATGAAGATCAGAGCGAGAACATTTCAGTTCCCAGTGTTGAGCTGCTAAAGACATGCCTTGTGACAAGAAAGGAGAGTTCTATGTATGATGCATGTGATCTGTTTGCAAAACTACATACAAATGGTCTTCAGAGTGTCTGTTTGCTGCCTAGGATAAAACAGTGTGCTGAATTTAATGAAATTATGTGGCAGAGAAAGCAACAACCAATTCTGGTGCTGACATCTCTAGATGCAATAGATGGTGTATGCCTAGCTCCTGATATGGTGACAAAGATGACAGCACAGATAAAGGAGTTTATATTAGACATGTCTCACACCGCTGGTTTGGAAATAGTTTGGACAGTGTGCAAAAATGCTCGTGTCGTGCTATGCCAAAAACCTTGATGTCAATCATGGTCTTATTAATGGAGCAATGGGCCATATTGTAGAGTTCCAGTACACTGTTCAGAAAACATTTGTGGACATGGTTTTAGTGAAATTGGTCAATTTTGACAGAGAAGTTTTAATTTGGTAGGTGTATGGTTAAATGTGAGATTGTGAAGGACATCTATGCTGCACGTAAACAATTCCCACTATATCTGGCATAAGCTGTCTCAATTCACAAGTCTCAGGGACTAAGTCTTGATAATTCTATGGTGGACATTGGAAGTGGCATTTTCAAAGATGACATGTCATATGTTGCCTTATCCCGAGTCAGAAGTCTGACAGGTCTGCACATAATCAGTCTTGCTCAAAGCAAGATTCAAGCAGAAGTAAAGTGTATTTTGGAGAACAACCTACTAAGGACTTTGTATCAACCTAATTAGAGTTTGATTCCTGTCACTAGAAATGTACATATGCTAGATATCTGCATGGCCACAGAGCATTCACTGAAAAAGAAGAATCCTAAAAGTGCTGTATCATCTGTATCCCTTTCTCGTGAGAAACAGTCAGTATGTGATGAGGCTAGGTCACCACCAGCAAAAATGTGTATTGCTGTGACAAAACTGCCAATATTTGACAATATCACTGGAGCGAATTGCTATGACAATACTGCAATTCAGGCCTTTCTACATATGACAGAGTTTGTTGAGCTATTGACTAGTGCAAAATTGACAACTCTTTCTGAGGCATTAAAGAGAGTGATAAGGGGCAGTCAACAGCAAGTGCCAAGTTTGCAGAGTATGACACCACTGCAGGTAACTCTGGTTACTTATCCTGGGCAAAGAATGTTTGCAGACAATGCTCAGCAAGATGTCAGTGAGTTTATGACGGGTGTCATAAACAGCTTGCATGATGATGATATTCCACTGAGACCGTACTTCACACTAAATTGTGTCTGCAAGTACACATGCTCGTCGTGTGGTTACTTAGACAAAGTAGTCACAAATGACATGCTCTGGATGTCTGTGTACATCCCAGATGATCCTTCGATGAAATTTCGCAAATTGTTCAGAGATGTGAAATGAGGCTGGGAATGTCACAGGTGTGGCAGAAGTACAACATGCTCTTTGTGAGTAACTCAATACAGTTCATATATCATCATTGTACTGCAGCACTTTAATTCTCAATGAGTAAAATTTAACACACCTATTACAGACTTCATAGCAGGCAGAGTCATGTTTTCAGGTGCACGCTTTGACACTCACACAATTATTTTCCATCACGGATCTTCTGTGCACTCTGGTCATTATGTGACATGGCACAGATACAGAACAGGATGGATAGAGTGCAATGATGCAATCTGTACTGTGAAAGAAAAACTGACAAAGAATCTGAAGTACGCATATATTATTGTCTTGTGAAACATGGTCAGTGTGCAGTGTACCTAGGAGTAGCTGTTGCTATTATCCTTGACAGGTGTCATAACACATATTTTATATTTCTTAGTGATTTTTTCTGTTTACTGGCTTGCAGTTAACCATAATTACTTCTCTCCCTACCTCCACCTCTTGACCATCATACTGCATACAGTACAGTACTCTTGAAATGCCTCAGAGGTATGCACCTGGCTACATATGGTTTGGTGGAGTTTGCCAAATGTTGTTCTCTCAGTCCTGTACATTGTTAAAATAACATGACCACAATAGCAATTTACCTTGTTCAGCACATGACAGCTGTCATCTGAGCAATTGCTTTTGCCTATCCACAGCTGTCTTTTGGTGATCAACTTACACCATAAGCACAGATCACCAACATGGTAGCAGATAAGGTATGTAATCTAACATGTGCTCACCACTGGTCAGGTGTGCTATTGAGTTTTGTGAAATGTATTGTATGTTGGTGAACAATTATTGTAAATTTGTTTACACTGGTACTGTACTTGACTGCATAGCATGGCACAGTACTATATATTAAACATGCTCTTAGTCTTTGTGTGTGTATAATGGGGAAAAAATATACAGAACATATTTACATAGTTCATGCCCTAGTAGACACTGTGAAAATGTTCTACTTTGGCTGAGTTGCTCTACATGTCTAACCTTGATTTGTTTGGTGACAACAATTGCTTATGTACAGTACAAGTAGTCTTAGGGGTGCTGGGCTGTATAAATATGTTGTCAACTATAACATTTCTTGGTACATGTAGTTTTGTGTGATGGAATACTGCCTATTTATTTATTTATTGAATTTTGGTAACTGGGTAAGCCCACTAAGACATGACAGTCCCTTTTTCAGGGTAGACCTGGCAAGAGCAGTACAGTTGAATAGTGCAGAGTTTGATAAAATGTTAGTACAGGATACAATGTTTATACAGGAGAACACATTCAACAGTGAGTGCAGTATAAGAAATACAAGTTGAATGGGATAAAGTTACTTCTGTAAGCAGGTAACAACACTTCGAGCAGAGATACACAGGTTAATGCAATAGGGGTACAATGCAGCATAAGATAATTGAAACTATGTCCTGGCTGCAAGTTTGCATCCATCTAGTCCACAAACATTACCGGATGGAGACAGAGATGCAGAGGTAGGTCTTGGGAGTTAATGTTAGTAGTCAGTGAAGAGTAGGTAAACTCAGGGAGTTACCGAAAGCATGAACACTTAGGGACTTCAAGGTGTGTTAACAGAGCACTTCAAAACTGAGTGATGGAGAGGCAGGCCAGGATTGGGGGAAGCAGAGAGTTCCAGGAGGACACAGTTAGTGAGACAAATGATCTCCGGGCCAAGGAGAGTCTAAGGTTTGGAACAGCTAGAAGGGGCAGTGAGGCTGACCTCAGGGCTCTATGGGTGAATTAGCATTGGATTATCACAGATAGGCAACGGGGTGAGGGGTGAAGTGATAGACAAATTTGTGTATTAAGCTAAGCATAATATATCGCAGTTTAGACTCAAAGGGTAGCCAGCCCAAGGTAGACAGGACATTGCAATGGTGATGCTGTGCATTGGTTCCCAGGGCAAACCTACCCACCCTATGATGTAACTGAGAGAGGCGGGTTAGGATTGAGGAGGATGAAGAGAGCGGCAATGGGGTACTGTACAGGAGGAGAGGCAGGAGAGTGGCATCTGTTATCTTGTGGCATGATGTCAGAGAGATGTACGGGTGGATTCTATAGAGGATTCCAAGCCTCTGGTTGAGGATTTGGTAAGGGTTGTGACATGTACATCCAGCAAAAGGGAGGGGTCCAAGGTGATTCCCAGGTAGTTGAAAGACAGAACTGATACAAGGATGGCTCCTGAGCATGATTGAATAGTCAGGGAAGGGCGTGCTTGAGAAGTAGAGTTGGCAAAGAGCATGCTCTTAGTTTTTTGGTATTTAGGACCAGTTGCTTATGGGTAAGCCAGTCCTCAAGGGAGTGGAAGTCGTATGTTAGCATTTGGTTGATCCAACCTATGTCAGAAGAGGATCTGTAGATGACAGCATCATCCAGGTTGAGATTTGCTGTGGCACCACCATAATTGTGAGGGAACTCATTAATAAGTAATAAAAAAAGCAAGGGACCCAGTATAGAGCCCTGGGGTACACTATGGGTGATGTATCACGGGTCTGACAGAGAGCCCACCCATTTGACATGCTGACAACATCCAAGGAGGTAGCTATGGTTCCATGCAAGTGAATTCACATCAAGACCCAGAACATAGAGGTCTTGTGATGGCAGCGTGAAGAGCTGCAGCAGCCCTCCATAGCTCCGTGCCTCTACTAACTAATTCTGCCTATTTCTCCAGACATCACCACAAATAGTGTGCTGTTCGTACAATAGCCAATTGTTAAAGACTCCTAGAAACCTACAAGGGTGCTTCATTATGGATGTCTACATGAAAAAGCCGCCTCCAAGGCATTCTCCTCCACCATCTCCGGAAAAGGACAAGGCCTCAAAGCGGCCCAAGCACCAGCCTGAGATATCAAATAAATCTCCCTCTTCTGCAGTTGCTCTCTCGGAAGAGAGATTTTTAGAAATTATGCAGCCATTATAGGACAAAATAACAGAAATAGCTGAAGATATGCATCAAATCAAGTCTTCAGTTCAATCACTCACAGTTTGGGTAGGAGACTTGGAAACCAAAATAATATCATTGGAGAAAAAGCAGGACAAGAGTGAACTCACAATTACGCAGTTTGGTAAGAGACTTAAAAAAAATTTAAGGAAAAGCTGGAGGACCTAGATGGCAAAAGCAGGCAGGAATAATCTTTTAATCATTGGTGTAACTGAAAAGGAGGAAGGCACTAATCCCATATTTTTTATCCAGAAGTTTTGTGAAAAGATCGCAGGACCTTCCCCAAATGGGCCTACCTATGTAATTGAGTGGGCACATCAGGAACTCCACCCTCCCCCACCGCCTAACTCTCCAACTAGACCCTTGATCTTCAGATTACTGAACTTTCTGGATAAACAATACATTTTGGCAAAAATCCGGGAATTGCAAGAGGTCTTATGGGAAGGGCATAGGCTCAGGATTTCCCAGTATCTGCCACAGTTGGAAAGAGTGAAAAGGCAGGAGATGCACCCGACTGTATCGAAGCTTATTGCCGCAGGGAAGCCATTTCAAATGCGATATCTGGCAGTACTTCAAGTCAAATCCAAGCATCAGTGGCTATCATTTGAAACCCATGAGCAGGCGATGAAAGAACTCAAAGGCCTCTTTCCAGATCTTTTTAAGTGAGGATACCGTTCGTAGTATATGGAGCTGCAGTTACCTTTCAATTGATGCGACAAGGTGTATTTAATATATGGGAGATTAGAGAGATATACAGTTACTTCCACAGTGAGAGATCATGCTCAAAGAGTAGCCTTTTGGAACTTTAATTCAGTGCAAGCCAATTGATGTCCATTATAATGGCTCTGGGAATATGAAGTGGCCATTCCTCACAATTATTTCTAGTTTTGACAGGGACATCACACTCTTTGCAGGAACTCAGAGTGTCTGAGAAGAGTGCTGTGCAACCTTGATTTTATATTTTGGTTCTAAACTTGATATGGACTATCGTTCAACTATTGTGGTCTGTATGATTCTGCTTTTATAAGATGCGTTGGATCAAGACGGGAAATACAGCGTACTTTTAATTTTCAATGTTGGCTAGCTGAGGTTAGCCATTTTTCTATCAGTTAGGATCAGGATATGATTTATACTCTAAGGATCCCTCGAATGGGCAAGAGATACCTTTCATTGTTTCACTTATATACTGTAGTCCCATAATGATAAGCAGGGGACAGTTGTTAATTAATATAGGGCAATATTATATAAGTAGGTATTAAAACGCATAGGTACTGCACCCTACATAATGTATAGTTTCCTAGGATTATGCTAGAAGTGTTCATATAGTTATGAATCAATTAAGGTTTAGATCACTATTTGTTTAAGCAGGGGAGGCATGGGAGCTGGGGGGGGTTCTGGTGTGAATCACTCTTGCACAAAGACATCACTCAACAGCGTCAACTAGGTGGTGTGGTTCATTGTAACTGGGGTGTGGGGGAAGGGGGATTATTTGGTTTATCTAGTTTAAGGGATGTTATTGGATATTAAAGAGGATAAGTTTTTGTTTATAATATTGTTATGATATATGGGGAAAGGATATCAAGTGTGTCAAATCTATTCACCTTTACAGAACCTTGTTTAAGTTACAGATCAGGGAGCATTCAAGGTTCCTGCAAACCAGATAGAATAGGTCTACCTAATGTAGTTTATGTTAGCAATTACTATGAGTGGCCCTTATAATATGATTAGTTGGAATGTTAAAGGTGCCCATGATAAATGTAAGAGACAAGTTATTCTCAGACATCTACAGCATTTAAAAACGGGAATAGCATGTCTCCAGGAGACACATCTTAAATGTGAAGATGTACACCTATTTTCTAAGACCTGGGTCGGACAAGTATTTGGTGCGGTGAAATCTACCAGTAGTGGTGGAGCGGCAATTTTAATAGATAAGAAAATTCCCTTTAAAATGGAAAGAGAAATATGTGACCCCAATGGGAGATATATCCTTCTACATGGACTTCTTGAAAATCATTAAATTATATAAGGAGCTATATATGGTCCAAACTGTGAATTCCCCCCCCTTTTTTTTGACACAGTTGTTGGGTTTAGTGGCTACTAACCCACCGGTCTTGACCATATTCGGGGGGGGGGGACTGGAATGTTTTTCCATATATGCATATTGACAGGTCTGACTCCAGGAAGCAATGACTTTCCCCCTCTCAAAGGGTTCTACATGATCTTATGAGAGGTGTGGACATTTTGGACATATGGAGGGTATTACACCCTAATGACCACCAGTATACTGTTTTCTCACCCCCACATAAATCTCTCTCCCAAATAGATTTTGTCTTGTTGAGTTCCTTTTTGCTTCCAGGTGTCATAAACACCATGATACATGAGAGGGTTATATCTGACCACTCACCTATTTCTCTTGCATTTTTTCTGGGGCCAGGAGTTAGAAGGGACACACTTTGGTGGCTGAATAATCAACTGCTCCAGAAAACTGATTCTTTACAGCAGATCAAGGACTTCCTTTCCAATTTCATAGCCAATAACATGGGATCTGTTACAAGAATTGATATGGTCTGGGTGGCTATGAATTGTTCGCTAAGAGGTGAGTGTCTCTGGCTGTCTGCCACTAAATTTTGACAGTTTAAAGCCCAACAGGACAGTCTACTTTCTGCCATTCGCAGTTTGGAGAATACCCTCAACTGTCAATCCCTGGATGTCTTTTGGGTTGCGCTATACAGGTTATAAGCCCAATATTCAGCCTTTATGTATCAGAAAGTGGAACTTTCATTAAAATGTACTAAAATCAAATATCTTGATACAGGGGAGAAGGAAGGGAAATTATTAGCAGTTCGACTTCGGCAAGCTGAGGCTTTCCATTTCATCTCTAGTATTAAATCTGATAGAGACAACCAAATTATCACATCATCTAGAAATACTGTAAGTGAGCTACGGGCTTACTATCAGAAGCTTTGTTCAGTTGATCAAACTGATCGACCCACAAATACGGCTATTGCTAAATAGCTTACCTCTACTGAGCTTCTTAAAATATCTCCCCATAGTGCAACATTACTTGGCAGTGTGGTCATTATTCAAGAAGTTAATACAGCAATCAAGCAGCTAACACCAGATAAGTCTCCTGGACCGGATGGTCTTTCCAACAATTTATATAAGACCTGTCTACCAGAAATTGCTCCTATTTTAACGGAGGTCTATAACTTTTGGTTTTCTGATGGTATGTCAGAGGAGAACCTCTTAAATGCATTAATTACACTTATACCGAAACCAGGCAAAGATCCCCTTTACCCTGAAAGTTATCGACCCATATCATTGATTAACATGGATGTCAAGATTTTAGCTAAAATCCTGGCCAACAGGCTGGGACCCATGCTGGCTAGCCTTATTGGTAGGGAACAAATTGGTTTCATGACTGGTAGGTCCTCAGTGGATCATCTGCGGAAAGTAATGTATATCCTCTAGGTATCCAGGGACAACCTGTTGGTGTCTCTGGATGCCAAGAAAGCATTTGATAGGGTCTCTTGGGACTTCCTTTTGTCAATTTTGGCCCATTTTGGCCTCCCTGCAGAATTCCTTAGATGGGTCAAGTTGCTATATGTTTCTCCATCGGCCCAAGTCTGGTGTTATGGTATTCTGTCTGACCCCTTTCTGCTTCAGAGAGGGACCAGACAAGGCTGACCCCTGTCCCCACTTTTGTTCAAGCTTTATTTGGAACCTCTGATCCAGAATTTAGTTTCCGCCCCACACCTCCAAGGGAATACGGTGGGGGATCAGTATTACACCCTATCTGCTTATGCAGATGATCTACTGGTACATCTGCGAATCCTATAATAGGAATCCCTGCCCTTTTAGAGGATATTGAATGTTTCTCAGCAATTTTCCACTATAAACTTAACCTATCTAAAACTAAGGTCTTTCCCTTGAATAACAGAACTCCCCGATCAGTAATAAACAACACTAATCTCAAGTGGGAATCTCATGCCCTCACCTACCTTGGAATTCAGGTTACCAGAGATATTCCCATTATGATTAAGCTCAACCTTACAGATCTGCTCAAAATAATTAAGGCTGATCTCAATAGATGGGGTGGTCTCCCTCTTTCATTATGGGGAAGAATAAATATTGTCAAGATGAATGTTCTACCCCGGGTGTTGTACCCTCTAGGAATGCTTGTTTTTATTTCTCTCCAAAAGATGGTTCTCCCATCTGCAAACAATGTTAAATTCCTTTTCGTGGAGAGGTAAAGGTGTTAGATGCTCTTATGTTAACATCTCAGTGCCAAAATTGCAAGGTGGTTTAGCCTTACCCTCCTTTTTTTACCTACTGTTGTGCCCATCACCTTAGTAAAATTGCCTACCGGTCAAAGGAAGCTTGGGAGACTGAACTACAAAATTATTCTCCACTGTGGTTGGACATTGAAAGATTTTTAATAATCCAGCATCATGGTACTCTCCTTTCTCTGGTCTATACTGCCCCAAAATGCTCCCCAAAATACTGAGGAATGCTCACTTAGGATGGTCAGTTAGAGCCCTTCACCAATTGCAAGTTCACCTCTCATGTAATTGGCACAAATCCCCTGATCAATCTATATTTGGTAACCCCCACTTTAAGATTGATCATAAACCCATTCTACTAACCTTCTGGCCTCCTTTGATCCATAAGAAGGTCTATGATCTATATGAGGATGGTAAAATAATTTCCTTCCCAGTCTTCTGAGCATGCTTTAAGATGCCTACAACAGCCTTTTTTAAATATAAACAGATTAAAGAGGCCATTATGACCCATTTGGGACATGAAGAAATAGGTTGGTTGCCTACTGATAATTTAAATAAGCTTTTACAATCAGCTAAGGAACCCATACAGTTTCCAAAGTCTATAAAGATGTGCAATTACTTGATTCCAACATACCCGGGGGTCCTGCTACTATTGGGCCCTGGAGCTATCCCTTACTACGGAAACAGACTTCTGGCAGAATATATGGCAAACTGTCTCTAAATTTGTTAAACAGGACAATTTAATATCATGCACAATCTGTATTTTACACCAGTGAAATTACATAGATTGGGTCAGCCTCCTTCACCTGACTGTGCTCGTTATAGCAGAGTCCCTGGATCTCTATATCACATGCTATGGACCTGCTCAGTTGTTCAGACCTTTTGGCAATCCATTAAGCAAACACTTACTCTGTTGTTAGGACTTGACTCCCTTTTTACTCCAGAAATCTGTTTATTATGCCATTTTCTGAAGGGTACTTCTGGTATCAAGAAAGCACATCTGGCTTTGATCTCTGCCACAGGCAAGCTTATTATTATGAGACATTGGAAAGACAGGACAGGATTGTCAGTTCTGGAATGGCACAAAGAAATACTTATCACTCTCAAACTAGAGAAACACATTTTATGTATGGGTAACCGCCCTCATCTTTATCAACCTAAATGGGGTTCATTAGATGCCTTGCTTACTGTATGGAAGCAGTGAAAGCGTGTGTTATATATTCTCTCTGCTTGTATATTTTTACCTGAATTAACTATGCACACACTTGATGTGGGGAGGGAGGGAGGGCTAGAGGAGTGTATAAGGGATAGAGAGGGGAAAGGGGGAAGGGGTGGAGGATGTTTACCTCTGACATGTAGTTCATTTCATTTCAATTGTGTACTTTCTGGTGAATATGTACACTGTTTAGGGGCGATCCCCTGATTTTCCAATTCTTACCTATACCTGTACCAATGTTGTAATAATAAGATTACTAAATAAAGTTTATTGAATTAAAAAAAAGACCCAGAACATGGAGTTGTCGTAGGAGCAGGTCAAGGCTGACCAAGTCAAAAGCCTTGGTCGAGTCCCCGAATATTGCACCAGTGGCAAGACCAATATCCATTCCATGATATATGTCCATGGTGACCTTGATCAAAGCAGTGGTGGTGCTATAATGTTTTCTTAATCCATGCTGGGAAGATGGTAGGAGCAGCTGGCATTCAAGGTAATTTTGGAGGTGGTTGTACAGTATCCACTCCTGACAAAGAGAAAGTGAAAGACAAATTGTTTATTTTGAGGGAAGATTTAAACTTTGATTGGCATAACTAGAGAGGCAATAGACTAAAAGAAATGTTGCCACCCCTTGGCTTAATACAACTGATAGATGAAACAACTAGATATATTAATTCAATGGCTAAGGGTACACTATTGGATTTATTGCTAGTCTCACCTCAGTTAGTTATTTATTCAAAGGGTGTTGACCCCCCCCCATTAGGGGAGCACCACTTAACTTGGGCAATTGTAGGTAGTATGGTACTACCATGGACACAATTGGGGGAGGGTTGGGTCAGAGACATGAAACATTTCTCAATTGATAGATTTAATTTGGACATGCAATCAGAAAATTGGGAGAGATGTAAGCTAATTCCAGATCTAGATCAAACAGTGCAGTATTTTGTAGCTAGATTTCTACAGTTATGTGGCAATCATGCACCAAAAATAAAAGTAAGTAAGAGAAAGGCCAGGGAACCTAGGATAAATGATAATTTACTAAAAAGTATTAAGATCAAGACTAGACTGTGGAAACTGGCTAAAAAATCAAAAACAGATAGGGACTGGGGCATCTATAAAAATAAAAGGAATTATTGCAAACAACAGATAAGGAAAGCAAGATTATAGAACAAAAATAGATAGGAATAATGACCCAAAAATATTCTGGCAAGTAGTTAATGATATTGTTAGTCCAGGCAATAAAAATAAACAAAGTAAAATCAATTGATTCATGAAGGGAAGGTAGTAAAGGAACCAAAAGAAATAGCAAATTTGTTAAGCAATTTTTTAGTAAATCTCTCAGGTCTGGATGTAAGAGTTCCATCAGATAAGACTCAAGAAGAATCAGGGTTCAATGAGTCATATCCACCTTTTTGTTTTAGAATATTAAATATAAAGGAGGTAAAAACATGTTTAAAGCACATAAAATTTCATAAATTCCCTGTTATGGACAGGCTGGAAGGAAGTTTTTTGCAAATGGCTGCTTATTATGTAGCACCAACAATAGCATATATGTTTAATTGGAGTTTAAGTTTTTTTTTTTCCTACTACTTGGAAACAAAGTAAAATTATTCCAATATATAAAGGGGGAGATCAAAGTGACCCAGGTAATTATCGGCCTATAGCCCTGCTTTCAGTACTTCCAAATGCCTAGAGAATATGTATAGCTTTGAGGAAAGGAGGGAGAGGGGGGACATGATAGAAACTTTCAAGTACCTCAAAGGAATCAACAAAGTCCAAGATCTATTAAATAGGTTGCAGATGGGATGGGCTAGTGCATCTGCTCCAGTTTTGAGGAACCTGAGTTCTAGGGTGTCATGCACTGGTGAGCTCTCTGCCTTAAGATTCATAAGTAGACGGCAGACATCTTTTAGAGAAGCAAGTTTTAGATGGAAGGAGGGGCGAGCCATGGGGTTGACTGCAGGCAAGGGATTGGGTGGGAGTGGGGAGGAGGAGCTGGAGAATAGAGAGGTATACTTGTGCAGGTCACTGAAGAATTCATTAAAGCAGGATGCAATGGAGGGGTGTTAGCATGAGTAGAGGCTTTGGCATCAATGGAACTGTGGATATCAGTGGTGTTTCCCTTCAAGACGGAGTTGATCTGTCTCCAGAATTCTGCTGGGTTACCTAGGTGCTCTGTCTGAAGTTTCTTGAAATGGCAGTGCTTAGCTTTCTGGATGGAACTTTTGCATCTATTTCTTAGCTGCCTATAAGATTGCCAGTTGGCAGGTAAGCCACTGCATTTGTAAGCCTTCCAGGCTTTATCACAAGAGGTCATGAGTTTCTTTAGCTCCTTGGAGAGCCATGGGGCACAAACCCCTTTAATCTGGCAGTTCTTCATAGGTTTGTTGGAGCCAATGATGTCCCTGAGTTTTGACACAAAGAAATCTAGGGCTGAATTAACGTCCAGGGCGGTATTTTTAAGGCCCCAATCAGTTGAGCGGATAGTGTCTGAGAAGGAGATGGGATTGAATTTGGACATGTCTAGGGTCTTGATGATTTTGGCTGGGGGATTTGGGGAGTTATTACACTAGATGCATAGAGTTGGGGAGTGGTCACTTATGCTGTCGAGAACACCAATTGATTTTATTTTGGAGGGACAGTTGGTGACCACCCAGTCTAGAAGGGTATGGTTACCCAATCTAGAGTTGATAAAAAGTCGGGACATTGATGATTTGAACCAGATTGGAGCCTGCCAGGGCTGCGGTCAATTTGGAAGATTTTGTGTTCAACCAGTCAATGTTAAAGTCACACCCGATCATGATATCTTGATGTGGTAGGCTAGCACAGGAGGTAATAAATAAATAAAGGAGTGGAGGCAGCATGCCACCACTTTTGGAGGCAGGTATACACAGACAACAGGAATTTCTTGACTGATCCAAGGGTGATAGAAAGAAATATTGATTCCATCTCAGCTGGAGCAGGGCTAGGCAGAACAATTTGGGTAGCATCAAGATTGTCTGTAACATACAGTACATAATGATGCCACCAGCCTTTTTACCCAGGCAGTCCTCCTAAAACATTTATATCCAGGTAAGGCAACTTCATGTAGTTTGATACTCGGTTTCAGCCAAGTCTCTGAGATACCCAGGATACCAGGCATGTGACTATGGACCCATGCTTCAAGTTCTGCCATTTTAGGTCTAAGGCTACATATATTTAAGTGTACAATTTTCAGCCCCTTCGGTAGTAGGTTGGTGAGTATAGGTAAGAGAGGGGTAGGGATGAGGGTCGTCGCTTCAGGATTAGGTTCAATGTCATCAGCAAGGGTTAACAAGAGAAGAAGTAAGAACCATAGAACCATAGAAACATAGACTTTGATGGCAGATAAGGACCACTTGGCCCACCTAGTCTGCCTATTTCCCTACATACAGGGATAAGCAGCAGATCCTAGCTAACCAACAGCCTATTTCTTCCTACCCCCACAAGAATTGCCTTATGTCTGTCCCATGCATTCTTGAATTCTCCCACAGTTTTAGACCCCACAACCTCCTCAGGAAGGCTGTTCCATGCATCTACTACCCTCTCTGTGAAATAATACTTCCTCACATTGCCCCTGAGCTGTCCCCCCCCTCTATCTTCAAATTGTGTCCCCTTGTTCTTGCACATTTCTTTTTCTGAAATATGCTACCCTGTAAGACTTTGCTGATTCCACTGAGGTACTTAAAAGTTTCTATCATGCCCCGCCTCTCCCTCCTTTCCTCAAGTGTATACATATTAAGCTCCTTTAGTCTCTCCTCATATGGCTTCTCTTGCAGACCCTGCACCATTATAGTTGCCTCCTCTGGACTGCCTCCATCCTGTCTATGTCCTTGTGGAGATGGGGGGCCCGATTCTAGAAGGGTGGTGCAAGTCACTGCCAAATGCAATTTGCGCCATCCACAACTGTGACATTGACCCTGCGCCCTATTCTAGAAGGGGCAGGGTCTCCGAAGCTAAGTCCTGTGACTTGCGACATGCGGCCAGGTACGCCGAACTGCAGGCACACCTGGCAAGCATGTCACAAGCCACAAAACACAGGGCACATGTGCATCCCCCTGCCCAGCAAGCCACAATCGCCTCCCCTCAGGGCTGCCCACACCCCAACCCAAATTGGGGTGTGTCCAACATCAATACCCCACAGGGCTGCCCAAACCCCAGCCCCTGAGTGTCCAAATAGTGCCCGCAGTGCTGCCCACACCCCTGTCCCCCAACTCTATTGTTCCAAGAAGCCCCGCAGGGCAGTGCAATCAACCCCCCACCCGTGCCCTGACCCCTGAGTCTCTAGGCCACAAATGCGGCAATTAACCTGCCCTGGTAGCCTAGTGGCCCCCCACCCAGCTGTGCCAGCCCACCCAGCACCACCCCCACCCATCCCTAGCCATCGACTGGCACAGCCCACCTCTCACCTCCATGGCCAGCCACTGACTGAGTCCAAGTTGGGCCAGCGTACAGAAAAGATGCACTCAGAAATTAATTTCTGAGCAAGTCTTTTCAGTATGCTCTTCTACTGAACTCAGTCGGTGGCTGGCCATGGAGTTGAGAGGTGGGCTGTGCCAGCCAATGGCTGAGGATGGGTGGGGGTGCTTAGTGGGCTGGCACGGCTGGGTGGGGGGCCACTAGGCTACCAGGGCAGGTTAATTGCCACATTTGTGGCTGTGACTTGGGGTCGGGGCATGGGGTCATATGTATTGATATCATAAGCTCATATGTCAGTTGTACATATGTTCACTACATTACTGTCACTCCTGTTATTATACAGCTGATTGTAATCCAACATACTCATGCACACAAAGCCGCATTTACAGCTGTGACTCAGGGTCGGGGCATGGGTGGGGGGATGACAGCACCACCCTGTGGGACAATTGGCAATGAGGGATTTGGGGGTGGATGTGTGGCCAGCCCTGCGGGGCAGTTATTGTAGGATGGGGGCAGGGGGATGTGGGCAGCCCTGTGGGGCTCTTACAGTTAACATCAGGGGCAGTTGGTGTGGGCAGCCCTGAGGGGCACATAATGGACATGTTGGGGTGGGGGCACCCACTGGGTTATGCTGGGCATGGGTTTGGGCAACTGTGGTATGCCCACTGGACTGCAGGCAGGTCTACAGGACCCTTGGGGGCATCAGTAAGTTACACCAGCTAAATGCTGGTGTAACTGATATTGCCAATTCTCCTCCGGGGGTTCATGTAGAATCCTGACCTTGGGGACTTTGATGCTGTCCTTCTGGAATGGGGAACAACTGCTGCCGTAAACCCCCTATGGCCATGTCACAGGGGTTTATGGCACAACTGCCGGCATAACTGCTGTTCGACACAAGCAGCCTGCACCATGTCACAGGCCACAAGTAGGATCGCGCATGTCGCAACTGCTGGCGTAAGTTGCTACATGCACCATTCTACTTGGTGCAACTGCTGTTATGCCAGGCGTAAGTGTACTAGAATCAGGCCTGGGGTCTCCAGAACTGGACTCAATATTCCAGATTAGGTCTCACCAACTGTCTGTACAGAGGGATAACAACTTCTTGTTTTCTGCTGGTGATGCCTTTCCCTATACATCCCAGTATCCCCCAGCTCTTCCTACTGCCTTCTCACATTGCTTGCCAACCTTAAGGTTATCTGATATGATTACCCCAGGTCCCTTTCCTTTTTTTGTTGTTGTTACTACCTCCTCCCCCATTGTGTAATATTCCCCTGGGTTTTTGTTTCCCAGTTGCATTATTTTGCACTTCTCTGCATTGAATCCAAGCTGCCATACTTCTGACCAATCTTCCAACCTGGGACATTTGGCAATGGGGGATTTGGGGGCAGATGGTGTGCCTAGCCCATGGCTCAGTTGGTAGCACATCCGCCTCTGAACCAGAAGGTCGTGGGTTCTCGTCCCACACTGGGATTGGACTTGCACCTAAAAATTGCTGGCATCTGAGTGCAGTATTGGGGGGGTGCTGTACTGCTGGGGTGTGCCGTCCTTCAGATGAGACATCAAACCGAGGTCCCTTCTGCCCATCCTGGTGTTGTCCTGGTGGGTGTCCAGGTGGAAGTAAAAGAACCCAGGGCACTCTTCACAAAGAGCAGGGAACATTCCTTGTGTCCTGGCCAACATTCCCCTTCCATAAACCAGTTCATACAATTATCCAGGCTGTGTGTGGGTGATGATGTGTGATATGGCCGCCACCACACATTCAGTCACTTCACTACCAGTCTAGCATTGCTTGTAAAGTGCTTTGGGATACCGTGTATGAAAAGTGCTATATAAATGCTGATTCTTCTTCTTCTTCAACCTTGCCAAGTCTCTTCTCATCCTTTCTATGCCTCCTTGTGTATCAACCCTGTTGCAGATCTTTGTGTCATCTGCAAAGAGGCATACTTTTCCTTCCAGTCCAGCAATGTCACTTATAAAGACATTAAAAAGGACTGGACCCAGTACTGAACCCTGCAGTACCCCACTAGTAACCCCCTTTCTTCAGAGTGGACTCCATTTACAATTACCTTCTGTGTCCTGTTGTCCAGCCAATGTTTTACCCAGGCTACCACCCTGGGACCCACTCCCAGGCTGGTTAATTTGATTATTAATCTTTTGTGTGGGCCTTGCAGAGTCTAGGTAGGCCATGTCCACAGCCCCTCTCTGGTCTACTACTTTGGTCACCCAGTCAAAGAAATCAATGAAATTCGTCTGACATGACCTTCCTACTGTGAACCCATGCTGCCTTGCATTCTTTGCCCCACTGGCCTCTAGGTACTCAACAATTCTTTCCTCCAGAAGTGATTCAATCACTTTTCCTACCACAGAGGTCAAAGTAACAGGTCTGTAGTTTCCTGCCTCTGTCTTGCTCCCACTTTTGTGAAGGGGAATCATATCCACCTTCCTCTAGTCCTCAGGTACCACACCATCCTCCCATGATTTATTAAAAAGAGAAGTCAGTGGTGTCACTAGTTCTTCCCTTAATTCTTTTAGAATTATGGGGTGAATTCCATCAGGCCTCATTGCTTTGTTCACCTTCAGTTTTAGGAGTTCTTTCAGAACCCTTGCTTCTGTGAAAGGATTGGGATCAACCCCCCTATCCAGAGTGCTTCTGTTAATTGGATTAGGCACCTCCCCCTCCTCCTATTTTGTGAATACTGAGCAGAAATAATCGTTCAGTATCCCTGCTTTTTCATTCTCCCTCTCTGCCCACCCACCATCCATTCTATTCAGCCTCACTATCCCTCCCTTTGTTTTTCTATGCTCTCAGATGTACTGATAAAAGGTTTTATCCCCCTTCTTAACCGAGTTGGCTATCTTTTCCTCAATTTGGGCTTTTGCTATTCTGACTTCCTTCCCTGCTTCCTTCTGCCTTAACTGGTACAGTTCTCTGTCCTGCTCCTTCTGTGTTTCCTTATACTTCCTAAATGCTATCTTTTCCTTCCTAACCTTCCCTGCCACCTCTTTTGAGAACTATGGTGGCTTTTTCTTTCATTTTGATTTGTTTATTTGCTTCACACAAAGGCTTTTTGCCTCTGTGATGGCAGTTTTGATGTTTCCCCATTGTTGCTCCATCCCTTCTTCTAGCCCGTTTGCTAGTACTTTTCTAAGACACTCTCTCATCTTGCCAAAGTCAGCCCTCCTGAAGTCCAGTACCCTCACATTTGTATGGCTTGACTCTGTAGCTGAGTTTATCATGAACCACACTGTTTGGTGATCACATGTTCCCAGATGGCTACCTACTTCTAGATCTGAGATCTTCTCACTGTCCCCATTTGAGAGTATGAGGTCTAAGATTGCTCCCTCAAGAGTGGGTTCCAAAACTAGCTGTCTGAGGCATGCCACCTGTAGGGCATTGAGAATGGCCCTGCTCTTGGATGTGGCTGCTGCAAAGGTGCTCCAGTTAACATCTGGCATATTCAGGTCCCCCATCAACAGTATCTCCCCTTTATCTCCCATCCTAAGGATGCCTTCTATCATATCCTTGTTCAGTTGCTGTAGCTAGCCTTGCTTGTAGAGCAGAAAGCAGCTAACTAAAAGAAGCTACATTTTCTTATTAATTTAACCCTTATATCTTAGCAGGAGTCAGTGTCTGTTGAGATTAAGCAAACATATACTTTATTAGAAGTAGAAGGGGTCTTATTTAGAGTTTAAAAAAAGAAAGAAAAGAAAGAAAGTCAGTGTGTGTTCTGTGCTGGGAAGGGTACTGTATCAGCTTACTTTGTTAAACCAGTAGGAGGAGAGAGAGCTTAATTGGGGGTGTGGCTTAGACACTATAAAAGCAGGTGACTCAAATTATAACTTCCTGTTGCTTGCCTTTTTTCTCACTAATTGTCCTCCATCCCACCCACCCTAAGCCAGTTCTACTTTTATAACAACTGGATTTGACTATCAACAGGAACTTCCTGTTTGGCAGTAGGAAGGGAAGAATCATAGAGAAACATTGGTTTTGTCAACCCTAATTGAAAAAAGTAGCTCACTCTCCCCCCACCAGCTGCTGGTTTTCTGACACTCAGCAAGGAAGAAGGAGGCTACTGTAGAATATAGGAAGTTGCTGTCCCAGAACAGGAAGGGTGAGAGTTGTAAGGAGAGGAGAGAGTAAGCATACAGAGAAACAGGAGAGGGGACACAAAATAAGACATGATAGGAGTGGTGCAGTGCAATGGCTGTGGGGCAGCAGTTTTCTGGGAGACATTCTGGAGGCTACAATGCTGCCCTATTTGCAGGCACCTCTTTGGTCTGAGGGAGGAGGTTGCCCATCTCCAGGCTGACCTGGCTAGGATTCTTGAAACCTCCTCCCCCACCCAGGGACCACCAGGGCCAATGCTACTACCTCAGAGGTTGCCAAGAAAGAGGAGAGGCTGGACCAGGGTGGGCTCAGGGAGGGAGAAGGTGGTGGAACAGAGTTGCATCCCTCCAGCTGTACCTCTCCACAATTCATTCACTCTTCTGGTGGATAGTGGTTCCTCTACAGAATCACCTGCAGTGGAGACCAAGGAGGAAGCTGGGAACCTTCACAAAGAAGACCCACAGGAGGGTGGCATGAGACCCCACAGGGGAAGGAAACAACTCCTGGTGGGGGACTCAATCATTAGGGGGTAGAAATGGGGGAGGAAGGGGAGAGGGAGGTAAGGTGCCTGCCTGGCACCATGGCTTGGAGGGACAGGAAACAAATCCTCAGGATAGTGGGAGCAGCTGCATGAGGGAGGGAGCTGGATGTCATTGTCCACCTAGGGACAAATGTCCTGGCTAGGAATTGGATCAGAGCAGTGCAAGAGGAGTTTGTAAAGTTGGGTAGGGGCCTTAGACAAGTAGCGCATACAGTAACCTTCCTCGGAGGTGCTGACTGTCTATGGCAAGGGTGATGCTAGGGTACTCCTCACAAGGGAATTCAATGAATGGTTGAAAAACTGGTGTGGAGCTCAGGGTTTTGGCTTCATTGGGGACTGGGGAGCCACATGGAGGGATGCAGACCTATACTGGTGCATTGGTCTGCATCTGCCTGGGCGGGAACCAGGATCCTAGGTGAGAGGTTTAAATGCTTCATTGGCAAGCATTTAAACCAGCTAAGGGGGGAGGCACTGAAAAGGAGCAGGGAAATCCCAGCCTCCCCCCACAAACAACGGTTATTAGTGAGGTAAACACCAAGGTAGAGAAATCATTAGGAAGCAGGACAGAAGTAAATGTAAAAAAATGCAAAGGCAGTAAGGACAGGAATGGGGCTAAAAGGGGAAAGGCCATCAAAAAGTGGAGGGTGATGAGTACCAATTCCCGAAGTCTGTGTAACAAGTTCCCTGAACTAGTGGCCTTGATGGAAGAGGGTTGTCTGGATATTGTGGCAGTCACAGAAACATGGTACACAGAGAACCATGGCTGGAATGTCAACATACCAATTTACACAATCTACAGGAGGGACAGGGAGGTTAAAAGAGGAGGAGGAGTAGCTCTTTATGTAAAGGAAGGGATCAAAGCAACAGAACTAAAGAGAAAACAGGGAGCAGATGAGACACTCTGGGTCACCCTGGAGACAGGAAATGACACCACAATCCACATGGGGTTGTATACAGACCCCCATCTCAGGGGAAGGGAATGGACAAGAAAACGATAGAAGGCTTCCTTAGAATGGCAGAAAAAGGGGAGATATTGTTGATGGGGGATCTGAATTTGCCAGATGTTAACTGAAGCACCTTTGCTGCAGGCACATCCAAGAGCAGGGTCATTCTTGATGCCCTACAGGGGGCATGCCTCAGACAGCTAATATTGGAACCCACTCAGGAGGGAGCAATCTTAGACCTGGTACTCTCAAATGGTGATGGAGAAAGAATCTCAGCTTTAGAAGTGGGTAGCCATCTGGGAACAAGCGACCACCAAACAGTGTGGTTCATGATAAACACAGCCATACAATCAAGCCATACAAAAGCAAGAGTATTGGACTTTAGGAGGGCTGACTTTGGGAAAATGAGAGACTGCCTCAGAAAAGCACTAGCAAACAGGCAAGAAGGAGGGGTGGAGGAACAATTGGGAGTAATCAAAACTGCCATCACAGAGGCAACAAGCCTTTGTGTAAAGCAAATCATCAAAACACAACGAAGGAAAAAACGCTGTGGTTCTCAAAAGAGGTGGCAGGAAGGTTAAAGAGAAAGGATAGCATTCAGGAAATATAAGGAAACACAGAAGGAGCAGGACAGAGAACTTTATCAGTTAAAGCAGAAAGAGGCTGGGAAGGCAGTCAGAATAGCAAAGGCCCAAACCGAGGAAAGGATAGCCAACTCTGTTAAGAAGGGGGATAAGACCTTTTATAGGTACATTAGGGAGCAAAAAAGACCAAAGGAGGGATACTGAGGCTTAATAAGGGGAAGGGAACGTGGGTAGAGGGAGACAATGAAAAAGCAGGCATACTGAACGAATATTTCTGCTCAGTATTCACGAAGGAAGGGAAGGGGGAGGTACCTAAGCCAAAACAAGAGAAACACTCTGAAGATGGGGGTCGATACCAATCTATTTACAGAAGAAAGGGTTCTGAAAGAACTAATAAAATTGAAGGTGGACAAACTAATGGGGCCTGATGGGATTCACCCAAGAATTCTAAAAGAACTAAGGGTAGAACTAATGACAACGCTGACTACTCTCTTTAACAAATCATGGGAGGATGGGGTGGTACCTGAAGACTGGAGGAGGGTGGATGTGATTCCTCTTCACAAAAGCGGGAGCAGGACAGAGGCAGGAAACTACAGACCAGTTAGTTTGACCTCAGTAGTAGGGAAAATGATGGAATCACTTCTGAAGGAAAGAATTGCTGAGTATTTAAAGGCCAGTGGGGCACAGGACCCAAGGCAGCATGGATTCACGATGGGAAGGTCATATCAGACAAATCTAATAGATTTCTTTGACTGGGTGACCAAAGCAGTAGACCAGGGATGGGCTGTGGACATGGCTTACCTAGGTTTTAGCAAGGCATTTGATACAGTCCCACACAAAAAGATTAATACACAAGTTAGCCAGCCTTGGAGTAGTCCCAGGGTGGTAGCCTGGATAAAAAAACATGGCTAGACAACAGGACACAAAGGGTAGTAGTAAATGGAGTCCACAGTGAAGAAAGAGGGTTACTAGCGGGGTACTGCAGGGTTCAGTACTGGGACTGGTCCTTTTTTAATGTCTTTATAAGTGACATTGCAGAGGAACTGGAAGGAAAAGTATGCCTCTTTGCAGATGACACAAAGATCTGCAACAGGATTGATACACCAGATGGAGTGGAAAGGATGAGAAGGGACTTGGCAAGGTTGGAGGAATGGTCAAATGTATGGCAGCTCAGATTCAATGCAAAGAAGTGCAAGGTAATGCACCTGGGAAACAAAAACCCAGGGCAAGAGTACACAATGGGGGGTGAGATACTGACAACAGTAAAAATGGAAAGGGACCTGGAGGTAATTATATCAGATGACCTAAAAGTGGGCAAGCAATGTGAGAAGGCAGTAAGGAAGGCTGGGGGATACTGGGATGCATAGGGAGAGGCATCAATAGTAGAAAACAGGAAGTTGTTATCCCTCTGTACAGACAGTTGGTGAGACCCCATCTGGAGTACTGTGTGCAGTTCTGGAGACCCCATCTCCACAAAGACATAGACAGAGTGGAGGCTGTCCAGAGGAGGGCAACCAAAATGGTGCAGGGTCTGCACCAGAAGACATCTGAAAGAAAGACTAAAGGAGCTTAATATGTTTACCCTTGAGGAAAGGAGGAGAGAGGGACATGATAGAAACTTTCAAGTACCTCAAGGAATCAACAAAGTCCAAGAGGCTGGCATCTTTCAGAAAAAGAGATGTGCAAGAACAAGGGGGCACAATTTGAAGATAGAGGGGGGGACAGCTCAGAGGTAAAGTGAGGAAGTATTTTTTCACAGAGAGGGTTGTGGATGCACCGAACAGCCTCCCTGAGGAGGTTGTAGAGTGAAGAACAGTGGGGTACTTCAAGAATGCATGAGACAGACATAAGGCAGTCCTAGTGGGGGTTAGGAGGAAGTAATCTGTTGGTTTACTAGGATCTGCAGCTTATCTGTTAGGTTGGAAAATGGGCAGACTAGGTGGGCCAAGCGGTCCTTATTTGCCATCAAATTCTATGTTTCTATGTTTCACTCCCTCCCCCTAAGATGGGGGTCTGTATACAACCCCTGTGCGGATTGTGGTGCCACATCCAGTCTCTAAGGTGACCCACAGTGCCTCCTCTTCTCCCTGATTACTCTTTTGTTCCATTGCTTTTATCCCTTTCCTTACATAGAGAGCTACTCCTCCCCCTCTTCTACCCTCCCTGTCTCCCCTAAAGGTTGTGTACCCTGGCATGTTAACATCCCAGTCATGGTTCTCTGTGTACCTTGTTTCTGTGACTGCTATAATATCCAGGCATCCCTCTTCCATCAATGCCACCAGTTCAGGGAGCTTGTTACCCAGACTACGGGCATTGGTACTCATTACCCTCCATTTCTTGATGGCCTTACCCTTTTTTGCCCCATCCCTGTCCTTATTGCCTTTCTTAATTTCTCCCTTTACCCCTGCCCTTCTCCCTATGGACATCTCTATCTTGGTGTTTACCTCACTTACTACCCTGATTTTTGGGGGCTAGAACTTTCCTGCTCCTTTCCAGTGCCTCACCCCTTGGCTAGTTTAAATGCTTGCCAATGAAGCATTTAAACCTATCACCTAGGATCCTGGTTCCCCTCCTGGACAGATGCAGACCATCATGCCAGTATAGGTCTGTATCACTCCAGGTGGACCTTCAGTCCCCAATGAAGTCAAATCCCTAAGCTCTGCACCAGTTTTTCAACCACTGATTGAAGCCCATGGTGTGGAGCACCCTAGCCTCACCCATGCCATAAACAGAAAACACCTCTAAGAAGGTTACCAAGAGTGCTACTTGTCTAAGGCCCCTCCCCAACTTCAAAAACTCTTCCTGCACTGCTCTGATCCCTTTCTCAGCCAGGTCATTTGTCTCTAGGTGAACAATGACATCCAGCTCCCTCCCCCAAGCAGCTGCTCCGGCAATCCTGAGGATTCACTCCCTGTCCCTCCAAGCCATGGTGCCAGGCAGTCACTTTACCTCCCTCTCCCCCTCCTCCCCCATTTCTACTCTCCTAACAATGAAGTCCCTCACCAGGAGTTGTTTCCTTCTCCTGTGGGGTCCCATGCAACCCTCCCGTGGGTCTCCTTTGTGAAGGTGCCCAGCATCCTCCTTGGTCTCAACTATGGGTGCCTCCATAGAGGAATCACACTTTGCCAGAATGGCATATGAATTGTGGAGAGGTACAATTGGAGGGATGCACCTCTGTTCCACCACCCTCACCCTCCCTGAGCCCACTGTGGTCCAACCACTCCTCTTTCTTGGCAACCTCTGAGGCAGTGTCAGTGGCCCTGGTGGTCCGTGGGTGGGAGAGTAGGTCCCCCAAATCCTGGCCAACTCAGACTGGAGATGAGTAACCTTCTCCCACAGCCCAGAGAGGTGCCTGCAGATGGTACAACACTACATCCTCCAGAACATCTCCCGGAAGACTGCTGCTCCACAGCCACTGCACTACATCACTCCCATCATGTCTTATTTCTGGCCCCTTAACTGTTGTTTGGAATACTTATTCTTTCCTCTGTTTATTTATTTATTTATTTTATTTTATTTATTTTTTTCTCCTACTTACGTACTGCCTCTGTGCCCTTTAAGCTCCTGATCTTCCTGCTCCGAGACAAGAAATTCCTTTATTTTTTAGTAGTCTCCTTACTTGCTCAGAGTCAGACCTCCAGCATCTGGGGGGACAGACAGCTACTCTTTTCCTTCTAGGATGGTGAGTCTTTTGTGACTCTGTGATCACTCACTTCCTGCTCCCAAACAGGAGGTTCCTGTAGTCAGTCAGATCCTGTGTCTATAAAAGTAGAAGTGGCTTAGGGTAGGGGAGTGGAGTGAAGGGAAGGAGGACAATATAGTCCCAGTAGAGAAGTATAGTAATAACAGCAGCTCCTTCCTCTGTTGTTTGGAATACTTACTCTTTCCTCTGTTTGAGAGCAGGGACTGTGCCAGTCTCTTTGCAGTGTTTGGACAGCTACTTAATTTCCTGGAGAGCCATAGCCCAAGGTAGGTGACACCCCTTTTGAGCAGGCAGTGGGCAAGGTAAAAGTTGAATACCATAACACGTGGGATGTGCTTGGGTGGGTCTGTAGCATGGTGCACCGGGAGGTGTCTTAAGGCCGATGATATGAGGTAGTCAGCAGAGAAGAGAAGCAGCATGCACAAGGGTAGATACAGAATTGCTAGCCTGGCCATCCTGTGCTATATAGTTGTGGAGTCCAGAATTGGGCAGTTGCAGGGAAGTGATATAGTGACCCAATATGGAGCTGAAATTGGGGGAAAGGCCACAGTAAATTAAAGATATATAGTGACCCGATATGGAGCAGAAATTGAGGGAAAGGCCACAGTAAACTCGATACATAAACTAGGTATTCACAAGCTGGGGCAAGAAAAGGAAATATTGCTTGGAAGCACTGAAAGAAGAGAGGGGAGTTAGGACCAATCAAGCAAGAGGTAACTGAGTGCTGTAAACCAATAGTGATGACTGCTTGACATTGAAGGAGGAGCCTAAGCTGATTTAATTAAGGCTGGAGGTGGGGAGGGGGGTGGGCCAAAAAACACAGGCAGAAGCAGCAGAGAGCTAAGCTGACAGGGATTAAAATAACAAGAAAAAAATCTTCCCAGTGATGTTCCAGGGTTCCTTAGTAGGAAAAATTAAATGAGACTCTTATCAGCTTAGAGCTGAAAGTACTGGGCAAAGTTGTAAGTGAAAACAGAGAGCTCAAATTGCCCGCAGGGACCAATGAGGGCTCTGCAGAGAAAAAAGGCACCAGGACTTTAAAATCAAGACAAGGGAAGCATTAGAATTTCAGGTGGCTTTCCTTGCCCGAGGCAGGTTCCAGGTCCATACCCGAGCAACTTCAGTGGGGAGCAGGCTCCTTCTTCCTGTGTTGTGGGAGGCAGATGGGTAGCTTCCTGGCAGTGACCACATGAGCGGTACTAGCCCCGTTGGGCAGGGCAGATACCTGAGCAGCTTCAATGAGGAGGAGGGTCCTTCTTCCCACACTGTGAAAGGCAGACAGGCAGCTTCCTGGCAGTGACCACAAGAGCGGTGCTAACCTTGTTGGGCAGGGCAGATGCCTGAGCAGCTTGATTGGGGAGCAGGCTATATATCAAATGTTTATGTATCATAGCAAAACAGATAGGTAAAAGCAGTTGTACTTTTACTAATCTGTTCTGCAAGTGCAGCCTTGATTTGTTTGCTGACAACAACACTTATGTGCAGTCCAAATGGTCTTAAGGGACTGTAGAAATATGTCAGTAAGTATACAACATCTTGGTTCATGTCATTTACTATGATAAAAGCTTCTGTATTACTAGTTGAACTCCAGTTGCACTTTTCAGATAAGTGTAGAGTGTTGCTTATGAATAGTTCTATGTTAATGAAGGGCTAATACAATATTATTTCTGAACCACTATTGATCAACCACCAAAGTACGACTCAGCGTTGTAAATATGGCTGAAACTATTGCATAATTATAACATTATTTTACTTGTATTACTGTTGTTCATGGTTTACTGAAAAAAATGTTTATATGGTATTTCTAGTTATCATTAGAAAGTGTGTATCATTCTTTAAACATTTTCCAGTTTAGTTTTATGTGTACGAATAAAAGTTAATTTGCATGTTTATATAAGTTTTTGTAGCAGGAGAAATTGGCACAGTTCAGTGGAATATGGTACAATAGTAATGTTTCTGTGTATTTCATCTAGAATCCATCTCTTACTGTGTTCCTGCTCTTTTATAGGATTGCCTTCATTAAGGGGTTCAGCGTGAAATTTTCCAAATTCCAAGTATGCTATATTTTTAGAAACTTATAAATAAAAGCTTGTATACTAGGGTTGTGCAAGTCTTGAATATTATTTTTCTGAATAACACAAATTATGGACTGCTTGCATATTCGGAACTGAATATGAAAAGGGACACTGTTTTGTTGGTGTTCGTTATTTGGTGGTGGGGGAGGTTGTTTAGATATAAAAGAAAACATTTTCTACTCCTCCAAGCCCACATTGAAACAAATATGTCAATCCCTGTTGTCTAGTGGTCTCAACTTCATCCCACCCAGTTACACTCCAGCCGATTGCTGGCCCAGTATGAGACCCCCCCCCCAATGATACTGATACTCAATCCCTTCATGTACATATTTACAAAAATACAAATTTGTCTGGCGCCTTGCGGTTCCCCGCACCTCCCCAACTTTGTCAGGCACTGTCCCTCCCTACCATGCTCCCCCCCATGACCCTCAGCAAGTCACTGGCATACCTGTCCACCCACTTCTATGACTGGCAGCCCAACTGAGCATTCAATGAATGAATGTGTACTTGTGCGGCCATGTTCTAATTCATTGACAGATTGATATAGCTCACAGTCAGTAGAAGATGTTTTTAAGGAGCATAGAGAGAAGGAGGATGTTACTGCTGCTGAGGGGGCATAATGGGGAGGAAACAGTGCTATGGATCCCTTCTAGGGTTCACAACACCATCTTCCCCCTCTTTTACCGCCCCATCACAGACTGGAGCAGTCCCGCTCTCATTCATACCATCTGAAAAAGCTCTTGTACTGACTGCAAGGTTGCTAAGTGAATGAATGAACATGTACATATACAAGATTGTGCTCATACATTGGAACTCTGCATACTGGCCATGAAGGTAAGTGAAGGACTGTGCCAGTTACCCACTCAGGATCAGCTGGGGGGAATCATGGTGGGGAGGGCAGAATGTTATAGGGTGGGGTATGAGGGAGGTGCAGTACACACCAGGATTTATTTTTGTCAATTTATACACAGGGGCATGGTTTGAATCTTGACAGAGGAGGGTAAATTCATCACATTGGGTGGTAGTTGGTCAGGGGGTAAGCCCATTAGACACAAGGTATTGAGAGATTTGTTTCAATTTTGGGTAGGAGGAGGACAAGTGTTTTTTTTTTTTTCTCAAAGAAACCCCCATCTCAACCTGTACAAATAACATATAACAAACATTTCTGCACTAAACATTGAATATTTGGCTGAATATTTGGAAAAATATATACTCACATAGTCCTAATTCATGCATTTTATTGCATTGTATTGCATGATGTCTGAATATGTCAAATGTAGCAGACCACTGCTAAGTAACATTGACATAATTTGTTATTGTGTGTATGTCTGTCATCAAATTTTGCCTGCTCCAGGAGCACCAGTACAATTTGGCCACAATTCAATTGACTTTTTTCAAATATACATTTTTTTTAATAACATGTTTCCTGTGTGTTGTCTCTTTCTTTCTATAGGATAGTATATTGTTAAGAATGTTACTGAAATTAGTTTAAATATTGTGTAGAAAGGACAACTTCAATAAAATGCACCCTCATGTGGAGGGTGGAGGTGGCCATAATGGTGCCCTGCCTGGGCACTGATCCTCAAGCAGACTCAACAGACCATAGAGCCTACTCTGCTGGCTTCTTAGTATGTTATTATATCCTTTAAATAGTGATATTAAATTTCACTTCTGCATACTATGAAAGAGTATTTTTCCATGTATCAAAAGTTAGCTGTGCACCGCTTATGAGGCATCAAGACAGGGTTGATGTGTGTGTTGTGTTGAACACACACAGTGATGCTATGTTGTTCTGTGTTAAACAGAACATAAATGAAAGTAGTGGGATAGTGAATGGGAGGGAATGAATATCTAGTATATGGTTGGGGCTTATTGTGTATGGAAACCAGTAGCTCTCAGAAAGTTGTTATGCACATTCTAAAAGTTGTGTACATTCTAAATGTTGCTGTGCACATTCTAAAAGTTGTTATGCACATTCTATCATCATGTGCAGCTGTGTCCTTGCTTGAGCTGACTATCTCGCAGTCACTTTCATTTTCACTCACCATGATTTCTGCAGGCCATGCCTTTGTGACCACACTAGTGATTTGCGATGCCCACCCTCAGCAAGTCTGAGGGGATTCCCCTGAGCACGATAGTGCTTACTATGCTGAGTCGCTCCTCAGTTCACATTCTCTCTCTCTCTCTCTCTCTCTCTGTACTGGCTGTCACTGTTGGACTGCTACATCAGGTATGTATGTGCTGGGTTTTGACAAAGATAGGGGAAAATGTTTCTTGGAATTTTTTTATGCTTTTTATGTTTTTTTTTATACAGTATATGCAGTAAATGACAATACTTACTGGTAGTGCTAACTCAGCAGAGCTGCTCCTCGGCTCTCACACTCTCTCTCTCTCTCTCTCACTCTATCGCTCTCTCACAATCCTTGCTAGTTCCCTCTACAGAACCATATCCCATAAAAAATGAACTATGGGTGACCATATACAACTCGCCTTGTATTTCCATCTTGGGGTTGAGATAGCAGCATGGACCTCTCGAGCTTCACTCTTGAGGTCCATATGTTGTTATCTCAACCCCTAGATGGAAACACAGGCTAGTTGCATATGGTCACCCATACATTATTCCTTATATTATAGATAAAAATAAAAAAAGAAATTATTCAACACTGTGGTTGACTGCAGGGTAAGTTTTTGTTAGATATTCTACACCTGTTGATAGTCTTACGCAATCTCCACTGTAATAAGGAACAGTTTAACTAATTGGAACTCCATATTTTATTCTCAATTACTTTTCCATAGTATTGATTGGTAAAGAAAGGTGTATGGTAGAACTCTGTAACATTGCACAATATATACCCAGCTTATGCATGTTGCTGTGCTGTTTCATTACTGTTGGTCTTTTGTTCAATTTCTGTGGCATTGACACTGAAACAGAACAACTTATAGCTGTGCTGTACAGTTTTTTTACCTTATCTGTATAAGCTGGAAATAGTTTCTTGTCAATGCTTAATCCTATAGTAAAAAGTGTACAACACTGAATTCATACCTTGCCCAAATAATAAAAACTCTTCAGACTCCATGCTAAACTGGGATGTACTGCAATGAAGCAGTTTATATTGATTCAAGAGACATGATTGTCCATAAAGTATGGAAGAGAATGTATTGGTTTGCATGCAGATACAGACCTGTACGCTGACAGCAAGTGTTGTATGAAAATGATGGAACTTGCTCAGGCTTCACACTTTCATAGAACAAGTAATAATGCAAGTGCAGGACTACTGATTATAGTTGGGGACACATACCCATGTTACTTTCTGGCTGTCAAGCATATTATGAAATATGTTCTCTATATAGTTCTCATGTGATTATCACCATAGAATTATTTTCTTCCTCATTGTTTAACCAGGAGTGGCACACTAAGCTGAAAGCTTGTTTACAGGTGTGACCCGGGAGCACAGGGAAGTTAAGTGACTTGCACAGGGTCAAACAGTATGCAAGTGGGGACTGTGGGATTCAAACCCAGGTCTTCAGATTTGAGCTCAGAGCCTTAAACCACTGTGCTATACTGCCTCCAAACAGAATTATGCAGAAGTACTTTGACAGTTTCTCGAAGTACTATGAGTTACAAATATACACAAAATGATCCATGCACACTAGTGATCAGTATATGAAAAAATCCTAATAACATCTTTAACAAGAAAAACATTCTTGAACATTGTACTCATATTGTATTTACAAGCAGAGTATTATTGATGCTTAGAACTTTCTCAAAAAGTTAGGAAACTTATTGCAAAAAACTTTGTTAATGCATCTGTTAGGGTTGCTTTCAAAGCAACAAAAGTAGGGAAATATGGTGCTAAGGTTTCCAACCCTAACTCCACATCCTTCCCTAACACACACACACACACACACACACACACACACACATACATATGCAAGCAATTAAAGTGGCAAGGTAACACAACCTATAAGAGACAGCCATTATCAGGTAAGAGAAAGAACATACAACTCTCTGCACATACCACAAGAGACATCCATCATCATTGACCACCTACTCTATGACTTCTACTGCCATCCCAGTGTCTTTGGGATACACCTGCATGCTGGGCAACCATGGGGGACAGCCCACTGCATGTACTGCACCCTACAGTTCTTCCTAGAGACGTGAGCATGCAGGGTCCATTGGACCCTGCACTCCCACAGCGTGTAACTGTGTTCTTTAAGTGTTAGCGCAAGGTCTGTAGGACCCTGAACTCCTATGTTGTGCCAGAATTAACTTTATTTTACAGCCTACAGTCAGTGGCATTCTGCAGAGTGTGAGTAAGGCACAAGTATTTTATTATAGGAATGTGGAGTATCTAGTTCCCTGCACTTGTGTACTATGTAGAAAATATTACTGACAGTAGATGTCTTGGAGAAATCTGTGACTATAAAGAAGGTTAAAAAAATAAAATGTGCAGTTGTTATCATAAAAAACACAAACTCTGATCTAGTTCAACGTTGCTCAAAAGATAAGCATGCATGGGCCACTATGGTGTATATGACATTGCAGTCTAGCAGCATGTGAGAATTACCTTCCCATGACACTTTGGAGCTTGCAGGAGCTTTCAGTTGCACCATATACTAATAAATAATGTATAAGAGTATGCAAACAAACTGTAGGAGTTCTACTGGCAACTCAGTGTGTTGTAGGTAGATCTGCATACTAGGCAAGCAGGGGAAGGGCATCCCACTGCATGCATTGCAAACAAAACTTTTCACTAGAGATCTGGGCATGCAGGGTCCAAAAGGACTCTGCAGTTCCACATTATGTAATACTTTTGTTTAACTATAAGTGCAAGTACAAAATGACCTTTTGCTCCTACACTGTAACAAAAGTCAGTTTCTTTAGCAATATAGGCTCTCTGGCATTGTGCACAGTGACATTAGGGAACAATTATGTTTCTGTGGCAATGTACAGTACATACCACTGTACACTTGAATTCTTTGCAAAAAATATATCTGACTAACAATAGAAGGTTTGGAGAAACCTGTAACTGTATACCAGCATAAAAAATATAATATTCACTTCTTAGTGTACAATACAAAATTTTATTTAGTTCAACAACATGGTAAAGTTATGGTTACATGGACCACAAGCATACACATTGTGTGGTGAACATATGGCTCTATGTACAGGGGAAAAATATAAATAAAACAGCTGGTAGTACACAATCCACTATATTCTGCATCACTACTACATAGGCAAATTATGTTGCTGTCTGAAGGACAAGGCTGAATGCATGTGCACTGCTAAAACATACAACAAATGTGTCACTGTGTCAGTACAAGGTCTTAAGGAGCCGTAGGTGCACAGTAACCTACAGTGACATACTAAAGGACAATTATTTTATGCTGGGAGCACAGCATCAGGAGGACGTGGTGCTCCCACCTGTACATATCTAAATTTTGTATGCTGCTTTATATATGTTAACAAAAATATATTACTGGATGTGTGTATGGAGAACTTTGGTGTGCAGTACATGCAGTGGGCTGTTCCCCATGGTTTCCCAGCATGTCTGTGTACCCTCAAGACACTGAGATGGTAGTAGAAGTCATACAGTAGGTGGTCAATGATGATGGATGTCTCTTGTGGTATGTTCAGAGAGTTGTATGTTCTTTCTCTTACCTGATGATGGCTGTCTCTCATTGGTTGTGTTGCCTTGACTCTTCCCCTACTTGCATATGTGTGTGTGTGTGTGTGTGTGTGTGTGTGTGTGTGGGGAGGATATGTAGTTAGGGTTAGAAACCCTAACCCCACATTTCTCTACTTTTGTCACTTTGAAAGTAACCTTAACTGATGCATTAACAAAGTTTTTTGCAATGAATATATATATATATATATATATATATATATATATATATATATATATATATATATATAGTGGTAGAGAAGCCATTTACATGTTAAACCCCAAATTTCACAACTTAATAACTTTGCAACTGTTTGATGGATTTGCCTGAAATTTGGAATACATGATCAAGACCCATACGCCTTGGGATATGCCAAGTTTCATTCTGGTCAGGTATATGGCTGTGGAGTTATTAAGCGTGATCTGCGTGCATGTTTACACTTTTTTGGAATTCTACGGTCGTGCCTACAGGTCGCATGGTTTGTGCGACCAGTCTGAAATCTTCAGGGAATGTGCAGCCAGGGTTCGCGATGTGCCTTTTGAAGATTTCGTGAAAAAATATTAAATGGTTCAAATGTTATTCAAAAAACAAGTTATCATTATAAGTCAATGGGAAAAGTTAACAAAAAGTTCGACAGTGCCGCAAATGCAGTTTTTACTTTTGCAAATGGCCCTTTTACTGTCGCAAATCTGCCATTTTGCTTTCAGTTGGTGATCAGAAAAATGCTTGGCATTTAAATTTGGGACCCTCTAGCAACCTAATTATTTTTGTATTCACCTAGTCGGACACTGAGGATGCTAGCCATGTCTTTATTTTGGGGTAAAACAGCCCAGAAATATGTTTTTCACATTTCTGGAAAAAGTACTTTCATGAAGTATTTTCGCACTTGCGATACTGTCGAATGAATTTGGGAAAGCTTTCGCAAATTGTGACAGTACTTTTGTGGGCTGTGGGAAAGTGACAGCAATTCTTTGGCACCCCACTGCAAAAGAACAGTTTGCTGTTTTGGGCTGAAATTTGGAGAGAACGCAGCCGACATCTCCCAGATGTGCCTTTCAGTGTTTCTTTGAAAAAACTATTACACGGTGGCAAAGTTACAGCACTCCAAAGTTGACACTTTTTCCCATAGGATAACATTACGGCATCCGACGCATTGCAGCAATCCTTTGGCGCCCTGCTGCAAAATAACGGTTTGGTCTTTTGGGCTGAAATTTGGATAGAAGACAGCCAACTTCCCACAGATGTGCCTTTCAGTGGTTTGGTGAAAAGATATTACAGGGAGGCAAAGTTATGGCACTCCAAACTTCTCTTTTTTCCTCATAGGATAACATTATGGCGTTTGTTGCGCCCTTCAGGGCCCGTATCTCGGAAACGGTGCAAAATACAGACTTTTCGTCGGAAAAATGCTGAGTGCAAAACTAGCCAGGAAAGTGATAATTCATATGACTTTTAATTTTTTTTCCTATGTCGTACGGTTCCTGAGATATAAGCAATTTAGTATTCCAAGTCCTCATTTTCTGCTCCGAGACTCATTATTATGCATACATTCTTTGTACTCACTGTCTTTTTCTATGCAGCTTTTGTGAAAACCAGCCTGTGTGCTTACATTACTGTTACTGCTACTGCTTCCGCTTGCGGTTTCATACCCATTTCTACACACGTTCCGTCTAGCCACCATGTGCATTACCCTTTGCGTTTTCATTTGTGCTTGCTTTTGCGTTGTTTTTAACATTTCTGTCTACAGTACTGTTTCTCTTTCTGTTTTGCTTTGTGTCACCATGCGCATTACCATTTGCGTTTGTGGGCACAATGTTACTATGTGACAAGACATCACGTGGCGGGAGCGCGGGGCCTCCCGTCGCCGCATTACATTCACTATTTCTTGTTATCATTCTCAAAAAGAAGGGAAATTAGAGGCAAAATACTCTGTTTAATGCATTAGTTAGAGTTGTTTCACAGTGATAAAAGCTAGGAAATTCGGTGTTAGAGTTGAAAGCTCCCCTTGGACCCCCAGCCTACACCCCCAACCAGCATCGGGGTGCGCTTTGGGGTTGTCAGTCCTAACTTTTACCCCATTCTCCTACATCTCTGCTTCTTTACACATCTGAATGGGTGAGATTTAGGGCATGCAATCCCAACACGCACCCAATGCCGGTTGGGGGGTCCAAGGGGGGCTTTCAGCCCTAACACCGAATTCTCGCTTGTCGCTGTGGAACAACCCTAACTAATGCATTAAACAGAGTTTTTGCTCTAATATATATATATATATATATATATATATATATATATCGTTAGATATAGAAATTTATAAAAATCCAGAGATTTCATTGGCTGAGAGATATCACTTGACTGTGCATTAAATCTCTATAAATGCACAGATAGATGCTGAATCTCATTCTCCTCATCAAACAACCTACTTGGGGCCAGTTTAGAAGTGTAATAAGCCCCTCCAGGGTGTGCCTCAAAGGATTTCAATGCACTTCACATGGTCGTAAAGACACTTAGCCTTCAGCCTCCTGCCTTACTATACTCCTGGGACATGCATTAAATATAGAATAATGCATGGGGTGGTGTGCATAATGAGAATGTTATACACATACAAGGTGTGTGATGCTACATAAACCCCAAAAGCAAAGCTCAAGGGGTTTATTAAAGCATCACGACATAAGGCACAACACCCTATGTCTTATTTTATATAAGTGCTGACTATCATTTTTTTCCTGACCTTCCTTCCAATCTCAGTGTTCCCAACCCCTTCCTTCCCAAGAGTACAATAAGCTGTTCTTGCCAACTTCAGTATTAAATTGCATGTTTTAAAATACAGTTCACCTGTAAACTCAGACTAATACCTGCAAGTCACAAGTTCTGAATGTCAAAGGATCAATTTTTGTTACCTGCAGAAATGGGTTTCTTGAGCTGTGCTGATCGTGAGGTTAAATTCTTTAAGAAGAAAGGGAGGATGTTAAAAGAGTACATTTGAAACTCTGTTAACAAAGGAAACATTTGCATACTGTGGTGTTGGTGGCACATTTTTTTACAACAGTCTAATGCAAAGTGGTGTTAAATCACATGTACACCAGATCTGCCTTACTCAGAATGTGTGTCAAACACTAGAAGCAGTCATGCAGGTGTATACTTGGCAGCATCTAAGGGCTTACTATTGACTACATTTACAGTCATTCCTTTACTGAAGAGGACAGAAGGCAGAGTGAAGAATGCTTTTACCAGGTGAAAAAACAGACTGGAGTGAATATGAAGCAAGCAGATTGCAGGTCTAAAAAGGCTTCAGTTTGATGTTTTTTCCTCAATTTCTGTCAGAGAAAAGTAATAAACTGAACTGAACGTAAATTAGAAAAGGCTTCAGTTTCATGTTTTGTCTTACAGTTTGTCTGCTCTCTGCCAGGCAGATAGAAAGCAGGTGCTGTACAGAGACAGTTAATCACAGCGACAGTGCAAGTGATTGCTGTAATAATTGGCTAGTTATTATGGCAAATGATAACTGGATTGGCCCAATGAAAAAACTGATGGCAGTTATTATAAACCTGCAATGCACACCCTGTCATGGCTTATTACTTACTGTACATATTTTGCATATATTTCTTTAAGTATTAGATTTTTTGTCACCTTCCCATTGGATACCCCCCATACTGTATTTTAATTAAATGAGCAGCATTGCCTTAATTTAAAAGCAGTTCTTTTTCTGGGGAACAATGGATATTTATTATATAATTATCTTTAATTAACAAGTTCCAGGCTATTGTACCCTTCCAAGTTAAATAGTAGTACACTGGGTCCAGGCAACCTAGTCCACCCTAGGATCTTGGCAGTATGATGGTCTCTCGTTGTATTCTAGGGTCACCCCATCTCCAAAGGAACATCTTAAAAATAGCTCTTATTCTTGGCTGTGCTGTGATAGGGATGTTTTCCACAGTACCTTGAAAACAGTGTAATAAATGTGGTAGTTTTATCATTTAAAAGTATCAATGTGCCCCCTAATGAAATGTGTTAATGATTGCCAGTTATCTAAAATTTGACTTAATTTAATATGTATGAAACAATTTGAGCTGTAGTGTTTTAGACATCAGTTAACAGTATTCCGATAAATGTTATTATATTATCTATATGTATTTCACTCAGCTTATTTACAATTGAAATTGCTATCTTTGTAATAGGTTGGATTAGCAGGTTATTTTTATTGAGTAAGTGTACAGAACAATCTGAGAACCCCTCTATTATATTTAATATGGCCAAATAGGAAATAGCAGGCTATTGTATGCAACGCATCAAATAATCTGTGACTGCATTGTTTTTTTAAGTAATGATTATCGATAAACAGACACCTAAAGGGATGCTGTCAACCTTTTTGCATCATATTATTTTTAAGTAAAACCCACATTTTATGACTGCTTACTTTCTTTAAGATTCATTGATGTTGCTAGTTGTTTTATTTGCCTCCTTGCTTAGAAGAACTGAAATGCATTCTAATGCGTAGCTATGCCCAGCTTTTTTTTTTGCTTCAAATCATTGCACTACTCTTAGTGCATACTTCCTAAACATTAGTAACACCCACAAACAGTGCAGCCACTCAGGATCCAATAGTCTCTACTACTCCCACTGCATAATGAGTGGCTGGATTGTTTTGGGGATGTTCCTGCATCCAGGAATAATGCAGTGTGAGCTGGACAAGAAATGTAAACAAACATGTTTTGGTGTGGTAACATCAGTATGGTGGGTAGTCACTTTTTCACTTTTTAAAAGAAAAAAGGGATCTTAATCAAACTACCAGCTGCATCAACAGTCTCTATTGAATGAGAACAATCATAAAATGTGTTTTTGTTAATCTAGGGTCACTTTGAGGACTAAGGGGGTTGACAGTGTCCTTTTAATTCTATTATTTTGTCTAATATGTTGTAACAGTATTTCAAGAGCTATAATAAAAAGAATTAAAGGGAGGAGCAACCCTTTCTCACTTCTTTTTCCATAAACAGAGGTGATGACTTATGCTGATTTATCTTTATAATTAAAAGAGGTTCACTGAAGAATAAATACATAATAGTCAAAATGTATCTTGGAAACTGACATTGTCCTAAGCATTTAAACATAAGTTCTCACTGAATAACATCAGAGGCCTTGATAGTGTCCAAAGCTATGGCAATAACTTCTTTCGGATGTTCTTCGTATAGATCAAAAATTATGCCTTCAGATATCATCTTCCCTTTAGCAAAAGCCTAACTGGTTGGTGCTGATGATCTGCTTAACTATGAGGTTTGCAATAATTTAGTAATCAACATAATAATGCAACTGGCCTATAATTCTCTGTTTAAAGTGGATCTGTGTTTCCTTTGTGGGTAAGCATGGCCAGTGCTTCTAGCCTGGATTTAGGAGTTCTGTTTTGTAGATATTTCAAGATCCATCCAGAGACCAAGTTCTGCATTAAAGGCAGAATAGAATGCCAAATGTAAGGCATCTAACCCAGGTACTTTGTCTTTTGGTAAATTTTGTATAAATCCCTTAATTACTTGTTTCTAGAATAAAGATTCCAAAAATTACAGTACTGGGTAATGCGGAATCTATAATGTACTGAGTCATCTGACACTGATTTACTTCCAACTTATTTTGATAAATTGTTGTATAGTAATTCCTGAATAACCCACATATACCTTTATCATTAGAACAATTTATACCTTGTGCATTTTTGATTTATATTATTATATTTCTTTGTTTTTTAATGTGTCTGGCAGTAGTTTTCCACTTATCAACATTGCAATAAAAGTTGTTTTTGAACGTTCTCATATCTTGTTCTATTTGAGTATTTAGGGAGGGGCAGGGAGGGTAAAAGAGGAGGAGGAGTAGCTCTCTACATAAGGGAAGGGAACAAAGCAATGGAACTAAGGGGTAAATAGGGAGGAGAAGAGGCACTGTGGGTCACCTTGGAGACAGAAAGTGCACCACAGTCTGCACAGGGGTTATATGCAGACCCCCATCTCAGGGGGAGGACATGGACAAGGAAATGATAAGAGGCATCCTTAGAATGGCAGATAAAGGGGGCATATTGTTGACTGGGGACCTGAATATGCCACATGTTACTGTAACTGGAACATATAACATTTGCAGCAGCCACATTCAAGAGCAGAGTCATTCTTGATGCCCTACGGGGGGTATGCCTCAGGCAGCTAATTTTGGAACCCACTTGTGAGGGAGCAGTCTTAGACCTGGTACTCTCAAATGGGGATTGTGAGAGGATCTCAGATTTAGAAGTGGGTAGCCATCTGGGAACAAATGACCACCAGACAGTGTGGTTTGCAATAAACACAGCCATAGAGTCAAGCCATAAAAAAGCAAGGGTAATGGACTTTTGGAGGACTGACTTTGGCAGAATGGGAGTGTGCCTATGGAATGCACTAGCAAAAGGGCAGGAAGGAGGGGTAGAGGAACAATGGGGCAACATTAAAACTGCCATCACAGAGGTAACAAGCATTTGTGTGAAGCAAATAAACAAAACAAAATGAAGGAAAAAATCACCATGGTTCTCAAAAGAGGTGGTGGGAAAGGTTAGGGAGAAAAAGAAAGCATTCAGAATCTATAAGGAATCACAGAAGGAGCAAGAAAGAGAACTCTGGCAGTTAAAGCAGAAGGAACTGGGGAGAGGAAGTTAGAATAGCAAAGGCCCAAACTGAGGAAAAGATAGCCAACTCAGTTAAGAAGGGGGGATGAAACCTTTTATAGGTACATTAGTGAGCACAGAAAGACCAAGGGAGGGATAGTGAGGCTTAATAAAGGGTAGGGGGTGGGCAGAGGGTGACAGTGAAAAGGCAGAGATACTGAACAAATACTTTTGTTCAGTATTCACAAAAGAAGAGGAGGGAGACATACCTAAACCAAAGAATAGAAGCACTCTGGATAAGGGGGTCAATATCAGTCCATTCACAGAAAAAAGGGTCCTGAAAGAACTCCTAAAACTCAAGGTGGACAAGGCAATGGGGCCTGATGGGATTCACTCCAGAATTCTGAAAGAACTAAAAGGAGAACTAGTGACACCACTGACTATCCTTTTTAACAAATCATGGGAGGATGATGTGTTATCTGAAGACTGGAGGAAGGTGGATGTGATTCCCCTTCAGAAAAGTGGAAGCAAAGCAGAGGCAGGAAACTACAGACTTATTAATTTGACCTCAGTGGTTTGGAAAATGATGGAATCACTTCTGAAGGAAAGAATTGTTGAGTACCTTGAGGCCAGTGGGGCACAGGACCCAAGGTAGCATGGATTAACAGTGGGAAGGTTATGTCAGATGAATCTAATAGATTTATTTGACTGGGTGAGCAAAGTAGTAGACCAGGGAGAAGCTGTTTACATGGTCTACCTAGACTTTAGCAAGGCATTTGACACAGTTCCACACAAAAGATTAATAAACAAGTTAGCCAGCCTGGAAGTGGGTCTCAGGGTGGTAGCCTGGGTAAAAAATTGGCTGAATAACATGATGCAGAGGGTAATAGTAAATGGAATCTATTCCAAAGAAAGGGAGGTTACTAGCGGGGTACCACAGGGTTCAGTATTAGGGCCGGTCCTCTTTAATGTTTTTATAAGTGACTTTGCAGAGGGGCTGTAAGGAAAAGTATGCCTCTTTGCAGGTAACACAAAGATCTGCAACGGTGTTGATGCACAAGGCTGAGGTGGAAAGAATGAGAAGGGACTTGGTAAGGTTGGAGGAATGGTCAAAAGTATGGCAGCTTAGATTCAATGCAAAGAAGTGCAAAGTAATGCACCTGGGAAACGAAATCCCAGTGGAAGAGTACACAATGGGGGGGGAGGGTACTAACAACAAAAGAAATGGAAAGGGACCAGGGGGTAGTCATATCAGATGACCTAAATGCAGGCAGGCAATGTGAGAAGGCAGTTAGGAGGGCTGGGGGATACTGAGATGCATAGGGAGAGGCATCACCAGTAGAAAACAAACAGTTGTCATCCCTCTGTACAGACAGTTGGTGAGACCCCATCTAGAGTATTACATGCAGTTCTGGAGACCCCATCTCCACAAGGACATAGACAGGATGGAAGCAGTCCAGAGGATGGCAACTAAAATGGTGCAGGGTCTGCACCAGAAACCATATGAAGAGAGATTAATGAAGCTTAATATGTACACCGTCACGGAAAGGAGGAGAGAGGGGGCATAATATAAACTTTCCAGTACCTCAAGAGAATCAATAAAGTCCAAGAGGGTAGCATCTTTCGGAAAAAGAGATGTGCAAGAGCAAGGGGACACAGTTTGAAGATAGAGGGGAGACGACTCAGGGGCAATGTGAGTAAGTATTTTTTTCACAGAGAGGGTGGTGGACACATGGGATGGTCTTCCTGAGGAGGTTGTGAGGTCAAAAACAGTGGGGAAATTCAAGAATGCATGAGACAGACATAAGGCAATTATAGTGGGGGGTAGAAGGAAGTAGCCCGTTGTTTAACTAGGATCTGCAGCTTATCCAATATGTAGGGAAATGGGTAGACTGGTTGGGCCAAGCAGTCCTTATCTGCCATCAAAGTCTATGATTCTATATCTTGTATTAAACTTATTAATATCTCATTTTCTGTTTGTGTATTTCAGGCACCTTACTGAGTTTTTACAACATTTTTTATTCAGATTTATATTTCTGTAAGTTATTATTTTAAAAGTGTCTATGTTTAATTTCAAATATTATTATACAACTTCTTAATGTTGATTTAAAAGTATCCCAAATGCCTGTAATATTTTGTTCACCATTATATTTACAGTACCAAAAATGTTTAATGTGTTCTGTTATTTAGTACATGAGTTCCAGGATTCTTAGCATATTATTATTAAAAAAAACACTCCTCAAAGAAGGTGTTATGTCTGGTCAGTATAAATACATAATTAACCAAGGAGTGGTTAATAAAACTCATGGGAGATTTGAGAGTCTAATATATCTTGGTACACATTTTTACCACATAATATATAATGTATTCCATAGCAGGTATTATCTGACTTTGTAAAGTGAATAGAATCTTTGGCATTAAGGTTTTTATCTCTCTAAATGTCTATTAAGTTGTTATCCTTAAAAAATGATTAAAAGTATTTTCTCTTTTCCCTCCCCTGATATCTGTGTATATTCATTTGTCTGTAATATCTGCATAATATCCTCCCTCCTTCTCACTACACCTTTAGCAACTCTGGTTTTCATTCCCTGGCTCTCCCTTCCATGACATCCTCAGCTGGCCTGGCTGCCTTCTCCTACCACTTCCCCAAACTTTGGAATTCTTTCCCTCATTCTATCCACTCTGCCTCTTCCCTGTACTCTCTCTCTCTCTCTCTCTCATTGCTTCTCCTTAAATTTACTTCTCACTCCTGCAACTGCACCTAATCTCCACCCCGTACACTCTTCCCATCCTTCCACTTCCTCCTTTCCCCCTCCTTGTCTCCCCAATCCCCTGCCCTAACCCCCACCGTAAACCCCTCATCCCCTTCCATTGTAGTCTTCATTGATTAACTACTAGATAGCTTTGCTACCTTTTGTCTATTTTTATTGCACTTCTGCACTTTAACACCCTCTTGCTACCCTCCTGGATGCATTTTCTGCTATATCCCACGCAATTGTACATATTTGCTTATATTGCCTATCTATTGTAGCTTGTTTGTGATGCTTAGCAATGTTTTCTTAAATTTCTATGTCAATTGAGCATATCTGTCTAAACTGCCTATCTGGTGCAGCTTGCTTTTGATGGTTAGTTCTGTTGCTTCCTGCTATGCAAACTCTGTTTTGTATTGTTACTCATGACCCCCCCCCCCCATATGGATGCATCTGGAAATGAGTTGCTATCAGCTCAGTATGTCTTTTCTGGTGAAACTTTTGAAATAAATAAATAATATATATTAAAATCTCTGGCTATAAAAATGTAGCCATTCCCTAGTTCCTTAATACCTTTTTCAAAGTATTAATGAAGCCTGATAATAAATGGGGCACATAAAAAGGCTATGGTTTAATCAATACCTTTTATTTGCCTTTGATCATGATTGAATGGGTGAAATTTATCTTCTGCCAGAACAATTCTGGTAATATTCTGATTTCTCTTTGGTGAAATTTACACAACAAATTGATTTGAGTTATGTCCATGTAACATAAAAAGTGTTTGCCATATTTGGCATGTCGACACTGCCAATGCCTGTACAGAAATGTGCCAAGGTTTAGATATTTATCATGAATGTTGACTGAGTTATAAGACTTCAAATATTTGGAAATTTAAAAATTACATTTTCTGTTACATAAACTAAAAGTATTTGTCCAAATTGCACCACATTTGTTACAATGACTTTTTCAAGGTCCATACAGAAGTGCATCATGTTTAAGAACTTTACTTTTAAAAGTGACTGAGGTATAACCCTCCAAACCTTAAGAAATTAAAAATTGCATTACACAGTTATGTAAACTGTAGAATTTTAAGCCTCTATAACTTTAAAACTAGAGAACACAATATCACCAATTTTGTTAGGTTCATTAACCCTTAATATTAGGTTTGAGGCAACCCCCATGGTCCAGCAGCAGGGCACTGCTTTGCCATGCTGATGACTAGAGTTTGGAAGCAAGCCCAGGAAGTCATGTCAGGAGGCAGACCATGGCTGAGATAGCTGGTACTTGGCAGTTCATCTCAGTTGGACAGGGTTAGTAGTGGGTTCCACCAACACAGTGACCCCTGCCACTGGGCCTGGGAACTTGCTCCTGCCACAGGAAAGCTATGGCAGTATGAGGCTGATAGAGACACCACCCCCACCAGTGGAGATGGGAGGGGAAAAATGTTGGAGAAATACCCAGTAGCCAACTGAATGATGACCAGGTCCACTGGAAAATTGCACCCACAATTTTTTTGCGGAATCTGCAATTTTCACCATTCTCTGCAAAAACTGAAATGTTCTGCAATTTCTTGCAATTTTTGAGTTTTTATATTGAACTGTGTAAAAAGTATTAACATTTTTAATAAAATACTCTCAATATATTGACAATTTTGCATGCAGACTTGGGTTTGGCTGAAACAATGCAGTACAAGGTAGAGCAAGGGTTTTATGTGACACTGATTTCTTTTGAATCTTTGTTTTGTTTGGTTTCAAAATCCACTGGCCAAGCATAAGTACACTTAAACACTTAACATTTGTTTTGTGTTGAAGCGGTCTATCAGAAAACTTTTTGTTGACACACAGACTGAAACAAAAGATGGGAGAAAAGGTGCAAATGATTCCATTCACTTAAATGAGGTGCTAACTATGAAACCTTTTTTTAAGTGGCAGGGAAAGTTATTCCTTGTGAGCATACTTTCTTTCAGACTAGTTTGGATTCAAACAGCTGAGGATTTTTGGATGACCCTGCCGATTTTAAACTTGAATAAGCTAGTTGGTAACAGTGATCTCACTCTTAGCAACTACCCCCTAGATGCTCACATGCAAAGACTACAATAAAAACCTGAATAAAGTCTAAAAACAAGCTTATAAAACACAAAATGTATCTGAACATATATCTTTAACTAAACAAAATCATTGCAGCCAGAGTAAAACAAAGGTAAATTACAGGGTACCCTGACTACTGTATGATGCAGTAAAAATATTTTGGTATTTTTTTTACAATTTTGGTAACCACGTAAGGCCCACTAGGTACAAGTGCCTGTTCTCAGGTACAACCCAGGATCACTGAGGAGGTTAAGTGACTTGCTCAGAATCACAAGGTATACAAGTGGAGGGTGTGGTAATCAAACCTAGGTCTGCTAGATGTTGTCAGCTCATTCACAGTTTGTTACTCTTACCTCTAGTTTATACTGCCAGCCCCAATAATCCCCAGATTTAATGTTTAAGTATGTAATTTCAAAAATAGTGTTCAGTACTTACAGTACAAATTATGACCATTAAACACTTTAACAACATTTTACTAAAACTCAATTATTTACCACTCTGTCTGCTTTTTTTTTTTCTTGTACCAAAGTGGGTGAATAGCTGGCAAAGCACTGTAAAGAGCTGTTGATTAGGCTTCATTATTCTACAGTCAGAAACAAAAAAAATATTTCTTCTGGCTTTATTTAATATTTATTTGCTGTGGCTCACTTTATAGACTCTATTTAGCACTGTATGAGGCAGATGCTTTTAAATTTTGGAAGATAGGTAATGCTTATGATAGTTTATCAGTTTAGTATTCTTGTTAGAAACATACACTTTTCTTTATGTTTTAAACATATTCAGGTGTCACTGTATTCATTTAGCAATGTATACTGACTAATATATGCTGCAGAAAACATTAGAAGATTTATTGTGAAGCACTCAGGGTCTATAGTAGGACCCCCTCAATTTCCCGCAATTTTTGCAAAACGTTCCACAATTTTGGGTAACCTTTTCAACAATTTTCCAGTGGCTCTGATGATGACTGGTTCAGCCTGATCAGGGTATATCCCTATGAACAGGGTATATCCTTAAGGAAGAATGCACCCAATATGGTTTAAATCATGGTATGCTGCCCCCCGCCAACTCAACTGTGTATAGTAAAAAAAAAGTCAGCTATAAGATACAGTGAAAGCCACTTAATTTTGGACACCCTTTTAGTGGACTTTTCATCCCAATTAAGCAGCCATCCTGAATATCAGAAGTGTGTTTACTTATGGTAATTTAGATTACAGTAGGCAGATGCAGTAACACAAACCAGTATAGGCATGGCAGGGTACACTGGTGATAACTTTTACCTTCCTAATGATAGTTGTAGAGTGTGACATGAGGCAGGGGGCAGTAAAACATGCTGTTTGCTGATTTTAAGCACTGTACTGTTTGTGAGTACTACCATACCATATCACAGAGTCAGAAGCCTGCTGTCATCTTTGTTCATTGATGTAGTGTTGTAGCCCTAAATAAACTCCCTTGCTATTTGAACTGCCAATAATCTGTTGCTGTCATTGATGTTCGCAAAAGAGTCAAAGACTGGTATAGTGCCATATGTTTTCAGGAGCTGCCAACTGCAACTTTCTGTTAAAGTTCAGAATCAGAGTGTTAAATAAAAAATAAATGTCTACCTCTGCTGTTCCTACAGATTCCTACATTGCGTACAATCATCAGCATAACTGTAGTGGGAACAGGAGCAGATTGGGGGGAGGAAGGAAGATAAACTCACACTCAGGAATTGCAGATCACTTTGGTAAGCTTTTCAGTGGGAGTCAGGTAAAATTAAAGCTGATTGCAAAAGTTTTTTTCAGTGTGCCAGCAGAGAAGGCATCAGTAGGAATCAGGCAGTCTGGTAACAGGCAATCAACACTTAGGAGGCAATTAACACATACTCAGTGTGAGAACTGATGACTGAATCAACCCAATAATCTGGAATCACTGTCCCCATTAAGCAGACATTAGTTGCATAGAAAACAGTGGCCACTTAATTGTTTCCTGGTGACAGGTCTCAATAAAGTGGATGTCCCAATGATCTGCATCCCAATTAAGTGACTTGTATGTATACTTAATGAATATGTGAATATTTATGAGATTAGTGACGTGGACATGGAAACATCACACACAAGGAAGTAATGGTGTAAAAGGAGTTGTGGAATATGTGAGCAGCTCTGTACTCGGGGAGGGGAGAAGTTGTTCTTAACAAAGAAATGCCACGTTAAAAACACCCTAAAAGAATTAGGGTAAATGAATTTGAACAGGTTAAGATACTAGAAATTCAAATGTTGCTACTTCTCTGTTTGTGGTGCTAGTAACCGAAGAGAACATGAAAACCAGAACCACAAAGCTAAATGCCCATATAACGATTTTAAAACTGATGTTGTGCAGACAGCTAACATGCCAAAATGACTCTTTTGAATGATTTTTTTTTTTAACCGGGAGAGACACATTAAGCCGAAGCTTGTTTACAGGTGCGACCTGGATTTTAACATTGTTAGGAGAGTCACTGGTCAATGCAACAAAAAGATATTATAAATTTTAAAGACACAATATCATCAACAATTGTACTAAATAGTGAATGTATGTAAAAGAAATTATAAAAGTGAACAGTTACAATAGACACTATATGATGTGAATACAAAAAATGTTCTGATAACATTTATATATTGTGATATAAAAGGAAACTAGCGTACTCAGGATCAGTTCCATATGGAGGCAGATATCCCAGTCTGGTGTGGACTGCACATGGGAGTTTATGCCATACTTATCCCTGCCTTTATAGATGTCATAACCCATGGTGTACAGAAACATAGAAACATAGAATTTGATGGCATATAAGGACCGCTTGGCCCACCTAGTCTGCCCATTTCCCTACCTGATGGATAAGCTGCAGATTCTAGTTAATCAACAGCTTACTTCCTCCTACCCCCCACAATAATTGCCTTATGCCTGTCCCATGCATTCTTGAAATCTCCCACTGTTTCTGACTCCACAACCTCCCCAGGAAGGCTGTTCCATGCATCCACAACCCTCTCTGTGAAAAAATACTTTCTAACATTACCTCTGAGCTGTCCCCCCTCTATCTTCAAATTGTGCCCTCTTGTTCTTGCACATCTCTTCTTCTGAAAGATACTACTCTCTTGTACTTTGTTAATTCCCTTGAGATACTTGAAAGTTTCTATCGTGTCCCCCCTCTCCCTCCTTTCCTCAAGGGTATACATATTAAACTGCTTTAGTGTCTCTCCTCATATGTCTTCTGGTGCAGGCCCTGCACCATTTTAGTTGCCCTCTTCTGAACAGCCTCCACTCTGTTTATGTCTTTGTGGAGATGGGGTCTCCAGAATTGCACGCAGTATTCCAGATGGGGTCTCACTAACTGTCTACACAGAGGGATAACAACTTCCTGTTTTCTATTGTTGATGCCTCTCCCTATGCATCCCAGTATCCCCCCAGCCCTCCTTATTGCCTTCTCACATTGCTTGCCTACCTTTAGGTTATCTGATATAATTACTCCTAGGTCTCTTTCGATTTTTATTGTTGTTATTAACTCACCCCCCATTATGTACTCTTCCCCTGGGTTTTTGTTTCCCAGATGCATTATCTTGGACTTCTTTGCATTGAATCTGAGCTGCCACATATTTGACCATTCCTCCAACCTTGCCAAGTTTCTTTTCATTCTTTCCACCCTACTTTGTGTATCAACCCTGTTGCAGATCTTTGTTTCATCTGCAAAGAGACATACCTTTCCTTCCAGGTGCTCTCCAATGTCACTTATAAAGACCTTAAAGAGGACCGGTTCCAGTACTGAACCCTGCGGTACCCAGCTAGTCAACCTCCTTTCTTCACTGTGGACTCTGTTTACTATTACCCTTTGCATCCTGTTGTCCAGCCATTTTTTTATCCAGGCTACCACCTTGGGACCCAGTCCAAGGCTGGCTAACTTGTATATTAATGTTTTGTGTGAGACTGTATCAAATGCCTTGATAAAATCTAGGTTGTCCATATCCACAGCCCTTCCCTGGTCTACTACTTTGGTCACCCAGTCAAAGAAATCTATTAGGTTCCTCTGACATGGCCTTCCTGCTGTAAAACCAAGCTGCCTTGGGTCCTGTGCCCCACTGGCCTCTAGGTACTCAACAATTCTTTCTTTCAGAAGTGATTCCATCATTTTCCCTACCATTGAAGTCAAACTAACAGGTCTGTAGTTTCCTACCTCTGCCCTGCTCCCACTTTTGTGAAGTGGAATCACATTTACCCTCCTCCAGAGGCCTATAGAGAGGCCTTCAGGGCCTCAATCCTTTCTAGCATGTTAGATGGGGTACCCTTCTGTTTCAAGGATGGTTTGCAGTCAGGCTGGGATACAGGAGGAATGGCTACCACAATATAAATGTTGTTTTATGATATGAGATTTTTTTAGGAAAATAGAAAACACACAAAAAATGAGAGAGAATATTCATGAGATGTAAAAGACTGTTAACAGAGTAAAAAGTGTGATTTATGTGGAACTGCTGGGATATGGGGAATACTCTGTTTTTATAGAGTTTCAATATAGTGCCATGGTTGTGGGTCAATATAGAAAATGGATGAACTTTTCAGTTGGGATATAATTGTATTTTTTTGTAAAAAAAAGTTATTTCACTGTATTAATTACAGGAAGTTAACAAAAGAATTATGAGAAATGTAAGCATATAGTGAAAATTCAAGACATTCAGCAGCTACAGGTAGGAAGAATTACATTATTAGCATATGAGAAGTATATGGACATATACCAACAGGTAGGAGAGATAGTGGATAAAATGCATTACTGATATGTGACTACGTTTTATGGACAATAAGTACCCCTGAGGAAGACTTATGGCAAAACTTCAGAGCAACAATGAAGACTTTATGAAAACTTAAATATAAGGCTCACTTTGATCTTTTTAAGAAAAAGAAGTTGAGCTCCCTCAATCCATTTTGTTATATCCCTGAGATACAAGCTGCTGGCCAGGAGAAAAAAAACAATACATGTGTCAGCTCTTTAATCTCTTGTCCAAAGACTTGCCAAATTATAAGCAGCCCGAGATTCCAAAATAACATCAGTAATTAAAGTTGACTTTTATGAGCTTTTGTGAAATTGTGGAATGTTGAGATACTTTTGTCAAAGCCATGACCATACTTTTTGCCCAGTCATACACTTGAGTTGCTATTGTAGAGGAAGGTAAAGACTGGGTAAAGTGGCAATAAGGTAGCAGTCATAGGAGGCTCCATAGTAAAAGTACAGTGGTGCCAAGTGTCAGGTCACTGTCTTGAGTATTGAACCATGAAGAATAGTCATGGACATCACTGTGCACTAGCATGAATTCTTGCAAAATGACAGATAACCACTACAGCTCACTAACTTAATAATTTTTGGAAGCATATACATGTGCAGCATTGTTTCTGTGCAATAGTACCTGCTGACTCCTTTACAACCTTGTAGATAACTACATATATTTTTTCTATTTGAAACCAGTGGCATAAAGTGACTCCAAGCCTCAAGCCTTATGACTGGTTGTGACTTAGACCATTGAGACAGATGTATCTGGATATTTCTAGTCATGATGGAGCATGATACTGGGCATCATTGTTGCAGGAGTGTTGGAGGGGTATTGCAGGGCTATGACACTAGTGCAAGTATGGTGATTCACTGCTGGGTGAGCAGGGTACTGGATCAGGGGGACTCTATAGACATTGCATATCTTGACTTCAAAAAGGCATTTGATTCTGTGCTGCACAGGAGACTACTGCACAAAATGAGATGCCTTGGGCTGGGGCCGCTAGTGGTTAGGTGGGTGCAAAACTGGCTGGGGGCAGAAGACAGAGGGTGATTGTTAATGGGGTATCATCAAAGGAAGGTATGGTCACCAGTGGGGTACCTCAGGGTTCAGTACTGGGGCCAATCCTTTTCAATATATTTATAAGGGGCTAGAGGGAAGAGTGTGTATATTCACAGATGACACAAAGGTCTGCAATAGAGTAGCTATGGCTGAGGGGGTTGAGAGCATGTGCAGGGATCTGAAAAAGCTGGAGGAATGGTCGAGGGAATGGCAATTGACCTTTAACAACAAAAAATGCAAACTCATGCATTTAGGCAAAAATAATCAGCGCATGAAATACAGTATGGGAGGGCAAGCCCTAGAGGTTACTGAGCTGGAAAAAGACCTTGGCATATACATTTCATGGGACCTGAAAGTGGCAAAACAATGTGAGAAGGTGGTGGCAAGGGCCAGTAGGATGCTGGGTTGTTTCAGCAGGGGAATAGCTAGCAGGAGGAGGGAGATTATAATGCCCTTGTATAGGCAGCTTGTCAGGCCACACCTTGAGTACAGAGTCCAGTTCTGGAGGCCATACATTAGGAAGGATGTGGAGAGGGTGGAGCGCATCCAGAGACAGGCGACAAAAATGGTAGGGGGGCTTTGGCATCTGTCATACGACGAATGGCTGAAGGACCTCAACATGTACTCCCTGGAACAGAGGAGGGAAAGGGGGTACATGATTGCGACCTTCAGGTATATCAAGGGTTTCAACAAGGTGCCAGCAGAGGATATCTTCCAGCTAAAGGAAAAAGCAAAAATAAGGGGACACAATATGCAGATAGTAGGGGGAGATTCAGGGGGAACATCAGAAAATTGTACTTTACAGAGAGGGTGGTGGACAGCTGGAACAGATTCCCAGAAGAGGTGGTGGACTCAGGAACTGTGGGGGTTTCAAGACAGTGTGGGACAGACACAAGGGACTGGTAGTTCCGGGGGGGGGGGGTGTGAAAGGGAAGTCTTAGCAGTTTGCTAGGCATACTGGACTGACTGGTTGGGCCTGGTGGTTGTTTTCTGCTGACAAGTTCTATGTTTCTATGATAAGTACTTTGTGAACATTAAATTCTACAAGTGGAATTCTAGTGGCATTACCTATTATGCGTCCATGAATTCTTTAGCAAATTTTGTCAATTAACTGTTCTTGAAGCATCCACAATATATTTTAAACTACTATGCCATATTTAGCCAATGCAATTAGATTCTAGAACATATTTACTTTGGTATGCATACCCAATCTTGAGTGTGTACCTGCAATGGCAATAGATCTATAAGAATCCAAATGTTTTGAACATTTTCACACAAATTAACAAATAATTAAGTTGTGTAATTTTGAACTCCTGTAACTTACAATTTACATAACCAATTATCTCTCTATTTAGCAGTTTTTAAGACTATTTCTAGAGAGTAAGCATATACATTTTCAACTATCTAGCTCCAAAGGTGGCAAAGTTGTAAGCATATAAATATTTCAGAAATTTTCACATGAAGAATAAATTGCCAGACTTTGAGCCTCTATAACTTCCCCAGACCTCATCCAAATGTCATAAATCTTGGCAACTCTTTTTTAGGACATCTTTGAAACAATAAGTATACCAAATGTCAGATCTGTAGCTGTAACACAGACCATGTTACGAGCAATTAAAGAACTCAGAAACATTTCAAAATTTCAAAACATGTAGTGAATTTTCATGGAATTTTGTGAAAATTCCACAAAATCAGAAACTTCTAATTTTACCCAGCCCTAGATCATGATAACTTTGTCTTCTCCATGTATGAACTGTTTTTGAAAAATAAAATCAACATTTTTCTTAATCACTATTGCCATGCCTCTGCCTTTAATAGTGCATTTAGAAAACAAAAACTGCTCAACCCAGTGAGTTCTAAATATTTTCATTTCTTTTTTTTAATAGGTGGGTTTCTTGAAGTAGAGTATCTAGAAACATAGGATTTGTCAGAGGAAAAGAATTGCTTGGCTGACCCAGTCTGCCCAGATTTTCCCTGCCTAATCTGTCTCCACAGACCCTTTCTAGTCTCTGGCCACCCTCCTGACTCCCTTCCTCTTTTCTAATATACCCCTTTGTCTATTCCACACACACTCTAGAAGCCCCTATTATGGTTTTCTTATTTGAATATGTCAGAATATGTTTTAAATGGGAAACTTAAAGCCATCTATATTGAATGTGGAAATATTATTGTTAACATTGAATAGCACCATTAGTTTCCTTCACTTTTCAAACATAGTATTGTGCAACATAGGCACAAATTAGCTGCTTTGTGTGACAATAAAAACTACCACAGAATCATTCAATGCATAATATTCTAATGGTGCCTCCCTAAACAAATAATTCAAAACAAACTTTCTTCTGTTTTAACCAGGTATACATACCTGAAGATGCTATTAATCAGTGAGAGTAAACTTTTTTGGTTAACTGTAAGAAACAGGTCAAGTACTCCCACTCACCCACCCACCCACTCACCCACATAACAGTCATCACATTGGGTTCCTTATAAAAGGAAAAAAAAACAACAATTACGTATCCTATGTTTATCCCAGTGACAAAGAAAACATTAGCTACTCTTCTGTTTATGTGTAAACCTTAAATAACCCCTGCATGTGTATGAAAACTTGATAAAGGAACCATATATTGCTTGGGAGAGATACAGGAGTCCTGTTTCTAGAAGTGTAATCAAAACTGTTTTCTCTCAAGACTAGCAAACTATACAGTGAAATCAAGAGGGCCTTCAAATAACTCCTGCATTATTAAAGTAGTATTATTTAAGGATCATACTCTTGCTAAGTAATATTAAAATGACTGCTACTCATTATAACAATTTTCATTCACAGAATATTAATAATCTCTTAAGAAAAATTATGAACAAGCTAAATTAATTTATAAGCCCTGAAAAAAGAAAAGCAAAAGGATTTCCACTGAAACCCTCTTTCAGGAACAACACATTTAAGAGGTGTGTATTTTTAGCTCTTGTTCTGCAGATGTGGTGTATTAAATTTCAAAATCTGACAATTTAGATGAACCCATAAACATGCTGGATGTAGCATACTATTCTTAACTCCAGCTTTCCACAAAAGTGATCTCAATTGTTGAATATTTTTTCCTTTCTAATACAAGTTCATGAGGTAGGTTGTGGAAGATAGTTATCATAATGTCTTTTATCTGAAATTTCTTCCTCCTATATACTGCATCCATAATGGAATTTTTGCCTCTTGATTTCATACAGTTAGCTACAGTGGCCCTGGTGGCTGACCTTCTTGTGGCTTTGGATTTAGAGAGTGGTGATCTAACACATACAATTCCTTTTGGATCAGTTCATTTAAAAGTTCTAAAAAAATGGCACAACACGTGACCTGTACTGGGGTATCTCTATCCCATTCCTCTGGTACCCCTTGAAATGACCTAAGATTACTTGAGGACTGGTCAAGGGTTTGGCACTTGGGTTTCAATGCTAAGAAGTGCAAGATAATGCACATGGGACACAAAAACCCAAAAAAGGAATACAGGATGGGGGGGCAGATTCTAGCCATCACAAGTCAGAAGAGAGACCTGAGGGTCATCACATCTAATGACCTAAAGTCAGCCAAACAATGCAAAAAGCAGTGGAGAAGTCAAACAGAATGCTGGGGTGCATAAGAAGGGGCATAACCAGTAGGAGGAATGAAGTGGTGATGCCACTGTATAGATCACTGGTGAGGCCTCATCTGGAATACTGTGTCCAATTCTGGAGACCACATCTCGGGAAGGACATAGACAGACTTGAAGCAGTCCAGTGAAGAGCAACAAAAATCATACATGGACTGCACCACAAACCTTATGAGGAAAGACTCAAGAAATTAAACAGCTAGTCATTGGAAGACAGAAGAGAGAAGGAAGAGAGGGGATATGATAGAGACTTTCAAATACCTTAGTGAAATAAACAAAGTACAGGAGGGGAGCATATTTTAGAGACGAAAGTGCACAAGGACAAGGGGACATAACATGAGGCTGGAGGGAGGGAGGCTTAGGGAGAATGCTAGGAAGTATTTTTTCACAGAGAGGGTGGCAGATCCATGGAACAGCCTACCAGCAGAGGTGATAAAAGCAAAAACAGTACAGGGATTCAAAAGTGCATGGGATAAGCATAAATGCACCCTGCTATACAATGAAGTGGGGCAAAGGCAGTCCAGATAAGAGAAGGGATTACCAAACCAAGTAGGGAAATGGGAAGACTAGGTGGGCTCTATGGTCCTTATCTCCCTATAGATTCTATGTTTCTATGTTTCTATCTTTTCTTCTATTTTTCCTTCATGCTCTAGCCTCTATGTCAGTCAGTTTAATCATTAATATCTTTTGTTTCTCTTTCAAGTGTATTTACAACTCTTCCAGTAATTATTGTTTCATCTTTAAGAGTGGAGACTCTATTCTTAAGTGCTTGTATTCTTTGAGAGATCCCTTGAATTCATTTATTTACACCTTGCATCTACAATTGGGTTGTTTGGGTCTAAAGTTGTAATACCTTTAGAGTAGCAATGTAGTTTTTAAATATTTAAAAGTTCTGTTATGATGGTCTTTGTCTGTGTCTTTTTCTCATAGCTCTCTTCTGCATTCTAAAATTCTGTATCTGTATCTGAATTTTCTATGTCCTCTCTCTTTCTTTCTGTATCCCCCCATACCTCTCAACCTCTCAGCATTAAAAGTCATAGCACAGGCCTTCAGAAATCATAGCAAAGGGCCAGAATGTGCAGTACTTTCTTATTTTAAGCAATAATATGTTTACATATAGTGGGCCCCATACAGTTCGTGATAAGGAATGTTTCTATCAATTTAGTTCAATGATTTAATAGTTTGTTCATCCAGAAATAATTCTAACATTATGAGGAACATCAGTAAATCTATGCGGAGCAAGAGTAATTTTGAGAGTGAAAATCATAGCGCTGTGCACAATTCATAGCAGTTGAGAGGTGCATATCCCTGCACAGTTACTTTTATAGTGGGATTATATTTACCCATAATGTTTTGAGTTTTAACTTTATTTTGTATTTTTGGTCTTGGCTCCATTCCTTGTAGAAGGTATCACAGCTCTTCTGTGTTTCTATAGTCTGTGATGGTTCTGGTTGAGTTAGTTTACTTGATGCATTTTTGACTTCTGCATAATTCTTGTAAACACCTTGGTGCCCCTGTTTTATCTCAAAATGTAGTTTTGCAGGTCATTCATTATTTGGGTCCTTTTGTTTCTTTCCGTAGAGTTGGTCAATATTGATTTTTTTCAAGTGGTATATTCAGGGGCTTGCTTGGGCAAAATAATGTCTTAAACAGAGAGGGCAGTTTGTTATTATATTTGTTTTGTTGTTGCGACTGCCTTTTTTATTCATTTCTATGGAGTTGCTGATTTAGTCCCTCAAGTAACTTTGTTTTTAACTTGCATGTTATTAATCCCAGTTCTTCACCTCTTGCAAGTGCTTGTCATCGTAAACATTTGCAAGAAATGTAGTTAGAATATTTTCAGTAGATTCAACAATTCTGCAAGTCCCCTTAACTGTTGTACTGTTTTCTTGCTTTAACTCTGTTTAATTTTGAAAAGAGCAGTACATTATTTTAATTTGGAGTGTTTGTATAGGTGGCTCAGAAAACTTCAATTTCATTTCTCATGCTGTAAAGGCATCTTACTTGTTTCAGCCTACAGGTTGCAGAAAGGTTAGTCATGTTTTGCTGGGCTTTCAAGGATAATGCTTCATTTCCAAATCCAGGGATCTCTATAATGGATCCTTCTACCTCGTGCTCCTCTTCTTCAAGTTCCCGCTTAGTCTCCTTTGTTCTGCAAGCTTCTTGGTCCGGTGTTGATTCTTTTGGTGCAGTACACAGTAGCCCCATATCTCCAACATCAGCAGCTACATTCTGCCTGCTAGCCTGTTCTCCTTATGACATCACTGTGTTCAGCAGGACACAGGCAATACACCACCTGGCATTGCTGCGCTAGACATTGCGCTTCCCATGAGTGACAGCACCGAAGTGCCATCCTGGGAAATAGTCAGATTTTGCAGGGGGCTTTGTGATGGAGGGTAGAGAAATCCTGATAGAAAAGATTCTCACTGGAATGAAAGACAATCAATGTAGCAAGTGACTGGCATGGGAGGAAGGGGGGAAGAGAAGCAGGCAATATAAAAAGAAGAGGAAGGGGAGACAGCTAGAGAAAGTGGGAAGGGACAATGGTAGGATTAACAAAATCTGGAAAGCCATGTGTGCCAATGCTAGAAGCCTGGGAATTTAGATACCAGACATGGAGGCACACCATGTCTGAGGCAGACCTGAATATTATAACTATCACTGAAACATGGTGCCCTGACAACCATGACTGGAAAATGATCATACCTGACTACATAATGTTTAGAAGAGACAAGGTAGGAAAGAAAGGTGGGGGAGTGGTGCTTTATGTTAAAGAAAACATAAAAGTGATGAGGGTACAGGGAATTCAGGGGGTGTTGTGTTGTGGGTCAACCTCGAGTCAGGAAACAGAGTCATCATTTGGACAGGAGTGATATATAGGCATCTGATACTGGGAGAGGATTTAGACAAAGAAATGGTGGAAGACAAAGGTAAAATGGCTTAGAAGGAGGAGGTGGTGCTGGTGAACCTTACTTTACCAGATGTAGAGTGGAGCCTCCTTGCTGCAGCATCAGCTAGAAGTAGAGACATCCTGGACTCCCTGCAGGGGGCATTCCTCAGGCAGCTAGTCAGTGAACCCACTCAGGGTGGGAAAATACTGGACCTGTTGCTTACTAATGGGGAGAGTGCTGTGGACATCAGCGTGAGAAGTCATCTGGGGATCAGTGACTATTGCATGGTGTGGTTTAATATAATAAGAACAATGGAATCCAACCACACAAGACAAGGGTCCTGGATTTCAGAAGGGCTGACTTTACAATGATGGAGAATGCCTCCGAGAGGACCTGGTGGAGGGAGATGTCCTGGGTTGGGTGGAGGGAAAATGGACCAGGTTAAAAGAAGGCACAGTAAAGGCATGTATGTCAGGTAAGTAAGCAACAGCAGAAGGAGGAGGAGATCATTATGGTTCTTGAGGGAAGTGGCAAAAAAGGTAAGGGCAAAGAAACTGGGTTCTGAGGTTGTAATTAATAAATAAATAAAATAAAATAAAAACAGTGGCATTCAACATTCAGAAGGTATAAGGAGACCCAGAAAGGGAGGACAGGGAAGTGTATCTGGGGAAATGGAAGGAGGCAGACAAAGCTGTAGGAGTGTGAAGGCACAAGCTGAGGAAAGAATAGCCCAGACAGTATCGAAGGAGAACAAGACATTTTTTCAGGTATGTGAATGAGAAAAGGAAGACAAAGGGGGATTGCATGTTTAAAAAAGGAGATGGGGCTGTACAGAGGAGGACCATGAAAAGGCAACCATCTTAAACAAATACTTCTGCTGAGTGTTCACAGTAGAAGGGGAAGGGGGGGAACACAAATAAGCACCAAGAGCTTGGAGGGGATTGAAGAGGACACCAGTCCTCTTTCTGAGAGGAGAGTCAGGAAAGCACTTGCTAATCTGAGTGTGGACAAAGCCATGGGGCCAGATGGGGTGCATCCAAGAGTGCTGAAGGAACTCAGGGATGTGTTAGTTGCACCCCTGGCAGATTTAACAGTTCACTGGAGACCGACATGGTTCTGGATGACTGGAGAAGAGCGGGTGTAGTTCCACTTCACAAAAGTGGTAGCATGGAGAAGGTGGGAAATTACAGGCCTGTCAGCCTGACTTCTGTAGTAGAGAAATAGATGGAAACACTATTAAAGGAAAGAATCATTGAACACTTGGAATCCAATGAACTGCAGAACCTGAGGCAGCATAACTTCACAGTGGGGAGGTTGTGCTCTAATAGATTTTTTTGACTGGGTAATCAAGGTGTTGAATCAGGGAAGGACGGTGGACGTGGCCTACCTGGACTTCAGCAAGCCCTTTGACACCGTTCCACATAGAAGGTTGGTAAACAGGTTGAGTAGCATGGGGATGGTCAGTAAAGTGGTAACCAGTGTAAGAAACCGGTTAAGGGATAGGAGGCAGAGGGTGGTGGTAAATGGAGTTCACTCTGAGGAGGGGAGATGGACCCGTGGGGTACCTTAGGGGTCAGTACCAGGGCCAGTCCTCTTTAATGTCTTCATTAGCAACATAACAGAGAAAATGGATGGGATGCTGTGGCTGACATTGGATGAAGTCATCTCCACCCTAACATCACTCCTCAGCCTCTCCCTCTGCCTGGGTAAGTTCCCCACAATCTGGAAGATGGCTCATATTACCCCCATACACAAAGCTGATGACCGCCTCACCTCTAGCAGCTACCGTCCGATAGACATTCTTCCCCTGCTTTCCGAGGCTCTTGAGCGCATCATGGCATACTAGCTTACTGAATACCTCTCTAAATATGACCTGCTGACCTCTGAACAGTATGGTTTCAGAAAGGGTCACAGCACAACCATAGCCCTCCTTGAATTCACCAGCTTTATACACTCTGCCCTAGACAATGCAGACTGGCTGGTGCAGTGTTCCATGACCTATCTAAAGCATTTGACACCGTGAAACACCCACTCCTTCTCTCCACTCTCTCACAACTTGGCCTGTCCAATCACTCCAAAGCTTGTTTTGCTGACTATCTGTGAAACTACACCCGAGGGTAAAAATCTACTCCACCATCTCAAAACCTCTCCCAGTTCTTTCTGGAGTACCACAAGGCTCCATATTAGGTCCCCTCCTCTTTAGTCTTTACCTCAACTCTCTCCCCAAAGCCTGCTCTGGTGAAATCCTATTATACGCAGATGATGCTGTCCTTCATGCATCCCATTCTGACCTTCCCAGCTAGAACTCTCCCTACAAATCTCCTTTACTGAGGCTGAATCTTGGTTCACAGGTCATGAACTTGTGCTAAACATGAAAAAGTCTAAAGCAATGCTATTTGCCCATCACCAAAACAAACTCAAACACTCCCCCTATGCATCAACACTTCTAACTCACTGCCCCTTGAGAAAGTCCTCTCTTTCAAATATCTGGGCATCACTCTTGACCCTGCCCTCACTTTTCATGACCACATACACCACCTCTGTTCCAATCTCAACTCCAGTATCAGCATCCTGTATCGATATGGGCACTGCCTCCCCCCCGAAGCCCTCCAGCTTGCCATCTCCTCCTCTGTCCTCTCAATACTGGACTATGGCATTATCATCTATGGGGCAGCTGACAACACTGCCCTCCAAAGAGTTAAAACATAACTTAACAAAGCCTGCTGCCTTTCTCTGGGTTGCCCTAGTACCACCCACACCTGCTCCCTCTACAACCAAACAAACTAGATGGACTTCAACGGCAGACTACAATACCACTCACGTCTTCTGGCCAAAACAATCTCCTCTGGTCTCACCGCTCCCAGCCTCTCCCCTCTCCTGGAACCTGCCCCACTTATAAGATTCACCAGGAGCTCCCTCAAACCAACCCACCTGGTGCCAAGATTTAAAACCTCACTTGGCCAATGCTCTTTTGCCTACAGCACCCCATCATGGCTCAACTCCTTCCCCTTTCACATTACCGAGGAACCTAAGTTTGGCTAGTTTAAATCACTCCTGCGCTCCCACCTTCTTTCCACACACTCTTGTAGCTGCCCCTAACTGCTTTACAAACTGACAATTTACTTGTCCTGCCTTCCTGTCCTATTCCTGATTTCTGTAATGGACCCTGTCCACCCTCCCTCCTGCTGCTTCCCTCCTTTCTCCCTCTCTCACCCCCCCAATGCTGCCAATGGACTCTGTCCAGCTCTCTCCTCTGCTCTACCCCCTCCTTCTATATCTCCTGTCACCCTGCCAACCCAATTTTTTTTTGTTCACTCCAAGCCACCATATAGCCATCAGGAATAGGCTCATCCCCCCACCACTAGTTATCTTTCGAATTGTGCAATGAATTGTACTTAAATATTGTACTCAAATGCCTTACTACTCTACATGTATGATATCTTGTATTTATGATATGCTGTAAATTATGCAATGAAGTTTACCTAAATATTGTACCCAAATGTCTTATTGCTCTCCATGTATGGAATTTTGTATCTATGATATGCGCTCTATGTTATACAAACTGTACCATGTTTATGCTAACTGTATGTCATGTCTATTGTCATTGTAACCTGATGTGGAGCCTTTAAAAAGAGTCTTAGACTCAAATGATTGTAATTCCAAATATCCATATAAATAAAATAAAATAAATAAGATCTGGCTTGTTGTGGATGACACCAAGATCTGCAACTGAGTGGACACTTGGGGGGGAGTGCAAGGGATGGAAAGAGATTTAAAATGGATGGAGGAGTGTTCAAAAGTTTGGCAGCTATAGTTTAATGCAAAAAAAGTAAAAAATAATGCACTTGGGTCACAGAAACCTGGGGGTGCAGTACAAAATGGGGGGAGAGAGATACTTGAAATGACTAGCAGGAAGGAGAGCTGAGGGTAACCATATCAGATGACCTGAAGGTGACTAAATAATGTAACAAGTGAATGGGAGCATTAATGGAATGCTGGGGTGTATAGGTAGGGGGTATTACCAGCAGGAAGAGGGAAGTGGTGTTGCCCATGTACAGGTCACTGATATGACCCCTCCTGGAGTACTGTGTCCAGTTTTGGAGACATTTCAGGAAAAACATAGAGTAGAGGCATTCTAGCAGAGGACAACAAAGATGGTATATGGTCTGTATTAAAATCCATCTGAGGAGAGGCTAAAGGAACTAAACATGTACTCCTTGGAGGAGAGAAGGGAGAGGGGGATATGATTGAGACCTTCAAATACCTCATGGGGCTGAACAATGTACAGGTGGGAGGCATTTTTGAGGTGGAAAGGGTGCTCCAAAACTAGGGGTCATGATATGAAGCTGGAGGAGGATAGGTTCTAGAGAGATGTGAGGAAATACTTCTTCACAGAAAGGGTGGTGGATGCCTGGAACAATGTTACAGTGCAGGTAATGGGGGTGAAAACAGTGGTGGGATTCAAAAAAGCATGTGACAGGCACAAGGGAATCATAAAGGATAGGAAAGGGGTGGAATAGAAATTGCCATTGACCTAGAAGAGTCTGCAGTCAAAACAGCACAACAAAAAAGGGCAGGTGAGATGGGCCAAGTAGCCTTATCTGCCATCAATTTCTATATTTCTATGTATGAGCATGGTGGTAGGTGGTTAAATTGAAATGCCTCAACTTGCCTCAGTATCAGTGTCCTTGTCAGTACAAGGTGGAAGTAGAGGGCTGAACTTTGCCCCAGATCAGTGTTCATAAATATTGCCTTCATGTTTGGTGCAGGTCCCCAAGTGTGAGCTTCTGATCATTGAGAAAAGAATGGAACATGTGCTGTGTATTTCTTACATGGAGCACTGGGGATTGGGGGTACTCTACATAAACAGATTCAGAACCAGGAATGAAAGAGTGAGGTGACATGCTGTACAAACAGGATCAGAACCAGGAATGAGGGAGTGAGAGGACATGCTATACAAACATGATCAGAATCAGGAATGAGGGGGTGAGAGATCATGCTACACAAACAGGATCAGAACCAGGACTGAAAGTCGGGGGGGGGGCTCAGGATCAAGGAAGTGGCTGGGGCAGGTGGCTAATAGAACAGTTAACACATACTCATCAGTCCATTACCGCAGCCAGTGTGTTAAGAATGGAGGACTGAATTATTCCAAATATTCAGCAACCCCATCTTCATTAAACAGAGATTAGCTCCACTGAAATGAATGACCACTTAATCAGTTCCTTGTCGGACATCTTACTAAAGCAGAAGTCCTGATTATTTGCTCTCTAATTAAATGATTTCTACTGTAATAACTGTAGCTCTCTTAAGACAATAACACAATGTAATAGTGCAGTGGGAATGACAAATATAATGTTGTGGAGCACAGGGAGGGAGACCAGCACCCAGGGATGAGAGATGCTTCTATGTGACATTTGTTTGTCCTTACCAGGAATACTGTGTGCAGTTCTGAAGACTGCATTTGAAGAACAAGGGCAGGCTGATGTTGGTAAAAGTGGGTAACAATGATCCAGAGACAGCAGAAAAGTGCTATACTTATGAAGAGTAGTTGATGGACCTAAACATGTGTCAACATGTACACGCTAAAGGCAAGAAGGGAGACAGGGAACATGACTGAGACCTAAGGTGAGACAAAGGCTGATCCTATTGATCCCACTTCAGTTCCATACTAAGTCCAGGCCTTGGCCTCCCCTCTTTCAGTTTTAAGCTTCCCTACTCCCAGCCCTGTTTCTTTTTAACAGTGGTAGCTCTGGCTCCTTATCCCCTCCCCAGACAGGTATATTTCAGCAGGGTGTACCCACCTCTCCTGTTTTCTCCTTGTACCCCAGGATTTCTCCTCTTAAGGTTATTTAGCCTAGGGACAAGATTGTTTGGAGGATGAGTATAAGATGGGCAGGCCCAGTTCAATGTACATGCCACACACCAAACTTTGTGCCAAAAGGGCTTTGGGCAGATACCTCTTCCCAGCTAAATGCTGGTCCCTGGCCTATTTTGACTATGGCTGATCATTTCTAGAGATGTGCAAAACTGAAAAAGTTCATTACACAAAATATTTTGCAAAATTCGCACATTTCACAAAATATTTTCTGGGAAGCGAAATTTCGCCCACAGAAAAAAAAATCAGAAAACAACCCCCACCCTCCTCTGTAGCCTTCCCCCCAAAAAACACGTTTAGCCATGTAACCCCCATCCACCCCATCCTGTAGCAGCAACCCTTCCCCCTTTCCAGGACCCCAATAATTTATAATTTTAATAAGTTATCCCCAGAATAAAAAAAAATGTTTGAATGGGGACTGGCACAACCCTCCTGCCTCCATGGCCAGCACCCATGTTAGAAAGTGGCATGTTGTCACTCATCAGGCAGCCATTAGAATTGACAGAACCTCCCCCCTACAACATCATGTTATCACTTAGCACCCCCCCTCCACTTTGCCTGTGCCCTCCCCAAAGAACCCAATTCACCATATTGGTAGACAGATCACTGTCTCTGGTCCAACACAACCTTCCCTCCTCCACAGTCGACTGTGTACCTTATCACTGAAAGCCTGCTGCTGCTTGCTATAGTAAAACCAGCAGATCACATGATCTGCTGGTTTTACTATAGAAAGCAGCAGCTGGCTTTCATTTGTAAGTACACATGGAGGGCTTTGGCTGCTGTTTTCAGCCCTCCCTCTGACACCAATCACCTTGCCGGCCCTATGGTGACCCAGTACCTCCCCCTGACACTTGTCTGTCTCCCCAGCCAGTCATGAGGCTGCTCCAACTTAAAACATTTACAAACAGTCTTTACTGGATGCCCAGCAGCCCACCACTTTAAAAATCAGGCTGCTAACACTCTACCGGTCTCAGTCCTAGAATGCTCAGGGCCACTGCCGCATTGACCCTATGAAGATGTGGAGGGTTTCAGCTGCTGTTTCCAGCCCTCCCCCTGACAACAATTGCCATGCTGGTCCCCCCATGACCTTGCACCTGTCTAAACCTTTGTCTGCCTCCCTAGCCCATCAGGAGGCTGATCCTCCTTAAAACATTTACAAAGAGTTGTATCAGATGCCCAGCAGCAGCCTGAAACTTTAAAATTGGGATGCTAGCACTCTATGGGACTCAGTCCTTGAGTGCCCATAGGATCATCACTGCATCAACCCTTGGGGGTCGTGGAAGGATTCAGCTGCTGGTTTCAGCACTCTCCCTGACACAGATCACAGTGCCATCCCCCCGGTGACCCTACATCTTCTAAAACTTTTGTCTCCCTCCCCAACCAATTAGGAGTCTGCGCCTACTTACAATTTATAAATGGTCCTATCATATGCCCAGGAGCAGCCTGCCACTGTTAAAATTGGGCTGCTAAAACTCTAGGGACTCAGTTCTTAAGCACCCACACCAGACTGCCACCACATCGACCCTTGCAAGACAGAGGGGGCTTCAATTGCTGTTTCCAGCTCTCCCCCCAACACCAATCAAAGTGCAGACAATAATTCCTGGGTAGACCACACTGCCTTTCCTTTTTTGTAATTTGGGGATCTGTGGTGGAATTTCACTGCTTGTCAGCAAAATTAGTGATTTGGCCTGTGAAATTTCACATTTAGCACCCATGAAATACATGGGTGAAATGTGTGAATTTTGTGAAATGTTTCATGCAGCAAAATTCGCAGTTTTGCAATAATTTTGCTGTCAAAATTAAATTTCACTGTAGCACTAGTCATTTCTAGTTTAAGTTATTGTTATGATTGTTAGTTTCTGGTGTCAGAATGTTTCTCTTTCAAGATCTGGGTCACTATGTGCATGAACCATTTTTTTGTATGATATTTCCCTTGTGTGGAGGGCATGTCTGGCCATGGTTTAGGCAATGGTGGGGTTCTCACCCTCCATTGGTTACTTTTGGTCAGCCCTGAGACTCCAGCATCTTGATGTTCTTTCTACCATTTCTCACATGCAGTAAGTGGGGCCTCAATTCTCCCATCAAATGGAAGAAAGTTTTTACACACCTCAAGAAGCTCAGGGCCCTGGTAGCCTTTCTCTTAGAGACCAGATTGATTGTGTCAGAAGCCCACAAACTCCACTGGCAGTGGGTGGGTTTCAAGGCATACAGCTTTGCCACATCAGCAAAATGGGGAGTGTCCATACTCCTACATAGATCCCATGGGTGGTCTCTGGAATGTGAATGTAGTGATGGTCACAGCTGATGACAACTTCTCTGTATGTCTACTCCAGAAGGTCCTATAGTGTTATGCACCCTCTTTGGCCCTGATTAGACTCCCTGAACTGCTATTATGACCTATGAAAGGCCTTGGGGGTCCCTCGTCTGGAAAGATTGCAGCTATGAAAATGATCACAGCCACTAATTAACAGCATTGTCTTTCACAACTACCACTGGTGATTCTGAAGGCAGGTTTGGCAGGATGGAGGTACTAATAGGCAACTGCCTGTGGGAAAGTAAACCTCCCTGTTTCAGCCAGCCCAATTTACGGTCCCACTGGCAGAAGGGGCATTGGAACCTTCCCTGCTTCTATAGCTATTACCTCTCTTTTTGGGTGCACAAACTTTCAGATGGTTTCTAGATATATCCTCTACCTCCCCTTTGTGGCACATATGGATTATACCTTCTACAGATCTTATACCCCAGCTGTGTATCTGAACTCCCCCTTCCTGCCTTCAGTGAAACCCTCACCTGTTCTAGCTGCCCCTTGCATAACGTGGCATAGACTTGCCAAAAATGGTGAAGGCTCCCTTTACCCTCATGGAAATGTCTTCACTCAGGGGAAGCCAGGTGATGCAAATAGACAGATAACCGATTCTGGGGGTGGGGTTGGGGATTGGAAAAAGAAGGTGCTGCTGATGGTCCAAGATTTGTTTATCTTTGTCCATTCCACTAGCCCCTGAACCACAATATAGATTCCTTCCAGGGGCTACAGCAGTGGTTTGGCATACCTCAAACTGATTTTTGGAAATTTTGACAACTCCACAGTGTGGTGACACAGGCTTTATGGCAACCCGCCCCCTAAATCCCACCTCACGTCCAGTCTACTCTTACCCCATTGGTGTTCCATTGTCTCAAGTACAAGCAGGTAAAAATCTATGGTTACATTTGGGATGCCATCCCAGGTCAGTCACTCATAAAGAATAAGAGCAAGCACTGGGTCTCTCCATCTCAGCAGTGGACTGTGGGCAGTGTTAGACAATAGCTCACTCAGCCTGTCCAGGTGCTCAGAATCTTCTGATACAAAATAAGGTTTGCCATTTTTGATATTGCACCCTGGCCTGGTTGCACTCCATGGGTATCTTCCCTCAAGAACTCTGTTGCACTGTGATAGCCTGGGGGATGACCTATTTTATATTCTGTGGTCCTGTCCACTGATCCAGCCTTTTTGACACCAGGTATAAGGTGACTGCATTAAAGGTGACAGGAAACAGTTTTGTACACCTCTAGATGCCTTCCTCTATTCCTTATAGTGTCTATCCAATATTCTGATATGTTTTCATCTTCATCTTCAACTGATTATGTAATGTTTTTGCTTTTTTAACTACCCTGAATCTCTTTCTCCTCAGCAGTTGCTGCTGTCTCTTTTCATACTGCCTGAACATTCTATGACATTAGTAACACCATTCTAGGTCATTGAGATGAATAGAGTGGAATGGTGTCACTGATGTCATGGAATATTTTTAATGGGAACAGTCAGAAGTAAGAGCCCCACACCCAAGTGTGGGCTATGTCCCAATTTGCACTTTTGGTGCAAAAACATTTTTTTTACTGTAACCCCCACATACACACCTGTTGTGGCTTACCTCAAGCCATCTCCCCATGTGTGTCTGCCTTCTGTTGGTCCTCTGGTCTGTCGGGGTTCCTATTTTTGCTTGCTGCTGCCAGTTCCCTGTTATGTAGTCCATTGGAGTACTGCATGCCCAGTCAATGGCAGCCCCAGTCTGATCCTATGCAGCTCACAGGTGCGCATGCCCCTCTTGGACGTGCAAGCTGACAGGTGGAGTTGACTCTGTTTCTTTGTTAAAGCACTGTGGCACTCAGCAGTGCACTTGTAATGGTAGCTTCTTTATCTGTGCTCTTGCCCCTGTCCAAGATAGCCACAGTAGGAGTCCGGAGGCACACTCAGATGAGGGAGCACATGTAAATAAAATAAAATGAATGTGGGCTCTGCTAACTGGTCAGCTACAAGAAAATAGGAGAAGCGTGGCTACTGGGCAGACATGATTATAAATGTAAATATGTTATTTGTTATTTGAATTGGGACTTTAAAGTTTGAAGTACACTGTATCTGGACTGCCAGCCACCATCTTGTTCTTTGACCTTTTGTTTCAGTCAGTTGGAATTAAGAGGGTCCTAAAGGGTCATTAACTATGGCTGCTGGGAGAAAGGACTGCACTGTTATTGGCACCCTTTTTGCCACCAATCATCTGTTGAGTGAACATTCTGTATACTAATCAGACTGACTGATAACTGGCCTGACCAATCAGAATCCAATCTGCCTCACAGAAAAGAAGAAGGCAGGTCCCTTCCAAGTTAGTTCTCCTACAGCAGAGAAACAGGGAGGTTGCCCCCCACAAGGGAGAGTGGCCTTGTGCCCAGGGTCCTTGCTGTCTCCCTGGGGGCCTGCCTGGTGCTTCAGCAGCCACAGAGAGCCAGGAGACACCCCACCAAGTTGGCCTGGACTAAGTTTTAAAAGCTTGAGCTGGAATTGCATTTCTGCATTGCACCAGAATATCTGCCAAAGTGAAAGACTGAATCCTGCTTGCAGCCTGCCTTATGCCAGAGCATCTGCAAAGTGTCTAGAGATTGAATCCTGTTTGCTGTGTCTGTACTATACCATTGCATTAGCCAAGTGAGCGACTGAATCCAGTTGATGTGTCTGCTTTGTGCCAGAGTGCCTGCAAAGTATTTGAAGTGAATCCTGCCTTCAGCCAGGGCGGAGAGACGACATGTGTCCTGCTACTGCCATGGCTGCCAGCCAACAGTGTAGTTGAAGACTACATTCCGGAATGCTAAGAAGAATTCCTAAGCCATGGGATAGCCTAGTGAATCAGTGGCCATCCCAGGAGTTTATGCCTGGACATGTGAATGAGTCATGTTGGCCCTGATCCCTAGGACTGGTTACTCCAGATGTCTACTATGCAACTACCAGAGTGTCCAGCCAGTCAAAAAAGCCATCCAAGAGAAAGAAAGAGATAGCCTGTGAGCAACCCAGCATCCAAGGTCTGCATTCTATGTCCAGAGTACACCCAAGCTGCAGCCTGAGATATTTACAGCTGCAAGAGTCTACAGTGTGAGAGATACAGAGATGGTATCTGCAAAGCCAGGAGTAGCCTCAGGGTTTGCTCTGCAGCCTGAGATTTGTAAATAGTTATTGCTTCTAAAGTTACCCTATTGACCATCGGGCAAGGATTACAAATGTCAGCTATTAAGATTTCAGCTACAAGCTGAGGTTATCAAATAGCTACAATTACATGGGCAGTTAATTTAAAAGTTTATCAAATAAATAAAAGTGCACCAATGCCAGCCAACCAGCTGCCGTGTGATATCAGGCGTGCAATGGATGAACAACTGGGTACCCAGGGATAGAGTGTCAGGGCTCCTATCTAATTGCCTTGGAACTGGTACCAGCTGGGGTGTGGTCATTGGGCCTAGGCAGCAAGTTAGATAGAAAGGATTGATCTGTATCCATTTAAGTGTTGGTGGGTGGTAGGCACTGTTGCTGAATCCTAATTCTAATGCCATTTTTATTAATTATTTAGAAAGAAGTGTTTAATGCTAATTCCATGCAATCCAATTGACCAATGTTTAATCCTCACATTCATATCCACCTACTATTTCCCTTTTAGTAAATAATTATTGTTGTTACTTAGAAACTCTGTGGGTGTATTTTTAGTGATAGCTAGCAAGGTCGATTGAAATGTTATAACTGTTTTGGTAATCCACATGTGGGATGACTGGGCAAAAAAGTGGTTAGGTACAGCATCCCAGGGGGTTGTACTAGTTTATCATCAGGCCCACTTTACATATTACTCTGGGTGGAGGCATCACATCACTTATTATCTTTGTGGGAAAGAACCCCAATTCCAGAAAAACCAGAACCCAGGCCCCACAACCTTAATCTGGCCAGCAAGGCAGGGGTAGTAACTGTTACATCCATGGTGACCTGCTTACATAAATGGAGGCACCACTGGGATCTCCTGTTTACAAGTTGGGCCCCATATGGAGCTAATTTTATCAAGTGTACAGCGTTCATCCTTTAAAATGGAAGCTAGTCCAAGTTTTATTAAGAAATGCCATCTTTTCTTGCAAGGTGAAAGACAAGTCAATGGAGGAGGTTTGAGAAGCATTTGATGCCCAAAAGGGGGCCCCAGTGAAGGGCCTGGGAGAGGGGCTCTTACATTACATGTGTCTAGTAGGGTTTCTTGTTGCAGGTCCAGAGTGATCTCGGGAGTGAGGAGTGAAACCTGCCTCATAGAAGAAGAGGACAGTGAAGTGAAGGTGATGCCAGAGAGTTTTATGTTCTGCCATTGGAGGCTGTTTGCCCTATAGGGGCTACAGACCTGGACGTTTCAACCCAAGAGTACTGGGCCACACTCAGAAACATGTGTGGGAGTAATGAGTTGAGCAAAGATGTGCCACAAAAGTTTAAAGTAATCAGTCAGTGGTGGGAAGAGCCATTGTTGGCCCTCTTAGTTTCTTCAATAGGGGGCACAGTTGATCTAAATTGTGATAAAGAGGAAATAGGACCGGGAAGATGGCAGCATAACTCCCTAGCTCCATCTAGACCTTAGCCCATTCATGCTTGGATGCTGCAATCTCGTGGAGTCTCCCTTCTAAACTGACAGCTTTATGCAAGGGTAATAATAATAATAATAAAACTTTATTTATACAACGCCTTTCTCAAATTTAAGGTGCCTTACAATAATTACAGATAAAACAAATAAAACATCAATCTGACATCAATCTGAGCTCTTAACATCACATTAGTCAATTAGAATAGATCTTAGACCATAAATAGGTCTTTAGGGCCTTTTTAAATTCCTCCATGGACGTACACTGATGAAGCAGATGGGGTAGAGAATTCCAGAGGGTAGGGGCAGCATACATAAAAGCACGTGCCCCTGAAGATTTTAAAGAAACCCTCGGAATCTCTAGCAACCCCTCATCCACCAAGCGGAGAGATTGCTTAGGGCAGTAGGGAACTAGAAGCTCTTTCAAGTAGTCTGGGCCCTGTCGGTGTAGGGCTTTGTAAGTCAAAAGACCAACTTTAAAGGTGATCCACTACTGTATCGTCAGCAAGTGCAGATCACACAGAACCGGAGAAATATGACAGGCATGAGACGTACCCATCAATAACTGGGCCACAGCATTCTGCACCAGCTGCAAATGGTGGATATCAACTCCAGGAAGCCCTAGATAAAGGGAGTTGCAATAATCAAGACATGAGGTCACAAAAGCGTGGATCAGTATAGGCAGATCGCTGGGTGGAACAAGGTGCTTAATCCTGGTGATGTTCCTAAGATGATAAAAGGAAAGTTTGACAACTGCTGACACCTGTGAATGCATTGTTAGCTCATTTTCAAAAATCACCACCAAGTTCCACACCTGTTCAGAGGTAGAAACATAGAAACATAAACTTTGAAGGCATATATGGACCGCTTGGTCCACCGAGTCTGCCCATTTCCCTATCTAGAGGATAAGCTGCAGATCCTATTTAACCAACAGTCTATTTGTTCTTACCCCCCCCACAAAAATTGCCTTATGTCTGTCCTATGCATTCTTGAATTCTCCCACATTTTTAGACCCCACAACCTCCTCAGGAAGGCTGTTCCATGTGTCCGCCACCCTCTCTGTGAAAAAATACTTCCTCACATTGCCCCTGAGCCATCCCCCCTCTATATTTAAATTGTGTCCCCTTGTTCTTGCACATCTCTTTTTCTGAAAGATGCTACCCTCTTGGACTTTGTTGATTCTACTGAGGTACTTAAATGCTTCTATCACATCCCCCCCTCCCTCCTTTCCTCAAGGGTATACATATTAAGCTCCTTTGGTCTCTCCTCATATGGCTTCTCTTGCAAAACCTGCACCATTTTAGTTGCCCTCGTCTGAACTGCCTCCATCCTGTCTATGTCCTTGTGGAGATGGGGTCTCCAGAACTGGATGCAATACTCCAGATGGGGTCTCACCAACTGTCTGTACAGGGGGATAACAACTTCCTGTTTTCTGCTGGTGATACCTCTCCCAATACATCCCAGTATCCCCCCAGCCCTCCCTACCACCTTCTCACATTGCTTTCCAACCTTAAGATCATCTGATATGATTACCCCCAGGTTCCTTTCCATTTTTGTTGTTGTTACTACCTCCCCCCATTGTGTAATCTTCCCCTGGGTTTTTTCCCAGGTGCATTACTTAGCACTTCTTTGCATTGAATCCAAGCTGCCATACTTCTGACCATTCCTCCAACCTTGCTAAGTCCCTTCTCATCCTTTCCACGCCTCCTTGTGTATAAACCCTGTTGCAGATCTTTGTGTCATCTGCAAAGAGGCATACTTTTCCTTCCAGTCCCTCTGCAATTTCACTTATAAAGACATTAAAAAGGACTGGACCCAGTACTGAACATTGCGGTACCCTACTAGTGATACCTCTTTCTTCAGAGTAGACTCCATTTACAATTACCTTCTGTGTCCTGTAGTTCAGCCAATGTTTTACCCACGCTACCACCCTGGCACCCACTCCCAGGCTAGTTAATTTGACTACTAATCTTTTGTGTGGGACTGTGTCAAATGCCTTGCTAAAGTCTAGGTAGTCCATGTCCACAGCCCCTCTCTAGTCTACTACTTTGGTCACCCAGTCAAAGAAATCAATTAGATTCGTCTGACATGACCTTCCCGCTGTGAACCCATGCTGCCTTGGGTCCTGTGCCCCAGTGGCCTCTAGGTACGCAACAATTCTTTCCTTCAGAAGTGATTCCATCACTTTCCCTACCACAGAGGTCAAACTGACAGGTCTGTAGTATCCTGTCTCTGTCTTGGTCCCACTTTTGTGAAGGGGAATCACATCCACCTTCTTCCAGTCCTCAGGTACCACACCATCCTCCCATGATTTGTTAAAAAGGGTTGTCAGTGGTGTCACTAGTTCTCTGCTTAATTCTTTTAGAATTATGGGGTGAATTCCATCTGGCTCCATTGCTTTGTTCACCTTCAGTTTTAGGAGTTCTTTCAGAACCCTTTCTTCTGTGAAAGGAATGGGATCAACCCCCCCCCTCTCCAGAGTGCTTCTCTTAATTGGATTAGGCACCTCCCCCACTTCCTCTTTTGTGAATACTGAACAGAAGTATGCATTCAGTATCCCTGCTTTTTCACTGTCACTCTCTGCCCACCCACTGTAGGGAGCTGGACAACCCCCAGAAATAAACCTGAGGGTAAACTAGCTCCTGTCCCCCTACCCTGCGACCCGGGACCACAACCATTACCTCAGTCTTCTCCGAATTCAACTTCAGCCAGCCTGAATTCATCCAGCACTGGATTTCAGTGAGGAAGCTATTAAAAACCGAGAGAGCTCTATCCTGGTCCGGTGCAAAACATAGGTAGAGCTGGGTATCGTCTGTATAGCAATGAAACCTCAGCCCATACCTTCTTACAATGACTCTGAGGGGGCAGCATATACACTGCAAACAACATGGGGAACAACACCAATCCCTGAGGAACCCCACATGACAGGGAGGCTGGGTGGGAAGAATAAATTCCGACACCACTCTCTTGGTTCTGTCAGTGAGGAAAGATCTAAAACAACTGAGGACTGTACCTGACACACCACAGATGAACTCCAGGTGCTCGAGAAGTACCCCATGGTCCACAGTGTCAAAGGCTGAACAGAGATCAAGAAGAACCAAGATGGAGCAGCTTTTCTGATCTCTAGCCATCAGGAGATCATTGAGCACCCGAACCAGCACTGTCTCAGTACTATGCCTCTTTCAAAAACCAGATTGGAGTGGTTCATAGATGTCATGGATGGTTAAATGGTTCTCCAACTGTATGGCCACTACTTTCTCAATAATCTTCTCTACAAAGGGAAGGTTAGAGATCGGCCTGTAGTTAGCATGGCAATCAGGGTCCAAGGAAACTTTCTTCAGGAGGGGCATCACCACCGCCACCTTCAGGGAGCTAGGAAACTCACCTGTATCCAAGGAGCACCAGACTATCCATGCTAGGACTGGGCCGATAATATCATGACAACCCTTTATCAGGGAAGTTGGGCCCAGGTCCCAACTACAGCATGTAGAGTGCATACTGTGGACAATCCTCATGACATCAATGAACTCAGGCTAGTCAAAGGAATTCCAGGAGAGACTAAAGGCTGCAGCCAGATGCCGATCTATAGCTTCTTCCATAGAGGGTGCAGGCTGGAGTACTGCCCTGATGTCAGCCACCTTAGCCGCAAAGAAGCAAGCAAGCTCATCACACTCCACTTGTGAAAAAGCTTTCTGAACCTGCAGACAGGCTGGGTTTCATAGTCTGTTGACAGTTCAAAAAAGCTGAGCTGGTAAGTTCTGAGCAACCACAATCGCTCCAGATAGGAACTCTGCTTTCTTACGGGAGATTGCAGAATGATAAAATTGATAATGTTCCATCGAACTAAGATGGTCAGCATCAAGGGAAGATTTCCGCCAACAATGCTCTAATCTTTGTCCTTTTCACCGCATCTCCCACAAGGTCCCATCAAACCATGGAGACCAAGGTCAAAGGAGGAGTGGATGAACACGAATAGGAGCAATTAGATCCAGAGCTGAGGAAATGACCCTGTTATAGGCCAGCACCAAGGCATTGGGATCATTGCTCACTGAAGAGAACTCTGATAGGTCAAGCGCTGCTGCCAGGCCTGCAGACTAATATCTCGCAAAGAGCAGTACCTGACCATCTCCACAGGGGTAGGCCTACAAGGGGGGGTGCAAAAACTGAACCCCACAGTATAGTGATCAGACCAACCGACAGGTTCCACCCCCAAGTCGAAGGCCTCAATCTCCAGGAGGAAGACTAAGTCCAAGGAGTGACCACTCTTATGAGTGGCAGAAATAACCACTTGTGTAAGGCCAAAAGATGTCATTAACTGGAGGAAGTGTTGTCCAAACTGCGAGAGTTCATCATCGACCCAGCCGTTGAAGTCACCCAGTCTGCTACTTCCTGCAAAAAACGCTTCTCATCACCTGGTGGACGATAGATGAGAGCAATTTTGCAACCCACACCTGCCACTGCAGTACACTTAAAGGATTCAGCTTCCTGTGAGGCCCACTTTGGTCTTGAAACAGATCGCAACCCCCCACCCCCCACGGTCCAACCTTGGGTGGTGTAACACCGAGTACCCAGCTGGAACTGCTGCTTCCAAAACTGGACCAGCATTTTCATCCAGTCAGGTCTTGGCAATGCATGCCAGATCCACAGACTCAACAAGATCTGCAATAACTGCAGTCTTGTTTCTTATGGATCTGGCATTGAATAACACTGCTCAGGTTGGACGGGCCTCTGGAGCTGCACAGACCACTTTCCCAATATCATTGGTGGTGCCCTTGGGTATGGAGACCAGACAAGAATTACCTCATTCCAGAGTCCATTTCACCCCAGAACATCTTCTGGTTTCCACTACCCCAATACGGTGTCCCTGCTCATTGGACCTCCACTGTTCAAACCCCCCAAAACCCCTCCTCCCCTTTCGCACAATACTCAGCACTCTACAGTGCTGGTATGTTGACAACTGTAATGGTAAGGTTGAGAAAGGGCAGAGGGTATGAAGAGATGGAGGATGAATAGTGTACAACCGTGGGGGCAGGCCTTCTACACATGTTAAAATTAATCACTTTAAAACCCCTATAGTTTCTCTTAGAATCCCCACACACTCACATCAGGGGAAACTCAGCAAAACAGAAATCTAAACCACCCCAAACTAAATCAATATTATAATAAAATACAGGAAGAAACCACAAAAACAATTTTTTTTTTAAATCAAAAGAATAATAACAAAATATCCAAGTGTATATAATGTCCAAGAGATGGGCAAGAGTGGCTCTCACCCTCTCTTAGTTCTAGAAAACAAAGTCAAACATTGTAAGTCCCAAGATGGTAACAATAGGTCAGCATCCAAATATATAGAATATCCTGGGAGTTCAAATGGAATAATTCTTGAAACGGGAGGGGCTCTCACCCTCTCCCAATCCAGTCACCAAATAATTCCTCTAAATGAATGGACCAATTCTGCTTTACATCTTCTCTAATACCTCCTCAATGAAAACACTCAAAGACTCAGGCCAAGACACCAATTTCAGGGCTGAACTAAAAGGTTGCTATCAGAGAATACAGGCCCCTGAGGGGCAAGCAGTAGCTCCCCCACAGAAAGTCGTAAGAACCCCCAAAGGGACTCACCATCATCCACTAAACCCCCTCTGAGTTCCCTCTAAATTGCAAACCACTTACTGGGCAGCGTATTCTTTTAAGCGGATTCCAGAGTAATTAATATTTTTTCGGTGGCGCTGTGACATGAAACCATTCTAGCTTGCCTAGGCCATGCAGGCAGCATGCTCCTCACAGTACTGCTTGGGCACCTAGCGGTTCACTCCATGGGGTCCTCTATACCTTGCATACCTTCCCATGAGTGCTGATACAAAACCTGAGAGACTGTTTACACCTCAGCGGCTACTGCTTAGAACCCACCCCTCATGTCATCCTTGCTACTAAGCGAGTGTCCTCTAAAAATGGATCAACAGGCGGCTGTGGGGAAACTTTGCAACACATTACTAAACTATTGGAAACTTAATCACCAGAGTCGATGAAATAAGCTTATCTTTATCCGGTACTACTAAGGATGTTCAGAATCTACAGGACAGAATGAATGTTGTAGAAAAGAGGGCCAAGGAGTGTGAAGCACAGCAGACTCAGGTCTAGCAGCATCTTCAGTAGCATGAGGAGCGGCTGGCAGAGCTTTGGGAGAGAGCCGAGGATCACGAGAACTGAAGTCACCACAACAATTTGTGGATCATTGGACTCCTGGAGGGAGCTGAAGATCAGTCAATGGAGCAGTTCCTTAATGAGAAGATGGATGGAAGGGACCAATTGAAGTTGAAAGGGCCCTTAGGGTCTTGGCTCAATCAAACAAGCATACTAACACCCCCAGGCCAATTGTGGCATATCAACTAAGGTACACTAAGGGGAGAGTTCTTCGTGCTGCTAGGGATTTAGGTGAACTTTCCTGGTAAGGCTCTACAGTTGTTATATACAGGGACTTTGCCCAAGAAATGGCTGCAAAATGGAGAACATTCATTTGGACCTGTTAAAAGATTTCTTTATCAGCTTGACTTTCGATTCAAATTTAAAAACCTTACTAGATTGCATGTCTTCAAAGAAGGTCATGAACTCATAGCTGATCATCCCACAGATACAGAGTGCTGGATTGCTAAATTTTGGCCAGGCCTACAGTGTCCTACTACAAATCCCAGACAGCTTTGTGAGCCCCCTCCAGTGGCACCTACTGGCAGGAACCTTTTTTCCAGCTATGGTTCCCCTGCATCCCTATTGCCAGTAGGACAGGTCCCACAGCAAATCAGTCCCCAATCGAATGCTGGTCCCCAATCTGCTCAAGCTGCTCATGACAATGCCCATATTCCTATTTCTACCTCGCAGAACTCCTCCATGCAACTCTCTCTCATTCCACGTGCATTAAATTCATTGCCTAAATCTAAGCAGAGACCCAGGAGCAGGCCACAACATTCACCTTCTAAATTCTCAGCAGCACCACCTGCAAACATCTCCAGGGATGATCCTCTTCTATACCAGTTCAGCCTACTAAAGAATCTTTAAATCTGGATATGGGTCAAACAATGGACTGGGCTACCTTCTGGAGTCATCGCTGGTGGAACTGGTAAACACCCTTTCTCCGGTGTGACCTGGCCTCATCAGTTACAAGCTGCGGTGGTGAAGACACCTCTGGATCCTGGATGTACCCCTCGGGGTCCCCCGAGCTGGTCAAAGGTCAAACCACTGGAACCACTGCAACCTGACTTTGTGTTTGACGCTATCTTAACATTTGTTATGTGATGAGGGTGTGCTCATTATCCCTCCCCTCCTCTGCTGTACCTTAAGGGATAATTACAGTTATGGGCTTGAAATAGTATGCAATAAGTGGATGTCTACTAATATGCTTACTTGTTTTATCCTTAGGAACAACTAAGCTATATGCACATCATAAAGTACAACAAGCCAATAATTATACCGGTGCTTATTGTCCTTCCCCCCTTTCTCTTCCCCCCCTTTACCCTCCAGAAGAATGGCTAACCTCAGGCACACATTGTAATATATGCCAACTGACAGCCATATATATAACCACTAAGGTGGATAAGTAGTATCGGAGGCTAATTACCTGGGGTTATAGGCCTCTTCTTCCTCCCCCCACCCCTCCATCCTTTATACATGATGGATGCTGGTTCAGTAACTAGGCTCCTGAGTTTTTCCCTCTAGGCCTGTTGCCCCCACTTTATAGGGGTGTTTATTTCTTCACGTGGTAACCAGTAGGAGGTATGCCACCCTACTTCCCGCCCCTCCCCTCCACCCTTCTCCTCCCTCCCCACTGCCTCCCCTCCATGCATCAGGTCATCGACCCCTGTTTAGGGCAGGTCTAGGATGAGTTGGTTTATATTTCATCCACATAACACCCCCAGGTTGAGTGCTGGAATAGCATGGCTGTAGGGTATATATACATATATATTGCCCTTGTTTGCTTTGACCTCCTGACTCAGAATGTTGCTGTTATAGTGTCTCTCTTTGTCGCTTGGGTACTTGGAATCGGGCTGGTTGCCAGTTTTGATATTGTCTTTTTCTATACTCTAATGTGCTTGTTTGTTTCTTTGTTTCCAGATATACTGCTACAGCCTTACCTTTAACCTAGGACTTGCAGTCTGAATATCATAAGTGATGCTTCCATCTTTCTCAATGCTAACATAGATACTGATAGCCCTATTCTCTCTCAGGTACTTGGTGACCCTTGTACCCAGCATCTCTTCCCTTAATAACTCAATGAGAAATTTTTTAAGTACCTCCTTTTGTCTATTGTGTGAGAATATGCCTGCTTCCCTCTCTGTGCCTCAGGGATACCATTGGATATCCTGGAATGTGAAAAGATTTAATCACCCAATTAAATGTACAAAAGTCCTTCAACACCTAAAGTCTCTGCGGGCGGACATTGCCCTTCTCCAAGAAACTCATCTATTGTCCAAATGTACTAAATGGTTAAAGAAAATGTGGGTGGGAGAGGTATTGGCTAGCTCTTCCAGCACTAAATCAAAGATGGTGGCCATCCTTATCCATCGTGCTTCTCCCTGAGTGGCAAAAGATGTCAAAAAAGATGCTCACAGTCAGTGGCTCATAGTGAAACTATCTTCTCCCACAGGCAATATTTTGTTGGGTAATGTATATGCTCCCAAAACTAAGCATGTTGACTTCTTCCCTGCTGTAAGTCAGGCTCTGTCGGATCTGCAGATGGATGGGCCATTGCTCCCGGTAATACTAGGTGGGGATTTTAACATGGTAGGGGATATTTTCTTGGACAAATCCCACCCTGCCCCACATGCTAACTCCAAAGCTAGACAATCCTTACAAGTCATGATTGAGGAGTGGGCCCTCACAGACATCTGGCATAGAGACCACCCTACTGGCAGAGATTTCTCTTTCTATTCTGCTCCACATAATTCTCATTGCCACATAGACTACTGGCTTGCTAATGAATTAGCAGCTAGATGTCTCTCCAACCCTGATATTGGCTCTATCCTAATTTCAGACCATGCCACAGTTTCACTCAGATTTACCCCCCTGTAATCTCACTTGCCTGGAACCTGATTGCGCTGTGACCCTCTCCTGTTCCAGGATCCAGATTTTCACCCCAACCTAGTGCAAGTGGCTAAGGACTACTTCTCCTTGAACACGAACTGTGGTGTAGCTCTGGGCATGGTGTGGGTTGCATTTAAGGCAGTGTTAAGGGGCCACATTATTGCCTTTTCTGAGGCTCAGGACCGTAAGTGCAAGGTGACCCTTACCCATCTTCAAGCAGACTTAGCTGCCCTCGGAGTGTTGTTTTAAATCTACTCCCCAAGCTACCCTGAATGGTGTCCTACAGTGACAAATAGTTGGGCTCAAATACTGAATAAGTACAATTTTGCATCAAAAGGCAGAGTGGCATCTCTTCAGATTAGAGATACAGCGAATTTTTAATCCGCTGGCAAAGTGAACGTAAAGTGGGCACTTTGTGTTGGCAGAACACAACGTGAAGTGAGCACTGTAAAGTGCTCACTTCGCATAATCATTATTACTTTGTGTTGCCATTATGCCTTAACGCAAAGTAAAGCGAAGTGCCAAGTAAATAGGCAGCCCCCCCACACATCACATGGCTTACAGTACTGTAAGTCACATGCTTTAGCCAGGCAGGAAGAAAGTGAGTCAGAAAAGCAGTTTCACTTTCTCCTTTGCATTCGTAGAGGGAGAAGGCTTTGTGAGATGGCAATGTAGACGTCTGTGACAAAGTGCTTTGTTGCCTTTCTAAAACAACAGCTTTTTTAAAAGCTATCTTTATTTAGTTTTTGTTTTGTGTTTGTGATTGTATTTTTGGTAGTTCATTTTTTTTAATGAGTTCTGTTTTGTGTGTGTGTGCCGGTGACTTGTGTGGGAGGGATGGACGTGGACCCTGGAGAAGGCGAGTCACTGGCTCGTGGGCACAGTCAGAGGAGGGGAGTTCAGACACGTGGGGCAGTCGCATGATGCTGGACCACTCCCGACTCCTGGGTGTTGCTTCCCCCCAGTGGAAGCAACAGTAGCAGCAGCAGTGCCACCAGTGGCTGCTGTGCATCCACCTTCTCTGCCACTACCACCACCACTGGTAGCAGCTGTAGGGGCTCCAGAAGCACCCCTCCACCACCTCCACAGCCACAGGAGGTGCCCCTGGAAACCATAGGTGGTGCAAGGACTGTGACTGCTGCCCCACAGCTCCCCAGTGTGGGAGTTTTTTAACTCTGTGGGGGGAGGCAGCACAGTCATGGTGTGTCATCTGTGTGGTGTGCTGGTGCACCATGGCCCCTGGGGACACATTTGGGAACCAGTGGCCAGCACACCCACATGTTCAACCACCACAAGGTGGAGTGGCAGGCTGCCAAGGAAGGGGCTAGGCATCCACCTGCTGGCCCGTCTGTGGCAGTGGTTGAGGGTGCTGCTGCTGGAGTCGAAGTTGTACCTTGCCACAGCAGGAGGAGGGCCAGTACAGCAGCTGCACCACCACCACAGCCACCAGCACCACCCTCTGCACCACCACCACTACCTGGCTTTCTACCTGCAGTGGACCCTGCCACAGTCCCTGCAAAAGAGGATGACCTTGCCCTGGTGTGGGTGGCCCTGGAGGAGAGTAATCAGAGGGTCAGTGCTTTGCAGCAGCAGGTCGACACAATACAAGAACAGCAGCAGCAAATACCGACAATGCTGCACCTGCTGCTGGACCACCACAGCATCCCATGGCAACAGTAAGGGATTGTTTTCTGCCCCCCCACTACTGTGTTGTACTGTTTTTGTGTTTTTTCTTTGTTGTTTAATAATACACATTTTCCCTTAATGGGGAATCTTTCTTGCTCCACATATTGCAATACATTTCTGTGAAAACCACCTGTAATTTAATTACTGTGTGTCACGTGATGGAGGAATTCCCATTCTGAAAAGCTGCCCACATTCTGCCTGCCTTCTCAGCAATGTTAGGACATGATACCAGGGAGAGCATGGGTACATGCTCCATTACAGTGAATGTCCGATTGTCAGGCAGCTTTCCAAATGTTTCTTTATGGTGCTGACCAGATCTTTGTCATTGTTTTCTTCTGCTTTTCTCCATCACATCAGTTAGTTGTTGTATATCACTTCTGTTGTAAATTAACAGTTATGAAGCAGGCAGTCTTTTATGACACCACGGAACAATATTTATTGAAAAGCAGCTGCAAATAAATACAAACCTGGTCAGAACAATATTGAAAGGCGTGCTCATTTTTTTTGTCATACATGAAAAAAAGTAGTCAACTAAGTAAAGCAGACAGAAATTGTGGAAATAAGTGTATCATTCAAGTCACAACTCAGAGTAACTAGTGGCTGTGGTAAAGTAAAGTAGTATAAAAAAAATTACAGTTCAATATTGTCACGACGTTCTTGCAATGCTGCTTTAATTAATAATGTCAGTATGACATCATGAGCTCACAACAATCACACAACACACAAAATGCATCCTCAGAATTAATGGCGCATGCAGTCATGCACACAGTGGTGGCGCAGAGTCCCCAGATTTTTTCTGCAGGCCCAAAATGCATCCTCCTTGTGTGCAGAAAATTGTCAAATGGTAACACAGTGAAATGAGACTGTTTCAGCACATACAAAGTCACCCAGAATTAATGACGCACTCAGTCATGCATGCAGTGGTTGCACAGAGTCCCCAGATTTGTTCTGCAGGCCCCAAAATGAATCCTTCTTGTGTGTAGAAAATTGACAATTGGTAACCCAGTGAAATGAGACTGTTTCAGCACATACAAAGTCACCCAGAATAAAATGATGACCGTGAGCATCCTGTTGCTGGTCCAATGTAATCTGCAAGGTGATTCAAGCAAATGCAATGCGATCATCTCAAGTGGATGGAAGGGTGCCCTTTGGCTGTACACTAATAGTAGCCTTGGTAAGTAGATATATATAGATATATGTTTGTGTATTTTGTAGGTGAGATGGGGGGTTGACATGAACATGTACTCATGGTATTGTTCTGTGTCACACACAGGTCACAGAAACTGTTGGTGTGCACATTCCAGTTCTTAATGAGAATTGTTTGCGTTGAAATTGGAAATGGATAACTGTCAAACACATGAAGGCAAGTATATTTTGGGGGAAGGGTAGGGGAATCATATTTGCAAGTTTGTCTGTAATGGTTTCTTATTTTGTTACTTCTTCACAGATTTCATCTGCATCCTTCTGGAGTCCGGTTCTTAATGATGGTCATGGTTATCTAATGAAATGACTTCTGTGTATTGCATGTGTGCCCAACCCCGGGGGGGGGGGTGCATGATGATGTTGAAGAACTTTTTTGGATAAGGCCACTTTGACAGAACAACAAAGCATCTGGAAGTTTCCTGAAAAAACAAATGAATGACTTCTTACAACTTAATTGTTATTTGTCCCTCCCTGGTTCTCAATCTCAAGTTACATTTCAAACGCACATCTTGTCAACTAACACAACTTGTGTGCAATATTTGCTGCAGTCTTTCCAAAACAATGAAACAGATTAAATAAAATCTGCATACTTACTAGAATGGATTTCACATGGATATTCCATTGGTTCCTCTCTGTACAGTACAGCTGCAGTACCTTTCCCATTCTCACAGAGCTGAGTTTTAGCGATTGAGACTTTTTTGTTAACCTGTAAAAAAAAAAAATAAGTGTACAGTATGTGTTTTACAATTGCGGCTCTGAAAAGCTACAGAAAACAAAACATACAACTAAAGGAAATTAAACAGCATGACAAACATGAGTACACATGCTCACTTTATGGTTTAAATATTCAAGTTCAAGTTTATTGGTCAGCAACAATGCATTACAAATGATTAGCTAAATAAAATAAAAGAGAAAGGACAAATAAATAATAAAAATATTCAACTTACAAGATAACATAAAAACTTGATATACATTAAAATGCTGACAGCTTGTTTCATAAAAGCAGTTATGGTCTTATAATAATCTAGATAATAAAATCATTTAAAACTTATAGAATCCAGATCAAAAGGTTTAGCCTTTGCTGAGGTGGCCCCAAAGTTGATAGGTGACTAATTATTCAAAAAGAGAGAGATTCATACAGACAGGTAATAATTATTAAATTGCACCTTTACTGACAATCATAGGTTAGTCGTGAATGGACAATTTATAGTTGGGACTTGTTTATATTGTATCTATGATTAGTCTCTATGCTTGGTCCTTTTTGATGATCGGTTTAGAATTATCCTGTCAGATGAATCCTTCTCTGGTCAATTATTTTAAGAAAAGAGACCACGGAGCTCAAAATTGTGGGATCTGCATTTAAGAGTAGATAAGTCAATAATTGCATTGGTTGATATGATTGTGAATTCAGTATATTGCCCATCGAAATGACCCTGTGTTTCTCATATGGGGACATAGGATCACTAAGTGCATTAGGTTGTCTTCTCCCAAGCCACACTTACACCTATATTCCCCGTTCTTTTCCCCTAGATATAGACCCATTTTTTTTTGTTGCTCTCAAATACCTCAAAACAGAACCTGGTAAGAAGGGTCCTATCCTGAGGGGAATGTAGGATAGGGAGGTATCTTTCCAACTTGTGTTCTCTTTTATTTTTTGAGATCCATGGACATGCTTTCAATAATCAGCATGCCTGTAGGTCTTTTTGGACACAGTTATCTTTAATTTTGTTGTTTATTATTGTTTTGGTGTACTCAATAGGAAATCTTAAACAGTCAGAGACTATGTGTAAAAGCCCATATGGTTTGATGACTTTGTTAAGTACCAGGATACTCGGGAAAGTATTCTTGGAATGAGAGTAAAGGAGTGCTTCCTCTAAACACATTGTGCCTGTGGCTAATGCATATGGTGGTCCAGACAGACTCATGCTCAGTGGTGGCAGTGGCTAACATTAGTCCCAGTGGTGGTGGGCCGGGGGGTCAGAGAGACTCATGCTCAGTGGTGGCGGTGGCTAGCATCAGTCCCAGTGGTGGTGGTCCGGGGGTCAGACAGACTCATTGTGGCAGTGGTGACAGTGGCTAACACCAGTCCCAGTGGTGGTGGTCTGGGGGTCAGGCAGACTCATGGTGGCAGTGGTGGCAGTGGCGAACATCAGTCCTGGTGGTGGTGGTCTGGGGGTCAGACAGACTAATGGTGGCAGTGGTGGCAGTGACAAACATCAGTCCTGGTGGTGGTGGTCCAGGGGTCAAACAGACAGCTAACATCAGTCCCAGTGGTGGTGGTCTGGGGGTCAGACAGACTCATGGTGGCAGTGGCGAACATCAGTCCTGGTGGTGGTGGTCTGGGGGTCAGATAGACAGCTAACATCAGTTCCAGTGGTGGTGGTGGTCTGGGGGTCAGACAGACTCATGGTGGCAGTGGTGAACATCAGTTCCAGTGGTGTTGGTCCCGGGATCAGACAGACTTATGGTGGCAGTGGAGAACATCAGTCCCGGTGGTGGTGGTCCGGGGGTCAGACAGACTCACGGTGGCAGTGGTGAACATCAGTCCTGGTGGTGGTGGTCTGGGGGTCAGACAGACTCATGCTCAGTGGTGGTAGTGGCTAACATCAGTCCCCATGGTGGTGTTGGTGGTCCGGGGTGGCACACCGCCTTTTAACAACTTCAGTTAAAACCTGCCAACATTAACAACATCATCATCCTCATAAAGAAAGCTTCTCTCACAGTCATCTATGTCTGAAGTCTGACCACTGGGAAATTCTTTCTCCATTGTGCCATCATCTATGTCAGTGGTGGGCCGTTTCAGGCAGCCACTGCCAGTGCCACCAGGATAGTCCATTTCCACATCACGAAAACCACCATGACTATGCTGGGGTATAAATACCGAGGTTGCAGTCTGTGCTGGTATGTGCCTCTCATTCATTTTAATGAATGTTAGCAAACTAACATTTGCAGGAGACAGGTTTGTCCGACGATCCCTGACTATTGCACCTGCTGAGCTGAATACCCTCTCAACACTTACACTCGAGGGTGGGCATGTGAGGTACTTCAGTGCCACTGCAGTCAGCTCTGGCCATTCACTGATCTTTCCACTCCAGTACAAAAGAGGATCTTCAGTTATTGTCAGATGCCTGTTTTCAGACAAATATGACTCAACCATTCTCTGAGCTGCACTAAGTCTAGTTGTTGATGCATCATCCTGTTCTCCCGAATCATTTATTTCACAAATACCCACTTGCAACAAAGCCTCTCAAAGTGGGTTGATGCCAGCCAATTTGGATGACAGACCACCTGGAACTGCTGTCCCCTTCCCCTTGCAGGATATGCTTAATAGTTCTACAGGTACACCTTCAGCCGTATTATGCTGCTGAGGTTTGCTGACCTAGGCACGTGACTTCTGTGCCCCATGAACCAAGTGCACCAGTTGACCACTGATATTTTTTACCTGTTCAGGCCTTCCCTCCAGTACTGATACAATTCCATGTTTGTATCATGGATTGCTTGTGTTGCTAGGCAAGTTGTCTACGCAGATACTCACAACATAGAGGATTGTGTATGCAAGCATATACAACAAAGGCAGTTGCGATCGAGGAGGTTTCCGTGGTAACAGAGACCTCGAGGCGTGCTTTCGAAGATCCGTTACCACGGAAACCTCAAGATCGCTTTAACTGTCTTGTTGTGTATGCTTGCTCATACTAATCTTTATAATGTATGGGCAACCATACATGATACACGGGACAAGTTTTGTAAAAAAAGAGCGACTTACTTCAGTTTCTGCCCCCACGCTTTCGCTTCGGCGTTGCGTAGCCACTCAGTGCGCATGCGCCGTGTTATTCGATCTTGTTGTGCTGCACCGGTGACGTACCCGGTGCAGCTCAACAAGATCGTGACGTACTGAGTGCAGGAAAACAACGCTGTTCCAGGCATGGATTTCCATGCGGAACAGCATTCTACCATACACTATATGAAGATTCTAGTCGAATACTGTCAGCATGTGTTGCAGCAACATACTGCTACCACTGTCTCCAGCAACATCAAGGTTATACTTTACATTCTCCAAAGTCTGCCTCAGCACCCGCAGCAGTGGAATTGATTGGCTAATGGAGGCAGACTTGCCACTCACTGCCTGTGTGGCATGTCCAAAAGGCCGCAAAATTATTACAGAGTCCATGAGGCGCCACTTTTCAGTCATCATAGACATGGAGGCCCCGGAACTGTCACAGCTAGTATGCATCACAAGATATTCTGAGATGGCTTTGTATTGTTCATACAATCTCTCTGCCATGTATAAAGTGGAGTTCCATTGGGTGACAACTTCCAGCTTCAAGCGGTGCTGAGGCAGGCTGTTTTGTATCTGTAACTTCTGTAGTTGGTCACGGGCCTTTCCAGATCTTGAAAAGTGAGAGCAAATACGTTGTGCAATGGTCAGCATTTCCTTTACATCGGGGTGCTGCAGAAACTCCTGCACCACAAGATTTAAACAGTGGGCCATGCATGGAATACAAAAAAAAAAACACCATTTGTGATGCATTTCACCACATTTGACCCATTGTCACTTGCTATGAACCCAGCTCTCAGGGACAAAGGGTTTAGCCATTTGTCAGTTTCAGTCAGTACCATGTCCAACATGTTCTCACCAGTGTGTCAACAGGTCACATTGTGCATAGCAATTGTTGCATGCTGTCGAATTCCTGGAAGATTGCTACTGCGACAATCCACCTTACTGCACTGATTATTCACACTACCAACATCACAAACAACCACCAGCACCAGTGCCCAGTGTGCAGTTATACACAAATATGAACTACCAGCTGTTTTGCCACTTGTCCACATATCCATACTTAAATGGATGACTGGAGAGACGGAATGTTGAAGGGCATGTCTTACTGAGTCGGACACAGTGCGGAACAACTCAGGGACAGCACGGGTAGAAATGTATGTCCTGGATGGGACTTTCCATTTTGGACAGGCACATGAAACAAACTGCCGGAACTCAGTATTCTCCACAAAGGAGAAGGGCAAAAGATCAATTGCCAGCATTTCCGCTACAGCAGCATTAAGTTCACTCGACACTGTATGATTCGGGGGTACTCCAGCTTATGCGCAAAAACTCTCTGTAACGTGGGCTGACTTAAATGTTTTACCCGGGGTGTGATCACAAATGATTGTGCTCTGTGATGAATGGCATTGGCAGGGGGTGGAGTGTGGATATTTGATGAAGACAGTTGCACAGGTGATGATGACAAACCCAGAAATGCAGTTATTTTGCCAGATTTGCCAACCGGGGCTGATGTACCACTTGCACTAGACACACTGCATTCACCACCACCACCACCACCATAAAAACTGCTACTCTCACCAGCACTGGACAACATTTAAAAGCCATTATGGTCCTCCACCTCATCATGCCTGCAGTAATCCTCTGCTCTTATTACCTCAGTACTGCACACGTTTAATTTACTACTGGACTTAACAGTCATGGATAACATGCTCACTATGGTTGCCGGCGACGAAGGTGAACGCCCCACTGTGGTATTAACTGCCAGCTTGTGCTGGGTCCACAGTGCCAAGTGCCTATTCTTAAGATGCATATGCTGCCCTCCTGTTCCCAGATGGCTCCCCTTTTTACCTCAACTCACACGCACATGGCAAACCTGGCAGATTGCAACTGACTCATCATTTGCATCTTAAACAAAAAAAATCCCAAACAAGGGATTGTGATGCTCTGCTTTTAACATGTCCATGAGGTGGCTTATTTAAGTCTGTTATTTTAAGCACTGAAGTGGGGGGGGGGAACGTGATGATTCAGGAACTGCACACCTGGACTGCAACTGACCACCATGACTACCTGTCATATTTATTACTGGGTCATCATCATCAGCTAAAACCAGTAAATCACGAGGGGGGATTCCTGCAAACAGACTCAGACACAGCTACTTTGAATTTCTTTTTCTCTGGTTCCCAACTGGGGTCAATTACATCATCATCATCATATTCATCAACATCACACACATCTACATCTTCTACTTGGATGCTAGCATGTGGACTGCATGTTGCAACAACAGCAACAACATCATCATCATCACATTCATCATCAGAATCTACGCCACCATCACCTGATATTTTTTCACCACACTGTGAATCACTGCATGAGAAATGCATGACATTGACTGCCAGTGCCACGGTGGATGGAATATCACATTGTATGCTATCGTTGACATGATTATTAGAATCCTCAGGTTCAGTTACTGGGATGTTACTGGGAAGTATGACATCATCTACGCTGCCACTCACTTGCACTGCTTAACACTCAATCTTTTTGGATATGGTACACTGGTCGGAATTCGAACTTGACACACCAGTACTAATACTACCACCACCACTAACACCAGCAACACTAACACCACTGGCTGGGAAAACATCATCTCCTCCAACTATGAGTGAAACTGCTGATTGTGTTGTAAAACATATTGCAGGAGAACTACCTTTCCTCACATCAGCAGCAATGCACTTCTGAGTCTGCTTATTACCTCGCCCATAAACTATCTTACTGCCTGAATTGCCATGGTGAGAAACAGCTTTGCTTGCACATCTCTTTGCGGGCATTTTAGGGGATCAACCACAATATTATAACCAAATGTAGATTTTGATACGTTCACTCTCTGATTGGGGGGACGCTGGATGTGAAGCCAAAAAAACAACTGTAGCTTCAGCAACAATAAAAGACTAGTCTGTCATGCAATGAAAACAACTTCAGTAACCAGTGGTGCTGATGAGGTCACAAAAACAATCCAATCTGGTAAAAAATTCCTTTTGCTGGTGGGGGTGGAGGGGGCACTGACTGCAGATTTTTACGGCAGTACAAGCAGCAAAACAAGAACAGATACTACGATCGCAGTACAAAATCAGGCAGTTGCAGTGGATAGCAGGTTCACACTGCTGCACCTGCAATTACACTAATCAGTGGCACAGAAAAAGGTGTATTATTTGATGTTACACAACACCAAGCACACACTTACACACACATATAGAACAGTTTGTCTACCATGCTGAACGAGTAATGCGTAGCAAATTCAAAAGTTCAGCAATATTTAATTTTTAATTTTTTTTCATTTATTTTATTTAGTTTTTGTTGACCGGGTAAGTGCACTAGACAAATCCTGCCTATTTTCAGGCACGACCCGGGGGAGGGGGATACAGATGAATGCCAATTGACCTTGAACCAGATTAAGCTGTTTATATGCCACGCATTGTAATATAAACAACCTGAAATTATGATCTGCTGCATCAGATCCACACAACACACAAAAAGCAAGAAAATTTCAACAATTACTGACAATATTACTGTGTGCTCATTAACACAGTCAGTTATATAACAAAAATATAACCAAAAAACAAAGAAATCACTGTTTCTCCAACTTAAATCTACCTACACCACAGATATGCCCCTCCTCCAAAGCACACTTTCACTGACTTTCACTACCCACACTCAGTGTTGTACATTAACATTCAAAATCCACACGAAAACAAAAATGCTCGAAGATATGAGCACAGGAGGGTTTCCTACAATCATTGAACTAAAGTTTGAGCCCTGCAAAAAAATGCAAAAATGCTTTATTAACAGCTTTTAGATGGTTTCAATCACAGACAGCTCTCAGAATACACTGTCTCCTACTCCTTCCTACATATACTACCCCGAACTGAGGATGTGCAGATCAATATAGAGCCCATGTGACCTGAAATCCCATGAATCACTGCAAACTTTGCCTTCAGAGCGCAAAAACAAGGTGAAGTGAGGCGAAGTGCATTGCCCTCATTGCACTTTGCCTTAAATTTGATGGAGCAGTGGTCTGGGGAGGCGGAGTAATGTGAAGTCATTGTTTTCAGTGGACTTCGCATTACTCCTCATAACATGAAGTACTCCGCTTCGCGTTGCAGAGCACTCTGCGAATCCACCTTTGCTCTGCGAATCACTTCATGGAGCGGATTGAGCCCACTTCGCTCACCACTACTTGAGATCAAAGCAGGCCTTCTGGGCTGGGGGGAACATGCAGGGAAACTTCTTGCCTGCCACCTTCGCAAACATCAGGCAGCTACATGGATACATGCTCTCCGTACCCCGTCTGGCTCTATAGCAACTACTCCCAGGCTGATTAATGCCACTATGCAACATTTTTACCAATCCCTCTATCAATCCCGATCTTCTAATACCACTTAGGAATTACAAGCTCTCTTCATTAAATTCTGTCATCAAACACCCTTACCGACTCTTACGCCAGAAGACTTGAAATCCCCAGTCTCCTGTGATGAGCTTCAACTGGCGCTTGCCCAGATGGCTCGGGAAAAAGCCTCTGGTCCAGACGATATGTCCGTGGAGCTTTAACAGACCCTGGGCCCTGATATTATTCGGCCCCTGCAGCATGCCCTACAATCAGCTCATACAGAGGGAGCTCTCCCCCCTCACTATGAAGGAGGCAAAAATCTCCCTTCTACCTAAAAAATCATCTGATCCCCTAGAATGTGCCAATTTCTGGCCAATATCTCTCTTGTCAGTGGATACGAAAATACTAGCCAAAGCGTAAGCAGCCAGGCTAACATCTATTCTTCCCTCAGTTATACACCCCACTCAAACGGGATTCATGTGGGACAAATCAGGGATGGATAACACCAGGCTCCTCCTCAACCTGAAGTGGTTTGCCTCAAAATCATCTCTCCCCTTGGCTGCCTTTGCGATCAATTTTTCAAAGGCATTTGACTCTATCGAATGGGATTATCTCTATGAAGTCCTTGCTAGATATGGGTATACCTCCTTTAAGTAATGGATACGTACCCTTTACTGCTCCCCCACAGCCTGCATACTTAATAATAGTGAGATCTCCCCCCCTTTTGTGCTGCATCGTGGCACCAGGCAAGGTTGCCCACTATTACCCTTATTATTTTTGGTGGCCTTAGACCCTTTAATCAGGACCCTTATTGCCTCTCCACAAATCCAAGGTATCACAGTGGATGACCGGCCATACTTGGTTGCGGCCTATGCAGATGACTTCCTCTTAACCCTGACTAACCCACAACAAACTCTCCCAGTGGTACTTCAAATCCTAAGTGACTCTGGGGTAATTTCCGGGTTATGTATTAACCAGAAAAAAAAAAAAAAACACCTTGGCTTCTTTAAATAACCATTGTACCAAGACCTGTATCCAAGGTACTAGTCTGACCTGGGCGAATAATGGGTTTAGCTACCTTGGTATTTGTATACCAACGTCTTGGTCCACACTTGAATCTGCTAATTGTTCTCCACTATTAGCACAACTAAAGGTAGAACTAGAGAGATGGCATAAGCTGCAACTCTCCTTACCAGGCAGAGTGGCAGCTATTCGCATACTCTTGCTTCCCCGAGTCGTGTACCTTCTAAATAACCTCCCGGTTGCTCTTTCATCTAAACTTTTCAATTTGTTAGAAAAGTTAATGGCTAATTTTCTGTGGGTCTTCAAACTGCCCAGGTGGAGCAAACATAAGATGAGAGCGCACTGGTCTCAAGGAGGTCTCAATGTGCCCTGGTTCTATGGCTATCATCTATTCTGTATAGCTGCTCAGGCAATTAAAAGGTTTGTACTTAGTGTTGTGGATCACCCACTATGGGTTCATTTAGAAGCTAATCTGGCAGGCACAACTCCCCTCTACATGTTACTTACCCCGCAGCCATGCCTGTTGGACTCCCTCCCACCCAAGGTGATTTGCACAGCCCGTTCCTGGAAATGTCTCATGGCTAAATCTCACCTGCCTACACAGGCTTAGACCTTCCCCCCCATGCAATATGCTCCTTTATGGTGTTACAGTCTAATTCAAATCGATGGGACAAATCTGGCATCCAGGTTATTCAAGATCTCTCTCCATCAGGCACGTACCCATTGATCCCTTTTGCTCAATTACAAAGGCAATTCTCATTACCACATTAAGACTTCTGGAGATATCTGCAAATCAGGAGTGCCCTACAGCCTCACCTCCCCAAGCTTCAGGACACCACACGATGGTCTTGGTTAGCTGGTTTGCATCACCTCTCCTCTACTAGAGGTGTTATGGGTCACTTCTACACCTCTTGGAGAGACTCACAACCTAATGCAACCCTGTAATGTAAAAAGAAATGGGAAATCTATATTGGCACCCCCATATCTGAGGACCAATGGAATTCTTATAGTAAAAGTATACATTATACTTATAGTGATATCAGCACTCACTTTTTTCAGTTAAAAGTCCTCTTGCTCTGGCACTGTACTCAGGCAGCTCTCAATGCATGGGGCTTGCTTAGCTACAGAAAATGCTGGTGCTGTTCCCACACAGAGGCACACATTCTCCATATTTTATGGTCCTGTCCCAACTTGGTCTCTTTTTGGAGAATGGTAGCCTCAGATATCTCCTCAGTGCTTAATCATTCAGTGGCACTTTCTGACCCAAGGCTGTTTATGGGAGATACCACCCCCCTGGGCCAGCTACCTAAACCAGTTAAAGATTGGACCATGGTAGCCATCTTAGAGGCTAAACACCTTCTCCTCATGCTGTGGCACCAGTTATCCCCTACCCGCTCTTCTTGGCATGCAGCCTTGGCAAAACTTTCTATTTTTGAAAGACTCTCTCACCTCCATAGGGGTAATCTGCACCTTTACCATCAAAAATGGGAGCCATATCTCCATTTCCCTTTTTGTAAACTCCTGGGATCACCTTCCAATCCCCCTACTTGAAGGGCTGTCTCAAAACTCTCTTACTTAAACTTTAGACTAATACACTCTTAGCCTATTCATTTGATTCTATATGTAAGCATCAGTCTTTGTTACCCTCTGGGGCACTATTGCTGTCCTTCCTAGAAATACTATCATTTGAAGACGTCTGTACTATGACTATTATGATGTTACTAATTTCCATAAGATATTATGTCCAATAGAGGGAAACATTTTATCAGGACTGTACTATTTTGTGATGTATGGACTTTGGTAATTGGCTGGCAGTATTGCTCACTTCTTACTGTATAAAAAACTCAAAACCTCTCTTTAAAATATTATATGATTGTGACAGGGTAAACACAACACTGGGGAACAAAGGGTTAACCCCTTGGTTGAGACTGAGGAAATGCAGAGACTGCAACAGGCAAAGGTGGGATGCTTCCATAGGTGTAGTTAATTAGAGAGAGAGAGAGAGAGATTGCTAAAAGGCAGAGGGATCCAGCAAGGGAGGAAGTGACAGGCTGGAAACTGCTGCTCTGTGAGAGAGGAACCAGCGCTGAAAACCAAAGAGAATGTTTAAGTCATAGAGAGAGTCTTTGGGGAAAAACAGCTGAAGCCTGCTACTGAGAACCAGACCATGCCAGGAGCAGAGGGTTCTGAGGTAAAGGACTAGTTTAGCCAGCTGGGCCAATAACAGTGAGTGGAATATACTGCTGAGAACTGCCTGCTCAGAAGGCTAAAGGGGAAACTGTGTGTGCTTCATTTCAGACTGTATCTTGAACAAACTGCTGGCCCACATAGGTGGTGCAAAGATTCCTTTGTCAAGTCAGCCTGAAAGAATTGTTTTATGTTAACCTTTATGTTACCTGACCAGGCTGGGGAAGTTGAACTGACTGATTATGATTTTCTGGAGTAACAACTTACATTTGAAGCAATAAAAGTGCATTTCATTCTGTGAACTTTAAACACAGCTTGCTGCCTTTCCATATACCATAGGCCAGCTTGTCACAACGATAAAGAGGAAATAGGGGACTCAGATGCCAAGAAGGGCACTGCAGTTTTTGTTTGAAGAAAGATCTGTTTAGTGGAGAACAATAAAAGCTTGAAGATCCTTGGCAGAAACCAAAAGTGGAGATAACGGAGGAAGCTGTGGAACACACCTCATCTGCAGAAAGTTCTTGCTGGCCGATGAAACAAGGAGGATCTACCCAGATTCCGAAGAAGTGCTGGGACCACTTTATTGCTCTGAAGGAACCATCGGATCATTGTTGCCTCCTGCCTGTGATTCTTCAGGGAAGCCTTCTGTCTTATTTGAGATGTGGATCCTGTAGGTGTTTGAGTCAATATCCCTACTGTTTCTAAGGAGGTACCTCCTGCCAAGCTAAAGCCTAATCACCGAGAGCGTGTAATGTTAGGGGAATAAAATGGCTAGCCATATGTTGTCTATGATTATTGTTTCTAGAAATGTGTATTTGTCTTTTCAGATCTGCTTGTTATTGTAATGATGTCTACAAAGTTATGTGGCCTGCCACAAGCCAATAATGTTTGTGAGATTAGTTGCATTTTGTCAAGGATAGGATGGTGAATGCCTATACCTGTTTCTGTCTACCAGTATGTGGCCTTCCTCAAGCCTGAACTGTTTGGTGAGACTAGTTTGGATTTGTCTAGACTAGGACTTTTTGATTGCCTACTCTAGTCGGGAATCAACTGTCTAGTTAGACCTTGTATGTAAACTGTTAATGTTAATGGTATTGTCATTGGTACTTGGACCCTGTTTGGACTTGGCAGGGATGCAAAGTGTTTAAGACTTGGGGGAGAGTAACCCCTCTCCAACTGGTGGGGCTTATTTCAAGTCATCTCCCAGTGTGTCTGCCTTTCACTGGTCCTCCATTCTGTTGGGGGTCCTGTTTTTGCTCGTTGCTGCCAGTTCCCTGTTATACACTCCATTGGGGTACCAGAGGAGTACTGTGCATATCCATGTGGTGGTAGCCCCAGTCTGATCCTACGCAGCTCACAGGTGTGCACATCCTTCTCAGACATGTGAGCTAACAGGTCAGGTTGGCTCAGCTTATTTATTAAAGCGTTGCAGTGCTCAGTAATGCAAAGCCACTTCTTGTGGTTCTTGTAATGGTAGCTCCTTTATCTGTGCTCTGGCTCCTGTCCAAGGCAGCTTCAGCAGGGGTCCGGAGGCATGCTCAGAAGGGGAGCACATGTAAATAAAATAAAATAAATGTGGTCTCTGCTAACAGCTGCAATGCGCCTTTAAGAAAACAAAAACTGCTTGCCCAATAAATTACTCTCAATGTCCCATAGTGGGGGCGCTATGTATCGGAGCTCCCAACAGGGAGCATGCATATAATTAATTCAGCCACCAGATAATAGGGGGCAAGTGTGGCTATTGGGCAGATATGATTATTAATGTAGATAAGTTATTTTTTATTTGAACTGGAACTTTAATGTTTGAACTATATTATATCTGGACTACCAGCCACCATCTTGTTACTTTGACCTTCTGTTTCAGCTAATCTGAAATTTGAGGATCCTAAAGTGTCATTAACTATGGCTGCTTGGAAAAAAGACTGCACTGTTCTTGGCAATCTTTTTGCCACTTATCAGCTGTTAAGAGAATATTCTGCATACTAATCAGACTGATTGAAAACTTGCCTGACCAATTAGAATCTTATCTGCTTCATAGGAAAAAAGAGGCAGATCCCTTCCAAGTCATTTCTCCTACAGCAGAGGAACAGGAGGTTGTCTCCCACAAGGGAGAGGGAATTTGTGTCCAGGGGCCTTGTCTTCTCCCTAGGGGCCTGCGTGGGGCTTCTGCAGCAACAAAGAGCCAGGAGTTGCCCAACCAAGTTGGCCTGGACTGAGTTTAAACAGCTTGAGCCAGAACTGCATTTCTGCATTGCACTCAAATATCTGCCAAAGTGAGATATTGAATGCTGTTTGCAGCCTGCCTTATGCCAAGGTGACTGCAAGTGTTTAGAGATTGAATCCTGCTTGCTGTGTATGCAGTACACCAGTGCATCAGCCAAGTGAGAGACTGAATCCAACCAACATGTCTATTTTGTGCCAGAGTGCCTACAAAGTACTAAAAGTGAATTCTGCCTTCAGTCAGAGGAGTGCCAACATGTTGCAGTGTGGCTGAAGACTATGTTTCTGAATGGTGAGAATTCCTAAGCCATGGAAGAGCATAGGGAGTCAGTGGTCACCTTGGGGGTTTATGCCTGGACATGAGGGTGAGTCGTGTCAGCCCTGGTTCCTAGGACTGGTTCCCCCAGAAGTCTATTATGCAACTACCAGAGTGTCCAGCCAGATGACCAAGCCAGCCAAGAGAAAGAAAGAGAGAGCCTGTGAGCAGCCCAGCATCCAAGGTCTGCTTCCTATGTCCAGAGTACATCAAGCTGCAGCCTGAGACATCTCAATAGAAGGACACCACATGGCTCCAAGCAAATATTATATACTGTATTGGTCATTTTTATTGAGTCTAATGTGTTTCATTTTGTCATGAGCACCACCAGCCTTGTGACCACTTTTTCTGGACTGTGGAGCCTGAGAGACCTATAGCTGCAACAGTCTACAGTGTGAGAGATCCAGGGATGGTATCTGCAAAACCATGAGTAGACTCAGAGTTTGTCCTGTGGCCTGAGACTTGTGAATACAGTAACCCTTCTCTATAATGAATAATTTGTGAGCCACGTCTGCCATTTCTTATAGTTCCTTATTCATTAAAGTGAGGGACTATATTACTGTATCAGCACTGTCTACTAGTGCAAGTTCTTATCCCCCTCCAACCTGCTGTTTGATCTCTCCCATGTCCTGTCAACAGCTCCCTCCCCATCAGCTACCAGGAACTGTGTCTTGAAGTTCAGATGGTGATGCTCTGATTCAGTCCCTTGTGGTCTCCGGGATTGAACTTCTGACTGTGTGACAGCTATGGGAGAGACTGCAGGACTGAAAGGATCTCTTTCTGAAAGACATCTCATTTATTGTATTGAGCTGGGAGAGTGTTGGAAATTAACTGAAAGGTGGGTTCTCTGTTTCTTGAAGTTCTGATGGTGGTGCTCTGATTCAGTCCCTCGTGGCCTCCAGGATTAAACTTCTGAGTGCATGACAGCTACATGAGAGTCTACAAGATGTGGCAGAGGGAGGTGACAGTAGACTGAAAGGCTGTCTGCTTCAATTTGTTTACAGAACTTAGTTATAGCAGAAATAAATATTTGCTATTTGCTACCATTTTGCTATATTTACTAAAATCTCTGCCTGGCCAGAACAGCACTGAGTACAACAGCTGATAATGTTGGGAGCCTGTTATACCCGAGCATTCGCTATAGTGAGGTTCAATATAGTGAGGGGTTATTGTAGTTATTGCTTCAGATTTTACCCTGCTGGCCAATGGGCCTGGATTACAAATGCCAGCTATTAACATCAATTCATAGCTGAAATCTTATCAAATACCAGCCACAACTACATGGTCAGTTAAGTTAAAAGTTTATTAAATCACATAAAGTGCACCAATGCCAGCCTACCAGCTGCCACACAATGTCAGGCCTGCATCACTTCAACAGCTGGATACCCTGGGATAGAGTGTTGGGGCTCATATCTACTTGACTGGGAACTGGTACCAGTTGTGTGTGGTCATAGGTCCTAGACAGCTAATTAGATAGAACGTATTGATCTGTATCCATTTAAGTATTGCTGGGTGGCAGGCACTTACTGAATGCTAATTCTAATGCCATTTTTATTAATCAGTTGGAAAGAACTGTTTAATGCTAATTCCAAGTGATCCAATTGACCAGTGTTTAACCCTCACATTCATATCCACTTACCCTTTCCCCTTTAATAAATAATTATTGTTGTTTCTTAGAAACTGTCTGTGAACATATTATCTGTTGGCACCCTTTGCAAACTGTGTGAGAGGCCTTTTGGCACCATGCATTTCTGCTTAAAGTTGAATCAGCATAATATTCTGTGGTGATTTGCATATGCAGCCCATGATGCTTTGTATTATGGGGGCATAGTTGATTTTGTATTTCTTAGAAACCTGGCTTCCCAGCCAAATGCTCTTTGGGGTAACCATTGCCTCAGTACTTGCGCACAGAGGTTCTTTGTCTTTTAAATATTTTTTTGTTTTAATTGGGTTCACCACAATATAACCCAGATAGACCATCTTAGGGTAGCTGGTTCATTCCACTGGGGTGTCAAACAGATGAAGCATACTGATGAGTCCTGGTAGGATGAAACATGAGTCTATGTCTTCTGTTGGCACCATGCATTTCTGCTTAAAGTTGAACCAGCACAATATTCTGTGGTGATTTGCATATGCAGCCCATGATGCTTTGCATTGTGGGGGAATGTATGGTTTTGTATTATTAGAGATAGCTAATACTTGCAATGCTGATTGAAATGTTATAACTGTTTTGGTAATCCATGTGTGGGATGACTGGGCAAGGAAGTGGTTAGGTACAGCATCCCAGGGGGTTGTACTAGTTTGTCATCAGGCCCACTTTACATATTACTCTGGGTGGAAGCACTACACCATTTATTATCATTTTGGAAAAGAATCCCCATTCCAGGAAAACCAGAACCTAGGCCCCTCAACCTTGATCAGGCCAGCAAGGCAGGGATAGTAACTGTTACATCCACAGTGACCTGCTTACATTACTTACTGTTTGCTGCAATATAATTAGGCTTGGTGGTCTCTGATTTTTATTTTTGGATAAAAACAATGGAAAAAAATCAATTTTAATTTTTCATTGTTAAATTCGTCATTTTCCAACTTTTATTGCACATTGTACAAGTCGATCAAGTTTATTTTGTTATTTTTTGATTTAAAATGCTCAAAAATACACACATGTGTGAAAACAAATTAGCACACTTAGTTATACAGTTAGACAGACACTTATACTGTTAGACAGACATATACACATAGTTAGACATATACACAGTCACTAAGACTAAATCACTAAGACTGAGATACATATATTAAGCATGTATAAATGAATTGTGCATTTAACTAGCACTGTAAGTACTGTATATGAAATATCAGGATGCCCCTCCTTTTTTATTTAGTCATGGTATTAAGTGAATTAGCATTACTTTATATATCAGTGTCCCCCAACGCCTTATTTAGATTCATGGTATTCTGATTTTGCAAAAGACATTAAATGTTCAGTAATGTCCTTGTTATGGTACAGGATGTTCAAGAGAACCAGTCTTTCCTCAAATAATCGCATGTGCCTTTTGTCCTGCATTTTATGGAAGAGACTGAAGGACCTCTCTACAGACACAGATGTGACTAGGACAGCCAGCGCATGCACAGCCACAGTGGATAGTATGGGCAGATTTTGACTCTCACTCTACCAATAATTGATGTGAGAGAGTCTACAATCAGTTGGGACATCGGTTTTCATATAAATGTTAAAGTTTTTAAGTTTTTTAACTGTTTTTTTACTCAAGGTCAGGGTAGTCAGAGCAGTATTCGTCCACAGTTTGCCTTTTACGACCCATGGAAGCTGACATCAGACCCACATCTACCATAGCACTAAGTGGCCAGATTGTGAACTAGAAGTAAGGGCAATCATCTTATGTTGTGCCTCATTAAGTGATTACTCAAGATACATGTGCCAGCAAAATAATGCAGACAGAATAAAATGCAAGTAATCAGATGCTAAGTGATTCATGCTGAGAGAGAGCAGTGATGTTATTGAAAGTCAAGTATTTCCAGTACAACCAATCCTCAGAATACAGAAAATTTAAATTAGTATTCTGTTCTAAGGGGAGAGGCCAAAGCCCAGTATAAGATTATGCTAATAATCTAAGTAAAAAAAAAAATACTGGCATGTTAGCCCACTCACCCCACCTAAATTTTTTTCAGAAAGATAACTCTTTCAACAAAACTTGTTTATTTTTCACCATTAACATCCAGTATATCATTTTGCACATTTTGATGCTTATCCCTTCATCAGGACCACTGGTTATTCTTAAAGAAGAAAAAAATAAATACAAATATTTTCTATTAACATATTCTTTATAAAAATGCTAAGAACCATTTAATAGTAGATAACAATGGACTAAATAATAAATAATGAAGGCCCTTACATTTAATAAGTTCATTCTTTATCATCAACATTTCTTCTATTAAATGTGTAGTTGTTTAACTCCCACCACTTCGTGGTACAACACAACAACAAAAGATTAGCTATCTGCTTCAAGTTTGTATGTCTTCTAAAACACTTTTCATTTAAGGTAAAATGAACTTCTAAGATGACAAACCTTTTACACCAACACTAATGCCTCTAAGAATTTTCAATTATCATGTATTTTTAATGTCTGTGGGTAACATAAAAGAAACACTAATCACATTAACTGAAATCAAAGTCAATTGGTACTGTATTTCATAATTTCTTTAAAGCATTACACAATCACAATGCTTTAAAATAGTCTTGTTTAACCAAACCCATTCATATATTGTTCTAAATTTACTATGCCTTGCACTGACCTTTTCAGTATCATGCATTCCACCAAGTGGTGTAAATAGCTCTAATGATAGTCCTGCCTGCAATGTGAACAACATTTCATTCATTTTCACAAAAGTACACCCAATTAATTACTTCAACAACAGAGAAACCCAATATCTCTTTTAAAATCTATCTGTATTATACCCATATAGACATTACATCTTCTACAAGTTACAAAGTACCTATTTGTTTGAATGTAAACAAGTAAAATCGAGGCTAGCAGAGGCTTTACTTACATTGATGTGCTTCTCCAGGCAGACAAGGGGAGAGTAACGCGAGGGGCCTTAAAACTCTGTTTTATATAGAAAGTGCTCCACCCCCAAATCTGGCTTAATGACTCAACGTCACTTGCAGGCTAATTACACATGCCTGAGTGCCAGACCCACTAATCAGCGGCACCAAGAGCCATATATCCTGGTGTTGGAGGTCCTGAATAAATAAATAGTCATATTCACTAGTTCTTGTAAATTTAAAGAAACTTTCTATTATTTGAAAAAATAACAACACTTTGCTACAAAGGAGCCTGAACCTCTTGGAGCTTGACACAATATCAGGAAAGTAATTATTGCACAAACGTTCTATGAACCTTATTATTCCAATAAAGGCTGTCATTCTAATAAACCATCAATTCATGGGCCATATTATTACAGTAAGGGCTACCATTCTATGGTCTCATTAAGGCCAACTCTCGGGTTTGTAGTTTCAAAAAAATTAATGAACATTGCTTCCCTTAACAGTTGTTACTCATTAAAATCCCCTCCTTTGCTGTTTTTAATAACTTTCTCTATACCAAAAAACTGCACAGTGGGTATTTGATGGCCACACCCTAAAAAATGCCTTGCAATAGGGGATGTAAGATCTTTGTTTCTAATGCAGCCTTTATGTTCACCTATCCTCTGTTTTAATGGTCTTTTTTTTTTACCAATGTATAACAAGTCACAAGGGCATTTTATCCCATAAATTATCCCTTCTGTCTGGCAATTAATAAAATCCTTAATAACAAAATCTGCACCTTTACTCAGATTTCTGATAGTTTTAACCTTATATGTGTTATGACAGTGTATGCATCTTCCACAACTATAGTTACCTCTAAGTTCTTCTTTTGAAAATAACCTCAATGTTTTTACTTCTGGAATCTTATGTTGGGAATGGGACAAGTGGTCTGATAATGATCTAACTTTTTTTGCTACTACTTGTAATCTCTTAGTAAAAGTTTTTTCCCCCCACATTCATTGCTTTAAGCACATGCCAGTGTTTATTAACTATCCTTTTAATGCTATAAAAAACATCACTATATTTTAGAATTTACATAATGTTGTCACTGATTGGTTTAATTTTGCCAGTACCTTTTGTCACCAATAATGCATCTCAGTTCTTTTCTAATGCATTCTTTTTAACTTTGGACAATAGCTGACTCAAATAGCCTCTATTTTTAAATCTATTTTCCATTTCTTTGGCCCCTACTAATGCATCCACCTCTTCTGAACAATTGTGTTTTATCCTTAAGAATTGACTGTAGGGAATTGATTCAGCAAGTCTTTTAGGATGAAAACTGTCAGCCCTTAGAATTGTGTTCCTGTCAGTATCTTTCCTATACATCCTGGTGCTTAAACCATTTTTACTATTAAATATACATAGATCCAAAAATGGAATATGTTCTGTATCAAAGTTAAGAGTAAATTTCAAAAATGATGTTCTACTATTCAAAAAATAATGAAAATCTCTTAGTTCCTGCTCTGTTCCTTCCCAAATAAGAAAAATATCATCTATAAAATGAACCCATTGTAATACATTTTTCTCATACAGATTATTAATGTAAACATATTTTTTTTCAAACCAGCCCATTAAAAAGTTTGCCTAAGAAGGGGCCATTCTAGATCCCATTGCCATTCCCTTAATTTATGTGTAAAAAGTTTTTTCAAACTTGAAATAATTCTGTGTTAGTACCAAATCAGCTATCTATAATAAAAACTCATTAGGAGGTAACGTTTCTGTCCTGCATTTCATTAACATTATTCCTAATGCTTCACACCCCTCACGATGTGGAATCGATGTGTACAAGTCTTTTACATCCAAAATGGTCAAAATGATAGATCTACCACCCAGTAACTGTTTTTGATTAATTTCACTAAGTAAATTTGGCACATGTGTACTATCTTTGACAAAAGACTGTTTTTTCCTCCAGATCCTTAATATGAAAATCAACAGAAACAAGCAACAGTTCTAGATGGAACCGAATGAATGTGGGGGAAAAAACTTTTACTAAGGGAGTACAAGTAGTAGCAAAAAGAGTTAGATCTTTATCAGACCCCTTGTCCTAGTCCCAGCATAAGATTCCAGAAGTAAAAACATTGGGGTTATTTTCAAAAGAAGAACTTAGAGGTAACTATAGTTGTGGAAGATGCATACACTGTTATAACACGTATAAGGTTAAAACTATCAGAAATCTGAGTAAAGGCACAGATTTTGTTATTAAGGATTTTATTAATTGCCAGACAGAAGGGGTAATTTATGGGATAAAATGTCCTTGTGACATGTTATACAGTGGTAAAACAAAAAGACCATTAAAACAGAGGATAGATGAACATAAGGGCCCAGATATTCAAACTGTGCCAGGCTGTGGCACAAGCTTGGGTGCAGCGCAACTTGGCTGTGCAGGGGTGTGGACTGGGCGATATTCAATGGAGCTGCACCATGGCACAGCATTGTTGAATATCGCACCCTGGCCACCCACAGTGTGCATGGTGCAGTGGCACTGCGCCAGCGCAAGTGGCCAGAGTGGAGCATGGGGATGCGCTAGCGCAAGTTCCATTGCGCTATCCACAGCAACCGGGATATTCAAAACCTGACATGCAAATGTGGCTGTAATGTATGCAAGGCACAAATGGGTCCATTTGCATGTCATTATGGCCCCACTTGCGTGCAGGTGGGTCGATCCCTGATGACTTGCACCTGGCGCCCTGCCAGGCAGCAGCCGTTGAGGACCTATGCCTCCTGCAGCCGGCAATGTGCTCCACAGTCTGATCGCGGGCTGCAGTAAAAAAGGAAAAAACATAAATCCCTGGTGGTCCAGTGGGCTGCTGTCCGCCGGATCGCGGGCATTTGTATAAATAAAAGAAGAATTCTTTCCAGTATCCCTGGTGGTCCAGTGGACTGCTGTCTGCCCGATCATGGGCATTTGTATAAATAAAAGAAGAATTCTGTCCAATATCCCTGGTGGTCCAGTGGACCTCTGTCTGCCCGATCACAGGCATTTGTAAAATAAAAATAAATATGTCCAATATCCCTGGTGGTCTAGCTGTACCGCCCTCCCCACCCACCCACTGGGCCCCACGCCCCTCTCCCCAGTCAGCGGTGGTGATGGCACCCTACCTGCCTGCGCCTGCCGCCCACCGACTGACACTGTCGGTGGGGCTGTACACCGATTGGTCCACAGAGGTGAGCCAATGGGCATGCAACCATACCATACTACACATTCCAGATATGTGAATGGATCATTCACATATCTGGAATTGTAATATGCAGGACTACACATCCATTGGCTCACGCTGTGGACCAATCTGTGTACAGCCCTACCGGCGGTGTCATTCGACCAGACATTGAGGTGCAGGTGGTGGTGCTGCTGCCCACTGGCTGACCGGAGGGAGCGGGCAGTGGAGCTCAGTGGGTGGTGGGGGAGGGGGGTACCACTAGACCACCAGGGATATTGGAAATATTTATTTTATTTTAAAAATGCCGATGATTGGCAGGCAGCGTCCACTGGACCACCAGGGATATTGGACAGAATTCTTCTTTTTTTTTTATAAATGCCCATGATCGAGCAAAGGGGGGCACTGCCAGGTGCAGCCGGAGCTAAGGTGGCCACCCACAGGTGGCAGCTGCCGTGTTATGCCCTGCAATGTGGCAGCTCACCTCTGGGTGGCCATCAGTTGTTCCTTTTTTTTTTTGGATCAGCTTTGTGCTGGCGCAGGTAGGGGTTGCGCATGCATGGCTCTGCACATCCCGGGCTGAATATCGGGCTGTGCAAGGTATGCATGGGAAAGCCCCCCTACCTGCGCCTGCATACATTACTGATGCACTCCAGTGCACTGGGATTTGTGGCGCGCACTTTTTCCTTTTGAATATCGCACCGGGGCGCATCAGTAGGTTGCACATGGCACAACACTGTTGTGCCATGCGCAACCCTTTTGAATATCTGGGCCAAAGGCAACATTCGAAACAAAGATCTTACATCCCCTATTGCAAGGTATTTTTTAGAGTGTGGCCATCAAATACTCACTTTGTGTTTTTTTAAAATAGAGAAAGTTATTAAAAAAAGCAGAGGAGGTGATTTTAATGAGAAACTACTGTTAAGGGAAGCAATGTTCATAGATATTTTTGAAACTACAAACCCGAGATTTGGCCTTAATGAGACCATAGAATGGTAGCCCTTACTATAATAATATGGCCCATGAAATGTTAATGGTTTATTAGAATGACAGCCTTTATTGAAATAATAAGGTTCATAGAACGTTTGTGCAATAATTACTTTATTGATATAGTGTCAAGCTTCAAGAGGTTCAGGATCCTTTGTAGAAAAGTGTTGTTATTTTTTAAAATAATAGAAAGTTTCTCTAAATTTACAAGAAATAGTGAATATGATAATTAATTTATTCAGGACCTCCAACACCAGGATATATGGCTCTTGGTGCCACTGATTAATGGGTCTGGCACTCAGGCAGGTGTAATTAGCCTGCAAGTGATGTTGAGTCATTAAGCCAGATTTGAGGGTGAAGCACCTTCTATATAAAACAGAGTTTTCAGGCCTCTCGCGTTACTCCCACTGTGTCTGCCTGGAGAAACACATCAGTGTAAGCAAAGCTTCTGCTAGCCTCGGTTTTACTTGTTGACATTCAAACAAATACGTACTTTGTAACTTGTAGAAGATGTAATGTCTATATGGGTATAATATGGATATATTTTAAAAGAGATATTGGGTTTCTTTATTGTTGAAGTAATTCATAGGGTGTACCTTTAAGAAAATGAATGAAATTTTGTTCACATTGCAAGCAGGACTATCATTAGAGCTATTTACACTGTTTGGTGGAATGCAAGTTACTGAAAAGGTCAGTGCTAGGCATAGTAAATTTAGAACAATATATGAATGGGTTTGGCCAAACAAGACTATTTTAAAGCGTTGTGATTGTGTGATGCCTTAAAGAAATTATGAAATACCAATTGACTTTGATTTCAGTTAATGTGATTAGCGTTTCTTTTGTGCTACCCACAGACATTCAAAATACATGAAAATTGAAAATTCCTAGTGGCATTAGTGTTGGTTTAAAATGTTTTTCAACTCTGAAGTTCATTTTATCTTAAATGAAAAGTGTTTTAGAAGCCATACAAACTTGAAGCAGATAGCTAATCTTTTGTTATTGTGTTGTACCAGGAAGTGGTGGGAGTCAAACAACTACACATTTAATAGAAGAAATGTTGATGATAAAGAATTAACTTATTAAATGTAAGGGCCTTCATTATTTATTATTTAGTCCATTATTATCTACTATTAAATGGTTCTTAGTATTCTTATAAAGAATATGTTAATGGAAAATATTTTTATTTATTTTCTTTCTTATTTAAGAATAACCAGTGGTCCTGATGAAGGGATAAGCATCAAAATGTGCAAAATGATATACTGGATGTTAATGGTGAAAAATTAACAAGTTTTGTTGAAAGAGTTCTTTCTGAAAACATTTTTGGGGGTGAGTGGGCTAGCATACCAGTATTTTTTTTGTACTTAGAATGCTACTGAAAGTCTAACAACCCATTGTCTGTCAGTCAGGGATGTGCAGACAGAATAACCAGCAAGTAATTAGGTACTAAGTGATTCAGGCTGACAGAGAGGAAAGATGCTGTTGCAAGTCTAACTAGCCATTGTCTGTCACTCAGAGATATGTGAACTTAATGTTATCTTAATTTTGCTGTCCACAAAAAGCACTGCAGTACCCTATTGTGTGGTTCCCTTACTCTAACTGACTTGTAATTCCAATCGTTAACGACATTCATGTGTTTTCATTGGAAAGTGCAAATTTACAAAAAATGATGGAAATTGTCGGAATTCGATTAAAATCGAAAACCGTCAAGCATAAATATAGTACATTATAAAATGGCAAGAAAAAATCCTGGACTCTGATTGGTCAGTCTTGGGCTGGACCTGTGATGTTATCCCAGTACAACATCACAGGTCTAGTCTCAGCACTGTGAACCTCTAGCTGATTTTTTGCTTTGGCTTGATTTGCTTTGCTTGATTGTTTCCATTGTGCCTTAAAAACCAAAAATATTTTTCCACACAAAAACGTCTTTAAAATGATTTTTTTTCTTCTGTATAACAACAAGCCATTGTATAATAGCAATAATGCCCTCCAGGGTGTGTGTCGTTTAGAATAACACCACGCCTCAGTTATTGGATGCACTCGCCCAACCATCTGAGGCATGACGTTATCCCAGCACGATACACACTCTGTCAGGTGTTATTGCTTAATTATATCAGGCTGACTTTGCTTACTTCTAAGCTGACATTTGCTTTAACCAGCAATTCAGAATCCCCTGCTGCTAACATCAGAGGAGGGTTGCAGCACTTGGAGATTCAATAGCCTGCAGTGCATGTCTGCAACAGGAAAACAAGAACTGAGCTTCTAAAATTTCTAACATGCACTGCAGGCTACTGAATCTCCCAGTGCTAAAGCCCTCCTCACTCCCTTTGTAACTCATCTGTGGGGAATTTCACAAACCAAGTCTTAGGCTAGGATCTTTTTTCATTGGAAAGGGCCCCTCCTCACCACCATTGGTTAGACCGGGGAAGTTGGTCTAATTTGTGGCATTTGGCGCACAACAAAATTCTGATCACCAGTTGGGAGAGTTCTGCAGTCCCTGTGTGCCATTAGATCAGTACATCAGGGGCTTGTGGCAGTCTTGGGGGCTTTGAAAATTGAGCCCCCTGTCTTTTGTTGATGTTCTAGTGCCAGTCTGCTGCCATCCATCACATAAGAGGAGGAGTGCACTGTGGTTTAATGATGCACTCCATTCTCTTAGAGTGAGGGGTCAGAGGTTAGAGCCCTAGTGGAGGAAATGTGGTCTGGATTCCGATAGTCTTGTTCTGGTCACTCATTATAGAGAATACCAGGAGGTGACAAGAGCCACTAGAAGACCTTTTATCTCGAGCACTATTGCAACTGAGAGAAACAAACTCACCATCCTTCTTAGAGTAGTTGACTGTCATCGTTCATCCTGAATCCCTCACACAAGATTTGAGGGCAATTGCTCAGACGAGGTCTGATGGGTTTGTAAATTTCTTCTCAGCGAATATTGTAGATATTTGGGTAGGGGTTTCCTCCATGGTGACCTTTACATAATTACAGTGGTCAAGAATTGGGGTTGGACTGTCCCACCTGGATACCTGGAAATTTCCAGGTGGGCCCCTCAGTTGGGTAAATGGTTACCTTCTGAACTCTGAAAACTTTTGCATTTACCTTCTTTTTTCTAATTAAATGGGGTATCTGGAACACTGTTGATAAATGTAAGATGCAAACACAGAGCTAGTATACCAGATTGAAGTGAAATATTGATATGAGTGTGTCAACCTGGGCCCTCCTCTATTGATTGTCCAGGTGGGCCCTTGTGCCTTTTTTCCAGGTGGGCCCTCTGTACCCCAGTCCGACCCTGAGTGATATTTCTCTAGGCTTCTCCCTCTCTTCTTTTCTATGGCTGGATCTAAAAGGGAGCCAAAACCCTAGGCCACTGGGCACAGATAGCCTCCTCCTTTAATAGAGATAAGGGGAAAATGTAGAGAAAGGTGGGTTAGGGTGGAGAAGGGGGATTTAATATTGGAATTTGTTTAACTGTGGTGATTATTTTTAGTTAGACAATGTGTAGATGTCTTCTAACTCTTATTTCTCAGAACAGCTGAGGAGACTGTGTCCCTTTCATGACAGGCTTACTGAGCTCCCTAATTATGTAGCTATGAAATGTAGATCCTTTGTAATCCACAGGAATGGGAGGCAGATGAGAAGGGGTAAAGGTGAGGAGGCTAGAAGGCAGAACAGAACTAGGAGAACTATGGAATAAGCTTTGGTCTTGGTTTCTGTCCCCTCTCTAAAGGCCACTAGTTGATGGGACTCAAAGTAGTAACATCACTCCAGTTAGTACTGTTAATAAATGCCAGGTCAGTTGTAAATAAAACTGCCATTTTGAGGGATGTGATTTTATTCTCTGACTCTGTCATGGTTTGTATGACTGATACGCGGCTGGGGATAATGCCACTATTTATATCTCTAAGCTGGTCCTGCCAGGTTATTCTGTCATACACCACCCTCAACTGAGGTGTCAGGGTGGAGAGTGGTCATAACTTATAGATCTAACCTCAAGGGTATGGCAGTTCAGGTGGGAGAGCAGGTTTCTTTAGAGTGTGTGAACATAACATGTGTGGGTGGCCTGAGTTGTATGATTCTCCTGATATCTCACCCTCAGGTGATGGGGAAAGGGAGGTTTTGGAGGAATTCTCAGACTTGGTGTCTGTTCAGCTTTTGGAGTCACTGAGATTCTTGGTGCTGCGGGACTTCTACTGCTGGATAGATGTCGAGGATGATGGGATTGCTGCTCAGCTCCTCCAGTTGATGGAATTGCTGAGTTTTACTCAGCATATTCGGGCTGCCACACAGTTGGAGAGTAGACACATTGAACCTTGTGTTTACTGCTGTGATAATGGTTGTCAGCCCCCATACTGATCCTGTGGTCTTGTCCAATCACTGTGACATATATTTTGAGGTGATGGCTCCTCAATGTCTTTCCACCACTTCAGAGATGATCCATAGTGGAGCTTGGGAGAGACTCAATCCTGGAGTTTTTTGGGGAATATGTGGACATCTCTGATGTTATTGCAGCTTCCACTAGAAGTATCACAAAGGCAGTGGAGTTTTTTTATGAAGCATCCTGGGCTTGATTTTTAAAGACTGCTGCCGGGCTTGCATCAAGCCCTGTATCCAGCCCATTTTTGGTGCAGCTGTGCCAAACATCTTTGCAGCAATTGCACCCAATTTTATATTCTTTGGTGCAGTTGTGGCACTTTCCTCACTTTATTGCAGCCTGCACAAAAAATCTAGTGCAAGCCCCATAAAAGCAATCCACAAAATGCCACAAGTTAGACTGAGGAAGTTGGTCTAATTTGTGGCATTTGGTGTACGACAAAATTCTGATCACCAATTGGGACAGTTCTGCAGTGCCTGTGTGCCATTAGAGTAGTACATCAGGGGCTTGTGGCAGTCTTGGGGGCTTTGAAAATTGAGCCCCCTGTCTTCTGTTGATGTTCTAGTGCCAGTCATCTGCCATCCATCACATAAGAGGAGGAGTGCACCGTGGTTTAATGATACACTCTATTCTCTTAGAATGAGGGGTCAGAGGTTAGAGCCCAAGTGGAAGAAATGTGGTCTGGATTCTGATAGTCTTGTTCTGGTCACTCATTATAGAGAATACCAGGAGGTGACAAGAGCCACTAGAAGACCTTTTGTCTCGGGCACTATTGCAACTGAGAGAAACAAATTCACCATCCTCCTTAGAGTAGTTGACTGTATCGTTCATCCTGAATCCCTCACACAAGATTTGAGGGCAATTTCTCAGGCGAGGTCTGATGGGTTTGTGAATTTCTTCTCAGTGAATATTGTAGATATTTGGGTAGGGGTTTCCTCCATGGTGACCTTTTTTTTTCAATTTAAAGTTTATTGATACATTTTCCACAATAAAAGGCAGTTTAAGTGACAGTGACATTGACATTCCGATACAATGTAAAGGAATAACTGCCTGACCCACCCCTTCCCTCCCTTACTGCAGTAACCCAACCTAATGCCTGTCAAATGCCAAGTACTTTAGTTAAGGTCTTACATGACAATATAGTCTGAGATATACTTAGACTTGAACCAGAGAAATTAGAGAGTGAAGGAGATCCCAGATTTTGGTATATACTGCCATTCTATTGTGGAGACTGGCAATCGCTTTTTCTGTGCACAGATTGGACAGAATTTCTTTTACCCATTCCTGGACAGATGGAGAGGACTTATCTTTCCAGTGGCATAGAATCAGCTTCTTAGCCGATAAGGCAATCATGGAAATGTGAAACTTACGTACCTTAACTCTAATAGATGATAAGTCTCCTAACAGACAAATCTCGGGAATAAAGTATTCCTGAAGGCCCAGCAGAGGGTCCAGGAAAGTCTTAATTAAATCCCATAAGGGGGAGATTTTAGGACAGGACCAAAACATGTGGAGAAGTGTTCCTTCTTCCTGCAAACATTTATTGCATATATTGAAATTCAGGTAGCCCCACTTCTGTAATTTAACCGGGGTGTAGTACAAGTTATGTAAAATATGATATTGCATGAGACACAATCTGTCTTGAGAAATATATTTATGACTTGATCTCCACAGAGAATGCCAATCCAAATAATGTTGAGGGAAAAAATTATTCCAGAATCTAGTAGGTCCAAAGGAACCCCCATACTTTTTGTGAAACAAAACCTGATATAGGTTAGAGATTACACCTGAAGATCCAGAAAGTGAGGAAACCTCAGGTATCAGAGAAGTGATGGTCTGGGAGGGAGGGAGGAGAATTACCGAAATTGATTACAAGTAAATGCCTTAATTGTATAACTTTAAAATGGGAGGAAACCAGAATGAGAAATTTCTTAATAATATCTTCCACTGATAACCAATGCCCCTCTCCATCCGTAAGAGAAAAAAGCTTCCCATCCCCCAATTGGGACAGCCATTGACGGGAAATCTGGTTCTTGTTAATAGTGAAAGATGGGGAATTCCAAATGGACTGGGCCAGGTCCCAATGAGGGGAATATTGTAAAAATGAACACATTTGAGAATAAATCTTTAAAGAAGTCATTATTATGGGGCACTCTTTGGTCATACATACCTGGGAAAACTTAAGGAAAAATAGTGTAAGAGGGTCCAAATTCTTGGACTTGATTGCATCCAGTTCTATTCTAAGCCAAACCAGTTGCTCTTTTTTGGGGCCTGGGGATACCCATCTCAGACATTTTGCTAAGTGACTAGCCCAGTGATATATGGCCAGATGGGGAATTCATAAACCCCCGTCCAATTTTGGGGCTGCCAGCTTATGATAAGCCAGCCGAGGAAATCTGTCAGTCCAGATAAATCTGGTGAATATGCCATGTGTCTTTTTAAACCAGAGTAAAGGAATAAAAGTGTTAAGAAGAGATAATGGATAGAAAATTCTAGCAAATATGTTCATCTTAATTATGTTGATCCAGCCCCATAATGAAATAGGAAGTTTGGACCACCTCTCGAGGTCATGAGCTATCAACTGTGAGAGAGAATCCAAGTTTTCCTTAAACCATGTTAGAGGGTTACGAGAAAGCTTAATACCCAAATATTTAAATGACCTGGAAGTCCAACACAAACCAAAAGGACTAATGTCATTTTTGAAAACGTTATGGTTTAGTGGGAAAAATAGAGATTTACTAGCATTCAGTTTGTAATTGGACAGGTCGCTAAATCTTGCTATTTCCCTTAGCAAAGCTGGAACAGAGGATACAAGGTGAGATAAGTGTATCAGCAGGTCATCCGTGTATGCAGTGACTTTAATTTCATGTTGTCCAACTCTAACACCTTGTATGGAAACATTATTGAGAATATTTTGAATGAAAGGTTCCAAATATAAATTAAATAACAAAGGAGATAAGGGACATCCTTGCCTAGTTCCTCAGTGAAGCAAAAAGGGCTTAGAGAATACTCCATTCCCAGAAATTCTTGTGGTAGGGTTTTTATAAAGTGTGGCAATCCAGGAAATGAACAGAGAGGGAAAAGAAATGCTTCCAGAACTCGGAACAGAAAGTTCCAGTTCACTTGATCAAATGCCTTCTCAGCATCCAGGGAGACCAGTTCTGCAGGGAACTCGGCATCCCTGGTAGCCGAGAAGACATGTGACAAGGTATATAAGTGATCAGAAGATGAACGCCCTTTCATAAATCCTACCTGGTTTATACCTATCAACTCAGGAAGAACTACTGTTAACCTAATGGCTAATATTTTGGAGAGAATTTTAATATCCTGATTTAAAAGTGAGATAGGTCTGTAACTCTGAACCAGCTCAAGATCTTTATCTGGTTTGGGGAGCAGAACAATCAAGGCCTCAGAAAGGTGAGAGTCAGCCTTCGCCCCAGCTAAAATATGCTGAAATAAATGGCAAAGTGCTGGTAATAGAAGGTCCCGAAAAACTTTATAAAATAAGGAGGAAAAACCATCAGGTCCTGGGACCTTATCTGCTGGCAATTAACTAATGACATTGGCAATTTCCTCCTGAGAAATAAGAGCAACCAGAAAATCCTTGTGTCAGTCAGAGAGAGGGGGCAAATGAGAATCCTTCAGGTAACTCTCTGTACTCCCGGGGCAAGGGGGATGCTCCATGTCACTGTACAAGTTTGTAAGGTAACGGGCAAATTCTTGAACTATTTCAGTGTGAGATCCTTTTAAGGATCCATCAGCCATTGCCCTGATAGGAGGGATAAATCTCACTGATTCTTGTTGCTTAATGCGCAGTGCCAGTAGGTGCCCTGCCTTTTCTCCCTGGTCAGTGTAACTAGCTCTTGGACAAATAATAGCTAATTCTGCTTTGTCTTGGAGTAACTCCAAATATCTATCTTTCAACACTAAGAGTTTCCTCATATCCTCATCGGGAGGATTAATCGAGAAATAATTTTCAAGTGATCTAATTTGGGATAGTAAAGATATTAATTCCTTCTCCTGTGCCCTTTTCCTACCAACTGCCATACTGATAATGATCCCTCTCATGAAGGCCTTAAAGGCCCCCCACAAAATGTCTGGCTTTGCACTATCTAACGGGTTAGATGAAAAAAAAGGATTCAATTTGTTCCCTTATTAGTTTGCAGTATTTAACATCCTTGAGAAGTTGTTCATTAAGTTTCATCTGGTTTCCCTGTTAGGTAAATTAAGCAGTACCAATTTACATAGTACTAGTGAGTGGTCAGAGATTGGGCCAGTTTGAATCAAGGAAGTCTTAACCCCAGGTAGTAGGCACTGAGAAATAAGTATGTAATCAATGCAGGACTGCGAGCCGTGTGTCATTGATCTGAAGGTAAACTCCCTAGAATCGGGATGTAAAACACGCCAGACATTGCAGAACCCGCATTGATCCAACAGATCTTTAAAAGCCTTCTGCCCCAGAGTGACCCCTTCCAGACCTCTGCCTGACCTATCTAAATTAGACTCAAATACTTGGTTAAAATCCCCCCCTAAAATAATCCTGATGGGAAGCATTGGGAGAATAGCAGATATAAGTCTCATAAAAAATCCTGGGTCATCTATGTTAGGGCCATAGATACTGCCAAGTAATACTGGAACAGACCAGAGAGTACCTTTAACAAGGATAAACCTTCCCTCGGGATCTTTAATAACCTGTGTAGAAACAAAGGGAATACCCCTGTTAATCAAGAGCATGACCCCGCAGCTATTTGTAGATCCCTGGGCATTGTAAACCAATCCCACCTGTTGTCTCTTTAACTGTGAAGCTTCCACTTCTAATAAATGGGTTTCCTGTAAAAAAGTTATCTGAGAGCTAAGTAAGCTTAAATGTTTAAGAGCCTGATATTGTTTGTGCTTTTTCCTGATCCCTTTAACATTCCAAGTCGCAAAAGTTATCTCATTAGTCATCCAGTAATGGTAGTTAGACTTAATGTATTCAGCTCAGCACACAGGATACATAGCCCCTACAAGCGTACACCCATAGTTACTGCAGTAAAGCCCTCCTTCCTCCCTAACCCCCCCACAATTAAGTCCATTCCATCCCCCCTACCTACCCCTACCCTCTAACAATACCCCAAAACCCACCCCCTCAACCCTCTTAACTGTCACAAGCAACGTTCAGCACAGTACTGGTGCTTTTCCTTCATCTTCCGCCCCCCCGATGATGCACCCCTGTTAATAAAAACTCTTATATTCCACTATCCTCGTATAGAAAACAAAACAGTGCTGGTTACCCCTAAAAAAGAGAGAACGGTCCTGGGCTTTCAATACCACCACACCAAAGAGTAAACCTATTGGGATCCTATTAGAAAAGGGCCACAGTGAAAGCCATGTACAACCCAGGTAGCCATGCAAACCCAAACGAAACTGAAAAAGAAAATTGAAATCATTCTTGCCTCGTGAGGCAATTATGCAAGAACTAAAACCAGATCGGGAACCCAGTGAGGGGGAGTGACCTCTGCCACAGACTGAGAGCAGGACTCGAGAAAGAGATAGTAATCACATGGCAGGAAGGGAAGACTGAAAAAACACGCCTTCCCAGAAATAACCAGCCTCCAAGTGCACTGACTCTCCGTGTGAGAGTTAATTGTCCTGCACTCGAGTCTAATGAGAAGATTCAGAGAGATCCCCCTCGAATTGAGGGCTGCACCCCCGTGAATTACTGATGCCTGATACGCCCTCTAGTGGCCAATTTCAGGTCATGATAGAGCGAAAACGAGCTACAGAGAAAGCCCAAGACCACTCTAATTCCAATCCAGATGAAATAAACACGAATCTAAATCTCAGCTAAACCAGCTCCCCTTTCTATTGTGTTCACCGTACAAAAAATACTAAAGCTTGAAATATTGTTGCCCCCGTAAACAAGCCCCGAGGCCCTAAGTGTCCTTTGCCCTTAACCGGCATGGGCCCTCTGCAATTGGAGCCAAGGAAACTAGTAGCAAGTGTGCCCTGCGCTGATCCCCCCAGTCCAAACAAAACAGGAGAAGTTTCCCCTCCCATTCACACTGAACGGTTTCTCAAAGAGGGAAAAAATGAAAGTTCCATTTCTCAGCTCCACACAGCTCTCCATCCTGCGAACACAACATCTCAGGGTTCCTTAAATAGATCTGGTAGTGTAGATTTAAGGCTCATCAGGGCAGCTGCAGGATCATCGTAGTTGGACAAGGATCCATTTACTAGAACCTGTAACCTGGCTGGGTATCCCATCCTGAATTTCAGGCCTGCAGCAATTATCTTAGAAGCAATAGAATGGAACGCTTTCCGCTTCAGGTGAACTGAACCAGGCAAATCTTGTGAAATTCTCAGTTTCATGTTCTCCCAGCGAACCTCTTGCAAAGCTCTCACTTTCTGCAGAAAATGCTGCCTCTCCAAGTAGTTCAAAAACCGACAGATAATGGGACAGGGGGGTCCTCCGGAGAAGGTTTAGGCTGTAGGGACCTGTGAGCTGGTTCTATAATATAGACAAAGCCAAAGGAAGAGGGGCTGGCAACCCGCTCCACCAACTTCTGCACAAATGCCACAACATGTTGGCCTTCTTCTCCCTCCGGTAACCCAAGTATCACAACGTTGTTTCTGCGGCTGCGGCCCTCCAGATCTTCGAGCTTGGCTTCGAGACAAGATAATTTCTGATGCATAGACACTAGATCAGGATCGAGATATTCTAACTTTTTCTCTATTGAGACTATTCGAGCTGTGTTATCGCAGACAGATAGCGAGACCTCATCTAATTTTCTGGAGAGAGACTTCAGATCCATCGCCATTTCTTTCATTTCCTCGCGAAAGGGCTTAAACTCTTCAAGGAACCTAGTGAGCATTAAAGGTTCCTGTTCTCCAAATTGACTCAGAGGATCAGGCCTCTCAGGCCCACCTGAAGCCCTGGATTTCTTAGAGGCTTTTTCGGGAGTGTAGGGGTGTGTGCTTCTGTGGGGCTTTCTTCATGTAAGCCTCCATCTACCAATTTTACACTCAAACCAGACTCCCAAAGTGTTCAGACAGCACTGAATCTCGAAAGCAGAGGAAATTGAGAAATTCAGATGTCCAAAAAAGATGATTTAGTGATCAGGAGGCAGGAGCTTCTTGAAGGAGCTTCTACTCAGCACTCTGCATCACGTGATCTCCCCCCTCCATGGTGACCTTTACATAATTACAGTGGTCAAGAATTGGGGTTGGCAGAAACTCAGGTAGTCTGGGATGAGTTTCACCCTACTGACTTGTTGGACATTCACCAGTTGCTATCTGAGCTGTACCCTAGTCAATGTGTGCTGGATCCTGTTCCCACCTCTCAAATCAAGAATGAAGAGGCAGTGATTGGTCCATACCTCACAGAATTTGTCAATGCCTCTCTGAGGATGAGTGTGTTTCCTACTGTCTTGAAAGTGGTGGTGGTTTGATCACTCCTAAAGAAGGCAATTTTTTTTTTTATTATTATTTAGTTGTTTAACCAGGTATAGCACACTAAGCTGAAAGCTTTTTTACAGGAGCGACCTGGGACCTGGGAAAATTTAAATCTGGATGACTTTGCTAGTTTTAGACCTATGTCTAACTTACACTGTTTTGGTACAGTTATTGTGAAAGTTGTGGTGGTGTTGCAAAGGGAGCATCTGAAATAATTTTCCATCTATGACCATTCCAATCTGGTTTCAATTCTTGGCACAGTACTGAGACAGTCTTTTTAAGGGTTTTAAATTATCTGCTCCTTGCGAGGGATTGTGGAGTGGTTTTATTCCTTGTGCTCTTATATTTCTCATCTGCTTTTGACATTGTTGCATGTGAGGAACTGTTGGAGTATATGAGGAGGTTCATTGGGATGGTAGGGACAGTCTTTGGTTCCTATCCTTTGTTGGAAATTGCCATCAGTCGGTGATTCTGGGAGAAATTTCAGTCTTATTCCTCTGTTGCTAACTGTGGTGTTCCTCAGGGTTCCGTCTTGTCTCCGCTTTTGTATTTAGTGTTTATGTTTCCTCTTGGAGATGTGATCCAGAAGTATAGCTTGGGTTTTCACTGTTATGTGGATGATACCCAGTTATATCTTTCATTTAAACCCAGAAAGAGCTCCTCAGTGAGTGTGCTTGAGAATGCTCTATTGGAGATGAGTGGGTGAATGGCCCTTTGTGGGCTGAAGCTTAACCCCAGAAAAAATGAGTTACTGTTGGTGGGATTGGATCATCTGAGGTCTTCCATTTTGGAGATCCTGGATTTTTCCAGATTTAGGGGAGATAATCTTCAGGCCAGGCAGGTAGTTCACAATCTAGGGGTCACTCTTGACCAAGAGCTGTCTCTTGTACCTCAGATGTTGGCTGTGGTCAGGACTGACTTCTGTCAGTTTAAGAATATAGCAAAATTACCTCCTTATCTTGCCTGAGATGATCTTCTAACACTAGAATCATAGAAACATCTGGCAGAAAAAGACCACCTGGCCCATCTAGTCTGCCCAAAAGATAGCCCACCTCTCCCCCATCTTATCTCTGACCTCTTTGCCCTCCATCTCTCCCTCTGTTTAGCCTCATGTAGTTGTCCCATGCTCTTTTAACTTTATCCACTGTATCCACCTTCACAATCCATTCTGGCAACCTGTTCCATGGTCCTACAACCCTCTCTGAGAAGTAACACCCCCTTACGTCCCCACAAAATCTACCTCCTTCCAACTTGAATGCATGGCCTCTGGTGGTTTTGTTTTTACTCAGCCTTAAGAGGCTGCCTCCCCTTACTTTATTTATTCCCTTCATAAATTTGAAGGTTTCAACCATATCTCCCCTTTCCCTTCTCATCTCCAGTGTATACACACCAAGCTCCTCCAGCCACTCCCCGTGTGGTCTTCCTTGTATCCCCTGGATTCTTGTTTGTCCTTCTCTGGATCCTATCTAGCCTATCCTTGTCACCCTGTAAGTGTGGTCTCCAGAATTACACTCCATACTCCAGCTGTGGTCTGATCAGTGTTTTCTAGAGTGGCATGATCACCTCCCGATTTCTACTTGGGAAGCCCCTTTCTATGCATGCCAGCATTCTTGTTGATTTGCCTGCCACTCAATGGCACTGATTCCTAACCTTTAAGGTAGCAGAAATCCAAACCCACAGGTCCTTTTCTTGCTCTTGCAGTGCCTCCTCCCCAAGCCAGAATGTTACCCTGGGGTTACTTTAGGCCTATGTGCATTATTTTACACTTTTTTCTATTGCATTGAAATTGCCACCTTTCCATGCACTCCTGCAGCTTGACTAGATCCTGTTCCATTTTCTCCACTGCCACACTCCCCTGGAGTGTCAACTCTGTTATAAACATTTGTGTAATCTGCAGACACACCTTTCCATTTAGGCCCTCTGCTAAGTCCTCCATGTATACATTAAATAATATGAGTCCCAACACTGATCCCTGTGGAATCCCGCTTGTCACCTCTCATTCTCTGGAGTGCTTTCCATTGACCACTACTCTCTGAGTCCTCCCCCCAGCCAATCTTCAACCCAATTTGTAAGCTTGGATCCCACTCCTAACCTGCTTACCAGCCTCCTACGTGGGATGCAGTCAAACGCCTTCCTGAAATCCAGGTAGGCCACATCTACTGCTCCCCCCGATCATACACCTCAATTACACCCTCGAAGAATTCAGTCAGGTTGTTCTGACATGACCTACCACCTTTGAAACCATGCTGGCTGTCATCAATTCATCCTTCCTCCTCTAGGTGTTTTACCAGTCTTTCTTTTTTGGAAGCGTCCATTAATTTGCCTACCACAGAGGTGAGACTAACTGGGTGGTAGTTGCCTGGCTCATCTTTACATCCCCTTGTACAGCGGCAACACCTCTGTCTGCTTCCAGCCCCACGGGACTCTCTCTACTTTGAGAGATAGAGTAAACAACTTAGTAAGAGGTGCCATCAGGTCCCCCCTTAATTCCCTGAGCCCCCTGAAACCCAAAAAGATAATTGAACTAATGGATTAGCAAATAGAAGAAGTAGTTTCATGTCAAACTGGAGCAAATATGTCCTAGCAGGTGGAAAAATAGTATGTTATCCACATTTTTGAACAAATCAGTGAAGGGGTATTATGGGGTACTTTGTTTGGTTTTAATCTTGGGGGGGATGTGGAATTAAACCTTGGTCCAAATGCTAAGCCCAATATAAAGGTTTTACATGATAACGCCCATAGCTGTGCTAATAAAACTGACTTACTGGCTGCATTAATAAGTGCCAACAATCACTGTATCCTTGGTTTGAGTGAGACCTGGCTTTCGTGTAAAATAAGTGGCCATAAATTGAGCATTCCTGGCTACCAGCACTTTAGGCGAGATAGAAAGAGCGGGGTGGGTGATGTTTTATGTTAAAAATTCATGCTGTCTTATTGAAATTATGACAAGAAGGAGTGAAAGTAACATAGAGTATCGGGTCATTAATAAAGTACAACTGAATCTGGCCATGGCTGTTGTTTATTCCCCCCCTCAAAATAAATCTAAAAATCATCAAAGGGGTACTAAATAAAATAGGTGATTGTATTTGGTAACAAATTGACAACACTACTGGGGGACTTAAATTGTGACTGGTTAAAACCGTGGAGTAAGCAACTAATGGAAATCACCACTATATTGAGTTTAAAACAACTTATTAATTCTACTGCTCACATCACAAACATGTCTACATCAGGGACTGTTTTAGATTTAATATTTACTTTTTTGCAGTTACAGGTAGAAGCCTCTGGCACTCTGCCTCTCCATTTTGAAGACCATAACCCTGTTTGCTTAACGTTGGCCACAATTAGCATTTTCTCAAATTCACTTAAAACAAAATTGGTCCAGGGACATGAGAAGTTTTTCAGAGTCTGAATTCTTAGAAAGTGTAAGAAATGAAAAATGGGATCGTTGTTGACTAATCCCTGATCTTGATTTGTCTGTTAATTATTTTACTAGTACTTTTCAGAAAATGTGCGCTTTTCATGCCCCTAAAGTAAAACAGCTCAATAAATTATCTAGATTTCCATGGATAACAGAAAAATTGTTAAAAAAATTTGGGTCAAGAATAGAATCTGGAAAAAAAGCATTACAATCTAAATTGGCTACAGATTAGGAACTATTTAAAATAAAAAGAAATGAATGCAGAAGACTAACAACAAGAGCAAAAATGAAGTACTATAGAAATAAAATGGACCAAAACTCATATTCTAAAAAAATTCTGGACAATTGTAAAACTTCTAACCAATCGGTGGTGGTGGTGGTGGGGGGAGTAGCTAGAGAACTTTAACATTTAGAGTTGGAAATACATTAACTGAGACTCCTGAAGTTGTCTCAGACACTTTGAACACCTTTTTTACTGATCTGAATTTTGGAGATTTGTCAAAAATAGGCCCAGAAAAGGTAAAAAAAGACATAAACACTCCATCAGGACATTACCCATTATTTAGATTTAAAAAGTTTTCTGAAGTTAGAAGGGAAGTGCTTAAAATAAATATTCATAAATCAGCGGGACTGGATGATTTAGAATGCAGATTCTTGAAGTTAGCAACTTATTTCATAGCTCCAACAATCACATACATTTTTATTTGGAGCTTGCAAACAGGACACTTTCCAGTGTCGAGGAGGATGAGAAGAGTAATGCCAATACATAAGGGTGGTGATGCAGCAGATGCAAGTAATTATTGCTCAATAGCTATCCTGCCCATCTTATCTCAATATCTGGAAAAGCTTGTTAATAGACAGATTTGTGAATACATGGACAAGTATAGGCTGTTGACCCCCTACCAATCAAGTTTCTGTAATGCTATTCAACAACAATAGCCCTGATGGAATTTAATGAAATGATTTGCAATTCTGTAAACTTGGGTAGGGAGACAGAAGTCAACTTATCTAAAGCTTTTGACCTGGTGAACCACTCCATTTTATATGAGAAACTACAGGACCTGGGCTTTTCTGATTTCCCTTTATTTTGGCATACTTCCTGCTTAACTGGTTGTACCCAGAGGGCTGAGGTACAGTACAACATCATCTGTCAAAACCTCATAAAATCTTCAGGGGGGGTCCCTCAGGTGTCCATCCTGGGACCCCTCCTGTTTTTGATTTTCAATAATGACACCCTCTGTGGTACAGCATACAGCCAGTAGGCTGCATGCTGATGATACAGCAATAATAGCCTCAGGGGTTAACATCTCAGACCTTCAAATTAAGCTCCAGGCTGATTTTGCCTAGGCTGAAGAGTGGTTCACCAGGTCACAGCTACTCAAGAATGTAAAGAAAACAAAACTGATGCATTTCACTACTAAAAGCAAAAATGTTTCACAATTACAGATTTTTACTAGTAATAATACCCAAATCAAATTAGTGAATAGTTATTATTATTTAGGTGTATTTATTGACCCTCTTTTAACTTCCAATTATGATATTTCTATGATTATTGGAAAGATAAATAAGAAACTAATGTACTAAGGAAAACTACTAGATGCTTAAAACTTCAAGACTGGAAAAGGATAGCAGAGCAGCTTACCCTGCCTGCTCTTGAATATGAGGAGTTTATTTACCAGACAGCAAACAAATGCTTGCTTGGCAAGCTTGACAAACTACAATATAAAACAGCAAGCTATGTTTTGCAGTGTAGCTATAGGGCGCATCACTGTTTGTTATTAAACTACCTGGGTTGGCAACCCCTTGACATTGAGGATTTTAGGAACTGGAGAGCATTAATACATAAATACAAAATAAATTATCCTGAACACAGTATTTCACAAATTCTTTTTTGTACAGTAACTGATTTAAAGAAAGAACTATCTAGGTCTGTCCATCTAAATAAAATTTATTAAGGAAAATGTAATAATAAATATGGGAATTGAACTTTGACTTCCCAGGCTGCGGTATATTAGAACAAACTACCACCAACTATACGTGCTGAAACCACACATAGTGCTTTTAAAGTGGCAGTTAAGAACCTATTTTCCTTCTCTTGCCAATGTACTTAGAACTTTATTATTTAAAGTGTCTTTATACTATGTTTCATAAATGTTGTGTTTGTATATTGTATTCTATGTATTTTATGAATTTGTAGTGCATTTTTGTACTTGTAATGTTGCTATTTTATGTGCAAATTTTCGATACTTGATTTACACAGGACTGTCTTGTGAATTGGACTTAACAGTCCAAGTGGCATGTATTCCTGTATAAAAATAAAGTTTTACCTACCTACCCACCCTTGGATGGACTTGATCTGGGCACATAGCTGCATCAGTTTATAATTTCCTCAGCTCCTCCAACACCCTAGCCACCATGAAGAGGCTTGTGTCCACCTCCTTACCCAGTCTCCCCCTTTGGCTATAGGCCCTCTTCCTTCTTTCTCAACCGTGAATACTGACACAAAGTATTCATTGAGTAGATTTCCTTTTTTCTCATCCCCTTCAACTAGTGTACCCCTTCCCCCTTAAGTCTTAGAATCCCTGGTCTGCTTCTCCTCCTGTTACTCACATACCAAAATGATTTTTGACCCCACTTTTTGCCTCCCTAACTATTTTCACTTCTGTTAATGCTTTTGCCCTTTCAATTGTTTTCCCCACTTCCTTAAGCTTTTTGTTATAGGATGCTCTTTCCCCTAACCCCTGTGAAGTTTTGTAGGCTTTGAATGCCTTATTTTTCTCCCTAACTGCCTCCCTAACCTCTGCTGTGAACCGTAGGGGTTTCCTCCCTGTTTTCTGTTTGCTTATCTTCCAGACGCATTGCTCCGTGGCCTTTAGTGTACCTCCCTTTATTGCCCCCCAAAGCTCCACTACCTCCTCTAGATTCTGTTTCGCTTCAAATTCCTTTCACAAAATTTCCTTCATCTTCCTAAAATTTGCCCTCCAGAAGTCCAGTACCTTGGTGGTTGACTCGCCCCCTTCTGACCCTGTTCAGAGGGAGAACCTGATCATCTGGTTGTCACTGTCTCCTAAATTTCCCCCCACCTCTATCTCCTCCACACTGTCCCCATTAGTCAAAATTACATCCAGTATTGCCTCCGGCCCGAGTTGGTTCCCTTACCATCTGGTGCAGAAATGCATTCTGCATGGATTCTAACAAGTCCCTGCTTTTCTTTGATGTGGCCAATGGGATTTACCAGTCCACATCGAGTAGGTTCAGGTATCCAATCACCAGGATCTCACCTTTGCTGGCCTTCCCCTGTATGTTCCTAGTCATTTCCCTATCTTCCTCCTCTCCCTGATGTGGCAGTCTATAGACCACCTCTATCCTTATTGTCCCTCCTCCTTCCTGCTTTAGGTGACCCAAAGGCTCTTGGCAGATCCCTTCTCCTCTTTACCCTCTACTGCTCTAATCCCATCCTTTACATACAGGGCTACCACCCTGCCTTTTGTTCCCTGTCTATCCCTCCTGAAAAGACTGTACCCCTGTAAATCCACCTCCTGACTGTGGCAATCTGTCCACCACAATTCAGTTATTGCTATTAGTTCCGGGTCATCCATTCCCACTACTGCCTCTAAATCACCAATTTTATTCCGTAGATTTTTGGCATTGGCCAGTATTCCCTTCCATCTCACCCCCCCCCCCCTTTGATCCCCTTCCCTCTTGCTGTCTCTTTTCACCTGCATTGGGAGAGTGAGAGCTAGGTTACAGTAGTTAAGCTAGACCAAGATTCTCCATCTCCCCTAGTGTCACACTCTTCCCTGTCTAGTTTAAATTTAAGTTGACCCCAGTCTCTCATCTATGTACCCTTGCAGTTTTGATCTTAATAATCTAGCCCCTGCATCACTTATGTGCAGCCTGTCCCTTGTGTACAGTGCTCATCTACTCATGTATCCCCCACTCTCCCAGACATATGAAGCCTGCCTCCCTACACCACTGTCTCAGCCAAAGGTTGAATTCCTTTATTCTAAGTTGCCTGGCTGTGCTAGCACAATGCACTAGCAAGACCTCTGAGAAGGCCAGGGAATTGACAAGCCCTTCACATCCTTCTGCTAGCTCTCTGAACGTCCTTTGAACCACTTCCACCTCTTCCCCAGCAAAGTCATTTGTTACTAGATGTAATACTAGGTGTGGCTTACCTCCCACTAACTTAATGCAGTCCTTTATCCTAGGCAGTGCCCTTCTGGCCTCCATTCCTGCGTAGTGAAAAACTGACCTCCTCTTAAAAGCTACTTTCTTCCTTAGCCAATGAATCCCCTTTATGATCGACTCCTCATACACTATAACTGCTTTTGCATTTTCTATCCTTGAGAGTGCTTCACCTGTATTGTTTGGGTCTCTCGCACTCCTTCACCTGGTAGTGTCATCCCCATCTGCTCCCTTTCCTCTCCAACTTGCCCTCCTCCTGCTAGCTATCCTCCCTATCCCCTTCTGACCTTCCTCCCTCTTCTGGGCTCTGGTGCTGGATCCTGTATCCTGCCTCCCCTTTCCTCGACCCTATCTTCTTCCAAGTCCTCCCCTCCATTCTTTCCACTTGTTGCATATCCTTCTTGACCCTCCTTGTCCATTCCCTCTATTTGTGCTCTACTCTCTCTTCTCCTTTCTTGTGCTCTCCCTATGTGACCTTCCCCTACACTGTCCTCCTTCACTTTCCTATGGCTTGGTCCTCTGCTAACATCTGCCTCTCTCCCCCTCACCCTCTCCATTTCCATAAGCCCAGCCAGGGACCAGTACCAGTTCGATTCCACTGTATAATTCCTATTAAGTAGACTTTCCCCACTGCTTTCCTGTCTGTGAGGTCATCATCCTTTGTCCCTTCTGATTCCCCTCTCCCCTTCCCACCATCTTGCCCCCTCGTCCATCCTCACATTTTTCATACCCATCTCCCCTCTAGCCTTCCATCTGCACTCCTCCCTTTCTCTCCTCTCGAACTCTCTCTTTAACCATGTTAATGCAGCCTCCATCCACCTTAGTTTTTGACAGATAGGGCACTCACCTAACTTCCACAGAGTGCTCATGAACACCACAGCTCCACAACTATTCTCCCTCCTCCAGGTCCCCTGCTGTCCTTCATTCTCTGGTGATTCCCCCCTTCCCACCAATGAGGCTCTATCTGCCACCTCCCATTCCCTGCCAGCCCCACCTACCATGAGTTTCCCCCTTGGGCCAAGCTGGTTCCTCCCTTGCCCTCCATATTTGTGCCTCTTGCCCTCTCACTAGTAATCAGCTAGCAATGGTAACAATTCAGCATGACAATCAGTTTGTGGCTACCTTATCACGCTTTCTGACTAATTGAACCCCTTAAGCAGCAGCAGCCATAAAGCTCCTCAGTACCAGTAGTTAAATTAGCTAAAGAGTCAGCTTGAACCCTCCTTGTCCCCCACAAGAAATCCAACCAATTTATTAAATGAAGACAGTCAAGTGCTAATAATAGAGACAGTTTGGATCCCCCTTATCCCCTCTCAAGTAATTAACTAGCAATAGTAACAGATCTGTAAAGAAAGGAAAAGAAATATAAATAGTTTGGGTTGTCCTTTCTCCCCACCCCCCCAAGCCTAGTGCGGCCCTGTAAGCACTTTAGCAAAGAAAGCAGTTTATGTCTATCTTTTCCACCCCAAGACTAATGGGAACCTTTAAACAGTTATTAGTAAGCACCCTAGTCCCAGAAATCAATTGGCAATAGAATTAGACCATTTCAGTATCTGGAAGCCTTCCCTGTTCCAGTCAAAGTCCCATATAGGCTTTAGTCTGTAGTTTGAGTCCCACCTGGTACTGGTGACTTTGTACCTCTGCCCCCTTCCTACCATCTGTTTGAATTACCCATTGAAGAAAGCCTGTGTTCCTCCTCAGTTCATAATCCTCCTGGGTTCAGTGAAGTTCAGGGCTACTTCTTTCTTCATCTGCTGCTTGCTTCTTCCGGCATTATGTCCTCTGTGTCCTGCTCTGTCTCCCTTGAGTATATAATAGAGGACAGGGCCATGGTGGGTGGGCAAGGGAAAAATAGTCACCAATGCAGCACTCCGTTGCTGCTGGTTGTGGCTCCTGGTTTCAATCCTTGGCCGCAGATGTGGCTAGACAGTGAGGACAGCTCCTCTGGTGTTGAGGTCTGCTTTGTATTGCGACTGGTCTATTTAAGGTCAGCTGCAGATTCAAAATGTGATGCCGCCATGCCCTGGCTCCCCATCAGCTGAAAGGCGGACAGAGTCAGAACAGTTCATTCCTTTTTCTGCTGCTGATGAGGCACTTCCCTCTGCCACCAACTCAATATCTTTATTTAGCCAGGCGGAACACCATTGAGCAGGGCTCATTTACAAGATGGACCTGGTAGTTTAAACAACAACAACTAGTCACAATACAACAATTTGGAGTAGGCGTAGCAACATTAGCAGCCTATGTACAGTCATTAAAAGTGAGAAAGGCGTGACTTGGCATGGTGGTGCACAATAATTTACAAATAGCAACATAAGGCTGGACACTGAGAACAGAACAGGGCAGCATTATTTGCAGGCATGATACCAAAGGCAGTCAGCATACCGCTATGTGCAAGTTCTATGCAAGTCAGGTCTCTGATAGACAGTAGAGTACAATATTATATTGGATGAGATCTAGACCAACAAAGCATTACATGGCCTAGGAGAAGACTATAAAGCAAGGGCACTAAGGGCACAGGATATGCCAAGGATAGTGGAGGGAGGAGAGGTTAGGAGGAGTGGGAGGGGGCAATTGTAATACCTTCAGGAGTGACATAGCTGCATTTGTTGGCGAGGTAGGTCTTAGGGTAAAGAGGAGGATATGGGGTAAAAAGGTGCCATTAGTAGGGGGAGGTGATAGACAAGTAGGAGGGAGAGTCAGAGAATTGCAACCATTCTGTTTCCGGTGACCACCGATGTGGCCCCCGATGTTGCTTCTGCTTCTGCTGCTGCCAATGTGGCCCTCCATTGCTGCCGGTTGCAGCTCCTGGATCCAATCCTTGGCTACCGATGTGGCCAGGCAGTGAACACAGCTCCTTTGGTGTTGAGGTCTGCTTTGCATTGTGGCTGGTCTATTTAAGGCCAGCTGCAGATTCAAAATTTGGCGCCTCCACGTCATGGCTCCCTGTTTGCTGAAAGGAGGGGAGAGAGCCGGGACAGTCCATTTGTTTTTCTGCCGCCTATGTGGGCCTTCTCTCTGTCATCGACTGTGACCTTTTTCCTCCCAGTGACTGCCAATGTGCCCCCCTGATGCTGCTTCTGCTGCTGCCACCTATGCGTTCCTCCATTACGGCCGGTTGCAGCTGCTAGCTCCAATCCTTGGCCGCCAATGCGGACGGACAGTGAAGAAAGCTCTTCTGGTGTTAAGATCTGCTTTGCATTGCACTTTTATTTATTTATTTGCAAGATATTGGAATTACAACCCTTTGAGTCATGGACTCATTTCCAAAGGCTCCACGTCAAAATAACACAATACATAAACATACAGCATATTAATCTATAACACATACCAGAGAAGAGAAGTCAATTACATATATTTACAATACGTTACCACAGCTTCAGTGGTGCGACAAAAACACTGTTATTGATTGTACAACACATAACAGTTACAGAGGAGGCAATGTGCCTATTCATGGTCTATACAGGATGTTAACTGAACTGGCTCGCCGTCTGACATTCAAAACAACAGACGTGCCCATAATGACTGCACAAAATCAATCCATCTTCACAAAAATAATTACTACAAGGAAGCCCTTACCAATATTTTGGGCAATGGGAAAGCCTTCTGGAATAATATTAAGGAAGTCACTGGGAAACAACCGAAAACCTTCCCCACTTTGCTCGTCCTTGATGAGACAACCACACTTGACTCCACTACTGTTGCCAATGCCTTCAACTCTGCATTCACTGACCTCAGCAGTATTTTCCCTCCTGACTTTTTTGATGAAGACGATACTACAGCTCACCACTCCAGCCCCCCACCCTCATCTACCTACCCACCTTTCTACTTTAAAGCCCTCCGGATGCATGAAACCCACAAATATATTAAGAAAGTAATCGCCAGTTCCAGAAGTAGTGCTGACTCCGCTGGACCTCAAAATACTGTCCCTCACCCTCGACGATGTCATTGGACCACTTACTAAGATATTCAACCTCTCCCTTTGTCTTGGACAGTTCCCTGACATCTGGAAATCTGCAACTGTGATCCCTGTCTACAAAAGTGGTGATAAGTCCCTCCATGTGAATTATCATCCAATCTCCATCCTGCCCCCAATCTCCAAGGCCATTGAACATAGGAGCCGACCAGCTTACTGAATATCTGGATAAGCATAATATCCTATGCTCTCAACAGCATGGCTTCAGGAAAGGGCATAGCACTACCTCTGCCCTCCTTGAATTCACCAGTGCAATCCATAGTTCATTGGACAATGGTTGCCTTGCTGGGTCTGGTTTTATAGATTTAACAAAGGCCTTTGATACCATCCATCATGGTCTTCCACTAGAGCAGCTCCAGTTAGCTGGCTTCTCCTCTGTCTCTTCAGCTTGGTTCAAAGACTACCTTGAAAACTGCTCCCAAAGAGTAAAAATTGCTGATATCCTCTCTGCTGCAAGACCTGTCCGATCAGGAGTCCCACAGGGATCCATTCTGGGGCCCCTTCTGTTTAGCCTCTTTCTGAACAGCCTTCCACAATCCTGCCCAGAACAACTCTTCCTTCCTGCCGATGACGTTGTCACCATGCCACCCATAAGGACCTCCTACCCTTCCAACACAAACTCCAGAAGGATTCACCTCAGTTGAAAACTGGTTTAGCAAGCATAAACTGCTATTAAACCATAAAAAAAAAAACAAGTCTATGCTTTCCTACAGAACACACAACAAATACAAGCTGCAGCCTTTTACCATCACAAACGGCCATGGAGCCACCCTAGAGCAGGTTTGCTCATTTAAATATCTTGGCATCACTTTAGACTGTTACCTCTCTTATGGAACCCACATTGCCAGTGTTGCCAAAGCTGCAAATACCCGCCTTGGTCTCCTATACAGGCATAGACAGCATCTTACACCAGATGCCTTAAGGTTCGCAGTTCAGAGCTCCATTGTCTCAATTATAGACCACGGGCTGATTATTTACAGCTCCACCTCACAAACGGCTCTTAGGCACATATCCACGACGCTCAACAAAGCCTGCCGGCCCATCACTGGCTCCCACCGTCTCACACATATGTGTGACTTATATGCACAATCTGGCTGGCTTCAATTCTCAAACCACATAAAATACCAGACCTGCACTATGGTAAAGAAAATCACCTTGGGTCTTGTGCTACATGAAATCCAAGTTGTCCTTTGCCCTAGCAGCAAGTTTAGATCCACAAGAGTCTCTTCAACCCAACTCTTTCAGGTTCCTCGCTGCCATACTTCCCAAGGTCAAAGATCCTTCGCCTATAGGGCCCCCAGCTGGATGAATATGCTCAGCAGTGAGCTCTCATCTGTGCCAATGCTTGGAACGTTCAAATCCAACTCCGTCTATACCTCACTGCCTCCAGCACCTGTGACTGACCCACTTAATAGGCTACCTCCCCCCACTCCCTACTGCCTCCTTAGCCCACCTCCCCCCTTTCTTAGCTGCCTCTCTAGTCCCCTCCTTTCCGCTACTCCCTGCCCACCGTCTTCTTTTCTTTCTTATTTCTCTCTCATTTTCTTTTCAACTCCAGCACTTCTATCTGTATTATGACAATGGCTGCACCCTCAGTTAGTTCTCCCTTCCCTTGCTTTGTTCTCTTACTACTGCTGCTCTGTGCTCTATCGCTTTTTAGCCCGAATGTACATGACCACATATTTGCATTTGATGTTATGCTGTTTACCTGCCTATGTAACTAAATGTCTTGTCTACTCTGTATTGTACCTCCTTTGACATGGAAACTTTGTAAAAGAGCCTTGGCTCAAAGGTATTTGTAATCCTAGAATAAATTACTAAATAAAAATAAATAAATAAAAAATAGCTAGGCAAAAAACAGTTACATTGCAGAGGCACATCACCACTTATTATAATTGCATAGAACCAGCATAACATTCTGTGGTGATTTGCATATGCAGCCCATGATGCTTTGCATTGTGTGGGCATGTGTGATTTTGTATTTTCTTGAAACTTGGCTTCCCAGCCAAATGCCCTTTGGGGTAACCCTTGCCTCAGTGTTTGCACACAGACCCACTTTGTAGTTTAGCCTCCTCCTTCCAAATAATAGTGACCACTCTGTTTCTTTGTTTGAGTTAACCACACCTCCCCTGCCTGCCCCTACTTAATCCATCTCCATTCTTCTCCCCCTCAGGTGTGTCATGCCCACCTGGGGCTCGCACCTCGCCACCAGAGGAAAAGCTACAAGCCTGTCCTGGGAAGAAACCCATGATTCTGCTACCGCAAATTAGCAGACCCTGAGGCTTTCTTCCCCTGTTGAAACTGCCACCCGGGATCCTCTGAACTCCGGTTCATTGCAGGGCCCAGAAATCTACAAAAACAGCCAAAAGCCGTATACCTTCTCAGGTACGTTGGTATTTGGTGCCTTTGGACATTCTGAATTGTTAGAGCCAACACTCTGATTGGAGGATCTCAGCCTCACTGACTTCTTCCTGCTGGTCTCCATTTTACCTTGCTTCATTAGAGACATTTATCAGTGCTGCTGACCCTGGGTCTATCCTTTTTTGTAAACAAGAATTTCATTTTTTTCTTTTCTTGAAAATAAATTGTTCTTTTGTAAAAGCTAGAATGGAATAAGCCCCTCCCCCACTGTTTCTCTCCTCTTCTATCAATCCAGTTTAGGCCATTCAGTGTTACACTGCCAGTGTTTAAAGTGGTTTACCTGCTCTGAATGTGTTGTGATTACATCCATCTTTAGAATTCATTCTCTGCAAAAGGCTGAAGAGTTTTAAGTTGACCTTTTAATGCACTCCTTAATATCCTAAAATTACAGCCTATTCATTTTTATTATTAATTCTGAGCATAAAACTGCAGCGTCTTAAGATTATTAGACCTGTACTGCACTGTCTATTATCCTAAGTGAACAGCTGAATCCTTTTTAGAATTAATTTCTGTGTAAAGCTGTAGTTTTAAATTGACCAGTCTTTTCAGCGTGCTGCCTAGCATTCTAAATTTAAAGCCCAATCCTTGCCTCTCGCTTTGCCATCTGTCTGCCCTCTAACCCACTTACGTCTCCTCCCTGTTTCTATTACCCACTTTGTAGTTTAGCCTCCTCCTTCCAAATAATAGTGACCACCCTGTTTATTGTTTGAGTTAACCACACCTTCCATGCCTGCCTCTACTTAATCCATCTCCTTTCCTCTCCCCATCAGGTGTGTCATGCCCACCTGGGGCTCACACCTCACCGCCAGAGGAAAAGCTACAAGCCTGTCCTGGTAAGCAATCCACGATTCTGCTACTGCAAATTAACAGACCCTGAGGCTTTCTTCCCCTGTTGAAACTGCTGCCCAGGATCCTCCGAACTCTGGTTCACTGCAGGGCCCAGAAATCTATAGAAACAGCCAAAAGCCGTATACCCCCTCAGGTACGTTGGTATTTGGCACCTTTGGATAGTCTGAATTTTCAGCGCCAACACTGATTGGAGGATCTCAGCCTCACTGACTTCTTCCCGCTGGTCTCCATTTTACCTTGCTTCATTAGAGATGTTTATCAGTGCTGCTGACCCTGGGTCTATCCTTTTTTGTAAAGCAAGAATTTCATATATTTTTCTTTTTTAAGTGTCTTCTTTCTCATTTGCAAATTATACTACATAGCCACTAGAGGGCTACAATAGCTGTCTTTTCTGTTAAAGAGGAAACACATTATATTTTCTACTTCCTCTTCTGCTCTAGTGGACCTGGGATACCTCTCTTTCTGAGGACCACCCCAGGGGTTTTTCTACATGTTTCTCAGGCCGAACTATGCTCATCCACTAAGGCTGCAATACTTGAACGCCTGTCCCCACTTCCATTCTACACTGGTGGAGCAGGGCCAGAAACAGAAACGAAAGCTACAGACCAGTCTTGCCACACCAGATTCCAAAGTTGAACCACCTCACTGGCTCAGCTACAAAGAGTTGCTCCACAGGTACATTCAGCACCAAAACCGCCTCTCAGCCAACAAAAGGATTTTGAACTTATGACACCTAATCGCCGATTTGTCTAGTCTTCTACTGACTTTTACTGCTGGCTATTGTGGCATTTAGATCTACCAAGGGAAGTTACAGCTGGCTCCTCGGTGTGTCATTAGCTTTACTAGTGCTCAGCTCAATTCTTCAGAACCCTCATCCCTACCTAAAGTGGAATGACCCTTGCGCTTCTCTCTGTCCTGCATCCAACAGCTCCTTTCAGGTAGCCATTCTGGACTATTGGGCTTCTCAGCTGTCTCTGCCGGGGAGTGGGACATCTTCTGAGCTGCCTCTGCAGATTAATCCCCCATCCAGACTCGAGACTTCCTACTCATGGCAAATTCCTGCCAGGACACTAGTGGCTGTAACACTAGGCCAGTATAACATCAGGAGTGAGTCCAGGCCTAACCATCAACGCCGCCACCCCTATTGCCCAAAAAATAGTGTTTACAAATTACAGTTTGCTGCCTTAAAAAGAATCCTGCTTCTTTTACTGTTGTGCTCAGGCAGTGTTAAACTCAACCCAGGACCATTAGACACCCTTGCTTCTCCATCAGACCTGGCAGGTATCAAAGGAATGTCTTTTATGCATCTTAATGCCTGTAGTTTGCTGAAGTAGTTCACCCTTAGCCAGGCTTGGGTCAGCCACACCCTACCTGACGTCCTAGTGATCACTGAGACCTGTCTTAGGCCAGCCACCCCAGACAATGAAATCAATATCCCAAATGATTTACTCTTCCGAGCGGATAGGCAATCAAGAGGAGGTGGGGTGACAATTTATGTAAGGGACAAATACTCAGCCACATGCATAGACACATCATCCTCCCCCAAAGAATTTGAGTGCTTGACCCTAAAGATCGAACTTTCTCCTTTTAGTGCACTCTGTGTAATAGGCTACTACAGGCCCCCTTCTGCCAGGCCTCATCTTCTGTCTCACCTCAGTTCCGTACTGGGGCTCAGTTCCTTGGAAACCATTATTCTTGGCTATCAAGTGCATCAGCTCCCTTGAAATCCTTTTGTGACACTCTAGGGCTGGTGCAACTCATTGGTGAGCCTACTCGCCCAAATAAAAAGAACCTTAACAACAGCTCCCTATTAGATGTAATTCTGGTTAGCAAGCCACATCTGTTCTCTCATGTCGGAACATTTTTCTCAGACATTAGCAATCATTGTATAATCACCACCATTAGATCCGTGTACAACCCACAGTTTGTGGCAAAGTTCTCTATCAAGAGGTGAAAATGCAACTTCAATTTGTTTGCATATGTCCACGACTTGAAACATTCACCACGATGGCAGGAATTCTTCCTAGCCAAAACGGTTAACAGGGCATATACTATTTTTTACAATATTTTAAGTGAGGCTTTAAATAAGCATGCACGCTTGGTTAAGGTGCGGGTCAGGAGCAGCACCTGCTGTTGGTTCTCGCCTGAGCTCAAAGCTTTCCTGATAGAAAAGGATACTTTATGGAAAAAATCCCAAAGAAGCAAGAACAACTCAGATTGGTGTCTTTTTAAGAGAGCACATAATAAGCTCACCAAGTAGGTCAGAGGAGCCAAGGCCGCCTATTATTGTTCAGAGCTAGCCTCTGCCTCAAGAAATCCTTCAAAGCTCTGGAAAACATTAAAAGACATGTCTGGACACACACCTGGTAATTCCATTCCAGCAAAAATTAAGTCCAGTGGCAGTGTTATCTCTAACCGATCGGAGATATTGGAAGCCCTCAATAACTATTTTGCAACGGCAGGACTAGCATCTGATACTTCCCCTGCCAATGATCTCCACACAGCTCAGGGCCCACCAACCCATGAGTTCCCCCCCCCCCCACCGAGGAGGCCTTCTTCCTCCTGCCTGTCTCTCTAAAAGAGGTGGAAGACCTACTGCTGCAACTGAACACCAAGAAGGGAGCAGGCTCCGACTTCATAGAGCCATACTATCTGAAATGTGCCTACCATGTGCTTGCAGTGCCAATCACCCACCTATTCAACATGTCACTCTCCCAGGGTAGCCTCCCCCCTCAATGGAAACTAGCCCATGTCATCCCTCTATTAAAAGCAGGTGACCCCTGCGATCTAAATAATTACAGACCGATCTCTTCCTCCCCATCCTGTCTAAATTACTAGAAAAAATAGTGTGTGACCAGCTAGGGGTATACTTAGAATCCAGAAGCCTATTAAACCCCGTTCAGTCTGGATTCAGAGCAAAGCACAGCACCACAACAGCCCTAGCTAAGGTGAACAATGATTGGCTCCTAGACCTTGACAACAAGAAGCATGTCTGTGGCATTTTCTTGGATCTTAGTAAGGCATTCGACACAGTTGATCACAGCCTGCTTCTTTCCTCCCTAAGCACCTTAGGCCTGGACCATAAATCTATGTGCTGGTTTGCAGACTACCTCGGAGAATGGAAACAGCAGGTTAAAGCTGAAGGTGATCTTTCTTCATTAAAACCTATGCTGAAGGGCATGCAGCAGGGCTCTATCCTTGGTCCCCTCCTCTTTGCAGTCTACATTAACAACATCAATGACCCCATCAAAAAAGCCAACATCCACTTATTCGCGGATGACACAGTACTGTACTTGAGTCGTCTCGCACCAGAAGCAGCCTGTGAAGACCTCCAAGCTGAATTTAACCTTCTACAATACCAGTTCATAAACAAAAAGCTTTTGCTCAATGTGAAAAAGACAAAAGACATGCTCTTCTCCCCCCCCCCTTGCTTGCGGCAATTCCTGCTGGGGGAGGGGGGGCTACCCCAAAAATTACCACTGTTCTTGGAGAAACACTAGATTATGTAGCTAAATTCAAATATTAAAGAGTTTGGCTCGATCATAAACTTTCCTTCGCCAACCATCTCGAAGAACTACAGAAGAAACTAAGGCAAAGATTAGGATTATTCTACAGAATTAACCACCTGCTCACAAAGGAGGCCACGATTCAACTGGTTCAAGCTACCTTCCTATCTTTAATAGATTATGCGGACCTGCTCTACAGCCACTGCACTGCCTCTGCACTGGCTAAGTTGGACACCCTCTACCACAGAGCTATCAGGTTCATTACTGGCCTTCCACTTTCCACACACCACTGCTCCCTGTATTCATCGTTAGGCTGGACTTCCCTTCACTACAGGAGGAATAGAAATGGTGCCCTATGGGCCTTCAGAGCAGTGACCAATGAGCTCCCCTCATATGTCTCAGATTGCATTCCCTGGAGTGTGTTAGGCACCTATGCTCTAAGGAGCTGTTCCCTAATTACCCTCCAAGTTCCAAGGGTAAACACTCTTTTTGGCAAAGCTGCTCTAAGCTTCTTTTTACCCACATTGTGGAATGGTTTACAAAGGAATTTGAAGCTGAGCTGCCCTGTTAGCCTGAATATCTTCAAGGTGCTCTACGATCGCTACATAAAAGCACCTTGCAAATGTTTTCCTCACCGCTAGCCCACTAATTCTGCAACTCCCCCTTTCCATCCTGACGCTCACCATGTTTCTACCCCTGGCTCTCACTCTTTCCCTATTAACTCTTCCTCCTGCACCCACCCTTCCCTGTCCACTGTAGCCTGGCTAAAGTCCCACCCCATACATAGTAGTGTCCCAATTATCTACCCCTTCTCCGTTTTTATCATAGTAAACAAGTACATGACAGCCATCGTCACTTTCTGTATTTTTAGCCTAATTTTTCCCCCAGTCGTCAGTAATATATCCCTCTTCTTCTTTATCTCTCTAACCTGCCACCCAATACACAGCCTCTTTCCCCTATATGTGTAGTTGCCGGCTGTCTCACTCAAAAGATCTCTGCTTATAACCCCTGTATGCCTACGGTTGATTGTGCATCTGCTGACTTCTTCAATTGTAAAATAATGCTGTTTTTTTTTTTATTTATTTCAACCTTGTACTGTACTGTATACACTGTATATACTTTTTATTCCTTGTATATTATTGCTTTCGTATACCTGCTTCTGTACTGTACTTTGATGTATTCATGACCAGGTCTACCTTGCAAAAGAGCCATGCTCAATGGTGCCCGCTTGGATAATAAAGATTTTGATTGACTGATAAAGTCTTGGCAGTCTGGCAGGCAGACTTTGTCAACAGGCCCGTAACTGTATACATCACAGCTGATATATAACTGGAGGCTGTTTATTAGATAGGTTTTCATTAGGTGGTCTAATCTGTTTCTGTAGAGGTGTTTGCATGGCCTTTGTTGGGCCTGGATACTGTCGTTTCATTGTCATGGGCACGTTCAAGAGCAGGTAGTGAGCAGGTGGTTTCTGAGGGGCTGCTTTGAAAGCACCAAGTTTTAGCAGACTGGTGACAGACACAGGTAGAGAGTTGAACCAGCTAGGGGCTCTGATGGGGAAGGATCTCTGGGCTAGGGAGGTCCTTGCCCTTGGGAGGGTTTAGAGTGGAGTTATCAGCACTGCGGGTAGAGACAGCAAGTGTGGCAGGGTGGAGAGACGACGAAACTCCAGGAGGTGTTTTTCCAAGGGGGTTATTTGGCCAAGATGCAGGATTGGTACAGGAGTCTTTCCTCCAAACTGAGTATCTGTGTGAGGGAGTAGAGGTTGCAGGTGTACGTTTTTCGGTCGGCTCTGGATAGGAGTCTGCATGCTTTGTTGACAATCACTTTTGTTTTGCTGATGGCTGTGGTATCCGCAGTAGCATAGACCAGTAGGCCATAGTCTATTAGGGACATCACTGATGAGGTGATAGCTAATGTTAGGGCCTCAGAGGATAGGCAGTCTTTGTTTTGGTATAGGAGGCTTATACGCACATTAGTCACGGAGGTGAGCATGTTGATATGTGTGTGGGAAGGTGAGAACTGGGTTGAAGGTTATACCCAGGTATTTATATGATGAGACCTGTTTAATGGGTGGAGGGAACTGGAGAGGATCTGCAATGGCATGTTTTAGAGTTTGCTGTAGTGGTGTGCAAAAACCATTGTTTTGTATTTTTTAGGTTCATAACCAGTCTATGTCCTGTGAACCATTGCTCTGCTAGGCTGACGGAGTGTTGGGGCAACATCTTAAGAATGGAGGGGCTGGTGTGGGAGGCACAGAGGATGGCGTCATCTATGTAAAGCAGGACCTTTCCTGAGCAGGAGGTGGGTAGCATGTTTAGGAACAGACTAAAGAGCAGAGGTCCCAGTATGGAGCCCTGTGGTACTCCAGAATGGATGGGGTGGGTACTGGATAGTGTCGTATTAATTTTCACACATTGTGTCCTGGAGGACAGGTAGCTTGTGAACCAGTCAAGGGGTCCTTGGGAGAAACCCATTTGCTGGAGGGAGGTGAGTAGAAGAGGGTGGCTGACCATGTCAATGGCCTTGGAGAGGTCAATAAACACAACTCCTACCACAAGTCCTTTGTCCAGTGCAGAGTGGATGAAATTGGAGAATTTCAGGAGGGCCGTGGTGGTGCTGTGGCCCACATGGAAACCATGTTGCTCTTTGCAGAGCAGGTTGTGGGTTTCTAGGTAGTTTGTTAAATGATCTGTTACTACCTTTTCCAGTGCGTTGGGGGAATGGAAATTGGCCTTTAGTTCATAGAGGAGAGGTTGCCCCCTCCTTTCTGGATAGGTGTTATAACTGCGGTTTTCCGGTCATTGGGAAACTGTCCAAGGCAGAGGGAGTGGTTAAGCAGGACAGTGAGTGGGAGGAGCAGCAGCACGTCCAAGGCAAGGTGAAGGAGCCTTATATCCAGGGGGTCATTTAAGGGGCTGGACCCATTTAGGGCTTCGGAGAGGTAAGACTCCGCTTCCTGAGTCTTGATAGTCTGGAGGTAGAAAGGGGGGCATGTGAGTGTGGGTGGGTCAGCGGCAGTTATTGGATCAAAGAGGTTATTGGGAAGCACAGAGCTCAGGTCTGTGAAGTTGGTGTTGAGACTATCTGCTATCTCTTTTGGGTTAGTGGTAATAGTGCCATTGGAGTTGATCTGGGAGGTGGGTGGTACCTGAGCGTTGCCATTCAGAGTTTTTATGTTATCCCAGAATTTTCGGGATGACCCACAAGAGGCAGTTAGGGTGGACCTGTAGTAGTCGGGTTTTGCCTTGCAGATGGCCCAAGTGCATTTATTGCATTCTGCATGGCAGGCCTGCATGTTCGCTGGTTTGCCAGATTCAGAAGCTCTGTGCCATAGATTGTCTCTATCTTTTAGCTGTCAGATGAGGGGTGGAGTAATCCAGGATGCATTTTGCTGTTTGGTGTGAGTCTTTTTTAGAAAAGCGAATGTATCACAGACCAGAGTGAAGGAGCTGGCAAAATAGTTCAGTGCCACATCTATGCTGGTGGCCTGGTATATTGGGGACCAGTCCCAGCGTGCAACATGCAGCTTATATTTTGCAATATTACCCAGGCGGAGGTGTCATTGGAGAATGACCTTAGGTGTTTGTGCTGGGAGTCTGCAGGACCACAAGAATATTATTGGTGAGTGGTCACTGAAGGAGTCTGGCAATACCGTGACATCAGCAATTGTATGGGGCTGGTTGGAGAGTATAACATCCAGTAAGGCATGCATTCCAGTAGTAGGATTGCATCTAGTCAGTTGGGTTACAACCTGGTGGAGATTGAGGGCTGCCAGTGCATCCTTGGCTGAGGCAGTATTGTTGGTGAGTCAGTTTATATTGCGGTCACCCAGTGATCAGATTTGTGAGGGAGACTGGCAATGTAGTCTGTGAGGGAGTGTAGTGCAAGGGTTTGTTTTTGCGGTGGGATATAGGCCACCGTGATTATGAGTGAGGCCTTAGAGGAGTCGGGGTGATCTTAATGGACATGGCTTGTGCCCTGTACTCCAGAGCTGGTGGAGATATGGTTTGGGCTAGTAAGGTGTCACGCAGATATATTTCACAGCCCCCCACCTCATTTGCCCACTATATCCATTCTGAAAATGGAGTAACCGGGCAAGGAGATGAAGGCATCAGGGGTGGACTTGGATAGCCAAGTCTGAACCAGCACAAGGATGTCTGGTTGGTGCATGGTGATCCAGCATTGAAGTGCAGAAGCTTTTTTTAGTATGCTGCATATATTCATGGATGCTATGCGGAGACCTGAGACTGGGGGGGTGGTGAGATAGAACAGAGAGAACAGGGCCTGGGTTTGGGTGGATGTTTCCAGACAGTAAGAGGAGCAGGGAGATAATTCTAAGTAGGGGAGGTATCTTTTTATATGCCTTGGTGTGGGGATGTGTGTGCCACCCAATAGTCCAGTGCATGGTATTGGGAGGGAGCATCGGGAGGGAATGGGGAGAAATAGGTATAGCCATGGTGAGCTAGGGGTGGTCAGAGGCAGTGATGTGTGTACTGGAGGAGTAGGGGAATGGGTGGTCAGTGTGGGGGAGCTACCATGATGTTGGGCAGGTAGGGGTGGTTGAGGTGTGTGAGTTCGGTGGTGGGTTGGTAACAAGATTAGTGGGAGGGATAGTGTCAACAGTAGGAGAGGGACCAGGTTGTTCTGGTGGGTGGGTCCGGTCATTGTGCTGAGCAGGGTGCTGATCAGGAGTTAGTATAAGGTGGTCACGCCGACAGCACTGAGTGAGGGAGTCCCTGTGGAGTAGTGGTTGGGTGCCGGACTTTGGTGCTGGAGGTACCAGGTTTGAAACCGGGGGGGGCGGGGGGACTTCTAGTAAACTGCCATGCAGAAACCCAGATGAGGTATGGAGGATTTCTCAAAAAGGTGGGTGGAAGGCAGAGAAAGTGGTGTTCGGTAGTGACTCCTAGTGGTTGCCAGAGGAAAGGCGGTATGCTGTGGGGGGGGGTGAAATGGCAGAGCAGGAACTGGTGGTGAGGGAGAAAGGGGTGGTAGGTGGTGCAGCTGAGTGTAGGGTAGAAAAGAGGTGAGGATATCCTAGATCGCCTGTGGGATCAGTGAAAAGGGAAGGAGCAAGAGAGGCTAGGGGCTCTTTATGAGGGAACAGGAAGAAAGCCCTCTAGTGGGGAGTTCATATAACGTGCAAATGGGAAACTGGGGACTTAGTTAAAAGAGTGACAAGAAGTTACGTGACCAGGGTAGGGCTTAAATGAAGAGCTGGCCTTGGGTGGGAGGGTGGCTGGGACAGGCAGGGAAGTCGACGTGCAGCATCGATGAGCTAACACCCCTCCTGAAAAACAGCAAAGTAAGAGGCTGCCTGTATTACCTCTTGGCATCTCACGGTAATTTCCAGCCCTGTGGAGCACTGCTTCAGGCAGCTTGAAGTGGACTGGGAAAGGGGGGATCCCATGAACCCTATAAGGAGAAACTGATAAAGGAGATTAATAGATATGCAGCGGGATGGGCCTGGAGTACACTTTGCATGCGCAGACTGTTGTGCCAGATGTCGGGATATCCGATGCACTGTGCATGAGTGAGCTACCCTGCCTGAAACACAGTCTAAGATGGCAATACTGGAGCCTGGTGCGGATGCCACCACTGACAGGAGTGTCTATCTGGACTCCCAAGCCAGGTAATGTATCTGCCCTATGTTACAAACACTCTACAGGTACAGGCAGAAACAGCAGATGTCATAGAAATTGTAGCTAACTGACTATGTTACAAACACTCTACAGGTATAGGCAGTAACAAGCAGGTATCATAGAAATTGCAGCTAACTGAGGTAGACAGACACAGCACAGGAGTAGCAAGCAAGCTATAGTAGAAACAGTGCCCAAACTGTTCTGTAAGCTGAGCTTTCATCATCTCGTGCCTCAACTACTGCAATGTTCTCTACTGCGGCCTTCCAGCAGGTCAGATCCACCATCTGAAGCTGGTGCAGAATGACATAGCCAGTCTTGTTACATCTGTGAAGAGGAGTGATCACATCACTCTAGCATTGCACCCTCTGCACTGGCTTCCTGTGAGATAGTGGATCAACTTTAAAATTATTTTACTTATTCTAAGGCCTTTAATGGAATGGAACCCTATTACCTTAATGAGTTTCTTGCAACGCATCCCAAGAGTTATGTTCCACTGGTACTAGTTTGTTGGTGGTTTTCAAAGTCAAGATTAGAGTCAGCTGGTGACAGAGCATTCCCTGAAAAGTCCCCTTTGCTATGGAATGGTTTACCTACACATATTCATGTTGCCCCGTATGTCACCATCTTTAAAAGTAAACTTAAGACCTGACTGTTTTCTCAAGCTTTTGTAGGAGACTGAAATAGTTATGTTGTTCGTATTGGTCTGTATTGGAATTATATGATACTGTTTTATACTGTTTTATTTGTCATTATTATGCTGGATTTGTTTTATTATTTTTATGTACAGTGCCTTGGTTCTTAGGTGTTTTTAAATGATCTCTCTCTCTCTCTCTCTCTCTCTCTAACTCTCTAATCTATTCAAGTCTATCCTCCACTGGATGAGCCAGAAAGCACAGAGTACAACGTCCAGACACTATTGGACCGATTCTAAAAGCATTACAGCTGATGCAAGGTGCTTACATCAAATATCAGTGACACAAATTGCACCTTGTATCATAGTTTGCAGCATTCCTTATTCCAGAATGTGGCCTGTGCCAGAATGGGATGCCACTGCACCAAACAGGCACTGTGCCAACCTTGCGACCTACATCAGGGTACACCAGGTCCCAAGGGGGTGTGCACCATGGTGGGGTTGCAACATCCCCTTATTGGGAATCCTAAAAGCACCACTGTGGCAGTAGTAAAGGGCTCAATTTAGACCTGCCAGGAGGTGGTCTAAGCCCCTTGCACCAGTGTGGGACATTATGGGGGGAGAACTGCATGTGGGGGCAGGGGGCAAGAGGGCACAGAGGGGCATAGGGTGGGTTGGAGAGACAGTGTGGAAGTAATGGATTGCTTTGGCGCCTGGCAGGGTACATATGCCTCTGTATATATTATACATCAACATATGCACCCATTCTGGTGCTAAAACGATCCCCTACATCCCCACTGTCTCTCCAACCTACCCTATGCCCCCCATGCCCCTCCTGCCCCTGACCCCCTCCTGGCAAGCGACTACCCCTCTCACTGCCACCACCAATGCTGGCCCTACCTATGATGTTGCAGAGAGAGGGGGAGCCAGATCCCAGCGGCATGTGCCACAGCTGCACTGATAGCTGTGGGCTGTTCAGCACTTGCAGCAAATCCAGGGATTTTGGTGCTGGGACCCTGATTTTTTTTCAGAATCCAGCATAGGGTCCCTGGTGCACCCAGGTATTGCCGCAGCCCTGGAGTGTCACAACTTGCTTCGCTCCAAGGGATCATTTCAGAATCGGGCCCATGTCTCCTAGCTAAAGCCCACTCTCATTGAGTGGCTTAGCCCTTTGAGTGTTCCCTAGTAACCTGCTTTAAGCTTGGAAGAAGAAAGAGGCCAGTTACAGTCTTCAATTCCAATATCCTTCCCATCCCTTATCAGGTTAACTCGATGCTGGTACCAACTCCTTTTACTAGTAGTACTTCCCCCCTGGCATCACTTTAAAAGAGATTATGTTAGGTCTCCTTCTACCTGTGGCCAGCACAGACTGAAACACACAGAAGGCCTTATTGTGTACCTGAGTGGGTCTATCAGTGAAGTGTAGTAGTATTAGTTGGGTTTATTTTATGTGTGTCCTTTCCCAGAGGCTCAGGGCACCATTACAATACAGCAGCAACAACTAAAAACATCTCAAACGAAACATTAATAAAGCCACAAGAAATAAAATTGTTTAAAATAATACAGCTTTCACAATAAATAAATTAAACAGCACTTAACAACTGGGATAACACAATTGTGGAGAAAATTAAACCCCCAAAGCCTAAGTGAATAAGGTTTTTTAGGCCCTGCTTAAAAGCCTCCACAGAGGATGCCACCTTCAAATTACTTGGCAAAGAATTCCAGAGGACTGGACCTGCTACTTGAAAGGCTCAGTCCCCTAAGGTCTTCAAACAAGGAGGCTCTCCTCAAAGGAGCAGAGAGGATGTTAAGTATGTAAGAGTGCAAGAGCTCAACTAGATAGCCTGGTCCTATATTAGAAGATTGGCAGACAGATACACACTAACGACTTTACTAACTGCACAATACTGACTACATTAACACATAATTGCACTTCAGAATGCTTTAACCAGCATAAGTGCCTAAGGGCCAGGATGGCACCTAAACGTCTTGCAGCAGTTTTCAGTTTTACAGCATCTTTAGCCTGTTCTGTCCTTCCTCCTCTGTCTTCTCTAGTGGCCCAATGGTATGGCACAGCTATAGTTGCAAGAGAACAAAAAAGAACAAGCACAGAAAGACACTGCTGTGAATTCCCCCAAAATGTATTCTTTCAAAGATTTAAGCAATAATGGATTAAATAAAAGGCAGAAGTCCACAATTTCACAGTCTGTGAGAGCAAACCCCACTTTCAGATAGATGTCTCTTCTGAAGGAAATCCAAAATGTTAAATAAGGTAGTTAATACAGACTGTACAGTTCACAGACCACAGAACACATCTGAGAAAGAACATAGAGTGGAAACGGTCCTGGGGAGGGCATCAAAAATGGTGCAGGGTCTGCATCAGAAGCCCTATGAGAAGAGATTAAAGGACCTAAATATGCATGCCCTTGATGAGAGGAGAGAGAAGAGGAATGTGATAGAGACCTTTAAATGCTTTAGGGAGTAAACAAGGTACAAGAGGAAAGTATTTTTCAGAAAAAAAGAGGCTCAAGGACAAATGGGCATGATAAGAAGCTTGAGGGGTAGATTAAGGAGGAATGTGAGGAAGTAATGTACTTCTTCACAGAAAGAGTGGTGGATTCCTGGAACAGTCTTTCAGTGGAGGTGGTGGGAGCAAAAACTGTGGTGGGGTTCCAGAATACATGGGATAGGCATAAGGGAAGCTAAGGGAAAGGGAAGGAGGTGTGTGGGCCGGAGATCAAGTAGGAGCTGTGGTGATACTATAGACAGGGAAAAATTGGAAGACTAGGTGGGCCAAGTGGTACTTATCTGCTGTCAAATTCTATGTTTCAGTCTCAGAAGAGCATTCTGCTGCACAGTTCTGCAGAAGGCAAGTCATAGCTTCCTGAAAACAAGGTCACTAATCACTCACATTGTGGAGTGGCTGCATCTCTTTCCCACATAAGGTAGGGAAGGCACACACTTTAAATAAATAGTGTCACAACCAATGCAAATGAATTGCTGTTGTTCCTCAGTGGAAACTGGAACTCTGTGACCCTGTTTTCCTCTGTAAAGTTCTGTGCTTCCACCTCATACAGTTTGTTGGGGGTGTGGCTTTTGAACATGCTTCCCATATTGCCAGATGGTCCACACACAGTAAACGGTCTGTTGACCATCAAGACCTCTTTAAAGAACACTTTGCATACAGACATTCATATTCCAGGAGGAAACTTTGGTTCTGGCAATCATGTCAATCTCTGTCTTATTTGGCTTATAAAACTTGTGGTCTCCTTTTCTAGAGACTTCTTGTCTTTCAGTAGCCATCAGGATTTACTCACTGCTAGCCTTAACTATCTCCCATAACCATTCTAACATGCATGGATAGCAGTATCCATAGTGGGCTTCTTCACAGATTTTAATTGCATGGTCTGCCTTACAGATTTGTTCAAGTTTCCATACTTTAACATTCTGTGGTGGCAACGGGGTCTACACCGCTATCTCTTTAATGAATCATCTATTTGCTTTTGAGTGTCTGATCTTAGGTCATCAGCCCGAGCCTCTTTTGCATTTTGCTCCTAAGCCTCTGGTGTATCTTGGGATCTTTCCCTTCTCTTGGAATTAAAACTATGTGGTCTTCTGATAGCATTTAGGAAGTATAAGGCAAGCAATGTGAGGAGGCAGTATGGAGGGCTGGGGGGGATACTTGGATGTACAGGGAGAGGCATCACCAGCAGAAAACAGGAAATTGCTATCCCTCTGTACAGGCAGTTGGTGAGACCCCATCTGGAGTACTGTGTCCAGTCCTGGAGATTCCATCTCCTCAAGGACATAGACAGGAAGGAGGCAGTCCAGAAGAGGGCAAATAAAATGGTGCAGGGTCTGCAAGAGAAGCCATATGAGGAGAGACTAAAGGAGCTTAATATGTATACCCTTGAGGAAAAGGGGGGGGGACATGATAGAAACTTTTAAGTATCTTGGTGGAATCAACAAAGTCCAAGAAGTTAACATCTTTCAAAAAAAGAGATGTGCAAGAACAAGGAGACACAATTTGAAGATAGAGGGGGGACGACTCAGGGACAATGTGAGGAAGTATTTTTTCACAAGAGGGTGGTGGACGCATGGAACAGCCTTCCTGAGGAGGTTGTGGGCTCTAAAACTGTGGAAGAATTCAAGAATGCATGAGACAGACATAAGGCAATTCTTGTGGGAGTAAGGAAGAAATAGGCTGTTGGTTAACTAGGATCTGCAGCTTATCCTGTAGGTATTGAAATAAACAAGACTAGGTGGGCCAAGCGGTCCTTTTCTGCTGTCAAGGTCTATGTTTCTATGTCTGTGTTTCTATGTTTCTGATATAGGAGTTTGATAATAACTTTTTCTGGATTATTTCCTCCCAAAATATTAAGGAGCTCACATGGTAACATACAACTAAACAGTGTTGTGGAATATTAACTATCATAGCAACGGGAGCAGTCAGCTATAACCATGGCCTCCATATTGCAAGTAGAAATTGTTTGCCTCATGATGACAGAAATTGTGAAACAATCAATTCTGCAACAGGTCCTTTGACAGGATGAGAAAATGTGTTCTCTCTCTCTCTCTCTCTCTCTCTCTCTCTCTCTCCTCTTCTCTCTCTCTCTCTCTCTCTCACAGATGAATGAATTGCTCCCCAAGGATCAATTACATAGAAACATAAAAATCTTTTGGCAGAAAAAGACCCCGTGGCCCGTCTAGTCTGCCCAAGTTTCCCCCTCTAGAAAGATCTCCTCCCTCCATTCTCTGCCATTGTTAGTTAGGCCCATGTATGTATTCCAAGCTCTTTTAAATTTGTCCACTGAATCAACCACCATCACACATCCTGGTAGACTGTTCCATGGCCCCACCACCCTTTCAGTAAATTACCCTAAGACATCCATTAAATCAGTCCGTGCCAGTTTTGCTTTATGAATTTTAACTGTCATACTTTTGGATTTGTCAGTTTTATTATTTTTTATCATTTTCCAGTGCCCTGGAATAATACATTTTATATTAGCATATTAACTTAACCCAGACAACAAACTAGTAAAGAAAACAGAGTCAGATTTGTTAGTGCCATAGACAGGGGTGGCTAAACTGAGGGGGGGGGGGCTGACCGACCACGGCCCCCTCACTTTTATTCCTGGGTGGGCCACATCTGTATTCTGCCCCCCCACACTTTTTTGACACTATGTATTTTTTTAATGTATACATGGATTGTATATATCATTCTCAATCAACATATACAGCACAGAAACTTAAATTTCAGTTGTGTGGTACGATCAGCTGCTTATGAACAATCGTATACCAATATCATGATGGTAATACCATCCATGCAGTTATCTGCCTGCCAGGTTACTATGTAACTTTGAATATAAAATGTGTTATTGCTTCTCCCAGTATTACTATGGTAATGAGTGCAATCTGCAAGTAATACTGGGGAACCAATAAATTAATTCTTCATTCAAGTAAATAAAATTTCGACACATAGCAGACACTAGTTAGAGCGGTAACACGACATACTGGTGGTCAAGCTGAGCTGGCTGGCATTTAATAGAAGTGCCAGATTCTGAGTGACTGAGGTAATAAATTCATGGTCAAATCCTGCCTTTTTACACACACGTATAATCTATTCTGCTGCCTAGTAATTAAGAGCGGTATGGTTCCAATTTGTGTTTCCTGCCTAATGTTTTTATTTGTGGGTAATCGAAGTTTCAAATCCTGAGTGACTAAGGTAAATTGTCGAATCCTACCATTTTCCACAACAGTATGATTTGTACTGCCACTGTTGTCTATTAATTCAGAATGGTTCAGATTAGCTTTTGCTGGCTAATTAATTTTTTTTTTCTTTGTGAGTAATCGAACTGCCAGATCCAAGGCTGAGTGACTGAGATAAATTGTCACATCTAGCCATTTTCCATAACAGTCTGATCTATACTGCAGATCACACAGTTGTGGAGAACAGTTGGATTTAACAATTGACCTCAGTCACTCATCTTCTGCCTATTAAATAAGAGTAGATTTGATTTGTGTTTGCTGCCTAATATCAATTATTTTGAGTGAATGTATCCCCATGTGTCCTTGGGACATACTTTTATTATTTTAAGCCCTCCCCCTTCCACACAGTGTGTTTCATGCTCAGAGCATGTGTAGCTGTAACAAGAACTTGTTTGTGTGGCTTGATGATTTTGTAATGTTTGTGAACTATAACCTGTTCAGTGTGGATGTTTTGGTGGGATTACTGCAGCAAGCAACTCCATCTGACCCACTGCCAAAGGACTAAAATGTAATGATTATCTGCAGTACCGGCGGTTGATTAGCAACTCTGTTCGCCAATAGATATGTGTCAGTGCTGTTTTGGAATGAAAGGAGCTGCCTTTTTCATAATTAAGGAAAAAAAAGTCTGATAAGATTGCTGGTTTTGAAGCACCACCTATCCTCCATCTTCCTCTTGAGGCCCACAATGTTCATTGGCACCATCTGAAGTAATGTTTATTCCTGTCTGGCAGTAGCCTTTAAATGATGACTGTGGCGGGCATGGGCAGGGTGACCAGGAGTCTAGGACAGACACTGGCAACCCACTTTTGACATGATTACTGTCCAGAGTTTTCTGCCATCATTGTATATGTATCGGTGAGTTTACTGTTTCTGCTGTGGTGTCCTTCAAAAAATAAAATCTGAGATGGAGACAGTTTGAGCTTTTAACTGTGGCTGTTTTATATGCCCGTTAAATGTTAAAAGCGCCTTCTGCTCTCTGGCTGTTGTGTGAGGTATCTGGTAGGAGTTTTTTTTGTTAAACACTGATGGAGTTGGGGAGCTGAATGTCATTGTCCACGTTCTTGTTTCTTCACTGCCCTTGCACTCTCCACCCTTTCCTCTTCCATTGATCGGCTTATGTTGGTCAAGCCCATTGACCACTAACCCCTAATCTGGTCTGTGATCTGGTCTCAGAATTTAGGCATCTTGAAATTAAAAGGGGCAAGAGGGGGTATGTGTGAAGAAATGCATTGACTTTGAGATGTTGCTGAAGCTTGCCAGCTCATCTTCTGTGCACCTACTATAAAACACAACCTGGCATTGCTAGTCTCACCTGGTACAAGAGTAATGTGAGCAGTATCAGTCAAATACTGCAGAGGAGATTATGTTAAGCAGCATTTGTGCATGCTGGGTACAAGAAGGAATGTATTGCACAGCACCATTCAAGGTAATGAATCCAATTAGATTATTATTAATTTGAATAAATCCTGATGTGAAGTATTTTATTTACATGAAGTAAACACTATGAAAGATTAAAAAAAAGACACTGAAACACTTCAAAAAGTGTAACATTTTCTGGGGGCCTATGTGGCCCCCAGACCCCCTGCCACTTCAGTGAAAATCTTTGCCCCCCCCCACATTGAATCGACTTGAACCACCCCCTGGCCATAGACAGAAACTATTATGACAGAAGCATTTGTAAGAAGACCTTATGCAGTAATATATCTACCAGGGATATAAAGTTCAGTTGTGAACAGGCGGGTATCACTTAGTCTGAGATGAATTTCATGCAATAAAGCATATCTACTTCAGTTTTTGAAGCAGTTGAGGAATGTATGTCTTTTGGTTTGGCAGCTGATCATTTCATAGCCTAATAAACTATTTTAAGCTCTCTGTTTCTTGTCATTAACAAGGATATGCCATGTACAATATACATTGTGGCATTAGAACAAAACATGTAATATGTATAACAATGCTTCTTCACAGAAAGAGTGGTGGATAACTGGAACAGCCTGCCAGAGGAGGTAGTGGGGGGCAAAGACTATGGTGAGCTTCAAGCATGCATGGGATAGGCACAGGAGCACATTTAGTAGAGGAATGGGAGGGGGTGACACCTATGACCAACTATGGTCAGCAGTGATGTAAAAGGCAGGGAACGGGTAGACTGTATAGGTTTAAAGGTACTTTTCTGTCAACAAAATCTATGTTCATTTTTCTATGTTCTTCAGGAATAACCACTTGAGAATAAAAAAACGCTGACAAGGAGACATCCACAAGTCTATTAAACAAAATAAGCTGCCTCCTATTCCCTCTAACGCTCTTCTCAGAACCCTTGGCAGCTGATCACAAGTCATGTTACCAGCTGCTAAATCTCTAGTCATAAAAGCTGGTGTGATGCTTACATAGTCAGGAAAACTACAGAGTGGTAAGTTCATTTGAATGTGTGTATGAAGATTAACCACAGTAAAGAAATGTATTTTTATTTATTTGAAAATGATTTCCACAGTAAACCATACAGAGAACAACAGTCTTGTTTACAGATGTATCATGGAAGGAGGTGAAGGGAGGATAAGAAAGGGTGGAGAAGTACAGAACTAGCAATAAAATAAAAATAAAATGCTAACAACTCAAGTGTACAATATTAATTACCATAGTATACAGTGAATACATAGAATCAGCAGAAGTTGGCACACTATACAATACAAGGCAGACTTCAGTTTCAGTTTCAGAATAGAGATATACGGCAGTCAGATAAGGCAGTAACTTACTAGTCTGTAAAATATCATTAGTTCAACACCTATATATAGCATTGTGTTTTATATCACATCTACATACAGGGCATATGCATTTATTTTATCACCTCTATAAAACAATATTCCTACACATGTATACTTGTTTTCTGAATTGAATAGCTTTGTGTACCTGTCATAGTGAGGAACCAATAAATAAATCAAACATACTCAGTGTGTAATAGAATATTTATTGAAGAAAAAAAAAACACTTTAAAGTATTATTTTTTCCTCACAATTACTGGTGAGCCTGTTCAATAACCAGGTTGTCACCACTTTAAAATATGATAATTACTGGGGTTTTTTTGTTTCAAATAATACATGGTTGGTTATTATGGCATTCCTGTCTAACACATTCTGGTATGAAAATCAATGTTTTCCTCATGCACTTTAAAAACCCATGGAAAAACTGTCATTTTGTTCCTCAGTACCACACAGGCCTCTGCTCCTAATGAACAAAAGTGAAAACATACATTTACCACAGACTTTGTGAACAACAGCACCAGAAAGACGGTTTAGCTGTACATTTCCTTACCTGTCTTTTCACTGTCTGTTTACCACAAAGGGCAAATCTTTAAACTAGAGTTTGTTTTTGAAACCTGAACCAGTAAGTATGTAAAATGCACTATGGAGTATTGACATTATTCATTTTTTTACATACCCTCAATGTGTTATACCATCACAAACCTCTTGTGCTTTGTACTTGTGGTTTATGTAGTATCACACACCTTGGGAGTGTAAAAAAACCTCATAATTTATAACACCTCATTCTTAATTCTATATTTAATGTCCCCCTGTAGCATTTCAAATGGAAGCGGAAGAACAAGAGAAAATAGAGAGTCTCCACAAGATGGCACTACAAGCATATGAGATTTTCAGAGTGCTCCTTTATTTTTTTCTTTAAAGTACCATCATGAAGTGATACCTTTAAGTCCTTCCACCACCTACTATATAATTTTAAAGTTGCCACACCATGGTCAGCATTTACAAATATTTAACTGGCACAGTTAAATTTGAAATCCTAGTCCAATTGTTTCCTCCTTATACAATAGAATTAGACAAAATATGGACATTTATAAACATTTATGATATCAATTTGTTCTCATTCTGGAACCACAAACTTCATAATCCTACCATAGCAGATATAATTAATTCTTTGGGTTCAGCTATTTCACATTAGTCACTATCTTGACAGTAATAATCATAAATCTCACTTTAATTATTATTTCCCATTAATTGCATCTTTTGTATATTACATGATCAAAATATTCTAATTTTTCAACAGTGGTTATTATATTCAGAAGCTTATCTCCACACATCACAATTTTAAGATCCACACATTTTTTTTAAGAAGAGGGTAGTTTCATATGTTAGGGTCTCACCCTTAATTTTTCTTATAGGTAAAAATAGTAAGCTTATCTTGTGGTACTTTGTGATGAAATTTCTAAATCCTGAGTTAGCCATGTATGATGAAATGTACTCTGTGTCTACCCTGCACTGAACTGCATTCTCGGGCACAGAGATAAAGCATGTTGGCGAAGCTGTTTGATCTTGTCTGTAGCCTTTGTCTCATATAATCTGTCATTCTTATTGCTCTGCTGCTCAACATTCCAACATCCCTCTCTGCTCACCATTTTGTTTTGTTTCTTGCACAGATGAAATTCATACCTCCCACACTGAAATAAAGAAAAACAAGTATAATAAAAATGAAGTTCTTTTCTTAGTAGGAACAGTCAAAAATCCTAGTGACTAATTACTGAATGCTAAAGTTGTTCTGAAAATTGACAGTATAGATCAACCCATGAGTGAAACACAAGTTAAAATGACATCAAGTCAACACTGGCCTTTAGGGAAAAGTCTTAGTAGCTATTTTTATAATCGTGCTTTTGCCAACATCACACACAACAACTCATAAGTGCTCATTTTCACATGTACATTTTGAATCTGTTCATGAATGCACTGAATACTTAATGTGGGCTCCTCTTTGAGTAGATTGCATGTCCCTGAAGGCTAGTGTTGTTAAAATTCTGTACTCCCATCATCAAATATATGGAATCAGGTGTTTTTTTTATAAAGGTAACACTTCCTTCTCCATGACTGCCCCTGTACCTTAATCTCACCACTCCAAACACAAAAAGGAAAATGGCCCTCACCACACCTTAATCATATCTTGGAATTTTAGGAAATGTACAATGATGTTGTCCCTAGGATGCTGCTGTGGATCTGACTTTGTCCCATGAGCATAATGCACCGTTTCATTTAAGTATTCATTTCCTTCGTTTGGAGGTCTTGTTAGATCAGAAAAGTTTGTTTTTAATAAAAGCCAGAATGTCATTAATTTTGCTAGCCTCCCTTATGCCCACTAGTCTAACTTTGTCTCTGTATGCATGTGATTCTAGGTCTTCTATTCATTTCTCAAGAATCCTTTTTTTTTTCTTTTTAGTGGTGTTTATTTACACTTTTTGACCAGGAAAGGCACAGTAAGTTATGATAGCTTATTTCCTGGTGATTCCTGGGTGTGGGTGGCATGGACTTGTTTTACTGATGGGGATTGTTGACCATGACACTGGGGAAACTCTCCTACTCTTCATTTGGGATACATATGGAACTGAGGAACCTTTCTGCCCTAGACTGGGATGTTCTACTTGACTAGAGATGGAGGAACATTTGTGCTTGGAGTGTCCATATATTAAACTATTTTGGAAACATGTAACCATTGTGTGGTATGAGCCTTTACTTTTTATTTATCCAGTAAGAAGAATTAGTATTTGATATTCTGAGACCTGACTGGGGAAAATATTGCAGGAGTACTGTTATGATCTGGTTCTCTGTACTTATATTTTTTATCTGGCAGACAGACTGCCAGTTCTTCATTCAGGAGCATCTTACTTCAGTAGCCAAATTAAAGTGTATTATTAAAGCTTTTTGTGGAATATGTGTAATAGGGAATGGTGTTCAACACCAAGGACTACCTGGAATAAATGAGGAATTGTCTCAAAAAAAAGGACAACAAAAGTTTCTATGCTTACATTAACAAGAACAAGCATTGTACCAATACAATCACAACTTTAATAAAAGATGGTGAAGTTATTACAGACAACAGGGAGTTGGCTGAAAAATGTAATGAATACTTTATATTTGTATTTCTCAACGGATCCCATACTAAATCCATGTCTCCTGTAGAATCACACCCAACAGTTGTGTTTTTTGAAAATGAGGCATTAACTGAGTTAAACTATCTAAGAATCAGCTCCTCCCCAGGACCTGATGATATCACCCCCATTATGTAAAAATAACTTGCAAATGTTCTAGCCCATCCCCCTCACCCTGCTATTTAATAAATCAATGGTAGCAGGACAAGTGCCTGCTGACTGGAGAAAGACGTCAGTCATACCCATGCATATAAAGAGCAGCAGGACAAATATGACTAATTATAGGCCAATAAGCCTGAAGTCTATTTGTTGTAAGTTAATGAAGAGGATGATTAAAAAAGAGATGAAAAAAGAGGCCCTTAGATTAGGCCTGGAGGATCGAACTCAACATGGGTTTCAGAAGGGGTTATAGTATGTAACAAATCTTGTCTCTTATTATGAGTTTATCAGCAAGAAAATTAATGAAGGTATTCCAGTAGACGTAATTTTACTGGATATTGGCAAAGCATTTGACACAGTACTACATGACCTTTTAGTCAAGAAACTTATAACTTTGGGCTTTAAAAACTATTTGATAAGATTGATCAACAACTGGCTAACAAATTGAATACAATCAGTTAGAATAAATGGTATTATGTCAAGTGAGAGAACCGTTACTAGTGGGGTGCCTCAGAGATCTGTGTTTGGGCCAGTATTATTTGGTCTGTATATTAGTGATATGGGGTCCGGTTTAAGGATATAAAAAAAAAATAGAAAACTGGGGACTGAGAAATAAAATGAAATTTAATATGGCCAAATGCTCAGTTGTGCATTTTTGATTCAAAAACCCGGTGTTTAAATATGAACTTAATGGAGTAACCCTTAAATTTTCTAATAAAGAAAAAGATTTAGGAATTTGGATAAGCAATGACCTTTCATCCGTTGATCATTGTAGATATGTATCGCAGACTACCACCAGATTAATCCACAGTATAAAAAAGATGTTTACCACAATGAATAGTGGTTGTATAATGAAATTATATAAAATTTACATAATACCCCACTTGGATTACGGTTCCCCAAATTGGAGTCTTTATCTAAGGTGAGATGTAAATTTGATCGAAAAAATTCAAAGAAAAATAACAAAGTCCGTTAGAGGGTTAAACACCCAAAGTTATACAGATCATAATACCTCCCTACAACTTTCCCTCTGACTATTAGAGGAAAAATAGGTGACTTGTTACTAATGTACAAGATTCTGGAAAATACCATACTTATGAACCAATGTGACCTTAGATACAGCATAAAATCAAACAATCTTAGATGTTATCTGAGACAAGTGTTTATTCCTAGAACAAAAACTGTTAAAAGACAAAATTTCTACACAGTAGAACTGCAAAGGTTTGGAATACCTTACTAGGTCATATAGTTAAAGCACCAACTTCTGAGTCCTTTAAAAATAGGTTGGATGCCTATCTGGTTCAAAATAAAGTTTCTTAATATACCCTCTAGGAGTGGGAGACAATTCGATTGGCTTTCAGCCTAATTTGTCTTTTAATACCAAGTAATACCAAGTAGAAATATGTCCTGGGTCCTTCCTATATAATAAAATTCCAAGCACTCATTATAACAGTACCTTTAAGGTAGTAAATAACTTAGAAATGCTGTGTACTTTTGTCTTGCTTTTTCTTTCCTCTTGGCATGACTTTTATTAAATATTTTGTTTTTCTTTGATTTTAATTTTTTTGCTGTACCTTACTTTTTTGACTTACTGTAGACTGAATTTTTGGTTTATTTGTATAGTTTTGATTTGCATGTATTTTCATTGTATGTTTGTCTTACTAAAGATTCCCCTAATCTTTATCAATAAGTACCATGGGATCTCTCATTGCCACCTACAAAGTGACCAAAAATGGGCAGAAAGAACCCCGGTTTATATCTCTCTCTTTCATTGATTAATTTATTATTATTTCAGATTTGTTGATCAGGTAAGAATCCAAGAGCATAAATGCTCATTTTCAAGGGGCAATTGAGACGAACAAATAAGAACATAACAGACAAGCATTAGTCAATGCCGAATGTTGCTTGCTTGTATTTGCTGTTTAGATGTTTGACACTGAGAACACAGAGGCAATAATGAACAAATTAATAAAGTAGTGAAATTGTCATGACTGTGAATTCATAATTTTCATCTCTCATGGCTGCAACCATAGCCACGTGCCTCGGATCCAGGTTGGGCCCCAGTCTGGGGCATGGAATCAGGTCAGCAGCAATGGCAGGAGGGGGTATATCTGGCTGGTTGGGGCCCTTGGCAGCCCAAAGCCAATGTTGCAGAAGGGGTCAGAAGGTTTCCACTATGCAACAAGTCTCAGTCAAGATCTCCCAGCATCATTGACATTATTTATTTGCTGTTAGTGGTCCTCGTGGGAGGATGAATGCCAAGTAATGGAAGCCCACTGTGCAAGAGGTGAGCTGACAGCTGCGGCTAGGTGTGCTGAGTTGTGTCAGACTCAAGATGCTGCAGTGTGTCTTGTCTTGTCATTTTTGCCGTACTTTAGTCTGCTTTGCTGAAAATGTGTGTGTGGGGGGGCAGGGGGGATGCCGCAGCAGATTGTACCGTATTCACCGGTAGTCGGAGATCATGGGGCAGGTGGTGGGGAGCTAACTACTGACATGGGGAAATGGAGCTTCCCTCAGAATCTGTGTCTGTTGGGGAGGGGATGCGCGAGGGCCAGTACTTGTAGATCACCTGGGGGGGGCTGGTACTCACAGATATCCAGAGTGGGTGGGTGGGGAGGCAACCAGTGATACTGGGGAATGGAGGACTGCTGCTACAATTAAGCCATTCCATGGGGAACAGGAGCACTGTGTGAAAAACTTGCCTAGCTGCCAGCCTGCTACACAACCCGAGACAGCGGCTACAAGACGTGAAAAGCCACACCACTGTCACGCTTACTAACTGGCAACCTTTAATGGCTGTCACACAACTTTTCTTCACAGTGGGGAAAAAAAGGAGATCCAAAGGCAGATGTCCAGAGTCAGATAATAAATACTGTATCCTGCCACCTTGCAAAGTAGTCCCTAACAAATAATGCATACTGTACTGGTGTTATGCACATAGAAATGTCACAGATACATTAATTATACGATTTCTGACATTTCTTGAGCATAATATGGTCTGCTGCCTTGGTTAACCAGATTATCTGTTAGGAAAGCAAGGAAGCTTACATCAGAGGAGGTGAGCTGAGCATTTTGCAGCTCTCACCTCGATCTCTGTATGAGTATGGTTTATAATGTTTTTTCTTTTGGGTCCTTCTCTGTTTGAACTGTTGGATGTGGATGCTGTGGATCACAGAGTCAGCAGGGTTGGTCAGAGGACATGATCAAGAGCAGACTGGAAGGGTGGGTGGTCATGGGATAATGCTGTGAGGTATTTTTTTGAAAATTACACTTAAAGAAGGAAAACAGAAAAAAAGAATTCTGTTTGTTGATGTGAGTGATTGAATTTCCTTGGTCAACTCTTCTGTAATGCTAAGCTCGCAACGGTTGTAGTGCTACAGGTTACTTGGTGAAAAAAAAAATTTTTTGTTTAACTTTAAAAAGAAAAGAGTTACATTTTTTGTGTGTGTTTGCATGGCATATTGGTGGTTTGATGACTAAGTAGTATAGTTGGTGATCGTGGTTGCAGGGGGACTCTCAGTCAGCAGGGAGGGTCTCTCATGCTGCAAAGAAGTGTAGATCAGACAGGAAGGGAGATACTGTTTCAAAACTGAGAGAGAGAGTGAAAGTGAGAGAATGAATAAAAGGGTTGAAAAGAAATGAGTTGTGTGGTGGAGCTGAGTGGCTCTTTGGTTTTTACCTTAAATAAACAAACAAACAAACTAAGCGAGCAGCAAAAAAACAGCAGCTGGTGTCTTAAACATTTTATAAGCAAGATTATACAATGGCATAAAATAATCTTGAACTTTGATTGGTCTGTCTGGAACTGGAGCCATGATGTTATCCCAGTATGACATCACGGGTCTAGTCCCAGCAAACAGATGACCACATCAATGGTCATCAGAATCACTCCCCACAGCCCACACAGATTCCTGCTCCATAATCCTGCTTTATAATGAGTTCCTCAGTCTGCTCCATGTTGCCCCATCAGTTTGTGACTGTTTTCCCTGTCAGTATTCACTATGACAACTTAATTCTCCCCAAATGTCAGTGTTTTTTTTTTTTTGCATTGTAAAGTGAAATGAAACCGACATGGTAATCAGCTTCTCGGTGACTGACAGTACTGCAAGCATGACCTAGCACCCGCGCAATTAAAACACTGCTCGCTCAACTGAGACAAGCGCAATATTCAGTTAAAAGACATTGTCCTACTTAAACATATGCCTTCCCCTTCGCTCACTCCGAGCTGCTTAAAAATAACCTCTACAGAAAAACCATAAGCGGTGTTGCTGTCTCTGTCCGCAGCACAGCACTGTTTCCTGAAGACAGACTTGCTAGTCAGAACCTGGGGGGGGGGGGGAGAAGAACACGGGAATACCACTCACCAGCCGCTGTTACCCCACAGTGCCTTTCTCATGCGATCGTGCTGCATGGCTTCCTGCGGCTGCTCACTGCTATTGTGAGTGTTCAGGGGCAATCACTGCTGCTGAACTGTTGGCCACTCTGGGGACAGTGGGAAGTGGAAGCCTGTCTCACTGGGATATTTTCTTGTTTTCCAACATTCTACGTAAATGAATGACACCGTCCTGTCTGTCTTGCTCCTAGGGGTCAGTCTGCAGCAAGCTGGGACTCAGTCTGTGTACCTACTCGCCCCTTGATCTGCGGCTGTCTATCTCCTTTGGGAGGTGGGTATGAAGAAGTCAGAGAGTGGGACAAAAAGGTGCAAGACTGACGGGGGGAGGGGCGCAATAGAAGCAGGAAAAAAATAACTGCTTTTTCATTAGAACAGTTCATTTATTTCAAGTCCACAAAGTTTCCACCCATACACTTTGAACCACTGTCATACTTAGCTTGCATGATCACTGGTCTGTCAAGGATGAGCCCAATGCAGCTTGACCAGCATTGGGCTAGTCAGTGACACACCTCTGAAATGCCATTCTTTGTAGCAAAACGTTTCTTGCACAAGTGCAAGCAACGTAAAAAGGATACATGAACAAAATGCACCACATTAAAAAAATAAACAGAGCATTCACATGATGATTTAGTAATATAGAATGATTTCAAATGGGCCTTAAATACAGAATAAAAGTTGATTTGATGAAACTGAAAAGGCAATACATTCCATTCTTTAGTAGCCTTATGGATAACTGCATGTTGACCAGCTGAGGTTCTATACGCTGGGAGCCTCAAACATTGTTGTGTGGCCAGATGAAGAAATAGATACATAATTTTAAAAGTAAGGAAAGAAAGGACCTTGTTTCAAAAGCCAAAAACATATCAAATGAAAATATGTGCACCTTGAGTTAAATGAAAACGATTTTAACTGATGGTAAATATTACAGTGATGTGTCAGGTGAGGACTAGATGTAACAAAACAACAGTCATTCGGTTCAAAGTTTGCACACCATGTAGAGTTTTTTTTTATTAAATTTATCTTCGTTACTGGCAGTTCTTGCATCAGTATCACTCAACTGCTGATTCACTTAAGCGTTCTTAGAAACATAGAAACATAGACTTTGACGGCAGATAAGGACCGCTTGGCCCATCTAGTCTGCCCATTTTCCTACCTACAGGATAGGCCGTAGATCCTAGTTAACCAACAGCATATTTCTTCCTACCCCCCACAAGAATTGCCTTATGTCTGTCCCATGCATTCTTGAATTCTCCCACAGTTTTAGACCCCACAACCTCCTCAGGAAGGCTGTTCCATGCATCCACTACCTCTCTGTGAAATAATACTTCCTCACATTGCCCTGAACGCCCCTCCTTCTATCTTTAAATTGTGTCCCCTTGTTCTTGCAAGTCTCTTTTTCTGAAAGATGCTACCCTCTTGGACTTTGTTGATTCCACTGAGGTACTTAAAAGTTTCTATCATGTCCCCCCTCTCCCTTCTTTCCTCAAGGGTATACATATTAAGCTCCTTTAGTCTCTCCTCATACGGCTTCTCTTGCAAACCCTGCACCATTTTAGTTGCCCTCCTCTGGACCACCTCTATCCTGTCTATGTCCTTCTCAAAACTGTTACATTTAGAAGGAAGCTTAGTCAGCAAAGTTTTAATACAAGTCAAGATAGTTCTTTAAACAGATCTGGAAGATTTTCAATAGTTGTGCTAGACATTTCAGTATCTGCCAAATGTCTCTTAGTTTTACTATCCAGTTCACTCATTCTGCATACAACAGCAAGCTACAGCAAATCTTACACAAACATGTTGCTTTAAATTGTAGTAGAAAGACATTCCTTAGAGTGATAACTATTACTTTTTCAAGCTCATTCACTAAACATGGCTAATTTTGTGTCAGTACAAAAATACTACTTTTTATTCTTCAGGCCTACTGTGAATGTTCAGTGTTGTTAGAATGTTCAGTGTTGTTAGAGCTCCCCCTTCTGGTATCCTAGTCTGACACCATCATAAATGGACTCTAGCTCTTTCTGTGTATGTTCACTTTACTACTCCATTTAGAATGTAGCATAGTTCCACTATGACGCAGTAGTTGAAGTAGCTTTATTTATTTTGATGCCCTTCCCAGGAGGCTTTGGATGCCATTGCAAAGTACACAGGTATCTGTAGTCAGTATCTTAATAACTGACAAATAAACACATAACTAACTAAATAAGCTGAGACAGACTTTTTGCTAAACACTAGGGAGCAGCTGGACAAGCAGGCAAGCATTGTTTCAGCTACTCTCCCTTTGGTCAAGTACAGCATTATGGCTTACAGTATGTAAAATATGTTATCTTTATTTCTGACATATCTTACCTGTCATCCTTTTTTTGTTTTGATAGTAGGTGTGCGATTAACACAATTGAAATAATTTAACTGGTGAAATGTGTACTTTCTCGTGTGGTACATATAGGAGATAAGTAATGGATGGGCTGCATTAGGATAATCAAATTTATCGCTGCATGTAAGGATAAGATATATAACTCTTGAGTTGTGTATTAGGTCTTTTCCCTACTACTGGGGATAAATATGGGATATGAAATAGGCTGACTAAGAATATGCCTTTAATAGTATATTTGCATATGCGGGGGCTGGGACTACAACTCATGATAGGCAGAGCCATAAGTGAGTTATACAAGTCCTGCCCCTCACAAGTGATGATAAATGACTTATTCTGAGTTAGGCCATTTTGTATCCAATTTTTACAATGTGCTGTAAACTGTAAGATTTTTAAATTGGCGTGTTTGATGAAGATTTAAATGTTTCTGTTTGATTTCACCACTCTGTTTTGCATATGGAAGTCACTATTGTGATGTTATCAGGCATTGTTCCAACTGCTTTCCCATTGGTTTATGTTTCCTTTGTGACCTGTCTAAAGCAAGAATAAATTATTTATCCTGATTTAGAATGATTCAGTGATGAAAATAAATCCAGTGTGTTCAACAGGTGTTGAGATAAATGTCACAGAATAAATTTACTATTGTTTATACCCTTTTCAAGATATCATGATATTTTGCATTTTGGGGTATATATCACAAATGACACTTAGCAAAGCTGGGTACATCACAAACACAGAGCAGCTTTCATAATGCTGATAACATTACAATAGCCAGCAGTATTGAAGCCGGTAGTTGAAGTAAAAGAGAAACAGTTATGCCTTCATACAAATAGAAGATTTAAAAGCTACAATAAGTCAATTAATGTATAAATTAAATATGCAACAGACAGACCCAAACTGTGCAATTTATCACCACATAGGAGATAGGACTTTTATAACTCACTCATGCGCTGCCTCTTATGAGTTATGATCCTGACTCTTCACATCTGAAAATAAATTGCTAATTTCGAGTCAGTCTATTGCATATCAGCTCTATTTGTAAAGTTTAACTCTGGCATATAAGTTTCATCTGTTTCATAAGTTCGAATCAAGATGATAGCTTTCACCAAGGAGTTTTGTAGCTAGATTTATCATTATATATTCCCCCTAGATTTTTCCTGTAATTCTATAAGATATGCCAATCCAACGGTGACACCAACACAGCAGCATACCTCACTGTCAGCAAAATCAACACTTTGCTGGCAGCTTGCTGTGTTGGTGTGCCCAAGACAGGGGCACACTGTCACCTGCTCCTGTACCCCCTCACCGAGTCAACTCTGGCTGGGGTTGACAATCTATAGGATGGGGGTTGTGGGGGCAGTACCTCCCGCATGGGGGTTTGGGGGTGAACCCCTCCATGATAGAAAAGTAGGACTGGAAAGCGTTTAGGATTTATGTTTACCACAACTTGCAGTCAACATAAATCCCATCGCTGTGATGCTGGTCGACAAATGTGTTCTCGAACTGGCATCATAAAGCCATTCTATAGTAGGCATCTAATTTGTTCTTAAAACTAAGCATAGTGCCGCATTCCACTATTTCAGATGGGAGTCTGTTCCAAGGGGACACCACTCTCTGATTTACCTAGGCTCCCCACTTATTGGATTTATACAGCTCCCCTTTCAGTTGGTAATCATGTGTTCTTGTAACTTTAGATGAATCTCTCATGTGTAGACCCACACAAAGTCCATATTCTGATGGGCAGAAAATGCCAAGCATAAGTCCCCTCTAAGTTTGTGGTACTCCAGGGAGTACAGATCCAGCTCTCTTAACCTGTCCTCATAGGATAGTGACCTAAGATCCAATATTTTCTTGGTTGCTCTCCTCTGAACCTTCTCAAGGTTCACTATATCAGACTTGTGGTAAGGGCTCCAAAACTGCACACCATACTCCATTAGGGGCCTGATCAATGCGGTATACAAAGGCAGCAGTATGGATCTGTCCCTGTTTCTTATATTGTGCAGCATTCTATTTGCCCAGTTAGCTATTCCAGTGGTGCGTTGTCTAAATGATAATTCATTGGTTACCATGATACTTAAGTCCCTCTCGCACTTCTGAGAGTTTGACTGCATTAATTATATGCAGCCTAGATGTTGTTATGGCCAAAGTGCATTACACTGCACTTGGCTATGTTAAACTTCATATTGTGTGTTATGGCTCAATCACTAATATAGTCTAGTTTGATCTGGAATTTCAGTACATCTTTATTAGTTCTTACAATGGCACCAATTTTGCTGTCATCAATAAATGTTGTCATCCATGCATTGTCTGATGTCTTAAGGGAGGACATAAATATATTAAAAAGTATAGGGCCCTGTACTGAGCCCTGGGGCACCCCACTTGTAACATCCCCTCAATCTGATAGAAATCATTTTATACCAACCCTCTGCCTTCTCTGCCTTCTCTGGCTCAACCAGGCTCTAATCCATTTAATGATTTGTGATGTCACACTAATATCCTGAATGCTCCTAATTAGGCCATCATGTGGGACTAGGTCAAAGGCCTTCGAGAAATCTAGGTAGACAACATCCACTGGTAGTCTATCCTTTAGGGCCCTGCTTACTATTTCAAAGTAGCTTAACAGTTGGATCTGGCAGGATCTCCCTCACACGAACCCATGCTGTGTGATATCTGTGTATCCATTAGTCTGAATATAATGCTCTAGATTGTCTTTAATATGTTCCTCCGTTATCTTGCATAGGATACAAGTTAAACTAATGGGCCTATAGTTCCCAACATTTGTTTTCAAACCATTCTTATATATGGGTGTAACATAGGCCATATTCCAATCATATGGAGTCTCTCCTTGACTTAGGGATTCTTTAAATAATAGCCCCACAGGTCCTGCCAACTCATCAGCCAATTCCCTGAGTATGTACGGGTATACCCTATCTGGTCCAGGTAGCTTATTAATCTTAAGTTTAGCTAGTTTATTTCTTAATGTAGGTTGGAAATCTATTTCACATGGTGTATTTTGATCTAAATTGTTAACTGAATCCATGCTATTAGTAATTTGAAAAACACTTAAAAAGTGTTTGTTGAACTTATCGACCAATAATTTTTCATCTGAGATGATTTCCCCATCTATGATAATAGATCCTAACCTAATTACTCTATTTCTTGAGTTGTTAATATAATTGAAGATTGCTTTTTTATTATTGTTTGCTATGTTAGCTATCCTTCACTCCTCATTTGATTTTGCTGCTTTAATTGCTATTTTACATTTTTTATCTATTTTATTGAATTTTGACCATTTGTATGAGGTTGGAAAAGCAAGCAATAAGACATGGCAGGGTCAGCTTTAGGCTGAGACAACCACCTGCTCAGAAGTGCAGTGAGACCACCATCACAAGCAGAGTGACTTAAAAACCCTTGAAGGGAAGTTATCAGCCTAAAGCACACCCTGGGGTGTATTATTGCATTTTTGCACATAAGAGCTGAAAAGAAGTACACAGCAGACATGATTGTTTTTATTTCATTTCAAACTTGCAGGGTTTGTGTAAGTGAATAAGCAGAAGGCCTTTGGATTAGGTTTTTTTGTGTTCTGTTTTTGTTTACGTTTCTGTAATTCTTAGTAGCCAGGAAAGGGGACTGCTGTAGTTAGCAGAACAGCTGCCTTTTACTATTGTACTGGGGAACTTTGCTCTTTAACTTGTTTCTGTGGTTTCTCACTGATTGTTTTTCTTCCTGTCCAGGAACTCACTGAAACACCCACCTTCCCTCATCCAAATCCCATCCTTCCCCAGGTCATTCACATGTATAGCTAACCTTTGCCTCCCAGTTCCTGCAGGAACACAGGAAGAGGCACTACATAGTGTTTTTCTATTGTCCTTTGCACAGGACATCCATTACATTTCATCCACACTTCCTCCCAAACATAGGATGAACTATATAGTATTTCTGCATTGTGTAGGGCTCTCTAGTTCTTTCATGCATACTTCCTGCATAGGATTTCCATTACATTTCATCCACACTTCCTCCCAAGCATAGGAAGAACTATATAGTATATCTTTATTGCACAAGACCTTCTAGTTCTATCATCTATTGTCTCACACAGGACCTTCTAGTTCTATCCTCTGTTGTCTCACTACCTACCTACCACTTTCTGTCGTACCAAGGAAAGGGCGGGTCACTCACCCGAGCATAACATAAAGAACTAGAAAACCCTTCTACTAACCTCTCATCTTCATTCACCACATCCTTCTCTACAGCTCTTTCTATTCAGTCCACCAGGAGGAGCCAAATAATGCTAACTTATGAGAAAGAAAAAAAACTTCAAATTTCTTCTTCTACTGCTCTCTCTCTCTTTCATCCACTACCTACCTCTACCTCAAGCACAAAAACTTCTCTTTTTGTCTGCATGCATTTCCCAGCTGAAAAGCTTTCGGTAAAGCAAGGAGGACAAAAAAAAATATTTTTCTTGTATTCTTTCATCTGCATAGTTAAACAAAATGGACATCATAAATTGCTACGAATGTGGGGCATCCTTCTACAGAGTACATTTTCTAAGGATGGATCACACCCCACATGCTGGACCATTGACAGACTGAAAAGCCAACTCAGAGATGCCCAGGCCCACATTTTTCACCTCTGTAACTTACTAAGCAGCCAAGGACCATCAGACTCTCCTCATTTGCACCATCCTCACCAGGAACTACTCCTCGCTCACATTCAGAAATAGGCAGAGGGAGTGGTAGGTGGTGAGGAGGCCAGGGGCAAGCACAACAAATCCAGGAAACAGAACAGGGAACAGGGCCCACTCATCCAAACAACTAACAGGTTTGCATGTTTGTCTACTGTGGCAGACAATGGACACAGTAAGGGGCCAAGAAAAAAAAGCATTTAGATTACCCTAAAGGAAACAAGGAGGAAAATTCCAAAGAACCTAGCTCCAAATGGGGCAAAAAAGTGATGATCATAGGCAACTCCATGATTAGAGAAGTCAAGTGTCACCTGTGTCCGGACAGAGAAACTAAGGTTGTAATGAGGTGCCTTCCTGGAGTTTCCACAAGAAGGGACACTGACTGTATCAACAGGATTCTTAGAAAAGAGGGGGACTGTGCCAGCTTTTTTGTCCATATAGGTACAAACAATCTCATGGACCAAACAGTGGATGAAGCCAAAATGTGCATATCAAAATTAGGTGAAAAATTAGTCTCCACAGCACCTGTCATAGTCTTCTCGGAAGTTCTCCCAGTGTGGGGGAAAGGAGGCAGAAAGCAAAAAATCAGGGAAACAGAGCTCAAGGAACTAAACTCAATGGCCCAGATATTCAAACTGCACCATAAAAGTGCGCAACAGTAGGAGCAAGTGCAAGTCCACTGCACCCATGTGCAATATGCGCGATATTCAAACACTGCATAGGTCAAGATGCGCCTGTGGCACATGACTGAATATTGCGTCAACTGCGCTATAGTGCAACCAGGAATGTGCAGTGGAGCAGGTCAGATGTGCAATAGCATAACCAGGGATGCTCAGTGGAGCAGGGCAGCAGTGCAACAGCACAACCAGGGATGCGCAGGGACAGGATGCAGGGGCCCACCACCCATGGTAGAGATGGGCAGAGGAGCACACTGCAGAGCAGACATCGCCCCCCACACCCCATGCACTGCACAACCAGAGGAGAGCTGGAATAACCACTGGCCCATGGACACCAGCAACAAACCCACAGCCAGGGCATGGTGCCCCAGCACACCCCCCTGGCAAGCTGTGACCGGCACACAAGGAGGTCTGGCCACCCCATGCCACACCATCCCACCAATGCAGAGCACACCCTGCACCATGATCCCCAGACACCCTGCCCAGGAGCAGCACCCACCAGTGCAGGACACCCCATGCATGCCACCACCCCCACTGTGACAATGCTACCCTGTGCACCACAGAACCATGCAAGGCAGCCCCACCATGAGCACTCTTCAGCGGGTGGCAGGAGACAGCGATGCAATGACTGCATACACAGTGCCGCCATGCACATCCCCCTGAGGTACAGCTGAGAGACCGACCATGTGTCGGTACATGAGGTACCCCACACGTGACAGGGCATGCCCCGGACCCCACCACCAGTGGTACAGCACCCTGCACACCCTCCCAAGGACACACCCTGACCCAGCACTGGCCACAACAGCCAGCGCAGACACCCACAGTGGTGCATGGAAGCATGCACCACACACGATGCAACACAGTGCATGGACAAACACCCACCAATACTCAAGGACACACCAACACAGGGACACAGTAGTGGGTCAACCAAGCACCTGGCGTGTGGCCACGGAAACCGTGTACACATGGCCAGCACCCTTCCATGGCACAGGAGTGCCAGCCACCATGCACAGGCACCATGAAGCTGTACGCCACCAGCATGCGCCCAGAGCACAAGTGACAGACAGTGGAGCACATCCCCTGCAACAGACACAAGTGACAGCATGGAGGTGGGACAACAACAGCAGAGGCCACAGTGCCATCCGAGGCAGACATGTACCACACCAGTGACAGGAGGCAACCCGGCATTGTGCTGGGTACAGTGGCTGTCCAGCATGGACAGCCACCACTGACATGCCAGCGGACTGTGCAGGTCACAGACATGCAAGGGTGTCAGCTGCACAGGCCATGGATGGTCTGACAGGTGCGCCATGGACACAATGCATGCACTGTGGACCACTGCACACATTCATCCAGTGCACAGGGAACAACACACAAATCACAGACAGTGACTGATAGCTATGCCCACACCATAGTTGCTTCCCCTACGGACACACACACATGCCCATGACTGCACCACCCCTGATGCCATGTACACCACTGCAGCTGAGCACCTGTAGCCCACTGCAAATCAGAGATCACCACAGTAGGCATAACAAAACAAATGTATATTAAAAGGTAGAAAACAACTATTTACAAATATGTACACAACTGTTGGGGGTGAGGGCCACAAACCAGGTGGGGGTGGGTAAGGGGCAGGGTGAACAAATGGTAGAGGAAAGGAGGGTGTGAGGGTGGGTCTGGGGGGGTAGGGTTGAACCTGGGGCATGGGATCTTCAGCAGGTGCCCCGCTCCCCGCTCCTGTGGTGCCTCCTGCCACATCTCCTCCTGATGCCATGCTGGTCCATGCACTGAAGGATTTTTAGTGAGGCACGTGCCACCTGTAGCAGCTCCCACATGGCCCTCTCCAGGTGCATCATCCTCCGTCCACCTAGGACAAGAGAGCAGAGTCAATAGGTGTGAATGCCCATCCCCCTGCAGCCCACCCATTGTGCATGGCATACAGCCATGGGACACGCCCCTGTGATGGTGTGCAACCACCCACAGTGATCATGTCCACATGACCTGCCCACCCAGGTGCACACAGCCATGTGGACTGCTGCACACACCCACCGCCCAAGTCCTGCACAGCACCACCGTGGCTGTACAGTGACATGGCTATGCAGTGTGAAGGCAGTGGCACAGCCATGTACCTGGTGCACACATGGACCACCAGTGATGCACACCCACACAAGCAGTGCCACTGGACAGTGCTGACTGTATCATGTGGCGTGCATGGCAGTGGTGTCAATGGATGGTGGCCATGCCCCGCCTCCTGCCCTGTAACACAGCATGCACAGAATATCCTGGAAGAAAGGCACTCACCATCATCAGCCTGATCCGGGCGCTGTACTTGGATGCCACTGGCTGCCTGTGGCTATTGCCCAGCTCCCCTCACCATGCCTCGGTGTCGATCCTCTCAGGCTTGGTGCCGCTCTTCAGGGCCTAGGGTGCAAACATGGAGAGGGGAATATCAGTACAATCCAGTATCAAAGGCCCCCCCACACCTGGGTGTGTGAGATCCCACACAGCCCAGCCATGCTGCAACCCCCCCAACACCACCACCACCACCAACACCACTGCCCACACTGGACGGCCCACCCCCCATGTGGTGGACACATGCCCACCATGATACCCGTACGGACACAACCAGTGTATGGATAGGGCACCTACCTGGTCATGGCACTGCACCTCTCCTGGCGCGTGCCCGCAGGTGGGCAAGCCTGTCCGGGTTCCTGTGCTGGAGGTCCCCGTATCTGTGGCAACAATGCTTAGCTGTATGGTCCATTCCTGTGGCCTCCTCCAGATCCACCGCCACCTCCTCCCATACAGCACTCCTGGCCCTGTCCAGGGGTGCATTTCCAAACAGTGCCCCAGCATGGGGCTCCACTATGGCCACCAAATTGGCCAGCTCAACCTGGCTCCAAACAGCAGCCCTCTGTCTTGCCATCACTGAAACTGGTCGGAGTCAAAATGGCACGCAGTAGTGCACGTCCACCACGTGCAGATGCTGCGCGGTATAGCGCTGCCATTCCCTATCGCACTGTCACCGAACAGCGAGATAGTGGTGCACCCATGCGGATGCATGGCACCTACGGGGCAAAGGTCAGGCACAGGGTCAAGGGTCTCTCATGCACAGACCGCCACAGCATGATTGGTATTCCCTGCATGTACCGCGGTTGGGTGCCTGTGTGAGACGCCCTGTAGTGACTGTGCTGTGGCTCCACGGTGCCTACGGTGCCCCAGTGCAAGAGCACCATACATGTGAACAGCACAGTAGCGCCACTAGCACAATGGTGGCTGTGCCCTGCACTGCCTCCCGTGCACAGCACATCAGCAGCATGGCAAGCGTCGGCGTCAGCACCCCAGACATGTGCCGTTCAGTATCCACTGCGCACGTCACAGAACTGCACCCTTGCCTGAGCACATTCAACACAATTGCTCAAGGCGCAACAGCACGATATTCAGTTGGCATATGCAAATCAGCTCATCAGCGATTCAATGGCACAGATACTGCATTAGCATCCACTTAAAATTGAGCCTCACCTCATTTGCATGCATTGCGCTATATAAATGTGACATAGGGCTGTAGAGGCCATAGTCTGGTATTGCAGTCTATTGTGGTGAGTTGCATGCTGTTTTGGAGTGTGGACTGTGGTGTGTGTGAGATGCATTGGACTGCACAGTCAGAGGTAACACCTGTCATTCCCACAGGATCAATGATGAGCAAACATGAGGTGGAGAAGGAGGAACAGAGACATGGGAGACGGAGGAGGCCAAACTTTACCAAGGCAGAACCAGATGCCCTGTTTGAGGCCTACCTTGACCAGGAACCGCTGCTCAGCGGACAGCGGGAAACACCACAGGCCTGTGCTGTGGCATGGGGTGAGGTGCCACGTGCCGTCAACCAGGATGGCAGCCACCAGCGGTCCGTGCAGGAGTGCAAAAGAAGGTGGGCATGGACAGGAGGAGGATTAAAGATAAGGTGGCTACCATCAAGGCAGCATGGGCTGTGACTGGTGGGGGACAGCTGGCCATGCAACACCTGATACCACAGGAAGAGTAGGTTGCTTGCAGCATGCAGCATTGTGCCATTGAGGATGTTCCAGGTGGTGGCTTCCAGATGGGTGGTAGCCTGTCACTGCATGGTAGGTCCTGATCTGTCACTGTGGGGGGGAATGCCACAGGGTAGGGCAGATACATTAATGCTACTGTGTTCCCTAACAGCTCCTGAGCGTCTACATGGGTCAGCGGTGGTGGGCTGGTCCACTGAGGGCGATACCCTGGACACAGAGGAGGGCCCATCCACCTCCACAGGTGTCTGATGGTCAGGATGACAGTGGGCCTGCCTGGCTTTCCGGACTGATGTTGGTGGAGCAGGTGCGGAGGAGGCCCTGCCTGTGTCCCAGCATGACAGCGTCCATGGATGCCAGCATGCTGAGACTCGGACTAGTGCCAGATCCATCACTGATGATGATGGAGTGCACATCATGGACAGTGATATGTGTGGGCCGCAGGATGGCCACACAGCAGGTTACAGCATGGGCATAGCCATGGGTGGTGCCACCGTGGAGGCCTGTGTGACATCACAGTCCCAGCCTGTGCCTGTCTGCACCAGTGGGGCAGCATTGGTGTGTGTCCAGGACAGTGGGGCTGTTGCAGCTGCTGCGGTGGCACTGTTGAGCCCTGGGGAGCGGCGGCCGGAGGGACAGTGTCAGCAGTCGGTCAATGGTGATGGGGGGACAGTGTCGGGGGGCGGCATCAGTGCACCACCTGTGGACATGCCCAGGCATTGATCTGGTGTGCAGCGCCCAACCTCAAGGGGTGCTGCCCAGCATGGCTGCGAACACCATGAGGGACAGCATGCCAATCAGGTGGATGACCTCTTAGATGAGCACACCCGCAAACTCCATGATTCAGTGGATCAGCAGTTGCAGCTTGTGATGGCGGTGGATGCACTCAGTGCGGTCCTGTGCCAGGCAGAGGAGCGGCGCAGCAGGGACACCGGTCTGCTCCTGGCAGGGATGGACAGGCTGCGGGAGCATGTGACCACCGCCATTGACAGGCAGACGCAGGCATTCACAGCCGTCATGGCCACAATGGGCACATAGTTATTTGCCCATGTGTCGCAGACACCATGCAGTGCCATGTCCACCCCCATTCCTGGCGTCATGTGACACCCTCCTTGTCGACACCGGGTTCAGCTGTGGGCATCCTGGGCACGCCTGGCACAGGCATGTTTGGTGAGCTGCAGACCCCTGCTCGAGAACGGTCACGTTCCCACAGCGGAACCCCTGGGGGACTGTCACTGCCACCCCATGAGGCCATTGGTCAGCCTGTCACTGCTGGTGGGTCTCGGTGGGGCCGCCCATGTATCCATGGCAACCGTGGCACTGTGCCACATGACTGACCTGTCTCCCACCATGGCTACTGTCTGACTCTGCCCTGTGTGCGGTGTGTTGTTCAATGTGCAATGCACAGGTGGCGTACCCGGCCCTGCACACACACACGTTCCATGTGCACACCCTCCCGGCTGCTGGCCACTGTGGTGTGTGCATGATGATGTCTGCGTTACGCTATCTGCCATTGTGCAGTGGTGCCCAGTGTCTGAGACATGCACAATGACAGGCATCGGGCGTGGTGGTCTGTGGACATGTGTGTGGCTAGGGGTGGCGGTTGGGGTCAGTATGCCTCCTACCCTTTTTGCATGTCTTGTGGGGGTGTGTGTGTGTGTGTGTGTGTGTGAGTGTGCGTGTGCGTGACCATGTGCCATGTTAGACCTTGCCCATCCCTGACGGTGTGTGTGGTTCCATGCTCAGCCAATTCCCTTTATGACATGCACCCCTGGGGTTTGTCCATACATGCTTGTGGGTTGTGCACTTGCCATTGGTGGTTGCACATGGCCCCATGACTTATCTGGGTTGGTTGAAGTGCTCCTCTGTGATGGTGTCCCAGTGCAACTGCACCATCCGGATCAGTCGGGTCCCTTCGACCAAGGGGGGGCTGCCCATCACCATCTGCACCAGCGTCCTCATCGTCCCCATCGCTGTTCCCCCTTTGACCTGTACAGCTATCCCACAGTCGTTGGCCATGTTGTGCAGGATGCAACAGGCCAGGAATACCCCACAGGCCTTTGAGGGGCTGTACTGTAGGGCACTGCCAGATGTGTCCAGGCAATGGAAACGTGCCTTCAGCATCCCGAACACCCACTCTATATCATTGCATGTAGTGGCATGTGCCTTATTGTACCATTGCTGCGATGGGGTCACGGGCCGCCGGTATGGTGTGAGCAGCCAGGGACGGAGTGGGTATCCACTGTCACCCATGTGTAGAGGGTGGACATTAGTTTGGTGATCAGTGTCGCCCTGCCATGGGCCATCTAGGACAGTACCCATGTCACTTCTGACTATGCCCCTCCCAAGATCCTTGTCTTTCTGCGTGATTTGCATACTCACCCACTAGGTGGCCAGTGGGGATGTCCCCACTCTCGAACCTGTGGCACAGTGCAGACTGGTGCCAGATGAAGGCATCATGTGCTCTCCCAGGGTGCATGGCACAGACATTGGTTATGCGCCCCCTAGCATCGCACACCACCTGACAGTTGATGCTTGCATAGCCCTTCTGATTGAAGTATGCAGCACCTTCCAGGCCAGGTGGTGTGTGGATGGCCACATGGGTGCAGTCAATGGCCCCGAGCATGCCAGGCATACGTACTACCCTGTGGAACTCTTGTATGTGTGCTGTGTGATCCGCCTGTGTGCTGGGGAAATGGATGTACTCCGCAGCATGTAGCAGCAGTGCACTGAGGAATTGTGTGAGTAGGCGTGATGCAGCTGACTGGGTTATGCCTGTTGTGTCCCCTGTTGGTCTCTGGAAGGTACCCGTGGCGAGCAGGCACATGACAGCTGTCAACTTTGTCTCCACTGACAGAGCATGGCTCCATCGTGTGGGTGCCTGCATCTCATCACTGCACAACTCACAGAGCCACCTCAGGATCACCCGGTTCAGGCGGTACTGGCCCACTATCTTGGTGTCACTGTACTGCTCAAAGCTGGTGCAGGCTCGGTACTGCCTGTTGGGGGCATACCGCCGATGGGCCCTTCCACGGCCGTGCCCCCTGCTGCCTGCCTTCTCACACCCTTCATTACTGCCTCTATCTGAATAGTGGCACTGGCCATGTCCCTGGCTTGTGATCCCCCCCCCCCGAAAGCTGTATTCCCCTTCCCCCCACTGTCCTTTATGCTACTCCCCCTGCACTGGGAACACCTCCCAGATTTGGCTGTCCTGCCCACTGTCACTGCCCTCAGTCCACTGTGGCACTTCACTTTTACTCCTGCACAGTGGCACAGACTCCCCACTCCTTTCCTGTTCCTGGTAGTTTCCAGGTGTGCTCTGTCCTGCTCCTGCCCAGTCCTGCTCACTGCTACTGTCTGCCTGGTTGCCGTCACCTCGCTCCCACCTCTGGCTTCCCTGTACTGTTCTTGCACCTCTCTCTTGTTCCTTTTTATTTTGGATCATTTCCGCTATTGCGCAACTTCCGTTTGCTCCCCTATTGCGCATGGCTCATACTGTTGAATATCGCACTGCGCCATTTATTCATGGTTCCTCCCCCTTCAGTTGTGCATACATTCATTACCATTGCGGTCTTGCACATTGCGATTTAAAGGCATGCAGCTGCCTTCCAAGGAATATCACACAATGACGATTGATTTATGCTGGAGCAAGATCCTCAGCCAAGATGGCGCAACCTTTGAATATCTGGGCAATGGCTTAAAGGATAGTGCCTTGAGAAAGGGTTTCTTTATATCGGTGAAAGGCAAGACTTTTGGGACAGGAGTCTCTTCAGGCACGATGGGCTGCATCTATCAAAAGAAGGTGTAAGTGTGCTAGGACAAAAGCTGGATGTCTTCATTGGGTATTTAAACTAGGTTATGGGGAGATGGAAACAGCACCACAGAGTTCTGTTATTGCTTCCCTAAAGCAACAAATAAGGCCTTTTAGGACAATTAAAACTAAACTAAAGACAAACGTGACATGGGTAAAGAGAAATAGAAAAGTAAATACCGGATCAAATGGAGGACTGGGTAATAAAAAACAGGGGAAAAAGGTATGGAAGGCTATGTTCAATAATGCTCGGAGCCTAACCAGCAAGGTAGCAGATCTCTCAGCAATCATTGTAGAGGCAGACTTAGACTGGGTTGCAATCACTGAAACCTGGTACAATAAAAACCATGACTGAGAAACAACTATCCCTAGTTTCAGCATCTTCCAGAAGTACAAGGAGGGCAACAAGGTAGGAGGAGTGGCATTGTGTGCAAGGGAGGGGATCAGTGCCAGAATGATCCAAAATACTCAGAAGAAGTCTGAGGTACTTTGGGTCACACTTGAGGTGGGGACCAGCATGGTGACTAGGGTCGATGTGATCTGCAGAACCCAGCAAAGGGGCTGGAAGGCAACAAAGAGCTCATAGAATCCATACACAAGATGGCAGACAAGGGTGAAATAATACTGATGGAAGACTTCAACTTGCCGGACATAAATTGGATTTCCCAGCCAGCAAACTCAGCGAAGATCAAAAGCTTTCTCGATGCTCTAGGGGATCTGGATTAAGGCAGCTAGTCAAGAAACCAACTAGAGGGGAAGCGGTCTTTGACCTGCTGCTCACAAATAGCAAAACATCTCGGAAGTTACAGTCAATAGTCATCTTGGAACTAGCAACCACTGCATGGTATGGTTCCAGGAGAATACAAGCAGGGAAACTAAACACTCCAAAACTAAAGTACTGGACTTTAAGAGGGCAGACTTTAATGAAATGAAGGAACATCTTAAACAGAACCTTCTAGGTACAGTAAGTGAGGGGAGGGTGGTAAAGGAACACTGGCTATGGATCAAGATGGCTATAACCGAAGCCTCAAATCAGTGCCTTAAAAGAGTGAGTAAAATGAAAAGGAAAAAAACACTTTAGTTTTCCAGAGAAGTGACTGCCAAAATCCTTAAATAAAGGCAGCTTTTAAAAGGTACAAAGACACTAAAACTGATTAAGACAGGGATTCATACAAGGAGATGCTGAGGGAAGCAGGGAGGACAATCAGACTCACAAAGGCATCAGCAGAGGAAAGGATAGCTAAAGGGGTAAAGACAAAGGACAAAGCCTTCTTTAGATATATCAGTGAAAGAAGAAGGAAGGGGGTATAGTCAGAATAGCAAAGGAAACGAGGACACATGGAGGATGACAGGGAAAAAGTGGAATTACTGAATGGCTGCTTTTGCTCAGTTTCTACTAAGGAAAGAAATGGTAGTGGACTCAAGCTAGGTGGGAATAGTACCTCTGGTAAGGAGGTAGACTAGGGACCATTCACAAGGGAGAGAGTCCTAGAAGAACCAGGGAAACTCAAGCTAAACAAAGCAATGGGGCCTGACAGAATACCCCCCGGGATACTTAAGGAACTGAGGGAAGAGCTGGCAGAACACCTAGCAGAACTCTTCAACCTATCTTTGGAAACGAGAGTTGAAGAAGAGCCACTGTGGTCCCTCTTCATAAGGGTGGGAGTAGGGAAGTCACAGGTAACTATAGACCGGTAAGCCACACATCGATTGTGGGCAAGATTAAGAATGCACTCCTCAAAGAAAGAATCATCTCCTATCTGGAGGAGAGTGCAACATTAAATCCTAGACAACATGGGTTTATGACAGAGAGATCATGTCAAACAAATTTAATACATTTCTTCAACTCGGTGTCCAAGATAGTGGACCAGGGTGGAGCAGAGGACGTAATCTATCTAGATTTCAGTAAAGCATTTGACTCAGTTCCACACAGAAGGCTGCTAAATAAGCTAGCCAAGGTAGAAGTGGGTCTGAAAGTAGTAAACTGGGCGCAAAACTGTCCGAGTGGGGAACCCAGAGGGTACTAGTAACTGGCACACTATCGGAGGAAACGGAGGTGATCTCTGGGATGCTTCAGGGGTCAGTATTAGGTCCTATCCTTTTTAACATCTTCATTAGTGACATAGCTGAAGGTTTAGGTGGTAAAGTGTGTCTGTTTACAGATGATACAAAGATCAACAACATGGTAGACACTCCCAGTGGGGTGCAAAATATGAAGTCTGACCTAAAGTAACTGGAACAATGGTCTGAGACCTGGCGACTGAATTTTAATGCGAAAAAGTACATGGTCATGCACTTGGGGAAGGGAAACTCAGAGGAGGAATACTTCATGAGAGGAGTGAGACTGAAGACAAGGAAGCAGGAGAGGGACCTAGGATGATTATTATGGATTACCTAAAAACAAGCAAACAGTGTGAAAAGGCAGCACTTATGGTAGATAGGATGTTGGGTTGCATAAGTAGGGGAATCTCCAGCAGGAAGAGGGAGGTGGTGCTCCCACTCTACAGATCTCTGGTGAGGCCGCACCTGGAGTACTGTGTACAGTTCTGGTGACCACATGTCAAAAAGGACATAGATAGATTAGAGAGGGTTCCATGCAGGGCAACTAAAATGATACAAAGGCTGCACGAGACACCATATGAAGACAGCTTGAGGGAACTCAACATCTCGAACAGAGGAGGGATGGGGGGACATGATAGAGACCTTCAAATGCCTAAAAGGTATCAACAAAACCTAGGTACAAGATCTTCTTCCTGGGTAGGAGTTACACAAAAACCAGAGGGCATGATATGAAGATTGAGGGAGGGAAGATATAGGGTAATGTGAGGAAGTTCTTCACGGAGAGAGTGGTGGACTCATGAAACAGTCTCCACAAGGAGGTGGTAGGGGTCAGGATGGTCGGAATTTTCAAACACGCATGGTATAAATACAAAGGCATCACAGCACTTGGCAGTAAATAGGGAAGGGGGTAGTTACTCTAAAATGGGCAGACTAGATGGATCATGAGGTCCCCTTTCTGCTGTCACTTTTCTATGTTTCTATGTTATAAGATGCTTTTTTGAAGTAATATTAACCACCAAAATAAAGACAAATATAAAAACTTAAAAAGTGAAGAGTTTTGTTAAAATAGTAACTTCACCACTAGGAGGTGCAATTGGAATTAGATGAAGTTTTTCCCTTTTTTTCTGTCACTCAACCTATGCCCCCTAACTCCAGTGGAAGTATTTTTTTTTTAATGATCAAGGTTTTCAGTTTCTCATTGTGTGGAAGTCTGCTCTTTCCCTATTTAAAAATGTGTAGCAGTCCCACCAGAGAAGGACTGAGAGGGACAGAGAGCATCCCTTCTCCCCACAGTGAGGATCTGCCCAACGCCCTCCCCCCACGCTGCTCAGGTATGGACCCATGGCCCTTTAGGTGCTCCTGTACCTGACTGTTTCTTGCAGCATTTACTCACAGGTACTCTCATGGCAACTAGGAGGGAGTGCCTGTACTCAGGGGAGAAACTGACTAAAAGAACACCGTTAGGGCAGGCTTATGAAGGGGCAGACTGTCTAGCGGAGCCTTATGTTGTGAGGAGATGGAGTAAGGTATATGCCACTTAGCATTTACTAGGATGCTCGTCATGTGTGGGGTGTGTTAAAATATTGACCCAGGACACAGGATTAGAGAGCCAGGAACAGTAGCAAACAAATAACCTGAGTGCTGCCTCTGGGCTCAGAGCATGTGATATACTGCTGGGAGAGGCCATTAAAGGCATAGGTAAAGTGCAAGCAAGTGAATACGCAGGATACATGATGTTTGCTGAGGCTTTGAGAGCAGTAGGGTAAATGCAGGTTAAAAAATTGCCTACCCCTCTGTGCATGATAATTGGAAGGCTATGCCTGTACTTCAGTGGACAAGCAGCCAACCCCCCCCCCCGTGACATATTATCAGTTTCTCTGAGCCTCTCTATCAAGCACTTTTTCTTTGTGGCCGGAGGCTCTGTCGGTCTATCCTTTGCTGCTGGCTGGGGCCTACCCCGCCCCCTTTGCTATTTTGGCTTCTGCTTGTTTCTGTTGGACTTCTGCTGTCTGTTCTCCTAAATTTGGTTTGTATTTTGCCTCCAGCTGTGTGCTTCTTTGTGTTGTTTGTTCCCTGTTCCTTGTGTTATGTATGTCTTTTGTTTTGCCTTCTTTTGGGGGCTTCTTCTGTTTCTAAACTCCTTGTATATTGCTAATCCAGCTCATGCTACTTGCTCCCATTTACTCACAATACAACTGCAATCATTATATGTGTGTTTCAATTCATACCACATAGCTGCACCTTAATTGGTTTCACCTGGTTCAGGCTCACTCTGAGCCCTAGCCTATGCAGCTCAGTCCTGCTTCCTCAACTCATACCACATACCTCATTGCTGTTGTTTCACTGCACTGCCTGGCAATAGCTGCTTCAGAGCATTGCCTCCCTCCAATCTATGTTCATCAAATCCTACAGCTCATAGTTACTCAATATAGATGCTGCTTTTTATGCTTGTATATTGCTATTATACTCTGGAGGCCAGCTAAGCTACCGCTGATGCTATAAACTAGTTTTAATATCTGCATGTGCCAGCTCGGTGGCACTGAGGGTTGAAGCGCTGGACTTCACACCTCACACCATACCGGTTACCCGGGTTTGGAAACAAGCCAGGGTGATCGGGGTCAGCAGGAGGGAGAGACTGAGCATCCGAAGGACTGCTCTCCCTCATCTGGGAGGGTTCTGGGACAGCTCAGCGTCCTAGCGACCCCTGATGGAGATCGGGGGCAGCACAGGCATGCCAGCTAGAATGAGAGGGAGCGGGAGTGCAGCAGACTTCAGCAGGTGAGCCATGCGCGGACGTCACTGCACATCGCACTCCTGAGGGGAAACACAATGGAAAAACCCTGCCTGGGACTGTGGAGATGATGGGGGCACCAGAGGCAGGGCTCACATCCCACATCCGGCCCGATCACCGATGGATTCCTGGTTGACCCAGCAGCTGAGGTAAGCCATCTCTAACTACAGATAGGCCACTGAGGGTGAACGGGCCCAGCCCAGTGGGTGAACTGGAGCGCTAGAGTTGCCCGGTAGTCGGGGGAGTCCAATCGGATTAGCAGGGTTCAGGCAGGGAGTAGCAGTTCTAGCCGCGAGTGCACCTCGGAAGGATGCCCGGCCCACGGGGAGCATAAAGAAATGCTCCAAAAAAAAAATTACAAAATATCTGCATGTGGGTCTCGGTGGCCTTCCATCACTTTCTTGTGTTTCCTACGGTGGGAACTTGGAGGTGTTGGGGGAGTCATGGCCTCGTGTGGCATACTTACCTTATGTTCTATTCCTGCTTCCGCCACTAAAAATCCTTGGAGTATTGTCACCTTTCATTGGCTTCCTTGAATGCCCGGCTGGCTTGCCCCACTATTCATATTTGCTGTCTCCAACCTACGTGCAGGTCCAACCAGTGCTACTCTGCCTTACTGACCGACATGCAGGTCCACTCATTACTTACGCAATCACTGCTCAATACTCGCTACTGCTATCTAACCAATGTGAGGTCCCAGCACTCAACTCTCATTCAGTTCCTCTTCAGTTTTCTGGGGCATGCCAGCCATACCATTCTGGTGCAGGGCCTCCCTGCTGCTAACAGTCTCACTCTGCATTTCTAAGTCCGCATCTTGAGCATGCCTGACTTAGGGTGGGGTCCTTCTCACCTGGCCATTAGCTGGGAGTGTCCTCGCTCTGGGCCTGGCTTTAGCTGTTTGAGACTCAACGGCAGCTCCTGGTGTAGAATTTAAAACTAGCTGTGAAGGGTGGTTACAGCGATCTCCTTTGACTCTATTATTCTACTAGCAAGGCACCTTCACTGCACTCTCCCTACAATTGCCACTGGTTCACCTGGTTTGTTTTTAGGGTGAGTAGGTCAGCAGTCATTGCTCTCCTCCTTCCACCTTGGTTGCCCCTGATGTTGCAGAGCACTCTCGCAACCTTCCATGGCATTCCTGTTAGAGGCATCAAGCAAGAGCTTTCCTCTAAATTAGAATATTTCCCACTCCCCTCTTATTGGATTTCTAAATTGCAGCAGCAGAGCCATCACAAAATAAACATCCCAAGCCTGGAGGGAAGGCAGTCTAGGGCTTGGATCCTCAGAGATTTCCTCCTCAAGATTTTTTTTTCTCTCTTCCGTGCCTCAGGTCATAACTGTTAGTTAACCATAGTTAGTGTTCCCTAGTTCCTTTAGGTAGGTTCCGCTGTTGGATGGAGGTGAATGGTGTCCCTACCTGCCATTCCCTTTCTCCTTAGGAGGCCCCCCCTCAATCTCCAGCACAACCCATCATACTCATGCCATTGCTAACCTGTGCATCTCATTATGTTAACAAGCTGCCTGATGCCTTATCTACTACTATGCCTCACAGCTACTGATTGCTAACATGCTTCATACTACTACATTTCTTTTTGGGGATCCTTCCTAATGTACCTTTATTTAGCCAAGGAAATCATCCCGCGGCACCTCTAGGGGTTGAACCCTGTTCAAGGGTTCCTTGCCTTTGGTATCCCTACTTGGGTGGTAATTCCTCTGGAATAGAGAATGCGAATGGCCAAAACCAAGTGACACAGTTGCTCAAGCATAACATCATACTGGCTGAGTAGACCACTGAATTGGAAGGCTATGCCTGTAGTTCAGTGGACAAGCAGCCAGCCACTTCCCCTTCCTGTACTATATAAGCAGTTCCTCTGAGCCTCTCTGTTAAATACTTTTTCTTTGTCCACCATCCTCCCCTCCTCCTCCAGTGGCATAGCCTCTCTCTCCTTGGGATCCTTCCTAAGGTACCTTTAGCCAAGGGAATCATCCCACTGCACCTGTTGGGGTGGAACCCTCTTTGAGTGTTCCCTGCCTTTGGTATCCTTACAGGGTGGTAATTCCTCTGAATTGAGAGTGCGAATGGTCAAAACCAAGTAACATGATTGCACAAGCATAACATCATACTGACTACGTAGGCCACTGAATTATAGTACAGGAAGCTGCAAATGGTCATAGAAAAGGAATTAAAGTGCACTCAGACAGCTAATTTCATTTAAAGTTCATTTAAAGTGCTGTAAGCTGCAGTTTATGTAAAGCGTTGAAAGCTACAATTCATGTAAAGTGTTGAAGGTTTTAATACATGATTGTAAATGAGTGAATCTCAGACTGTAACATAGAAACATAGAATTTGACAGCAGATAAGGACCACTTGGCCCACCTAGTCTGCCCATTTCCCAAACTGATGGATAAGCTGCAGATTCTAGTTAATCAACAGCTTACTTACTTCCTACTACCCCCCACTAGAATTGCCTTATGCCTGTCCCATGCATTCTTGAATTCTCCCACTGTTCCTGACTCCACAACCTCCTCAGGAAGGCTGTTCCATGCATCCACAACCCTCTCTGTGAAAAAATACTTTCTAACATTACCTCTGAGCCGTCCCCCCATCTCCAAATTTTGCCCCCTTGTTCTTGCACATCTCTTCTTCTGAAAGATACTACCCTCTTGTACTTTGTTAATTCCCTTGAGATACTTGAAAGTTTCTATCATGTCCCCCTCTCCCTCCTTTCCTCAAAGGTATACATATTAAGCTGCTTTAGTCTCTCCTCGTATGTCTTCGGGTGCAGACCCTGCACCATTTGTTTGCCCTCCTCTGAACAGCCTCCACTCTGTCTATGTCTTTGTGGAGATGGGGACTCCAGAATTGCACGCAGTACTACAAATGGCATCTCACTAACTGTCTGTACAGAGGGATAACAACTTCCTGTTTTCTACTGTTGATGCCTCTCCCTATGCATCCCAGTATCCCCCCAGCCCTCCTTACTGCCTTCTCACACTGCTTGCCCACCTTTAGGTCATCTGATATAATTACTCTTAGGTCTCTTTCGATTTTTGTTGTTGTTATTAACTGACCCCCATTGTGTACTCTTCCCCTGGGTTTTTGTTTCCCAGATGCATTACCTTGCACCTCTTTGCATTGAATCTGAGCTGCCACATATTTGACCATTCCTCCAACCTTGCCAAGTCCCTTTTCATTCTTTCCACCCCACCTTGTGTATCAACCCTGTTGCAGATCTTTGTGTCATCTGCAAAGAGACATACCTTTCCATCCAGGTGCTTTCCAATGACACTCATAAAGACAATAAAGAGGGCCGTCCCCAGTACCGAACCCTGCGGTACCCCGCTAGTTACATTCCTTTCTACACTGTGGACTCCGTTTACTATTACTCTTTGTGTCCTGTTGTTCAGCCAGTTTTTTATCTAGGCTACCACCTTGAGACCCACCCCAAGGCTGGCTAACTTGTATAATAATCTTTTGTGTGAGACTGTGTCAAATGCCTTGCTAAGATCGAGGTAGGCCATATCCACAGCCCCTCCCTGGTCTACTATTTTGGTCACCCAGTCAAAGAATTCTATGAGGTTCATCTGACATGACCTTCCTGCTGTGAAACCATGCTGCCTTGGGTCCTGTGCCCCACTGGTCTCTAGGTACTCGACAATTCTTTCTTTCAGAAGGCAAACTAACTGGTCTGTAGTTTCCTGCCTCTGTCCTGCTCCCACTTTTGTGAAGTGGAATCACATTTACCCTCCTCCAGTCCTCAAGTACCACCCCATCCTCCCATGATTTGTTAAAGAGAGTAGCCAGTGGTGTTAGTAGTTCTACCCTTAGTTCTTTTAGAATTCTTGGGTGAATCCCATCAGGCCCCATTACTTTGTCCACCCTCAGTTTCAAGAGGTCTTTCAAAACCCTTTCTTCTGTGAATGGACTGGTATCGACCCATCTATTCAGAGTTTCTCCCTTGTTTGGTTTAGGCACCTCCCCCTCCTTTTCCACTGTGATTACTGAGCAGAAATATTCGTTCAGTATCCCTGCTTTTTCGTTGTCACCCTCTGCCCACATTCCCTCCCCTTTACTAAGTCTCTGTATCCCTCCCTTGGTCTTTCTTCACTCCCTAATGTACCTATAAAATGTTTTATCCCCCTTCTTAACACAGTTGGCTATCTATTCCTCAGTTTGTACCTTTGCTATTCTGACTGCCTTCCCTGCCTCCTTCTGCTTTAACTGATAAAGTTCTCTGTCCTGCTCCTTCTGTGTTTACTTATATTTCCTGAATGCTATCCTTTTCTCCTTAACCATCCCTGCCACCTCTTTTGAGAACCATAGTGTTTTTTTCTTTCGTTTTGTTTTGTTGATTTGCTTCACACAAAGGCTTGTTGCCTCTGCAATGACTATTTTGATTTTTCCCCATTGTTCCTCCACCCCTCCTTCTTGCCCGTTTGCTAGTGCTTTGCTGAGGCACTCTCTCATTTTCCCGAAGTCAGTCTTCCTAAAGTCCAATACTCTTGTTTTTGTATGGCTTGTTTATTGTGAACCACACTGTTTGGAGGTCACTTGTTCCCAGATGTCTACCCACTTCTAAATCTGAGATCCTTTCTCCTTCCCCATTTGAGAGTACCAGGTCCAAGATTGCTTCTTCCCGAGTGGGTTCCAACAGTAGCTGTCTGAAGTATGCCCCCTGTAGGGCATCAAGAATTAACCTGCTCTTGGATGAGCCTGTAGCAAAGGTACACCAGTTAACATCTGGCATATTCAGGCCCCCCATCAACAATATCTCCCATTTTTCTGCCATTTTAAGGATGTCTTCTATCATTTCCTTGTTCATTTCCTCCCCGTGAGATGGGGGTCTGTACACAACCCTCATGCGGATTGTGGGGCCATTTCCTGTCTCCAGGGTGACCCATAGTGACTCATCAACTTCCTGTTTACTCTTTAGTTCTGTTGCTTTAATCTCTTCCCTTTATGTAGAGAGCTACTCCTCCTCCTCTTTTACCCACCCTGTCCCTCCTGTAGACTGTGTATCCTGGTGTGCTGACATCCCAGTCGTGGTTCCCTGTGTACCATGTTTCAGTGACTGCCACAATATCCAGGCATCCCTCTTCCATCAAGGCCACTAGTTCTGGGAGCTTGTTGCACAGACTGTAGACATTGGTACTTATCACCTTCCTTTTAGTTTTTATGGCCTTACCCCTTTTAGCCCCATCCCTGTCCTTACTGCCTTTTTCTGCATTTATCCCTGTCCTGCGTCCTACTGACTTCTCTACCTTGGTGTTTACCTCTCTAACTACTGTGTTTTGTGGGGGAGGCCGGGATTTCCCTGCTCCTTTTCAGTGCCTCCCCCCTTGGCTAGTTTAAATGCTTGCCAATGAAGCATTTAAACCTGTCACCTCGGATCCTAGTTCCCCCCTGGACAGATGCAGACCATAGCGCCAGTATAAGCCTGCATCCCTCCAGGTGGCTCCCCAGTCCCCAATGAAGCCAAAACCCTGAGCTCCACACCAATTTTTCAACCATTCATTGAATCCCATGGTGCGGAATACCCTAGCATCATCTTTGCCATAGACAGGCAGCGCCTCCGAGAAGGTTACTGTACATGCTACTTGTCTATTGCCCCTCCCCAACTCCACAAACTCCTCTTGCACCACTCTGGTCCCATTCATATCAGGTCATTTGTTCCTAGGTGGACAATGACATCCAGCTCCCTCCCTCCCTCATGCAGCTGCTCCCACGATCCTGAGGATTCGCTTCCTGTCCCTCTGAGCCATGGCGCCAGGCAGGCACCTTACCTCTCTATCCCCTTTCTCCCCCACTTCTACCCCCCTAATGATTGAGTCCCCCACCAGGAGTTGTTTTCTTCCCCTGTGGGGTCTCATGCCACCCTTCTGTGGGTCTCCTTTGTGGAGGTTCCCAGCATCCTCCTTGGTCTCCACTGCAGGTGCCTCCATGGAGGAACCACTTTTTGCCAGAACGGCATATGAATTGTGGAGAGGTACAACTGGAGGGATGCACATCTGTTTCACCACTCTCTCCCTCCCTGAGCCCACCTTGGTCTAACCGCTCCTCTTTCTTGGCAACCTCTGAGTGTAAAGTGCAAAGGCTGTACAAAGATACTGTAAATGACTTGCAGGTGCTTTCGTAGCAGCGCTGCACAGTTGGTTTAAAATATAATACCCACCCACCCTGGAGGGTACCTCATTTAACTTTGTTTGGTCCCTGATTTGAGCCAACCATAATGAACTCCCCACCTCTTAATCTTTATCCTAAGAATCCCTCTGCCTCTCCCACCTGGGCAGCTTCCTGTTTGAAATCAGTTCCCTCACAGCTCTTTAAAACTTGGTCCTCTCTCATAACTCTTCACAGGAATTTAACCCTTCCTCCCACAATTGGGCTATTTGTTCACATTGAGGACCTGCCTTATTTATGACTCTTCATACATCCTTCTTGCCCACTCACTCCTCTCCCTAATGGTGGCAAAATCTCTTTGGGGGCAGTAATTAACTATTTAGTATACCATCCCATACAATTTTCTGCTGTGTACCTGCCTTAGTAATTGCCCATCCCTAAATCAACCTACTAGATTCAGTTCTCTTCATAAATGTAGCATAATGTTCTTAGAGGGAAGTCATAAACCATCGTGCATATAATTTCAACTGAAGGGAACAATAGCTTACATAATTACCCTTCCATATCCATACATATACACAAGGACCTCTCCTCTTAAAACCCTTTATACAATATTAAGCTTATGTGGACTCCTGGTCCTAGCTCTTCCTCTGCCACCTGGAGGTGGACCTGAAAATTCCACTGGTCTTGGCAGGCAAGCTGGTACACCTGTGATATTTACCGTAGTAAACTCAAACACATTTAGTGACCCATGCTGGATAGTATCTAGCTCCCACCCTCTTCCCACATACTGCCCACTGACAACCAAAATAAGTAGCACTACACCTGAATGGCTCAGTCACCATCACCATTGCTATATTACGTTTAGCTCTCTTACACTTATATGCCAGTGACATAGACCAATCTGGCAGCCTCCAACTTGTAAACTTAACTTTAAGAGGCTTATAATAATGCTCCTTTTCATCTCGGGGAAATGTCCACTCTAACCCTGGCCCCATTGTTGGTGGGGTGGGGCCTACCTCTAGCTATGTGGGCTGGTTGAGGATAGCATCACTTAACATTGGTAGTCTGCTTCCTAAACTACTACTTTTAGAAGCACGGGTTGAACATGTCCAACCGGACTTACTGGCCATCACTGAAACATGGTTGAACAATAAAATTTCTGACCCAGAGATTGCCTTGTGTGGCTATAACATTTTTAGGCAGGACAGAATGGGAAAAGAGGAGGGGGTGCCTTATATACCTTACCACTAGACTGTAAGTTCAAAAAGTGTAAATGAATCCAACTACCAACCCAACCATTTTGAGTGCCTTTCCATTCAAATCTGGCAGGGCAGTGGGCTGTGAGATCTTACAGTGATGACAGTCTATGTTCCTCCTGGAAAGCATTCATCAGGCAAGGAATCCTTTGCTAGCCACTACTCCCAGACATGCTCATCTGGTGATTCTATTATACTAGGCGACTTTAATATATTTGAATTTTTTAAATTTTCTTCTCTTTTTTTGCTGCCGGCCACCTAGCCCTCAGCTCATTCCTGCACACCACTACCTTGCTCCTACCCCCAACTGATACCCCCTGACTTACCCCTTCAGGATGGGGCCGATGCCCAGATCCAGCCGTCTCCAATGGGAAAGGTACCGTTAATGACTGGCATTGCCTCCCTGGCTTCCTCCCCAGGGTGGGGTTCTGGGCTTGGATGGCACATCGGAGTTGTGATCAGTCAGTGGGGAGGCTAGAGCCATGAAGGCCATGTTGCCAGGCATGCGCGTCATCTACGGCAGCCAACGAGGTTTTTCTGAACTGCCCCAGGGGCGGGGACCTGCAATGATGTCCTGCATCTGCCCTGCCCCTCTTAAACTAGGTGCTGGCGCTTATGTTTCCCCCTGGCCTCTGCCAGGAGTTCTTTACATGCTGGGCATGCACCCAACCCTCCCCCCCCGGAGAAGGAGAGCAGCCCTAGGGGTGCTCAATCCTTCTCCTCTAGCCAGCCCTCTGGGTCCTTGACTTTAATATAAACTGGTTAGCCAAGTCTAGCAAAATGTACCAAGATCTCATTTCTGGCCTATTCCTAACTCTAGTAGTTGGGAAGCACACTAGAGGGAACTATAAAACTTATACCAAAACTCGAATAGACTTAACCACCCACCCTGAATGATTAACTAAAGCCCAGGTACTGCCAGATGCAATTAGTGTCCACTCACTGGTCCTGCATGAGTGGTCTGCCCATCCCCTATAGGTACCACTCACACCATAATTTAAAGGGTTCTCCAGAAAGACTGAGTTGCACCCTTCAAGACGTATCTAACTCAAACTGGTTGAGCTTTCTGGATGCTACACAGTATGTAGACCCAGCCATAGACTACTTCTGCAGCAGATTCACAGAATCATGTGACAAATCTGTCTCTCTCAAAAGGTGTAAAGCAAAATGCACATCAGCTAGCTGGATCACACCCTTCCTACGTGCTCTAATTATTATAATCAGGCATAATCTATGGAGCCTAGCTAAAGCCTCTAGGTCTTGAAGAGACCTACAAAGGTACCACGAAGCCCAAAACAATTGCACAACTAATTAGGAAGGCCAAAGCAGACTTCCATAATACCCAGCAAAAGCAGTGCTGAGGTGATATTAAGATGCTGCTCTATGCACGTTTGTGAATGTTACTGGCTTGGGAACATGGGGGGGATCTCCAACTTGAACCGCCTCCTATTACAGACACCAAGAGATGGCTCAGGAGGTAAGTGGTTCTCAATTTCACCTCTAACCACCCCCTAGAGGGTTAGCCTCCTGAAACTTGCCTGCTATATGCATGCACTGGCTTTCCTGGTCTTGGCTGCAGTGGCGGAGCTGGGGGGGGTGGTCACCCCTCCTGGCTGCCCTAATGTGAGTAGTGGCGACCCACCACCATCTTTATTCACTGTTTAGTGCCCATTGTGGAGCCTGTGATTAACATGAATGGCCTCCCCCCTGACTCCCAAATGCTCCCAAACCTGGCTCCGCCACTGCTTGGCTGGATATCTTTTAAAGCCCTAGCACAGTCCCATACATGAAGGGGAGGCAGGTCCACATAGTTTGAACCTGCGACTGCTTCTTGCCCATATTACAGTGCCTCCACAGGATGTCCCCATCTACAGAATGGGCACATGATAGTGTTTTCTCCCCCCAAACGATGGTTCTACAACATGGAGGGTTTACTTTACTGTTCTGGTTACAAAAATGTTGCCATAGTTACATTCATTTTTGAGTGGTAAGTTTCCCCATCAGATGATTTGTTGTTTATGTGTTCTCAGGTTGTAGGGGGGAAAGACAGCCATATCTCAAACTTACTGCTGCCATTTGCATGGCACCCTTGCTCAACCATGATGTATGGATTCTTGGTTCTGGGGGGGGGGGCTTGGGTTATGTTAAAAAAAAACTTGTCTCATTGCATTATAAGGATTCATTCATAGTCTCTCCTGTTGGGATTTTTTTTAGTATTTGCTCTTTGTACACAGCCTTGGTTTCAATTTTATGCTACCTACTTGATACAGCTTGGTCTCTTGCTTTACAATACCCTCCCCAGTAACTTACATGCTTATACATCCACTCCTCAGAGCAATTTTACATATTATGCTCCTTTCTGTTAAGTATCCAACCAACCTATACTGTGCCCAACCTCACCAATGAGACATTGAACTTATTTTTTGGAATATTAGAGGCTTTAATTACTCCATTAAGCAAAAGCAAGTTTGGGCACATCTGGAAAAACTTTGTGCAACTGTAGCCTTCCTGCGAGAAACCAATCTGTCATCCATAGAAGCATGTAAACTAGAGAGGGAATGGGTCTTTCTAAAACCTCATAATATCTACATATCTGCTAAAAGATGGATATCCATCTTAATCCACAATGCCCTTAAATGGCAATGCATATCCTTAGTTAACGACCCAGAGGGCAGGTGGCTGGTGGCTCCTTTATATACCCCAGAATGCTCCCTGATCCTACTTAAGCTCTATGCCCCAATACTGTTGTCCCCCAATTCTACTCCCATCTTGGTGAGGAATTTTCCAAATTCAACTCTCCCCCTGAGCTGATTATAGCTGGTGAGGACATTAATCTGACTCTGGACCCCTTACTCAGTCAATCCTCCAGTTCTGTAGATCTTCATCCAAGACCTTCCACACTTAAAGCCATACTCCATGGACACTCTCTGATGGATATCTGGTGGCTGAAACACTCTGACTTCCAGAGACTATACTGTATATATCTCTCACAAGTACTCCTATCCTTTAGTAGGATAGATGCATGGCTTACATTACCACATTCCACAAAGACAACTATCGATGCACATATACAGCCTATAGTTACCTCTGATCATGTCCCCAATTCTCTAATGATTCTCTGGGGCTCACCATCCCTTAAATCTCCTTTCTGAAGATTCAACATCTTCCTTCTCAAGGACCCTGAATTTCTCATCTGGTTGGAATTTTCTGCTGTTTAGCCTACTAGCTAGTCCTGACTTCTGTATAGCTTATGGCTTGTACTGCTGAATATTTTTACTGCTTAAACATTTTACCTTTAAACTACTGCACAGTATACGTAGGAATTGCCTTCCAGAGTATAGCAGAGTTGTAGCGAACTTTAACTGACTGCCTGGTGTCTATATAGCTTACTGCTTGCACTACTGAATTTTTTCTGCTGAGCTATTTGCCTAATATTGTAGAATAGTTTGAACAACTGACTACTGCCTGCTGTTTTTCTGCCACACTCTTTTCCCATCACGGTTGCTCTCATTCCTCCTCAGACTGCCTTCTTTGTTTCCCTCTTTCACTTGCTTTTCCCTTTTGCATTTCTTTTTCTCTATTCCCCACACTGTTTCTCTGCCATCTACTGGACCCCTGATTCCCTCTCCTGACACCCCGCTGAACCAGCATATTCTGTAAATATTGCCTGGCATTTTTGGCCATCTTCTCTACCCATTCCAGACTACCCTGAGTCCTCTCCACGACACACCTCCTTTCCAGCTCTCCCTAGTCTCATTCAAGGCCCCCCCCCATCAACCTCCAGAACCAGCCTTTTGTTTTTGACCTGACCTCTCTGCAGGAACCCCTTCTCTCCCACTATTTGTACCTACTTCTGCCCTGAGCACTAAATTGCACAGGGCCCTCCCACCAATTTACCTGAGCTTTGACTTTAACTTTTTAACTAATTTTTTTGCTCTTTTTTAGCCACAAGCCCAAACCAGGCTCTCCACTTCAGCCAAGTGGCCCTGGCACTGCTACCTGCCAGCGGCTGGACCTCTGCATCCAGCCTGCTACCATCTGACCGAGGAAAGCAGGTACAATTGGTCAGCTCCTAGCTCGGAGCTGTCAGGCTTCAATCCCCATAATTGGACTGGCTTCTGGGGACTGTGGCCACTTCCCGATTGGATGCTGCAGATCCCCACTGAGAAAGCAAGCACCCAAGGCACCTTTTTCAAATCACAGCTTGGCCACTGCCTTGCTGTACTGCTGTCTGGACAGTTTTTGTTCGCCCACGCCACCATCCCCCCTCTATTAAATTCACTTCCCCAGTGATCCCCACCCCCCGAAGCCTCACACTAGTCAATTACAGCAACTCCTTAAAAGGGCTCTCCTTCCTGCAACTTCTTAAAGGGGTGATCCTCTCTCATGCTCAAATTTAATTGCAAAAATGCTGCTTCATCCACTCAGTATAGGATTTCTACTTATTAGTGTAACCGTCACATACCGTGGGTTTCTAAACCCACAAAATTGTCAACACCCAGGCATATTCACAGGCTACCTAAATCTTATACACACATTTTTAAATGTTTCCCTCCCACTGCCACTTACCCAACCTGGCCTCCATACTACCATACATTAATGTACTCACATCGGGTACCAACTGCCTCTCTCTCATGGGTTTGCCCTTTCAATGAAAACTATTCTCTATGCTTACTATCACCCCTCGCCTCGCTGTTTGGCCTTGGAGAAGAGTTTAAGAAACTGCCCATGCCTCAGGGGCAAAATTCAGCCATTCTGACTACTTCTTAGTGCTATAAAAAAGATGCTCCTGCTGCTACTCATATGTGCTGGTAAAGTTGAATTAAACCCCAGGCCCCCCCTCTCCATTCCTGCCCCAGCTGACCTACCTTTACTAAAAGGGTTATCATTTTTGCATTTGAATGCCTGCAGCCTTCTGAAAAAAGCTTGATGTTATCAAAATGTGGACCCTCTGCTGCTCTTCTGATGTTCTTGTAATCTCTGAAATGTGGCTAAGACCAACCACCCTAGACTAAGAGGTTAACATTCCCTTGAAATACAAAATCACACATGACCCCATAATGCAGAGCATCATGGGCTACATATGCAAATCACCAAAGAATATTATGCTGGTTCAACTTTAAGCAGAAATGCATGGTGCCGAAAGGCCTCTCACACAGTTTGCAAAGGGTGCCAACAGAAGACATAGCATTCCCCTGTACAACTTGTTTCGTACTGATAGGAAATCCCAGGAAGGGGGAGTAGCCATCTATGTCTGGGATAACACTACCGAAACTATTGTGGACACAGCTACAGTCCCTAAGGAGTTTGAGTGCCTCATGCTAAGAATTCAACCAGCCAAATCAACCTCTGTCTGCATTAGTGGGTGCTATAGGCCCCCCTCAGCTAGCCACTCTCTGCCAAACACCTAAGTGACATACTAGCTACCACCTCATCAGAAGTATCCATAATTGGTGACCTCAACCTTGACTGGCTTTCTCCAGTCTCCTTACCATTGAAAGAATTCTGTAATGCCCATGGACTTACCCAGATCGTTAATGAAGCTACCCTCCCATATACCAAAACCCCAGAGCTTAGCTACCTTCTTGACTTAATCCTTGTAAGCAAGCCTCACTTCTTCTACAACTCAGGTGTATTCTTTAACAACATCAGCAACCACTGTGCCATTGCATGCTTAAGGTCTACACAACTCCAAACCTCCTCTTCCTCTAAATACATCCATAAGAGATGTAAACAGAACTTCTGCCCAGATGCTTTTCTCTATGACCTCCAGTATGCTAACTGGCAGAAATTTTACTTTGCATCTTCTGTGGAAGAGGCACACAAGGTACTTCATGAAATACTCACCGAAACCCTAGACCTCCATACCCCATTACCAAAAGCAGAACCAAAAGAAAATCCTGTTCCTGGTTCACGGATAACCTAAAGACTGCATTATGGCATAGGGATGCTCTTTGGAAAAGAGCCAGAAAGTCTAAATTGGCCACAGACTGGTCTGCTTTCTGAAAAGCAAGGAATTTCTGCACAAATACTATCAGAGCTGCGAAGTCTAGTTATTTCCTCTCTGAACTTAATGTATCCACTAACTCAGCTACTAAGTTTTGGAAAACTTTAAGGGAGGTAGAAGGCCATAACAGTGCTGGCAAACTTCCCCACAAAATTTCAACTGGTGGTACCCACACTACAGATAAAAATGAGATCCTTGACCTCCTTAACAATCACTTTGCCACAGCGGGATGGCTTTTGATACCTCCCCAGCAAATGCCATCAGGGCACAGTTCCTTAGTCAGTCATCTGATTGCCATGATCCAGAATCTATTGACCCTTACCACTCTTTCTCCTTCTGTCCAGTCACCGTCAAACAGGTTGAGGATCTCCTTCTTCAACTTGATACTAAGAAAAGTGTGGGCGTGGATCTGATTGAGCCTTTCTTCCTAAAGTTGGCCTACTATATCTTGGCTCCCTCTATTACCCACCTTTTCAATTTGTCTCTCAATCAGGGCTCCCTCCCCAAGGTCTGGTAGATGGCCCATGTTATCCTTCTATTCAGATCAGGGAACCCTGCGACCTAAATAATTACCGCCCAATCTCCTTGATCCCGGCCTTGTCAAAACTGTTGGAGAAGGTAGTAAATGAACAGCTCAGATCTCATCTGGAAAGTTTTACTCTACTAAACCCAGTTCAGTCTGGTTTCTGTCCCATGTATAGTGCCTCCACTGCGCTTGCTAAGGTTATAAATGACTGGCAGTCTGCACTTGATAACAAACAATACATATGAGCTTTTTTTCTGGACTTTAGCAAAGCTTTCAACACAGTGGACCACGATTTGCTCCTGTGACCCTGAAGAAAGTTGGGGTGGATAACCTGGCCCTAAGTTTTTTCACAAACTATCTTGTGGACAGAGAGCAGCAGGTCAAGGCTAAAGGAGACCTATCACCAAAAACAATACTCCTTAGAGGTGTCCCCCAAGGATCCATACTTGGTCCACTTCTCTTGGCCATTTATATTAATCAAATTGACACTGGCCTAAAGCCATCTAGTATCCATCTCTTCACTGATGATACAGTGCTATACATTGACAAATCAACTCTGGATCAAGCCATTTTGGACCTCCAGAACAATTTTGATATCCTCCAAAAATATCTACTCAACTTGAAGCTCCTGCTCAATGCCAAAACAATGAAGGTCATGATTTCCTCTCCACTAGGCCCTCATCTAAAAAAAAAACAACCCAGAGAAGGTTCCTCATAAAAGCACCCTTTTGGGAGAAGCCCTGGAGCTTGTGGAACAATTCAAATACCTGGGTGTCTGGATTGACTACAAATTGTCCTTCATTGATCACATTGAAGAACTCACTAAGAAACTACATCAAAGGCTCTGTATTTTCTTAAGGATCAAGCACTCACTAACCCAGGAGGTTAGAAAACTCCTAGTCCAAGCTACCTTCTTGCCTATCCTAGACCATGCTGACTTTCTATTATGTCCATAGTACTAGCACAGCTCTCTCCAAGCTTGATACCCTATACCACAGAGCCCTTAGGTTCATTTCAGATGCCCCTTATGACACGCACCACTGCAACCTCTATTCTTCTGAAGGCTGGAGTTCCCTTGGCTTCAGGAGGCAAAAGAACATTATTCTATGGACATATAAGGCAATCACTCATAAATTACCTCAGCACCTCACAAGCTGCCTAACTCCCTGCATCCCTAGTGCCTATTCTCTCAGAAGTCTTATCATCTTATCTCTGGCTATCCCTAAAGTTAAAAAGCACTTTGGTAGCACCTCAATAAGCTTTACTCTTCCTGTGCTCTGGAATAAGATCCATAAAACCTTAAGGCTCGCTTCCCCTATCACATTCTCCCTCTTCAAATCCTTTTTCCTGAGGACTTTCTCTGAGGTATGTCACTGCATCAAGTCAAGGTCTTAACATCATGATTTGTTACTGCTTTAAATTCTGGACTTAAACCTCAACCATTGCCTGAGGCATCACTTGATTCCTCCCTTCTGTCATTGTCCAAATCAAGGTCCCAACATCATGATCTGTCTTTGCTTCAAATATTGGACTTAAACCCCAACCATTGCCTGTGACATCTGTCGTGTTTCTCCCTTAGAACAGTCCTTCCTCCATAGGCCATCATGTCCAACCCTTTCCTATCTCATCTGACCTTCCCTCCCCACTCCCTATAACCCCTCTCCTTCCCACATCACTTGCCAGGCCATGCCTACAGTACTTATCAAAGGACTCTTACATCTCAATCTTCTTTGCACTTTGACACTAGAGGAACTGCCACTCCTGCTCACTATGACTCTTGCAATGATGTTTACTGTATAAACTTTAGCTCATTACCTTACGTCCATATATCTGTATCTATGCAATTGTATTTAAATGGCACTCCCTCCTGTTGAACCTATTGCTATGTTCTGGTTGAAGTATCTTGTTACATGTGATGGTTATATGTTATTATGTTGTTATTATAACCATTTAATTGTTATGTACGTTCACTCAACCTGTTATGTCTTAACCCTGTTGGCAATTGTTTTGCCCAAGGTCCATTTTGTAAATGAGCTTGTCTCAATGATATTCCACATGGCAAAATAAAGATTTTGATTGATTGATTGATTGGTTTAAAAATCAAATCCAAGACTTTCTGGACCACAATGATAATGGTCAAGTCAAAGACAATACTCTATGAGATACCCTAAAAGCCTTCCTTCAAGGGCACATCATAGGTATGCAGGGCATTGGTGTAAACAGAGGGAGAACTAGAAGTCCAAACCTGGGAGAAACAGCTTAAGCAATTGGAGGACACATATATAACCAACCCCCATGGTGACCATTCTGAGATGATTAAGGTCAGAATTCAGCTCAACTCTCACTATTCCAGAAAAGTGAAATTACATTTTCTCCACACACAGCATAAATACTGGGAAGGTGGGTGAATGGTCAAGCAAGATTCTTACTTTCAGATTAAAGAAGACACAGGCTGACAGGCATACTGTATATCTGGTCTATGGGACTCTACAGGAGTACTACACAAAGAACCTCCAGAGATCAGTGATGACATGAAAGTCTTCTGTACTTGCTGGTACTTGTCCCAAGGACATCCCACATCAAACCAAATTGCTGCCTTCCTCAACCCCCTCTATTTCCACTCCATTTTCCCCACAGCAGTCTGCCATCCTGGATGCACCCATCTTCGTCCTGGAGATTTCACAAGCCATCTCCTCCATGAACAAAAACAAATCACCAGGGGTGATGGGTTTCCATTTGATTATTACCAAGCACTCCAGGAACCCCTTTACTTCTAATTATCTGGGTCTTACAATACTCTCTTTCCCACCAGTATCTCCCCACTTCCTCGAGGGAAGAGGCCATTACAGTCCTAACCCGAAAAGGTAAAAACCTAACATCACCTGTCAATTATTGTCCCATCTCTCTTATTAATTCAGATGCTAAAATATTTGTTAAATTCTCAGCATCCAGGTAAGAACAGGTTCTCTCCAAACCAAATCACCCTTCACAGGTGGGTTTTGTGAAAGGCCAAATCAGCTCAGATCACCTCCGCAGCCTCCTTAACTTGCACCATGTGTCCAAATTTCTCCCCACACCTGCTGCTGCACTCACAATTGACTTTGAAAATGCCCTTGATTCCATTGAATGGCCACTCCTCTTTTCAGCCATGTGCAAAGCCAGCCTAGGCCCCTACTTCTTGCCAGGGGTTCACACCCTGCATACTGACCCTATAGTGAGAGTCCTAACTAACTTTGTTCTCTCTCAGTCATTACATTTTTTTTCGAGGCACCTGACTTGGGTGCCCCTTTCCACTCTTTTATTCTTATTAGCAATGGAACCTCTGACCCTATCACTGATGCTGAAACCTGATGTTAAAGGGATTGCAATGAATACAGCTGAATATAATGCCCTGCTTTATGCAGATGATTTATTGATTCTCATGCAAAATGCCTCCTCCATAATTCTGCCACTGCAATCCCTTCTAGAATACTTCATGAAAGTATCTGGACTCAAAGTCAGCCACTCCAAGCCTGAAATCCTTCCTCTTAATACTCCCAGCACTCCCCCACTTCAGAATTGGAAATAGGCGGACAAAGGGATATCATATCTAGGAATCATGATTGCTCAGTCTCTTGCAGATATAGGCCCCTGCCAACTTTAATCCCTTACTAGACACCCTCCTTACTGACACTAAATTATGGAAGACCCTGCATCTCTCCCTCACAGGGAAGATAACAGCACTCAAGGTAATGCTAGCCCACAAAGTCCTTTACTATCTTTTTCAATTGCCATTGTGCATTTTAGATGTTTAGTATGACAAAGTCAACTAGCTGATGAGGCAGTTTTTATGGGAAACAACTATGTCCCCATTTCATTAGAGACAAACTTAGAAAGCCTTGGTTTAAGGGTGGCTGGGGCCTTTCTGACTTCAAGCAATAAGATACAGCCTTTGTCACTGCCCAGGTTGAACAATAGTTCACCCATGTACTGTTCACATGCCCGTTTGGGTTAACATTGAGGGCCAAGCATTTCCAGGCTCAACCCCATTACTTTCTCTCTACTCCATAAAGACAACCAAAACTAAGTATCCTCCCACCATAAAGCCATCAATAGTACACAGGAAAAAACAGCATCTGGCATCTACCCCATTGCCATTTGTACATTTCTGGTGCAACCCCATGTTAACCATCAACCATAACATCATCTACTGGTCTGTATGGACAAAGCTGTGATACACCATGTACAGGACCTCCATTTCTGTGATCAAACTTGTGTACTCACCTATGAGGAAATAAAAGGAAAAACAAATAGGGTCTCACTCAGTGAGACATTTGGCACTACCTTCAGATCAGGTCCTTGTTTTTACAACACCTCAATACCTACCAATCTGCTCTACTTATGAAAACCCTCCTCTCTCTCTACACAAATGGATTACCACCCCAAGGGGATGGGCAGGTATGACTTATATGCTCCTACAAGACACTGACCCCAATCCAATTAACACCTGCACTGGTCTTCTGAACTTCAGATTCCCATCTCAGAAGCTGTATGGAACTGGTGCTGGTACAGCACTCATGTCACCTGTAGGAATCTTATGGCACAACTGATGCAGCTTAAGTTACTGTATTGCTGGTATAGGGCCCCTCAAGCCATTGGCAGTAGGAAGGGAAGGATCACTGAGACATATTAGTTTCATCAACCTTGAAGGAATCTAATAAATAACTCATTCTCCCAACCCCCCAGCTACTGGAGGTCTGAATCCAAGCATGGAAGAAGGAGACTACTGATGACAACAGGAAGTTCCTGTCCCAGAACAGGAAGGGTGAGAGTTGGAAGGGCACATAGGTAGCAGGAAAGTAGGTATAAAAATACATAGAGGGAGGAGACAGTAAGCATACAAAGCAACAGGAGAGGGGACAAAAAATAAGTCAAGATGGGAGTGGTGCAGTGCAATGGCTGTGGGGCAGTAGTGTTCCGGAAGAAATTCTGGAGGCTGTGATGCTGCCCTGTTTGCAGGCAACTCACTGGTCTGAGGGAGGAGGTTGCCCATCTCCAGGCTGACCTGGCTAGGATTTGTAAATCCTCTTCACCAACCCAGGGACCTCCAGGACCACCACCGTTACCTTAGAGGTTGCCAAGAAAGAGGAGTGGTTGGACCAAGGTAGGCTCAGGCAGGGAGAGGGTGGTGGAACAGAGGTGCATCCCTCCAGTTGTACCTCTCCACAATTCATATGCTGTTCTGGCAAAGAGTGGTTCCTCTATGGAGGCACCTGCAGTGGAGACCAAGAAGGTTGCTGGGAACTTCCACAAAGGAGATATACAGGAGGGTGGCACGAGACCCCACAGGGGAAAGAAATAACTCCTGTTGGGGGACTCGATCATTAGGGGGTAGAAGTGGGGGAGGAAGAGGATAGGGAAGTAAGGTGCCTGCCTGGTGCCATGGCTCAAAGGGACAGGAAGCAAATCCTCAGGATTGCGGGATCAGCTGCATGAGGGAGGGAGGGAGCTGGATGTCATTGTCCAACTAGGGACAAATGACCTGGCTGTGAATGGGATCAGAGCAGTGAAAGAAGAGTTTGTGGAGTTGGGGAGGGGCCTTAGACAAGTAGCGTGTACGGTAACCTTCTCAGAGGTGCTGCCTGTCTATGGCAAGGATGATGCTAGGGTATTCTGCACCATCGGATTCAATGAATGGTTGAAAAACTGGTGTGGAGCTCAGGGTTTTGGCTTCATTGGGGACTGGGGAGCCACCTGGAGGGATGCAAGCTTATACTGGTGCGATGGTCTGCATCTGTCCAGGGGGGAACTAGGATCCTAGGTGACAGGTTTAAATGCTTCATTGGCAAGCATTTAAACTAGCCAAGGGGGGAGGCACTGCAAAGGAGCAGGGAAATCCCGGCCTCCCCCCACAAAACACAGTAGTTAGAGAGGTAAATACCAAGGCAGAGAAGTCAGTAGGGAGCAGGACAGGGATAAATGCAGAAAAAGGCAGTAAGGACAGGGATGGGACTAAAAGGGGTAAGGCCATAAAAAATAAATGGAAGGTGATGAGTACCAATGACCATAGTCTGTGCAACAATATGCCTGAACTAGTGGCCTTGATGGAAGAGGGATGCCTGGATATTGTGGCAGTCACTGAAACATGGTACTCAGAGAACCATGACTGGGATGTCAACGTACCAGGATACATAGTCTACAGGAAGGACAGGGTAAGTAAAAGAGGAGGAGGAGGAGCTCTCTATATAAGGGAAGATACTAAAGTAACAGAACTAAAGAGTAAATAGGAAGTTGATGAGTCACTATGGGTCACCCTGGAGACAGAAAATGGCACCACAATCTGTATGGGGGTTGTGTACAGACCCCCATCTCACAGGGAGGAAATGAACAAGGAAATGATAGAAGGCATCCTTAAAATGGCAGAAAAAGGGGAGCTATTGTTGATGGGTGTCCTGAATATGCCAGATGTTAACTGGAGTACCTTTGCTGCAGGCACATCCAAGAGCAGGGTAATTCTTGATGCCCTACAGGAGGCATGCCTCAGACAGCTAGTGTTGGAACCCACTCGAGAGGGAGCAATCTTAGACCTGGTAATCTCAAATGGGGAAGGAGAAAGGATCTCAGATTTAGAAGTGGGTAGCCATCTGGGAACAAGTGACATCCAAACAGTGTGGTTCACAATAAACACAGCCATAGAGTCAAGCCATACAAAAACAAGAGTATTGGACTTTAGGAAGGCTGACTTTGGGAAAATGGTAGAGTGCCTCTGAAAGCACTAGTAAACGGGCAAGAAGGAGGGGTGGAGGAACAATGAGGAATAATCAAAACAGCCATCTCAGAGGAAACAAGCCTTTGTGTGAAGCAAATCAACAAAACAAAATGAAGGAAAAAAAACACTATGGTTCTCAAAAGTGGTGGCAGGGATGGTTAAGGAGAAAAGGACAGCATTCAGGAAATATAAGGAAACACAGAAGGAGAAGGACAGATAACTTTAACAGTTAAAGCAGAAGGAGGCAGGGAAGGCAGTCAGAATAGCAAAGGTGCAAACTGAAGAAAAGATAACCAACTCAGTTAAGAAGGGGGATAACACCCTTTATAAGTACATTAGGGAGTAAAGAAAGACCAAGGGAGGGAAACAGAGACTTAATAAAGGGGAGGGAATGTGGGCAGAGGGTGACAGTGAAAAAGCAGGAATACTGAACGAATATTTCTGCTCAGTATTCACAATGGAAGAGGAGGGGGAGGTACCTAAACCAAACAAGAGAGAAACTCTGAATTGGGAGGTCAATACCAGTCCATTCACAGAAGGAAGGGTTTTGAAAGAACTCTTGAAACTGAGGGTGGACAAAGCAATGGGGCCTGATGGGATTCACCCAAGAATTCTAAAAGAACTAAGGGTAGAACTAGTAACACCACTGACTACTCTCTTTAACAAATCATGGGAAGATGGGGTGGTACCTGAGGACTGGGGGAGGGCAAATGTTATTCCACTTCACAAAAGTGGGAGCAGGGCAGAGGCAGAAAACTACAGACCAGTTAGTTTGACTCCGGTGGTAGGGAAAATGATGGAATCACTTCTGAAGGAAAGAATTGTTGAGTACCTAGATGCCAGTGGGACACAGGACCCAAGGCAGCATGGTTTCACAGCAGGAAGGCCATGTCAGAAAAACCTAATGGATTTCTTTGACTGGGTGACCAAAATAGTAGACCAGGGAGGGGCTGTGGATATGGCCTTTCTAGATTTTAGCAAGGTATTTGACACAGTCTCACACAAAAGATTAATGTACAAGTTGGTCAGCCTTGAAGTGGGTCCCAAGGTGGTAGCCTGGATAAAAAAAACTGGCTGGACAACAGGACACAAAGGATAACAGTAAATGGAGTCCACAGTGAAGAAAGGAGGGTAACTAGCGGGGTACCGTAGGGTTCGGTACTGGGACGGTCCTCCTTAATAACTTTATAAGTGACATTGGAGAGCACCTGGAAGGAAAGGTATGTCTCTTTGCAGATGATACAAAGATCTGCAACAGGGTTGATACACAAGGTGGGCTGGAAAGAACGAAAAGGGACTTTGCAAGGTTGGAAGAATGATCAAATATGTGGCAGTTCAGATTCAATGCAAAGAAGTGCAAGGTAATGCATCTGGGAAACTAAAACCCAGGAGATGAGTACACAATGGGGGTGAGTTAATAACAACAACAAAAATTGAGAGACACCTAGGAGTAATTATATCAGATGACCTAAAAGTGGGCAAGCAATGTGAGAAGACAGTAAGGAGGGCTGGGGGGATACTGGAATGCATAGGGAGAGGCATCAACAGTAGAAAACAGGAAGTTGTTATCCCTCTGTACAGTTAGTGAGACCCCATCTGGAGTACTGTGTGCAATTCTGGAGACCCCATCTCTGCAAAAACATAGACAGAGTGGAGGCTGTTCAGAGGAGGGCAACCAAAACAGTGTAGAGTCTGCACCAGAAGACGTACAAGGAGAGACTAAAGCAGTTTAATATGTATACCCTTGAGGAAAGGAGGAAGAGGGGGGACATGATAGAAACTTTCAAGTATCTCAAGGGAATTAACAAAGTACAAGAGGATAGTATCTTTCAGAAGAAGAGATGGGCAAGAACAAGGAGGCACAATTTGAAGATAGAGGGGGGATGGCTCAGAGGTAATGTTAGAAAGTATTTTTTTCACAGAGAGGGTTGTGGATGCATTGAACAGCCTTCCTGAGGAGGCTGTTTTGCCAGGAACAGTGGGAGAATTCATGAATGCATGGGACAGGCATAAGGCAATTCTAGTGGGGGGGGGTAGTAGGAAGTAAGCTGTTGATTAACTAGAATCTGCAGCTTATCCATCAGGTAGGGAAATGGGCAGACTAGGTGGGCCAAGCAGTCCTTATCTGCTGTCAGATTCTATGTTTCTATATGTTTCTATTCTGACCATGGATCTCATGTCACATGATAAATGCTAGTGGTGTAGCTCTCATACTGACTCTTTTTTCCATATTCTGTGGGACTGCCACATAATCAACCCCTTCTGGAATCAGATCCTTGCATACATTGATGCGATTCTCTCCTGTCTCATAAAACTGGATGCCCACTCTGTGCTCTTGGGCATCATCATGTACACTCTCCCTCAATCTGATCTCAAGATAAGGTGGGTGATATCAGTCATCTTAATAGCCAAGAGACTAGTACTTCTGTAGTGGAGGTTCACAGACATTCCAACATTCAATGAATGGCTACAGGAAGTGGGACATCTAGCCACACTAGAATGTTTATCCCACTTGGCTTTACAAAACTGTCAGAATATGACAAAGAAAGGACCTCCCCAACCTTCCTGTCTCTAAAGCTATGAAGGTTGGCCCTTAAGATCTATAGACCACATCCATTAAAACTATTACTGGGTTTGAGGTATTTGTCTTATCAGAGACGCTAGTACTTATATTTCAATGTATGTACTTACCATGTCTGTTTTCACAGTATTTGCAAAATGTTGCAACCTTGTAGCTGTTTATATGATTATGTTGTTGTTAAAAAAATTGTTATGTCCGAAAAAAATATTTTAATAAGTCAGTGTCAGTGGCTCAGCAGGTAGCACACTTGCTTCTGAGGCCAGGAGATCAGAAGGCTGTGGATTCTATCCCCATACCAGGCACTTGGGTTAAATCCCAATACTGACACTGTAGTGCAGCATGAGGAGGGTGCTGCATTCCTGAAGTGCCGTCTTTTGGATGAGATGTTAAACCGAGCTCCCATCTTTCTGTTCTGATGGTAATTCAGGTGGATGTTAAAGATCCCATGGCACTTCTCGAAAAGGGTAGGGGAAAGTTTTATTAAAGAACAAATCAGTATATTCCAAAATTACAATACATAAAATCAAAACAGAAATACAACCAGGAAAGAACCAAAAGGAAAAGCCCAAAGCAAACATAGTGAGTCTAAAACAGTAAAGAAAAATAATGCCAATCCCCATATATTCAAGTGACAGCTGCATCCGTATCTGTATGCCAGGGCAATTGCTTTCATAATTCAGAAGTGTCCAGAGCAGAAAGATTTGACCTGTCTGATAAAAAAAAACAATGCGTGCATCTGCAACTATTTTGTAGCAAAGTTCAACATAAGTGCAATGATGTTGTTGTAAAGTAAATAAACATTGAGACATCCAGATATTCCATTTGATAATGGAGAATAAAACACACAAAGTTTCAAGATTCCATTTCCCTCAAGCAGAGGATACATGTCCATATATAAGATTCACATAAGAGATTGTAGAGAATAACCATTCCCCCCAGTGGTCAGCAAGGTATATCCAAAAATCCTTAATAAAGGAGCAGTGAAAGAATAAATTATCAATTGTTTCAATGGAGTTATTACACTGGGGTCTACTACAGAATCTGTCAGAGAGCTGCTTATGTTTGTGATTACTTTTGACATTAATCTTCTCATGGCAAGAGAGCCAGTGGAAGTCCCATATATATACAGGGATCCTAAGATTTATCAACAGGCATTTCAGGGAAGCTCTGTACAAAGCATCACATTTAGTGAAGGGGTCTAAAGAGGGACAGACAGAAGTCCTCAAATTCCTATGTAATACCTTATGTGAAGAAACCATTAAGAGCTGATGTGGAGTAACGTTCCTTTGTTTCAAACGAAGAAATGTGTCTTTTAAGTATTGAAGGACTTCTGTCCCCCTCAGAACTGTAATGGAATTGCTTTCCCAGGAATGGAACCAAGAGCTGCAATTACCATAGAGCCAGCTCTCCCGCCCTCTTTGTCTATTAATCAAAAGGTGTCTAAAATTGGACATAAAAAATACACTAGTAAAAAAAAGAATCGGATTCACCATATCCAGCACTCCCTCCGGTATGGGCCAATATAAAACATCCCACTTAATTGGGTTAAGGTGACTGCCCCATACCGCCTGAAAAAACAAACTCAAGATAGGGGTTTCAAGTGATTTTGGAATGGGAAAAACATATCTTAAATAAAAAAATTGGAAGTAGAAAAGTTTTCACCAAAAGCACCCTTTTCTTTTTCCCAATTTTACTTTGGTTCCATTGAGAAACCTTGAACCTCCCAATAGCAAGTTTTTCTTCATAGTTCTGAACATGAATTCCAAGACAGCCACATTTTATTCCCAGGACAGTAATAGAAGAGAGGGAAATATGAATCAGACCAATAAAAGAGTCAGGCTGTGGGGAAGAACCAAGTGCAAAAGCATGATACTTGTCTAGATTCAGAGCCGCCCCTGAAATCAAACCTAAAGAAAAGCATTCAGCAAGGACTTCCTGGACTGAAGAAGTGTCTGCAGTCAATAAACACAAATCATCGGCATAAGCCAAAGAGGAAGGCTTGTTCTGAACTGAAGGAGTAGAAATTGGCACAATGTCTGGAGAAGCATTTAATTTGCGGAGCAAGTGGTCAATAAAAAATTCATATGAGAGGGGGCTGAGAGGGCATCCCTGTCTCACACCCCATTTAATAGGGACCAAGGGACCCAGCCAACCATTGACAAGAGGCACAACAGTAGCGGTTCTATATAGAAACTGTATCCAAGAGACCAACGTAGGAGGGATGTGATAATGTAACAGAGCTTCCCACAAATAATCATGACAAATAGAGTCAAAAACAGACTTTTGATCCAAGGAGACAACATAACCCGAATACTGACCAGAATACCCAGAGGTACAAATTTCCCACGCACGAATGAGATGATCCTTTTTTTTTTTTTGAAATTAAATATACTTTATTTAGTTTTTATTATTCAAAAGCAATGCAGTGTACATTACGAGTGATGAAACACAGTACAAATACATAAACAATACAGACGGTAACTGTCCCATAAATCCACCTTTCACCCCCCATCCATCCCTCCTACCTCATCTTCCACTCCCCCTTGCTTATCCTTCCCATAGGTCCTCCCTCACCACCATTTAAACCTCCCTCCCCAAAGCCAGTACAAAATCGTGACATTACAGGTCATTCCTCTAGCCCCACTAGGAGAAAAAAGAAAGAAAACAAACTCAAAAAGAATTATGAGGAAGTCATCACTTAAAGAACTGGTAACATGCACCCACCTAAGGAAAATAAATCAAAAGGGATATAGAGAGTCTCTGCCCCCTATATCAGTGTGGTGGAACAATTGACCATAGATCATGGAATTTCTCCCATTTGGCATTGAACCGGGAAATTGCATTTCTGTAACTAGCAATAGTTTTCTCAATCCTTAAGTTGTATAATAAACTAGCAAGCCATTCCTGATAGGTAATGGGAGTCTGATCTTTCCAGTGTTTTAATACTAAGGTTTTCACAGTGAGTGAGATTAGATTGATAAAGTATCTCCTTTCCCTCACTGCAACCATTGAGTAATCACCTAACAAACAAATCTGCGGGGTAAAGAGGTCTTATAACCCTAGTAAAGGGGCAGCCTTAGTCTTAATAAAAGACCATAGGGGAGCAACCAAGGGTCATTCCCAAAATATATGCAACAGGGAACCTTGTGCCTGACCACATCTAAAACAGTCATCATTTGGCAGCTTACCCATTTTACATAACTTAACATGGGTCAGGTGCATGGTATGCAAAATATAGTATTGTGTCAGTCTAAGCTTGTCATTGGCACTGTATATATAGATTCCTCTCCATAGGTGATCCCAATTAATATAACTATTAGGGAAAGTATCTAGCCAATATTGAGAGTAGTCGGCTGTACCTGGATGCAACTTTCCATGTAAAGCCGCAACTATGCCTGAAACTGAATGTGGTTGCCCCGCAAGAGATTGGAATTCCAAAAAAGTCTCTCCATAGTTAATGTCCCACTGATTCAATCCAAACCAAGCAATAAGCAAATGCCTAATTTGGTAAATATAGAAGGCGCACCTCGGTGATAAGTGGAATTTCCCCAATATATCCAGGACCAAACACATCCTCCCTAGATTAACTAGGTTACTAACTTTCATGTTTGGAGGTATTCCCAACCTATGTGGTGAGAGAAAGGCTTTACCTACCTTAAAATTAGGGTTACCAAACACTGGTTGCAAAACATCTTTGGTATGCATAATCCCCAAAGACCTACATACCTGATTATGAACCTTAACCGAGGTAGAGATAACCGTGGGCCGTAGTAAATTAGGTAAATCCTGGGGGAGAATATACCAAAGACTATCGAGTGACACTTTAGATCTCTTGATGAGATTTCTTTCAATTTGCAGCCATAGAGGGTTATATTGAGATTGAGTATTATTTGAGGGGGTAGTCGCCCACTGCATGCATTTAGCAATGTGGTTCGCCAAATAGTAATGATAGAAATTCGGGAGCTTCAATCCCCCTAATGTTTTCAGAGTACTTAAACAATTATAAGATCTCCGTGGGGGTTTATTTTGCCATTAAAACTTAGTAATCATGCTCTGAAGTTTTCGAAACCAAGATAGGGAGAGGTATATATTCAACATATTCAGAGGATAGAATGCTCTGGGTAACACATTCATTTTGATGACATTAAGTCTGCCTTGAAGGGAGATATATAAGGGGGACCATCTAATTAAATCTTGCTGAATGGTTAGGAGAAGGTTATCAAGGTTGAGCTTCTTCAAAAGAGAAGCTGAGGTCAACAAAATAATGCCAAGATATGTAAGTCTGTTAGTCCAAGCCATCCTAAACCTAACCATGTCTCCTTTGTGAACACGAACATTAAGTGGCATAATTTCCGTCTTATTAATGTTCAACTTATAATTTGAGAGCCTACTAAATTCAGCAATTATGTCCAACATTTTTGGGATGACCTTAGTTGGGTCTGACACATGGAGTAGAATATCATCCACATAGGCCGACAGTTTCAGTTCAAATGGACCAACTGGAATACCCGTTATGCTTGGGGATTATTGCAAATTGTAAATCAAGGGTTCCAAGTACAGGTTGAACAACAAAGGTGATAATGGGCACCCTTGATGCGTTCTCAAATGTAATGGGAAACTATTGGAAAAAATCCCGTTGCAATAAATTCTAGCCCTAGGGTTAGAATATAAGTGTTTGATCCACCCAATAAATTCAAGGGGAAATCTGAATTGGCTCATAGTGCTAAAAAGGAAAGGCCAACTAACCCTATCAAAAGCTTTCTCCTCATCCAGGGAGACAAACACCATTGGTAGATTTGCCTCTCTGGATACGGAGAAAATATGGGCAAGTTTTCGAAAATTATCTAAAGGATTTCTACCACCAATAAACCCAATCTGTTCAGGGCTAATTAGGTTATCCCAAACTTTAGTAGTCCTAGATGCCAAAATCTTAGCTAATATTTTAATATCATAGTTCATCAAGGAGATCGGTCTATAATTTGCAACTTTATCTTTGGGTTTCCCCGGTTTGGAATAATGGTAGCTTCCAAAAGAGTGGAATCGACAATGCCCTGGGCACAGATATGGGCATATAATTCTTGAAGGATAGGAGTAAGCTCCTTCTCAAACGTTCGATAAAAGTTTGATGGGTACCCATCTGGCCCTGGAGCTTTGTTCGGTGAAAGGGAATGAATGGCAGTGGATATCTCTGCCATCGAAATAGGGGAAATCAGCTGGGCTTTCTGCTTATGGTTAAGGGTGGGAAGGGGAAATTTAGAAAGATATTCTCGAATTTCAGTTTTAGTAGGACTATTATCAGGCTGACTATATAGATGTCTATAGAACAATTCAAATTCCTCCACTATGGCTTTGGGAGATGTCACTGGATTACCCCCATCTGCAGCAGTTATAAATGCAATCAGTCTAGACTCCTCTTGTTGTCTCAGTTTAAGAGCCAAGAGATGCCCAGCTTTGTCTCCCTGATCCAAATACCTAATATGGGTTTTGAACAAGGCATATTCAACCTTCTCTCTTAGCGTATCCGCATATTGGTCTTTAAGAACTGTAAGCCGGATTAAATCATCGTTAGTGGGGCAGATATCCATCCTACCTTCTAGATCTTGAATAGAATACAGCAACAATTTCGCTACAGCCTCCCTTTTCCTTTTACGGGTAGCGGCTATTCTAATAAATTCCCCTCTTAGATAACATTTCTGGGAGCACCAAAGTTGGTCATATGCTAATACAGAGCCCCTATTTTGTTCTATGTACTGATTGATTAATGTACGGATCCTGTTTACAGTGTCCTCTTGGGATAGCAGCTGGATGTTAAGTTTCCACTGGGTGACTTTAGGAATTGCTTGGGGTATCCTGCCTTCAAACCATATCAGAGAGTGGTCTGACAACACTCTAGGAGAGATTCCACAATCCATTGGGCCCATCAACATGGCCTGGTTTACTAAAAAAAAGTCCAGACGAGAATAAGATTTGTGATAGGCCAAGTAGAAGGTGAAATCCCTCTCATTCGGGTGAAGAAGGCACCAAGGATCTGAGAGCCCTAACCCCTCCATCACTTCGTGTAAAGACTTCTGTGCAGGGGATAAATTCTGACCACTCGGGGAGGATCTATCCAACTTATTCTCGTATGTGAGATTCCAGTCCCCTGCTAATATTATTGACAATTGTTTGAATGGGGCTAGTTTAAGGGCTATTTGTGAGAAAAATTCAGGACAGGAGTGATTAGGACCGTAAACAGTACCTAGAATAATTTCACTATGGTCAACCAGCCCTCTTACAAATAGGAACCTCCCTTGTGGGTCTCCCATTTCTTGTAGAATTTGAAATTGGGTCCCTTTAGTAAATAAAATTGCAACTCCTCTTTGAGAAGTAGAGTTGCCAGCTACATAAACATATCCTATTTGTTCTCTACGAAATAGATTATCTTCACCGGCCAAAAGATGTGTCTCCTGTAAAAATGTAATACCTGAGTGCATTAAAGCCAAATTTTTAAGGATCTGATGACGTTTCAGTCTAGCTGTTGCCCGCTTAATATTCCATGAGGCAATTCTCATAACAATGTATCCATTTAATACAGGCTAGTTGAAACAAAAATCCAAAAATGAGGCTTATAGACAAGACCTTTCATTTAGAATATAAATTCGAAGACTGGCTATTCACCCTCCCCCCATGATCTTCTGCAATCCTAGCTAAATTGGGTAGCTTATAGGTACTACCCTTATCTCCTGATGAATCCCTCCCAGGCATATTTACAAAACTACAAGGTATGCCCCTGTAGGCAAATATAGCGTAAACCACCCCCAGTCCCAACGACTGATCTCCCAACTGCGCGTTTGGCATGATGTTTGTCATGCTGCCCCTGATTGCTCCTCCCCTCCCCCCCTTCCCATTTCAGTTCTAAACCTATAAAACTATTAGAATGAAATATGTAGATTATGGAAACCCCTCAAACCACCTATAATACCTAATTCCTACCATATACTATGGATAAGGCTCTGTAAAAGTCAGGCACAACAATGAAACTAATAAAACCTTAATATTTCCACCCCCCTTGTACATAAAGCTATTCACCTTCAGGGTATCATCACTAACCCCTAAGGAATCTACCAACAAGGGTAGTGTGAATCTTTCTTCACCCTGTGATCAGAGTACTAGTCGACTGACACTTATAGGCATAGAAACTTATCCCGTTAAATCCTTAGCTTGTACCACTTAGGAAAATTATAACCATTCCCAAACCATCGTTTATGGCATCACAGTTTACAGTATGACCCCAAATTTAGACTTATAAGATAAGAGGGAAAAAAATGCCCTACTAGTAGTCCTCTAATGAGCCAGTTCAGCAGCTTGCCATTACCAATATTACAAGACACAATCAGATGAAATTTAGATATCAAAGTGTTATACAGAATACAATACAAAGAATTTGCCACTTAATACAATGTCCATTAGATGGCAGTCTTTGCTGCAAAATATACTGGAGAGGGCTCATTTAATCAAATCAGGATACCACTTTTTGCAAGCTTCTGTAGCTGATTCCAGGGAATCGAAAGAATGCCATTGACCTTCCCTGTTGATTTGCAGCGTAGCTGGGTAGCGCATCCTAAAATGTATTCCAGCAGATATCAGCTTAGACACTAATGGATGGAGGGCTGAGCACTTTTGGCGAACTGAATAGGGAAGATCCTGAACAATGCGGATTCGCTTTCCTTCCCACTGCACTTCTGCTGCTTCCTTTAATTTTGACAAAACATATTGTTTATCCAAGAAATTCAGCAGCCGAAAAAGAAAAGGGCAAGGGGGTGATCCCAATGGGGGCATAGGGTGTAAGGATCTATGGGATCTCTCGATAATGAAAGTGGGCCCATTAGGGGAAGGCCCTGCCAACTTTTCAAAGAGCTTTTGAGCAAAGCTCACTGCTTGCCGCCCTCCTCTTCCTCCGGAAGGCCTAGTACCACCAGGTTGTTTCTTCTCGAGCGACCCTCGAGATCCTCTAGGTGGTCCTCTGCTTTCTTTAATATATGGTGTAGGGTGACCATTTCTGGCTCCATTCTCATCCTTCAGTCATCCAGTGAAGAAATCCGGGCTTCGTTGTCTCTCATGCATGTATTCAGCTCTTCAAGCGATATTTTCATGCCCCTAAAATCTGAGGCAAGTGCAAGCAAGGTTTCTTTCACTGGTGCCAACTCCTCCAGAAACCGCTCTTCTGTTAAGGCAGCCTGTTGCTTTGGCAAGGTAGGAGCCTCCGATCCGCCCGCTTTTGCTCTTTTAGGGTTCCTATCCTTAGCCAGAGTCGGCGGGGGAGTGTGGCGGAGAGCCAGCATCTTCATTTCAGCTTCCATTCTCGGACTATACACCGATAAATTAAAAATCAGTTTCTCCAGACAGTCAGTAAATATGTAGAAGCCTCTAAATTGGAGCTTGGTACTTATTTTACAGAAGATCGGCCACTTCGTAGAGGAGGGCAGAGGAGCTAACTGCGAGAGCTTCTCACCATGCAGCCATCACACCAGAAGTCCGAATCACAAATGAGATGATCCTGAATCTTCAACTGAAGGATTGCACAAGCCTGCTCAGGGGAAATAACAAGATCAGCTACAAGTAATAACCTGTTGGCCAAAATTTTGGACAGCATTTTACAATCTGCATTAAGCATGCATATAGGTCTCCAATTATGTAAGTCAGATTCATCCCCTTTCTTATGCAAAAAAATTAAGGCTCCTTTATTAAAGTTGAGAGGAACATCACCAAATGTCAACATTGTATTAAACACCAAGGATAATTCAGACCCCAGGGTCTCACCCATAAGCTTATATAATTCATTAGGTAGTCTATGTGAACCCGGGGTGACATGTGGCTTTAAATGACAGATAACCTCCAGCATCTCACCCAAAGTTATAGGCCGGCTTGAGCTGGCAAGAACCTGAGGATCCAGCTCAGGAATGGGAACATCATGTAAATAGTTTTTGATCTTTCCAACATCAGAAAGGAGGTCTGAAAACAATTTACAAGAAATATCAGCCACAATTTGCAAAATATCATGTGGGGGTGGGGTACGAAGAATAATGGACTCATCCAGCAGGCTAGTGATGCCTTTCTTAGTGACTAGCAATTTGTTATGGGTAAAGGGACAAGTTTCATGGGCCGTACCCTGAGTGCCAAATTTATGTTGCCAATAAAGATGAGCTGCCTTTTGTTTAGAATAATTCAATATGGCTGGCTGGACAGATTGAAGTTGTACACTCAGATCTTGTCCAGTAGTATGAGGAAGGGACAAAAGAGATTGCAAGGGCAGAAGGTTTTGTAAGTATGACAAGTAGGCAGAAGTGCTTTGAGTCTTACCATACCACCAAAGGAGTTTCGAAAGATCTTGCTTTGAATCCTCCCACCACTGTACAGGGTTCTCATAGCAGATCAGGGCAGACTTCCTGGCTGCTAAAAAGTGGCTCAAGGAACAGTGAAAAGCTTCATCTTTAAGCAAAGAAATATTAAATTTCCATATACTAGGGCCCTTTAAGGGGGGGCTACTATCAAATGTGAGTGAGATCAATCTATGGTCCAAGAACTCTACAGGATCAGCCTTAATCATGGAAATAGTGAGGTGAGGGGACAAGAAGACATAATCAATCCTGGTCACCAGGATACCCTTTTGAAACATTGGGGAATGTTTCTTTGTGAATTCTACAACAGCTTCCTGCAGGCTCGAGGTGCATATCATAGAATTCAATGAGCTGGAATCACAATACAATTTCTTAGTGGTAGCATGTGAGTTTTTGTCTAAAAGACTAAGCCCACAGTTAAAATCACCCACAAAAATCATATGTTTGGAAGTATGTAGGAATGGTTGAATCAGGGAGAAAATGTCAATACGTGCAGTTTTAGTTTGGGGAGCATACAGTATAAACAGATAAGGCGATATGAGACTTGGTTGAGCAAAACATCAAGAATCAAAACATGAGCAGGGACCACATAGTAAAGCTTCAAAAGCACAAAGGCAACAGAATGTACCAAAATCCCCACACCAGAACAGCGGTCTGGACCTATTGATCACTAGGAAGAGCCCAAAAGCCAGTATCTTTGAGCTTGTTTCAGTTCATGCATAGCATGAAACCTAACATCTTGCAAGAATATAATACCACAGTGCAAAGAAGCTAGGAAAGCAAAAACAGTGTTACGCTTGTCCAGTCTCTTGATACTGTTAACATTCGGAGAGTAACATGCAAAGGTTTAAGAAGACATGGTAAAGAGAAAGGAGAGAAAAACAGGGAGGACGAGCAATCAGCATTATTTCTTTTTGTCCTTCCCACCAACTGCTTTCAATATGGACCTTGCTTTTCGTGTTGAGCCCCCCTACCCATAGAAGGAACTTTTGTATCTGTAGTGCCTTCAGGATGGCAGAAAGGAACTGAGGGGGAATCAGAATCCTCACCAGAGTCTGCGGAAGTTTCCTGCAAGACATTATAAGAGTTACATAAGTTGACAGGGGTGGTTCAAACAACTTTAGAAGGAGGGAGAGCAGCTTTCAGCTTAGAGCAGGCAGATCACTTGCAAACATCCTGCATAGGCTCCTGAGGGGGAGGCATAGCATCCAGGAGATCAGGGACCAGTGTCTGATCCTTGGAGTCCATAACAACTGGGTCTGGCACTACAGGTGGAGGGGGGAATAACACCACAGGTCCACCCAAAGGCAATGCATCCTCCTTGATAGATGGTGGTGCAATAGAGGAGGGGGGGGTCCAACAGGGCCATGAGAAAGCTCAGAGGAACAGGGTCTATTCTGGAATTTAGCTTTCTGAGCTTGTGTAATAAGAAAGTGTTGGTCAGCCCCACCATCATTTTGCTCCTGATTATGAGTTGCCCATGTACAATTCTGTAAGGTGTGACCAAGCTCTTCACAGAGATTACAGCGACATTCATTTAAACAGGATGTGCTTAAATGACCCAAGTCCATGCAAAGATTACACTTTACAGTGTCACAGATGCTGCTTAAATATGAGGGATTCCCACAGCTATAACAGGCCTTTGGTTGACCTGGATAGAATAAACCCCCCCATCCCTGCCCCCAAAAAAGGAGCTCAGGAGGTGAACAACACCAGAATCATCAGTCTTCAATAAAACCTTCACTTTCCAACCACCAGTCCAGATATTCTCTGAGTCCAGAATGGCCTCAGGGTCCCCAATAACAGTACATCTGAGCTTCAGCCAATACAGGACATCCGCCAGGTCTACACCTTCATTGTGAAAAAGAATAGAGATAGTTTTATAAGCTGGCTTGGTCAAAATAATGGCAAGAAAGAGAGACCATAAGGTAGACCATTTCAAGGTGTGATATTTAGACCAGAACCTGTCCATGCCCTTAGAAGTCTGAAAACTGACGTCAAAGGCGGTCTCTCCAGTAATATGGATAAGGGCATAGATCTCATGGGAAAAAAAATTCATGGAGTCTTTCAACAAAGTTCTGGCCACAAAGAGGTGGTCTGGAGGCTCCTGCAGTCCCCCCAACATAGGAGAGTCTGACTGCATTAAGCCGCTTAGCAGGCAAAACAGGCAGATGAAGCAGGGATGAAAACTTTTTTTTTGTCTGTCAGGAAGAGTGTTTAGTGGAGCCTGCACAAGGCTGGGGCCTGAAGACAGGGCCTCAGAAGTAGTCAACAAGTTAGGGTATGCAAGAACAGGGTTCTGGGTCAACAGCAAACTGTCAGGAAGATCCAGAGGGTCAGAATGCAGGAGAGACTCATCCGGAACATGGACTGTATAAACAGTATAAACAGTATTGTGAATCACTGAAGAAGCGACCGGGACTGGAGAGGTAGGCATTCTAATAGGTGATGAGCCAGAGGTCCACTGGCCCAAAGAGGTTTTTTTTTCCCAACCCACATCATGGAGCACCTGGTCAACTAACCAAGGTTCAGTTCTAGGGACTGGAGCCCCAGGCAACAGAGCAGAAGAAGATTGAGATAGGGAAATTGTAGGCACACTCAGTGTAGTAGTGGTCTCCTCAGCAGATGTCAGCTCAGTAGCGGAAGCGAGTCCAAGCTTCAGCTGAGACGACCTGACAGGGCCAGATACATTGTGAACCTTCAGCCACTGAATCTTCTGCAATATGGTTGATTTCTTGGAACGAAAAGACTGGTCTTCAGATTCAATCAAACTAAGCAGTTCCAGTACCTCTCCCAAAGTATCTTGAGGAATTTCTATATTTTCAGGTGACTCGGAGATATCGGAAGCAGGGTTAGAAGCCAAGGATTCAACAGGATTCTGTTCCAATTTGCCAACAACAGAATCACCCCATTCTTGCCAAGCAGGGTCAGGTACGGCTGAAATACTCCTGGTAGAAACATCCGCAACAGAGCTTTCCAGAGCTGACTCAGGTAGTAGACAGGAGTGGGCAGAAACAGTCTCTCCCACCTCCATAGCAACCTCCTGCACACCAGGACTGTCATCCATCTTGGACAGTCAGAAAGTCCCCCTCAGGTGAGTAGGGGAATTTCCCCGGTGTCCTGGCCAACTTCCCCCATTCACTGAAACTGCCACCAACAGCTTAATCTGGTTCAAGATCAGTTGACATTCATCTGTATCCCCCTCCCCGGGGTCGTGTGTGAAAATAGGCAGAATTTGTCTAGTGCACTTACCTGGTCAACAAAAACTAAATAAATAAATAGAAATTTAACATTAAAAAAAAAATTGTAGAGTATGGGTCTTGGATGGTCTACAGGTTGGGGCTCGTGCACTAATGAGCGATGTTCCATTCAAGTTCTATAGGGGGATAGTGTGGCACACTAAACATTGCAGGGATGGCCCTATGGAGGAATGTGATGATGATGAGGTCCTCTGCCTCCTCTGGAAAGCCTACAAACCAGAGATTCCTGTGTTGAACATGATAGCCAGATCACCCACTTTTAGCATTAGGTAACTAAATTAATTTTCATATTTTTGGAGTTGTCCTCTGTACTGGTCCCCAGTTTCTTCCACTTGAAGAACCCTCTGTTTGGTGGTTGTCACTCATTCCTGAGAGAAAAAAGGTCACAGCTGGTCTAAACAGTTGTAGTTTTCAATTCTGCCATATCCCAGAGCAATTGAGATAGCATGGCAGTGATCTTTGGGCAATTTCAATGGAACTGTGGCTAAGTTAGCCATCATGATGGTTATTGTGAGGGCTGCTCAATCGTAATGCATAAGGCCACATAGGATCTGTTAAGCAGGCTGCAACCATTGAAGAACAGAGGCAACAGCGGGGATTACTTGCTCATGGAGCAACAATGGGCAGTATGTATGGATACTGCATGTTATATGTTACCCCGAGAAAATAAGAAAAGGTATCTAGTAACAGATTTTGATGGCAGATCATGAGAGATAATATTACTCATAGTGGAGCTGGTAGATTAGCCAGCCATCTTGGTGCCAGCAGGCCACACCCCTTAAGAATAATAATTGGTTATTACATTAAAATAAAGTCCCACAAGCTGACTGGTTTTGGAAACAATGTTTTCTTCATCTGCCTCATCCTCCTACTTCCATCACAATCATGACTTGTACATAAAGTAACATTTAATAATAATAATTACATTAAAATAAAAACCATGTAATTCAATTTTGTTTTAAAAACAACACATCCTTTTTATCATCCTCCTCCCTCCATTACATATCACATTTTCTTGGCATATAAATTAAGACACATTTAAGAATACTGACTTAAAGTAATAATTAAATTTAAATAAAACCATAAAAGTTGAGTGGTGCTGAAAATAATACATCCACTTTATCATCCACCTACTTCTTCCATCATGAATCATGTCTTCCTCATCATGCATGACTGCAGCATGTGGGCGACACCACCTTCATCCTTTCAAAAGTATTACGATTTTTTGAATGATTCTGCTGTCTGACTTCCAATATGTTTTATTCAAAATCATGTTGTGTTCTACAGGAGGGCGCTAGGGAACATGAGGTCATGGAATTAGTAATTAGAGGGAGTGTTTTAAGTGAAAGAAAACTCACAGAGAATGTAGATGATCTGGTATAGAGAAGAAGGACTAATAAGCAGAATAAATGTAACTGTGGGTAGAATGTTTTCAAGAGCAGAGTCTGATAAACATGATGATAATCAAAAGGGTTGAAATTTAGGGAAGTTACTGAAGATTCCAATAAATAAGGCAAGGCAAGGTAAGGTAAGGCAAGTGTATTTGTTAGGCATCCGTCTCAATAGTGCTGGGCTCCATACAGTTTTCAACATACAAATTAAGCAAGGCAAAGTAGTTGAATAACTAGAAAAAACGTGCTTGTTCTTAGAGCAACCACTAGTCTCTTCCAACCATTTCCAAAAATAACCTCATATGATATTTTTAAAATGCTTGAATCTACATTTTGAAAGCTGTAACATTTGAACAGTTAGTACAGTTCTCCTGCGTTACTACATGCGTATACATGTCGATATAACATGTTAAAATGACAGGACTTTAAAAATATAGTGAACCATTTTATGATTTTATATCAATATGAAATATATTTTTTTATATTGATATATGGTCAATCTAATGATAAAGTAATGATATACCTGCTTAACTGACTCCAAGCTTTCATCAAAAAATAAGTCTCTGTCCCTAATGGTTCCAAAGATATCATGTTTTAAAGAAAATATCTTTTGAAAGGTCTAACTCTGGAACTGTTAGGGCTAGAAACTTTTTTTTTAAATGAAAGCTTGGAATCCAGCCATTAAGACATTGTGTAATTGTTATATTGTTATGTAACAGTAGTAATTATGTTATCAATATAGGAACAGGCAGTTTTATCTAGTTATATTCAAATATTATACAGGCGCGATTGCACCTGTATATTAGTGTTGAGAAAGCACTTTCATGTTAAACCCCAATTGTTGCACCTCAATGACTTTGACCCTGTTCATCCAATGAAATTTAGAAAGCACAGCCTTTGTGCCAAGATCCCTTGATCCTGAAATTTCTTGTAGACTTGGTTCATTGGGGACAAAGTTATAGAAGTGCAAAATAATGTAAAAGTCTGTTTTTGAAAATATTAAGACTTTTTTTGGCACTCAATAACATCAGATGAGATGTTAAACTGAGGTCTCATCTGCCTGTTCTGGTGGTAGTTCAGGTGGATGTTAAAAATCCCATGGCACTTCTTGAAAACAGTAGGGGAATTTCCCCAGTGCCCTGGCCAAATTTCCCCCCATTCACAAAAATACCACCAACAGCTTAATTTGGTTCAAGGTCAGTCGGCATTCATCTGTATCCCTCTCCCTTGGGTTGTGCCTGAAAATAGGCAGAATTTGTCTAGTGCACTTACCCGGTCAACAATAAATAAATAAATAAATAAAAATATGAGACTTTGAAACCTGAAACTTTCAGGTTTGATAGAGGTTTGTCCACGGTGAGTACTTTTGTGGTTTAATGGTCTAAATGTTAAGTGGTTTTTAAATTATGTAAGGAAAATGTTACATTTCTGAGCATGTGCAGTTAAACAAATTAATGTTCTACAGATAAGTGAATTTTTGCAACAATAGCTATTTGCATTATATGACACAGCTGTCATTTACTAACAAATGACAACTGTGTTGTATAGCAACCCCAGCTGTGTAATAACTCATAGGTCAGGGATGGGGCTACTGTCATTATAGCCCCACCATCCTGACTGTGCTGTTCCTTTATAAACTGTATTTATGTATGTATGTATGTATCTGCTTACTGGGGACCCCAATCCCTGGTTGCAGTGTATTTATTCATATTATTTTTATGTTGGCATTCTTGTGCAGCCAACATCTTACAGCAGTGGAGATTTGGAGGTGCGGTCGCTGTTGGGCAAATGCAGGGCATGCACCAGTAGGTGCATCTCTCATTCCCCAATCAGCCAGCATGCTGGCATCACACCATGCATAGCTAATGCAGCAAGCACAACTAAGGAAAGGTCCACTGCAATGCGAGTAAAGTTTATCATATGCAGCGGACCTTTCTACATGCTTTGCCGCTACAAACATGGTGGCACAGTGGCTGTTAAACTGCTGACTTCGGTGGCATGCACTCCCCACCTTCATTGTTTGCTGACGAGGGTGCCCAATCCCCTTCAGCATCAGTTACCCCCTTTCCTATTTTAATGTGCCTACGGGGGAGCCCACTCCCTGTCAGCATGCCATCCCCCCTTCTTCTGTGCTGAGGGGGTACCCAATCCCCCTCAGCTAGTGTCCCCCACTCCCTTTTTACCAATGGGGGTGCCCAATCCCCCATCAGCTACTGTATCCCCCCAATAAAACACCTGTAACAAAAGAAAACCGTCCACGATGTTTTCTTTTTTACACCTGTAAACAGAAAATGGTCCCTCGTAGTATCCCTACCCACCACCCGCACCCATCCACTGCACACCCTGCCTCCCCACACACCCCCTTCATGCCATACTTACCTCCGGAACTCGGTGCAACGATCTTTGGTAGACCGGGAACATGTCTGCACTCTTCAAAGCTGACCGTGAACTGAGGAAATGCCAGTAAGCTGTATAATGTATTAAATAGGTTTTTTTTTCAACTTTGATGCATATCTCAGGCATTTTTTGGAATTTTTGCACCAAATTTTCAACATGGGGTTTTTGAGACCCCTGGTCATGAATTCTGTCACTGTTATGATGTTATTCAGTCCCGAAAGGTGATTTCACAGTCACTGCGCGGAATCACCTTTTGGGGCTGATCAATGCAAGGACAGTGGTAGTGTTCATGAGGTGGGCTCTCAAAAAGCCTATGTTGCAAATTTTGTGGAAAAAATCCCAAAAATGGCTGTTTTATAAGCATACTTTGTGCAGTTGCTACGCACGCTCGTAACTTCACAAATTCACAATATTTTTACACCAGATTTTCAACCTGAAATAAAGAAACGGTCCCTCATCATCACTGCCAACCCCATCCTCCATTCCGACCCACCCACTGAGCACCCACCACCCCAAAAAAACCCTTACCCTATACTTTATTGCCCGGGGTCATATGTTGTCATCCTCTGTGAACCAAGACATGTCTGTGCTCTTCAATGACGAACTGTGAACTGAGGAATAAAGGTAAGTGCATATAATGTATTTCAATAATGTTTTGAACTTACATTCATAACTTAGCCATTTTTAGGAATTCTTTCACCAAATTTTCAGCATAACCTTTTTGGGACCCCACCTCATGGACACTGGTAGTGTTGTTTCATTAATCAGGCCCAGAAGGTGATTTTGTGGTGGCTGCATGAAATCACCTTTCAGGACCAAATAACAAAATTTCTCTGCCAGTGTTCATGAGGTGGAGTCCAAGAAAGGCCATGTTGAAATTAAATTTGGAGAACAAATTCCAAAAAATGGGCAGGTTACGAGCATTATTTGAAATTTTTCTACACCAGCACATAACATATGTAATTTTGAATATTTTGACTCCAAATTTTCAAAATAGCCACTTTTGCACATCACCTCATGAACAGTACAGCTGTAATCTTTCACATCTCGTCCAAAATGTGTTTTTGCACATGTGGTGTGGAATAGCATTTCAGCAGTGATTTGAAAATTTTCACTTATGGGGTTTATGAGGTGGGGTCATAAGAAGATTATGTTGAAAAATTTTGGTCAAAATATTGAAAAACAAAATAATTTATTTAGTAACATTGTTTGTAGGGATGTCCATTGCACCACTGGGGAACATGCTGCCTTACCATGCCAATGAGCTGAGTTCAGGTGTGAACTCAGTGAGCTGGTTTAATGGGACAAGGCTGATGGAGAAGGTGCAGCATCAGCCCCAGCATGGGTAGGGATGGAGCAGTGTTTTGGTGCAGATGCCACACCCTGTGGTGGATCAGGGAACCTCACCCACATGGTATCGACATATGTGCCAGGGCCTGCTGGGCCCAGTCACTGGGTCAGGACTGTCTCCAATATTGTATTTATTTAATATTGTGACCTGCGCAAATTAAGATGCAATTCCACTATTAGAAAAAGAAGGCAAGTTCATTGCAAAAAATCCTACATTAATGCAGACATTAAGGTTGTGGAATGCAAAAGCACACAAAGAAGGGCAATAAAAATCATTAGGGATTTGGGTCTCTGTAGTATTGGCAAATCAGTGATGGGGTCTTACTTGGGGTTGTCAACACTAATGCCTACCCCCTTCCCTGATCAGATGAGGTCAAATGTGATATTTCACACAGGGCCCATAGGGCCCTACATGAAGAAATCTCCAACAGATTATGTTGGCCATACTGTATCACTATGAGACACAATGTTGGAGCTATATCTTGTGCTTCTGACAGAAGGCTATGGGCTGGAGGAAGGAGGAGGGCATTAAGATTGACAACCCCAAGTAAGACCTCACCACTGATTCACCTATTCTCTGGAGACCCAAATACCTAACGTTTTTCATTTCCCTTCTTTGTGTACTTTGCGTTCCACAACCATATTGTCTGCAGTAACATCATTTTTTGCAATATACTGTGTGTATATATAATATATATATATATATATATATATATATTAGAGGCAAAAACTCCATTAAATGCATCAGTTAGGGTTGTTCTACAGCAACAAAGTGAGGAAATTTGATGTTAGGGTTGAAAACCCCCTTGCACCCACCCCACCTGCCCCCAGCCAGCATTGGGGTGTGTGTTGGGGTCATCGGCCCTAACTCTCACCCCATCACATGTGTAAAGAAGCTGAGGTGGTGAACTATGGGAGAGTGGGGTGAGAGTTAAGACTGATGACCCCAACACAGCCCGATGCTGGCTGGGGGCAGGGTGGGTGGTGCAAGGCGGGTTTCAACCCTAACATCGAATTTCCTCACTTTGTCACTGTGGAACAACCTAACTGATGCATTAAATGGAGTTTTTGCCTCTAATTTCCTTCTTTCTAGAATACTGCGTAGAAGTAGTGAATGGAATGTGGTGGTGGGGACATCGGGCCTTTGGGCCCGTGCGCCCCACATGATGTTTTCTGACATAGTAATGGTAAGTGCAAGGAAACGCAAGCGCTAACAGTTGTGAACATGGTGACAGAAACATAAATGGTAAAGCAAACATTAATAGAAACACGAGCACAAAGTGATGCCAAATCGAACAGTGACGCAAAAGTGACGCAACTGCATAAGGAAACGCAAACCGTGATGTGCATGGTCATGGTACAGCAATTGGAAATACAAATGGTAACCTTAACTGCATAAATAATGCCAAAGGGAACTGAAATGGAAATGCAAATGCAAGCGCACACGGAAACGCAAACCATAATGCGCACGGTCATGGTGCCGTAATTGTAAACGGAAATGGTAAAGTTAACATGAACAATAATGCCAAAGGAAACTGAAACAGAAACGGGAATGGAAGCACGTACAGAAACGCAAACTGTAATGCTTACGGGCACAGTAATGCAATTGGAAATGCAAATGGTAACAGTAACAGCAATGAAGACACAAACCGAAAGAGAAATGCAAACGCAAACAAAAGGAGTGCCGTAAATGCAAACCGAAATGCAAACAGAAACAGTAGTGGAAACACAAATGGTAACAGTAATGCCACTGCAAGCACAAATGAGAACGCAGAGGGTAATGCACACGGAGGTGTACATGGGAACGGTAACGCAAACGGGTACGGAAATGCAAGTGGAAAGGCTAACTGTTACAGTAACAGAAGTGCACACCCTGTTTTTGCCCAACAGCTGCATAGAGAAACACAGTGGGTGTGATATTCAAAGCAGTTGCGCATGGCACAACTGAGATGCACATGCACAAGTGCAGAAATGCACCAAAGGGTGATATTCAGTGGTAGCCATTGTGCTACACAATTCGCAATGCGCCAATGCACAACCCTAATGAATGTATGCACAACTGCAGGGGGCTTAGCCATGAATAAGTGGCGCAGTGCGATATTCAACAGCAAGCAAATGGCACAAGCACGGAGCAACTGGGACATGCGCAGAGCAAACTTGAGCCCATAAAAAGAGGGAGCAAGCAAGGGATGGAGGCTTGCACCACAGGGGAGCAATAGAGAGGGAGAGCTAGTTGGCAGGCAGGACAGCAGGAGGGGTACAAGACAGAGACAGAGGTGGGAAGGAAGTGCAACAGAGTGTGGGAATGGGCGTGTGACACTGATTGTGCCTGCATGTGTGAGCAACTGTGTGTGTGCTTGTGAGACAGGTGCGGGGGCAACATCAGGAGCATGTGTCTGTGATACCTGGCATAGGAGGGGCAGCAAAAGTTCCCAGATGGGTGGGAAGTGGAGGCTACAGCCAACAGGCCACCAGCTGGGAACCCTGAACACAGGAGTGCGCCCAGAGCAGGGGCACAAGCAGCAGCACACAGCCAGGGGTGCCTGGGGGGGCAGGACAGCCCAGGAAATGGCCAGAGCCATCTTCCAGATGGAGGCAGTAATGAGGGGTGTGAGGAGGCAGGAGGCAGAGTTGTGAGGCTGTGGAAGGGTCCGTCGGTGGTATGCCCAGAAAAGGTGGTACCATGCCCGCACCACCTTTGAACAGTATAGTGATACAGAGATTGTGGGCCAGTACCACCTGAACCGGGCAATTCTGAGGCAGCTCTGTGAGCTGTACAGTGATGAGCTGCAGGCACCCACATGTCAGAGCCACACTCTGTAGGTGGAGACCAAAGTTACGTCCGTCATGTGCCTGCTCGCCATGGCTACCTTCCAGAGACCAACAGGGAACACCACAGGCATAACCCAGTCGGCCGCATCACGGCTCCTCTCACAATTCCTCAATGCACTGCTGCCACATGCTGCAGAATACATCCATTTCCCCAGCACTCAGGCAGAGCATACAGCGAACATTTATTTATTTATTTATTTGCTTTTGTTAACTGGGTAAGCATACTAGACAGCCAAGTGCCTATTTTCAGGTGCGACCCGGGAGAGTTACAGGTAAGAACTTCATACATAAACAGTTGAGGAAGCATAAGGAATACATAGGAAAATAACAGGCAATTCAGTGCTGGCTCTAGAGCAAGTTAGGCACAGGATTCATACATTGACAGTTGAGGAACAGAGAAGAGTACATAAGAAATACATAGGCAATTTCAAGGCTGGCTCTAGAGCAAGGTTGGCACAAAATTCATACATGGACAGTTTAGGAGACAAGAAAAATAACTAAAATAACAGGCATTTCAAGGTTGGCTCTAGGACAAGGTTGGCATGGCGCATTACAGTAGAGTGGGACAAACGGGATATAATTAGGAGGTGAACAGCGGGAACAAAGGTAATGGTAAGTGCCTGCAGGGGGGAAGGGGAGTGCCCTAGGCAGGTGGTCAAGTCCAGGATTCATGGCCAGTTACTGAAGAAGAAGTGCAAGTAGCGCTGAGGCTCCCCACCCAATCGGGTTGAAGGGTGGGGGGGCAGTGGAGTAGGACTACGAGGAGCAGGAACAGGGGGAGGAAGGTTTCAGGAAGTTCCAGAGGGAGGTTTTAAAGCTTGGATGGGAGGAGGAGGACCGAGTGAGCTCAGGAAGTGAGTTCCAGAGTTTGGGGGTGTAAGAGTAGAAGGCCCGGTCCCCCGCAAGGGTGCGTGTTCTAGGAACCAGGCGTTCCTGAGTTGCCCCAGATCGTAGGTGACAGGATGGGGTGCCTGGTTTAAGGGGAAGGGCTAGAGCTGGAGGGATGCCAGAGCAGATGATGTTGTCAATGAAGTTACCTAGAATGAAGGAACGATGCTTCTCAGAGGGAAGCCACTCCAGGCGGCTGTATAGATCACAACGGTGGGTGAGGGAAGGGGCGGAAAGCGCGAAGTGGCAAACATTGTTGTAGGCCGTGTCCCATTTTGAGAGGCTGGATTTGGGAACTGGTGCAAATGTTACAAGTCCGTAACAGAGTGAGGGGAGGAGGACCCCCCCTAGCTAGGGCCAAGCGGGTGACAGGGATGAGGCAGTTTTTAGTGCGGTAAGCTAAACCAAGCTTACAATTAGTAGCCTTGCAAACATTATGAATGTGAGAGGTAAGGTCCAATTGCGGATCTAAGGTGACGCCCAGGTACTTGGCAGTACATGCAGGAGTTCCACAGTGTGGCATATATGCCTGGCATGCTAGGGGCCATTGACTGCACTCACATCAGCATCCCCACACCACCTGGCCTGGAGGGGGTAGCCTACATTTGCAGGAAGGGCTACCCCAGAGTCAACTGCCAGGTGGTGTGCGATGTTGGGGGGAACATAATCAATGTCTGTGCCACACACCCTGGTGGAGCACACGATGCCTTCATCTGGCACCAGTCAGCACTGTGCCACAGGTTCAAGAGTGGGAACATCCCCACCGGTCACCTAGCAGGTGAGTATGCTGCTGGAATGGGCAGCCTGGCACAACAGGGCAGGGCATGGGGGATGCTAGGCCAGAGGCACCAGAGGGTGTGGCTGGGAAGGCAGGGTGGTGCAGCTACACAGACCACCATGTTAACCATACATCTCAACACACAGGTGACAACGGATACCCACTCCGGCCCTGGCTGCTCACCCATACCAGCGACCCGTCGACCCCAGCTCAGGAGCAATACAATGAGGCACACGCCAGCATACAGAACATCATCAAGCATGTGCTTGGGCTGCTGAAGGCCTGGTTCCGTTGCCTGGACAGGTCTGGTGGTGCCCTACAGTACAGCTCTTCAAAGGCCTTCAGCCTATTCCTAGCCTGCTGTATACTACACAACATGGCCACCGATCATGGGATAGCTGTCAAGGTTGAAGAGGGGAACAGCAGTGGGATGACGCGGCTGCTGGGCCAGGTGGTGGTGAGCAGCCTTTCCCCGGGCGAAGGGAACCCCAGCTGAACAGGATGGCCCAGCAGCACTGGGACACAATAGCAGAGGAGCACTATGGTGCACGCAGGTAGGTGAACATGACCAGATGCATGTCCCAGGGACCATGGCACAGCATTCAGGCATGCAAGGATGGGCCCCATGACAGTAACCGCTGGAGGGGAGCATGGATGGGCATGGGACTGGATTTCGTGGAAGCACCCTGTACAGCACTGCACACCCCACCCACACACCCCCACACACACCCGCACACACACACACATACATGCGCATGCCCAGAGGCGACCACCAGGCGTGTGTCAGACGCTGAACACCAGTGCACATTGGTGGCCAGCACTGCGTTGGCATCATCATCATGCACATGCCACAGTGGCCAGCAGCCAGGTGTGTGTGCACAAGACTTGTGTGCGGCGTCGACTATGGATGCCATGTCCCTGGAATGCACACGCACATGCCACACCAATGAGCACACAGGGCAGCAGCAGACAGCAGACAGGGAAGATGGTGGCTCAGTACCGCTGCTTGGTCACACGGCCACTGCGGACATGTGGACGGCCCCACCAAGACCACCCAGCAGACATGGGCTGTGTGACTGCCACAGGGAGTGTCTCTGATGGTCCACCAGGTGTGTCACTGCGGGAACGCGACTGGTCCCTTGCAGGTGTCTGCAGGCTCCTGAACATGCCTGCTCCAGGCATGCCCAGAATGCCCACAGCAGATCCCAGCATTGACACAGAGGGGGTTGCACGATGCCATGACTGAGGGGTGGAAAATGCACTCCGCAGAGTCTGCGGCAAACAGCCATGCACCAGGGTGGCCAGTGGTGCTAGGCCGACCGTGACCGCAGTGGTAAGCCGATTCAGGGCTGTAGGCATGTCCTCCCACATATGTGTGGTCTCAGCCAAGAGTGGTTCATAGTCCCTGTCATGCCTCCCTGTGGCCTGGTGCAGCTCTGCATGGAGTGCATGCACCCCTGCCATGACCAGCATCTGTTGCTCCACAGAGGCCCGTAACAGATGGGTGTGTTCGGTCAAGGGATCGGTGCCCTGGGCGGCATGGGCATTGCACTGACCCAAGGGTGGTGCTCGACCCCGCAGCCCAGCCTCCCGTGCTGGTGGGAGCTGCACAGCCGGGCCCTTTTGGGGCTGCTCATTCTGCAGTACACCGTTGGCGGGCACTGCTCCCGGCCCCCTTCGACATTGTCCAGCTGCCGCCGCTGCCCTTCTGGCTGCTGTATGCCGAGCAGCGCTGGTATGGCTGCACCACCACCACCACTCCATCAGCCTGCACCACACCGATGGTGCCCACAGCAATGCCGGGTATGGGGGCTAGTGGGCAGACAACCACCAACAGGTCACCGTCTGCTCTGCAGTGGTGGATGTGTGGTATGGGTGCCTCTCCTTGAATGGCAACACCACTATCCAGGATAATGGCCACCTCATCACCGGTCCCGGACCCCGCCGCGATCTGTGTCTTGCAATACTGGATGCCATGGCTGGCATCATGCTGAAACACAGCCAGGGCCTTGTCCACAACCACGCCACAGGAATCTGGATGGACAGTGGTGTTCAGCTGCTTGTGGCCTGGCCCCCGGTCACTGGTGGAGGTGCAAGGACTGTCCTCCAGGTCCAGGACCACCCCCATGGTGGACACCCCCACCCCTACCACTGCATGCAGGTGCTCCGGAGCTGAAAGGGAACACAGTTGCATTAGTGCCACTGGCACACACCCCTGCCCCCTGCCCCACTGCCTCAGGTGCTGCCATACCTACCATGCAGTGATGGGCTGCCCCCTGTCTGGAACCCACCGCTGGGTACCCCCTCGATGGTGCTGCACTGCATGGATGATGCCACCAACTCCTCCTGCGATGACAGCTGTGGCACGTCAGGCTGTCCACTGCCCGTGGCAGCACGTGCAGCCTGGATGGCAGCGACCTTCTCCTTATTCTGTCTCTGGTCTGTGCCGACCTTCTTCTTGCACTCCTGTGCAGTCTTTTGATGGATGCCCTGCTGGTTCATGGCCCTGGCCACACCCTCCCATGCTGTTGACTGGGCCTGTGGGGTGCCTGTCGAGCCACTAAGGAGAGGCTCCTGGTCCAGGTAGGCCTCGAATAGAGCCTCGCTCCATGCCCTCGTGAAGTTGGGCCTGCACTTCGGTGCAGGCCCATGCTCCTCAACCTCCTCATGATCCATCATGCTTAGTCCTGTGGGAATAAACATGTGGTCAGTGATGGCTACAACACACACCACTTTTCCATTCCACTGTCCCGACAGATCCACAGCCTAGTGGCTTACCTCTGAAGGATGCAATACCGGTCTAGAGCCTGTGCGGTCCCATGGCGCATTTATAATGCATCTCATGCAAATGAGGGGATGCACAACTGTAATGAGATGCAAATGCCTCCGATGCACCATGGATATGCTGTTTTTCTAATCTGCATATGCTGGCTGAATATCACGAAATTGCACATGGTGCATTGGTGTTATGGATGCACAAGCCGTGGCGCAACATTGTGACGTGTGCAATAGGCCCAGCAGTGTGCATGCATGCAGTGCCATCATGTACGTCACTGGTGCAGCCTATGCACACTGCGCTATACACGGTACAGTGCTCTGCCACCATTGGGCATGTGGCACTCGTGCACTGTATGCCCTATGGCGCCCGAGCACCTTTGGCCCATGGACCGTGGGCCCACATTCCTCTATTGTACACCATGCATGGCGAGCCCAATCGTGCTGTTGTGCATGGTGCATGTGTCGACCCTTGACCCCACAATTGCCCTTTGACCCTCTGGGTGACCTGTGGCACATGCCAGTGCTGCACCAGCTGTGTCGCGCAGCCCCGTGGCTACGCAATTGGTGATGGCAGCGCAACACCATGCGAGTCGGACATCCCCAGTACATGTGGCTCATGCACTACTGGGTGCCATTTTGGTTGTGCTACTGCCAATACAACCATGCTGAACCGCAGCAGTGCCAGGGCATCAAACTGGTCACAAGTGGAGCTAGTCAACCTTGTGGCCCTTGTGGAGCCACATGCAGGCAGTCTCTTTGACCAGGTGCCCCTGAATCAGCCATGGATGGAGGTGTGGCAGGAGGTGGCTGAGGGGCTGGAGAAGGCCACAGGGGCACAGCACAGCAGTGAGCAATGCCACCACTGCTATGGGGACCTACAGTGGAGGGACCCTGAGAGGCTACAGGAACTGCTGGCACGCGTCAGGAGAGGTGCCATGCCACATCCAGGTAAGTGCACTATGCCCATGTCCGTGCCCATCCAGTGTTCTGTGGGGGCCAGCAGGGTGGCACACAATGCTGCAGGGGGGTGGCTGGGGCTGCATGTTCTTTTGGCCGTGGTGGTGCACCATGAGTGTGCTATGCCACCGTGCTGCAGCTACACTGGGCCAGGGGGCATGCTGTGCTAGTGGGGCATGTGATGTTGCCAGGTACTGATGTGTCTTTCTCCATATTTCCCTACTAGACCCTGAGGATAGAAGGAGGGCATGGCTGGCTGGCGCTGCGGGTGGGCCAGGGCGGGTGACTGCAGGGGCTCAGGCGCAGGATGCAGGCTGCATGGGCGGTGCTGCTGGACAGGCAAAGGGTGTGCCACAGCTTGCAGGTAGGCACTGTTCCACGGTATGATGTTGTGCAGGGTGAGGGTGGGCCACAGCCCCCTGTGCACATGGCCATTCCAGCTGTGCAGTGCCCGTGGTGTCCATTGCACCATGCCGTGGCTATCGCACATGTGTGTGGCTGCCGCAGGTAGGCTGTGGATGCACCTGGATTCCAGCTGGGCCACTGCCATCCCACCGCTTAGCCCTGTTGCCTGGCTGCCATGGTTGTGGTGTGCAGCACATGGGTGGTGTTGGTCTGCAGTGTTCTGCGTGGCTGTGGATAGTCAGGTTGGCGGCTTGTGTGGGTGCACACACTGTGGGAGGCTGTGTGCCATCTCAGGGGTGCATGTCACTGCTGTCTGCTGTGCACAGTGGGTGGGCTATGGTCATATGGCCATGCATTCATACCATGTCCCCTCCTTTGTCCTAGGTGTCTGTCGCCCTGATGTCAACACCAGACTCCTGAGGCAGATCCTTTGGGGCATCACTGTCACACTCCAGGTGGCATGGCTGCTACAACGGACACTGTGCAGGCCGCAGTGCAGACATCAGCATCATGCACTGGTGGGGTGTTGATGCCCACTGGGCCTGTTGGCCTGCTACTGTTCCCCTTCCCTGTCCCCCCTCCCTTGCCCTCCCTTGTACCCTTGTCTAGCCATGTCCATTGTCCCCCTGCCTCCCTCCCCTGGCCTCCCAGTTTGTATGTGGCCTCCCCATTCCTTGCTCCCTGTACCCAGTTACCTGTTAATATGTATATAGTTGTTTTATGCCTGTTTTAATACACATTTCCATGGTTAGCCATCTGTGTCTGTGTCTGCTTTGTGGCTGGCATGTGGAGCCACGCTGCAGTGGTGTGTATGGTGGCTGAGTGGTACATCTGGGGTGGACTGGGGGTTGTGCCTGGTGGTCTCCACCCATTGGCTGGTGGCTGTGCCCTGGGGCAGCTGTGGGCTTTCTGTTCGTGTTATGTGGAGTCTGTGATGTGTGCTGTTGGCCTGTGTGTTGCCAGCTGTGGTCCAGGTGGTGTGTCACGTGCCTTCCTGTGGGGGTTGCCGGTGGCTGTTTGCCAGTGGCCATTGGTGCCACCCTGCCTCTGTGCACCACTGTGGTGTACATGGTTGGGGGTCTGCTGCCGTGTGCCTGCCATGCCTCCATCCTGGCATCCTCTGCACCCTGGTGGCAGTCTATCCCACCCTGGTGGCATGCTCCTTGCTGTGCCTGTTGTCCTGTGTCCTGGCACATGCACCTCTGCCCCTTGTGCAGCCCTGGTTGCGCTATGGCACATGTTGGTTTGCTCCCTGGTACAGCCCTGGTTGTGATATGGTGCATCCCTGTGATAGTCAGCCGTGTTGCACTGGCGTTTGCCATCATGCACAACCTTTGAATATCATGTTCTGTGCACCATGGCACTGTGGACTTGCACTGTGCCACTCCTGCACCTGCCTCTGGTGCATGTCTGAATATCCCACCCAGTGTGTACAAAGCATGTATGCATAATAGTGGGCCTCGGAGCAGAAAATGAGCTGTTGGACTATTAAATTGCTTATATCTCTGGAACCGTGCGATGTAGAAAAAAATGTAAATTTCACATGATTGATGAGTTTCCTGGAAAGGTTTTTGCTGAATACATAGCCCATAGGTCCATAGAGCTATGCATTGTCTCGATGAAAATTCCACATCTCGCACTGTTTCCGAGATACGAGCCCTGAAATGCGCTGCAAATGCCACCATGTTAGTCTATGGGAAAAAAATGTCAACTTCGGAGTACCATAACTTGGCATCTGTGCAATATTTTGTCACCAAACCATCAACCATCAATCTGAGAGATGTTGGCTGCCTGCCTTCCAAATTTCAGCTCAAAAGACCAAACCGTTCTTTTGCAGCAGGGTGGCAAAAAACTCCTGTCATTTTGGCCATAGTCTGGAAAAGTAGTGTCTCAATTTGTGAAAGCTTTCACAAAATTTTGTGAAAGTGTCGCAGGTGTGACACTACTTTTTCCAGAAACTTGAAAAACATATTTCTGGGATGTTTAACCCCAAAATAAAGATATGGCTAGCATCCTGAGGGTCCGACTAGGTGACCACAAAAAGAATTGTCTTCCTAGAGGGTCCCAATTTTAAATGACAAGCATTTTTCTGATTAGTAACTGAAAAAAAAATTGGCGGATTAGCGACACTACTAGGGCCATTTGTGACACTAAAAAGTGCATTTGCGAAAGTGTTGAACTTTTTGTTAACTTTTCCCATTGACTTATAATGGGAACTTGTTTTTTGAATAACATTTGAACCATTCAATATTTTTTCATAAAATCTTCAAAAGGCACATCAGGGACCCTGGCCACATGTTCCCTGAAGTTTTCGGACCAGTTGCACAAATCGTGCAACCTGTAGGCATGAGCAAAGAATGCGCAAAAAAAGCATAATTTCGCATACGGATGTCGCTTAATAACTCCGCAGCCGTATATCTGACCAGTACAAAAGATGACAGATCCCAAGATCCACCATGCCCAACCATGCATACCAAATTACATGAAATCCGTTGAACAGTGGCAAAGTTATTAAGGTACAAAGTTTCACCCTTTAACCTTAAAAGTGCTGCTCAACCCTAACTATGGTAGCACTACCATGCTACCATAATATATATATATATATATATATATATATATATATATCATGACAGAATTGATTTTTTTGTAAAATAAACGTTATTGATGCACTTTTTCCATAACAATAAAGTATATTGATATATTTTTTCAATAGTAACACAGTTTTAAAAAATTAAAAAAATTAATAAATGTTTGCACTTTTTCTGAAGTTTGATGTTAGTCCTCATAATTTAATTGGTATCTATATAAGTGTAATACCCATAAACATACATCTCATACCTAAAATCGCATTATTAATATTTCACTTTATCCCTAGGCAGGACCAAGTTTTCCTTCCTTTCACAGGAATTGGAAAATAATAATACATAATAAATAACATTTAAACATTAAATAAGTATGCTTCACCATGGATTTGTAACTCCGACCTTCAGTCAGTAGTGAATAAAATTACTGACTTGATTCAGGAGGTAAAACCAAATAATATGGAAGTAATTGATATAAATGAAACTTCATGTACACAGGGGGTCCCAATCGAGGCAATAAGGACAAGAGATATTTAACTTGTTAAGGAACATAGAAACATAGAAGTTGACAGTAGATAAGGACCGCAAGACCTATCCAGTCTGCCCATTTCTTTTTCTACCTTACGAATGTGCCATCGGCCTTTGCTCTATCAATGGCCTATCTATTCATACTCATCTGTATTGCTCCCATATGCCTATCCCATGCCTGTCTGAAGCCCTGCACTGTGTTCATATCCACCACTTCCTGAGGTAGGCTGTTCCATGATTCCACCATGCCTTCTGTGAAAAAGAACTTCCTTGCATTACCCCTTAATTGGCCTCACTCTAATCTCATGCTGAGTCTTCTTGTCCTGCTATTTTTCTTATATTGAAACATGTTAGACTCTTTCACCTTGTTAATGCCCTTAAGGTGTTTGAATGTTTTGATCATATCACCTCTATCCCTCCTTTGCTCTAGAGTTTACATATTGAGCTCCATTAGTCTGTCCTCACATGTTTTCTGATGCAGTCCCTGCACCATTTTGGTTGCCCTTCTCTGGACTGCCTCAATTTAGTTAATGTCCTTGTGAAGGTGTGGCCTCCAGTACTGCATGCAGTACTCCAGATGGGGCCTAGCCAGTGTCTTGTAAAGAGGGATTATTACCTCCCTCTTACGACTTGTGATACCCCTACTAATACACCCCAACATCCCTCTAGCCTTACCTACTGTTTTATTTATTTATTTATTTGAACATGTCGGATTTACAACCTTTGAGTCAGGAACTCATTTACAAAGGCACCTCGTCGCAGGGAGGGCAAGACAATAGAACATTGTGCAGATACAACATTGGACAACATTACAGGTGCAGACATTGAACACAGAATACACTTAGTTACATGTTGCTATAAAATACAGATTTAAAATTAAAGATGTACAATTTCTCTGTAGTTGCAGTGGAATACATCATTGTATAAATCTAAGGGGGTAGGTAAAAAGGGGTAGGGGGAAGATGGATCAGCATTCCAGGGGACCTTGTCGAGATTAGGGTGGCAAGGCATGGAAAGGTCCTGCAGTAGGATTGGGGGGGGGGGCAGGGTTAGTTGCACCTACAGCACTGGACATTAAAGAGATGATTCCGGAGAGCGGTTTTGAAGGGACCAATTTTTGCAGTGTTGGTGATGCAGGTAGGGAGGGAGTAGAACCAGGTGGGGGCTCGATAAATGAAGGACCTCTGGGCGAGGGAGGTCTTGGTTCTGGGGACTTTGAAGGTGGCTTTAACAGAGCAGAGCTGTGGGTGGAAATGGATGAGGATGACCGTGGTAGGGAGGCAGAGACTCCTAGGGTAGAGAGTCCGAGCAGGGATTTCTTAGCAAGAAGGCAGGTCTGATACTGCAGACATTCCTTGAAGTTGAGCAGGTTGGCAGAGGAATAGAGCAGGCATGTGAGGGTGCATCTGGAAGATCCGGTCAGGAGCCTACAGGCCTTATGGATGGAGAGATGGGTTTTAGAGAGGGCAATGTTATCAGCTGCAGCATAGATGGGCAAGCCGTAGTCCACTAGGGACAGGATGGAGGAGGTGATGGCCAGCCGAAGGGCAGCGAGGGGCAGACAATCCCTGTGATGGTAAAGCAGGCCAATCTGAGAGTTTATGGCAGAGGAAAGAGCATTGATGAGGGTGTGGAAGGTGAAAGCAGCATTGAAAGTGATGCCTAGGTATTTGTATGTGGGCACTTGCTCTAATAGGAGCTGAGAGTTGGGGGTAATCAGGAGGGGGGCACTTCTAGCTTCATTTTGGTGGTAAGAGAAGAGCATTGTTGATTTTCTTCTTAATTTTAGGGGTTGTGAGGGGTGGTGGGGGTGTAAAAGGGCTTTCTTTTCTCTTTTCTTTTTTTTCTTTTAAAATCAAGGAACCACTAATTCTGTAACTTGTTTCATGTATGTACATTTGTGTATTGTGGTTTAATAAAATTTGGTATTTTAATAAAAAAAAAGAGAAGAGCATTGATTTGGTTTTCTTAAGGTTTATGACTAATCTGTGATCAAGAAACCACCTTTCTGTTTGGTTGTAGGCGAGTTGAAGGGATGATTGGAGAGTGGAGGGATCTGGGTGTGAGGCAAAGAGAACTGCATTGTCTGCATAGAGGAGCATCTTACTATTGCAGGAGCTGGGGAGAGTGTTGAGATAGAGACTGAAGAGAACGGGACCCAGGATTGAGCCCTGTGGGACCCCAGAGCTAACAGGTCGAATGTTGGAGTGGGAGCCATTGATTTTTACATACTGGGATCTAGCAGCGAGGTAGCTGGAAAACCAGGCAAGGGGACGAGCAGAGAAACTGAGTTGGTGGAGATAGTCGAGTAGGAGGGGGTGACAGACAGTGTCAAAGGCCTTGGAGAGGTCAGTGAACACTGCACTGGCCTGGTTGCTGAAGTCGAGAGCAGAGTGCAGGTATTGGGAGAACTCCAGGAGAGCAGTGGTTGTACTGTGTCCTGGGTGGAAGCCGTGCTGCTCCAGGCACATAATGTCATACTTAGCCAAGTACTAAGCTAGTTGGATAGACACCACTTTTTCGAGGGCTTTGGAGAGTGGTGGGAGGATGGAGATTGGCCAATAGTTGCTGGGGGAGGATTGATCCCCGCTCTTGTGTATTGGAGTGATTTCAGTAGTTTTCCACACACTAGGGAACTGTCCAAGGCATAGGGAGCAGCTGAGTAGGTCCATCAGAGGGACTAGGACAATGTCCAGGACCAGATGGAGGATTCTGGAGTTGAAGGGGTCACTGCTGGGGTTATTTCTACCAAGGGCTTTTAGCAGGTGTGGCCTGGTTTCGGAGGGGGGGGGATAGGGTGTGCAGGTAGAAAGGGGGGTGATGCAGGGCAGGGGGGAGTGAGGAGAGGATTGGATCAAAAAAGCTGCTGGGCAGGACAGAGCTTAGATCAGAGAAAGTGGTGTTGAGGCAGTCAGCTATAGGTAGTGGATCAGAGTAGGTAGTGCCATCGATGGTGAGCTGAGATGGTGGAGAGGAGCAGGTCTTTCCATTTAGTTCTTTCCTGCTATCCTAGAAGGTCCAGGCCGAACCCTATTTGGAGGTGAGGGTGGCCTGGTAGTGCTCCGCCTTGGCCCGTCTGATAGCCCAGGTGCACTTATTGCACTCTGCATTGTAGGCTTGTCTGTCAGATGGATTGCCTGAATCTACAGTGATTCATCAGGGATTATCCCTATTCTTAATTTTCTGGATGAGGGAAGAGGTGATCCAAGAGGTGTTGCATTTCTTTGTACAGATCCTGGTTGGGGGGGGTGAAGAGTTCACAGGCCTTGCAGAAGGCACTTGTGAAGAAGTCAAGAGCTGAGTCGATATCTGGGGCTTGTCAGATAGGGGACCAATCTAGCTGGGCTAGGTGCTGTTTCAACTTTTTTAGGCCACCAGGGCGTAGCCGCCAGCACAGTGTAGCCTGGGACACTGGTTTTGGGGAGGAGGATGACCTGGTACAGATGACTGGGGAGTGATCACTAACTGAGTCGGGGAGGACAGTGATGTCCCAGATTTTAAAGGGGCAGTTTGATAAGATAATGTCTAGAAGGGTGTTGGTTCCACTGGATCGGTTGAACCTGGTGGGCTGTGAGACTAGTTAGGACATATCCAGGGCAGCGAAGGAGTCCCTGGTTTGGGAGGTGGCAGAAGCAAGCCAGTTAACATTAAGATCACCAAGGATGACTTGCTCGACTTTGTGCGGGAAGGATGTGAGGTAGTCAATGAGAGACTGGACTGCTGAATTCTGGTTTCTTGGGGGTATGTAGGAGACAACGAGAAAAAGAGGGCCTCTGGCTGGGTCAGGGATTACTTTTAGTGTGAGTGCTTGGGCACCATAGTCAAGTTTAGGAGCAGGAAGTGTGTGACCTATTAGGGTGTCCCACGTGAATATTGTGCACCTACCACCGTGTTTGCCTACACGGTCTTCCCTGAATAATGTGTATCCAGGGAGGGAGATAGCAGAGTCAGGGATGGACTTAGAGAGCCAAGTCTCTACCAGAGCAAGAATATTAAGTTGATGCTGGGTGACCCAGCACTGGAGAGCAGCAGTTTTCTTTAGGAGGCTACATATGTTAAGTGATGCAGGGCAGAGACCGGTAGTGGTACAGGATTTGGGCGGGCTGGCAGATAAAGGTCCAGGATTGGGGTGTACATTCCCAGACAGTAAGAGTAGCAATGTGATTATTCTGATTAGGAGACAGTGGCAGCAGGGATGCTTGGATGATTTCAGGTCATCTGTGATGATGACGCCCAACTCTCTTTCTTCCCTTGTGACTGCCAGCAACTCCCCTCCCAGCCTATAGGTGGCTTCAGGGTTTCTCTTCCCTATGTGCATGATTTTGCACTTCTTTGCATTAAACCCCAGTTGCCACTCTTCTGACCATTTTGCTAGTTTATCCAGATCTCTTCTGATCATCTACTCTGTTACAGATCTTGGTGTCATCTGCAAACAGACAAACCTTACCCTCCAGTCCATCTGCAATGTCACTGATAAAGATATTGAAGAGGACCAGCCCCAGGACTGATCCCTGAGGTACCCCACTTGTAACTTGCATCTCTTCTGACTGTATACCGTTTATCACCACTCTCTGTTTTCTGCCCATCAACCAGTTTGCCACCAAGTTTACCAACTTCTGACCCACCCTGAGCCTACCCAGCTTATTAATTAATCTTCTATGTGGAACTGTATCGAAAGCTTTGCTGAAGTCAAGGTAGGTGACATCAACCGCTCCCCCTTGGTCCACCACTCTGGTTACCCAGTCAAAGAAATCTATGAGGAAAGATAAAGTGAATAAAGCAGGAGGAGGATTTGCATGTTACAGTATGTGAAGAAGAATGTACTGTATTCACTAAAAGACTGGAGGAATTTGATATCAATAAACTAGAAAAAATGTGGTGAAAAAGTCTCCTCGCCAGAACTCCAAGTGGGCAAAATCCACTTATTTTGGGGGTCATATAGCACTGCATTCAGAAGATAAAAAATACTTTTATACCACTTAAAGTATTTATTGAATTGTATCAATTTGAAGCACCAGGATGATGGCATATTTTTGATGGGAGATTTTAATAGATTACCATAGGGTTCACTCAGATCTTCTCATGGTTTAAAACAAATAGTAATGAAGCCAACCAAAGGCAAAGCAGTGTTGGATTTAATACTCACCAACATGCCATAGCACTATAAGGAACCTTTTGCTTCAGTCGATATTGGATTTGTTGGATCATAACATTTTGTTCTGTGAACTACTTCAAGCTCAATGCCAAAAAAAAAGTGAGACAGAGAATACTGAGGTGAAGAAAATCCAGAAGCAAGCAGTTACAGAAGGAATCAACAGTGCCTTGATGTTTACAAATAAATCTTGAGGCAAGGGGGCTACTAATGAGTTATGGATGAGACTGAGGGGTAGTAAAGGGCATGTTATTAACTTGAATTCCACTACAGTGCAGATAAAAAAAAAGTTTATTTAGATAAACTTTGGGTTACCAAAGAATTTAGGATTTTGACTTCCAAAAGGCGAAAGGCATTATTGTAATGGGAATGCACAGTTGCTCAAGTGGTAGTCAAGCTCAAGATAGTTGAATAAGAGAGAGGGCAAAAACTGTTCAGGCAGTGAAAGAGTAAGCTCCAACTCAGGTCAGTCAAGCCATGTACTTTAGATTTTATATTTGCTGCTGGACTAAAACTGATATGTGTGTGTTACACCTGGCATTATTTAGTAGCCAGTCCCTGCTCCAGTTGGGAGCTTTAGTGAATAAAAGGGGGGTGGCTATTGCTGGAGTACATTTCAAACAGCGATCAAGATCATTGAGTGAGTGAGGGCATCAGCTATTCGGGCAGTGAGAGAGAGCGAGCTTCAACTCAGGTGAGTTGGGTCGCTTACTTTGGATTGTATATGCTGCTGATGCTACTGGACTGACTGATTTGCTGTGTGTTGCAGGCAGCATTATTTAGTTGCCAGTCCCTGCTCCAATCAGGAACTTGTGTTAAGGAAGTGGGCATGTTATAATTCTAGTGATGTATTTTAACTGTTGCACTCCAGTGGTTCTCCAGTGTAGTCAATAGCCAAAGGCCATAGCATAAGGGCATCACACTGGGTGTGTCAGCCAAGGATGACACCCTGTACATCCATGTTATATTAACATATTATTATTTTATAATGTATGGGAGAGGCTAATTATTAACTAAATTCACACATTTTACAATGTTGTCATACCATCGATATGACATCAGATTGCTGTTATACCCTCTTTACTATGTCATAACAATGGTATATGAAAACAGAATGTTCACTCTGTGTAACATTCTGTACTGTGAATTCAATACATACTGGTGCCCATACACTATAAAAGCTAATGGATAGTCCTTGGGTAACAGCCACACTGCAATCACTTTTTGAGGTTGCCATGACAACATTACACCTCTCAAGCATTGCTCTTGGGTTTGCAATATCATGACAACCTCTCGAAGTGATTACAGTGTGGTTACTATCTGATGATCATCCATTATTCTCCGTATGTTTAGTTGATTGTAACTACCTTAGAATGTTGCTCACAAATATGTATACTGTTATTGTATACTTTTCTTACTGTTAGTCTGTAATTCTCTCAGGTTGTGCCTATATATGCCTAATGTATCTTACCTGGTATCAAAAACAAATCAATCAATAAATACATAAATATACTATCTCTAGTTATGTGAACTGTGAATTGCAAGTCTGTGTACAGTGTGTAAAGCATACATCATACAGCATCACTGCAAGGATCAATGTAAGTAGTTAAAGGAATTAAACAGTATAAAATAGTTACTGATTATTTTGGGGATGAGCATTAGAGAGCATACATTTATTGATAATTAGTAATGTAACTCAATAATGGTCTACTACTGTTATGTTGATTTAAATACTGCATCTAACAAAGCACAGGATATCACTGCAAGCAGCCGTGGTGTGGAGCGGAGCTCCATCAGCTGCCCGCTCTCCTCTCTACATCCACCGAACCCTCTTCAGCTCTCAGGACCAAGCCATCTAAGGATCCTCACTGCTGCAAGCGGCCATGGCTTGGAGGGGAGCTCCACTGGCCGCCCGCTCTACTTGCTACAGCCGCCAAACCCTCTTCGGCTCTCAAGACCAAGCCATCTAAGGATCCTCACCACTGCAAGTGGCTGTGGCATGGACCAGAGCTCCATCAGCTGCCCACTCTCCTCTCTATAGTCGCTGAACACTCTTCGGCTCTCAGGTATGGCTGCCTGAAGGTTTGGAAGTCCTACATAGGATTGGTTCCTGCTGCCTCTAACGTTCTCTACCATTGGCTACTGTGTCTGCTCCTGGCCTGCTATTAGCTGTGGCAGTTTTGGACTGGGTGTGGCTGTTTTTCAATTTCCTCAGCAGTTCTCACTGCTATGTAAGCTGTGTAATTTTTAATAAGTAGCTGTAAAACCTAAAAATTTAACCAGAGGAACTTGCTGTTTGTCCCGTCATTTTATTGTTTCAAATCCACGGCTGTGCAGACTAATGTATTGTAATGCTTATCCTCTGGTTTTAAATCTTATCTTTTTGTAAGTGTAGCTGGAGTATCCTTTCTTAATTTACTGAACAGTCTGCCAGCTTGAAATCTGCCAATCATGCCTCATATAGCCTATATTTGTGTGTATGCCAATGTGTTTCTCCTAAAACTGCCGTATCTTACTTTCTATCTATCCTGATTGAATCATAACCTGCTTTTGATTATTTTATTTTATTTTTTACTCATTTCACTTTGACCATGCTAATTTGTTCAAGGGCAGCCAACTGAATCCTTACACTGTTTTTATTTCTAACCCTGATTGTACCACCATCCTATCGCCTTCCTTTCCCCACTCTGCTGCAGCCACAGTTTTGTAATTAATACTGCCCTGTACTATTCAGTCTTTCCCAGACTCCCTATCTCTCCTTTCCATCTGTCCTTGCCTTTTATTTCTCTTTGCTGAACACCTCCCCCTCTGTGTCTTTGTGTCCTGAAATTGCCAGGCACCAAACTCCCCCACCCCCCTATACCTAAATCACCCTCCTGCTCTCTACATCACTATCCCTCTCACCTCTTTTGTCCTACTTGGAGGGGCCTCCTGTCTGCCACACCCACCTATTACCTTTAGCACCTGCCCCTTGGAGCTGTCTGCATCTATCGCTAACCTTGTCTCTGTCTTTCCTCTTTCAGGACCAAGCCTTCTAAAGATCCTTGCCACTGCAAGTGGCCGCGGCACAAAGCAGAGCTCCATTGGCCGCCCGCTCTCCTCTCTACAGCCGCTGAACCCTCTTCAGCTTTCAGGTACAGCTCCCTGAAGGATTGGAGGTCCTACATAGGATTGGTCCCTGCTGCCTCTTATCTTCTCTACCATTGGCTACTGTGTCCTCTCCTGGCCCGCTACTGGCTGTGGCAGTTTTGGACTAAGCGCAGCTTTTTCCAATTTCACCAGCAGTTCTTTCTGCTATGTTAGCTGTGTAATTTTCGTCCGACACCGCCTACCCCAACCCCGACCTCTATTAAATATGCCTTCACCCCTCCTTCCAGTTATCTCCTAAACAACTATTGACTGCAATCCTTCCTCTTTCAGAAGCTGACTGACACAGGCTTTCTACAAGTATGACCTCTCTCTCTCTGTCGAGACATACTGTCCACCTGTTCTACTGTTAGTGCCTAGGAAATACAAAGTCTTTCACTGCTTTTCCCCCTGTGCCCTACTCTTCCTTCTTGTGCCCTACTCTTCCCTCCACCCCCTCCCCATCCCCTGAGTTCTTTTCTCACTCTAAAATCCCTTATCTCTGCTATAACTCTCCTTCAGACCAAGCTGTTAACCACCTCTCAGTTTGCTTTCCTGGCACAAACTGCAAGTAGCTCCTATGCACCAACAATTTTGAGGTCTGCTCAAAAGGTGTAACACACTCTATCTCCTCTTTATTGTAAATCTACTAGGCTGCAAACTCAATTAGGGCCTTTTCTGCATATCCATAACTCAGGTTCCCACACAGTACAGATACTACCACTGTATCATGGGTCACCTAATGCACATAGTTATCACTACCATGGTTCTTTCACTGCTTTACATAACATCCTCTGGAGATTACAATGCTAACATGGCCGACCCTTCCATCATCCAATCTCTAGATAACTTCTATTTCTCTAACCTCCTTCTCCATCATGACTCACCCTGGGATTCGTCCCCACTCCTAATGTAACCCCCTTGTTACCCGGGGTTACTAGAATCCCAGTAAGACCTAGTGGTAGGCAGGGAAGGCAGCTTGTGAAACTCCAGTTAAATGGATTTCACATTGCCTCACTCTGTTCTCAGTCTCAGCTGAGACTGAGGGATGACATCATCATAGAACTGTTGCAGCTGCATGAGCCACAATGGAATCTGCAGCAGGGAGTTGGAGTAGAATGTTGGGAGGTTTGAACAGTAGTCTGTAGGTCAGTTGAAGTTTGGAGCTTGCTGAGAGAGGAGCACAGAAGCTCTGTGGAGGTTCATGGAGCCTCAGCCCTGACATAGGGCTACAGCTAGGAAAAAGGTATGTGTTTCCACCTAAAAGGAATACACATAAGCTAGTTTTAAAGTGGTGGAGACCGCTGTTTCAGGTCTCAGTGCCCCATCCCTCAGGGGATGGGGCAGGAAAGGTTGTCCTGCATATTCAAGGGGCAACCCCCTGGTTTTCTGCTAGTGAAGAAGCTGCCTTATTTGTTCAAGAGTTTTGGGAAACAAGAAGGTTTCATGAATAGCCTGTGGGGCACCTGCAACCAGAGGGTGAATTTCTGCTCTTTCTAAAGCGCCCATGTTTTCACCCTGGGAATTGTGTGATAGTGAGAATTTGACTACTGAAGTAGTGGGAGGCCTAGAGTAATAGGCTTAGCCAAAAGTAAAAGTATGTTCAAGTCCAGCACATATGGGAAGTCAAAACATGTGGAGGAGATGTGACATACATCTACCCCATAATCTACATTGCCAAGCTTTTAGAAGAGAGTTGTTTAGTTTCCAGAGAAATGGCTGGGTATGGATTGTGGAAGCTGGAGTTGGGAGACCCCCATCATTAGTAACCAGGTCCACCTCTACGGATTTGCTCTGTGGATTTCTACTTTGCCTCATTCACTTGGTCAGTGATGAGGGAAGTACCCAGATGTGGGATTGGAAAGAAAATTCCCTCTAGGAGTCAAAGGCTCTAAGGTGGTTTGGGGAGCCACAACAGGAAAACTGGTTCATTTCCCAAAATGGACCGTGGATCAAGTGGCCGGCGGGGGAGCTGGGCCAGTGGGGAAAACCCAAGTAGTGTACAAGTCGGGCTGTGTACCCAAAGCTGCATGCAAGTCCAGGCTGTGTGCCTGGTGGGTTAAGAGCCTGAGGGCTGGAAATAGTGAAGAAGTGTTCTGTTGTCTCTAATCTGCATTACCAGGAATGTAGCCCTGTGGGGGTCTGTCTATGTTTTGTTTGTTCAGTTTGGATATGAATAAAATCCACACTGTAGAATCCCATTCCTGGTTCTGGACATTACAGTTATTGCTTCCTGTGTTCAGATTTACTTGGGTGCCCCTGTTCAGAGTAGCCAAACCTAGGTCCCCTGTGCTGAGTAACCTCATCCTCCCCGAACCCAGTCCCCACCAGGTACTGCTGTCAGCTCCAACAGCATGCCACCTGTCATTTTGCAAAAAGGCAGGGGTCTAGAGGGTTACAAAAATGGAGGCACTGCTTTGGATTTAATTCTGGGAGGAAGGTGCTCGGGCAAGGGGGCTAGCATTTTGGCTATCTGGCAGTGGGTAGCCCCAAAAGCTGAAGCAATTTAATTAGTGTGTCGCTGTGTGCTGTGGATCTTATGCTGCTGTTTAAAATGCCAACTGTTTATCAAGGAGCAGTAAAGCTAAAAAAGTGTGCCCGTGTCCTGCATCAAATGTTTACAGCGCTTTTGCCAGCTTTTTAAAGAACTGTGTGTAATAAAGAAAAGTGTGGAAGACTAGGGGTAGCAACAGGAAAATTGTGCCCTGGACATTGGAAATGCTTTTTTAAAAGAACTGTTGTGATAAAGAAAAGTGTGGAAGACTAGGGGTAACAACAGGAACATTGTGTCCTGGACGTTGGAAATGCTTTTAAATGAACTGAGAGACTTGCAGTGTGAATGGCTATGTTAAATGGCTGAAATGGGCTCCCGCCGTGGAGTCAGTTGAGAAAAAGAAATGCATTCTGCAGTTTAAATTTGCCTGCTCGATGATCACCGTGAGGAGAAGAGCACTCGCAAGGAAGAAGAGGCTCATTTGCATGGCATCATGTGACTGGTGAGGCTGCAATCAGTCCCGTCCCTCAGCCAGCTCTACAGTGACTACCCCAGCATTCGAGAGGGAGTGTGAGTGGAGTGCGTGTTCTGACTTGTGAAGGAGCATCACGGTATTTTAAAAACGCTGAAAAAGCTTAAAAATAGACCTGTCTTGTTTAAAATCAGGCTCAACCTGCAATTCGATCGTCTAAATTGCGAGTGTGGTGGTTGAGAAAATGATCGTCAGGACTGCCCTCCCGTTTCTGTTCTGAGGCCTCCAAGACTGGGTGCAGGCCATTTTTCCCCATCGCAGCTAGCAGCTACTGATAACAGTAAGTACCAACAGTGAAATTGCTCAAACAGTGATTTTCTGCCAAAGCCAGCCAAATGTGTGTGCAGCAGTGTAGTCACTTTGCAAGTAATGACTGTATCAAGTCCTACCAGCAAGTTCAAGTCTGTTAAGCCATTGACTGTGTGCATTGTAATGAGTTCAGCATCAGTTTAAAGTTTAAAGCCAGACAGATACTGTGAGTTGTAGCCAAATGTGCAGTACTAGTATTACAGGCAATCTTGTGCTTAAAAACCTGAAGCTTTAAGGGACTGTGAGCAAAGAAATGTTTCCTGCATGTAAAAAGTCTGTGGAAAATTATGTAAATGTGTTTAGAATAAGAACAGTGCAAGTCTGTGCAGTTTGAGCAAAAGTTATCAATAGTGTGTGTAAATCGGGTGCGGAGTGGCTTGACCCAATTTCTGAATGTTGATGCACAGGAGTGCTGCCGCCGCCATTACAGGGTGGGGTAGTAAAGTAAACACAGCAGCAGAGGAGCAATTTTAAAAGTAAAGAAGGTGTTCAGTAAAGTGGGACTTTCAGTTACATAGAAACATAGACTTTGATGGCAGATAAGGACCGCTTGGCCCATCTAGTCTGCCCATTTCCCTACCTACAAAGATAGGCCGCAGATCCTAGCTAACCAACAGCCTATTTCTTCCTACCCCCCACAAGAATTGCCTTATGTCTGTCCCATGCATTCTTGAATTCTCCCACAGTTTTAGATCCAACAACCTCCTCAGGAAGGCTGTTCCATGCATCCACTACCCTCTCTGTGAAATAATACTTCCTCACATTGCCCCTGAACCACCCCCCCATCTTTAAATTGTGTCCCCTTGTTCTTTCAGTCTCTTTTTCTGACAGTGAGCTTTTGTTTGTTTTTTCTGCAGTTATGGCCTCAGAACCAGCTCGCTATCCGGATCATGCCCGGGTTGCAGTAACAGCTGTAGTAAATAGACTGAGGGATATTGAAAAGTGGTGCTATGGAGGACAACTGCCTCCTCATGTGGCGATTCCTGGTTTTCCAGTGCATGTATGTCAAATATGCTTGAGAGCTGGAAGGGATGTCTTCATGATTCCTCACTGCGCTGGATGCCTCGAAAAATATATCTTTTATAAAGTGCCTCACATTCGCTTGGCTCCCACATGGACAAAGGTTCAGGAATCTGCAGTTGGCAGCACGCAGCATCAGGTGGAGCCTGTGGAAGAAGGCCCCTCGGGGGAGTGTTGCACAGAGCTAGAGGGTGCAGAGTTAGAGACGGAACCAGAAGTTGAAGTTTCGGATGCTGGATCCCAGAAGGAAAGTTCGGATAAAGCATCAGTAGACCCTTGGGGGGGGGGCCTAGCCCAAGTCTCATAGGAGAAGATGAGATGCGGGAGGCCTTTGAATGGGAGGTGTCAACCTCCGCACCTAGTGATGAGTGGATAGTCTCAGGAGTGAGGATGACTGATCACTCCAGGGCTCAGATCCTTAGTGAGGAAGAAGATGAGGGGGAACCTACTGTATGTGGCCTTGTGAAAAAGGAACAGGTACACAGCCTCAAGATCTTGCCTCGGAGGAATGCATGGAAGAGAGTGGTGATGCCACTGCCCTGGCTATGCAAGAAGAAAAAGTCAGGGATCCATTTTTAATTTTGTTAAGGATGTGTAGCTGGCAGAACCAGGACTGGCCACCCCAAAGCCAGGCCAGCGGTCTCAGGTTGACCAAAGCTAGTAAAGAGGAGAGACTGGTTCGTAGAAAGGAGAGTGAGATCTATGGTATGACCTTTCCTACCTTTCCTCGGAAAGTCTGGGAGGAGATTGAGAACATCAGGAAATCCTAGATCTGGGCCGAAGCAATGAAAGGTGTGCATCCTGGGGCAAACAAGCATGTAAAGGACAGATTGTTTCATGAGAAATATACCCAGTGGAAGAGAGGCAGGACACTGTTTATGGACAGAGTGTGAATAGTGGACGGAGAGGGACGTGAAATCTCCCACTGTGCGAATTATGTGTGCCCAGATAGGGTAATAATTCAAGCATCTGACCCCCGGTACTATTGTCCTCAGTGTAAGGACCTCCCAGCAAATGTGCCCGTGCCTACTAAATGGAAAGCCAAGCAGTGGTAGGCTACTGCCACACCAGCCTGTGAAGTGCCTTTATTGATCCGCCAGTATGGACATCCAGGACTCAGGTGCCCAACATTCATCAGTTCTACAGTGTACTGGCTTTTCCAGAATCTATCAATTGGCCCACCAGATGACTTCAGATCCAGACAGGACACCAGCCCAGCTAGTATGGATTGTGGGAGCTGGAGGTGGGAGACCCCCATCTTTAGTAACCAGGTCCACCTCTACATAGAAACATAGACTTTGACGGCAGATAAGGACTACTTGGCCCACCCAGTCTGCCCATTTCCCTACCTACTGGATAAGCTGCAGATTCATCGCTTGGTAATCGGATGACGTCAGACCAGCTGTTTTCCTTTTTGTTCCTGTTCTAAGGTTCCATCTCCAGAGTTGACATCAACCCAGCAGTTCCCAGATGTGCCCTCCTGTGGTTTCCGGAAGATGTCCGCCCAGCTGTATCAGAAGAAATGCTGCCAGGGAGAGTCTTCGTCAGAGGTGCAGGTCGGTTCAGAATTTCGTAACAAAGGGGCTGGTAAGTCCAAACTTTTCTATCTTTATGACATTGCAGTACACACCCTACACTAGCAGACTCCAAAATGTGTGAACTGTCCTCAAAGACTCTCCCCTTCGGGACTTTGGCCTGTTAGAACTGTGCTTCACCGGGCTCCGGCCCAGGAGAGACTCTTTAATGGACTAGCCTTTGGGCATTGTGGTCACTAGTTGGGACTTTTAGGGCACTCCATCCCCCCCAAATGTGTATTGTAAATAATGTCGCTGTTTTCTAGTGTATATACTGTATTTCTACCTTTTTCTAAAAAAAAAAAAATCTTTTGGGGATTCTTCAGTGTTTTGATGGTAGGGGTTTAGGTAGACTGTGTATGCAGATTAGGAGTGTGTGTTGTCTTTCTTTTTCTTGCAGGTGTTCCTGGAGAAGATAGAAGAGAAGACAAGAAGAGGAGGAGGGGCTCATCGGAGTTCCTCACTAGTACTTTAGTGTGTAGTAATTTAAAGCACTGTGGTGTTGTTATTGTTGTTGTTACTGTATTAACCCTTTCCTTCCACGGGTGTGGTTGTGGGGGTAGGGAGGAGGCAGTAAAGTGATGTAATAATGTGGTATTATTTTCTTGGTGTGTGGTTACAGGTTGCCCACGGTCGGGGAGGTCCCCGGGTTGTTTTTGTTTTTGGGGTATTAAGTTAGAGTCAGACAGATTTCCCTAGAGGGCTAGGGGGAGATAGACAGGCTGTGGTCCTGAATGGCCATAGGGACTGCAGAGCTGAGCTATTAGGGCTATGCTCTAGACAGTTCTACCACAGCCACTAGGTGTCCATAGTTAGTGGATAGAGTAGAGGCTGATATGTCAGCTAAGGGCCTCTATGCCCTTAGTGTTGCCTGCCTGTGCTTGCATATGGTAGGAGGGGGCCTGATCACCCCCTTCCGCAGGTAGCACATAGGGTGGGATGGCCTAAGCCAGGTAAACAATGACTGCGGACAGTCATTTTCCTGGTCAAGGGTGAGTGTTTCCCCCTTGTTACCCAGGGTTACTAGAATCCCAGTAAGACCTAGTGGTAGGCAGGGAAGGCAGCTTGTAAAACTCCAGTTAAATGGATTTCACACTGTCTCACTCTGTTCTCAGTCTTAGCTGAGACTGAGGGATGACATCACCATAGAACTTTCGCAGCTGCATGAGCCACAATGGAATCTGCATCAAGGAGTTGGAGTAGAATGTTGGGAGGTTTGAACAGTAGTCTGTAGGTCAGCTGGAGTTTGGAGCTTGCTGAGAGAGGAGCACAGCAGCTCTGTGTAGGCTCGTGGAGCCTCAGCCCTGACATAGGGCTACAGTTAGGAAAAAGGTGTGTGTTTCCACCTAAAAGGGAGACACATAAGCTAGTTTTAAAGTGGTGGAGATGGCTGTTTCGGGTCTCAATGCCCCATCCCTCAGGGGGATGGGGCAGGAAAGGTTGTCCTGCATATTCCAGGGGCAACCCCCTGGTTTACTGCTAGTGGAGAAGCTGCCTTATTTGTTCAAGAGTTTTGGGAAACAAGAAGATTTCGTGAATTGCCTGTGGGGCACCTGCAACCAGAGGGTGAGTTTCTGCTCTTTCTAAAGGGCCCATGTTTTCACCCAGGGACTTGTGTGATAGTGGGGATTGGACTACTGAAGTAGTGGGAGGCCTAGAATAATAGGCTTAGCCAAAAGTAAAAGTATGTTCAAGTCCAGCATATATGGGAAGTCAAGACATGTACAGGAGATGTGACATATGTCTACCCAGTAATCTACATTGCCAAGCTTTCAGAAAAGAGTTGTTTAGTTTCCAGAGAAATGGCCCGGTATGGATTGTGGGAGCTGGAGGTGGGAGACCCCCATCTTTAGTAACCAGGTCCACCTCTACATAGAAACATAGACTTTGTCGGCAGATAAGGACTACTTGGCCCACCCAGTCTGCCCATTTCCCTACCTACTGGATAAGCTGCAGATTCTAGCTAACCAACAGCCTATTTCCTGCAACCCCCCACTATAATTGCCTTATGTCTGTCCCATGCATGTTTTAATTACTCCACTGTTTTAGACCCCACAACCTCTCCAGGAAGGTGGTTCCATGTGTCCACCACTCTCCGTGAAAAAGAATTTCCTCACATTACCCCTGAGCCGTCCCCCCTCTAACTTTAAATTGTGCCCCCTTGTTCTTACACATCTCTTTTTCTGAAAGATGCTTCCTCCTGGACTTTGTTGATTCCTTGAGGTACTTAAAGTTTCTATCATGTCCCCCTGTCCCTCCTTTCATCAAGGGTATACATATTAAGCTCTCTCAGCCTCTCTCATATGGTTTCTGATGTAGACCCTGCACCATTTTAGTTGCCCTCCCATGGACTGCTTCCATCCTGTCTATTTCCTTATGTAGATGAGGTCTCCAAAACTGCACGCAGTACTCCAGATGGGGTCTCACCAACTGTCTGTACAGAGGGATAACCACTTCCCTTTTTCTACTTGTAATGCCCCTCCCTATGCATCCCAGTATCCCCCTGGCTTTCCCTACTGACTTCTCACATTGCATACCCACCTTTAGGTCATCTGATATGACTACACCCAGATCCCTTTCCATTATTGTTGTTGTTAGTACCTCCCCTGCTATTGTGTACTCTTCTCCTGGATTTTAATTTCCCAGGTGCATTACTTTGCACTTCTTTGCATTGACTCTAAGTTGCCATATGTCTGACCATTCCTCCAACCTTGCCAAGTCCCTTCTCATCCTTTCTACCCCCTTGTGTATCAACTTTGTTTACAGATCTTTGTGTCATCGCAAAGAGGCATACTTTTCTTCCAGACCCTCTGCAATGTCACCTATAAAGACATTAAAGAGGACTGGACCAATACTGAGCCCTGAGGTACTCCACTTAACTCCTTTCTTCAGAATGTGTTCCATTCACTATTACCTTCTGTGTTCTGTTGTGCAGCCAGTTTTCTTCAGGCTACCACCCTGGGACCCACTTCCAGGCTGGCTAACTTGATTATTAATCTTTTATGCGAGACTGTGTCAAATACCTTGCTAAAGTCTAGGTAGGCATATCCACAGCCCCTCCCTGGTCTATTACTTTGGTCACCCAGTCAAAGAAATCGATTAGATTTGTCTGACATGACCTTCCTGCTGTGAATCCATGCTGCTTTGGGTCCAGTGCCCCGCAGGCCTCTAGGTACTCAACAATTCTTTCTTTCAGAAGTGATTCCATCATTTTCCCCACCACTGAGGTCAAACTAACAGGTCTGTAGTTTCCTGCTTCTGCCTTGCTCCCACTTTTGTGAAGAGGATCACATCTGCCCTCCTCCAGTCCTCAGGTACCACCCCATCTTCCCATGATTTGTTAAAAGTGTGTTAGTGGTGTCACTAGGTCCTCCTTAGCTCTTTTAGGATTCTAGGTGAATCCCATCAGGCCCCATTGCTTTGTCCACCTTGAGTTTTAGAAGTTCTTTCAGTACTCTTTCTTCTTTAAATGGACTGGTATCAACCCACTATCCAGGTGCTTCTACTGTTTGGTTTAGGTAACTCCTCCTCTTCTTCTTTTGTGAATACTGAGCAAAAGTATTCATTCATTATCTCTGTCTTTTCACTGTCTCCCTCTTGCCCACCTCCCTCTCCTTTATTAATCTTCCCTATCCTCTCTTACCTTTCTATTTTCCTAATGTACCTATAAAGGTTTTATCCCTTCTGAACTGGGTTGGCTATCCTTTCTCGGTTTGGGCCTTTTCTTTTCTGACTGCCTTCCCCACTTCTTTCTGGTTTAATTGATACAGTTCCCTGTCGTGCTCTGTCTGTGATTCCTTATACTTTTTGAATGCAGCCTTTTTCTCCTTAACCTTCCCTGACAGTTCTTTTGAGAGCCATAGTGGTTTTTTATTCTACTTTGTTTTCTTTATTTGTTTCACACAAAGGCTTGTTGCCTCCATGATGGCAGTTTTGATTTTTCTCCATTGTTCTTCAACCCCTCCTTTCTGGTCATTTGCTAATGCATTCCTCAGGTATTCACCCATTTTGCCAAAGTCAGCCCTTCTAAAGTACAGTATCCTTGTATTTGTATGGCTTGTCTCCATGGTTGTGTTTATTGTGAAGCACACTGTGCAGTGGTCGCTTGTTCCCAGGTGTCTACTGACTTTTAAGTTTGTGATCCTCTCTCCATTTGAGAGTACCATGTCTAATATTGCTCCCTCCTGAGTGGGTTCCACCACTAGCTGTCTAAGGCATGCTCCCTGTAGGGCATCGAGAATGACCCTGCTCTTGGAAGAGGCTGCAGTCCATGTTGCCCAGTTAACATCTGGCATATTCAGGTCCCCCATCAACAGTATCTCCCCTTTTTCAGCCTTTTTGAGAATGCCCTCTATCATTTTCTTGTCCATTTCCTCCCCTTGAGATGGGAGTCTGTATACAACCCTGTGCGGATTGTGATGCCATTCCCTGTCTCCAGTGTGACCCAGAGTTCCTCTTGTCCTCCCCTTTACCTTTTAGTTCTGTTACTTTGATCCCTTCCCTTATGTAGAGAGCTACTCCACCTCCTCTTTTACCCTCCCTGTCCCTTCTGTACATTGTGTACCCTGGTATGTTGACATCCCAGTCATGGTTCTCCATGTACCATGTTTCTGTGACTGCCACAATATCCAAGTGTTCCACTTCCATCAGGGCTACTAGCTCTGGAAGCTTGTTTCCAAGACTATGGGCATTGGTACTCATTGCCCTCCATTTAATGTTGGCTTTATCCTTTTTTACCCCATCCCTGCTCTTATTGCCCGTGTCCATTTTTCCATTTACTCCTGTCCTGCCCTCTGTCAAGCTCTGTACCTCAGTGTTTACCCTACTACTGCCATGCTTTGCGGGGGGAGGCTTGAACTTTCCTGTTTCCTATCAGCACCTCCCCCCTTGGCTAGTTTAAAAGCTTGCCAAGGAAGCCTTTAAACCTGTCACCTAGGGGCCTGTTTCCCTTCCTGGACAGATGCAGACCATCATGCCAGTATAGACCTTCATCTCTCCAGGTGGACCCCCAGTCCCCAATGAAGCCAAAGCCCTGTGCTCTGCACCAGTTTTGCAACCATTCATTAAACCACATGGTGTGCAGTACCCTAGCCTCACCCCTGCCATGGACTGGCAGCACCTCTGAGAGGGTTACCGTGCTTGCTACCTGTCTGAGGCCCCTCCCCAACTCCACAAATTCATCCTGTACTGCACTGATCTCATGCCTAGCTAGGTCATTTGTCCCGAGGTGGACAATGATATCTAGTTTCCTCTCCTGTGATGCTGCTTCTGCAATCCTGAGGATTCGCTTCCTGTTCCTCCAAGCCATGGCACCAGGCAGGCACCTTACTTCCCTCTCCTCTCCCTTCCCCAGGTCTACACCCCTAACAAATGAGTCCCCTATCAGAAGCTGTTTCTTTCCCTTGTGTTGTCCCTTGCCACTCTTTTGTGGGTCTCCTTGTGGATGTCCCCAGCATTCTTCTTGGTCTCCAATGAGGTGTCATCATAGAGGAACCTTGATTTGCCAGACCGACATATGATTTGTGTAGAGGTGCAACTCGGGCTACACCTCTGTTCCACCACCTCACCCTCCCAGAACCTACTGTGGTCCATCTGCTCTTCACATGGCAACCTCTGAGGCAGTGGTTGTGGAACTGGTGCTCTTTGGGTGGGGGGTCCTCCTTAGTCCTTGCCAGTTCAGCCTGAGGTGGGCAACCTCCTCCTTCAGAGCTGACAGTTGCCTGCAAATAGGGCAGCAACGCAGGTTCCAGAATGTTTCTGGAAATTGCTGCCCCACAGCCAGTGCATTGCACCACCCCCACATGTCCCTCTTTCTTATAATATACAATGAGTAATATACAATTTTTTTTCTTTTTTTGGTGTGTGTATACTTACACCTTTATGCACTGTACTGGGTAATTAAGAATATGACAGTTCTGCTCCAAGACCTGTTGAAGAAGTGATGTCAGAACCTTGGCTATAAAGGAAATGCCATGCCTGGGGTGGGTTGGGTGAGGGAAGGGTGGGTGGGTAGGCCACAACCACTGGTGACTGTTAGAAACAATCAATTACACCACTGTTCCACCACCCTGGTAAGTACTGCCCTTTATAGTAAGTCAACTAACACAACAATGTAGTAGACCACTGCTCCTACACAAACCACTCTACTGAGTCCAGTGATAAAAACAAACTCACTGTTCAGCCAGCAGGACACGTACAAAATATTGCACAGATATCCTTCCAAATCCTATGTGTCTAGCACAGAAATCAAGCAACTTCAGTTGTATTACAACCCCTCTGGTTATAAAATTACTACACTTTAATGGAATCCTGCAATTCAAATGCCAATAAGAAAATAATGAAACTTTCTGTAGAAAGTGTAGCTTACCTTCCTAGTCCCCTACAATATTATGTTTTACCAAGTTACCAGTTCCTCAAATGCGTCTAGTTTGTTCTCTGCAGTATAGCCAATTTCAGCTTCCAAAAGCAACAGGCAGGTCCTCTGACTGACTTTACTCTGTGTAGTATGCCTAAACAGAACAGTGATACAAGCCCCACCCAGAATCAATTGATTGACTAGTGACACCTGTGATGTAAGCAGGCCTTTCAGTGAAGACAATTTGCTATGTCTGCTTCTAATATGCACACAAACCCTTTATCTGAAACCAGGGATAAACTCACTGCTTAGCCAGCAGGACACTTCCAAAATATTGCACAAATATCCTTCCAAATCCGATGTGTCTAGCACAGAAATCAAGCAACTTCAGTTGTATTACAACCCCTCTGGTTATACAATTACTACACTTTAATGGAATACTGCAATTCTTAATGCCAATAAGAAAATAATGAAACTTTCTGTAGAAAGTGTAGCTTACCTTCCTAGTCCCCTACAATATTATGTTTTACCAAGTTACCAGTTCCTCAGATGCATTCTAGTTTGTTCTCTGCAGCATAGCCAATTTCTCAGCTTCCAAAAGGAACAGGCAGGTCCTCTGACTGACTTTACTCTGATTTCTACTTTGCCTCATTCACTTGGCCAGTGATGAGGGAAGTACCTAGACATGGGATTGGAAGGAAAATTCCCTCTAGGAGTCGAAGGCTCTAAGGTGGTTTGGGGAGCCACAACAGGAAAACCAGTTCATTTCCCAAAATGGACCGCGGATCAAGTGGCCGGCGGGGGAGCTGGGCCAGTGGGGAAAACCCAAGTAGTGTACAAGTCGGGCTGTGTACCCAAAGCTGCGTGCAAGTCCGGGCTGTGTGCCTGATGGGTTCAGAGCCTGAGGGCTGGAAATAGTGAAGAAGTGTTCTGTTGTCTCTAATCTGCATTGCCAGGAATGTAGCCCAGTGGGGGTCCGTCTATGCTTTGTTTGTTCAGTTTGGATGTGAATAAAAGCCACATTGTAGAATCCATTCCTGGTCTGACATTACAGTTATTGCTTCCTGTGTTCAGATTTACTTGGGTGCCCTGTGCAAAGTAGCCAAACCTAGGCCCCTGTGCCGAAGTAACCTTATCCTCCCCGAACCCAGTCCCCATCAGGTACTGCTGTCAGCTCCAACAGCATGCCACCCGTCATTTTGCAAAAAGGCAGGGGTCTGGGGGGTTACACTAATAAATAGGGGTGTAATCTACCAAACTATATATTATCCTAAAAAACGCCTCCTTCGTTACCTAATTTTCTTCCCTCTTACCCAACGGAAGCTATGGTACCTCCTACTCCTAGCTATTCTGCTGTCTGGGGATATTGAGACAAACTCTGGCCCTGCTAGTCATTTCTCCCACTCAGATGTGCTACTAAGGACCACAAAAAAATCTCCTTATAGCCCACCACAACATTAGAAGCCTCGAACACAACTTTGCGGAACTTGAAGCTTGGATCTCCCTTTACAAGCCAGACATACTGTGCCTTCCTGAAACTTTGCTAAAATCCTCTATATCTGACTCTCGTTGTTCAGTGCCATCCTATAGCTGCTTACAGAAGGACAGACTATCCTCTAAAAAGGGGGGGGTGGCGTAGCTTTCTATTTCAATAATCATCTTCGTCTCACTGCCCTGAACACTGATCCTCTGACACACTATGAGTTGCTACATGCACTCCTCACTCTTGGGAATAAAAAACTCCATATCATATGTGTCTGTAACCCGCCAAACAGTGGCCTCACTGGCCTGGGTGAGTTACTAAACCATACATCCCTACTCTCTGACAAAAATGAAAAAAATCATCCTAGGTGACATCAACTTAAACTGGCTAGGGAACTACCAGACCACCTTGTTTACCAAGATCCAGAGCCATAACCTCCATCAACTTATCACTGAACCCACTAGACATGCTTCTCGCTGTACCTCTAGTACCCTTATTGACTGGATATTAGCAAACCGCCCTGAGCACATCCAGTCTGCCGGCATACTTGCAGATGCCATCTCAGACCACTCCCTTATTTTTGGCATCTGGGTATCAGCCTCCCTCCTTCCAGTAAAACCATGCCTCATCACCTTTTGCAACTGTGCCAACCTGAAACAGCACAATTTTCTTCAAGATGTGGCCAACATTGATTGGGCTGATCTCTACAATGCTCAAGATGTCCAGTCCGCACTCGCCATTTTCATCACTAAATTCCCAACACTACAGGATCATCACTCCTCTCTTATAACCCAACATGTTAAGGGAAAACACACTAGATAGCTCAAAAAGGATCTACTAACCAAAATAAAAGAGAGAAACAGGAGCTGGAGCTGTTTCAAGTCCTCTGGACTGCCAGATGACTATAACACCTATAGGATGTTAAGAAATACCTGCAAAAAGGCTATAAGATCTGCAAAAAGCTCCTACTGCAAGAACCTTCTAACCAATGCCTTGGATGACCCCAAAAAGTTCTGGTCCCACATCAAAACCTTCCTGGGATCTACTCTGTCACCTACCCCTACTGTCATGATTCTTAATGGTACTCACTGCAACAATCCTCTGACCATTGCTATCTTCCTTAATAATCAGTTCTCAGACCTAGCCAAATTCACATCCTCCTTCGTCACCTCAAAACAAGTGTCTCCAGCTTCTTCTAGCAAGGTACCTGGAGCCCCATCCCTTTCACTTTAGAGCCATTACCCCGAAGGAGGTAGCACAACTTCTTAAGTCGATCTCTGACAGTACTGCCACAGGCCCAGATTGTATTGAGACCAGACTACTAAAAACAGCTGCACCTCTCATTGCTACACCTCTGGCCAAAATGTTCTCCCTTTTCTTGTGCCAAAGTAGTGTCCCTGACATTTGGAATATAGCAAGAGTCACCCCTGTCTTTAAAAAGGGAGACCCCAGTGAACCCTCGAACTATAGACCAATAGCCATCCTGTCGGTGCTAAGCAAAATCTTAGAAAAACTAGTTGCCACTCAAACCATAGAATTTCTTACCAAGCATGACCTTCTAACAATTGCCCAGCATGGCTTTCGATAAGGTCATAGCACCTCTACTACCCTGCTTAAATTTTCTGCTGTTACTTTCACTGCTATGGACATGGGTCTTCCAACAGGGGCTGTTTTCATTGACATGATGAAAGCTTTTGACCTGGTGAACCACTCTCTTCTCATCACCCTGCAATCTATGGGCTTCGCATCAAACGTAGTCAGCTGGTTCCACAGCTACCTATCAAACAGGGTCCAAGTTGTTAAGTTCAACTCATCTTATTCGGATAAGGCTACAGTGAATGCTGGAGTACCCCAAGGCTCTATCCTGGGACCACTTCTTTTTTCAGTATTCATTAATGACATTACCTCCAAACTCTCTGCCTCCTCCTCCATACTCTTTGTGGATGACATTGTCCTCTATACCAGTGCGAAAAATGTATCTGACATCAATCTATGGCTTTCTACTGATTTACAATGCATTCAAGCCTGGCTCTCATATCATAAACTTGTTCTTAATGAGACCAAAACCCAGTCCATGCTATTTGGTACCCCTTTGGAACTCAAATCATACCCAAACAACTTCAGGGTCTCCTGTCTAGAGGGTTCATCCATTGGCATAATTACCTCTTTTAAGTACCTGGGAGTCACTTTGGATCAATCCTTAAACTTTGAATATCACATTTCAAGCACATGTATGTCTGTGAACTCCAAGCTAGGTGTAGCTTACCACACTAGCTATGCTTTAACCCCCTCAGTGAGACTAGCTATTGCCCAAGGCATACTCCTGCTGACCCTGACCTATGGGGTATCTTCTTACGCCGCCATACCTAAAACAAATCTCCAAAGGTGGGCCATTGCCTATAATAATATATGTCAGTATGCTACCTTGCCCCACAGCTGTAAACACCACTGCCTCCTCTACTCTGATCTAAACTGGCTATCTCCAGCTGCCACCAAACTCTACTCCCTTGGCTCCACTAAAGACGGTATTATGAGGTCTAAAACCCCTAAATCATTGGCAGAACTGTTCACTCCACAGACTTCAAACTATGGACTGTGCTTGACTGGCAAATCCCTCTTGTATGTGCCAAACTACACAACCATCAAAGGTTCCAGTGCTTTTGCCCACCACACTTCTCAGTTGTGGAACTCCCTCCTCTGGATGTCCACCAAACGCCCACTCATGACACCTTTAAAAAAGTACTCCATCACTACCTCATCTCATCTGACCAATGCTCCTGCTTTAATCCTCCTTAGCTCCCTGTCCACCTCCCTGGTTACAGCTCTTAATCCTGCTTCTGCTAAACTCCATCTCAGTGTCTCTTCTCCTATGCCTTTTCCCAGGTATACCCCCTACTTGGCAGGTCTGTATCTCCAAAACTAACCCTACACCAAACCTAGTCTATCTCAGCTTGCCTGTCCCCTGCATTTTCATCCCCCCTTGCACTTATTTGTCTCTGTTCTCATAATCCTGGACTAGTATATACTTGCCTACCCACCCCTGTTGAAGTTTATCTCACCTGTCCCCATCCCCTCCACCCTACTACAAACTTAAATAACCTCTGCGTTCCTACCCCCTGAATCAAACCCCCCTTGCACTTATCAATTACGTTTCTCATATCTTCCTTGTCTGTTTAGAAAATTCTTCCTCCAGGGTCATATCTGCTGCATGCCTTTTTTCTTTCTTTTTGTGTTATACCCATGTATCTCTTATTCATTCCTTGTACTCTGAAACTACAGTTTTTTTCTCTACTGCCAATTTGTCTCATTCCAAATGCTATAACTGTTATACTTGTTCTGTACCCCACTCTCAAAACCTTGTATATTGTTTGTGCTGCATAACCCGCTGTGTAACAACATTGTTTATACCTTGCTGTAACTACTTTTTGTTGTATCTCTGTACTGTTTTACCCTGTAACCTCCCAGGTCATGCCTGAAACTAGTCATCTCTATGGCTAGCGCACCTACCCGGTTAACAAAAACGAAATAAATAATAATAAATATTCTGTTAGTAGCTCTTTAACTGCATACATCTGTGCCGTGATACTGTGGTGAAATGCTGAATACAAGTGGTATTAAGCAACATGTAACTCTAAATCATCTACATGTTGTGCATCCGCTTATGGAGAAATAGTTGAGGACTGTCTCATTATTAATACTGTTTGCAGAAAGTTTTAATCGAGATGAATTTTATCACAGACACCTGATCACCACTTCAGTAGTACTATTAATCCTTCAATGACATAGGTCAAAATATTAACTGGGTATCTAAGCTATTGGCAATTGGCTGTATTAGTACTTAACATGGGGGCACTACTCAGTACCTGGAGACTGCTTATCTGAGTGTGGAAGTCAAGGGATCAAGGGATAGACTCAGTGTAGTATAGCACAGCATACATTTTCAGTATTGTAGCTACACAATTTCTGGTTCTAGACCATAACTGGTTTGGAGCTAAGGTGTAAATTATGTAACAGGCATCACAAGCTAACTATTCTAGTACAACAGGGTTATTTATTTAATTGGAGACATTGGAGACAATGTTTTGTCAAGATGCTGTTTGGGAATTAACTAGCATCCATGGTTTAAAGTTGGCAACAGTATTGCTTAAGCAAGCGGCAGTAGTAGGACATGAGGCCACATCATGATATTAAGGAAGCAGGTAGGGAGTGCTAGGGAGGGAAATTAACTAGTTGTAGTAACTGTGGTGCTAATATAGAGCAAAAAATGATTTGGAAGCTGGTGGAGTGTCCAGTTTGCAAGAGGCTAGGCACTTTGCATGCACAACTGACAGCAGCTTTGTCCATGATACATTGGCTCCAGTGCAAGCTAGACTGAGATATGGTAGATACTCACTCCCCTACCCCAAGAGGTAGGGTCCAGGGAGGGGACAAGCTAAGCAAAGAGAAGACTAGGACTGATCTGAGCATCAGGAGGCTGGTCTCTCTAGCATTATGTTGTGCAATAAATATGCATTACTAGGAGAACTGGGCTCTGCTAAAGCTCCTCTGGTAGAAGATCATAGTAAAGTAGGATGTTCCCCAGTTGTGGGAGGGACAGTAAATACAGAGGTGAGGTGTAGAGTGGTATTATTGGGTGACTGCACTGTAAGATGGACAGATTATATTGTCAGTTCTAAAAATCAGAAAAGTGTGGTTGCTCAGTGTCTACTGGGAGTGACAGCGGAAAGGTTTCAGATTAGAATAGATTTAGTGGTCTGTGAAGTGGGAGGGGAACCTGATATTATTGCTGATGTCAGAACAAATTACCTTGCTTCAAAGAATCTTGAGTTTCAAGTCTCTTGGGGACAGACAAGTTTATGGTAAGGATTGTGACCTTCTTGGAAGTACTCTTCATGCGCAGGAGAGGGGAGGGAAGGAAGTATAAATTTCACTAGTCAATAGTTGACTGAAAATGGATGTGCAGAAGGAGGGTTTCACTTCCTTGGAGACCAGGGGAATCTCTTGGGGAAAAACGGGTCTGTTCAAGCAAGATGGCCTTACCCTGATAGAGAGGGGACATGTGCATCAGGGAAAAGTTTCAGGACTATACTCGTGGCCATTTAAACTAGTATCTGGGTGGGGGGCTTGGGCCAGAGATAAACAAGGAGCTAAAACACATTTACAGTTGGTAAACAGGTAAGCACTTCCCATATTACTGTAGGTAGGGAGGTTGGGGGCAACTGGGAACACCACAAATACAAGTTGCCCAAATTATCTGTGGGGAAGAAGCAAAACATTGAGACATGATCTCAGTGTTAAAAGAAGCATGTATAAAGGAGGGAATGATAGGAGACATGATATCTGGGGAGTAGGATGTATAAATGCCAGAAGCCTTGGCAATACAATGAGTGATCTCCAGGCATTAGAGGTGATCAGTAAACTAGATATCATGGTGATTATGGAGCCGTGAGCTATACCACGTATCAGTTAGGACATAATGGTTGCAGGCTATGTATTACTCAAAAGGGATAGGATTAAGGGTAAGAGTGTTGGGGTCACATTATATGTTTGTGATGGTATCAGAGATATAGAGGACAGGGAAAGTGATGTTGGTGGGGAAGCTGAAACACTATGGGTACAAATATTCACAGAAAAAGATAAGCTGATTCATATGGGAGTGGTATATGGTTCTATATGATAACGGCGATCACAGAATAGCGATCGCTGTTAGGGTGAGGTTACTTTTACTGAAAATAAATGTTGACAATGCACACTCATGGTGAGTGGTAGACAGTGCCCAAGATCCTGATAGGTTCTTTAATGTGGGTGGGGGCTGTTCACCACCTGCACCCCTAATGAGAACTCTGACCCCACCCCCTACTAAAGATTCTCAACTCAAGAAAAGGCATGTTGGGGGGGTAAAATATTTATAAAATAAAAAGCTGCCTGCTGGCAAAAACATACCATGTCACGCTGGACCTGAACCTTGCAATTTCTAACTGACCACCCTGACCACGCTAGCTGACCAGTTCGGCAGCTGCTCACCACACCCCCTCCCACATACCTTCCCCCCTTCCTCTCCCCCTGCATCCATAAACACGTACATCCTGTCACCCTACTTCACCCACTCAGGTATCCGGTCGCAACCCTGCCAGGTAGCCCTGAACACAGTCACCCATGATTCAGTTGCCCTTTTTGAATGTGCTCAATCACTTTTGCTGTGTTCACTGGATACCGTAGTATGCAGACCATCCACTCAAGATGAAGTAGTTGATGATGAACTGAAAACAGAAACTGACAAGGCCATGGGAGAGACTGGTGTTGGAAGTGATTTCAATTTACTTGATATGGACTGAAACATCCCTGAGACGCATGACCTAGCACAAAGAGCCAGACATTTTTAGATATACTTCAAGACTGATCATAGTGTCAGTGGCTCAGCAGGTAGCACACTCACATCTGAGGCCAGGAGATCAGAAGGCTGTGAGTTCTAGCCCCACACCAGGCACTTGGGTTAATATACCGATACTGACACTGCAGTGCAGCATGTGGGGGGTGCTGCACTCCTGAGGTGCCGTCTTTCAGATGAGATGTTAAACCGAGGTCCCATCTGCCTGTTCTAGTGGTAGTTCAGGTGGATGTTAAAGATCCCATGGCACTTCTAGAAAAGAGCAGGAGAATTTCCCCAGTGTCCTGGCCAAATTTCCCCCCCATTCACTAAAAGTACCACCAACTGCTTAATCTGGTTCAAAGTCAGTTGACATTCATCTGTATCCCCTTCCCCCGGGTCATGCCTGAAAATAGACAGAATTTGTCTAGTGCACTTACCCGGTCAACAAAAGCTAAATAAATAAATAGTCCAACAGATGGAATAACATACTTGGGGAGATAATATTTTGGATCCGGTTCTATCCAACGGAGATGGAGTGGGTAGTATATCAGTTGAAGAACAACAAGTGATAATTTTATATTATGATTTCAGCTAGCAGTAAGGATACAGAGGCATGATACAAGAACATTGTTAGATTTTCATCATGCAGATTTTAGGAAGATGGAGCTTGAACTAAGTTTGTCTTGCAGGATATCAACAAATAGTGGGGGTGGAGGAGAAATGGGAGTTTATTAAGTACATATATCAGAAGTAACAAAAGGGAACCTTATGAAGGTTGGAAAGAATAGGAAGCTCTAAAGAAGTTAAGGAGGTGGTAAAAGCACTAACATCTGCATTCAGGGAGTATAAGTCTTCTAAATCAGAAGTCAGTAGAGAGACTTACCTCAGATGTGCCAGCAAGAGAAGCAAGAGTGTGAAAAAGGCAAAGCTGAATGCAGAACGGAGGATAGGAGAGGGAATAAAGGACACTGGTAAGGCTTTTTTTAGTTATATATGGGAAAGAAGGAAAAGTAAAATGGGAATGGAGAGGCTAAAAAAGGGAAATGTCTGGGTGAAGGGTGAAGAGCAAATGGCTGAGATTCTTAACAGGTATTTGTGCTTTTTTTGCAGTTGGGAAGGGGAGTCCACTATCAGAAAGTAGTATCCAGGTAAGGGGGGAAATTAACTGACCAAATGTTTCTATCTCTACTAAAAGGGTTCTCAAGGGTTTATTGGGGTTGAAAGTAGAAAAATCACCAAGCCCAGATGTGCTGTATCCTGTTGTGCTGAAGGAAACAGAAACATACCATTAGTCAGCGAAGAACTACTTGGCCACCTAGTCAGCCCATTTTTCCCCTGTCTATACCGTCACCGCATACTCTACCTGATCTCCAGCTACCTTGCCCCTGCTTTCCTACCAAGACTCCTTTGTGCCTGTCCCATGCATGCTTGAAGTTTGCTTACTGTTTTCCCCCTTCCACCTCTGGTGGAAGATTGTTCCAGGTAGCCACTGCTCTGTCAGTGAAGAAATACTTCCTCAAATCCCTCCTAGATGTCCACCCTTCCAGCTTTATTGCATGCCCCCTTATGCACCCCTGTGAGGTATTTATAGGTCTCTGTCATGTCCCTCTTCCCTCATCTCTTCCATGGTGTTCAGATTGAGATCTCTTAGTCTCTCTTCATAGGGCTTTTGATGCAGCCCCTGTGCCATTTTAGTTGCCCTCTTCTGTACAGCCTTTACCCTGTCTATGTCTTTCCTGAGATGTGATCTCCAGAACTGGACACAGTACTTCATGTGGGGTCTTACTAATGATGTATATAGTGCTAACAACACCTCTCTCCTGCTGGTCACGCCCTTCTTTATGCACTCCAGCATCCCACTGGCCCTACCTACTGTCTTGTCACATTGTCTTACCACCTTGTAGTCATTAGAAACAATTACCCCTAGGTTCCTTTCCTGTTTAGTGAAAATCAATACATCCCCCCCCCCCCCCCATTTCATATTCTGCCTCTGGGTATCTGTGTCTTAGGTGCATGAGTTTGCACTTTTTTGCATTAAAACCCAACTGCCATACTCTTGACCACTACTCGAGTTTTCTCATGTCTTAGTGGGAGTTGGCACAGGTACTGGCAGAGCCTCTAGCTGAGCTGTTTAATTGCTCTTTAGACACAGCTGAGATCTCTGGTGATTGGAGGTTGGTAAATGTCATTCCATTGCACAAGAGTGTTGATAGGGGAGATCCAGGAAATTACAGGTCACTTAACCTGACAGCCATACTGGGTAAACTCCTGGACATTATTATAAAGGCAAGGCTGCTGAACTTCTTAGACTTTACTGGGGCTCCATGATAGTTAGCAACCTGAATTTGTTAGGGATAGGTCTTGTCAGATGAATTTCACAGAATCTTTCAATGGGTTTCACAAGACTTGGACATGTGTAAAGCTCTGGATGCCATATATTTGGACTTCAGCAAGGCGTTTGGTTCTCTAACCCATAATAGGCTGGTGAAAAACATTAGAGATATTGGGGTGGGAGTGGAGCTGACTCATTATGTGGGTAAATTACTTCAGAACAGGGTTCAGAGGGTGGACATTAATGGAGCCAAATCAATGGTGAGGAAGGTGACAAATGGCATAACCCAAGGGTTGGTTGTAGGTCCAGTTCTATTTAACATGTTTATTTGTGATATAGAAGAGGGTATCAAGGGTAGGAAGTCTCTGTTTGTAGATGATACAAAGATCTGTAGCAGGCTGGATTGTGACAAAGGTATAAGAGAGCTGAATGAGTACCTGGCAAACTTGAAGAAGTTGTCCAGTATTTGGCAGTTAAAATTCAGTGCCACCACCCTTAACTCCACTTGTGCCTCAAGATACACTGAGCAGGATGCAACACAACCCTTTAACTTTGGTAAGAGCAGAAATAGCTTACCAGCCAACAGAATGTATTTCTTGGAATGAAAAGGAGATTCACACTTCAAGTCACAAGAGGTAATATTATAGACCATCTCAAAAAGTTAAAGGTGGGAATAGTCTGCCTGCAGGAGACTCACCTCCTGCACCCCGAAGCTGAGAAACTAAAAATGTGGTGAGTAAGCCAGATCTATAGCTCATTCAACTTCAAGAGCAGACATGTTGCCATCCTGATCAAGAAAAGGGCGGACTTCAATCCCCTGGAAACCTGACTGAATTGAGGGGGCAGATATGTTCTGGTTAAGAGTGGACTTGAAGTAAATACAGTGACCCTTTGCAATGTGTATGCCCCCAATTCCTCTGATAGGAACTTCCCTTACATTCTCACACAACAGGTTACCGAACAACAGACATGACATATATTGATGGGAGGGGACATGAACAAGATGAATTTCTAGATAAGGTTAAGCCCCCAACAGTCCCTAGATCTCAAGCTTCCATTGCTCTCTAGACCCTGGCCAATTATTTAGACTTCATCAGCATGGAATAATCTCTGTGTCAGAGAGTGCACATTCTTTTTACATTCCTACAGCTCATACACCAGAATTGATTTATGGCTAACACCAGTGTCCTGGGCACAAGCTGTTTTGGAAGCAGATGTAGGACTCTTATTATTATATTTCAGATCATGCCCTGATGTCTTTACCTGCCTCCCCCCTCAGCTTCCCACAAAGGGAATCTCCTAACTGGTGCCTCAGTACATCTCTGCTGTCTGTCAAAGGCTTTGTACAGACACTGAAGAGGAATGTAAAAGATTACCTAGCTAACAACAGACCAGAAGAGATCTTAATACCTATGAGGTGAGAGGCCCTAAAACAAAAATATGTGTATGTCTGTCATGGACATAGCATTTTGGCAGACAGCACTGGGCATGGGAAATACCAATATTTTAAAACTTCCATACATATGGGCAAACAACAGGAAGGGGCAAAGCTGTGTCACTATATTGTGATCTTTCTGGAGTGATCCCAGGTGTGAGAAGCGCCATATTTCAACATGCCAGCTGTACTGTAGGATCGGTGGGGGTGGGGGGGCTATGGGTGCTGAGGTAATAAAATGCTTTATTTAATAAGGCACATACAGTGGGATCTTTGAGGTGAGGCCCCAATCTTTGCAGAGGTCGGGGCTTCACCTCAGCCAGTAGTATTCCTTTAATAGAGGAACTGCAAAAGAAAATGGGTAAAATAGACAGCTACAGTATGAAAGGGTCCAGCATAGGATTCATAGGCTTAATACAAGTCCATTAGCTTTTAACCATTTTGACTTGATTTGTACTTCAGCATAGCTCTAATTTCGATTACCAAAAAATTGAGAAGCCAAAGATTCTTTGGATTGCTTCATATTAGGACTGCTCACCACTTGATCTTGTAGAGTGTTCCAAGCTGTGCATGTAGCTAGGACCATGGGAAAAATCAGGAGACCTGGGGCACTTCCCTCACTTCTACATGATGTAATAAACTGCAAGGATATTTCCATCTACCACCACATATCACACTTTATGTACTCCTTCTCTGCTGAATTCCACTTAAAAAGGGTATTAGAGGCTCAGATACAGCCAAAATACAACCTCAGCATCTCATGCAGGTGTATGCTTTGTCAAGAAGCTCATGCACACTTGCACAAAATCTTGGGGGTTGTTTGCCACCACTGCTGTTGTGTCACTGTGAGTTGTTTTCCATTGCTTTTGTATGTGATAAGCAATAAAAGTACCTTTCACAGCACTATGCTTTTCTATCCTGATTTGTTAGCTGACATTTATTTATTTAGTTATAGAATTTTGGTAACCAGGTGAGCCCACAGTAACCAGAGGTCCCTTTTTCAGTGGTGACCCAGAGTTAATTACAGGCATGAAGTCATACAACGAGGAAACAATGCAATACTTCATACAATGAGGTTACAATGCAATACATCATACTGCATAGGTTTAAAATTCAGACAATCTACAGAGAATGGAGATAATGTGAACATATTACATTTACAAGATTAGTTAAATGACTAAACATTAGGATCTGTGTTTTTTGGCTTGATAGCACATTTGGCTTTCGCTGGCTCTTATATACACCTAAAGCAGTAATTTGAATGCAGTAAAGTTAGAAAGCACTTTTCCTCTCAGAGGGCTATGAATCTTTCATAAGGCCTACCAGTGGAGAGTGTGGACGTGAAGATTGCACATGTCTTAAATGAAAGCTTTAAAAAAGGTTTGCTTACAAAGGTAATCATTGGGAATCCTGAGTAGTAGAGTGGGTGGGGAATCCCTATCAATTAGTAGTTTCTACAGCATACTTATTTATTCCCTGCATATGAAGCAGGAAGGGGGAATGGTGGCACCGGACACGATAGACCTAGAGTCTCTTGTGATCTTTAATTACTATGTTACTTTGTTACAATGTGAGAGCTGTTGAGCACAAGCAGAACCAGAGGACATGCACGCAAATTGAGGGCAGGGGTCAGGATAAGGAGAAACAGTAGAAAGCATTACTTGACACAAAGTGTGGTTAACATGTGGAATAACCTATCTACTGATGAGGAAGCTAGCACTGCTCAGGCTTTCAAAAGTGGTGATTACACAATAGGAGCAGAGGTAGCATTCCTTCTGTTTGCATGGATGTGTATGCTATCTACACCCCCAGATTAGGAATTTATAGTCACTGCTGTGTGGCTGAAAAGGCAAGCAAGATAGGCCCTAACTTTCCAGCATCACAATACTATGTTGCTATATTACTATTGTTTCACAGATTGCCTTTTTAAGCTGTTGAGAGACACAAACACTTTTGTCTTGTGAGCTCAGAGAAAAATGATTTCAATTTTTCCTGAAAGATCAGTTAACTTGCCTTATTCCCTTTAAAATGCAGAAAAAGTTCCAGCCACTTTGTAGTTTCTCTACTGCTGTTGGCCAAGTAGACAATAAGATCCTGCCAGCTGCTGTTTCACCCAGGACTACTAACCCAATAAGGAAACTGAGGTCCATTTATTGAACATATATCATTTGTTATGACAGCTATATGCTTAAGCAGTTAGTTGTGAATTGAAGTAATTATATTTTGAATGTCTAAATACTTTATTCTTTCTTTCTGTTAACTATTGAACTGTGCATGCCTACTTCACACTTAAGTGATTTGAGTTTTTTAACGAACATTGCACATGGGTCTGTGACATTTCTTAAAGACAAACTTTGTGTTGCCAAAAACAATTCAGTCACTCGACCAGGAAATGTTTCCATCCACTTAAAAATTAATGATTCATTGAAAATTGCTTCTATCTGGAAGTGCTTACCTCCAAATAACAGATGATACTCAATGCGGTTCATTCACATGAAGATGTGTAAAGACTCACAAAAACAATTTCACTGACTAATTTGTAAAAGGCAAGTACGCTTAATTTATTTTATTGTTGAGCTGGAAAGTTATTATCATAGTAACTTTTCTAAACTTTGACTGTGAGGTGTACTATACAAGCAATCTTCTTTGGAGAGAGACCAGTCAATTCAATTTACTTCAGCAATCCCTTGTCACCAGCAATCTGGTTGAGAGCCATAAATATTGTCCATTATAACTACAGTAACTGTTATCATAGCTGTCTGTGCTGCCTTTATGGTAGCTGATTAGGATTCAATTGCTTCTTTGTTATATATCCCAGATTTACTATATCGGGACTGTTCATAGCTAGGAGTACTGCAACAGATGTGATGGGGACGGGTTCAAAAGGGGCTGAAGCAGATGCAAATGCATTTTCCACCTGTTTCTACATCGTCCCAATTGCACCACAACATTGGAGCTCTTTCTTCAAAGGGTACTGAGTTTCTGCAACAGTCTTTACTATTTAAGGTAGCTTGTACCAAGGAAAACTGATGCTTACATCACAGAAAAGGCAAATACATCATTTTTTTTTTGCAGGATCCCTGCCTTGCATGCTAACCACGCAGACAGAGGTTCACTTTGAAAATATGGGTGGACAGATCTGGTCTGAAAATTCTTCCCATGGCTACTGTGGAAGGTACTTTTTCCTAAGCATATAAAATTAGATATTTAAGAATTAAAATAATGGCCACTTGTTTATTTCTTTTTTTCTGATAATATTTGTTTTAAACAGTGCCTTGCATGAACACTTTTAACAACCAGTTCTGTTTTCTTAAATACTATAAACTCACTGTGACACTGGTCCATTCTAGATTGACATATAATGGAAACCTGTATTAAGTTTAAATCATCCTTAACCTCAAGTACTGTAAATCATCCCAAACCTCAAGTACTGGTTTAAAGTGGTTGTGAGGTTCAGTAGTTAGTCACACCGTTTTAAACCAGGAGATCCCATGTGTCAAGCTCCACATAGCCACTGGATTTTGAGCAGATCATTGTGACATTTTTCTGCTTCCTCCCCTCCCCACTATGTTGTAAAATTGGGTAGAAGCAGGTACCTCACTGAAAATTAGATTTTGCCCCTCTGTCAGGCTACCCTGAGCAAGTAAACTGTAACAAGAAAAAGGAAATTGTCTGTTATTAGTCTAATACGACAACAGCCAGTGAAGAATTTCCCCAAACAGTGGGTCCAATTTTGAGTCGTAAGGGTCTGTCTCTAAATCATTGTTGCACAATTTAGTGGCAGTCCCTTGCTTGTGGCCCCCCTTAAGCTTTGCCCAGAGGGGGTCAGACAGCCCTTTCACACCAGGAGAAAACAAACTGTGCTGGTGAGCAGAACGGGCAGGGTTGATATGTAAATGTCATGCAGTACAATTCATCTTGCAAAGTATTGTCAGCTCAGCAAGTGCGGCAGTTGTGCAAACTAGTAATTCAGGCAATGGGGGAGGGGTCCAAGAGCTGCACCCACTGTGCAGAGACATTGAACCAAGGTTGTTGTGGGACTGAATGTTTAAATGAACACACGCAGGGGAATGAGGCTGGGGAGGGATGTTCCTCTGGACTACCGGGACTATTTCGGGCCTGGAGCTAGGGTGGAGAGCCTGTGCACCATGAGGATGACCAAGGCTGACCAAAAAGTAGGCTCTAACCATCAAGGCACAAGACTGTAAAAGGGTTGGATCAGGCAAGTGGGGATGGGTTACACTGCCGGTGCTGCTCATGCATGTCTGTGAAGGGCACATCAGACGCAGACATGCGTACGCTCATAAAGTGCACAGTTACTGTTGTGAAACCCTAGCTTGCACTTGGTAACAGCTGGAATGCCTTATTTGCATTCCATGTTTTGCAATGGGGAACTCTAGCACTGGGCACAAATCTAATGTTCTAAGAATAGCAATTTTTATGGATCTGTGCTACACGGTGCCTCTTTCTGTTGCATTTTGTGGCCCATGAATCTGTGGTTCAGCATTAGGCATGAGTGGGTACCAAAATACCTGACCACCAAGACTACCCATGGGTACCCCAGTGGAAAGTTTAAATATGCTATGTTGTATGTGTGTGTGTGTGTGTGTGTGTGTGTGTGTGTGTGTGTGTGTGTGTGTGTTGGGGGGGGCACTGGTATCTTTGGATTTTCTATTGTATGCCACAACCCGGTAGCACCCCTTAGAGAAAAAATGTGAATTCTAGTGTGTGAAGCAAATTAAAAGGTTTGAGCATGCTATTTTGGATTTGCTTGAGTTTTAGGAGTTTATGGTGCTCCTTCTTAGCATGCTCCCTTTGAAACACCTGTGTAAAATTCTTGATGGGAGCACAGTGTATAAAAGGAGCAGATTAGTCACATTAGCCCTTAAGGCATTGGAAAGTTAAAGACTAAATAAAGGATCCAACATTGATGATGGTGATTTAGCTTACTCATACTGGAATTCCAGTCTGAAACCAAGAAGACCTGCTCCTCACATGGAGCTCAAAGTAAATATAGCCATTTTTGGCAGTGGAAAGTTTAAATATGCTATGTTGTGTGTTGGGGTGTGTGTGCACTGCTATCTTTGGGTACCCCAAAAGTACCCTAAAAATACCCGGATGAAAAACAAGTAGTCGGGTTGGGTAGTTACTACCTGACCCATTCTACTACCTGATTACCCAACTCTGACCATAACAAAAATCATGTGAAAGACTGTTTTTGTTTTACTATTAGACTGTTTGTTAGGTGCCCTGAATCATTATACTCATGGGGGGCATTGCTGAGGCAGATACAAGAGGAGCAGGCTCTCTTAGCGAGCCTGCTGCTGTTTCCAAAAATTATATCCATGGCAGGTGTTGCTGAGACAGGTATGAGAGGGGCAGCTGCTATTAGCAAGCCTACTGCTGTGTCCAAAAATTATACTCATGGCAGGCCTTTCTGAGATAGGTACAAGAGGCACAGCTGTTGTGATTGAGCCTGCCGCTGTTTTAAAAAAGTATATCAACGGGGGCATTGCTGAGGTAGGTAGGAGAGGTGCAGCTTCTGTGATTGAGCCTGCTGCTGTTTTAAAAAATTATACCCATGTGGGGCATTGCTGAGGTAGGTACGAGAGGTGCAGCTGCTCTGAATGAGGCTGCTGTTGTTTCCAGAAATGAATCCCATGGTGGGCATTGATCAAACTTACATAATATACACTGATGACTGACAAAAGAAAACTAACAGCAGTACTAGTGTGGCACATGTGGCTGGCATTGTGGCAGTGGTGATGGCTCCATTCATTTCGTACACAACCTAGTCATCATATTTAGTATCACTGTTTTTAGGCTGTTCAGGGTCAGACTCACGTAATTCAGTGTTTGTGACAACTGAAAAATTGTTAGCATTCATTTTGAGAAATGTAAGCCTTTCCACATTTGGAGGACTTAGCAGTGTTCTGTGGTCAGAGACTATTCCTCCAGCTGCACTAAATATGCGTTCTGAATATATACATGAAGGTGGACAACTGTGGTACATTTATTGCAAGATTTGCTAGATCTGACCATATTGTTCTCTTTTGTTTCCAATACAGAACCAGGTCAGTATGTCTCTGAAAGCACAGTGCAGAATGAACTGTGCTGCAGAAATGGCAAAAATAATTACAGCAACAGGTGTAAAATAGTGGTAGGGAATTGCCTCTACCTCTGTTGCTGTACAGGCGGATAAGGAGGGGATAAAGCAGCTGTAGGTACAGTGCCTGGTAGAGCCATTCCCATGGTGGAGTAGCAAAGGCACTAGTGCCTGGTGGAGTGGGAGACCTGAGGACCAAGGTTTGGTTCTTGGTCTTGGAAAATTTAAAAAAAAAAACTTTTACCCCCTCCCGAGCTTCTCCCCATCCCCAAAGTCCACACTCCCTCAGAGTTGATTATATTAAAGAGACACTATCAATCTGTTTTTTATCATATTATTTCTAGCTGAAACCTCACATTTTATGATTGTTTACCCTCTCTAAAGTTGCTGTTTGTTTTGTCTATCTCCTTGCTTAGTGGAACTGAAATGCATGGCAATGTATATTTATAAACAATCTTGTTTTGTTTACAGTCTTGGTTCTGTTCTTACTGCATAATTCCTGAGCATTAGAAACACACCCAAACAGTGCAGTCACTCATAAGAAAGTAGCCTCCTAAACTCCCACTGCATCATGAGGGATTAGACTGTTTTGTGGGTGTTCCCAAGTCCAGGAAAGATGCATTTGGAGTTGATCAAGGGATGTAAACAAACCTGTTTTGGTGTGATAACTACCAGTATGTTTGGCAGTCTGTTGTTAACTTTTTTAAAGAAAATAAGAGTCAGAATCAAACTACCAGCTACATCAGCAATCTTTACAGAATTTTAGCAATCATAAAATATATTTTTTATACTAGGGACACTTTGAGATCTAAGGGGGTTGACAGTGTCCCTTTAAGTCCGGATGGTGTGGTGGGCAGAGTCCCCCATGTGGGGATTTGTGGCAGCCCCCACAAAACAAAAAAACTGTACTGTCACTCAATAGAGAGACATTGTCTGGGTGGCATTTTGTGGTGGTCAGTGTATTAACTGACCTTTTTTTGCTTTTCATCATTTTGCTTGCTGCATTGTGTGCCACACTGTTATTGCATGTGGAGTAATGACCCAGTGCCTTCCAATACAGTAATGAATCTTCCTTGAGACCAATCAAGGCATGGTCTACAAAGCACTCCAGGATCACTGTGCCGCATGAGAGAGTTACCAGTCTGGCAGATGAACCAGCTAAACTTTCTTTACAGGATACCAGTCCATGTTGTTGCAGGTGACTCAGAAGTGATTTGCCTCTCTGACCCTGAGCACAGGGTTCCCATGAAGTAGCTGTAGATGTTCTTTCCCTCTCTGATGACACTGCTGACAGTGAAGAATTGATTGCTGTGCTATTGTCTGCACCAGAAGTGCACAGTGATGGTTCAGCAGGGTTTGACTGCTGTACATCAGTTAATGGTGTTTGTAGGGCAATGTCACATTTGGTTAGCAGGAGATCTCTCCAATACTCAGTGTCTTCCCCTGCGGAAGGATGGCTTCAATGTTCCACTTAAAGCAGGGATCTAGCAATGTAGTCAACACATAGATGTCATTCTTATTTATTCTCTGATCAGTCAACAGTCTGAAACTCAAGTCATCTGCCAGCATAACAGCACTGGTGTCATCTTCTGAGTGATAGTCTTTCTTTTTGTTGTCAAGGAAAATGTGAAGAAAACTGATTTGAGGAAGAATTTGACTTGCAGTTGCACTTTCAGCACTGACATCACGTATGGCAGCCTGAAATGGCTCCTGTAATGTTACCACAGATTCCAGTAGAGCCCAGCTGCTGGAACTGAACATGATGTTTACTTGACCTATTGGATTCTGCTTGGTGTAATCATTTACAACTTTTTTCTGTTCAAGATGCCTTTTTAATATGTAAAATGTTGAATTCCAGTGGGTTAGAACTTCCTGCTTTAATATATGCAAGGGTAAGTTATTTGACCTCTGCAGCCCTTTCTGGATTTATTGTGTTTCACAGAGTGACTGAAATGCCCACATATTTTCCTAGCAAGACCTAACAGGTTTTCAACATTTCTGTTTAATTTAAGAAACCATGGACGAGAAGATTTAAACAATGTGCAAAACAAGGTATGTGTTGGTAGCTGCCATCTCTAACAGCCTTGACTATGCTGGCACCATTATCTGGTTCTATGAACCCTGGAGATAAGGAATACGGAGTAAGCCATTTCTGGAATTGATTTTGCAGCTCCTGCGAAATATTCACAGCAGTGTGGTTTTCCTCAAAAATGGTGACACTTATTAGAGCCTGCGTCCTACTACTTATAGTAGAGCAGGAATGATTACTTCCTGACTGAAAACTTGCCCAAATGAGCTGTAACAGTCATGTAGTCAATTGTATGGTTGCTGATTCATATATCCATGGTTATGTGAACCTGCTTCACCTCAGAGAGTTTCAACTGTTTAGTGACTGCACTACACACCAAGTCATATAACTATGGGTCAGCCTGTTTTAAGAAATATGTTTGACAGGGAATGGTGTACCATTGTTCAATCTGGTTTATGAACTTGAGGAAACCTTTCTGAGCAACAAAAACAAAAGGGAGTTGACAATCGGCCAATGGCTCTGCAATGGCACTATTTAACATCTCGCATATGAAATGTTTCTGGGTAAATTTTGGTGTTCTCACAACACTTTTTTTTATGTTAATTGATGAGAAAGATGAGATAGTTTTAATTTGGGGGGATTGTACATTTCACCCCTTTTTCACATGGAGTACTACTGTGGGATTTTGCAGTACTTGATGGTATCAGAAGAAAACAATCTATGTTTGTCTGAGAAGACTGCAAGAACACATCAGGTGATTCAAGGTCAGTTCCTGCTTCCATTGCATTGTCACTATGGTCACTGTCACCACCACCTCCATACTGCCCATACCAATCACACTGTCCCTTGCTCTGCCCCACTCAAATAAGCATTTTGCCTTTAAGAAAATACTAAATCACACATGCTCCCACAATGCAAAGCATCATGGGCTGCATATGCAAATCACCACAGAATGTTATGCTGGTCCAACTTTAAGCAGAATTGCATGGTGCCGAAAGGCCTCTCACACAGTTTGCAAAGGGTGCTAACAGAAGACATAGACACGTGTTTCGTCCTACCAGGACTCATCAGTATGCCTCGTCTGTTTGACACCCCAGTGGAATGGACCAGCTACCCCTAAGGCAGTGTGCCTGGGATATATTGTGGTGAACCCATTAAAACAAAAAACCATTTAAAAGACAAAGAACCTCTGTGCGTAAACACTGAGGCAAGGGTTACCCCAAAGGGCATTTGGCTGAGAAGCCAAGTTTCAAGAAAATACAAAATCACACATGCTCCCACAATTTTGCCTTTGTATGGCGTATCATTACTGATGTTCCAAAATGTCCCACTTTGCCACCACGACTGACACTCTTTTTGCACAGACTGCATACAGTTCCAGATCTGTCTGCTAGGTCAATATAAAATAAATTCCACACTAAAGAGTTACCCTTTGTGCTTTGCATTACAGTGCCTGGCACTATTTCTTGTACAGTCAATGGACCTGAAGGAAACCCTATACTGCCATTTCCTTGTTCACGTGAATTTTTCTCATTCATGATCTTCTTCTTAATCTTACGTTTAGCATATGACTTTTTTTCTGCACTTGTTTCCCATGCCCTACAGTGGCATCCTCTGCCACCCCCTCATCAAAACTAGTACTGAACACATCACCACAAGATTCAGAAGAACTGGAAGAGTTGTCATCATCATGTGGGACATAGCCTGGGCTATCTTATTCACAGTCCCCTCATCACCACCATCTTTATGAACATTCACTGCCTCAGCATCTGAGCTTATATTTATGGTGGATGCCTCCTTGTCCTTGCATGCTGCATCAGCAACTGGAAGTATCCTGGCACACATGGCAACATTTTTAGAACCTCTATGAGTAACTCCTGTCAGTTCTTTCTGAAACTCTACTATCATTTCATTGGTAACATGCTTTTTTGGTTTAGGAGGACACTTAGTGCCAGTCCTGGTGATGTCATTGTTATTACTGTCATTATGTTCTTTATTACTGGTAGGACTCATATTGTCCACGTCATTTTCAGTTGCACGTGCATCAGCACTGTGCTTCCCTTTAGTAGACTTAGACTGGGAAGTACGAGACATAGCAGACACAGTCATGGCTTTTGCTATGCTACTGAGAGATGTCACATAAACTGTAGCTATGACAAGGCTCAGCGCGCCTAACAGGCTAACAGATAGTGTAAAACAGCCTAAATGGATTTCACTAAACTGCAGGGATCCAAAGAGTAGCTAAATCTCAGACAGGGCTCGGGAACCTAACAGACAGTGTATAATATAAGTAGAAATGGCTTTCACTATACTGCAGAGACACACAGAATAGCTATGTTACAGACAGGGCTCAGGAAACCTAACAGACAGTGTGTAATACAGCAGAAATGACTTTCACTATATTGCAGAGACACACCGAGAAGCTATATGTCACAGACAGGGCTCAGAGCACCTAACAGACAGTGTATAAAAATATACAGCTTAAATGATTTTCACTATACTGCAGAGACACACAGAGCAGCTATATCACAAAGAGGACTCGGGACACCACACAACAAACAGCAGGGCTCAGGGCAGCAAACAACAGACAGTGTGTAATATAGCCTAAATGGCTTTGACAGTTGCTGCCAGCAATGAGCACCTTTCTGCCCCCTTTCTCCTTCTTTCCCAAGCACTGCTGCACTTGATCCCCCGATTATTCCCCCTTCAGTCCCCAACCCTTGCTCCCCTTCATGGACAAAAGCTGTGCTTATTTTTTTTTTATTAACTTTTTTTCTTAGTTTTTTTGCTGTAGTTGCAGTCAGCACTGATTGCTCCCTCTCCCACCAAATTTCTTATCTAGTCTGCACACTCACACAGCAGACAGTGAGCTCAGACACCATCACTGACCAATCAGATTGTCAGGTTGGTGTCATGTACTTCTGTCTGCTGTGGTGATCCCTCATTGGTGACCCCTCATGCTGCCTGTAATGCCTGATCAGAGATCAGGAAGAGTCCCAGGATCCACTGGCTGCCTGTAATGGCAGTTTAAAATTGCAATTACCCAACCCATTACCCATGTCCACAGTACCCAACCTGTGAAGTACACTGTTATGTTGGGTAGGGTAGTAAATTGCCCAAACTATCCTACCTGGGGGGAAAACAAATGCTGATATCCGACCTACCCGCTCCACCAACCCGACAGGTAGCCCATCCCTACTCAGTATTGAACCTAGTGCCTTTAAATGGACTATCTAGATTTAGGACATTGAAAAAATATTATCTGGACTCTTGTAGTTTTTTATTTATTTTCATTTATTTAGTTTTTTGTTGACCGGGTAAGTGCACTAGACAAATCCTGCCTATTTTCAGGCATGACCCGGGGGAGGGGGATACAGATGAATGCCAACTGACCTTGAACCAGATTAAGCTGTTGGTGGTATATTTTTTTTTTTTTTAGTGAATGAGGGAAATTTGGCCAGGACACCAGGGAAATTACCCTGCCCTTTTCAATAAGTGCCACAGGATCATTAACATCCACCTGAACTATCACCAGTCCAGGCAGATGGGACCTCGGTTTAACATCTTATCTGAAAGACGGCACCTCAGAAGTGCAGCACCCCTCTCATGCTGCACTTCAGTGTCAGTACTGGGATATTAACCCAAGTGCCAGATGTGGGAACTGAACCCACAGCCCTCTGCTCTCCCGGCCTCAGTGGCGAGTGTGCTCTACCTGCTGAGCCACTGACACTGCAAATACTTAATAATTTAGTAAATAATTAATAAATTAATTAATTAATTAATAAATAGTTTAATACTGTAGTTTACAGCAGACTCACAAAGGCACATTTCTCTCTTTCCCTCTCCCCGGTAATCTGCTTTTCTCAGCACAACAATCATCTATTTAGATTTAACAAGATCAAGGATGTGCCACGCAGCTGCTGTTCACAAGCACTGCACAAATTAAATACAGCCAAACCAATGTGATTTATTTATTTGTATTATATGGTCAAAGCCCCAGTTTTTCTGTGGCAGCTTGGGGTAAAGTTCTGCAGCAGGGTTTTTGTTTGCCTCAGAACATCTGCGTCAGGCGACACTTATTTACAATGCAGTTATATGGCAGAAGGCTGTCACCCTATTTGCTTTATTTTTAGACTTTATTTTTTGTTTTTCTTCGTACTTGACAGTTTCTTAATAGAGTCAAGAAATATATCATGCAGTAGATAGAAATATAGATAGAAAAATATGTGGTGCTTTACAATAGAACCATAACATAAAAAACATTTAACCATAAAAATCAAATCATAAACTTCACAATAAAATATTGCAACTAATATTACAAGCAGTACAGGTACCTCTCTCTCTTCCTTCCTTCCTTCCTTCCTTCCTTCCTTTCCTTTCATATGTTAACTGTGTTTGGAAGATCTTTGAGCAAAAGTGCGCTTTTTCAAAAATGTCCAAGTCAAGCAGATTACAACAACAGATCAAGATAACAGACAAATGACACAGTTTTACAAATTACATAGTCAAAATGAGTGACAATCAGGTATGTAGCACAACAGAAACAACAGTAGAGAACAACTGCATTAGTCAGGGTTACAGTGGCAAAAGAAGCAGGAAGATTACTGTTACAGAGCATTTGCAAGGTTGTCTCAGAGTTTTAGACAACTTTATATGCAATTACAGTGCAGTTTCTGGAGAAAGTGGGCAGTTGCTTAGGTCTTGAATGCAGAGAAGGTGGGGGTAGTCATTGTAGGGAGTAGTGAGTTTCAGGTTTTGACAGCTCTGTGCACCAATGAGTGCTGGTTGAGTGACATTTTACTGAGTAGCAATTTGTTCTCCTCCACAGACTAACATAACAGTTGTTAATCAGTGAGAAGTAGCTGCGAATGCCAGGGGGCCTTTGGCCAAGCAGTGCTATTTTGCACAGGAGGGGTGCATTTAGGGTGGAACAGATGTGGACAGGGAGTCAGTTGGTGAAGATATAGAGGTCACAGTGTTGAGTGTCCAGTTTTAGGTTGACAGCAAATCTGCAGGTGTAAGTAAAGATAATGCAAATTCTTTCAAGGATGGAGCTATTGGCAGCAGAATAGGTTACAGAGCCATAATTGATAGCTGAGATGATGAGGCTGGAGATGAGTATTGCAGGGGCGGAACCTGGTTATTCTACTTGCCTTGATATATGGGCCCACAGCAGTAGCATAATCAGAGGAGTCTGCTCCTTTTGCGCAAATATTAAATCTTTGTGAGGGTTCAGGGAAGACAGTAGATCCCTTAAATAGGTTTAATAGTTTTTTATAAGTTTCTAAATTGTAATATGTGGCACCCAGGAACACTGGCCAACATTGCATGGCTGTGGGCCACTTCATCAGGGCCCATGGTGGTCTAGGAGCTTTGTACTAAATTCTTTTCTCTCACTACTGCCAACAGCAGAGTAGTGAGTGGACCATCTGCATTCACACGACATTGCAATGAAGATATTTCTAAGCAGTTAAGCAATCTTGAAGTCAGATGCAGCTTAGCAAGCCCATTCTAAAATAGAGGAACTGAAGTATTTTAACCAGCAAGCTGGTGAAAAAAGAATTTTACACAAAGCTCGTAGACCACCATGGGCCTTGATGAAGTGGCCCCCATGGCCACAAAACATTGGCCAGTGCTTCTGGCTGGCCCATATTATACTATAAAACTAACAAAAACTATTAACCTATTTAAGGAGCTCAGACTCTTCCTTGAACCCTCACAAAGACTTAATGCACATACTGTAAGGTCAAGAAATCCAAAGACTGAATACAGAATGTGGAATATGTTGTGGAAAGTATGGCAAAGGAGAGGGTCCCTGGGTTAATAATATTTGTCAATTGTAAAAAAACTGCTCGGTGCAGTAGGGTAGTTGGGAAGCTTAATTAGAAGTTAGGATGTATAGGAAATGGGGGGGGGGGGTTAACAGTGGGAGGAACAAGGTGATTATGCCACAGTACATGTCCCTAATAGGTCCTCACCTAGAGTACTGTGTACAGTTCTGTAGCTTACACACAAAGTAGACACGGTAAGGAGGATGGTAACCAGAATGATTTAGGGGCAGCAGGATTAGACCTACATGCAGAGGTTCTCAAATCTCAAGTTAAGACAGGCAAGATGGGAAATGATAGAGATGCAGAAATACCTCAGTAGACAATAGAGAGTTGTTTACTCTGATTGGGAACACAAGCACCAGGGGGAACTCAATTAAACTGTCAGTGGGAAATTTAAGAGGGATATCAGAAAACACTTCTTCATGGAAAGGCTGGTGAAAGGGTAGAATAGACTACCAATGGAAATAGTCTATGCAAAATTAGTGTGGGGATTCAAATATGGGGGTGACTGGTGTATGGGGCTAGTGAAGACAGTGTCAAAAAAGGTTGGAGAAAAATGGAGCAAATGGCCACTATATCCCTCCCAGAAATAACAGTATGTAAGTTGGGCTGAGCAAACTCGGGTCTTTTTCCCATAACATGTATGTTTCTGTGGGTGATCTGATGCCAAAGTGGTATTCAATGGACCTATTAGGAACCAGGACAGATTTTTGCAGGATGCAGGAGCTGTTGTGGGAGGAACTGGAAAGGATAGGGGCAGTAGAAGAAGTGGAAAAGAAGTTGAAACTGATTAAGATTGATTGAAGCAATGATTCCCTGTGTAAGGGTAGGGAGAAAAAAACTAGGAGGGGTAGGACACCACTGTAGTGCACATGGGAGGTGGGGGGTGAGGGAGGAAAAGAAGGCCTTCAGAAAATAAGAAAAACAACTAGGTGGAGGGGGATTTGGTAGGTTTTCTAAACAGCACAGGAAAGTTGAAGGTAAAACACACAGCAATACAAAACTATGAAACTATATTGCAGAATGGGGAGGAGGGGTAACAGTAGAAAGTTAAAGCAAGGAGAGGGACCTGGGAATAATAGTATTGGACAATTTAAAAACATCAGCCCAGTACAACAGAGCAATGTGGGGAGGGAAAATACTATTATGGGATGCACATAGACACCGTACAGGTCCCAGGTTCATCCTCACCTGGAGTACAGTGTGCAATTCTTGGACAAACACTTATTGAAAGATAAGGGCAGTGTAGATGGGGTGCAGCAGAGGGTAACCAAATAATATAGGGTCAGCAGGAAAAGAGTTACATGGAAAGCCTGAAGGGGAGGGGGACATGAGAGAGACATACAAATATGTATCTCCACAAAATGAATAGTGTAGATAGCAGAGGGGTTGTTCTCACTGACTGTAAGCACAAGTGCCAGGGAAAACTCAGTGAAGCTGGGGGTGGAATTTAAGAGGGATGTTGCAAAGCATTTCTTCATTGAGACAGTGGCAGAGGTGGACTAGATTGCCAAAAAGGCAGTCTGTGTGAAATCAGTAGGGGGTGTTCAAACAGGGGCAGACAGACAGATGCATAGTAAAGACTGCAGCACACGGGGAGGGGATAAGGAGGAGAGTGAAGGGCTACAGTCAATATATGATAGGTAGGGCTGGGTAGACTTGATAGGCTGCAGGGCCTTTTTCTATTGACAATGTCTATGTTCTTATGTTTCTGCTGTCCCCCATGTATCTACTGTCTGTCCTCACATATGCCATCCTAGACCTGGATGGGGCCAACCAGCTAGTAGCAGAACTGGCAGAAACTGTCTTGATCAGAGAGAGAGAGAAAGAAAGGGGGGTGGGGGCAGAGGACTCAGTGGTGTGAGTACCACAGCTAGGTGGGAACACCATGGTAGCTTTCTCCACCTGAGTGCCACTATTGTTTTCTGCCCATTTGCACTTCCCACCCACCCTAGTCCACACCATTGGTGCATAGTCTAAGCCATTAGAGCTGTATAATACATGGCTAGCATGTTTTCTCAGTGGTTTCTAAAGTTCTTGTTAACATATGTTAAGAACAACTTTTAGAGATGGTAAAGAGCAACTCTGAGTGTTCAAGGCAAGTTCATCTACAGCCTCATCTATGACTGGTAGCTGCACACAGTAAGAAACAGTCATTCAAACATTGTGGCAAACAGTTTTGGTCTGAACTTGTCATTTCTTGTTGGGCAGGATCTCGTGATGATGACCTCCCGAAGTTAAGTAACATTCTTACAAATGTGCAATGCAACATATTAGAAACATAAAAAAAACCCATCATACTCTGATGTTCCCATGCCTTGTAGGTGCTGTGACATCAATAAGGTACTGAAACTGTGCTCTTGTGCCCAGTCACATCACCACATCAACAAGTTACACAAGAACATAAGAAATATGATGGCACAAGGGACCTTTTGATCCATCTAGTCTGCCCTTTGTCTTGCTCCCACCCTCCCTGCTAATGGTTTCTTGTCAGGTTTCCACAGCACCTGTCCCATGCTAACTTGAACTCCCTGACTGTCTTAGACTCCACCACTTCTTGGGGTGGACTATTGCAAGGGTCCACCACCCATTCTGTGAAGAAAAATGTCCTTGTGTTGCTTTTGAACCTACATCCCTTCAGCCACATGCCATGCCCTCTGGTGCATGCAGTCTTATTTAAGTGGGAGAGGTCTTCTTTCTGCACTGAGTTTATTCCCTTTATGTATTTAAATGTTTCAATCATATCTCCTCTGTGCCTCTTTTGTTCCAGTAAGTATAACTATAGTTTTTCTAGTCTGTTTTTGTATGGCTCATGATGTACATCCTGCACCATCTTTGCAGCTCTCCTTTGTACTGTTTCTAGGTGGTTTATCTCCTTTTTTAAGTGAGGTCTTCAAAATTGGACACAGTACTCGAGACATGGCCTCACCAGGGACCTGTATAGTGGAATTATTACTTTGCATTTTCTACTTGTAATGCACTTGCCTATACATCCGAGGATGATGCTGGCTTTATGAGGTTTTTTTTGCACTGTCTTCCTACTCTTAAATCATCTGAAATTTTAACCCCAAGATCTCGTTCCATTTTGGTTTCTATAATCTGTTCCTTACCAAGGGTGTATGTCACCTTTGGGTTTTATTTTCCAAGGTGCATTATTTACATTTTTTGGCATTGAATTTGAACTGCCAGTTCTTGGACCATTCTTCCAATTTTTTGAGGTCAGACACCGTCCATTTTCATGGTGCCCTCCTGAGTGTCCACCCTGTTGCAGATCTTTACGTCGTCTGCAAACAGGCATACCTCCCCCTCAAGCCCTTCAGTGATTTCACTGATAACTACGTTGAAGAGGATCAGCCCCAAGACTGATCCTTGTGGCACCCCACTGATCACCTTGTTCTCTTTAGACAATGTCCCATTGACCAGAACCCTCTGTGTCCTGTCCCTGAGCCAGTTCTTAACCCAACTGACAATTTTAGGCCCTACACCTGTGTGGCCCAGTTTGTTAATCAGTCTTCTGTGAGGGACAGAATTGAATGCCTCACTAAAATCTAAATATACAATATCCACAGCCCCACCTTGGTCCACTGTTTTGGACACCCAATCAAAGAAATCAATCATATTGGTCTGACAGAACAGTTATGCCATGAATCTGTGCTGTTTGGGGTCCAATTACCCTCTGATCTTAAGGTATTCCACTATTCATTCTTTAAGGAGTGCTTCCATCAGTTTTCCCACCACTGAGGTTAGACTGCCTGGATGGTAGTTCCCTGCCTCCTCCTTGCTCCCACTTTTGTAAAGGGGAACCACTACAGCCTCTTTCCAGACTTGTGGTACATCGCCATCCCTTAGAGAGTCATTGAACAATGCTGCCAGTGGTGCAGTGAGCTCCATCTCTAGCTCTATAAGTATCCTTGGGTGTATCCCGTCTGGACCCATTGCTTTGCCTGTTTTCAGCTTCTTCAGTTCCTTCAGGACTCTTTCTGTGGACTCTTGTCTGCCCCTGTTGTGGGTCTGTCTGCCTTGATTAGTGTTGGTCCATTTCCGTTTTCCTCCCTAGTTAAGACTGAGCAGAAAAAGTTATTTAGGATCACTGCTTTCTCCTTGTCGCTGTATGTGTGTAGACTTTCTTTGGTAGTTAGATGGATGATCCCCTCCTCTTGCTTTTTCTCCTTTCCCTGATGTATCTGGAAAATATTTTGTCTGACTTTTTTACCCATTGTGCAATTTTCTTCTCAGCTTGTGCCTTTGCTTTTCTGATTTATTTTCCTGCTTCTTTGCATTTGATTCTACAGTCTTCCTTATCACTGTCCTTTTTTGTTACCTTAAATTTTTGAAATAAGCATTTTTTGTCTTTGATTTGTTGACACCACTTCCTTTGTGAACCAGAGTGGCTTTTTTTCCTTTTTGTTTTACTGACCAGCTTTGTGCATTGTGATGTTATCGTAGTTAGTGTGTCCTTTATCTTACTTCAGTGTTTCCTCCTGTGTTATGTTCAAGCAAGGGTTTTACCATTTCCTTCATTTCTTTCATTCTGGTGAAGTTGGCCTTTCTAAAGTTGAGGATCTTCAGTTTTATATGTCTGATTTCCTTATATTTTTGGATGCTGATCCAGACTGATCTGTGGTCACTGGATCCTAGATGGGTTCCTATGTGAACGTCCAAGATTCTATTGCTGTTTGAAAGCACAAGGTCTAGTACTGCTTCTTCTCTAGTTGGAGATGTCACTAGTTGTACTAGGCCCACCCCCCATAGTGCTAGCATGAATTCCCAACTTCTCTTGGATGAGGCCAAGTAGGATGTCCCATCTATGTCAGGCTGATTGAAGTCTCCGAGTAGTACTATATCTCCTTTGTCGGCCATAGTTAAGATGGTCTCTAGAAGTTCTTTATTTGTGTCATTATTTTGTGTTTGGGTCTATAGGCTATGTAGACTTGGATAGGGTCTTTATCCCCAGATCCAAGGGTGATCCACAGGGCTTCAGCCTCCCTGGATGCAGCCTCAATTGCTATGACTTTGATGTCATTTCTGACATATAGAGCTACTCCCCTCCCTTTTCCTCCCTTACAGTCCCTCCTGAAGTGGGTATAGCTCAGGATAGCTATATCCTAGGGGTGGTTCTCATTGAACCATGTTTCAGTTACTGCAACTAAATCCACTTGTGAGTCTGCTGTCATGGCTGTGAGAGCAGGGATTTTGTTTACAAGACTGCTGGTGTTAATGCACAGTGCTCACCATCCCTGCTGATCTCTGGCTACTGTGACATTTTTGTGTAATTTGTGTTTAGCTGCACTGAATGGATCTGATTTTGTTTTTAGTTTTGTACTATGATTGTTGTTGATCTTTGCTTAATTTGAGGTGGACATTTTAAATAGTGACAGGGGAGGATCAACAACTGTGTTTTTTGATGCACTATGAGCTGCTGACCTTTCCCCTTCTATAAGTTTAAATGGTCTATGAAAGCATCAAATTTCTGGACTAGTGCTCTGGTCCCCTCCTGCATAAGGTGAAAGCCATCAAACTTAAAGAACTCCCTTTCCCAGAAGTTCTGCCAGTTCCCAACAAACTGATGCCCTTTTTCCTGGCACCAGTCCCTGAGCCATGTGTTGAGCTCAGTGGATTGATCTTCTCTGGTCCTCTGCCTGTTTCCAGCCTTCCCCCATACAGACAGAATCTCAGAAAATGATATGGTGGACAAAATAGATGATAATTTGTTTCCTATTGCGGACAGATTAGAGTTGGTTTCCTCTACATAGTGTTTTGACTAAGTCATTTGCACCTAGATGGATGAGGCTGTGTGAGATTCTGTCTGTGTCATGTGCTAGTTTAACAATACGTTCTGTATCTCTCCATGCTGATGCCCCTGGGAGACATCTTATCATAACTCTTGACTGTCCTTTTTGCTGAATAAGGGACTCAACTCCTCATATCATTGAGTCCCCTGTGATTAAGATATGCCTTTTAATGTCTGTTAGTAATGTAGTTCTCTTTCTGCCTGTCTTTGGGCTTTTTCTGGTTTTGGCAGACTTCATTCCTTGTCTCGGTGGGTAGCAGTTATGACAGTGCTGAAAACTTGTTTGATTTCTGCCCGTCTTTGGGCTTTTGCTGGTTTTAGCAGACTTCATCCCTTGCCTCAGCGGGTAGAAATTATGACAGTGCGGTAAACTTGTTTGAGATTTTTACTGGAGTGTTCATATGCCCCAGCCTGGTTTTGGGGTATGAGTTATGATGTTTAAATACATTCCAGCTTCCTGGTCAAGTAGTTCTTCATGGAAGGGATGCCACTGGAATGAATGTGTGATATGCAGGTGGCAGAAAGATGTGTTATGCAATTTCCCCGGAGCTTTTCAAATTGGTGAGCTATCTCATTCCAAGCGGCATGGAGTTGAGATCTTAGGTTCTCAATTGTTCTGCATGTGGGACATTGACCCTCCCTTGCTGCAAAGGATCTGTGACTGAGAGTTCCGCAGTGCCTACAGCATATTATCTCCACGGATTCTGCAGATGAAAACAAGAGAAAGAATAGGTGTATTCTGTATTAAAGATTAAGGTCTAGAGCTGTGTGTGGATCAACAAAAAATGTTTTTGGGGGTATTTTTTGGTCTTTTTTTTCCTTTTACACTCCTCCCCTCCCTGGTAGATGTGGCAATGAGCTATAAAGCTGTGGATCAGCTAGGAGTGGGAGGGTGCAGGGAGAGTGGGTGGGTTTACAGTGGCCCCCTCTCCCAGAGTCAATCGCTGGAGTTGTAGCAGAAGTGTTATATGCTGCACCTCTGTGCCTTCCTTCCCCAATCTGCTGGAAAAGGACCAAGCTGAAGCAAGCCGCTAAGCCCTGCCTGTGTGTGGGGACAGAGTAAACCTCATAGCTATCATGAACAACCAAACAACAGGTTAGTGCACAATTGCAGCATAAATTCCATCCTGTAAAGCAACAATTATATCCCTCCAAACCTTATTTAGTCCAATAGTCTTTCCTGTTGAGCAAACAAAAGTACCAAGCAAAACTCTATTTCCAGCCTGAGTTGTGTGTGCTGGAGTGACCCCCTAGATCCAAGGTTGGAACACGAGAGAAAGAAGGTACCAGTTTAAAGACTGGGAGGGTTATAAAAGCCACTAAGCCACATTTGTGTAGGGGAACAGCCCTGGAAAGCTTACTTACTTACTGCCAGGGGACATCTCCTCCATAGAGGAGAGGTAGACTTAGTTTTGCTGGGCTGAGGGTCCCCTTTACCTGCTTCAGAACGTGAGGATCTCCAATGTCAGAGCCGTTGGTGTAGGGGAGCTGATGCCATCAATGAGGCACCACAGTTCCTGCTTACAGCATTTCCCCTGTGTAAGGAAGCTGATGCTGACAATTAGGAGCCATGGTCCCTGCTTACAGCTCCAACCCTGTGGTTCAGGTAGCCGCTTTCCTATGCAGCTGGAGACACCTAAAAGCCAGCGGATGGCTGGAATCAGAAGCACAGCCTGTCTGGACAAAATGGAGTTGCCAGGCACAGAGTTTCTTGCAGGTCTTTTCAAATCCACTGCTATTGCCATTGGCTCCCCCTTCTAAGTGATGTCAACACCTACCGAGTACACCGCATAGCTATCAATCAAACAAAAAGTTAATGTACAACTGCATCATAAAGTCCCTCCTGTAAAGCAACAGTTATATCCCTCCAACCTTATTTAGCCCAAAAGTCCCTCCTGTTGAGCCAACAAAAGTACCAAACAAAACCCTTTTTCCAGCCTGAGTTGTGTGTGCTGGAGTGACCCCCTAGGTCCGAGGTCGGAACATGAAAGAAAAAAGGTACCAGTTTAAAGACTGGGAGGGCAATGCAAGCCACTAAGCCCTGTTTGTGTGTGGGGAGAGCCTTGGAAAGCTTACCTACTGCCAGGGGGCATCTCCATAGAGGAGAGGTAGACTTAGTTTTCCACTGCTGCTGGTCTCCATTACCCGCTTTGGTACATGAGGATCTCTGGTGTAAGAGCCATTGGTGTAAGGGAGCCAATGCCATCGAGTCACCATTGTCCCTGCTTACAGCACTGCCCCTGTGTAAGGGAGTTGATGCCATCGATGAGGAGCCATGATCCTTGCTTACAGCTCCACCCCTGAGGTTCAGGTAGCTGCTTTCCTGTGCAGTTGGAGGTACCTAGAAGACAACAGATGGCTGGAATCAGAAGCACAGCCTGTCTGGATGAAACAGAAGTTGTGTGAATCAACTTGTTCTTCACAGTTTAGTGCTAGTTATTCTCTATATAGTCAGTTAGAAGTGGGCTAATATCCTGCCTGTCTGTTACAAACTGTGATTGACACTTACCAGCACAATGTTGGAGGCATGAGATCCTTGTGTTATATGTCAATGCACTGCATTATACTGGTGGCATGATTTCAGCCCCCCTTGCTAGGCACTGCAAATTTCTGCAGACATGACTTCCCATAACCCACAAGGGGGAAACTGCATATCAGCAAATACTCAAAATTGACTCTACTGCCCAATGAGCAAAAGCCAGCAGGGCTGCCCAGTGTGACAAAGCCCAGGCTCTGGGACATGGGCCCAGACAATTAGAACTAGGCCATTTTGCAGTATTATAAAACTTATTTTTCACATCTATGACTTTTATAGCAGACAGCAGTGTATGGCATCATGGCATCAGAACTGTTGCATTATTGTGAGCTATCCTAATTGGACAGATTTCTAACATTCAGATTAGACTTTTTTTTAACAAATCCCAAGTTTTACCACATTCTGTTGCTAGATCATACATGTAGAAACATAGAATCAAAAAGACACTGATGGTCCATCAAGTCAGCCCATATTATATTACCTACATGTACACTACATGCATTTATTTGTACTGATGAACAAGGTAAGCAGATCTAAAAATAATAACCACACTGGCACATCATAACTGTACCTCTTCACCTCCTAATTTTTGGCCAAATTGTGGAAACTACTTTCCACCTAAATTACACTTGATGGAAAGTAACAATCAGTGTAATTTTGTACAGCTGCAATTTTCCCATTAACATAGCACTGCTGAAACGTTCACTGGCAGAATCCTTGTAGCTCAACCTTAACCTGTATAATATTGAACACTATCACAAAGAGGCTAAAACAACATACATTAGAGAGACGTGGTATGCCAGACCAGTGAGCCAATTACTTAATTGTAAGTGTGTGTATGTAAGCTGCACCTTCCCAATAATCATATTTCAGAAAGCTCTACAAGATGCATATGATCTCAGCAAAATAATTATAGAAATTGCTTTCTCATTAAAGCTTATAGGATGATATATTGGAAACATGTTCAGACTGCACAGAAGAGAAATTGTATGATTGTAGAATGCTGAAAGAGAATTCCAACCAGTCCAATATAAACAGCTTATAATTTGTGGCACAACCTAAATACTGAAGTACAGAAATATTGTAGGCAGTGCATATTGCAAATGAAGACTTTTATGTAGCCCCCTTTAAGGGATTACCTGTTTGTCTCTCACCTGCCCTGCAGCACCATCATGATCACCAAGCCACATGGATCCTCAGCTTTCAGGCTCTATGGACTGTCAGCAGGGGACCCGGAGCCCCCACAGCAGTGCAACACTCCGTGCTTCATGTGAGGCAAGCACACATGAATATGGCTGAGTGATGCTGATGAACTGAATCACCAGTGTCCCCACATGTTGTGGCAGTGGGGGCTGGATACAGTCAGAAGTGCCAATGAGGGATGCTATAAATAAATAATACCCATGGCATGAGTGTCACAACTTACATTACCACTGACTACACAGACTGCAATGGGGATCAGAAGTCACCCGGAAAGCCTGCGCTTGGGATCAACAAATTGGTAGGTAGGAGTAGCCTCCTCTACCAGTTCTGAACAAAGCTACCCAATTGAAAGTAACTAAGTAAGGGGGCTGACACAAAAGCAGAACTATAGACAATAAGGGAACAGGACAGGGCATGTATGCAGCAGTCAGCCAGAGGCAGGACTGTTGAAAGTCCTCCTCATTTCATCCTCACAGCCAATCAGAATCATTTGTAGTGAGTGACAGTAGAGCAGTGCTGTAGATTCTTCAAATCTGCTAAGGGAAGGGGAGACTGACTGAAATGTTCCTTTGCAGGACTTGCAGAGAGAGACCTTTTCAGAACTTTGAAAGATTGACCAGCCAGGACTCCTGTGATATGTGGGTCTCATCCTTTGATCACAGTATGTGGGAAGCCTAGTTAGGGTTTTCTCTTTCATTGGAGCCTGCCAGTCAAGCAAATTCCAGAGCTAGAGTTGGGCAGTGCCAGCAGCTTCTAATAGTCAAGCAGTTGTTTCTGCCAGACAGTGTGTGTCTGATCTTGCAAGCACTCTGCTGGTCAGATAGTCTGGTTCCTCAATGGCAAAGGTTCCATGAGAGGTGGAGACAGTGAGCATCACTTTTCATTGGAGAAGAGTGTTTCTGAGGACCGAGATGTCTGATGAATGGCATGCCCCTGACAGTCACCAGGAGATTGTTGTAGGGCCACCTCACTGGTTGCTAATTCCAGGTCCTGGACATGACTAGTGCTGGAGTGTGTGACAGCAGTACTCCAGCTGCCGTTTTATCCAATGTCTTTTAAGTGCCTTTAAAAAAATATCATAAAATCTCAAAAAAAATGTGTGTGTGAACTTTTGTACTAGTCTCTCTCTCTCTCTCTCTCTCTCTCTCTCTCTCTCTCTCTCTCTCTCTCTCACACACAGCTTATTTGGTCAATAGTGCAAATATCTACACACACTCTTTGTCTTTATCCCTCTAAGCAGCTCACTAGGGTTAACAGTGCATTGGGGAGGGTGGAGCGCCTACATCTCACCTTACCCAGAGTGAGGTCAAGAAATTGAAATAGCAGCATTTTCACAGGGTTATATACCCTTTATACTACCTAAATAGCTCTGCAATCTGTATTATATATATGACTGAGAGAATTTAAAGGCCAGCTAAACTATCTTTTTACACATTTTTTAAATGACTCTATAGGCTTGTAAAGGAGATGCAGTTATTTACATTTATACTGAAACTGCATTTATTAAAGTAGGATAAATGCAGTTTCATAGCGTTTGAAAATTGTAAACAAATCCTCCCTGATTCAAAAATCCTGCTTTAAAAATCCTAAAATGGCTGCCTCAGTGATGTCATTTAAGTGACAGATGCACAGCTTGGCAGATATATATTAGCAGTACTAACCATATTCAGATGGACTACCTTTAAAACGGAAAAATGCTAGCATGGTACTGTGAGCATGAAAGTTGTTCAGCATGAAATTATCTACAAAATGAGTGGTAATTCATTTATAGTTACCTTTTTTATAATTGGCAAAAAAAAAAAAAGCAGAAAATTCAATTTTTATTTACTTTTCAACCAAAAGTAGTGAATGGGGAGGAGGGGAGGTTGGCCCTTCAGTGGGACCTAGAGACTCTGGAGGGGTGGTCACACACCTGGAAACTGAAGTTTAATACTGGGAAGCACAGGGTTCTACACCTGGGAGCCAGAAACCCAGCTCATGTATATACCTTTGGCGGAGTGATACTGCAGGTTTCAAGGGGGGAGAGGGACCTCGGGGTGGTGGTGTATGCCAAAATGAACAATTCAGAGCAGTGTAGGAGGAATGTGGCCAGGTGAATAAAATGCTTTGGTGTATTGCCAGGGGTATAACCTCATGGAGCCAGAAGGTACTCCTTCTGCTGTACAATTGCCTGTTTAGACTGCACCTTGAATACTGTGTGCAGTTTTGATGTCCTTAGCTAAAGAGGCATATTGCTGTACTGGAGAGGGTCCAGAGGCAGGTGACCAAGATGATAAAGGACCTTGGGGATAAGCCCTATGGGGAGAGGCTAGGAGAGCTTGACCTGTACTCTCTGGAGGAGAGTAGGGATAGAGGTTACATGACTGAGGTCTTTAAATATCTCAAGGGGATAAATAGGGTAAGTTGGGAAGGGGTGCTTCAGCTGAGGGAGGTGGGGACCACCAGGGGACACTCGATGAGGCTGGTTGGAGAGAGATTAAGGGGAGATACAAGGAGCATTACTTCACTGAGAAGGTGGTGGAACCCTGAAATGAACTACCCAGGGAACTGGTGGTGGTTCAAACTGTGGAGGGGTTCAAGAGGGGTTGGGATAGATATAGGGAGAGGGTGCATCTTAGTTCCCCCCCGGAGATGGGGAGGGGGACTCTGTGGGGTGGTAGGGGGTGGCTGTATCAGTGCCTTGTATGGGCACTGATCACTGAGCAGACTCAGTAGACCAGAGGACCTACTCTGCTGGCTTCTTTGTATGTTTGTATGTTAAATAAATGTGAATAACTTTAAAACCAAACAAATTATATCATGGTACTGTGAGTGCAACATTTTTTCAGCACAAAAATATCTACACAATGACTAGAGTTTCATTCATAGATTCAGTACCTTTAAGATTTTTTATAATCAGCAAAAAATGGCAGCACATTCAATTTCTTTTTCACTTTTTTGGAGGTAGTGTATGGCATAAATGGCATATGCTACCCCCTATTGGAAATATCATTGATAATTTTGTTCTTGTGCTGATTGACCCAATGCCATTTTTTACTGCACTTCCCAGGTGATATGCAAGTGTACATGGCTACAGAAGCATTGGACCATGATTTTGGATGTCTCTTGTGTCATGTGGAAGCTAGATGAGTGCCAAAAATAAAACAATTCCTCCAACGGAATTTCCATGAAAGTCAGATTTTCACTTCTGCGAAAGTGCAGAAATCAAATTAGCAACTTTCATGGAAATTCAGACAGGGAACAGCAGAATAAATGTATAAACTGTGGATTATTGTATTAAACTGTGGGGAAAAAATTCAGTTGAACTCATCATTGAACTGCGGAATAATTACATGTACGGAGGAATAATTCATTAAACTGCAGAAAAACAAATCCCTCAAAACTGTTATTCTGCAGTTCATGTGTATTAGTCCACAGTTCAGTCAAAAAATTCTGAAAACCCACCAAACACATTAGGAAGATTCTGATCTCCCCAGTGGCGGAAGTTCGGAAAATTCCATGACATTTCTGAATTTTTGCTAAAGTTCTGTGAAAGAGAAATTTGCAACTTTCACCCACCTCTAGTGGAAAGAGTTGAATGTTGTTTATCTTACCTGAAGATGGATATCTGAGGTTGCTTGTATTCCCTTGCCCCCTTTGGCTGCTTGGGGGGAATACGGAGTTAGTGTTGAAAATCCTAACATCACATTTCCGTACATTTGTCACTTTAATAGCAATCCATTAATGGCATTGTCTTTGCAAAGAATATATAAAGGATATGCTACCCCCTCCTGGAAATATTGTTGATATTTTTTTGTTCGATTGATAAATGACCCTATGAAATCATGAGTGACCACTTGTGATGTCATCAGGTCAGTCAGCATGAGAAGAAAAAATATCAACAATATTTCTAGTAGGGGGTAGCTTATTCTATTTATGCCATACCTTCAAAGAAGTGAAAAAAAAATGAATTTCCTGCCATTTTTTGTGGATTATAAAAAATCTAAAAAGTATCTATAAATGAAACACTACTCATTTTGTATATATTTTTGTGCTGAACAAATTTTGTGCTCACAGTACCATGCCATCATTTTTTGGTTTTAAAGTTATTCATGTTTGTGTGGTGTTGAAAAAATGAAAAAAAAAAAAACCTGAATTTTCTACTGTTGGTTCACTAATCATGAAAAAAGTAAAAGGCAGATATAAATGAAACACCACTCATTTTGTAGATATTTTGTACTGATCGAATTTTGTGCTCGCAATACCATGCTATCATTTTTTGTTTTAAAGTCATTTGCATTTGTTTGTTGAAAAAGTGAAACAAATTTGTATTTTCTGCTGGTTATTTTTTTTTTGCTAATTATAAAGGTATCTATAAATGAAACAGCTCATTTTGTAGAAATTTTTGTGCTAAACAAGTTACTTACTGATAGTAAAATACTATCATTTTTCATTTTAAAGTTATTATCTCTTGTTTATCAAAAAAATGAAAAAAATATAATTTTCTACTGTTTTTTTTGACTAATTATAAAAAAAATAAAGGTAGCTATAAATGAAACACCACTCATAATGTAGATATTTTTGTGCTGAACAGCTTTCATGCTCATAACACCAAGCGATCATTTTTCATTTTAAAGGTATTCACATTTGAATATGATTAGTACTGCTAGTATATATCTGCAGAGCTGGGCATCTGTCACATGAATGACATCATCAAGGCAGCCATTTTAGGATTTTTAGAGCAGGATTTTTGAATCAGGAGAGGGTTTGTTTACAATTTTCAAATGCTGCGAAACCGCATTTATCCAACTTTAATAAACACAGTTTCAGTATAAATGTAAACAACAGCCTCTCCTTTAGAAGCCTATGAAGTCATTTGTTTAAAAAACAAAATGTGTAAAAAGAGGGTTTATGTGTCTTTAATCAGTGTTTATTTGGGATTGGGAAACCAGAAGCCCCACTGAGTGGTACTTCTGGTCCAAGCCCTATAAGATTCATATGCTCAGTGAGTATCCCAAACTAGTGCTGTGGTGTGTGAGGGCAATACTCAGACTGCCTTTTTAGCCAACGTCATTTAAGTGCCTTTAAAACAAGTCTAAAAATCTCCAAAAAAAAAAGTGTGTGTTGACTTCTCTACTATGCTCTATTGCTTTAGCAACTCAGTTGGTTAATAGTACAAACATCTCTACACTCTCTATCTATCTAAGCAGCTTACTGGAGTTGACAGTGCACTCTGGGAAGATAGAGGACCTGCATCTCAAATTACCCAGAGCAGGGTCAAGAAATTGAAATAGTATTTTCACAGGGTTATATATCCTTTATACTTATTAACTAGCTCTGCATGCTGTATTACAGCAAAGATAGATGGAATTTAAGCACAAAATAAATGTTTATTTGGGATCATTAAACAGGAAGTCCCACTAAGCGGCACTTCTGCTCTGACCCCTGTAAGACTCCTACACTCAATAAGCACTAGCAGAGGCAAGCACGTCTGCTTGTGTCAGCCAAGAAAGACTGACAGACAGCAATCCCCCTTAGCTTCCTTACCTAGAGTGAGACCTTACTTATGTTCTCCTATACTCACTTTCTACTCCTTAATGTAAATATGGACCCTACAAGAGACATTATGAAATTGTTCCCTAAGGAGGGATCGATAGTGAAATACAATAAATTACTAATGTATAGGCTAAGACCATTGTATAAAACAGGTGAAAGTTTTACCTATGGTAAATGTCTAGCATACTCATTCTTAATCATTAAAATTAAAAACCTGAAAAGTGAACTTCAAAAACAGCAAGAAATAAATAAAATTGAGTCCTTTATGAATGTTATCACAGCTGAAAACCTCTTTAATGGCCCATCCCACAAGGATAACAAAAAAAGCACAATAGGACCATTTGCAATAGATACCAAGATCATATCTGAACCCTTAGGAATGGCAGACATCTTGAAAAACACTTCAATTTGGTATTTGTTCCAAGACCAAATACTAATACAACATTAAATTAGCAACTGATAGATATACAAACAATAAGTATGGATGAAATCAAAATCCAAATAAAAAAATTCCAACCTGATTCCTCACCAGGCCCAGACAAAGGCACGGGTAGAATATTTAAAATCATAGTCAATGAGATAGTACTACCATTAAAATATATTTTTGAAAAGTCAGTCAATACATGTTCCATAGTGGAAGACTGGGGAATTTCAGATGTAATACTGATTTATACAAACATGAGGAAAACAACCCTAACAACTATAGACCAATCAGCCTCACCTTCAATCAATGCAAAATACTTGAGCACATTATTAAAAATCAGATTCAGTTACAAATTATAAATGTAGCTCTAAATTAGCACAGGTTCACAAGGGGTAGATCTTGCATTACAAATATGATATATCTTTTCAAGAATATCAGCAACACCCTAGACAGAAACATTCCCTGTGGCATCATAGTTTTAGATTTCAGCAAAGCCTTTGATTTGGTCCTTCAGTGGGCTCTTACTGATCAAATGAATAAGTTATGCATAAATGTCACAGTAATTAAATGGGCATCTATCTGGTTAACAAATCAATCCCAAAAGGAATAATCAATGGCCACAAATCAAGTATGGGTAAAGTAACCAGATGAGTCCTTCAAGGATCAGTTCTTGATCTGGTAATCTTTCATAGTGTCATCAGGGATGAGTGAACTGGCTGTAACCTGGTTCCGATCCAGGCTCTGCTTTTTTTCCAAAAGGTTTTAATTTACTCTGATGAATTGTAACACTAATGAACAATGCAGCTTTTACTGTGGAGCCTGCAATAGCTGCACTCTTCTGTTGTTTGCTGTTGAATTCATTGGTCTGTTTCTCTCTTTACCCTGTCTCTCTCTTTCTAGCAATACATTTTTTTTTCTGTAGGTAGTCTGCTGCAATGTCTGCACTCTGCTGATTGTATTTTTGTCAGTGAAAACATTTAACTCTTTCAGAAAATTTGAAAGAACTGTAGTGTGGCAAATGTTTGTAAAGTTCCTCCTAAGTTTCGTGGAAACACTCTGGGAAGGAACACTGCTTAAAATGCATATTCTCCAGTAATATTCTGTGGTTGAAGGGAAGGCATTTCAGAAGGGGTTAATTGTGTAGACAATTAAAGGCTATTTAAAATGAATAATCAGAGAAAATCTTAACATATTTTGTTCAAAGATTCTCATGCAAATTAAGTAGTCTAATCATGTGAGGAAAATTGACAGCAGAGGTATTGTTACAGTCTATGGGTTATTGTTCATGAAATTCACTCTTTTTGTTTAGGTTATTAGTTTGTAAGTAGATTTCTAATTAAATGCAGGTGAAATTGAACCACTTCAGCACCTGTTTCAGCATCTGCCCCTAGCCTGCGGAGAGCTTAAACTGAAAGCTGTAAGCATTGAGTGATGACATGCTCCTTAGTTCCCCATCGATGTGTATCTATTCATTAACCTAAATGGACATCAGCAATATCTAGCATTGTTGGATATAACTGCATGTTTTTAGCCTCAATAAGTAAAAACTATATTGTTTGCTGACAGTTCGATGGTGCTTGTGGACACTAAGTAAACTGTGTAAAGCATGGCTGCTGGCCACCTATTGAATTGGGCAATTAAGCCGTGAAGTCCTGAAGTTGACACATGCAGCGAAGACAGAATTTTTTGCTGACTGAACAAACAGCAGAGCATTTGGATATTCAGGTCATTGCGAGAACAGTGGTCACAGAATGCTCATTGAAATAGGCAATTGAGCAATGAAGTTGAGGTTTAGAATGGCTGTAAAGTGTCAGACTGAACTGGACTACACTTCTGAACTGGGCCAACTTGGCAACACGGGTTCAGCCATAAAAACTCCATTCTCCCAGGCAGATCCAAGTCGGCCCAGTGCAGGGAGGTTTGGAAGTGCAGTGTAGCCAATTCTTCAGTCTCTAATTTTCATTTCTGGTTTAACAAACAATCTAACAAATTGGTCATCCAAATATGCAGGTGATTGAAAACTAGGTGGCCCTTGCACAACATTAGAACAAAGGGAGGAAATACAAAGGGACAGGGATACTATCTCAATATGGTCAAAAAACCTGGGAAATGTGTTTTCCATCATCAGTTTTCTGTCAGTCAGGTGCTGCTGGAGGCTATCCAAGACAGTTATCTAGTGCAAGGGGTGATGGATCCTACTAGGGAGGGGGACATACTGGACTTGGTGCTAACAAATGGAGATCAAGTCCAGGATGTGGTAGTACAGGATCCTCTAGCAGGAAGTGACCACTGCTCAGTGTGATTCCTCCTCAACACAGGAAGGGAGTCTGCTAAGACCAGGACAACAGTGTTGGATTTCAGGAAGGCAAATTTTGCCAGAATGGGTAGCATCCTAAAGGGGTATTTAGCTGAAATGAACCCAGGGATAGATGCTGAACAGAAGTGGGCAATCATTAGGAAGGGGCTAAATGAGGCCACAAACATGTGTGCCAAATCTCAGAGTAAGCAGTCCAGGTCAAAAAAACCTAGCTGGCTCAGCAAGGAGGTGGAGGGGTAGGTGAGGGAAAAAAGAATGGCCTTCATTAAGTTCAACAAATCTGGGCATGAGGAGAATGGAGAAGCATTCTGAAAGGCATCTAGGGAGGTGACCAGGTCAGTCAGGGCAGCAAAGGAGCTAAAGTTGTCTCAATGGATCAGAGAGAGGGAAAAGGGGTTATTTTAAATACATAAGGGAGAAGAGGAGTTGTAGGGATAACATTGTTAGAATTAGGAAAGATGGAGGATGGGTGAAACTAAGGAAAGATCAGGCAGAGGCACTCAATGAGTATTTCTGCTCAATATTCACAATAAAAAAGGGATGGCCCAATACCGCAGGGGAAAGGGGGCAAAGATGGAGGGGGGGGAGAGATAACAGATGAGGTCATCAAGAGGATCGAGTTCTGAAGGGCCTTAAATGCTTGCAGGTGGACAAGGCACCAGGACCAGATGGTGTATTTATTTATTTATTTAGCTTTTGTTGACCAGGTAGGTACACTAGTTGGCAGGCCCTCTGACAGACCTGTTCAACATCTCCTTGGAGATGGGGAATGTACCCAGGGACTGGAGGATGGCTCACATGATGCCTCTTCACAAGAGTGGACCCAAGGACCAAACAGGTAACTACTGATTGGTGAGCTTGACTTCCACAGTGGGGAAGTTGATGGAAACCATTCTGAAGAAGAGGTTGATAACCTTTCTTGATAGCAATGGCCTGCAGGATGACAGACAGCATAGGTTTGTCATGGGAAGATCTTGCCAAACTAACCTAATTGACTTCTCAATAGTCAGCATCAGTGGCTCAGTAGGTAGCACACTCACCTCTGAGGCCGGGAGATCAGATGGCTGTGGGTTCAGTTCCCACATCTGGCACTTGGGTTAATATCCCAGTACTGACACTGTAGTGCAGCATGAGAGGGGTGCTGCACTTCTGAGGTGCCATCTTTCAGATGAGATGTTAACCGAGGTCCCATCTGTCTGGATTGGTGGTAGTTCAGGTGGATGTTAAAGATCCCATGGCACTTATCGAAAAGAGTAGAGGAATTTCCCCGGTGTCCTGGCCAAATTTCCCTCATTTACTAAAAATACCACCAACAGCTTAATCCGGTTCAATTTAATTTGCTTACCATCTGCCCTTAAAAAAGGGACTTCTAGGCCCAGTGGGCTTACCAGGTCAACAAAATTCAACAAACAAACTTCTTTGACTGGGTCACTAGGGCAGTTGACCAAGGCCACCCTGTGGATGTCCTGTATCTGGACTTCAAAAAGGCTTTCGACTCTGTGCCACACAGGAGGTTAATGAGCAAGCTGAGGGACATGGGAGCAGGGGAGAAACTGGTGTGGTGGGTTGAGAGCTGGCTGCAGGGCAGACAACAGAGGGTAGTTGTAAGGGGGGAGACATCCAAGCCTCAGTCAATAAAGAGTGGAGTACCGCAGGGTTCAGTGCTGGGCCCCATTTTGTTCAGTGTTTTCATTGGCGACATTGCAGAGGGGGTCAAGAGTAAGATCTGCCTGTTCGCAGACGACACTAAGATTTGTGCAAAAGTGGACAATGAGGAAGAGGGGCAGGCACTCAGAGAGGATCTAGCTAAACTCAAACACTGGTCTAGGGATTGGCAGTTGGGGTTTAATGATAAGAAGTGTGAGGTCATGCACCTTGGAGCCAGAAATCCCAAGAACAGCTACTGGCTAGGGGGAGTGCAGGTAATGGCTTCAGAGGAGAAAAGGGACCTGGGGTTAATAGTTGCAGGGGACATGAAGGTATCTACACAGTGTAGGAGAGCTGCAGCTAGGGCAAATAGGATGCTGGGGTGCACTGCTAGAGGGATCACCTCTCGAAAAGGGGAGGTCATCCTGCCATTGTATAGATCACTGGTGAGGCCACACTTGGAATACTGTCTACAGTACTGGTGCCCATAGCTCAATAGGATGTGAGATTACTAGAGGGGGTGCAGCGTAGGCCTACAAAAATGATCATGGGACTAGGGAAGTTGCCATATGAGGAAAAGTTGAAAGAGCTCAATATGTACTCACTGGAAGACAGAAGGGACATGGGAGAGACCTTTAAGTACTTGAAAGGCATAAACAAAGTCAGGGAGGGAGGATTGTTCTGCTTAAATGGGGAAGGGTCACTAGGGGGCACAGTCTGAAGTTGGAAGGGGGAAGATTTAGGAGGGAGATGAGGAGGCACTACTTCACAGAGAGAGTGGTGTCAGGTTGGAACACACTGCCGGAGGAGTTGATCACTCAAAAGACAATGGATAGCTTTAAGCAGGGATGGGCTAGAGTCAAGGGCAGGGTTAGTACAGACAAAAACACAAAGTGGGGAAGGACAGGAAAAGAGGAGGAAGAGAGAGGTTTGGGTAGTGGTGGGACAGCGGTAGTGATTTGAAACTAAGAGCTGCACAACTGGGCAGACTTCATAGATCTGTGGGCCTTTTTCTGATGGCAATTTCATATGTTCATATGACCAAAGCAGGCTTGGTTGCCCTCTGCCCTTCCCCTCTGACCCTCACCGTCCACCACCTCTACAGGCTTACCTTAACTGGTCCACTACCCCAACAGATATCCCCCTGTGGCAGGGTAAGGAGGGAAAGGGCCATCCACCCCTGAAGTCATAATCCAGTATGGCCAGTCTATACCATGGTAGTGAGGCGGTTTAGGATTCAGTGAGCAGAGCATCACTGATGCCTGCCTCACCATAGTGTCCAACTCTTTTCTCCCTCCCCTTTGCCAGGCAGCTCAGGCTATGTATGCATGTGGAGGCACACATGTGACCTGCAATCACAGCTCTCCTTCCCCTGACTTATGTCTGCCACTTGTGCATCAGTACTACACCCAGAACTCCACTTGGTGGCAGCCAGGAGCCAAAATGGCCAGCCACACCAACCCAGGAAAGGAGAGCTGCTTTGTGACTGCTTGATCCACTCCCGGCCCTCGCCCCACCAACTATGGGTATCCTGGGCTTGTTCTTGAACATGGGTATCTGGTGCTGTGAGCGGTAAGGTGCACAGTGCCTCACTCCTCTGCACCACCAGGCCCAGGGAAATGTAATTTAATATAGACAAATGCAAGGTGTTGCATTGTGGCAAAATAAAACAAATCACCAAGAAAAACTGTGTGGAAATCTTTTAATAAAATCATCATCAGAAAGAGGTCCTTGTCCCCAGGTTGCACCTAGGAATGAGCTTTGGCTCAGTATGCCTTTCCCAGTTACCAAATTTTAAATAAAAATAAATAAATAATAGTTTCCAATGACTTTGAACACAGAAAGCAAATAAATGAAACAATAGGAAAGGCAAACAAAGTTTTGGGAACAATTAAGAGAAACATCAATTCAAGAAGTAGAAAAGTGATATTTTCACTATATAGTGCCTATGTATGCCCTCACCCTGATTTTCATTCCCATTTCTGGTGTCCATACAAACAGAAATATATTTAAAAATTGGAAAAAGTGCAAAGAAAGGCCACAGAAATACTAACAGAGTCGAAGGATAAACCATACACTAACAGGATCTCAGAATTAAATTTGATACCACTCAAACTGCATTGGATTGGGGATGATCTGCTCGTGATGTACAACATCATGATGGACCCATATTTAATACATGAAACACATTTTGAATTTAAGCAAACATCCAAAAACACTAGAAGAAACCCATTACAAGTGGTGGGGCACAGCAAAAAAAGAAAATATTTTTTTTTCTCCAAAATGGTTGTAAATCCCGAAAACAGGATGTCTATTGAGATTATCATAAGTAAAATTAAAACTGAATTTAAAAATAAATATGACATATTTGTCAATGAAGGAGGTTTGCTACAATATTTTTGAATAGTACAGAGTAAAATGGCTAACATCTTTATGCTCCCTTACATCCTTACTGTAATCTTAATTATTTTCCAGAGCTAGCTGCAGTGCTGATCCATTCATCTTGAGTTCCAGATTGCTGTGAGATTGGTGCATAGGTTGTAATATGTCTGTGCCAAAGGCATTCACCCAAAGTCAGTATAAAAAAAACATCAATTCACATTACAAAGATATTACACAATTAAATAAAATACACATCAACAAATGAAAACATTGCAGTCTTATAGTCATGCTGTCATCTTACATACAAAAGTCTCAGTGCATAATATTTATCTATATCATTATTCCCTTCTGCAGCACATGGTTTGCACATAGGCGAAAGGATGCTAGGCCAAAAATAGTGCTTTGTTTTATTTATTTATTTATTAAATTTTGGTAACCAGGTGTGCCCATTGGAACCAGAGATCCCTTCTTCAGGGGTGACCCAGAGTTAATTACAGGCAGGAGCTCAGTCACTGAGCAGAAACATTAAATACAATACTTTATAAGGTGCAGGCTTACATACATGCAGTTTACTAACAGCAGATGGTAATAAAGTGAATATGTTCCATTTATAAGACAACTTAACTGACTAGCACCATACATGATAACAAGTAATTTGAGGGTCATAAGACATTAGCACACAGTGTGGCAATAGTAAACAATCACAGTAGACACAGTAAACGCAGGAGTGCTGTGCAAAAAAAAAAAGAGCAGTCAATCAATGATAGCAAGTACAGTGACAGCTATTGAGTAAAAAGGTTTTTAGCCCTTTCTTAAAGCTCTTGAGTGAGAGGAGTTTTGTAGCTCTGTAGGTAGAAAGTTCCATAGACAGGGGGCAGAATAAGCATAATACCTCTTACCTATATTTGCTTTGTCCCTGGGCACTTCAAGCAGTTTATAGCTAGAGACCCAAAAGAGGTGCATTTCAAATTTGGAGATTAATAAGCCAGAAAGGTTGGAAAGGGGGAGTAAAATTTGAGATGCTATTGTAGGCTAGGCATAAAAGGGGGTACATAATTCGCCCCTCAAGGGAGGACAAGCTCATGGAGGATAGGACCTCACAGTGATGCTTCCTGAGAGGAATCCTGGCTGTGAAGCCACTAATGTTATCGTATAGAACCTTGAGCCTACTAGTCTCAAAGCTCATGAAGAACTGTAGAATAGGGGCACTGTATAATAAAGTGTGGAGCAGGACACAATTTGCAATAGTAAGTCTAGATTCTGGAATGAGAGCATTACCAGGTAATATAGTAGACCAATTGTCTGGTGTATAGACTTGGTGACATGATCTATATGGGGTTTAAAGGTGAGTTATTGGTCATTGAGGACCCCTAGGTATTTTATCTTATCAACCACTTCAATTAGTGTACCAGTCGAGGTGGTAAGTGAGAGCAGGTGCTGCCTGTCTGATCCAAGGTGCTTGGGGCCAAAGAGTGCTGCCTTGGTTTTAGTAGCATTTAGGACAAGCCTGTTGTCACAGAACCAATTTTCAAGTGTAGAGAAATCTGAGGTGAGCTGGGAATTGATCAGGTTTACATCAGAGCAGCTTCGTTAGAGAACTACATCATCTGCATACAGAAGTAGGTTTCCTTCCCCACAATGGTTGGGCAAGTCATTAATAAATATAGAGAAAAACAGGGGACCCAGGATAGACACCATGTGGGATGCCATACATGACAGGCCTCAAGCTAGACCTCCTGGTACCTATTGGTCAGGTAATGCCTAAACCACTGTAGTGAGTGGTGGTTGAATCCCATGCAATGCAACTTGTGGAGGAGTAGACTATGATCAACCAAGTTGAATGCTTTGGTTAGATCAATAAAGATATCTCCAGTCAGCACCCTTTTGTCCATGGTATCCAAAACATCTGCAGTCAGTCTAATCAGGTCAGTGTTGGTGCCATGGTGTTTTCTAAAGCTATGCTGTCAGTCAGTAAGTAGATGGTGCAACTCAAAGTAGTCTTGGATTTGATTGTAGACTAGCCTCTCTTGTACCGTAGCAAATGGGCTAAGGAGGGAGACAGGGCAGAAGTTTTCCACAAGGTCTCTATGGCTACCTTTGTGGACAGGAACTACCACTGCCATTTTCCATTTTTCTGAGATTTTGCCTTCAAGGAAGGATCTATTGATGAGGAGGGTGACAGGGAGTGCAATGACTGGGGCTGTTAGGTTGAGTAGTCTGGGCTCCAAGTTCTCAAACCCAGCTGCACCATCCAATTTAATACATTTTAGAAGAGTGTACACTTCCTGTTTCAGAACAAGTTGGAGGTGGAAACGGAGGTGATCTTCACTGGTTACCTCCTGACCCATGAGTGAGAGAGGTGACCTGGAGGAGGCGGTTTTGAATCTAGTTAGATCTGTGAAAAAAACATTAAAGGTATTTGCAATGAACCTGGGATCGCTGATACTCTGGCCACAATAGTGCCTACAGTGGAGTGAGTACACCCTTTCAGTAGTGTTAATCTGAGCCCAGAATGGCTTAGGGATAGCCAGATCTTTACCCTGTAGCCTCCTAACATACTCCTTCTTTGCTGACTTGGTATATTTTTGGCATAAGTTTTTCAGTTCCCTATTTTTATCCCAGTCGGCCTTCAGACCAGAGTGTTTAAAGCTCCCCCAGGCTTTGCTCTAAGAATCATTACTTGATGTCATCAGTCTTAGCAGTGACAATCTCGATCTTAAAATACTAAGGCTCACTCTCCCTCAAGTACTCACCCCCTCACTGCCCTGCTAAACCACTCCCTTGCCCTAGGTCAGTTCCCCTCCATGTAGAAAACTGCTCTCATCACTCCTCTCCTGAAGACTGGTGACCGAACCCTTCCTAGTAATTATCGATCCATGTCAATTCTACCCCATCTCTCCAAGGTTCTTGAAAAGATAGTCACCATCCAAGTCACAGACTACCTTGCTCAACACAATCTCCTCTGCCCTGAACAGCATGGTTTCTGAAAAAACCATAGCACCACAACCATGCTTTTGGAATACACCAACACTATCCATGTGACCTTGGATGCAGGCCAGATTGCTGGTGCTGTCTATATAGATCTTTCCAAAGCATTTGACACCGTCCACCACTTACTTCTCCTAACCTCGCTAAACCAAATAGGTTTCTCACAGGATACCACCACTTGGTTCTCAAACTACCTGTCGGACAGAACCCAGAGAGTCAGATTAGGGCACACCTTATCATCTCCCCTCAGAGTTACATCTGGGGTACCCAAAGGGCCAATCCTTGGCCCCGTACTTTTCACTCTATTCCTTAACTCCCTGCCCAAGGCCTGTTCTGGGAGTCTCCTTCTATACGCAGATGATGCGGTTTTATTCAGCACCCACACCAACTCTACCGCCCTCTAAGTAGCCCTCCAGGGGTCGTTTAATGAGGCCGAATCCTGGTTTACTGACCATAGGATTGTTCTAAACTATAAAAAAACAAAGTCCATGCTGTTTGCCCATGCCCAAAACAAGTTCAGTAACCACCCCCTGCTCATCCATAATTCCCCTAATGAGACCCTGGAACAAGTTTCTACCTTTAAATACTCAGGGGTTACTCTAGACTCAGGGCTAACCTACCATGAACATATCCGCTGACTTAATACAGCTGTAAATATGCGCATTGGTCTGCTCCACCGCTACAAGCACTGTCTCCCCCCTGAAGCCCTACAGTTAGCTATCTCCTCTTCCGACCTATCACTCATTGATTATGGGATTATCTTCTATGGCGCTGCTGACAACACCTAATGTACTAACATACTAATTGCCAGCAGATTAGTCCTTATGGTCTATCGAGTCTGCTCAAACGTCAGATCCCTTGTTGGGTACCGAGGCCCTCCCCCCCCTTGTTCCAGAAACTCTTATCATCCATCCCAACCCCCCAGGCCAGGCCATCATCTGATACATCCACTTTCTGCGTCTGTCCCACCCTCTCTTGAAGCTCTCCACTGTGGATCTCTGAACCAGCTCGCCAGGCAGCATGTTCCAAGGATCCACCACCCTCTCAGTGAAAAACCTCCTCCTCTTTTCCCCTCACCCTTCCACCTTCCAACTTCAAACCATGCCCTCTGGTGATACCTCCCTGCTTTAGTCTAAAGATCCCCTCCGTGTTTACCCTATTTATTCTCTTGAGGTACTTGAAGACCTCAATCATGCTCCCCCATCTCTCCTCTCCTCCAATGAAAGCAGGCAGAGCTCCTCAAGGCTGTCTTCATACGTCAAATCCCCTAGTCCTCATATCATCTTAGTTGTCCTCCTCTGTACCCTCTCCAGGTGCTGTATGTCCCTCTTCAAGTGTGGTCTCCAGTACTGTACACAGTACTCAAGATGTGGTCTAACCAGTCTATTGTACAGCAGCAGAATCACTTCCCTGCTCCTAGAGGTGATCCCCCTTAGGATGCATCCCAACATCCTGTTTGCTTTGCTAGCTGCTCTGCTGCACTGCTCAGAGTTATTCATACATGCATCCACCATGACCTCTAGGTCTTTTTCTCCTGTTGAGGCCTCCAGTGCCTCCCCTCCCAGGGTGTACCTGTGTTTAGGGTTTCCCCGCCCAATATGTAACACCTTGCACTTGGTGATATTGAAATTTAATTTCCATGTGTGAGCTCACCTTTCCAGGGTGTCCAGGTCCCCTTGCAGGGCCAACCTCCCCTCTTTCCCCTCAACTACTGCTCCCATCTTGGAATCGTCAGTGAAGAGACTCATTTCACACCCTATACCCTACCTCATGTCCGATATGTATGCATTAAACAGGATCGGACCCAGGACCGAGCCCTGAGGTACCCCACTACCGACCTTTCTAGGGTTTGAGAGCTCCCCACCGACCACTACTCTCTGAGTACATCCAGCTAGCCAGTTCTCAATCCATCTGACCATCAAAGGGCCTACTCCCAACCCCATCAGTTTCTCCACCAGATCATTGTGGGGGACAGAGTCAAACGCCTTGCTGAAGTCCAAGAATAATACATCCACAGGCTTTCCCCTGTTCAGTTTTGATCTTACCCATTCATAGAACTCCACAAGATTGGTTTGACATGATCTATCTGGCACAAACCCATGTTGCTGACTATCCAGACCTCCCACCTCCTCCAAGTACACCCCCCAATCGTTCCTTTAGTATACTATCCATTAATTTTCCTACCACCTAGGTCAAACTGATGGTTCTATAGTTACCTGGTACTTCCCTCAACCCCCCTTTATGGATTAGCACCACATGTGCCTCTTGCCAATCCCTAGATACTCTCCCTGTCTCAAGCGACCTGTTGAAGGGCTCCGCCAGGGGAGCAGCCAGTATGTCCACCAATTCCTATAGTACTTTCAGATGAATGCCATCCGGCCCAGGAGATTTGTCTTTCTTTAGGACCTTAAGGGCTAACCACACCCTTTCAGTGGAGATAGCATCATCCCTCAACAAAATGAGGGTTTTCCTGAATAAAGCTTTTAGACTGGCCACAGGATGTGACCGGCTTACGCACACCTGTGCGCTGTATATCAGTACAAACTGGCTTAATTTTGATGATCACCTAAAGTACCAGACCTGTCTCCTTGCCAAGAAAATCATGACTGGCCTCATGCCCCCTGCTCTTGTGACGCTGCTCTGCCCCCCAACAGCACCAGATGCACATGTCATGCTGAGAAATCGACCTACCAGGTTCCCTGCTGTAAAACCTCCATGGGGCAAAGAACTTTCAGATACCGTGCCCCCAATTGGCTGAACTCACTGCCCATACCAGTCCTCCTGGCTCCTACCCTAGGACTGTTCAAATCCCTTCTCCACAGCAATATCTTGCATGACTCCACCTTTGACTGTACCTGACCTACCCACAACCTATAACTGCCATGACAATGGACACATTTGGTCCTGCTTCTAGAGTGCCTATCCCTGGTTTCGGTCTTACCCAAGCCTCAGACTAGCTGGCACTTACTGGACTGTGCTGCTTGCACATTCCAGTCATAAATACTTTTCTACAACAACTAGTGTACTTTATGATGCCCCTGCAATTACTGTTTTTGCCTCTATACTGCATTGTCTTAGACTGTTGAAATTATCCTGTACCACATCCACCTGTTGTGCTTTACCATGTATCATTCGTAAGGTGTGTTATTTCCCATACGGCTATTTATACTGTGATGTCTGTACACTGTATGCTCTGTATTGTTTTCTATGATGTGGAGCCTTTGTAAAGGAGTCTTTGACACAAAGGTATTAATTCCGATTGCATTCAATAAATACAATAAAATAATAAAATTGCAGAGTCATTGCAATTACTCTATTTGTTAATCAATATGAACCCATTTTTTCCTGGCACAATTGCTCAGTGGACACTGTAGTGAAGAATGCATCATTGAAGAATTCACAGTAACACCACATTTACAAATTGTAAGTGTTAATATTGTATAAATCATCATACACCAGTGGATTGACTTGGAATCTCATTTATTTAAAAGTTTCACCAGGAAAGCCTACTGAGCAGTAATTGCTCATTTCCAGATGTGTCCGGGGGGGGGATGGGACAAGGAACAGACAATAATACAAAATTACACAGCAAAGCAGAATTACATCTTTATAAGTTCAGATTCATACAGTTAGGATATGAGCATTCTGGCAACATTAAAGTACAGGATAATCAAATGCAGGTAGGCATGTTTCAATTTGGCAAGTACAGCAAGTACAGAGGACAATTATAATGATGAGACGAAAGTCAAACAGCAAGTGCTACAATAGGGATGAATAAGTTAAGGGCAGTTGCAGGAAGGGGCGATGAGGTTCTGGAGGCAGGAGGAGAGAGAACAGAGGGTGGGGGCAATTTGGACAAGTTCAAGTTCAAGTTCAAGTTTATTGCAGGAAAGCTCCGTTGAGCAAGCTCATTCACAAGGAGGTCCTGAGGTATACATACATTACAATGAAGTTCTGTGGCAGACTTACAGACAAATAGTTAAGTGCTTACATCATTAGAACAGAGTTCATAGCAATGAGAGCTAGCATCGTCATACACAATAGGCAAAATGATAAAGAGCACCCAAGATGCTCTCGGCTCATGAAGAACAATTTGTACTATTTGTCAAGACAAAACATTACATTCATTGGAAAATAACAGTAAATTCATAACAATTCAACAAAGATTCCACCTAAAACACTGATAATGGAATGAAATAGAGTTAAAGAAGTGTAGGAATGTACCCTGGGAGGTCAGGGATCACTGGTTTGAGTCCTTAGTAAGGGCAATTCATTAAAGGCAGTTGCAAGTGACTTTTAATTTAGCCAAAACTAACCTTTTAAAGAAGTTAACAGGGACAGTACTGGCTAATTTCAAAAATGATTGTAGTTGATTCCAAATAGTTGGCAATGAGCATGAAATAGCACATTTCCCAAAGGAGGTGCGAGTCCTAGGTACGTCAAGCAGGAGAAACTTGGACTTCCTAAGTGAATAGGCACTGCGCGCTATAAGTATTAAGGAGGATAGGTATTGCGGTAGTTTATTCTGAAGAAGTTTTAAAGTCCATGTACCTACGTGGACTGACCGTTTAACGGAGAGCGAGGGCCAACCGACTAAGGCATAAAGATCACAATGGTGGGTTAGAGGGGGGGAGTTTGTTATGAATCATATTGCGCGGTGATAGAGAACATCTAGTTTTTGGAGATTAGTGGAAGCTGAGGAGTTATAGATTACATCACCATAATCAAGGAGTGGGAGAAAAATGGCCTGAACCAATCTAGTTCTAATATCAGCAGGAAAGAAAGATCTATTGCGGAAGAAGAAGCCCAACCTGATTTTGAGCCTTTTGGCCAAATCATCAATATGATCACTAAAAGAAGCCTGCTATCTAACCAGAAACCAAGATATCTGAATTTTGTAACTATTTCCAGCTGCTCACCTAGGGCAGTATTTATGAAATCTATGGGCAAGGCAGGGGCACTAGTGTATGATGCGCATGGGCGTAGGATCATAGCTTTTGTTTTATTGACATTAAGGAGTAGCTTTGCATTGATTAAGTTTTTTTCTAATAGCGAGAAGTCGGCTTGAAGGATGTCCCTAGTTGCTTCTAGCGATGGCCCAGAGGTATACAGGACGGTGTCATCTGCAAAGAAATGCAACTGGGACTTTGTAATCTGATGGTTAAGGTTGTTTATATATAAAGAGAAGAGGACGGGACCTAGGATAGATCCCTTTGGGACTCCCCTCGCAGTGGGCAGAGTGGAAGAGAACAAATTTCCTGATTTGACTTTCTGAGTCCTGCCCGATAGATAATTCTTGAACCATAGGGTAGTAGATGGAGTAAAGCCAAGATTGGTAAGGCTGCGAACTAGTAAGTTATGGTCTACTGTATCGAATGCTTTACTTAGATCCAAGAAGACCACACCTGTAGTTTCTTAGAGTCCAATGCAGATAACCAGTCGTTAGTGACTTTGGCTAGAGCTGTAATGGTACTATGGTTTGGAAGAAACCAGATTGAAGAGGGTTGAGAATCTGTTATGTAGCTATGTGGTTTTCAATTGGTTGTAGATCAATTTTTCAAACACTTTTGATAGGATTGGTAGTATTGAAATAGGTCTATAGTTGTTAAGATCACAAGGGTCTCCTGACTTGAATGGGGGAGAATATGGGAGGATTTCCAACACGACGGGACTGTGGCAGTTGAGATGGAGAGATTGAAAATATGGAGTATTGGGGCAGTAAGAAAGGGGTATCCAAGTTTTAGAAATAATGGATCTGTATTATCCTATCCTGTGCTTTTTTTGATATCCGAATTATTAAGTGACTCTTCTACTTCTTTATAGCTAAGGGGGACCAACTGGAATGGGCAGACTGGTGTGTTCATTGCTGAGTACGTGGTATCAGAATTCCTGATTTGGGAGGCATGTGGGGAAGTATCAAATGCTAGGCTGGCTGCTATGAAGTGGGAATTAAGTTCTTCTAATATTTGTTGAGAACTTTCAATAGATGTACCGTTAATGAGAATCTTTGCTGGAACGGGTGGTGCAGCTGTACGACCCTCAATAGACTTAAGAGTCTTCCAAATTTTGAAGGAATTCCCATTAGCCTGATCAAGGGCAGATATGTAGTAGCTAGATTTAGTATCACGAATGCATTTGACACATGCATTCCTGGCTGCGCGGAAGGCCTGCCAGTCTGTGGGACTCTTAGTACGCCTTGCCTGGGCCCACAGTTTATCACGGTTAGACAGTGCAGCTTTGAGTTCTGGCGTGAACTAAGGGTGAGAATTTTTGCGCGTACGAACCTTAATTTTAGGACAGATAGGGGAATGGCATTTCAGAGTTTAGTGAAGTGATAACAGAAGGCAGCCTGGCCTGCAGTGATGGATCTAGGAGGGAGGGAGGGCAAAGGTCCAAAGTCCGAAGTTATGAAGGGAGTAGGTGGATGAAGGGGGGAGGAAGAGAGTAGAGGTGAGGTAAGGGGGAAGGAACCTGAACCAGTGTTTCACTACAAAGCTAACACAGTGGGCAAGGCACCTGCCATCAAGAGAGGGGAATGTGTTAATGCTTCTCTGTGAGTACTGTTTGTGTAAAAATGTAGACGTGCTTCTTTACCCCAAATATTATAAATAGCTTATATTCATTAAAATGCATTAATCATTAATTCTCTCCATATCATTTTGGGTCATGATATCCTTAATAATCTCTATAAACACCAGTTTCAAATAATTTAATTTGAATCTTTCTGTGCTACCTGCAAAAGATCATTAATACTTAGACCCACTGGTTGTGCTTTAGCCCAAACACCATGACACCATCCAAAATCAGGATGGGCACAATATTTTTTGTGGATTGTTAAAAAATCATATGGGGTAAACTATTTGTGTCCATAGCCCTAATTTTACATAAATACCCAAATGCCTTGCATAGGACCATAAACTTAATGGACTGCATCCCAGTTTCAGCTTTTAAATGTGCCCCAGGAACATAGTTTGGGAGACCCAACATATTTCTTAGAACTGTATCTTGTGGAAAATCTAAAGTTATGTTCTGACTATACAACCCCCAAGTTTCAGTGCAGTATAAGATACCAGAATTTACTTTGGTGCCTGATACCTTCAAGGCAGCATCAAAAGAATCCTTAGCAAATCTATTGCAAAAGAATAGTATGCCACAAATCTAATTAAGCTCATGCATCTCATTCCCATTCTGTTGCTACTTTCAGTAGGGGATGTTGAGAGCAACCCAGGTTCAGTAACCTCCCCTCTGAACAAGCATGGTCTAAGAATTGTGCATCTCAGCATTTGCAGCATCTTGTCCAAGTATGCAGAGCTAGAGTCCTGGGTCTCCCTATATAACCCTGACATCTTGAGCATCACCAAAGGCTGGACGAAGCCCATCACTCTGGACTCTAGCTACTGCCTGAATGATTTCAGCCTGCTAAGACTAGATCGACCAGGAACCAAGAAGGGAAGTGGAGTACTCCTATACTTCAAAGACCCACTTAGCATCACCCAAGCCTCCTGCAACTAACCTGATAGTGAATGGCTCATCACTGAAATGTACATTGGGTCTGCAAAAAATATTTACCTGTATATTGGATGTTGCTATAATCCCCCCCAAGGGTAGTATAACTGGCATAACCCACCTACTGAATGGCATTTGTCACCTCTCCACCTCAAGAGAGATTATTATTGTGGGTGACTTTAACCTTAACTGGCTAAACAGCTCCCAAATGGTTTGCTGTGAACTGATAAAACAATTAAATCTTTCCCAGCTCATTACCACCCCTTCCCACACAAATAACTGTTCCTTGAGCTACTCCCTCCTGGACTGGATACTGATCAATAGAGAGGACATGGACCTTCATGCTGGAGTCCTAGCTGACTCCATCAGTGACCACTCCCTTACCTTCTGTATGTGGTCCTCCAAACAATCCTGTCCTTCCTCCAAATACTTGACCTTTAGAGACTTCTCTAAATATGACCCCACCCACTGACCAGTCCTGTGCAAGATGATGGATGTCAACTTGGCCCTGAGCTGCATTACTGCAGCCCTGACTGCAGTGCAGGATAGGTACTTCCCCCAGTGACCCAGAGAGTACGTGATGGTGACACCAGATGGCTCTCCAAGGACCCTCCTTAAGATAATGAAGGAGAGAGTTGCCAAATGGGCAACATACAAAGCCTCACCCTCCCTCTGTAATGAGTACAGACACCTGTGTAACCTCAGCAAAAAAGTAATAAAATCACTAGAGCTATGCGAATATTTTGCTGCTTTTGGCATAGTGTATCTTAAAGCTTCAGTTACTTGATTGTTTTACATGGTCACTGTGCTGCCACAGTACCTCTGTGTACTTGACTTGTTTGTAATGTGCTCACTTTATGTACAATTTTACACAAAACTGCTCAATTTGCATAGTATTACTTAATGTGTTCACCTGTACACAGTAACTACTTGCAATCAATTTACCTTTTTCTACCATGTTCCTTTGTAGTGTGTTATTATGCCATCTTCATGGCCCTGGTCATCCCTGAAAACTGTCTCTTGGACCAATGCACCCACCCAGTACATACATACATAAATAAGTAAGCTGTTGTTTTTTTTATTATTTTTTTTTATTTAAACTTTTGTTTACCGGGTAAACAATATGAGCCAAGACCCTTTTTCAAATGTGACCAGGGACCATAAACTGTGTTACAGTCAAGATGTAATACACAGAAACATATACACAATACAATGTAATCATACAAATGTAACAATTTACATACAAACAATGATCTAATAACAATTACATACCACTAAACTTAAAAAATGTTGTCGTTGGGGGAAGTACATATCCTGCATTTATAACAAGTATCACAGTGTGTCTCCAAGTTATTTTAATGATTAAAGATTATGCCCAAATATTTATAGTTAGGAATCACCTCTATTGGTTGCTCACTAATGTGCCAGGTAAAGGTGCTACTTGGTTGCTTTTCAGATGTGATCATTTTTATCTTAACTATATTGATATTCAGTTTAAGTTTAGAGAGCCTACTTTTGGAAATTTATATTGCATTCTTTAACCCTGTAGAAGTGAGATACAGAATTACTACATTGTCAGCATACAACATTATAGGGCTACTTATATTCAGGACACTAGGAGAGATACAGTTCTCATATATTCTTATGAAAGCTAGTTCATTTATATAGATATTACAAAGAAATGGGGCAAGTGAGCATCTCTGTTCCATATAGGAGGCTGGTAAATAAGTTGGGTAGCATGGGGGTGGGCAATAAGGTGGTAACCTGGGTAACAAACTGGTTAGGGGATAAGAGGCAGAGGGTGGTGGTAAATGGAGTTTGCCCTGTAGAGGGGAGAGTGACCAGCGGAGTGCCTCAGGGGTCAGTACTGAGGCCAGTCCTCTTTAATGTCTTCATGAGATAGCAGAGGAACTGGAAGGGAAGGGCTGCCCCTTTGCGGGTGACACCCGTTAAGCCAGCAGCCAGTGGCCAGCACTTAATAGTTGTTTCCCTCTGCATTGCCAGCAACAAGCACCCCATCCCGTAAAAAGATTTGCAGCTGTACCAGCCTGGTGAGGAGGAGCAGAGATGGTGTCATCAAAGGAGGAGGGGCAGCCAGGTATAAAGTGCCCATGCTGCACCTGTACTACAGAATGCTGTTCCTGTTTGTGGTGTGCACTCTCGGTAAGCCAGTGGCCAGCACTGAAATGTTGTTTCCCTCTGCATTGCCAGCAATAAGCACCAGCCAAGAGGACTGCAACATCCTGATCCCATCAGATGTTTTCCAGCTGTACCAGCCTGGTGAGAAGGAGTAGAGGTTGTGTCATCAAAGGAGGAGAGGTGGCTAGGTATTAAGCGCCCATGCCACCCACAGCACAAGTGCTGTGGTGTGAGCATGAGTGGTGCAAGTGCCACTCAGGCAGGAAAAAACCTAATCCAGGACTTCTGAAAGCATTGACCAACCTGGTAGCACCAGTCAGTACTAACTTGAAGAACTGAACTGTAATGTGGGAACTACTATAAGTGGAGTCAGCGAGGCACCTTTGAATTTGACCTCAACTTTCATCTGATCTGAAGTATCTTCGGTTACTGCTGCCCTGTACCTCTACCCTCTCTCTCTAGTAACAGGTAAAACTGTTGAAGTCATCCCAGCTTGGACAGCCAACCTGGTGGCAGTGGTCAGTGTCGGCTTGAATAAACTGGATTGTAATGTGAGTAGAAGGGGCATGAGGGCTTTATCGTCACAAGGGAGCTGTGGCATTTTTTAATGTAACTCTGTGTTAGTTAGAGGTTTTTCCTTGTTGCTGCTGTTTGTATCCACATCTTATCTTCCAGCTACAGCTAAGACTGTGATCGTTCATCCAAGCAGAGACTGACCTGGTGGCAGTGGTCAGCACCTGCTTGTAAAACTGGATTATGATGTGAATAATGGGGGTGGGTGTTTTTATTTAATAATGAGCTGCTATATATACAGAGTCAGCGGGGCACTGCTGAATCTGATTTTTGATTCCATCTGTACTTTTAAGTACTTATTGTTTATTGCTGCTCTACACTTCTGTCCACCCTCTGGCAGTAGCTACAACTGTAACAACCATTTGAGCACAGACTGACCTGATGGCAGCAGTCAATATCAGCTCAAAAATTGGACTGTGGTGTCAGTGTGGGTGGTGGAGTATCTTGCTTTTATTTTAAGATGAGGTTTTTATTTTTGTTGATTTGCCTGCTGGCTTGGACTGGGTGGGGGGTTGAAACCATTTGTCAAGCAACATTTTGTATTGTTACAAATAGAACATACTATTAAGGGCAGTACTTCTACAGCAATTTCAAGAACATTTGAGGCATGATTTTATTATGCCTCCAATGACAAAAAAAGAGTTTCAAGCATGTAAGGACCTCAATAGTGATTATTCTCAGATAATAACCTGTTTAAAGGTTACACTTGCTAAATGTAAAATTAATCTTAAAACATATTTATTGACTAAGGCTCATTATGGAGTGTCCCTGTTTATGATGAAGCACTTAACTATATATCTTTTGTTGGTATTGTGTTTGGTTCACCCTAATCCTGGTCCCACAAATGTGTCCTCCGATATTTTCAGGGGTTTCATTGACTGCCTCCACATCAATGCTGGGAGCTTGATACCAAAATTTGATGAGTTTACTGCATTAGTTTATATAAGGGACCCTGATGTGGGGGCAGTCATTGAGTCCTGAATGATAAAATTAGTAACACAGAGGTCTCACTACTATCATATAATCTTTACCAGAGAGATAGACTGAGAAAAAGGGGAGGGGGATGTTTCCTTTATAGAAAGATAGAAGTTGACAGCAGATAAGGACCACAAGGTCCATCTAGTCTGCCCATAAATAGAAAAAAATGTATTCAGTCTACATTAATCTTAATGAGTGATAATCAGCAGCCTTGTGGGTTTTTTGCCATTAATATTAACTTAGGGAAGGGAAGGAAGAAAGAACCTTATAGTTGCCTCTGTTTATATTCCACCAGGATTAGTTGAGCTAGGTTTTAATATGTTTCAGAACCCGGTTCAAACTCTAAATAAGAATCATGCCAAAATGATATTAAGGGATTTTAATATAAATTGGTTGTCAGAGAAAATCCCATCTTTTAGAAATAAAGTAGACAGTCTTTTCCTGAATCAGATTGTGAACTCCCCTTCCCGTAATAATTATAAGGGTGGTACTGCATCTCTGATTTATTGGGTCATTGTAACACATAAGGATAGGTTTCAGAAGGTTGAAATATTATGATTCAATAAGTGATTCATTCTCCTGTTTATTGCTCTTAGTCACTTAAAAAGAGGAGACATTTGCCCAGGTTTGTTTTCATTCAGAGTCTCAAAAGGACAAACATATAGGCTTTTAAGGAATATTTAGCTGAGACTGATTGGAGTTATATGGATTATATCCCGGATATAAGTTTGATTTTTGACTTCTTTATGGTACATTTTAACAAAGCTTGTGATTTGTTTGTACCCTCAAGGAAAAGGAGGGTTAGAGGGAAAATAATAAGTCGGTAACCAGTGAATTATTTGAACATTTTAGTAAGACAGACACTGCTTGGACTAAATATAAAAATAATGAATTGAGAATACATCTTCAGGAATATAAAGAATTAAGAAACAGATGCAAAAAGTGAGTGAAAAAAACTAACAATTATTATTTTAACGCTCAGCAAAGGAATGCTCAAAATAACTCAAAAAAACTGTGGACTAATATAAATGAACTGTTGGGTCAAAGTCAATCAATCAATCAATCACTTTATTTTACCAGGCATAGACACCATTGAGCAACCTCATTTTCAAGGTGGTCCTGGACAGATAACAATACAAAGCAAAACAAGCAGTACAGTAAGTACAAGGCATAGACGGAGCAGAATTTTATAGCATATCCACAAATGTCCAGTAAATAACTGACCTGGCAGGAATTACAAATAATGCCAATACAGATATTAAAATTGTACAAAAGTGAGGAGGGTCATCAATCCTAATAAACATCCACTGTTGTAAATAGTCAGACAAGGTAAGGATGGATGCAGCTGCATGAAGGAAAGGAGAGAGAAGATGTGAAAGACAGAGGTATCTAAACATGTACAAGGAGCTGTAGGTAACTTATGAGGAAGGGACTTGGTAGGTGTTCAGATTACGGGAGAGGAAAGCAAATAGGGAAGATCATTTTTGTCTGAAGCAGTTGCAGTTTTCCCTCAAGAAGTCAGCTAGCATCTTTTTGAATATGGATAGGCTTGGAAGTGACAGTTTTAGTACGATTTGCATGAAGTTCCAAAGGGATGGCAGGGAGAAGTTAATTGCCGCCAAGCTAAAGGTGCTGTTTACTCTAGGAGTCTGAAAGCAGAGTGTTGAGAAACATCTCAGACCGTAGAGACCCTTGGCGCACGTAAATAAATTACAGATGTATTCTGGGAGCTTATTTGAGAGAGCCCTATGTAACCAAAGTAGAGCATTTCTTTTCCTCCTAGCTGACAGGGAAGGCCAGCCCGATTCCTGGTAGAGTAGACAATGATGGGTACGTAACGTAGATTAAGGATAAATCTAAGGGCCTGGTGGTATAGTATGTCAAGTTTACCGAGCAACGTTCTCGGACAGTAAGAGTACATAAAGTCACTGTAGTCCAGTAAAGGTAAGAATGTAGATTGCACTATTCTCTTTCTAGCATCTAGGGTTAGTAGACATCTAATCCAGTAGAATATGCCAAGCCACTGTCTTAGTTTCTTCAAGATTTCATTTAGATGGCAATGGAAGTTCAATTTCAGCAGTGTCAGTGGCTCAGTAGGTAGCACGCTCGCCTCTTAGGCCGGGAGATCAGAGGGCTGTGGGTTCAGTTCCCACATCTGGCACTTGGGTTAATATCCCAGTACTGACACTGCAGTGCAGCATGAGAGGAGTGCTGCACTTCTGAGGTGCCGTCTTTCAGATGAGATGTTAAACCGAGGTCCCATCTGCCTGGATTGGTGGTAGTTCAGGTGGATGTTAAAGATCCCATGGCACTTATCGAAAAAGAGTAGAGGAATTTCCCCGGTGTCCTGGCCAAATTTCCCTCATTCACTAAAAATACCACCAACAGCTTAATCTGGTTCAAGGTCAGTTGGCATTCATCTATATCCCCCTCCCCCAGGTCGTGCCTGAAAATAGGCAGGATTTGTCTAGTGTACTTACCCGGTCAACAAAAACTAAATAAATAAATACGTAAATTTGTTGTCCAGCCAGAAACCTAGGTATTTAAAAGTTTCAACTGTTTTGAGAGGTTCATCTAGTAGCGTTACAATCCTTGGAGTAACTATAGGTCCAAGGCCAACTTTTGGTGATAGGACCATGACTTTTGTCTTTTTTGCCATTGAGGAGAAGTTTGTGTTCAATGAGATTGTATTGGAGCTTATTAAAATCCTGCTGTAACTTCTCCTGTGCCACTTCTAAGGAGGAGTGCATGGTATATAGTACAGTATCATCTGTAAATAGATGTATATTAGCTGTTTGTAGACGTGTGTCGATGTTATTAATATAAATTGTAAATAGAATTGTACCTAATATGGAGCTTTGAGGGATGCCTCTCAGGAGGGTTTTTTGTAAAGTCTATCTCTAATGCCAGTGTAATAAACATTGATGGGCAGAATATTACTGACCTGGTGGTTATTGCCGAAAACTTTAACACTTTTTTTGTCAATGTTGAACAGATCCAGAAGCAAATGCTTTGATACCTTTTATTGGACCAACATAGATGTAACAAAAAGAACATAGTGCTTTAGCCTTTGAACCAACCCAGTCCTTCCACGGGAGCTTTAACTGTCAATGTTGGTAAGAGTTTATCACTGGAAAAACTTCTCCTGTTTCAAATATTACTGGTGGTACTGAATTACAACAGCCTAACTTTTATTTTAAATATTTGATGCCTAAAATTGTAAAGATAAATTTGGTTAAATCACCCTTTAAGACTAGATTAGGACCTGATCAATTAGACATGAAGCTTTCCAAATTGGCTATTGATGAATTAATTGTACCTGTACAAAAACTGTTTAATTTCTGACTGCAGTTTGGGGTACTCCGTGATACCTGGAAACAAGCTAATGTTACACCAGTTTTTATGTCTGGGAGCCATCGCACCACTATAGGCCTGTATCCCTCTAGGAGGACCCCCAGTCCCCAATGAAGCCAAAATCCTGAGAGCTGTATCAATTTTTCAAAAATCAGTTAAATGCCATGGTGTGGAGCACCCTAGCCTTACCCATGCCATAGACAGGCAGCATCTCTGAGAAGGTTACCGTGCATGCTACTTGTCTAAGGCCCCTCCTGAAGTCCACAAACTAACCTTGCACTGCTCTGATCCCATTCCCAGCCAGGTCATTTGACCAAGGGGGACAATGACATCTAGTACCCTCCCCCATGCAGATGCTCCCTCGATCCTGTGTACTTGCTCCCTGTCCCTCCAAGCCATGGCACTGGGCAGGCACCTTACCTCCCTCCCTCTCCTCTCCCTCCCTCAGGTCTACCCCCTAACAGTTGAGTCCCCCAACAGGATTTGTTTCCTTCCCTTGTGGGGTCCCATACACCCTTCTGTGGGTCTCCTTTGTGGAGGTTCCCAGCATCCTCCTTGGTCTCCACTGCAGGTGCCTCCATAGAGGAACCACGCTCTGCCAGAATGGTGTATGAATTGTGGAGAGGTATAGCTGGAGGGATGTACCTCTGTTCCACCAACCTCACCTTCCCTGAGCCCACTGTGGTCTAACCGCTCCTCTTTCTTGGCAACCTCTGAGGCAGCGATGGTGGTCCTGATGGTCCCTGGATGGGAGGGGAGGTCCCCAGAATCCTGGCCAACTCAGCCTGGAGACAGGCAACCTCCTCCCTCAGCCCAGAGAGGTGCCTGCAGATGGGACAACACATCCTCCACAATGTCTCCTGAAAGACTGCCGCTCCACAGCCACGGCACTGCACCACTCCCATCATGTTTTATTTGTGGCTTCTCCACAGATGTTTTGTATGTTTACACTTTCTGCTCTCTGTTTTCTTTTTTTTTGTTCAATTGTGTTTTTCTCCCTACTTTCCTACTGCCTCTGTACCATTACAACACGTGCCTTTTCTGTTCTGGGACAGGAAGTTCCTGTATGTTTCAGTAGTCTCCTTCTTACTTGCTCAGAGACAGACCTCAGCAGCTAACCATTTTTTTCCTTCTCTTTCTCTCCCTGTCTTTCTCTCTTTCTATAGTGACTTACAGCTTCTCTCTTCTCCTCTTGTATGTGCCTTTGTGGACCTAGTTGCTAGCTACACCCTTTGTAATTCTGCCTGTATACCAGCTATGCTATTGCCTGTGCTGTGCTGCCTAACTGTTCCTGTGTTCTTTAAGTAGGTGTGGCCTGGCCTTCCGCTATAAAGGTAGAGCACCCAGGGTGGTTTGGGGAATGGGGTTGGGGGGGTTGTTCATTTGGTACTCGGTGTCTACAAAAAACAATCAACAATCTAATAAAAAAAATACTTTCTTCTGTAACCTACAGTGCAAAAGATAGCTCCAGCTTAAGGTAGTTGGTAGCTACTCACCCTCTCTCAGCTTCTGCAACAAACAGAATCCACAGTCAACTCCTGTTTGTAATTCAGAGTGCCTCAAGCCTTCTTCAGCTTCTCCCATTATCAGACACCTCTTTCACAGAGTTTCAGTAACAGCTCTAGTCACAAATGACTGCAAATATTATCCCAGCTAGATTATCTCACTGGCTAATTAAAGTTACACTAAGTAAAGACAACCCCAAAAACAGAGAATCAAAACAATGACTTCTACTTACTATTACAGGCCCCTGAATTAAGAATTCATTTCAATGCAATCAGTAAATCATCTCTTTGCTGTAGGACAGCTCCTATCCCTCACTCAGCTTCTGCAGTAAAGAGCGTGGAGCTGGACACACGAGTCATAGGAGGAAGATACTGAGCAATCAGAAATTACATAATTTAAAACAGCGGGTGAAGAGACAGAACTTGAAAAATGGAGGAGGATGTTAGCAGCTGTAGGGATGAGGATAATGATATGGATCATCTATGGGAGCCCAGAAAGAAAATAATAATGGTGGTGCTGATGAGGGGGTTGGTCCAGTTCCTAGATTTGTGCTTTCAAATCCAAATACCAGAGTCCCCCATTTGCTACACCTGTTTTTCCTCCTAGTGGTAAGCCCACTACACCCAGTGTCACAAAAAACTCATGCTGAACTCTGCAAAACATCACACAAAATACCAACTGCTCTAACTAATATCATGACCTCCCCTGCCCTGTCCCACGTTAAATCAAGGGGCTCCAAATCCCTAGTTTGGGATTTCTATAAATTTGACCCAGATGATGAAACTGTCACTATATGATAGCTTTCTCAAACTTCAGTTAGCAGGGACAAAAGGGCAGCCACCCAGGCACCAGTGAGAATCACACACCTAAAGTCATGTCACTTATCATGCTGGACACACCACCAGAGGCAAACAGGTGTGGATATAGGTGCAGGGGAACCCTCATAATCATCATTTTCCAAAGCAGTCAGAAGTGGCATAGAAATACCCCAGGTGGAGGGATGGGTGAGTGAGGAGGAATACAGTGAGGAACAGTCTGTTGGACTGCCTAGTAGTGGGCATAGTTGCACCAGGTTAAGTAGTAGTACTACCCACAGGCACAAGACAACATTAACACCAGTGCAAATCCCCAGAAATCACTAGCTACATAAGCACACCAAATGTGCAGCCCAAGGAGGAGTCAAATATTACCACACCAACAATGCTGCTAAGATATGTAGAGTTATTTGGCAACCCCACCCTAAGTATGGTTTACCCTATGCTGCAAAGCATGTTTGATCATCATTCAAAATACCCACCAAATCATGCTGTCTCATGAGAACTAAATGTAGGAACAGCTGGAATGCTGTCCATTGATCCCTTTTGTTGAGAAGGTGGGTTTTCAAAGGTTGATTGCCCATGTCTGTCCCAAATGGCAGATTCCAGCCCATACTTATTTATTGATGCATGCATGCCATTCCTAAACTGTATGGGACAGTTATACACATAGCAATCCATGCTCTGCAGCATTCAACATCACAATACATGCACCTTAGTGTGGATATGTGAACCACTGGCCAAACAGCAGGATGCTCCCATCTGTACATTACGGCACATTGGGCACAGGTGCCTGAGGTAGTATTTGACTTGGGTTGGGAGAGAAAGTGCAGTAAGCCAAATTGCTGTGGTGGCAGCACACTAGTATTTACCGGAATGCCATGTTATCATTAAAGAATGTCAGTGAGTCACACTCGGGTCAGAAAATGCTAGCAATAATCCTGACAGAGGCTGATGAGTGCCTTCATCCCCATTCGCTAAAGGCAGGTTCCATTATGAGCAATAACGGTTCCAATGTTATCAAATGTATCAGTGATGTAGGGTTTCTCAGCATGCCGTGCCTGGCATGCTGTCTTAATCTTGTTATACAGGAGTTTCTAACATATCTAGCCATTATGGTAAAGTTGATTGCAACCATTCACATCTGTGCCCACTTCACCCATTCCAGAAAGGCCCTTTATGAGCTGCAGCAGTTGCAGATACAGAACAAACTGACTCAGCACCTTATGAAGATAGAAGTCATAACAAGATAGAACTCAACACCATACAGGATAGAGCACTTGTACAAACAGTATAAAGCCATTTCAGATTATCTTCTTATACATACAGTATAAGCTGTGATAGTGATGAAGTATCCATGGCTCTGACAACAGACCACGGTTGACTAATGGATGGCCTGATCATGATTCTCAGGCCACTTGAGCATGCAACACAGACAGTGAGTAGTGACACTGACATATAAGTCAGGCCATCCCACTTTTATGGGTGCTGAGGCAGATTTAAATATACAGCAGCTGCTGGAGGCAGGTGGTGATTCTGGAAGCTGTGCCTTGATGGACTACATGCTCCATGTGTTAGACTGCAATATCCATATTTCCAGCATTCTGCAGAGTTTGGGATTGCCACCATACTGGACCTATGTTTTAAATGTGGCCTTGCATTGATCATCGAAGGTGGCCATGATCAGATGCAAAATTTAACAGATTTATTAATAAGACAATTACATGGGGCACAGATGTTAAAAACTCATTTATCAAAGGCTGAACATCAGAGACTAAACAGTCCAACAAAACCCTGCACTCAGAGCTTAATAGCTTGGAAGAGCAGACAAAAACTCAGTTCTTGCAAAAACATGGTAAATATAGGACCTTTTATTAAATGCAGGACTTCAGTATACATAGAGATGTGCGAAATTGGAAAATTTCATTACATGAAATATTTCATGAAAGTCTCCCATTTTGCAAATATTTTCGTAGAAGCAAAATTCAGAATTTCTCTTGCAGAATGCAAAATTTCACCTGTGAAATGGCAAAATTTGCCTTTTGCCAGTGAAATTTTGCCACTTTTCTGGTGAAATTTCACATTTTTCAGGTGAAATTCCACATTTCTCACCCCATTAAATATTTCACGTAACGGGTGAATTTTGCAAAATATTTTGCCTGGAGAAATTGCCAATTTCTCAGAAATTTCACAGGTGAAATATAATTTTGCAACATCTCTATACACAGTGAAACAGCATGATTAGCAGCCACTACTACAATACCCCAATATAGGGTTATGGGATACTGAAGTGGTGGTTGCTAATCACGCTGTTCTACTGTGTTACTGGATTCCTGGATTTAATAAAAGGTATTTAGCACATTTTTGCAAGAACTGAGCTTTTGACTATTCCTTCAGGCTATTGAGTTTTGAGTGCAGCAGTTTGTTGGGCTGTTGGGACTAAGAAGGGGTTAACCACCCATTCTCAAGCACCGGGTTTGATTCTGCACTGTGCACATGGCTGTTTGGAGACTGATCGAACATCAGAGACTGACTGCTGCTACCACCTCTCATGAGAGACCAGATTTAAAAAAAAACTTCAATGGAAAAGAAAAAACTCCTAACCATAAAATATTCATAAAATCCAGCAACATCTGTGGCAGATTTTGTTTATGGGTGTATGGGCACCCCCCCATTTCTGTATGTTGACCACCACTCCTCACTCCAGTGGTTGGGGTGCCCAAACTTCCCCCAGTACTCATTACTTACCACCCAAGAAAATCCATCTCAGTATCTCCATATCCTAAACTCTTAATATAAACAAAAAAAAACCCTTTCCCACCTTCTGGGAACCCTACCACCAACCTTGCCCACCCAGTAACACCCACCTTTGTTCATTGTAGTGACTCCTCTTGTCCCTCAATGTCAAATCTTGAATGTTCCTCGAAGCACTGCTTCCTTGACAGTAGACTGCTTTGAAATGAATAGGGCCTATTCATGTCAATGGAGTTTTTTCTTTAGTTGATAACTCTTTTTTAACATTTTATCTATTTTTTCCTGTTGAGGTCTTTTTTAGCCTCTCCCTAATGAACCATATAGGTCTCAACTTTCCAGTCCTACTGTAAGGTGATTGCAGACTCCACCGGTGTGTATCACAAACACCCATTTCTGGGGGGGGGGGGCTTGGATTTGAATGTTAAGATGCATAGTGTTCATCAGAGTAGGGCTAAAAAATATATCAACAGAAAAAAGTAGGTAAAAATATTAAACAACATCTCAACAGAGAAAAGTAGGTACAAATATTCAACAACAAAAAAAGTTGTGACTTAAGAAAAATACCATTAAAATGAATGGGAAGTGTGTGCCCATTCATTTCAATGGGTAGTTTTCATTAAGTTATGACTTATTTTATATCTTTTACTGTCTAGGTCTTTTTTAGACCCACTCTGATGAACACTGTGTGTGTCAATGTACAAAATCTCAACAAAATAGCTGCTTACGGCACCCACCAGCGCCCACCGCAAATGCCCATTTCAGGTTTTTATGAAAGTTGACACAGATAGGGTTTGTCATTGTGGGTCTAAAAAAAATTGACAGAAAAAAGTACGTAAAATATTAAAGATATAATAAAGTTTTGTACTAAATTAAAAAAATCTGTATCCCTGCTTGTTCAGGGTGTGGGTCAGTGCAGGATGTAACTTTTCATGAAATTGCCATCCTTTAAAAGTGATGCCTCCAGGACACCAGGGAGGACTCTGGGGCTGGGGCTGGAGTAGAGAGGGCCAATTGGGCCTAAAATTGTGGTGTAAGACTGTGCAGGGGGCACAGCGCCACTTCTACTGCCCCTAGGTCATTAAGCAACATTGAAATTCTTCGAAATACAAAATCACACATGCACCCACAATGCAAAGCATCATGGGCTACATATGAAAATCACCACAGAATATTATGCTGATTCAACTTTAAGCAGAAATGCATGGTGCTGAAAGGCCTTCACACAGTTTGCAAAGGGTGCCAACAGAAGACATAGACACATGTTTCATCCTACTATGACTCATCAGTATGCCTCATGTGTTGACACCCCAGAGGAATGAACCAGCTACCCTAAGATGGTCTATGTGGGTTATGTAGTGGTGAACCCAATTAAAATAAAAAACAATTTAAAAGACAAAGAACCTCTGTGAGCAAGCACTGAGGCAATGGTTACCTCAAAGGGCATTTGGCTGGGAAGCCAAGTTTCAAAGAAATACAAAATCACACATGCCCCCACAACGTTTTCACATAACTCTGCTATTTTTCTTGATTTTTATTCCAGACATTTCAGTACAGCCTTTTTGTGGAAGAAGAAGAAGAATCGGGATTTATACAGAGCTTTTCATACACATTGTATCCTAAAGCATTTTACAAGCAATGAGATCCTGGTAATGAAGTAACTGTATGTAGAGCAGTAGCTATTTCACACATCAACTCCCACACACAGCCTTGGACAATCACATGAGATGATTTTAAGGGAAGGGGAGTGTTGGCCAGGACAAAAGAATCTACTCCTTGGAGGTGGGTGCTGTGGCTGCCTTGCAACTGCAGGCAAGATGGTCGACCAAGGGTGGTGCTGGAGGTGGAATGGAGAACCCACACCTGTCTGTGGAACCCTGTGCTGTGGAGATGGAAATAGATCCATCTTGTTCGCCTTTTGAGATTTCTGAGTCTGCCTACTGCACAGTCTAAAATGAGTGATATGAATACTATGAAGGAAGAAACTGAGCCTGTACCTATACCTGTGATGCAGCCTGATGGTGGGGATCTCCGGCCAGAGGATTCAGCTTCAGACAGTTGCCTTGAGGAAAAGCTGCTCCTGGTGGGGAAATCTCAGAATGCATGTCCCTTTTGCTCTATTTATTGGTGGAAGAAGATGCTGCTTTGGCCGCTGCCGCCCTGTTTTCCAGCAAGACTGATGGTGGAGCAGAAGCAAGCCTTCCTACTAAGACTGTGCACTTGTGATGAGCTGCTGCTGTCAGCTATGGAGCTGACAGCATCAAGATCAGCTGCGAGTGTGCAGCACACAGTAGGAAGTCGCCTGCTAGGAGTACGATGAGGCCACTCCATTTCAACCCCTCTACAGCCAACAATGTGATCAGTGAATTGTGCCCCTGAAGCAGCAGGCTAGGAGAAGTCTGAGAATGGGAAATGGCTTACAGTTGTTCCTCCAACAGCCACAGACTTGCTTGCCCTGAATCCTATGGTAAGCGGTAGCATCATATTCTGTGTCAAACTCATTTGTAGAAACTGTCACTGACAGGAGAATGGTCCTTCCCCCGTTACCCAAAAAGACTTGGATTTTGCTCAAGTCTTAGGTTCTCCCAGTTATTTTTCTGCCCAAACCCCCAAATTGGAGTATTTGATTATTTTTTGAACCACTTGATTCCATTCTACTTTAAACTGTTGTCATCTTTGCAGATTAGTTACACTGAGGTAGTAAACTGCATGAGTCTGACCACCCATTCCAGACAAGCAGCATAAACAGCAATGATGCACAGATGTGGCATCTGAAGGAGGCCCAAGAAAACTACTATTGTTGGGATGAGAGTAAGAAAGAGGTGCTGCGAGTAAACAAGGTCTGGCAAGGGTGGGAGAAAGAAAACAGAAACTATTATTCAAAATGTACTATTTTTTATGTTGAAAATGCAAATGTACTTAGGCTTTTACCATCTACCTTCTTGTACTACAGCTCTCATCACCTACTGCAGTCTGAAGGTTGAAAGGCAGGAAACTTATTTAAATAATCATGTTACTTTTTTAAATATTTTACCAAGTGTATTAGTAATAGCAGGGTTATTATTTAAAGCCATAAAATAAATACCAGATGCCAGCTTATGTAGGGTTGTAAAATCATGCAGCATGATCTCACACCACTTCATGTGAACTTACTACAAGTTATGGCAAGCAAATGTGGCTGGATGCCTCCATAATCCTTCCCAGGTTCCATGATAATAATTGTGGCCTTCTTCAGCCCCCATGAAAATTTAATGCAGATATAAAACAAGTTGACAAAGTGCAGTTTTCTTTGGCAAGAAACTCAATGCAGTTTGAAAGGCATTTATCAAAGCCTAGAAAAGCTGTATTTTTGTAGTCCGTGTTAACCCCATATGAAAAAGAAAAATGCAATCTTGATTAAGTAGTAGTTGTAATGAGATATACATTGTTCATAATTTCCATGTGGTAATTTTTTTTATAATGATTTATAGTTGAATCAGATCCCAAGTGGTTATATTACCCATATATGTATATATCCCTTGCTGGTGATGGTATATACAAAATGTCAACCAAATACATTCAATGCAATACAATGCAATTTGTAATGCCTGTTGTAAAAGTGCATTACCAAACTGTTCACATAATGGAATGTTACAATAGCTCAAAGAAAAATGTTAGTTGTTGTTAGGAACAATACCTATCAGGCATGCTGTACAAGGAATTTAATAAATGTAGTCTAGCAATATGAAAATAAAGAAGTGAAAAGTCAGGGAAACAATGAGTGCCTCTGGATCTGCAGCACTTCAGCCTTGTTTTCTGTAGCCAGGCTCTTAGGGGCTCCGAAGTGCTGCCAGTGCCTAGAGCCAGTTTAGTTTGAAAGCTTAGGATCTCCGAATTCAAAAATGGGCTCCAGGAATGGTGCAAAGAGAAGGGTTTCAGTTGTATTGGGAACTGGGGAGGAGTCTGGGATGAGAAATCTTTGTACTCACCTAACAGGACTCCACCTCAGCAGTGGGAGAGACCAGGATGCTTAGAGATAGGCCAGGAGTCATTTTAAAAATGTAATACATAGCTGCACTATTCATTAAATAATATAAGCCTTTGGTAGGAAACTTATTTCTATAACCTCAAATACAGCAGTCTGAAAAGAAATCCAGATTCTCCAGCATTAGCCTCTAAACTACCTAAACCTAAGTGTATCTATGTTAAATATTCCTTTTACTGCACTTGTAATGTTATCCTCTGTTTTAATCTGCACTGTAATAACTGTCTTGATGTCTGCCCCCTGCCCCCTGAGATGAGGTGCTTTGTAAATGAGTCTCTGACTCAAAGGTTGTAAACCCGATTTGTAATGAATAAATGAATGAATAAATAAACTCAAAGGTAACATATAAACAATACTTTTTCCCTGCAACAGCAGCAATATGAGTTTTATGGGACAGCGCCATCTAGTGACTAATTGTGTAAACTGTGTAAATGACATATTTTGTTTTACTTAGTTCAGGCATGGTTGCTGCTTATTTGCTGTCTGCTGTTTCTGTCCTTTTTTTATGTAGTATTCTTTTTTACCCTTCCTTGACCAGCCCTCATCAGTCTAACAATCCGCCCAGCCCTGTCACGTGCCATCCTGTGACTTACCCTTGCCTTGCATATTCCCACAGGGATAACTCCCTATGGGAAGGGCTGTCAGGGGCCAGGCCTCGTAAACCCCTGGTTGAGCTGAAGCATCAGTGACTGAGGTAGAGAGCCCAGTCAGTGGTGCAGAGTCTGCAACAGGCACTGGACAGCATCCTGCTTTGTTTGAGGGATATTTTTTCCCATATTTTTCTGTCCCTCCCTCCCTCTGATGTTGTGAGGCACTGCTGATGCCAAAGTGTCATGCCATCGACATCCCCTTCCCTAGACCCATGGCCCCAGCTGCATCTCCACCTGTGGTCACCTAGGTGGCAGTGTTGCAGCAGTGGCCATTCACATACCTTCCTTCCTTAGAGGAGGTGAGTGTCCCTCAGACACTCAGCTGTCCTCTCCCCCGCCAGCCCTCAGATGATCCAGGCTCGATCCCAAATGTGGGTCATTGGTGTTGTGAGCAGTAGCACTACTACTGCACTTCCAGGCCTGCCTGTTTCTGTCCTTTGTGATCACAGGATTAAAACATGATGAACTAATGATGAGAATTGTGGTGAACAGCTTACTGTGTAAGCAGAATTACTATATAAATATTTAAGACCATCTACTGTATGGCAGAGCTTAGAGAGTTCCTTCAAGAAAAAAGGTCCCCCCCTCCAATTGTCTATCAGTTAACAATGGTAGAGACTAGAAAGACAGGCTACTTTGATGAGGAGATCAAAGGCTGACCAACATATGTTGAAAAGCTAGTAAAATGGGGGTGTGGTTGGCTGAGCAACAATGGGCAGACATGCACTAGCTGAGCTCTGTATGGCACTGAAACAATCAGAATAAACGTAACAACATTTTTTTTTTTACAGTGAAAGTGATTCTCCCTTAGAACTTCTGAAAATTCATGGCATCAAAAAAGATGTAAAAAAATTACTTTTGAGCCAGTAAGCTCGACGACTGCTCCACGGAAGATACACGATATTTGTACAAGATGTAACACCTCAGCTGCTTTCATGAAACCAGATCCAGATGCGTCTGACCTAGAACAATCTCTTCTCTCTGTTCTTGCTACCCTGGCAAAAATGCAAGCCAAAATGTCAGCTGGATTTGTGAACATTTCAGCCTAAATAAATCATATTCAGGGGGTGATCACCTCCCTACTGGAGACCTCAGTGGCTCACATTTCCCCGACTAGACGAGCTCAAGAAGTGTGTCAGTGGTCTAGAAGATGTGATCTCTGATCTTGGCAGAGAACCCCAAACTTTAAAATTGATGAGCAGGAAAATTTGGCGATCCAGTTTATGGATGGTAGGATTGCCAAAGGAGCTGAAGGCTAAAGAACCTGGAAAGAGCTGCACACATGGCTAGTGCAACACCTAAAGATGGACTGCAGTGTCCTTAATTTTGAGGTAGAAAGGGCTCATAAGATGGGTCCCAGATGAAAGGCAGGTGAGGGGCCCTGTCACTGTGTGATAAAATACCTGCAGTTTATAGATAAAGACAAGATACTGCAGGCCACCAAAACTAGTGGCCCCATCTAGCTTGAAGATGGTCAAGTTTATGTCTTCCAGGATTACAGTCAAGATTTACAAAGAAAGCAACTGCAGTTTAATGGGGTGAAGACCAAGCTTCACCACAGAGGATGGGATTTTGCCTTTCTATATCCAGCCCAGCTCAGAATTTCTAGACTGGGACAGCCAGTGAGATTCTTTACAGATCCTGTAGCAGCTGAAAAGTATGCAGAGCAGGAGGATGCTGCCAATGATGGCCATTCACACATCCCAGGAAACGGCCCCTGTTAGATAAAGGAGGTGCATAAATGATCCTGTTGGGGAGCGCTCCCTTCTACCAAGGTTTCTGTCCCCTATCTAAACCCCATGCAAAGCCGGGAGCTGCTACCTGGTAAGACTACCATACTGCCACCACTGTCAGTTGGGATAACTATGCCTGGCAGAGCCAGAGGTGGACTGGCTGGTGCTGGGGACTAGGAGGGGGCACTTTCACACTCTGATATAATTAAATGACACTATCCCAGCTTTGTTCTACACCCCAGAGAGATTCAGTATTAAAGCATTAGCCTTACTGATGTGGATTTTACCGGGGAGGAGGGGGTTGATATACTAGTAACTGCATCCCTGGACTGAAGTTCTTTCTTATGTATATTATGGAGTTAACACCCAGGGGCTGGCCAACATGTTCAAGTGACTGAGTCCTTAATGGAACTCTGTTGCTGACAAATGTGATGCTCCATACAAAGATGTGGGGGACTCGATTGCTTGAAGGGAAACAGGTATCAACAAGTCCCCCATAGAGCAGATCATTAACCAACCCACCTGCCAGCATTGAAAGACCTAATGTACAAACACTGCATTACTCCTGGGGCTTGACAATTGTCACAAGGGCTAGTTCAATCAAGATGTTCCCTGTAACTAACAGTTAAAGTTTTGTTAAAGTTGAGCCCTAATGGTTAAGATGGCTCCAGGGCTGTGAGTTGGATGCTGGCAGGGGAAGGCCTGTGGCTTATTAATTAGCCCAGCAGATGTGGAGCTCACTTGTCAGTTTGGCCCAATATGCCTGCTCGGCCAGATCTCCTTATAGGCTCTACTTCACCATTTTGTGTTAAACTGTATGGTTAAGGATGGATATGTTAAAATGATGCCTGAAACTCGACTGCTTCTAGGAAAGCAGGTAATGACAAGTCCCTTAAGGCATGAACTCATCACTCGAGATGCCTGAACACTTTTCCCTGCATGGCGGTGCGAAGATGCGGCACAATATGCTCAAAACTGTTGTAACATACCATGTTGGTAATTGCAATACTGCTGTTTACAACTCATCTCCTTGCATTACTCATTGATCCACCTGCAATTTAGCTGTCAACACCCATCACTACTGGATTTTGAAGTATTCCCTCTTGACTCTTTTCCTTACTGTGTCATGGGTCACAGGTTTCAGCAGAGTGGGAATAACAGACTTCTGCATCCGTGCTCTTCATTTTGTGCTCCATGTGGCTGGAGCAATGAAAAAATAACTGGCTTCCAACATGACTGTTATATAAAAGGAAGCACTCCACTCCTGCTGTCCTCTCGCTGGTTGATAATGTGATATGTCTTCTGATGCATAATGTTAACACAGCAGAAGCGGTTGATAATGCTTCCAATGGGAGAAATCCCCCCAGTTGGGACTGGGTGCATTTGCTTATTGACCTAAGCAGCAGTCACTATGTGGCCCGAGCTGTGGAAACACAGCCACTTCTTCTTTTTCTTTCACCAGTAAGGCTCTGTACTGAACAGCACCATAATGTTATCTTGAGCCTCAGAGGTGGCCGGGTATGGGGGGGGATGCCCACCCAAAAGGTTCACCTTGCCTGATATGCTCCTCACTTCTTAAGTACTTAGCTCTGACCCACTGGGTTGGATCAAATCCTACTGCAGCTATTTATAACTGCTTGTTATAAGTATCTTCTTTACTAAATGTGTCCAAAGTTGCACTTACTACTTGTTAATGTTATTTACAGAAATGCGTTTTTAGGTGCCCCACACCATGCATTTTTTCTATTAGCCACATTTACTTGCAAGGGATGCTCTGTCAAGCAGTAGCTTGCTTGGTAGTCCAAATTCTGCTCAGTATTCATTTACTTTTGTTGAACCATCTATATGTCATTTTGTTTTATTTTTTTTTATTCTTTGGTAGCCAGTTAAGGCCCACTAGGCACAAATGCCAGTTTTCAGGGGCAACCCGGGAGCACTGAGGTAGTTAAGTAATCTGCTCAGTCATACAGTATGCAAGTGGTGGGTGTGGGAATCAAATCCAGGTCTACTGGATGTACCAAGCTCATTTACAACTTTTTACTCTAACCTCTAGGCTATACTGCCAGCCTCAAGGTCAAGGAGGGTAGAGTATACCACTTTATTTATGTTTCTAGTTCTACGTTTGTGGGGCTACAAAGAGGGGGAGGGGTGGGGGGAAAATGGGAAAAAGTTTTGTTCTAATTGTTAACACAGCAGGAGCTGGTGCAAGTAGTGTGTACCTTGGCCCAGGCGGCCACAACACATCAGCTTACATGACACACAGACATATAATAACCTATGATTCAAATTACTATTACTCCTGTAATTACCACCTGGAACATTAATGGCCTCAAAAATGTGATCAAATGCCAAAAGGTTGTAACCCTGGTACAGAAATCTAAAATACAAATCTGCTTATGCAATAAACTCACATGCACAAACTGGAATTTGGAAAAAAAAAACAGCACGTGAATAGGAGGGCAACGGGTAGTCTCATGTTTTTTGGCCAAGGCCAGAGGGTTTTCTATTTATATATCCTGGGGCACCGATGCCACCATCTTCTTGGCTATCATTGACCAAGGGGGCAAATATGCCGTAGCCCTAATTGTTGTCATTGGCGGTAAACACTCTCAGTAGGTTCCATCTATGCCCCTAGCATTGACAATCCTGGCTTTTTTCAAAAGCTATTTCAAGATACTGCCACTTTTTCTGGCCCATGGTTGCTGGAAGGGACTTCCATTGTTTATTAGATATAGTACTGGACTGCTCCAGTCCCAGTCCAGTCCATCTCTCATGTAATGCAGGAGCTTTGGGAACACTGCAGTCCAACTACAACCTAATGAATGCATGGGACACTGTAACCCCACTGGCAGGGAATATAGCTTCTGTTCCCACTGTCACCAGTCCTATACCAGACTTTACAGACTCCTCATTAGTGCTAGCCTCATACATCAGATCTCCAGTATTAAATATTCACCTATACTAATCTCGGATCATACTAGACTCACAATGACCCATTCTTCCATTCTTTCAAGTCCAAAGCCATTGAGGAATTTCTACAATTTCACAAAAAAGGTGATACCTCACATGAACCATGGTCGAAGGCTTTAAAGGCCTTCATAACAGGTCAGGCTATAGCCTACTCAGCATACAAGAAAATAATTAGTGAGTGGGAAATGTCTGCCCTAATTACTAAAATTAAAGCTTGTGAGAAAGCTTAAATGCTCAAGCCTTCTCCCCTTTGTATATAGTGTATAGTGGAAAGAGACTGTGTATGGAAATCCATACACCGTAGAAAGTCATTCAGTTGCAGTAGTTATGTCATCACTAACGCAGAGTGACTTTTTGTTCAGTGTTAGTGAGGACATCATAATACAAGCAACCCCCTCAGTGATCATCATTGGTCAGTGGTTGGTGGATAGTCATGCCAGTGTACTGGCTGGCAGGTGGCTGTGGTCAAGTGCAGTCGGCAGAGTGGAACCGAAACCCCCAAAATATAAGTGATTCTGGGCTGTCTTGTTGTTTTTCGGAAGGCTGCTGCAATTGCAGTCTACCATACAGTATATAGAACAGTGTGTGGGAAACCATACACAATAAGGCTACCTTCCTCTTTTTGGTTACCATGACAACTGAGCAACCTCTAGAGCTTTGCTCTCGAGGTCATCAGTCATCATGGTGCCTGCTCGGGGGAAGAATAACCTTGTTCTGTATTGTTTTCCGCACACCATCCTGAATATGGTACTTCAGAAATTGAAGTGAAAATACAACTTCCTAGGTAGCTCCCATATAGAGAGATCCATCCTTCTAGCTCATGCTGGGGCACACTTTGATGGAGACAGCTCCGGTAGGTACTTAGCCTAACAACTTCACAAACAAGAGGGAGACAGAGCTATAGCTCAGATTTTGGGCTCCAGCAACACTCTCATTTCTGACCCTGTGGAAACTGATGAGGCATTTTGAGTCTTCTGTCATGCCTTCTACACTTCTGAAGCAGACCCCATGACCCAGGAAGTGGACACATTTTTTGACAATGCTCAGTTGCAACTGGTAGACCCCACATAGCCACCAAGCTGGATGTCCCCCTAACCTGAGATGAGGTTATGTGTGCTATCTGTAATCTTAAAGGGGCAAAGCCCCTGGCCTAGATTGACTCCCTATTGACTTTTTTAAAGTCATTTCCAAGAAAATCATTGATCCCTTGATAGATATGCTGAGAAAAACTAATTCTGGGTACATTCCCCCACTCCACACAGTCAGCGAGTATAACTGAACTTCCTAGATAGGGTAAGGAACCTTCCCACTGTGCCTCCTACAGGCCCATTTCCCTCCTGATGGCTGATTACAAAATTATTGCTGAGGTTATAGCCATGTATCTAGAATCTATGTTGCCAAAATGTATAGGTGTATATAGCAATCTGGCTGGATTTGTAAAAGGCAGGCAAAGCACACACAATTTTCACAGAGCCTTAAACAGTATGCATCAGTGGGCTAAAAAGTCAGTGGGGCATGGAGCAGTGGTCCTTGCCCTTGACATAGAAAAAGCATTTGACAGTGTGGTGTGGGCTTATATGTATGAGGTCCTAAGATGCTTTGGAGTGGGACCCACACTCACAGATTGGATCAAAGCCATATACAATTTCCCCATTACCCAGACTGTAGTAAACAGTTCTCTTACTCCCACATTTTCCTTAGGGTTTGTACCCTAAAGGGACGTACCTTGTCGCCATTACTATACGTCCTCTCCATCTAACCCTTGCTGCCACCATTAGTTGGTCTCGAGATATAAAAGGGTTCAGCGGAGGGGAACATGAGCACAAAGCAACGCTGTTCACAGATGATCTACTATTATGCCTCCAGTATCATCCTAGAAATCTCCCAGCAGTTTTCTCCTTATTGCTAGAGTATGGAGCAATCTCAGGCCATAGTATAAACAAGATCAAAAGAGAGGTCCTCCCAGTGGGGAAAAAGCACAGAACCCAGCTCATTGCCAACATCATGGGTTTAAATGTGGTTCACCAGATAAAATATTTGGGGATCACTACCTTTACTAACTTAAAGAGCCACTACTGCCTCGAGAAGAACTTTGAAAAACATAATATTTGGACATAAAGCAGCTTATATTTCTCATTGGCTCTGTATTTCTTATCCCCATTATCTTTTACTGAGGTTATTAACTTCAAAAACAGGATACCTGATTTTTAAGGGTTCATCAGTTCCTACTGCTTCTTCCCAACCTGATGGGTCTTAACACTCTGCTTGTGACATCACAGTAGTTCCCATGACAACAGACTGTGATGTCACAACATGGCATTATGAATTCAAGTACGGAGTAAGCTACAGAGGCAGGTGAACACAAAGGGATAACAATCTTGATTTTGAGGGATTTCTTTCAGTATTAAATAACAGAAATTAGAAATCTATAGAAGGCATATGAGATGCAAGCTGAACTGTGTCCAGTTATTACGTTTTCAAAGTTTTACCAAAGGTGTCAGCTGCTCTTTATATACATATATATATATATATATATATATATATATATATATATATATATATATTTACACACACACATATATGTGTATCGTATAACTTTCACCCTTAATGCACAGACTAAAACAAGATTGTGAAACATAGAAATCTCTATCCCTCTTGGATAGGGTAAACACAATTAAAATGTCTACTTTACTGAGATGTCTGTATTTGTATCAGTCCCTACCCATTCATCTGCCTGTAACACAATTCAGACAAATCAGCACTCTCTTGCACAGCTTTCTCTGGAATGGGAAGAATGTCCTTATAAGACGAACTATTTCACACCTGCCAGCCAAAATAGGTGGCCCTGTGCTACTCCATTTCCAACACTACTATTGGGCTTCCCAGTTGTCATTTTTCCTTATGGGAGAGGGATGTGCTGAACCCTCCTAGGTAGCACTGGAAGAAGTGGATACAGGTTGCAGCTTACGAAGAGAGTAAACCCAAAACAATACAGGTGGCTAAAGCAAATAAATGGAGCCAAATGCAAGGGTGTACTTACTCAGAGCAGATGGCAACATGGCTTCACCATCATTGTTGGGCTCTCATACAAAAAGCTATGATGCAAACAGGATAAAATTCCTGAAAAAAATGTATTTTGGACTCCAGCACTCTGATATGTCTGCTAGCATCCAAGATCTTGAGAAAGTGCAGTGTTAGTATACAAATGTTCAGCTGTTCTTGGGGAGGAGCATACATATCAGAGTGCTGGCATCCAAAATAACGTTCTTCTGGAATTCTATCCTGCTTGCATTGTGGCTTTTTGTATGCAAGCCCAACAGTGATGGTGAAGCCATGCTGCCATCTGCTCTTATGAAGAGAGTACCTCTCCAACTCCCTGTGAACCCACTCTACCCCCTCCCCAATATTCCATTTGCAGACACTTCAGGCAGGGTTTGGATAGCCACCCATAAATACCTTGGCCTTCCACAAGGTCCATCTCCCTACACCACCATTATATCTGCCATGTATCAGAAAGGAATGTACACAGTTCACTTGTGCCATAAGCTTCTCTGCTGGAGCAGGCAAGGTTTATCCATAGCAGACCAATTATATGAAGGAGGACGCATTGTGGAATTTCAAACGTTAAGCAATAGATGAGGTTTGAATGTGGGAGATCTGTATTCTTATTTGTCAGTGACAGTCCGATTGGGCAACACATTCTCTCAAGCCATGGGCAGGACCCCCCCACACTCCCTTGAAAGAACAACCATACCAGCCTCAGCCCTGTGACATGACCTTATCAATTTTTTAACACACACTTGAAAGGAACCAGATTACATCACTTACTGACATATGAGCTAGATGGGAACAGGCCTTGGGCTACTCACCAATGTTTAACTGTGGTCAGAGCTGGGACAGAGCCAACTGATTTTTATGTATTGGGCTTATATTACCCCACAGGGACTTCATAAATCTTCCCAGACAAATCATCATCCTGTCCCAAATACTCACAAGAGGATGCAGATTTTCTACTCACATGTCTCTCATATGTCCCTCACATGCCCTAACAGGGTTTTAAATAATTGATTAGCAGTTTTTTTCTTGGAACAATACTAACTGTACAGAAAGTATTTATATAGGATTTCTAGAAGTGTTATGTATGTTAAACACAGTGAGGCAAGTGCTATGCATTTTCATAATGTTTTAGCACTTTTATGAGCAAAACGCTAATCAATTTTTAGAGTTAAATAAAACCCTGCCTAAACTTAGCCCCTTCTGGAATTCCACTGACCTCATCATGACAGGGGCATTTCAACAATCCCCCCCCCCTCCTGAATACCCATTGGAGCTGCTCCTGGGTGGGATCCCAACAGATCATCTCTGGGCCCTAGCTTACAGTTGTGGTCTGTTGCCCTCATTTATGCTAGGAAAACTGTAACCCAGAACTGACTCTCCTCTGACCTACCATTCATCCAATAGTGGGCCCATAATTTGCAACTGTGCTTGAAGCTTGAAAGAATTCAGATGGGTGCCAGTGGCCTGACCGATTACAATCATTGGGATATGGGAACCCCTAATGGGGGCCACTGAATCTGGGTTTTTACCTATGGTCTGACCACAACTGAGGCCTTCCCTTTTTTCCAGGCTGGTACAACATGTTATAAAATGATATTTAGCATGATGACTGTAATATGGAGCATTCTTCCCTTAGTGCGTGCTGAAGTCATGTTAATTAAGAGCAGTGTCTGTATTCAAGTATCTTTTATGAGTGTCACCTTATAGCTACCACTGTGCAACTGCTTAACTGTACTATGTATTTTGTTGCTTTTTGTTTCAATAAAATATTTTGGAAAAAAAAAACAGCTACTAAAATTCCTATTAGCTATTGATACTGGGGAAGAAAAGATATACTGTAAACTTTTCTCAGGTTAGTTGGAGGGATGACACTTTCTGCTCAGAAACTGAACTGCAGCAGATAAGCTAGCTATTTTACAAAAGTATCTGGCTACAAACCTTTTGTAATTGTGCAATGATTTTACTTTCAGAAGTGTAATTAAGAAGAAAAGGAGAGTAGAGGAATTCTCAATATTTTGCAGTAGCAGCTTTGTGAACATTGATGTTTGGACAAATCTCAGTGATGTCCTTCCAAGTAGACTGTTTTTTACAGCTGCATAGCATCAGATTTATGCTGATGTATTGCTATCAGAAGAAGGGGTCTGATTGGAATTCTTAATGCAGCACAGCTGTATTGTTACAAGGGAGTGGAATTGAAACCCAACTTCCTGAAAATCTGTTCTTGTCCTCCCCATTCACTAAAACGTGTTTCCTTCTCCTCTCCCTCCCCCTCCTCAGCGCATTATTTTAAGTGCAAATTGCATCAAAGTTCACACTTTTTTTTGGCTAATGTTTCCCATTTGCATGTTTAAGTGCACATTCAGACATTCTACATGTAATTATCACTTGCATTAATGTGACAATTTCTCCCTATATTTAGCCTGACAATCAGCTTCAGAGACCTGACAGAGCACAATGGAGAAACAAGATTACCTTGATTTGGGTGGGAAAGTGCAGCTCCTTCATTGTTTATAGCAGCCCAGTGTCAAGAGGTCTGATGTGGCAAGCCAATGTGGGATCAATGTGTCCACTACATCATGCATTGTTGCTAAAAAAGATATTTACAGAGTGGGAGACTGGCAAGAACAGTGGCAGAAAGTAAAAAAGGAAAAGGAAAGTGCAAGACTGTGGAAACTATCCTCCTCCAATGGTTCTTGATGAGCAGGACAGAGGATATGTCAGTAAGAAGTCCAGTTATTTTAAAAAAAGGCATAACAGTTGCAGCCTTCATGTGGCAGCCCACTCAAGCCATGAATGGGTTGCTATGTCAGCAGAATGAGCAGAATGGGATAGTTTATAAACGTTGCCAGAGAGAGAGAGAGAGAGAGAGAAAATATGCTGATGGTGACTCAGCAGATCAGTGGTTAAGCAGCATACTACCTGAGATGTTAAAAGAGCATCCCCACCAAGTCTGTGTACAATTATGATGAGACTGGTTAATATTTTTGTACCACTGCAGAGGGAACTCTAGCATTTAAATCATCCCTTCTACATGGTGGCAAACAAGCATGGGATAGGATTTAAGTTCTTTTGTTTGGTAACATGGATGGGTCAGACGAGATGAAGCCTGCTGTCATTGGCAAATCAAAGCAGCCAAGTTGCTTTGCCCATGTCTCTGTGTCAGTATTACCAGTGGACTATAAGGCTTAAAGCAATTCTTGAATGACAAATGAGATTCTTTTTAACTAAAGATGCGGTGCTGAAGGAGTAAGGTGGCACTGATTTTAAATAGCTACAGTGCACAACCTGACCTGAATTTGTCCAGTATTGAACTCTACTACCCCCCCCCAACATTACCACTCTCATCCAGCCAATGGATTTGGGTATCATTCCTAATTTCAAACATCATTAGTGCCAAAAGGCAAGAAATTATTTCTTGTCCCATGTGTCTGCCTGTTGTGTTCCCCCACCTTCCCCACCTCAGCTGATAACAGTGTTTACCTTTTGGTGGAAAAAAGCTCCATCACAGAATTGGGCAAGAAGGTCTCAATGATGGATGCCATTGAAATGCTCTACAGTTCCTGGTGCAAAGTGAAGCCGGGGGTGATGATCATAAATTGTTTAAAAAAAGGTGGTTTCACAGCTGGCCCGGTGGCACTGAGGGTTGAGGCGCTGGACAACACCCCTCGCACCATGCTGGTGACCCAGGTTTGGAAATGCACCCAGGTTGTCAGGGGTCAGCAGGGGAGGGATGGGACTGAGTGTCTGAGGGACTGATCTCCCATCCCTGGGGAGGGTTGAGGGATCCCATCACTCTGTAATGGCTCCTGGTGATGACTGGAGGCACTACCAGAGTGGTGCACTTGGGGTTGGAGTGTGGCAGATGTCAGCACATTGTGCCTTTGATGTTATTACATGTCCACAATCCAGAGGGCCATTAATGGAGGAAAAATGCTAGGCACAAGTGAGCAGCTTGATAGCTGTGCTCATACTGCCCAGAGGTTTGTCGTGGAATCATGCTGGGGGGGGGGTTTGTTCTCGGCCCAGTATGGGAAGGCATGGGGAGGCCTCCCAGTGGGTCGGGGAGCAGCTGTACCAGACTCCCCATCATGCAAGTGAGCTTGCAGACCTCCAGGTGGGGGGAGCCAGCAGCTGGATGCCCCTGCCATATGTACCAGAGCAGGAGAGAAATAAGGATGTAATAAAAAAAAAAAGCCGGCTTCACTCATTTAGACGAACTGCCAGTGAATGTGCTGAAAGATGAAGCACTCCAGTTACCACTCCTACCAGCGAGCATGATGGCCAAGGACTTTGACTAGTACCTCATTATAGATGCCGAGGTAGCGACAAGCAGGCCAGTTAGTGAAATGGAGATCTGCTCTGGTCTCAGTCTAGAGCCAAACAAAAAAGTGTTTGAGGTAGATGAAGGGGAGGCTGAAATAGAAAACCCAGTAACAACTGCTGAAGAACTAAACTGCATGGAAATAGTAAAGCAGTTTTTGCTGATACCACAGAAAAAGGAATTCTCAGCACTATTTCATTTCGAAATGTACCTCCTTCAGCTGGCTATCAAAAATCAAAAACAACAGAACATAACACTGTACTTTGCAAAGAAAAGTTAAAAGCCATCACATGGAATACAATTTTGTAATAATGCTTTTCATGTTTTTTGACAGAAAAGTAGAGCAATTCATGATTCCTGGTTTTAGATGGTAGATAAAAATAACTTAAATACTTCCATTTCAGTATCAGTTAAACCAACAACGTTGCCATAAATTTTAAGAGCAAGCAACCTGCTCAGTCATTTATCTCCTTTCAGTAAAGTGTAGTCAAATGCAAAGCTCCTTTGAATTCTATTGCAGCCTCATATCATAGAGAATAATGGATGGGTAGGTATTTATATTGAGTATTTTACACACCCCTGAGGTGTGGGTTGCCACATAAACCCTGAGAGTGAAGCTCGAGGGGTTTATTAATGCATCCCACACCAAGTGGTTGTGCAAAATCCAAGTTTTGATCACCTACCCATGCTTTATTTTGTATAATATCTGGTTTCCATTTTTTTGTCACTACCTTGTCAATTTTTATAATGTGAGCAGTTTTGAAAGAGAAGTACCCATGTGTTTCATCAATGGAAGTTTTATTACAGGCAACAATAAACAATAACTCAAAACACTGGGCATGATAATGCAGAACAGTTTTATTAAGCAGGATTAAAGTATAACATTTTCAGACTTTTTCTTTTAGATTTAGAAGCTTAACTTTCAAACTTACGTTTCTGAATTAACTGTATCAGTTCGAAACTTTGTCTGTTACAGAGTCAGCCAGGAAAAAAATTTCTAAACATTTTACTACTACTTGTGACTATGCTAAATGTTTCATTTTTGAACATTTTTGTTAGGCAGTTTAGCGCAGTGGTTTAAGGCTTTGAGCTGCAAATCTGGTGACATCCAGCAGACCAGACCAGACCTGGGTTTGAATCCCACAGCTTCCACTTGCAGACTGTGTGACCCTGAACAAGTCACTTAACTTCCCTGTGCTCCCAGATCATACCTGTAAAATAACTTTCAGCTTAATGTGCTAGTCCTGGTCAAACAACTAACCAAAAAAACATTTTTATTACACTTTTAAAAGCTTTGAAGTGTTTTTATTTTTTTTTCTCTGTGGAGGTCCATGAGCAGCGGTATTGAAGATGAAAGAGACAGTACTTATGAATCACAAGCATTTGTTTCTGAGATAAGAGTGACTTGCACTCCTCCATGAAGAATCTGGTGTGTGTTTTTCATTATAACCAGCTGGTTATAATGACAAAACTACAGCTAGCTTTCTCTATGGGAAAAATGGAAACCAGTTATTATATTGCTGTTTAAAGTAACTGTGCTACCAATATTATAGTAAGCATCACCTTTTCATTAAATGAATGACCATCAAGCTTGTCATAAAGTGGAAAACAACATGCAGCCAACAGTGCAAATAGCAATGTGTCAATTATTAGAGTGCTTAAAAGTATAAATTCATGTTGCTGACTTGATTTTTCTTACTCATTTAAGCATTTGATTTTTTTTGAAAGATACAGGTTTGATATTCTGTTAATAACAACCCAATGCTGTTTTATCAATGAGTTGCATCTTATCGCCCCAGACATTTCCCCCTCCCACCCTCAATTCTGGTGCTCTAAAAACAAAAACAAAACTTAGAGCAAAATGTTATGTATTTGTAACCCTATGAGTACCGCCAGTAAAACCTGCCCTGGTCCTGATAACATTGCTGGCCATTTATTATATTTACTGGAAGAATGTCTTACCTATCCTTTGAAATTGCTGTTTGAGGGCTGTCTTTCTAAGAATTTTGTTCTGGAGGAATGGAAAAAAGCTGATGTGAGTCCCATTCACAAAAAAGGCCCACAAACTATATGGGAAAACTATAGACCAATTAGCCTCATATCTCCCATGTGTAAGGCACTCAAAAGCCTGATTAAAGATATGATTACACCAGTCCTAAATAGACATGACCCTGAGTAGCATGGATTTAAGCAGGGCAGAGGTAGTTTGACCAACTTCATGTATTTTTATGAGCTGATCAGTTCTCAGTTAGACAAGAGAACTCCCTGTGATGTAATAACCATTGACTTCAGTAAGGCTTTTGATACTATGCTCCATTGTGCCCTGAAAACCAAATTACACAACTTTCTTATTAATTGGATATGTAAAAACTGGCTCTCTGATAGAACACAGAGGATACTAATTAATGGTCAGCTATCTAAACTGGGTCATGTCACTAGCTGGGTCCAACAGGGCTCTGTTTTGGGTCCCTGCCATTTTCAATCTTTCATATCTGACATGACTAGTAACTGTATTTCAGCCTCTATTAAATATGCTGATAATGTTAAAATTGGCGGTCCATGTGAGAACAGAGATGAAACAGTTATTATTCAACAAGATTTGGACAGAATCACTACTTGGGTCACCAAACTGGGGAATAAAATGAAACACGAACAAATGTAAAGTTATGCACATAGGTCCATGCACTCCCAATGTTTCATATGTTCTAGAGGGTTCAATATTGAATACAACTAGTGATGAAAAAGGCTTAGAAATCATCATCTCTAACAACCTGGGGCATTCAAAACAATTCAATGAAGTGAATAATAAAACTAACAGAGTGATTTGGTCTATAAGATGAAACATTAAATCCCATGACCCCAAGGTCATGATGCCATTGTTTAGAGCATACGCTAGCCCCATCTTGAGTATGTCTCCCAACTGTGGTGGCGTTTAAAAAATCCAACTGTTATCTGTTAGAGAAAGTCCAAAGGAAGTATACCAAACACATACATGGTTTACATGATGAGACTTATGAAAACAAACCAGCTACCCTGAACTTAATGACATTGGCAACACGCTATCTAAGGGGTGATCTCCTTTTTTTGTTTGACATTGTTCAAGATCCATACCTTATGACCAAACTTGGCCTTTAGTTTAAAATAGTATTTATAACTCAAGAGGCCACCCACTTCAACTTGCAGGGAAACATTTTAACTATCAGTAGAAAATTATTTTTTACCCTTCAAGTTGTAAATCCTTGGAATAGTTTACCATTGGACATAGTTATCAGTAAAACAAAAGCAGAATTTAAGAAACAACAATTTAATTTTCTACCATCAGGGCAAACTCATTACTATTACTCATGATAATAGAATAGGAGCATTCATGGGCTACATCAGCCTCTTCACTTCTTATCCACCTTAGTATGAACTTTAGTATATTACAACAGCTTTCAGCAAAGATTCCTATTTTCAGTGAGAGCTTTCGATTTGAACTGAACTGCAATGTTATTTATTTAAACATTTTGGCAATTTGGGGTGCGGTTATGCTTAGCTCAAGATGGTAGCTTGATTCTTTACCTCTGCATCCCTCAGGGATCTAATCTGAGTGGAATCTGAGTCATTGGTAATTTCTGCTGACTGAATCCTGATCTGCAGGTAGCCTGCACTATGCTCTTGTTGGTAATCAAAGAATTTTGCAGCACAATAAAAATTTGAAGCTGATAACAAAGGACTAACATTTCCAACATGTACAGCATGGCTGCTGGGACAGCAAACAACTGGGACCCCTCAGCGGTGGAAGGAATGTTCACTCGCCTTCTCCTCCAAATGTCAGAAATTACCACCGCATCCCAACAGACCACTGAGGCAATTAATAAAATAGAAACTCAGCTTTTTCAAATGGAGAGAAGGGTGGTGTCACAAGATGTGTTGACACAAGATCTCATGGACACTGTATGTGAACAAGAACACACAATCCGCCTGTTGCTCGATAACGTGGATAACCTTGAAAATCATAGCAGATGGAACAATCTCAGAATGCTTGGTTTTCTGGAAGGAGCTGAACTTCAAGACACAACTGCCTTTCTACAGCACACACTGTCCATGGTGTTAAAGATACAAGGAGACTACCATTTCAACATAGAAAGAGCCAACTGGACTCTCGCCCCAGTGTCAGGAAAGGGGAGAGCCCAAGATCGATCCTGATTAACTTCTTAAGTTACAATACAAGGCAAAATATTCTGGCATGATCAAGAGAGCTGAGGCAGCTGTTTTGGCAAAAGCATCCTTTGCACATCTATCAGGACTTTTCAAAGGAGCTCTCGGATAAAAGAAGGGCCTACACTGAAGCAAGACACGTCATGCACTGTAGTGGTTTGCAGTTTTCATTGTGATACCCTGTCATCACGAAGGTAACTCACAATGAACTCCCCTCTCCTTTGTTTCCCCAGAAGCCCTCAGGGACTTTCTCCAAAAGCATTGACTGCAAAAGATGAGGAAATGTGTCCGACACCAAGCTCAATCTGATTCCTCCCATGGTGCAGCTTACAATGAGACGGTGCCAGACCCAAAATCAGACAAGATGGATTACAGAGAGATGGGAAAAGAGGGCAGCTGGGGCATTCTGTGCCAAAACCATAAGAGAAATTTGCAGATGAGCCACAGGAGAACAGATGACCAAACAACATGTGTAGATCCTGGAGCAACAGCAGAGAGAAGAAGCTGAATGGCACCACTGAAGATTTAGGCCCATTGTTGTCCAGTAATGGATTTAGATTCCTAAGGCCTCCATCTTCAGAACCACCATGACCAACTACTTTAAGTGAGGTGCTCAATACTGAGAAGCTGGCAGAGCCACTGGAATCTCCAGAAAACACCTCATGGGTGGCTAAAGTTGCAGCTAAGACTGGGGACCAGTAACCGAGGCACACACAAGAAGACCCTGTCTGGCTGTAAAGTCTCCAGAACTTAGAAAGATATATATATTTTTTTTAGCTTTTGTTGACCGGCTAAGTGCACTAGACAAATCCTGCCTATTTTCAGGCACGACCCGGGGGGGAGGGGGATACAGATGAATGCCAACTGACCTTGAACCAGATTAAGCTGTTGGTGGTATTTTTAGTGAATGAGGGAAATTTGGCCATGACACCAGAAATCCCCTACTCTTTTTGATAAGTGCCATGGGATCTTTAACATCCACCTGAACTACCACCAATCCAAGCAGATGGGACCTCGGTTTAACATCTCATCTGAAAGACGGCACCTCAGAAGTGCAGCACCCCTCTCATGCTGCACTACAGTGTCAGTACTGGGATATTAACCCAAGTGCCAGATGTGGGAACTGAACCCACAGCCCTCTGATCTCCCGGCCTCAGAGGCGAGTGTGCTACCTACTGAGCCACTGACACTGATGATTTTAGATAGCTATATCCTTTTAGTTGATAATGGGATTTACTTAAATAATACAGTAACTGATATACATGTTTCTCGTGAAATAGTCTACAATAAAGGGACAGAAAAGAAATCCAAAAATACTAGGCAAGTATGTATAACTAAATATCTCCAAAAAGGAGAGGCTGAGGAGTACTCTTTTAAAGGTACTCTGGACTGAGAAACTCTGATAAGGGGTAGGAAAGTTATGGGAGAAAGAATTAATAATAATTGTGTCCTGGAATTGGGTTCTGAAAGTGTTTTGGAAATCGAAGAAAATGAGAGTATGTCCTACAGGGATGAAAAAGAAATGCAAAGTGGGGAAAGCTACTATATCAGGTGACAAGTAGCTGGTCCCAAGCTAGAGAAATTGAAACAATGCCCTATTTTTTCAGACTACAAAATATTAAGAAAAGATTTACAGCCTTTCTCAATCATTTTCTGGAATATAGCTGGTATTCTGAATAAAACAGAGGATAAGGCCTCGATAGAAGAAATTAAAAATAGTGACATCATTCTTCTTCAGGAAACCTGGATATGGGAATATCAAGATTTTGACCTGGAAGGATATAGTAAATTTTAGCTTAAGGGTAAAAATCCTAAAAATAATTGTGGTAGGAATAAAGGGGGCATTATTACTTTAATATCAACAAATATTCAAATGCAGGAAAAGCCAATTGTTATACAGTATATAAAAATCACTATCTTATTTCTATTCTTGGTTTGGAACAAGCATATATATGTATTCTGAATTGTTATTTTGATCCTTCATTGTCAATTCAAATGGTGAGTCAAGAGTTGGAAGAAATTGAAGAAGAATTAGCCTTACTTAATGAGCAATTTGAGGAATTGATAATAATAGGGATGGGAGATTTAAATGCATGTACCACAAATCTGTCTCATTTAGATGGTGGTATGCAGGTAGAAGAACTATATCAGGCAATGGTCATAGGCAATAGAAAATCAAGAGATAGTAGGTTCAATTCCAGAGGCAAATTTCTTTTAAATTGGTTATCTAATGATTTCCTCCAGTTAGTCAACGGTTGTGTTAAAGGTGATCTGGAAGGCAACCACTTTTTTTCCATGGTAACAGGCAAAGGCTCAATCTTAGATTATGCCTTTATGGATCTCTTTCATTGGTACATAATTGAATCCTTTATAATAAATCAAACTCTATCTAGTGATCATTTGAGTTGTACTCTGCAATTAAAGTGGAGCAGTGGACTTGGTACATAGCTTGGTAAACAAGGAGAGGAATTTTTTGTTTATAATAACAAAAAAAAATCTGTAATTCTTTAACTCAGAATAAATTGGTGGCCCTTCAGGAGAGCGTAGTAGTGGAACCTTTTCTTAGAGAGATAAAGAAGAGTCAGAATATACTTGAGAATTTTTGTATACTGTTAAATCTTGTTCAAAAAACATGCATTTAGTCATAAATCAAATATAGGAAAGACAATGGGTAGAGTTAAAGCTCCATGATATGATAGAGATTGTAGACAAATGAAAACAGATATTGCTAGTGTGTTTTTAGCTTTCTGAGACCCCCGGGGTGAAAGTGCCATCACGAGGAGACCTGGGACACTGGTTTTGGTGTGGGGGATGACCAGTGGCAGAGGACAGGAGAGTGGTCATGAAGAGAGTCTGGTAGTACATTAATATCCCTGATTTTATGGGGGCAGTTTGACAGAATTACATCTAGGAGGGTGCTGGAGCCACCTGACCGGTTAAATCTAGTGGGTGAGGTAACTAGTTGGGTCATATCTAGGGCAGCGAAGGAGTCTCTGATATGGGGGGCAGTGGGACTCAGCCAATTGACATTAAGGTCACCTAGGATGAGCTGCTCCGCCTTGTGTGGGAGTGTGGTGAGGTAATCAATGGGGGAGTAGACAGCGGATCCCAGGTCCCTCGGGGGTATGTAAGAGACTGTGAGAAAAATTGGGCCTCTGGCTGGGTCAGAGGTAACCTTGAGGGTGAGGGCTTGGGAACTAAAACTGAGCTTGGGGGCAAGAAGAACATGGCTTAAAAGTGTGTCAGGCATAAAGACTGCACACCTGCCACCTCATTTGCCTATGCAGTCTTCCCTTAACAGAGTGTAGCTAGGGAGGGAGATAACCGAGTTGGGAGTTTTATTGACAGCCAGGTCTCGACTAGTGCTGTAACATCAGGACAGAGTTGTACAGCCCAACACTGGAGAGCGGCAGATTTTTTTAGGAGGCTGCAAATATTCATGGATGCAATGCTAAGGCCAGTACTAGAGTGGGATGTAGGGTGGCTAGTTGACAATGGCCCGGGGTATTTGAAACAAGCCTTTGATAATGTAAATCGAGAAACACTTTGGAAAATTCTTATGTCTTGGGACATTGACCCCAGGTTATTAGACTTAATTATTTGGCTTCATGAGAACACCTCAATAAAAGTAAGATATAGAAGAGATGGAAGGTATTCTTCCAAAGTTCCGGTGAAGAAGGGTGTTAGGCAGGGCTGTTTACTGGCCCCTGCCCTGTTCAACATATACATAGACCAGACAATTAGAGAGTTAAATACCCATGAAATAGATGCTCCAATTGTGAAGAGTAATTAGATTGGAATTTTGGCTTATGCCGATGATGCAGTTCTTCTTTCTAAAACAGCAAAATGACTTCAAAAAGCAATAAATATAGTTGCTAATACTCTCCAAAAGTTGTCTTCAGAAATAAATATTCAGAAGACTATGATAATGAAAATGGGGAAATCATGTAGAAAAACTTGCTATTGGAAAATAAAGGATATAAAATTACAGGAAATTAAAGAGTGTAACTATTTAAGGGGTTTATTAATGGACACTATGGACTGGCATAAACATATAAATAATAATAAAAATAATGGGAAGCAACTTGTCCTGGCTTTATATAGATGTAACAAAATGTTTATTAATAATTCCTTTGATGTGGTATGAAAAACATATATTGCAAAAGCAAAAGCTGTCATGCTATATGCCTCTGAAATTTGGGGACTTGAAAGTACCGTATCAACCTTAGAGTCAATTCAAAATTAATTTATCAGAATCAATCTTGGTCTTCCAATTGCTATATCAGGCAGCCATCTTAGAATGGAATGAGGACTTCAATCATTGGTTACCTCAGCAACAAGTAGAGTCTTAAACTATTTTAAAAAATTGGCCAAAAACGAAGATGTCTTCCTCAGAAATAAGTGTTGGCAGGAAGAGAGAAATTTTCAGAAGGAGTGTGTCACCTATAATTCATGGTTCAAAAAATTAGATATTAAAATAAAAAAAAAGTTGGTCTAGAGTCACTATATAAGAATTGATCCCCGGTAGAGATAGACCTATATGTGGAACAGATTATAAATAGATGGACAGAAATTGAAATACAACTTGATAGGGCAAAAATTAATTCTTCTTCCTTGTTTACATTCTATTGTGCTCTAAAAAATAATTGGGGTCCTCAAAACTATCTGAATTGGTGTAAAAACGACTTACATAGGAGAGTGTTTGCTGGGTTAAGATTTATTTTTTGAAATTCAAATTCTTTATTGATTTTTATCACAAAACAAAATCCATAGGCTTGTATACAACTAACAGTCAACTTCGGATAAAACAAGATGACACAAACCCCTCCCTCCCAGTGAACCTCCCCACCCCTCCAGATCTCTCCCCTGTTAACTACCCCCGGGTGTGCCCTTCCTTGAGTTATAATGGATCTACTTAAGGTTGTAAAAAGTCAACTGGGGAGTCCATGAGAGATAGGTACTTAATGCAGGTACAGAGTGTATAATTTGCCCCACTTTTTATCAAAAAGATGAAGCCTATTACCTGTAGTTGCTATCAAATGCTCAATTCTGAGACAAACAGTGAGATCATTTATCCACTCAATATATGATATCGACAACTGGTCTAGCCAGTGTTTGAGTACCAGTTTCTTAACCACCATGGAGACCAAAGCCATATGGAATCTGTGCTCTTTGACCTTTACTTCCTTGTGCATTCCCAGCAGGCAAACCTCTACTGTGAAAGTTCTTTGAGGTCTAGCAATGGGTCCAGTCTAGATTTGATAGCTTGCCACTTTTTCACAGTACCAGAAAATGTGTACCAGGTTCCCTTCCATCTTACCACACCTAGTGCAAGTAGAAGTAGGAAGATGTCCTATCTTAATTAATTTTGCAGGGGTGTAATACATGTCATTTAGTATATGATATTGGGTAAGTCAGAGCTTATCCTGAGTGATGTAAGTATATAGATCTTTCCAGATTGAAGTCCAATTAATAGTTAAGTGTGGTAGCAGACAGTCCCAAACCTCGGAGCCCAGTAGAGGTTCTGGGTGTTTAAGGGCTAGGAGACTAGCATAAATCAAGGAGATTTAGTGAGGTTGGTTAGCGAGGTTATGGATCTGGGTTAATACCATGTCCAGTTTGGATAATTGAGGAGCAGTACCAAACAACTGGCCTATTAAGTATCTTAATTGGAAAACCTTGAAGATATGTATATGGGGTATATTGTATTTCTTCAGGAGGTTGGTGGAGGAAAGAAGAGAAGTCTGGGAATATAGTTCAGCTATCTTTATTTCTCTTAGTAGAGGCAGCCAGCCTGAAGTAATACATGTGCCTCCAATTTTAATATTGGGGTTGGAGATGAGCAGTTGGGCCATATCTTGGGATAGAGAGATCTTAAAGAATGAAATACACTGGGAAAAAATCTTTAGCAAGATACCTATCACTGAGAAATGCAACTCTGGTGGAAGTGATTTCCCTGCAGAGAAGAAAATTGTTGAAGCATTCAAGTTGTGTGAGAGAAGGTTCTGGTTTTCAATCTGAAGCCAGGAAGGTGTATACTCATCATTGGAAGTGGTTAGCCACCTACCCATTCTTGACAGGTGGCTGGCCCAGTAATAGAAGAAGAAGTTAGGTAGGTGCAAACCTTCATATTCTTTAGGAAGGATCAGCTTGTGAAATGAATGTCTAGGATGCTTGTTTAACCAGATGAAATGGGAAATAATTAAATGTATCCGATGAAAATATGATTGGGGAAGCCAGATGTGTAACATATTCAAGGGGTAAAATAGTCTGGGAAGAATATTCATTTTGATAATATTTATTCTACCCTATAGGGACAATGGAAGTGACTCCCATCTGTGGAGTTCTTGTTGAATAGAAGTCACCAGATCTTCTAAGTTCAATTTCTTGGACTTTAGGGAGTCTGTGGATAGGAAAATACCTAAGTATTTAATAGAGTGTGGGGACCACTTCATGCCAAACCTTTCAAAGCAGGATCTATGAGTGAGATGATTAAGAGGAAATATTTCAGTTTTAGATTGGTTAAGCTTGTAGTTGGAGAACTGACTAAATTGCTCTATTGCCTGTAAGGTATTCTCTAAAGTAGAAACTGGTGATTCGAGATGAAGAATAATGTTGTCTGCATAACCTGACAGCAATAAAGTATGATTAAGTACATTAATGCCCTTTATCAGTGGTGATGATTTAATACTGTGAAGAAGGGGTTCCAGATATAAATTGAAGAGAAAGAGTGAGAGTGGACGGCCTTGTCCAGTCCCCTTAAAAAAGGGGAAACATGTAGAAAAAACTCCATTACAATAAATTTTGGCAGAGGGTGAAGTGTAAATGGATTGGAGCCACTGGATAAAAAGAGGAGGGAAAACCATTTTCTTTAATGTAAACCAGAGGAACTCTAAGTCTACTCTATCAAATGCTTTTTTTGGCATCTAGTGAGACTAGAGTCATGGGGAGTTTGGAGGACTGAGCAGTTTGGAAAATAATAATAATAATAATAAAATTTATTTCGTTGAGCGCCTTTCAAAATTTCAAGGCGCTGTACAGCAAGAACAAACATAAAACATATTCAATACTTTCAATAAAATCAAATATGAACATATATTTCAATACAACAGTATAAAATCAAAACAGAGAAGGAAATGCCTTTTCCTATAAAAAGGTCTTTAGCGACTGCTTAAAACTCCCCACCGTCCTACACTCCCGGGCTGCCGGGGTAGAAATTCAGAGGGTAGGTGCAGCAAATCCAAATGTACGGGCACCAGATTACTTCAAATTTACCCTGACCCTCCAGCAACCCCCTCACAGCTGCCGAGCTGTCGTGAGAGGGGTGTAAGGCACCAGGAGTTCTTTCCAGCAGTCGGACCCAGACCATGTAGGGCTTTGTAGGTCAAAAGACCCACTTTGAAGGTGATCCACCACTGTATTGGCAGCCAGTGCAGAGCGCGCAGCACAGGGGTAATGTGAGAACTTCTAGAGGCCCCAGTCAACAAACGTGCTGCCGCATTCTGCACTAGCTGCAAGTGGCAGATATCAACCCCAGGAAGTCCTAGGTAAAGGGAGTTACAATAATCAAGGTGTGATGTCACAAAGGCATGGACCAAGACCAGCAGGTCACTGGGCAGAACAAGATGTCTAATCCTGGCAATGTTCCTAAGATGGAAAAAGGCCAGCTTGACAACTGCAGACACCTGATGACGGAGGGTCAAACCAGCGTCAAGCTCCACTCCCAGGTTACGCACCTGTTCAGAGGTGAGGATCTAGTCCACCCCCAGGATTAATCCAGAGGGGAGACCAGCCCTAAATCCCTCTACCCTGTGACCCGGATCCACAACCATAACCTCAGTCTTTCCTGGGTTCAACTTTAAACCGCTGGAATTCATCCAGTCTTGGATGTCTGTGAGGCAGTTGTTCAGTACCGAGATAGCACTAGCCTGGTCAGGTGCAAAAGACAGGTAGAGCTGGGTATCATCAGCATAGCAGTGAAACTTCAGCTCATGCCATCTTACAATGTCTCTGAGGGGTAGCATATATACTGTGAATAACATGGGGGAAAGCACCGAGCCCTGAGGCACCCCACAAGGCAGAGAGAAGGCCCCAGATGAAAACAAATCCGAGACCACTCTCTGCATTCTCCCATTCCAGGAACGATGAAAACCATCTGAGGACTGTACTCGACAACCCACAAATGGACCTCAGGCGTTCGAGCAGAACCCCATGATCCACAGTATCAAAAGCTGATGATAGATCAAGGAGAACCAAGATAGAACGGTGTCTCCTATCTCTCACCATCAGGAGATCATTGAGCACCCGAACCAGAGCAGTCTCGGTACTATGCCTCTTGCAAAAACCAGACTGGAGAGATTCGTATAAACTATGGATGGTCAAATGGTTATCCAATTGAGCCGCCACAACTTTCTCAATAACCTTCCCACAAAAGGGAGGTTAGAGATTGGCCTGTAGTTTGCTAGGTCATCCGGGTCTAAAGAAGCTTTCTTCAGAAGGGGAGTCACCACCCCTTCTTTCAGAGAGCTAGGAAAAGCTCCCATATCTAAAGAACACCGGATAATCCGAGCTAAGACCGGGCCGATGATCTCACTACAACCCAAAATCAGGGAAGTAGGGCCAGGGTCTAACTACAGCATGTGGGATGCATCTCATGGACAATCCTCACAGTGTCTACGAGGTCTGGCAGGTCAAAGGTACTCCAGGAAACTCCGGGTTTTGCGACAGGACACCGATCAACTGCAACATCCTTGGAATGAGGTTGGAGACACTCCCTCCTGATGTCTTTAACCTTATTCGCAAAGAATCGAGCGATCTCCTCACAATCAGTTTGAGTAAAGACTCGACGGATCTGCTGACAGGCTGGGTTGCCCAGTCTGTCAACAGTTCTGAAGAGCTGAGCTGGTTGATTCCGTGTGACAGAAATTTTCCTGGACAGGAATTCTGCCTTCTTATGGGAAATTGCTGTTTGGTAGAGTTTATAATGCTCTAGCAAAATAAGGTGGTCGGCATCAGTGGTAGTCTTCCTCCAACGATGCTCCAACCTATGCCCCATCCTCCGCAACCCTCTCAGAGCCCCATCAAACCATGGAGCAGCGGGACAATGCAGAAAGGGGTGAACACGGACTGGCGCAATCTGATCGAGTGCTACCAATATGGCCCTATTATAGGCCACTACCAGCTGCTCAGGATCAGTGCAGAACTCGTCCAACAACGAGAGGTCAATAACCACCATCAGGTCTTCAGGGACAATGTCCCACAATGGGCAGGACCTGACCAACTCCACAGGGGCCAACCTACCCAGGGGGGCCTCAAAATTGAACCTAACTGAGTAGTGATCAGACCAACCAACTGGTTCCACCACCAAATCGGAAGCCTTCGTCCCCAGGAGGAAGACCAGGTCAAGAGAGTGACCTCCCTTGTGTGTAGCCGAGGAAACAACCTGTGTAAAGCTCAGAGATGTCATCTCCTGGAGGAAATGTTGACCAAAAAGCGAAGATTCGTCGTTGACCCAAGCATTGAAGTCACCCAGAACCATTAGTCTGGGTGACTCCAAGGGCATGTCGGCAGCAAAATCTGCTATTTCCTGCAGAAAAAGCTTCTCATCACCTGGTGGACGATAAATGAGGGCAATCCTGCACCCTACACCAGCTACCACGATACACTCAAATGACCTGGCCTCCTCAACTGGTACACCAGTTAGGCCCAATTTGGTCATGTAACAGACCGCCACCGCCCCCCGCAATCCAACCTCGGGCGATGTATAACCGAGTACCCAGTGGGAACAGCGGCCTCTAAAAGCATTGGATTCTTAACTGAAAGGTTGGTGGTTCAAGGCCACCTAAGAACATTGTACTCCCTGGAGGAGAGGAGGGAGAGAGGGGATATGATAGAGACATACAAGTATCTTACAGGGAGGAACAGGGTGCAGGAAAACACTATTTTTAAGTGAAAAAGATGTTCCAGGACTAGAGGGCATGGGATGAAGTTGGAGGGAGGTCGATTCAGAGGAAACATGAGAAAGAATTTCTTCACAGAACGGGTGGTGGATAAGTGGAACACCCTGCCAGAGGAAGTGGTGGGGGCAGAAACAATCACAGGATTTAAGAATGCATGGATAGACATAAAGGAATTCTAGAGGTCAGGGTAAGGAAACAGACTTCTAGGAAAACAAACTGAACTTACAAGCTCAAATGGGCAGACTGGGTGGGCCATAGGCCCTTATCTGCCGACACTGTCTATGTATCTATGTATCTATGTATCATTCCCATCCAACCAGGTCTCGGTAATGCAAGCCAGATCTGCCCTTGCAACAAAATCTGCAATAAGACTAGTCTTGTTGCAGACAGATCTGGCATTGCACAACAACGTCCAAGTTGGACAAGGTTGGTGAGTTGTCCCAACCACTTGCCCTCCCAAACTGGAGGTACCCTTGGGTATGGGAACCAGAACAGAGTCACCAGGTTCAAGCAGCCATTTCACCCCAGGGCGTCTTCTGGACCTGACCATCCCTATGGGAAGGCCCCACTCACTCCGCTGTCCACAACCCCCACCACCCCAATTCCCCCTTTGAGCAATCCCCAATGCCAGGCAATGATGAAAAATATAGGCAGGCAGGGGGGGCGAAGAGAAGGGGCGGAGGGCATCGAGAGCGGAGGCCAAATAGCATAAGACAGGAGTGGCAGGCAGGCACATCTAGCTGCTCAATTTAAAACAATAAATATAATAAAAACTACCCGCAGACTTCCTGCAACTAAAATTAAACAACTACAAACTATAAGACCAACTAAAATAAAATAAAACTAAACCAACTCTCTAACACAAAACCTAGTTAATTGATTTTAACCCACAGGTCCTCTCACAGCCTGGGGGTGAACCAAAAAATTAACTAAAACAATTTTAAATTATTCCCAGGTCCTCTCACTACCTGGTACTTAAAAACAAAACACTCTCACAAAAATAAACAAATAATAATAATTAAATCATAATAATAACAAAAAATAATAAACAGAGAAAATAATTTAAAAACCACCATCTGGGACTCTCTCACAATACCAGATACAGGTGGGATAAAAGATATTATATAGCAATCTCACTGCTCATATTATTTCCTCAAACAAAATATAATTGCAGACAACAAGAATCCTGTCTATATGCAACAGGATACAAATATCAAATAACCTGCCCAAACGTCAATAGGAGCAGCAAGCAAGACAGTCTTCAAAAACACTGGACTTTAGAATCCACACCGATTTGAATCGTAGAAAGGCCTCTAGCAGGCCGCAGGTTCCAGCCAGCCCAGAAAGTCAGTGGCCCACTACTTCCACTCCAAGAGGAGTCAGCCCCCAGCTGGCTACCCCAGGAGTCTAGAGGAAGGAGAGTTAAGGACAAGCCCTCCAGCCTGCCCCACTCCCCACCTCTGTGTGTGACACTGACCCGGGGTCCCCCAGGAACTCTGCAAGCCCAACTATTAAGACCAAGAATGTCAAACTCAAAAATAGCATTTAATCCATCAGAAATGTCACTAAAGGCTTAAAATCCACTTATCTTGAAGGCTCTTCAAAACGACTCCACCGGATCACTGCTCCCCACCATCCACTGCCAAACATAAATAAATCCAGGGATATTCAAAAGGCACAGCCACTGGTTCAAATCCACATCCGGAGTAACAAGGTGACAGTTCGAACAGTAACTTGTTTAAATTTGGCTAAAGAGCCATAAAACCAATCGGACCACTCCCTGGACAAATGAGTCAGTAACACAGTCCACATACAAAAACTCGATCCAAGCACTAGGATCGAGTAGACGGAGACTCCGGACAGCTTCTCAGAATTTCCAGGTCTTCTCCATTAAAACACCGCGGCTCTTCACAGATCTCAGGTGTTCAGACAACACACTAGGTCCCGGCCCGTAAAACAAAACAAAAATGGGCCAAACCGAAAACGAGAAACAGAGCATAAGTGAGCCAAGTGTACTACTGAAGAATAAAGGCGGGTAGCAAAACGAGTAGCGAAAACGATAAAACGGGTAGCGATATCAAAAAACATAAAACCCACATCAGAATTACAAAAGCAGCGAAAGATAAACAAGAGGGTAAAATAAAACGGGCAGGGCAAAACAAAACAGAACAGAACAAAGTGGCTAGCCCAGCGTGGCCGCCATCTTGAAAAGAGGTTGTTTTGCTTCTCACCACCTTCCTTCAGTAGGGCTGAAGGGGAAGGTGTGCCTCTTTGTAGATGACAGAAAGATCTGCAACAGGGTGGACAGTCCTGGAGGGCTCAATTTCTTGAGGTGGTCTGCAGAGGAATGATCGGGTACGAAACCCACCTGTTTGGGGCTTAACAAGTGGTTCCATACTGCTCTAATATACAAGGAAAGAATTTTGGTTAGTATTTTGATGTCGTAATTCATAAGAGAGCTCAGGGGATAGCTAGAAGGTTGAGATTGTGGTTTATCTGGCTTAAGGAGCAGAATTATTGTAGCCTTCAATAGAGATGGGTCTAGAGAATCTGCTGATAGTATATAGTTATATAATCTAAGCAAGACTGGGGCTAAATCCACAGAAAAGGCTTTATAAAAATTATAGGGAAAGCCATCCGATCCCGGGGCTTTGTCTAAAACTAAGTCTTTGATTGCAGCTTCCACTTCGGTAAGAGTAAGGGGAGCCGACAGGGAGGAGCACTGTTGTTCTGAGAGAGAGGGTAGGTTCAAGGACTCTAGGTAGCACTCAGTATCCAAAATGGATTGTGTATGAGACCTTTTACCATATAGAGAAGGGTAGAACTGTTCAAAAACTTTGGTAATATCTCTAGGCGAGTTTTTAGTGGTACCGTCTTGTGCCATAATGGAAGGAATTAGCCGAGAAGACTCTAGCTTACATAATCTTAAGGCTAGAAGCCTGCCTGCCTTCTCACCTTGATCGATGTATTGAGAATTCATTTTGAAAACATTGTATTCTGATTTTTCCTGAATGAAGTTTGCATATTTATTCCTGAGGGATATTAAGGCTTCAAGAGATTCAAGGGAGTTAGACGAGGAGAGAGAGGTTTCGGTCGACCTTATTTGGGCTAGAAGAGAGAGGGTCTCCTTCTCCCTACTTTTTTTCTGATATGAAGCTACCTTGATAAACTCCCCCCTAAGATAACATTTTAGGGCACCCCATAGCATATCCTCCTTTTGAAATGAACCTCGATTAGTCTCCATAAAGGATTGGATAAGGGATTGTATTTTAGTGATTGAGTTGTCCTTTAACAGCTGGGTGTTAAGTTTCCAGATTGTGTCCCTCTGATTGAAAGGGTCCAATATTAATAGCGTCCATGCTACTGAGTGATCAGAAAGGACTATCTGTTCCAGACCTGTTTGACATACACCTTCATAAGTGGGAGACTGAGTAAAATATAGTCCAGCCTGGACCATGATTGGTGTATTGGGGAAAAGAATGAGAAAAACTTATAGGAAGGGTAAAAAATTTGCCATGGATCACAGATACCCAGAAGATCTGTGAAGCCGTTTAGTGCCCTTTGAGATGCCGAGGAGGGCTTTAAATTTGAATGAGATCTGTCCAGGTCTTGTGTGGGAGGGATATTCCAGTCCTCCCCCCCAAAAATCAGAGATGTGGGCAAAAGTGGGGCAATTGTGTTGGCCAGAATCATAAGGAATTCAGGGTACCCTTCTACCAGACCATAGATCGAACCCAAGACAGTATCTTTGCCCATTAGCAGATCTTTAGCTAGTATAAATCTGCCATTGGGATCCAAAATGAAGTGTTCTAATTGGAAGGAAATAGTATGTTTGATCAGGATTGCCACCCCTCAACTCAACATGGAGTTTCCTGCTGAAAAGACTTGCGAGATTCCTTGCCTGCGCAACCATAAGGCTTCAGTCTCCAAGAGGTGAGTTTCTTGTAGAAAGATAATCCCTGCATTAAGTAGAGTACAGTGTTTTAACATCTGAAGTCTTTTCACATGGTCCCTGACTCCCCTGACATTCCACATTATTATTTTAACCGTTACCATCACCATTTATGATACCTAGGATGTGTTTATATATATAAACCCTAGGACACACTCCACCCTCCCACCCTTCCCCAAAACAATCTCCACTCTCTGAATTCTGTAGTTTAAGATCATCTTTATGATCCTGATATGTGTCTTCCCCCTGCCCACATAAAACCCCTTATTCGGTAAACCTACTATTGAGAAAGTATTTGACCTTTAGTGAATTCAGAGTAGACAATCCTGTACACCTCCCACCCAACCGTCCTCCCCAAGAACTAGATACAAAAGACCATGTTTTGAGCTTAGTTTCCATAAAGGATTCAGGAGTCTTATCTTCCCCCAGCTCCTGACTGTCTCCTGCATGTTACCAAAACTTTAGTATTGTAAGGATTTGAAATTACCCCAGAGCATAAATTTGCCCCAGTAATTAACCAATTTACTGTAGTCTCAAACATGTATACCCGAGGGTGCATTGGGGAGCTGGACCCCCCCCCCTTAGCTGAAATGCAATGCAGCTTTGAGGAGCTTGCATAGACTCGGGTCTCCTCTCTCCCCCCCCACCATCCACAAAGACTCGATTGGAGTTGAATAATTAAAAGAATCCTGTGGGCAAAAGGTTCCACAAACCAAATTTTACTCAGCACGCTAAACGTGGAGGACTTGCCAAATTAGCCCTTAATTCAAATATTAAACTGGAGGGCTGCATGAAGCTCCACACTGTGTAACCGTGTCATACTTGGTACCTCCAGCACGACTATGTTAGTTGGGTGAGTTAGGCCTTCCCATCCATCATAATTTATTAGGATATAGCCTTCTCTCCCTTCACCACCTCATGTTTAATGATAAACCTAGTGCAGTAGACAGTACCATTCTATCCACTATCTACTAAACAGTGACAAAGTATTAGCAGCACAGAGTACTGACAAGATAAACAGGAACATTTTTTATTTACAGTTCAGAAGATTGTCTGTCCAGGAGGGTTTGTTGCCGATCCGTAGGCCGCTGAGGCTTCAGGGGGAAAAGTAGAAGAACTGTACCCGGCAGTGGTCCGGTGTGGAAACCTGACCGATGGAACTCCACCCTATACCTTAAGTTCCCACTTCTCAGGAGTCACATCAGCTCGCAAACCCCCCCTCGTGATCATGTCCCTATGTTACCACATTAAGGAAAATAACGGCCTACCCAGTCCAGAACCATGAAACCTTATTCAGGTACAGAACAATAACTTTCTTAAACATTTGGTAACTCTGTTATTCTTCAACCAAGGAGGAAATCCTCCAATAGTAGCTTCCAAAAAACCTTTAACAGAGTAGAATCAGCCATTCTTGAAGAACTCCAGTAACTTGGTTGCCAGGTCAGATGCTGCTTGCATAGGGGATTCAAAGGTGAGCCAGTAGCCATTGATGGAGACTTGCAGTTTAGCTGAGTAGATCATCTTAAATGAGATGCCAGCCATTTTTATTTTGCTAACTATTGGATGAAATGCTGTACGCGTTTGCCTGATTTCAAAAGGCAGGTCTTGGGTTATTCTCAATGGAGCACCCTCCCAGGTAGTAGATTGCAACTCTTTAGCTTTGGTAATGACATGTTGTTTTTCGACATAACTTAGAAACTTAAGAATTATCGGACAAGGGGTTGCACCTGGTTGCGGTCTAGTCCTAAGTGACCTGTGCGCTCTCTCAATGTGGTAATTAGCGCTAAGCAGGGATGCCCCTCAAACTTCAGGAGTAGCCTTTGAACAAATGCTACCATGTTAGTGCCTTCTTCTGTTTCCGGTAGCCCAAGAATCAGGATGTTATTCCTGTGGCTTCTCCCCTCTAAATCTTCTGTTTTTAGTTGTAGCCGCTGTACCTGTTGTCTGAGTTGCACAATCTCTCTATGGAAGAGGTGTGGGCCTCCAAGTCCCCCCATGCATTTAGTGAGGTCAGCCATGTCCCCTCTGATAGACTTAATTTCTGATTAAATTTCTAGCAGAGTCTCTCAAAAGGGGAGAAGCTTCTGAAGAAAACGATCCTCCTTAAGAGGATTCATTGGGGTTGTTGCTGTGGTGTTCTCTCCTGGCTGCCCGCTTTGGGCTTTTGTTTTTTTTTTGGCATTTTCTCTGGTGAGGGAGGATGCGTATGCTTCAGCTGGGCCTGCCTCATTTCAGCTTCCATCACGGAGCGATAAACTCCGATGGCGATGCAGATTTCATCCAGATCAAGAGCTGAAGGCGGGGATCTTCTTATTAACTGAGTATTAGGAGCCAGAAACAAGATTTAAATTGTATTTTAGCTAGTGATGGCAGGGTTAGAGTGGGAGTCCCGAGTTAGTGCTGCTGCCAGGTCGTCTGCATCACGTGACTCCTCTGCTGGGTTAAGATTTAATATTCATGTGAATTGTTGGGCTCAAATGGTTCCACGGCTAAAAATAAAAACTCAGCAAATCTGTAAATGTTACAAGCAAATTGTTACAACTGAGCATTTGTTATTAGATTGTGTGATGTTAGAAACTCCAAGGGAAAAATGGATTAAGCCTTTATTACAGACTTTGTTGGGTAAAGAGAGGAAAATAATAATTCTTAAACTATTAGATGGAAATACAATGTCATATTCTTATGTGGTGATATACTTTTATCTGGATGTATGTAATATTATAAAATTTTAACAAACAGAGATGTATTTAATTTCTTATGCCAATTTGAAATGTATTTGGAATATATGTAAATTTTGTATAACAAAAATGCAGTGTCTGTCCTATGGATTATACTCTGGTTGATTTTTAACAATAAAATTCAATTTAATTCAATTCAAAGAAGATCCTGTCACCACTAGAGATGGGCAAAGTGGTCCCAATTCGCTCCAAGAAGTGATTTGCGGAGTAAAGGCGAATTCACGGAGTGCTCCGCAATGCAAAGCGTAGTACTTTGCGTTATAATGGGTAACGCAAAGTCCATTGAAAACAAAGACTTCGCATTACTCCGCCTTCCCAAACCACTACTCCACCAATTCTTAAGACGAAGTACATTGAAAACAATGTACTTCGCTTCACTTCACCTTGTTTTTAAGCTCCAAAGGCGGATTTTGTAGTGATTCATGGGATTTCAGGTCACATGGGCTCTAAATTGTTCTGCACAGCCTCAGTTCAGGCTAGTGTGTGTAGGAAGCTGTAGGAGACAATTTGGTCTGAGAGCTCTCTGTGATTCAAACCTTCAAAAAGCTGTTAAAAAAGCCTTTTTTGGTCTTTTTTTTTTGCTGAAACTTTAGTTCATCAATTGTAGGAAACCTTCCTGTGATCATATCATCGAGCGTTTTATTGTTTGTGTGTGGATTCTGAATGTTAATGTACAACATTCAGTCTGTGTACTGAGAGACAGTGGAAGTGTGCTTTGGGGGAGGGGCGTATCTGTGGTGTAGGTAGATTAACTTGGAGAATAAGACAGTTCTTTCTGTTTTGGTGATATTTTTCTTATTACTGTTGTAATGTATACACAGTAATATTGTCAATAATTCTTGCCATTTTTTGGTGATTGTTGTGGTGCATCAGTGTATAATTTTAGTTTGTTTAAAATATGTGGTTATATTACTGAAGTTTTTAATTTGCTACGCATTACTTGGTGTGTGTGTGTGAGTATGTTTGTGACACGTGTCATCAAATCAGACACCTTTTATTGTGCCACATAGTAATTTCAGCAATGTGAACCTGCTATCCACTGCAGCTGTGTGATTTTTGTACTTCTTTGTGGTATTTTTACTGGTACTAGTACTAGTACTAGTGACTATTACTGCAGAAGTGCAGTATACTGTCCCCCCCCCCCCCAACCGGCAAAGGTATTCTTTTCCAGATTTGAATTTCTGATGGTGAGCACTGGTTAGGTGTTGTGCCTTCATGTCTGCATCTCTTCAGTGTGCAGCGCAATCTTAATCTGTCTGTGCATTCGCATCTCTTTAGGGCCCAATCTCCATCTGTAACTTAAGTCACTGTTGTTTCTTTGGCTTCCCTTTGGAGTACTGGACAGGTGTGGTGCATAATTCTGCATGAACATTGTATTCATTAATATGCGTTTTTAAGTCAGGACCATCATCACGAGTAACTCATGATACAAATCGCATTCTTCATTGTCACGGTCACAAATGTAGTCACAAATCACGATTCACAATCACGTCATGAATCACAACATAAATTTTTTTACTAGTTACTTGGATGTATTGTAAGCCTGTTTTGTAGTATCTCTCTAGGTTTCACCACCCCACCATTGTACTCATTGATACATGTTTTTAAGTCTGGGAGTTTTAAGCTACAGCTCATTGGGGAAGTACAGCTGTAGGCATTCGAGTTCCCAATACAATTTCATATCGGTTATCTCACACCATTGACACTGAATCACGGTTCTTCATTATTATGGTCACAGATGCAGTCACAAATCACGATTCACGATCATGTCACGATTCCCATAAATTTTTTTTCTAGTTACTTGGATGCATTGTAAGCCTTTTTTGTAGTATCTCTCCAGGCTTCACCACCCCACCATTGTACTCATTAATATGTGTTTTTAAGTCGGGGTCCCGGGGAGTTTTGTGCTGCAGTTCATTGGGGAAGTACAGCCATAGGCAGTAGCATTTCTTCCTGTACAGCATGTGAGTTACAGTACTATAAGTAGTGGTGGGCGAAGTGGCCCCAATTCGCTCCACGAAGTGATTCACGGAGTAACGTGGAACCCTCGGAGTACTCCACAATGTGAAGCGGAGTACTTCACTTCATACTGAGGAACGCAAAGTCCATTGAAGCCAATGACTTTGCGTTATTCTGCCTTCCCAAAACCACTTCTCCACCAATTTTAAGGCAAAGTACATTACAATCAATGTAATTCACCTCACTTCACCTTGTAATTGAGCTCCAAATGAAATTCTGCAGTGATTCATGGGATTGCAGGTCACATGGGCTCTAGATTGTTCTGCACAGCCTCAGTTCTGGCCTGGGTAGTGTGTGTAGTGGTAGCTGGAGACAGTTTGCTCTCAGAGCTCTGCGATTCAGAACCTCTAAAAGCTGTTTAAAATGTCTTTTTTAATCATTTTTTTTCTCAAAATTGACATCGATTGTAGGAAACCCTTCTGTGCTCATATCATCGAGTGATTATTGTTGTATGTGGATTTTGTATGTTAATTTAGAACAGTCAGTCTGTGTACTGTGAAGTGTGCTTTGGGGAAGGGGCGTATTTGTGGTGTAGGTGCATTAACTGGGAGAAAAAGGCAGTCTTTCTGTTTTGGTTATATTTTTCTTGTATAACTTTGTTAATGTACACACAGTAATATTTTCAGTAATTCTTGACATTTGTTTGCTGACTGTTGTGGTGCAGCAGTGTATAATTTGTCTGTTTAAAACATTTGGTTATATTACTAAAGGTTTTCAATTTGCTATGCATTACTTGTAATGTGTATGTGTGAGTGTGTGTGTGTGTGTGTGTGTGTGTGTGTGATGTGTGCCATTAAATCAGACACCTTTTATTGTGCCATAGAGTAATTGCAGCAGTGTGAACCTGCTATCTACCGTATCTGCATGAATTTTTTATACTGCTTTGTGATATCTTTACTGGTGGTGGATTGTTACTGCCGTGCACTAATCCCCCAAATGGCAAAATGTATTCCTTTCCAGATTTGGATTTGTGACTTGTGTGCACTAGTTAGGTGTTGTTGAGCCTTTTTGTAGGCATCCTTGAGTGCGCAGCACAATCTTAATCTGTCTGTGCGTTTGCAGTGCACCATTAATTCCGGGAGACTGTATTTCTTGTTACACTCTCATTTCACTTCATCAGCACTGGAGAATATTCTGGACACAAGACAGTAGCATTTGGGGATGCGCATTAATTCTGGTGACTCTGTGTGTGACCACTGCGCGTATGAGTGAGTGTGCCATTAATTCTGGGAGACTTTGCATTTCTTGTTATGCTCTCATTTCACTTCATCAGCACTGGGGAGTTTTCTGGACACAAGACAATAGCACTTTGGGGACGCACATTAATTCTGGTGACTGTGTAGGTGGGGTGCTGCCAATATTGTTGTCACTCCACCTTACTTCGCGTTTAAAGCAGAAAGACAACACAAAGTAATAATAACAAGGCGAAGTGAGCCTTTCCTGTGAGTCACTCCATGTAGCAAAGTACCAATGCAAAGTGGTCACTTTGCGTTCACTTCGCAGGCAGATTTTAAATTCGCTGCATCTCTAGTCACCACTCCAGCCCCCTTAGAAGACCAGGAACCTGCCAGCAGAGAGGATCAAACCCAGGGAGCCTCCACATCAGATCAGGGATGAACCTCAGATATGAACATATGAACATACGGAAGTTGCCAGCAGAGACTGGTCTATTGAGTCAGCTCGAGTTTGCAGCTAGCACCCTTATTTTGCAGCTGCCCTTCCCCATTGTCCTGTCCCACCCTCTTTTGAATCCATCCACTGATTGACATACCACCACCTCTGCTGGCAGCACATTCCACTCTGCCACCACCTTTTCCATAAAGAAATGCCTTCTTATTTAGCTCCTGAATCTCCCGCCCTCCAACCTCATGTCATGGCCTCTAGTGTCCCTTCCCACCCTCGTTTTGAACAGCCCCTCTGTGCTTGCATGGATTATCCCCTTTGGATAGATTGATTGATAGATAGATAGATAGATAGATAGATAGATAGATAGATAGATAGATATTTTATTTTATTTATATAGCACCCATCTCCGTAGATTCTGTGTGCTGCACAATGTAAACATACAATTCATACAAAACATTTTAAAAATACAGTAACAACAAGATTAAAACATCAACAAGATACAACTGGGAGCATAGACTTATCTATCCATCATAAAGTGCAATCCACTTAAAACATCATCAATAACAAGCTTGATTGAATAAATGTTTCAAGGCCCTTCTTAAAGGCTTCTACTGAGGAGGCCTCCCTTAGATAGCCAGGCAGGGAGCTCCACAGGGTAGGTGCAGCTGCCACAAATGCCATGTCCCCTGAATGCAGCAGTCTAACCCTGGGAACTCCAAGAAGTCCACCCCCAGCAGAATGGAGGGCCTGGGCCAGATGGTAAGGGACAAGGAGTTCTTGCAGGTAGACTGGACCCCTTTCATGTAGGGTCTTATAGGTCAATAGTCCTATCTTGAAGACAACTCTCCACCGGACTGGCAGCCAGTGAAGTTTGCGGAGTGCTGGGTTGATATGTTCACACCTTTTCACCCCCATCAATAATCTCTCTGCCACATTCTGCACCAGCTGCATTCTGTGGAGGTTGCCTCCAGATAACCCTAGGTACAGCACATTGCAGAAGTCCAACCTGGAGGTGACAAAAGCATGCATCAGTGTGGGCAGGTCATCAGGTGGGATAAGGGCTCTAATTCAGGCAATATTCCTGAGATGATAAAATCCACTACTCACTACGGCCAACACCTGTGCATCAAGTGTCAGGCCATCATCCAGGATTACTCCAAAATTCTTCACTTGTCTAGTGGGGATAAAGGCACACAACCCCAGCACAAGGTCAGGGGGTACTACCACCCCCCCTGCCCTGATGACCCAGCTCCACCACCAGCACCTCAGTCTGGGTTAAGCCTAAGCCAATTGTGAGTCATCCATATCTGGATTTCCTCAAGGCAGCTATTAAATACAGAGTCTGACACCTGTCTATTGGGTGCACAGGACAGGTACAGCTGGGTATCGTCTGCATAGCAGTGAAAACCCAACCCATACTGCCTGATAATGTCCCCCAGTGGCAGCATGTACACCATGAACAACAGAGGTAACAAGACCGACCCTTATGGAACACCATAGCACAGAGGCTTTGGGTTAGATCAGAAAATTCCCATGGTCACCCTCTGCACTCTGTCTGTCAGGTATGACCTGAACCAGTTGATGACATTACTGGACAGGCCACACCAGAACCACAGGTAGTCAAGTAACACCTCATGGTCCACGGTGTCTAATGCCACAGAGAGGTCTAGAAGGACCAAGATGGTATGGTCCCTCCGATCCCTTGCCATCAGAAGGTCATTAAGCACTCTTACCAGGGCCATCTCTGTACTATGCCCCACATGGGACACAGATTGGAAAGGCTCATAGGCAGAGGAAGCAGCAAGATGTCTCTCCAGCTGTATGGCCACCACCTTTTCTACAACCTTCCCTAAAAATGGGAGGTTCGAAACAGGTCTGTAGTTGCTGAGGCAGTCTGAGTCCAAAGATGGCTTTTTCAGAAGGGGTCTAACCAAGGCCCCTTTCAGGGCCAAAGAAAAGATCCCGCTCCTTAATGAACTCCAGATGACTTCAGCAACCAGAGGACCAATCAGGTCCAAACATAAAGGAGCTAAGGGTGGAACTAATAGAGCCATTATCAGAACTGTTTAGTGAGTCTCTGAGCATAGGAGGGGTCCCAGAAGACTGGAGAAGGGCTCATGTGATCCCTCTCCACAAGAGTGGTAGCAAGGGAGAAGGCAGGGAACTACAGACCAGTCAGTCTTACCTCAGAAGAGGGGAAGATTATGGAGGCACTCCTTAAAGAAAGTATAGTGCAACACCTGAAATCCATAGGCGTACATGATCCAAGACAGCATGGGTTTAAAAAAAGGAAGGTCCTGTCAATCTAATCTCATAGATTTCTTTGACTGGGTAACCAGAGTGGTGGACCAAGGGGGAAGCAGTTGATGGCACCTACCTTGACTTCAGCAAAGCTTTCGATACTGTTCCACATTGAAGATTGATTAATAAGCTGGGTAGACTTGGGGTTGGGGCAGAAGTTGGTCAACTGGGTGGCAAATTGGTTGATGGACAGGAAACAGAGTGGTGGTAAATGGAATACAGTCAGAAGAGATGCAAGTCACAAGTGGGGTACCTCAGGGATCAGTCCTGGGGCCAGTCCTCTTCAGTATCTTCATCAGTGACATTGCACATGGACTGGAGGGTAAGGTTTGTCTGTTTGCAGATGACACCAAGATCTGCAACAGAGTAGATGATCCAGATGGGGTGGACAGACTGAGAACAGATCTGGACGAACTAGCAAAATGGTCGAAAGAGTGGCAACTGGGGTTTAATGCAAAGAAGTGCGAGATCATGTACATAGGGAAGAGAAACCCTGAAGCCACCTACAGGCTGGGAGGGGGAGTTGCTTGCAGTCACAAGGGAAGAAAGAGACTTGGCATCATCATCATCACTGATGACCTGAAATCATCCAAACAGACCACTAAAGCAGTAGGGAAGGCTAGGGGAACATTGGGGTGTATTAGTAGAGGTATCACACATTGGAAGAGGGAGGTAATAATCCCTCTTTACAAAACACTGATTAGGCCCCATCTGGAGTACTGCCTGCAGCACTGGAGGCCATACCTTCACAAGGACATTAACCAAATTGAGGCAGTCCAGAGAAGGGCAACCAACATGGTGCAGGAACTGCATCAGAAAACATATGAGGACAGATTAACGGAGCTCAATATGTATACCCTAGAGCAAAGGAGAGAGAGAGGTGATATGATCGAAACATTCAAACACCTTAAGGGCATTAACAAGGTGAAAGATTCTAACATGTTTCAATATAAGAAAAATAGCAGGAAAACAGGACACAGCATGAGATTAGAGGGAGGCCAATTAAGGGGTAATGTGAGGAAGTTCTTTTTCACAGGAAGGGTGGTGGATGCATGGAACGGCCTACCTCAGGAAGTGGTAGAAATGAATACAGTGTAGGGCTTCAAACAGGCATGGGATAGTCATAAGGGAGCAATACAGATGAGTATGAATAGATAGACTATTGACAGAGCAAAGGCCAATGGCTCATTCATAATATAGAAAAAGAAATGGATAGACTGGATGGGCCTTGAGGTCCTTATCTGTCATCAACTTCTATGTTTCTATGCTTCTATTCAACCAAAAGGTGAGTTGGGCCTGGGTCTAAATCACAATGTGTTGGCAGCAGTGTAGAGATTATCTCTACCACCTCCCCGACCCCAATCAGCTCAAACTCATCCCAGACAGGAGGAGTGCTCCGATTCGACTCAGGACAGACACTGCATCCCTTCTGAGAGACATTCAATGAGATCTCAGCCCTGATGGAGGACACCTTGTCAGCAAAAAACAGAGCTAGCTCCTCGCACCTCATGCTAGAACCTGCCCCTCCAGCATGCAGACAGGCTGGAAGTAAAAGCCTGCGCACTGTGCGGAAGAGCAGAGCTGGTCTGTTTCTTGCTGTAGCAATCTCCCTAGACAGAAACTCCACCTTTTTACAGGAGATTGCCCCCTGATAGTCTATATAATGTGACCTCAGGGCCAATTTGTACCCCACCAGGCCAGATCTCCTCCAGTGCCTCTCTAACTTCCACCCCCTAGTCTTTAAACCTCAGATATCCTCATCATACCAGAGAGATCTCCGACAAGTAGACAAGGGTCAGACATGCAAGGGTGCGATTGAGTCAAAGGCCACACCAACCACCCCATTATAGGTCACTACTGCTTCCTCTGTCCCAATCTCACAAGCTGCCCCAACACCCACTAGGTCCAGTACTGCCAATAGGTCCTCTGAGGATACTCCCCTTAATGACCGGTTCTGGACCATCTCCATAGGGGCAGTACCATCTAGGAGGGGGGCCTTAAACATGAACCCCACAGTGCTATGACCACCAGATCTACACTAAGGTCCATGATATCCAAATCAGAAGAAAAAAACAGGTCCAATGTGTGGCCACCAGAGTGCGTCGCTGTGCTTATCTTTTGTGTCAGGCCCAGTGCCCCCATGCTCCAAAGAAGGTCTGTCCCAAATTATGATAGCCCCCCATTGACCCAGGCATTGAAGTCCTCCAAGATCAACCACCTAGGAGACTCCAACACCAGACCTGCGACGAGCTCATTAACCTCTTGCAAGAAATCCCCATCACTACCTGGGAGGTTTTAAAGCGGGAAGACATTGAAGCTTGCACCAGCACCCCTTCGGGCAGCCACACACTCAAAGGACTGTATAGGACCCATAGACAGCACCATGAGGTTCGTGCTAGATTTAAAACAAATGGCCACCCCCCACCCCTACGATCCTTCCTCAGGCTGTGTATCATGGAGTACCCGGCTGGCACCGTCACCTCCAAAATTGGGGCGGCATTTTCATCCAGTCAGGTCTCTGTGGTGCATGCCAGATCAACAGAGGATATCAAGTTTGCTATTATGGCTGTCTTGTTCCTTATCGATCTGGCATTGCACAACACAGCCCGAGTAGGATGAGGTGGATCAGCCGGACCAGCCATCTGCCCACACTCTAGGGTGGAGCCCATGTGTGTGGGAACCAGACAAGGTAAACCCCGTTCAAGCCCCCATTTTGCCCCAGGGAATCTCATCTCCTTGACCTTACCACCTGAATCCCAGCCACTCAGGAGACACTTCGCCAGGGCCCCCAAGTTAGTCCTAAAACCTTACATCTAAAGTAGGTTTCACCCAACTATTCTGGAAGCTCAAAGGGGCAAAGGTCCCAAGGTCATCATCCAAGTAGCTGCACCTTACGGGCCCCAATCCCCAGCACATTTCTTAAAAATAAAAATAAAAACCCACTCTGTTAATTCACACTCCTCAAATACTCATGTCCTCCTCACCCACAATACATATTCAATATTACACAACCACTCACCTTTCACACACCTTACACCAAAACAATTTTCACACAACCGCAAGTTAAATATAACGGTTCCGAAGTCTCCAAAGATTTCACAAGCAGGAACTGAAACATTCTAAATCTGAGTCCCAATCTTAAAGACACTCCAAGGAAGTCCAAAATCAAGAAAATGTCCAGTTATCATAGCACATATAATTACTGGGGAGCTCTCACCTGCACAGCCCAAATAGCTTGGGAACCAAGAGGCTCTCACCCTCTTAGCCCTTACTAAAACTTTAACTGTAAATTAATCAGTCTGTTGAAAAGTGCTCCAAAATCTTGAAATAGCTGTAGTCCTACTCGTTGGATTTCAACATATAGGAGGAGAAGGGAAAAACAACAGGTTCTGTAGGCCTTCTTTACACATTCACTGCAGCGCAGTTTCTCCAGGTCTTCCAGACCCAGCCAAACCTCAGGGTGCTTCAGGGACTCCCCAGCAGTAGCAGCCACCCTCCAGTGTCTGCCCCATCAGTTCTCTCTGTCACTGGTCAGACAACCTCCGATGTCCGACCCTCCAGATATCCCCACAGACAACCCGACAGTTCAGTCACAGGTCATCTCAAGTCTTACCAGCCAAACGATACGTGAACTCCAGCCCTGCAACCTGTCTTTCTGCTGCACAAACAGCTTGACCCCTCATTCCTCCAAGGGACTCCAACACCACAATTTGTCCCACCTTCTTCCTTCCTCCACGTCCTGCACCAACAGTGTTCTTCCTTAAACTAGCACTGCCATTCCAGTCCTCCTCATAGGGAACACTCACTCCAGTGTTCTAGCCCTGTATAGTCCACTGCAATCCCTTGACAGTTCAGTCTAGCAAGTCGGTCCCCAAATTTGGCTCCATGATGCAAAAACCAATGAACAGCATTTTCAGCGGCAAAACGTCTCCCACAAAGATGACAGAAATACTGTTCACGTTCGCTACAGGTGCTCTGGAGATGACTTCAGAACAGCTCTGGACCCAATTTAAATTAAAGTAACTCTAAAAAGACTAAAAGCACTGAATGTAAAAATGTTCAGAATCTGTTCTAAAAAACAATATTGCTCCCAGTTGCTCCTTAGTGTGTCATGAACAGTCCAGCATAGCTGTCATGGACCCTCTATCATGTCCCCCCTGCTTCTCCTCTCCTCCAGTGAATACATGTCTAACTCTGCCAGTCTGGCCTCATAAGGCAACACCCCCAGTCCTTGGATCAGTTTTGCTGCCCTGTGTTGCACCCCCTCGAGCAGTCTGATGTCTTTCTGCAGGTACGGTCACCAGTACTGCACACAATACTCCAGGTGTGGTCTGACCAATGATCTGTATAATGGCAGAATCACCTCCCTACTCCTTGAAGTTATACCCCTGGTAATGCAGCCCAGCATCTTGTTGGCCTTTGTTACTGTCCTCCTGCATTGTGCAGAGTTGTTCATTGCTCCCATTTTGAGTCCCCCGATCTTTCTCTTCCTCTGTTACTGCTAGCTGCATCCCCCCAGATAATAGTTTCTCCTCAGATACTTTCATCTAAAGTGCAGCACCTTACACTTTTTGTTGTTGAACCCGAGTTGCCAGGTGTCAGACCATGCCTCAAGTCTTGTCAAGTCTTCCTGCAGCCCCTTCCAGCCCCACCCCCCGGTCGTCCACCACTGCCCCCATTTTAGTGTCATCTGCAGACAAACTAATCTTGCTGCTGATGCCCTCCGAGATGTCTGCAGTGAAAATTCCAAACAGCACCAGCCCCTACACCGACCCCTGTGGAACCCCACTCATCACTGACTTGGGGGGGAGAATTTCCCCTCCACCACTACCATCTGTTGCCTACCCTGTAGCCAGTTCTCCACCCACCTCACCATTTTTGTCCCTGCCCCTGTGCCCTTTAGTTTACATCCTAGTCTCCAATGTGGTACCGAGTTGAAGGCCTTGCTGAAGTCCAGGGACAGGACATCCACCGCATGGCCACCGTCAACTTACCTAGTCACCTGTCATACTATTCAACTAGGTTGGTCTGACATTATCTACCCTTGACAAAGCCATGCTGCTTCATGTCCTGCACCCCATTAACCTCCAGCAGTGCCTCCAGCCTCTTCTTTAGGACAGTCTCCATTATCTTACCCACTATGGACATCAGGCTCACTGGCCTGTAGTTCGTCGGTTCATCCCAGGGACCACTCTTATGGAAGGAAACCACATGAACCAGTTTCCAATCCTGCAGCACTCACCCTGTGCCCAGAGATACATTAAACAAGTCTGCCAAGGGGCCAACTAGGACTTCTGCTAATTCCTTCAGCACCCTTGGATGCACCCCACCTGGCCCCAGCACCTTGTCCACCCTCAGTGCCCTTAACCCTTCTAGCACCCTCTCTCTTGTGATTTCACCATACATCATCCCCCTATCTGTCTCTATCCTCTATCCCACTGTGGGTAACTCTCCTCCCTTCTCCTTAGTAAAGACTGAACAGAAATAGCTGTTCAGTTCCTCTGCATTATCACCACTTCCTCCACCCATCCCCCTTCCCTCTTTACCCTCACAATTTGATCTTTGCAGGTTCTTTTCTCCCTGATGTATACAAAAAAGTCTTTCTCACCTTTTTTATGCCTTGCACCAGCCTGAGTTCCTTTGACACCATAGAAACATAGAAACATAGAAGATGACGGCAGATAAGGACCGCAAGGCCCATCCAGTCTGCCCATTTCTTTTTCTACCTTATAAATGTGCCATCGGCCTTTGCTCTGTCAGTGGCCTATCTATTCATAGTCATTTGTATTGCTCCCTTATGCCTATCCCATGCCTGTTTGAAGCCCTGCACTGTATTCAGAGCCACCACTTCTTGTGGTAAGCCATTCCATGCATCCACTACCCTTTCTGTGAAAAAGAATTTCCTCATTCCCCTTAATCGGACCCCTCTAATCTCATGCTGTGTTCTCTTGTCCTGCTATTTTTCTTATATTTAAACATGTTAGACTCTTTCACCTTGTTAATGCCCTTAAGGTGTTTGAATGCCTCGATCATATCACCTCTCTCCTCCTTTGCTCAAGGGTATACATATTGAGCTCTGTTAATCTGTCCTCATATGTCTTCTGATGCAGTCCCTGCACCATTTTGGTGCCCTTCTCTGGACTGCCTCAATTTAGTTAATGTCCTTGTGAAGGTGTGGCCTCAATACCTTGCGCAGTACTCAGATGGAGCCTAACCAGTGTCTTGTAAAGAGGGATTATTACCTCCCTCTTACGACTTGTGATACCATTACTAATACACCCTAACACCCCCCTAGCCTTACCTACTGCTTTAGAGGTATGCTTGGATGATTTCAGGTCATCAGTGATGATGATGCCCAAGTCTCTTTCTTCCTTTGTGACTGCTAGCAACTCCCCTCCCAGCCTATAGGTGGCTTCAGGGTTTCTCTTCCCTATGTGCATGATCTTGCACTTCTTTGCATTAAATCCCAGTTGCCACTCTTCCGACCATTTTGCCAGTTTATCCAGATCTCTTCTCATTCTGCCCACCCCATCTGGATCATCTACTCTGTTGCAGATCTTGGTGTCATCTGCAAACAGACAAACCTTACCCTCTAGTCCATCTGCAAGGTCACTAATGAAGATGTTGAAGAGGACTGGCCCCAGGACTGATCCCTGAGGTACCTCACTTGTGACTTGCATCTCTTCTGACTGTATACCATTTACCACCACTCTCTGTTTTCTGCCCATCAACCAGTTTGCCACCCAGTTGACCAACTTCTGACCCACCCCGAGCCTACCCAGCTTATTTATCAATCTTCTATGTGGAACAGTGTCAAAATCTTTGCTGAAGTCAAGGTTGGCGACATCAACTACTCCCCCTTGGTCCACCACTCTGGTTACCCAGTCAAAGAAATCTATGAGATTAGTTTGACAGGACCTTCCTTTTGTAAACCCATGCTGTCTTGGATCCTGTGCCCCTATCCTATGGATTCCAGGTGTTGCACTATCCTTTCCTTAAGGAGTGCCTCCATAATCTTGCCCACTACTGAGGTAAGACTGACTGGTCTGTAGTTCCCCGCCTCCTCCCTGCTACCACTCTTGTGGAGCGGGATCACATGAGCCCTTCTCCAGTCTTCTGGGACCTCTCCTGTGCTCAGAGACTCACTAAACAGTTCTGCTAATGGCTCTGCTAGTTCCACCTTTAGCTCCTTAAGTATCCTGAGATGTATGCAACCAGTTCCCATTGCATTATCCACCCTGAGCTTAACAAGCTCTTGTAGGACCCTTCCTTTTGTGACGGGAGTAGTGCTCACCTCCTTCCCCCCTGTGTCCATGATGCTGAGCTGTGGGCCCTGCCCTACCTTCTCTTCAGTAAATACTGAGCAAAAGTATCTATTTAGGATACCTTGGTTGCTCTTACCTCTCTTGTCACCTCCTTCACTTCTTTCAGATACACTTCCCTGTCTTCCTCCCTCCCTGTTCTCTGAATCTCCTAAATGCGCCCCTTTTCCTTCTCACCTTGTCTAAAACCTTATTGATTATCCAGCTTGATTTTTTCACCCTAGATAAGTGGGTCTTTTGTTTATTTTGGCAGAGGAAGGGATAAGGTGGGGGGAGAGGATAATGGTAACCCTGGCAGTGAAGTGCAGATGAGACCCCAAGCTACAGATAAGGGCAGGGTACTTCAGTCTGTAGAATATCCTCCCTCCTCCTGACATAGGTCCTGACATAGGTCTATGGTCCCTCCCTTCCTTAGATCTAAAATTTACAGTCCTCCCATGGTTCCCACTGGACTCTAATACTGGACACTGCTTAATATTTGAACATGATTATTGTTTAAACTCATTGTGTTCAGTCCCAACCCAGTTGGGGAGAAAAGATGGCGCTGGCCGCATGGTCACCCCCTCATCTGCCCCCCCCACCCCTTGTGAACTAGGGTTGGCCTCCCCAGACAAGTGGCCAATACTCTGGGTTGGTAACATCTGTGTTATAAAAGTACACAAACTGACCTTGTTGTTTCCTAAGGTGATTGTATAGGAGGTGTATAGGACCCCACGGATGAAATGCAAATGTCTTCCCATAGAAATAATAACTCCCTGTTAGAGTTACAAGCACACAGAACTTCTCATGCTTTGGGGGGGGGGGGAGGAGGGTAAGTGTGGAGTCTACCAGCTGATATAAACTTAAACACATTAAGACATATTGCTTGGGAAGTGATGGGAGGATTACATCCTGTCGCCCCAGATACTTCCCAGTGTAACTTTAAACTGGATTAGGTTAAGGGGGGCATACTCACTTTGGCTTTACCTCACTACCCTGTACAATGCTGAGAATGCTAGGCCTTAAAATTCTAAGCTCAAGCAAATGTGTAGTCCAGTTCAGTGGGATTACTTCTAGATATCTTGGGCAATCCCCACCCCCACCCCCCATTTTAAAAGGTCTCATAAGGATTTTTTTTTTTTGTTTTTGTTATATTTTGATTTTTTTTTTAAGTATATGCACAACACTGGACGCAAGTAGTATACAGTTCATGGTATTCAGACCTATATAAACAGTGAAATGATACATCCCAAAACATCTAAGAATAATAAACATAACACATGAATGACCCATGCTTCATACTCAACAAATCATAAGCAGTTGATGACATGGGAGGTCAGGGCAGAAAATAATTAATCACACCATGGCTTCAAAGGATGAGTAGCTGAGTACATTTTAAAGGGCAGAACTCTTCAAAGAGCATTGGAATGGAGCTCCAGCCCCATCAACAAAACCTCTATGAACAGCCACTTTAAACAATCCAAAATTCACTAGGTAACTGAACCCTTCCATCCCTTGTCCTCATACATCATGAGAAAAACAAACTAAACTCCATATTTCGGGAAGAAGAAGATGACAGCACCTATATAAAAAAATAGTTAAGAATCAAGGCACAGAGGAATACCTCTCCCCCACATCAAGTAGGAGGAAAGCCCCAATGCTCTAGTCATATACACCGCCTCCTGATACCATAACTGTATACTGTACATGCCCCCCAGCTCAAGGAGTCCCAAAATGATTAAGGGACAAAATCAGAATAATGGTCCAGTTGATACAGGACTCATTTACACCACCGAGAGTCAAAAATCAATTCTTGGTTTCGTAATCTCACCAATATCCTCCCTAAGGTGTAAATCTCTCTAACAAAGACGCACCATGCCTCCAGAGATGGAATTGTCATTTTGCACCACAGCCGAGTGATTATCTTTTTGGCAGCCAGCACAAGAAGAGTCACCTGTCTAAACGTGTTCCTGTCAACTTCCACCCCTTCTGGAGGTATAACCATCAATATGTTAACTGGGACCAATAAGGTCGGGAATTCAAAAATCGTCACTAATTCCTGTATAATTTCTTCCCAATATGTGCTTAACAAGGGATACACCCATAGAATATGAGTCCGGTCCACAGTCAAACATCCACATCCCCTCCAGCAAGTCCCAAGCAAGAGATCGGTGAATTTAGCAACTACTGCCTGGGTGCAAAAGAAGTGCACCCTGCAGGCCCGCCGGCGCAGCGGTTGGATTTCCGCTTGCGACGGCGACCAGTTGAGGAAGCGGACTCAGGTGCCGGAGGGCGGCCGGGAGAAGGATCGAGCATCTCACGACTGCTCTCCTGATCCGGGGAGGGTGTGGTGAGTCGCCCGATGCACGGGGACTCCTGGTGGAGACCGGGAGAACCCCAAGCACTCGGGACCTAACGTCAGATGGGGGCGGGATGGACGCTGGCGTCATTGCATGCTCCCGCCCCCTTAAGGGGGAAAACACCGCCTACCTCCGATGCCTCTATGATGCCCATCCCTCGGGCTGCAATGGGCTCCTCCATAAATAAAAAGAGCACAGCTCCCAGCCTATTACGATGTCCGTGGCACCCTAAGGGAAGAGGGTGCCACGGCCCCGCCTTGGGGGGCAAGCCAAGGGGTACTGGGAGCACGGCTCATGAGGGAGGAATGCCGCAGCAGGGGGGATCCGTGACCGGGGCGGAAACCTGGCGCAGAGGAGGTCCAAAAAAAAAAAAAAAAGAAGTGCACCCTAAGCTTCCACATGTATTCCCTCCAATATGGGGAAGTTGAAAGTTTGAGAGCCGGCAGAGCGGATCCCTCACAGGATGCAGTGGAAATATCAAGCCCGAGCTCCTGAGACCATGTAACCTGTATCAAGTCTGCCGAGTCTGCCAATCTCTCCTGGAGAGCCTTGTAGAGCAGACTGATCATATCGTCTCCTGGTAAGCCACTAATACAGGATTTAATCAGTGATATTAATTGTGGAGGCTTTTCGGCAATAGCAGAAAGGGCTTCTTCAAATGGGCATAAATAGGACTTAAGCTGTAAATATCTAAAAAAATATGAGCGTTGGAGGTGATAGTCAGAGTGGAGGGAAACAAACAGGAAAATGCCAGAAGGTCCCACTACTTGAAAGACATACTGTAATTTAGACCAAAAGATGCCCAGTTTCAGAAGGCTATGTCAGTCTCAGTGGGCATAAAAGAAAGATTGCTTGCAAAAACTCTAAAACAGAGTTTCTGAGGGGGTAAAATACTTATATAAAATCTTATGCCAAGAGCATAAGGGTTCCCTAGTATGTAGAGGGGATTTAGAAAAGGAAGTATACTTTGGAGGAAACCCAAAAATATATTCGGACAAGTCAAATAAATCACTGCAGGTAAGTTCAAATTGTTTCCAGTGGGCTTTGTATAAAGGATTCAACCAGTTTAAAAGAATTTGCAGCTTAGAAGCAAGTGCGTATTGCTTCAAGTTGGGCAGATTTAAGCCCCCTCGCTCCCTAGGGAGTTGAAGGAGAGAAAAACATACTCTAGGTGGCTTCCTACACCACATAAAGTGCAAAATCAATTTGGCCCATGTCCAAAAATATGTTTCCTCTGGAACCACCAAGAGAGGTTATAGAAAATATAAAACCTTTGGAAGCATATTTTGCCAAACTGCATCAAACCGATCCAGGAAACTGAGTGGAGCTGGGACCATCTGGGAAGATCTTCCATAGTCTAATGGGTCAATGGCTCAAAATTAAGCAGTCAAAATGAACCGGGTGCTTGGTCAGCCCTATCTCCAGGTAGCACATTGCCATCCTATTCCATCTAAAGGGGAAACTCTGTTTTCAATCCATAGAGTGGATCAAATTATATTGTAAAACCTCAGTTTTTTGTTCATTTACCTTGTAACTGGCCAAAACCCCAGTAGAAAGAAACCCCAGAACAGGGAAACCAACAACCAAAAAAAAATAACTACTCCAGAGAACAAAAGGAGAGTCAAACTGTCAAATGTGACAGTAGACAAAATGCAAACCCTTAACAGCATCATAAATATATCTGTTATAACAGTTAAGTAAAAGACAACCTTATAAAGTATTGAGAATAAGATGATAGCAATCCAAAATATAGGACCAGCAGCTCAAACAAATCACTTCCTAGGTAGGGAGGCTGGAAAAAGGCCTCCTGCATGACAGCTAAAATTAGTTCCTCTGGGGGAAAAACAATGGTGCAAATGCAGGCTCCCTACACCACCCATAAAATTGTCAGTGGTGATATAAAATAGCAACCCCTGGATTAGGGAAGTCATAAACCTCCTGGATAAACCCAGTGTAGATCTCCCCACCCCTCTAATACCTATCTAGATAAAGTATCAGTGCAAAGATACTGAAGGTTCCATCTCAGACATTCCCCAAAGGTGTATATAAAAAAGAACAAACAATTGTCCTCCCTTCCCTGCCAGCCACCCCACAACATATTGTAGGAGACTACCCTGCATAACAATAAAAACCAATCACACAACTGAAGATGAAACAGTAGCATAGGACAAATATTTGTACTATATATTAATAAATATTTACCCATGCCTTCCCCCTCTCCCCAAGCCATTAAGTTTCAATAGGAGAAAAAGAATCAGAAGACTTCACAGAAGAGGGTAAATAAACAAAACAAACAAACAAAGGACAGCAAACAAATGTAAAAAAAGCAAGAGAAGCATAAAACAAAAAAAAATCATCACCTATAGAACCCAAAAGAGCCTCCAAACTGCAAGAAGTAAGCATGCACATGTAATACATCGGAGGATCCACAGGATGGGGGCCAAAATAGCAGAATCATTAAAGGTGAATAGTAGATAGGTACGTGAAAAGGAACAGCCCATAAGAAGGAAAACTCCAGAAAGACACAATGAGGATAAGGAATTTCCCTGAAGATACAAAGAAAGAGAAGAGAATAAGAGTACACAAAACATAGATAGAACACAAGGACAACAGCTAAATGTAAATATAATTGTCTCAGGCAAAAGAGCAGAAACAGTGGAATTAAAACAAACTGATATTGTCATGAGGCTAAGAGAAGAAATACCAAGTAAGACAAGGAGAGAAGCAGAGTAGAAGAAAATAGAATAAGCTAGCTAGGGGAAAGGTAGAGAGTGACATGCAATATAATGTGGGGTAAACAGAGAACCCCTTCCATCATAGAGAAAGTCTCTAGGAGTAAACAAGTTGACCCAAAAGGTGAAAACTAAATATAATTGCAGGTAAATTCACCTTTATATGGAGTGTCCAGGCAAATGTCCACGAAGAACTTCATCCCAGCTCCTGCAACAAAAATGTGAGGCCAAAACAGTCAATAGGCAATCTCAAGATGTGTCTTCTCAATGAAAACCTTGGTACTGGCTTCAAATTGCAGTCTGAGAGTCCTCCTGCCTTCTTTTTTTGCTAATTGGGGAGACCTGCTGCAAGAGCTCTCATTGAAGAGCACATTTCCCCCTGCTGTTTTTGGTCTCCATCTGCTCCTTGGATGAAACCAATTTTCTGGCCTCTAATTCTTGGAGTGCCGCTTCAGGTGTATCAAACACCTTGGTCCCATCATCAAAATTCATCTGGAGACAAGCCAGGTAAGGAGTAGTAAACTTAATTTTTTTTTCTCGGAGGAACCGAAGAATAGGAGCATAAGATCTCCACTGGGACAATACCAAGAGAGAACAGTCGTTGTCGATATGGATTATCTTGCCCTGGTATTATACAGGGCCCTTTACACCAGGATCTATGTAAAAGTACTTGTTTGGTGGCGCAATTTAGAAAGCAGGCTCCAATGGAATGGGGGTGAGCGTCAGGCTGGGGTGATTTATGTGCCAGTCCATGATGTGCCCTCTCTATATTTAGGGCCAGTATGTCCGAGATGTCCAACATGGAGGCAAAGAGATCCTGAATCATACCTCTCAATCTTTCTTCCCTGAAATGTGTGACAAGATGTCTGATGAATAAGCAAAATGTGTGACATATCATCAAACTTGGCACTGCAAATTCAGAACACTATCCCTGTCAGTGCACTAATGTTAATAATGTTTGCTGATAACAGAGCATAATAGATAATTATGAATTTCTGCTTTAAAGTCTCAGTGGGAAATGTGGAATATCCCCTTCTTCATGTGGGGCAGAGGATTTCTGAGGGGTAAAATGAGTGACATACCTTATAATGTGTGACAGTTGAAAGGTATGTCCTGAATAAATTGAGCCAACCCCTTACTTTCCACTCCTTCAGGAATCCCATATACATGTAAGATATTATGGCAAGACTGGTTGTCAAGGTCCTCGCACTGGTTCTGCACCTTCCGCAGCTCTTGCATAGATTTTGTCAGCAGCCTTTCAAGGTGGTCCACTCAAGAATTGACCTGGGAGGATGATTGTTCAAGAACCACCACCCGATCCTCTAAGGTGGTGCCTTAAATTCTGTTTTTGTTGCCCGGTATTCCACCCGGAATTCACACAATTCTGCTAATATTGCTGCATTTGTGAGCTGTGCAGGAGAGGACAGAGGGGCCACTGACATGACTGGGTCTGCCACTGGAGGAGATGAGCAAGCTGACTAGGAATTAGGCTGCTCTAGAACAGGTAAGCTGGACTGGTGAGATTTTCTCATTTTGTCCTTTTTATCTGTCATCCATGAAGAGAGCCAGCCGTTAACGCCTGTTGCAGCAAATTCTGGCAGGGTGATGTGAGTAAATTTAACAAAAATAGCCAGGCAGGTAGGAGCAGCAGTTTCAAGTTTCCTTTTGGGGGGGGGGGGGTGATGTCACCAGAAGTCCCGACTCGTAAGGTTACCTGCACCCCCCCCTTCCAGAATCATAAAACAGGTTCTTCGAGGGATAATAAGTGTATTGCGGGTAATAACACAGTTCAAGACAACGCTAGGTTAGTTTAAAACCATGGTACTTTTTTTGATTATGAGAGGCTGGAACATGCTCCTGGGGACAATAAGGTGAACCTTGTTCAGCCTTATTTGGCTGCTAGCTAGACATCATATCAGTCCCATATAATTTTGTGTTTTACACATTGTAAATGGGTTGTTAAACATGTTTTTTTGCATGTTTTAATCAGTTTCACGGAGATTCTACCCAGTGGTTTAGAGTATATTTCCATACAAGAAAGTAAGGAATCTGTCTGTATGCACAATCATAGTCCATTGCTGATGTGTAGGTATAGGATAATGCAGACTATAAGACTGGGTATAATGCTATTCAAGATATGTCTTAATGTTATAAATGTCCCTTGTATGTCTTTGGACATTATGGGCAAATGTTTTTGCTGGCTGAGAACAGGTACAGATTCTATACTTGGACAGTTATCCAAGTATACTGTCTTAATACTATACCCTCCTAACATTTCTACACATGGTCCCATGTCCTCACTTTGGCCTTCTTGCAGGAGAAACAGTATCTTACAACACATTTTACTCCCCTACAGACCATGGATGAATTAACCTGTCATATACAGAATGTTAGGGGACTTAACACTCCAGTTAAAAAGAAAAAGGTACTGTCTCATCTGAAAAAGCTGAAAACCCTCTTGGCATTCCTGCAGGAAACCAAGCGGATGTTGGAAGAACACACACAGCTGGTCAGACACTGGGTGGGACAGATATTCCATTCTTTTGCCCCTACTAGGGTGTTAAAATCATGGTTCACAAATCCCTTCGATGGAACCCAGTTCACACCAAAAGGGACGCACTCAGGAGGTGGGTATTGGCACTCATGAATACCCCTATTGGATGTATAATTTTGTGCAGTCTATATGTCCCCAGTGAGGATGACGCAATGTTCTTCCACATAGAGGCCCAAGCACTGGAATATCTGGCATTAGGGAACGTGCCCATCATTCTGGAAGGAGACTTCAACTATACATTGACTCCTGTTGTGGACAGACGCTCCACTGGAACAGTGTCGCACCACAAAGGGAGGCAGGCACTTTTACAGCTAATGCAGGACCAAGGCCTGGTAGATGTGTGGAGAACTTTCCACCTCAGAGATAGAGATTACTCTTTCTATTCAGCCGTGCATAGCGCCCATAGTAGAATTGATTTTTGGCTCACACCTCCTTCCATTTACCAATCTGCCATAGACTCAGTAATTCTTCAAATGGTCATCTCTGATCATGCTCCTGTACAACTCTCAATCATGTGGGGTTCCATTAAATTCACATCCCCCTCCTGGAGATTAGATCCCCTTCTAATGTGTGACCCTGAATATATTTCTTGGGCCCCAAAAGAGGCAACTTCCTTCTTTGCAGAGAGCCCAATAGCAGACACCTCAGAAAGGAATACATGGGAGGCCTTCAAGGCCACCATCATGAGGAAAATAATAGGATACATGGCCCACAGCAATCGGGAAAGGAAAAAAATGGATACAACAGTTAAAGCAAGACCTGAAGGCTGCTAAAAGTAGCTTCAAAGCTATGTCACAACCCAATCCTCACTCTTCCCTAGGCTGGAAAATCCTCAGACTCAGATTAGAAATCAGTATCTTGCTATCCAGGAAAATAGAGGTATCTATCCTGGAAGCACTAAGGGAGGTCGACAGTGAAAATGCTGACCTCCCCCACAGCTACGCACAATACCGACGTCGGTATTGTGCCGCGCATGCAGCGAGTGTTTTCTGTGGAGGGCTGTGCCCCCCACCATACCCCTTAGACTTCAGGATTATCTACTCCAGGTTGGAGTTGGTCCGGGGGTGGAACACGGCGAGCGAAGCACCAAGGACTAGCCACAGTGAATGTTGTCCGTAATGGTCTTTTTACGTGTTCGCCATCTGGGTGTCAATCCTGCAGGGTGCACTGATCTATCCTATGCCTCAGGCCTAAGTACTGGGAAGGGAGGGGAGGAGGAGGAGGTAAAATACTTGCTTATAAACTTCAGAAGCAGCAAGCTGAATGGTAGCTAGCTGGACTGAAAGACACAGATGGGAGTGTGTACACCTCACCTGAGAAGGTAAATAAGATTACGGATGCATACTATACAAGACTGTTCTCTTCCTCCTGAATGCCTGACCCAACAGTTATCCAGGCATTCCTCACCTCCATAAACCTCCCTACTATCTCCCTCGAAAAGCAGCACAATGGGACGTCCCCTTAAAAACTGAAGAAATAGAGAAGGCCCTGTCATCATTACGCCCAGGCAAAGCCCCTGAGGGGATGGGTTTCTGGTAGAATTCTGTCAGGCTCTTTCTCCAACGATATTCCTCATCCTAGAAAAAGTTTACACAGAAGATGAAGCTTTTGGCATATCCCCTTCCCCCATGCTCAGGGAGGCCATTATCACCGTACTCCTTAAAAAAAGAAAACAACTCTACCCTAGCAAGCAGCAATTGGCCAATATCTTCGATAAACGTGGACAGCAAGACATACACAAAAATGCACGCTGGTAGACTTAATCTGCTGTTACTACAACTCATTATCCCAGCTCAGGTGGTAGTCATGCAAGGACAGTATAGCTCCGATCACATTCGAACCTTGATTAACCTAATTTTTGCAGCAAAATCCCTTCAATCACAAGCCTGGTCAGTAGCAATTGACTTTGGAAAAGCGTTTTGATTTGCTAGAATCATGTACCTCCCATGTCATGCCTGTGCTGCGTGAGCTGCACTGGCTGCCAATTCGGTGGCGATCACCTTTAAGGTTGGCTTGCTGACTTATAAAGCCCTACACAGACTTGGCCCTGACTACTTGAAAGAGCTTCTTGTTCCTTACTGCCCTGAGCAACAGCTCCGTTCGACTGACGAGGGGTTGCTAGAGATTCCGAGGGTGTCTTTAAAATCTTCTGAGGCCTGTGCATTTAGCTATGCGGCCCCTACCCTCTGGAATTCTCTACCCTGTCAGCTTTGGGAGTGCGCAACTGTGGGGGGTTTAAACAAGAGTTAAAGACCTTTCTGTGATGCCAGGCTTTTCCTGGTTAGTATAGTGGGACCTGTTGATTTGTATTTATTTAATTGTATTTTGTGCTCATTTTATTGTTGTGTCTGATTTTATTGTGAAGCGCCTTGATTTTTTGAAAGGCTCTATAGGAAATAAACTTATTATTTTTATTATTAGAATGGGACTACCTCCTCATGTTATTAGCACAAATGGGTTTTGGAACTTGCTTTCGGGTGTGGACCAGATCTTTATATATCTCCCTGTTGGCTCACATTCCATTAAATTCCACACTATCTTTGCCTTTCTTCCTTGGAAGGAGTGTGAGGCAAGGCTGTCCCCTATCAACCCTTCTTTTCATTCTCACAGTGAAACCACTAGCCATGGCAATCAGACAAAATGGGAGAATTCATGGGATCCAGGTGGGCTCAAAGCAATACTCCTGGCTTTTATATTAGTCCCCCTGTCTAACATGATGCAATTGTTAAAACCCCTCATCCAACTCCTAGAACAATTGATATAGGGGCAATTACAGTAGCAACTGACCTAGGCTTGAGATGGGCAGGAGAAGGCATTACCTACTTAGGTATTAAAATAACCCCAGCCATCCCCAAATTATGGGAGATTAATCTACAACCACTACTGACAAATATTGTGACTGAGCTGAACCACTGGAATAAACTACAGCTTACCCTAGCTGGGAAAATTGCATCGATTAAACTGGTGACTGTGCCTAAATTATTTTACTTAATTTCCCATCCCCCTTTGGATCTTCCAAGAAGTTGGTGCCTCAAGATAGATAAGCTCATTAGTAACTTTTTATGGGAAGGGAAACAACCAAGGTATAGTCATAACAAACTAAGAGCCTATTGGGCAAATGGGGGGTAGATCCTTCCTTGGCAAGAAGGTTATGAATGAGCATTCCAGACTGCACAGATCCTTCATTGATTCTCACCTGTGGTGGAAGAGTCTCCTCAATGCGTCTACATAGAAAGTACCCAAAGTCAGGTACATTCTCTCCCACTACTTTTATACAGCCCCCCAAGGGCCTACGAGCCCACCCAACAACAGACCCCTCTATTAAATTTTAGTGCAAAGTATACCATAAACTAGACATACACCCTACCCCATTGAAACTCACCCTGGTGTGGGGTAATCTGAAATTAATGGAAGACAAAAAAACCTATGGACTATGTGGGCCACATCTGGGATTCGCACCACAAGAGACCTTTTAGTACCTGGATCACTGGCACTTGAAACTTTTCAAAATCATAAAACCCACTGGGAACTCCCAGCACAGGACTTTTGGAGGTGCCTGCAGCTTTGTAGCACAGTGTGGACATACCTTAGAGAAGTATGTCAAGAGGGCAAATCTACATTGGTATCCTGTTGGCTATCCAACTAAAAAGGCCAGGCTAGTCAGATATATTCAGCCATCAGAGACACTATACCCAGTCAGTCAGTGATCTCTAAGACCAAATGGAAAAGGCCCTCCAGATTACCATCACTAAGCCACACTGGCAAGCATGCTGGAAATTCAGATACACAGCTTTTAAAGATGTGAGGAACAGACTGATCCAGGATAAGATTATGCACTCATGGTATAGAACCCCGGCTGTGTTCCATACAGTCAGTGTCCTCAACACTGAAAAACGCTGAAGATGCCACACAGTCCCAGGTGACCTACTTTGTATAATATGGTCCTGCCACAACCTCCAGCCCCTCTGTAACCAAGTTTGCTCTCTGGGATCCCAGGTCTTAGAAAAAAGGCCCTCTCTCACCCCTGCTAATACTTGATCTGAAGTTGGGAGCCCCAACTTAACTGAGCCAGAACATATATGGCTTGCCCTTCTCTCTATGCAGGCAAAGCACCTCATACTAAGTAATTGGTGGAGCACTGACATCCCTACCCACAAGGAGTTGCTGTTAGCACTTACCCAACTGTAACATTTGGACCTCCTCTCTCAGAGTCCCACTTAGCCACCAATACCTTACACAGTCATGAGGCCTGCTGGAGCCTCTATGTTGTAATTTGTTTGAGTCGAGTTGCAATTTGTAAGGTGAAAATGCTCAATAAACAGTTTAACTGCAAAAACATTTTGATAATTTTCAATCAAATATTTTTTATGATTTTTGGAAATTTTCAAAATTCGCAAAGCCACATCAGCTTTGAGATCATTCATATTCTGACTACCAGGTATGATCAGTGAGAATGAAATGGGAGAAAGGGGCAACATGCTGTCAGTAACAACTTCTGTGAGATTTCACTTTGCTCTCTTTATCACCAAATAACTTGATAATACCGTACTGGGACACCCAAGTAGAAAAACTGCATGATAAGTATGGCTGGCATTGGGGGAATGGGGGCACAAAATCATACAGTACTCATGACCCAGCTTTAGCATATCTGTCAAATTTTACAGGACTAGTATAGTCATGAGGATCCATAAATGTAGCTCTTACCAGTAGCACAAAATTCAGCCTACTCCTTCCTTTGCAAACAGTTACCGTGTTATGGGTTGCATTACTCTAGTCTGACAGTGATACCCCATTGGCAAAACCGTTGCCCCAGACTAACCCTCATTCTGTATTATGCATCTCAGTATTTGCCTTTCTTCAAGCCAAATACTGTCAGCACCAAGTCCAGTTTAGGTGATTAAAAGTATCAAGATCTGCAACACTTCACATGTGGAATATGCAAGTTGCAAAATAAGTAAGTTTTCCTCCTATCAGGTGAGTAGCCAGGAATTTTAAACTGTACTCAAGAGCTGACGTAACTGTTGTCCCCCCCCCATAAACATAAACCAAAAGATGTGCTGCCCTGCCACACAGACATTGCTCCACTCCCATTTCAGACAATGATTTATTTGAATTTTAATAACCGGGTGAGCCAACTGAGACAGTACAGTCCTTTTTTCAGGGGTGACCCGGAAAGTGCAGTATAATGACAATGACATGGCAATGGTTACATTTACATAATTTACAATCACAGTTACATAATTTACAGTTACATTTACACATTACACGTTACATTTACACATTACATATACATATACACATACACATGATGTTCATACAGTGTGAATACCAATACAGTACATGATGTTTGGAATGCAGAGTTATGAGTCATCAGAAGCAGGAACACAAAGAGGCAGAGAGGTAGAGTGATAAAGAGGATTGGAATAGAGGGAGAGAAGAGCAGGACAAAGTAGAATGTGGTAGGGAGTTCTAGCAGGACACTGCAGAGAAGGCAAAAACTCTCCTACCCATGGTTAACCAGGGTTTGGGCATAATGAGAAGGGGGAGGGAGGCTGACCTTAGCATGAGGGGGGGTGCCAGAGCTGAATAGGTTCACCAAGGTGGGGGGGGTGTAGTGGTGGACCAGTTTGAACACTAGACTCAAGGTTGCATACTGTAGTTTAGATTTGTATGATAGCCAGCCCAGAGAAGAGAGAAGAGAGAACATCACAATGGTGGTGACGGACATTGGTCCCGAAGGCAAACCTACCCACCCTATTATAAGCCTGTTTGAGTTGAGATAGGATGGTTGAGTTGGTTGTGAGTAGTAGGGGGCACCATAAGAAAGGAGGGTGTGAAGGGTGGCGGCAGTGATCTTATGGCAAGAAGCCAAAGAGAGGATGGGACGGAGGCGATAAAGCAGGATCAGCTTCTGGTTTAGTGCCTTGGTAAAGAGGGTGACATGGGTGGCCAGAGAAAGAGAGATGTCTAAGGTGATGCCCAGACATTTGAAGGTTTGGATGGATTCAAGGGCATCACCATTATGTGAAAGTATCGCAAGGGAGGGGAAGGGATTAGGTGAGGAAGAGGGATTGGAGAACAGCATGCATTTGTTTTCTTTTAGTGTTGAGGACTAGTTGGTTTTGTAGGAACCAGCCTTTTAGAGTTCGAAAGTCCAATGCGAGCATACTGTTGAGTCAGTCGACATCAGATGAGGATAGGTAAACAATGGCATTGTCCACATGGAGGTGTATGGTGGCCCTGCCACTGTTATTTGGTAATTCACCAATGAATAGGGAGAATAGTAACGGTCCAAAAATGGAACCCTGAGGTTCACCATGGGTTATAGGTCTGAGGTCCGAGAGAGACCTGGACCACTTGACAATTTCTGTGTGGCCTGTAAGGTAATTTTGGAGTCAAGTTACAGCATTAGAGTCAAGGCCAAGGGGAGTGTAACATCCATAGCAGGAGTTTGTGATTAACCAAATCAAATGTCTTTGTCAGATCATCAAAGATAGCACCAGTGGCAAGGCCTTGGTCCATAGCATGGAACAGGTCTGAAGAAACTTTTATTAAGGCTGTGAGGGTACTGTGTTTTTTCCTGAACCCATGCTGGAAAATTGAGAGGAGGTGGTGGAGGTCCAGGTAATCCTGTTGCTGGTTGTAGAGTATTTGTTCTTGGATTTTAGCCAGTGGACAGAGGATAGAAATAGGTCTATAACTCTTGACAACTGTGTTGGATCCACTCTGTGAATGAGAATCACCATGGCTACCTTCCATTTATCAGGGACAGTCCCCGTGAGGAAGGACCGGTTAAACAGGTTGTGAACTGGGCTGGCAAGGGCTGTAGCCCCTAGTTTGAGAAACTTGGGTTCAAGGGTGTCATGACCTGGGGCGTGATCAACTTTTAGGTTAGCGAGAAGCTGATGAACTTCTTTGAGGGAAGCAAATTTAAGGTGGAAGGCTGGGCGAGCGCCGGTGTCCACCGGTGTGGTGGGAGGTGAATGGGGGTGGGGGAATCAGGAAAGAGCACTGTATATCTATGCCGGTCAGTAAAGAACTCATTGAATCCAGCAGCGATAGTTATGGGGTTGGAGTGGATGGTGTCTTGGGCATTGAGGGAGCTGGGAGTCTCAGAGGACTTGACTTTATTGAGGGAGTTCACCAGCCTCCAGAATTCTTTGGGGTTGCAGAGGTGTTGGTTAGTAGTGTCCTGAAATAGGAGCACTTGGCTTTCTGAAGTGAATTTTTACAATTGTTCCTGAGACACCTATAGGCTTGCCAGTCAGTGGTTAGTCCACTGCTTTTGAAGGTTTACCAAGCCTGATCACATTTGTTCATGAGCTTCCTTAATTCTGTAGAGAGCCAGAGGCTTTGAGTCCTTTGATCTGCACCTCTTTGGGGTGTAATGGTTAATTATATTGGTGAAGGTGGTCATGAAAAGTCAGGGTTTGACTGATATCTGGAGAGTGTTTATAGATTCCCAGTTGGTGTTCAAGATTGAGGTGGGAAAGGCTCTGGGATCAAGTTGGGACATATCCCGGATCAGGATGACCTTGGGTGGGGGGCTGGGGAAGTTATTTTGCCAAATACAGAAGGTAGGTGAGTGATCACTGATGCAGTCAGAAAGAACACCCACAGATTTCACCTTGGGGGGCACAGTTGGTGGCTATTTAATCAAGTAAGGAATGGTTGCCTAATTTTGTTTTAATCCTTGTGTGGTCGGTAATGAGTTGGTCAAGGTTACAATCGGCAAGGGTGGCATGTACAGTATCTTGTCAGTGCTGGGGTTCAGCCAAGCCAGACCACATTAATGTCACTGCAAAGTATGAGGTCATGGTGAGGGAGGTTGGCAAGGGAGGTTATGAAAGGGGGGAGACAGACTGAGGCCTCTTTGGGGGACAGGTAAATGCAGCCCACTATTAGTTTTTTGATAGAACCAAGAGTCAGGGAGAGGAACAGTGATTCTGCCATGGGGAGTCCAGGTGTTGGGGTAGGGATTTCAGTATCATCTAATCCAGCCCAGACATAAAAAAGGAAGCCTCCACCCATAATATGTGGTAAGCCTCTGATCTTAATAGATTCACAACATTTTATTTTATCTACACACACACACACACACACACACACACACACACACACACACACACACACGTGCACAATCAGACAGAAGTCTGCTGGCTTTTAGTTGCAATGTGTAAGATACATTGTGATAAGCCTTGTACCACATCAAGGTAGCCAGACTTACAGAAGTCCTTTCACTCCAGCACTCATGCATGCATACTCGATCGAGTCACTCATATAATCATGGCCTCTAAGTTTAGCACCCACACATCTATCAAAAATCATTCATAAACTCACACTAAAGCATCCAAGGAGGGGGAAACACAGTTCTTTGGGTCCATCAGGCTCTGTTTGTGTTTGTTGCCCTGGCCTGAGGCTCACACTGCCCCAGGATTTTCCAGATTTTCCTGTACTCAGCAAAGTACACTGAGTATGCCTGGAGACACCCATGCCTCCTATCAGAATTTATGTGTCACTCATACATTCCAGAATGCAGAAGGTACAGTTCAAGGATACACATGAAAGAAACAATCTGATAAAAAGTATTAGCTTTCTTCTTTTTTTTTATTTATTAGCTCATTGTGGTTTCATTTAATGGTACAGTCAAATACATACAGCATTAGAAGCAGAACACAGGTTTCTTTCCTTACTTGAATGGTTTTGGATTATTGTCTATTTGGTGTTTGATGCCTTGATATATCGATTGTTGTTGCTGTTAAATAAAAAAAAATCAATAAAAACTTTTATGTCAAAAAGAAACAGAACAAAGCATGTATCAAATCATAAAATTATTACAGCCACCTGTTATGACTGGCATTGACACTGCACTCAATGACCTTTCTGAGGTTAAAAAATTGTTAAAACTGAGAAAAATACATAAATGTACTTCATTTACATATAATGGCAAATACAGTACTTCCCTAGGATGATCTCTATGCAAGAAGTAATTTTTAATGACAAGCAAAACGACAAGAGTGACACAGCGTGGTTGTCAACACTGCAGTGGTAGCTCTATAACAAAGACTAGGACAGCTTTCCCCTCTTAGCACCACTTCTGGGCTTCTTGACTTTAATGAATGGCACTGCACATTTCTTGAGCTTCTGTTCTGTACAAAACATCGGAAAACATAAAAGTAAAAGCAATACTCTGCATACAAGCATTAGAAAACATGATTAAGAGCACTAAATATATGAAAAAAAAAACAAATGGGAGCACTAATAACAACTAAACCAGTCCACTAGCTCTTTTCTGTAGTCCTAGTAGCTGCAAGTTGTCTTTAACAAAAGTTTCAACTGGGGAGGGAGGTTAGCGTGTGAGTCACAGAGATGAGTCTGTCTGAGCCTAACAGGTGACTAACTGTGAAAGGATGTCTGCAAGAGCATGCTGACCCATTTTTATTGTTGAAAACAAAAGTTGGGGATTCACTACTTTTCTCCTCTTTGTTCTCATGGTGTACATTTCGTCTTCTGTTTCTTCCTGTGGTACAAGAACAGGCAAGTGGAGTAACAGTGAAAGGCTAATCTATGCTACCCACTCACTTTTTCACACCCCTCCTGGCCAAGATACAGAGCAGCCCCCCCGGCGACTTGCAGTCAGCAGCTTGGATGGTTGGGTTGTTGTGCTGCCTCTTTCAGCTGTTGATCCAGCTCCCTCACACTCCCCCCTCCATCACCTTGAAACTGCTGACACTGGAGTCCTGACCAGTACTCCTGCTCTTGGGGCTGGAGAGTCCAGGGTCCCTGCCCACCTGATGATATAGCTAGTTGACTTCTCATTGTGTACTCCTGCCCCATCCTCTTGCTCTGTTTTTTTGTTCCACAGTCCCCTGATTGGACAGTGCTCACTTTCTCCAGCTTCAGTAGGGTTTCTTACCACTGGAGGTAGTAGTGCAGAAGTAGATGTTTAGTTGTAGGAGAGTTTTAAATTTAAATTTATCTTTTTCTGGCCCCCAAGAGGAGTGTGTGGAGGGACTGCAGTACTCACACTCTAACAGCTGCCTGTCTTGGTAGAGTGAGTGTGGAAAGCTGTGTCTGACTCTGTTATGTTTCTCTTTTCTCTCCCTCCCTCTGAGAGTGAAGATGCAAAAAAAACCATGAAGTGGCATAATCAAAACTCCCAGTTCTTGGTTCCTTGAAAGGAACTGCAGAGAATGTTGTCCATCCAACGAAAACAATACAAAACACATCTAACAGCTTTAGCTTTTATTCGGGCACAGTTAAATAGGGATCATTTAGAGGTATTAATGTAATTTATGAAAATAGACATTTCTAATAGCTGCTCATAAGTAATCAATTCCTGTCTCCTTTAACATTTCTATTTGATCAAGCTTCACAGCATGTGGGGCTAGCTAGGAGGAAGGTTCACAGCTGTAGCTGTAGCAGTCTCTATATTGAAAGCCCAACTAAAGTTGTCACCTGTCAGTTTTGTTTTACTGTACCTGGTAATCAGGTTTTCAGGGTCCCTATCAGATAATCCAGTTTTGCTCAGTGATAGTCAGATTTTTGAGCCATTCTGAGTGCTCATATACCTTAGAAACAGATTTGTCATATCATTCATTGTTTCAGCTGCATTTCCAGGTTACAGACAAGTTTTGTTGTCAATATAGCCCTTTCTTTGTAAAAAAAAAAAAATCAACCTGGGAGGTGTAAAGTATGGCAATTAAGACCATTAGCAGATACATAAAGAGCTACTGATGCCTGAAAGAAAATGTACAATTCTGCCTGCATTCCAATTTTATTTTGCATATTTCTCCTCCCCATTATTTATTACTATGGAAATTTGCACAGATATATTATCTTTAACCCTTAGAGTTCCTTTAGAGTTCATCTGCCTCTCTAGCTCACTCCCTACTTCAAGTCATAATCCTTTGTTGTGGCATCACACTCTGTTGCCATGGGAGTAACTGTGATATTACAAGCAGAGCTCTGTGACTTCAGGTAGGGAGAAAGCAGTAGTAATAGACAAACTCTTCAGGAGCAGAGATCCCTTTTCATACAAATTATCTCAGTAATAAATAATGGGGAGGAGGAATATAGCTCTAATGTGAAAAATAAGCTGAATTGTGTCTAAATATTAAGTTTTTCTAATGTTCTCTTGAACGTGTCACCAGCTCTTTAATCTTTTCCACTATGCATCTCAAAAGCAGAACAGCAACAAAGCTGGGCAAAAAGTCTGACCCTACTTTTTGTAACAGTAAAAGATTCAGTTGTCATCCACTTTTATTTGTTGGTAAACTTTTTAATCTCTAAAAGAATGTAAGTATTTTGAAATGTTTTAAATTATCTTTTATAAAATAGTTGTTTCCTCCAGTAAAAAAAATATGTTCACTTCTTTTGGCTTCAAAATAGTACTGTGGACACGAAAAGGAACTGGATGAAGGAAAAATATGAAGTACACATTATAGGAAACAAGCAATTTGTTTATAATGTATAATTGTATACTATTTACAGTATCCCCCGATGATATTTGTAAGTTAGATCTAATTTATCCCTACATGTTTACCTGGTAAAATTATGTCAGTAAATAAATAAATTGGAAGAACCAAGAAAAGCAAATTTAACAGGTACATCATGTTAACATTTCTGTTTAACTGCTGCTTCAAGTGTTGTCTTTTACTTTTCCATTAAAGTCTTCACTGGTCTAACAAATGGCTATTGAGGGGGAGCAATGCACAGTCAGTCATGAAAAGGGTGTGGGGCTAGGGGCAGAGTTTAGGGTATGGTTTAGTGTCTATTTTTTTGCCTCTTCCAAAGGTGGCAACCCTAGGCCCAACACTCTTCAAACAGTTTAGTGTCCCTCTGTGCATGCAGAGGACCTGGAAAAGTGGGTAAGGCACTCTGGGTCCATCATGTCCAACCCCTCATTGTAACATAGTAATTTAAGGTTGTCAGGGAAGCTAGGTCCATCATATCCAAACCCTCACTGTAATATAGTAATTTAATGTTGTAAGGGACTCTGGGTCCACCATGTCCACACCCTCACTGTAACATAGTAATTTAAGGTTGTCAGGGATTCTAGGTCCATCATGTCCAACCCATCACTGTAACATTGTAATTTTATGTTGTAAGGGACTCTGGGTCCATCATGTCCAACCCCTCATTGTAACATAGTAATTTAAGGTTGTCAGGGAAGCTAGGTCCATCATATCCAAACCCTCATTGTAATATAGTAATTTAGTGTTGTAAGGGACTCTGGGTCCACTATGCCCACACTCTCACTGTAACATAGTAATTTAATGTTGTCAGGGACTCTAGATCCATCATGTCCAACCCATCACTGTAACATTGTAATTTTATGTTGTAAGGGACTCTGGGTCCATCATGTCCAACCCCTCACTGTAACATAGTAATTAATGTCGTAAGGGACTCGAGGTCCATCATGTCAACCCTCACTGTAACATAGTAAATTAAGGTTGCCAGGGAGTCTTGAGCCATCATGTCCATCCTCTCACTGTTACATAGTAATTTAATGTTGTAAGGGACTCTGGGTCCATCATGTCCAACCCTTCACTGTAACATAGTAATTTAATGTTGTCAGGGAATCTAGGTCTAACATGTCGAACCCCTCACTGTAACACAGTAATTAAATGTTGTAACAGATTCTAAATCCATCATGTCCAACTCATCACTGTAACATATTCATTTAATATTGCACAGGACTCTAGGTCAACACCTCACAGTAACATAGTAATTTAATGCTGTAATGGACTGTAGGTCCTTCATGTCCAACTCCTCACTAAAGCATATCAATTTTATGTTGTAAAGGACTCTAGGTCCATCATGTCCAATCTCTCACTGTTTAACAAGAGGTATTGTAAGTCTCAGGAGGTATCTGCATTCCAAAAGAGACTTTTTACTTTATTTTAACTAACTGAAGAAAAGTTCATCCCTCCTGATACAAAGAGATGAGTGGATTAAAATTTTATAAAACCAGAACCTCATTTCACCTGGGCTCTGAGCAGTCAGCCTCAGCTTGATGCAGGGGACAGATGACTGGGCTTCAACTATCCAGGAGTCCAGGGCATGCCACTTTCACTGAGAGGGCTGGATGTGGCACAAGAAATGGTGAGGGGCAAACACAGATGAGGGTCTGTGACAACCAGGTGCAAGAGGTATGTTGGTTGAGGCACATGTGAGGGATTTGTGACACAAACACAGAGCAGTCAGAGGCATATGTAACTTGCTTCTGTTTGAAAACCTAAAGCTGCCACTATTAATATAGCTAGGCAGTCACCAGAAGCCAAACCCCAGTGCAGCTGCCCCCAACACTGGGTACCCAATTATGGGGTTCTGTGGTAAACTAAAATGAAAAGTAAGTAGCCACTTGCTTCTCAACCCTGGTGCTACCAAACTCCCTCCATTCTGACACCAAGTGCCCAACCCTGGAGTCAGCCAGTAAATGAAAAAAGTAAGTGGACAATGACAGCCAAACCCCAGTGCTGCCAACCCTCCATTCTGATATTAGGTGCCCAGCCCCCAGGTCCAAGAGTTAATGAAAAAAAGTAAGCAGGCAATGAGAACCCAACTCCAGTGATGTTTTAGAAAGAAACATTAGGTTTTTTTTTGCACTAATCTATTGTAGCATTGCTCCCTGCTATTCATTTTACTATTGCACTTTTGTGTACTTGCCATTCGTACATCAAATAAAAAGTAGCTTTATTCCTTATTCAGCAGTAAAACTTTAACCAGCTTCATAAAAAAAAGCATATGTGAATTCATAGGATGAATACTAAAAACAACAAAACTGTAGTACTGCAATGAATAGCAGGGAGCAATGCCATGCCAGATTGGGGTTAAAAACCACTAACGTTTCACTCTAGAAGCAAAGCTTCGTCAGAGTTAGTAACTTAATGCAGAAATGCCCTTATATTATCCACCACCACAGATGTGTACAAATTAAAAATTTAAAACAACAAATGTGACACATCCTCAACATACTGGGAGGCACTTAGAAAATTACAACCAGCAATTAAGGTAATGAAAAGTATAATATCAAACCTGGTATAAACTACCCACAAGGCATATTTTCACAGTTGGTTGGTGCATGTAATTAGAAAAAAAAGCTTTACAAATAAACTTCAATATCAGGAAATATAAATGTATATAGAAATCCATTTTGTGGATATTGGAGTGAAGCACTGAGGATATAAAATGCACAGGTATTCATTTATATGCCCCTTCTCTTAAGAGACATTTTCTTTAGGACAGTGGAACAAATGCATTCTGTAGTACAATGATTCTAAATGTCAGGAATCTATTCTAAAAAAAAAAACAGATTAAAAGCTGGGCATTATTATATCAGGTGCTCAGTCATAATGGATCTATTCCTGGGGGGGGGGGGGAGTTACTATAGCCCTAGCGTGAATGATTGCTTAGAACTTGTGCACTTTCTTTAAGATGTCTATAGCCAATCTTTATTTCCAGCATATAAAGATGACATACTTTGCAACAGAAATGTTTTTTATTGTATTATGACTAAATGAGCATCTGAAATAATAATGTCCTGCTTTTTTATTGTTTTTTTTTTTAGAATACATGCCTGACATTTGTAACTTGTATTACAGAGTTCATTGGATCCACAATGCTAGAGAAAATGTTGTGTAAGAGAAGGAATACATAATGGATGAACACCTGACCATTTTGTATCCCCAGTGCTTGACCCCAACATGTGCAAAATTGATTCTATATAGATTTATATTTACCAATACTGTGGTTTATATGTAAATCTTTTTTTAATAATTACATCTTCTAACCAACTGCTGAAAATATGCCTTGTGGTTAGTCAATACCAGGTCTGTTGTTGTACTTTTCATTATCTTTATTGCCAGTTGTTACTTTATGAGCCTCCTCGTATCCTGAGGATGTGTCACGTTAGTGTCAGACTGCTAATGTCTCTAATAGCAGTCTCTTTCATAAATGACATTACATGTCATATTACATGTTATATGACAAATTTTAAATAGAACGTTTAACAACAAAACACTGTACTAATTACTGATATCACAAATCTTCACTAAAATCATTTCGCAGCCATATTGGCTCTGACTAGAGTTTGTTTTTATTTACATTTAGCTTGCAGGGAGGGTATCTCCATGGATCAAAAACCCATTTACTGGCATGACCAGGGTGGTGAGTTACACAGTACAGAGATAAAGTGAATACTCCCGAGAATGCATAAAGTACTCAGTTACTTTTGTGAAATTAAAACTCTGAATACTAAAAAAATACTACTGACAGATCAGGAAAAGTAATATTAAATGAAGAATGCAGATGCCATCCTGGATTTTCCATTCCACTAATGAGCAGATAATCTATTCTCCCAGCTCAACACTGTTATTACAATTAGCAATGCCATCAAAGACTGGAGGAGTGGTTTCTCTGTCCAGTGGAGCAGCAAAAGAGGAAGTCATGGTAAACTGTTTTTCTAGCAGCCCTCCTCTGTCTCACTGATCACAACCCACACATTAATGTTATATCCTTTATCATGTTAATATATTAGCAACAATAGTGGCTCTGACCAGAGTTTGATGGCATGTGTTGTGTCCAGATTCAGAAATACCTTCTAATAGGTGACAGGTTCACATTTTAACAAGTCATCAAATTGGCAGTGTCATTGTTAACAGCAGTAAAAGACTGACATGAATTTAGTGCACAAGCAAGGGCCATGCACATGATGATTACTATAAAAGATAGAAAGGGGATATTCATTTATTTATTTGTTTGTTGACTGGGTTAGCAAACTAAGCCAATGGCCCATTTTCAGGAATGAACTAGAGTCACTTTCACAAATCCAGTTACAAATAATAAACACTTACAGTGAACAAATGTGCAAAATAATGCATAAAATTATGCAATATGCATGTGCAAAATCTTATAACATGTGCCAAAAGTTGCATAATCCTAAATACATTTGCAATCTGAGCTTTTATACAAATATATCTGAAAGTGAATTTTAAAAGTAGAAAAATAGAGAGACTCTGACACTGATGCAAGAGCTGCTAGATTGTTTCGCAATATTGTAGCAGAAACAGAAAAGCATGTGGGCCCATAGCCATCTAGTAAGAACATATCGGAAGTCCATAAGGTTCTTGAGCAGGTCTTAGGAGTCAAAAGGTCATTTAGTGGAGAATCAAATTTAAATCAGCAGTGCCTTACAGCAGTGAAAATTTTGACCTATATTGTTTATTGTACTTTAGATTGTCCCCTATCTAATGACTTGTATGATATCCTTTTTCCCCATTTTGAGTCTGCATTTGCACTTTTTTTTCACATTTAAAATGATACGGTGAGCACCCCTTTTAATATGGCTAAAACCATATTTTCATCAGTATTCTCAGCTGTTTTTGTACAGTTATTGTCCCATAAGATCAAGATGCACTTTCTGCTGCATGCTAGTTTATTATAGTTACAGGAAAAGTGATATGAAGCAATGGGTGTTTAAAAACAACAGAGAATACTGATAAAAACCAGGTCCAAGCCATATTAAAATGAGTGCCCCTTTTATTATTTCAACAGTACAAAAAAGGTGGTGAAGCAGACTTGAAATGGGGAACAAATTGTATCATATAAGTCAAGCGATAAGGGGGTCATCTAAAACAGAATAAAAATGTATAGGCCAAATTTTTCACCGCCATCATGCTTTGCTGCTCTGTGTCCCAATGATCTAGCAACCAGACAGCACAGCCTATATTGTCTAATAGCTTCAGGGGCAACCATCCTAACCAATCATAAAAGGCACAATGATGGGTATTGCCAATGTCAATGTCATCTTTATTTATAAAAAGTGCCTTTGAAAACTAAGGCAACTGTACAAAATTCACAAAACAATTGATAAAACTAAAATTAACATATAAAATCCCATGGCTGCAGTACTAATAATTGGCATATGCAGGGTTTTAAATAATTGATTAGCAGTTTTTTTCTTGGGACAATACTAACTGTACAGAAAGCATTTATATAGGTTTTCTAGAAGTGTTATCTTTCTTAAACACAGTGAGGCAAGTGCTATGCATTTTCGCAATGTTTTAGAACTTTTATGAGCAAAACGTTAATCAATTTTTAGAGTTAAATAAAACCCTGATATGCCATATTAAAAAGGAAAGTCTTTAATGCTGTTTTAAAACTTTGGACGTTCGGGCTATCTTGAACAGGATGAGGTAGAGAATTCCACAGGGTTGGGGCTGCAAAACTGAAAGACCTGGCTCCAGATGTCTTCAAACAAACCCTGGGTATCTCTAGCAATCCCTCGTCAGTGAATTGGAGATAGCGGGAGTGACAGTAGGGATGAAGGAGATCTTGCAGGTAACCAGGTCCCTGATCATGTAGGGCCTTATAGGTCAGCAAACCAACCTTGAAGGTGATCCGCCACCGTACTGACATCCAGTGCAGTCCGCGAAGCACAGGCATTATATGACTGCGCCTAGAGAAACCAGTCAATAGCCTGGCTGCCATGTTCTGCATGAGCTGCAGGTGGCGGATATCAACCCCCGATAACCCAAGGTATTATGGGGTAAACTGAGTTAAAATGACATATGTTATGAAAGCTCTTATTTGGTTGAGAAAGTTCAGATCCTGACATAATCAAATACACAAATGAGTTATAGTCTAAGGTAAGTAAAAGCACCCCATAGGACCTATACCTGCTTAGAATCCAGAGTTAAAGAGCTGGTGACATGTTCAAAACAACTTTAACAAAACCTAATATTTAGACACAGTCCAGCTTGTATTTCCCATTCGTGCTGTTTTCCTCCTCCCCATTATTTATTACTGAGGTCATTTGTATAAAAACAGGAATTTGTTCCTGAAGAGGTTGTCTATTCCTACTGCTTTCTCCCTACCTGATGTCATACAGCACTGCTTGTAACATCACATTTACTCTCATAGCAGCAGACTGTGATGAAACAACACAGAAGTATGACTTGAAGTATGGAGTAAGCTATAGAGGCCGATGGACTCTAAAGGAACTCTAAGGGATAAAGATCATATATTGATGCAAATTTCCTTAATAATAAATAATGGGGAGGAGAACTATACAAAATATAAATGGAATTCAGGCAGAATTGTACCTAATTATTATGTTTTTTAAAGTTTTCTTTGATGCATCAGTAGCTCTTTAAATAACTCTTAAGGCAATAAAGTATTCCTAATTTTTGGTTGCTCTATTTACAAACTGAACTTATGCAAGATGAAAATTCTAATTTGTTTCCAGTATGACTACAAATATTTAAAGAATTCTACAAAAAGCGTTTCCAGTATGACTCTTAAATAATTTAAGGATTCTACTTGTTTGAGTACAATGTAAGTCAATCATTTTAATAGAAGTCATTTTGGAAAACTTTGGTCAGGAGCCAAAAACCACACATCTCGTCATTTTACTATTTAGCTAATGTTGATGGGAATCTTACCAACAATTAAAAAAAAAAAGAAAATCCCTACTTATTGAATTGTTAATGTTAATAATGGAAGCCAAACTAGAAAATATGAGGATGCCATCCGTGTACATCACATAATTAGAATTAACAGATGGAAAATTGCTTATAAAAGGTGAAAAAGCAGCAGCCAATGGATCCTTGGTGTATAGGAACATAACAACATAGAAATTGACAGCAGATAAGGACTGCTAGGCCCATCTAGTCTGCCCATTTTCTCTGCCTACCGTAAAAGCCACAGACCCTATTTGATCTCCGACTTTATCTCTTTGTTCCTATTGCTAGGGTTCCCCTATGCCTGTCCCATGCATCCTTGAATCCCCCACTGTGTTTGCCCCCAACACCTCAGCTGGGAGTCTATTCCATGTATCCACTACCCTTTCTGTGAAGAAATACTTCCTCACACTACCCCATAGTCCACCCCCTTCCAACCTAATGTCATGCCCCCTCTTTCCTGGACATCTCCTCTTCTTCTTTTTTTTCCAATTGTTTAACTAGGTGAGACACACTAAGCTGAAAGCTTGTTTACAGGTGCAACCTGGGAGCACATGGAAGTTAAGTGACTTGCTCAGGGTCACACAGTATGCAAGTGGGGGGCTATGGGATTCAAACCCAGGTCTCCAGATTTGCAGCTCAGAGCCTTAAACCACTGTGCCACACTGCCTCCCTCTTCTGAAAGATGCTAACCTCTGGTACCCTGTTTATGCCTTTTAGATATTTGTAGGTTTCTATCATATCTCCTCTGTCTCTTCTCTCCTCCAGGGTATACATATTGAGGTGTCCCAGTCTCTCCTCATATGACTTTTGGTGCAGGCCCTGCACCATCTTTGTTGCCCTTCTTTTAACTGCCTCCAACCTGTCTATGTCCTTACAGAGATGCGGCCTCCAGAACTGGACACCGTATTCCAAATGAGGCCTCACTATTGAGCTGTAGAGTTGCATCACCACCTTCTTCCTTCTGCTGGTGATACCTCTCCTTATGCACCCCAGCATTCCCCAAATGCAGGGTCTGCACAAGAAACCATACAAAGAGAGACCAAAGAAGCTTAATATGTATACCCTCAAGAAAAGGAGGGAGAGGGGGGACATGATAGAAACTTTCAAGTACCTCAAGGGAATCAACAAAGTCCAAGAGGGTAGCATCTTTCAGAAAAAGAGAAGTGCAATAACAAGGAGGCACAGTTTGAAGACGGGGGGGATGGCTCAGGGGCAATGTGAGGAAGTATTTTTTCACAGGGAGGGTGGTGTAACACATGGAACACCCTTCCAGAGGAGATTATGGGGTCAAAAACAGTGGGGGAATTCAAGAATGTATGGGACAGACATAAGGCAATTATAGTGGGAGGTAGGAGGAAGTAGGCTGTTGGTTAACTAGGATCTGCAGCTTATCGATTAGGTAGGGAAATGGGCAGACTGGGTGGGCCAAGCGGTCCTTATCTGCCATCAAAGTATATGTTTCTATGGCTCTCTCCCCTTGGCACATTGTTTGGCCATATTTAGGTCATCAGCTATGATTAACCCCAAATCCCTTTCCTGTTAGGTGAACATCAGTTTCTCCCCCCTCCTCCATCATGTAATCCTCCCCTGGGTTCTTGTGCCCCAAATGTATAATTTTGTACTTTTTTGCATTAAATCTCAGTTGCCACACTCTAGACCATTCCTCCAGTTTATCTAGGTTTCTCCTTAGTTTTTCCACCCTTCCCGGAGTGTCCACCCTGTTGCAGATCTTAGTGTCATCCGCAAAGAGGCACACCTTCCCCTCCAGCCCCACCGCAATGTCACTTATGAAGACATTAAACAGGACTGGGCTCAGGACTGATCTCTGTGGCACCTGATGGCCACCCTCCTTTCCTCAGATTGAGCACCATTTACCATGACCCTCTGTCTTCTATCGCTCAACCAGTTCCTAACGCAGTTTACCACCTAATGACCCACTCCCAGGCTGCCCAACTTGTTCACAGGTCTTCTATGTGGAACAGCATGGAAGGTCTTACGAAATCCAGATAGGCAACACTCAGCGCTCACCCTGATCCATGACCTTAGTCACTCAGTCAAAGAAATCAATTAGATTTGTTTGACATGACCTTCCTACTGTGAATCCATGCTGTTTCAGATCCTGTGTGCCACTGGCGTCAAGATGTTCCACAATCCTTTGTTTAAGTAGTGATTCCATACTATTGAGGTGAGGCTGGCTGGTCTATAGTTTCCAACCTCCTCACTACTGCCACTTTTGTGAAGAGGGACTACATCTGCCCTCCTCCAGTCCTCTGGAACCACTCCTGCATCTAGTGACTCGTTGAACAGTGCTGCACGGCAATCAGTCAATCGTTTATTTATAAAAAGCACAGTTTCATCCAGACCAAAGTGCTTGTACAAGATAAAAATAAAAGAAATCCATAAAACACTACTATAAATACTAACAAGCTATTATTAAAACACACAACATATTTAATCAAGATCATTAAAAGCCATTACAAACAAACGAGCTCTGAGAGCAGATTTAAAGCTCTTGACTGTCAGGCACTCTCTAACCTGACGAGGTAGAGAGTTTCACAGGGTAGGGGCAATAAAAGCAAAAGAACAGGCCCCCAAGGTCTTAAATTGAACCCTGAGAGCCTATAGCAATCCTCTGTCAGAGGAACGGAGTGAGCAGAGGGTGCAATAGGGACAAAGAAGATCTTGCAAGTTCCGTAGTCTCTGTCCATGTAGGGCATTATAAGTCAGTAACCCGCCCTTAAAGATGATCTGCCAGCAAACTGGCAGCCAGTGCAGGTCACGGAACACAGGCATCACATGACAATATCTTGATAAACCATTCAGCAACCTGGCCACTGCATTCTGCACCAGCTGCAAGTGGTGGAGATCAACCCCCGACAGCCCTAGGTACAGGGCATTGCAGTGGTCAAGGTGAGAAATCACAAAGGCATGCACCAGAGTTGGAAGATGGTCAGGAGGGACCAGGTGTTTTATCTGGGCAATGTTCCTCAGATGGTAAAAAGAGGTCTTGACAACGGCAGACACCTGAGATTTAAGTGTCAAACCGTCATCAAGAACAACACCCAGATTTCATACCCGATCTTGTGCATGATTTGTAAATAAACACATAAAACATACATTTTTTAATATATAAAAGCCCACAAGGGGCTCAAATGGAGTCCTGGGAACCTTAGACAAATAAAATGGAGTTACAGAAATGTACAGGTTAAAAAACAAAGCTCTTTAAAGGAGGATCCTACTGTGAAATGCATGGAAAACTGTATACAAAGAAAGCAGTATTTTCAAACGTGTGCTGCCAAGCCAATTTAGATTTGTTTTGCCTCAAACTTGGCCAGACTCTAGCTTTGAATGTTCCTTATCACAGAAAATTGTTTTTTCTTGTGGGCAGAGTTTAAAATAAAGGAGTCACTAACCTGGAAATGGAGAGTGGGTCCTAGACAGCATAATCCATGCAGTAAGATACAGAGAAGGTGGAGAAATGAATATTTCATTTTTTTAACTGAAAAGTGCAGAGTGCAGCTAATTTAAAGGAGAAATGAATATTTATGTGGAAAACTGAAGTAAAATTAACTCAGAAAATGTTGTTTGAATAGTTAATTGAAAGAAAAGGTTAACCCTTAGCAACTTGGGGTTCTTGTAGAGGAATTTTTATAAATAATATTCTGAGGAAATCTTAGAATATAGGCTTTCTAGTCAGAAAGGTGTGGAAGTGCTTAAACAAGGAGAAAATGGTTATTTTTATGTCACAAAAATACACGTAAATAGGAATCCAGGCTAACAGGAAAAGTAGCATCAGAATCTTCAGAAAAGCAGCTAGATTTCAAAAACACTGAGGATTCTATTGTGGCTTATGCTGCTGCAGAAAGAAATGTGATTGATCTTGAGCCTTTGGACTGGTCAGTGTCTACTTAGTGACCTGGGATTAGCATATGCAAATTATTTTGGGGGATAAAAAGAGCTGCACAGACAGTGTGTGGGGAGTTCGAGCAGGGAGAGAGACCAGGAAGGAGGGACCCATGTGAAGTGGGTGTCCAGTCAGAAGAGGCCTGCTGTAGTGATAGGGCCTGGAGGACAGCCCTCAGTTAACTAAAGTATAGTGTGATTAGGGGATCACCTGTATCCCAGTGCAGGGTCAGTCAGGGTAGTGAGTGATAGCAGGTAAAGAATAGATAAACTATTGCTTCAGTACCTGAATATTCCAGAAACTGTCAAGTTGTCTTCACAGAAAGAAAGCTGTCACCAGAAGAATTCATTTCTTCTCCAGAATGTCAACTCCACATTTGCTCACTCCAGACAGCCCTTAGAAAATCTTCTGCAGCAGTCAAAAAAGGTATAGTCAGAAAACATTTCTTCAACTTGGGATTTATTTCCAAAGACAAACGACAATGAACTGAATTTAATTTACCTTAAATCCTTCTTCATTAAAAGGGACTATTGTATAAATGAAGGACTGAACTTTTAAAAGACTGGGGGGGGGATTTTGTCCTTAAATGTTTATGTGCAAATGCTGTGAACTGTATGATCTTCAGGGGTATCTCAGTCATCAGGTTACACCATAACTGGGCTGGCAGTATAGCCTAGAGGTTAGAGTAATGAGCTGTGAATGAGCTTGCTACATTAAGCATACAGAGCTGGGTTTGATTCCCACAACCTCCATTTGCATACTGTGTGACTCTGAGCAAGTCACTTAACCTCCCCAGTGCTCCCAGGTTGCTCCTGAAAACAGGCACCTGCACTTGGTGGGCCTTACCTGGTTAGCAAAGAATAAAATAAAATGAATAAATAAATAAATAAAGAACCTTTGCTGTCAGTAAAGAGGAATCAACACAGAAGATTTTCAGCAGTACAACTGTGGCTGGCCATGCCGTCGACGTCAGCTGACACCACCAGCCCTGTATAGGCATAGGCTCCCCCACTCTCTCCTCAGTTCTTTCCCACCATCGACTTACTTGCATGGGTCTCCGCGGAAGCTCCGTCGCAGTATTCACACCTTTTTCAGTCATTGGCTTTTTTCACTTACGTTGTAAAAAATCTCTTTCTTAAGAGATTCCTTTTTTGTTTATGTCAAGAGTTAATCCATCTTCTTCTCTTTTCTTTCATTGCCGCTGTGGAAAGAAGATTGCCTCTACAGATGAACATTCAGTTTGTGCCTGCTGTCTTGGGCCTGACCACAAAGTCTCCGACTGTGAGCTCTGCTAGAAGCTTAACCAAACCACTTTTCTGGGATGCAAAAGGCTCTTAAGAATTTTCTGCTGGAACAACAGGTTGGCAGAAGTCCTCTTGGGCCCTGACCTCCCAGTCAAAGGCTGGATCTTCAAGTTCCCAGGCCTCCAAGGCCTGAGACAAGTTCTTGGGAAGAGTCACAAAAAAAGACAGATATTGCAACTGCTAGCCCTGGCATCGATCTTGCTCCCTATCAGCCTCTCCTTCTTCTGGGGGCTGTTCATCAGCTACAGCCACTTAATTGAAGAGAATTGCTGTCCAGATCTCTGTGCCTGCCAGACCCATACTGACAGCACCTCCATCGACTCTCAGGGCGCAGATGGCTATTGACCTCTGGGTCATCAGCTCCTCTGTTGTCGATGACTTGTTCATCATCATTGACTCTCCCTTCAATGCCTGCCTCTTCTCCCACCAGGGCTACAGGCTCATCAGGTTCACAGGATGCAGCTGGCAGGTCATTAACACCTGTGCTGTTGAGCCCCCCCCTCTGTCAATGTCCACTATTGACCTGAAAGAAGTACTGATTAATTTCACCAATGTACTTGTTCAGCAGTTTATTGGCTTTGAAAAGGCCCACTACGCCAATGCCGTAGATGACTGATTCATCATCAACACCTGTTCGTCAACCCTGGGAGCCTCCCCGTGGTCTGCTACCAGTGAATCTGATGCCAGATCCAGAGGTAGACGAGATCGACATTGAAAAGAAATATCACCCTGACCTCATTCTTCCTGATGATGTCACGGATGAAGAATAAGAGATCCTCCTTTCTGACAAGTCCACTGCCTCCTCTGTCAATGAGGACTCTGTAAAGCATGCTCCTTGGTTCCCCCCTGAGGACCCCACATTTTTTAATGTGATGAAGCAGCTGTCCTCCACCATGGGCTTTCACACTGAGGAAGCCTACCGAGTCAATATGTCGCATGCCTAATAGCATACAACATACCCACGGAACAGGAACAGTGTGAGGGGGCAATACCGCTAAAGGAAGAATGTGCAGCAGTGCACCCTATCTCTCTCTGTTCCCATGTAGAGGATAAGACCTCTGCTGGGACAGGGGTCCAGCGAGATGCTGCTGTGGCTTGACGGGATGAGCCATGAGCAGCAAGGGATGCTGGCAGTGTGTTTGGAAGTGGGTTTCGATTCTTGGTGCCAGACACAAGAAATTTTATTTTGTCCACATGTTGTGGGATTTTAAGTGATGACCCCCCCCCCAGAGTTAGTATATTAGTGAAGGGGGTTCAAGGCGGCGTAGCCCCCTGCAAAACAAAGACATATGCTGCTGCAATATATTTTGCTGTATTGGCAGCACGGTATATTGCAGTGGCATAATGTCTTGTGACATTATGACCACATGACCTGAGGAAGAGGATGTTACCAGGAAAGATCAGGTCGACTTCTTGGAGATTCCAGAATCTTCCCCAAAGATCATTCCACCAATGCTTCCAGCATTGAAGAATGCTGCTAAGGTAGCCTGGCAAAGGCTAGACATGGTGCCAGCTACGCCATGCAGGGCAGACAAACTTTATTACGCCCCTCAGGGTCTCCCTTGTTTTGCTGCCCTTGCTGAAACTGATTCAGTGGTCATTAAGGCAGCTCATGACAGGTCAAAAGTGCCTAAACACATTAGTTCCCTTCCCTCAGACAAGGAATCTCATAGGATAGACCTCTGGGGAAAAAGTGTTTATGCCTCCTCCACCTTAGGCTTGAGGATTGCAAATTATCTGTCACACATGGTCAAATACCAGAATGCCAACTGGAAGAAGGGCAAAGCTACAGCTCAGGCCCTACCTGATGTCTTGCAGAAGCAGGAATTGCTTCTATGTTTTCAGGCTGCTGAGGATGTAAGCAAACATCTCCTCAAGGCACTGTATGACATGGTTGACACCATTGCCAAAGCAGCTGCCACTGGCATTTGCCTCCATAGGCACTCCTGGCTCAAGGTTTCTGGATTTCCAGACAATGTGCAGCACAAAGTGCTTAATACCCCTTTCAATGGCACTAAGCTGTGCGGCCCTGATATCCAGGACCTCATAAATGATCTGCAGGCCTCGGGCATGAACATCAAATTGGTTCATTCCCTCTACAACACTCAGCCAAGGGGCAGAAGGCAGCTTACTTTTCATAAACAGACCAATAGGCCTGGACCAGCTCCCCATATCTAGGGAAAGTATAGAGCCCAGGCTCTCTTGCCTGCCCCTTCAGTACTGGAGCAGCGTCCAAGTGCCCCAGAAGTGAGGGACCAGCCTCTGTGGTTGGCTCCACCTCAGCTTGACTTCTTACCAGATCCACCTCCTCCAGTTCAGACCCAAGAGGTGGTGGTCAGAGGCTGGTTCTCCCTCCTTCTGAATCAAAGGAGGACCATAACTTTAGATGCATGGAATCTGCAGATCATAGAAAAGGGTCACACCTTGGAGTTCATCCAGCAGCCTCCAGACAGCTATCCTCCACCCTCCAATTACCCCTGGCTCACTTGTTTGTTCTCCAGGAGGAAGTACATTCACTTCTGCGCAATCAGACCATCGAACCAGTACCAAGGCGCCAGGGAAACCAAAGGTTTTATTCCAGGTTTTTACTGTCCCCAAAAAGACCGGAGATCTGAGGCCCATTTTACATCTAAAGGAACTCAATCTGTTTGTCCAATACAAAAAGTTCCAGATGATAACTTTTCCAGGCCTAATGACCCTTCTCAAGACAGGGGACTGGATCTGTTTGATGGACATGCAGGATGCCTACCTGTACATCTCAGCCTTTCCTCCGCACAGGAAGTTTCTTCGTTTTGCCTTTCAGGGTGAGCATTATCAGTTCAAAGTGCTTCCCTTTGGCTTATCTTCTGCACCATGAGTCTTTACCAAGTGCTTGGCAGCCATTACAGCAGCGCTCAGAAGAGGGGGACTGTATGTCTTCCCTTACATGGACGATTGGCTCCTAAAGGCCACTTCCAGGGAACAGCTACTGCTGACTCTGGAGTGCACTCTCCAGCTCTTCCATTCAATGGGCGTTGCCATCAACCAGCCCAAGTTGGTGCTAGTACTATCCCAAAGGCTGCAAATATATGGGGACAGTTATGGACTCGATGCAAGGGAGGTCTTCCTGCCCCAGAACAGGGCAGAGTGCCTCATGAACCAAGCTCAGGAAGTCACTCAGAGTCAGTACATTCCTGCCAGGGTTTACCTCAGATTGTTGGGCTAATGGAAGCGACTATTTCCATCATTCCACTGGACAGGCTTCATATGCGTATACTTCAGTAGACCCTCAGGGTACAATGGGACAAACACACAGACGAGTTGGACCAATGCATCCTGGTCTCTTACACAAGGTACTGCAGTGGTGGATGGACCCCTTGAATCTGCTTCAAGGTGTTCTCATCCAGATTTCTTAACTGCATCAGATCCTAACCACAGATGCTTCTGGTCTATGCTGGGGAGCTCACCTGGGCTCCTTCCAAACCAAGGGCTCCTGGTCCCAGTGGGACACCTCCCTGCATATCAAAGTCCTGGAGATGAGAGCAGTGCTCTGTGTCATGCAGGCCTTTCAAGAGCATCTTGCGCTGGACCAGCTGCTGGTGCAGTCAAACAATTTGAGTGTAGTCTACTACATCAACAAGCAGGATGGGACTCACTCATACCCCCTTTGCCAGGAGGCCATAAGAGTCTGGTGCTGGGTGCTGGATCATAGTCTGACACTCTCTGCAGTCCATGTGCCAGGCATTCTAAACCCCCGGTGGACTGTCTCAGCAGGAATTAGTCCAGCATGCTTGAATTGGAGCTTCTCTCATTCAGCACAGAAGACTTGTTCAACAGATGGGCTCATCCAGAGTTGGACCTTTTTGAATCCCGACTCAATGCAAAACTGCCCAATTTCTGCTCACTAGATCCAGGACCTGGAGTTTTCTGGCAAGACGCGTTGTCCCTCTCTTGGTGTGAGAGGTTTCTGTATAGATTCCCTCTGTTTCCTCTTATCCAGAGGTGCTAATTAAGTTGCAGATGGAGGGGGCCAGCATGATTCTTGTGGCTCCATTCTGGGCTTGCTGGATATGGTTCCCTCTGCTTCAGCAGCTGGCAGAGGAAGCTCTGGTTCCTCTAACTCTATGCAAGAATCTGCTGACCCAGGATCAGGGGAACCTGGTCCATCCCCAACATCAGGTCCCTTCACCTGCTCCTGAGAACATAGCCATTGCCAGGTTTGGGGTCTCTAACAGGGTAGCAGACGCCCTGGTGGCCACCAGGAAGCTTTCCACTTAAGCCACATACGCCATGAAGTGGAAGTGGTTTGCCATCTGGGCTGCCAAACATGCCCTGGACCCTTTCACCTATTCAGTAAATCATATCCTGGGCTACCTGATCTCTTTGTCCAACTCAGGCCTCCAGTAATCCTCAATCAAGGTCCACTTTTTGGCTATTTCTGCTTTTCATGAGCCTGTGGGTGACTACACAATTGCTCAGTTGGATGTCTCCCCTTCCTTTTTAAGGGGCATCCTACATCTGAAACCTCCAATCCATTTCCTTGTCCCAGCTTGGGACTTGAATTTTATTTTGGAGAAGTTGACCCTGTCTCCTTTTGAGCCAATCACAAATTGCAATTTGTGCTTTCTCTCTTGGAAAGCTCTATTTTTAGCTGCAATTACTTCTGCTCAAAGAATTTCAAAGCTTCAGGCCCTCCAGTACGAGGAACCTTATTTGATTTTTCACAAAAACAGGGTATCTTTGCACACAAATCCTAAGTTTCTGCCTAAGGTGGCTTCTGAGTTCACACTGAATCAGTCTATCCACCTTCCTGTTTATTTTCCCCAAGTGTGCCATTTCAGGGGAAGCACTGTTCCATACATTAGATGTGCACAGAACTTTGAAATACTATCTGCTTTGGACTAAGAAGTCCACAAAGTCAAAGCAGTTGTTTGTTTCCTTCATCCTGGGTAGAGAGAGTGCTTCAGTTTCTAAGCAATGTTTGTCCCCAGATCCCCTCCCAGAAATGATAAGATGCCACAACTTGTTAACTTTTGGATGCTCGCTGGCAATATTTATTTGGCACAAAGATTTTATTTTACATCTCTCATTGTCATACTTCAATCATAATAAACAACAACTCAATCACAATAATTTTCTTCTCTCCGGCCTTCTCCTTCTTCTGGCTGCTTGTCTTTTCGTGTTTCAGGGTCCAGACACTGTGAATCTAGCCTCCTCCTCCATCAACCGAACAATGCTGGTTCTCCACTTACCTGGCCCTCAGTCCTCCAGGCCCGGACACTATAAATCCAGCCCTTGGACCTATCCCTCTCCCTGCATTAACACCACGCCGGGGATACTCATCCCCAGCCCGTGTAGCCTACCCCCTCCCCCCTCTCCCACCCTCCCTTCCCCTGCTCCTCCCTTCCCTTCTTCCTTATCTCCTCACATCCATCCGGGCATGCTGCCCCTCCTCTGGGTTATTACCCAGCCCCCCAGAGCCAAAGTTGCCTACCTGCAGCACCAACAACTGGCACCATGCCCAGGGTACCCAGGGCACCCCCTTCTGCCCAGTATTCCCATCCTTGTGACAACCTTCCTCCCAGTGCCTTCCTTACAGGGGTGGGTGGGTGGAAATTTCACAGCAAAAGAAGGCTAGCTGAGGGTGACCAGGCCTAATATACCCCTTCAGGACCCCAGATGAGGACCCCTAGTAGCTCTGCCCCCCCAGCCAATCCCCCGAACCCTAGCCCCTACCTTGTCATATTAGTCATGCCTTCTTCCTGTATGACGTCAGCAGCCCCCCTCCCCCTCTCACTCCACCCCTCACTCTACCCTCCTATTGTTTCTTTCTGGCAGGGGCCATGAGACAACCTGGCCTGCTTTTTAGTGGCAAGCCCTATTATCCAAATGGTTGGCAAATTGCATTGTGTTCTGCTACAATAAGTACAGGAAAGAATTGCCTGGTGCTGTCAAAGCTCAATCCACCAGAGGCATGCCTACCTCGGTGGCTTGTTTCAAAGGGGTCTCAGCCACTGACATTTGTGCATCAAGCATTACAATCTGGACATTGCCTCAAGAACCATGCTGGATTTGGCAGGGTTGTGTTATAAGGACTCCTGTCTTAAGCATATGGAGATCCAGCCTCCCAGACTGTGTTTATGCTTATCACTGCTTGGTACTCATTCCTATGGTGTAATCTGATGACTAAGATACCCCCAAAGATGATAGAACAGTTACGTAAGAACTTACTGTAACAGTAGATCTTCGAGGGGATCTCAGTTATCAGGTATGATTTTCCTCCCACCATTCCCCTTCTTGGGGCTCCTGTCTAGGAACTGGCTATCTGGTGTATCCAACTTTTATCTTAAGTCTGGGTACCTCTTTCTCTCATCGGTTCCCCAGGGTAAAAGCCTTGCTCCCTTTGTCTCTGGGGGAAAGAACTGAGGTGGGATCAGGGCCACCTAGGTCTTTATATAGGGTTGGTGATGTCAGTTGATGTCGTCGGCGTGGGCGGCCCAAGTTGTACTGCTGAAAATCTTCCATGTGGATTCCCTTACACCAACGGTGAAGGCTCCTATGGTGTAACCTGATGACTGATACCCCTTTGAAGATCTACTGTTACTGTAAGTTTTTACATAACTGTTCTTCACATGCCCCTATTTTGAAACTGTTTAGCAATGTTTTTATTTATCTGCTAAGAATAAAAACAAAGAGACTGAACTGTTTTAAATCTAGAGTCCAATTTTAAGGTAAAACTGCTGTGTGGGATACTGGGGAGGGTATCTGTGGTACAGGGGTCAGTGGGCTGACTGAGGTGGGATAAGACCTGGTAGCCATTGCATGCCCATAAGGCAATTTATGTATGTGAAGCATATGAGGTCTGAGATATATCCTAGTGCTGGGAAGGCAAAGTGTGTTGGGTAAAAGGGATGAGTGGGCTGTCTGAGGAGGGACAAGGCCTAGAAGCCACTACATGCCCTTAAGACCAAAGTGTTAATAGGTACAGTGCCTAAGACCAAGGAAGGGCTTTATCCTGGGACCATTTGTGTTCTGGAGCGCTGGTGTGTGGTGTTTGCCTGCAGTCTCCAGGGGAAAATCGTGGTGGGGTGCACTACCCTGCAAGCGAAAACAAAAGAAAATGTTATTCTGGATTGCATTCTACAACTGTGTTTTATTTCTGATATTTTAACTGCAAAAGTGTGCATGTTATTTGCCATTTGTGACTACAAAACACTTTACAATCCTTTCAGTAAAGTTTACCTCATTTTTTTCACTGATCCAAGTGTCAGTGTCCTTATATGTAGTGCCATTGTCTCACATTCCTGAAGGTCTCCAGGTCAGTCCAGTGCAACACCTCTCTCTCTTGGCCACCCTCAGCCACACCAGTTGGGGAGGTAATGTTAAGGTATTCTAGTTGTACCCAGCTGGAAGGACATGGGCAGGGGAAGAGGCAAAGAATCCAACACTGCAGTGCACTGCAGTAGTTACAAAACAGGTGACCTATGTGCAGCTGTTGCTGTTTAACTGACTCCACACAGATGCCAAAGCTATTGCTGCACTGCAGTCATCCTTATACTATGGCGTGCACATACTCCATGAAGATGCAGTACACTATAGAGACCTGCACCCAGCCAACCAGAAGAATACTGCTGCTACACCACCTAGCCTCTACTAGGTAACTGTTGAGCAGTAGTATGCATTGCCCTTCCCGAAGGAGGAAAGCTATCATGGGGGGCTTGATCCTCCTTCCCTGGCCAGCCTCCGAGCATCTCCGCTTCATTCCTGAACTTGGGTTGCCAGCATGGTAGGTGACAAGGCCCCCTGCTTCATCTCAGCACACCACAGGGCCAGCCCCCAATTTTGATTTTTTTAAATAAATAAAGTGCAGATGACCCATAGGCACATCAACAGGGCTACCACTCATGATGCCAGCAATCCAGGTTCAGGAGTCACCACGGGTCATGGGGGGCTCTCTGGGGGGGCTGAGTCAAGCACCTATTTCTTTCAGATGGGAGGGTCACAGATTCCTGCTGCTATACTACCTTCTTGTTGACTACAAGGATGGTACAGTGGTGACTGCAAGGGAGGGGAGGACATCTCTTGCGTTGCAAGGCATGCGCATGCCTGCATGGGACATCATACCTTAGTGAGACACATCCTCAGGGGGAGAAAAAATGGATGAAACCCCCCATCCAACTATGCAGAATGACAGACCCACCACACCTGCAGATTCTGCACTCATCGACCTGGGTGCTTCTGGAACAACTGGATAGTTGTTCCTAAGGGACCCAGTCTGAGAGTCATAACATAGAGGCCAAAGCATGGGAATAATGTGGAGAACAGTAAGTCCCAGGAGAAGACTAAATGATGGAATTAGGGTGTGGTACAGGCTGTAAAAGGAGCAAACATAAAAAAGTGCAATGGTCCTTCCCTGAAGTGTATTTGTAATGCTCCACTTTAACATTCTCACACAAGGTGATAATTACATGAAAGATAAGAGATCCTGCAGGTCTGAAATTAATGCTGATTAGTTAGAATCATGTGTTCTGCAGGTCTAAGGGCTGACTGGCTAAAATCACATGAGAGATTTTTAATAGCTTGTAGGCATGTGCAAAAAAAAATTTATGCCGGCAGAATTTCTGCAAAAGTGAGACTTTCGCTTCCAAAAAAGTTTGGAAATCATTTTAACAACTATCGCAGAAATTCCACTTTAAAAGGGCAGAATAAATGTACCGGCTACAGGTTAATGTATTAAACTGTGGCAAAAAAATCCTCAGAGCTGATCACTGTCAAGTGGTCAGTTCTGAGTTTTTTTCCCTGCAGTTTAATACATTAATTGCCCCCCCCCCCCGATAGAAAAATAGAAACATGGACTTCAACAGCAGATAAAGACTGCTTGGCACGCCCAGTCTGCCCTTTCTCTTACCTATTGGATAATTGCAGATCTTAGTTTTACCAACAGCCTACTTCCTCCTGCCTCCCACTAGAACTGCCTTATGTCTGTCCCATGCATTCTTAAATTCCCCCACTGTTTTTGACCCCACAACCTCCTCAGGAAGGCTGTCCCATGCGTCCACCACCCTCTCTGTTAAAAAAATACTTCCTCACATTGCCCCTGAGTTATCCTTTCTCTATCTTCAAATTGTGCCCCTTTGTCTTTGCACATCTCTTTTTCTGAAAGATGCTACCCTTTTGGACTTTGTTGTTTCTGCCAATCGTGGGTTTGCCCATGTAAAAAAAACCCTCAGATCTCCCCGGTGTCTAGTGCCCCCACCACCCACTGATCACGGGTCACATAACAAAGAAAACCTCCAAACCCTGGTGTCTAGTGCCCCCCTGCACCCGTATATCACAGGTCCCCATAAAAATCTGATCCCTGGTGTCTAGTGGTCCCCCCAACCTGCCAATCTTGGGTCCCATGCAAAAATAATCAGATCCCTGTGTCTAGTCAGGTCTATCAATCAGTAATTACCCAAAAGAAGGCAGAATTCCTGTCCACGGAAATTGCTGCTGTGCAGAATCAACCAGCCCAGCTCTTTTGGACCATGGACAGATTGTGCAATCCAATCTGTCTTCAGCCCGAGAGAGCGTTTTCACAGGAGTGGTTTGAGGAGTTTGCTCCATTCTTCATGGATAAGGTTGCCACAATCAGATCTGACCTCCTCGAAACTCTTTCAAATAGGAGTTGTGGTGGTCGGCAGGAGATGTCGGACACCCAGTTTGTGTGGTCTGACTTCGACCAGCCTACAATCAATGACATAGTAATGATCGTCCGGTCACTGCGACCAACAAACTGTAGTTTGGACCCAGGCTCCACCTGCATTTTAGTAGGATGTGTGGATAAAACTGGCCTGGTCCTTGCCAAGATAGTCTGGTTGTCACTAGAGAAGGGGATCTTTCCTGATCCCCTGAAGGAAGCCGTGATTTGGCCCCTTCTTTTAAAGCCCTCTTTGAATCCAGACTGTCTGGCTAACTACAGGCCTGTCTCTAACCTGCCTTTTGTAGGTAAGGTTATTGAGAAGGTGGTCGCGTCACAGTTGGATGATCATTTGACCGGCCACAATGTCTATGATTCTCTCCAGTCCGGATTTAGGAAGAGACATAGTACCGAGACAGCCTTTGTTCGGGTACTAAATAACCTCCTAATAGTGAGAGATCAAAAGACCCATTCCATCTTGGTCCTTCTTGATCTCTTTGCGGCATTTGATACTGTTGACCATGGAGTGCTTTTGGAGTGCCTGCGGTTTATCTGTGGACTATTGGGCCCGGTCCTCAGTTGGTTTCGATCATTGCTGGAGGGTAGGACTAAGAGGGTGGAGTCTGGGATTTTTTCCTCTGCATCACTCCCCCTATCCTCTGGGGTGCCGCAGGGCTCATTTTGGCACCCATGTTGTTTGCAGTATATATGCTGCCATTGGGAGCGATTATTAGGTAGTACGGCTTGAGTTTTCACTGCTATGCAGATGATACTCAGCTGTACATGTCCTTTGTGCCTGATCAGGGTGATGCTGTCTCGGTCTTTAACAACTGTCTGGCCAAAATCCAGGATTGGATGACTATAAGCTGGTTGCGGTTAAACCCTGAAAAAACTGAGGTGTTGGTTGTGGACCCAGTTCGTCGGGAGGCAGGTTTGCTGACTGGGTCACCCTCGGGTCTTTGGCTTCAAGGGACCCAGTTAGCTACCTCAGACTGGGTACGGAACCTGGGCTTTATATTTGATGATTGCCTGACCCTTAAACATCAGGTGTCAGCTGTTGTCAAAACCTCTTTTTACCATCTGAGGAATATAGCCCAGGTGAAGCACCTGGTATACCGCTGACGACCATCAAACACTGGTCCATGCCTTCATTACCTCCCGCCTGGACTACTGCAACGCCCTGTAACTAGGGTGGATATCTGCCGCTTGCAGTTAGTGCAGAATGCGGCAGCCAGGCTTCTGATTGGTACATCTAGGACCAGTCATATCATGCCTGTCCTCCGCAAACTGCACTGGCTGCCAATACAGTGACGGATTACCTTCAAGGTCAGTTTGCTGACCTATAAGGCCCTACTCGATCAGGGACCTAGCTATCTGCAAGATCGTCTTTGTCCCTACTGTTCCTCTCTTCCACTCTGATCCACCGATGAGGGATTGCTAGAGATTCCCAGGGTTTGTTTAAAGACATCTGGGGCTAGATCATTTAGTTTCGTGGCCCCAACCCTATGGAATTCTCTACCTCATCGGGTGCGAGATTGCCTGACCATTCAAAGCTTTAAGTCAGCTTTAAAATCGTATTTATTTAGTCTGGCATATCCAGATTTTTAAGTATATTTTATTAATCTGATTTTAGGATGTTGTTTTAATTTTGTGTATTTGATTTATTTATTGTTAAAGTGTTTTGGTTTTCGAAAGGCGCTTTTTAAAAATAAAGTTTTGATTGATTGATTGATAGTGGCCCCCCCCACACCTGATCAAGTAAAAAAAAGAAACTGCACTCCTGAGTCCCTGTTGTCTAGTGGTACCCCCACCCACTGATCATGGCACCCCAAAAAATCATAATTCCTTCGTGTCTAGTGGACCCCCCTCCCTATCCAGGATCACCTTAATAAAAAAAAGGTAGTCCATCCATGTTCCGTCCTTACCGTAGTATTCCCTGGTGTCTAGTGGATCCCCCTCCCTATCACCGATCCCCGTAAAAAATGTTATCCTAATTCCCTGGTGTCTAATGGCCCCCCACCCAGACAGTTAGTCCCCCCACTCCTCCCCTGCAGCCTAACCCTTAGCAGGCTACCGACGCGGCCCTCCTCTCTCCTTCACAGCCGGTGGCCCACTGAACTGTTAATGAATAAGTGCATCCGTGGAGGAGAGAAGAGTGCTTCACCAGTGACCCACTCGGGGTTGGTGTGTTGAGTGGTGGTGGGGGACTAACAGTCTGGGTGAGGGCCAATAGATACCAGGGATCACATTATTTTTTTTTTATTCAGTTTATTTTATTGACACGTTAACAGTATATGAGTTGAATAAACACTGTGCCTGTGGGCATTTACAAAGTAAATGTGACTTTAACATATTAGCATAATTGCCGGCTGGTATTATTGAAATACATAGGACTAAAATAACCTATAAGAAATTAACCAGGATAATAATTTTACCCAGAACCCTTCCCACCACCCATTTCTAAACAGCATCCACACGCTAATTAAGATATCATTAGGGATCTCCATAAAAGAGGAGACATGGATAAATAAGTATATCTGGCAAGGGGATAATTCCTACGACTAGGTCTTAGCTTGCCATGTAGCCAAGACAGAATCCAATAGACCCCACTTGGAGTCGTATGACTGAACCTTGTTATTCATCTTGGCTATATGTGACTCCAACTGTAATGCAAGCATTATTTCTTTGTACCATTCTATGGTTGACGGGGTAATAGTGTCCTTCCAGTGTCTCAGGATAACAGCTTTTGCCATGGCCGATATTATGGCCATATACAATTTATTCTGTTTGGTCATACCAGTATGAGAATTATTCAACAAGCAGATTCTTGGTACAAAAAAGTCTTCCAAACCTGTAATCCGTGATAATGAGGCACTAATTGCCTTCCAGAAGGGTTGAATCTTAGCACATTCCCATAGTACGTGATACATATCTCCCTCCTTGGCTCCACATCTAATACAAGTGGGAGATGCTAATTTACCCATTCTGTAAAGTTTCGCAGGAGTGTAGTACATGTTGTGCATAATGTAGAACTGCTGAAGTTTGTATCTATCTTGTCTAATATTTTTGTAGTTATTTGTCCATATGTGTTCCCATGTTCTTTTATCATTTGTCATCCCTAGTCTTTGTTTCCAGTAATAACTGACACCAGAAGGAAGGTTATCATCTAGCCTTTGCAGTGCATTGTAAATTCTGGAAATGGAGTGGGGTTGGTCAGCTACTTTAAGTAGTAAAGACAGCTCAACCCTATTTTCTACCCATGCTTCCGTTTTGTGAAGGTGGGCCTTGTCGAAACTTGAAGTTATGTCTCTTTAATTCTGGGAATTTGGTGCAGGCACACTCATATGTTATTAACTTCCCCTGGGGAGCCAAGTCTCCCAGCCTTAGTCCCCCCAGTGGCCCCCAGAATCTGGGTGGGATCGGAGCCCACTGTATTAAGAAGTGAATGTTCTGTGTCAAAGTTTGCTCCGATGAGTTCTGCCATTTGACTCTGAGGAGCTTCTGGACCTGCTGCAGAACTTTTAGCGACCACCCGATAGGGGTGTCTTTTAATAGCCTGGGGAGGAATTTGATAGTGGTGTATGTGATCTTGTTTAATGATATCGAATATTTAAGAGCTAAGTCTCTCTCAATAAAGATCCAGGGAGGCACATAAGAGTGCGAGGTCGATGGTGTGTTTGACTTGTTCCATTGCACTATTTTGCTGATATGTGAGGCAATGTAGTATTTAAAGAAGGAAGGTAGGACAAGGTCTGTAAGTTTCTGGTACGATCTACTGACCGCTTACCCTTTCCATAAAAATACATTAAGTATCTTTTGTAGGTTCTCAAACCAAGATCTAGGCAAATAGCATCCCAACATATTTAAAGGATAGAAGATCCTAGGTAGTATATTCATTTTAACTGTCTCTATTCTGGCCCATAGCGACAGGGGCATTAGGTTCCATCTAGTTAGATCCTGTTTAATAGTTTTAACAAGGTTGTGGAGATTCTCCCTAATCATTGAGCTTATCTCTCTGGTGATCTTAACACCGAGATATGTCAACATTTTTGGTTCCCAGGACAGACCATGCTCCCTTGCTATATTAGGGTAACATCTATTATTCAGCGGGAAAAGCTTTGTCTTGGAAACATTGATTTTATAATTGGAGACTCTGGAAAATGTTGTAATTTCATGTAATATTGCAGGTATGCCCACTTACGGCTCTTCTAAATGCATAAGCAAATCATCTGCATAGGCAGAAATAAGGTATCGTCTGCTACCCATTTTAATTCCCTTAATCTCTTGTGATGCCATTAGCCTATGAATCAGGGGTTCAAGGTATAAATTAAACAAGAGCGGGGATAGTGGGCACCCCTGTCTTGTACCACATGCCAATGGAAAGGGAGCTGACAGTATACCGTTACACCATATCCGTGCTGTGGGCGTGCTGTATAGAACCCGGACCCAATTTAGGAATTCTTTAGGCAGTCCGAAGTTGACAAGTACTGCAAAAAGAAAATCCCAGGACACTCGGTCGAATGCCTTTTCGGCATCTAATGCCAATAACACCACTGGGTACTGCAAGCCTTGAGCATGTGCAATTAAATGGTGGATCTTACATAAATGGTCACTTGACAGTCTTCCACTCATGAATCCCACCTGTACGTCGCTAACCAGGCTACTCATTAGCAGACCAAGTCGATTAGCTAAGATTTTAACCAGTGTTTTAATGTCGACATTCAGCAGTGATATTGGACGATAACTGCCAGGTAGGACAGGATCCCATCCTGGTTTAGGAATAAGAGTGATGAGGGCTTCTAAAAAAGATAGTTCCGAGATACCTTCTCTGAACCAGAAGTTATATACCTTAGTTATAATAGGGCAGATTATATCCACATAAACTTTATAAAAGTTAGTAGTTAGACCATCAGGTCCAGGAGATTTATCCCCAGCTAATTGGGAGATCACTAATTTCACCTCTGGCTCTTGTATTGGGGATCCTAACTGGTTAGCCTCAGAGTTTGCAACCCTAACCAGGGAAACCGAACCTAGAAATTCATGAATTTCTGCAAGAGTAGGTCTGTCCTTTGGCTCAGTAGAGTAAACCTGCTGGAAGTACTCCCTGAAAGTGGCAGCAATTTCCCTTGGATCTCTTACTACAGCTTCTCCTCCATCCCTTTGTATTGCAGCTATGAATCAGTTAGAATCTAACTGCTTTAGTCTAAGAGCAAGTAGTTTGCCTGCCCTTTCCCCAGACTCCAAGTATTTTATTTTAGTTCTGTGGAGAGCTAATTCCGCCTTCTACATCATCATTGCTGAGTATTGGGTTTGAAGTTGGTGCAATTTAACCCAGTCTGCCTCAATTGAGTGTCGTGTAATATTATTTTCCAGGGCTCTAATAGCGTTCGTGATTTACTTTAACTGCATCTTGGATTTCTTAGCCCTAGTAGCAGACATTCGAATGCACTCACCCCTGAGCGCACATTTTAGAGCTACCCAGACAATATCTCTGTTAGGAACTGAGTTGATTGTTGGCGAGAAAATGTGATATGAAGTTCCTCAGGTGTTTCTGAATGAAGGATACCTGTAGTAATTGATTGTTAAATCTCCACATAAAGTCCCTCTTAATACTGTGACTTGGTACAAACTGAATGGAGACTGGGGAGTAATCAGATATGACCCTGGTATTGATTCTGGCATCTGAAATCGAGGGAAGGGCATCAATGCTGACTAGAAAGTAGTCAATTCTTGAACATGATTTATGTGGGGTAGAGGAAAAGGTGTATTACTGTGTCTCCCCATTGGTCAGCCTCCAAACATCTATGAGGCCCAAACTATCCATTACCTCTCTCAGGGCTCTCTGAGCGGGGGAGAGTCCTACACGTTTATTATCGGTTCTGTCTAGATACAAATGTGGTGTAATGTTCCAATCCCCTCCTATTAGCAGTTTCAATGATGCATAATTATTTAGGACATCCAGCATTTGTGTAAAAAACTGTAGGGGAATCTATATCAGGGCCATAGATTGATCCAACAACCACCTTTTCAGAGACTAAGGTTCCAAGTAGGAAGATATACCTGCTATGTATGTCCCATATCTCCTTCTCTAGCTGGAAGGGGGTCCTTTTATGAAATAAGATGGCTACGCCACCTTTGTTTGAAGAGATGCCTGCCCCAAACGCTTGACCCACCCAATATTTGGTGAATAACCGGGTGTCTTCTCTATGAAGGTGTGTTTCTTGTAAACATACTACATCACAGTTAAGAGTCAATAGATGTTTCAGTACTATTTGCCTTTTGCATCTATCTCTGGCTCTCTTGATGTTCCAACTTACAAGGTTGATACCCCTCTTCGTCATTCTCCAAGTATTAAAGGTAACATCCCTTTATGTGTTTTCCCCTAATATGTGTCTTCCTGTTAACAACGATATCCATGTCATCCCAAAATATTAGCGTGTGAATGCTGTATCTCGACTTCCCCATCCCCACACAAACCCATCCCCCTGAATTCCACAATCACTCCCCCAGTTCTAACGACTGCACTATCATTTCACAACGTCGTGTGATGATACTACCAACCCAGGTGTGTGGCAGCCCCTCCTCTAGCCCAGCTTCCAATCTAATTAACGAATACTAATCTTAATAATCTGAACCCTCACAAGTTTAACCAAGTGAAGAACACTGAACTATGGTGTAAGAAAATCGCTCCTAATAAAGCATAGAGACAGCTACCTTCCATTATACTATCAGCATCATTTGTTGCATGTTAACAGTGCTCTGTTAAAATAGTAAGTGAAACTGTTCCTTAGTCTACATCTCCCTCTAGTGGGAAGGTAGGCAAACTGCATATACCAATAACCTGCAGAAAAACGTTTTTTAACAGAACGAGTGAATTAGGCAGAAGTCAAATAAACGAGCCTAATATTGGTTTTCGAAATGTACACTAACAAAATCAGTAATGCATAAACCTTCCCCAAGCCATTAAAGTCTTGGAAGTTGAGAGTGAATACGAAAAAAGTCCCATGTTGCCTCGATATTCCCACTGTCTCTAGCAGGGAACTTAAAAACCATTTACTCCCAGGGCGGCAGAGGCTTTCTAAAATTGTAAACAATCTTAACAAACCCTATGTGCGATGAGTCTTCGTTGGTAAACTGATGTGACCTCCCTGAAATAGAAGAGCTTGTCACTACCCTCATAAGTTTCTAGATCCAGTTCTAAGTATCACTAATTTTGAGTCACCAGTGCGCTGATGACCCTACTTAAACAGGAACATGAGTCCTCAGGAGCCTGGTAACAATATCTATGTTGAAACCCCGATGCACTGACCCTTGGCTACTCTTTATGCTCGCTGGTGCACTCGGCCAACTACTTGAGGTAGTAAATGTAAAATTGCAGGACTCTCTGGAGGGCAGGTTTTCCATGTCCTTAAAACATTTATGAGTACAATTCAGCCCGTATCCGTATGAAGGAAAATCAGCCAGCTGAGGGTACATTACTGATCTAGGTGCCTTAGTGAACATATTAAAGGGCGAAATGAAACACTAATTAGGGATGACTGAAATTAGGAGATCAGCATCTCTCCCGTGTATACTCATCTATGTGGCACATTCTTCAGTTAGACTACCTGATGCTCTGACCGATTTGATTATGTGACTGATGTTTCACTTAAATAATTCTGGCAGGGCTCTTTTAAGCTCAGCTTGTGCTGCTTCCACTGACTCGTAAGAGTGCCACTGCTCCTTTATTTTCACTTGAAGCAAAGCAGGGTATTTAACCCTAAATTGAAAACCCACGGCTATCAACTTGGAGACAATGGGGTGTAAGCTTTGTCATTTAAGCCACACAGAATGAGGTAGGTTGTGAGCAACTCTAATCTTTTTACCCTCCCAGGAAATTTCTTGTAGTGATTTAACTTTGCTCAATATATGTTGTTTGCCCAAATAGTTCAATAGCTTGCAGATGATCCTTCGCGGTAAAGCACCAGGAAGGGGGGGGCGAAGTGTTCTATGAGCCCTTTCTACCGTATAACTACCATTTGGGGGTGGACCCACAATCTTTTCAAAAAGCTTCTGAACGAATTGAATGGGTGCTGTACCCTCCTCTTTTTCTGGGATTCCGATTATAATTAAATTATTTCTTCTGCTCCGACCCACAGGGTCTTCGAGCTTTTCTTTGATCTTCTTAATTCGTTTGTTGAGGGAGGCCCTTTCAAGGTCATGTTTGTCCACTCTGAGTTCCACAGATTTAATTTTGATCTCGTTGTCCCCCACCCTCGTATTTATGGATTCCAGTGCCGATTTAAAACATTGGATTTCCAACGAGATCTCATCGACCCAGGATTGCAGCGGGGCAATAATCTCTAGAAACCTTTCCTCTGTTAGCCCAGAAGGCCCCGAGGTTGATTTGTTGGGTCCCTGGTGAAGGCACTTTGCGGCCTGTTCCTTCTCCGGGGAGGGAGGCGGTGTATGTTTCGCTGTTTGTTTTTTAATAAAGGCTTCCATTTCTGGGAAATATGCGTTATTCGGCAGCGACTCCAACACTTCGCAAGTAGATGCCACGCAAAAAAACACAATTGTATTTTAATTGAGGGCTGTTTAACCGGGCTGAGAATGGAGCTGATCAGACGAGCTGCTTTTCCTAGGCTGCCATCACGTGACCCCCCACATTATTTTTACATGGGACCCATGATTGTCAAGTGGGGTGGCTACCACAAGACACCATTGATCAGATTTGTTTTACGAGGGACCTGTGACCAGCAGGTGGGGGGAGGCACTAGACACCAAGGATTGGAGGTTTTTTTTTTTTAACATGGAGGAGACCCATGATCAGCCGGTGTGGGGGGGCATTAGACACCAGGTATTTTTTTTACATGGGACCCATGATCAGTGGGAGGGGGAGAGACTAGACACCATCAGGGTGTTTTAGGATATGAAATAATACATTAAACTGCGGATGGAATAATTTCCACAGTTTAATGTATTATTCTGCAGTTTGGCAAAAAAGACCATGGAACCCGGCGAAAATCAGTGGATTATACCAATTTCATCAAAGGCGAAAGTTCCAAAAATTTTCGTGAAATTTCTGAAATTTCATGGAAGTTCCACAAAAGCAGAATTTGCAACTTTCACCCATGCCCAATAGCTTGTAAAGCACTTTTGGGTTGGGATACAAAGTGTGTGAAATATGCTATATGAAACTACAGTTGCTTGAATCCTGCCTTAGCTACTCTGTATATTTTTTGACAAACACTTTGGTTTTCTGGTGGTTAATGATATCCTCTCTAGATCAAATTTTCAGGATAATTGTTTCCATATCCAGACTGATTTATCCATATTTGGAGTCATTATCCATCATAGGATGCTTGAAAATCCCACATAATTTTCTAACCCTTGTGTTAAAGTGCTGTCGTTAAAAGGTCTCAGAACAGAAAGAGTACATGCTACTAGAGATACCCCTGTATTATGAGTTGTGGGGGCTCCAGACAGGAAATGGATAGGAGCCGGGTACAGCTAATAAAGAGAATATTAAAGTTACTAGAAGAGTTTGAGTCTGGCTCTAGGAAAGTGAGCAATAGATAGAAAACAGAACACCTGTCCCAGCCTTCAGACTAGGACGTACAGCTCTATATGTGATGGGCCAGGGTGGACCTGCCACTAGCGATAGGTTAGGTTCGGTATCAGTTTCAGACTGTTTTTCTTGCAAAATCAACAACATTTTAAAAAAAGTTAATAAATATCACTAGCATCTAACAATTTAATAATTCTTTTTATGTTTGAAAAATAAATATTTTTAAAAAAAGAATGTAATAACTAATAAGGGGAACAGACAGGACAGAAGGACACTATCTGAACGTGATAGTATCTCACTAATTTTGAGAGGAGGCTTCATGACTCAGACTCTGTGTTGCCAATCTTGGTGCCTGAACTGCTACTAGGTCATATTCATTGTTCTTTAGGCCAGAGTCAAAATAAATGGTTTATTTTCACTCTAGCACCCCTACCAATGAAAATAAAGTAATTTAATTACAATTTTTTTATACCCATTGTTATTATTATTTATATAACCGGCAGTCTTGTCTGGAGGTTAGAGTAATGAGCTGTGAATGAGTCTGATATGTTTAGCAGACCTGGATTTGATCTCACAACCTCCACTTGCACACTGTTTGACTCTGAGCAAGTCAGTTAACCTCCCCAGTGCTCCCAGGTTGCCCCTTAAAACAGGCACTTCTGTCTAGTGGGCCTTACCCAGTTACCAAAGAATAAATATATATGTATACAATAACCCATGACAGGGCATGGGTGATGGGGAATTAATGCATGCCATGGGTGCATTGTGAAGCATGTGTGTTATTGTGCTAATAAAATGGATTATTCCATTAAAGAAAAAAAATAAGGAAAATAGTTTTTTGTTTAAATATGAGAAATCGTTGTGTATCCTGCCACATGTACAAGCAGTTCACATAAATATATAATCATTTCATTACTTTTAAAATAACAGTTCCTTTAAAATTTATGTAACAAGCTGATTTATGTAGTTTGTTTTACATAAATGCATTTTAAAAACTTTTTTCTGGCCACTGCTCTCTTGCTCATGCTCTCTCACTCTCTCTCTCTCTTTACCCACAGTGACTAATCTCCTATTAGATGGATGCCACTCTCCCTCTTTCTTGGGCTGTGATGGAAAGTATTTCTGCCCTCATGTCCCGAGACTTGCGGCCAGTCCCTGTGTTTCAGAGGCAGAGAGAAGGTGTTGGCTCCAATGTCCCTTGATAGACTTGTTTGCAAGGCTCTGCCTTCATGGTGCTGCTGCTATATCAACATCCTTTTACCCAGGTTGTATCTCCTCAGCATTTCCTCCTCTGTGACTGACAGAATGGGTGAGGGAGGGAGCAGGCAAAGCCATGCTCTATTCACATGTATGCATTTCCAGCTTGCTTTTGCAAGACACAATGGCCCAGAAAAACAAGTTGGAGCTGTCACGGAGCATTGCTGGGGAATACTGTTCATATCAGCATTACTGTGCATTGCCCTTTACTTTTGTACAATCTTAAATGTCCCTCTGTATGGACTGTAGGTTCGCTGCCTTCATCCCTCTGTACCAGAGTGGGGGCTGGGTGGACTTTGGCTACTACAGACCAGTAAGCTTAACATTAGTTGTCAGCAAGATCCTTAAAACTTTAATAAAGAATTGCACATGGGGTGGTGAGCAAGATAAGTCTGTTTGCTGACGACACCAAAATCGGAGCAGTCATGAATGGAGAGGAAAGATGGAAGCAGCTGTAGGTGGACCTAAGCAAGCTAAAGGAGTAGTCAGAGAGGTGGCAGCTGGGGTTCAATGCAAAGAAGTGCAAGGTTATGCGCTTTGGGGTGAAGAACCCAAGGAGAGAATACTGGCTGGGAGGGCTTAAGCTATGGATCACTGAGGAGGAGAAGGACATAGGGGTAATGATAACAGGGACCATGGACAATACTGCCCAGTGCAGGAGAGTGGCTGCAAAAGTGAACAAAATGCTGGGGTGCATAGCGAGGGTTTTTTCGTCCAGGCGAAGAGAGGTGATCTTGCCTTTTTACAGGTCACTGGTAAGGCTGCACTTAGAGTATTGTGTGCAGTTTTGGAGGCCATACCTAAAGTGTGATATCAGGCTACTGGAGGGGGTGCAGAGGAGGGCAGCAAAGATGATATGTGGAATGGAAGGGACAGACTATGACAGTAGGCTGAGAGACCTGAATGTGTACACCCTGGAGGATAGAAGGGACAGGGGGGACATGATAGAGACATTCAAGTATCTGAGGGGCATCAATGAGGATGGGGCAGATGGGGTCTTTAAGTTAAGGAGGGGGAGGGTCACTGGAGGCATGTGCTAAGAATAGAGGGGGAAGATTTAGGAAGGAAATGAGGAGACACTATTTCACAGAGAGGGTAGTAGCAAAATGGAATGCCCTACCAGAATGGGTGGTATCGTGTAAATCTGTGAACAGTTTCAAAAGGGCATGGGACAGGGAACAGAGGAGGTGAGTGTGGGGGAGGTGGGGGGTGGCAGTGGGATGACAAATGGGGGGGTGGGGCAGCTGCAAACTAGGGGTGCTAGCTGCACACTTAAGCAGACTTAGATCGACTGGGTGGTCTGTTTCTGCTGGCACATTCGTATGTTCGTAGAATTAGTTGATTTTTTTTGGATAACCATGGGTTACAGGACAATTCAAAATATGGCTTTGTGAGGGGCAGATCTGTATTGGTTCTCAGTCTCTACAGACATACTGTAGGTTGGATGTAGTTCTGCTGCCTGACTGTTGTTTAAACTGGAGATTTAATTAATGGGCAGGTGATATTGTTTGACCAATCACATTTTAAATTGTTGCAAACTTATATATATAGATACATATATAATATTAGCACTGTAGTGCTACCACAGTTAGGGTTGAGTAGCACTTTTAAGGTTAAAGGGTGAGACTTTGCACCTTAATAACTTTGCCACCATTCAACAGATTTGCCTGAAATTTGGCACACACGGGGGGCACCATAGATCTTGGGATCTGCCAACTTTTGTGCCGGTCAGATATATGGCTGTGGAGTTATTAAGAGACATCCTTGTGCACAATTACATTTTTTTGTGAATTCTTTGCTCATGCCTACAGGTCACACAATTTATGTAACCAGTCCAAAAACTTCAGGGAACATGTGGCCAGGGTCCCAGATGTGCCTTTTGAAGATTCCGTGAAAAAATATTAAACGGTTCAAAAGTTATTCAGAAAACAAGTTCCCATTATAAGTCAATGGGAAAAGTTAACAAAAAGTTCAACACTTTCGCAAAAGCACTTTTTAGTGTCGCAAATGGTGCTAGTAGTGTCGCAAATCCACCATTTTGTTTTCATTTACTGATCAGAAAAATGCTTGCCATTTAATATTGGGACCCTCTAGGAACACAATTCTTTTTGTGTTCACCTAGTCAGACCCTCAGGATGCTAGCCATGTCTTTATTTTGGGGTTAAACACCCCAGAAATATGTTTTTAAAATTTCTGGAAAAAGTAGTGTCACAAAGTAGTGTCACACCTGTGACACTTTCGCAAATTTTTGCGAAAGCTTTTGCAAATTGCAACACTACTTTTCCAGACTATGGCCAAAATGACAGGAATTCTTTGCCACCCTGCTGCAAAAGAGCATTTTTAGTCTTTTGGGCTGAAATTTGGAAGGAAGGCAGCCAACATCTCACAGATGTGCCTTTTGGTGGTTTGGTGAAAAAATATTGCACAGATGCCAAGTTACGGTACTCTGAAGTTGACATTTTTCCCCTTAGACTAACATGGTGGCATACGCCGTGCCTTTCACGGCTCGTATCTCGAAAATGGTGTGAGCTACAGAATTTTTGTCGTGACAATGCCTAGCCGGAAGCTCATGGATCATGTGAAATTTACATTTTTTTTCTAAGTCATACAGTTCCTGAGATATCAGCAATTTAGTATTCCAACAGCTCATTTTCTGCTCTGAGGCCCATTATTTTGCATACATTCTTTCTACACACTGTGTTTCTCTATGCAGCTGTTGGGCAAATACAGGGTGTGTGCTTCCGTTACTGTTACAGTCACCATTCCCACTTGTGTTTCCATACCCGTTTGCATTACCGTTCCCAGGTACGCCACTGTGTGCGTTACTCTTTGCATTCTCGTTTGCTTACACACTTGCATTCACGTTTCCATTTCTGTTTACTTTGCCATTCTTTGTGCTGTTAATGTTACCATTTGCATTTCCAATTGTGGTACCCTGACTGTGTGCATTACGGTTTGTGTTTCCGTACATGCTTGCATTTGTCTTTCTGTTTCCGTTGGCGTTATTTTTGCTTTTACCATTATCATTTGCATTTGCAATTGTGGTACCATGACCGTGCGCATTACGCTTTGCGTTTCTGTATGTGCTTGTGTTCTCCTTTCCGTTTCTGTTCCTTTGGCGTTATTGTTGCTGTAACACTTAACATTTGCATTTACAATAGCGTACCGTGACCGTATCGCTACTGGCTGGCGCTTACGCATACGTTGCATTTGCCTTTCCGCTTCTTGCTCTTTGACATTATTTTGTTGTTACCATTACCATTTGCATTTGCAATTGTGGTACCATGACAGTGCATGTTACGCTTTGCATTTCCGTTTGCGCTTGTGTTCGCCTTTCCGTTTCTGTTCCCTTTGGCATTATTGTTGCTGTAACACTTAAGATTTGCATTTACAATAGCGGTATCATGCCCGTGCACATTACCAGTTGCATTTACATATGTGCTTGCATCTCCATTTGCATCACTGTTCGCTTTGCCATCACTTTGCACTTGCATTTCTATTAACGTTTGCATTACCTTTTACATTTGCGTCACCATGTGCATAACTGTTAGCACTTGAGTTTGTGTTGCAGTTACAGTTATTATGTCACTACACATCACGTGGTGGGAATGCATGGCCTGAAGGGCCCTCGCTCCCACCACCACATTCTATTCACTATTTATAGTTCTCATTCTCAAAAAGAAAGGGAAATTCATGGCAAAAAAACTCCAGTTAATGCATCAGTTAGGGTTGTTCCACAGTGACAAAAGCAAGTAAATTCAGCCTTAGGGTAGAAAGCTCCCTTGCACCTCCAGCCCACCCCCCCAACCGGCATCAGGGTGTGCGTTGGGCTCGTCGGTCCTAACTCTCACCCTATTCTCCTATACCTCAGCTTGTTTACACATGTGATGGGTTGAGAGTTAGAGCTGATGAGCCAAACACACACCCCGATGCAGGCTGAGGGGCGGCTGGGGTGCAAGGGGGCTTCAACCTCAACACCGAATTCCTTGCTTGTCACTGTGGAACAACCCAACTGATGCATTAAATGGAGTTTTTTTTGCATATATATATATATATATATATATATATATATATATATATATATGTATATCTAAATACATATTTTATATATGTGTGTGTGTGTGTATATATATATATATATATATATTTGTAACATGGCATTAATGGAAGATCAGAAACAAAGAGAACTCATTGGTAGAAATACATCATATGGGGCATTTTCAACTGTGCATTAATTCCCTAGATATGCACTGTTCATCGGTACCCAAAGCAACCACAAAACATACTGAAATAATAGAACAGTAGCACTACCCACCCACCCACTCAGTGAACACCATAGTAAAGCCACACCACCACATCCCAACTGAACCACACAGAAAAAAAACACCGCAGCACAGAATCAGGCCCCAGAAAATCAGCAGGAAATGAGACACACTAAAGAAACCAACACTAACCAGAGTCCTAGTAGTCCACCAAGCAGTAGAAGAGACGAAATCACTTACGATCAACGGTCCCATAAATTGCCAGTATCACGCATCCTTAAGGAAATAATGCCGGGTGCATAACCTCCATCTCGAAGTGCTGATACCAGAAGCATGAACGACATGGATGTAGCAACAGAACAGATCACAAAACTATCGCTCACATCTGATACCAGAAAAGCAAACCATAGTCATGTACAACTAATAAACAAGTACATAGCTTTAAATGTTATCTTACTTGTTAGTAGGGCATATTCATTGCCACTACATGGTTAATCACCATGCAGCATTATGCAAATTAGCAATAGATCCCACAATGCTCAGTCTAAGGGGATTGTGACAGATGGTAAAACAAGTTCAATAAAAAATGTTGTACCGTGTTAAAAAAAAAAAGAAAAAGTAATGGACGGTTATAAAAACCTAGAGAAATGAAAGCACAGTAGTGAAAAAAATTCAATGTTTATTATTAAGTATGTTAAAAAGTATTGCTTAACAAACAACATGTGTCATCCTGGAAACAAGACATTTTCATATAAACAGACCATCAAACTTTCACAGATCTCTCGTTTTATTTATCTAATACCTGTAAGACAATTAGTAGCATTCTGACCTATTTACAAATCCATGTTACAAGTCCATTAATCACTGATACAGGAGGGTATTTCCCAGGAATTAATGCATGGTTGGGTGGGTGGTGGGAAGCACTCGGCCTTCGGCCTTGTGCACCCCACCAAACCATGCATTAATTCCTGGGACATGCTCTCCTGTCTCAGTGATTAATGCTTAAATATATTATAGTGGTGCAGTCACACCACTGTAGTTAGGGTTGAGTAGGGTCTTTAATGTTAAACCTCAATTTTTGCACTTTAATAGCTTTACCACTGTTTAACAGATTCATATGAAATTTTGCATGCATGGTCTTGAAGGGTAGGTCCCTGGATGTGCTAAGTTTACTTCCAGTTTTTTTTTGGCTGTTTTTTTTTTTGGTGACACCTGTAGCACCCAGATGGTTTGGAGTTTTGGTCTGAAAATTTCAGAGTAGAAAGGGTCTGACACAAAGATGTGCCTTTTGCTGGATTGGTGAAAAAAATATTAATCTGTTCCAAAGTTATTAAGTGTTAAAATGTCAGGTTCTGAGCATGCTAAGTAAGCACTTCAAATTAGCTGTATGAAATGAAAAAAGATTCCTTTTTCTTATGGGGTCAATTATTTTTTTCATCAGGGAAAAATCCTTTTTCGTTTGCCACCATCTTGATTTCTGTTTTTTGCTAAAAAATAAACATTTCAAAAGCCATAAAAATAACATCCTGGAGAGAGACCAACACATCTATCTTGTTCATCGGGAGTCCCTTAGGGGGATTCTGCACTTCACTGTTGGAGAAATGCCCCCCAAATGTTTTTGTTTTATTTTACGTTCTTTTTCATGACTCCCTTCCCTTTTTTTCATGTGGACTTCAGACAAAAATGTGCTTATTTGTTTTACTTCTTAGCCACCATGGCTGCAAAGTGATGGTACTGATGCAGCCCTGAGCTTGTACAAATGATTTTTTAACATGAGTGTGAAAGACTGTTATAATATGCAGCTTGTATGAGTCTGTATAGCTAACCCTGCTCCATCAAGAATGTCTTAACCAAATCCCAGGTGTTATATGTTTCCATTTCTAAAAACAGCATTCCAACAGAGTGCAGACTGTACTTTCTTTAATTGTTTTCAAAGGTTTCCATTTTGTGGTTAAGCACTATGGAGTCCCACATGAGTGAAGCAGTTAATTAATAAATAAAAATAGCCAGAAATATAGCCCCTTAAAGAGCTACTATGCAATAGACAGTAGTGAGGTACAATACAAATATACAGATGTTACATAAAAACTTAAATATGAACAAATATATTAAAACCCCTCTCCCGAAATACTAAACACAGAACCACCACTTGTCATTCCTTTATCAATATTGGTCATTCTGTGCCACAGAACTTAAAGGTAAATGCACTCCTCAGGCTCCATGAACTGCTTTAAATTTATAGCATTTGACATTTTAAAATGAAATAGAAACACTTATCAGTTTTAGTCCAAAGTGTTAAATGGGTGGTAATTATTGAGCAACGAAAAGTGGAAATATGCACTATTGCCAACCCTTGGGTACAGCAACAGTTCGTTCAAGTTCCAAACAAAAACAAAAGCACTACAGTGGAAACCGGGGGGGGGGGGTGCAGCTAAGGGGTGGATAACCTCCAATAACTCCAAAGTTCAAAAACAGAACGTTGCACCCCAACAACAAACCACTGTTCAAGCCAAACTTGACAAAAAAATATAAAATTTTATTAGATGAATACAATACAAACAAGATCTAGCCAGAGCCGATATGACTGGGGCAAGCTTGTAGGAGGGCCGCAGCCACAGGGGTATAACTGCCACCGAATGCGTGTGACGCCACATGCAATATGGTGGCCAGAGCCGATACGGCTATGAAGCACTACCAAGTGACGTAAGTTACACATGTGCATTGAAATCAATCAACGCCCAGGTGTAACTTGGCCATTTGTTGGAGGTGTTGCACCAGATTTTCACCATGGCCTTTTTTGGACCCCTCCTCATGGACAGTGCCAGTGTCATTTTGTTCAGTTGTCTCGAAAGATGATTGCGCAGACCAAATGCGCTATTCTGTGCCACAGGTGTGAAAACACATTTCAGGCAGGTTGTGGAAAATGACAGCTGTACTGTTGTGAAGGAGGTGTACAAAAATGGCAATGTTAAAAATGTGAAGTGAAAATATTAAAAATTAGCGACGTTAGGAGCGTGCATAGAAAGTGCCCAACGCACACTCATAACTCAGTCATGTTTCAGAATTTGTTCACCAAATTTTCAACATGACCTTTTTCGAACCCCTCCTCATGAACAGTGCCAGTGTCATTTTGTTCAATTGTCTTGAAAGGTGATTGCACAGAGCAAACATGCTATTGTGCGCCAGAGGTGTGAAAACACATTTTGAGCAGGTTGTGAAAAATGACAGCTGTACTGGTTTGAAGGAGGTGTGCAAAAATGGCAGTGGTAAAATGTGGAGTGAAAATAGTAAAAAGTGGTGGTATTAGCATGCGTAGAAACTGTGCAACGCATGTTTGTAACTCAGTCATTTGTTGAAATTTTGACACTAAATTTGCTACATGGGCTTTTTGGGACCCCATCTCATGAACAATGGCACTGTCATTTCATGAATCGGTTCTGAAAGGTGATTATGTGCAGTGACTGTGAAATCACCTTTTGGGACTGAGTAACAAATTGACAGTGACAGTTTTCATGAGGTGGGGTCCCAAGAACTTCATGTTGAAGATTTGGGCCAAAAATTCCAAAAAATGGCTGAGATATCAGCATAAGTTGAAATTCCCATTGAATGGCTGTATAGCACACTTACCTTTAATTCTTCAGATCGCGGTAGGGCTTTGAAGAGTGCAGACGTGTTTCAGTCCAGAGAAAATGACAGCGCCATCCTCCGGAGGTAAGTAAGGGGTAAGGGTGTGTGTGTGTGTGGGGAGGTGGGTGCTCAGTGGGACGGTGGGAAGGGGGGTGGGAACTGCAGCGATGACGAGGGACCGTTTTCAGTTTTACAGGGATGAAAAATGCAATGAGGGACCAATTTCTAATTTACAGGAGAAAAAAAGAACAACACATTTCAGCACACTGGGGTGGGCTCCCAGTGTGCCACATGAATGGGGGAACGGGTTTGGACACAATGCCAACATAGGGATTGTGCACTCCGATGTCAGGTATAACGTGGGGAGGGCTGCAGCCAACAGGACAATGAAGGACCGTTTTCTACTTTTCAGAGACCTAAATTATCATATTTTCACACACTGGGATGGGATCCCAGTGTGTGACATGAATTGAGGGGGGGTTGTACTACAGGGAATGGCATTGTACCATTCCCAACATGGCGGTACCCATAGAACTGTGCATGCGCATGAGTCATATGCACAGTTCACACATTGGAATGTGGAAGTAACAGCCAAAATAGTGCTGCTGTTATTCCATATCCCGATCATGGTGGCTGAGGGGTTTAAGCTCTGTTGGGCTTTCGGAAGGATATTTCCAAAAGTCCAATGGAAGCTGTTGTGAGATTGGCCATTTTCAGCCAACAGAGCAGCAGCATGAGTGGCTGTGGTGGACTGCTACTGACCGTTTTGCAGTTTTGGAAGGATCATTCTGAAACTTGAAAATAGAAGCATTCCAAGGCCTGTTCTGGTAGCTCATTTTTTTGAGCTGTCGCAAAATGGCTGCAGGCTCCACCTACACAGCCGTAAAAAATGAAGCAACTTCCAGTCAGTGTGTAACACTCACACCCAAGCACTTCACCCCAAAAACGCTTTTTCATGGGGCAAGGAAAACAGAGCCCTGACCTCAGATAAATACTCCCATGTAATGTACATGACATGTTACTATGACATAATGTACCACATTGTCAATCAAAAAATATCAGTTCAAAGAAAGAAAGTCAGCTAATACAGAGAATACAAAAATACATTAAAACACAGTCATACTAGACCCCTTACAATACAACCATATTCTGTGACATTTGAATTGCAAAAGTAGATTTTGCTGAAAGTTTCATTCCCACAGAATTACTACATGATTAACTTTCCACTTTCAGGAAATTTCCTTGGGGAGCGACCATAACAGAATCATGGGGAGAAAGAAAAAAAAAGCAGAAGTTGGCTGATTCTTCGGAGGAATCCCCTCTAAGGCAAAGAAGCATAGATAAACTATATTAATAAAAATCAAACACTGATGCAAACACTTTTGAAGAAAGGTGGGATATAGGACTAGCCACAATGGGAAAAGGATGTAGAAGGAATGGTGGGGAGAAAAGGGCAAAACAGGAAGGGCCAAAGGAGAGAAAAAAGGGGATAGAGGCAGTGGGGATTAAGTTGGCTGGGGGTTAGGAGGAAGGGGGCATCAGAAAAAACTAGGACCCAATCCTTTCAGTGCATTTATCTTAAAAACAATTTAAGGTCCCACATCCCATGAAGTCTATCTAGGATAAATGCACCCAGATGTAAAATCCAAAAGCTTTCTTTCTTCATTAATAATCTGACATGGCTCCCATCCCTTTTATGAGGCTTTACATATTCAATACCCATGCATTTTAAATATCCTGGATCAGAACTGTGGCATTCCAAAAAATGTCTTCCTATTGTTAGCCCTGTGTTTTGTCTGCCCTTTTGTTAATGATGGAGCATATATGTTCCTGAATGTACTCCTTCAAAGACCTTACCTTTCTGCCCACATACCCAAGCCCAGCTAACTACCAGGTTCCTGTTAACTGCTGGAATTCCATGGGAAATGAACAGTTTGTGTAGTTGCATCTTCCCAATGCTAAATTCAGAGCCAGAGTACTAGCTGGGAGTGTGGGCACAATTTTGCAATAAAACACAGAAGACCTGTGTGTTTTTCAGTCGTTGTCTTTTATTTTCTCAAACTTTTTTCTCAGGCAAATTAATTCTACATGTCACCTATTTCAAATAGGCTTATTGAGGAAAATTACCTAAAACTGATAAAAAATAATAACACAATGATTTTCTGCTTCTGGTAACTGATTTAGATTATATTCTCAAAACATGCTTTTCACTCAAAAGTGCACTGTTGCTTTAAGAACTTGCACAAATCATATTCGTAACTCTCACATGAACAGTCAATTCTGTGGAAAATAAAATAACATTATAAAATTCTCTTTACTACGATTTCTCATCTTTTTACCACAGAAATGTGATTATAAGAAGTTATATGTTTTTTTTTTACCTCAATGCTCCTTCTTTTTAAACTGTTAAGCAATACATTCAAGGTACTTTTACGTGGTCTGGACCTGTTTAAAACAATACTATTTTTACTTCATTAGTTTAAAACAATAGTTTCATACCAAATAAAAGAAAAACATTCTCTATACAGCATATTTAGTTTTTAGTACATCTTGGTATTTAACTTTGTAAAACACCTAGTTGCTTTTTAACATAGTTTATATAGAGAATAAAGTATGGGTTAGTGGGCATAATGTGAAGTTTGCACACACCCGAGGGGTTTATGTCAGCATCTAACCCTGAGAGTGTATGTAAACTTCAAGTTTAAACACACTAACCCATATTTTATTTTATATAATTACTGGGTTTCCCTTTTTCGCTTCAGCAATTATATAAAATAAAGACCTTCTAGTGCAGCTGAGGTTCGGCTTAGTGTTAGTCCGGTGCCGAAATGGGAATCCGTCTGTGTCTTTTAAAATAGTTTTTTTTAGCAGAATTCTGAAGTTTGTGCTATATATTGGGGGAAAATAAAACAAAAAACTTATCGTCGAATTCTTCTGGCAGTGCTGTTTTCGGCAACACGGAAGCGGCGAGCGGTTGGGAACAGTTGCGCTGCTCCGTGGGCATGCGCAGAGCGAGGAAAACCATGCACATGTTTACCGTTATAGACACTCCTTTATAATGGCAAATTACACCACAGTTTCTCTATTGGAAAAAGGGGAAGCCAGTTATTATATAGCTGTTACACTGCTTAATCATTTTTATTACAAACAAAACATTTTTTAAAGTATTTAGCATTTTTGACAAACTCTTCTCTGAATTTCCCCTCTGAGCTGCTTACCATGCCTGCTATTGTTTAGAAATCAAGGAGCTGAGTGAAAAACTACTTCATTGCTGTACCTTTTTATAGCCTAACCCCAAGGTACCCAATTGATGACTTCACTGCACCTGACATCACTCAACCTCTGCTGTGCTGATGACAGCACTATTTTGTAAGAAAAACTAAGGTTTTAATGTGAGAGTTATGGGTATGATTTGTACAAGTTCTTAAAGCAATGATGCACTTGTAAGTGAAAAGCACGTTTTGAGAATTTAATCTGAATCAGTTACCAAAAGCAGAAAATCATTATTATTTGTATCAATTTTAAGCGATTTTCCTGAAGAAGCGTATTTGAAATAGGCAAAATGTAGAATTAATTTGCCTGAGGGAAAAAAAGTTTTAGAAAATAAAAGAAGATAACTAATGAAAAACACACAAGTGCTTCTGTCTCTTATTGCAAGAATGCTCCCCCACCCCAACTAGTACTTTGGAGCCACATACCCAAATCCACAAGTACACCAAATTAGATATACAACAAAGGTGGTTTAACAAGAAATAAAACCCCTATTGACTATTTCATCATTGCTAGTGAACACGCCAAGATTTTTACTAGCCTGTGTATATTGGCAAATATTGCAGTTTAAACATTTGTAGCAACCAAAAGGTTTTGTGGGCAGCCAGCTGTTCTGCATCATTTTTTTAGGGGAGTACTGACTATGTACAATGTGGTCCCTAATATTAGGATCCCTTCTAAACATTACCCTATGGTTAGCTCCACAGCTTCCCCCACCATTCTGTCACCTAGGAGAATAAGCCAAATGTGCCAAATAATGCTTCCTATTTTACCTGAAACAAAATTGTGTTCAGTTACAAAGGTAACTGGACTTCAATCTATTTTCCTATTATCTGTGTTGCTTAGTAGTTCCCTCTGACATTTAGTTTTCACCTCATGATATGCTTTATTCAACAAATCCTTCTTCTATCCCCTGGCTATAAATTTTTTTAACTCATTCTCTTGTGTATCAAACTCAGCATCGTCAGTGCAACTCCTTCAAACATATAATAACTGACAATAAGGGACAGTGTTTCTTAAACTAGTAAGATGAGTGCTGTCATATCTTGAAACTGTACGGGAAGCAGTATTTTTCCTGAACCCCTTAGTAAGGACCCTTTTGTTTGTGATGTCCCCTATCAAAGTAATATCTGATAAATCAATTCTTTCAGAGGCAGTGGTGGATGTGAATCTTAGATTCAAATTACTATTGTTGAGCCAGCTGACAAATTCATTAGACAGTTCCACTGTGTCTTCCCATATGCATATATAATCGTCTATGTACCTAAACCAAATGAAACCATTTTGCCTATAATATGATGCATGACTGACATGATAATAATAAGTAATTGCATGCAGAACAAGGCAGAAAGAGCAAGCTAGCATGTTTTTTTTTCTCCATTTGTCTTGTTACATAGACTGGGTTATTAGACTGCTTACAGTCATGTGTTTGTTGCTTTTGCAGAGTTTGTAGTGAAACTTACGTTATATTATAGGCAAAATAGTTTCATAAAACGTAGTATTGTTTGATACATTTATAGATTAAATAATTACAACTTAACATATGATAGAGTTGCTGATGTGTATCATATTTGGCACCTCATTTTCAAAAAGTATTACAATTCAGATTATCTATGCGTCCAGAAACACATCTAAGAATTTTTTTAAAGAATTTATTTAAGAATTATGCCTAAAACCTGCATGTTGTTTATATGAGTTACTCAGCTTCAGAAATGTGGTACTTCTCTTCCCCATATACTTTTTCTAGATTCTTTTTATTTGTGTAGCAGCTGATGAGATTGTTCTTTTTTCACAAATACTGGTATTAAACCCATCACCCGACTGGCATTAGTTCATGTGACCAAGAGCGAACCATAAAGTACTGTTTGCTCTTGTAAAAATATGTGGAGTGTATACATCTGCTAGTTGGGCGCCAGTTTTAAAAAGGCAGACAGCATGGTTCCCTCTGAGGTAACAGAGAATATCTGTAATGGAAACAAAATAAAATCAAAACAATCACCAGTCACTGAGTGAGTGTGTGTGTGTGTGTGTGTGTGTGTGTGTTTGTGAGTGTTTTTCTTACAATTAAGGAGGGTTTCAATGGATGCGAGAGTCTGATTGAGTCAGACCCTGTAACAACTCATCTTTCAGTACACAGACGGAGCAATTTGCAAAGAGATGCAACTTCAACTAAAGGCATGCAGACAGAAGAAATCAACAAGGGGTTTCATATTGTTATCATTCATTTAAACATAAGCAGGACACCTGGTTGCACTGACCAGAACAAAAATAGAAAGGTTTTCTTATCGAGACAGCATCTGAGTGAGTCAGAGACATTCATATGCAGCTTTTCAATTGAGTGCTTGCAGCACATCAAAGACATGCTGCTGATGCAATTTGTAATGTGTTCCCTGACACCCCTTCCCCTCCATTACAGCAGTTTTGTCTGTCTGCCATAATGAATAAATGCTGAACTGAACTGGACTGCATTCATGTCTTTTATTCTTTTAGTGCATCCTCTGCCTCTTGAGCTGTGCCAGAGCCTCTTTTCTTTCCCTGATCATGAATGGAATTAGTGACCAAATATAAAATAAAGATGGAAGATGAGGTGGGCTGGGAGGTAGTGATCGAGTGCCTGTCTCTGTCCTAAGTGTTTCACACAGTGGAACTGTAGTGGGTGGGTTTCATTTTGGTCCTGAAACTTTCTAAAGCAGCAGCGGGAGCTCATGCCCCAATTTTACTCACTCAGACACTGTCCTGACAAGACAACCTTCTTATTTTTGTTCCAGTCAATGCAACCAGTATTCTGCTCATGCTTAATGAAACAAAGCAATATGAAACCCCTTTTAAATGTTTCTTTCTGCATGCCTTTATTTAAAATTGCACTTCTTTGCAAGCTGTTCCCTCGGTATACTGAAAGATGAGGTATCGTGTCTAACTTGCTCAGTCTCTTACATCTGTTGAAACCGTGCTCAGTAGTAAAAACCAAAAAACAAAAATGCATTCACATTAGTTGTTTTAATTTCATTTGTTTCCATTTCCATTACAAATAGCCTCTGTTACATCAGGGGAAACAGTGATATCTGTCTTTTTAAAACTAGTGCTCAACTAACAGATGTACTAGCACACAATGAATGATGCCAGTGGATGTCACTCACTCCATTGACATCACACTGATGCACTCAAGCTTCATCAGCATGTCCTGTCTCAGTGGTTCATTGGGAATTGGGGGTCAGTAAAGAATCTGTAAAAAGGAGAGAAAAATACAATAACTATGTATGCCTGAAGAAAAAAGGTATGTGAACATCAAAACATGCTAAAAACATGTGTGTCTATCTCTTTTTCTCTCTTTCTCTCTCTTTCCTCTGTGCTCCAGTCCTCCCATCCCTGTGCTATGTTCTCTTTAATCTCTCTGTCTCTATGTTCTTTCTTCCATTCCCCCTCCACTGCTCGCCACACTATTTTTTTGCTCCCAGCCCACTGCATGCCATGGGGTCAGGGAGCATACTGTATCTCTCTCTCTGTTCTTTCTTCAAGCCCCAGTCCATCCATGCCCCACTCCATTAAGACAAATTCTGTCCCACTGCCAAGTATTCCCCACCTTCTCATTCTTTCCTCCATGTCCCGGTGCATCCAGATAAAGTCCCTCGTACTGCAATGTATCTCCCCACCTTCCAGTTCCTCCCTTGTCTCCCGTTCTGGTCCCTCAAAGTCCCCTGAAATAAAGAACACCACCCTTCCACTGTCTCCCCACCCCTTGACCCCCACACTCAGCACCCATTAGTCCTCACCCCCCCCCACACCCCTCACTAACCTGGATTTCCAGTCTCCGAGCTGAAACACATCATCATCCTGGAACTTTGACTATGAACTGAGGAAATAAGGTAAATCCGGTTAATGTATTTTCAATGCATTTTGAACTTTTACTCGTCATTTAATATTTTCATTCCAGATTTTCAACATGGCCTTTTTGGTACCCACTCATGAACCAGGTAGGGGGACATTTTTAAATCTGCCCCAAAAGGTGATTTTGCAGTTGCTCAGTGAAATCACCTTTGGGGCAGAATTAGAAACTTTCACTTGCTGAGTTCATTAGGCTCCATCATAAGAAGGCTGTGTTGAACATTTGGGGTCAAAATATTAAAAAACAACAAACTTATTAATGTGTCTTGACATCACTAGCTCATAACTTTGGTAATTTTCAATATTTTGACCCCAAATTTTTAACATAGCCATTTTTTCACACTGCTTCATGGACATAATAGGTGTCATTTCTCAAATCCTGGTTAAAATGTATTTTCACACTTGAGCTGCAAAATGGCACTTCAGTTGGGACTGGAACATTTTCACCTGTCAGGTTCATAAGATGTGGCCATAAGAAGACTATGTTAAAAAATTTGGGTCAAAATGTCAAATAAAACCCAATAAAGTTATGAAGCAATGTTGAAATTCTTCAACATTTATTCATATCTTTACTATTTTTTTGAGATTTAGAGCCCATATTTTCAACATAACCTTTTTTACACCCACCTCATGAACAAGGCAGGTGTAATTCTTCAACTCCCCTCTAAAACATGTTTTTGCAGCAGTCCTTCCATGAAATCACCTTTCAGATGGGATTTTAAAACTTCCACTTGTCTCCATCATAAGATAAGGTAATAGAAAGACTAGTGTGTGTGTGCACATGAGTGACTATTCACTACAATCCAGTCCACACAATAATTCTATATCTTTTGTTAGATTAATGCATTAGTAGCCATTTTGGCTGTGACGAGAGTTTGCTTTTAATCATAGTCACTTACCACTGCCTCTGTTAAACCAAGTAACACTGTTCACTTTAAAAAGATTTATAAAATGGATAGAGAACTTACTGTGTACTGATTGGTCAGCAGCTGTGCAATGTCAGAGTACTACCACTGGTTCAAAAAAGTACTGACAGTCAGGACACAGCACAGTAACATTTCAGTGCCTTTTATAAAAATTCCCAACTGCTTTTACAAACATGGCCACCACCTTTACTCTCACTAAAACAAATCAGCTATGCCCTTAAAACTGAAACTCCCTCAAAATATTTAAAACAAATTAAGAGTTATTTTCCTTACAATCCCCTTTTTACACACATACACCAATTTAAAAGTAAAATGAAGTACCACTCAAAGCTTTATTTTTTTGTGCATTTTTCTTGACCAACAAAACCCCCTTTCTTTCCTTACCTGCCTACCAGAGAAATATCTGCTGCTTAACCCTACCCATATTAAACTGAATTCTTGGCTTTACTGATGCCTTATTCTGTTGTGTGATATTTTGTTGGGGAGATTTGAACATTCTGCCAGTCGACTTCTACAGAAGTTTGAGTTCTTGCATTCCATGTTAAGCAAAGATAAACTACTAAAAGTGTGAAAAACAGATGATAGACATTTGGGGATGGAATACTGTTACTAATCACTTTTAATAATAGAAAGTACTTTTTAAAGAATAAAAAAAGATGGCATTTTTTTAAGACTTCTCAGTTTCTCCATATTATAAGCACAGTAAGACATGCCGGGGTGTAGGTAGTTATGTGATAACCACACTTGTAGGTGCTGAAGGCACTCAGTGTAAATGACTCTTGCCTCAAAACACACCTGGGCATGTGTTTATCATATAACTATCTATACCCTGTTGTGTTTTATTGCTTAAAGAGAGAGAGAGACAGAGAAACACATATATAGAAAGATTGAGATTTTTCTTCTAAAACTTAATCTTTAAGCAAATTTTACATAAAAAGCAGAAGTTTCTCCCCCATGCCAACACTGAGCACAGTTAACCCTAAGAGGCTGTCACTAACTTATAGCTCCTTGTACTACTGTGCTGGCTGGCAATCTATGGATCAGGACTCCTGTTTATTCTTAACCTTCCCCATAGTGACTCAGTTTAGTGGCTAACAAAGAATTAGGGTATCTATTCAAAGAGATCCCGGTGTGGCCACACTGGGTGACTGTTTGAAGATCAGGGCTTCTGCACTTTAGAAAGCCCCTATGGCGTGCACAGAGCATCTCTTCACCTGGAGCTCCTTGTACTGCTGAAGATCATGTTAGCACTTAAGAGGTGCTCCCTGTACTGCTGAACCAGATCAGAGTCCATGCATTGGGTATCCTGATTTCTTGTAGCCCAATGCAAAGTCATGACAGTCCATAATGTGGAGCAATGTTCCCTCAACATACCACAAGGAGACCCCCACAGTACCAGATCAGGGTGACTAGTTTAACCTTGGACTACCAGGATTGTGAAAATGATTCTAGAATTTTTGGGGATCAAGTGTGGATCTGGAACAGCAAAACCAGCAGAAATACAACAAACAGAATGGTCCAGTTTCTGACCAAAAATACATCCAGAACCAAGGTTTCAAAACCAGAATGCACCCACAAACTTACTAGAACCTCTCAGAGTGCTGCAATTGGTTAGTACATTCAGGGAAGTTTTAACATTTTTGCAGGGTCATTCCTATTTCAGAAGCACTCTGCTGTCTGCATTTCTGCTGGTTCTGGTATTCCATAACTATTCCCGTTCTGGATGCTTGATATCAGATTCATTCTAGTTTGCTTTTTTTACCAAGTACCAAGCAACCTGCCCCCTACTATGTTTTTTCTGCACCTGAAGTCACAAATTAAATGACATCAGTGTCAATCAAAATTACATCTTAAGGTTTACTGCCGTGCAATCTAACCATTTAGTCTAAGCACAATCTGAAATACACACACACACACACACACACACACACACACACACTACAAAATTGATCCAGATTGATCCAGCCAACACAAATACTGCTGTCTTATTTGATGAACTGGGTCATCTGCCATGCTTATATGTATTCATGAATAGCAGGTTAAAATGTATTGCATGTACTGGTGTTCTACCATAATGCTTTCGATCTTATACAAAGTTGTTAATCTACCTGTACCATTTTGCATTTGTACACTGGTTTGATAACTGTTTGCCTGATAATGTATTGACTGATAGAAACTTCTATTCTGTTTCCTGATGTGGAGCCTATAAAGGAGTCTTTGACTCAATGGTTATAATTCCAAAATTTTAATAAATAAAAAAACTAAAAAATATAAAAACCCTTAATTCTGTTAAACTGCTTTATAAACATAGGTCAGAGACCACAGTGCCCACTGACACTGGCTTATGCACAAAGATTACAGACTACACACAGAGGACCCCACAGACCCACAAAGACTCTGCAGACTCACCCAAACCTCATGCACCCACACAAACCCTTACATCCACAACAACAACAACAACAACAACAAAAACACTCAACAACTGAGTAGGCGGCAAAAAGTAAGGTGTTTATTCACACATACACTGTACAATCCAGTTAAGCATCAAGTAATCCAAATTGCTAGACCATACTGAAGACCCAAACAGTTGTCTTAGGTGTCTGTTTGGGCCCTCTGTGTTGTCTAGCAATTTTGACTACTTGCTGCTTAACTGGATTTTATAGAGTATGTGTGAATACACACCTTCCTTTTTGCAGCCTACTCAGCTGTTGAGTGTGGTTCTTTACTGTTGTGGATTTAAGTGCAGTTGGGGCTGGTCACCTAATGAACCAGCAACCTCCTGATAATCTAGAAGCTGGGAGTGCACATAACACTAAATGGTGAGTACTCTCACAGGTCCTGATGCAACAAAACAGACCCCCCCATGCCCACACAGACACCTCACTGCTTGTGGCTATTCTCAAGAAAGCATCCAGATGCAAACAGGAAACCCCAGATAAACCCACCTCCACCAATGAAAGTTGTGCTTACAGATTTAGTTCCTTTCTACTCCATATGTCCATCATGGTTGGTGGTGCAGTACATAATATATGAAGTGCCCAACTGCCTTCTCCATTTACTGGAAGGAGCATGGTTTTCTGAGGGAAACACGGAGGAGGGAGTTTTTTTTTTGAAGCAAGAACCCACTGGCCCAACTGCCTCCTTGTCAGGAGTCATTTACTTAGAAGCAAAAAGTTTGTATTTGTCTAACGTGAACAGACATCTTCTTTGCCACATTACTCACTCAGATAGAAGAATGCACACAGCATAAGAACAATGCCCAGTGCAGGGTGTCTAGCCATGAGATACTCACAAGTTTGACATCATAATCAGACACCCATTTATCAAAGCTAAAGAATCAGTGCTGGAAATATTAATGATTTGCACAAAATCTTTAATGAATAAATTTGCAAAATATTGATTTCAGGCTGCTGGGTATGACTACTTGTCCAAGGGACTGCTACGGCCTAGTCTGACTTATAGGCTGATATATTTTGCAGAGGCAAATAAAGGGGTATCCAGCAAATGGAACATTTTTTATAGCAGTATCTGCCATTTTGCATTATTGATGTCTAGACGTACCCACCGCTGCATACTATACTCAACCATTGGGTGGCTCTATCCTAATTCACAATGGACATTCATGGTAGGGTGCTTCCTTGACAAAGTAATTAGAACAGGAGCACCAGCTATCCTTGCTAACATGTTCACTCAAGTCTCACAGACTTATCCTTTAAGGTCCCTGTTCTAGTCACTTCTCGAGGTACTTAATTGTTCCACAAAGATGGGAAAATATGCCTTCTCGGCTTTTGCACCTAAGCTCTGGAACTCCTTTTCAGTGCAAATAAGAAATGTAAAATCCCACCATGCCTTCAAAACTGGTCTTCATAATTTCCTACAGGAAAATGATAAATGCACCTGTAACTGATCCAGTCAATGCCTGATACAACTGGAGAGCTTCTCATTTCTGTAACTCTAGTCCTCTTGGCACTTATATGGGTTCTACTGACACCTGTTAAAATGGTGATGCTCTGTTAATGCTTTGTAGTTAGTACTATCTATTTATTTCATGACTGTATCCTGTACATTTCTGATGCTGCGTTAACTTCTGTACTTATGTTTGTAATTCTGATGCTGCGTTAACTTCTGTACTTATATTTGTAATTAACTGTAGAATTTTGTTCTGTAACCCTCCCAGGTTGTGCCTGAAAATAGGTAACTTGCTGTTGTCTATTGCACTTACCCGGTAAACAAAAAATAAATAGGAATTACTGAAGACCTGGATGTGAGATGAGTTGTTACATGCTACTCAACACAGTGGAGAGAAGCCAAGGAAGCTGGAGCTGTACAATGCTTGTTTTCTGCCTGCTACAGGTACACCACCATTGCCTCACCCTACCTGATCACAAGTGTACAGCCTTACCAGACCATCTTGCACAACCATCTTTACAAAGAGATCTCTCCTGCTTTTGATACCTCCAAGGGTGCTCGGAGTCTGGTCAGTGGCAGAGCCTGCCCTCTGGGGGGTGTTCAGAGGGTGCCATGGGGCACTAGCACTGGAGAGACCTGCTCCTTACAAATGAAATTTGTATTTTCATCTCACCTGGGCCTTTTGAGAAAAGCTGGATTGTGATTGTGTGATTGTGTGACTTATTTCTGGTCGATGAACTGAAAATGCTGACTTGGGGCTGAGTTATCCTCATCACAGCAAAAGTTTGCAGCTCGTAGTTTGTAGTTTGTGGCTTGCAGTTTGACAGTCGCTGCCCATTAAATCATTTTAAATTGTTTTATTGTCTGTCCATTTGAATGTCTGACTACTTGCCCGGCTGCTTCTTAATTACATATTACTTTTGAATTTTTTTTTTCACTAAGTCTGCATGCAAATGCATACTCCTGCTTACAAAAAGTTTTATATATTTATGTATTTGTGAAAGCATTGGATGGTGTTGAATTTGATAGGTGGGAACATGGTTGTCTGATTCCATCTTTCCTGAATTAATTAAAGCTAAAAGTTCCAATAAGGTTTATTTTCTAAACTGTTAAAAACTATTTAACATTTATTTAAAGCAACCTGCTATTGCTACATCAGTTGTGACATCAGGGGGGTTCAGAAATACTTAAAGATCATGCACGGCTTTTAGCACATCATTGCCATTTTCACCTGGAAAGTAGCGTGGAGTGGAACAGATCAGGACAGAGGCAGAGAGAGGTATACAAGCAGGGGCTGAACAAGCAGAGTAAGAAAACTGGACTGCATTTTTGTTCCCCAATTTCATACTACTTGGGCCTTTTATAGGTCCCTCTGGTCCTTTTGGTTCCCTTTGGTCATTGCTGCTAAGTTCATAGCAAGCTCCTACACTTTTACCCTTTGATATGGTGGAAAATATGGCACAGAGACAAGCAAGCAAAAGAGGCAGTAGTGGATTGTTTTCTTCTTAAATGCTTTGCTTCTATGAAAACTGTAGATTTTGTAATGCTGATATCAGGTGGAAAGACTTTACTTAAAAGCAAGTCAATTTCTTTTTGGTTACTGAAATCCACTGTTATTTCATATATACCTTATTTAAGGGTTTTGCCATCCTATCTTGTAAACAATCTGATAGAACAGAATTCTTATTTTTAGAGCTTAAAGTGTATTTTGCCTATCAGTTTTTTTATATCTTGGCAAACATGCTTTAGGCATTTTTCAATAAACTAATCTTATCAATATTATTAGTCTTAAGCGATAGTTTTAAGCAATAGGGGTATATATGGTAGATGAAAGGCATTGCATATTTTATATATTCCAAGTACTGTTCAAGGCACAGAAATATAGATATAGTACTGTGTTTTTGCAATTAAATATTTGACTCTTTCCTTACTTTGAACATTTGTTATGGCTTTTTATTATTTTTTCCCCCACTAGTGTTTGTGAACTTTGCACAGGAAAAGGGGACAAGTTTGGCTGATGACAAAGTAGCTGGCAAGGAAAGAGTAGTTTTTGGTAACTGGTTAACGGCTATCTGGCAGAACTTTGAATATTTTATTACAAGGACTGCAACTTATACCTGTGTCATTTTGTTTTTATTGGACCAGCATTTCTAACTGAATATCAGAACAGCATATCATTTTCCAGATGCTGCAGCATAGCCTTGGGCTTAAAGACATCAGAATTAAAATGAAGAATTTCCATACAGAACTCAGCACCAAGGCATAACATGTGAAACTTTCCTAGCACAGATTCTGCACTTGTCATTCAGATTTTATAATTGATGTATATATGATGCTTGTTTCATAGTGGAGATTTTTGTAAAGGATTTACATACAGTTTTCAAAGATTTGTATAGTGTTTTGAATAATAGTATAGAGGTACAATCAATATAAACAACCAATTTCAAGTGAAATTGGTATATATTTGTCCTTCACTGAGTAATTGGCAATTTAGAGAAACAGTTTCCTTGTACTTAGTGTAGATATGTGCTGGGCACATTTTACCTCTGACTTTTTTTCCAGGAGTTAGTACTTAGTTAAATGTTATAACGGTACATACTTGGAGTAGCAAATTAATGTAACTAACTATGGAGTCTAAAAAGGAAGAGCAGGATAATGAAAATGAAATGCTTAAAAACACAAAACAAGCAAAGACTAGAGTATCAACGACAACTAGAGCAAAAAGGAGGTACTAAATCCTGCAATACAGGTTAAAAATAGTATGGAGAAATTGTCTGAGGATAAACAGTAAAAAAATTACTCAATTCTTCAGACATATGAACAAAAAATCAACAGTTTCAATGAATTTAGGTAAAGATGCAAGCATATTGGACAGCGCAATAGTCTTAATAAGCAATTTAAATTCACCAAAATTTAGAACCTGGTTAACGCCCAGACTATCATCACCTTTTATGGAAGACATCTCACTAGAAGCAGCTAGCAGTAATGCCTTCGATAGTTGCTCTTCTTATATTGCCTGTACAGAAGGAACATATTTTATTACTGAGGGGGAATCTCTTCTTTATGAAGGGGAACAAAACACAGGGGAACATGATAGCAAATTAAAACTACATAACTGGAACCAAACAGAAGCTAAACAAGATAATATAACTTCAGTGATTCACCATTTGGATTGCATCATTGAAGGACCAAAAAAATGGGCTGTGGATTTTCATTCAATATCTGCACAACAAAAAAGAACAATAAGTAGAACAATTAGTAGTCAAGAATCTCTAATATGTTCCCTTATACCCACAACAGAAAGCTAGCCCTATACTCACTAAAGAAGTAGCATGTGAGACTGAAATTATATATCAAAAATAAGTTTTTACAAACAAGGGAGAGTTCACCTCTAGCTCATCACTTTCAAAGCAGATATTAAAATATAAATAACCCATATTATGCAAATATAGTCATTCTAGAAAATTTATGGGCTCGAAGGAAGTGCTTGCAAATCTTAGAGTAGATGTTTTTTACAATAAAATAATGTTGGATCAGTTAAAACTGGAAACCCACAGTTCAAATATAGAGAAAGAGGAAATTAATGAACCTATACAAATAGAAAATTAAGCACTACAGATGAATCCCCACCACATTTTTCAAAGGAATTTGAGGATCTAGATTAAAAAAAAGCAGTGAAGAAGGGAAATAAAAAAGGAAACAACCAAGGAATCAGAAAAAAAAAGAGTGATGATAAGTTTACCAGAATGCCTAACAATACAGCAGGGACTGCTGGACTAGTTCAAGGCTCTCTTAAAATAATTGCTGGAAGCAGTGAAAACTTCCAGCAAGTTAAAATTCTGGACAGCAATAAAGAACGGATAAACACAGAGAAGGATGGTGGTAACAAGGGGGGAAGAATTGCTAATATTCAAAAATAATGAAATGGAAGCAAACACAGAAATGCACAAGCACGTTAATCTTTCCCTTCAATACAGGGGAATGATACACAGAAGTTTATTATAGGTGTCTGGGGGAGGCTGAGGTTCCCTTATGTTGGCCAAAGGAAAATACAGCTCAACAAATCCTGAAGTAAGGAAAACTTCAGAATTGCAACTGGAGTATTTAATTGAAGTTTATGAGACATTTCCTTTATGTTAGGAATCTTAAGCTAACCGATTGGATACTTGAATTGATAAACCAGACAGATGCTGTTGATAAATATTATATCACTCACCCTCCTAATAAAGAATATCAAGACTGTGTTTTGGTCTATTGCCAAACACAAGTTGAAGAAGACATAATATGGCATGAAGAACTAGATCTTAAGTTAAAAGGCTTATATATTTGACTGTCACCAACTATACCAATTATGTCAGAGAAACAACAGGGTAGCCCAATAGGTTGTAGAAATTCATATAATAAGACATTAGATACCTTAAAAATCTACACAAAAGAAAAGAATATGGGTTAAAAAAATAAATCCATGTCTATATTTGGTTGGAAGACTTCAGCAAGAGATACAGGAAGGAAAATTAAGGATGAACTACCCTCTTTCTTGTCCCGAATGTTAGATGTAGATATTAATAGAAGAAATATCAAATGGGTTAAAATTCACAAACTTACAACACCTTGTACAAAGCTTCATATCACATTTAAGAATCCAAATATAGCAAGATTGGTATTGAACTGAGCATATATTTTGGACGAAATAAGCATCCATATAGTGGAAGTTAGAGCTCTCATTAAGGATAGATCAGTTTTGGAAAAAAGCTCCTACATTTGAGAGCTTAAACAAATTTATAGTTTTAGAAAATTTCAGTTCAAATTGACAAATAGAGGAAAATGGGGAAGTTATAGATTGTCACAAAACTGATACTGAACTTACTATAATATCTTGAAATTTAGAGGGTCTGACTTCAGAACTTGCAGACGAAGAGACAGAGAAATTCCTCATGACACATGACATGATGTGTTTTAAGGAAACATGGTGGATGGACCAGAATGCCTCACTTTTACAGGGATATTCTGGATATATAATTCCTGCTACAAGGACAAAACAAAGTGACCAACCAAAAGCTGGGATCATAACCTATGTCAAAACTTCTCTAAATTTCCAGATTACTAAACTGAATTGTTTTCTTAAAACTATTCTCCCACTATCACTGGAAAATAGTACACAAAATCTAATTTTGATAAATGTGTACATTCCACCACTAGTCAAAGCAGCATCTGCAGAACATAACTGAGAAGAATACAAGTAATTTATCGAAGAAATTACAGATCAGTATGCAACATCTGAAATAATATTAGCTGGAGATTTTAATGCATGTTATCTACTGAGAACACAATGGCAAATCTGCACTCTGATTACTTACAAAATATACACACTATAAATCTAAGATAAAAACAAGTAAGACAATCCAAAGACACTAAAATTAACAGACAGGGCAAACAATTGCTAAAACCAATGGAGGATATGGACTGCTATATCCTGAATGGAAGAATAAAAGGGGATCTAGAAGGGGCAATACTGTTTATGGGACCAAATGGTTTCTCTTTAATAGATTACATTTTAGCTAATGTTTCAGCTTTGGGAAAGGTGACAAGATTGTCTTTCTTAGACCGGGCTAAATCTGTACATTCCCCATTAAAATTAAAGATGATAATGGCCATAGGAGAGAACATAAGAGGTAATAATAACGATTCAAAAAATAACCTTGAGATATTAAACGTAAAGAGAATTAAATGGAAGGTTAAAACTACTGGTATAGTCAAAGAAATCCTTTATATATGAAAACCATCTAATAAACATTTATATATATTCTGACACACTCAGATCAGATAGAATACATTTATGCTAGGTGGCAAGAAATTAATAAATACATTAGACCCCTACCACTAGAACCAAAGAAGTAATAAAAGAAAAATGACACATGGTTCAACCAGACTTACAGCAGAGCAAAAAAAAAAAAAAAAACTTCGTAGTATGTAAGATCAGTTAAAAAATGTCCAAGTAAGATAAATCATTATATATTAAATCAAGAAAGGAAAAAGTGTAAGAAGATATTAGAAGTAAATAAATTAAAATTTCAAAAAATTATGTGGCTTAAACTAAGAACAGCAATAAAAAACAAAAAGACACAAAATGTTTCTGGGCTTTAGTAAGTCAAGGGTTTGGTCGTTACGCATCAACCTTAAAGGCTTTAATAACTTGTGTTTGGGTAACATTCTTTACAGATCTTTACTACTCAGGCAAGGAAATAGCAAGAACAACTAATTTCTCTGAAAAATAGATATTATCCAAAACCAATATTTATACATGAGAGTGAAATAGTGGAAGCAATGCAGAGCATTAAAATAAAAAAGCCCCAGGACCAGACCAGATCCTAGGAGAAATATATAGATATTTTATAGAATGGTGAAGTCCAATACTATATATCATATATAATCATGTAGTACAGGGAGCAGAACCTCCTAAAAGCTGGAGAGGCAGTATGGTCTACCTTATACAGTGGCGTGAAAAAGTATTTGCCCCCTTCCTGATTTTCTCTATTATTGCATATTTGTCACACTGGATGTTTTCAGGTCTTTAGAGAAAATGTAATATTAGATAAAGGGAACCTGAGTGAACAAATAACACTTGTTTTTTTTTTTTTATTTCACCTATTTAATGAAAAAAGTTAACCAACAACAACTGGCACTGTGTGAAAAAGTAATTGCCCCCTTACACTTAATAACTGGTTACGCACATTTAGCTGCAATGACTGCAACCAAACACTTCCTATAATTCAATATCAGTCTTTCACATCGCTGTGGAGGAATTTTAACTCACTCTTCCTTGCAGAACTGCTTTAATTCAATAACATTTGGTAGGTTTCGAGCATGAACTGCTCGTTTCAGGTTCTGCCACAGCATCTCTATTGGATTTAAGTCTGGACTTTGACTAGGCCACTCCAAAACTTTAATTTTACTTCTTTTTAGCCATTCTGATGTGGACTTGCTTTTGTGTTTTGGATCATTGTCTTGCTGCATGACCCAACCACGCTTCAGCTTCAGCTGACGGAAGGATGACCGGACATTCTCCTTAAGAATTTTCTGGTACAGAGCAGAATTCATGGTTCCTTTAATTTTGGCAAGTCATCCAGGTCCTTAGAAACAAAGCATCCCACACCATCACACTACCACCACCATGTTTGACTGTTGGTATGGTGTTCTTACTGTGGAATGCTGTGTTTGCTTTACGCGAGACATTATGGATCCATGTCGCCCAAAAGTTCCACTTTGGACTCATCTGTCCATAGAACATTTTCCCAAAAGGCTTGTGGATCATCCAGGTGCTTTTGGCAAATGTGAGACAAGCATTATGTTCTTCTTGGTTAGCAGTGGTTTCGCCTTGCTACTCTCACATGAAGCCCATTTTGCCAGTCTCTTTCTGCTTGTGGAGTCATGAACACTGACCTTAGCTGAGGCAAGAGAAGCCTGCAGTTCTTTAGATGTTGTTTTAGGATCCTTTGAGACTTCCTGGATGATTTTACGCTGCGCCCTTGGAGTAATTTGGCAGGCCGCACCTCCTGGGAAGATTCACTACTGTTCCAAGTGTTCTCCATTTGGAGATTATGGCTCTCACTGTGGTTCGATGGAGTCCCAGAGCCTTAGAAATAGCTTTGTAACCCTTTCCAGACTGATAGAGGGCAACACATTTTTTTCTGATCTTTTCAGGAACTTCCTTTGATCATGGCCAAGGCCAATGATTTACGGTGATTAAAACAATTAAATTGCGTTTTCAAGACTTAAGATTCCGGAATTTCACCGGTGATTGTTACTCTAATTTCCGGATTTTACAGGGATTCTATTATCATTCTTTTAGTATGTGCATAAATAATCAGAATTAAAGAAGGCTTAATATACAGAGCATTAAATAAAGCAAACTGAAAATAGTACAGGAAGGAATTAAAAGAAAAACAGACTTTTTTATAGATTTACTGATCTGATAGAAAATGCCAGATTCCATGAAATCTTCGTTTTTACCGGTTTTCAGGCAGTCCTAATTCCGGAATTTTACCGGATTTTCCGGTAAAAACCGAAAAACAGTGGCCTTGATCATGGCATAATGTGCTGGTTGAATCTTTGTGCTGGCAACGTGACTCTGATGGTAAGGGTCAAAATAAGTGAGGTTTATATTGAGCAGGGCTGACTGTAATCAAGCCTGGCTGTGTTCAATCAGCTGACTCTAATTATCCTTTTAATTGGGTTGATTTAACTAGGGGCATTACTTTTCACACATTGCCAGTTGGTGTTGGTTAACTTTTTTCATTAAATAAATGAAATAAGTAAAAAAAAAGTGTTATTTGTTCACTCAGGTTCCCTTTATCTAATATTATATTTTGTCTAAAGACCTGAAAACATCCAGTGTGACAAATATGCAATAATAGAGAAAATCAGGAAGGGGGCAAATACTTTTTCACGCCACTGTAAATAAGAAAAAAGGATCATCTCTAGGTCCAATGTTGTATAGAAAAATTAGTCTTATAGATAATTCACAAAAAGTATTTAGTAAAAGCACATTAAACAGATTACAGAATTGGATTTAGAAAGAGAAAGTACTCAATGAATTTTAAAATGGGTTTCGCCCAGGTAGATCTACTATACAACAGCCCAGGTATTCAGAAATGCAACAAAGCCCTGCACAAGTCTGGCACAGCGCAAATCTGATGCTCCATGGCACTACTGGAGCCATATTCAGACATTGCACAGGCCAAACTGTGCCAGCACAACACAGCTGAATATGGCAGAGTTGCACCATGGCGCAAACAGGGTTGAACCATGGCACAAACAGAGGTGCACCATGGCACACACAGAGATGCTCCAGTACACCTGTGGCAACACAGCAGCAGAGCAACAGAGGGGGGCAGGGCACAGAGAACAGACCCAGAGACAGGGCCATGGCAGCACAGTGACAGGCCACAGGAGGCCTCCACCAGCAGGGCACAGCAGGGCACACACAGGTACCCCAACGCTGGACCCCGGAACACAACAGTGGCATGGATAGCAGGTGACAGGAGGTGCCAACAGCCAATGGAGGACCACCAAGGGACCCCCTCCGGCAGGCTGCTGGCCATGCCCCTCCCCCTGAGACCAGAGCAGGCCACACCCAGGACCATGCAGCCAAGCACACACACACCACACAGGCACACAGGGAGCCCACACAGTGGGCACTGTACAGGCTGGGTGGCAGGCAGCATGGTGGACCACACGGGACAGGCTGCACAATGCCAGGCAGAAGACCCCAACACAGTGTGTTGACAGTACCCGACCAATGACCATGGCTGTGAGCCACCACCATGCATACACCCACCACACACCCCTGGCAACTACCCCATGGGCCCCCCAATGCACTGCCTCCAACCCAGGGGATGGATATCACTACAGTGGGACTGACAACGGCACACAGCAGGGAACCACGGAAGCACGGCATTCACAACCCACATGCACACAACATGGATGGACACTGGGCCACTGCAGCATGGTGCCTCATGCCACCTGTAAAGCAAACATGGACAATGGCAGGTATGCCAGATAATATATATGTATGGAACAACCATGTACAGAAACAGCAGGGGCTTGGGATGGGTGGGGACAGCAAGGGAAGGGGACAGGGAACGGGGACTGTCTGGTGAGGGGGAACTGTAGAGAAAGGCCCAATGGGGTAACAGGGGACACAGGGGAATCCTAGCAATGGCCCTGTCCAGCCACCGTGGCATGCCATCCCTTACCCCCTCCACCGCCAGCATGCCCTGAAGGGCTGCCACCACCCCAAGTATGCCTGAGATCATGAGCAAGGTCTGCTGCATGGGCAGGCTCAGCATCTGGCATGGCAGTGTCCACACTGGCAGCTGGACACCTATAGTGAGGGTCAAGGTAGGTGCCCAGTGTAATGGCTCAAGGAACCATGCCCACCCACAGTGCACATGTGCGTGATAGGGAACACACCTTCATGCGTGATGTGCACATTGCTGGCCCTGGGCAGCTTGCACTGTGCCAATACATTGCACTGGTCACACAGCCTGTGCAACTGACACCGTGGCAGTGCAGTGCATATGCGCACTGCAGGTCCAAACACCATGCTTGCATGGCCATTGTGCTGCCTCTTGCTCCAGTGCAATATCATTGCGCACAGCACAATATCTCGATAGTCAGATGCTGCATGCAAATTAGCTCATCAGCCAATGTGTGGTGCAATGGGGTGCATTAGCATATCATTACCATTGCACACAACTTCATTTGCATGCATTGTGCCACAGAAGCACCACTGAACAGCACATGCCATGTATCAGTATTGCAACTTTGACAGGTGTGGTGGATGCCACAACAGCACTCTGGGGGCAGACAGCACTGCAGGGTGGAATGGACCAGGGTGATGCTGTCAGGGCCTTAGTGGATATGTACTGTCACCTGTCAGCTGTACCCCTTGCCTGTCCCTAGCACCCACACCACCATGCACTCCCTGCCCACCCCCACCCCAGGACTGATTGCCCATCGCACCCTGCCCATGCCACACACACCCACTGGGCAGCTTGTGGGGTCATTCCCATGTTCACATCTGTGGCATGGCACAGGGCTGTGCTGGGTGTGTAGCACAGGCATTGGTGTGCGCCCTGTGGCATCACACGCCACCTGGTGGGTGATGCTTGGGCACCCCTTCCTGTTGATATGCACAAGTCCCACAGGGCCAGGTGGCATGTGGCTGCCCATGTGGGTACAAGCACAGGCCCCACTCACACCAGGCATGCATGCCACCCCGTGGCTGTCCTGCATTGGTGATGTATGCTCCGCCTGTGTGCTGGGGTGATGGCTGCATTCCACAGGATGTGGCAGCATGGCTGTGGGGACCTGTGTGGGATGGTGGGCCATGGCCATCTGGGCACTGCCCATGGTGTCCCCTGTTGGTCCTTGGCCAGTGCCCGTGGTGAGCAGGCACAGGCCAGCGGTCACCGTCATCACCACGGCCATAGCATGGCTCTGTCTGGAAGGTGCCTGCAGCTCCATGCTGTGTGGCTCACAGGGCTGCCTCAGCATGCCCTGTTCAGGCAGTGTCAGCCCATGATCTTGGTGTCACTTTGGTTCAAAGCCAAGCTACGGGCACGGTACTGCTGGTGTTGGGCATGCCACCACTGGGCCCTTCATCAGCCATGTAGCTGTTCCTCCTGCTGCCTCACACCCCTTATCACTGCCCCATCAGGGCAGGCACACTCTCCATGTCTCCTGCTGTCCACCATACCCCTGGGTAGTTGGCTGCTGGCTGTGTGCCACCCTTGTACACAGGCCTTGTGTCTGTGTGTGTGTGTGTGTGTGTGTGTGTGTGTGTGCATGTGTGTCCCTCTCTCTCTTTCTGCCCATCTGTCCCACTCACATGCCACCTCTCTGTCCCCCTCCCTCTGTGTCTGGTTGCATGCCTGTCTGTCTGTCTCTCTGTATCTCTCCCTCTCACTCCCACCCTTGGTGCAACTGCTGTCTGTGTGCATGTGCCCTGTTTTACTATGAACATGTCAGCTCAAAGCAACTTTGATTTGCTCCACACTTGCGCCATGGTTTCATGGTTGAATATGCCACTGCGCTGGATATTCATGGGAACGCCCCCTGCTCTTGAGCCTGCATTCTTTATAATTGCACATTGACACAATGGATTTTGTGCTGTGCACTGGCTCCCATTGAATATGGCTCCTTGGCACAAGTCCACACTGGTGCTGCTGCAACTCAGTTGCGCCATGCACAACTGCTCTGAATATCTGGGCCAACATTGCTATGCTTTGGCATATTTAGCATGGACATATTTTAAGATTAAGAAATCCAAGCTATATTGCTATTTTGTTGATTTTAAATCAACCTTTAATTTGATTAGAGGAAGTTTATTGTGGAATAAAATGCAAACTTATAAAATTGATAGTACTCTGATTTACATCATTAAGAGACTGTATTCTGAGGCCGGCCCGGTGGCGCAGAAGGCTGAGGCACTGGCGCCTTACCTCAAACCACGCCGGGGAACCGGTTTCAGGAACGGACTCAGGTCAGTGGGGGTCAGCTGGGAGAGGGAGGATTGAGCATCCCAACGGATGCTGTCCTCCCTCAGGTGAGGGATACCAGAGGTGCAAGTTGCACTCGACTCCCTGAGAGAGCCGGTGGGAACACGGGCTCTCGAGGGGGACTGGCGGCTCCATTCATGGAGTCAGGGAGGGGGGATGCTGTTGGGCACATAAGAGAGACGTGCATCAGCACGTCGCCTCTCTGGACGTAGGTCCTTGTGCCGGCGTCCCAGGGGGGTGGGGTTGAGGGGAGCACAGACAAATGGATAAGCCTCTCGGCGGTCCTAGATGATGACAGCTCCACCCAGGGACCACCAATTCCGGGACAGACCCCGCTGTGCAGATAGGAGGGAGGAGAAGAAAGCACTCTAGGGGCAGATCCTGGAGCAGTGGCCCAGAGGAATGAGCAAGTCCGAAGGAGTGGACACGGAGGTAGGAAGGCGGAAAAAAAAAATTAAGAGACTGTATTCTAATACCTGGATACAAATGCAATATAATCAAAATGGTGATTTGACTGATCCTATACACACAAATGTTGGTGTTAGACAGGGCTGCTTATTGGCCCCAGCCCTACTTAACAGCTACATTAATACTATAATAACACAATTAGATAACTCAGATTTTCCTATAATTCAAAATAAAAAAAATGAATGTCTTGCCATACACAGACGACCTGGTTGTACTGTTCACTGTTAGGATTGCAATGTACTGTAAGATCAGTACATCCGAGGAGTTGTATGAGGCAAATAATTTGACTATATATAACTCTAAAACTAATCTTTTGGTTCGGTTATAAACAAAGAAAAGGAATTAAAGAACCCACAATGTATATAGCAGATGACAAGATAGCCTTAGTAAACATTATATGTACAGTATCTGGGGGTTTGTTTTTCTGAAAATCTGTCTTGGACCCCACATGTGGATGTGGTAAAGCACAAATCTGTTGCAACATTCAGTGCATTGAAAAGAGTTGCAGCTCAGTTTGGAAATGGTTCAGTCACAGGGTTATTGAAAACTGTGGATACAAAAATAATAGCAAGTTTATTTTATGCTGCAGAAATATGGGGGTCAAACACAAATAGTATATTATAAAAACAACTAAACAAATTGTACTGATACATATTATGTGTCCCACAGTCAGTTCCCACTTCAATTTAGAGATCAGAACTGGGGCAACTTCCTTTTACAGCATATGTCTTAGAAAGGAAATTAAATTTTATATTACAGATTTTCCAACTATATTAAGACAGGATCCCCAGATATTGTATTGAAGAAGAAATTGAATATAACCATAGATGTTTTGCTACACCAACTACAAGAATAACAGCAGAACAACTTTTTCTGATGGGCTTAGGTATCTTATTATATAAAATATATTATAGACTGCACAGGACATATCCTTTAAAATCAAAGAAAGAATAAAAGACACCTTTATTACAGTAGCTCAAGAGAAAATTCAGACATATAAAAATTATGCTTGGTATAAAAAATTGAAAAATAATCATAATATAGAACAATATCTTAATGTTTTAATGGATGTGCAGAAATGCAGAAATATAACAATATATGAGCCAAAACTGTCCAGAAGTAATTATATCTACTTCTGACAGAGATGACCAGGAATGCAATCAGAATTTTGTAATTGCAACAATAATGTGATTGATGACCTAAGACATGTAATATTATTTTGTCCCCTTTATGAGACAGTCAGGAAACACTGGCTGGGTACAGTATTGCAGAACCTCAGTCTCGTCCTGGACAAAATTTTAAATTTATTGTTTACTACAAAAGATATAAATGTATTAGGAAGACGTGCATCTTTTCTGGAAACTTTAACACGTCTGATGGTAAATGGTACGTTACTTTACAGAACATGATTTAGATGTTGTAATATATAAATATTAGTAAACTGATGAATGTAAATGTTAAGACGCATAGAGGGAAGTAACCTGTCTTTGACGGTAATTGATCCTAATATAGGATCTGTATTCTCTCTATGAGATCAGAGACTACAGACATAAGGAAATAAGACATTGAGTTTTGATTCCAGCACATGTCTGTTTAGCTTGCAGTCAATGAGAACAGGCAATAAAATATATTGCTTGCTCTCTTGAGTTAAATAGAAACAAGGACAAAGTGCTTATTATATAATGCAAGCAATGTTATATTGTTACAATGTTATGGCATTTTTAAATGTGGTTCTAATGTAAACAAATTTAATTTACACTAGGTCTATTGAACATACAGAATGTAAGGTGTTTTACAGTGATAAGGTATATTTTTATAATTCTGTGTATTTATGAACTCTGATCTTATATTGTAAAACAATAAAAACTGATGGATTGATTGATTGATTGAAAACTAAATAAATAACCATACTATCAGTGTTATTCTCTAATGTTTTACTTTTTCTTTTACTGGCACATAAAGGATGCCTGTTTGGTTGCTGTGTTGTATTATTATCATGCATGTAATAACTCCTATTCTATTCCCAGTTTTCTGCCTGAGAGACTTGATGTGGGCTCATGTCTGGATAGGTAATGACAGTATCCAAGCTTGGTCAAAGGGTGCGTGATAATACTATGTAACTTTATTTTCTCTGGCCTCTGTACCAGTCAACATACACATTGTTATATATGTCTGTTGCTTGTATATTTTTGCAAAAATCATAACATTATAAATACAAAAAAAGCACTGAGGAGTAAGTCAGTCAGCTGTTCATGGAATAAATGCTCTTTTGCACTTTAATATCTCTGCCCTGTGTGCATTGATACTTTTTGTGTTAGAATCATTTTTGAAACACTGGTGGCATACCATGTGGGCTTCTGTACCTGCTTTTCTGCCAGCTACAATAAACATGTCAAACAGGTGTAATTGGTAGACACACTCGAGGCCTTCCATGTGGTTTGCTGCATGTGCTGGTCTGTCAGCTACAATCAATAAACATGTCAGACAAGCATCACTTTTTGAAAAATCAATTGCCTGCTATGTGTGCTGCTGCCCCTGCTTTTCTCCTAGCAACAATAAACAAGTTAGATAGATATATTTTTTGTGACAGTGTTAGCCTACATGCATGGGTTGCTGTATGCACCTACTGTACATCTTCCTGGCACCAAAATCAGGACCCCCCTAATGAATCACGCTTTCAGTTCAATTACAGCCACAGCTACCAACACTGATTGTGCAGTCAGAATTTATAAAATTATATATGGTAAAACACTGAGCACTGGAAATTAACACAGTATAACTGTATGGATATCTGTGCTATAAAATGTTTTCATTTAACCCCATTTCACTTTCATCTCATTTTCAGACACACCTAAGAACATTCTAAATACAAACTATCAATATATAGCTGCATTGAATACAATTTTGTGTAATTGTTTCTGTTTGATTTTCTTCACAGCATAATTGAGACACTTCTTGCTCCTTCAATTATCAGAGGAGGATTACATGCCACTTGCCTAGCTATTCACCTTTCATAAAGTAGTGCTAACATCACCTGTGATGCAACCCTTGTAGTTTTGTGAGGTGCACTATGCCCAAAAAGTTGGTGGAATGGGATCGGTTGGTGAGGTATTTATGAACGGTAAAGTTCCTTACTTCACCATATCTTCACTGGTAGAGGAAAACTTCACATTTTTACCATGCATTCATCTTCTGTTGTCACAGAGTCAGCACGCTTGTTTGTTGTTTGTTTGTTGAATTTTGTTGACTCGCTAACCCACTGGGCCTAGAAGTCTCTTTTTCAGGGGCGACCGGGGGGGGGAGGTATATGGATGGTAAGCAACTGAAATTGAACCAGATTAAACTGTTGGTGGTACTTTTTTAGTGAATGAGGGAAATTTGGCCAGGACACTGGGGAAATTCCCCTACTCTTGCAGTAGGGGGACTCGCTGACTGTGAGCTATGGCCACTTAGAGTGGAATGCCTAAAGAGCAGGATGTCCCAGATGGATGGGAGAACACTTTGCTAGAGCAAGATGATTTGGAAGATTCAGAAATTTTTATTGATGTTCTTTTGGATTTACAACATGTTGGAGACTTGGAGCTATTAAAACTCAAAGCGAATCTGAGTTTGTTGCAGCCCGAAGTTGAGATAGCCAACAAAACATTTACTGATGGTGAACTAAATGCAGAACTCCTACAAGAATTACTAAATGCAGAAAATAAAAGGAATTTATCAGAGACAAAACATTTGACTGAATAGCTAACCTGCTTGAAAGACAGCACACCGACTGTCAAAACTCCTGGCCTGCTTGTCATCGGGCCTGCATACCAGGATGACGTGGCTGCTCCTAAACAAGCTGAAGGGCCAGGTAAGTCTGTTGAACTTACTTCTTTATGAACTGCTCCCAAATCGGAGGATTTGGCATGTCTGGCTGGCAGTAATAGAATGCTGAGTCATTCATGCTGAGAGCTGGAAAATCCTACTGTTTTGAATGGTGTAAGTCTGGAGCAGCTCCATAGTGGTGCGGAGGGTGAAAAAATCAAAGGTGAAACAGTCCGAGGTGTGGCAGCTAGTACCCAGGTGAATTCTGAGATACCTAAAGAGGACTCAAGCTCAAATCTCTCCAACACGGCTTGGTTCATTTTTCGAGCGGGAGCTGCACCTTCTATAGACAAACATGCGGCACTGACTTATCATACCTCTCCCTCGAAACAAGAGGGTTTAACTGTATTTACTTTTTCCTGTGAAGCTGATTCTAGACCAGGGATGAGAGAGGACATTAAAACTAAGTGCATGGCCTTAATGACTGCTAATAGAAACATCTGTGCTACAAACCCAGCTAAGTTAAAAGGGCCTGTACATGAGCCCATACAGTCTGAGTCCTCACAAGCTTTAAAATCAGAAAAAGGTGAACCAATGGTGCCCACAATAACCTGAGAAGAGACCTGGTCTCCCCAGAAGGCCTTAAGTGAAGCAGGTTGGACACAGAATAACAAAGGGATTTGGATTCCAACCCCAGAGTGAGACCCCACATTGAATTTCACTCAAAATTCCCCCGACTGGTGACCTAAGATCACACATTCTGCTTTGCATGTTGAGTCACAAGCAGAAAAATATAAAGAAGATTTGACATTTAAACAAAATACTGAAATCAAAAACTCTACTGTGCAGCATTTGGTTAAAGATACTGAGTCGGCTGCTCCCATATATGTGGAGGATGATCCACAAGTACCTGAAGCTACAAATAAACCACTTCTCTCTGAACTTTGTTCAAAAATTAGAAAGGAAGCAGCCCCAAGGAGGAATGCGGTGTGCTTCAGATATAAGGGAGGTCTAGAAGTCAATCCTGATAGACATCATGTGGGCAAAATACTTTTAAAGGACTCATTAAAATTCTCACCAAAAGATGTTTTTGCTTTCATTAACATTTCCAGAGAGGACAACTTTGATATCAGTTTTCGATCTGCTTATGGTTTAGAGTTATTTTGGGAAAGGTATAACCAAGTGAAATGTTCTCCTATGTGGACCCGCTTTTTGGTCATCCCCTTAACCAAACCTTTGATTAAATATGTCACTGTGATGTTCCGAAATGAGGGGGTCCATGTAGAAGACATAACTTATTGGATAAGCCAGAAATGTGATGTACTAAGCCCTCCAGAGGCTATATTGGACACAGAAATGTTTTGGACTGGGGGATGGTGGTATAAGGTCAAATTGAGGCAGACAGAGTCTGGAATTCATTTTTATTGGGATGGGATAGGGGCATATGTTTTTATGCTGGTCAGCCAAGGGCCTGCTATAAGTGTGGGTCTAGAACACACCTTTCCAGCTCTTGTGACAAACCCAGGTGTGATAACTGAGAGATTGGGCATATTGCATTTCAATGTGCAGATATGACTAAGTATGACCTGTGTGAAGAAATAGGACATGTTTTCTCTGAATGCTCTTGGGCAGCAAAAAATAAGGCCACTTGTTTAAGCCCTGATCTTCTCATACAAAATGAACACGATTCTGTCTCTTCCAGGCCTACCCCTCCTTTAGTTCCTGATCCTGCAGTCAGAACTCCATTGGAAGACCCCCCCCCTCCCGTGCTCCCTGCAAGTTCAGATCTTCCTCTAGAAATAAAAGCAGAACCAACCCCCCCTCCTGTATCCATGCCCACAGATTCCTCTTTACCAGTATGCTATACTGACCATGCAGAGGCAGTACCTACTACCTCTAATCAACCACCTTTTACTGCTGTTTCTGTGTGCAGATTAGCTAGAAATGTGAAAGGGAGACCTGTCCCATCTCCAGTAGAACTAGACTTGAAAAATCCCTTCTCTATCTTACCCACCCAATGGGGGGATACTGAGATGGACCTGGGAGATTCAGATTGTCAGTCTACTAAAACTGAAAACAGTATCCTTTCACACAGTAAATCAGACTATAAAGGAAAGAAAAAGAAGAGATGGAAAAAAGAGTCTTAAAATTGACAAAAATATGTGAATGGCTTCTTTATGCGTGGGCTCATTTAATGTTCACAGCTTGTTAAACTGTAAGAAAAGAAATGTAGTATATAACTATCTTCATGATGCACTAATAGATATCTGTTTTTTGCAAGAAACCTGGACGTACACCAGTGACCAGGCAAGGTTTTTTCAAAGAGAACGGGTGTGGGGACCTTTTTACTGGTCCTTTGGAACAGTTACGGCTGATGGTATAGGTTTCTTATTTAACTCTTTTAATTTCAAGTTTGTCAACCTGATTGATTTAGTTCCAGGGAGAGCTCTAATATTAGATGGGGTATGGAAAGAAATGCATTGCAGATTAATTAATATCGATAGTTCACAGATCAAATCTGAATGAGTTACCCTTTTTAACAGTTTAAAGCCCTTTCTACTCACTTCATATACAGTTTTCTTTCGTGGAGATTTTAACTGTACTTTAAAACCCATTACCGGTAAGGCATTAACACAAGAAAGAAAAGTATATTGTGATTCGAATGCTTTATGGAAATTAATAGACACTGCAGATCTCTTGAATTGTCACACACAGCAAAACTCTGGACCTAGGTTCACCTTTCATAAAAACAAGTTCTATTCCACTATTGATTACATGTTTATTTCCAAAACTCTATCTAATTTTCAGTTTCAGACTGTAGTCACAACCTTTTCAGACCATCTATTATTACTTGGTTCCTTCTCTAACTTTCCAGAGAAATCAAATGTGAGGCCAAGATGGAAATTAAATTCATCCATCTTGACAGACCAGGAGGTGAAAGGTCAAATAGGGAATATCTTAACAGCCAGACTGTCTGTTAGGTTTTTATATGATGATTTAGAGGATTGGTGGGCAGACTCTAAAAAGGATTTTAAACTTTACTTTCAAAAAAAAGGCAAGACTAGGGAGAACAACAGATTTCTAAAATATTTAAAGCTTAGATAGCAGCTACAAAATCAATATTTGGTAGTCAACACTTCTAAGTTTGATTATACAAATCATATTATAAAACTTAAAGATGAATTAACAGAATATCAGTATGACAGGGCACAAACTATGAAAAGTATACTCCAGAATGGGATAAGGAGAACTCCTTCCAAGGATCCATTTGAAGCTTTCAAAATATGTAAAAACTACACTTTTTTAGAAACTTCAACCAACCAAAAAAGGAGACATAGTGACTTCTATAGAAGACATACATAAGGTAATTAAAGAATTTATGTTGTCTCATGTTCCTTTAAACCCTCCCTCAGAAGCCACCATATAATAATTTTTAGCTTCAATATCACTCCCTAAATTACTTGAAATTAAAACTAGTTTAACTCAAAAAATAATGATTTAGGAAATTGAGCAAGCAATCAAGACCTTACAAAATGGTACATCACCTGGATATGATGGTTTGATAAATGAATTTTATAAAGCCTTCTCAAAACCACTGTCTTTTTGTTTAGAAACAGTATTTAATTGTTTCATTATTCATCATATTCCTTCATGGTTTACAGAAGGTTTATTGATTCTATTATTCAAATCGGGTGATAAACTATCTATAGAAAATTGGAGACCGATCACATTTTTAAACACTGATTACAAAATGGTTGCTATTATTCTTAATAATAAAATAAAGAACTATGCAAACACAGCATTGTCACCTTGGCAGTTCTGTGGTCTCCCAAATAGGAAAATATAACAAGCTCTGATGATTATTAGAGACTTCATTGACCATATGGGGGCACAGGGAGGATAAGGGTGTATCATTTCAGTGGACCAGTATAAGGCTTTTGATAGGGTATCACACCCTTTTCTTTTTTTAACCTTAGAAGCATATGGTATTCTGATTCAAGCAATACATTGGCTGAAATCTTTATATTTTGGAGCTAAAATATATCCAGTTATTAGACATAAAATTACAGAAGGAGTATTAATACAGACAGGAGTAAGGCAAGGTTATCCACTTAGCCCCCTACTTTGTATTTTTACTTTGGACCCTTTGGTCCGCCTTATAACTGACACCCCTAATTGGGTAGGAATAGTAGGTTCAGATAAAAGAAAAACATTCCATATGACTGCATATGCAGATGATATTTGTGTATTTTTTAAAGATTATACCCAAATTCCCCTCTTTTTAAATTCTATGACTACTTATTCGGTTCTCGCAAATTCCAAATTGAATAAATCAAAGAGTAAAGGGCTCTTTTTAGGAACTAATGATCCAAACCCAGTCAATATAGAAGGGATATTAATATCCCCAGAGCCCCTCAAAATATTAGGTGTCTATTTCGGACCACAAAATATCCCCTCTTTTAATTGGGAGTTAGTATTAGCACAGGTGGATTCCAAAGTGCAAAGATGGAGGCATTGGAGGATAGTCAAACTTAAACATATACAAATCATTAAACAATTCATTATCCCCATGATTTTATATATTGCTATGATTTTTCCACTTCCATTGCAGTTGGAAACAAAGTTATATAGCCTATTTTTCCAAATGTTATGGGAAAATAGACTAAACCCCATTAAACAACAGTATACATATTTAAAAAAGGAAAAAGGAGGTCTGGGAATGGTAGACCTGGTGGTTTTCTTCTATACCTTTTTTTTTCCCATTCCTAAAAATATGGCCTAATGTCTGAAGAAACAATATATTCCTATTGGACCAAGATAAACTTATCAGGATATATGGCCAAATGGCAGACTACCCTCCCCCGGAAATTAAACCGTATTATTCAAATCCCACAGTAGTTTATCCCAGCTGCAAAAAAATTGTATAAATGGGATATAACAAAGTAACAAATTATTAATAATACAGGACCCCAGTTATACACAATAATTACGTCTTCAGTACATCAGACCGAACCCTGTTTTAAAAACTGTCCATCATCCCAAAACTTGGGAGTATTGGTTCAATTAACCAATCCAAGAATTCCTATACTGATGTGGGAATTCTTATGGTTAGTAGTTCATGGCAGGATTAACATTAGAGGAACTGCTAAATATAAGGCTAAATCTGAAAGGAATTGCCCATATGAGGCCTGCATAAATAGAGAAGAAACTATGGAACATTTTTTATTTCATTGCTCTTATGCGAAATCTCTTTGGAATTACCTTGCCACAAGATGGAATATGAGATGGTTAAGACATGTTAATTATAATAATTTGATATTAGGGCAATACCATAATCTAGGAACTATTTATTCCAAAGATACATTAATGTTTTTTTGTTGCTGTTTAAAATTTTATCTCTGGCAGGCTAGATGTTAGTGGGTGTTATATCAAAGAAAGATGCCCCATGAAATAGTGGGTAATCTGATAGAGACAGTTAAGAAAAAAATGTGTACATTTCAGATGTAGCTATTCATACACCTGAAAAGGTTTCTACTTGGTGGAAAGGGTTTTCTCTGTTTATTAAATATAAATGATTGCTAACAATTAGGTGAAGTTTAGATTGTCATATACTGTCGATTTAACTACTTGAATAATTGGTTGACTGTTTTTCCTTTTTAGTGTGATTTAAACACTGTTTCTCCAATTTTTGTTCCCTTTTAATTATGTTTTTTTGACCTTTATGTTACTTGATGTTATTTCAATAAAAAATTCCCCTACTCTTTTCTATAAGTGCCATGGGATCTTTAACATCCACCTGAACTACCACCAATCCAGGCAGATGGGACCTCAGTTTAACATCTCATCTGAAAGACGGCACCTCAGAAGTGCAGCAGCCCTCTCATGCTGCACTACCGTGTCAGTACTAGGATATTAACCCACGTGCCAGATGTGGGACCTGAACCCACAGCCCTCTGATCTCCCAGACTCAGAGGCAAGTGTGCTACCTACTGAGCCACTGACACTGCCATGGTAGCTAGGTCAGTGCATTCACAATCACATTTTTTTGAGAATGTTGATACTCAGTGCCATAGTCCTATGACACAGGAGTTAAGGGTTAATACTGTATTTGTACAGCTGCAAGAACTGGAATTGCTGCCTTTATTCCCAGAATGGTCAAACAAGGCTTGTGATCTGCCAGTAGAATTTAATTCCAACCATACAAGTACAGTGTTGCCCACCATAATGAAATGCTCTATGGCACTTTCCTGCATTATAAACTGAACTGATTGCCTTTGAATTACATTGTGTTCCTGCAGTATCCTGCAAAATATATCTGGCAGATAGTGAGAAAAGTGTACTTAATCCTGACAGGTATCATTGTGCTTGTAGAGTTTCTGTACTCCTGAAATAATACTAATGTTTTCTTTCATAATCTAAGCGTAATTTATTTTAAGTGGGACAGTGGGTCTGCAGTAAAAAAAAAAAAGAGTGACTGGCATTTTTAACCAGAACTCCTAGATGTGTATATTTACTTCAGGAGTCTTCATGGGTGCCCTTCACCCTTATGGAGAATCTCAAACCACTTGAACTCCTTCTTGCTAATACTTTTGGGTGGGGACAATAAGAGAAACATTTGCCTGGTCACCTACACAGTACATTATTACAAGGATCCCCTCTGGACTAACTGTCATGGGCTTAAGATAGTACATCTTAAGTATGTAGTTTGATATCCAGAATCTCTGAGTTAAACTCCTGGATCACCCTTTACAACTCTGACATAATAGGAATCATGGAAATTTGGCTAAAGCCCTCCATCCCTGACTCCAGCTGCCATATTAAGGACTTTCATATGGTCAGACAAGACAGATGGGGAAACAAAAAGGTGGACTCCTTCTTTATTACACTGAATCCCTAAGTGTCTCCTTAATCTTGAACAGCTCTATGGATGACTGTCTGTGAATGGCTCATTACAGAGCTTGTCCTAGGTTCCACCAAGAAACACTATAGATGCTATACCTACAACCCCCCAAAGGTGGTCTTAAAGGCCTTACACAGCTAACTCTAAACATTGGTCACTGCTCCGCCATGAGGGAACTTACATTGTTTGGGAACTTCAACATAAACTGGTTGGATGGCTCCCACTCCAAGTGTGCCAGATTGCTGAAGCAGCTTAATCTCACTAAACTCTTTTCCATTCCAACCTATCTCAAACCAAACTCTTCCAACCAATTCCTTCTGATTTGGATACTTATAAACAGAGAGGACAGGATCCTACAGGCAGGAGTTCTACTGGATTCCATCAGTGATCACTCCTCAACTTTCTACATCTTGTCCTGTAAACAGTGGCATGCGGTGACTATTTTTGCAAGGCATGCAATGGGTACTCAGGGCAATTATAAAAAGCTGGGGTCTGGGGACCGCCTAGGCCCTCAGAAGCTATAGGATTTTTTATGCTTTGGGGTGCATTTTGAAGGGAATTTTGATACATTTTAGAATGTCTATACCACCATCACCACTACTGTACTGTACAGGATACAAAGGTGCACTTGGGAGCTCTTTGATGCCTGGCCATGTTCTAAGACTTGTAGGAGAATGCTCTGGAGGGATCTTTGATGCTCTCAGGTGTTACAAGCATTACTGTAAGTCTCTGATCTTTGTTGTGAGAATCAGACCCATAAGAATCCAGTTTGTGCATAAGCACATTAATTGATTGGGCTGATACGTAAATTCTCTTGACATAGGGCTGGCCAGGTGGCACTGTGGGTTGAAGTGCTGAATGGCACACCTCGTGCCACACCAGCTACCCAGGTTTGGGAACGGTCTCAGGTCATTGGAGGTTGGCAGGGGAAGAAAGGATTGAGTAATCGGAGCACCGCTCTCCTTTCCTGGGAGGGAAGGAGATCTAGTTATTGCTGTTTGATGACCCTTAGTGGAGACTAGGGGCCACACAGCAGTCGGGAACCAAGCGTAAGCCAGTGGCTACAGCAGTGCTTCTGCAGGTGTGAGCAGGAGCGTTCATGCGCCATGCTGGAGCGCATTGCACTGCTGAGCCAATGGGAGAGCAGCAACAAGAAATACCCCCTTCCCATTGGTAGGTGAAGGTGGGTCTAAGGGCTTTGGCACCATGTCCAAATCTGGGCCCAAATGTTCTCTCAGTCTCCTCTTGCCTGTCCCCTCCAGAGACTATAGATAGAGCACCAGATGGAGTGGTGGTCCTTGCTCCGGGGGACTCAGATCCAGGAAGGTTTCGTGGGATATGGTGAGAAGGAGATGTACACCGAGAGAGATGGCAGGCTTCAAGAGGACAGGATAAGCCAGTAAGCAGAACAACCTAGTTGGAGAGTCTGATGGGAAGAGTGCAGAAAGAAAGTTGAAAAAAAAATGTATCTTGACATACGTGTCATCTATGTCAACTTTTTTATTGTTATTCATTTCCTGCCCCAAGAAACACAACTGGTCCTTTTGCTTATCTCACACTTTATTTAACAGAGGCAACACCTCTTTTTCTTCTGCAACTCATATTTCCTAGAATGTTCTGGCACCTGCTCTATGGAATTGTTTGAGATTGACTTCCTTCACCGATTCTTTGTCAATCTGGTTATGTAATAACTGTAACAACCAATTGATTACAGCAATGCTTGTTCTTATTGTGTTTACTTTGTATTGATAGTACAGGACATTCTTGTAAATGAGACCTTGGTTTCAATGAATTTATCCTGCTACAAAACATGATCTTAATCAACTTATCATGATCCAAAGGTTTAAATAAATAATGCATACACATTGTAAATAGATGCTTACAAAAAAATAGACAAATACATGAACTCACATACTGTACATGACATATACTTTATGAGGGATCTCCTAACTCATATGAATATGCACTCTTTGGGCTAATGTAAAATAAATTAAGTTACTCCACCAACATATTTGGCATTCAGCATAAATGTGGATGGATGCTGGCCACATCATTGCCGCCATCTTTATCGACCTGGCAAAGGCTTTCGATACGGTGACTCACTCTCTTCTCCTGACAAAACTTGCTAAGGCTGGCCTATCTGGCTGGGCCACATCTTGGTTCCACTCCTACCTCACTGGTAGATCCCAAGCTGTCCGTATCAGAGCGTCCATGTCGGCTCCCCTCCCGATCACATCAGGAGCACCTCAAGAATCTGTTCTAGGCCCCCTCCTATTCTCAGTCTTTCTAAATGATCTGCCTTCTGCCTGCACACACTCCGCCATCCATATGTACGCAGATGTTACGGTGCTATATGCATCCGGCCCCTCGCCCTCTGAAGTTGGGTCCAGACTTCAGCACAACTTCATCACAGTCCAGCACTGGCTCCGCTCAAATAATCTCCTCCAAAATGCTAGCAAAACAGTCTCCTTAACCTTTGGGATGAGGCAGAAAATTTCTAGGCTCCCTTCACCATTAGTTTTTCACACCCTGGAAGGGTCCCCACTGGAGTCCTGCACCACCTTCAGATACCTCGGTGTCTGGCTTGACCAGCACCTCAACTTTTCCACACATATTGACTCCTTACTTTAGAAGCTGCACCCAGGGCTTGGTGCACTTTACCGGAATCATGACAACATACCCCTTCCAGCCAGGAAGGACATTGTAAAAAAAAATGATCCTCCCAGTCCTCGACTATGGGGACATAGTCTGCAGTGCCAGCCCAAAGACCACATTAGCTAGGCTGGACCCTCTCTTCCAATCTTTTTGCCTTTTCACCCTAAACAGCCTCTACTCCACACACCACTGTGCCCTATGTCAAGCAATGAACCTCACCTTACTTGACTATCGCAGGCTAACTCACTGCGCAAAAATTACGGCCAAGCATTGGTCTCAGTGGCTCCCTTCCTACCTCTCCGACATCTTAACAAACCCTAGTGCACAATCATACACACTCAGAAACTCAGACTCCAGGTCCCTAGCTATCCCATACTGATCTACCTCCACAGGGTAATCAGGGTTCAGCTACAGCATTCCCTTGCTATGGAACTCCCTCCCAGCTAACATTGGTCGCTTCACCTCCCTGTTGCACCTAAACTCCATGCTCCAAGATCATTTCGTCCCTACCTGTACTTGTGTAGAGGAGCCTACCAACTACTAGGCAACTCTCTGGGAATGTTGGCACTTAGCAAATTTGTAATTCATCAGTATGTAACTATTGTCCACTCAACTTATACTGTATCTTGTATGGCTCAAAACTTAATTTTGTTGTACACTTGCTGTATGTAACTGTGCTACCAACTGCCACACTCAATCCTGTATGTAGTGGTTTCTGAAACAAATGTTAGTGATCTTTGACAATGTATTCATTTGTCAATCCTGACTTCAAGTGTTTCCTCATACCGTACGTACTGTGGTTACCAATTTGTCCCTCTCAAGCTACTACTGACATGTAACCAGATCCTATGTTAATATTTCTCCCACTATGTATTTTCTTGTCTATACTGTGTAAACTGTTTTCCTATGTTCTCCCCTCCCCCAGGACGCATCTGTAATCGAACAGTACTCTGCTCAGTATGCCTTCCTGGTAAAACGCTTACATAAATAAATAAATAAATAAATTTGGGACTGTACTATTAACTGAAATTCTCTCCCCCACACAACTATCAATACATCAGTCAGAAACTGACCCCGACATAAGGAAAACATAGACCAGTGATATATTGGGAGAATCAATAAGATAGACAGGTAGTCAGGGAAATTTTTATAAACTTCTTAGCACTTGCAGTGGCAACTGATTGCAGCTGCTGCCAGAGACACCAGACCATCAAGACTCAGGGGCCCAATTCCAAAACACATGGCACAACTCACGGGCGTATGCAAGTTGGGCCATGTGATGCAATGCCAGGGACCCTGTGCTGGGGGTCCCTGACATTCTGGGGGTGGAGGACAACTCTTTGTTGGGGGAAGTACAGGGAGTTGGGCTATATGTATGCTGCAGCACTGCAGAGTGGGCATCTGTCAATTGGCATGGACAGATGCCCCTTAAACCATCTCCCTGGTGGTCTAACTCCGCTGTGCCATAGTGGCTCCTGGAATAGCGTAGGTGGGTTATGGCAGTCACCCTTTTGGAATAGGGTGCAGCTGCTGCCTTAATCCATCCTTGCACCATGCCGCTGTAGGTTGTGGGTGTAGTGGATGGCATAGCCCACCTTTGGCACAACCCGCATACAGCATGGTGCAAGCCTGACTCAGAATCATGACTTGCGTAATGCCTGGTGCAAGGTGCCATTTGCGTCATCGGGTTTGGTGTAAATTGTCTTGCTCCAGGAGTAATGCCTTTTGGAATCAGGCCCAGGTAGTCAAATTTATTCATTCATTTATTTATTGAATTTTGGTGACCGGTAGGTCCACTGAGACAAGACAGTCCCTTTTTCAGTAGTAGCGACTCGGAAAGTACATTACATTAGGAAGTGCAATAGAAGACACAAAACAAGTTGTACATAGAGTATTGATTACAAAGCAAGAAAGGCAAATGTGGAAAAAAGAATCTTGACACACTGCAGCACAAAGATAGTGCAATCATTGACATTTACAAAATATACAGTGAGCACGGTTCCTTCACAAAACATACAAAAAGTTACAGCAAGTACATACATCAAGCCTTAACTACAGGCAGTATAATACAACATTCCTTAGTATACATTATTATAGGCCAGTGGTGCTAAGTATACAGGTTAGAGAGAGTTGGCTATTCAAAGCAAAAGGAGCAACAAAAAATGCAAGCAAAAAGAGCCCCTTAAAGGTACTTCTATTAAGTTCTGGTACTGCACTCCGAGCCCAAATGACCTTTTACACTATTTTTGGTTGCTCTCATGTTTACTCTCATTTCTCTTAATTTTCCATCACCATTTCAAGATAACAGTTCCCCTAGTTTTCTTTTTCTCTGCTTTTCTTGTCTCATTTATTTCATTCTGAGTCAGGCTGTCTGCTGCATTTCTCAATGACTTGTACAGTACTCACTTAGGCTCTTTTGTCTCTTCACATTCCCCCATTTTTAGAGCTCTTTCCTTTACATTTTCTTCCTTTTTTTCTTCCTATTGCAAGCTCTAATTCCAGCCCCTATGTCCCCTCTCAAAATTGTGCCATAGATTGTAACAGGGCATTCTGCTATACTACACCCTTCATCTGGAGCAGCCTTTTTGATTCACTTCCCTATTCAAATCCCATCTTAAAATACACATTTTCCTTGTTATGAATAACTGCTGTCTTCCTCCCAATGAACTGTACTAGATATTGTTGTCTGATATTGATCAATCAGCATAATTCTCTATTCCATTTTAGTCATAAAAATCATGTATATTGTCTAGTCTCAGCAGAGCATTTGAAATGTAGTTTACGTAAGAGACTGTATTAAAGTTTTATTATATTGTACATTAAAATCAGTTGTGCAGAACAACTGCTTAGTTTCACATTGAAACAGTTAATCTCTGTTGTGGCATCATAGATTACAGTTTCAGAAGGCACTCCACCTGTTTAGGTATCAATAAAACACAGTAGGGGAATAATTAATTCAGTGGCTGGCCGTGGAATTTGTTGGGTTGCCTTTAGCCTGGTTGCCCATGAAGAGATGCGCAGATTGAGGATGCGTGACTCTGGGACACTGTACTTGGCTCCTGGTTGGGTCACTCACTTTGGCTTTGCTCTTTGTCTGCTGCTTGTTGGCCTGGTAGCAGGACCCAGGGATGCCTCTGCTCAAAACTCAAGGTGCGGGTGAGGTTTTCAGGTGGGCAGGTGGCCAAAGAAAGACTGGTGTGGGCAGTTTGATTGACTTTACAGCCCCGAGTTTCAGGCAACCAGCAGCACCATGGGCATCAAACAGGCAATGAGATGGGCTATGGGGGGCAAGAATCCATGCTTCTGGAGGGGGGCATTTAAAAACTTGCCAACATAATGTATGCCACTGTCCTTATCCCAACTGCCCACTGCTCTCTCTCACCTCAAACAGACATGGTGGCACTGGTCTCACTGCTCCACTCAGAATGAGTGGTGCTGCTGCCCACTGCCACTGCATCATAGAAGCCAGGACTGTCTGAAACTTTTGAGTTTACGTGCCTGCTCCATGGTCAGAAGCCCTCGCTCCTGACTGGTGGTGTACCGCTGGACGTGACGTTCCTTGTTAATTTGCTCTTTTTCCCAGCCAATTTAATCTCTGAATTGCATGCCTCGGCCACTGTTTCCAAGGCAATGCTGGTTGGAGGGTCAGCTGTACAATGTCAGTGTTGCCTAGGCAAACGGATGCAACTTGGAGAGTTGCATGCGGTTGCCAGCATGACAGACAATATTAGAGCACCGCTGGCTCTCCTGGTCCCCATATTTAACATAAGTGAGTCAGTAACAATCCAGAAATAATAGTGAAAATTGTTGGACTGCTAGGGCATGCAATGTATGCTTTGCATACAGCAAATTCATGCCACTGCCTATAAGTGGCCCTATCCTCCCCCCAAAAATGATCTTCTTCAGAGACTTCTCAGATTGTGAAGTTGCACGGCTATGCTTGGATGTTAGGGCTGTGGACTGATCTATTCTCCACATTCTAGCTCATGTGAACTCTGCTCTGAGGTTTCTATGGCAGTGCTGTCATCTATCAAGGATAAACACTTCCCTGTCACCAAAAGGAGAGTTAGAGCTGGGAACTAAAGGTGGTTAACTGAAGATCTTGGTAAAATGAAGCAGTTAAGCACCCTTTGGGAGGCTTACAAATCTTCCCCATCCCCTACTGCTTCAAATAACAATATGAGATTCTGAAAACTTTGCAACAGGAAATAAAATCCCGTAAGGTGGCTTACCTAAAAAACTCCAGGTTAGCAACCTAGGTGACCAAAAAAAATTTCTGGGCCTAGGTGAATTCCCTAAGCAAACTAGATACCAAACAAAGTACAATAAAATTGTACACAACAGCAGGGATGCTAACTGCCCACAACTAGCTGGCACAGGCCATAAATAACAAATTCACAGACCAGGCTGAGTACATGAACACGGTCCTGTGTACACGAACTGCGGAGTCTCAAAACAACTGAAATTCAGATGGTCCAAGACCACCTCCTTTTCATTTCAAGGCTACCCCCCCAAAGAGGTCTGTCAGCTCCTCATGGCCATACACAACTATGCAAACACTAGTAGCAAGGTTCTGTGCTCAAAGTTTATTAAACTATTGGCTGACCTTATGGCCAAACCCCTGGCCACACTTTTTGATCTGTTCCAGTCCTCCTCAACATCAAATCACTATTAATACAGGCCAGAGATATCACAATATTTAAATATGGTGACTCTAACTCACTGGTCAACTACTGCCCAGTGTCCATCTTCTGCCATTAAGCAAAATATTGGTGCAGATTGCATTTCAGCAAATTTCTGAAATGGGGCTAAGCATAATCTGCTCTCCTTTCACCAGCATGGTTTTAGAAAGGGCCATAGTACTGCCACCACCTTGGCCTGTTTCACTGATCATGTTTTTCAGGGCATGGATAATAGCAAACTACCGTGCGCCATTTTCATGAACCTACAGATGGCCTTTGATCTTATGGACCATGACACTCTTCTTGATGAACTGCAGCACTATGGCTTCTCAGTCACAATTACTGCATGGTTTGAGAGCTAGCTCCTGGGGAGATCTCAAGTGGTCTGCATGGGTGGGCACCTCCAGCTTGCAGAGGGTCAATATCTGGGTCCCTCAGGCATCCACATCCAGACCAGTTCTGTTCTCTGCCTTTGTAAACCACCTACCCAGGGAAATAAAGACTGCTATATGCTCAGGTATGTGAATGTCTGATTATCTGTCAACACCAGAAATCCAATTGAACTATCCACCTCCCTCTCCAAGGAGTTCAATGCTGCCAAGAGGTGGTTCGATCCAAACAGTTTACTTGTAAATGAAAACTAAAGCAATGCTCTTCAGGTTCAAACCTAAGCTCGCTAACTGGACGCTGGGCTCCAATACTCCTTATCCCTTGAATATTCAAACACAGGACAGGTCCTCCTTTGAGTGGGTAATGACTCATAAATACCTTGCGGTTACAAAGGACCCCTCTCTAACCTTCTCAGACCACATAGGGGTAACAGTGCACTGCATTAATTAGAAACTAGGGGTCTGTTTCAGGTTAAAGAATCTCATAACCCCAAAAGTACCGCTAACCATAGCCAAGGCTATGCTTCTCTCTCTCTCCTGGATTATGCTCACTTATTTTCTCCCAAACCTCTAGTTGCAGACTTTCTATGCTCAATGCCACTAACAACAGCATCTATAGATTTGCCTTGCCAGACCCTTACAATACCCATCATTGTTCCCTCTATCAGATGCTGGGCTGGTGCTTCCACAGGCCCACATGGACTATTTCCTGGGCTGCATTGTCCATAAGTCTCACAGGAAAAGTAAGATCTCCCCACTACAGTTGAACCTCATTTATCTGGACCTTGATTATCCTGATAACTTGCTCGTATGGACTTCTGTCTCGGTCCCAATCAAATACCAAAAAATGCTCATTAATGTTTTTTTCTGCTTGCAATTCACTGTTAGCAGTAATTATCTGTAACGTTGTAGTGATGGAACAACAAAGAAACACTCACTGTGACAGTCTGACAGTATAAGTAGGTGTGAATGAACAAGTTGCCTCCTGTATGGGAGGAAAGACCTTCTCCGTAGCTGCCCCTCAGCTTTGGAATGGTCTGCCATCTTCCTCCACTGCCTTGACACAACTTCTTTCTTCAAAGTATGTTTTTATAGCACCCTCCTGTACACCTCATCATGTAAGTGCCCCAGATGAAAGGGAGCTGTGGCTTCCACTTAATTTCTGGTTCTTCCACAGCATTTCTCTGCCTCCCAGAGTGCTTGGTTTGGTATCTTACGCAGACCACCTCCAACCTGTCCTGCTTGTATTATTAAATAAGATGGGTTTATCCCTGTGTTGTTACTCCTGTACTGTTGTATATGCTTTGTATCACTGAAACCTGCTCCATCCTTTATTGACACATCTTGTTTTGTATATGTCTCCTTTTTGAATTGTAATTTTGAGTACTCTGCATCAGTGTAGCCTTACAACACTCTGCATAACTCATCAAGCTACACATAAGGTGATTAATGCAGCTGTTTCATGATTTGGCTGCATGCCATTAAAAAGTCAGGGTAAAATACAGTAGTTAGATAAAGGGGGGCTGTTGGACATCCCACACAGCAGCCTTTAAGAGTGCAGGATTTTGCAGATATGGTTTCAAGTTGAGTGCAAATTTGTAAGGTCATAGATAATTTGATACTGATTAATTGTTTGAAATCTGATACAGCAGCCTTAAGAGTGCCTGCGTGCTTGTGCAGCTAAGGTTCTCAGCTGGGAACAAAACTGTTAAACTATTGCTAAATTGAATAACACTGAGCAAATGAGTAAGGGGGGGGGTCATTGTTCAACCCTGGGTTAAATTAGATAAAGATGAAACAGCGAAGCATAACAGGGCTTCAAGTAACACATAGGGTGCTTTAACATTGCTAGTACATGATTTGGAAGATCATCAAATATAGTCAAGATAAGAATATAATTGTAGATAGAAGGGGGGGTGGTTTGTAACTCCCACTCTACAGCCTACAGTAAGTGGGTCTGCAGGCTTGTGGCTCACTGAAGGTGGATCTGCAAAGACAAACCAACATTGAGATGGGATATCAAGACAGAAGGAGAGGTGGGGGCAGGGTGTTATTAGGGGAGTGTAAGCCAAAGGAGAATAATGGGGTGTAATGGTTGTGGAGCAGTGGTTTACATGGACACACTGTGGAGAATGGGGGGTTGTCCAATGTGTGTGAGATTATGGCACCTGTAAAGGGAAATGTTTGGCCTAAGAAGGGAGGTAGAGAGGCAGGGCTTGGGGTGAAGCCAGGTATGGGGAAACTGCACTGGAATTACCAATGGATGGAGCAGGATGCCTTGGACAAGTAAGATGTATTCAGGGGTAACTACAAGGGAGGGGAAGCAGATCAGGCTGCTGGAGGAAAGATGATTGGCAGGTGGTGGGTAGGTCAAGGGTAGTGATGGGGCATGTTGTACAGGGAGACATAGGTAATGGATATGGTAAGGCTAATGTGGGAAACAAGTTTGTAAATTAAATTTGTAGTTCAGGGGGAGGTGAAGGGACATGCTGCACAGGGAGAAACAGGTAACAGATATGGGAAGGCTAATGTGGGAAACAAGTTTGTAAATGAAGTAGGGGTGAAACTGGCAAATTGGTATACTCCTGTAAGTAACTGGGAGGACATGGGTAAGTGGGAGGAGTAGGGAGCAACAAGGATGGCAAAAGGGAGGGAGGGAAAAGAATTTAGAGAATGAGAAAAAGGAAGAACTGGGGGAAATGGTCATGGTGAGTGATGATATTGGGGATGCTAGGAAAGTTAAATTGGGGGCTATGGGAGGGGAAAATGGTGAGGGGTGTCAGGGAGAGGAGGTGAAGAAGAGAAGGGGGATAAGGTGGATATAAAGGGGAAAGTCAGGGGGAACTGGGGGGTGACATGAAAAGTGGGGGGAATGGGGAGGGGTCATAAAGGCTCACTAGAGGGAAGTAGTGGAATCACAGGTAAGCGGGAGTTACAATTCATCTCTTCAATGAGGATGGTGGATGTCCCAGGTGCAAGAGCAAGGCAGGTAGAACCAGAACAGGGGGTGGGGATAAGGCTAGGGAGAGAGTGAATGTTGAGAAGGACAAGGTGTGTGTGGGGGGAATTCATTGAGAGCAGGCAGAAAGAAGGTAGAAGGGTTATCGTGCTGGGAGATTCCATAATTAAGGGTATCAAATGTTTGGAAATGTGAAAGGGGGGAGGAGCTCTATCTGGGTTGAGTGCATGCCAGACATGACAGCGCTCAGGGCCAAGCACATAGTACACTCTGCAGTGAAGCAGGCGGGGGAGGATCCCATCATAGTAGAGCACCTTGGAATAAATGATTTGGAGGGTAACAGTGTGCAGGAGGTGCAGGCAGGATTCAGAGAATTGGCCAGAATATGTCAAACTTGGGGAACACTCTTGCATTCTAAGCTGTTCTGCTGGTAAGGATTAGGGATTTCAATGAGTGGTTGGGAAAATGGTGTCTGGATATGGGGTTCGGGCTGGTGGAAGGCTGGGGAGCTACATGGAACAAGAAGGAGCTGTTCACCAAGGACAGACTGCATCTGAGTATGGAGGGAAAAACAGTTTTAAAAAATAAGCTGGGGGAGTTTATTGACAGAAATTATGATTTAAACTAGTGTTGGGGGGGTCTTAGTCTTGCTGGGAAGACAGGAACACAAAGATTGGGAGGGCCTACGCCTCTACCCCCGACTGTAAATTTGATGACTGGAAGTACTGGCAGAAAAGCACAACCATAGGGGAAGGGAAGGCAGGGAAGGGGTATAGGGGAGGGTTCGAAAGTGGTCTCAACCAACACCAGTAGCCTGGGAAACAAGTTACCTGAGTTATAGGCAATGATGGTGGGAATGGGGGGTGTTGATGTGGCTGCAGTCAGAGACATGGGCCACATAATACCATGAATGGGACTTGGTATTCCCAGGATACAAAACATTTAGGAGGGACAGGATAACCAGGAGGGGAGGAGGAGTTTTGCTATTTGTTAGGAAGGGGATAGAGTGTAGCAGGGAGGAGGGTGAGGATGGGAACTTGGAAATGTTGTGGGTCACCTTACATGATGCTAAGGGCTGGAGGGTTGATCCAGGGGTAGTCTACAGACCACCAACATAAACTGAGGAGCGGGATAGGGAAATGGTGGGAAGTCTAATAAATCATTGTGGTAGGGATAGGGGCAGGATGATAATGGTGGTGGGAGATTTCAACCTGCCAGGGGTGGACTGATGCACTATGGCATCAACAAATGCTAAGGAACAATGGATACTGGATGCATTTCAAGATGTATTCCTGTCACGACTGGTTGTAGAGCCATCCAGAGAAGGAACTGTCTTGGACTTGGTTCTGACAGACAGTGAGCAGGCAAAGAATTCTGTGGTAGAGGACCTGCTTGCAGGGAGCAACCACTCAACAGTTTGGTTCTCCTGGGATCTGGGGAGGGAGAGAAATCGCACTAATACAACAGTAGTGGACTTTAGGGGTGTGGATTTTGGGAGGATGGCAGCCGTTCTGGAAGGACACTTAGAGAAAGTAGGTGTGGACATGGACACAGATCGCAGGTGAGAAATTTTGAAAGTGAATCTGGTTGAGGCCACTAAAGCCTGCACAAAGTCCAAATGCAAGAAAGCAAGGTCAATGAACCCAGCTGGTGGACCTTGGTTGTGCAGGAGAGCGTAACAGGGAAAAGGCTAGCCTACCAAAAGTACAGGAAAACCTGTAAGGAGAAGGACAGGAAATAGTATTATATGAGATCAAAGAAGGTGAGTAGGGTGGTAAGGGCAGCCAAAGCAAACAGAGAGCTAATGTTGGCAGAGGGGATCAGGGAAGGAGAGAAAGAACTTTTTAGATATGTCAGGGAGAAGTGGAAGTGTGGATGGTAGATCAACAGGTTAAAAAAGGAGGGTGGGTGGGCAGAAGAGGGAGTGGAGCATGCTGAGGTACTAAACAAGTACTTCTGCTCTGTCTTTATTGGGGGGAAAAGGATGGGCCAATTCCACCTGGGAGAGGTATGGCAGAGGGAGAGGAGGACACTAACATGTGAAGAGATACTGGTGGAGAGATTGTGGGAGGGCGTTAAGTCATTAAGGACAGACAGGGTCTCAGGTCCGGAAGGGATCCACCCCAGATGTTATTCAACTCCTCCCTCCAAACAGAAAGTGCACCAATGGACTGGAGAATGGTGCATGTAGTGCCCATCCATAAAAGCAGTCCTAGGTATGAGCCAGGAAATTATAGACCGGTCATCCTGATGTCCATAGTGGGAAAACTATTGGAAAGCATATAGAAGGAAAAGCTGGTAGAGTTCCTTGAGGTGTATGGCCTTCAGAACGTCAGACAACACAGATTTGCCAAGGGAAGAGCTTGTCAAACTGACCTGGCAGAATTTTATGACTGGGTGACTAGATCTCTGGATGGTGGTAGGCCGGTCGATGTCCTCTATCTGGACTGCAGCAAGGCATTTGACTCAGTACCTCATGGGAGACTGCTGGATAAACTGAGGGACTTGGGGATGGAGCAGAGGTTGGTGAGGTGGATTGGGAACTGGCTGAGCAACAGACAACAGCGAGTGGTGGCAGGGTGGGAGCTATCGACACCCAAGAGGGTCATTAGCGGGGCACTGCAGGGATCGGTTCTGAGTCCACTGTTGTTTAATCCATTCATTTCAGACATTGCAGTGGGAGTTAGGAGGGAAATGAGTCTGTTTGCTGATTATGCCAAACTAGAAGCAGTTGTGGACAGTGAGGAGGGAAGTACACTCTAGAAGACAAAAGGGAAAGAGGGGACATGATCGAGACCTTTGAATACTTGAAGGGTATTAACAGAGTAAACACTGAGGGTTTGTTCATACTCAAGGGGGAAGAGACCATGAGAGGTCATAGCCTAAAACTGGTTGGTGGGAGGTATAGAAGATATCTGAGAAAACATAACTCACAGAGAGGGTGGTGGTGCCTTGGAACGCATTACCTGAGGAGTTGGTATCAAGGGAATTAGTGGGAGTTTTTAAGAAGGGATGGGATAGTTACATGGACAGGGTTCATGTAGGGATGGTAGAGACCAGGGGAACTCTGAACAGGATTCAGGGGAGGCTTGTAAGGGAGAGGGGATGGGTGGCTCCAGCAGCAGTTATGAAACTGTGAGCTGCATCTTGAGCAAACCCAATATACCTCAAGGCCTAATCTGCTGGCATTTTTGTATCATATTTTTGTATAGTTTGGTTTCTACTCCTTGTAATGTTGTGTATCCATGTGACATGTGCCATCTTAATGTCTCAGGTCATTGCTGAAAATTCTCTTTCAGACCAGTGTATCATTCCAGTTAACAACTCACTACCTGACTAACTAACTAAAGAAGGCAAGACATACAAGATGACCTCCCCCCCACTGCATATGAGTTTGCATCCCTTGTCAATCTCAGATGCTTCACTGAGTCATAGTGATTCAACCACTTGCTGTTTAAAAGTCCCTGTTTACATGCCTGAAATGTTGTATTGTACTGCAATAACCAATTACATTTTACATCTCTTTGCAGTGCTGAAGGTAATTTTGCAGCTGAATTAACATGGACATGTTTGCTAGGAAACCGATAATAGTTCATCAGATCCAAAAAGGATTTTGATGAGTCTGTGATGTTGGAACATGCAGGTGCATTAACAATGGCTGTCCCTTTTCTATTGCTCTAGAGTGGGGATTGAGCATTGGCCCAGTAACCAAGGTACTCAGCTGAGATCTGCAAAAGGTGATATTTAGTGAGTTGTCCTCTCACTTTATAGCATTGCAGTCTGACCAGGACTTGATTCATTATCACCAGATATTCCTTTATTTTGTGGATGCTGTATGGAGATATTGCCCAGGAAAAAATGCTTCTGGTCCAACCCAGGGTAGTATATGGTCCAACTTGTGTTAGAAAATTAGTGCTGTTGAACCTCCATAGGGCAGGTGATGATATCTATGAAGGTCCTTTGGGGTGTTTATGGTCAGAATGGTTCAGAGTTGGGCTAGGCGAGGCAAGGCAAGGAAATTTTATTTATATGGTACCCATTCCCAGAGGCTCTGGGTGCCTCACAATAAATGAGAATTGATAAGCAATTAAATAGGAATGCTAAAAATTTCAGAAACTTGAATCCAGGCCAAAACTTAAATTAACAAATATGTTTTCAATGACCATTTAAAAGTGATAAATGAAAGAGCACCTCTCACTTCTTAGGGAAGGGTGTTCCAAAGAATGGGAGCTGCCACATAAAGCAACATATCACCAGAAGATTTCAGCCATGATTGAGGGATGGCCAAGAGGTGTGCTTCCACTGAATGAAGGGCATAAGCAGGATCATATGGAACCAGAAGGTCTTTCAGGTGGCCTGGACCCAAACTGTATAGGGCCTTGAAAGTCATCAAGCAAATCTTGAAGTGGATGCACCATTGAAGCAGCAGCAAGAGAAGATTATGGAGAATGGGCATGATGTGCTCAAACTGCAAGGTCTCAGCTACCAGCCATGCCACTGCATTCTGAACTAGCTGCAGGTGGCACTCCAGTCTTGCTGATAACCCAAGGTAGAGAGCATTACAATAATTCAGACTAGACATGAACAAGGCTTGCAGTAAAAGTTTCCAGATCAGTCAGCTCAAAATAGGGCTTGATCCGGGTGATATTACAAAGATAGTAAAAACCACTGTGGTGAACAGCCAACACCTGGTGCTTCAGAGCCAACTTGGAGTCCACAATGACACCCAGAGTTTTCACCCTATCAGCGGTGTGAAGAGCAACACCATCCAGCAAGGGAAAGGTAGTGCTATTTCCAAGCACCACTGAACCAGACTGGTCTGATTCCACCAGTAGTACCTTTATCATTGATGGATTCAGTGTAAGACAGCTAACCTCCATCCAATCTTGGATCTCCCTAAGGCACTTGCTCGGATGGGAAACCACTGCACTATCATCAGGGGCACAAGACACATACAACTGGGTGTCATCAGCATAATAATGAAATGCCAAACCATAGCATCTGATAATCTCACCCAGTGGCAGCATGTATATAACAAATAACATAGGGTCCAAGATCACCCCCTGAAGCACTCCACAGCTGAGTGCAGCACTGCTCAATGTAAAAGAGCCAAGGGAAACCTTGCTACAATTCCAGTTGCTAATACACAAATGTTAAGTCTAACTTGCTGGAGAATTTTCTTCTTTTTCCCTTATTGCTTACAGAAATACAAACCTCTGCAGCTGCTTCAAGCACCTTCTTCAATGAATGTCACACATGCTCTGCATTACAAGCCCCATGTAGCTACTCAAGATCCTTGGGCACTAGGTCCTTCATCTTTGCAAAGACAAAGGTTCTAGTCCTGGTGGCTGATGTCCATCTTATTTTCTCTATCAGCAGAGAAGGGTTATCCAGCAGTGGTCACTCACTGCCTTCTTCTGGTTCCTTAACTTTTACACATGAGATGTCCTTATCCTCACTACTGAGAACAAGTCAAATGGTGGCATCAAACCTATTAGCCTGTTGGACAGTCTGCTTTAGGATGCAGTCCTTGAAGGTGGACATGAATTCAATCTCAGCTCTGTTAGTAGCCCTTTCCAGATGCCAGTTTATGCCTAGGAGATTAAAGTCCCTGGTCTTTCATAGACAATGACACTAGTTGTACACAGTGCAGTGATCAATTTTCCATTTGACTTATGTAATACAGTCTGTTCTACATGTACCAATCAAAAGTTCCTTACACAACTGCAAACTATAAAAAATAAAACTAGTAGAATAATAATTGCACACAATAGTAAGCCTACAAGCAAAACAATGTTAAAGTTGCCAAGCCGACCACCACGGGACAAAAAATGAACTTTGTATCTAGCAACAACTAAGTGTTCTACCATTTAAATGGTTGTGGCCTCAGAGTACTTTATATCAAAAAAAATTACATACATCATCTTCTCTCTGCAAAAGGTAATATAACTCTGTGTTAAGTCACAATTAACAATAGAAACAATCCTATAAATAGGGCAAGCATTAATTGTACATTTGTCTACCTAGAAACATTCATTGAGCAACTAGGATATTTGTTCTTATGTAAGCAGTCATGATACAATGCAGTCTAATAGGAAAATGTTAGAGCCAGATCCACAAATAAGGGCCAGATATGCAAAAACCACAAATACTCCATGCGTAGTGCTTGAGTAGATGGAGGTGACCACATGTGGCAGAAACTTCAGACCCTGATCTCACCAATCTACACACAAAGAGGAGTGTGGGGAGCCAGGTAAATTTCAAGCCACAGATCTAGGCTAGTCAGCAAATATCTAATCAGGTACCCAGGCCAGCACTAGATTGAATACCCTATGCTACACAGAGTATGGGGTTGTAGTGCAAGTCTGTTATCATCTCAATTTTTATTGTTTGCAGTAACCAGAAATTTCCATAACCATATGTCTGGGTCTCCCTTCTAATTGGTGGGCATTTGAGCTGGAAGTTTTGCTTGGTTATGATGGCTAATTCCTGTTAACTCTGCCATACACTGCGAGTAGTTATTTTTGGAACTGGATTGTGGGATATGGTGGTCTTCCAAGGACCGCCATATCCCTGTACATGGAAATTAGTTAGCACATAAGATCTTTTCCGGAGTATCCCTAAATGTGATTTAAAAATTACAATTTCATTTAAAAAATGCATATAGTCCTGTACACTTCTGTGAGGTATGTATATATTCACCTAAAAGGGGAAACAATAAATATATCAGCAGAACCAAGATTGAGGCTAAAGGATGGAGCAGGTTTCAGTGATACAAAGCATATACAGACCTACTGTAAAACATGTCTCACTTTAAAGTTACTTAAAGGGGACATGGAATTTGTGGTAACTGGCAGCAGTTAGTAATGTTCCTGTTTACAGCAATGACATTTGTACCTCTAAATAAGCCATATTTAACTGTACCTGAACAAATACTGATGTGAAAAGTGTTTTCAATTGTTCTCTTTTTAGTGGCAATATGCTGCACAGTTATTTTCATGGAACCAGTAGTTTGGAGTTTTTAGTATGTCATGGTTTGTGTACAAAATGCTAATTATGAGCTGCTGACCTATCAGAACCATGCTCAGAGTTCTGTTCCCAAATCGTGACATAGCTAAGACTCCAGATCACAAGTTCCATGAAGAGAACTGTAAAAGAATACTGTCCATAAAAACAATACAATACAAAATATAGTTTTTCATATCACTTTTTATTCAGATACTGTTAAATATGGATAATTTAGGGGAATAAATAAAATTTCTGAAAATAAGAATGTTATAAACAACTGCAAATTAAAATTATTTCCTGTCTTCTTTAATTATATGTGATTGTGAGAGTATAGTACTTCTCCTGTTAAAATAGTGACTCACAATCCATTTGACTCTCAGCATTATTTAATTTTCATATGTAGTTCTCAAGTGACAAAGCGATGTCGTGAGAGGGAACAAAACACTAAAGACAAGAACCTACTTGTCCATACAGTCTAAAAAAGCTCCATCACTGACTAGTTTTGATCATCAGATCATTTTGCAGGACATGAAAATGATCAGATAATCAAAACTGATCAGATTTACAAACAGGAATACTTGAGTAAATTTAAAGTGAGATGTGGAGTGTATCTCCAATACCCTGAATTTTGGTTCTGCAAGGTAATTAATATTTGAATAAATATAAAATTACCACATTCAGACCCCCACCATCCATACCATATGGAACAGTTTGGGCAATTGCTGAGGGGCAATCAACATTGGGGGATTGTGCTGGGAGGGCACATAAGTGTTATACAAAAATACACAAATGTATACAGTTAGTAACTCTGTACAGACTGGATGGACTTCAAGGGCCAGATTTTTTTGGGATATATTTATTTATTAGATTTTTCAGAATAACACCTTTGAGCACAAGTGCTCTTTTCAAAAGGTTCCACATCAGTTGTGGTTGCAATACATTTAGGATACATAGTCTGGCTCAAGAACAGCCTGGTCAATGTTATATTCAATAAGAAAGGACACTAACAGCAGAGGCCCAGACAGAGCTTGGTCATGTATGGAACAAAAGAGCATTTAGGATAAGGCTCAGTCCCCTTACATTTTGGAGAGAGAGATCTGAACAGTGCTAACCCAAATAAAGCTTGCTCAATATCAGACAAAAGGAGCCATAATATTTTTTAGGCTACTCTGTTTGGTGGATTGCAGCTAAGAGGTGACAGGGATGTGAATGGGCTGCATGCTAAAGTGGGTAAGCATTTGTTTCTAGGTGCAGTTTGTCATATGTAACAATGGCAGGAGGCTTTCCTTTTAAGCTCTTTCTTAAGTAAGAACTTAAACTGGGAAATATTAGGTAGGCCCCACATAGATTCTGGGAGGTCGTTCATCCAGCAGGCTGCTCTGGATGCAAAAAAGCACTTCTCTTGACTGTTTTACAGTAAGGGATTTCAAGGGCTTGTCTAGTCATACTCCTTGTCTTATAGTTATTTTTGACCGGGCAGAAAAAGTCAATTATAACAACAGGAGTGAGACCCAACTAGGCTTTTCTGACCAGAAGGTAAGTCTGGTATTGCAGTCTTTCATGAAGTGGGAGCCATCCACTTTGTGAGTACAGGGAGCAAGAGTGGGATAGTCTATCTGCCCCACTAACAAAGCAATAAGCTTTGTTGAGGACCATGTGTATCCTGTTAAGGACAGTCTCACAAGCCTCCCATAAATAGAGAAGCTGTAGTCAATGATGGGTAGTACCGTTCCCGAGACTGCACAAGGGCCAGATTTTTGAAATTGGCCATTTGTAGCACCCACACAGGAAAACCTTGTGGGTTAGCGAGTTTTTCCACATGCATCCTTGCAGGACCATTTGCAACCAGCTCCACGATTTATGGCAGTTTGCAGCCACTTTTTGGTACAGCTGCACCAAAAAGTCATGCCCGATTGGATCAGGAGTAACAGACTCCACAACTTCACCTGCCACCCATGCAGCAGTTAAGACTTGATGCCAGTACAGAGAGTTATTTTCCACACCAGTAGCTGCAGAGTGGATTTAGTCCCACAATGGCTGAAAAGCCAGCCCCAAGTCTTTTTCTGCACTTTCCATGTTTCAGTGTTATGGCAGAGCCCCCCCCCGGCCCCCGTGAATACTGGCACTCTCACCAGCCTCTCAACAGTGTGCTTATTCGTTTCTGAGTTGTGTGGATCATGATCCTGCTCCCCCATGCAGATCAACAACCAGAATGCCCAAGCAGAGGCATCAAGGCATCAGTTAGGTTGGAGTCAGTCTCTAATGGGGCTGATAGCAGTGGGGATGCACAGAGGCTTCTGTATTGTGTGGAGAGTGTGCATTGTGGTTTTTTAAATCCTACACTAGTGTGTACTGCCTAGATTTCCTTTTTTCTGGTTGGTCCCTTAGAACAGAATAAAATTGACTATGTTCCTACAGGAACATGTGAGTCTAATGTATTGTGTATGATACTACAGTAAGTATTGTAATTGCACTTCTTTTGGACCTTACAGTCTATCCTGGAAATCCAACCTTAAAATGCATAAATAACAGCTCCAGAACACAGTGGGCAACATAATTTTACTAAATCTCAGCTATAGTCAGAGCAAAATTATAAACAATGACAATTGCTTCCATATCTTTTCAGAAATTGTCTAATTTTATATATTTTTATCAAAATGGAAAATTGGCTACTCTCCTTTTTTGACTAAAAGTCATATAAAGAATTGACTTTTAAAATTTGGACGAGAAATGTATTTGACTATGTAGCTATAATGAGGTAATATTTTTTAAAGACACAATAAAACACAAAATTAGATGGAAAACTGCCTGAAGGCCTCATAAAATGAAATTGCTCCTTTTTATAACAGTAATGAGCCCTTAATAGCAACAAACAATTTTGTGATCTTCATTTTACTGGCCAATTTCATACACCAAACAGAAAGTATTTATTCATAGCCCCCTCTGGCAATGCAGCCAATATTTTATTACATGGTGCCTCACATTCTTTCACAGTATTGTCAGAGAAAGAGGCTCAGTGGATTTATTTGATCCCTGCTGCTAGGAGGTTATATTTACCTCCTCCTTGCTAGTGTTATACAAAATGAAAATTGGTTCTAAAGCAATTTTCTTGGTTGTGTTCATTAATCAGAGAACAAATTAGGGCCATTTTTTGCCCATTCTAATCAGAAGAAGTGAAAGTAACATATGTTGACTGTTAACATGGAATGTTATAACAAGCATGCATGTTTTTATAATTAAATAGTGTTTGATTCTGTCATATTGTACCTAAACATGGATTATTAAATAATTGTTTTGTACGACTGCCAAGTCATTTAGCACTCTGGGAATAATAATGCAAGCCAATTTTCTTAGTGATTTTAATGTTATTTTAATGTTATTTTAATTTTTACTGTTCCTCATTTGCCATGTGCAATGTTTTGTAGACCAACCAAATATGTTTAGGAAAGTACCCATTGATTAAATTGACTTTATTACTGAATGTTAGACCAGTTCTAACTAAATACTGCTTAGTGAAAAAATTATTGTTCCCAAAATAATGGCAACCAATGAACAGTCATAGAAGCCTACAGTCACCTAGTTAACATATACTACTGTAGTTGTTTCAGCTACCAGTCTGAGTAACATGTCACTATGACCAATGATCTTAAAGTTAGGAATCCCGAATGATTTTCATTATTTTTTCGTACCTTAATATCGGAATATTCATGAATTTGCTTTATTGCATTAGTACAGCAAATATGTGAACTTAGTACATTTTCATTTTAAGGATTATATACTAAATGTCCAGTCCACAGAAAGGATTGGTATATGCATGATTCACATTTAAATAGGTCATGCCTGGATACTGTGTCATGAGTTCAACTGGTATTCACATACCATGTCTGCCCTCATCTGCCACCACAGATCTTCATGCAGGTACAGGGGGTGGACTCGGGAAATGGAGCAGGGACTGACGTCACCCATTCAATTGAAAACAAATGGTATGAGTAGGGGATTGTGGAATAAGGCAGGCTGACTGGCTAGTACTTAGTGAAAACTGATTTTCACTAGATATAAATGAATTTTAAAACAAAAAAGGGCCCACTGTCCCTCTTGACCTTTGTTCTAATGTATAGTTCTGGGCACCACTGTGCAGGGCCAATTAAAGTTCCAAATGGTGTGCTAGTCTGTGGCAGGGGGCCAGGAAGCTATTGCAGCAGTGGTTTGTTAATGTATCTGCTGCAACCAGCATACTTAGGTTTGGGGATGTAACAAAGTGTGGCCCCATCCTCATCTGCTACTTGACATCACTGCTCATCTAACTCAGTGTTGGAGTGTGATCAGATCATGGTCCTCATCTGTGGGTGCATGAGGAAGGAACTATGGATTCTAGTATATGCTCCACATGGGGATGTAGCACTTTTTACAGCACTTGGAGTCTTTCCCCACCCACTTAGTACTCTGTAGATAAGGCAGTAAATCGTATTTGCTAGTTTTGGATAGTGTGCAAGAAGCTGTCATTGGTTGAGGGAGCATTCTGCAGCAGTGCACACAGATGGTCAACTATCAAGGGAATGCATTTTGAGTAGTGAGAAAGGCAAGGTAGTGCTGATAGCAAAGAAAATTTATATGGGCAGTAAGAGGAACTAACATGAGCATATTAAAGCTGGAAATCAAGCTTTATTATGAGAACAAACAGACTTTAAAAACAGGTGAACACTGCTATGACTGGGATGAAGTGGCACAATGTTATATAAAACTTTACTGAGGAGTAGAAGGCAGTAGTGGTGCTTGATTTAATAAAAGGATTTAAAATCTGTCTAATGGAGTAAACCCTACTCTTCTGAATGGAACATAGTCTTGTTGTTGGTTTACAGTAAGAACATTGACAAGACAAAATATTTATTACACCCCCAGCAAGGGCACAGTTTACCTGGAAGCCCCTCCCCCAACTCTGCCTGTCATTCAGCCAAAGATGGTGATGAATAGTAAAAAAAAGTATACTGTAGCTATCCTTCCCCAGAGAGACTACATCACCTCCTACATGTCCCTAGAGTCCACTGATTCAGTGAGACCTGAGGTCATTCCCGAACCTGCTCTCCTGTCATGGTGGCTTAGTGCACTGTTGCTTGGCTACTGAGTTGGTCTTAATTTTTATTTCTGCAGCTGCCTTAATGTCTTGGGAAACTAGTGAGGAAATGATGCAATAGGCCATACAACATCCTTAATTTTGATCTTGATTATTGGATTTGAAAGTGCAGTTAATGAGGCTGCAAATGTCAATCTTGCCCATGAAGTTGTGGTAAAATAGCATACTTTGCACTTTCTGAAGCTTTGCTTAGTTTTTGGTATTGTTCTAAACCTCATGCTTCCTGACTTTACCAGCACTAAAAAGCTGGAAGAACATAAAAAAAGGAACTTTTTTCTCCAACCCACAACATTGCCCATATTACCTTTCTTACTCCTGTCCAGCCATATCAGTCATACATAAAATCATTCACTTCCCCAACCCATCAAGCACCCCATCCACCCCCCATGGCAACACTTCTGCAGCAGATTAAAAACAAAAGAACGCATTTAAAAAAAATAGATGACGACTGTCTCAAACTCTTCTCGCAGCACCTTGGCTGACTGCCATCTAAATGACTGAAAGTGAGAGTGCAGAAATAATATTTAAGCATGCTGTCTCATTCATTCAGATGGTTGCCAGCTGAGCTGCTGATGTGAGTAGGATTTCCTGAGTTGGATGGGAGTGAGTAGAATGGGGTACCAATTTTGTTACTGCCTGAAACTAGTGTTTTTTTTTTCTGTTTTTCTTTCCTTATTGCATTTCTCATTCTTACACCTTGCTGTCCCCCCCATCTGAATGCCCCCCAGTCAAGTCACTCACCATCTTCGGGACTCCCTGCCCCATTACTTATTCCTTGAGGTGGGGTCAGAGGGGTTTGCTATTTCTCTTTGCAGCAGGATCTAATTGTGTGCCCACTCAAAGGTGCGACATCTGTGGGGGGGGGGGTGGTGGCATCCTTTTTTCCACCCAATGAGGGATTTACCTCCTTATTTTTCTGCCCCTCAGACATTGATGTGCAGTGGTGCAGAGCATCCATTGTCTTCCCACATCCTTCTGGGGCTCCTAACTGCTATGAGACCCAGTTTCTACTAGGTGTCAGGCGCATTGAGGAGGTGCAACCCAGTCACAAAGTAAGAGGAGAGAGGTCCCTTGGGTGCTTGATCCTTTCACCACAGCCTACAACCAGAGACTTGTGTTTCCTACCAAATGTGGCTTGCCAGTGCTGTGAGTTGTAGCCTACTGCTGAGCTACTGGGCCAGCGGAAAAATAGTGTTTTAACATAGGTGTGCCTTTTTAACCCTGAGTATTGTGGTGCTACTGCATCCCTTAAATATAATTTAAATTTGATAGTTTTGTAGAAGTCTGCTCTGTATTTTGTCTTTTATTCTCACTGTGAAGCTATTTGAGACATAATTTGCAAGACAAATGCCATAAAAAATATGTTGTATTGTATTCCATTGTGTATGCTACTAGGTTTGAATTCCATGTGAGTGATATAGAAATACAGAAACAAAGAAAACTGAAGAACTAAAAAAACATGAATAAACATCAATGTAAACTGTGGAACTTTGTCATTGATGTTGAAAAATGGGATGAAATTCCATAGATTCTGCATAAGTGAAATACCATAGAATTAACACAAAATCATGCAATTCCACAGAACTTTCCACCCAGTGGTACTTAAGAGTATAGCCTATGTGCAAGTACTGTATGGCCGTTAAGATTTATGTACACCAAATAAGGTTGTTAAATAAATATAAGAGAAGTACCATGTAGCATACAGTATGAAGACTTCTATCATACTCTATATCAAATACCTACACAATTAAACAGGTTCTGTGCAGCATGTGGTAATAAGGTAATAGAGCTGTTTCAATTGACAAGACAATAATTAAAATAGAGATGTTCAGATGTTTATTATTCAGTGTTAAATATTCTTATCCATATCTATTCTAATTAAAATCGGCCACAAGTACAGAACTTCTTCTCTACAGAAGCTTAGGAAAATCAGCACTGCTGCACTTCCCAAAGCCATGCTCAGATCCCCCTCCCTGCCAGAGGATCACATTACAGTCTTCTCCCATGCCCTTCTTCAGCCTACCTCATACAATAGAGGCATTCTCTTACACCTCTCATTTTCATCCACAGTTCTTTGGCTTGGTGCTGCCATCGGGTCAAGAGGGCTCCTACCTGTAGCTCCCCCCCCCATGGACTAGGTGGCAGTACAAAGAAGCAGGTAAAGAAACAGGAGCATGCTATCTCAGCATTCAGTATCATTTTCATTTGGCCTCCCATGTGCTTTGGACTCAGCCCTGAACCCAACTCTCGGCTGGTATTCCACTGGCCTGATTGTTTCTGGCCAATCCACGAACAGGAGAAGAAATCTGCTAAAACCTGTCTGTCCCTCCAAATTCATCATAAAACAAAGCCACTGCAAATTCATATTAGAGATTTACTTAACTGATTTATGGGACATAAACTGGCAGAACATCTATCTGACATCCTCAATCAATGAGGCAGTTGCTACCTTCAACACAATAGTTACAAACATCATAAACCAACTCGCACTTCTAATAAAATGTAGGATTAAAAACAGTGTCTTATTCCCTGGTTCAACAGTGAATTAAAAAAAAGCCCTAATCCAGCGAGACAAACTTTGGGCAACAGTTTGGTGACCAAAGATGCATCTGACAGGATAGCATTCAGAGCATCTTGCAACGCCTTTAATAAACTTATCAGAATCATCAAAGCTAGCCACTACATGAGTGCTCTAGAAAGTTCAAATGGTAACCCAGTTCAAATCTGGCATACCATTAAATCAGTTGAAGGGCATAGAAAATCTCCAGCAACCCAAGTAAAATAAATTCTTAAGGTTTCTCCATATCTGACAAACACACAATATTGGAAAAATTAAACTCTCACTTCACAACAGCACATTTCGCCTTTGACTCATTACTAGCCACAAAATTTACAAGCTGTTCCAATACAAAGGCCACTGCCACCAACCTACTGTACAAATCCAGTGCTCCTTCTGTCTTTGTCCTATAACTTTCAAATGGGTAGAGGATCTACTAATACAACTAGATACTATAAAGAGTGCAGGGGCAGAAGGAATAAATCCCATATTCCTAAAATTAGGCTATTATTTTCTAACTGTCCAAATAACCCACTTATTTAATCTCTCAGTTGAATCTGGTAGCGTCTCTCCCTCCTGGAAATTAGCTCATTTACTGCCATTATTCAAGTCAGCAGATCCTTGTGACCTAAATAACTGTGGGCTATTCTCTATCCTGTACTCTCCAAACTTTTGGGGAAGTCAGTCAATTCCCAGTTAAAGGAATATCTTGAGAACATAAATATTTTCAGTCCACGTCAGTTGGGATCTCGGTAACATCATAACGCAATCTCTGCCCTTGCAAAAGTTACAAATGACTGGTTCATCTCCCTAGATCACAAACACCCAACAAGAGCCATCTTTCTAAATTTAAGTAAAGCCTTCGACAAAGTGGCCCATGACCATCTGCTAAGAAAACTTCAAGAACATAGCCTAAGTAACTCCACTATGAATTGGTTCTCTATCTATCCTTCAGAGATATCACAATGCATCAAAGCAGATGGGCTCCTCTCCTTTCCTCTACTATTCGTGCAAGGTGCCCCACAAGGCTCTATACTAGGTCATCTCCTATTCTCTATGTACATTAACACCATAAGTGACAACATTCATAAAGCCAAACTTCACTTTTTCACAGATGACATGGTTCTATACCTTTCAAAACCTTCCCTTGCTGATATTTGCACTGATTTACAATCAGACTTCAATCAATTGCAGCTCAACCTTTTAAAGTCTAAACTCCTATTCAACACCAAAAAACAAAGGTAATGATCTTTCTACCCACACACTCCACAGCTTCTCTACAGAACCTCAGCCTTGTCTGACCCATCACAACCCTCTTAGAAGACATCCTAGAAGTAGTAGACAAGTTTAAATACCTAGGCTTGTGGTTAGACACCAACCTCTGCTTCATCACTTATATTGAAGCCCTCTTTAAAATCTAGACTAGGTTTCCTCTATAGGAACAAATCTCTTTTTCCTAATGACATTAGGAAGAGTCTAATCCAAGTCACCTTCCTTCCCCTTCTCGACTATGCAGACATTATTTACTGTTGCAGCACAGCATCTTATCTGCATAAACTAGATGTTCTCTTTCACCATGCTATTCACAATATAGTGAATGCACCACCCAAAACCCACCATTGCACTCTTTACACTGCGATAGGCTGTCAATCTCTTGCCATTACAAGATCAATTCATAACTGTATTTGGGCATATAAAATGTTATTACGCAAACTCCCCCCTTATATCTCATCCCTCTATCATCATTCCTATAGCTGGTACTCACTCAGGAAAAACTCAGTTATTTTACTTGCCATTCCTAAGTTCCACAGCCGCTTCAGTACAGCTGCAATAAGCCACACTATTCCTTCCACTTGGAACAAACTACAATCCACTATCAAACTTTCTGAATTGCTCTCCCTCAGCACACTCAAACCACTGATTAGCAAACATCTTATGGAAATCTGCCACTGCCATACTTCCTAACACATCAACTCACTTATGTCATATCAACACAGCATTAAGCTCTTTCTAGCTCCATATCATTTGTAAGCTTCTTTTCTAGTACTACTCAGAATACATATAATTTGTCAGTCTTTGCCTTTGCTCTATTTATTTAGGAATCCCTACTGTTGTATACTGTGATTTATTATCAGTGCTTGTTGATTTTATTGCTATTATTTCCTGCATGTAATGTACTGTCCTCAGGAGGTTCTTCTTGTAAATGAGCTTACTCCATGAAGTTTTCCTGATAAACTTGAACTAATTTATTTATTTATTTATCTAAATTATTTTGTATTAACCAGGTAGGTGCACTGACAATACATGCCTATTTTCAGAAACAACCTAGAAGAGTACAAGGCAAACAGTAGATTATGACAATTGTAACAAACAATAAGTAAGTCAGGACATAACACAGTACAACAAAATGCACAACATATTACAGGTAATAAGTAGCAATAACATACAATGAGAAAATAGTGGCCAAACATATTGCTATTGGAACATAGCATAATAGTGTAATATAACAATAATGGTGATAGAGAACAGCAGCAGCAAAAATGGTAAGCAGAAAGAAAGACTCAAAGTACAATGATGCATAGAATAGAAATTAACCACTGATGCATGTTTCAGGTACAGGTACAGTCATATGGGAAGAGAAAATAAGCCCTGAAATTAAGTCTCTGGAAGACCGGGATGGGGTCATAATGTTGCGGGCAAAACCACACACGCAACAATACCGCACGCAAAGCAGCATGCGGCAAAATAACGTCAGCACAATGTGTTGACCAGTGCACACCACAGCAACAACTTAGTTTTTGTGGGGCTCTGTTCCCCCCACACCCCCAGACTAATTATAATCAGCTCCAGTGGGTTGTGAATGCTGGGGGGGGGGGGGGGGGTTAAAAAAAAACTTGGGTCAGGTAATTTTTTGTTTTTTGGCCAAAAAAAGCCTCAGCAGAGTGGGACCTGGGGAGAACTGAACCACAGCCCCAGGTCCCTGACGCTGCCGGAGGCAGGTGCTCTAGCCGTTCCACCATGGGAGCAGCTTGGCCAGGCACAATCCTTATGGCATCCTTCACCTTCCCTGCTGGCAGCCTACAGTGACAGGGTAATGGTTTCTGCCGCATGCTGTAAAAAACCGCTGTTGCTGTACAGCCATTAGTACTCCTTACTGCACTGTATTTCATGCATGGTTTTATCTGCACTATCTTAACCCGGTACCCCAGAAGACCACATCTCCAGAAGGACATAGACAGACTGAAGGCAGTCCAGAGGAGGGCTGCAAAGATGGTGAAGGGAATGCATGGAAAGTCCTATGAAGTAAGGCTAGGGGAACTCGATATGTATTCCCTGGGAGAGATGAGAGAGAGGGGGACGTGATAGAAACATTCAAGTACCTCAGGGGTATAAACAAGGTACAAGAGGACAGCATCTTTCAAAAAAGAAGATGTGCAAGATCTAGGGGTCATGAAACAAAGTTGGGGGGAGGTTCAGAGGCAACTTGAGGAAGTACTTTTTCACTGAAAGAGTGGTGGATGCTTAGAACAGCCTCCCAAAAGAGGTGGTGGATGCAAAAACAGTGGATAAATTTGAGAATGCATTTAATAGACAGAAGACAACCATAGAGGTAGGAAAGAAATAGTAAGCTGCAGATCAATTAGGATCTACAGTTTCAGGTAGGTAAGGAAATGGGCAGACTAGGTGGGCTAGGTGGTCCTTATATGCCATCATATTCTATGTTTCTAAGTCTAAATAGTTGGAGAGTGGACACAGTTTGCAGCTTCAAGTGGTGCAAAGAGATGGAGAAGGCTTGCTGCCCCTTCCCAAGTTTGTGCATAATTTGGGAACACAATGTAAAGTCATAGTCAATGACCTGAGGGGTTAAGTACTAGAATGGCAGTGGAGCAATTCAGTCAAGGAAAATGGTACCCGTGACTGGAGTATTTCATCTATGAAGCAGCTAAGTATGAAGGAGCACTTCTTAGCAGGAGATAGTTAACCCAAGCCAATATGCAGCAAATAATGGTGGATGAGGCAATTAGCCACCAGGGCAAAACAATATACAGTACACTGATGTATACCACATAACATTTAGACAGGGTTACTGTGGAAGTATTAAAATAGGGCAATAAACCATAGTGCAAGTGACATAGAAGAACACCATGAGCATGGCTAGATGAGCTTTGAGAGTGATTATGCCTGATTTTATAGGCAAGGCCCAGTTGAGAGTTGACTGATTTGCAGACAGGATTAATAAAAAAAAAGTGAAGCCAAGTGAAGGGTAAAACTTGATAACCATGTAATAACTCATTTCCCAGTTAGGGGGTAGGATTGATGCTAGCAATGGCCATCAGAGTTTGGATTGTCTCAGCACCAATAGCTTTCTTCTTAGTAGGAGAAGATGAAACTAGGGAGAGGGAGATAAAAAGGAGGTTCACACAGGTAACATTCAGTTCTTTGAGACAGGGAGTTACCGTTCAATGCAGTCTACAGAGGGTCCGTGAGTTAACAGTGAATGCTGGCACTAGGGTGGCAAGGGGGATCCACTGGGCCTGGCACCATGGCAATGCACTAGGTTCAGGGTGGCATGGTCACCATTCAGCACACAGGGGGAAGTCATGGGGATGGAGTGCTAAATGGTTCATGGAGGGCAGAAGTGGGTTTTCTGGGTGGAACCCCTTCAAGGAGTGTGCATTAATTTGCTTTGGTGTCTGGAGGGATTCCCTGAAGAATTGCTTGCCTAGAGGAGATGATCAGGGCCCTGAATATCAGACTTGTAACTATTAGTGAGATGTCCTCATCTGAGGTAAAAATCAGCATACTGGTGCTTATTGTATTTGAAGCTAAGAGTTGGGCATCTGCACAGTTTGTCCCGGTGAGAGATCTCGCTGGGACATTTCAGTGGTGTTGATGCCAAACATGTCAGTGACATTTAGACTCATGTACCTTATGGAGACGGTGTGGCTCAAGTTCCCTGAGAGGCCCCTTGGGGTACTGAATTAAAGAAAAGGCGGCCAGCCTGGCTGATGTGTTCTGTGTGACAGTAACAGCTCCAGCCACATGGTATCAGATGTTAGTGTTCTACAGTGGGGTAAGTCTAGTCCATGCATTTGTGGGGGATTCCATGTATAATTAAAGGGTCAAGTGGCCCCAAGTTAATCCAGGAAATATTGCATGCAGAAAACTGACAGTGATAATGAATGTTTTGGATTGTGCACTCCCATGTACTCTTGTAATGAACTGAAGTTGCCTAAAATGAACTTTTATTGAGACCCTCACCAAATTCTAGAACATGGGACTGCATATGAACTGTCACTTCTTATGTTGTATGATCTATGGAATCATACTGATTAATTTCTGTCTTTGGGAGAGTATGAAGGGTATGGCAGTTGTGCTACATTTCATTTGCAAGGAGATCCTGGTGAGCTGACATATCAGATACCCCTAAACATGGGAATCACCCTGGGCTATGACCAAGGCCACTGAATTACGGTAATTAAAACATTGAAATTCCATTTTCACTACTTCAGATTCCAGAATTGCAACGGTGATTGTTATTCTAATTTCCGGATTTTACCGGGATTTTGCTGTCATTCTTTTAGTATGTGTAAAAATAATCAGAATAAAAGAAGGCTTAATATACAGAGCATTAAATAGAGCAAATTGAAAATAGTTCAGGAAGCAATTATAAAAAAAAAATACAAGTTTTGTAGAATTACTGATCTAGTATAAAATGGCAGATTCCATGAAATCTTTGTTTTTACCGGTGTTCAGGCAGCCCTAATTCCGGAATTTTACCAAGTTTTCCGGTAAAAAACGAAAAACAGTGGCCTTGGCTATGACCAACCCCCACCAGGCCATATACATGAATTAGCAGAAAGGCCAAAGGTGGGTTGCACACAGGTAATTAATAATAAATAATAATAATAAAACTTTATTTTTATGTCTGGCCCGGTGGTGCTGAGGACTGAGGCGCTGGATACCTTACCTCGTGCTGCGCCGGCAACCCATGTTCGGGAACGAGCATGGGTCGTTTGGGGTTGGTGGGGAGGAGAAGCATAGAGCATCCGCTAGACTGCTCTCCTTCTCCAGGGAGGGGGGGTTTCACTTCCCGACGCCCGATTGCCACCTGGTGGAGGCTGGAGGTCAGGGCTTGGGGTGACAGCATCAAGGAGGAGTCTGGGCAAGAGGCCTGGGGAGAGGCATGTGGATGCATGCGCCCCTGCCCCCACTGGGGTCATTGCATGCCCAGGGCTCCATCAAGGGGTGGAGTGAACAAGGGAAAAGGTGGCACCTCTCGCATGGCTTGATGGACGTCTGTGAGTGTTCATTGGAGCTGGCACCCATACTGGATCTGTGAGAGTGGGGAGTTAGGGGGGCTCCCTGCCACCCCACTGTGGGGCACAAGCCGCAGGAGTTCAGAGTGCCAGCAGAGATGAGACAGACGGCGGACGGATCCCTGGATGGGATGCGAGAAGCACCGGGGGGCCAAGAGGTGGCTAGGAGAATAAATAGAAAAAAAACAACTTTATTTTTATGGCGCCTTTCAAAAAACCAAGGCACCGTACAGAATAAATAGATTAAAATTTCAATCATTATACTAAAAACAGCTAACAAAATAAATACAATCAGACTCCAAATACTTGGGTCCACAGATATGTTTTTAGGGCCTTTTTAAATCCCCTCCACGGTTACGCACTCCCTTATCTGGTGGGGTAGAGAATTCCAGAGGGTAGGGGCCTTTTACATAAATGTACGCACCCCGGAAGATTTCAAAGACACCCTCAGGATCTCTAGCGTCCCCTTGCCAGCTGAGCGGAGTGATTGCCCAGGGCAGTAAGTGACCAGGAGCTCTTTCAGGTAGTCAGGGCCAAGTCCATGTAGGGCTTTATAATTCAGAAGACCAACTTTAAAGTTGATCCTCCATTGTACTGGCAGCCAGTGCAGTCCGCGCAACACTGTCGAAATATGGCTGGATCGAAATGTACCAGTCAAAAGCTGGGCCACTGCATTCTGCACCAGCTGCAGGCAGTGGGTTTCAACCCCAGGAAGCCCTAGATAAATGGAGTTGCAGTAATCCAGACTTGAGAACACAAAGGCATTAGACCAGAGTAGGAAGATCACCAGATGGAACAAGGTGCCTAATCCTGGAGATATTCCTGAGATGGTAGAATGCGGACTTGACAACAGCAGACACCTGCCAATGCAGAGTCAAACCCTCATCAAGTATTACTCCCAGGTTACGCACCTGTTCAGAGGTCGGGAGTAAAACACCCCTAAGATAAAGTCCTGAGGGTGAGCCAACCTCAGCCCCTCTATCCGGCAAGCTGGATACACTACCAACACCTCCATCTTTTCCAAGTTCAACTTCAACTAACTTGAATCCATCCACTCCTGGATTTCACTAAGGCAGTTATTAAAGACTGAGAGAGCTCCATCCTGATCAGGTGCAAAAGAAAGGTAGAGCTGGGTATCATCAGCATAGCAGTGAAACCTCAGCCCATACCTTCTTACAATGTCTCCGAGGGGCAGTATATACACTGTGAGCAGCATGGGGGACAATACAGAGCCCTGAGAAACACCACAGGACAGGGAAACTGGGTCTGAGGAATAAACCCTGGAAACCACTCTCCGTGTTCTTTCAATGAGGGAAGATGTAAACCACCTGAGAACTACATCCGATAGTCCACAGATGAACCTCAGATGCTCAAGTAGATCCCCATGGTCCACAGTGTCAAAAGCTGATGAGAGATCTAGGCGAACCAGAATGGAATGGTTCCTCCAATCCTTAGCCATTGGGAGATCATTGAGCACCCGAACCAGTGCTGTCTCAGTACTATACCTTTTCCGAAAACCGGACTGGAGGGGTTCATAGATATCATGGATGGTCAAATGGTTCTCCAGCTGTACAGCCACTACCTTCTCAATCACCTTCCTTAAAAAGGGAAGATTAGAGATTGGTCTGTAGTTTGCATGGCAGTCCAGGTCAAAAGAAGCCTTCTTCAGGAGGGGTGTAACCACAGCCTCCTTCAGGGAGCTTGGAAACTCACCTGTTTACAGGGAGCACCAGACTATCCATGCTAGGTCTGGACCAATAGAGTCAATACAACCCAAAATCAGGGAAGTTGGTCCTGAATCCAAACTACAGCATATAGGGTATGCACCCAGGGACAATATGGATGATATCCACAAATTCCAGTCAGTAGAAGGCACTCAAGGAAAACTGAGAGGTGGCAGCCTCACGCTGATCCAAAACAACACCCTTAGAGTGTGCTGGTTGGAGCGCCTCCCTAATGTCAGCCACCTTAGTAGCAAAGAATCGAGCAAGTTCATTGCACTCCCTTTGTGTAAAAGCTCTTCGGATCTGTAGACAAGCTGGGTTGCACAGTCTGTCCGCAGTGTGAAAACTGAGCTGGTCGATTCAGAGCAGCCGCAATCTCCCCAGACAGGAACTCTGCCTTCTTACGGGTGATTGCAGATTGTCAGGCTTGGTAATGCTCCATCAATCTAAGGTGGTCGGCATCAAGAGGGGATTTCTACCAGCAACGCTCTAACCTTCAACCTAGTCACCGCATCTCCCTCAAGGTCCCATGAAACCATGGGGACTGAGGGCAAAGGAAGGGAGGGTGAATACAGACAGGAGCAATGACATCCAGGGCCATTGAGATGGCCCTATTATAGCCACCATGAGGGCATCTGGGTCATTGTTTGCCACTGGAAGGGACGATAGGTCAAGTACTGCCACCAGGCCTTCAGAGCTAACATCTTGTAAAGGGCGATACCTGACCATCTCCACAGGGGTAGGCCTACAAAAGGGGGTACTAAAACTAAACCCCACGGTGTAGTGATCAGACCACCCAACTGGTTCCAGCCCCAAATTAGAGGCCTTGATCCCCAGGAGAAAAACTAAGTCAAGGGAGTGACCGTGTTTATGGGTAGCAGTGGTAACTATCTGTGTAAGGCCCAGAGATGACATCAACTGGAGGAAGTACTGTCCAAACTGCGAGAGTTCATCATCGATCCAGGCATTAATATCACCCAGAACCATCAGTCTCAGTGATTCAAATGCCATGTCGATGATGAAATCTGCCACTTCCTGAAGGAATCTCTTCTCATCTCCAGGTGGATGGTAGATGAGGGCGATCCTACAGCCTACACCTGCTACCACGGCACACTCGAATGACTCAGCTTCCTCTACTGGTACACTCGTGAGGTTAAGTTCAGTCTTAAAACAGACTGCAAAATCCCCCCCCCATGGTCCAATCTTGGGCGGTGAATCACCGAGTACCAAGCTGGAGTTAAAGCCTCCAAAACAGGTCCAGAATTCTCTTCCATCCAGGTCTCGGTGATGCAAGCCAGATCCACCCTTTCTACAAGATCTGCAATAATTGCAGTCTTGTTTCTGATGGATCTGGCATTGCATAACACAACCCAAGTTGGACGAACTTCCAGGGCTGTGCCCTTGGGTATGGAAACCAGACAAGGTGAACCACGTTCTGGGTTCCATTTCACCCCAGGGTGTCTCCTGGATCTAATGACCCCGATGTGGTGGCCCCGCTCATTCACCCTCCACTGTTCACCCCCCCACCCTTCGCCTTCCCCTACGAGCAATACCCAGCACCCGACAGCACTGGTAAGTTGTAAAATGCAATGGGGGAGGAAAGAAAGGGTGGAAGGTATGAAGGGCAGAGGATGAATAGCGCATGACCATGGGGGTAGGCCTCCAGTACATCTCAACTCTTAACTAACCTACAGGCTGGTGCAGCTAAAGAAAAATAACCCCAAATCAACTTAACTAGAACCCCCAGTTAACACCCATAATATTAAACAAAAAACAGAAAACACAGGCATCCTTACTGCCTGTCAAATAATAAAAACAATAACTTTAACTTATAAAGCTTAAAACCATATAAACATAAAATAACAAAAAAATCACTTAACATTTTTAAAGTCCACAAAAACAATAATAAACAGAACCCCAAATCAAATCATACAAAACAAACAAATAAATCCCACAAGATGTCCATAGAAAAGATGATCCTCAGTTGCTGATAGATATCAAGCTTTAGTCCAAATTAGTCATGCATCATACAGGACATAGTTCAGAGGGTCTCCAACACAGCAGTGGATTAAGAGCACAGATAAAACTCTCCCCCCAATGCTCCTGACTCACAGACCCAGGCAGATAACAAACAAACTCAAAAATGTCCAGCCCCCTACGGTCCTCACATCACCAGAGGAGGCTGGTAAGAATGAAAAAGCACAATAATTTCCCCAACCCCCCAAAGTACTCTCACTACTGGGAGAGGAATTACTAAAAATATGTCCAAGTACTTTTGCTAACACAGTGCACTCTCACTGTACCTGAAACAAAAGAGGGAAGGCACTCTCACTGCCTTCTAACCAGATTATAAATGAAAATATAGATGAGTCTGACCGTGTTTGCAGGAGACAAGTCAAGGAAAATCCGCTACAAGTCTTAACTGCTCTGGAGCCGGAGTGGGCCCCAACAAATCCTGCTAGGAGGCCAAACCACAAGCCCACAACCACTGCTACAGGCCCCCGCCAAGGTCCACTTATTAGCAGGCCCCACCGAGAAACCCAAGGGAACACCAGCCTAGAGCGCCAGCTACCTAGCAAAATAGGACCAGGACCCCCCGCTCAGCATAGTCGGCCCACTCACAGGATCAGGGCACCAACTCCTCACTCCAAATCAAGCTGATCTTCATATACCCACTGATCCTGATGAATTCCTGATCCTGATAAACTCGCAACAGGCTGCCAACAGTTTGAATATGATCTCCTGCCAATAAATCCAAGGTCTTCTCCCAAGACCTTCGTTGGCTATCTCAACCGCGCACGGGCAATAGCAATGAATCCACAACTGAAAGTTCATACAGAAGCAACCAATTATAGCAAGCCCTCTAAGGTCACAGGAGTAACAAAGCAGGAGAAATAAAGTAGCGGTAGTGGCACAGCAGTTTAAATGTGCAACAACTGTAGTGTGCAATAGCGTCAATGGGCCAAAATGGCAAAAAAAAAAAATCACCCGTTACCACTCTCACACTTCGGCACACTACACTGCTGCAATTCACTCCAACTCCAACTCAGGTGAGAGAACTGCAAGGTAGAGAAGTTTGGAAATTTGAAAGCAAACAACCAGGAGATCAAGCAAGTCCATACAAGTAGCACCAATACGTGAATAAATCCATCAAGTCCATAGTAATGTAACAATAAACTCTTAAAACTCTTAAAATAAAGAAGAGCATGATTAAAAAACAACTAGAAATGGCTAAGACAAAAAACTAAAATGCTAAGCTACCAGAGCAGCCAAATGAATCGCCCAGCCAAGCAGTCATTTTCATTATGCATCTGTACATCAGACTGTTTCAAGTATGGATCCATCATTGCATCAGATGGTTAACACCTTGAAGCAGGTGCAAAGTTTCTGACTAAAGTCAACCAGTACTAATCTGGTCTTAATTGAGGAATTCTGGATTTGAGGACCAGCTGATTAAGGGCAAGACAAGACTGGACATTAAAGTAATCAGAGTTTAACTGTCAGTTTATGTCAGAGATGTTTTTAGCTATAAAATGCTACCAGGCTATTTGCATGCAAATGAGAGGAAAAAGACACAGAGACATGAGGAACAGTGTTAATAAACAGAAAGAATAGTAGAGGACCAAGAATTGAGCCTTGAGGGGCAACAATTTAGATGGCAGCCAAATTAGAAAGGGAGCAGTCAATTTTCACATGCTGGGCCATTTTCATTAAGTAATATTTTTATTATTTTATTCTGTGTTAACCCATAAGGCCCACTAGGCACAAGTGCCTGTTTTCAGGGGCGACACAGGAGCACTGGGGAGGTTTAGTGACTTGCTTAGAATCACACAGTATGCAAGTGGAGGTTGTGGGAATGAAACCAGGTCTGTCTGCTGGATGTATCAAGTTCATTTACAGCTTTTTACTCTAACCTCTAGGCTATACTACCGGCCAGGATAAAGATAAAAGAGATACCCCAATGGTTTGGAGATCGGAAAGGAGCAAGGTATGATCAATCAAGCCAAACACCCTAGACAAATCTATAAAGAACGATTCAGACAGCATGCATTTGTACATGGTGACTCTGATATCATTGGTAGGTTTTACTGAAGGGATATCAGTACCGTACCCCTTTGTCATCAGGCACAGATCAGGAAGCAGAGGAAAACCAGGAGCAGTTATAAAATTCACAAGTAGTGTTTTATTATTATCAATAACAGTAAAATAAAAATAAAATTATTCAGTAGAACTATTTACAAAGACAATACAAACAGAGAAAACAAAGTTCTTTGTCTGAGAGTATCTCTGATTCTAAGTTTCAGACTCTCTCTTTCTCTCTAATAAATATTGCTGCCCTTTTTATAAGAAGTCTTTGCCTGGCAATTAACTTCCGCACCCTGATCTCATTAACAAACATCTTGTTTTTCTCAAAATGTATCAGCAGTTTGTCAGTTTCCTTCCTTGCAGGTTCAATAAAATAGAACATGGTGTCCCATAACTGACCTCTAGGTGACAACTCTGCAAATAAGCTTGTCCTGCATCTCAAGCTCAACCCCCTGAGTTCCAAATAGTTTTATGTATTCATTTCAACAATACAGTTATATACATTGGCAAATAAAAGGAGCCCATTTTCGCATACAGATTCACATATATTTTTATAACCACACATAAGCAAGGGGGAAGAAAGATACTGTAGAAAAGCAAGAAACAGCAAGTGAAGGGGGGACTTGTTTAACCAGGAAAAACACACTAAGCCGAAGCTTGTTTCCGGGTACTACCTGTGAGCACAAGGAAGTTAAGTGACTTGCTCATGGTCATACAGTATGCACGTGTGAGCTGATTGGATTCAAACACAGGTTTCCAGGTTTGCAGCTCAGTGCCTTTAACCAATACACTATACTGCCTCCCTAAGGAACTGAAGTCAGGGAGATAATGGGAGGCAGAGAATCACAAGACCATCAGGGTGATCAGTTCCTTGGTCTCACAAGAAAATCTGATTACAAAATCAGACAGACTAGAGAGATAAGGAGAGGTTAGACCAGATCCTTGTGTTTAACTCTTTCTGTGTAACAAATGGGACAGGGTCTTATTCAACTGTGTTACACCTTTTCAGAAACTATGTTGAACTGGGGACAGAATGTTATGCAGATGAAGATAGTAAGTTGGGTAGAGGACACTTTTCAAGAAGTTTGGTGAGGATAGATAAAATAGCAATATGACAATAGTTATCCATAAGCTTAGACTCATTCTTTTTAAACACACTCACCTCCTTAGCAACTTTCCAGGTGCTGGGGACAGAGACTATGGCAAGGGATAGGTTGGAAATACAAGCATTGGACATGGTCAGAACAGGAACCTCAAGCTTAATGAGCTTCAACTCCAGCCCATAAAAGTCAGTGCTATTACCTGAGCAGACAAAACATAAGAGATTAGGGACAGCTGAGATGGGGTCACAGTTTTTCAGTGAAATACTCTCTCCTCCACTAACCTAATACCTGGATCCCCCTACCCAAAAGTAGCTTCACAGATCCCCACTTTCTACTTTAAAGCTATATCGAAAAATGATGTCCTCAAACATCTAAATTCTATATCAGACAGTACTGCTGTCGGATCTGACCGACTTGAACCTAGACTCCTCAAGCTTGCAGCACCTTTCATCTCTGGACCTCTGGCCTATATATTCAACCTGTCCCTTAGTGAGGGCATGGTGCCCGAGATATGGAAACTAGCTAGAATCACGCCAGTATTCAAAAAAGGTGACAAAAAAGATATAGCCAACTATAGACCTATAGCAATATTGTCAACATTAAATAAAGTCCTTGAGAAACTCAGCTCAGATCTCAGAACACCTTACAAAATATAACCTCCTGCACTCTAACCAACACAGCTTTAGAAAAGGCCACAGTACTCAAACTGCTCTACTACAGCTGACAAATGATATTCTTCAAGCTATGGACCAGGCTCATCTAACCCGGGCAGTTTTTATAGACCTGACAAAAGCCTTCGATCTAGTTAACCACTTTCTTCTGCTTACCAGTCTCCACTCCCTGGGTTTCTCACCCAGAGTTGTAAACTGGTTCCATAGCTACCTATCAAACAGGTATCAAACTGTGAAATTCAACTCGGCCACCTCAGAAAAAGCAATCATCAATGTTAGTGTACCACAGGGTTCTATCCTTGGACCCCTGCTTTTCTTGATTTTTATTAAAAACATTCCTCAAGTGGTATCCTCCTGTTCATCATTACTTTATGCCGATGACCTTGTCCTTTACACTAGCTCAGATAATATCCCACTCTATTAATCACAAGCTCTCTATGGATCTACAAAATATTCAGTCCTGGATCACCAAAAATAAGCTTGTTCTAAACGTTGGAAAGACTAAGGCCATGCTGTTCGGATCCTCTATTAAATTAAAACAGCACCGTAAATCTTTCCAGGTCACCTGGGCTGACAGCTCCCCACTGGAGATGGTATCTTCTTTTAAATATCCTGGCGTCTTACTTGACGACGAATCCCTCACCTACAATGCCCATATTACCTCCACCTGTAAGGCTGTAAATGCCAAACTGGGCTTAGCCTACAAAACAAGCTATATTCTTACCCCCACTGCTAGGACTGCCATTGCTAGAGGAATCCTACTTCCATCACTTTCTTATGGATCCATAATCTATACAAATATGTCTAAAGCCAATCTTCATAGGTGGGACACTACCTACAACAATATATGCCGCTACGCCTCTGCTTCCTCCAGACTTAAACATCACTGCTTGCTGTACTCTGACCTAAATTGGCCTTCTCCTATTGCACAATGTCTCCTCTCTCTTGGAAACCTACTGGACAGTGTACTTTCGATCTAGTATGCCCAACTACCTAGCCTCCCTGCTGATCCCCCAACCCATCTGTTACAGTCTCCGATCTACTGACCTTTCCTTGATTTACATTCCCAGATGTAGAACTACCAAAGGGAAATCAGGTTTCTCGCATGTAGGTCCCTCCTACTGGAACTCGCTGCCCCTAGATGTCCACCTTGCACCTAATCATGCCATTTTTTAAGAAAAGGCACCACTCCCTCCTTACTACTTGTGCCCAATGTACCTGCTTCAGCCCTCCATAGATCTAGATTCACTCTGCCCTGGCTGCCCTTGGAAACATCTTCTATGGTGTGAGATGGCACTCTGATCCTTCAGCCTCCTTTAAACCTATCCCCTCTCCCTGCCCCCTTCCAAATCAACACCCTTTCACTTTCAGTATGTCATAATGATGCCTCCGCTGGTATATTTCTTCTTTCTGTACCTCATATCTTGTGTTATTACTATGATAATCTACACTTGGGCACTTATCTCTAATTGTATAATTTTTACACCATTCATGCCTTGTACCTTTATTTGTCCTAACTTTACCTCACTTTATGTTTGCGATGTATTGCACATCTCCTGACACTGTATTCTATGTAACTGTTATCTCTCTATGTTGTTGACCTCCCGGGTCGTGCCTGAAAATAGTCACTTTCATGTCTAGCGCACCCGGTTATCAAAAAATTAATAAACAAATAGGGGATGATCAGGAATAGCAGCAGCTGTAGGAGGGGATGACTGACCAATTCAACTGTAACAGTGGAGAAAGGCTGGAACTGACAGACAGGACAGAAGAAAGTTTGTTTAAGGCATTGGCAATGGTGACCAGATTAATGTATATACTCACAAATAAGTTTAGTTTTTCATGCTAAATATAGGCCCTCAAGAAGCGGGGACTTGACTTATCTGTGACATTGACCCATCTGCAGAGTTTACAATTGTAAACCATTTTTGCTCCTGTTTACTCTGACTTTGTGCCCTGTTCTGGCCAAAAAGGCAAATTCTGTGCCTGATGTTGTTTGCAAAACAGATTTTTCTATCCAGTTTGGGCAGCAAAATAATGTCTGTAATTTTGCTAACATCAACAAAGTAAGGAGGTCAACATAAGTGAGGCCCACCTATAGATGATTATATACAGGTAGTAAAATTCACACCACCTGTATTTAAATCAGAAACCAAAGGGGTACAGTTAGCAAGCAGCAAATTGTGTTTATAATAGGGATGGGTTATCAGTCAGGTAGCTGGATTGGGTAGGATGAGAATTGACGATTTTTGGCCTGGTAGGGTAGTTCAGGTAATTTACTACCCTACCTGACTTAACAGTGTACTTCATGGATTGGGTAGTTTTGACATGGGTAACGGGAGATTTTCTTAAACAGGCATTACAGGCAGCCTGTTGGGTCCTGGGACTCCTTCCAGGCTGGAAACAGGCATGAAAGGGAAGTCTGTGGGGTCCCTCACAAGTTAAGAAGCATATGACACAAGGCTGACAACCTGATTAGTCAGTGGTGTCTGTACTCCATCTTCTGTGAGCCCATTTCACAGATAGCAGCCGGAGCCTGGAAGAAGTGGAAGGAATCGTGTACTTGCTCTGCATTTTTGCTTCAATCGCATTGAAAACTCATTAAACAAGCATTTGTCAATGCCGAATGTTGTTGCACTGGCATTGGCTTTGGTAGTGCAGTGCAGAAATACATTTTGGGCAGGATGTGAAACATGACAGCTGTACTGTTCATAAGGAGGTGTAAAAAAATGGCAGTGGTGAAAATGTGGCATGTAAATATTGCAAATTTGCGAAGTTACAAGGGTGCATGGGAAATGCTCAACGCACGCTTAAAACACAGTCATTTTATGGACTTTCGGCACCAAATTTTCAACATAGGCATTTAGCACCTCTGCTCATGTACAGTGTCACTGTCATTTCCTCAAACTGTCCCAAAAAGTGATTTTGCACAGCGACTGCGCTATTCTGCGCCGGACGTGCAAAAACACATTTTGGGCAGGATATGTAAAATGACAGCTCTACTGTTCATCAGGAGGTGTGGAAAAATGCCAATGGTGAAAATCCAGAGTGAAAATATTACAAATGCACAACGTTACGAGCATGTGTGCAAACTGCGCAACTCACGCTCGTAACAGAGTCATTTTATGGAGTATCATCACCAAATTGTCAACATAGGCATTTTTGGACCTCTGCTCATGAACAGTGTCACTGTCATTTTCATAATCTGCCCCAAACACTGATTTCCCACAGCAACCGTGCTATTGTGCGCCGGAAGTGCGGAAACACATGTCAGCCAGGATGTGAAAAATGACAGCTGTACTGTTCACAAGAAGGTGTAGAAAAATGACAATGTTGAAAATCTGGTGTGAAAATATTGCAAATTTGCGAAGTTACGAACTTGCTTAGAAAATGTGCAACGCAGACTCGTAAAACAGCCATTTTTTGGATTTTTTCCACCAAATTTGCAACATATGGTTTTTGAGAGCCCACCTCATGAACACTGCCACTGTCCTTGTGTTAATCTGTCCCAAAAGATGATTCCACACAGTGACTGCCAAATCACCTTTTGGGACTGATTAATGATATAACAGTGGCAGAATTCATGAGGAGGGTTCCCAAAAACCCCATGTTGAAAATTTGGTGTAAAAATTCCCAAAAATGCCCAAGATATGCATCAAAGTTGAAAACAACCCTATTTATTCCATTATACAGCTTACCAGCATTTGCTCAGTTCGTGGTCGGCTTTGAAGAGTGCAGACGTGTTCCTGGTCCACTGAAGATTGTTGTGCCAAGCTCCGGAGGTAAGTATGGGGTGGGGGTGTGTGGGGAGGCAGGGTGCGCAGTGGGTGGGTGCAGGTGGTGGTTAGGGAGACTATAAGGGATTGTTTTCTGTTTATAGGTGTTAAAAAAACACATCGTGGATGGTTTACTTTTTTTACAGGTGTTTTTCTTTGGGGGGATACAGTAGCCGACTGGTGATTGGGCAGCCCCGTCGGCACATAGGGAGTGGGGGACACTAGCTGAGGGGGATTGAGCACCATCTCAGCACAGAAGAAGGGGGGACATAATGCCAACTGGGATTGGGCACCCCCATCGGCAACAACGAAAGCAGGGAGGAGCGCATGAGCCAAGGGGGATTGGGAAACCCCTCAGCAAGCAAAAAAAGAGGGGGGACACATTATGCCAATGAGGAATGGACTTCCCAATCAGCACAACCATGAGGGGTAGGGCAAGCCGACTGGAGGATTGGGCACCCCCGAAGTTGGCAGTTTAGCGGCCACTGTGTTACCATGTTTGTAGCTGTTGAAGCATGTGGGAAGGTCCGCTGAGTGTGATGAGCTTTGCTCGCATTGCAGCAGACCTTTCCTTTGATGTGATCACCACATTAGTATGCATGGTGTGGTGCCGGCATGCAGGCTGATTGGGGAATGAGGGACGCACCTACTGGTGTGTGTCCTGCATTCGCCCAACAGCGACTGCGCCTCCAAATCTCCACTACTGCAAGATGTTGGCTGTGCAAGTGCGCCAACATAAAAAAACACAAAAGTAAAACTTCCACAAAGAAGCAAGGGATTGTGGACTGGAATGATCCTAGGAGGGAGGGGGGAATAGGGGAATCATCCAATAGTGCGGTGCCGGGGAGAGAAGGAGCAGGGGGGAGAAATGGCACTGGCAGCTAGTAGGTGTCTCTGCAGCAAAGTGAAAGCTATTTAGGCTGTAAATGTACACTGTTTATGTTAGCTGCCATGAGCCCTGTCATTTTGTTTCCATGATATAGCTGTGTGTCTGTCTGCAACATAGTGAAAGCCATTTAGGATGCATTACTCTGCCTGTTATGTGCCCTGAGCCCTGTCTGTGACATTAGCTACACTGTATGTCTCTCTGCAGCATAGTGAAAACCATTTAGGCTGCATTACACTTTCTGTTAGGTGCCCTGAGCCCTGTCTGTGACATAGCTACTGTGTGTGTTTCTTTGCATCATAGTGAAAGCCATTTAGGCTGTATATTACACTGTGTTATGTTCCCTGAGCCCTGTCATTGTATTACTGTGACATAGCTGTGTGACTCTTAAGCATAGTGAAAGATATTTAGGCTGTATTACACTGTCTGTTAGGTGCCCCAAGCCCTGTCTGTGACATTAGTTATGTTGTGTGTCTCTTCAGCATGGTGAAAGCCATTTAGGCTATATTACACTGTCTGTTAGGTACTCCAAGCCCTGTCATTTATTTCTGTGACATAGCTACACTGTGTGTGAAGTTTCTCTGCAACATAACAAAAGTCATTTAGGCTGTATTACACTGTCTTTTAGGTGACCTGAACACTGTCATTTATTACTGTGACATTAGCTACAGTGTGTGATGTCTTTCTGCAGCATAGTGAAAGCCATTTAGGCTGTATTACACTGTCTGTTAGGTGTCCCGAGCCTTGTCATTTATTACTGTGGCATAGCTACACTGTGTGGGACATCTCTCTGCAGCATCTCAAAAGCCATTTAGGCTGTATTACACTGTCTGTTAGCTGCCCTGAGCCCTGTGATTTATTACTGTCTGTGACATGGTCAGCTACATTCTCTGTCTAACAGTTATTGAAACAATATCCATTCCTTTCACAGCTGTGTCTAATGTCTCATATTTCCCAGTCTAAGTCTACTAAAAGGAAGCACAGTGCTTCTGCAAGTGCAAATGTTACTGATGTGGACAATGTGAATCATAGCACTGATGAAGAACATCGTGACAATAAGAATAACATCAGCAGAACTGGCACTAAATGTCCTCCTGAACCTAAAAAGCATGTTAGCAATCAAATGATAGTAGAGTTTCAGAAATAACTGACTAGAGTTACTCATAGAGGTACTTAACATTTTGCCACATGTGCCAAGGTACTTCCAGCTGCTGAAGCAGCATGCAAGGAGACATCCTTCTCAAATATAAGCTCAGATGTTGAGGCAGGAATGCTGATGAAGATGGTGGTGATAGTGGGGACTGGGAAAGAGATAGCCTAGGCTATGTCCCATATGGTGATGACAGCACTTCCAGTTCTTCTGACTCTTGTGACAGTGAGGTCTGTAGTTTAGATGTGGGTGTAGGAGAAGATGCTGCTGTAAGATATAAGAGGCAAGTGGAGAAAAAATATCATATGCTAAACATAAAAATAAGAAGCTGAGCATGAATAAGAACAGTTCATGTCAACAAGGAAATGGCCGTGTACGGTTTCCTCTTGGTCCCTTGACTATACAAGAAATAGTGCCAGGCACCATGAGACAAAAGCACAAACGGTAAACCTTCAGTGTGGAATTTATTTATAATAATCATGCAGACAACTCTCGAACTGTATGCAGTCTGTGCAAAAAGAGCGTCCATTGTGGTGGCAAAACAGAACATTTTGGAACATCAGTAATGACACGAGAGCAAAGACAAAACACCCTGTTGAGTGGGGAAGGGCAGGGAACAGTGTGGTTGATATGGGCAGTAGTGGAGGTGGTGGTGACCATAGTGACAAAGAACTGGAAGCAGGAACTGACACTGAATCACTTGATGTGTCCCTGCAGTCTTCCCAGGCAAACAGATTGTTTTCTTCCAGTTCTATCAAGTACTGCAAAATCCCAAAGTAGTACTCCATGTGAAAAAGGCACAAAAAATATAGTTCCCCCAAAATTAAAAATATCTTGTGATTCTTGTCAACTAACATTAAAAGAAAGTGTTGTGAAGACATCAAAATTTACCCACAAGTATCCAGTTTGGCAGCTGTTAAATATAGCCACTGCAGAGCTGTTGGCTGATTGTCAACTCACTTTTGCTTCTTTTACCCAAAAAGGTTTCCTCAAGTTTATGAACCAGACTGAAACACAGTACACCATTTCCTGTCGAACATATTTCTCAAAAAAGGCTGTTCTACAGTTGTATGACTTGGTGTGTACCAAAGTCTTAAGCAGTTGAAACTCTCTGAGGTAAAGCAGGTTCACATAACCACAGATATATGGATCAGCAACCTAACAATTGACTTCATGATTGTTAAAACTCATTAGGCACATTTTCAGTTAGAAAATAATAATCCCCACTTTACTGTAAGCAGTAGGAAGCAGACTGTATTATGTGTCAACACTTTTGAGGAAAACCACACTGCTGTGGATAGTTTGCAGGTGATGCAAAATATTTTCCAGAAATGGCTTGCTCTGTATTCCTTATCTCCAGGGTTCATAGTGTCAGATAATGGTGCCAACACAGTCAAAGCTGTTAGAGATGGCAATTACCAACACATACCTTGCTTTGCACATTATTTAAATCTTCTCATCCACAGTTTCTTAAATGGAAACAGAAATGTTGAAAATCTGTTAGGTCTTGCTAGGAAAATATGAAGGCATTTCAGCTACTCTGTGAAAGCACACAGCATTCTAAAGGGGCTGCAGACATCAAAAAACTTACCATTGCATACATTAAAGCAGGAAGATCCAACCCACTGGAATTCAACATTTTGCATGTTGAAAACGCTTCTTGAACAGAAAAAAGTTGTTCATTTTTTTATTCTTTGGTAACCGTGTTATGCCCACTAGGCACAGGTGACTGCTTTCAGTGGTGACCCAGGAGCACTGGGGAGGTTAAGTGACTTGTTCAGAGTCACACAGTATGCAAGTGGAGGTTGTAGGAATCAAACTGAGGTATTTCTGCTGGATGTACCATGCTCATTCACAGCTCACTACTCTAACCTCTAGGCTATGACTACACCATACAGAATCAAATAGGTAAACTAGATATCATGCTCAGGTCCAGCAGCTGGACTCTACTTGAATCCTTGGTCATCTTATTAGAGTCATTTGAGGCTGCCACACATGACGTCAGTGCAGACAGTGCAACTCTGAGTCAAATTCTTCCTCAAATAGGATTTCTTCACATTTTCCTTGATGACATAAAGAAAGACTTTCAGTTAAAAGAAGACACCACCACTCTTCTGCTGGCAGATGGCTTAAGTCTCAGACTGTTGACTGATCACTGAATAAATGGCATGTCTAAGAATGACACCTATATGCTGGCCACATTGCTAGATCTCTGCTCCATTTTCTTGTGGATTCTACTTGGTAGAAGGTTATTTCTTTTCTTTCTTACTACTTCTAAGGGGCTAGCAGGGTATTGTTTGGGGCTGTTGGAATTTTGAAACCTGTTTTGGTAGCTATAAGTGGGCTCATTTGATTGATGTTTCACTGTGTAGCAGGCTGCATTGTAGAGGCCTATTTCTTCTGATTTAAAACCTATTTGGTGTGATTTAACTGGGGCTGCTTCTTTGAATTGGAGACCTATATCTTCTAATTTCAAGCCTATTTTGATGTGTTGTTGGTGAAGCTGTTTGAATTGAGTCCTGTTTCTTTGGTAGCAAACCTATTTTGAGGGTTTTGAGTAAATTGTGATTCATTTTGCTGGCTTCACTAGCTGCAAAGTTTAGTGCAGAGTGGGGAAGGTGCTAATGGTCTGACCAGGGGCCTCAACTACCTGATTGTTTCTGGAAGACTTGGGCTGGTCCCACCCCAACCCCTCACCCCACCCGCCCCTGGTCCATTTTTCCTTTATACCAGGGTTCTGACATCACTTCCTCAAATGGGCAAAGGATATACCTGTCATAGCAGAAGCAGACATCCAGGAAAGGAACAGCAGCAAGTGAAGAGGTGACTGCTATCTCAGTGGAAGGGAAGTAACTGCAAATCTAGGAGCTTTCATTGTTACTTCTTTGCATTGCTATTTCATTGGGGAAAGGAGGAGTAGGAATTTGAAGAAGGTTGTGCAATAGCTACTTAAAGTCTCTTTTTGAGTGTGGATAAGAAGGATAGGAATATAAAAAGCAGTTGCTCAATCTATCTAAACATGTACAACAAAGGGGGTAAGGGAAATTAAGAAAAGAATGTTTTGCACTGATAGAGGGTGGGAAGGGGAGACTCAGGGGAGTGTTTGGTATCCTGCATCTGGAAGAGTGGGGGGTCACTGGTGGGCAATGACAGCAATAGGTAGGGTGGTAGGCTGCAACAACTGCAGTGCACCAATCTTTCTAAAAATTGCCTGGAGTGTGGGAGGATGTTTAGTGTGCAACCACATATACAAACTTAGAAAGGATATCAAGGGTCTGCAGGAGGAACTAAGACAGGCAAGGCAGATTGGGGGTGGGTTTAGCCCAATACTGGAGGGAGGAAGAAGGGAAGTTGCGGGAGTGCAATTTAAGCCAACAGTGGTGAGGAGAGAGTCAGAAGAAGGGAAGCAGAGACAAAGGGGCCCAGGCCAGGAAGAACAATTGCTGGAGAAACCAGATCAGGAGACAAAAGCCAAATCGAAGGAGGAGATAGGGACTTGTGAGGGGAGGTGAAGAAGTGGCAAAAGTCATGGACTGGAAAGGAGAGAGCAGGTTACTATGAAGAGAGAGGGAGCGGGCATTTGTGAAGGGTCTTCAGAAAATAGTTTTACACTACTAGAGAGGAAGAAGGTGGAGGAGGGAAATGATGAAATTAGAGGAGTAATTGATAAATGCCTGGACCAAACCGGAACAGGAGGAAGTTCTGCTGGGAGAATTACAACAAGGGCAAAAGGGATAAATAATGTGCAGGAGGAAGAAGAGGAGCTGTAAATGAGAGAGGGAGTTGAATGGACGCAAGCAGGAAGTAAGAGTGGTGGAATCTTAGTGCTGGGGGACTCAATACTAAGAGGAGTCAGGTGGGGTAGCAAGGGTGAGAGGCATAGTTGCATTTGGGTGGAGGCCATGCCAGGAATGACAGCAGAAAGGGTGGGACAATCTGTTCTGAAATATGCTAGAAGGGGTAGGGACAAGCGTCATTTAATTATACATCTTGGGATGAACAACCTGGCTGACAAGACAGTAGATATAGTCCAGAGGAGGTTTGAGGAACTAGCACAATTATGCGAGGGGGCAGGAAGATCAGTAACTTTTCAGAGATACTTCCAGTGCCCAAGGCAAGCACAACAAGAAAGCTGAGAATAGAGGAATTTAACGGATGGCTAAGAACCTGGTGTTGTGCTAAAGGGTATAGGGCTGTTGGAGGAGTGGGAAAGGACCTGGGAGGACAGTAGTCTCTATGCCAGGACAGACTACACTTGAGTGAGGAGGGAAAGAAAGTGTTGAAACAGAGGATGGAGGAGTACATAGGAAAGTTGGGAATTTAAACTAGGAGTGGGGGTGGCAATTGGGCAAGAGATATGCAGGTTGGGAAACCATATGAGCTTACCCCCATAACAGTGACAAAGGACAAATGGCAAGTACTATTGGTGATGCTAGTAAAGGAGGGCAAGATGGGGGTGAAAGGTGGTTACCCATAATGCTAAGGAGCCTTGGGAGAAAAGCTGCAGAGTTACATGTGCTCATGGCAGAGGAGGTGGACATGCAGCCATCACAGAAACATGGGCCACCCAATACAATGACGGGACCTGTCTGTACCAGAGTACAGGCTATTTCGTAGGGACAAGTGATTGGGAAGGGAGGGCACTATATGTGAATAGTCGACTGATGCATGTAAGGGAGGAAGGGAGGAGGGTAGTAACGGGAGTCTTTTGGAGGAAATCTAGATCCAAGAATAGAATTCTTAGAATGGAGTGGTGTACAGGCCACCATCTCAGATGGAGGAGTTAGACAGGGAACTAGCAGGAAAGATCAGAAGGACTTGCGAGAAGGGTAGTGTGGTAATTGTGGGGGACTTTAACATGCCAGGAGTGGACTGGAGTACCCCAACAACCAGGAACAGAAGGGATCAGGTACTGCTGGATGCCTTCCAGGACAGCTTCCTGCTGCAAATGGTGAGTGAACCAACCAGGTTAGGGAATACCCTTGACCTTGTGCTGGCAAATAGGGACTTTGTGAGAGAACTTACAGTGGAGGAACCGCTGTCAGGGAGTGACTACCACTCAGTATGGATCACATTGGATATGGGTAAGGAAGGAGTGGAATCTGGCACAAGAGTGCTGGACTTCAGGAGGGCTGACTTTGGGAGGATGGGGGAAGTAGTAAAAGGGTACCTGGCCAGAATTCAATCTAGTATGGACACTAACCAGAGGTGGGAGCTCATAAAGCTGGGGATGAGTGGAGCAGCAAAACCTGCTGAAGGCCAGGAAAGAAAAAGGGGAGGCTCTGAAACCGAGCTGGTTGAGCAAGGAGGTCATGGAAAGGTAAGGAGAAAAGAGCTGCCTTTAGGAGGTACAAGAAAACAGAGAGGGAGGACAGGGAGGGTACTTGACAGAATGAAGGTGGTGACAAGGGCAGTAAGGGCCAAGCATCTACGGAACTCAGGCTGTCACAAGGCATTAAGAAGGGGAAGGACTTCTTTAGGTACATCAGGAGAAAAGGAGCTATAAGGACCAGATAGTAAGGATTAGGAAGGAGGGTGGTTGGGTGGAAGCAGGGTGCGATAAGGCAGAAGCACTACATGAGTACTTCTGCTCAGTATTTACTAAAGAGAAGAGGGGGGGTGACACCCAAGGGGGAGAAATGGCAGAAATGGGGGGGAGGGATGACAGATGGGGAAATCATGGAAGGCAGAGTTCGGGAGGGTTTGAAGGCACTGAGAGGTGGACAAGGCACCAGGCCTAGATGGCATTCACCCAGGGTACTGAAGGAGCTGGCAGAGATCCTTGCAGGACCTTTGGCAGACCTATTTAATGCCTCACTACATTCTGGGTGTGTACCTCAGGACTGGAGGATGGCTCATGTAGTGCCCCTTCACAAGAGTGGCCCCAAGGATGAACCAGGAAACTACAGACCAGTGAGCCTCACATCCATCGTGGGTAAGCTAATGGAGACTATCCTGAAGGAGAGGCTGGTGGCCCTCCTAGAGGCCAAAGGACTACAGGACAGCAGACAGCATGGCTTCATATGTGGCACATCCTGTCAAACCAACCTGGTGGAGTTCTATGACTGGGTAACTAGGCAACTGGACTGGGGCCATGCAGTGGATGTCCTGTATCTGGACTTCAGTAAGGCATTCGACTCGGTACCACATGGAAGGCTGAGAAGTAAGTTAGTAGGCACAGGGGCGGGTACAAAGCTGGTGAGATGGGTAGGAATCTGGCTTCAGGGAAGGCAACACAGGGTGGTGGTGGGTGTGGAGATCTCACACCCAAGGGTAGTGACAAGCGGTGTTCCACAGGGCTCGGTGTTGGGACCAATGTTGTTTGGGATATTCATTGCAGACATATCATGGGACATCAAGAGCAAGATCAGTCTGTTTGCTGATGATACCAAGGTAGGAGCAGTGGTAGATGACCTAGGGGATTGCAGGGTTGAAGAATGATCTGACAAAGCTTGAAACCTGGTCAGACACCTGGAAACTGGGTTTAATGCCAAAAGTGCAAGATGCTGCATTTTGGGATGAAGAACCCAAGGAGGAGTTACCAGCTGGGGGGAGTGCAGCTAGCCCAGACAGAGGAGAAGGATCTAGGGTGCTCATTACAGGGTCAATGAACAACTCGACACAATGTAGGAAGGCAGCTGCAAAGGCCAACAAAATGCTGGGTTGTATTGCAAGGGGTATATCCTCGAGGAGGGAGGAGGTGATTCTGCCACTGTATAGGTCATTAGATAGAATGCACCTAGAGTACTGCATGCAGTACTGGTGCCCGTATCTGAAGAGGGACATTAAGTTACTGGGGGGGCTGCAGCAGAGGGTGACAAAGATGATCAAGGGGCTGGGGGACTTATCATACGAGAAGAAGCTGAGGGAGGGTTAATGAAGGGGAAGGGTGGAAGGGAGGAGCAGCTGCAGAATAAGGGGTGCTAGCTGCACATTCGAGCAGACTTGATAGACCTCTAGGCCTTTATCTGCTGGCAAATTTCGTATGTTCATATGTTCATAAGTGGAACATTGAAGCCATCCTTCCTGCAGGGGAAGACATAGAGTATTGAAGAGATCTGCTAACCAAATGTGACATTGTCCCACCAATACCATTAACTGATGTACAGCAGTCAAACCCTGCCAAACCATCAGTGTGCACCTATGACAGAGACAATAGCTCATCTATCAATTCTATAAAATCACCAGTGACATTAGTGAAATAAAGAACATCTACAGCTACTTCTTGGGCATCCTATGTTCAGGATCAGAAAGGCAAATCACTTCTGCATCACCTGCAATGACATGGACTAGTACTCTGCACAGAAAGTGCTGCTGATTCATTGCCAGACTGGTAACCATCTCACACACCATAATGATCCTGGAGTATTTTGCAGACCATACTTTGATTGGTCTTGAGGAAGATTCAGTACTCTAATGGAAACAAAAAGAGAACAATATGGCCAAATCAAGCAAATCTTGTAATAATGTATCTCTGTTGTCCACCTTCAAGAGTATATTCAGAACGCATATTTAGTGCAGCTGGAAGAATAGTCACTGACCACAGAATACTGCTAAGTCCTGTAAATGTGTAAATGGCTTACATTTCTCAAAATGAATGCTGATAATTTCTGAATTGTCCCAATCACTAAATTATGTGATTCTGACACTGAACATGAACAACAGCCTGCAAACAGTGATACTGAATATGATGACCAGGCTGTGTATGAAATGAATAGAACCATAACCACTGCCACCATGCCAGTCACATGTACCACGCTACTCTTAGTTTTCTTTTGTAAATCTTCAGTTTTATATTATGTAACTTTGATGCCCATCACGGGTATCATTTATATAAATAGCAACAGCCTCACTCAGAATAGCTGTGCTTCTCAAACCAACCTCATCAATGCCCAGCATGGGTATAATTTTTGGAAACATCAGTGGGCTAAATCAGAGCAGCTATGCCTCTCATACCTACCTCAGAAATGCCTGCCATGAGTATAAATTTTGGAAACAGCAGCAGGCTCACTCACAGCAGCTGCACCTCTCATACCTGCCTCAGCAATGTCCCCAATGGGTATAATGGCATGGAGCACTTGATAAACAGTGTAATAGTCTAAAAGAAACAGTCTTTCACTTGATTTTTGTTATGTTATGGACTGGCTAGTAGGTGGCACTGGCCACAATGCTGATGGTGAACATTGTGCCCAGCAATTGTGCCACCTGACCCCCATTGAATCCAATACCATGCACCACATTCTGGCTGTGTGCAGTGGCTGCACCACCCCCAGTACTTCAAAATAATCACCTCCAGGTCAGAGGTGTATGGGTCAAAGGGTGCAACACCTAGACAGTTCAATTCCTGCAAAGCACCACAAAATCCAGTTCACCAGCATGACAGGTGAACTGGTTGCTGCACCCTAATTGCTGTGCCCCAATTGCATCACCCACATAATGGTATACTGTTTTTTGCAACAGAATGTGAGGCTGTGTTGAGAGATGAATATTTTGCAATGAGAACTAAAAGACACTCTACAGGGTGTTAAATACAGACACTTTTTTCTCACAAAGAACTATGTTGACAGTGTTAGCAAAATGCCAGCACTGTCAATCCAAGGACTGCTTGCCATTAAAAATATTGACAATGCAGGCTGAAGGCTGGTACTGTAAATCCAGAGACTTGCCCCTCAACTCCCCAGTGTAACATTCATGTATGCTGCCACCCTTCATTTTCATGAGTGCCCGGTTTTATGTAGTGCTCATGCACTACCAGACTTGGGCCATGCTAAGTGTGCAACTGAATATGACACCTGCCATGCTATCACACTGCACACAAACTCTAGAAAGCGCAGCTAACATTGTCCAAAGCCAGCTAGCAGCATTTTAACTGTTTAAATATGTGGTCCATCATCTTTAAAAAGCTCTATCCTTTAGGATTCCCTGATGGCCCAATGACAGTGGATCGATATGCTCTGCAGGTGACCCAAGTTGAGGAGCGAGCTCGGGTCACCACATTGGGAGGCAGGCCCAGCCACAGCAGCTGTTATTCAGCAGTGCATTGTGGTCAGTGAAGGAACACATTGAGCACTAGAGCAGCGGTGACCCCTCTTGTGGGCCAAGGTAGTTTGCTTGCTCTGCAGGACATTGCTGCACGCAGCCAAGACCATCAGAGGCTAAGACCATGCCTGGGGTGGTGGGAGGAGCCAGGAAAAAAGGGTGTTAAAATCTGACCACTATGGCCATCACCTTTACCACTTTGGATTTTCCCCAGATCTCCAAGCAATATAATGTTTGGCTATTAAGTTAGGGGGTGCAAGCCCTTTTGGTTTCTACTTCTGAGTTGGTAGAAAAAAATGACTGCTTACTCACTGGATTGTTTGTATTCTTTTATAATAACTGGTGTCTTCCTTTATAAACAATATTTCTGTTGATGTCAAATGCCATAATAGCTGGGAGTAAAGTCACACCCAATTATTACAGCATTTGGTGATACGTGTTCACTCAGATTCTAAACAGCAGCTGTACACTAAGGGGGGCATATTCAGAGCCAGCAGGTTGCTCGTGTGCAAAGATGCGTCACACAGAATAGATGAGCTGACCGGCTCCAAGGATATATTTAAACAGTATGCGCGATTGGTTCTGAATGCACATCCTGTTTGAATATCTGACCCTGGGTTGAGGCTGACTACCACCATTGGAACATGCATGCTGCATACTTGGATGTGGCATGACCCCAAGGGAGATATTCAGCCAATAAATGCTAATGAGCACATTGGGCATGCATGGCGCAAATGGGCACCATGCATGCTCATTATGAGCTCATTAGCATGTCTGTACCCAGCTGAATGTGCCAGGCCAGCCCCCTCCGAGCCTTGATCATAAACTAACATATGTCACAATAACCCTGCCAGCCCTGTTAGTCTAGGGGTACTCCCTCCCATCACTGATCCCAGATCGAAGTACCAAAAATCCTGAGCCCTTTTCCATAGTGCAGTGGTACCCCCCTCTGATCCCTGATTGAAGTTAAAATTATCCCTGAGCTCTTTTTGATAGTGTAGTGGTACCCCCTCTCATCCCCGATCGAAGTTAAAATTATCCCCTAGCCCTTTTCCATAGCGTAGTGGTACCCCTTCCCATCCCCAATCAAAGTTAAAATTATCCTCTAGCCCTTTTCCATGGTGCAGTGGTACCCCCTCCATCCCCGATCAAAGTTAAAATTATCCCCGAGCCCTTTTCCATAGTGTAGTGGTACCCCTCCCATCCCAATCAAAGTTAAAATTATCCTCTAGCCCTTTTCCATGGTGCAGTGGTACCCCTCCATCCCGATCAAAGTTAAAATTATCCCAGGCCCTTTTCCATAGTGAGTGGTACCCCTCCATCCCCAATCAAAGTTAAAATTATCCTCTAGCCCTTTTCCATGGTGCAGTGGTACCCCCCCTCCATCGATCAAAGTTAAAATTATCCCAGCCCTTTTCCATAGTGTAGTGGTACCCCTCCATCCCCAATCAAAGTTAAAATTATCCTCTAGCCCTTTTCCATGGTGCAGTGGTACCCCCCTCCATCCCGATCAAAGTTAAAATTATCCCGAGCCCTTTTCCATGGTGCAGTGGTACCCCCTCCATCCCGATCAAAGTTAAAATTATCCCGAGCCCTTTTCCATGGTGCAGTGGTACCCCTCCCATCCCCGATCAAAGTTAAAATTATCCCGAGCCCTTTTCCATAGTGTGGTGGTACCCCTCCCATCCCCGATCAAAGCTAAAATTATCCCGAGCTCTTTTCCATGGTGCAGTGGTAACCCCTCCCATCCCCGATCAAAGTTAAAATTATCCCGAGCCCTTTTCCATAGTGTGGTGGTACCCTCCATCCCGCGATCAAAGTTAAAATTATCCCTAGCCCTTTTCCATGGTGCAGTGGTACCCCTCCCATCCCCGATGAAGTTAAAATTATCCCCGAGCCCTTTTCCATGGTGCAGTGGTACCCCCCTCCCATCCCGATCAAGTTAAAATTATCCCGAGCCCTTTTCCATAGTGCAGTGTACCCCCCTCCATCCCGATCAAAGTTAAAATTATCCCAGGCCCTTTTCCATGGTGCAGTGGTACCCCCTCCATCCCGATCGAAGTTAAAATTATCCCTAGCCCTTTTCCATAGTGTGGTGGTACCCCCTCCCATCCCCGATCGAAGTTAAAATTATCCCGAGCCCTTTTCCATAGTGTAGTGGTACCCCCTCTCATCCCCGATCAAAGTTAAAATTATCCCCTAGCCCTTTTCCATAGTGGAGTGGTACCCCTTCCCATCCCCGATCGAAGTTAAAATTATCCCCGAGCCCTTTTCCATAGTGTAGTGGTACCCCCCTCTGATCTCTGATTGAAGTTAAAATTATCCCCGAGCCCTTTTCCATGGTGCAGTGGTACCCCCCTTCCCATCCCTGATCCCCGATCACAATAAAAATAACCTCAATCCCTTTTCCATAATGTAGTGGCCCTCCCACCCTTACCCACTCAGGTACCCACATCCCTGATGCTCCCCTCCAGCCCAGCACATCCCTGACAGGTAGGGGCTATCTAAGGAGGGAAGCCAGCAATGGAAGCATGATACCAGAGACCAGCTCTGTGAGCGGATGCATAAACAATGAATTTTAAATATTTTTACTGATGCATATTGATGTACAGTATATCTATGTGTATAGACAAATAAAAACACAATTGACAGGACTTGTCTATGTCACCCTTACTCCAGGATTTCATTTAACAGAGAATTAAGTTTCTAGTCCTAACAAAGTTACCCTTTGTAAAGACCATGAGACCTGTTTTCAGAGTCAGCTGGCTACATGTGCAAACCAGTGTACCACATGAAAAAATAGGGCCGGTTGGCTCTGATGCCATATTCAAGCAGATAGCGTGACCCAAATTGACCGCACTATCTATTTGAATACCAGACCCTGGAAGTGCAGTCCACAGCAAGAGGTCACCATGTTTGGTGCAGTGATACCAGAGGGCAGGACTGAAGACTTCCCATAGGGATCAAGTGTGGTGCACACTGGTGAGTGCCATGGCCCCTGTAGGTGTTAATCAGCCCAAACATGCAAATGAGCCCTTTTGACATGCATGGTGCTAAAGGGTCATTTGCATGCCCATTATGGGCTCATCTGCATGTGAGCACCCGGCCCAAGTGTGCAGGGCCAGGTCCCCCCCAAGCCCTGATCCCTGTCCCCATATAAATATAAACACACATTGGTGGTCTACTGGTCCCTCCTTAACCTCGATCCCTTCCCCGGTATTTAGGATATAATCCCTGGTGGTCTAGTGGTCTCTCCCTATCCCCAATCCCTTCCCTGGTATTTCCAGTATAATCCCAGGTGATCTAATGGTCCCTCCCTAGCCCCAATCTCTTCCCCGATATTTAGGATATAATCCCTGGTGGTCTAGTGGTCTCTCTCCCTAGCCCTAATCCCTTCCCTGGTATTTCTGATATAATCCCAGGTGATCTAGTGGTCCTTTCCTAGCCCTGATCCCTTTCCCGGTGTTTCTGTAATAATCCATAGATGTTTAGTGGTCCCTCTCTGGAGCTGATCCCATCCCAGGTATTTCTGATACAACCCCTTGTGGTCCAGTGGCTTCTCCTCCACTCTCTGATCACTGTCCCAACCCCAAAAAATAAATTCCCTGGTACTCTAGTGGCCCCCAACCCCCCATTCTGGCAGGTAGAGACCCAACACCCCACTTCCCCCACCCCAACCCATGCTGGTGACTTGCACAGCCCTCCTCACACCGCCATGACCAGTCACTGACTGAACTGTCAATAAGCATGTACAGTTCACAGTACACATTCACTGGCTGGCCAGTCAAGCCAATGAGTGTGTACTATGTACTGTTCATGCTCACTAATAGTTCAGTTGGTGGCTGGCCATGGTAGTGTGAGAAGGGCTGTGCCAGTCACTGGCATAGGTCAGGTTGGGGGGAAGTAGGGTGATGGGTCACTATCTACTGGGGTGTGGGGCCACTACACTACTAGATAATTTATTTATTTGGATCAGGACAGTGATGGGAGAACAGGAGTGGGGGGAAGGACCACTGGCGCATCAGGGATTGTATCAGAAATACTGGGGAAGGGCTTGGGGCTTGGGAAGGACCACTAGACCACCAGGGATTATAACAGAAACACCAGGGAAGGGATTGGGACAAGGGAGGGGACCACTAGACCACCAGTGATTATTACACAAATACTGGGGAAGGGATCAGGGTTAGAGAGGGACCATTAAACCATAAGGGACTATAACAGAAATACCAGGGAAGAGATCAAGACTATGGGGGGGACCACTAGACCACCAGGGATTATTACAAAAATACCGGAGAAAGGATGGGGGTAGGAGAAGGGAGGAACTGCTGAACAACCAGGGTACCCAGCCTTGACAGTGTGCAGATGGGTCTACATAATGTTAAGGGCTGGGTTTCAGAAGCACTAAATGGTGCTGCCTCTGGCAGCCATTTAGCACTTCTGAAAACTTTCAATATTGTGCTGTGCCAAACATGCATGAGGGATCCCTCATTTGCATAGGTGCAGCACAATATTAAATGGGACAGCACTGTTGGGGGTGGGGCCCTGCATATACTGTATGTCCTTTGAATATGGGCACCTCTGACAACAGGCGCTATTCCAGGTTAGCACAGCACAAACCTAGTTCGTGTCACACTAACCTTTTGAAAATGGACCCAATTTCTTTAAAAAAATGGCTACCATTGGAATTTAAATTTGGCCTTCCAAAGCTTTTGCCAATGTAGCTTGCAAAGTAAAAATGATTAGGGGCTCCTTGAGCAGTCAGTGAAATGTTTGCAATGCAACTAAATGCAAAATATGAAGATGCAGTAAGTTAACAAGCATTTGTCAATGGTGAATGTTTGTTGCTTGTATTGCTGTCATACTGGGTCTTGCTTACACACATTTTTACTATATATTTACTCAGCACAGAGCAGATAAGCAACATCTTTAATTGTAAATCTGTATTTTATACCAATATGTAACTAAGTGTATTCTGTGTTCAATGTCTGCACCTGTAATGTTGTCCAATGTTGTATCTGCACAATGTTCTATTGGCTTGCCCTCCCTGCGATGAGGTGCCTTAGTAAATGAGTCCCTGCTCAAAGGTTGTAAATCCGACTTGTTCAAATAAATAAATAAATGTCTCATCTTCAGGGTGTCCTGCCTGTACACATTGTTAGATTCTGATTACCCAGGATAGGCCAGCTGAGAGGCAAAATCTACTTTTCAGTGGCTATTACATTCTGATCCCAAAATAAATGTCCAACAGTCTGTTTATGACCTGACATTATGATCAAGACTGGTGAGATTTTTAAAATCCCATCTGAAAGGTTATTTTGCTGTGCGACTGTATAGACAAGTTTCAGAGGGGATTTGAAAAATGACACCTGCCATGTTTGGGAGGTGTGGTAACACAAGGGATTTGTTGAACATTAGGGGCCAAAATCTGCAAAAAAAATGTTATAAGTAAATATTGGAACAAATCAGCATTTCCTCGTAAGTAAGTTGGTTTTTCACATTTTTACACCAGATTTTCAATGTAATCATTTTATGACCATTCCTTCTGAGTGCGACAGATGTCATTTATAAAACAATGGACGAAACATCATTTTGCACCACAAGTGTGAAAACACATTTTGGGTAGGGTTTGAGAAATGAAAGCTGTCACATCCATGAGGTGGTGAGAAAAAATGAGTATGTTAAAAATCTGGTGTCAAAATAGTGAAAATTTCCACAGTTCTGAGAATGTATTGAGAAATTATAACATACGTTCATAACTCTGTTGATTTTTAATATTTTTACCCCAAATGTTTGACATAGCCTTCTTATGACCCCATCTCATGAACAAAGGTGCAGAACATTTTCAAATCATGCCCAAAAGGTGATTTTGCACCACAAGTGTGAAAACACGTTTTGGCCAGGATTTGAAAAATGATATCTGTCACATTCATGCGGTGATGTAAAAATGACTATGTTAAAAATCTGGGTTGAAATACTGAAAATTACCACAGTTACAAGTGTACATTGAAAAATGTCAACATACACTCATAACTTTGTTATTTTTAATATTTTTATCCAGAATTGTCAACATAGCCTTTTTATGACCACACATAGCCTTCTGATGCTCCAACATCATGAACAAGGGTGGAGAACATTTTCAAATCATGCCTGAAAGATAATTTCATGCCCTAAGTGTGAAAACACATTTTGGTCAGGATTTGAAAAATGTCAGCTGCCACATTCATGAGATAGTGTGAAAAAGTAGCTATGCTGAAAAGTTGGGGTCAACATATTGACAATTACCACAGTTGTGAGCTTGCATTGAAAAATTTCAATGTAGCCACATAACTTCATTGTTTTCTCATATTTTTACCCCAGATTTTCAACATAGTAGTAAGGGATCCAGAGCCACAAAAGCCTTCAATAATTGGTTGGACCTGCCACCTCTTGTTACACTTTGCAGGTCACCATTTTTGGAAAGAAGCGACCCCCAGTACCATAATCAAGAGGCCTGCTCTGTCATAACTCTTGTTCAAGTTGTGAAATAAACTGAAATAAGTACGACGTGAAAGAAAAATATGAGAAACATCCGGAAAAGTGGAAATTTCACCAAATATGATCTAGAACCTTCAATATTGCTCAGATTGGTCTACAATTTGTATGAGCTTTGCACATTGAGGATATTCATATAACAAAAGTCTCATTGTCATCAAGTCTTTACAGTACGGACCAGTATATGCTATTATTGTAGGAAAATATTTCCAAAATTGCTGATTTTATGGCTAAATATTTTTTATAGACTTTATGGCATTTCCTCTGACAAAAGTAATCATTTGATTTATATTACATTATACCATATTACTATCTTCTACAATGTTTCTGCTTTCCTTTAAAGAAACCTGACTCAAATATCATGATTTATGACTGAGATACTCTATTTTATGTACCCATGCCCCCAAATGGACAGGGTCACCATCCTACCCAACATTTGCCAGTATTGGCCATATATGCATTTCTAGTTTGATTTTGGTATAGTTTGAAATACTATACAGGAGTTTAATAATATTATCAATCAGTCTATTTAGGGAATGCTCTTAAAGTAATCAATTTGATGCTTTGTGCCAAGTATTTATAATATGTAATTTGTATAGAGTTTTTATGATATTAGTAATCTGCCTATTTGGGGAATGCTGTTAATGTAATCAATTTGATGCTTTGTGCCAAGTATTTATAATGTGTATTTTTGTATTTTAGATTTATGACTGATCAACCATGGAGCCAGCATTCCAAACTGGCATTAATGACCAAGCACAAATTACTCCCACTACATCATTTGTCAGCAAGATGCAAAACACGGCTCTTTACAAAGACTAACAGAACTTGGATATCCTGCCTTCTTGTATGCAATTCAGAACCATGCTTATGATGTCACTTTCTGACTGGAAAAGGAAGTGTTATGTAAAGATGAATTCCTAGGAAATACCCCAATATTGCAGGCAGGTTGTCACAATGCATACACCAAGAAATAACCTGTTGAACAAAAACACTGCATAGTTTCAGAACAGGACAGTGAGCAACCAGGCCCATCTCACATGGTCACACAATCTTCAATCAACAGCCTATCTGATTACAAGATTACAAGAGTAAGGCCCAGATATTCAAAGCATTGCACAGTGCGCAAACCATTTGCACGGGTTTAGCGTGGGTCTGCTATATTCAAAAGGCCAAGCATAGAGTTACTTAATTCATCATGTGGCACGGTATTAAATGCATTACTGAAGTCCAGGTAAATCACATCCACTGGTTTGCCCTGACAAATGCTATGCCTTTTCAAAGAATTCAATCAGATTAGGTAGACATGGGCCCAGATATTCAAAGATTTGCAAACTGTTTGCGCGGGTTTAGAGCAGGATTAGCACGGGTCTGTTATATTCAAAAGGCCAAATAACGCATGCAAATTGCATTAGCGCTGGGCAAACCATAATTATATGCAAGGGGCACACTGAACATGAATACAGGTGCTATGGGATATTCAGTGGCTAGCTCCACGATAAGGTGTTTAGCATGACTTAGCGTGATCCTTTGCACGGTACAAATTACTGCCCAGAAAAAGCTGGTGCAACTCTGAGCAAACAGCTGGCTGACATTTATAGCAGCCACGGCATTGGCAGCTTTAGTGTGACCTTGCATGACCCTAACATATGACTATGAAACAGAGAAAATGCCAGACATGGAGGAAACATGCTGCTCACTGATGGCACCACAATGATGCCAACTGCTGCCACCAGTCCCAGCCATGCTAGGCAGTATGTGGTGACCTGGACCTCGGGGGCCACCACAGTAGTGTGGTCATACAGCACACACCTGCAGACCATACGTCTGTGGTGACCAACAGATGCCAGCACACACATGCAGCACTCTGGGCATAGTGGGTGCTGAGGGGAGGGTGTACAGGTGGCCAGGCCACACCACAAACCAGGTGTGGCCACAAGGCTGGGACACAGCATGCAGTGCACATGAGCCAGTATTGGGAATACCTTAATACCAGTGTGCCTGTCCGATCACACATGCCCCCCCACTCACATACCACACAGCTGTACATACAGCACAGCACACACAGCCGGCCATGCCTATGTCACTATGAGCATCCCATGCCAGAGGTGCAGCATCTGTGGGTCACACAATAGTGTCACAGTAATATCCACTGGCAGTACGCACCTGCAAGGTGGGTTTGTCACTGTGTACAGTGCAGTGGTCTTCACTATTGTACACACCATAGGCATTGCTGTGTCCCTCACACTACTGGCCCTCTTGCTACTGTAGTGTCCACTATGCACTGTAGCATGCCCTACAGTGTGCCAGGGCCAAAACTTTGAATATCTGGCCCTAAATGTTTTATGTGTGAAAAAGAGTGGGATAAGAGGACGAACAGGAAACTGTTAATGATTGCATCTGTTGATCAACAAAACCCGTGTGGCAAAATGCCAAACAAGTCAATGACAGTACCATGTTACATAAGTTGCAAGGGTTTGGGGATGAATTATAGTACATGATTTTTGATACCATAGATCATGTCTTAATAACTATATAAATAGAAGAACAGTCATGGAAGGTGATGACATCTATGACATAGGGTTCTGGTGGCTAATTTCTAAAATTGATAGGCCAATGTTTGACAGTGGAAGTGTCTTCTATATTGCTAAACATCGTGACAGATATCGCCAGTGGTTAGAGGATCATGGTGTAAATGATGCAGCATCCTACAGGTCAGCAAGTCTGAAAAGACTCCTATTGACATACTATACTAATCTCAGTTGCTGTAGGGTAACCATAGATCCTCAGAAAGATACATCAAGTCTCTTGTGTTCAGCACAGTTGAATGTTGGACCATTGCTTTCTTTTTTTATAATTAATATTTTATTAGTTTTAACTACAACAAAGCATCAGATACATAACCAAAGAGGTGTTACACTGAAAGTGCATAATATATCCTCTGTTATACAATTTTTGTAAGTCTCGCACTTTCTGCTGCAATAACAACAAAGAAAATGTATACCCCAAAACCCACCACCCTCCCCCACCCCTACCCCTAAGTTATAAACAGTCAAGTCAGATAAAGAAATCAGAGGTGTTTGCCACAATATAGAAAACTTCTTAGTTTAACGGCTTCCAGGTCATCAAAAAATGCTCCAAAGAGCCCCATAAAGATACATAATACTCAAGCTTACCCCGCATACAAGCAATGTGTTTTTCAAGTTGTAATGCTAAAGTACATTCCCTATGCCACTCCAAAAGAGTTGGGACCTTATCCGATGACCAATGTCTCAAGATTAACAACTTCATAACAGCTGAAACAAGAGAGACACGTGCCCAAACTTTAGGAGTGGTCATTGGGAAAGCAAGCAACAAACAAATCTCGGAGTGTCCATTTTTTTGAGCCAAGGATAGGGTCTAATAAACACTCATAGTTCTCCAGAGAGTGTGAATCTCTGGGCACAACCACAGTAAATGATATAGGGTTCCTCTTCCTTTTACAATTCCAACAACAAGGTGAGCTGAGTGCCCTTCTGAATAAGTGGGTAGGGGTCAGGTATAGATGATGCATGATATTGAAATGTACCAATCTTAGCCTGTCTTGCTTAATATACCTATTAGCGGTCATCAGAGTGCTTTCAGACCTCCGAGGGGTCTAGTATGTTCAAAACTTTACCCAATAATAACACTGTACCTGAAGGGAGCCTGTGATCCCATTCCTGGAGGAGCTTAGAACCTTGGACACTGCATGTGATTGCCCCTATGCCTTCAGAAGAGGTGTCAACATTTTTTCCCCTGATTAAACAAGGAGACCGACGAAAATACCTGAGCTAAAGCTTTACTGAGCTGTAGCCACTAAAGAAATCCGAGCCCACGAAACCAAAGATCTTTTCAGAACCTCAAACAAGAACGGGCTATCCTGATCCCAAAAGTCGAGCTACGGTCAAATTGCTTATTTATGGCCAAAAAGTTATGTGGGTATGGGAGTTTTAGCAATTTTAATTTGGAAGATTTTCCAAAATAGGTTGGGAACCCCGATAACTACCAGCTTAACCCCCAAATAACGTTGTAGCTGATGATAAGCCCTGATTGACCATCCCATAGGGTTATTTTTGAGAAGTTTAGGTATGGTTGCCAAAGGAACGAACAGTAAAGCATACAAGGAGCTTTTCACCATCTTCGCCAGGTCCTGTTCAATATCCAGCCAGAGAGGTGAATATGCTACCCTTCCATGCTCCTTGCTCCATAAGGCCAACTTACACATATGTTGGGCCAAGTAATACATAAACAGGAGGGGCAGCTAAGCCACCTTTAGATTTGGGAGCTGTCAGATTAAGGTATGATCGACGGGTTGTTTTGCCTTGCCACAAAAAGGAATTAAATAACTTCTGTACCTTAGCAAACCATTCCTTTGAGAGGTAGGTTCCAAGCATGTCTAATGTATATAGTATCCTCGGAAGAGCAATCATTTTAAGGAGATTCAACCTACCCCACAAAGATAAGGAAATTGTGCACCATCTCTTAAGATCTTCTAAGATCTCTTGAACTAGCGCACCTAAATTATCCTTAACCATTAGAGTGAGACTTGCGCTGATGGCAATACCTAAAAATGTAATGGATTTGGTTTCCCAGCTCAAACCTAAATCCTGCAAATCTGTTTTCCTGGTGTAGTGATTTAAAGGGAAGACTTTTGTTTTGGAACAATTCAATTTATAAAAAGATACTCTGGAAAAACTATTGATTTCTTCTAATATAGGTGGTATAGAAGCCCCTGGGTTCTCAATATGTAATAACACATCATCAGCATAGGCTGAGCATATATATCTAGACTCTCCTATTTGTATGCCTTTTATGAGTGGGTTCTTCATCAACCTACGCAGCAACGGCTCTAAATACAGATTAAATAATAAAGGGGACAAGGGGCAACCCTGTCTGGTACCACGCTCAAGTTTGAAAGCCGGTGATAACATTCCATTGCACTTCACTCTCACTGAGGGAAAAGAATACAAGATTCTAATCCATCTTAGAAAGTTCCGGGGTATGCCGAAAGGGTAGCAAATAAAAAGGGCCAGGACACCCGGTCGAAGGCTTTTTCGGCGTCAAGTGACAGAAGAGCTGCTGGAGTTTTGGATTCTTTGGCCTTTGCGATAAGATGCAATAATTTTCTTAAATGATCATGGGATAATCTCCCTTTCATGAACCCCACTTGTTCCCTACACCTGAGGTGATCCATGACTTTTGATAATCTATTGGCGAGAATTTTCAACAATATTTTAAATCCGTATTAAGGAGAGATATTGGCCAGTAGCTATCTAAGCTAGAGGGATCCTTTCCTGGTTTTAAAATTAGAGATATTGTGGCCTCCAGGAAGCTTGGATCAGAGATACCAACATTGGACCAATACCTAAATGTGTCTAGCAAAATTGGAGAGATATCTGGGAGAAGGCTTTATAAAATTACAGGAATCCATCAGGTCCAGGAGATTTATCAGGGCAGCTGCTGGATAACCTGATGTATCTCAGAAATCACAATTGGTGCATCTAAGACTTCGGATTCGCTTCTGTTAACTTTGTAATTAGATACACTTAAATATGCTGCAATTTCAGAATCCGAAGGCCTGGAGTTGGGTTCCTGTGCGTATAATTTCTGAAAGTATTCCCCAAAGATCTTGGGTATTTCTCTCGGGTCTGTACAAATCTGATCCCTGACCAACCATGCACTCACTATATGGTGGGCGAGTCAAGTTGTTTGACGCCAAAGCTAGAGTTTACAGGGCTTTTCCCCTATATCCAAGTATTGAAGTTTCGCTCGAGAGAGAGCTAACTCTGCTTGTTGAAGGACCATACCCGAATATTGAGCCTGTAGTTGATGTAACTTAACCCACTCAGAATCAGATGAATTCCAAGATAAACTGGATTCCAAACATTTAATTGAGGATTAAACAGAGCTTAATTTATCCCTCTGCTCTCATTTCCTCCTAGATGCCATCTTGATTAATTCCCCCCTTAATGAACATTTTAATGCAGCCCAGATCAGGTCTCTTTGGTTTCGGAATCTTTATTATCCACCAGGAAGTGTACAATAAAGTCCTTCATGACCATAAAGAGGTTCTTCTTTTAACATTTGAGAATTTAATCTCCATTGTGTTGATCGTCGAAACTCTGAAAAGGCCTATAAGTTATGCTAACTGGAGCATGATCTGAAATTACTCATGGAGATATCTGCCTGAATCATGTTGGGCACCGCTGATGAGCTAACTAAAATATAATCAATTCTAGAGAGAATAATGTACGGAGAGTAGAAGGAATACTGCCGCTCCTCAGGGTTGAATATACGCCAAATATCAACTAAGATGTCTTTATAAAATCTTCAGGGCCCTTTGGGCTGGGAAAAGGCCCCTATGCCTGTTATGAGACCTATCCAAGTCATTTTGAAGTACCAAGTTCCAATCTCCTCCAAGAATGGTGATTTTATGAACATCTAGGTCCATCTTATCAAAAAGATTCTTAAAAAAGGAGGGTGAATCACTATTAGGACCATAGACTGAGCCTAAGATCACCGGCTGAGATGCTAAGATGGCTTGTACAAAAACATATCGACCTTCTGGGTCCCAACACTCATGCACCAATTTAAAAGCAACCCCTCTAGCAATGAGTATAGCAACCCCTGCCCTCTTGGTCGAAGATCCAGCGCCAAAAACTTGGGCTACCCACATTCTCCTGAGATAGTGAAGATCAGTTCTTTTTAGATGGGTCTCCTGGAGAAACACAATTTGCGCCCCTAGATGAGAAAGGTGTTTTAATACCACCTGCCTCTTAACCCTATCCTTGGCTCCTTTGATATTCCAACTAACAGATTTATAAGGTAAGATCATAGTGACGAGGAAAATTATAATGAGGACCTATGTAAACAGTTATTTGGGGTATTACAATATAAAACCCAACCTGAACAATACCAACACCCAGAAGACTAAGAAAACCCACCCTCTCTCTTATCAAAGAATCTTGAGTACCCCTCCCACAACCCACCCTCTGCCCACCTAACAGAACCTCCCATCCCTATCCCTTATAACAGACATCCCAAATGTTTCCTCTTCCCCTTGATACCAAACCCCAGTTCCCTAGAACTGCACGCCTATAATAAACCTGCCACATGATATACATCCGAACAGCCCAAGACTTATTACCACCTAGTCACCTTCGGAGCCCCCCCACCCTGCCGAAGGACAAAGCTATTACTAGAGAAATCAGTTCATATTATGAGGCCCCCTCAATCCCGTTTGAACATCCTCTAGGTAGACAAGATAATAAAGGTAAAAAAAACAAACAAAAAAAAAACCCACTTTCCTCTTCCATTCTTTTATTCCTTTTACTTTCCTTTTTTTTTTTTCCTTCTTGCTTGCTTTTCTCCTTTTTCCTTTCATTCTTCCCTTCTTTCTTTTTTCTCTCTCTTTTCTTCTTTTGCTATAATCCTCTAGGATCTGGTTATCGCAGCTCAGACTATATACTACGTACATTGTCCCAGATAAGAGTCCACATGCCCAAATCCTGATATAAATTCCAAATTCCGTCTGTGACTCCTTAAGAAGTGACCAACATTTCCAGAGCAGGAAGGATGAATGTAACCAGAGCAACTTTTCTCTTAGGAAGGAACCACACCAGGATACACCCTGAGCAGGGTCAGCAGTTAGAGAGGCCACTAAATTGGAAAGATGGGTTATTATAGCAAGCCAGGCCAAGGGGGAAGAGAAAAAAAAAAGGGGGGGAACACATCTTCTCTGCACTCAGAAGGTTATGTCCAGAATGTTCAAGATAATAAGTCATTTAATACCAGATGAGTGAGTTGAGCTTTCACTTGAAAAGGTCTGGGAAGAGCCGCTGCAATTCCTGTAGTGCCTGCTGATATGATTCAAAAGATAACCATTTCCCACAATGAGAGACCATTAATGTTGCAGGATATTTAACTTTAAATGGCTTAGATGCAGCAATGAGTTTGGAGACAATAGGGTGCAATTCTTGCCTTCTGACCCTCACAGAATGGGGCAAATCCTGTATAATCCGTGTTGCTTGCCCTCCCATGAGAGCTCCTTCATCCCTCTGACCTTATCTAAAACATGTTGTTTATCCAGAAAATTTAGAAACCTTAGGATTAAAGGTCTGGAGGCTGCCCTTTGTGTGGAGGAGGAGGGCGTGAGGCTCGATGTACTCTCTCTATGTATTCACCCCCTCCGGGAGAGAACCTGCAACTTTGTGGCAAAGCTTTTGCATAAATGTAATTGGGGCATTCCTTCTTCTTTTCAGGTATACCAATGACCACTAAATTGTTCCTTCTCTGCCCCTCCAAATCTTCCAGTTTTTCTTGAGCTTTTGATTCTCCTCTTAGCCAGCACTAATTCTGAATCAGCCCCTGCTTGCCTGGTTTCCATAGAAGCCATCTTTACCTCTACATCCCCAATCCTTCTTGTGAGGGAATCCACAGATTTTTTGATATCCTGCACATCTTCAGCCAAGGATGATATGGAGGTTTGCAGCGGCTGCATTATTTCCAAAAACTTCACCTCTGTAAGTGGCGCACCGACAATAGGAAGCTGCGATAGACTAGCGGCCTGCTGCTTAGCTCGTTTTGCGGCCTGCTGTTTTTCGGGCGTCTGTGGAGGTGAAGTGTTTTAGGCCTTGATTTTTAATGAAAACCTCCATCCTGGAAAGCAACGAGTGGCTTAAAGTGGATCGGAGTCCTCTCTTCTGTTTTGGGTGGCTTAAGTCAATGAGGAATAATTTTAAAACACCGAAACCTACGAAAACAGGGAGCTCTGGGGAGGCGCCTACCTACTTGTATGCCACTACGTGGCCTAGACCATTGCTTTCTGAAGTCACCAAGTTAAAGCAAACTATGGAAGAATCAGAATATACAGAAGAAAGTGAAGATGAACTTGATGATACTCAGACTCAAATGGATGCAAATATGTTCAGTTACAAAGCAGCAAAATTAATGAGGTTTGAACTGAAAGAGTTTGGCAGAGAAGAATGTCAAAGGATTATATCAGCTAAAGAGTGCAAATTACAAGACCAAAATACTTGTGAAACAAACCTGGATGTGTCTTATAAAGCAGCTTCAAAACATGTGGGTACTACTCTCTACAATCACGTGGCTTGGATGCTTACTGATGCTACTCCAGAAGTAGGCAATGATGGGAGAGTTCAGCTAAACCCAAAACAACACGAGCAGGTACTAAATTTTGAACAAGACATATGTGCAGCTGTTGCTGGTGTTCCAACACCAAAACATGTTGGTACTGCCTATACATACTAAAGGCCACCTGCAGCAAGGAGACCATAACCATGCTAAATAGATTTAGAAGTAGCATTAGCTACCAAGATGCCCATTGTTATATTGCTAACCATGGCAGCAGCTGCCGATGAGCAGGAAGCTCAAGATGGGGTTTTCATACCCATGAATCTGAAGTCAGGTTGATTCACATAGTGTGCTATTGGCAACCTAGACTTTCATGAGAGTACAAAGAATGGTAAAACTACGCATGAAACATCGCATGCAACATACCAGTATGCTGATGAGGGTGAGGCTCAACAGTCAATGGCTATTAGAGTGCCCCTAGTTAAAAAAGCTAGTCTTCTCACACATATCTTCAACAATTTCAAGCAGGAAGAAGCAAGCTCACCCCCAATGACCATCAGAAGAGTCGTTCACTTGCTGGCATGGCAATAGCATGCCACTAAAATCACTCTAGAAGCATACCTGTTTGACCTTGCCTTTCCAGTTTATTGATTCTTGTAGCAGGATTGTTGTATTAGTTTTTATGTTTTAAGTAAGATATTTATTGTGTTTTTATTGTATATGCATTATGATCAGTGTGAATAGCGCTTTATAAATAAAGTTGAATTGAAATGAATAGCACCACAGCAGATCAGAGAATTACTTCATCCTGTAGACTAGCTTTGGCATTAGTGAATATGGGCTCCACACTGTTTTTAGATGTTATAGAACAATTAAAGCCTGTTACATGGTCCTCCTTTTATGAATTAGTTACCCAACAGGAAGTACAGGTGACTGTGATTGAGTATGGGCCTTTCTTTCCAGAACCTTCTGTAAACTCTAATGTGGTTGAAGCATCAGTTCAGTATTGTATGAAGGTCACTCAGAAAATTGGGCAGGAATTCTGCATAGTTACCCATGATGGAGTAGTCTAGGAGATTGCTCTTTGTCTTCAGAAAAAGAAGCTGGAGAAGTATGGCAAAGCCATCCTTCATATGGGTGGCTTCCATATTGCACTGAATTTCATGGGGACAATTGGGAATTTAATGAAAGAAACTAGAATAGAGGATCTCCTTGTTGAAGCTGATGTTTGTCTCTGTGGAACTGCCAACAAAATTATGTCAGGCAAAGATTATTATGCTATGCTGAGAGCCCATAGACTAGTTCATGCTGCCAGGTATGAACTACACTGGAATGCATTTGAAAGTTGGATCATTGGTGAATATGACAAAGATATGTAGTGTTCAAAGACTGAGAGATGCCATGGATGCAAAGGATGCAAGTAGTGCAGATGAGTCATATGTTCAAACAACTAGGCTACTGGAAGACATAGACACGTCGATGAATGATTTCAATGAGGCAAAGTGCAAATCCCCAACAACAAGGCTCTGGCTTATGTACATGGACATGATTCAGATTCTGAATCACTATATCTATACTGAGCAAGCTGGACCCTGGGAGCAGCACCTGGCTGAAGTTGAGAAAATGCTTCCATATCTTGTGGTTACTGGTCATCACAAATATGTTTTTGTATTCTTCATTACCTGTCTGCTACAGGGTCATCAGTGAAGTAAACACCAAGGTAAAGAGGTTGATAGTGAGCAGGACAGGGATAAATGGAGAAAAAGCCAAAGACAGTAAGGGCAGGGATGGGGCTAAAAGAGGTAAGGCCATCAAAAAATTGAGGGTGATAACTACTAATGCCCATAGTCTGGCTTTCTGAACTAGCAGCCTTGATGGAAGAGGGATACATGGATATTGTGGCAGTCACAGAAACATGGTACACAGAGAATCATGACAGAGATGTAAACATAACAGGGTACACAATCTACAGGAGGGACAGGGAGGGTAAAAGAGAAGGAGGAGGAGTATCTCTCTACATAAGAGAAGGGATCAAAGTAACAGAACTAAATGGTAAATGGGGAGGAGAGGAGGCAATGTGGGTCACCTTGGAGACAGGTAATGACACCACAATCTGCATGGGGATTGTACACAGACCCCTGTCTCAGGGGAAGGAAATGGACAAAGAAATGATAGAAGGCATCCTTAGAATGGCAGAAAAAGGGGAGATATTGTTGATGGGGGAGCTGAATATGCCAGATGTTAACTGGAGCACATGTGCTGCAGCCACATCCAAGAGTGGAGTAATTCTCGATGCCCTGCAGGGGGCATGCCTCAGACAGCTAGTGCTGGAACCCACTCGGGAGGGAGCAATCTTAGACCTAGTACTCTCTAATGGAGATGGAGAGAGGATCACAGATGTAGAAGTGGGTAGCCATCTGGGAACTAGCAACCACCGAACGGTATAGTTCATGATAAACACAGCCATAGAGTCAAGCCATACAAAGACAAAAGTACTGGACTTTAGGAGGGCTGACTTTGGCAAAATGGGTGCGTGCCTCAAGGAATGCACTAGCAATGGGCAGAAAGGAGGTAGGAAAGAACAATGGGAAAATTAAACTGCCATCACAGAGGCAACAAGCCTTTGTGTGGAGCAAATAAAAAAAAAGTAAAAACCAGTACGGTTCTCAAAAGAGGTGGGGAAAGGTCAGGGAGAAAAAGATAGCATTCAGGAAGTATAAGGAATCACAGAATGAGCAGGACAGAGAACTGTATCAGTTAAAGCAGAAGAAAGCGGGGAAGGCAGTCAGAATAGCAAAGGCCCAAACCGAGGAAAATATAGCCAACTCAGTTAAGAAGGGGGATAAAACCTTTTAAAGGTACATCAGGGAGCGAAGGAAGACCAGGGAAGGGATAGTGAGGCTTAATAAAGGGAAGGGGAGGGAAGGTGGTCAGAGGATGACAGTGGAAAAGCAGAGATACTGAATGAATACTTTTGCTGTGTATTCACAAAAGAAGAAGAGGGAGAGGTACCTAAACCAAGCAATAGAAGCACTTTTGACAGGGAGGTCAATACCAGTCCATTCACAGAAGAAAGGGTCCCGAGAGAACTCCTAAAACTCAGGGTGGACAAAGCAATGGGATCAGATGGGATTCACCCCAGAATTCTGAAAGAACTTAGGAGAGATCTAGTGACACCACTGACTACCCTGTTTTAACAAATCATGGGAGGATGGTGTGGTACCTGAGGATTGGAGGAGGGCAGATGTGATTCCTCATCACAAAAGTGGGAGCAAGGCACAGGCAGGAAACTACAGACCTGTTAGTTTGAACTCAGTGGTAGGGAAACTGATGGAATCACTTCTGAAAGAAAGAATTGTTGAGTATCTAGAGACCAGCGTGGCACAGAACCTGAGGCAGCATGGATTCACAGTGGGAAGGTCATGCCAGCTGAGTCTAATAGATTTCTTTGACTGGGTGACCAAAGTAGTAGACCAGGGAGGGACTGTGGATATGGCCTACCTAGACATTAGCAAGGCATTTGACAGTCCCACATAAAAGATTAATAAACAAGTTAGACAGCCTGGGAGTGGGTCCCAGGGTGGTAGGCTGGATAACAAATTGGCTGACCAACAGGATGCAGAGTGTAATAGTAAATGGAGTACACTTTGAAGAAAGGGTGGTTACTAGTGGGGTACTGCAGGGTTCAATACTGGGACTGGTCCTCTTTAGTGTCTTTATAGGAGACATTGCAGAGGGGCTGGAAGGAAACGTATGCTTCTTTGCAGAAGACACAAAAATCTGCAACAGGATTGATACACAAGGGGGGGTGGAAAGGATGAGAAGGGACATGGCAATGTTGGAGGAATGGTCTAAAATATGGCAGCTTAAATTCAATGCAAAAAAGTGCAAAATAATGCACCTGGGAAACAAAAACCCAGGGGAAGAGTACACAATGGGCCGGGGGAGGTACTAACAACAACAAAAATGGAAAGGGACCTCAGGGTAGTCATATCAGATGACCTTAAGGTAGGCAAGCAATGTGATAAGGCAGTACGGAGGGCTGGAGAGATACTGGGATGCATAGGGAGAGGCATCACCAGTAGAAAACAAGAAGTTGTTATCCCTCTGTACAGACAGTTGGTGAGACCCCATCTCTGCAAGGACATAGACAGGATGGAGGCTGTCCAGAGGAAGGCAACTAAGATGGTGCAGGGACTGCAACAGAAGCCATATGAGGAGAGACTTAAACCTTAAGCTGCCAACACAATTAGAATGTATAGGAATTTTGGACTGATATAGCAGTCCGCAGCCCTGCAAAGGCTAAAGAACTTAATATTTTTTTTATTTAATTTAACGGACTTTAGGATTACAACCTTTGAGTCAGGGATTCATTTACAAAGGCTCCGCTTCAGAAAAAACAAACATAAACACTTAATACATATGAACATAGAATGGCAGCTAAAGGTTACAGTTTTTTCAGTTACACAATATTGTATACCCTTGAGGAAAGGAGGGAGAGGGGGAACATGATAGAAACTTTCAAATACCTCAAAGGAATCAACAAAGTCCAAGAGGGTAGAATCTTTCAGAAAAAGATGTGCAAGAACAAAGGGGCACAATCTAAAGATAGAGGGGGGACGGCTGAGGGGCAACTTGAGGAAGTATTTTTTCACACAGAGGGTGATGGACACATGGAACAGCCTTCTTGAGGAGGTCATGGGGTCAAAAACAGTGGGGGAATTCAAGAATGCATGGGACAGACATAAGGCAATAATAGTGGGGGGTAGGTGGAAGTAGGCTGTTGATTAACTCGAATCTGCTGCTTATCCAGTACATAGGGAAATGAGAAGACTAGGTGGGCAAAATGGTCTTTATCTGCCATCAAAGTCTATGCTTCTATGTTTCTAAAACCTGCCAGCCACAAAGCCAGACATCACTGAAGCATTAAGATTGAGCAAATTCACCGTGCGCTGAACAGTTGGTAAGTTTAATGGTGTGTGGACTGATATGGCCCTCGAGCAGACGTATAAAAAAGATGCCAAGACCCAGCTTTTGCATAGCATAACTCTGCAGCCTGCCACTATGGAGAAGTACCTGCATTCATTTACCAGCACAGACAGAAATCTCTGAACAAATGAAGGTGATGGCTCACCTTCATGGCACTGATGATCACAAGCACCATGGAGACTCAGAGTATACAGCACAGAAGGACAGTACAGCAATTAAAACAATGATGAATGTGATCACTGGCAGAATGATCAATCCATTTGCCTATGATACCAGTGATCTTCTGAAAATTTCTACTGGTCAAAAGGCCACATAAAATGACTTCATTGAAGCCAAGGAAAAGGGCATTGCAGCCTTCACTGCAGCACAACAGAGTGGTAGTGAAAAAGTTAAAACTGTAAAGCTTCAGACATTCGCGAGTAAAGCCAAAACAACCTCACACATTCAGAAAGCAAAAGAGGTATATGAAGAGGAGAGCAATGTGATCAGGAACTTGTACTTTATCCGAGATCTGGATGATGACAAAAAGGTAGAAGCCTTCAGTCATGAATGGACTAAATATCCCTGGGCTATTTTTGAGCCATACGCTGACCTTCCCCAAGGCTATGCCATGCACAAAGGCAACAAAGCTGATTACCTGGCTGCCCTAAAAAGTTACCTTGCTGAACTGTGGCCAGAAGAAGGTAACTTGCCATCTTCAGATGAATCTACTGTACTAGTTGTTGATGCAATGGCATTTAACAATATGAAAGCCTTGATAGTCATACATTTGGTGACTTGCAGGAGAAGTATATAAATACACTACTTCTAACAAAGCCAGAGAGCTGAAACTGAATCAACATTGTAGGAGATAGGTATGATGTTAGTCCATCAGTAAGCTTGAAAAGTGAGGAGCAAGAAAAATGGGGAAAGCTTCATCGCACAAAGAGCAGAGCATATTGGGAGATTGCTGCAGGGAGGAACAGACCAGCCCAGCTTTTTTGGACACTGGACAGATTACTCCATCTGATCTGTCTGCAGCCAAAGAAAGCATTTTCTACCAGTGTGTGCAAGGAGTTTGTTCAGTTCTTCTCTGACAGGGTGTCCTCCATTCAGTTTGGGGATCTCCCTAGTGAGGCAAGTATTGCTCCTCAGTGGTCAGTCTGGTAGGAACATGGGCACTCCGACTGGGATGAGTTTAGGCCAGTGGAGATGATTGATGTCATTGAGGTGATCTCAAAGCTGTGGCCTACTTTATGTGAACTGGCCACAGCCCCAACTCATTTCCAAGTGAGATGTGTCTGGACTGTGGGCCCGGTGTTCACCAGGATTATCCGGTGTTTGCTATCAGAGGGCATCTTTCCCAATGCCTTGAAAGAGACATTGGTGAGACCCCTCCTGAAAAAAAACTTTTCTCAGCCCTAATGTCCTAGTGAATTATCAACCTATCTCCAGCCTCCCATTTTTGGTGAAGACTGTTGAGAAAATTGTGGCACTGCAGTTCGAGGCATACCTCATGGTCTTTGACATCTATGACCCTTTCCAGTCTGTATTCGGGTCTAGGCTTAGCCCTGAAATGGCGGCCACGGTGCAAAGTGACCTCCTCAGGGCAAGAGATAGAGGAGAGGAGAGTTGTCAATTGTCGTTCTCCTCGTTCTCTCTTCAGCATTTGACACCGTGGATCACATTGTGCTTTTGGATCACCTTAGAGAGTATTGTGGACTCATTGATACCATCATCAACTGGTTTGAGTCCTATCTCTCAGGCCGGAAGCAACGGGTGGTGATGGGGAATTTCTCCTACTTCCCAAAGCTTTTGCCATGTGGAGTCCCTCAAGGCTCAATCCTATCACTAATGTTATTCGTAGTGTACATGCTACCACTGGGTGAGCTCATCAGGTGTTACAGTTTGGGTTTTCACTGCTATGCAGATGATACCCAATTGTATATGTTCTTTGCCTCTGAAACAAGTGATGCCATGGAAGTGCTAAACAGCTGCCTAGATGAGATGCAGGACTGGATTTCTTCCAACTGGTTAAGACTAAATCCCAACAAGATGGAGGTTCTGGTGATTGAGCCTGGTCATGGGTGTGATGGGATTGCCTCCTGGGTTGTAACATGATTGGTCTTGGGAACTACCCTGTTGATGGCTTCCTCTAGGGGTGAAATCTGGGCATCTTCCTGGATGACATGTTGACACTGGCTGTCCAGGTGTCATCTGTTGTCCAAAGTGTTTTTTACCAATGCATGTTGCCTGTATTAAACCCCTAGTTCTACCTGAGGACTTCCCAACACTGGAACACACCTTTGTGGCATCCAAATTTGACTATTGCAATGTTCTTTACTTCAGGGTCTGTGGAGGGATACTCCACCAGCCGCAGCTGGTGCAGAACACAGAAGCTAGGTTACTGATGGGTCTATCTAGATCATGTCATGTGACACTGGTCCTGAGGGCTCTACACTGGCTGTCAGGTGGAGGATCATCTTCAAGGTAGCTTGCTCACCTATAAGGCCCTACATGGATTGGGCTCTGGCTACCTGACTGATCTCCTTACACCTGCCACCTCAGTCCACTCCCTCAGCTCCTTGACCAAGGGACTCCTTGTGATTCCGAGGGCCTGATTAAAAACATTTGGTGATACAAGCCTTTGTGTTCACTGCCCATGCCCTCTGGAATTTGTATCCCAGGTCCATTAAAGAGGCCCCGCCAGTGGAGGTTTTTAAGAGGGGTCTTAAGACTCATCTTTTTCAACTGGCTTTCCCAGACCAGGAAATCTGCTTTATTTTTTAATGTAATATTTATTAACTATTTATAGTATTTTATGTTAATTTTAAATAGTACTTTACAGTCTCTGTTTGTATTTTATTGTATTTTCTCCTGCCCGATGATTGTGTAAAGCACCCAGACCATCCAGGATTGGGAGCCATATAAATAAACATACCTTACCTACCTTACCTATATGAACTTCGGGAATTCCTGGCCATCTCCTAGTGGAAAGACTTCATTGCCAACTCCCAAAAGAATGCCAGTCTCCTTGATTTCTTGGGAGGTGCTTGGGCAAAGCACAGCACTCAGCTAATAGAGGGATGTAGATTGATTTTTGATGGATTGTTCAAGGACCCAGGTCATTCCATTCTTCTTTCAAAAGATGACGCGGCACTAATTCCTGAATTGTCATGTACAAAACCTGAAGAAGCAGATACAAGAATAATCTCCCATATTGCATATTGTGTAAACACACTTGGATATCAGAGAGTATTAGTGGCAACAACAGACACTGATATGATCACAATGTGCATCTACTATAGCACTCAGATGGCTGGTCTAGAAGAGCTTTGGGTTCAGAAGATGGGTGTGTACCTGCCAGGCTATTCAGTAGCAGTTCACTATGTGCAACATAGATGCATCACAGCTCACATAATTTGTTCTTAGTGCTTACATCTTAAGTGGCTGTGATACTGCCAGCTATCCCTTCAGAAGAGGGAAGAAGTGTGCTCTAAAAATTGCCCTTGAAAATGCAGCCAACTTTCGTGCATTAACAGATTATGGCAAACCTGGAGTAAGTCTAGATATCACTAATGAGGTCATTTCAGCAGCACGCGAGTTCTTCATGAAATTATATTACAGGGAAGAGTTTGGTGGTGGCCTGGATGCACTCCAAGCTCACCTGTATGTGACAATAAAGGGAGACCTACAGATTCTGCCACCAACAGAGGATGCCTTTAGACTTCACATTCTGCTCACTCTGCATGAGATAGAATCCCAGAATCCCAGAAATCTGATTGCAGAAAAGGATCTCATCGGCCCATCGAGTCTGCCCTTCCCCCCCTCCCCTACTCATCTCTACTGTTACAGGCCCTCCCCTTCACCTCATTTCCCAATCCCATATGTCTGTCCCATGCCCTCTTAAATCCCTCCATTATTTTGGCCTCCACCACCTCTTCTGGTAGTTTTTTTCCAGGCCTCCACCACTCTCTCCGTGAAGAACTGTGCTCTCACATTGCCTCTATATCTGTATATATATAGTATTCAGTAAAAGGACTCACAAGTCACATCCAGTGCTTCCCGACCCTACATTGTTTGGGCAAACTCTTCAAGAATGCAGGCTAGTCCCGCATATGATGACAAAGGAACCAAAGCCAAAAGTGGCTGTGCAAACCAAGTAAAGCAAATGCAAAAGAAACAAATGCCAACAAGGCTGCATCTGTGTTAGGGCAAATGCCAAATGTGTTATTGCATGTATGTGTAATGCTAACCCCATGAAATGGGGACCGGGTCAATACCACACATGAAACAGAGTGCGACATTAACCACACTGTGTAGAGCATGCTTGTGATTACAGCGACAGGGGTATAACAGCGGTAGGGAATTACCGTTACCCCCTGTTGCTGTATGCTGTAACTGTGTAGGGATCAAGTTACCATGTGCTGGGTGCCTGGTTGAGCCACTCCCATAGTCGAGTGGCTAGGGCACCAGCACATGGAGAAATTAGGAGATCTGAGACCATGGTTCGATTCCCCCGAGGTCTCCCCATGTTACTACTTTTGCGATTCATTTTTTTTTTTGGTGAAAATTAAAATAAGTTCCCCCTTTCTGAGTTTCTCCCCATCCCCTAAGTCCACACCCTCCCATTAGTGTGTTATATAAATTCCGGGGGGTGTGGAGGCAATGTCCCCCATGTCAGGGGTGCAGGGGGTGAAGCCCCCCTCAAAAAACAAGTCAGTCCATTGTACAGAATGATGTGCACTGTTTTGTGTACATCAATGTTTTATCTGTCCTTATTTCAGTGCACACTGTTTTGCCTGGGGCATCTATTGCCACACTGACTTTGTTTTAGGTGACATGACACCATGCCATGAAATGTAGTCGAGTTCAAATGAGTCTGACTTTGGAAGACAGTGACAATGACAGTGATTAAGTGAAATTGAAAGTCACATCTGTAAAAGATTAGCGAAAGTCATAAACTTGATGATTAGTATAGTTATGATCTTATATAATTGAATAAGTTGCCATTATCAATGTAATACTAAACAGGAAATCCTACAGCCTTAGATCATTGACTAATAAGTTTTATATATGCTGTTAACTAAATCTTAATTAATCATAATTATTTCCTTAATTCTAAACTATACTCTTTGTATTGAATTTGTAATTTTAACACTATTTAGTGTGATGCACCTTTGATTAGATTTTTTCCTTATATTAATGAAACAAAATAAAAAGGTTTTTTTGTGCATAAATGTTTTATTTACCCGTATGTGTACAAATTTTGACCGGGTCCGTTTGGGGGTGTGGGTACACAAAATGGAATATCTCAGTCATATATCATGATATTTGAGTCAGGTTTCTTTTAAATGAAAGTAGGAACATTGTAGAAGATAGCAATATGGCATAATGTAATATAAATGCAAAGATTACTTTGTCTGAGGAAACGTCATGAAGTCTATCCAAACATTTAGCCAAAAAATCAGCAATTTTGGAAATATTTTCCTGCAATAATTGCATATAGTGGTCCATACTGTAAAGACATGATGACAATGGGCCCGATTCCAGAACGGCATACACCGGCGCAAGGCGAGATATGCCAAACCCCATGGTGTATCTTGCTTCTTACACCAGTCAATATGCCAGCCCCTATTCCAAGATGCGGGTTGCACCTTGGTGTTTGTAGGCTGCGACAAATGCAGTTTACACCAACACTTATGCCGTAGCCCACGATGCCTGGTGCAACTGCGGGTTACCACAGCAACCTAGCCCAATTCCAGTAGGGTGGCTGTCGTAACCCACACGCGCAATTCCAATAGCCACGGTGGTGTGGCTAAGTTAGAACAGCTCTGAGGTGCTCTAAGAGGCAACTGACAGTGCCATTTGTTGGCTGCCCGCCTCCTAGCACTGCAACAACAGCGCAGATGTGTCCCCCATGTCCCTTATTGTATACCCCTGCCCCACCCCCCAAATAGCAGGGACCCCGGGGGTCCATTCTCTGGTGCATCCCCCTGACACCTATGTCACATATCCTGCCCCCTCCATGCCCCCTGGTGCAGCTGGTGGTGTTCTGGGGGGGTGCTTCAGGGGGCTGCCTAGCAATCGTCATGAGCCGTGACTTGCGGCAGATATACGCCATGCATGGGCTACTGCCACACACATGCCATATATAGCAGGTCACAATTGCCAGGACACTGCCACTTCTGGGATGCGGCGTAGGGTCCCTGGTGTAGAGGTGACCGGCGTAACTCGCAGCTGCATGCAAGTTATGCTGGCTGTCTTGGAATTGGGCTCAGTGAGACTTGTTTTATATGAATAGCCCTAATGTGCATAACTGGTACAAATTTTAGACCAGTCTGAGCAATATTGAAGATTCTAGATCATATTTGGTAACATTTCCACTTTTCCAAATTTTTCGCATATTTTTCATTTACATCATACTTATTTCAGTGAATTTCACAATTTGTACATGAGTTGTGACAGTGCAGGCCTCTTGATTATGGTACCGGGGTGTCTCTTCTTTTTCCAGAAATGGTGGCCTGCAAAGTATAGCAAGAGGTGTCAGGTCCAAACCCATTCAGGAACCCTAGATCCCTGACTATAGCCTTCTTATGACCCTACATAGCCTTCTTATGACCCCACCTCATGAACAAGGGTGGAGAGAATTTTCAAATCCTGCCCAAAATGTGGTTTTGCACCACAAGTGTGAAAACACATTTTGGTTTGGATTTGAAAAATGACAGCTGTAACATTCATGAGGTGGTGTGAAAAAATGGCTGTGTTGAAAATTTGGGGTAAGAATATTGAAAATTACCACAATTACGAGCCTACAGTCATAAAGTTCAATGTAGGCTCATGGGTTTGTTGTTTTTAATATATCACCCCACATTTTCAACATAGCCTTCTTATGACTGCACCTCATGAACAAGGGTAGAGAAAATTTTCAAATCCTTCCTGAAAAGTGTTTTCACGCAGTGATCATAGAATCACCTTACTGGACAGATTTGCCTAATTTCAGTGTTATTGTTTATGAGGTGGGTCCCAAAAAATGCATGTTGAAAATTTGGGGCAAAAATATTCAAAACTTATGCCAATACATTCAAAACCTCATTGAAATACATGAACTGCATACCTGATTTCCTCAGTTTGTTGCCCTACATTGAAGAGTGAAGACGTGTCTCCAATCCAGGGATAATTACAGCTTTGGACCCCTGGTAGACAATTAAGAGCTTGGGGGTGGGTACTAAGTGGGAGGTATGGTTGGGAGAACACCCATGGCGATGATGGCAGCAAAACTCATTGATGAATGGTTTTGTTTTTTGGAGTGTGAAAAAAAAACTACAAAGGACGGTTTTCTTCATTTCAGTACCAACACTGTGATTGGCCACCCCAGTGTCAGAGTTATGTTTGGTGGCACAGCGGGTGATTTCCCCAGTGTTGCACAATCAAAACATGCAGGATGGGAGGTAGCAGCAGCATGGGGGACTGGGCACCCCATACCAGAATCTTAACATGGATGGTATGGGAGAGATTGGGGGGGGATTGTTATAGTTGGCAGCACCTGGGGTGGACTCCCCAGTCCAGACAATAAAAATAGGCATGGTTGGGGGGTGCTTGAGGAACTTGGAGTTGTAGCTGGCCTCGTAGATGAAGTTGGGGGACTGCTACCGCAGGCATTATAACAGATCAGCTGTGCTTGCTGGGCAGTGTTATGTACATCAAAGGAAAGAGCTGCCATATAATGGGATTGGCTCTTTCCTTTAAACTACATTAAGTTTCCACCCAGGTAGCCAGAACGGTGTCATGATCAGCCTAGCTGATGATTGGTGTGACACTGACTATCCCCCTGCAGACTGCTATGCATTGAACCAATAGTGTCACACCCTTGAAAACCTAATCTCATAGCAAAATGTTTGCATGCATTCGTGTACAGCAAGCATAAAAGTGGCACTGATCATCACAAAATAGGCTAAAGTGGAACTAAATTCAGATAACATTAAAATGTATTTCAGTTTTTTTAATGTTTTACTTTTTCTTATGCTGATAAATGAAGACAGTAAGAACTCAATTTATCAAGAGTATATTAATGTACAGGTGATTATTTTTGGTATATATTGATTTTTGAGAACATTTGAGGTGATATTATATGATATATATATATATATATATATATATATATATGTGTGTGTGTATATATATATGTGTGTGTGTATATATATATATATATATATATATATATATATATATATATATATCTTACATTTGTGGTTGGAAGATACTAGGAGTTGTTCCATTAAAGAACAAACACAGTCTTTTCTAGTTATGTATGTTCACAACACATACTGTTCAGCTCCTGGTGTTACCCTTGAATGTAATTCCTTCCAATGCTTTATATACAGTACCAACTTTATCTCTCATTCTTGTACATCAAGTTAGAGCATGAAAATATATTATAAACAAAACCATCTCTCTCTCTTTCTCTCTCTTTCTGTGTTTTGAAAACACTGTAGATTAGAGGTTAAAATACAGCCACGTTACAAAAGATCTTCAGACTGCACCAAAGCAACCTATTTATATTAATGTTTGACCCTGATCAAGGTACTTGACCCCCTGTGTTTCAACTCAGTTTTTTTTCAGTTCAGTTCACATTTTATTTTATGTGATTTTAAAGTCCACACAATATCAAAAAGATAAAAGCAAGGATAAAAAAGTTGATCATAAAACAAGGAGCATGTGCAATCCATAAAAAAATTCCAACTTTACAGACTTTTAATGGAATTCTGGGGAAGTCTGCAGAATTTTGTGGAATTTTTTAAAACTTTTTACAGTCAAAACTCAGGTGTCTGTGACACTAGGTACCTACAATTTGTCATGAGTACTTATTTACATGTGCCTTAAGGACAATACAAACATCATGACATTTGGATAAATTGTTTTAAAGTTGCAGGGGCTCATTGTCTGGCAATTTATTTTAATGGGCAAAGTTCATGAAAAATTTTAACTGCTTATAACTCAGCCACCACTGGAGCAAGAGATGTAAAAAATAACATGCATAACTTTTTATATGTCTTATAGTCTTGACTAACCATGGAGAGATATGGGTAGAAAATTAAGTTACAGGAGTTCAAAATGGCACTATGTAATTATCTGAGAAATTTTGTGAAAACTTTCAAACAAATGTGTATATTTGTAATTTTTCTGCTTATGCAGGTATAAACGTGGGGCTGGACTTTCAGAGTCCCTGGAATTTGTTCAGCTGTGGAAAAAAAAATGGTGCAAGATGGTCACCACTTGTGGAGCTACAGTTTTTACCACAGTAGTGGTATTTTCAAAGGTGGAACCAGTTTATGACCGGCTCCCTGATTTACAGCAACATGTAGCTGTTTTTTTTTGCCACAGCTGCATCAAAATGGTAGATCTAGTGAAACCAGTCATACCATCTCCTGCAGCAGTGTGGGCTGAAAATACAGATGTCCGCAAGTGCAGAGATTTTAGCCCGCATCAGCCTCTGCAGAGTGTGACTTAATCCTGGGAAGGAAGAAAATCACCCCCTGATATTTGTCATGCATATTTTTTTTTCATTGTTTAACCAGGTATAGTACACTAAGCTGAAAGCTTTTTTACAGGAGCAACCTGGGAGCACAAGGAGGTTAAGTGACTTGCTCAGGGTCACACAGTATGCAAGTGGAAGCTATGGGATTCAAACCCAGGTCTGGTCTGCTGGATATCACCAGATTTGCAGCTCAGAGCCTTAGACCACTGCACTATACTGCCTCCAAATATCCAATGTCAATGTATCACAGTGCCTAACATCACTAGAAAAAAAATGTTTATCAGTTTTAAATTTAGCATGCCAATGCCAAAGATATTACTAGCTATGATTTCTCAGATGGTAGCATCTTAGTTTCACTGGGTGAAACATTGTGTTTTAAGTGATTAACTTTTACTGTATTTATTATTATTGTTATTATAATGTATCATATGCATTACTTTTTATTGTTTTCTATAAACTATTTATTACACTTTTTTGTGTAAATGTTATGTTAAGGTCCTTGTTGAAAATTAGCTTTGCCCAATTAAGTCTCCTATTCATATCTGAAATATAAATACAATTTTACCTACCTATCTACAGAGTTAATGCCATCAGAATACCTCAGTTGAAATTTAACATTCAAAGCACGTATCACTACTTCATCTAATAAGCTGAGCTTGGCTCTTTGTAGTCCTCTGGTTGCTCACATGATGACTATTTTTATTTTGTTTGTTTGTTTAGAAATGTTTCACCAGGAGGGCACACTGAGCCAATGCTCATTTCCAGGTGCAACCTGGGGGAAGGGTGAAGGGAGGGGAATACAGAAAAAATATACATACAAATACATAAATATATAAGCATGAGAAACATCTGACATAGTAGCAAACAGGGGAAGGGGGAAATTCAGTAGTACATTATAAACAGGTAGCTAATACAAGCAGGTAAAGCAACTGACAATAGCAGCAATGAGGGGAAGGGGGAGTGGGACATTCAGCAGCACAATAATATAAGCAGATAGTACAATTAAACATTAAACTCTGGTGTAGAGTGGCACAGGGATTGGTAAACAGATATAGTGATATGGATTGGTGTAAGCATTAATTTATAAAGGCAGTACAAATACAGCAGTTAACATCCAAAGCTGCGAAAAGGAACAGAGGCTATGAACAGCAACAGTAAATGAGTTGGAACAAGTGAGAATGGAGAGATGGGGAGAAAGCAGTGACAAAGAACTAGGAAGTTTGGTTGCCCCCATAGGAGGGAATTTAAGGAAGGTATTAGAAAGGGGTAAATAAGAAAGGATTGGGGGTGGGCATGAGGAGAGAGATTAATAACAAGTGCAAATGTAGAGAGGGAGTTTGCAAAGGAGATAGGAAAGAGGAATGGGGGGGCTTCAAGTTACTTCTCTATTGGTTCTATGCAAATGCCCAAAATTACACAATTGTCCCTTTATCACAAAGCAGAATTCATTTATGTGCAAGTCTCATCAATTATGTGCAAGTTTCACCATTTTGCACCCCCCTTTTTTCCCTTAGCTTAACCAGATTGATTCAGTGAAACCGCTAGTCCCCCTGACATCCTCTTTGTTCTTTACAGTGACTCTCAGTCCCTTTAAAAGAGAGTTACATACTCATTTTCCAATCCGATGTATCCATTGCAATAGCCTGAATTTCTCCTTCCTTCTGCTCCATACGTTTTCTTCCCCAATAAATCTTTCTGAGTACCTCTAAGTCCTAGACTGTGGCTCTCTGGATAATCAGCTTGCTAGGTGTGATTCTTATATGTGCTTAATGAATGATATCAGCGCTCTCGTATAGTGGATATCATGGACAAGGAAAATATAGCACTCATGGATGAAGATGATGCTGCAAAATTTTTATTTTATCTTCACCACTTGTTGCATTTTCTGACCATCACCTTCATAGAGAAACACATGAAGGCAGAAAGATGTTATTCATGGCTGCAGTTGTTTCTCTATGAAGTTGATGCTCTGAAAATGCACTTTGGTGCATGAGTGCTATGTTTTCCTTGTCCATAATTCATTCAACTTGGAATTGTTGATATTCTGTGTTTCCTTGCTCCTCGGGGGGAATCTACTATTCTTGTATTACCCAGCTCAACTGTCCCTTTTTTTGGTGAAACCATTCATCTAACTCCTGCAACAGTTGACCTCCTTGTAATAGCTGCTTCCTGAACCCCTACCCTTTCATTGTAATCCCCCAAACTTCATGTTCCTTGACAAAACCAACACACCATCCCTTAACTGGATGCATTTAAGTTTCAAGCTACTTTTCTATTGGTTCTGTGCAAATGCTCCAAATTACACAATTGTCCCTTTATCACAAGGCATAATTTATTTATGTGCAAGTTTTGTCATGTGGCTACTCCAATTTTAACTACACCATCACTGAAATTCAGTTATAAGTACTGATGACATCCTCTAATAAGAGATTAATCAAACTTACCCACACAGTGTCCTTGCAAGGTCCATGAACCTACAACATTTAATGTCATTGCATTCTCTAGTTTTAAAGTTGAAGGTGTTTCTAATTTTGCAGTTTACATACTTTCAAAAGGTAATTCATTTTTTTTTTTATTTTGGCTACTGATAATGTGGTCCTTTTTAAAGCTAAAAGCATGCAACATGGGAAAGAAAACCAAGTGGTATAGCAGTTTAAATCATTCAGATCTGGGGAGATTTGGATAAGTTGTTTCAAAATTAGATATAAATAATTGAAATATAAATGTTTTTAAATGTTTGGCTGCCTGTAACTCCATTCAATTTAAAGCTAGGAATCTGAAGCTTGGTACATAAATGTAATCTATGGGTTTCATTTTTCCCCATAGTGAATCAGTGACAGCTGACATCAGGGAGTCATAATACTATTGTTCTGACCTCAGATCAAGGGAATTATGACATGGTATGTTTGAAGTGTTACGTATATTACAAAGAATGACAGCATTGTTACTGATGATTTCCTATCTATTATTCTATTTTTAAATGGTATGTATCTGTATACCTACCACATGTTGTAATATGTAGATGATTGCTTTAAAAAATTACAGTGTACATCAATAAATGAAATTTAAAATGTACAAAATATTTGGCTGCCTATAACACAACCACTTTTAAAGCATGACAGCTAAAATGTGGGAACACATTCGCATTTTTTATGGTTTTTCAAATTCTGAAACTGAAAAGAAATTTGGATCAGAAATTCTAACATTGAGACTGAAATAACTGAAAACTGCATTTTGATGAAATATTTGGCCACCTATAATCCTGCCTGCTTTAAAGCTAGAATTGTGAAACTATATGCATGTCTATATGTAATAAGTACATGTATACCTGCCAAATGTGGTAAGAGGTAGATGTAGATTTTTGAAACTACAGTATATAAAAATAGCAGAAATTCAAAGTCTGACAAAATTCAGCCAAATTTTCATGGAAATTCTACAAAATTCTGCTAATTAGAATGGTCCACCTGCCTTTATTCTTTCATCAGAATTTTACATTCTGCGTGACTCTTATCTACATCAGTTTATGTAAACAGACATCTTAGGTCAAAAAAGTGCAATTAACTTAAAAGTCCATTATTGCACACTCATAAATACTCTTTTCTAGTCTAAAAAGCAAACTTTACCAAGACATGGATTGCCATCACTTTTTTACTCATTAATAGCCACATAATTTTCTAAGTATATGATAAACATTTTTTTTGTCAGAAGGAATTGGCTCCAGTCACTTTTGCCTTGATACTGAATGTATCCTACAATGATAGTGCATAATAGTTACCGCAGTATTCTTATCACAAATATGTTTACCTTTTTGCTGATCTTTACTTTCATCATTACCAAACTATAGACCATCTGGTTCAAAGAGATTAAATCCCACTCTATCTGTGGCTTGTATGCACTCTCTATTTTTGATAGTATCCAAAGAGGGTTCCATAAATACCAAAATTAGATTTTATTAAATGAAGAAATCCTTCTGTTTCTGGTAATAGCCAAACCATTGTGCATTTCACAATCTTTAATTCTGGGTTTAGATGAGATCAAGTGCTTATATGACTTATCTCTAATTCCAAAAATAACTAATTCAAGTAGGCCAAGTCTTCTGACAAATTTATTTCAGTATACTATTCATTGATTGCATAAGACACAATTTTGGTGATCTGTTAATGTTCATTTCAGAAATTTTGTAACAATAAGCTGTATTTGTAATTTTTTCTAGCCCCCCCCAAAAAAAGCAAGGTTGCCCTTCTTTTGGTCCAGATCATTCAAGTCTCACAACCTGAGCAGCCTCCTGGATAGCCTGTGGTCCTCCAAATGGGCTCCTCTTGTCAATTGCTCAGACATTAATTATGCCCTCTGTGTTTTCTACTCCACCCTTATTGTTGTCTGGGGCAAACATGTCCCAGAGGAGGCCTTGTATGTCCAGAGTCCATTTTCCTTGGGTTAGCTCCCAACTCACATCCCTCCTTAGGGACCATGACTCAATATGGTCCCTCTCCAGATCTTCTGGTTCCCATGAGGATGGCTTTAGATATTGTCAGTTATGTAATGCCTGAACTAAGTCATTTAGGGAGGCAAACATCAATTATTTTGTCTTGAATATCCAGAACAATATGAATTCCCCAAGTAAGATCTAAAGGGTTATATACTCAATTATTAATCCCTCCACCTACAGTGGCACCAGCCAGGATGCTACACAGTTTATGCTGTTGTATCACAAAATGCTGTGGTATACTGCAGAAAACATTGTCATTTAACGGCATTTAAGCACTTTTGTCATGCAGCATTTCCTGACGTCACTTACTGCAAGTTATAGTGTTGCATCATGGCTTGGTCCACTGCACTGTACATGTCCACTCCTATGCTCAAACTCCAAAACACTTTTATGGTCATCACTGAGCTCTCTGAGGTTGCTGACACTCGTTTCACCACATGTGCCCTCTTTATTCCCACCTCCCTCTCTTTCTTAACTATAGCTACTCATTCCCCCTCCCATTCATTTTAAATTTTTCTCCTGTCTTAGCCTCTGATATCTTGTCTGCTCTTCTCTCTCCCTCTCTCTCAATCACTACAAAGGACACAGTCGAACACAACAAAGGAAAAAACCACTATGGTTCTCAAAAGAGGTGGCAGGGAAGGTTAAGGAGAAAAGGATAGCATTCAGGAAATATAAGGAAACACAGAAGGAGCAGGACAGAGAACTTTATCAGTTAAAGCAGAAAGAAGCTGGGAAGGCAGTCAGAATAGCAAAGGCCCAAACTGAGGAAAGGATAGCCAATTCTGTTAAGAAGGGGGATAAGACCTTTTATAGGTACATTAGGGAGCAAAGAAAGACCAAAGGAGGGATACTGAGGCTTAATAAAGGGAAGGGAATGTGGATAGAAGTGACAGTGAAAAAGCAGGGATACTGAATGAATATTTCTGCTCAGTTTTCAGAAAGGAAGAGGAGAGGGAGGTACCTAAACCAAACAAGAGAAACAATCTGAAGATGGGGGTCGATACCAGTCCATTTACAGAAGAAAGGGTTCTTAAAGAATTAATAAAATTGAAGGTGGACAAAGCAATGGGTCGTGATGGGATTCACCCAAGAATTCTAAAAGAACTAAGGGTAGCACTAGTGACACCGCTGACTACTCTCTTTAACAAATCATGGGCAGATGGGGTGGTACATGAGGACTGGAGGAGGGCAGATGTGATTCCTCTTCACAAAAGTGGGAGCAGGACAGAGGCAGGAAACTATAGACCAGTTAGTTTTACCTCAGTGGTAGGGAAAATTATGGAATCACTTCTGAAGGAAAGAACTGTTGAGTACCTAGAGGCCAGTGGGGCACAGGACCAAAGGCAGCATGGATTCACAATGGGAAGGTCGTGTCAGATGAATCTAATAGATTTCTTTGACTGGGTGACCAAAGTAGTAGACCAGGGAGGGACTGTCGACATGGCCTACCTAGATTTTAGCAAGGCATTTGATACAGTCCCACACAAAAGATTAATACACAAGTTAACCAGCCTTGGAGTGGGTCCCAAGGGTGTAGCCTGGATAAAAAATTGGCTAGACAACAGGACACAAAGGGTAGTAGTAAATGGAGTACACAGTGAAGAAAGGAGGGTTACTAGCAGAGTACCACAGGGTTCAATACTGGGACCGGTCGTTTTTAATGTCTTTATAAGTGACATTGCAGAGGAACTGGAAGGAAAAGTATGTCTCTTTGCAGACAACACAAAGATCTGCAACAGGGTTGATACACAAGATGGAGTGGAAAGGATGAGAAGGGACTTGGCAAGGTTGGAGGAATGGTCAAATGTATGGCAGCTCAGATTCAATGCAAAGAAATGCAAGATAATGCACATGGGAAACAAAAACCCAGGGGAAGAGTACACAATGGGGGGTGAGATACTGGCAACAGTAAAAATGGAAAGGGACCTGGGGGTAATTATATCAGATGGCCTAAAGGTGGGCAAGCAATGTGAGAAGGCAGTAAGGAAGGCTGGGGGGATACTAGGATGCATAGGAAGAGGCATCAATAGTAGAAAACAGGAAGTTGTTATCCCTCTGTACAGGCAGTTGGTAACGTCCCATCTAGAGTACTGTGTGCAGTTCTGGAGACTCCATCTCTGCAAAGACATAGACAGAGTGGAGGCTGTCCGGAGGAGGGCAACCAAAATGGTGCAGGGTCTGCACCAGAAGACATATGAAGAAAGACTAAAGGAGCTTAATATGTATACCCTTGAGGAAAGAAGGGAGAGAGGGGACATGATAGAAATGTTCAAGTACCTCAAGGGAATCAGCAAAGTCCAAGAGGGTAGCATCTTTCAGAAAAAGAGATGTGCAAGAACAAGTGGGCACAATTTGAAGATAGAGGGAAGACAGCTCAGAGGTAATGTGAGGAAGTATTTTTTCACAGAGAGGGTTGTGGATGCATGTAACAGCCTGTCTGAGGAGGTCGTGGAGTCAAGAACAGTGGGGGAATTCAAGAATGCATGGGACAGACTTAAGGCAGTCCTAGTGGGGGGTAGGAGGAAGTAAGCTGTTGGTTAACTAGGATCTGCAGCTTATCTGTTAGGTAGGAAAATGGGCAGACTAGGTCGGCCAAGCGGTCCTTATCTGCCGTCAAATTCTATGTTTCTATGTTTCTATCCTAAATGTTTCAACTTCTCAACACCTGCCTTTGCAGCCACCCCCTTCTCTGCATTCTAAATTGCTCATTTCAACGTTGCTCTTTGTTTCCCCTAGCTGAAAACAGGAATAGTTCCCCCACCTCCTCAAAGGGGGAGACACAGGCCTCCCTGGGAACTATCACCCTGTCTCTCTTCTTCTCCTCTCTTGATTACACTCCAGAAAAACTTGTCTTCTCCCAGCTGTCTGACTTTCTTGAATCCTTCTCCTTTCTCATACCCTACCAGACTGGTTTTTGGAAAGCCCATTCTACAGTCTTCTCCCTCTCATGGATCCCTGACTCCTTCCTGAAAGTGATAGATAAAGGCCATGTATCAGCCTCTATCTTCATTGAACAGGCTAACACATTTTATTTTTTAGCCCATCCTCTACTCCTACCATGTTGATGAGTGCTGGGCCCTCAAAACTGGCCATTTACTGGCTGTGATCCTACCCCTCTGGATGTAGCCAGTCTGTTCAGTTTGGGGATGCCTTGTCTGCTCCCCTCCCCATTAACTCTGGAGTACCTTAGTGCTCCCTCCTGGGCCCTACACTGTTCTCTATTTTCCTGAATGACCTCCCCTCAGTCTGTGTCTCAGGAAACATATATAGGAATGCTGACACGGTCATAGAAACATAGAAATTGACAGAAGATAAGAACAGCTTGGCCCACCTAGTCTGCCCATTTTCCCTAGCTACTGCAATGCTGCAGATCCTACTTGATCTCTGACTTTTACCCTCTCTTTCCTATTGCTAGGGTTCCTTGTGCCTATCCCATGCATTCTTGAATTCACCTACCATTTTTGCCTTCACCATCTCAGCTGAGAGGCTGTTCCATGCAACCACCATTCTTTCTGAGAAAAAATACTTCCTCACATTACACCTGAGTCTAACCCTCTCCCAGCCTCATATCGTGACCACTTGTTCTTGAACATCTGTTTTTCTGAAACATGCTACCGTCTTGTACCTTATTTATGCCCTTGAGGTATTTGAAGGTCTCTATCATACCCCTCCCCCTTCAAGGGTATACATATTGAGGTCCTCAAGTCTCTCCTTATATTATTTTTGGTGCGGACCCTGCACCATTATTGTTGCCCTTCTCTGAACTGCCTCTACTCAGTCCATTTCCTTCTGGAGATGCAGCCTCCAGAACTGGACACAGTACTCCAGATGGGGTCTCACCATTTGTACAATGGTATCACCACCTTCTTTTTTCTGCTGGTGATACCTCTCCCTATGTACCCCAGCATCCCAATGGCTTGCTCCACAGCCTTTTCACAATGCTTGGTCACCTTTAGGTCATCAGATATGATATCTCTAGATCTCTTTCCTGTTTGGTGGTCCTCAGTACCACCCATCATGTACTCCTCCCCTGGGTTTCTGTGCCCCAAATACATGATTTTACACTTCTTTGCACTGAATTTTGGCTGCCACACCCTTGACCACTCCTCATGCCTGTTTAGGCCCCTCCTCATTTTTTCCATCCCCCCCAGTGTCAACCCTGTTGCAGATCTTAGTGTCATCTGCATAGATGCATACCTTCCCTTCCAGCCCATCTGCAATGTCGCTTATGAAGATATTAAAGAGGACTGGCCCCAGAACTGATCCTTGTGGCACCCTGCTGGTCACCCTACTCTCCTCAGAATTAACTCTGTTTACCACCACCCTCTGTGTTCTAGCCCTTAACCAATTTCTCACCCAGTTTACAACTTTGGGCTTTGGGACCCACTCCAGGCTGCCCATCCTCCAGAATCTGCATCCCCCAGTTGAAACAGTCCCTAAAGCGTAACTTTGGCAATATCTATTGCTGTTTCTGTGCCAACCACCTCCCACCGAATGCAAAAAAAACCAAAAACAAACTGTCTCCATCATATTTGCTCTCATCTTCTGCTCAGTAGTCTTAACTGGATCCCAGTTTTCACAACACTTGATGGCACTCCACTTGTCTCAGTACCCTGTTTCAAGTACCTTGTAGTTTGGTTTTATAGTCATCTAGATCTTTCAGTCCACATTGATGCCATAATCAAAAAATTATGCTCTTAACTAGATGTCATCTGCAGGGAAAAATTATGCCTTCCACTCCTATTTTGGCATGAGACTATGCTTAAAATAATACTCCCCCTGTTTGAATACATGGAAGTGGTCTATGGCGGTGCCTCCAAGTCTACCCCAGCCAGATAAGACTCTGTCTTTCAGTCCTTTTATTACTTTGTGTCTGACTCTCCCCATTACCCATCACTGTTATTTGTACCAACTCCCTACACTTCACTCCCTTTCCTCCCAGTGCTTATCCCATTGCACTTCTCTTCTCTCTAAGTTCTGTTCTACATCCCTTCCCTCCTACATATCAGACTTTCTTTCTCACTCAGATCCCTACTCCTAGTCCCTCCAGTGTTCTAACTCTGGTATCTTCAATGCCCCCCATTGCTCTATGTCTACTGGGCAGCCTGCCTTCTCTGTTCAGTTGCCTTCACTCTGTAATTCTCTCACCTCCTCCCTTAGGCATGCCCCATTTTACCTTGCCTGTAGGCCTCCACTGAATTCCTATCTCCTCTACCTGTTACAGTTCCCACTTATTGGGTTCCTGATCCTGCTTTGCTCTGTCTTCTTCATACATTTTGCCTCTTTTGCTTATTTTGAATCCTTTTCTTTAGTTCCTGCAGTTAAATGTTTGGATTCCTGTTTTTATTTTACTGCCTTCTCTTTGAAAGGTCACATTATTTTGCATTCTTTTGTGATATTTGAATTGCTTTCATATCACAATTATCAGCTAGTTTAATCTATTACTCCTAGTTGTCTGTAGCATCAAACAGCTTCCATGTAAATTTGCCATATCAATTGTCCTCCTTTTTTCACCTTTGGTCATGCCCAAAATGTGTCATGGCTCAGTACACCTTTCTTGGTCACCAATTTTCAAACAAATAAATAAAATACTTCTGTCCTTAATGCCTCTGGATTTGTTAGCTGCTGGAGTCCATGGTAATAAGAATAAATCAGTTCGGATAGGTTTGTTTAAATTTACATACTGATACCTCCATACCTCTGCCCCATACAGGACAACAGTTTCAACTTAAGCCTTACATGCTTTTAACAGGGTTGGAATACTATTCCCCCACATTTTTTTTCAATGTTTAAGTGTGCTTTTCAATCTAATATAATGACAACAAGATATCTAATTTTTTGACTTCTTCTTGTCCTTTAGTATTAATATACACCTATTCTATTTACCTGGAGTATCCTTTGCTTGCCATCACTAACATTTTAGTTTTGTCCATGTTTATTTTCAAATGTAGATCCAATTACTTGGAATTAACAAAGTCTATAGCTCTGTGAAGACACATGAGGAAATTTAGACAGGATAATTGTGTAATTGACAAAAAACAAAATGGTGGTTCTTGAATTATTTATTTTTTCCAATTGTTTAACCAGGTGAGACACACTAAGCTGAAAGCTTGTTTACAGGTGCAACCTGGGAGCACAGAGAAGTTAAGTGACTTGCTCAGGGTCACACAGTATGCAAGTGGGGGTTGTGCTGATTCAAACCCAGGTTTCCAGATTTGCAGCTCAGAGCCTTAAACCACTGCGCTATACTGCCTCATTTACCAACCTAAGGAGCCATAACATTAGCTTCCTCTAGGAATTTTATTACTTGATAAATAAATTTATGCTATAGGAGTGGTGATAAATTCACTCTAATAAATGTGTTTGTCAGAGCAACTATATGTATAAATTGGAGATGACAGATTTGTACTTATAGTAAGTACGTCATCACCAATTTATACATATAGTTACTATGTCATCACTGCTCCCCCAGGCACTTTCACTTTCTCTATTTCACCTAACAGCTGTGTACCACCCTTTGTTTCCTTCAGTTTAGTTCTGCTCAACTTAGCTGTGCCTTTTCCTGTGACATATTATGAAAATATGTACCTTTTTTCTTGAGGCTTGAAGTGCAGAATACATCTGTCCACAGCCATCAACTCGGCAGAACATTTATTTATTTATTTCAGATTCAGATTAATACCTTTGAGCCAAATAGACTCGTTTACAAAGGTTCCATGTCAGTGAGCGCAGTACAAATATTTGAATACAGGTAGTAGCATATATGGCAGCATATACTAGTCCAGTTACAAAGAGCGTGGGGAGTAGACGTGGCTACAAGGAAGATATACAACTAATATAAGCAGATACATTGGTTATTTCTGCATGCTATTTAATTCTACTCTCCCCCTGCTCTCTCTATGGCTACCAAGCCACCCACTCACTATTTCCTAATGCCACCTGCCAGGTTTTCCAGCTCTTCTGTCCACAGTACATGAGGCAACTTAAAAAGAATGAAAAAATACATATTTTTTTTAGATTAAATGTGCAAACTGTGCATTCCCAGTGACCAAGCACTACAGCAACACATGCGCTTCCCCTCACTTGATTCCCAAATGAAACCACACTTTATTGCCACCAAAAACAAAATGCAGGATCAACCAGATTACACAGCTCCAATTAACTTACTGAAAACACACAAACAAACAAAGGGACACAAACTGAAAGGACAGAATGAAGCAGCAACCTGGCTCCCTTGTTAAGCAAGAGCTGCTGCTGCCATGTTTTGAAAACCATTGAACCCACCCACCCACACACACACAATCAGAGTCAATGAAGTGATGCACTGAAATGAAGGGTCATAGTGTCCATAGCTACCACAATAGCATAGTAGCTACCTACTGTCAATGGCATAGTGACAAATTACACACCACAAAAATATCCCCTTTGCTTTATTAAAAAAAAACACTAAATGAAATAAAAAAAACTACACAAAAAAATCCCTATTAAATAAGAAGAATATGCAATGAGAAACAAGTTAAATAAATGATATATCTGCACTCAAGCAATTTGACCTCAGACACCTCACTAGTGGCTTATACCACTTGTGAGGTTACCCAAGGTCAATCTGCTCTTGTGCAGAGAAATAATTTATTGAACTTGTTTCCACTATATATCAGTTTTACACACACACACACACACACACACACACACACACACACACACACACATATATATTCATTACAAAAAACTTAATTAATGCATCAGTTAGGGTTCATATTAAAGCAAGCAAAGTATGGAAATGTGGTGTTAGGGTTTCCAACCTAACACTCCACCCCATACCCAACACTACCAGCCCACCCTCCACAAACCAACAGGCATTGGGGTGCGCCTTGGGGTCATCAGCCCTAATGCTCACCACATTCCATGTGTAAGGAAGCTGAAATGGTACAGTATAGGAGAATAAGGTGAGTATGAGGGCCAAAACCCCAAGGCACACCCCAGCACCTGTTGGTGTGTGGAGGGTGGGGGTGGTATTGTTGGGTGGGGGATGGGGTGTTAGGTTTGGAAAACCTAATACCACATTTTCATACTTTTATTACTTTAATATGAACCCTAACTGATGCATTAAAAAGGTTTTTTGCAATGAATGTTCTTACTTTTTGAGAAAGTCTAATGTTACCCTTATTTGGTTGTGGGAGCGCAGAGTCCTCTGGGCCCTGCACTTCCAAGCATCTATATATATATTCTCTGCAAAAAACTTCATTAATGCACCATTAGGGTTCCAGCAACAAATGTTTGGAAATGTGGTCTTAGGGTTTCCCGCCCTAAGACTCTACCCCCACTCTAACCCTAACACCCCACCTCCACTTTGCAGGCAGAAACAGCTGTTGGGTGTGCAGTGGGATCATCATCATCCCTAATACTCACCCCATTCCAGTGTAAGTAAGCTGACATGGTTACAGTTTATGAGAATTGGGTGAGCATTAGGGTTGACAACCCCACAGTACACCCCGTGACTGTTCCTGCCTGCAGGGTGGGGTTGGAGTGTTAGGCTTAGTGTGGGGGTGAGGTGTTAGGGTTGAAAACCCATGGTGGGGGTGGGGTGTTTGGGTTGGAAACCCTAAGACCTCATTTCCAAACTTTTGTCACTGAAACCCTAATGGTGCATTAACGTTTTGTTTAGAGAATTTTTGGAAGGCCCTGTGCTCCCAACCATCTATAATTTTTGAGAGATTGTAATTGTATCTTTATTACTCCATAATCCTCTGGGTCCTGTGCTGCCATATATGCATAAGGCCTGTGGTTCTATCACTCCATAATGTTACTGATATTTGCATGAGGGAGTGCACAGTGTCATCCATCCATAATGGTTGACACATTGTAATGGTATTCCAATTTCCCTGTGGGACTGCAGGGCCTTCCAGGCCCTGAGCTCCCATCTTTTCTTAACCCTTGCTGTGCCACAGACTGCTATATCAGTCCAGAATTCCTATACATTCTAATTCTGTTGGCAGCCTAAGGGTTAATAGTATCCAGATTTGCATGGGGGAGTGCAGGGCCCTGCAGGCCCTGTGCTTCCATCCATGCATAATTTTTGGGATAGTGTAAGGCCCCGAACACCTCACAGTGCAATGTTATCCTATACAAAACAGAGGAAAATGTGAAACCTGTGTAACTGAACACCAAATTAACATATTTTCATGAAATATCAAAAGACACATCAGTGGAGAAATCTCTTTCTACCCTGTAAATTCTTCAACAAAATTGCCAACTGTTTCTTAACAGCGCAGTGCCAAAGAAATGACAGTCTACACCTTCCATTATAATCAAGGCCACTGATTTACGATGATTAAAATAATGAAATTCCGTTTCCAAGACTTCAGATTCCAGAATTGCACCGGTGATTGTTACTCTAATTTTTGGATTTTACCGGGATTCTGCCATCATTCTTTTAGTATGTGCATAAATAATCAGAATTAAAGAAGGCTTAATATACAGAGCATTAAATAAAGAAAATTGAAAATAGTACAGGAAGGAACTAAAAGAAAAATGCAAGTTTTGTAGATTTATTTATCTGATATAAAATGCCAGATTCCATGAAATCTTTGTTTTTACTGGTCTTCAGGCAGCCCTAATTCCAGAATTTTACCGGATTTTCCGGTAAAAACCCGAAAAACAGTGGCCTTGATTATAATGTTATCCTACGGGAAATGACACAAACTTTTAACCCACAGGACTCCAGAACAAAGTAGTATATTTTCACCAAGCCAGAAAAAGGCACATCTGTGGAGCAAGCCCTTTGTATCCTGAAAATTGCAGCATGAAATTGCAAACCATTTGTTTGATATGAAGTGACAAAGAAACAGCAATATAAAAATTATTTTTCACAAATTGCAAATATGAATCCTTTTCCACAGTTCCTTTTTTGTAATTTGTGGAAAAAGAAAATCCTTTTTTGCAAATTGCAAAAAAGGATCCTGTTTCACAAATCCTTTTTCATGATTTTTGCTAAAAGAAAATGTATCCTGTTTCATGGATCTTTTTTCTGTGATTTGTAAAAAAGGATTTTCTGCATGTTTAAAAATCACAATTCTAAGTAAGTTATGAAAAAACTAACCCCAGAATCGCATTCTAGGGGGCCAAAATAGGTAAAGACAACTATTGTTGTCTAACAAGGCCCTCTAATTTTTAAGTTATTTACTTTTGTTACCACCGCTAACTGAAAACAAAAAAGTGGCAGCACAAAAAAGGATTACGTATTTGTGGCAAAAGATCTCACATTTGCGACAAAGGATTCCACATTTATGATCAAGAATAATTTTTTGAGTGGGACATTGAACTGGTCCCATAGAAAATAATGGGAAACTTTAACATTTTAAAATTTTGAATGGATTAATATTTTTTTTACCAAATCTTCAAAGGGCACATCTGTGACCCGAGACATGTTTACCCTGAAAATTTGAGACCATAAATCTTCACCATTTCTGCAGTGGTGTGACAAAGAATTTAACATAATATGGTATATTTCAAATTTTTTGACACTTTATCTCCGCACCAACACATCCAACCTGAATGAATGTTAGCACATCTACAGATCATTGCTCCCTGATGGCACATGCAAAATTTCATGCAAATAAGATGAACAGTTGTGAAGTTATTAAAATCCAGAATTTTCAGTTTACCATTGAACCCTAATATAGGGGCACTACATATATATATATATATATATATATATATATATATATAGTAGGCAGTTTAATATTAAATCCTAAATTTTGCAGTTTAATAACTTTGCAACTGTTCAGCAGACTTGCATGAAATTTGGTATGCACAGTCATATGGTGTAGATCTCTTGATGTGCCAAGTATCATTTTGATCGGATGTGTGGATTGTTCTCCGCACATAGTGAAAAAAGTGTGAACGTCACTTTTTTGCCCATTTTTTGCTGATTTTTCCTGATCACTCTGCAGCCACACCATTTGGACCTTTGGCCTAAAATCTTCAGGGTGGAAAGAGCTTGCCCCAAAGAACAAACCATCATTGGTTCAATTAAACAATATTAATCCATTCCAAAGTTATTCAGTTTTGAAATATCGGGTTCTGAGCATGCTCAGTTCAGCCTTTTGGATAGCTGCGTGGTACGAACAAGGATTTAGGGCTCACAAACATGGATTTTGACAGCTCACAAACAGGGATTCATTAAATCCTTGTTCATATGAAAAATAAATCCCTGTTCATGAGTTGTCATCTTGTTTTCAATTTTCTTCAAAAACAAAACCTTATAACTTGTCCCAGTGATGTCTTCTGTAGAGATTGAAGTTTGGGTTTTGTTTAGAGTGTTGTCCTCTACAAACCCATTGCTTTGGTTCTGTTTAGTTTAGTCAAAAAACTCCATTTTTAACATTTAAAATCCTTGTTCGTGACTAGCTTCTGATCTTTGTGAGATGTCAAGATCCTTGTTCATGAGCCGATCCTTGTTCATCAGCAGACAAAATCCCTGTTCATATGAGGATGACCAGATGTACCTATCTTGCAAACAAGGATTTCTCATGAACAGGGATTTTGATACCTCATGAATAGGGATTTGGCTCATGAACAAGGATTTGGACAGCTCACAAACAGGGATTCTAAAAAGGGATCCCTGTTCATAAACTGTCAAAATCCGTGTTCATGAGCTGTCAAAATCCTTGTTCATGAGAAATCCTTGTTCGTGAGCTGTCACAATCCCTGTTTGTGAGGGGATGACCAGATGGCCCTAAAATCCCTGTTCGTGAGGTGTCAAAATCCTTGTTCGTGAGCCAATCCTTGTTCGTGAGCTGTCAAAATTCTTATTTGTGAGGGGACGATAAGCTGGCCCTACCTCATGAACAGGGATTGGCTCATGAAGAGGGATTTTGACACCTCACAAACAGGGATTAAGCTCATGAACAAGGATTTTTACAGCTCATGAACAGGGATTTTTAAAGGTTGCTGTTTCTTTGCCACTTCACTGCAAAGAAACAGTTAGGTCTTTTGGCTTGAAATCTGCAGGGTAGAAAGGGGGAGTCCCAGAGACGTGACTTATGCTGGCTTGGTGCAAAAATGTTCATTGATTCCATAGTTATGATATTCTGAAGTTCAGAAATTTCCTATAGGATAACATTGTGGTGAATGCGGTGACTTTCAGTGCCTATATCTCAAAAATGGTTTGAGATACAGATTTTTTGCTAAGCACAGCTTAGTATACCTTTAGGTGTACTGAGCAATGCATACAGGTTATCAGTCTATGATTATAACTGCAGTAGAATTTTTTCCAACGTTGCTACAGTTACTGAGACATTGCGCCATTTGCAGCACAAGGATTACTTGGAATGTGTCTAGGCCTGTGCTGTATTTCTACAATTATAGGTAGGTGGAAGTGCAGGGCCCTCCTACATATGGATACCATTATGCAGTAATGGGACTGCTGGGGGTCCATTATGCAATACTAGAAGTGACCTCTGCGCTCCCACAGGGAGATGACAGTTCATTACAAAACAACTGATACCATAGGAGTGCAGGGCCCTCTTGGCCCTGTGGTCCCCAAATCATACAAAGGTAAGATTACACTTTCTCAAAAAGTAAGGAAATTCAGTGCAAAAAGCTTTGTTAATGCATCAGTTAGGGTTGAAGTGACAAAAGTACGGAAATGAAACATTAGGGTTGACAGTATAACACCCCATCACCCTACCACCACACCTCACCCCCACCCTCTACAGACCAACAGGTGACAGGGTGTGCCTTGTGGTCACTGGGCCTAGCTTTCACCCCATTCTCTTACACTGTGCCATGTCAGCTGTCTTACATATTGAATGGGGTGAGAGGGCCGACAACCCCTAGGCACACCACGCCACCTGTTGGTCTGTGGAAAGTGGGGGTGGGGTGAGTTGGTAGGGTGGGGGGTGTTAGGGTGTCAACCCTAATGCCTCATTTCCCTACTTTTGTCACTTCAACCCTAACTAATGCATTAACAACAATTTTGCAATTAATATATATATATATATATATATATATACACACACACACACACATATATATATATATATATATATATATACACATACATATTAGAGGCAAAAAACTCCATTTAATGAATCAGTTAGGGTTGTTCCACAGCAACAAAAGTGAAAATTTGATGTTGGGGTTGAAACCCCTTTGCCCTCAGCCCACCCCCAACTGGAATCGGGGTGCACATTGGGTCGTCGGCCCTAAATCTCACCCCATCACATGTGGAAAGAAGCTGAGGAATAGGAGAATGGGGTGAGAGTTAGGACCGATGACCCCAATGTGCACCCTGATTCCAGTTGGGAGGTGGGCTGGAGGGGTGCAAAGGGGGTTTCAACCCTAACATCGAATTTCCTCACTTTTGTTGCTGTGGAACAACCCTAACTGATGCATTAAATGGAGTTTTTGCCTCTAACTTCCCTTCTTTTTGAGAATGATAATGAGAAATAGTGAATGTAATGCGGTGGGGAGAATGCATGGCCCTGAGGGCCCCGCACTCCGGCCACGTGATGTTTTGTCACATAGTAACATTGTGCCCACAAACACAAATCGTAATGCTCATGGTGACTCAAAGTGAAACAGAAAGAGAAACAGTACTGTAGACAGAAATGTTAAAAACAACGCAACCGCAACCACAAATGAAAACGCAAAGGTTAACGCACATGGTGGCGTAAACGTGAACAGTAAGTGAAACGGGTACGGAACCGCAAGGGTGAAATGGTAATGGTAACAGTAATGTAAGCACACAGGCTAGTTTTCCTGAAAAGCTGTATACAGAAAGACAGTGAGTACAAAGAATGTATGCAAAATAATGACTCTCGGAACAGAAAAATGAAGACTTGGAATAGTAAATTGCTTATATCTCAGGAACCGTATGACATAGAAAAAAAATGTAAAAGTCATATGAATTATCACTGTCCTGGCTAGTTGATGTGGGCTAAGCATGTTTTTGACAAAAAGTCTGTATCTCACACAGTTTGCGAGATACGGGCCCTGAAAGGCGCGGCGAACGTTATGCCGTAATGTTATCATATGGGAAAAAAACAGAAGTTCAGAGTGCCATAACTTTGCCTCCCTGTAATATTTTTTCACCAAACCACTGAAAGACACATCTGTGGGATGTTGGCTGTGTTCCCTGCAAATGTCAGCCCAAAAGACCAAACCGTTATTTTTCAGCAGGGTGCCAAACGATTGCTGCAATGCGTCGTACACCATAATGTTATCCTATGGTAAAAAGTGTCAACTTTGGAGTACCGTAACTTTGCCATCATGTTATATTTTTTCAACAAAACACTGAAAGGCACATCTGAGAGATGTCAGCTGCGTTCCTTCCAAATTTCAGCCCAAAACTCCAAACCGTTCTTTTGCAGCCGGGTGCCAAAGAATTGCTGTCATTTTCCCACAGCCTAGAAAAGTACTGTGGCAATTTGCAAAGCTTCTGCAAAAATTTGCGACACTTTCATGAGTGCAACACTACTTTGTGAAAGTACTTTTTCCAGAAATCTGGAAAACATATTTCTGGGGTGTTTTACCCCAAAATAAAGACATGGCTAGCATCCTCAGGGTCCGACTAGGTGAATACAAAAAGAATTAGGTTGCTAGAGGGTCCCAAATTTAAATGCCAAGCATTTTTCTGATCACCAACTGAAAACAAAATGGCGGATTTGTGACAGTAAAAGGGCCATTTTCGATAAAAACTGCATTTGCGACACTGTCGAACTTTTTGTTAACTTTTCCATTGACTTATAATGGGAACTTGTTTTGAATAACTTTTGAACCGTTTAATATTTTTCATGAAATTTTGAAAGGCATCACGGGACCCCAACCGCACATTCCTGAAGATTTTGGACCGGTCATGCAAATGTGCGACCTGTAGGCGCGACCGTAGAATTCCAAAAAAAGCGTAAATGCACACGCAGATCACGCTTAATAACTCTGCAGCCATATATCCGACCAGTACAAAACTTGGCACATCCCAAGGTGTGTGGGTCTTGGTTCAGTATTCCAAATTTCAGGCAAATCAGTTGAAATGGTTACAAAGTTATTAAGGTGCAAAATTTGGGGTTTAACATGTAAATGGCTCCTCAACCCTAACAATGGTAGCACTACCGTGCTACCAATGTGGATGTGTATATATATATATATATATATATATATATATATATATATAGATATATATATATAATTAGAGACAAAAACTCCATTTAATGCATTAGATCTCATTTTCTGCGTCGATACTCATTATTTTGCATACATTATTTGTACTCATTGTATTTGTACATGTGTTGTGGCATACTAACAGGGACAGCAACGCAAACAGAAATGCTAACAGTGGCGCACATGGTAACACAAGCACGAATGAGAACAGAAAGGGTAACGCACATGGTGGCATAGACAGGAATGGTCTGCCACATGATGTGTTGTCACGTAGTAACATGGTGCCTGCAAACAGAAATGTCAATGGGCATGGTGATGTAAAGTGAAACAGTAAGATAAACAGTACTGTAGACAGAAATGGCAAAAATAACAGAAATGCAAGCGCAAATGAAAGCATAAAGGATAGCGCACATGGTGGCGCAGGCGTCAATGGTAAGTGAAACGGGTACGGATCCGCAAGCGGAAAGGGCAACAGTAACAGTAATGTAAGTGCACAGGCTGGTTTTCCCCAAAACCTGCATTGAGAAAGACAGTGAGTACAAATAATGTATGCAAAATAATGAGTATCGGAGCAGAAAATGAGATCTTGGAATACTAAATACATTATATCTCAGGAACCGTACGACGTAGAAAAAAAATTTAAAAGTCATATTATTTACAACTGTCCTGGCTAATTTGAATCTTAGCAGATTTTCCGACAAAAAGTCCGTATCTCGCACCGTTTCCGAGACACGGGCCCTGAAATGCGCGGCGAACGCCGTAATGTTATCCTATGGGAAAAAAAGAAAAGTTCGGAGCGCCATAACTTTGCCTCCCTGTAATGTTTTTTCACCAAGCTACTGAAAGGCATATCTGTGGGCTGTTGGTTGTCTTCCCTCCAAATTTCAGGAAAAAAGACCAAACCATTATTTTGCAGCAGGGCTCCAAATGATTTCTGTCAAGTGTCGGGCGCCGTAATGTTATCCTATGGGAAAAACCGTCAATTTTGGAGTGCCGTAACTTTGCCGCCATGTGATATTTTTTCACCAAACTACTGAAAGGCACATCTGTGTACTGTTGGCTGTCTTCCCTCCAAATTTCAGGAAAAAAGACCAAACCGTTATTTTGCAGCAGGGTGCCAAAGGATTCCTGTAATGCTTTGGGCGCCGTAATGTTATCCTATGGGAAAAACTGTCAACTTTGGAGTGCCATAACTTTGCCGCCATGTAATATTTTTTCAATACAACACTGAAAGGCACATCTGTGAGATGTCAGCTGCGTTCCTTCCAAATTTCAGCCCAAAACTCCTAACGGTTATTTTGCAGTGCAGTGCCAAAGAATTGCTGTCATTTTCTCACAGACTAGAAAATTACTGTCGCAATTTGCGAAAGCTTTCGCAAAAATTTCCGACACTTTCATGAGCACGAAAGTAATTTGCGAAAGTACTTTTTCCAGAAATTTGAAAAACATATTTCTGGGGTGTTTTACCACAAAATAAAGACATGGCAAGCATCCTCAGGGCCCGACTAGGTGAATACAAAAAAAATTGCTAGAGGGTCCCAAATTTAAATGCCAACCATTTTTCTGATCACCAACTGAAAACAAAATGGCCAATTTGCAAAAGTAACAGGCCCATTTCGAAAGTAAAAATGCATTTGAAAGTGTTGAACTTTTGTTAACTTTTCCCATTGACTTATAATGGAAACTGTTTTTGAATAACTTTTGAACCGTTTAATATTTTTTCATGAAATCTTTGAAAGGCACATCAGGGACCCTGGCTGCATGTTCCTGAAGATTTTGGGCAGTCCATACAACGCAGACCTGTAGGCGCGACCACAGAATTCAGAAAAGCGTGCGCGTGCACAGATCACACTTAATAACTCCGCAGCCATATATCCAACCAGTACAAAACTTGGCAGATCCCAAGGCCTATGGTTCTTGATCACAAATTCCAAATTTCAGGCAAATCCATCAAACAGTTGCAAAGTTATTAAGGTGCAAAGTTTAGGGTTTAACATAGAAATAGCTCCTCAACCCTAACTGGTAGCACTGCGTGCTACCATAATATATATATATATATATATATATATATATTATAGTGTAGTGCCATTATAGTTAGGGTTGAGTACCCCATTTAAGGTTAAAGTGTGAAATTGTGCATCTTAATAACTTTGCCACTGTATGACAGATTTTCCTGACATTTGGCAGATACAGAGCGGTACCATAGATCTCTGGATCTGCTAAGTTTTGTAACAATCAACTATACAGTTGCAGAGTTATAAAGCAACATTCTGTAGCACATTTACGCTTTTTGCACTTTCTTTGCTCGCACCTACAGGTCGCATGGTTTATGCAACCAGTCCGAAAACTTCAGGAAACATGCAGCCAGTGTCCTTGATGTGCCGTTTGAAGATTTTGTGAAAAAATATTAAATGGTTCAAAAGTTACTCAAAAAACAATTTTCTCATTATAGTCAATGGGAAAAGTTAACAAAAAGTTCAACAGTGTTGCAAATGCAATTTTTAGTGTCACAAATGACCCCTGTAGTGTCGTGAGTCAGCCATTTTTTTCAGTTAGTGGTCTCAGAAATGCTTGGCATTTAAATTTAGGACCATCTAGGGACACAATTCTTTTTGTGTTCACCTAGTCGGACCATGAGAATGCTAGCCATGTCTTTTTTGGGGGTTAAACACCCCAGAAATATGTTTTTGACATTTTTGTAAAAAGTAGCGTCACAAAGTAGTGTCACACTCACGACACTTTCTTGATTTCATTTGCGAAAGTGTTGTGATTTACAACACTATTTTGTGACACTATGCCCCAAATAAAAGGAATTCTTTGCCACTCTGATGCAAAACAATGGTTTGGTCTTTGGGGCTGAAAGTTGGAGGGAAGAAAGCCAACATCCAATGGATGTGCCTTCTCATGGTTTGGTGACAAAATATTGCACGGATGGAAAGTTACGGTGCTCCAAAGTTGACATTTTTTCCCATAGACTAACATTGTGGTGGCCACCACGCTTTTTGGGGCCCATATCTCGGAAACGCTTTGAGATACGGACTTTTCATTGGAAAAATGCTTAGCTCTCTGTTAGAGGGCTAAGTACAAAACTAGCAAGGAAAGTCATAATTTATATGAAATTTTAATTTTTTTTCTACGTCGTACGGTTCCTGAGATATAAGCAATTTAGTATTCCAAGTGCTCATTTTCTGCTCTGAGGCCCATTATTATGCATACATTCTTTGTATTCACTGTGTTTCTCTATGCAGCTGTTGGTGACAAAAAAGGGCATGTGATTTCGTTACTGTCACAGTTAGAGTTCCCACTTGTGTTTCCGCAACCGTTTATGTTAGTGTTCCCGTCTACGCCACCGTGTGCATTACCCTTTGCCTTTTCATTTGCATTTGTATTTGCATTACTGTTACCATTTGAGTTTCCATTACTATTTCTGTTTGTGTTTCGATTTGCATCACCATGTGCATTACCGTTTGAGTACGTGCTTCCATTTGTGTTTCCTTTGGTGTCATCATTGCTGTTACTGTAGCATTTGCATTTCCTATTGCTGTACCGTGACCATGCGCGTTACCATTTGCGTTTCCATATGCGCTTGCGTTTGCGTTTCCATTTGCATTACTGTTCCCTTGTATGCCACCGTGTGTATTACCCTTTGCATTTGCATTTGCGCTTGCATTACTGTTAACATTTGTGTTCCCATTACTGTTTTTGTTTGTGTTTTGTTTTGCGTCACTGTGTGCATTACCATTTGCATTTGCGTACGCGCTTCCATTTGTGTTTGCATTTCCTTTGGTGCCATCATTGCTGTTACCATTAGCATTTGCATTTCCTATTGCGGTACCGTGACAGTGCGTATTACCAGTTGCGTTTCCATACGTGCTTGTGTTTCCATTTCCATTTGCATTACCATTCCCGTCTACACCACCGTATGCATTACCCTTTGCATTTTCGTTTGAGCTTGCGTTTGTTACTGTTAACGTTTGTGTTTCCATTACTGGTTTTGTTTGCGTTTCATTTTGCGTCACCATGTGCATTACCATTTGCATTTGCATATGTGCTTTCATTTGCATTTGTGTTTCTTTTAGCGTCATCTTTGCTGTTACCATTAGCATTTGCATTTCCTATTGCGGTACCATGACAGTACACATTACCATTTGTGTTTCCATACACACTTATATTTGCATTTCCGTTTGCATATATATATATATGTGTGTGTGTGTGTGTGTGTGTATATATATATATATATATATATATATATATGTATTTTACAGGGGTATGGTTGTGCCCCTATAGTTAGGGTTGAGCAGGCAGTTCAATGTTAAACTTAAAATTTTGCACTTTAATAACTTTGCAACCGTTCAATGGAGTTGCACAAAATATTGGTATGCACCTTTCTGTGGGGTAGATCTCTTGATTTGGCAAGGTTCGTTATGGTTGGATTTGCAGTCTCTGAGTTATGGAAAGGTGAAAAATAATGTTTTCGCTCATTGACTTTGCTGAGATTTTTCTTTGAACTTGCCTACAGCCCAGAGGGTTTGGTTTTTCGGTGTGACATTTTCAGGGTAGAAAGGGACAACCCCACAGATGTGCCTATTGCTAAACTGGTGAAAAAGTATTAAGCAGTTTTCAAGTTATTGCAATTTAAAAATTTGAAAAAAAAAATGTTTCTGAGCATGCTTAGTAAGCACTTCAAGATAGCTGTAAGAACCGAAGTAGGAATCCTACTCTGTATGGAGAAATTCCTACTTCGTATGGCCACCATCTTGTTTTCAGTTATGCCTTCCCCTCCAAAAATTTGGAAACCTCCCAAAATGATATTCTGGGGAGGAACCAACACATGTAGCTTGCTTATTGGGACCCCCCTTTGGTGCATGCTGCTCTTTACAGGATAAAATATGCCTGCAAAATGTGTTTAATTGAATCATTTAAGTCCTAATTCGTATCTGCGTAGTACAACCTAGAATCCTACTTCGTATGCCGAGATATGATGTAGGATCCTAGGTGGTGAGCCAAAAATAGGATTATTAATAAAAAAAACATTGTTTTGCTGACATGGGGTGCTCAGTAACCATATCAGCACTAGAGGATCCCCCACCAGTGTGGGACACTGGGGAGCCCACTCCTAGGTTCCCAACAGATATAAATGTTAGAAATACCACTTTCTCTCAGTGCAGTTTAACCCCTGCAAGGTATACATATTTTTAAATCAAGGATGGAAATGACACTTTTCCTTTCTCATTTACAACAGAAATAAAAACATATCCGACAATGGGTTGCCCAGTCCCCAAGTTGGCAGTAGCTCCCCACCAAAGTAAGACACTGGGGAGCCCACTTCCAGTGTCCCGAGTTATATCATGCCCCCCTCCATCACCACCAGTACTGTGCAAATGTATACCTGAAATAAAGAAAACAGTCCTCCGATGTCTTTTTAACAAAATCCTGTAAAAAAGAAACCCATCCCTTGTCATCTCCCCAATCCCCCTCCCCATCCCCACCATCCCTCTGTGCACCCACCTCCTGCACCCCCCTTACCCCATACTTACCTTGGGAGGTCAGCAGGTGTGATCTTCTGTGGACTGGGACACGTCTGCACTCCTCAAAACCAAACCGCAAACTGAAGAATCAATGGCTATAATTTCTGTTTATGGTGTTTTGAACTTATGTTGACATCTCTGGCATTTTTCAACATTTTTTTCACCAAATTTTCAATATGGGCTTTATGGGACCCCACCTCATGAACACTGTCAGTGTCATCTCGTTACTTTGTCCTGAAAGGTGATTTTTGTGGTCACTGCACAGAATCACCTTTCAGGACCAATTAATGAAATGACAGTGCCAGTGTTCATGAGAGGAGGTCCAAAAAAGCCCATGTTGAAAATTTGTTGCAAAAAATCCCAAAACATAGCTGCATTATGAGCGTGCATTGTGCAGTTTCTACACAGGCTCATACTTCACCAATTTTTAATATTTTCACTCCAGATTAGCAACATTGCCATTTTTACATACCTCCTCATGAACAGTACAACTGCCATTTTTCACATCCTGCCCAAAACATGTTTTCGCACCTGTGGAATAGAATGGCATGGTCACTTTGCAAAATCAGCTTTTGGGTGGATTAATGAAATCACAGTATTCATGAGGTGGGGTCCCAAAAAGGACATGTTGAAAATGTGGTGAGAAAATTCCTGAAAATGCCTGAGTTACATGCATCCATTGAATTTATTCTACGCACGCGCATAACTTTGGTACTTTTCAATATTTTGCTGCCAAATTTTCAATATAGCTATTTTATCATACCACCTCATGAACACTACAGCTGTCATTTTTCGCATCCTGCCCAAAATGTGTTTTTGCATCTGCAATGCAGAATGGCATTGCAGTTGTGCATAATTACATTTTGCCTTGCATTTCACAATTTCTCTGTACCAGGGTACATGAGGTGGTGTCATAAGATAGCTATGCTGAAAATTGGGTCACTGCTGTTGAACACATGGAAGTGCATGGCCCAGAGTGCCCTGCACTTCCACACCTACATACATATGTGCATCAATGGAAGAATCAGACCTTGTGCTCCCACAGTTAAATAAGGATACTATTATACTATCTCAAAAAGAAGGGAAATTCATTGCAAAAAAACTCCATTACTGCATCAGTTAGTGTTTCTATTAAAGAGACAAAAGACTGGAAATTCAGTATTAGGGTTACTAACCCTACCACCCAACCCCCCACCCTCCACACACCAACAGGCATCGGGGTGTGCCTTGGGGTCGTCGGCCCTAACTCTCACCCCATTCTTCTATACTGTAACATCTCATCTTGTTTACTCATGGAATAGGGTGAGAGTTAGGTCTGATGACCCCCAAGGCACCTGATGCCTGAGGTGTGTGGAGGTGGGGATGAGATGAAGCAGGGTTGGTAACCCTAATACTGAATTCCCAGTCCTTTGTCTCTGTAACAGAAACCCTAACTGATACATTAATGGAGTTTTTTTGCAATCACATATCTCTCTATCTGTCTGTCTGTCCATCCGTCCGTCCATCCATCTATCTATCTATCTATCTATCTATCTATCTATCTATCTATCTATCTATCTATCTATCTATCTATCTATCTTCATTGCAAAAAACTCCATTAATGCATCAGTTAGGGTTGATAGTACAGTGACAAAAGTTTGGAAATTCGATGTTAGGGTTCCCACCTCTACCACCCAACCCCCCCTCCAAATTTCACCCAATTTTGCCAATTTTGCTTTTGCGTAAGGTGAAATTTTGCCATTAACCTGAATTTTTCCAATGTTTTTCTATTTTGCCAGTGAAATAAATTGCAATGCAATGTGGGTAGATCGCTGAAATATCATGTGCAGGCTGTTTCCTGCACAGTATATTGTATGTTGAGTCAGAAAGCAGTTCAGTGTGGTGCATCACAGCCAATAAACCTGTCAAAAATCTCTTTATTTATGATTTTTGAGAGTTAATTGCTCCCAAAATCTCAATCTAGTTCCTAGTGCTGCTGGTGAACCTTTTTTGTTTTTGTATCTTTGGATACTATGTAGTTAAACTTAGGTAGTGTTTTCAGTTCTCTCTGTGTCTGTGTTTGTGAGGGAGTTGAGTGGGGGAGGATCGACCGTGTGGTGTGTGTGTGTGTGTGTGTGTGTGTGTGTGTGTGTGTGTGTGTGTGTGTGTGTGTGTGTGTGTGTGTGTGTGTGTGTGTGAAAGTAGAGCAGACTAGTTCCTAATATTTGACAGATTTCTCACAAGCTGTGAGTGAGTTTCTGTAATTTCTTTTAAGTCTTAATATTTTTGTTGGTGTACTACTTATTTGTTATATTTTTCTTTTATATTGACCCTTTTTGGGGTAACTTTATCTGAACAGTTATTTCTGAGTAGTTCTGTTCCTGTTTCCCTTTGCTTAATCACTTTTATGATTTATTTTTTATTGAAAGTATTCATGTACATTGACCACTTGAGTTGTTCATATCCAGGTACACTGCATTGTTGAATTGCTCACAGAAAGTAAAATTGTGATCTAGCCTCTGCATTGCAACACTCCTATTTTTCTATTTAATTTGCTTACTATATTAACCTTTTCCTCCCTTTTTCACCACTGTTGTTTACTACCTGACCCTACTATATAAAAAACTATGTAGTTTTCAAGAGAGTGGTGGTCCCTGCATGAGTTTTGGAGGTGACTTTGTTTGTTAACTTCAAATCTTGTTGTCTCTTCTGTCTGATACGTCTGTAAGTGAAAACAGTATTTATTAAGTACTAACACATTGCAGTACTTGCCTTATCCAGACACCACTTATCCAGACCATAGTTTGCATTTTGACTGTGAGGTCTTCTGTGTGGTTGGTTTACAGTTTAGTTTTCATGAACCTACCAGCACCTACCAGGTTATTATCACGTTGTGTAATAATCATTCCATTTAAAAACTGGCATTTGATTAAGAACTACTTAAGTATTTTTTTCACATTTACTGCACATCTTTGTTGTGGCGCTGTTCTCTGTCAGCTTTGTATTGAAAGTCTCTTACTTCAGTCCTCCTGTTACCCCATGTTACTTAACTCATGTTTTTGTAATTGAAAAAAATAGTGTTTTAACACTCGAATAGGCTACCATAGCAGTTGTAGTTATACACACTACAGTGGAACTACCTGTTCTGATTTCTGTTTGCCCTTTGTAGATAGCACTGCAGGTGTTAAATCACACTTATTTAATAGAAATACATAATAATATACTTCCAGAGGAAGCCAAATGAAACACGCATATAAATATGCCTGCCAAGAAACATTCAACTTCAGGTAAAAGTGCCAGGGTGTGAGGTGGCTCAAAGAAGTCTGTTGAAATAAGCAAACCTATTTCTGAATCAGCGTCCTCTGTGGGATCAGCTGCTGCTGTAGCAGCCAGTAGCAGCAAAATTGAAGTTAGAAGTGGCTTCAATTCTGTGACTCATTGTTTTACTGTTCAATCTATAGCTAGTATGCTTGTTGGGGATAATACTGGGAATAAGGGAGTCACTCACACCAGAGGAAGCACAGAGGTCCAGTAGGAGGTTGAAAAAGTTGTCAGTGTGACTGTTGTTCCTGCTCAAGGAGGAGCCGATGGTGGTGAGGGTGATAGTGTCCAGCTTCAGTGTGTTTCTCCTGGAGAAGGAGATAAGGAAAGTCAGCACCCCCCACAGTGAGGAGATGCCAGAGAAGGGAAAAGTTTGTCTGACAGTAGACAGTGATAGGGATGAGGAGGATATAATATGTTCTGGTACAGATGATGATGATGTGTTGGATCCCCTGTAGGAGCCAGAAGTGAAAAATATGAAGGATGATTATAGCCCATTTAGATGACAAGACTGAGGGTGAGGATATCAGCAAACCTACAGCAAGCAGTCCAGTCACCCCACCTCCTAAACGTAGCAAGTTGAAAATCATGCAAGTGGCACAAAAAAGCAAAAACTTCCTCACCTTTGGCTCCACTGTCCAAGTTTCAGTCCCATGTCAAATCTAGAGGTACAAAGTCCGTAGTTTGGGATTCTTTTTTTGTGCTTGATGCAGCTGATGGCACCATGGTGATATATCAGCCGTCTCAAGCACGTGTAAGTCATGGAAAAAAGGGCAGCCACATAGGCACCAGTGGCCAACTTGCCCACTTGAAAAACAAGCACCCATTGTGCTGGCACCAACACCAGAAATATACTAGTGCTGTTGGTGTGACTTTCCTTGTCAAGCTTAATGTTAGTGACAGCAGTGCAATAAAGCAGGAGGAGGGAGGGCTGAGTGGGTCGACAGAGGAGGAGGAGTGTGAGGAATCATTTTCTCTCTTGAGCAGTGGGCATAGTTGCAGTGGAGCTTCCACTCCCTCAAGTTATAAAAGTACACCAGCAGGCACCAAATCCACAAAATAACCAGTTTCATACATGCTGCAGATCCCAGGCCCCAAGAGTCACCTGGTACCCCAGCAAGAACAACATTGGTGGCACAAGTAAAGCATTCTTGTTGACCTGCTTCCAAGATGAAGCCCACATTGAAGAGTGTGTTTGAGTGGCACTCAAAGTACCCCCCCAATCGTGCTGCTGCCTGTGAGCTGAACACAGCCAAAATGCTGAAAAGCTCACCATTGACCTGTTGCCCTTCTCCTTTGTGGAAAATCCAGAATTCTGCTGTTTGATGGCCTGTGCCTGTCCCAAATGGCAGGTGCCATTACGAACATATTTCTTCAAATGTGCCATGCCCGAACTCTACAGCAGTGTTTCACAGTCGGTCCTACATGCCATGAAGCATTCTGCCTCCAAATATATCCACCTTAGCATGGATATGTGGACAAGTGGGCAAACAGCAGGAAGCTCATATCTGTGCATAACAGCACACTGGGCACAGGTACCTGGGGTGGTTGCTGATTTGTGGCCTGGCAAAAGCTGCGTAAAGCAAAATTGTGGTGGTAGCAACACACTTGGTATTCATCAGAATGCAGCCATAACTATGCAAAGTGTTATGGGGTCTCACACTGGTGACAAAATGCTGAATGTGCTGCTAAATCAGTTTGATGAGTGGCTAAATGCACACTCACTCACAGCAGGGTTTATTGTCAGTGACAATGGCTCCAATGTGGTTAAGTGCATTACTGATGGTAGTTTTTTCAGAGTTCCCTACCTGACACACTGCCTTGATCTAGTCATGCAGTAATTTCTGAACCATGATGAAATAAAGAATCTGTGTCTGTCGCCAGATGCATCTGTGTGCAGTTTGCCCATTCTGCAAAGGCCCATGACCATCTGCATGAGCTACAGCACACTAAATCATCTGCCTCAGCACTGTATGAAGCTTGATGTTGTTACCAGGTGGAACTCCACACTGTACATGCTCTACCAGTTTTATGAGCAGTATAAGGCAGTTTCCTACTACTACACACCACCCGGGACAGTGCTGCAGTGTCCATCGCCCTAACAACGGAGCAGTGGCAACAAATGGATGGCATAATATACATTCTGCATCCATTTGAGCATACAGCAGAGGCTGTGAGTGGGGACACTGCTTGTATAAGTCAGTCATTACCCATTATACGTGTGCTGAGGCAGACACTGGCGAATGTCCATCACCAGATGGAGACCAGTGATGATCACAGTTCTGTTCATGTAATGGGTCACATGATCTGTATACTGGACAGCAATACACATATCTCTGGCATTATGCAGTCTAATGAGTTTGCTATTGCTACCATGCTGGATCCATGGTACAAGCGTGGCTTGCCTGCCATGATTGAAGGGGGTCATGTGCGAGTGGACAAATTTACCATTTACCTTGTCAAATGGGTACATGGCACACAGATGACAAATGCAGAGATACAAAGGGCACATATTCCAGGTGTTGCAAGCACCACCACCAGCAGCTCATCACAGGCCACAAAATCAGAGAAAATGTTAAAGTCGCAGCACAACACGGCAGGTAATCCCATTTGGGATGCTCTGTACCAGGCTGGTGTGGAAGAAATTGAATACAAGAAGGAGGAGGAGTAAGATGAGGCGGCAGAACTCAGGGAAGCACAATGTATGGTGGATGCCTACATGGGAGACACCAAGCATCTTGACATCACTGATGAGCCATTGGTGTACTGGAGCAGCAAAGTGAGTGATTGGCCTGCACTGGCATCTGTTGCTTTTAAACACCTCAGCTGCCCAACATCCAGCGTCAGTGTGGAATGGGTGTTCATGCAAAGAAGTGCAAAATCATGCACATAGGGAAGAGAAACCCTGAAGCCACCTATAGGCTGGGAGGGGAGTTGCTAGCAGTCACAAAGGAAGAAAGAGACTTGGGCATCATCATCACTGATGACCTAAAATCATCCAAGCAGACCTCTAAAGCAGTAGGTAAGGCTAGGGGGGTGTTAGGGTGTATTAGTAGGGGTATCACAAGTCGTAAGAGGGAGGTAATAATCCCTCTGTACAAGACACTGGTTAGGCCCCATCTGGAGTACTGCATGCAGTATTGGAGGCCACACCTTCACAAGGACATTAACCAAATTGAGGCAGTCCAGAGAAGGGCAACCAAAATGGTACAGGGACTGCATCAGAAGACATATGAGGACAGATTAACGGAGCTCAATATGTATACCCTTGAGCAAAGGAGGGAAAGAGGTGATATGATCGAGGCATTCAAACACCTTAAGGGCATAAACAAGGTGAAAGAGTCTAACATGTTTAAATATAAGAAAAATAGCAGGACAAGAGGACACAGCATGAGATTAGAGGGAGGCCGATTAAGGGGGAATGTGAGGAAATTCTTTTTCACAGAAAGGGTGGTGGATGCATGGAATGGCTTACCACAAGAAGTGGTGGCTATGAATACAGTGCAGGGCTTCAAATAGGCATGGGATAGGCATAAGGGAGCAATACAAATGACTATGAATAGATAGGCCACTGACAGAGCAAAGGCCAATGGCACATTTATAAGGTAGAAAAAGAAATGGGCAGACTGGATGGGCCTTGCGGTCCTTATCTGCCGTCAACTTCTATGTTTCTATGTTTCTATGTTCAGTTCTGCTGGGGCCATTGTGCATGACCGTAGGACAAATCTGTCCCCAAAGAATGTTTCCATCCTAACATTTATAAAAATGAATGAGGCTCACGTTCCACATAACACACAGTTATTTCAATGGTGTTGCCCCAAGAAATGTGTCTTGGAGATGATGATGACAATGAAGATGTACACACTGGTAAGGTCTCTGCTAGCAGGGAGGTAGATGAAGCAGCAATGATGACCGAATTTCCACCTGGTGGTGACTTCAGTCTTGAAGACTGTGAGGGCTGCTTCATGGATGATGTGTCAGTGGAAGAAGGCTAAAGGTGTTCTGCCCCCCTGCCACCAGAAGCATCCCTCCCCATTTCCCATGAATATGCTGTTTTACGTTATTGCTTTACATTTTAAATTTTATTTTTCTGGTTGTTCTGTGTTACACATCCTGTTAAACTATTTAATTTGATTACCTAACCTAGTAACAATGTTTACTCCATTTCATTTTAGAAAAATGTATCACCCCTGATATGCTAACTGGAATGAATACGTCATCTCAGCAATACACAATGGCCCCATCGAGCAACAAATACCGAACAGCATCTTCCCCGTTTCCATATATACCTCCTCCATGCAATGATGAATGAGTGTCTAGTGAGTATGCCACCACTGTATATATGATGTTAACAATAACAACTTAGTCAGACAGTGCACAGCCAGTACTATGTTACTCAGAAATGAAACATAGAAACATATATAGAAACATAGAATTTGATGGCAGATAAGGACCGCCTGGTCCACCTAGTCTGCCCATTTCCCTATCTAATGAATAAGCTGCAGATCCTAGTTAACCAACAACCTACTTCCTCCTACCACCCACTAGAATTGCCTTATGTCTGTACCATGCATTCTTGAATTCCCCCACTGTTTTTGATTCTACGACCAACTCAGGAAGGCTGTTCCATGCATCCACAACCCTCTCCGTGAAAAATACTTCCTCACATTACCTCTGAGCCGTCCCTCTCTATCTTCAAATTGTGCCCCTTGTTCTTGCACATCTCTTTTCTGAAAGATGCTACTCTCTGGACTTTGTTGATTCCTTGAGGTACTTGAAAGTTTCTATCATGTCCCCCCCCTCCCTCCTTTCCTCTAGGGTATACATATTAAGCTCCTTTAGTCTCTCTTCATATGTCTTCCGGTGCAGACCCTGCACCATTTTTGTTGCCCTCCTCTGGACAGCCTCAACCCTGTCTATGTCTTTGGGGAGATGGGTTCTAAAGAACTGCATGCAGTACTCCAGATGGGGTCTCACCATCTGTCTGTACAGAGGGAAATCAACTTCCTGTTTTCTACTGGTGATGCCTCTCCCTATGCATCCTAGTATCCCCCCAACCCTCCCTACTGCCTTCTCACATTGCTTGTCCACCTTTAGGTCATCTGATATAACCACCCCCAGGTCCCTTTCCATTTTTGTTGTTGTCAGTATCTCACCCCCCATTGTGTACTCTTCCCCTGAATTTTTTGTTTCCCAGGTGCATTACTTTGCACTTCTTTGCATTGAATCTAAACTGACATATATCTGACCATTCCTCCAACTTTGCCAAGTCCCTTCTCATCCTTTCTACCCCACCTTGTGTATCAACCCTGTTGCAGATCTTTGTGTCGTCTGCAAAAAAAATACTTTTCCTTCCAGTCCCTCTGCAATGTCACTTATAAAGACATTAAAAAGGACCAGACCCAATACTGAACCCCGTGGTATCCCACTAGTAACCCCCCTTTCTTCACTGTGGACTCTGTTTACTATTACCCTCTGCGTCCTGTTGTCTAGCTAATGTTTTACCCAGGCTATCACTCTTTGACCCACTCCCAGGCTGGCTAATTTATTTATTATTTTTTTGTGTGGGACTATGTCAAGTGCCTTGCTAAAGTCTAGGTAGGCCTTGTCCACAGCCCCTCTCTGGTCTACTACTTTGGTCATCCAGTCAAAGAAATTGATTAGATTCATCTACATGCATGCATACTCCATGTATACAATTAACCATCATGTAATCTGCCTCCTTCTCTTCCATCCTAATGTATATAACACAGACTTCGATAGTGTGGGCCATCACTCTCATACTGCCAAGAAATACTGCTGAAAATCAGTGAAACTGACAGGTGCAAGCTCCAGCATAAATAGCAGTCACAGACCAGTATATCAATGGTGCCTCTGAGTCCAGTTAAATTACTTCTCCTCCTCCTCCTCCAGCAGTCTTCCACTAAGAAGAACCGCAGCATTGCCAGCACATTTTGGGCCAGTACGTCAACCAGCGCTATGCAGCACTTTCATCTCAGCAAGCACAGTTGGTGTTGTTTTCCTTCCAATCAAAGAAACAGCCACTCAGAAAGCAACACATATTGTCATCAGGCAAGAAATATATATGTTCTTCCTCCATGGCCTGTCTTCTGGTCACCTGATTCATGGTAATTAGATTTCATTGTTGTTATGTTATTATGGGATGCATCGGCAAATGTCCACCAGAAGACTAAACAAACATTCCAATTAAAGTATTTTGTACATGGCAATAAGAAAAAAAAAAGAAGAAGACATTTTGAGCATTGTTACAACTAGGTGCCCCCCCACCACCATCATTACTTGAAGCAGTACTTACATCAGGGAATGGCTGTTAAACTTTAGCCCTTGACATGAACAGACTATGTCTGATCAGCACAGCCAGCAACCCGATTGTGAGGTAACAGATGCATCCAAGAAGAGGAATTCCTAAATATTGACACACCCATATAGAACATAGTTACTGTCAAAGTCTGACATCTCAGTACTGCAGTAACCACAGCAAAAAAAGCTATGAAAAAACTTAATACTTAACCATATCCACCAACCCCACGCCAATCCTCAACCATCTCCTACACCACCTGCCCACTGAAGACAACACAAATTAAGAAATATCACAAGTTAATGAATTGCACACATGTGGAGCAGCAACCACAGCAGCAGCAGTGCACCTGGAGTTAACATCACCTGAATTCCTGCATGTTGACAAAAGCAAAAAGAATACAAATACAATCCAACTCAGATATCAGAGATGCAGTTACCTATCCCAGTAATGAAAAATTCAATACTTACCTTGTGCAATGGAAATGTGGTGCATTCCAACATCCTGCATCCAAATCCTGGAATGCATGTCAAGATGATGTAAACCTCATCACACCAGATAATATAAAATCAGTACAAACATATAAGAACTCATGATGTCCCAATAGCAACCCACCATCCCCCTTCTCTTGCACCTGAAAAATATATACAGACAGATACTTGTAAGTTCAGCAGCAGCAGCAGTATCGATCGACTATGTGAAGAGGATACCCATGAAGCAGACAAAGTATTACTTCTTGTGGCAGCTAGTCAGAGCAGCAGGCAGCAGCTACAGGCAATAGCAGCAGCACACAAAATGTCATTCAAGCCACACTGACTTAAAAATACAGAGCCAACAGAGTAAACTAGGGCAGCAGCACTGCAAAATGATAATTTCATAGTTCTCAATCAACTGACAAACCAACAACAGGAGGAAGCAAGTGCAACTTTAATTAGTGAGACCATTTTGCAGGAGGTGCAGAAAACAGCAGATTTGGGTCATCATGGTGGATGTGAACCATGTTACTATATGTTTGACACCTGGTTTCTGTCTGAATGTACTGTGAAATTTTTTGGGAAACATTTCTGGACTTCTGGGCCATATTAGGCAGTGTCAACACCATGATTAGACTTTAAACCACTGGCAAACAGTGGGCCAAACAACATGTCTTGTTCCAGGTGGAGGACGTGCAACATACAGTATAACAGCATATCCAACACCTGATTTCTGTCTGAATGTACTGTGCAATTTTTTGGGAAACATTTCTGGACTTGTGTGGCATGTTAGATAGTGGCAGCACCATGGATGGGCCTAAAAAGCATTTTAAATGGTGCAGAGAACAGCAGATCTGGGTCCTCATGGTGGATGTGAACCATATAACTGCATGTCTGACACCTGATTTCTGTCTGAATGTACTGTGCAATTTTTTGGGAAACATTTCTGGACATGCACTGCCTGTGCTGCACTCGCAGAAACAAGATGTGGCCTAAAACCAATTTTAAACAGAGGCCAAAACAGCATGGTAATGTTTGAGTGCTGGGGGAGGGCACCGTAAAACTTCAGGACTGACACCAGATTTCAGTCTTAATTTGACATTTTTATAGGAAACATTTCTGGACATGTACTGCCTGTCCTGCTCTCGCAGAAATATGCTGTGGCCTAAAATCAATTGTAAACAGTGGACTAAAGACCATCGTTTGGTCCGGGTGGGTGTTTGGGCACCATAAAACACCATGGCTGAGATCACATTTCTTTCTGAATGTACTGTACCATTTTTTAGGAAACATTTCTCGACATGTACTGCCTGTTCTGCACTCGCAGAAACAAGATGTGGCCTAAAACCAATTGTAAACAGTGGCCAAAACAGCATTTTAATGTCTGAGTGTTGGGGGGGCACTATAAAACATCATGTCTGAGATCAGATTTCTGTCTTAATTTGATGTACCATTTTTTAGGAAACATTTCTGGACATGTACTGCCTGTACCACACTCGCAGAAACAAGTTGTGACCTAAAATCAATTGTAAACAGTGGACCAAAGACCATCGTTTGGTCCAGGTGGTGGTTTGTGAGCCATAAAACATCATGGCTGAGAAATTTCATTCTAAATTTAATGTACCATTTTTTAGAAACATTTCTGTACAAGTACTGCCTGTGCTGCACTCTCAGAAACAAGATGTGGCCTAAAACCAATTGTAAACAGTGGCTGAAGCAGTATTTTAATGTCTGGGTGCAGGGGGGCACCATAAAACATCATGGCTGAGACCAGATTTCTGGATTGAATGTACAATATTTCCTACTGTATTCTGGAAATGTACGGCCTGTTTGGATCTGCACACTATGGAGGCAAGAGGCTGTATTAAACTGTGGAACAAGTGCACAATTTGGATCTGGTGGGGCCGGGGCACTAAAAAAAACCATCATGAGTGGAGGGTAGGGACACCAGGTGAACATTTGTGACAACTAAGCCCAGGGGACTGTTGTTAAGCACAAAAAACATATTTATGTTTAACTTCACAATAAAAGTTATGCTTATTAAGATTTATATGTTATGTATGTATTCAAACTTATGCTGCAGCTGCATACAGCAAAAAGAATTGCCACAACATCACATAGCTTTGGGAAAAAAAATATTTGTTCATATGAACAAAGAACAAAGAACAATACTTGACATTTGTGGATAGGAGAAGGATTAACATAAAACAAGAAGAAAGGTACACTGTTTATAGGTAAGATACAGACTAACTGACTAACAGTAACATACTCGACAGGGGGATATGCAGGGCAGTAGGTGCTAGGGTATTGATATCTGAGAGGGGAAGAGAGGGAGCATACACAATACAAAACACACTAAACACTGGACAAGAAAAAGAAACAAGAGGCTATAGAAGGAGGAAGAAGACAAAATGTATATATATTTTTTGGGTATTTTTTTTTAATTGTTTGGGGGTGCAGATGAGGGAAGAGTGATAGTAGTAAAGCAAGGACCGGAAAAATAAAATAAAATTTCAGCTGCTGTGCCCACTGCCTCCCTCACTTGCAAGCATATTATGGTCCCCGGACCATGTTATTACCTGGTGCCAGCACCAGGCCCTGATTCCACCTTGCCATTACCACTGCCATGCCGAAGCTCTGCCAGAAGGTCCAAAACTTTATGTTGGTCCTCCAACAGTTTACTTAAGTCCCCCCGACCTCCTGGCAGAACTCATCATAATCTTGGTGCAGAGATGTTACCACTCGCCGTACTGCCACCAGGTCTTCTTGGCTCACAGGAGGACCAGCCGGGGCTGATACAGGCTGTCCATGCTCACCTCCAGCATGAACCCAGTGCCACTGCTGCCTGTGGGGTGAGGTGGATGGTGGTGCTGCTGATGCCTGCTGCTAATTTCGCTGATGCCAGCTGCAACTTATGGGCTGTTGCTGAGCCCTGTCACCTGCCTCCTGCTGGCCCCCTACCCCTTGGGCCACACTGCCTCCTGCTGCTGCTAACTTCTTTTGTTTTTGGAGCTACTCTGCAGTGTGGTGGTGCTGCAGCTGGCTCCTTTGGCCACCAGTTCCCAAATGGCCCCCTTGCTTGCCCCATCACACAGATCTGCTGCACACCTTGCAGATAACAACACTGCTGTCAGTGTTGTTTATGGTGAAAAAACACCTCACAGCAGACCCTTTATGCTGGGGAAGGTGGGGGGCACATGTTCCTGCTGGGGGTATTATTGCTCTGTGATGGCTGCTGTCAGGCGGCCACATACTCCTGCTGCTGGTCATGGGGTGCTGTAGGAGGATTCTGTTGCTGGGTGGTAGTGGATGTGGAAGGGGCCACATCATCCTCATGCTGCTGCTGGGGGGGCACTGGCTTATGCTGCTGCTCCTGCTGGTCCTGGGGGGTAGGAGGATTCTGCTGCTGAGTGGGAGATGTGGAGGGGGAAACATCATCCTCACACTACTGCTGATGGGGGGCAATGGGCTCCTGCTGCTGCTGCTGCTGCCAGGGAGTGGTGGCTACCAGCTCTTGCTGGGCCTGGGAGGGGTCCTCAGCCTCAACTACCCTGTCCCTAAATACCTGCCTATCCAGATGGACAGTGGGTGCCTTTCCACCAGTCCCCTTGTCTCTACCTTTCCCTTCCATCATTAAAAAAAAAGGGTTCCTAACAGGAAGGGAGCGAGAAAGTCATACACACACACACACACACACATATGCAATCTACACAGTCACCTAACAGAAGTTATCAACAAACACTATCAAAATATATGTAACGAATAAAAAACTGTGTACAAAATACAGGTCCAATAAAGGTTCAAAAAGTCTCTCTTTTGCTGGCTGCCTGCTTCCTCCAAGTCTCCAGCTACACAGAAGGGAAATGAATCACTCACTTCCTGCCTGTATACAGTCACCCATGTGACCTGCAGAGAGTAGGTCATGTGAAAAGCCCAATTTCACCGGATTTTGCCTAATTTCACTGAATACAACCACAAGGCAAAATCTAAAGTGAAATTTGCAGGCAAAATTTTGCCACAACATTGTAATTACATGAAATATTTCACATGGCAAAATTTGTGATTTCATCAACATTTCGCCTGCAAAATTAAATTTCGCAACATCTCTAGTCCCAAAGATGTGCCTTTAGCAGGTTTGGTGGAAAATGTTACTGTGCAGCAGAGTTATAACACTTTGAAGTTTCAGAATTTCCCTTAGGGTAACATTGTGATGGTTGGGGTACTTTTCAGATGCTACTGTATATCTTGAAAATGCTTCAAGATACAGCTTTGGTGCTATGGGTAGTTTAGTACACCTTTGGGTGTACTAAGTTGTTTTGCATGTTACCAGGCCCTGTTTCAAAATTGGTGAATTGTAATGAATGGAGCACATATAACCTATACTGTGGCACATATTATTATTAACTTGGCAGCAGTACTGCTTTGCAGGGCACAGTGGTATCTCAACACACTATGCACTGATGGGAGTCCCACACACACGAGGGACAATTGCATACAGTAGGCATAGATGGGAGCACAGGGCCTGGAGATCCCTGTGCCCCCACTGCTCACTGTGGACTGATGGGAGTGCAGGGCCCGGAGGGCCGTACAGTCCCACATGGAAATGAGGGACAAGTACTATAGACACGTATGAGAGCACAGGTCCCTACCACTCACTAGAGACTGATAGGAACACAGGACCAGGAGGTCAGTGCACTTGCACATGGAAATGAGGGACAATTACAACAGGCATGGATGGGAGCACAGGGTCCAGAAGACCCTGTGCTCCTACCCTGCCCATAATCAAATAAGGCTATGATTATACAGTACTTTCTCAAAAAGTAAGGAAATTCATTGCAAAAAACTTTGTTAATGCACCATTAGGGTTGAAACACTAAAAGGATGGAAATACAACCTTAGGGCTCCCAAGGCTAAGACCTCACTCCCACTGTGCATGCAGGAACAGGCATGAGGGTGTGTTTTGGGGTTATGAACCCTAATGCTCACCACATTCTCCTATGCTGTATCCATCTTACCTTATTTACTAATGGATTGGGGTGACCATTAGGTTTCACAACCCCAAAACACACCCTTCATGCCTGTTCCTGCATGCACAGTGGGGGTGTGGTCTTAGACTTCGGAGCCCTAAGGTTGTATTTCCCTACTTTTGATGCTTCAACTCTAATGGTGCATTAACGTTTTTTGCAATGAATATATAAATATAAATATATATATATATATATATATATATATATATACACACACACACATATAGACCATGTAACACTATATATATATATATATATATATATATATATATTTAATAGTGCCACGTAGTGTCACTGTAGTCAGAGTTGCATCGCCATTTCTATGTTAAACCTCATATTTTGCACTTTAATAACTTTTGAACTGTTTGTCTGATTTTCTTAAAATTTGGAATGTGGAAAGATCTATCATAGATCTCCAGATCTGGAAATTTTTATTTTGGTGGGATGTATGGTTGTGGAACCGTAGTGCACTGAAAAAGGGAATTTTCCCCAATGTTGCAAATTCTTTGTCCACCCATAATGCACTGAAGAATGCATTTGAGTGGGTTCAACTTGGGTTGTCTACATGTGTTCTGGATTGCACTGGTGCCTTTTGAAGATTTGGTGAAAAAATATGACTCCGTTCAAAAGTTATTCCATTTTTTCATGTTCCATTATAGCCTATGGACAAATTTATATGTGCACTGCAAAAACATTCGCAATCAAATTCTGTTGTTGAGTTTACCCCAAAATGTTGTTGTGCTGCGCCATCTTGTTTTCAGTTAGCGAGAGAGAAAAAAGACTATAATTTAAAAAAAATACTGCACTTTACAAAACACCAACCATTGGGTTTACCTAAACGGGCCCCGAAGAACATGCCCCTGGCATTAGTTTTTCACCAGGTAGTCTGGAAATATGTTTTTAAAATGTTTTCAATTTTTTGATCATGCAAACATTTATGTTGCCGTGCAAACAATTGCGCTAACTCGAAAAAGTAACCGGACTAAAATTTTTTTGTGCACACTACCATTTCCATTATAGAGATAGGAGAATCGCACACACATGAATGTTATCATGGCAACACTTCACAAACACATTTTGCTATTTTTTGACACTTGATTGTGGAAAGCTGGTTTGTGCTATTGGCCTGAAATTTTTTAGGGTGGCAAGACCTAGTGCCACAGATGTGCCTTTCAGTGGTTTGGTACAGAAAGATTCAACAGGCCCATAGTTACACCATTCCAAAGTTAAGAAATGTTCCCATAGGATAACATTGCAGCGATTGTTTTCTTTGTCCCTTCATTGTGGCAACGTGGATTGTGCTATTGGCCTGAACTTTTCAGGGTGGACAGTCTTGGTCCCACAGATGTGCCTTTTGGTGGGTTGGTATGGAAACATTGAACAGGCCCATATTTATAGCATTCTGAAGTTGAGAAATGTTCCCATAGGATAACATATGGCACCCATAACGCCTTTCAGGGCCCGTATCTTGAAAACGGTTTGAGATACAAACTTTTCATTGCAAAAATGCTTAGAATAACTACAGAAGTAGGTTGAAAAGCCATGAATACCATGACATTTAAATTGTTTTCTAACTTGTACGGTTCCTGAGATATTTGCGAATTAGTGTTCCAGTTGCACATTTTCATGTGCGTAGGCCACTATTATGCCCTCAGCGTTAGCAGTCACAGCACATTTTGGTGCCCATATCTTGGAAACAATGCAAGATATGGATTTGATAAATTTATGTGGCTAGAAGTACTCACTCTCATGATTACGATGACACTTAAATTTATTTTCTAGCTGCTACAGTTCCCAAGATACTGGCAAATTAGTGTTACAAGGGCTCCTTGCCTTATAGGGCTGCTGTATGGCTCCATACTTATGTGTAAGTGGGAGCACAGGGCCCAGAGGGCCCACACTCTCACAGACACATATCATTATGCATAACTGGGCATCTTGGTGGGAGTGCAGGGACCACCAACACATTGAATTTACTACTTACATTATGCATTTAAAAAAAGAAAGGAAATTCTTTGCCAAACTCCATCAATGCATCAATTAGGGCTGTTTTCACACCAACAAAAGTGTGGAAATTCCACATTAGGGTATTCCCCAAAGCCACATTCCCCCAACCCCACCACCCCCACACACACACACATGCAAGACAGATGCAGCATTGTACAACACTATAGCACTCCGTCACATCTGTAAGCACAATAATCACAACACTGTACTAATTTCACATAAAACTATGTAATGAAAAAACAAATACAGTATAAGTGACTCTATATTGCCAACACAGTATGATGACACATTACTGCTGGCATATCTTTCTAATACAATGACACTTAGTCTGTACACATTTTCATAATATTGATTCATATGCATCATAATCCAACAATTGGGTCACTGCAAGTACAGTCGCTACCACATGGGCATGTGGTATCAAGACAGATACACCTGACATATACACACTACTTTGGAGATACTGCTCTGGTGGGAAATTACCACCAACACATGTTGTTATGCTGCTACATTATCTGGAAATACTCATTAACAGTATGTTATGGTTACCTTTGCATGTTACAACTGTTGCTTTTACATTTTACTTGTAAACTATGCTACAAGACATTACTTTTCTTATTACCACTATTTGTTATTTGGACTGACTCACTGTATCCCAAAACAAAATGCAAACATCCAATGACTGTTGCTGGGCTCACAGAAACTGGCATCTCTAATACAATATGTAAGGAAAACATACTCTGTGTTTCATCAGCTGTTAATGATTGAAATATGGGCAACTGCGCCATGATTGCCCAGCATGTGTGTATACCCCCAAGCCACTATGATGGCTGTTGAAGTCATACACTTGGTGGACTGTGATGATGCCTGTGTCTTGTGGAATGTTTACAGAGTTGCATGTCATTTCTGTTCCTGCTTGTCCCTGGTTGCTTGTCTTGCCTCTTGCCTTGGCCCTTCCCTTGCTTGCATGTGTGTGTGTGTGTGGGGGTGGGGGAATGCAGAGTTAGGGTTTTGAGGAGGGGGCATGGGGTGGGGTGGTGGGGTGGTAACCCTAACGTGGAATTTCCACACTTTTGTCAGTGTGGAAACAACCCTAACTGATGCATTAACTGAGTTTTTGCAAAGTATTTATACATATATACATATATATATATATGGGGAAGGGGGAAACAGACTGGAGGTGGAGGTTTCAGGAGGAGCAGGGGGAGGATGGAAGTATAAGGAATCTGGTTGGGGTTCGAGAAAGAGGATCAGGGAAAAGGGGTGGGGGTTGGTGTTAGTAAATGCCAGGAGCTTGGGAAACAAGTTGCCAGAGTTCCAGGCCATGCTGTTCTGGGTGGATGTGGCGGGCGGTCACGGAGACGTAACAACAAAACCATGACTGGGACCTAAATGTACAGGGGTACACTATGCTTAGGAAGGATAGAAAGGAGGTCAGAGGGTGGAGTGGCTATGTTCATTAGAGATGATATAGAAATTACTATGGTAGAAGAGGCAGAGGGAAACGGGAGGCCTTATGGGTCACCTTCACGATCCCCAGCAGGAGATAAGGTCAAGCTGGGAGTAGTATAGGCCCCTTGGATGAGTGATGTTCTAGAGGATGGTTTGCTGGACAACATCATTGCCCAGTGTGGTCCAAAAGGGAAGGAGGTGTTGATGGGGACCTTAATATGCCAGGTACAAACTGGGGAACCATGTCCTCTAGGGTGGCCAAGGAGCAGAGGCTGCTAGATGGCTTCCAGGATGTGTCTTAACACAGCATGTGATGGAGCCCACAAGGGAGGCATGTCCTGGATGTGGTTCTGGCAGATGGGGATCTAGTAAGGGACATAGTTGTACAGGAACCCCTGACTGGGAGTGACCACAATACTGTCTGGTTTCAAATAAGCATGGGGGAGTGGGGGTGAGATCTAGGACACTGGCAGTGGACTTCAGGGGGGCAGACTTTATGGGCATGGGAAATATTCTCAAGGATCACTTGAAGGGGATTACCTCAACGACAAGTGTGGAAAGGAGATGGGAGGTCATAAAACGGGGACTTCATGAGGCAGTCAGGATCTGCGCTAAGTTGAAACGTAAGGGAGCAAGGTCACATAAACCATGCTGGTGGTCCAGTGAGGTACAGGTAGCAGTCAGAGAAAAGAAGGTGGCCTACAAAAAATATAAAACAACAAGAGGGGATAGGGATAAGGAAATGTACCAGCTTGCATCTAGAAAAGTCACCCGTATGGTGAGGGGAGCAAAGTCCAGTAAAGAGCAGCGGTTGGCACAGGGGATACAGGGAGGGGAAAAGGGGTTCTTCCGGTACATTGGGGAGCGGAGAAAAACTAAGGGCCATCTCAGCAGATTGAGATCAGAAGGAGGGTGGGTGGAAGAGGCGAGGGACCAGGCAGAGGTATTTAACGAGTACTTTGTCTCTGTGTTCGCTAGGGAGGGGGATGGGATATCTACAAAGCAAGGCATGAAGGGGATAGAAGCGGCAGGGAGTGGGATCAGGGGAGCAACAGAAATGGAGCAAGAGGGAGGGAAAGGTACCCCAGGGGTGTCACATCTGGATAAGGATAAAAAGACCAGTAAGGGGAAGGGGACGGATGATGCTATCTCCACCAAAAGGGTGTGGTTAGCCTCAAGGCCCTAAAGAAAAACAAATCTCCAGGGCCAGATGGCATTCATCCCAGAGTACTATGGGAATTGGCGGACATACTGGCTGCACCCCTGGCGGAGCTTTTCAGCAGGTCACTTGAGACAGGGAGGATACCTAGTGATTGGCGAGAGGCACATGTGGTACCAATCCATAAAGGGGGGTCAAGGGAAGTACCAGGTATCTATAGACCCATCAGTTTGACCTCGGTGGTGGGAAAATTAATGGAGAGTATACTAAAGGAACGATAGGGGGTGTACTTGGAGGAGGTGGGAGGTCTGGATAGTCGGCAACATGGGTTTATGCCAGGTAGATCATGTCAAACCAACCTTGTGGAGTTCTATGAATGGGTAACATCAGAACTGGACAGGGTAAGCCTGTGGATGTATTATTCTGGACTTCAGCAAGGCGTTTGACTCTGTCCCCACAATGGTCTGGTGGAGAAACTGATGGGGTTAGGAGTAGGCCCTTGATGGTCAGATGGATTGAAAACTGGCTAGCTGGATGCACTCAGAGAGTAGTGGTCTGTGGGGAGCTCTCAAACCCTAGAGAGGTTGGTAGTGGGTACCACAGGGCTCGGTCCTGGGTCTGATCCTGTTTAATGCATACATATCGGACATCAGGGAGGGTATAGGGTGTGAAATGAGTCTCTTCAGGATGACTCCAAGATGGGAGCAGTAGTTGAGGGAGAAGAGGGAGGGTGGCCCTGCAAGGACCTGACACCCTGGAAAGCTGGGCTCACACATGGAAATTAAATTTCAATATCACCAAGTGCAAGGTGTTGCATCTTGGTCGGGAAACCCTAAACACAGGTACACCCTGGGAGGAGGCGCTGAGGCCTCGATAGGGGAAAAGACCTAGGGGTCATGGTGGATACATGTATGAATAACTCTGAGCAGTGCAGGAGAGCAGCTAGCAAGACAAACAGGATGTTGGGATGCATTGTAAGGGGATCACCTCTAGGAGCAAGGAAGTGATTCTGCCTCTGTACAATGGACTGGTTAGACACACCTTCAGTACTGTGTACAGTACTGAGACCACATTTGAAGAGGGACATACAGCTCCTGGAGAGGGTACAGAGGAGGGCAACAAAGATGATACGAGGGCTAGATTTGACTTATGAGGACAGACTTGAGGAGCTCTGCCTGTTTTCATTGGAGGAGAGGAGAGGAGACAGGGGGACATGATTGAGGTCTTCAAGTACCTCAAGGGAATAAATAGGGTAAACATGGAGGGATCTTTAGGCTAAAGCAGGGAGGTATCACCAGAGGGCATTGTTTGAAGTTGGAAGGTGGAAGGGTGAGGGGGGAAAAGAGGAGGAGGTTTTTCACTGAGAGGGTGGTGGACCCTGGAATGCACTGCCTGCTGAGCTGGTTCAGAGATCCACAGTGGAGGGCTTCAAGAGAGGGTGGGACAGACACAGAAAGTGGATGTATCAGATAATGGCCTGTCCCGAGGGGTGGGATGGATGATAGGGTTTCTAGAGAACAAGGGATGGGAGGGTCTCGCACCCAATTAACGATCTAGGTTCGAGCAGACCTGATAGACCGTAGGCCTAATCTGCTGGCAAATAGTATGTTAGTATGTTAGTATATATATATATATATATATATATATATATACACACATATATATATATATATATATGTGTATATATATATATATATATATATATATATATATATATATATATATATATATACTATGCACAACACTTCTTAATGCATCAATGAGTTCTCTACAGTGAAAAAAGTGAGAAATTTGATTTTAGGGTTCCCACCCTTGCACCCCACCCCAGCCCACCCCACCAACAGGCATCAGGGTGCATTGAGGTCCTTGGCCTAACTCTCACCCCATCCCATGTGCAAACAAGCTGAGGTGGTGCAGTGTAGAGAATGGGGTGAGAGTTAGGCTAAGGACCCCAATGCACACCCCGATGCAAGTTGGTAAGGGCGGGCTGGGGTAAGGTGCAAGGGGTGGGAACCCAAAAATCGAATTTCCTCACTTTTTTCACTGTAGAAGAACCCTAACTGATGCATTAATGAAGTTTTTTTCATAAAATTTCTACTTTTTAAGAAAGAATAGAAAAGTAGAAGTTTAGTGCAAGTTGGTGGGAGAGTGGGGCCCAAAGGGCCCCGTGGTCCCACCAACTTGTAAGTGTCAGGCCACATTGCACACCTAATGAATAAAAAGTATATTCACAACAGCAAGGCCAGCCACTAAACAAATGTTCATCTAGTACAACAATAGAAAATGCTATTCAAAAAATGTTAACTCTGCCACACAATATGTCCGCAAAAAATATATGGTCTGACACGTAAACACCTCCATTAACATCTACAGGACATGCCATCAACATCTTTCAAATTTCAAGTAAAAAGACCAAACCGTGTCCAAGATATGACACATCAAAATTTGAAATTTTCGTTCGTCAGAGTGGCACATTTCCACACCTGTTGACATTTAACAGACACAACAACTGAAAACTACATCCATGACACTAAGGCTAGGTATCCAATCAATTTCAAGACACCACCACAAGCAAAACACTGTCTGCAGAACGTAAACTACACCATGCCATATCTGCATCAAAAACATTTTTCAGACACAGAAACACTGTAAATTTCATCCACAAGACATGCTGTCAACACCCTCCAAATTTCAAGTGAAAAGACCAAACCATGTCCGAGATATAACATTTTAACATACAAGATTTTCATTCGTCAGACTGTAACAGTTCCGCACCTGTTGACATTTAACACACACAACAACTGAAAACTACATCCATGACACTAAGGCTAGGTATCCTATCAATTTCAAGCCACCACCACAAGCAAAACACTCTCCGCAACACGTAAAGTGCATTACATAATATCTCCACAAAATAAAATTTCTCTGACACATAAACACCATAATTCACATCTACAGGACATTCCGTAAACACCCTCCAAATTTCAAGTAAAAAGAGCAAACCATTTCCCAGTTATTAAATCTTAAAGTTTGGTAAAATTTCCCTATCTTTTCCATTATAAAAAAATCTGGCCATCTTGTCCTGTTTTCACGATCAAAGATGGTGATCAAAGAATCTCACGATCAAAGAATTTGCAGGCTTGCGATCAAAGAATTTGCAGGCTCATGAACAAAGAGTTAAAACTGTAATAATTTACAACATTGAAAGAATTGTGGTAAACCACCACCATGGTTCGACAGAACAAAGCCCCCTGAGCAAAACCCACCCTCATTTGACTTCCTAGCGCATCCCTGGGCTGAGAAAATTGATTTTTTAATCTGGCCATCTCGTCCTACCCTCACGATGCACGATCACGATCAAAGAATCTCACGATCAAAGAATTTGTAGGCTCGCAATCAAAGAATTTGCATGGTCATGACCAAAGAATAAAAACTTGTGTAATTTACAAAATTGACACAATTGCAGTAATCCACCACCATGGTTTGTCAGAATGAAGCCCCCTGAGTAAAACCCACCCTCATTTGTCTTGTTAGGACACCCCTGAGCTGAGAAAATTAATTTTTTTATCTGACCATCTCGTCCCTCGCTCGAGATGCACGATCACAATCAAAGAATCTCGTGATCAAAGATTTGCATGCTGGCAGTCAAAGAAATTGGTCACTCATGAACAAAGAGCGAGGGACGAGATGGCCAGATTTTAAAATCAATTTCTGTAGCCCAGGGGTGCCCTATTAAGTAAAATAAGGGTGGGTTTTGGTCAGGGAGCGTCCCTTTTCCATATCTGAATAAAATATTGTACTTTTTATTATCCTTGGTAGTCTAGCGGCCCCCTTCCCATCATAGTAATGTACATAATGATGTATGTTAGCCCTGGTAGTCTAGTGGCCCCCCCGAATGAGAATCCTATTAATATCTTTGTTTATTATCCATGGTAGTCTAGTGGCCCCCCCATGTGTCTTCATCCCTGTTTTGTAATAATTATATCCCTGGTGGTCTAGTGCCCTCCCACCCGCGATTCTTAGTTCTTAATTATTAATATTCCTATCTCTGGTAGTCTAGCAGTCCCCTCTCATCATAATAAAATTAACTTCTATTTACCAATACCTGTAGTATAGTGGTTCTCACCTCACTCCATGACAGCACCAGCACCCTTCATTTCAGTTGGAGTAACTGAAACAGCTCATCATTCACAGTCAGCCAATCGACTGTGTACGACGAGCGCAATTGAAAGAGGCATAAGGAAATCATTTCCGAGCACCTCTTTCAATTGCCACTGGTAATATACACATTTGGTGGCTGGCCATGGAGGTGAGAGGTGGGCTGTGCCAGTCACTGGCTGGGGAATGGTGGGTGGTGCTGGGTGGTCTGTCATGGATGGGTGGGGGGCCACTAGACTGCCAAGTTTCATACTGGTCGCATATACAGCTGCGGAGTTATTAAGCATGATCTGCATGCGTGTTTACACTATTTGGTGAATTATTTGCCGTTGCCTACAGGTCGCACATTTTGCGCCAGTGGTCTGAAATCTTCAGGGAATGTGCAGCCAGGGTGCCCGATGTGCCTTTTGAAGATTTCATGAAAAAATATTAAACGGTTCAAAAGTTATTCAAAAAACAAATTCCCATTATAAGTCAATGGGAAAAGTTAACAAAAAGTTCGACACTTTCGCGAATGCACTTTTTACTTTCGCAAATGCCCCTACTACTTTCACAAATCCACCATTTTGTTTTCAGTTAGTGATCAGAAAAATACTTGGCATTTAAAATTGGGACCATCTAGTGACACAATTTTTTTGTGTTCACCTAATCGGAGCCTGGGGGTGCTAGCCATGTAACATTTGGGGTTAAACACCCCAGAAATATGTTTTCAAGTTTCTGGAAAAAGTACTTTCGCACGCATGACACTTTCGCAAATCTATGCGAAAGCTTTCACAAATCGTGAAAGTACTTTGCAACACTATGGCCAAAATGACAGGAGTTCTTTGCCACCTTGCTACAAAAGAACGGTTAGGTCTTTTGGCCTGAAATTTGGAGGGAAGGCAGCCAACATGTCACAGATGTGCCTTTTAATGGTTTGGTGAAAAAATATTGTATGGCTCCAAAGTTACGGTACTCCGAAGTTGATGCTTTTTCCCATAGACTAGCATGGTGGCGTACACCGCACCTTTCAGAGCTTGTATCTTGAAAACGGTGAGAGATACAGATCCTATGGGCTATGTAATACAAAATGGTAGCCAGGAAAATAATGATTTCTATGAAATTTAGATTTTTTTCTATGTCATACTGTTGCTGAGATATTTGCAATTAAGTACTTCCAATGCTCGTTTTAAGCTTCCATTGCCATTACAATGCATACATACACACTGTGTTTCTCTATGCAGTTGTCCTGCAAAAACAGGGTATGCGCTTCCATTACTGTTGCAGTTAATGTTTCAGCTTGCGTTTCTGTCCCCGTTTGCGTTTACGTTCCCTTGTACGCCACCGTGTGTGTTACCCTTTGCGTTGTCATTTGTGCTTGTGTTTTCATTACTGTTATCATTTGCATTTACACTACTGTTTCTCTTTGTGTTTTTGTTTGTGTCACTGTGCACATAGCCATTTCTGTTTATGGCAGCCCTTTCATTTGCATTTCCTTTTCTCTTTCGTTTTGCGTCTTCCTTGCTGTTACTGTTACCATTTGCATTTGCAATTCCTTTACTGTGCCCATGCACATTACAGTTTGCATTTCCATATGCGCTTGCATTTTCTTTTGTGTTTCTGTTTGTTTTGGTGTTATTGTTGCTGTTACCGTTACCATTTGTGTTTACAATTGCGGTACTGTGCCCGTGTGTTTTTCGGTTTGCATTTCCGTACACGCTTCTGTTCCCATTTCTGTTTCTGTTTCCTTTGATATTATTCTTCCTGTTATCTTTACCATTTGCATTTACAATTCTGATACCGTGCCTGTGCTCGTTACGGTTTAGGTTTACATGTGCTTTTGCATTCGCCTTTCTGTTTCTGTTCCCCTTTGCGTTCTTTTTCCTGTGACACTTAACATTTCCATTTTAAATATCACTGCCATCACTGTTCAAGTTACCAGTTGCATTTTCATACGCGCTTCAATGTCTATTTGCGTCACTGTTCGCTTCAGTGTCACTTTGCGCTTGCGTTTCAATTAATGTTTCCTTTACCTTTTACAGTTGCGTTACCATGTGTGCCACTGTTGGTGCTTCTCTTTGCATTGCTGTTCCTGTTACTATGTCACAAGACATCACATGGTGAGAGCGTGGGGCATGAAGGGCCCCGTGCTCCCTCCGCCATAGTACATTCACTATTTCTCGTCATCATTCTAAAAAGAAGGGACATTAGAGGCAAAAAACTCAGTTTAATGTATCAGTTAGGGTTGTTCCACAGTGACAAAAGTGAGGAAATTTGGTGTTAGGTTGAAGCCCCCTGACCTCTCCAGCCCACCCACCCAACTGGCGCCGGGTGCTATAGTTGTGATCCCAACTCTCACCCCATTCTCCTATTCCCAGCTTCTTTACACATGTGATGGGGTGAGAGTTAGGTTAATGACCCCAACATGCACCACAATGCCGGTTGGGGGGGTGGGCTGGAGGGGTCCAAGAGGGGCCTTTCAAGCCTTACACCAAATTTCCTTACTTTTGTCACTGTGGAACAACCCTAACTGATGCATTAAACTGAGTTTCTTGCCTCTAATATATATATATATACACATATGCGGTAGGGCCAGTATATTTAGGGTTAAGTGAGTTCTTTAATATTAAACCTCAAATTCTGCACCTTAATAACTTTGCCACCGTATGATGGATTTGCCTGCAATATTGCATGCACAGTCTGGTGCCATAGATCTCTGGATATGTTAAGTTGTGTTATGGTTGGATATACAGTTGCAGAGCTACAGAATGCTAAAAAACTCAGCAAAACATACTTTTTGCATGTTTCCTTGCTCGCGCTCACAGCCCACACAATTTGTCCATTTGGTCTGAAATCTTCTGGGAATATGCAGTCTGGGTCACCGATGTGCCTTTTGAAGATTTTGTGTAAAAATATTAAACTGTTCAAAAGTTATTCAAAAAATGAATTTCCCATTATAGTCAATGGGGGAAATATATGTGCATCACGAAAGTTTTGCAAATACACTATTACTTTTTCAAGTGGCCCTTTTACTTTCATGATTCAGCCATCTTGTTTTCAGTAAGTGAGAGAGAAAAATGCCTGGTGTTTAAATTTGGGACCCTCTAAGTAAACACTGACTGTTGGGTTTACCTAGTCGGGTCTTGAGGATGCCAGTCCTATATTTTTTGGGAGGTAAAACACCCCAGAAATGCCTTTTAAACATTGTGAAAAAATTACTTTTGCAAATCATAAAAAAAATGGCTGAAATACCTTCAAAAATGCGAAAGTTTTGTGCTATGTTTTGCGAAACGTTCGTGATTTGTGAAAGTATTTAAAATAACTGCAAATCTTTGCCACCCCCCCTGCAACAAAATGATTGGGTCTCTTGGGCTGAAATTTGCAGGGTGGCAAGGTCTGGTCGCACAGATGTGCCTTTTGGTAGTTTGGTGGCTAAACATTTAAGGGTCAAAAAGTTACGGTGTTCCAAAATTTCCCATAGAATAACATTGCAGCGCCTGTGATATCTTTCGGTGCCTGTATCTCGAAAACAAAGTGAGATACAGAGTTTTCCCTAATGGCAGGTTAAATCATAGATTACACCAACGGTGGAATTTTTTTCCTACTTTCTACGATTACAGAGATAGTGGCAAATTAGTGTCACAAGGGTTACAAAGGTGCCTTTTCAGTGTATTTCAGTGCCCATATCTTGTAAATGCTGTGAGATACAATTTCATTGATTCAAATAGAGTGAAGTACTCACTGTCATGATTACACCAGCACTGGAATTCTTTTCTTGCTGCTATGGCTGCTGAGATATTAGCAAATTAGTCTTACAAGGGTTCCTTGCCCTATATGTCTGTTGTATGGCTCCATAGTTATGTATAAGTGGAGCCCGTGTTCCCAAAAACACACACCACTTACATTGAACTTTCTCAAAAAGAAGGGAAATTCATTGCAAAAAACTCCATTATTGCATTAGTTAGCGTTAATAATATAGTGACAAAAGTTTGGAAATGTGCTGTTATGGTTCAAAACCCTAATTCTGCATTCCCCACACCCCCCACACACACACTTGCAAGACACATGCAAGATTGTAAGACACTATACCACTCCATCACATCTGTAACCACAATAATCCATTGTACTTATTTCACATAACACTATGTAATGAAAAACCAAATATAGTATCATCGACTCTTTACTGCAGCACAGTATGATGACACGTTATTGCTGGCATATCTTCTTCATACAATGAGACTTAGTCTGTACAAATTTTCAAAATACTGACTTTTATGTGTCACTATTCAACAATTGGGTTGCTGCAGGCTACCACATGGGCATGTGGTAGCAGGACAGATAGAGATGACACATACTACTTTTAAGATACTGCTCAAGTATGAAACTAGCACCATCACTTGTTGTTATATGGCTGCGTTACCTGGAGATACTCATTAGCAGCATCTTATTGTTAGCTTTGGATGTTACAACTGTTGCTTTCACATGTTAATTGTAAACTATACCACAAATAATTACTTTTATTATTACTACCATTTGTTATTAGGACTGACTCACTCTATCAGAAAAATAAATGCAAATGTACAATGGCTGTGGGTAGGCCTATACTAACTCTCATTTCCAAGAAACTATCTGTGGATAACATACTGTGCGTTACATCATGTCTTCACTATTGAAATACAGGCATCTGCTTAAATCTTGTTATTGCTGTTTGTAACACAAAAATGCTTACTGTGGGGCATCACCCATGGTTACCCAGCATGTGTGTCTACCCCAAGGTGCTATTATGGTGGCAGAATTCATACAGTTGGTGATCGATGATGATGGATGGGTTTACAATTAGAGAGTTGTACGTTACTTCTGTTACCTGATGCTGGTTGGCTCTGATTGGTTGCATTGCCTTGGCCCCTCTCCTGCTTGCATATGTGTGTGTGGGGGGGGGTTGGGGGGAATGCGGAATTAGGGTTTTGAACCCTAGCAGTACATTTCTAAACTTTTGTCACTGTACTATTAATGCAAAGTGATGCATTAACAGAGTTTTTTTTTGCATTGAATATATATATATATATATGTTTATATATAAAAATACAGCAGTGTGTAAACATCCCTGAGTGACACCTTTATTAATCTCAAGTGTTTTGGTTAGTTGTCCATCTCGTGTGCATCTGTCTTTGGCCATAGTATCTGTGAGAATCACAATTAATACAATATGCAACCTTTGGTCAATATTCTGGCTTTGTAGGATTCTCCAAAGGATAGGTCAATCCGCTTTAATGGATCTGTATTTTATATCTAGGAAAGCAATAAATTGTTGAAATTTTTTGATTAACATATTTCATTGCTTTATAGTAAAATACATCAATTTGATTTTTTGCAGATCTATCTTTTCAATAAATAGCCTGAACTTTAAAGATTTAATTTGCATTATATGTCCTCTTAGTTTCTGCAAAATAAATCTTGAATAGTGTTAAGAAACAACGTTTAGTAGAATAAAAGGTTGGTAATGTTCCTGGGTTGGTTTTATGCTTTTTATGGCAGCATGGGCAGAGCCATGCTAACATATTGCTATTACATAACAGAAGAATGGGCTTTGGAAGCACATGACTGGATACCCAGACTGTGTCCTTCCACTGTGTAATTGAAGCATATGTGGTCCTCTCCATTCACCACAATGCTGTTCTTTTGTCTGTTCTCTTCCCCTCAGCCTGCACTATTATTTTTCTGTGTGCTCACTTCTGATTCACTTCTAGCTTCAGTCTTTGTGATTCAGCACTGAATCAGACCCCCCACTGCTACCATATTTCATACTCATCAGCTTTGATTTGTGATGTGAGTGCATATTAACCATTTGGGACAGCTTGGCTTCATCTTTGACTTTTTTGTGGTGGAGAAATATTTTTTTTCTTGCCTTCAAACTTAGTTAATTGTCTCCTACTATTCCTAAAGGGCTTTGAATGATCTGCTCTTGAATGTAGGTTCATGTTGCAGTGTGAAATTCTTCTTGGCAGTGGAGAAAACTGCAGTGAAATAAGGGGTCTGACGTGGTTGTATACAGAGCACTAATCCATCCAAACATTTTACTCTATTTTACACTGCTTTTATTGTCAATGGAAATGTGTGCTTCCTCTCATAAGCTCTGGGTTGGCTAGTTCAGTGCCAACACAGCTTGTAGCTGTCTGCTGCTGCTGCATATCACCATTCACAGATACAAAGGTGCTAAATACTTAAAAGACATGGTTAAAGCCAAGCATCTGTGTCAGTTTGATGTAAAATAATCAAAGACACGTTAGAGAAACATACCAGTCATGTAAAAAACAAGAAAAAATCCAGGCATGACAAGTTAGCTGTCACCCCCCACAATTTTTTTTTTTACATATAAAACGTGCTTAAGCTGTCGTTAATGCCACAGATATCCTAAACAGCATAATGACAGAGATCCACAACAGATTGTTTTTCAAGCTAAAATATAAAAACAGCAATTTAATTCAAAGTGTGCTCATTTAAAGTATTTCTCATCACAAGAAACCATAATGCAGATCTGTGAAAAAATGCTGATCAAAACCCATTTAGGAGCCGCTTCTAGAAACAATTGTAACTAATCAGATACCGCAAAGCAGTTTAAGCACTTACATCAGTTACAAGACCAAAACTTCCTAAACATTATGGGTCCCCATCCCTGCACCTCAAAGATTTAAAAAAAAAGATGATCTCTCCCTTCAATATCAAGGGAGCACAAATAATGCTTTATGTAAAAAAGCACTCCTTCTTAAAAGGCACAAGGGATCCAAATACTGAAAAAGAAAAACAGACAACAAACATGGAGGCTTGGTGAATAACCAGGCACAAACACTTCATAAAATCAATAGTAGTATATATTGACACCCCAAGATTGGGATAATACCCCCACATCTAAGACCAATGGGAAAACAGCTGAGCAAGTAATTTCTTAGTTGTCTAACCCATGGATAACATACCAATAAGCAGTACGGGGAAACAGGTTTGCAGAAAACCTACACCTATACATAAATACATATATATTAATAATTAGTCAAGCTGAAAGTTCACTGAAAAATGAATTGATTACAGAAAAGACAACGGATCAATATTGTCATTCAAACCCTGGGAGATTGACTGGGAAGGGGGTGGTAAAGTATATAATAAAGTGACAGTGCAGTAAGGTGGCAACTACCTCAGATGATAGGTAACATATCATGCTCAGATAACAAGGACCCAGCTATGGTAGGCTGAGCAGTAATTCAGCCATCCAGATGCAGGCAGGTTAGGGGGCTTCAAAAACCAGCACAGAGTAGGTGTGCCAGCAGCATGCAGCCATTCTGGCTGCTGTGTCTGCTGGGGTTACATTGCCTGAATGAGTCATAGGGTCATAGCCTAGACTGCTCTCTTTTTTGGGGGGATATGCTTTTTATCCTCCACTCCCTGGCTGGCCCTCCATCCTACTGTTCCACCCAGCCCCGTCACCCCACCTTCCCCTAGGACTTACCTTCTCCTGCAATCCCCCAATGGCTTGTGCTCCATGGCAGGGTGGTGGGGAGTCCTCTCAACCTGTCAGGACTAGATCCAGATCACAGGTGGAGCCTAGGTTGTGAGGTGCAGGACCTGCCGCAGATGTCATTAATCTTGCCAGCCAGGGTTTTTCCCATTTTTCTTGTCCCTCCAGAGGCATGGCATGCAGGGATATCAGGATGCATGCCACATGCTCCCACATGTTGTGTGCCGATGTCCGCTCCACCTCTGATCTGTTGGCCCAGGCTGCCTTTCCACTGGCTTCTACTACAAGCTCAGTAAGCATCAGTCTGTTCCCCACCCTCCCAAGTGGAAGACGACAGTGATCCTGTGGATGCTTGCTCCTCTTTCCCAGCTAGCCCTCCAACACCTGGGCTTGCTACTGAATGCAGGTCATTGGCGTCACAAGTAGTAGTGCTTCCTCTGCACCGGCAGGCTGGCTTAAGCCTAGACTGAGCCTTGACAGCAGCACAAGCAGCATGTTGCAAACATAACAAACCATAAGGAAGTCTGGAGCATTGCTAATGCCAGCAGCAGGAAACAGGACTCAGGGGCCAGACAGGTTTCCACACAGGCCCCAGTGGCAACAATGGTAACAGCATCGAGTATTTCCAACCTTGAAGCCACTCAGAGAGTAGTACCTGCAGCAGATAATGAGCACCGCTGAGCACATGTGAGAGTGGATGACCCAATGGATACCTATGTCTTTAGCACCATGAGGGAGAAGATCTGGATGAGGGAGTATGTGGAAATGTTTGAGCTTTTGCATTGCAAACTGCCTGATTCAGATGACAGAGAAAAATCATAGAAAGAGAAGTGATGCAGACCATAAGTGCCACTGATATTTAACAACTGTTTTTGATATTTTTATATCCATTTACTGCATGCAGTTCCCACCAAAAATGGCACAATTCATAAAATATAGAGACAATATAAAGACTGCACATTTGGCATAGAAAGGTAATGCCTGGTTGCACTTCAATGAGCTTTTCTGGATGAAAATGGTGAGGGTATCAAAGCAGAGGTGGGACAAGTTAGACCACAACTTATGGTCATGCCACATGACCAGGGCAAAGCCAGACAATGTGACTTACACTGCAAGTGGGCACATGATGCCTAGGTTGGGGTGGCTAGGCCAAAAAGATACATGCTGCCAGTTTAATACAGGGAAGTGTTTTTGTGACTTCTGTAAGTTCAGGCATGAACTCAGCAGATGTGGTAGAAACCACAAGGCAATGGTCTGCTGCAGCAGCAGTGTTCACAGCTGAGGAGATGAACAAAATGCTCAGGAAACAGATAGGGGGACTGAAGCTTCCAGAAGGCTGACAAGTTTGCCCATAAACACTGATCATGTTCAACCATGGCTTGACCACTATCCCACAGTATTTGTCAAATGGTTTTACAAATGGTTCCCCATCCCATACAAGGGTTCATGGCTATCAACACCAGCCCATAACCTACAATCAGTTCATCCCCCAAAAATGTGGTAGCACAAATGCAAACAGGTGGGTGCATTGTTCATCGATTCGTAAAGGTTTTTAATTTAGTAAATCATCAAATTTTAATAGAAAGGCTGGGTAGATTAAATGTCTCTAAGAAAGTCCTAATTTAGTTTATGCCATATATTACAAATAGAATCCAGACAGTAAGTATTGAGGGTGAGTTATCAAATTTAAATATAGTGAACAAAGAAGTACTACAGGACTCTATCTTGAGCCTTCTATTATTCTTAATCTACATGAACAGGTTACCAAGTTTCATAAAAAACACAGGAATTTGTCTTTGTGCTGATAATACAGTAATGGTTGCATCTGGTTAAAACTACATGCATGTAGAACAAAAATTGCAGAAGGATTTTTTTGATTTGCATTTTTGGTTTGAACATTTTGTATTAGCATACAACAGTAAAAAAATATCCCTATTTATGATTTTCCTTACTGGCACCACTGGTGGGAAGGGAAATCATCCAAAATTCAAAACAGTAACAAAAGATGGCATGGAATTAAGACCGTAAATCCATCTCTCCTCCAGTCCGCTGCCTGTGTCAAATATAATCCCAGCATCTGGCCCACCACTCAACTGCCTACTTGCTCTGACCGGGTTGCACTTACTCCCCTCCTCCTCCCTCTCCCTCCCTCCCTACCAATTCTTCCCCTCTTCTTCTTTGTTCATTACCCCCTCACTACCTCCCCCTCCACTTGCTTTCTGTCCAGTTCACCCACACTACCTCCTGCCTGTTTCTTTGTCCACTTCATCTGCCCCTACTCCTCTCCTCCTCCTGCCCTCTGTCCAGTACACCCACATGACCTCTAGTCCATTTTCTTGACCTCTTCCTCCCCCCTCCCACTCCCCCCACCTACTTGCACTTGCCAAACCCCAGCTTGTCTCTCTGCACTTAACTTCTATCAGATGGCTGCACATTGTGTACCTCCACTGGGAAATTGGCGATGCTACCAGCTGCTTCATTCATGTCTTGACTTGTGTAAACCATAAATGTATTTGCTACCCCTTCCTATGTAAACTCTATGTTAGTAGTACAACTCCAGTGTCAATTTGTCTGCTGTAATTATGCTATTGCAACACAATGTATCTCCTTAAGTGTTGACAAGGATCCTTTGTAAATGGGCTCTTAGCTCAAAGGTTTGTAATTCAGAGTTATCAATTAAAACAGGTATCTGAATGCAAATACCTAGGTATGTGGTTGGACAAAAGTTAACATTTTGGTCAACATATTAGTACTATAAAAAATGCAAACTGCAAACTTGGAGCATTTAGATGTACAGCTTGCATAAACAAAAGCTTGAGACATAAAATTGTAATGTAATTGCTATTACCAATTTTAGATTATGGATATCATATTAAAAGCTATGCTAATGCAAATAGTTTCAAGAAAGTAGAGGTCACTTACAATAATTTGGCCAAATTTGTATTACATTTGAGTAATGAGACTCATCATTGTGAAATGTATGACAAGTTGGGTTGCCTTACAACTGAAAACAGACATAAATTGATCTAGGCAGGACTAGTAAACAGTATATTACATCAAAAATAACTAGTAAACTTAACAGATATTGCAAAAGGCTGAACACAAATATAACTCGAAATTTAACAAGTACTGAGAATCTGAAAAATCTATTTTAAAAAATAAAAATGGGGATATGGTATTCTCACAAGCAGTAGCACAGTTCTGGAATGAATATTGATCCAAAAACCAAACAACTAGTTTCCAAACCAATGGCATTTAATACTCCTATGAAACTGGCATTGAGTACATGTTGTATTTGTACAACATGAGTCATCAAAGTTGAAACTGTAATGTCTTTTAAGCTCTTGCATTTGCTTGAATATGTTGTTTGTACTGTATTTCAGTTTTTAAATTACTACTGTATAACTGCAAATGTATGCTTAAACAGGACCACATTGTAAATAAGACTTCTTAACCATAATGGTGTTTGTACCAACTTTTATCTGTATAAAAATTAAATGTTCTACTACACTCAAGCTGTACAATGAATTCAAAGAAGGGAAATTGTCTGGTCCATTCAGTATGCTGCCTATGGAACCACTTAGAATCTCTCCTCTGGGAGACATCCCTAAGAAGATTGGCAGGTGAATTGAGACTTATATGTCATTTGTCATACCCAAATGATTCCTCTGTTAATAATCACATCAACCTGGAGGACAGCGCAGCCATCTGTCATCTACATATCCATATGCAGGGAGTAGGAAAGGATTCCCATCTAGCTAAGAGTTACATCAGTTCAGCCTTCTGCCTATTACCAGTCAGGCCAATTGATTTTGATCTGTTAGGTTTTTGTTTTGAAGGTCAGTGCTATTACAACATGGCCATGCTGGTGGATTCTTTCTTCTCATGTTCAGCTTTTAGGACATTTAACCATTTCCTAGAATGGGTGACAAAGATATACTTGTAAAATTGGTGGATAACTCACTATCTGAATGATTTCCTTTTCATTGGGAGACCTGGGAGTGAGGACTGAAGGGGACACTTTGCAGGTTTTTATGGCATTAATGAAATGGTTTGGGGTCCTGCTAACAAAGGGAAAGAAAACAAAGGTCCTAGAACAAGGCTTACATACCTGGGTATCGAGTTGGATATGGTAAAGATGGTTTCTAGGCTGCCTGTGGATAAGGTAGACAGATTTAAGGAATTGATTGGGAAAGTCCAGACAGCTAGGAAGGTAACACTACAGACACTGCAGTCACTGATTGGCTATCTCAATTTTGCATGCAAGGCAATATCACTGGGGAGACCCTTCTTCATTAGGCAGTTGGCATGGATCAGGATCAGAGCACTTTTATCTCACCATCACATATGGGTGACGTCTGGTATGAGGGCAGGTTTGGAGGTGTGGGAAATTTTCTTAGGCATTTCTTTTTTTTACAATTAAATAAGCTTTAATGAACTTTTTTTAACAAGAAATACAACAATACAAACATCAAAGAAGTGTACAAAATATCAAAACCACCAACAATTAATAACATGAAGTAAAACACACTAACACTAAAATAACAAGAGCAACTATTTTGAATACAGGAAGGGAGAAGCCATGGGCAGCCGAGGACTTTAGCCAAAAAGGAAAGGAAAGTACCTTGTTACTGTTGTTCATATAGCTTTATATATGTATCTATCTATATATATAGATATGTATGTATATATATATATATATATATATATATATATACACACACACACTCTGTCTTTTAGCTTGTTTTTTGGTTTTTATTGGGCTCACCACAACCCAACCCAGATAGACCAACTTAGGGTAGCTGGTTCTTTCCACTGGGGTGTCATACAGAAGAGGCACACTGATGAGTCCTGGTAGGATGAAACACGAGTCTGTGTCTTCTGTTGGCACCCTTTGAGGACTGTGTGAGGAGCCTTTTGGCAATATGCAATTCTGCTTAAAGTTGAACCAGCATAATGTTTTGTGGTGATTTGCATATACAGCCCATGATGCTTTGCATTATGGGGGTATGTGTGATTTTGTATTTCTGATATATATATATGTATATATATTTGTGTGTGTGTGTGTGTGTGTGTGTGTGGGTATATATATATATATATATATATATATATATATATAGATATATATAGAGTTAGTTTTTATTTTGTTCTTCCAGGTGTTGGTATTATTAGCTTTTTTCCTAGGTATTCTGTTACAGTATATTAAGGTGTGTTGGGACACTTTTTTGTATGCATAGAGGAACAGAACATGCTGCTCTAAGTTAACAGAGTTTAGGATTTCTTGCTAGACTTGCTTTGCTTTCTTTATTGCTTTCTTTTATAGCAGGTATATGGTGTAGTTGTAGAGTCAGATATTAGTTAGAAACAGCAGCATTTGTGTCTTACTTCAGGGCAGCTCAGGGAATTTTTGGGAGGTTGTTGAGCAAACTTGCTTCCCTCCCCCCAGAAGCAGTTAGCAACTGGGGCTCTGCTGAAGGGGAGGGATTTATCCTAGGCTGGTAGAGTCAGGATATTAGTTAAAAACAGTTGCATTTTTGTCTGACTTCTGGGGGTATGTTGGGAGTTGTAAGCACACTTTCTCTCTCTCCCCCAAAGCAGTTAGCACCTGAAGCTCCGCTGAAGGGGAGGGGTTTGTCCTAGGCTGGTAGAGTCAGGAAATTAGTTGATAACAGCAGCAGAGACTTGGGCTAGAGGGAAGGGAGGAAGCCAGCGGCAACCAAGGACTCCAGCCGAGAAGGAAAGGAAAGTACCTTGTTACTGCTGTTCTTTTATATTTATATATATATATATATACACATTTTTTTGTTCTTCCAGGTGTTGGGATTATTAGCTTTTTTGCCCTAGGTATTCTGTTATAGTATTTTAAGGTGTGTTGGGGCACTGTTTTGGATGTATAGAGGAACAGAACGTGTTACTCTAAGTTAACAGAGTTTAGGATTTCTTGCTAGACTCGCTTTGCTTTCTTTATTGCTTTCTTTTATAGCAGGTATATGGCATAGTTGTAGAGTCAGATATTAGTTAATAACAACAGCATTTGTGTCTGACTTCAGGGCAGCTCAGGGGATTTTTGGGAGGTTGCTGGGCAAACTTGCTCCCCTCCCCCAGAATCAGTTAGCAACTGAGGCACAACTGAGGTACAAATATCTAGATACTGCTGCTTTCTCAGGGAATGATACAGAGCTCTAGTGCTTTGAGCACTGTTGGCGTAATTGTTTCTTGAGGAGGCCAGTGTCTAATCCCACCCTCCCACTCCAAGGCTCACTTCCCCTTTATTCCTGTTTACCCCCACATCATATCCTGTTACCTCACAGAATATGAGTCATAGCACATCTGGTAACTAGGAAGAATATACAGGACAAGACTGATACACCAGAGAGAAGACAATGTTATAAAACAGCAATAGATGCTATACAGTTATTGCATTGTATCTTACTAGGTGAGGTTAGCACAAATGTTGAAATGTTTGGCACAGTGATTATTGCTTACAAAAATTTCCTATACTGTTTATGTTAGCAGGTCATTTCAGGAAATCCCAGTATTGATATGTTAGTTTGGCACAGTGATTATAGGTTAGGATTTGCTGTACTACTGAAGTGTAACCAAAGTTGAAAGGGCAGATTGCTTTTGGTTGTACTTAGGGGACAAACTACACTTATTGGTAGGGCAAGCTTTATTGGTTGGTTAACTTTTACATAAAGGTAATGTATTGGAGAGCTGGGGGAACCATGGGCAGAACTGGAAAAGGTGGATGGGAGGGGTCATGAGGGTGGTATGGGCATCCTTCTACTGAAAATGAGGGGGGATGCTGGTGGGCAAAAAGTGAGATGGGAAGGGTGGAAGGCTGCAACAACTGTGGAGTGACAATCTTTCTGAAAATTGCAAGGAGAGTGGGAGGTTGTTCGGTGTGCAGGTAAATAAGGCAGCTTAGGAATGAGATCAGCTGTTTACAAATGGAGCTTAGGAAGGGGAATGCAGGCTGCAATGGAGGACAACTCAGCAGTTGGGGAGGGAAGGAGGGTAACTGAGGGGGGAGGACAGATCAAAGAAAGGGGGGGCGGAGCGGGAAGAACATGGCAGATGGGGAAAGGAGATGGGGGTCCTGGTTGACAGGACAAATGAGGGCAGGAAAGGGGAGGAATGGAGGACAGGAGGGAAGGAGGAATCTAACAGTCACAGAGTCAGCAGTGGTGGGGTGGAGAGCAGAAAGAAGGAGGAAATAGGTGGTAGTGAAGGGGCTTTGGAAAATTGGTTCACAGTACTGGCAGGATTTGGGAAGTGTTAGGGGAGTGTTAGGTGAAGGAGCTGATGACAGACCAGGTGAGAAGGGAACGGGGGGCAACAGTGTTGGGTAAGTTACTTTTAAAAAGTAATCAGTTACAGTTACTAGTTACTTTCAAAGAAATGTAATCAGTTACAGTTACTTATTACTTTTATATAAAAAGTAATTAGTAACTTTAATGCACATTATTTTTCATGTTACTTTATATTACTTTTGTTAACATGGTTGTATTTATTTACTGAACATAGCTACATGCTCATGAAACCCCAAGAAGTGTATAAAAGAAATAAATCAGATTCTAAAGACAATTGATATGTTAATTTATAACACAGTACCCTTCTCACATTGTCAGCCACAATAATCCCTTTACATTTCAATAAATAAGAGCTCTAGTGAAAAAAAACACTCTAACACACTCCCTGCATCTGCTGCTGCTGCCCTCTGCAATCTTTTCTCCCCACAGCTGAATCATGGCTTTGCCAGCCATTGCTGTCCCTGACCTTTTTCATTTCCATAACACCCACACTCACTTTCCAACACATACACCCTGAATCTACTGCCAGTGCCCTTGGGGATTATTTCTCATACAGCTGTATATCCCTTACCCCACTGCCGCACACACCCTGCTGCATCTTCTGCACTTGGTGATCTTTTCCACATCTAGCCTATATTCTCCTCCAGACTATGCAAGAGCCACAACTACCCCTTTAAATTTCTATAATAAAATCCCACCCTCACATAGCTCCCCCTACAGATCTACTGCCCTTCCTTGCCTTGGTGATCTTCTCTCATTTCTCCACAGCAGCCTGAATCCTAACTTTGCAATTACCAGCCACAGATCCACCCCACATCACATACAATAAATTCCACCAGCACACACCTGCTTAACCCAACAAAATTTAAACACTCTTTCCTACAGCTGAACCTTGACTTGACACTGCCACTGAGACACAGTTATAATTATAGTTAAGTCTGCTATGACTATTATGCCACTGCTAATATGCCACAACTAAAGTCAGACAGTGTAACTTGCAATTGAATTATCACATAACACAAAACACTTGTTGCACTGTGGTACATAACCCATCAATGAGAATTTTCTTTGTGATGGGGCGGGTGATGGTGATAGACCTTGCAGGTGGGCAGACAGATGATCAAGCAGCTTGCTGTGGCAGTTTGACACATGTGGTGTTGACAGAAATAGGCCCTGAGCATTGCCTGCAGATGGACTACTTGCCTTTTTCCCTTCAGCAGCTATTCTGTCCCCAATTCCCTTCTGGTTCACAATGGCTACTGTAGAGGGCCATGACTGATGGCTTGCATGGGTATGGCAAGCTATCTATAAATTGTACATCAACTGGCCAATCTGTTGCTCCCTCAAACAAATTTGTCAATTCCTATACCGATCCTTAGCTGTACCATGTAGTGGAGCATAAGTAGTATAATCTGTATAACAAATGTTGCAAAATGATATATTTAATAATAAACCAACAAATAAAATGATGTTTTCTGACTTTCATTTGCACAGCACATGTTACAAATATAGAACAAAATGTTAATATTAAATACATACTGAAAATAGAATATTGAGTTAGAATCGATATTTCAACCATAGGTCTTCTTCAGGGATTATCTAAAAGACAAAAAGAAGGTTAGAAAAATAAGAGAAATATATGTGAGGAAAGAAAATAGGGGGAACTGTAGGAGAAATATAGAATAATACATGGGAGTGGTGTGTTTAACGAGATTTTACACACACCTGAGGTGTTGGATGCCACATAAATCCCTAGAGCAAAGCTCAAGGGGTTTATTGAAGTTTCCAACACTGAGGGTGTGTGTAAAATCTCAAGTTAAACTCACCACCCCATGTTTTATTTACATAATTGCTGGGGAGCATTTTTTCACCACAGTAGTTAAATAAAATAAAGCCACGTCCCTGTGCAGCTACCATCCCTGAGTTTCAGCACAGTCTACTGTCAGAGCTTTGCTGCTGAAACATTTTGTTTCCCCTTTTTTCTTTGTTTTTTTGCAGCTTAGACACAATAGTAGACATAGGCCAGTTACAATATTTCCTTTTTCTTTTAAGTTAACTTACTGCCAAGTGCCAGTCACAGTGAAGTGTGCAGATGTGCGGTGCTACAAAAAGGCAGAGAAGGAGAGAAGTGCTGCAGCTGGCACATGTGTTGACCAAGGGAAAGTTGGTGCATGTTCGCAGTTATAACTCACGGGTTATGATGGCAAATTATGACCCAGTTTCCCTTAGGGAAAGAAAGCTAGCCAGTTATTATAAAGTGATAATAGTTAAGGTAAGAATAGAATCTGGAAAATGAAAAGGTGATGATAGGTACGAAAAGGCAGAGTAGAAGTGAATGGACTGAAGAGGACCTAGTAAGAAGGCTGAAAGGTGAAAGCTATGTGTGCACACCCATTTTCATTTTCTACTGATTAAAGAAATACTCAGACTGGAGGGGCCAGTGATTTACACCAGTTCTGTGACAACTGGTACAAGGACACCCAGTGCATGACACCTCACCAGAGTAATTCAACCAAACAACATTTTCTGTAATGAGACAACTGGCAAAATCAACCACAACACCCAAAGGCAGTGGGACTGTAACCCTGAAGAAAGCAGCGGTGTGATAAATGAGGCTACCTTGTAGTCACAGCCACGGTGTTAGAGCAAACATCTCATAGGGCCAACCAATATTAGGTCAGAATTCCTATGCTAAATGTTACAAGGTTGCATATCTTTGCTCCAGTTTTTGTGCCATGGATTTACACTACCCCATACCTCTGGCAGCTCATAATACTGAGACACTGCAACTACTCAAACCTGAATATCAGCTAGGCTACAAAAAAATGGCACCTCACAGCCATGAAATGTTGTCTAAACTTTTTATTGTGAAAAAAGGCAAACTATGGTAGGTAACTAGCATTCAATCTGCAAGGTGAAGATGCTGGGTGCTCATGCAGTGCTTGTCAGAAGTCAATTTGTTTAGCCTGATGTTGTAATAAATCAAGCATGCAGTTAGTTGAGCAGCCTTTGTTTACACTGAAACCTGAATATCAAAAGACACCTTCACAATCTCTGAATTTCTGTGATGTCATAAACCTCTTGAGCTTTGTTCTTGAGGTTTATGAAGTCACAGGTACCCTTTGATGGATTACAGCAACCATAACAGATAGATGCCCATCTGTTATTCTATTTATATTACTATTTATATTACAGCAACTAGTTACTTTTAGTGAAAAGTAATGTCATTACAGTTACTTATTACTTTATTTTAAAAGTAATCAATTACTATTACTAGTTATCTAGAAAAGTAATCAGATTACAGTTACAAGTAACTAGTTACTACCCAACATGGGGGCCAAAGGGTTGAAGGGATATGGTATGGGGGATAGGTTAAGTAAGGGGGGTTGTGGGGAAGGGGGAGAGGAGGTATGAGAAGAAAGGGGTAGGGATGCATCAGGGGGAGGAGACAGGAGAAGCCCAGTGAAGAGGTGAGGTAAAATCAGAGGAGATAGGGGAGAAAAAGGGCAGAGCAGAGACAGGGGACATTACAACAGGAGTGGAAGGGGGAACAACTGTGCTGGAGGAGGAGGAGGAGTGGAGGCGAAAAGGACAGGATAAAGGAAGGACAGGGTGAGTAGAACATGAAAACGGTGCTGAAAGACTCAATTCTGAAAGGGATCAGATGGAGAAGCAAGGGGGAGCAGCATAGTCACATATAGGTGGAGGTCATGCCAGGCATGACAGCAGAAAGGGTGGGTCAGTTTGTTCAGAAGTGTGCTAGGAGGGGTAGGGAGAAACGTCACATAGTTCTGCATTTGAGAACAAATGACCTGGCAGGAAATATGGTAGATGTAGTCCAGAGGAGGTTTGAGGAGCTGGGGCTGATTTGTGAGGAGGCAGGAAGATCAGTAACTTTCTCAGAGGTGCTTCCAGTACACAGGGCGAGCACGGCAAGGAAGCTGAGGACAGAGGGATTTAACATGTGGATAAGAGAATGGTGTCTGTTCAATGGGTATGGGCTATTGGGTGGGTGGGGAAGGACCTGGGAGGGCAATGATCTCTATGCTAAGGACAGGCTACACTTAAGTGAGGAGGAAAGGAGGGTATTGAAACAGAAACTGGGGGAATACTTAGCAAACAATGAGAATTTAAACTAGAAGAGGGGGTGGCAAGTGGGCAGGAGTCAGGCAGGATCCATAGGTAGGGAAACCAAATGAGCTTACCCCCCATACCAGCAGCAAGGAACTTAGGGAGAGGTCAGGAGCGGATGCTAGAAAGGGAGAGCAAGTAGGGAGAGGGGGGAAGGAAGCAGGGTGGAGGGTGGTAACCTTGAATGCTAGGAGTTTAGAGGACAAAACAGCAGAGTTATAGGCTCTAATGCAGATGGGGAGGTGGACATGGTGGCCATCACCGAGACATGGGTCATCCATTACCATGGCTGTGACCTGGCAGGGCACGGGGTCATAATGTCACAAAACATTATGCTGCATGGCAACATCGCGCTGACAATACAGTGTGATATTGCCATATGGCATAATTCTTTTTTCTGTGGGGGGCTCTGCCTCCCCACACACCCCATCACAGGGGTCTGCACCCCCCCTGGACTCCAACCTACTAAAGATTCTCAACTTCTCAACTCCAGGAGGGTCCAAGTCGGGAAGTGCACAAATTGTGTTGAAAAATAAAATGTCTGGGAAAGGGAATCAAACCCGGTCCCAGACGCAGCTCCTGGGTTCCTGCTGCTGTGGCTCAGTTCAGTGAGCCACAGCAGCTGCTCAGCAGAATCCACTCCCAGCAGATGTCTTATCCTCTGCCTGGGAGTCTGTGAATGGTGCAATACCATGTACAGTAGTATACACGGTATTGCACCATGCGCTGTCCTGGACAGTGCTCTTTCGTGTTAGCTATGTTGTCGTACGCTATTAAGCATGCAACATCATGACCTGGTAGGACCTGGCAGTACCAGGTTATAGGACATTTCGGAGGGACAGGGCAAAAGGAAAAGGAGGGGGTGGCACTGTACGTGAGGGAAGGACTGAAGTGTGTCAAGGAGGAAGGGGAGGTGGGCAGCATGGAGTCATTATGGGTGCAGCTCCAGGACTCCAAAAATAGAATCCTCAGGATGGGAGTGGTGTACAGGCCACCTTCTCAGACTGAGGAGTTAGACAGGGAACTAGTGGGACAGATCAGAAGGACCTGTGGGAGGGGCTGCACAGTGATTGTGTGGGACTTCAACCTGCTGGGAGTGGACTGGGGTACCCCTACCACCATGAATAGGAGGGAGAAGGTACTTCTGGACACCTTCCAGGACAGCTTCCTGTTGCAGATGGTCAATGAGCCAACCAGGTTAAGGAACACCCTAGACCTCATGCTGGCAAATGGTGAGTTTGTGTGGGAGCTCGGGGTGGAGAAACCGCTGGTGGGGAGTGACCACCACTCAGTGTGGTTCACAGTAAACATGGGGAAAGGGGGAGTAGGAACAGGCACAAGGGTGTTAGACTTCAGGATGGCCAACTTTGGGAGGATGAGGGAAATAATACAGTGGTATCTGGCTAGGGTCCATTCAGACATGGATACTAACCAGAAGTGGGAGGTCATTAAACTGGGAATTGAGGAGGCAACCATAACATGTACAAGGGTCCAGAGTAAGAGGGTCAGGACCAAGAAGCCTAGCTGTGTGAGCAGGGGGGTCATGGAAAAAGTAAAGAAGAAAAGATCTGCCTTTAGAAGGTACAAAAAAAGGGAGAGGGGAGGACAGAGAGGAATACCTGAAGGAGTCAAGGGAGGTAACAAGGACAGTCAGGTCATCCAAGGCATCCAGGGAACTCAGGCTAGCATTGGGCATTAAAGAGGGGGAGAAGGACTTCTTCAGGTACATCAGGGAGAAAAGGAGTTGTAAGGATCAAATAGTAAGTATAAAGAGGGATGGAGTGGATGGTATCGGGGCAGAACAGGCAGAAGCATTAAACGAGTACTTCTGCTCAATATGTACAAAAGAGAAAGTGGGAGCTGTACCCAAGAGAGGTGGGAGGGTGGGCACAGTCAAGTCAAGTCATTTTTTATTTAAAAAGACGCCCAATCCCAAAGGCTCTGGGCGCCGTACATTAAAAGGAAGTGAAAACATTTTTTTTACAGCATTTCATGCCATGTAAGTACAAAACAAAAAGAAAACACATATATATAATCATAATCAAACCCCAAAAGCATGTAAAAATAGGTGAGTCTTTAGGCAAACCTTGAAGGTAGTAAGGTTCGGGGCCTCCCTAACTGCAGCTGGCAATGAATTCCAAAAAGCGGGCGCAGCGACACTGAATGCTCGGTCGCCCGCAGATTTTAACCACGCTCTTGGAACAGTTAGGAGGTCAGCACCAGAAGAACAGAGATTACAAGAAGAGGAGGATGGTATCAGGAGATCTGACAGGTAACCGGGGCCCTGTCTGTGTAGGGCCTTATAGGTGGGAAACCCCACCTTGAAGAGCACTCTCCACCTGACAGGCAGCCAGTGCAGTTCGCGTAGCACAGGTGTAATGTGACAAAATTTACTCTGCCTGGTTAAAAGCCAGGCAGTAGCATTCTGCATGAGCTTCAGTCTGCAGAGAGAGCCCCCAGAGATCCCGAGATAGAGGGCATTACAGTAGTCAAGCCTCGAAGTGACTAAGGCATGTATCAAGGTAGGGAGGTCCAGAGGCGGAACAAGGGGCTTAATCCTGCCGATGTTACGAAGATGGAAAAAACAGGAATGAACCACGGAAGAAATCTGAACCTCCATGGTCAAATTTCTGTCAAACATCACGCCAAGATTTCGCATCCAAGGGGAGGCCATCAATGATGCGGCCCCTAGCACAAGGCCAGTTGCCGAATCAGAGGCCATCCCATCACGAACTCTGTTCGACTCCACTACCAATACCTCAGTCTTATCAGGGTTCAATCTAAGCCAGCTGGAGGTCATCCAGTCGCTAATCTCAGCCAGGCAGATGTTCAGCACATCTACTGCGTTAGATGTTCCTGGAGTAAAAGATAAGTATAGCTGAGTATCATCAGCATAGCAATGAAAATTCAGTCCATACTTTCTAATGATCCCCTCCAGGGGCGGCATATATACTGCGAACAACATTGGGGCCAACACCGAACCCTGAGGGACTCCACACAAAAGGAGACTGGGTGTTGATGAGAAACTTCCCATCACAACCCGCTGTCTCCTATTTGTGAGAAAGGACTCAAACCACTTGATGACAACACCGGTGAGTCCACATAATTCCCTCAGGCGGAGAAGCAGCACACAATGGTCCACAGTATCAAATGCTGAAGAAAGATCGAGGAGAACAAGAATTGTCTTGTCTCCTCCGTCTCTAACCCTGAGGAGGTCATTTTGCACCCGAACTAACGCAGTTTCAGTGCTATACCTGGCCCGAAAAGCTGACTGGAAGGGATCATACAACTCGTGAGTCATGAGATGTTCCTCCAACTGAAGCGATACCACCTTCTCAACAATCTTCCCCAAAAATGGGAGATTCGAGATAGGACAGTAGTTTGCTCTGACCTCCGAGTCCAAAGAAGATTTCTTTAAAAGGGGTCTAACCAGAGCCTTCTTCAAGGCATCTGGGAAGACACCCTGACTTAAGGAGCACTGGACAATCAGGGCAAACACCAGGCCAACAGAGTCAATGCATCTTATTAAGAAACGCGTTGGCACTGGGTCCAGTTCACAAAAGGTATGCTTCAGATTGACCGCCACCTCAATTACCTCATGATCCTCCCCTGGCCTAAACTCACCCCAGTCAGGCGGAGTGCACATAACTGGCGACCACTGACAGCAATGATATTGCTGGCTAAAGAAACCTCCAGCCAGATCGAAGACACCCTGTCCGAGAAAAACCGAGCAAAATCCTCACAATCCTCATTAGAGGAAACTCTACCAGGCTGGAGACAGATAGGATGGAGAAGTCTGTCAACAGTCCAGAAGAGCGAGGCTGGTCGGTCTCTCCCAGCAGCAATCTCCCGAGACAAAAACAATGTCTTCTTTCGGTCGATTTTCTCCTGATATGCACAATAATGTGCACGCAGGACCAGTTTGTCCATCTCCAGGCGGGATTTCCTCCAGCAGCGCTCCAATCTCCGACCCATCTTCTTCATTTCCTTGAGATCTCCATCAAACCATGGAGACCTCAAGTACGAAGTTCTGGGTCATACACGGACAGGTGCGAGGAAGTTGATGGCATCGGATAGAACCTTATTATAGGTATCTACATCGACACCAACAGCTGTGACGCATACATCACCTAAACTAGATAGATCAGCAGCCGCCATAAAACCCACAGGGGTAAGATCTCCTAAAGGGTGGCAGTGGATCATCTCAGCAGGGAGTAAACTTACGGCGGGAGCCCTAAGCATGAACCTCACCATGCTATGATCAGATCAAAGTACTTGATCAACCATGAGATCAAAGATCTCAATCCCCAGTGAGAACACCAGATCCAGTGTGTGGCCATCTCGATGAGTAGGTGCATCAACGAACTGCAAAAGCCCTAATAAGGACATATTCTGCAAAAATTCGTCAATGCATCTCTGAGTTTTATCCTCAGCCCAGACATTGAAGTCCCCCCAGAATAACACATCTAGGGGAGTCCAATGTCTCTCTGGCAACAAACTCGGCAAATTCCCGCAGGAACCCCCCCACCGGGCCCGGAGGGTGAAAGATGAGGAGGATCCTGCAACCAATGCCGAGTCCTCCACGGACGGCCACACACTCAAATGAGTCTGGGGTTCCCACTGGGTGCACAGGAGGGGGAGGAGGTGAAAGGTGGGGAAAATCTTAGCGGGCAGAGCACTGAGGGTAGACAAGGCACCAGGGCCAGATGGCATACACCCCAGGGTGCTGAAGGAGCTGGCAGAAATCCTGGCAGAACCCTTGGCAGACCTGTTCAATGCCTCCCTGGACTCGAGGAGTGTGCCTCAGGACTGGAGGATGGCGCACGTGGTACCCCTCCAGAAGAGGGGCCCCAAGGATGAGCCAGGAAACTAGAGACCAGTAAGCCTCACATCCATTGTGGGAAAGCTGATGGAGACAATCTGAAGGAGAGGCTGGTTTCCCTCCTAGAGGCTAATGGCTGCAGGACAGCAGACAGCATGGGTTTGTTTCAGGCAGATCCTGTCAGACCAGCCTGGTGGAGTACTATGATTGGGTAACCAGGCAATTAGACAGGGGCCATGCAGTGGATGTCCTGTACCTGGACCTCAGTAAGGCCTTTAATTCAGTGTAGCATGGGAGGCTAGGAAGTAAGTTGGAAGGCAGAGGGGCGGAGGTGAAGATGGTGGGATGGGTAGCGAACTGACTACAAGGGAGACAGCAGAGAGTGGTGGTGGGAGGGGAGCTCTCATCTCCAAGGGCGGTGGCAAGTGGGGTGCCACAGGGCTCTGTACTGGGGCTGGTGTTGTTTGGGATCTTCATAGCAGACACCTCAGTAGGCATCAAGAGCAAGATCAGTCTGTTTGCAGATGATACCAAGATAGGAGCAGTAGTAGATGACTTAGAAGGGTGGCAGGGGTTGCAAGATGATCTAGCAAAGTTGGAGGCCTGGCCAGACACTTGGCAGCTGAGGTTCAATGCCAAGAAATGCAGGTGGTACATTTTGGCACAAAAAAAACCAAGGCAGCAGTACCAGCTGAAGGGGATTCAACTAGCCAAGACATAAGAGGAGAAGGATCTGGAAGTGATCATAATGCGAACAATGAACAACTCAGCACAGTGTAGAAAGGCAGCTGCAAAGGCCAACAGGATGCTGGGTTGCATTGCCAGAGGCATATCCTCGAGGAGGGGGGAAGGTGGTCCTGCCACTTTTCAGGACACTGGTTAGACCACTCTTGGAGTACTGTGTGCGGTTCTAGTGACCATACCTGAAGAAGGACATTAGGTTACTGGAGGGGGTGTAGTGCAGGACAACAGCAGTGATCCAGGGGCTAGGGGACTTAATCTACTAAAGCAGGCAGAGGAAGTTGAACATGTACCCCCTGGAGGAGAGGAGGGATAGGGAGGACATGATTCAAACCTTCACATACATGAAGGGAATAAATAAAACAGGCATAGAGGGGCTTTTCAAATTAAGAAGGGTGAGAGATACTCAAGGGCATGATCTGAGATTGGAAGGGGGAAGGTTCAGGTGGGAAATGAGCAGACACTATTTTATGGAGAGGGTGGTGTCTGGGTGGAATGCATTGCCAGAGGAAGTGTTATCCTGTAGAACAGTGGGATACTTCTAAAAAGGATGGGACAGGGTAAGGGAGAAGGTCGCTAGAGGGGGAAGGGGAGGGCAGCTGCAGTATAAGGGCTCCTAGCTGCACAATCATGCAGACTTGTTAGACCATAAGGCCTTTATCTGCTGGCAATTTTGTATGTTCGTATAAAAAAAAAGAATAAACAGAAAGCAGAAAAAAACACCAAACAGCAGTATATATACCCTATAAATCACCCCAGCCCTCACCCTTCCAAGACCATTCAAAACCCTGCTAAAAGAATATAAACAAAGAAGGAAGGCACAGTCACATATTCTCAATGGCGTAGCTTTGCTTAAGACTACCCATATCCTACAAGGAACACCAGATAACCAAAAATGATTTGGCTAACCATTTCTCACCAAAAATGAATAAAGGGAACTCCAACTAAACCTAAAGGTATGGAGGCCATGGTGAGCATAAGCTATGGATTACTTTGCATTCAGGGCATTCAACATTTCCTTAACCCATTCAGTAAGTGACAAAGGTGAAGAGACTTTCCTGTGATGAAGTATAAGCAACTTGGCAATAGCCAATATCAGAACCATACACGCTTTTATCTACCCTGTCAATAAGGGCTCATAGGTGCCAAAAATACAATCTTCCACAGTGAAAAGATTCTGAGAACCCAAAAAAGAGTCCAAAAACTTTCAAATACATTCCCAAAAAGATTTGATTCGAGGGCAGATCCACAGCTTATGCAAAAATGTACCCTCTGATTGACCACATTGAGAACAGGTAGAAGAGGAAAGATTGTCCATTTGAGAAGGATTCTGAGGAGTATAATATAAATTGTGGAGAATACTAAATTGTAACAACCTTAGCCTATCTTGTTTAATATACTTATATAGAGCAACCCATATGGAAGTCCAATAATTGGTAGTTTGGTTAATATTTAACACATTGGTCCAATAAAAGGCAATAGGGAAGGACCCTTCCCAAATATGTTGTCAAATCACTTTATACATGTGAGAGATGGAATGAGGTTGGTGAAAAAGAGCAGACAATTGCTCGAAGAACCACCCAGCTTTATCAGATCGGGTGGTGGGGTCACCCAGCAATCTTTTCACACACTGCTTCAGTTGAGCAAGTAGCAAAAATGAACAAGACAACAATCCAAATTTAGCTTGAAAAGATGCAAAAGAAATAATTGCATTGTCACAAATTAAATCTTCCGAGCTCTTGAGGGGTAACCCTTTCCTAATTGCAGGCAAAATAGTCCGATTACCTATCTGGAGATTTAGGTTATGGAACAGCGTTTGCCTGACATCCATCTGATTGGAAAGGTGCAAATGTTTGCAGAATTGGGATTGAGACTGCATGGACCAGGCAATAGGGGTGTAACATAATGTGCAAGGAAGACATGATGGTTAAACATATAGTAAGGGAAAGAGGGAGATATTGTGATCTTCACAAAGGTCTTGCTCAAGCTGTAACCAGACTAGGATGTATCCCACTCTGGGGAAGATGCTAAAGCTTGGCTCTATTGGAAATACCTCAAACCACGCATAGAAAAATAGTAACAAAGTAAAAAAAGGGAGTTGCAAACCCCAAGCACTCAAAGCCAACATAATTTAATAAAAGCACACCTGGAAATTTTATCCAGCCACAAAAAATTCAGAAAAAGGGCCTGCAGACATTGGAACCACTGCTTTGGTAGAACTATATTGAGCATACCCATGGGGTAAAACAGTCACAGCAAAATATTCAATTTAAGAATATTTGCTACCCCAAAGGAATAAAAGCAGGTGTCTCGGTGCCACAGATCTTGCGCAATCTGTTTGACCAAAGAGTCGAGATTAAGGGATTGTAACAATGAAGTATCTCGGGAAATGTGGATACCCAAATATGTAAATGTATGAGACTCCCACTGCAAGCCCAGCTTCAAAACTTCAGATTTAGATACATGTGGGGATAAAGGGTAGACTACAGTTTTGTTAAGATTAAGTTTATATCAAGAAAAGGAACCAAAAACTTGAAGAGTATTTAAAATCACAGGTAGGGAGTTTGGAAGGTCTGAGAGATGCAACAAAACATCATCAGCAAAAGTAGATATTTTGAATTCCTGCTGGCCAATAGTTTAATAGAAGGAGAAGAAATTATTTTATGGGTCAGCAGTTCTAGACATAGATTAAAAAGAAGGGATGATAAGGGACACCCTTGCTGAGTACCTCAAAATAAAATAAATAGGTCAGATAAACCTTATTACAAAAGACTCTAGTTGATGGTTTCTGATACAAAACCCGGACCCAATGAACATACTCATTTGGAATACCATAGTGAGGTAAAATAGAGAATAAGAACAAGAGAAATGGTCAAAAGCTTTTTCCACTTCCCGGGAGACCAACACCACATCCGTGTTGGCTCCCTGTGATGTGGATATTAAATGAAAAAATTTTCTGAAAAAGTCACTTGCGTTTCTATTGGCCACAAAGCCAACTTTCTCTGGCCCGATAAGGTCTGATCCCACTTTACTTAATTGAGTAGCAAGTATTTTATCTAAGAATTTAACATCAAGCGATAATGAGATAAATTGGATGATAGTTTTCAGGCTGGTCTCATCTTTACCAGGTTTAGGAATTAAGATGATTCAGGCTTCAAAAAGAGAGAAATCTTTTAATTCGTGTCTATAAAGGTAATTAAAGAGTTGGGCTAACAAAGGGGCTAACTCTTCTTTGAAAGTTTTTTTAAAACGGGAGGAAACCCATCAGGTCTCAGAGCCTTATCTGGTGACAGGGCTGAGATAGTTGCTACAACCTCACAAACCTTAACTGGGCCAGAAAGAAACTCCTGCTGGACAGACGTAAGTTGCAGCAGGGAGACCCCTTCCAAAAAAGTGTCTAACTGAGAAGAGATGTTGGGCACACTGAGTTAATCTGAGTATAAAGAAGAGTAATACTCTCGAAAGATGGAAGCCATCTGCCTAGCATCATATGTCATAACACTAGCACCAGCTTAATTTAATATTTTTTATTGAAAGTTTTCTCTATAACATATTGTGCAGGCATCCACAGAGCCAAATACAAGTAGTTGCCGTAAGTACATAGAGTAAATATTCTGTATATTAACAGTAAAGTATAGCCATTATTCAGTAAGGGCATGAACTGATGCCTGTCCCCTCCCTCTCTCCAACCCATTCCAACCCCCCAACCCTACACCCACCCTCCCATTCCTTGCCACAAGCAATAATATGAGGTAGTTTCTTGGTATATACTGAACTATCTCCTAGAAAGATCAGGTGACATACAGCACAAAGACATCTATAATAGAGAAGCTGAGGAAGAGTGGGCTATCAGCAAACTGAGGAAGGGGTACCAGACCTGTTGATATTGTACCCTCCTATTATCCTTCCCAGCAATAACCCATTCTGCCTGGAGTGCAAACATAATTTCCCTGAACCACTCAGTATAGGTAGGTATCGTTACCTCAGTCCAGTGCCTAAGCAATACCTTTTTGGCACATGCAGAAATTAAAGCTATATAGGCTCTTTGAGTACAGCCCTGAAGGTTGGTATAGTCTCCTAAAATGCAAACTTCATGGGTAAACTTATCAGAGAGAGATAACAGTGGGTCTAGGTGAGATTTGATGCTGTTCCAGAAAGGAGAGACCTTATTGCATGACCACAACATATGCAGTAAGTCTCTGGGAAACTGCGAGCACTTGGGACAAAGGTTAGAGAGTAACAGTCCCATCCTTCCTAGGTTGACCAGGGTGTAATACAGATTGTGGTTGATCTGAAACTGTGTATATCTGTACCGATCTCACTTAAGATATCTGTAAGTATGTTTCTAAATTTTCTACCAGTTTCTGCAGGGGGTAGTACTCGGCATGGCCTGGTCCCACCAACAACTTCTTTGACCGTCTGACCCCGGTAGTGCAGTTTTTAGAAACCTATAGGCATGGGTTATCAAATGAGAGGAAGGGAGAGAAAAAAGGTACGGGGACAGGGTGGCCGACAAGGTCCTATTCCAAGGTCTGGTGCCAAAGTGATGTGATAGCACATAGGAAATTTGTAGGTATTTAAATGCCTGTAAGGCAGACCATTGATAGAGTAGGGAGGCCTCCTGGAAATGCATTAGTTTATGATTCATGACCAGGTCCTCCACCTTTTCAATTCCCATACTGGGCCAAAAGCAGTTGGGCTTAATAGGTTTACCCGAGATGAGGAAATTGGAGTTATTAAAGAGGGGTTGTGCTACATCCTTGGCTCCAGAGACCTTGAGAAGGGTGATAAGCTGAGATTGTGTGAGTAACAGGGAGTCGATTGGAGAGTCTTTCATCTCGGTAGGAAGTTTCTTGTGGGGAAGAAAACGGAAGGGCTCTGACTGGGGTTCAAGTCATACTTAGCACATAGGGACTTTTCAATTTCTAACCAAAGAGGGGAATAAGAGGATCCAGAAGGATGGGTCAATGGGAGCAACCAAAACCTCATTCTAATTAGGTGATCAGCCAAATAATATAGGTAGAAGTTAGGAGCTTGTAAACCCCCATCAACTTTCTGATGAGCGAGTTTATTATAACTTCTTCTTACTTTTTTCCCAACCAACAAAAAAGAAGTAAGTATCTTACGAACCTGGACAAACCATGAGTGTGGCAAGGCCCAATTACACATTTGTAAGAGCTAAAGTATGCAGGGCAGAATATTCATCTTGATGATACTCATTCGACCCTACATAGAAAGAGGTAATAGGGACCAATGTTTAATATCATCTTTTATGGTGTTTACAATATTGTCAAGATTAAGAATTTTCATGATCTTAGGAGAGGAGTGGAGAAAAATGCCCAGATACTTGAGTTTTTCTGGAGACCATTGTAGGACAATATTACCAATTTCTGATCTCTGAAAATAAATGTTAAGTGGAAAGACTTCAGTCTTCTCAAGGTTCAGTTTGTAATTAGAGATCACACTAAATTGAGAAATTATTGTTAGGGCTGCAGGGAGGGATTGGGAGGGAGAAGAAATATGTATCAATATATCATCCGCATATGCGGAAAGTTTATATTCTGAGTGTCCAATATGAATACCAGAGACTAACAGGGAAGAGTTCAGTTTCCTTATCAGGGGTTCTAGGAAAAGGTTAAATAAATAAGGCAAAAGGGGACAGCCCTGCTGGGTGCCCTGTTGCAAGGGGAAAGGTGTGGAAAGTACCCCGTTACATTGCACCTGAGCTGAGGGGGAGAAATATAGTATCTTAACCCAGGTTATGAACTCCTCAGGGATATCATATTTAGGAAGTATGGAAAATAGATATTCCCAGGCCATTCTGTCAAATGCTTTTTCTGCATCCAGGGACACCAAGGCAGCTGGGGTTGAAGTGTCCCTGGATGCAGAAAAAAGATGTGCCAGTTTTTGAAGATGGTCAGAAGAATGGTGTCCCTGAACAAAAGCCACTTCTTCTGGACTAACCAGGGAGTCCCATACACAGCCCAATCTTAAAGCTAGGACCTTAGCCAATATTTTAAGTCCATGTTGATAAGGGAGATAGGTCAGTAATTATGGACAAACAAAGGGTCTTTCCCGGTTTTCGGGAGGACCATAATAGTGGCTTGGGTTAAGGAAGTGTCTGAAATGCCATGCTTGTAGGTATATTTGAACAAATCTAGAAGAATAGGCACTATACTATTTTTAAAAGCCTTATAAAAGTTGGACGAAAAGCCGTCTGGACCCGGGGATTTATCTAATGAAAGTAAATTAATAGCTTCCAATATTTCAACAGTGATGGGCTTTTTTAAGCTAGTGGATTGTGCGTTGGACAGCATGGGGAGGGTGAGAACACTAAGAAAGGACTCAATCTTTTGTGGAGAGAAAAAAGGAAATTGGTAGAGGTGTATAAGGTTTTATAGAAAGCCTGGAAGGCTTCGGAGATATCCCTGGGTGAGGTGAGAATGTCACCTGCAGGGGACTGAAGAGAGGTAATAATTCTATCAGCTAATTGGGATCTAATTCGAAGAGCTAGCAGCTTACCTGCTCTTTCACCCTGATCAAAATAGGTTATCTGAGATCTAAGCTGAAGAAATTCCATTTGTTCAACCAATAGCTGATTGTATTGAGCCCTAAGTGGCTTAACCTTCTCCCAGTCCTCTGCAGGAGATGAGGCTGTCAGATTTGCCTCTGCATTTGTCAGTTGGTCTATTAGGGAGGATAGTTTCTGTTCCCTTTGTTTTTTACATTTTGAGGCTAAGCGTATTAACTCCCCTCTTAGGGCACATTTTAGGGAACACCATAAGATATCAACTTTAGGCATGGATCGAGAATTATCCAGCATGAAGTTGGAGATAAAGGAATGTAGATGGACTATCTGATCCTCAGATTTAATAAGTTGATTATTGACCCTCTAGAGATTATCTCTTTGGATATTAGGTGCAATCACAAGAAAGAGTTGGACAATATGGTGGTCAGAGAAAACTTTTGATAAATAGAAAACAGATGTAACCCCAGGAAGTCTTTCTATACTAACTAAAAAGTAGTCAATATGGGAAAATAACCGGTGAACTGGAGAGTGGAAAGAATATTCTTTCCTGTTTGGATAAGTGATCATCCATGGGTCAGCCAGGCCAACTGAGTGCATCAATTCTTGCATGGCTTTTTGTCCTGGAGTCAAGGATACCCTGGATTGGCTTGATCTGTGAAGACTATTGGAGAGAACTTGATTCAAGTCTCCCCCAAGGACAATTGGCAGGGAGGACCGGAGAGCAAGTTTAGTCATTAGGCTTGTAAAGAAGCCTGGGTTGTCGGGGTTAGGTCCATAAATAGAACCAAGGATAACCTTTGAGTGACCCAGAATAACCCTTAAGATGGTATAATGGCCTTCTGGGTTGGAGACTTCATGCAGCAAATGAAAGGGGATCTTGCGGGCAATTAAAATAGCAGTTCCCCTCTTCTGAGAGTTAAGCCGTGAACTGAACACTTGCCCAACCAAGAGACTATGAAAGTAGAGCACCTGGGTGGGTGGCAGGTGTGTTTCCTGCAAAAAAACTAAGTCAGCTTGTATCTGCCAAAGGTGTAATAGTACCCTCATTCTTATGGCTAGAGTCTGTGCCCCTTTAATGTTCCATGTGCAAAAGTGATAGCTGGACATAATTATTTATACTGTGAAATGGTGAGGTTCAAGTCCCCAATGAAAGGAAACCCAGAAAGAAGAAGGGTGCTAACATAAGTCTTACAGCCTGTGGCAGTATCCTCCCCTGTAAATCCTGACAATCCCCATCCACTCACTCCAAAATGCACTCCCCTCCAAAGAATCCCTTCAAAAAAGAACAATCACTGAGCCAACACAAAAACAAGACCAGTAATCATCCAATAACCACCTATAAAGTAAACAATGTGGAGGCTCCATCCCTTATTGCCATGACATGACTGTTCCACCCAGGATAGACCAGCCAGCCGCCCTCCCCCCATCCCTCAAAAAACATTTAATCAACCAAGTACATTGGAACCATTAACTCTCTCAAGAAAAAGAACCAGATCCCACAAAACCTAATTAGTAACCAAGTGAAAACTGTGTGCCAATCTTAATTCAAGTGAATCTAAGCCTAAGAAGCTATAAACAAAGCCTAGACCATAAGTTCTTAATCACATCAGGGGACTTCCTTCCGACAGCATCAGTTCCTTTCAGCACCTATAAACAAAACAGGAAGAGACACATAAAAGAACAGAGAAAAAAAAGGGGAAATTGGGGTTGGGAAAGGGTAAAACTTAAGGTAGTAAGCCAGGAAGGTAATTACTAGAACCATGTGTCAGGCACTTGCATGCCCGATTTACACTGTGGTATAAAGGAACAGAAAAAATGTATAGGATAAGGGAAAACAAAGTAAAACAAAAAAGGGGGGGTGGAAGAATATAGGATTAATGCAACAAAAAGAAGGTCCCATGTTTCAGAATAGTGGGCTAGGGCTCTCAATCTTCAGCATGGCTAGCTCCATGTTGCGAATTCTGGTGGTGTTCCTGTGTGCTGGTGCACATGATCGAGTGGCAGTTCCATATGGTAGTGTGCACATTCAAGATGAAATTCAGTCACACAGTTTAAAGGAAAGGAGACCGAGCAGTGAGCCAGGGAGGGATAGAACAATGCTGGAGGTCAGGGGCCCAAGTCCACTAGCAGACAACAGAACCCGGAGAACACTTTTCTACAGAGGGAAGCAGAGCTAACCACAGAAGAGGAGAAGTGGATGCTATATCAGGGACCAGAAAAACTATTTCTGCAACCAAAGGAGGCATAGTGGGGGTCCACGAGGAGAGAAGTGCCATGCAGTCCTGCAAGGTGAGCTGAAGTAAGGGGAGTGTAGAGCACCAGCTTAATCAGGTTCAATGTCAGTTGGCATCCATCTGTATTCCCTTCCCCCATGACAAGGCTGAAAATAGGCAGAATTGTCTAGTCCTAATTTCCCAGTCAACAAAAACTAACTAACTAAACTAACTAAGTTAAACTAGAACTGGGGTCGAGAATGGTTTTAACCCAGTGGGAAGCAGCTTGTTGTTTCAATCTCAAGGCAAGGAGTTTACCTGTTGTCCCACATAGGTAGCATTGGTTTCAATCAACACTCTCTCAACCCCCTCCAATAAATGGGTGGAGTATAATGCTCTAAGCTGAGCTAGACGTAGCGGAACGTCCTCCAGAGATTTAGGAGACAGTCTCCTCTCCAGGTCACGAATGTCATGCAACCACTTATTAAGGCAAGGCAAGGCAAATTTTATTTATATAGCAATCTATACAAAGGCTCAGAGTGCTTTACAATAGAAAGGCAAAAATACAAAAATCCCAGGAATTAAAACATCAATTAAATAAAACAAAAATGTTTTTAAAGAAGCTTTAAAAACCTCCACAGAGCTGGCTGCATGAATGTGGTGCGGCAAAGAGTTCCAGAGCACTGTTGTGATGACACCAAATGCCCTGTCGCCCAATCTCCTAAGGCCAGAAGTAGGCACCACAAGCAGGTCAGCCTCGGTGGAGCATAGGGGGCTGAAAGACCAATAGAGTACCAGGAGCTCTTTAAGGTAGTCAGGTCCCAAACTACATAGAGCCTTGTATGTCAACAAGCAGATCTTGAAGGTGATGCATGAACTCACAGGCAGCCAGTGCAGAGCACACAGAACAGAAGTGACATGATCCCTCAAAGAGGCACCTATCAACATCCTGGCCGCAGCACTCTGCACTAGCTACAGTACAGTCGATGCAACAAACCTCCAGACAACCCTAAGTATAAAGCGTTGCAGTAATCAAGTCTGTTGGTGACAAAGGCATAGATGATCAAAGCCAGTTTGCCAAGCATCAAGAATGGACAGATCCTGGTGATATTCCAGGGATGGAAAAAAATGGACTGAGCAACCGAGGCCACCTATTGTTCAAGGTTCAGTCAGTCATTCAGAAAAATGCCAAGATCTCTAACCGCACTCACCACTGACGTGGGTCAGCCACAAACAATTGGGGCAAACAACCCCCCATCTGTGAAAGCACCCCCATGGCTGGGCTCAATCACCATAGCCTCTGTCTTGCCAGGGTTGAGACACAGCCAGTTGGCAGACATCCAGTTGTTTATCTCAGCCAGACACTGGCTCAACATAACTGAGACAGAGAGGTCATCTGGGGCACAGGACAGGTACAGCTGGGTATCATCCACATAGCAGTGAAACCCCTCATTGTACCACCTAATGATCTCCCCAAGTGGCAGCATTTACATAGAGAACAACAAGGGGGCCAAAATAGAACCCTGCAGAACACCACAAGGCAGCGTGAAAAGTCCAGAGGAAAAATTTCAAAGGACCATAAGCTGCAATCTCCCAGTTAAATATGAGCTAAACCAAAGCAAAGCAGCATCAGTAGTGCCCACATACAGTAAGTCCACAGGCAATCCAACAGCACCCCGTGATCTACTGTGTCACAAGCTGAAGAAAGTTCCAAGAGTTCCAAGATTGTACATTGCTCTCAGTCCCTCACCAAGAACAGATCATGTGCCAGCCTGACCAAAGCTGTCTCAGTGCAGTTCCGGGGCTGGAAGTCTGACTGGAGAGGTGCAAAGATAGACAAACTCTCCAAGCGTTCAACCAGCTGGCCAACCGCCACCTTCTCATTAACCTTCCCCAAAAAGGGAAGATTTGAGATAGGCCTGCAATTCAAGAGAACATCAGGATCTAAAGATGGCTTTTTAAGGAGAGGTTTCACCACAGCCTCTTTCAAGGCTGTGGGAAAAGTACCCCCTCCAAAGGACCCATCGATGATCTCAATGATTTCATTTCCATTCCACTTCATTTCTACCATTCTCAGTCTGCAAGGAAGCGACGGTGGAATTGGGGAAGGAGGATGACAAGATGGCGGCCACGCTGGGCTGCCGTCTGTAAGCTCCTTAACTATTTGCTAAAATTCAGGAGAATTCGCCTACTTTATTTTATCGTTTTTATCGTTTTAAGTCTTAGTCTAAGTTTATTGCTTTCTGTGTATTGTTATGGTCTAAAGTCTAAGTCGACCATTATTTATTACGTTCTCTGAAAATTTAGTACCTGCAGAGACTGGCATATTGGAGCTGTGGGAGGTCGTTTTTGCTGGCTGTTCAATTGCTGGCTCGATTCGTCGAGGGAATTCTATGGTTGGTGGTCCAGTGGAGTTGTTGCGAGACTGTGAGAAATCGGAGGAACGGTGAGGTGGAGTGGTGGTTTCCATACGGGACGGGAATACAGCCGGACTGTACGTGGAGGACGTGGCCGGGTGCCTGTGAGAGAGGACTGGCTGGAGGAAGTGGAAGCCCTGAGAGGGGGTGCGCATAGTGTGCAGCAAGGATCTCTGCAAGTTTTAAAAAGAAAAGGTTGGGTTCCTCGGTCCGGATGGAGGGACGGTTATCACTGACACTGGAGGGTGGTGGTGCTAATCCAGTTCCTTAGGTGGAGTAAGGGGACCACCAAAGGGTGATCTTACCTGCCTCACCGTGGTGAAGGATCGGATTGAGCTTAACCCAAAAGTGAAATTCATATGCTGCCTGCCTGCCTATCTACCATTGTGAAGGATTCCTAGGGAAGAAAAACCACAACGTGGAAGAAAAGTGGGACTTCCTGGACCATCTGTTTGGTGAAGTACTCTAAATTTTTGTTTTTGGACCAGCGTCTGTTATATCTTTTGCAAAGATCAAGAACTGGGTTCTATGGGGTTGTTTCCGCCTTGTGAGAGGAGGCTGGCATACTTCTAAAATTTCACAGTTTAAAGTGGTGAGAGCACACGGCTGTGGATATTAAAAGACCTGGGAACTCTCTTTTGAACTTTCAAAGCAAACTGTGTATTGGCTATTGGATAAGGAGGCCTTCTTTAATATTAAAGCCAGCTTTATGCTGGGGCCTGTATAGTCTGGTAAAGCTCCTTTCCCTGTAGTAGTGAGAGCAGTGTACGTGAGAGCAGAGAGATAAAACAAATCTACAAATTAAAGATCTGAAGGCACATTTGGACACTCAATAATACAAACTTTGATAGGAGTTGTTTATTTATTAGACATTTGAATTAAGGGATATAGATCTGTTAAATAGACACTATATTTTATATTTGTTTTAAGTTATTTGGTTATTTGGTTATTGGGTTTATTAGATTTATAGTTTATTATTTGTATGTTACTTTAGAGATATAGGGTAAATTTTTTAGTAGTTTTAGGTGGTGTGCTCCTCTCCCTGCAGTGGTGAGAGTACTGTGGGGGGGGAGAACTAGAATTATAATAGATGTTAAAATTATAATAGATGTTGAAAATTTTACAGCACTAGAATTGCTAGATCTTGTGTTTTATTGTGATTGTTTTATTTTAGTGTAGTGCAAAAATGTGCTGGAGTAATTGTAAGGTAGTCGGGTATTATTCCCCCTCTATGCTTAGGGACCTCCGCCCTTTCTCCTGTCCCCCGCTGCCAGCTGAAGTTTATAGGAGGTGTAGGGCTTTGGGGGTTGTGAGAAGGAGACGGAGGTCCCATGCTGGAAGGGGAATGGAAAGGAGTGGGCAGATTGGGATTGTAGGGTCAAGGAGACGCCCTGGGGCAAAATGGGCACGGGAGAGAGGTCCTTCCTGTCTTGTGCCCATACCCAAGGGTTCTGGAGTGGACCAGCAGGTAGGCCGGTCACTATCGGAGGTTTGTCCTACTCGAGCGGTGTTATGCAATGCCAGGTCTATTAAAAACAAGACGGCTATTATAGCTGATCTTGTTGAGTCATCTGACCTGGCATGCATTACCGAGACCTGGCTGGATGAAAATGCTGGGCCTGTATTAGCCGCAGCAATTCCGGCTGGGTACTCGGTGATACACCGCCCGAGGCAGGATCGTAGGGGCGGGGGTGTTGCCATGTGTTATAAGTCAGAACTGGGTCTGGTGGAGGTGCCAGCGGGAGTCACCAGATCCTTTGAGTACATTGTGGGCGAGGGTGTGGGGTGCAGGATACTTCTCGTATACCGTCCACCAGGTGACGAGAATGTTTTTCTGCAGGAAGTCGCAGACTTCATTGTCGACCTAACATTGGGGTCCCCCAGATGGTTGGTTCTGGGGGACTTCAATGCCTGGGTCGACAATGAATTCTCTCGGTTTGGTCAAGATTTCCTCCAGTTGATGATATCACTGGGCTTCACACAGGTGGTTTCCTCCTCGACCCATGTGGGTGGACACTCATTGGACCTGGTGTTCCTTCTGGGGATGGGGATATCTGACTTGGTGGTGGAACCGGTTGGATGGTCAGACCATCACTCCATTAGATTCAGTTTTGAGGCCACCCCTGTTAGGTCTGCCCCCACGGAGATGGTTCGATACCGCCTTTGAGGGGCGTATCCCCAGAGGACCTGATGGCGGTGTTGGACCTATCAAGCCTACCGATAGATTGCATGGATCCAGGTGATCTGCTACATGCCTATAATGAGGCAGTAACAGGGTCCCTGGATTCTATTGCACCATTTCGTGTTCGTCCTCTTACTCCTCGCCCCAGGTCTCCTTGGTTTGATGAGACCATGAGGGAATTGAGGAGAGTTGGGCGAAGGCTGGAGAGGCATTGGCGAAAGTCCGGTTGTGAGGATGACAAGCTTAGTTTGATGGACCATTATTTAGTCTATCAATCCGCCATCTCTCGTAAGAAGGCAGAATTCCTGTCCAGAGAGATAGTGGCTGCACAGAATAGACCGGCTCAGCTCTTTCGGACTGTGGACAGACTGTGCAATCCAGTTTGTCTTCAGCCCAGAAGAGCCTTATCTCAAGAATGGTGTGAGGAGCTTGCTCTCTTCTTTGCAGATAAGGTTGCCAAAATCAGATCGGACATTCGCTCTTCCCCTCCTAATGGGAGCAGCGGTGGTCGTCAGGAGATGTCAAACACCCAGTTGGAATGGTCTGACTTCAGCCTTCCCATAATCGAGGATGTTGTGATGATCATTCGAGCACTGCGACCGACCTGCTGTGATTTGGACCCTGGTCCCACGCGCCTCTTAATGGGTTGCGTGGATAAGATTGGCCTAGTCCTAGCTTTGATCGTATGGAAGTCTTTGGAGAGGGGGATTTTTCCAGAACCCCTCAAAGAGGCTATAATTAAGCCCCTTTTAAAGAAACCCTCCTTAGACCCATACTGTCTAGCAAATTACAGTCCAGTCTCTAACTTACCCTTTGTGGGTAAAGTTATTGAGAAAGTGGTCGCAGTGCAGTTGGAGGATCATCTGACCAACAACAATATCTACGATTCGTTCCAGTCTGGATTTAGGAAAAGGCATAGTACCGAGACAGCGCTCGTACGAGTACTAAATAAACCTCCTAATGGCAAGAGATCGTGGACCCAATCCATCTTGGTACTACTTGATCTCTCTGCAGCGTGTTGACACCGTTGACCATGGTGTGCTATTAGGCGCCTCAGTTGGTCTGTGGACTGTCTGGTACGGTCCTCAGATGGTTTCAATCTTACCTTGAGGGTAGGACTCAGAGAGTGATGTCGGGAATTTTTCCTCAGCATCATTCTCCCTGCCCTGTGGTGCTACTGAGGGCTCCATTTACCACCCATGTTGTTTTCGGTGTATATACTACCATTGAGGCGATTATTAGATAATGCGGTTTGGGTTTTCACTGCTATGCAGATGATACCCAGCTGTATATGTCTTTTGTGCCCGTCAGGATGCTGCCTTGTCGGTATTTAATAACTGCCTTGAAGAAATCCAAGAATGGATGAATGGGAGTTGGCTGAGGTTAAACCGGAGAAAACTGAGGTGTTGGTTGTGGATATAGGTCGCTGTAGGTGGGTCTGCCAGAGGATCACCCTCAGGCCTATGGCAGAGGTGTCCAGCTGGCGACCTCAGACCAGGTCTGAAATCTTGGCGTAGTACTTGATGACCGTTTGACACTTAAATCCCAGGTGTCAGCGGTTATAAAGACTTCCTTTTTCATCTGAGGAATATTGCCAGGGTGAAGCCTGGTTCCTCCAGAGGACCTTCAACATTGATCCACGCCTTTGTTACCTCCGGCTTGACTACTGTAACTCCCTATACCTAGGGCTATCGGGGTTGAATTGCCTCGGCAGCTGGTGCAGAATGCGGCAGCCAGGCTGTTGACTGGAGTTTCTAGATCCAGTCACATAATGCCTGTGCTCCACGGACTGCACTGGCTGCCAGTGTTTTGGCGAATTACCTTCAAGGTCGGTTTGCTGACCTATAAAACCCTACATGATCTGGGACCTGCCACCTGAAAGAGCTCCTGTGCCCTATAGTCCCTCTCACCCCTTCAATCCACTGACGAGGGATTGCTAGAGATTCCTAGGGTACGTTTGAAAACAGCTGGTGCTAGATCGCTTAGTTTATGGCACCTACCCCATGGAACTCTCTACCTCGTCAGGTGCGAGACTGCCCAACCATCCTTAGTTTTAAAAGAGCGCTGAAGACCCACCTTTTAATATAGCTTTAAGGATTTTGTTAATTTGATTTATTATATTTATTGTTATATTTATTTGTACAGACGCTTTGATTTAAGAAAAGCGCCTTTTAAAAATAAAGTTGATATTGATATTGATAATGAACACTGTACCCAGAAAATCCATGCAGCTGATAACAAACTACGTGGGACCTGGGTCCAGAGCACAGTTGGTGGGATGCAAGTTGGTGGCCAAACGGAGGACCTCAACTGTCAAACCCGGCAGAAACTCACACCAGCTCTACCGAGGACCACCACCAACAGACCGATCCCCTCCAGCAAAAGCTAGACCAGAGGAGGCAATACTCACCCTGATAGAGGACACCTTGTCAGCAAAGAAACGCCCAAACTCCTGGCACTTTTCAGTAGAAAAACTGTCCCAGACTGCAGATGGGGGGGGGGTTAACCAACTGTCTGCAGTGCAGAGGAGCACAACTGGATGATTTTCTGCTGCATCAATTGACCGGGACAGAAACTCTGTCTTCTTTCGACTGATTGCCCATTGATACTCCAAATAATGAAGCTTCAGCACCACCTTGTCCTCCTCCTCTGAGCAAGACCTTCTCCAGGCATGCTCCAGCCTACACCCCTTAGTCTTCAAACAATACAACCCAACACAACACCACTGTGAGCAATGACAGGAGGTCAAGAGGTGAACATGGAAGGGTGCAATAAGGCCCAGGGCATCGGTCAAGGCCATGTTATAGGTCTGTACACCAGCCTCTGAACCCTGAGTAAAAGCTAGCAGCATGCTCAAGACATCCAGTGACTCATGAAGCTGGCAAGGCTCCAATTTATTTCTCGGATGACACTGTATATTCTCTGTAGTGGGGGTTATTTGACAGGGGCCCTACACGGGAGCTCAACTGCCTGATGATCCGACCAACAGACTGGACCAACCCTGACAGCCGTGATGTCAAGTCTGAGTGAAAAGACTAGGTCAAGTGTGTGGCCATGTATGTGCATCTTGGAGGTAACCACCTCAGACAATCCCAGAGAATTCATTAGCTGGAGGAGCTCTTGCCCAAAATTACAGGATTCATCTTCGACTTAAGCATTAAAGTCCCCCAGGACCAGAATCCTAGAAGACTCCAACGCCTACTCAGTGATTAATTCTGCCAACTCCTGCAGCAAGAGTCCCACTCCTGGGATTCTCTTTTATTTTTATGCACTGTAGCCAGGCAGATGAGATCCCCACTCCAAAGAGATTTGAATGCCCTCCACAAGGTATCCATAGCAGAGAAAGAACCTAGAGTATCCTGCAGGGATTAAGTTATGAAGGATCTCATATGTGCCACCATAGAGGTTTCCTTCAAATACTGAGTATTCAGAGACCACATGTTCTGGAATGGGGAACATTTACAAGCAGTAAAACGGGAGTGATCAGACAAACCTCTAGCCTCAATTTGGTAGGAAAACAAAAAAATGAAGAAATTGCTGACAAAGCAATAGTCTAATCTAGAGTAAGAATTATGAGGGATGGAGTGAAAAGTAAAACCTCATTCCTCAGGATGGAGCGCTCTCCAGGGGTCCACCAGCCCTACTGGAACTGGTCCATAAACTCCCGTAAAGCTCTCTGCACCAGAGTTAGGCTGGCTTTTGGCTGGTAGCTATGGTAAGGTTGTTAGAAAATACCATATTCCAATCCCCCCCAAAAATCATAGGCAAGTGGGTATAAGGGGCAAGAGCAGATGTTAGTTTGGGACACAAAGATGGAGTATCTTGATTTGGACTATATATAGAAGCCAACAATACCTCATCATATCCCAGGTGCCCATGAACAAAAATATAATGTCCATCTGGGTCCCCAACCTCTGATAGAAAAGCAAAAGGAACTTGTTTTGCAATTAATAATGCTACTCCCTGGTGACAAGAGCTAGTCCCTGCACCATAAACCTGACCCACCCATCCTCTATGAAAGCTGTTGATTTGCAGAGATGGCAAATGAGTCTCTTGCAAAAAAGCAAAATGGGTCTGCAAACTCTGCAAATGTTAAAAATACACTGCTGTTTAGCTCTATCTTCCCCTCTTTAATATTCCAAGACATCACTTTCCATGGGATACTCATAGGGGGTGGAAATAAAGAAAGATATCTAAATACCACTGCACCATGGGAAGCAAAGTTGTGCATGGTCACGGTCCCATACCAACCCCCGACCCCTGAAGAAACTGTGTTACAAAAAGACACAATATCATAAAACGAACAAACAATTACAAAAATAGCTATCCAGGGCCTAAATAGCCCACTCTGATCTATACGGTCCGTGAAGAGCTGTTGGGTAAGCTGCTCCTCTCGGGCCCATGATAGCTGAAAGGAAACAACAGATACACAGTATGACCTCATCTCCAGAGGCTGAGAATACAAAAAATAATGCCAATGTGTTGAGTGTAGCCAATCTAATATAGAATACAGTCCACTGTAATAGGAAATGGCAGATAATACTATCTTATAAATAATACTACCACCCAAGCAGAAATATAATAATCATAAAAAAGACATCTCTGTAGTGAAAACAGCAACAAAAACCAAACAGTGAATAAAAAGTCAAACGAATGCAACTGCATATATGTTATGATATTACCAGCAAACAAAATGCTAGAAGAAAAAAGAAACTAAAAGCATATGATATGAAAAAGCCACAAGAGGGTGCTCCAGGATCACAATGAAACATTGCACATATATATATATATATATATATATATATATATATATATATATATATATATATATATATATATATACACACACACTCATACACACAAAACAAGGAGCACAATAAGTCACTGAATACCATAAATGTTAGTGGATGATGTTCACAAACACCCCTCACAAGACAACAATACCAGAATAAATTATAAAAAAAAAAACAAAAGAAAAGATACACTCCACAAGGGGCAACAAGACTAGAACAATTATAAAACAAAAACTAGTCAACCAAACAGCCAAAAGTTCTTTACCTAAGTAAGGAATATACAATCAAAATGACCCCGATTTACACTATCCCCGGCTGTAGATAAAAAAATGTCCCTCTAAACATTAAACAGTTCCCAAGAAGGCTGCCAGTCTAAACATGACCCAAAAATGGAATAGTTAACAGCCATTCTCGCCAATAGTATAATATGAACTAGTTGTAAGTAACCCAAACAGCGATCCTCAGGCAAAGAGAAGGGCAATTAGCATCAGCAAGAGTCACCGCATTTCATCGCAAACAGGTCTGGAAAGATCTGTGGGAGTTCCTTGGCCGCTTGCATGGCTGATTCAAAACAATGAATACCATTAGGCATTGCAATTTCTAAATATGCCAGATAAAGCATTCAATGCTTGATGTGAGCTGCCCAAAGCTTGGATTGTGGAGCATTGTATTCTGCCCATTGCTGGTGAACTTTAAAAGTAAGATCCTGAACCAGGCATAAGCCCCAGCCCTCCCATTGCAAAGCTTGGACTTTGCTTGCTGCCCGAAGAATGTGGTCCTGGCCCAGATAGTTTAATAAAAAAATAAGAGGTCTAGGTCTTTCACCAGGAGCCGCCTTAGGGCATAAGGCCCAGTGAGCATGTTTGATTATGTAGTTGGGGCCATCTGGGGAGGGACCAGTGATTTTGTTGCGGAGTTTTTGTAAAAATTCAGTAGGATTAGGTCCCTCCTCAGATTCTGGTAGTCCCAACAAAACCAAGTTGTTCTGTCTTTTTCAGCTGTCAAAATCATCCAGCTTTTCTTCAAGCTGAACAGACATCCTCTGCAGCACCACTATCTCGGGCTCCATACAGCTCTGTCACTCCTCAACTGATGAGATTCATGCTTCAGTGTCAGAAAGCCTCCTGGACAGATCTCTTCAGTGCTGGCTTAAACTCTTGAAAGTCAGCAATCAAAGAGAAAACCACTTCATTGATGGAGTTTAGCTTCAAAAATAATTTTTTTGGAAGTCAGTTCAGAGACGGGGCTCAGCAATGGGGGGAAGGAGCTGTGACGAGGCCTCTTTAGTTCCAATTGTAAGGCCTGTACCTGATCTGGTTTGTCCTGTCTGTCAGCAAATACCTCTTCCTGGGGTTGCAACTTCATTTCTGAAGTGATCATCATGATCAATGATCATTCAGAAACCTTCAGGGAACACCATAGCAGCATTAGCAGTTAATTGGGAGATGGAAAAAGTAATCGCCGTGGGCCCGATGGAGCTAACACCCATTATACAATGGTAAGAAAAATCCTGGACTCTCATTGGTCAGTCTTGGGCTGGACCCGTGATGTTATCCAAGCACAGCATTACGGATCTAGTGCCATCATTATGGATGTTATGGATGATGATCCCTTTTTTACATCTCCTCTTAAGAAACAAAAATATTTTTCCACTCTAATAAAAACATTCTTTAAAATTATTTTTTTATTTTATATATAACAACGAGCCATTGTATAATAGCAATAATGCCCTCCAAGTTGTGTGTCGTTTGGGATAACTTCACGCCTCAGTTGTTGGACGCACCCGGCCTGCGGCCTCATGCCCAACCACCTGAAGCATGACGTTATCCCAGCACGACAAACCCTGTTGGGCATTATTGCTTAAATATGCTACCCCTCCCTGCAGATCACATGATTCCTCTCTTAGGCATTTCAATGGGGGTTTCAATCTGGCAATCGTGAGCATCAACAACACAGTAAGGTCAACTAGTTATCGGTGTACCTGACAATTCTGGTTATGGAGCATATTTTTAAGGTTTGCAGGAGAGGGGGGTGCTTCATGGATAAAAGTAGGCCTTACAGCAATTATCACATTGTTGGAGCTGTGTCTTATTTTTGCTGTCATTTTTGTGTGGGGTGACAGATTGGTAAATCACAAAGTATTGTCCCTTTGGATGACATGGTGGTGATTGAAACATTAGTCAGTCCTCAAAACATGTCAAGTTGATGGGGATATTGTGAATCTTTGTGTTGCACTGCCTGTAGCTTAGCCTCACATTTAGAGTTAAGCATGTACCTGGAAGAGATAATGTCATCACGGATGTGTTGTCTCACCTACAGTTCGAACGCTTTCAAGAGGTAGCTCCAGCAACAGATTTATTCCCAGACCAGATTTCAAACTACATATGGCAAGCAGGGACCCAAGAACAGCTGAGCTGGTACAGCACTCTCTGGCCTCAGACACATCAGGTAAGTATGATGCAAGTGTGATGACATTTCAGAAATTTGGGCGACAGTGGGCTATCTGGCCTGGGGTCTTAAGAGTGTGACAATGATTCAGCAGATCGTCCACCATCTTGTAGAACGTGGGAGATCTCCAGCCTACATCAGGTGTCATTTGTCTGCCATTGGTTTCTTTGCAAAAATGCATGATTTATGGGATGTGACAGGTTCATTTGTAATTCAGAAAATGATGGATGGATGGGCATGGCTGAGGGGAAAATGTCATGATACCAGAAAAGCAGTAGACAGTGGTTTTCTGAATGAAATATTTGATTGTCTGGGTTGTGTATGCTTGTCAGCTGCTGAGATGTATCTATTTAGGGTGCTTTTTGTATGTGCATTCTTTGGCATATTCAGGATGTCAGAGCTTGTGGCAGATTCTAAGGTGGAATCAGGTAACAACATTCAGTTAGATCATTAGTTGTCGAATTTTGTCATAGTGAGCTTCCCCTGAAGCCATGGAAAAGATCTTGAGCCTCCCCCAGATACTAAAAAAATCTTGGGCCTCCCATAGAAAAATTGCATACTTTGCAAAATTCACCAGGAATAAAGTAAAACTCCTTTGAGTAGTTGGCTCTCATTTAATACAGCTTATTGTAACCCCACCTCTTGTACCCCCCTCCCCAGGCCAGCCTACTAGATCCAATATGTTGACTCTCAAACCACTGTGAAACCTTCCTGCAATACCTTCATGGTCAGATTGCTTTCTCTGTCTGTTTCCCCTTTATCTGGAATAACTTTCCTAATTACCTCTTCCTCTCCCCTGTTAACTTGCACTTAAGCAACTTCTCAGGGATTCTTTTGCTTCCTCCTGCTCTTGCTCCTAGTATCTCTCTGCTTAACCCTTGTATTTGGGCTGTTCTGCTACCAGTCCAGTTGGTCAATTCTTAACTCTCATTTAGTTTATTGTTCCCATATATTTGTACTATTCATTTTGTATTGCTTGACAGTTTCACAGTTACCTTTTGAATTGTATTCACTCCCTACCCTTTCCCGGGTACACCAGAAATGAGCTTTGGCTCAGTGTGCCTTTCCTGGTCACTAATTTGTCAATAAATACATAAATTCACCTACTATTATACTCTTTCAGTTTGTCGCATCCCTTCACACAAAATATCTAAACTTCAAAATGTATACAAAGTACTTTTTCAGACTTGCTTGAAACAAGGTGGGGCCTCTCCAGGGGAGGCTGGACTCACCATTTGAGAAACTCTGAGTTAGATGATGTGAGTTTGCTGGTGGATCACCTGGTGATAATGTTGCGAAAATCAAAGACTAACCAGTTAGGACCAGCATGGCTGGTAACATTGCTTAAGAAGTGGGGTTATAGTTTGTGACCATGACATCTTGTGGAGGATTATCTAGCACATAGACCACGGGCGGAGGACTACTTTATTCACTGTAATGGATGCCCAGTGACCAGGTATCAGTTTGCAATGCTCTTTAAAAAAACAACAAAAACAAGCAACTGGCAGAAATCCAAATGGATGCAATACTCACTTGTTCAGGCCAGGGCAGCCACTAAGATGAATCAAGTAGGTTATCAGGAAGACAAAATAAAGGACATTGTCTGGTAGGTGTCTCTGACTTACAAGGAATATAGCCAGTCAGTTGCCACCAGCAGAAATTCTGTGCAAGGGGACGAATAATGTGTGGTGCTACCTCTTTTCTGATTATGTCATAGATCTGGCTTCCTTCGTAAAAGCAAAATGGGTACTGGGACACTCCAACATTTGAAGAGCACACAACAGAGCAGCACGTCAGGCAAATGAAACTCAATTGGGTGTCTCATCGAAGAAGGCTGTTGTGCACTGGTGTGGGAAAGGGGGTATAATGTGACAGAAGCTTATACCATGGGTGATGAAGTTGGGCTTGCTCAACTCTCCTCCACGGGTCTTGTCATTCACTTTGGTGGAAATGATTTGGGTCGCATGTCCTCCATTGATGTGGTCAGAATGATCATGGTGGATTTAAGGGAGTTAAGACAGCAGATGCTGGCCACAAAGCTGGCTTGGTCCAGAATCATTCCACAGAGAAAATGGAAGAATGTCAGTGCTGCAAAGCCCATGAAAAGGGTCTGGAAAGAGATGTATCAGGAGATGTCTCATTTTTTTCTCACTTACGGGATCCAAATAGTACTTCACCAGTTTATCACAGCAGATTGCTTGGGTTTGTACATCAAGGATGGTGTTCAGTTGTCTGATGTGGCCATGATCTGTTTAACAATAGCATTAAGGAGGTAGTGGAAACATGGTTCTAATATCATTCTGGGGAATTTTTAGGGGACGTATTAGCTGGTTTTGCATCTTGTGATGAATGATTAAAGCCATGAATAATCAAAGAAATGAGGAATTTGAGAAGTGGGTAGTAGTATGCGGGGGCACTTGGGCATGTTTAGTTATTGCATTGGCAATGTGGCATGGAATGGTGCAGCATTGTGGATGATCAGCAGAGCAGATGAGGCCCTATGTGAGCAGCACTGCTGTGTTATGGCCTAGTAATTCCAGAATCCATCATAAGGGAAACTGTCATGAGAGTGCAAAGGTCCAGTGAGTTTGCAAGTTTCTCATGCCCATGGCTTATACCAAGAATGCTGTTATTCTGGTTGTGTTAATTTTTATGGCCTCAATTTGTCTGTTGCCCCAGGGTGAAAAATAAATGTATATTGTTTTTTCCTTCCAATGTATAAATAATGTTTTGTGTAACAGATGAAAATTTGCAAGAAGAACATGTATGTGTAAATACTGAATGTGTCGAGTGAAAATCAACCTTTTTACTAAAACATGGTGGTTTGTGTTTTCTGAATGTACTGACTGGGGAAGTGGGTTTATCTGGGCACTGCCCCTCCTGGCTACCACTGATAGGAGGTTTGCTCAGGGCCACTGGACCAATCCCAGGGCCCAATCTTCCCAAGTGGCCAAACCAGGAAAGGTTGGACCAATGAACATGAGCCCACCCAGGACTGGCTGGATGCTAGCCACTGGGGGGGGGGGGATGGGGTCAAGGTTAAGTTATAGTGCTGTAGACAAAAAATCTTTCACTGGTGGAATTTGCATGAAATTTGGACTTTGGCTTCTGCAAAAGTTTAGAAATCATTTTGCAACTTTTGTGGAAATTCCGACTTAGAACGGTGGAATAAATGTATGAACTGCAGATTACTGTATTAAACTGCAGAACAAAATTCCACAGAACTGATTACTGTCAGAAGTCAGATCTGTTCAACTACTTTCGGCAGTGTAATACATTAATCTGCAATTCATACATTCATTCTGTGGTTCAATGAGTCACTGAACTACTGAATGAATGTATGAAATATCAGTGTGTATAGCCAAACCTATACTTCTGATCACTGGCCCCCTAATAATTTAATATTTCCTTGGTATCTAGTGGCTCCCCCCAATCATTGGCTGCCCCATACATTTAATGTTTCCATGGTGTCCAGTGGCACCCCCCACCCTCCGATCACTGGCACCATACAATTGAATGTTTTCCTTTTATTTAGTGGCACTGCTGCCCACCAATCACTGGTGGCCCCACACAATTGAGTCATCAGTCACTTTTGTTGAGATTCAAACAAGGGCCATGTATCAGGAAATATGGAGCCAGTGATCAGATAGTGGGGAGTGCCACTAGACACCATGAAAACATTAAATGTATGGGTCTGCTGATGATCAGAGGGTGAGGGGGTGCCACTAGACCAAAAGGAAACATTAAATTTATGGGGCAGCCAGCGATTCAAGGGAGGGGTTGACACTGGGAAACATTAATGGTAAAGGGCCAGTGACTGGAGAATGGGGGGGTGCCAATAGGCATTGCAGAGAAACATTCATTTTATGGGGCAGCCAGCAATCAGAGGGTGCGGGGTGCCACTAGAGACCTGGGAGACATTGTGGTATGAGTCCAGCAATTGGAAGATGAGGGGTGCCAATGGACACCAGGGAAAGTTTTTATTTCTATTACAGGATGGCACAGAACTGAACTGTGGAATAATTACATGAATTGAGAATAAAAGTTATAGTTCCACAGTTCATGTGTATTATTCAGCAGATTAGCAAGAAAATATTGCGGAACAGGGCTAAAATTCATCAAACAGAGTCAGAAGAGTTCCAATTTCAACAAAAGCAGAAATTCAGAAAATTTCACAAAAGTTGGCAAACTTTCATGAATGTTCCACTGTAGTGGAATTTGCAACTTTCACCCAGCTCTATTAAGGTATAGACAGAAGAGATTTACCCTCTTTTTGTCTGTGTGGCATCTTAAGTGGCAGAAAACCCTCTTACCCAACCAATAATCAAGTAGGCCAGTCTAATAGCTTCTGGTGGTGGAATATATGTTTTAAATTTGGGTAGCAAATGATTCACCAAGAAAATGACCAAAGACGTTGCAGAATTTGAGAAGTAGGTGGCGCTGTGTGGATGTACTTGTGCATGTATAGTTATCACACTGGCAATGTGGGGCAGAGCAGTGGAGCACAGTGGGTGATCATCAAGGCAGATGAGGCCCTATGCAGGCAGCACTACTCTGTTATGGCCTAGTGATTCCAGAATCTATCATAAGAGGAACCATCAAAGGTGCACACAAGCCTAGTGGGGGTTTACAAGTTTCTCATGGCCATGGTTTACCCCCAGAATGCTATCATACTGGTTTTGTCCGTTTTTAAGTCATGAGTCTGTCTGCTGCCCCAGGATGAAAAATAAAAGTATGATGATTTTCTTCTTCCAGTGTATAAGCAAAGTTTTGTGTGAAATAGATGAAAAATTGCAAACAGAACATATATGTGTAAATACCGAATTTGTCAAGTAAAAATCAGCCTTTTCCCACAGCATGGTGGTTTGCGTTTCTGAATGTGCTTATTGGGTAGGAAGTTTGCCTGTGCAAACCAAACTCAGTGTCTATGTGCTATTAAAACAAAAGTAGAGTTCCTATCCTCCTTACAACCATGGGCCAAATAAAGTACAGTTTAGTGGCCTAACTCTTTCAAATGTAATTTCCCAAGCCACCACCAGAGCTGCAAAAAAACTCTTTGCCTAATCCAGCACTCATCTCCAAGAGCTTCATCCCTTCCTGGGGCACACTCTTCTCCCAGCTTCACCCTGGAGACTCCTCTGCTCTCTCTCTCTGCAATAACTATCAGGTGTCCTGCTCCCCTCACTTTATCTCTTTGATCCAGCAGCCAGCTACAACTTCAGACTCCAGGATACAGAGCTGTGCCAAAGTCATACCAGCCCTTCACAGTCATTGACAGCATTTCCTGGGATAGAGGTAGATAAGAACAGGAAAGCGCTTGGCTAAGAGCAGTAAAACCTATTTCTAATAGGTTACCTGTTTAAAAACCGGTAATATTCAGAAACTGTGGAGCAGTGAGCAACACAGCACATCTGCTTCTCTCCATTGCTGCTCCCATTTTATCTCTGCCTGTTGCAGAGCTGTTGAAAACCGGCAAGCCCAGATCATTATTATGAGATATACTTTTACAGATATACCTTTCCAAATGTTATTGCACTTAACCCAGTCTTGAAAGCCAGTAGCAGTCTTGTAGAAGGATATAGGCATAATAGAGGAACTTAGGAACATAGTATGTCTCAGAGATATATGACAACTTAGGAAAAGGTTGTGGAGGTATTGAAAATTTTATCCCTGATCCAGTTTTATTGTTTGTGTGGTACATATTCTCAATTAAAAGAATTTTAAAGAAGAGGTCTCAGAGGGAAGGGACAGCCAGTCCACTCAGGTTTTTGTATGTCAAAACAATGCATTAAGTTTGTCCTTCAGAATCCAGGTAGTCGGTACAGCTTACTGAACTCAAACATTATATGCAATTAAGTTTTTTATACAGAGCCAGCAAGAAAAATATTACAACTGTTTATAAAACTGATGTACTCTGAAATTATTAAAGCTGTATTTTTTTCATTAATGAAGGGAAATTTGAAAGTACCTTTGCATTAACTTGATAGGGCTTCACTTAATTAGCTAGAGTAATGTATGCCTTAGTTACTTTCCTGAGCTTTGCACTGAAATCTCCAAAGTTCAAAACATATGCTGTCCACTTCTTATGTCTATAATCTCAGCCTGAGTGGGAGTTCTAAACATCATAGTGGAAAATTGCTCTAGCTGTCAAGAAACAAAAAAAAATAACAAACAAAAAAAAATAATTGGGGTTGTTAAAACCATTAGAGATTTTGCTGTGTTTGATAGTTGGATGGCTGCCTGCTTGAGTCACTGATTGCTGTTTGTGCTGCAGGAACATTGTTCATACAGGGTAGCAATGGAGCAATTGTCAATTACGAGCCTATGTAATTACATTTCATGTAGAAATCCAATTGCTTCCCCAGTTCTGGTACAGGCAAACTAATAATGGCAGAACTGACAAGACTTCACATGGATTCATAATTCAACAAAAGGCTACTTCATGCCAGGAATACATTTTGTGAAATTAAATATAAACAATATGCTAAAACAGATTTACTTTTTCTTTCTTTGTAAAATTGTGCTGTTTAAAGGGGTAACAAAGGCATCCACTTACACCGAGTTTTGCTTAAATTATTCTCAATTAAGTGTAATGCTTGTCAGTTTTTCATACTCCACAAGCTTTGAGATCATTGTCAGCCTCACAGTATTGCCAGAACTAACAAGTTAATATGGCCGTTCTCCTAAATTTGGAATTATGCCTCTGACGCTGGAATAAAAACAACATGACATTTCATTAATGAACATTCAAATATCTTATTGCCGTCTTCCTGTGCTATGACAGTCTTCAGGCACTGTGCAGAATGAACAAATACACTGTTTATTTTAATCAGTTAAATCTCTTAATTAAAATACCCATATATTCTTATTTGCTATGGAGTCAAACTTGTTAAGTAACATTTTTATTTGACTAAACAATGCTGCAGCTCATGCTAAAATGTTGATATACTTCATTATGTATTGCTTCACAGCACCCACTAATGATCCCTGTTGCTCCTATTTTATTTTAAATCCATTAACATGGTGCCACATTAAATTTGATGTTTATCATGTTATACTGTAGCTTACATTTTTTGGCCTGGAATTAGTCCTCATATTCCTGGTGTTCCATGAGATGAGGGGAGACTATATGTTGCATGCTAGTTCATCTTTGTCACAAAACAGCAAAGTTAACCTATAGGTGTTCAGATGCATCTGAGACTCTTGATAAGGACTTTGCAGCAGCTGCATTTACTTTGCTCACCATTAATTTTTTCATGTTTAAATAGCTCTACAGTAGACCGAGAAGGGGTGGTATCTTACAAGACTGGAGAAACAGGCCACTACAACATGATATAAAACAATATATAGTAACATAGTAATTTATGGTCAGAAGGGACACTACTGTAGGTTCCTCATGCCCACAACAAGGGATAAAATAAGAATAAGTATGTGTGCTAATACATATCATTTTTCATAGGGATTCCCTATCTACTCTACAACCCAGGGTATCCGGTGATCCCCCTGGAAAGCAGATATATGTCCAGGATTACCTAAGAGGCTTGTATTGTCTTCATGGCCACTGTAAGGCTGAATAATTGTGAAAATCAACAAATTTGGCTCAGCTTCAATTTGGACCCCTTCTCTTTGATATGGCTTTGACAGTTTGGCCAAAAGCACATTAAGCATGTTACAAATAGAAGTAAGTGGCACCTCACTGCCACCCTTTCCTTAGCACAGTCAATGCCAACCTCTGTTACACTTTGTTGGTCCTCATGCCAGACTGTTAAAAAGAAACACAATCGGCACCTGGCATAGTGCCAGGAGATTAACTTTTTATTAAAAATGTTTAGGAAAAGAAAAAGAGCATGGGAAATTACCAGGATGGGGCAAGAGATGGCTATGGGTCTGTCCTTGGCCATCTATGAAGGGCTACATTTTTTTAATTAACAGTCAGGATGTTGAAGTGATCCTGAAGTAGCCAACCAGTTTGACTGGCAGAATTCAAGGTAAAAGTGCTAATTTTAGCACATTCATAAAATACAAATTTGGCATCAGCTCATCCTACGTCAACTATCATTTCTGTTAGGCTGTTGCTTAGGTATACCATCCTCTTGGAAAAGAGCACCTCCTACCATTATCCCTGAATTTACAACCTATGGGCTTCAAGGCTTATCTCCTGTCCTGCTACAAGACATCTTATCAAACATCTCTGACTGTCTGATTGTGTTAATGCCCCTGAGAATGTGAAAGACTGAAATGATGTCCACCCTCAGACTCCTTTTCTCTAGGGTGAACAAGATAAGAACCTCCAGCCTCTCCTCATGGCTTTTATCCCCCCTACCACTAATCATTTTGGTAGCCATGCATTGCACCTCTTGATTGCCTCAGTGTCCTTTTTGTATTGAGGACAACAAAACTGCATACAGTACTCCAAGTGGAGCCTGACCAGGAACTTGTAAAATAGCAAGATTACTTTCTCTGCTCTGCTAGTCACCCACTCTGTACACACCCCAGCATTGAGCTGGCCCTTTTGACAGTGGTGTGCACAATTTGCCCTACTTTAGCCTGTTGTCTATTAGGACCTCCCAGGTCCTTTCCATCCTCAGCTACAGCAAGAGGACACCCACACAGTGTATAGTTTCTATCTCTTTTCCTCCCCAAGTGCAGCACTTCGCATTTATTTACCCAGCTGTACCTGTCATTTGCACCTGGTTTTGAGATGCAGTCTCCTTAGTGGACCAATTCTTAGATGAAACAAATAACTGGGTGGCAAACAGCTAGCTGAGACTCAGTCTGGGCAAGACAGAGTTGATACTGACTGAGACAGAGCCTCACAGGACAGCTAAAACGAGTGTGGTGATCATTCTTTTGTTGTTAGATTGCACCCAACTCAAAGCTGCAGATAGGGCAAAGACTCCAGGGGCCATACTGGACTAGAAGCTGATATCAGAGTCTTAGATGTCAGTGGTAGTCCAGAAGGGTTTTTCCATCATTGTAATATTGCCTAGATCAAACCATTTCTGGCATTTGGAAACACTGTTACATTGGTGCATGTCTTCATGATGTCTCGGCTTGACTGCTGTAATGCTCTTTAACTTGGCAATTCAGGCATCAGATGCTCTGCTTGCTTGCAGATAGTGCAGAATGCGGCAGCCTAGCTGATAGCTGTAACATTCTGATCTGAGCTTGTCATGCTGGTCCTGCATGAGCTACATAGGCTGTCAGTGCAGTGGCATATTATCTTTAAGACTGGCTTAGTAATATATTGTACAAGACCCTGCATGGTTTGATTCCAGGTTGCCCAAAAGACCTCCTGAACACAGATGCTGCAGCCAGCCCTCTGCACGCCAATAATGTCAGTCTGTTGATAGTCCGGTGATAATGATGAAATCAATTGGGGTATAAGGTTTTTGCAGCGCCTACCCCTCATTTTTTGGAATACCTACCAAGTGGAGGGATTTAAAAGGGGCTTAAAATGGCATATTTTTCAAGAAACCTATATGGATTGCCTTTACGTGCATGTGGCATTTGGAAGTTATACTTCTCTGCTGTTTTATTCTCACAGTAATATTGTGTTATCACTCATATCTTCTATGCAGTTCATTTGTACTGCTAGATTCTATTTTGTTAGTAAACAGGTTTGAGCCTACATGGAAAGGGACTATGATAATAAACTTTCCTTCAATCAATCAATCAACCAATCAAGCAATCAATCAATCAAATCTTTATTTTACCAGGTGGAACACCATTGAGATAAACTCATTTCAAGATGGACCTGGAAGAGGTTCACATAAGACAACATGATACATTCACAGAGCTTCATTGGCAAACAGCATACAGATATATACAATGAGTGCAGGTTATGGATGGTATCCATGTTTGCATACAAGTTCATACACTATACAGACAGGTCAAAATTACAAAATAGTCAGGTGTAATATACAGTATAAGAAAATACACAGAGTATACACTGTATATATGCAGGATCTATACTATGTGTAGAAAATAATATAGAAGAGGTAAGAAGGAAAGGAGGCCAGGGGAAGGATAAGAAAATCAATTACTGGGGCAGAAAGTTAACACAAGACAGACAGAGGTGAGTTCTGACACAAAAATTAGGGAAGGGACAGGGGACTTTCAGTTGTGAATGAGGGGACGACGGGGATAAGCAGGGCCAGAAAATAAGGGTGTCATTGGCGAAAGCAGTTGCATGTCTTGTTAAAAGACCACAAAAATAAGTACTTGAAGTGGGACGGCAACACTGAGGAAGTGAGCTGAAGTGTTTTTTGTGCATTATTCCAAAGAACTGGGAGGGCATGGCTTATTGTTGCTCTGCCCAAATGTGTTCTTGCTTTAAGGATCAAAAGAGAAATATAAGAGTGACTTCTTAAAAGATAGGTACCAGGATTGCAAACAGGCAAGCAGTCCTTAATGTACTGTGGCAGCGTATTAGTATTGGCTGTATATGTCCAGAACACTGCATTCTTTTGTCTCCTGAGGCTAAGTGAGTTCCATCCTACTGTAGTATAGAGGGTACAGTGATGCGTTGACTAGGGGGCATCAGTAACAAATCTCAGTGCCTTGTGATATAGGAAGTCAAGTTTGGAAAGGGCCATGCTCAAGCTATGCCTATCCAAGAAATTGGTATAGTCTAGAAGAGACATGAACATAGTTTGTAGTAACCTTTTTTCCCCTGCTGAGTTAGAAAATGCCTGATTCTAAAGAAAATCCCAAGCCTCTGTTTTAGTTTTTTTGAGATTTCTTCTATATGGACTTTGAATGGTAGTTTAAAGTCTATCCAAACTCCCAGGTATTTAAAGGATTCCACATAGTCCAGTGGCTCACCAAGCAGGGTGAGGATTTGAGGGGCCATCCCTGGGGTGCAGGGTTTGGAGGCATTCCCTGATGGGGTGAAAATCATAAGCTTCATTTTCTTAGCATTTAAGAAGAGCTTTGAGTGCAAAATAATTTTCTGTAAATGATTAAATTCGATTTGGAGGTTGTTACATGTGAGCTCCAGGGTAGGCCTGGCTATGTATAATGCTGTATTGTCAGCAAATAGTTGAATGTTTGCTGACTTGATTCCAGTGTTTAAATTGTTTATACAAATGGAAAATAAAAGTGGACCAAGAATGGACCATCTTGGAATGGTTTTCATAGGGGAGAGGTCACCCCCTGCCTTACCTGCTGATAGTGATCGGTGAGGTAGTTGGAAAACCATTTTAGGGCCAGATTGTTAACACCAATACTCATTAGAGTGGCCAAAAGCAGGGTGTGATCCACTGTATCAAAGGCTTTGCTAAGGTCAAGAAACAGGGCACATACATAGTTTCTGGCATCCAGGGTATTCAGCCAATCATTCGTGACCTTAGCAAGCACTGAGATAGTGCTATGACGGGGCCGAAAACCAGACTGGGCTGGGCTTAGCAGGTCAGAGTCATCTAGGTACTGCCTAAGCTGAGAATTGACCACCTTTTTAAGTAACTTAGAATAGGGAGCAGGGATATTGTTTAGGTCACTAGCATTGCCTGATTTAGAAAGTGGTATAATATGGGCTGTTTTCCATATAGCAGGGAGGGTACCCCGGGCAAGGGACATATTAAAAAGGTGAGTGATTGGGGGGGACAAGACATAGTAACCAAGTTTAAGGTCATATGGCTCAAGGAGATCTGCACCTGCATTCTTCCTAGTGTCCAACTGAAGTAGGAGGTCCTCTGCCTACTTCACAGTAACAGGCCCAAATGAGAAGGCTTTGCCTTGGGTGGATCAATCTAGGTCAGGGAAAACAGGACTCAGGTTACACAGTTGGACCAGGAGGCTGTTGGCAGGTGAGGCCTCAAAGGCTATACCTGCTGTGGAAAAGTGATTGTTAAAGAGGTCAAAGATTTCCTGTTTGTTAGTATTGGAGGAGCCACCAGTCATGATTTTTGGTGGGGACGGGCTAGACGAACTGTGACTTTATAATTCTTTTACCATTTTCTAGAATTTAGATGTGCAATTGCATGAGGATTCAAGTTCAGAGTGGTAATAAATTGATTTCTCGGCCCTAGTTAATCTGGTGTACTGGTTTCTAGCAGCTCTGATGGCTGCCCAGTCAGCAGATTGTTTGGTTTTCCTTGGCCTTTTCCAGAGAGAGTCCCTATGTAGCAACTCTGCTTTCAAGCTAGTGGCGAACCATGGGCATGATTTCTTCTTAGTATGGGTTTTGGCTAAAGATGCATGTTTATAAGTGGAGCCAAGGATGATATTATGAAAGGTTTCATAGGCTTCGACTACTGAAGAGGCCAAATAGAAGTCCTGCCAGTTAGCGTGTTCAAGGTCGGATAAGAAGGTGTTGGGGTGAAAGTTCTGTTTTATTCTCTTAAGGATATAGTTAGAGGAGGAGACAGTCTTGGGGGTGGTCCCCATGTAGGCTATAACACAGTGATCATGAGGATCATTGAAGAATATGCCAGAGTATGAATAAAGATGGGGTTTGCTGACTAAAATGATGTCAACCAAGGTGCTATGGTTAGAGTTTTTTTAAGTTGGAATGGGTAGCTTCTGTTGTAAGTTGTGAAATCCCAGAATTGTGGCATAGCTCTTTTAGCGGTAAGGATTAAGTAGAGAACCAGTCCACATTAACCCTTAGGCTGCCAACATAATTAGAACATATAGGAATTTTGGACTGATAAATCAGTCCATATCCATGCAAGGGTTAAGATCACTTGTAATAATAACCTCAGAGGATATGGAGCCTAAGACATTAGATAAATGTTGCAGCACCTTGTTTTCTACAGAAGGAGGCCTGTAGCATCCAATGATGTAAATGGGAATTGTCAGGGATAGTTGCAGCTTTTGAGTAGTACATTCAAATTCCAGTAGTATAGAGGTGGAATCAACTACAGTGGCAGCGAATTCATCCTGAACATAAGTAGCTATACCCCAACCCCTTGATAACCTGTCTGTCCTATGGACATTGTACGAGGGGATGATTATTTCATAGTCTGGGGTAGAAGGCCTCAACCAAGATTCCGTCGCCACTATAATGTCAGGAGTAGTAAGGTTGAACCAAGTCTGTAGAACATCAGATTTCTTTTGCAAACTGCAGGCATTTATGTGGATTAGGCTTGGCCCCTTTATCTGGGGTAGGGCAGAGGGATCAGGGATATGGAGGGGAGGATCGGGGTTAGGCTCAACATTGCCTGTACAAATAAGCAGCAATAGGAAAAACTTTATAAGTGCATTTAATAAAAGCCTAAACAGACAAGATCTGGCCCTTTTGCAGGGGCTGGACTCAGTGAAAGTAGGTAGTGGGAAATATGTGGTATGGGGCACGAGGATGCATACAAAACAATCACAGTGGAAGGGGCACATACGAAGGATTAGAAGAAAAAGGACCAGACTTGCCTTCTACAGCTGGTACAATACAAGGCAGTAGGACAGCTAAGCACATAGAGCAGAGTAATAAGTGTTGAATTAGGTAATAGGGTGAATATAGGGGCTAACAGACAGGTACTATGGAACCAAGGACTGTAAGAGGGGGCCATAGAAACAGGTTCACAATGTGGGTCAAAAGTGAAGTGAAGCAAGCCTGTTAGACACCCTACCTTCAGTAGCTTAGTGTCATTTGTGAACCTCAAGCAGCCTGCTTTAGACCCCAACTTTTACATAGTTAATGGACATGTTGAAGATTAGTGGCCCCTGTATTCCTCTCCATTCAGAGTAGTGCCCTCCCACCACCACACTCTGTTGTCTTCCCCTAAGCAAGTTACCAGTCCATCTTGTGTATGTCTCCTATATTTGGCAATGACTTATTTTACCCAGAAGCTTGTAATGTGTCTCAGTTTCGAAGACCTAGATGAAGTTCAAATAGATTACATCCACTGCCCTACTTTTGCCCACTTCTCTGGTCTTCACCCCCCTTGAAGAAGGTGATCAGTTCAGTTTGGCAAGATCTACCTTTCATAAAGCCATGCTCAAAGGGGTGGGAACTTTTGCCTCAATCAAGTGCTTCATTATACTATCCTTGACAATGGATTCCAGGACCTTGCCCATCACTGATGTCAGGCTGACCGGCTTGTAGTTGTTCAGGTCTGAACTTGCCCTCTCTCTGAAGGTGGGGAACACATCGACCACTTTCCACTTCTCTGGCACTACACCAGTCTGGACAGACTCCTGAATGATTACTGAAAGTAACACTGCCAGTTGTTCCTTAAGATTCACTATGACCCGGGTCACTTGATGCAGGCTGCCTGAAAGCTGTGCCTACCCTGGGCTCCTTCCAACCATCCGACATAACCAATTTTAAAACCAGATTCAGAGCTCTACTTTCCACAACTGAAGTGGTTGAAGACTTCTCATCCTCTGCCTATCGTTTTGAATTGCATTTCTTAGCATCGCATAGCTCTACAGCGGCAATGGAGGCAGAGATGAGACAGGCCGCGATGCAGCACACCCCGCCTAACACACCTGAGAAACTCCCCAAGAAAGTGAAAAGCCAGACCTCTGGGAGTTCTAGCAAAGCAGGTAACTCTACTTCCCCAACTGTGCCCTCATCGGAAGAAAGATTCCTCCAGGAGTTTTCTCCCTTCCGTGAGGCGCTGAATACCATTACCTCTGATCTCAAGGTTATCAAGGGTGATCTTGCTACACTTAGTACCAGAATAAGCGATTCAGAGGCCAGAATCACTTCCCAAGAAAGATGGCGAGAAAAAACTGACACAGAGATCCTTTCACTAAAGCAGCAAGTTCGGAAACTTCAACTTAAAACGGAAGATTTGGAAGGGCGTAGTAGGAGGAACAATCTACTGATTATTGGTCTACCTGAAATGGAAGAGGGCTCGGATGCCGTACTATTCCTGCAAAAGTTCCTTCTCAAAGTTGTGGGGCCCTCGCCCTTGAATCCTCAGTACCACCTTAAGAGAACACACAGATCTCTGAGGCCACGGCCTCCGCCAGATTCTCCCCCCCCCGCCCGATTATCATCAAATTCTTAAGCTATACCGAAAAGCAGCATGTCCTTAACAAGGCAAGAGATCTGCAGGCCATTACCTGGGGCTCCTCCAAGATCCGAACCGCTCAAGACCTCCAGCTGGAAACCAGGCAGAGGAGAACTGCCTTTCACCCAATCGTGCATAAACTAATCACGGCTGGCATCCGATTCAGAATGCTTTACCCTGCCAATCTTCAGGATCACAATCGACGGATCTTCAACCACTTACGAGATGCCTGAACAAGCCTCTAAGGACTTATCTGTTAAACTCCCCAACCTCTTCAAAGAGGGCTGAACTCTGTACAGCCCCAAAGTTATAACTGCTTTGTTGTTTCTATAATTGTATACTGTTATTGTGGTTAATTACCTCCATGTCTTTGTTAAATACAGTTGACCCAAGTTCTTTGGGGGGGGATGTCCCCTAGATCCAGATTCTAAGGGCCAGCTGCTGCCCTGATCTCCCATGGACGCTAGGGGAACCCTGGTGCTGAGTGGTGCTCTGGAGGGAGTTTTTTTAGACCGGACTGGGTTTTGGTCCCGCAGGTAATATGCCCCCCTGAGCATCCCGGTAGTACAGAGGTGCGTTACTGCCTAACCACCACCCGAGAATTCATCCCCTGGGTCTGCCATATCCATCAACGGCTCGCAACTCTGGTTTGAACTTGCATATGGTACTAGGCTATTTTCATTGTTGGGATGTATAAGACTGAAAGTTCTATGGTCAGGCTGATATCTAGCTGCTGGCCTTACCACTTCACTGATTGAGCTCCTCTCGATCGCATCATGGAGCAGTTCCCAACTACTATACTAAGGGAAGATGGTGGGGAGGCCGGGAGGGAGAGGCTTGGAAGCTGCCTGTGATCTGAGAGAAGGGGGTTGGCAATTCGCAGGAGTCCTCTATGGGGGTATGCTATATAATTTTATTGCTGACACAGCTAGTCACTCTACTCCCCCACTTCTGTCGCACAAATTCAAGAAGCAGCTGGTGCATGGTGCTCCTGGGATCTGCCAATGGGAAGTTAGTTCCAATTTCTCGCTGTTGGGTACCTTGTTTTCCATTTACCTGTACTTGGAACTACTGTATACATAGTTTATGGGGTTATATTTCTTACTGGGGGGGGGTTATTTTTGGCCTCGGGCCACGGTGCCTCGATCACAGTTTAATGGTTCTAAATTTCCTTTTATAGACCTTGCATTTCAGGAGGCTAAATGTCACCTTTTATGTGCAATTCACGAATTTATTTGAGGCTCCAGAGTGTGCTATTGCTATTTTTTAGCTTGGTGGTTTTCACCTTCTTATCTAACTAATTCATTTGATTACATCTGGTTAATATGGTGATTAAAGTAGCTTCATGTAATGTGCATGGGCTCAGGGACAGAACTAAAAGACTCCAAGTTTTTAAACATTGTGACCTACTGGGGATTGAGGTTCTCATGCTTCAGGAAACCCATTTGATTGACAAGGAAGTAACCTGGCTACACAGATCTGGCTTTTCCCAAGTTTTCCTGGCAAGTGGTTCTGAAGCTAACAGGGGAGTGGCTATCCTAATCAAGAATCATGTTCCTTTTCTGGCTGAAGAGAAGTTAAGCGACCCAGAGGGCAGATACATTCTGGTTAAGGGTTGTCTCAATAGCTGTAGTATCGTGTTGGGATCTATCTATGGTCCAGTCGGAGGGAGTCCGGACTTTCTCATGACTTTAGCAGATAAGATTGGGAATTTTTTGCCCTCGCAGTCAATATTAGGGGGGGACTGGAATGTCCCACCATCCCAAACTCTTGATAAAACCTATATGTCAACAAGGTCAGCATCCCCAGCTCAAAAAGCCCTTGTGGACTTCATGCAGCTTCTGGGGCTATGCGATCCTTGGCGACTTGCCAACCCTCTACTCCGCTCTTTCTCCTTCTTTTCCCAGGTACACAACTCATGGTCTAGACTAGACTACATTCTGATTAGTAAGTCCCTCCTCCCTGGTGTCTCCCAGTCAGGTATCGAACCGATAGTCCTATCAGACCATTCAACAGTCTGGATTATGATCTCACCAAATCCTAACTTTTAACGTGACACCATTTGGAAGTTAAACATCCAACTTCTTAAAGATAATCAGGTTGTCTGGCACATTAAAGACCTGATCTCAAATTTTATGGTCCTAAACAAAAACTCCACGCCGAGGATAGACTCGATATGGTGTGCCTTGAAATGCTATCTCAGAGGGGAACTAATCAAACTAGCTTCAGTGAGGAAGAAACGCAGGCAGGCCCAGGCTGCTTCGCTGCTAATCAAAATTAAGGAACTAGAGCAGCCCCTTCCCCCTCCCCCCTCTCAGGCCCATTAGGATCCCTGCTAAAGCTAAAAATGATTACACAGACTTATTAAAAGAAAAAGCCGAATACTCCATGTTAAAAACACAATCCAAGTATATTGACCATGGCGAAAAGGCCAGTCGACTACTAGCTCTCAGACTGCATAAGACGGAGAGCTCGAGACTGATCCCAATGGTGCAAACCCAGGAGGGTGTGGTCAAGACAACCCCCAGAGAGATTGCTCAGATCTTTGAGGATTTCTACAGTAGGCCCTACAGCAGACCCACCCTCCCAGTGTCTCTGGAGAAAATTTCCACTTATTTAGCCGATCTCGACCTCCCTCGTCTCCTCCCATATCATAAAAGCTCCCTCACCTCTCCCATCACTTCACGCGAAGTAGAAGAGACGATCGCATCCTTAGCTCCTGATAAAGCACCGGGACCAGATGGCTATCCGTCCAACTTCTATAAGACTTTTAATAAGGAATTGGCTCCTCTTCTCCTTCAGCTTTATGACTACATATTTGAAGCTGATGTCGTGGACTCTACATTATTAGAAGCCACAATAGTCTTGATTCTCAAACCAGACAAACCCCCCACTGATCCCTCAAGTTATCACCCCATTTCCCTATTAAACTGTGACATTAAGATCCTGTCCAAGATCTTAGCCGAGAGAATTAAAAAGATCTGGATCCATCTTCTTAGTCCTGAACAGGTCGGGTTCATGCAAGGTCGCTCTCCAGCTGACCATCTTAGGACCCTCTCACACATCTCACACACAGCCCAATCAACCCATACTTCATTGGCCTTAATCTCACTAGATGCTGAAAAAGCATTTGACAGAGTCAATTGGGACCTTTTATGGGCAACGCTAGATAAGATGGAATTCCCAGCCTCCTTCATACGGTGGATTCAGGTTATTTATAAATCTCCCTCGGCTAAGATCTATTGCAATGGCGTGTTCTCTTCACTTTTTTATCTATTTACAGGCACCAGACAAGGCTGCCCACTTTCCCCCTTTTTGTTTACTCTATACTTAGAACCTCTTCTCCATAACATTAAAAGGTCCCCCCACATCCGGGGCTGCACAGTTTCCAAGCAGGAGCTGGTCCTTTCCGTCTACAAGATGACATTCTCCTTCACGTCTCCCACCCCGAACAGTCACTAGCACACATCCTTCAAGTCATTACGCAATATGGTCGCCTCTCCTACTATAAACTGAATCTAACAAAATCAGAAGTGTTTCCATTAAATTCTTTCACTCATAAAGATACTTTTGCTAGATTTGGTATGAAGTGGTCTCCCAAATCGTTTAAATACTTGGGCATCCACTTTACCAACGACCCACTATTACTTAGGAAGCTCAATTTAGATGATCTTGTGACCAACATTCAATTAGACCTTCAGAGATGGTCCAAACTCCCTATCTCTCTCTGGGGCAGAATCAACATCATTAAGATGAACGTCCTACCCTGGATTTTCTACCCTCTCAACTTACTGAACCCCTGGTTACCCCTTTCATATTTGCAGCGCCTATATTCTACTCTCTCAATTTATCTGGCAAAATAAATCTCCCTGACGGGCTTTCCTCAAGCTTTGTCTTCCTAAGGACAAAGGAGGGCTTCGCCTCACTAATCTACTTTTTTACCACTGGGCCTCCCACCTCTCTAAACTGAGCAGATGGCTGCCAAACAGGGCAGAAGAATTCTCCCAGATCTGGCTCCAAATCAAGAGACAACTACTCGTAGAGGCTAATCTTTGCTCCCCGGCCATATTCTTTCTTCCCACCTCAGCACTCCCGCCCACATTATCAAACCCGACCATCCTCACTTCCCTTAAAACCCTCTCTCAGTGCCTACACTACCTCAAAATTTCCCCAAAAAAGGACCTGGCTCAGCCCCTTGCCCTCAACCCCAATATTCGGTTGGGAGGCTCAATGATTACCTTAGAATGGCTCCCCCAAATCCGAGAGGCCGTGGCTGAGGTCCTATACTCGCGAGACTCCCTTCTATCTTCCCCGGAGATAATGGCCAAATTACATCTACCTCCGAGGTACATTTTCAAGGTATACCAACTAAGGCACCTCATTAGCACCAATTTCAGGATGGACTATCGTCGATCACAGTTCTTTTCTCTCCCAGGTTCAGGATTTAGTCTCTAATCCCCATGGAATCTCCACTATTTACTCCTACCTGATAGACCTCAAATTTCCAGACTCCCTCCCAGGTTCTGGTGTCTGGACTTCTCTCCTGCCTAATCTCGCTCCCAACTGGTCCCGAATCTGGAAGGACCTACACAGATACCACACTCAGGATAGGTTTAGGCTTGTCCAATATCATATTCTAAACAACATGTACTATACTCCGGTCAAATTAGCCCGGTTAGGGCATTTACCTCTCCCTCTTTGTACCAGATGCTCGCAATCAGAGGGAAATCTTCTTCACATCTTCTGGCAATGTGAAAAAGTGACCCCCCTCTGGCGGTCCATTCAGTCCAATTTGGATCCTCTCCTGGGTCTTGATGGTCTCTTCACCACAGAAATATGTATCCTGGGTATCTATTCCAAAGTGGAGAACCAGGAGCGTAGATTTCACGTGGCACTCATCTCTATGGTGGTCAAAAGACTGGTACTTAAACACTGGTTGGACCAACTAACCTTAACATACGCAGAATGGTTGAAAGACCTAACAACCTGCTTTAGTATGGAGAGACTTATGGCCAGCTCGCATGGTCGTATGGACCTGTTCCACAAAAAATGGGATAAGCTATACTTGAATCTACATTAGAGTCTATTTGGTTCTGTCTCCGATGCCCTTTTCCCTCACCTACCTTATTACCATCCCCATTTGCTCATGGTATTAGATACAAGGCACAAGATTATCCGAATATGCCTCAGGGGCAGTTTGTGGGTGGGGGAGGAGGGCTGGGGCAACTGGGGTGTTTTCTTTTACTTTTCTTTTCCTTTCTCTGATTCCATATTTCATCTTACATTTTGGTCAGAAATGCAGTGTTAATTAATCCTATGACAGTCTCGATGTTAACCTCTGTATTGCTGTAATGTTGTAAAACTAATAAAAGTTAAATTTCAAAAAAGATTCACTATGACCCCAAAGTATATCTCATCTGTCCCTTGGGACTTTCCTGGGTTGATCTTTGTGAGGTAGTTAGCTTTCAGGACAGTCATGATAAACAGTGTCTGCACCGTGGCTGCACCAGATATTATGGACCCCCAGTGAGCCTCCTTCTCACTACCAAGGGCCATTTGGTGTAGTAGTTTAATTGGAAAAGTTTAGTGAAGGAACTCTGTAATCAAGATTTGTAGATAGTGGAATTGTTATTTTTAGGTGATGGACCTCTCCTACATTGTTAATGGAGAAAGATGACAGAGGTTCAGGACCTCTCAAACAAGAGGTGGTGAAACGGAGTACCTGTGAGCTCCTGCCCAGCCTATCCCTGATTTGATGAACACTGAAGTGAGGTATTATATTAGGAGTCATAATAAGAGGTTTAAGACAACAGAGGGCACAGGCCCATATAAATTGTCCCAACTATTCAGTGGAGGTAACTGAGGTTACCAACCGAGATGTACTCATCCAATTTATTTTTAAAGCTCACAAGGTTAGGTGCCTCCACTATCTCTTGGGGCAATCTGTTCCATTGCCTAATGGTTCTTTCCTTCCCTATTCATTAAGGATGTAGTAAAAATGCTATATCGAGGTACATCATACTGCAAAGCAGGGCATAAATGATGACCACATAAAGCTTCTGCAAAGGAAATTTTCTTTTAATCAAAGCACACCAGCAGGTGACACTGCTAGAACAATTTAATGAGAACAATTTTACACAGCTAAAAAAGATTACTGTACTCCACTGCTGCAATTTCACCCACCAAACTCAGGTTCTTCATTTTTGCTGACTGCACACCACATGATGCACACATGCTAATGTCTCCATGTAAACATTTTCCTTAGAGCATCAAGGGTGTAACCCTTCAGTGATTCTTATAAGCTGTACCTAGTTTAAGGAAATACTTATTACGTCAGCCCAGTGGTGCTGAAGTTTGAGACGCTGGATGCCACACCTTGTGCCATGCTAGTAACTCGGGTTCTGGAGTGAGCCCGGGCCACTGGGGATCAGCAGGGGTGAGAGAGGATTGAGCATTTGGAGGACTGCTCTCCTTTCTTGGGGAGAAAGGGTTTGTCATCCAGCCCACTGATCACCCTCTAGCTGTGGCTGGAGGGCAATAAGGGTCGGGAAGCACATGCCTGACGTTGGAGGGGGGGTCATGGAGAAAAGTGAAAATGGTGCTGGCAGGCTCCATGATGGCCCTTGCTGCACCACGCTGCACCCAAGAATCTGTACGTTGGCTTTCTGGGGGAGGGGAGAAAGTTGATGCTCCTCTCCCCTGGTCCTATTGTGGGGGGGGGGCAATCAGTGTGGAATTTCTTGGGAAGGCCTGGTGCAGGGCTGCCAGAGCCAGAGAGGTGAGCTCCTCTGAAAGAGAAGCCATAGCCACCTGCCAGCTCTACCCATAAAGTGCAAATAGAAAAAAAAATACTTATTGAAAGCCAACATGAGAATGTTATTATATGCAAGAAAGTGGAAATGCTTGAATTAAAAAGCAAAAATACCATGTGTGAAAAAATAAACACAAATTTAAAGTGAAATAGTGAAATAAAGTGTCAGAGTGAACCTAATAAACTGCATAAGCACAAAAGCATTAGTACAGTACCAGCTGGGGAAAATCATAAGGAAAAAAGAAATAGAAAAGAGTGTGGTGGATGGAAAGAGGGCATCAGCCTCCACAGACCAGGGGTTATGGCACACAAAGACAAACAGAAAGCGGGGGAGGGCAAAGTAAAAACATACTGTACATGAAACAAAGGGCAATGCTCTTTATTTCAGATGAGGAAGGCAATGAAATTGGGTTTGTAGTGGAACTGCATCAAGATGTTACTAAAGGCAATGCGAATGGCACTGACATAGGTTTCAGAGAAATCTTATTACGATATATAGATTAAAGACTGGGAGATTAAATATTGACTTGTACAGGTCATGCAGGAAATAAGAGTTGTTGGGGAATTTTTCATGTTTGTCTCCAGCTTTCCCTGTCCTGCACTCGCTCACTAAACAATGCTGACAATGAGAGAGATTTCAAAGAAATTACTGAGAGTTCTGAGAACAAACTGCAATGTTACTGGCTTGCTCAGATGATGAAGAAAATAAGAGGTGGTTAGGGGAATTTTTCCTGTATCTGTCTCCAGTTTTCCCTCCTCTGCTCCCAGCTCCTCAGACTATGCTAGCACTGAAATAGATTTCATAGAAATTAAGGAGAGTTTTGAGAAATTGACATTACTGGTTTGCTTGGATCATGCAGAATATAAGACGTGGGGGTGCCCAATGGCCCAGCAGGTAGCACTACATGCTCTTGTGCTGGTGACCCAAGTTTAGAAGTGAACTCAGGAAGCTGGTTGGGTAGCCTAGGGACTGGAAAGGCATGGCTGCTCAGCAGTGTACCCAGCCCAGAGAGGGATGTCATTGGATTCCACTGCACTTGTGATCTCTGTGGTGGGCCAGGGAGCTCTTTCCTCTGCTCAGAATGCCAGTGTCACATGTACAGGCCTGCAGGGACTGCACCCAATGTCAGGAGAGATGGGCAGGACTTCGGTGATGCCGTGTCGAGAATAGATGCATCTGGCACAGCTCCAAGGCTTCAACACCTTTATTTACATCTAAAGCCATTCTACTATTTACAAAATATTTATATCCATATCTGAAACTATTAATTAGGTTAGAAATTGACCAAGCTACTTAAATAGATATGGATGGTGAAATGAAAATGGCTCCAATAAAACACACACTGACGCCTACCTCTGATCACTCTAATGCATCCAAAAAAGCCAAACAATCTCTAGGAGAAGCAATCACAAATTAGCCAAACTATGTGTCAGAAGAAAAATTCATGATGGAAATATACCTTTAAAAGATGCAATCATAAAGTTGATCAAGGAATAGATAAAAACAAGATCTACCATGGAGAATCTAAACAGGAGGACTGGGGATGCAGAATATTGTATTTCATCATTAGAGGGCTGGAAGGCAAAGTCAGAACCTGAATTCCCTACATTTCATCAAAGAATGGCCAAAATAGAAGAAAAATTAGAAAACCTAGAGGGGTGTTCTAGAAGGAACAATACAGAGGTATACAGTCTACCCAGTTAAGTTTGCCAAGATTCTATGTGAAAATGTTGGGGGGCCCTCACCAAATTGCTCCACTTATATTATTGAAATAGTACATAGAGTCCTTCGTTCACTGCCTAATATAGGCGAACCTCCCAGACCATTTTATATCAAATTTTTTAACTCCATGGATAGAGTTCACATCTTGGCTAAAGCTAAAAAAGCAAATAACCTATTCTGGGATGGCAGCACAAGTCGTCTTTCACAGATTATTCCCCAGGTGGTACATTTAAAAAGAAGGGAATTTACCTCCATACTGAATAAACTGATTGCAGCAGATATAAAATTCTGAATGCTATATCCTGTGAAACTGCCTATTAAAAAGATTATGTAACTTATTCAGAAGCAGCTGTCTAAATTATTTCCTGATCTGTTTAAATCGGGATGAACTCTGCAGTTTTTACTTCAAAAATGTGGGACTAAGCCTTGTCTGTCATCTCTGTTTCTGGAACCACATAGATATATGCTGAAGCTAGTGTTAATATGTTAGAAGTAAGGGTTCAGTGCTGTCACTGAGTTTAAACAGGAGATGTTTAAGCTCAGTTTGTATTCTGCGTTTTCATTGTTTGAATTTATATTGGCATATGTTTGGAGGTATGTCTTTTTTTATTTTTAATCTTGTCCTTGAGAGTTCCCCAGGTTTATCTAAGTGGCCGTAAGAGTGTTTAGAATATTACAATTTTTTATTGGTTGCTGTAATGATGAGCAATTTAAGATGTGTCACTTTCTCCTCAAGCAGGTTTAGCCTTATAGTGGTGATGCATATTGAAAATCATTAGACAGCCGCTCTAACATCCTGAATTTAAATCCGGGGATAAATCCTAATGATTCATGAGGAAAGATCAGTTATATTAAGAACCATTAACTCAGCAAGATATTTAAGTTTCTTTACCTGTGGGGAAAGGCTTATTTTGTAATTTCATTAGTGATGTGGCTTTCATTCAGTTCAATCAATCCAATGTTATTGTATGGTTAAAAACCTTCACAACATTCACAGTATCAAATAGACATGACATAAATACATATCTGGAATCATGATCCCCAAAAACATTGCTTTTTTTAAAAAGAAAAGAAAAAAAAAACAGTTTGTTATATATTATAGTACATATTCCTTAAATTATTCAAACTCGACTCTATACAATTTTTATTTTCACTCTACTTTCCTGATAGCCTGAAGATAATTGACCAAACTCTCCACTGCCCATACATCTTCCATGTGAAATAAAATATTTGTTAATTCTGCCTTATCAACTGAATAAATATTATTTAAGAAGGGACTTAACAAGTATACTCACAGGTTTTAGTACCATCTGCTTTCCCATAACATGTCTAGCAGGTCTTCCTTTCCTCCACCCCCACAGTCACAGTCCTCAGCACTTGTTCCTTCTTTTTTGTATCTAAAATCCAGTACATTACTGGGAAACTGCTCAAATGCATACATTGTAAAATTAGATAGCAGTTTTGGCTTGATTTATATGTCTAAATATTTTTTAAACCCATGATTATAATTATTTAGTGCAAACCATTTAGAAGAGCATGAATTTGTTATCAGATTTAAATCCTTCCTGTTCCAATAATCCTTTATCTTTTTTTGTATGTATTTGTTATATTTCATGCTGATCACAGTTCCTTTATCAACCATTTTTTTAAGTGTATCAGCTTATGTTCTTCCATGATTAACGTTATGAAGTTTAACCAAAAACACAATTTATACCCCAGGTCCAACCAAAATTCCTTTTCTTTTAAACACTTTTTGACTAATGAATCCTCACTTTAGTTTATGGCATGAATCCAGTAGTTAACTTTTCTTGCATCTGTTAAGGTTCTAATATATATTAACCCCAGTTCTGACCTTATATAAGTAGATGGGCATGAATGGCCAACCCTTAGTATATATCTTAGTGAGTTACACAAAGGACTCATTAATTTATTTGAATCCTTTAACTCCCAGATTTCACAACCATATAACAACGGAGATTCAACTTTAGCCTGTATGACTTGCACAAGGGGTCAAACCATCATACTTCCATATGTATAATTCAATTTTTTTAATCCAGCTATAGTTATTTTGGATTGCACTAAAGTCATTGCAGAGTGTTTACTCCATTTTCCACTTTGTTGTATCGTTACACCCAAGAAAAAACGTAATCTTGCACTACCTCAGCGTTTTCAGAGCCAATAAGCCATTTCCCTTTGCAGTTCTTACTCCCAATAACAATATTTTTGTGTGTGTGTGTGTATGTTAATAGTTAATTTTAAGAATTTGGACTCTTTATATATATATATATAATTTCCATTTTTTCTGCAGTCCCACTTTTGTTAAAGACATTTTTATAATGTCATCAACATAAGCCAATATGGGGACAGAGAATCATTGATTTTAGGTGAATCCCTATCAACATTACTACTAAGCAGTAAAATACCTTCCATATATAAAGAAAATAACAGAGGAGCCAATACGCAACCCTGCCTTACTTCTAGATTGATTTTAAAAACACCAGAGAGCTGCACCTCAAGGCCAAGTCTGATTTTAGCCCAGGTATTGGCATATAATTGAGCTATTATCAATATTGTATTAGGATCTATCCCTCTCTTTACCACAATTTGCTACAAAATCCCCCTTGACAAACTAACAAATGCTGTACTGTAATCAATAAATGTAAAATACAGTTTATGTCTACGTAATTTGACATATTTTTCAATAAAGTGGTGAAGTACAAAGATGCTATCAAGGGTCGAGAAGTTTTCCCTAAATCCAGCCTGGAATGGTGAGATGCCCCCATTTCTATCAACTTCAACCAATAAACGTTGCAAAATTATCTTGGAAAAATGTTTTAAATGAATGTCTAGTAAACTAATAGGTCTATACATTTTAGGATTGTTTACTGGACCTTTCTTGTGTAATGGTACAATGTTTGCACCCTTCCAGGATTCAGGAAAACTTTTCTCGAAGATACAGATCTTACCCCCCTCACCCGAGGAGCCGGAGGTCGTGAGGGCTACTTGCTGAAGCCCTCCCTGCCACAGACAAGCCCCGAAGCCCCCAAAGCTGCTGCCTAGATCATACCCCCCTCCCCCGAGGTGCTAGTGGGACAGAAACTGTTTTAATACTGCCTATTCAGAAGTGAAGCTTTTAACAATAAAGTGAATTGTATGTGTAGAATGTATGCAGTTTTGAGTCTGTAAAACAGCATGAGCCTGATTGAACCTGTCCAAAGGCTGCTATTTGTAATTTGTGCCACAGCAGAGCCCTAGCTGATCAGTACCTTTTTCCCTGAGCCTGCCCACCCCCACAACGCTAATCTGATCCCCTTAGCCTGCCTATTTAACCTGCGCTCTCTCTCCCTCTCCTGTAGATCATACCCCCCTCCCCAAGGAGCCGTAGGTCACAAGGGCTACTTGCTGAAGCCCTCCCTGCCACAGACAAGCCCCGAAGCTGCTGCCTAGGAAAAAATCTAATAACTCCCTGATGCAGTCACGACCGTTGGTCCCTGTGGAGCTAGCCTAGTTTTGGACAGTTTGAATCCTGCATCTGACGCCATTTTTCCTGCTTGTAACAGCGCTCGGGAAGTAAAAGGGAACTGACTAGTGTTCTCTCTCGGTGCTAGTGGGACAGAAACTGTTTTAATACTGCCTATTCAGAAGTGAAGCTTTTAACAGTAAAGTGAATTGTATGTGTAGAATGTATGCAGTTTTGAGTCTGTAAAACAGTGTGAGCCTGATTGAACCTGTCCAAAGGCTGCTATTTGTAATTTGTGCCACAGCAGAGCCCTAGCTGATCAGTACCTTTTTCCCCGAGCCTGCCCACCCCCCAATGCTAATCTGATCCCCCTGCCTGCCTATTTAACTCTCTCTCCTCTTCTGCAGATTGTACCCCCCCCCGAGGCGGAGGTCGCGAGGGCTACCTGCTGAAGCCCTCCTGCCACAGACAAGCCCCAAGCCCCCGAAGCTGCTGCCTAGGTAAAAATCTAATAACTCCCTGCTGCAGTCGCGACCGTTGGTCCCTGTGGAGCTAGCCTAGTTTTAGCCCCGCTGAACGCTACACATTCGGCTCCCCACCACCCCCACCACCACCCTTGGTCGGCACTCCTTTATATAGCTATAATCACATGGGGTGTCAGAACCAATCAGCCAACTTTTCCATTTGCAGGTTATATCTCTCTAGCACTAGAGGGAGCCTGCACTCTAAAACAATGCTCTGTGCTGTAAAATCACACTTAATCATGATCCTTGCTATGCTGGCACTCCTCTTGCCACAGCATCCACAGTCCACCTTGGATCCCTTTATATCATCCACAGACGTGCCCCTGCCTGCCCCTCAGCCCCTCCACACACAGTACCGTTTTCCACACAACCTACAGCCCGTCCACCTATTAGTACATCCCCCCAATCCATCCCGAATGCTGGACTACCACACTGCCCCCACCCACTCACCGCCAATACACAACCCACTTTACCTTGAACTCTATCACCGATGGTCACTCTCTTCTCTAGCTTCACCAGCACTAATCTCAATCCCCAACCTGTGCACCACCCTTATAATGTCACGGCAGCTGAAAAAGCACCCCACCTACAGCAACCGCTGCCCTATGAGGCATCTAATTGCCCTACTTCTCCTACTCTCAGGAAATGTGTACCCAAACCCTGGGCCGGGCAACTCTGCCACACCTCGGCACACCCCTGGCAAAGGTCTCCGAATTGCATTTATGAACATATGTAGTCTCCCCAAGAAAATTGCAGCACTCCAATGCTGGGTTGCACAACACTCCCCAGACATTCTTATGCTAGTGGAAACCTGGTTCTCCCAGCTTACACCCGACTCAGCTGTCTCCCTCCCAGGTTTCTCCCTGTTCAGGGCGGATAGGATGGGCAAGCGTGGAGGGGGGTGCGCAATCTTCTTGTGTAACTCCATTCTAGGCCATGCACTCCCAATCCCTGAGCTCAACCATGGGGCACAAGCCATTACTCTAAAAATCACCCCAAACCCTGGTCGTGGCCCCCTATATCTAACCACGGCCTACATACCCCCCCGAGTACAAAAAACAAAGCAATCAACTCCCTCATAGACTATCTATCCACCTTACCTCAAAAGGCTGAACAACTAATCCTGGGAGACCTAAACACCAACTGGCTCAGCCCATCATCTGATAATATAAAGGACAAGCTTGCAGCCCTTGACCTGTCTCAACTGGTCACTCAGCCCACCAGACTTAATCTAGCGAAGGGAACTAGCTCCCTCCTGGACATAGTTCTTTCTAATCGGCCACACAAGTTGGAATCTGTAAAAGTCCTAGAGGACTCACTTAGCGATCACTCCCCTGTCCTCTGCTTCTGGTCCTCCCCCACACTCAGCCCTGAACACTGCAGCACCCCTCAATGTAGATTTCTACCCAGGGGCCTTGACAACCTCAAGCGTCACATCGCACAAGTCAACTGGACTCCAATCACCCTTGCATCTGACATAAATACCACCTTAACCTATCTCACTAGGGCCTTCAACAATGCCTGTGACCTATTTGCCCCCATCACCACATCTAGACCAAAAAAATGGGCTGCTGCATGGATATCCCCTGCACTGATCCAGCAACTAAAACAGAGGGACAATCTTTGGCATATAGCAAGTGACTCTGGTAGAGTGGCAGACAGGCAAGCCTACAGGGCAGCCCGCAACCAATGCACCTGGGCCATCAAACAAGCAAAAGTCAGACACTATCAGGCTGCTCTGACATCCTCCTGGGGCTCTGCCTGAGCCTTCTGGGACAACATAAAAGAACTGAACGGTAAAACCGGCTCGCCCCCTCCATCTCAGATTGTCATAAATGGGGCAGACTAGATAGACCAATCATGTATCGCAGACTGCCTTAACAAAACTTTCTCGGACTTAAGCGCAGTTCTCCCAGCCCAATTCTTTGACCCCGTCCCCACGCCCTCCCACACCCCCACCTCCTGGACTCTATTCCACTTCTGGATGATCTCACCCCATGATGCCAAACCTTTCCTACTAAAAGCACTCGCCTCGCACAACCCAAGTAATGACCCTCTTGACTCCAGAATATTCCGCCTCATGCTGGATGTCATGCTAATCCCCCTCACCATTGTCATTAATAGATCCCTATGCCTTGGCCAATTCCCGGAAGCATGGAAACAGGCCGAAGTCACCCCCATCCATAAGTCTGGGGACCGAACACTACCAAATAACTACAGGCCCATCTCCATCCTTCCCCCCTCTCCAAAGCCTTGGAAAAAATAGTATCCACATAGCTAATAGAATACCTATCTAAATACAACATCCTATGTCCTGAGCAACATGGGTTTCATCCAGGCCACAGCACATCCACTGCCCTTCTGGAATTCTCCCACCATATACACTCTGCACTTGCTGATGGGCAACTTGCAGGGGCAGTATTCATCGACCTATCCAAGGCCTTTGACACTGTGTGTCACCCCCTGCTGTTAAACTCCCTTAGCCAACTGGGATTCTCATCAGGCCCTCTGAACTGGTTCACAAGCTACCTACACAACAGATCTCAAAGAGCTAAGCTAAATAGGACCTTGTCCACCAACCTATCGGTACTCTCAGGGGTCCCGCAAGGCTCCATCCTTGGACCCAACATTTTCAGTCTCTTCCTAAACACCCTCCCAAGCTCCTGCTCCAACAAAATACTTCTTTATGCAGATGATGCAGTGATCATAGCATCACACTTGGACCCACTCCTACTCCAAAGCATGCTGCAAAGCACCTTCCTCCAAGCAGAAAAATGGTTCAGTAACCATCGGCTAGTCCTGAACCTGAAAAAAACAAAGACAATGCTTTTCACACATCGGCAAAACAGTGCCAAGGATACTCCCCTGCTCATCACCCCTAGCACACTCTTTCCACTTGAACATGTAACAACATATAAGTACCTGGGCATCACTTTTGATGCAGGCTTTATATTCCACACCCATCTAAAAGCCCTGTCATCAGCCATGACCTCCAGGATTGGGCTCCTCTACCACCATAAAAACTGCCTTCCAGAACCTTCCTTAAAACTGGCCATCACCTCATCTGTGTTGTCTCTGGCCGACTACGGACTTCCGATATATGCAGCTGCAGACCCCACCACCCTCTCTAAAGTCCGGACCTCTATTAACAAAGCCTGTAGGCTCCTGACCGGCGCCCATAGCAGAACTCACACTTGCCTGCTATACTCTGCCACAAACATACTCACACTTGAGGAACGGCTGAAATACCACACCTGCCTGCTGGCTAAAATGTCCCTGTCTGGATTATGCCCCCAGGGGTCTCCGCATCCCTGCAACCGTCTGTCCGGCCTGTGCTAACCCGTAACTCCACCAAAGCCACCTTCCTAGTACCCAGAGCTAGGACCTCTCTCTGCCAAAGATCCTTTCATCATAAAGCCCCGGCCTGGTATAACTCCCTTCCAGAGAGGATCTCAAAAGTTCCCAGGACTGGCCTGTTCAAAATAGCCCTCCGTAAACACATTATTGACAGCCAGTGCTGTAAATGCCTGTAGTGGAACATAACCCTGTCTTGAATAGCCCTCTAAGTCTTCACTGGGTTACACAGATGACTGTGTACCGGTTTCTAGGTCTGAGTATGACTCTTCATGAATAACTGTAACAACTGTGTTTATTTAATGATGCGTGTAACTCAATTGTATGTATGTATCTCACCTGTTTGTAACCTCTGTCTAAACCTCACTTAATTGTTGTCCCCCCCCCCCCGAGATGAGGTACCTTTGTAAACGAATCTCTGACTCAAAGGTTGTAAAACTGATTATTTCAATAAATAAAATAAATAAATAAAACATTTATTATAAAATACCGTCAAAAAATGGCACCAATATCAGGTCTCTATCAAGTACACTTCTGCAGGAATACCATCTGGACCAGCTGCCTTTTGTTTTTTTAGTGTGTAAATGGCCAAGTATGTTTCATCCAGTGTTGCCAGTTTAAACAAATTATTAGGCAGCTCATGCATATTAATCACTTCTCTTTGTCTGGGGTCAAAGTAAATCTCCTTAAAATACACAACCCATTTTTCTTCTGTAATATAGTGTTAATATTTCCCTTAAATGTATTATACCCTTTGGAGACTAGAGTCCAGAAAGCTTTTGTATCTTTCTACTGTACTGCCCTAAACATCTTCCCTCATTTCTTTTCAAAATAAGATTTTTCTTTCCCATAATCAGTTTCTTATAAGAATTTTTTTCTCATTTAATTCCTTTAATTTTAATTTGGTTTGGGACTTATTATATACTTGACATAACTTCCTAATTTCTGATTTTGACCATCTACAGTTACAATCAAACAAAGTCTTTATGGAAATTGATTTTGTTCTTGGACGGGGCCTCCAAAAATGCTTTTATTTCTTTAAAAACTATCTTGATCTGTTCGTATATATCGACCCATCTTCTAGAGGAGACTAGTTCCAGTGGTTGAGCCACTATGGAGTTCTGTATTATAGGACTTATGTTAATTTGAGAGTCATGTCTCCACTTAATACATCATGAAGCTCTAATTTCCACTATACAAACCCTATCATTATCTTGCTTATTTGCATCTCTTCCATAAGCTTCTATTACGACAGGGTAGTGATCACTCTCTGCCCTAATTTGAATTTGACAGTTATACCAAAATTCAGGTTGCCCCATCCAAAAGGCAAAATCAATCACAGAAGCTCCACTTACTGAGACAAAGGTAAAATCTCCTTCAGGATCTCCCTCATATCTCCCATTTAGAGGGTACAAGTTATTTTCCTGCAATATTTCTATCACAGTTTTCCCATTTTTATTGGTTATTTTATCTTTTGATTGTCGGGTCTTCAATTGATCCAAATTACAACTATAGGAAAAAAAAGAGTGATCTGCAAGCCCATCAAAGGAACCGATATGTGTGTTGAGATCACCAATTAGCAGCAATTCTGCCCTGGGAATCTCTGATGCATATCTTTTAGGGCATCTGAAAGCTCTTGCCAGATCTTCTCTATATGGTACGAGGAGCTTTCAGGAGGTACATAGCAATTGATAATTATAATTTCATTACTAGTATTTTGTAAGCAAAAAATTACAAAATTCTTCATTTTCCATATCAATGTTTTCTGAAAATGCCAATTTTGCTAAAGTGACAATCCCCAGAATGTCGGCCCAATTTTTATTTTCATGCCTGAAACATTAAAGGATTCATAACCATTCAGGATAATAGGCATTTATTCATTATGCCATGTTTCTTGAAGACAAATTTCCTCGGGCTCCCTTAAAAATGATAGACTTTCTTTATCCACCCAAAATGATTGCCACCCAGCTATAGTCCAGATAATATAGCAAATTCCATGCAATATATTATTTTCTTGTAGCAAAATGTTAACTGAATCCAGGGGCAGTCAAACATCATTATATCCTGCCAGTGACATAAATCTATTAGCCAAAGAGGGTCTAGGGTTGTTTAGAACATTAGGGAGATCATACCTGGGAGATTCCACATTCAGTAACAAGGAGTCAACAATGTATAGTCCCAGCTTATCCAATTTTGCTGTCTGTGCTAGCAACTAATCAGCCAATCTCTCATTACTAACCAATATATCAATTAGGCTATCTTCATGTAAAAGTTTTGCCAATATATTCCCCATGTTTTCATCTGGTATTTCCAAAAAATAAGTCATTAAATCACTTATTGCCTGGTTTAGCTTCATATCTGTCTGATTCAACATTGGACTGATTCCAAATAATGTCAACATACTAGCTTCATTACTCATGCTGTTTACTACTTTATTAAATGTCTCCCTGTTGCGATAAAATAGTAAAATGTCTTCATTACTCTGATTTTCTCTATTAACCCACACATAATTAGCAGTTCTTGGCGAAGCAAAGTACTAATCAGCAATAGTTGCTTCATAAATTGACAGTTTCTGAATTTTCACAATTTCAGCTTCTGTCACCTCAATGTCCAACTCTTTGTTTAAATAATCTATGATATGAAATTCCAGATTTGCTTTCTCTAAATTACCCCACACATTTGGTTCATATAATCTAATTACAGGGATACAATCACTATCTTTATCAAGTATATTGTTTTTTGGGAGGCAATTCATTCACTAAAAATACCACCAGCAGCTTAATCTGGTTCAATTTCAGTTGCTTACCATCTGTATCTCCTCTCACCTGGTCGCCCCTGAAAAAAGGACTTCTAGGCTCAGTGGGCGTACTGAGTCAACACAATTCAATAAATAAATTCAATAAATAAATAAATATTATCATTCTCTCTATTAGTTCTCATTTCCTTTATTCCCATATTCTCTAATTCTATGATAATGTCTTGTGCATTACCTTTTACATCACCCAAATCCTGATGTAATCCTACAATTTTTGGTTTTTGTTCTAATCTTGCAAGCTGCAGAGCTAACTCAGACTGTTGCACCAGCTCAGAATCTGAAGCAACTAGATTAACTGGCCCAGCCAGGGCAACAGTCTGATTAAGCCCCAGCATTCCTCCATTTTCCTCCATATGGACATGATTCATAATCAATTTATCTCCTGATAACATTATTTTCTTTATTTTCCCAGATCTTTTATCTCCTTTAGGGGGTCTTTCCTTTTTTTCCTTATTATTATTATTCTTCTTTTAACTCTTACTCCTTTTCTTGTTTCTTATATCAATGGGTGACTCTGAAAATTCATTTACACTAAAATGTGGTCTTAATTGAATGTTTACACTACTTGCATTGTTTTCTGACAATTCCTGTTTCTGATCAAGCTTTTTGAGGACCTGATTTATTTTCATTTCATTGATAGCATTATGCACGCTCATGTTTTCCTTTATATCTTTATTTACAATTAGTTGCTCCATTAAAATTAAAAAAGCATTACTAGGGTCCTTCAATAACATAATTAGTTCCTCACTAAGATGGTTCAAAACAATGGGCATCGGAGTAACAGGTGCACACTTACTAATCTCGCTATATGACATTTTTCCTTTAAGACAACAATGATTACAACAATCATCACCCTTAACTTTTCCTGCTAGACCCCTAAAACCATTTATTGTCTGCTGTAAATTCTCACAGACTTCCTTTAATTCCCTCTCCCTAGTATTCATGATGTTTGTCATCAAACCATATCCAGGACTTTCTGTACTATTTTTCGGTGTATCATCCCTACTTGACAGCTCTTCTCTATTACTACCACAATCCTCATTATATTGCTCTCCCTCTTTATACTCAGATTATCTTGCTTCTGAAATATTATGCCCCTTATTCCATAATAGATTCCCCCCCCCCATTGATACCTCAGATACAATTGACACATCCAGCTGACACTGGGCTCCTTTTACCGATAATCTAGTAGCTAGATCTCCACTTGGCATGGAAGAATACTTTTTTATATTTCCTTTTTGCTATAACTCTTATAACTATTTTGAATTGTCTTCCCCCTGGCTTAGACTTGTTTGGAGATATTTCATGTAGAGTGAAAGGATTACTATTATTCAATCTCTGGTTTCTTGTTTTAACCAGCCTTAATATATTTGGGTTTAAGCTTACCTTATTCACTCAGGTATAATAAAATATGACAAATAACAAGTAACAAAATATTCAGACAGAAAGTAGAAAGAAAAATATCATAAATACTGCCGAGTCACTGGCTACCCTGGTTCGGGAATGGATTCAGGTCCTTTTGGGGCCGGCAGGGGAGGAAAGGACTGAGCATCACAGCTCTCCTTCTTTGGGGTTGGGGGGGTCTGTGCTGTGAATGGCACAGCTAGGAGGGATCACCCACACCTAGGGTCTTTGGTTGCCTCCATGGAGGTGGAGATAGCTGCTGCACCCATTGCATGGTGCGTGGGCACAAAATTGGTGAAAAGAAGAGGCATGATGATGCCTGACTCCCCTCAGGCACCCCTTCTGGGCCAGGCATAAGGTAAGCCCTGGTAATTCTGGGGGACAGAGCTGGTGGGATCGGGCAGAAGGGGGCTATTGGGGGGGAAGGCATAAAAACAGCAGCTGTGATAAAAAAGATAAATACTGCCTAGCTATCAAACACTTTAAAAAACACAATTGTGAAGGTGTGATGCAGTACAAAGTTCCATTGAATCCAGACTCATCTAGATCCAAAATTAAGTCCAGCATTCCTTCTATCAATCTTTTCTGAAATTTTCCTTTTCCTTTTTCACTGTTGTATTGACTTCTTAATATCCATAAAAATCCTTCAATATTTATATTGCACTCTGCCCTGAAAGACACTCTTCTGAATACTTTTCCTCCCTTCAACGCTCTCCAATTTAATAGTTCAATCACTCAGTCCTTCAGCTATTCCCATTAATGCTTCAAATATTCTTTCAGTGCTTCTGCCATGACATTCCCTTAAAATCATCCACAGGTTAGAGCACTTTGCATCCCAATAGACACTTATGGAAAAAAGGACAGCATCAACAAATACACAAACCCCAGACAAATTCAGTTGCACTATTAGTTGCTACAGCTATTCTAAAATCCTTTATAATAATTTCAAAAACTCCAGATGCTCCTGTAATTCATATGGCTTGCAAAACATATTATAAAATTACAATTGACAACCTAATGAAATTAAACTGAGACTTAGGGTTTTAACAAGAAAAAGGATTTGCAATAAGGTTAAGCAATATATAATTGTTTAGAACTTACTCCATCTTCCTTCTGCTAGATTCCCCTCAGGGCCAGTGCACCGCCTCAATAGGCACTTGCCTTGCACTTGCTTTACACTAAAGCAGCACAAATGGCATTTGCCAATGATAAAATTTAGAAGTTACTCAGGTGCTATTTCCCTCTAGGATTCTTCCTCTAGCTATGCTTCAACTATCTGCAGTTTTCTTCTAAGGAAGGGGCAATCAATGCAGCAAGAGGACACCCTTCACCCTTCTGCATACAAAATGAATTTGACTCCAAAAATGCCAGCGCATGCATTTTAAGGAGTCAGGTCACATATTTTGCTATCAGGAAGCACACAAAAAACAAAAACTGAAAAAAAAGTTTTACCAAAATAATTAAAATCACAATCGAGAAGAAATAAACTCTAGGTTGATTACTTAAACAATAAAATCAGTAAAAGCTGTAAACAGTAAAACACATATGGACATATACATACTGTATACTATGCTTACAGTTGGGCTAAAACAAACACACTCCCCTTGTGTTTTTGACCAAAAGCAGACCCAAAGCAGATCAAATTCTTCTATTTTTCTTCTAATTCTCTTCTTCTTCTTCTTCTTCAGATTCTTGCCTTTTTGTCCTTTTCTTTATTCTTTCCTTCCTTCTTATCTATTCCAAACTGGCTCTTGTCCTGGCATTGTTTGCATCCACTATGTATCAGGACACAGACCACTGAGCCTCCTCAAACTCCAGATAGAAAAGAAATACAAAGCCAACCCAGATTCCACCCACTCTTAGTCCTTGGGCCCGGCTCTCAGGACTCCTTCTCTGTCGGTCGTGCCCGACAGTGCTATCTATTCAACCTCTTTGAGGCAGGCTACACCCCTACGACACATCAGCCTGCTAAAGAGGCGAAGAGACAGCAGAGAAGAGGGTACAGGAATCAAGCTGCACAAGATGGGCTGGAAAGAGCTGCAAAACCTTAACAGGTATGGATAACACTACAGGTGGCATACCTTTTCGAAGAAATCAATAGACCTTTTACAGCTCCTGCTCTAGCAGCTTCTCATCAGTCACTCAGTGTGCAGCAGCTCATTCATCAGTCCAAGATATGATGTGGCTTTTGAGCAAAGTAAAATAGTTATTGGTCTTTACCGTGTAGAAGGACACACATATTTAGTTTAAGTTTTTGAACATAATTTTTTTCTACTTCAATATGTTTTCCCTCCTGTATGCCAAAACGCTGTGAGAGGAATCAGGTAATTCACTGAAACATTCATATAGTTACTTAATTAGAAGGTTTCAACTGTTTTTTTGGGTGTTGATTTTTAAAATAATGCCCTCTACTTTCATAAATAAGTGATATCTTGTTATACTTACTACATTCTATTGTGAACAAGGATGTGAATTGGAAACTTGAGAGAACAGGTTACTGACCTAATATAATGTTAGATGGTTGTTGTTTTCTTCATTACTTTAAACATAGAATCATAGAATTTGATGGCAGATAAGGACCGCTTGGCCCACCCAGTCTGCCCATTTCCCTACCTACTGGACAAGCTGTAGATCCTAGTCAACCAGCAGCCTACTTCTTCCTACCCCCGCCCCCTAGAATGGCCTTATGACTGTCCCATGCATGCTTGAATTCCACCACTGATTTTGACTCCACAACCTCCTCCGGAAGGCCATTCCATGCATCCACAGCCCTCTCTGTGAAAAAATACTTCCTTAAATTACCTCTGAGCTGCTCCCCCATCTTCAAATTGTGCCCTCTTGTTCTTGCACATCTCTTTTTTTGAAAGATGCTACCTCTTGGACTTTGTTGATTCCTTGAGGTACTTGAACATTTCTATCATGTCCCCTTCTCCTCCTTTCTCGAGGCTATACATATTAAGCTCCTTTCATCTCTCTTCATATGTCTTCCTGTGCAGACCCTGCACCATTTTAGTTGCCCTCCTCTGGACAGCTTCCATCCTGTCTATGTCTTTGCGGAGATTGGGTCTCCAGAACTGCATATAGTACTCCAGATGGGGTCTCACCAGCTGTCTGTACAGAGGGATAATAACTTCCTGTTTTCTACTGGTGATGCCTCTCCCTATGCATCCCAGTATCCCCCCAGCCCTTCTTGCTGCCTTCTCACACTGCTTGCCCACCTTTAGGTCATCTGATATGACTACCCCCAGGTCCCTTTCCATTTTTGTTGTTAGTATCTCACCCCCATTGTGTACTCTTCCCCTGGGTTTTTGTTTCCCAGGTGCATTACCTTGCACTTCTTAGCATTGAATCTAAGCTGCCATACATTTGACCATTCCTCTAACCTTGCCAAGTCCCTTCTCATCCTTTCCACCCCACCCTGTGCATCAACTCTGTTGCAGATCTTTGTGTCATCTGCAAAGAGACATACTTTCCTTCCAGTCCCTCTGCAATGTCGCTTATAAAGACATTGAAGAGGACCGTCTAATACTGAACCCTGCAATTCCACTAGTAACCCTCCTTCTTCTGAGTGGACTCCATTTACTATTACTCTCTGTGTCCTATTGTCCAGCCAATTCTTTACCCAGGCTGTCATCTTGGGACCCACTCCCAGGCTGGCTAACTTGTATATTAATCTTTTGTGTGGGACTGTGTCAAATGCCTTGCTAAAGTCTAGGTAGGCCATGTCCACAGCCCCTCCCTGATCTACTACTTTGGTCACCCAGTCAAAGAAATCTATCAGATTCATCTGGCAGGACCTTCCAACTGTGAATCCATGCTGCCTAGGGTCCTGTGCCCCTCTGTCCTCTAGATACTTGACAATTATTTCCTTCAGAAGTGATTCCATCATTTTCCCTATCACTGAGGTTAAACTAATAGGTCTGTAGTTTACTGCTCCTGCCTTGCTCCCACTTTTGTAAAGGGGAATCACATCTGCCTTCCTCCAGTCCTCGGGTACCACCCCATCCTCCCATGATTTGTTAAAAAGGGTAGTCAGTGGTGTCACTAGTTCTACCCTTAGTTCTTTTAGAATTCTGGGATGAATTCCATCAGGCCCCATTGCTTTGTCCACCTTCAGTTTTAAGAGTTCTTTCAGAACCCTTTCTTCTGTAAATGGGCTGGTATCAACTACTGTTTCCAGAGTGTTTCTACTGTTTGTTTTAGGTACCTCCCCCTCTTCATTTGTAAATACTGAGCAAAAATATTTGTTTAGTATCTCTGCCTTTTCAAAGTCTCCCTCTGCCCACCTTCCCTCCCTTTTATTAAACCTCACTATCCCTCCCTTGGTCTTCCTTCGCTCTCTGATGTACCTATAAAAGGTTTTATCCCCCTTCTTAACTGAGTTGGCTATCTTTTCCTCAGTTTGGGCCTTTGCTGTTCTGACTGCCTTCCCAGCCTCCTTTTTGCTTTAACTGATACAGAGTCTCTGTCCTGCTCCTTCTCGATTCCTTGTACTTCCTGAATGCTTTTCTCTCTTGAACCTTCACTGCCATTTCCTTTGAGAACCATAGTGGTTTCTTACATAGTTTTGTTTTGTTTATTTGCTTCACACAAAGGCTTGTTACCTCTGTGATGGCAGTTTTTATTATTCCCCATTGTTCTTCCACCCCTCCTTCCTGCCCATTTGCTAGTGCATTCCTTAGGCACTCACCCATTTTGGCAAAGTCAGCCCTCCTAAAGTCCAGTACTTTTGCCTTTGTATGGCTTGACTCTATTGCTGTGTTTATTGTGAACCATACTGTTCGATAGTCGCTAGTTCCCAGATGGCTACCCACTTCTACATCTGTGATCCTCTCCATCTCCATTTGAGAGAACCAGGTCTAAGATTGCTCCCTCTCGAGTGGGCTCCAAAACTAGTTGTCTAAGGCATGCCCCCTGTAGGGCATCTAGAATAACCCCACTCTTCGAAGTGGCTGCTGCAACTGCACTCCAGTTAACATCTGGCATATTCAGATCACCCATCAGCAATATTTCCCCTTTTTCTGCCATTCTAAGTATACTTTCTATCATTTCCTTGTCCATTTCCTTCCCCTGAGACGGGGGTCTGTGTGATGTTAATTTTAAGTAATGCAATCAGTTAAAGTTTGAGAGTATGGGGTCTGGGCAATAACCTCTGCTACAAACTAAATATTCTTTAGGGAATTACTGATGTCTATATTTATATGACTACATAAGGAGTTTATCAGATTATTTATTTTGTTTTATTTCTTTTTTTATATTTTAGCCTTTAATAACCATTTCCTGCTCTAATTTATTTAAGAGTTAATGCAAGATGTTTAAACTTTAGTATAATGATACTTTGGGTTACTCATCTTGTAGGAATTATGGGATAATCCCTAGAATAACTAGCCTCTGTACACTTTTAAGGGTAAACTCACATACCCACTTATTTAGTTATGGGTTTCATTTATTTCATCTAAAGTATCTCTAATACAAGAGGTGGCTTTATACATTTATTTATATCTTTTTAGATTTTTCATTTAAAGTGAGGTGGTAGGAGTTATGTACTAAGGGTTAGTGTTCTTGAGCTCATCAGAAGAGTTTATTGTTTCCAGGTCTTCAGTCTTAGGGATTGAGAGGAGAGTTACAGTGTACATACTTTAGTCAGCAGATGTGAGGAAGGGGGACTTTTTTTGATTAGTTAGCTTAAGTTATTTACATTTGACAAATTAATATCAATTGCAATGCATAATATTGTCAAAGGGAAGATGTTGGGATGGGTATTAAGTAGGAGTGCTTTGGGAATCCAGTGTTATTGTACTAAATAAGAATCATTTTACATTTGGGGGGTACATTCTAACACATAAAATTATTTCTCAGTTATGAGTACTTCACAAATAAAGATAACATCATGGATTGTAAAAGGGATGCAATCAAAAGTTAAAAGAACACAGGTTTTAAACTAACTTTGATCATTAAACTACAATCTAATTTTTTTTCAAGAAACACACCTAATAATCTCTGAGCTATATCTTCTTAAGAGCTGCAAATATAAAGTTTTGAGAGGAGCTGAAAAGTACACTTCTAAAGGTGGTGTTGCAATACTTTCAGATTCCACCCTGTATTTTCATATTTTAAATATTATTCCAGATCAAGAGGGTAGATTTGTATTGATTATTGGTAGACTCTGTCAACTTGGATTTAACAGACCCATGGAGAATCCTCTATCCACATGATAGCATATATTAATTACATTCACCCCCTCATAGGTCATTTTCCAGAATAGATTACTTCCTTATTTCTAAATGTTTATTACCCTATATTAATGATCCTCAAATATTACCTATATGTTTATCCAGTCATTCTTTAATTCTTATATACCTTAACTTGAATACCACCTATGCTAAAACTTTAGATGGAGGCTTAATAATAGTCTTATAAGACAATAATATATTGTCTCCTATATAAAGAAGGCTATAAAACATTTTTGGGCTCAAAGTTATAATTCTATCCCAAATTAGATGTAGTTTGGGCATCATACAAATGTTTTTTTAATGGGGAAATTTATTAGATTTTAAATTAAACTAAAACATCAGAGAAAAGAAAAAAATATTAAACATAACTCAGAAATTAAAACAATTAGAGAGTAGTAAAGATATCTACAACTCACCCCAAATAGTGAAATTAAATCTTTAAGGGAAGAACTCTTTTTAATCACAAAAGAACAAGCAGAAACACTATTAATTAGAACCAATGCCACATTTGTTGATTTGGGGGATAAGCCAAGCAGGATTTTGACAAATAGAATAAAAAAAAATGACCAATCAAGGTATGTCAAGGATATTAGGGCTGGCAGTATAGCCTAGAGGTTAGAGTAACAAGCTGTGAACAAGCTTGGTACATCCAGCAGACCAGACCTTGGTTTGAATCTCACAACCTCCACTTGCACACTGTGTGACTCTGAGCAAGTCACTTTACAGCCCAGTGCTTCCAGGTCACCCCTAAAAACAGGCACTTGTGCCCAGCTGGTCTTACCAAAGACAAAAATAACAAAAATAAAAAAATATTATTTCTAATTCCTCAGTGAATATACTTACTGATCCTCAGGATATTAATATGGGATTTTGCGAGTATTATTCAAATTTATATGGACCTTTGACAAATCCACCTTCCTCACATACTATAGAGGAATAGTTATCTAATTTTACTTGCCCCCAAATATTGGAATTGCAAAAGTCAAACTTAATAAAACCAATAAGTGTTCAAGAGATCTAGGAGGCTATTGATTGATTTAAAATAAATAAATCCCCAGGTCCAGATGGGTGTACAGTTAATTTCAATAAAACTTTCAGTTCTATACTTTCTCCCATTTTGCAAGAAGCATACTCTTATATCCTTTCCAATGACCTTAATGAAAAGTCCTTGCTTGAAGCCACTATAATATTACTTCCTAAACCTAATAAACCTAATAATATAGTTGGTAATTTTCATCCTATCTCCCTAATAATTTATGACGTCAAAATTTTATCTCATATTTTGGCAAAAAGAATTAAAGACATTTGGCAACCTCTAATACGTAGGGAACAAACAGGTTTTATTTCCCCAAGACAGCCTGCTGATCATCTGAGAAAAATATCTCATATATTTTCTGCATCCAGGGATTCTAGGATACCTATGGCTCTAATATCCCTGGATGCAGAAAAAGCATTTGATAGAGTCAATCACAATTTTTTATTTGCCACTATAGGTAAGTTTGGTTTTCCTCCTTTATTTATTAGATGGTTAAATATACTATATTCTTTTCCTACGGCTCGTATCAGCTGTAATAGTATCTCTCTTCCCCTTAGGCTATTCCAGGGCACTCATCAGGGTATCCCCTTAGCCCCCATTTTATTCAATTTGTACTTGGAATCTTTACTATGCTTCTTAAATCTCGATGAATCTATTAAAGGCATTACTATTCTTCTTTAAAAGTTTCAGCCTTTGCAGATGATATACTCCTTCACATTGCATACCCAATACCCTCCATTATAGCTGCTCTCAATACAATAGAAAAGTTTAGTTTAGTTTCCAATTATAAACTAAATAAAGAAAATACAGAAATGATGCCCTTACATTTTTAACTTTCTATATTAGAAACCTCAAAATTGGGACTTACCTGGAATCCCTCTGGTATAAAGTACTCGGGTATAACTTTATCTGTTGATAATATAAAAGTAATCAATATGAACCTTCATAATTTAATAGAAAAAAATAACCCAGGATTTAAAAAGATGGAATCAACTACCATTATCTATGTGAGCTAGAATCAATATAGTAACAAATGGATGTTTTTCCTAGGATTTTTTAACCCCTGAGTATGCTCAATACATATTTACCAAATAGTTAGTTCATGAAATTACACTCTTATTAATAATTTCATTTGGGCTGAAAAACCTTCAAGGATTTCTTTAGAAAAACTAACTTATCAGAGAGAACTAGGTGGACTGAAGCTTCCCAACTTTTTTGCCGTACTATATGGCTGCACAAGCAGACAAATATTCTAAATGGTTTTATCATACAACAAATTATGAACCATTATGGGTATCTCTTGAAAGGATTATGTTACTTAAATATAACATAAATCCTGAAGCAACATTATATTTAAAACCAAATAGTCTTCCTAAACAACTAAAACCTTATCCTATAGGCTCATCATTTGGGCTCTACAAACAAATGTGCAAATATCTTAAAATAGATTTAAGTTATGACATTAAGCAACCCATTTTATATAATCCAAATGTTACTATTAATAATAGAGTCTTTACTTCAAAGGATTTTCCCAAATTTATTAACTGCAATCTATCCAATATTCTGAAGGGAGGTTATATCTGTTCTTTATCAGATTTACAAAAAGATTTTAATTGAAACCAGAGAGCCATACTAAATGTTTTATTATCGAAGCTTTCTTTGAAAACTCATTATGGTTATCTTATCTGGTCTCAAGACAATGATTACCCATAGCACATAATTAAAGCCAGAGCTATGTCACACCCAATAGTTAATCTATATAAATGGTTTCTAAGCCTTTCTACATCTGTAACTTCTGTTATAAATTCAACATGGCTGATGGCAGCTTCTGATGGTAATATTAAATGGTCTGATGTTTGACAAAATCTGTTTTGATTTATTCCAGTAGATAATCTAAGAATGATTCAATTCAAAACCATATATAATACATATTATACACCAGTTAAAATATTTATAATGGAGTTAAAACCATCTAATTTGTGTCCCAAATGTAATATGGAATCTGGCTCCTCTGAGTATATGTTTTGGTCCTGCATGCAAATTCAGAATCTCTGGGGTAACCTAAAGATAAAAATATTATGGAAAGTTATTAAATCCCCCCAAATAAATTAAGTTCTGTGGTATTGAGGCATTACAAAGAAGATCTTCCAACTAAAGAAAGCACAATTTTAGTCCTGACAGAAGTATCCATGAAACAAGCTATTCTTAATTATTGGTCTGACACTAACCCTCCCATCTTCAAGGAGTATCTAAGAAAAAACTTATTATATATACTGTATGTTTAATTTACACCTTCCACAATAAACTTTACCAATTTACACAATGGTGAGGTGATCTCCATACACTGGTACTACAAATAGATGATTTATAATTACTTTAATGTCTTGATTGCATCCCTAATTCAAAAATACCATGTTAATCAATTAATAATTTTACTTTGAAGTTGTATGCTTTCTGGTATCTCTTTATTCTTTAGGGATTTTTTACGGACACATCTCAATATCTGAATTATATGTACTTAATTGTCTTTCTTATTGATATGTACTTCCATTCCTGTGCCACCTATCTAGGTTAGGTACAATACAGTTTATTTTTTTCTTCCCTTATCTTTAATTTTGATGTTTAAACTTGAATGTGTATAAACAAATTTGGAGTTTTATACTGTATATGTATGTGTTTATTTATATTCATAACAATATATATTCTTAACCAATTCCCAAGGCACAGTTTGATTATGCAAGGGTGTTTTTTTGTGTAGTCTTTATATGTTTTTGTCATTATAATGATTAAAAGTTAATAAATATTGGAAAGTTTAAAGAGGATATGAAATTAAATGAAAAAATGAATATTCTTTATGGGAATGTGTTAAACTGTAAGTAAAACTTTTTTTTTTCTTTTCAGTATTGGCCACTTAGGCAATCAGTTTATTATTGTCTTTTGTCATCATGTTATGAATTTAGCAATGGCCAGTACTGGATCTGTACATTTCTGTATCCCTGTGTGATCTATGGTACTTGGAGGGAGTCTGCTAAACAGTGACAAATCAATTCGAGCATTCCATGTTAACTGCAACTCACGCAAATCATGACACACTGTTCTGCATGAAGCTGTAATATATTCTTGTCACCCAGGAAATGGAGTAATGCTATTGCAGGTATTACTTATTTTTTTACTTCAAGAATCAAGATATGTTACATACACACAAGGCACTGAATTTCACAAGTGCCGATGTATTTTTAATTTTAAATTTGTATTCTTTTTGGGGGGTGTGAGGTGTGCCATGTTGATTGGAATAGGGTCAGAGTCATTATCTGGGCCACATAGGTAGCTGCCAGGTATCCTGATACCAGAAAGGGGCGGGTTGGTGGTGGGTGGTGGTGGGTGGTTTTACCCCCAAAAAACACAGATTCCTTAAAAGGCATTAATTTTCCATTTCAGCTCTACTGACAGAAGCAAGCCATAAGGCAGCACAGCATTTAATGTCCCATGTGTGAACGAAGATACAGACTGAGTGAGCGAGCATGATACTGGCCATGTGTCCTTCTGTGACTGTTTTATTTTTTTCTTGCTTGCTCTCTGATGCTACTGTCATAGAGATGGACCCACTCAGAGTCTCTGTGTATCATGATTTTAGTCTTGACCTGGAGGATCATCATCTGAACCTCCCTTCCTTTGTCTCACATGCTGCATCAAGCAACATCACATAAGTAACTGCCAGGTACCCTGACATCAAAAAGAGGCATATGGCACATGGGGTGGGGGTTATGCTTAGTATTGCATAAAAAATAGATAGATTCCTTAAAAGGCATGAATTTTCCATTTCAGTTCTACCAATAGAAGCAAGCCATGAGGCAGCGCAGCATCTAATGACCCATCTGTGAATGAAGATGCAGACATCATAGCATCATAAATCTAATCATAAATCACAACATCATAAATCTAATAGCATGCATCAAAGCAGGCATCATTGATGGAGATAGTGTGGGGAAGAAGCCCCTCCCTCCCTCAAGTCAAAGCAGGTAGAGAGGAGAGGCTAGAGGACAGAAGCATGTTACTATAGCAAAAATGGACTCTGGCATGCCATAGACTATTTCCATCAGCCAATCACTACTGATTAACTCTGGCTGGCTGATGCCTAGAGAGTGCAAGCTGTGTTTTTGGCCTGTGGGGTGGGAACTTTAAGAGCTGGGGGGTTTAGTGTTACAGCACTATTTGGTGAATGGATAGGTCTCAAAGCTGTGGGATATGCCTGACTGCGTTTGGATTTCTGTGCATGTTTACAGGATCAATATGGAGCTGTGTTAGTTAGGGAAACACAATTGCAATGCAGAACTTACCATCCCCCACATGGGACCACCAGATGAGCAGTCGGTCCTTTGTTCTGCTGTAAGCCGACACCAGAGGGGGGAGGGTTGCCTGTGGGTCTACAGCAGGAAACTGATGCTGTGTGTGTTATTCATTCCTTACTGGCATCGTCAATGGGGGTAGTGTGGGAAAAAGGCCCCCCCCTCCAAAAGAGGACACTGTCTACAGGGATGGTCTGCAAGTCAAAGCAGGTATGGAGGAGCGGCTGGGGGACAGAAGCGTGTTCCTGTCAATGCTGTGCATTGACTCCACACCCACCCTGGTCTGGCTTTTAATTTATGGGTGGTGCAGGTCATGTAGTTTGCTACTATAAGTAAAGCCCTACTGCAATCAGGGCACTGTATGAAACTCTAGTTGGACTGCTGTTCTAATGGCAGCGTGCCTGCTATAGTGCTACACATTAAATAGCAATCTGTAAAATTTTTATTCAGTTTAAAACTATAGAGCCCTACTAACTCTCTAAGCAGGAAGTAGGAAGAGTTGGGCTGTAGTTTTCTATTTTCTCAGATGAACTACAACTCAAATTTAGGGGTATAGACTGATTTTGTTTGGGGCTTTTACATGTTTTAGAGGCTTGGCTACCATGCATGAGTGGAGATTGCCTTAATTTAATTCTCCTTTTTAACTTTTTATCATTGAGCAGCTCGGGGTAGCGTCTGACCTTTCAGATACTTCCGGGTCATTTGTTGCTATAAGTAAAGCCCTACTGCAAGCAGGACAAGCACAAGCAGGGCTTAGCATGGCCATGCACATCACCAAGTGCAAAGACATGTGTGTCCAGCATGTGTTTGCATGTTCACGTGTTTCGCAGGTTTGAGGGCTCTAATTTTAAAGTAGTAAGGAAGGACTTGTGTATCTATGAACAACATTGTGTGAGTAGGCAGAATTTGTTAAAACAAAGTGCCATACTTAGTATGCGACAATTTCCTGGGTCTTTGTAGGGCCTACACTCTATTAGCCTGTACTGTGGAGTGCCCATGATGGATAAACTAATGACTTTAGAAGGTGAACTGGGAATTAAGTGTATCTGCTGTCATATGTTCCTCATTATGGAAACAATTCCTAAAGAGGAATTTAAGTGCCCAAAATGCTTGCATAATGAAGAATTGCTTAGAGAAGTTAGCTTTTTAAATGAAAGATTGGAATTCCTAAAATATAGTCAAAAGGAAATGGCTATTAGCTTACACTCAGGACATTTTGTAACACATATTGAACCAAGCCTCTCAGATGTATGTCAAGCCTTCTTAGTTAGTCTTAATAATCCTTTGAAAACATCTAACCAGAAAATACCTCAAACACCAACTCCTTATACTGCAAACAAAAAAAGGGCACAGGATGAAGAATGTAACATCAGTTCTAATGATGAATGGCATACAGCACACAGTTCCCAAGCACCTAAAAAAGGAACGAAAGCTAACATATTTGACCTCCCCTTACATAATAGTTTCGATATCTTAGCTACAGATATACCAGAGCCTGAGGTAAACAACCCAACCCCCATTAATATTCCACCGGTAATGGAGACAGATATTCCTGCAACCTTTCCTCCAGTTCTTGATACAACAAGCCCAGTGGAAAGGAAAGAAATACTAGTATTAGGTGACTCAATTATTAAACACCTTGACAGGACAGTGTGCAACCCTGACAAGACTTGTAGAACATTATCTAGCTTTAGCGGGGCTAAAATAGTAGACATAGCCAGGATGTCTAGTAAAATAATAAATAATACGGGGCCCAACCCATTGGTTATAGTGCACATTGGTGCCAATAATATATTTAAGGACCCGGTGGATAGCATAAAGCAAGACTACGTGGTACTCACTAATAAACTGATACATATGGGTTGTGTCCCAGTTTTATCTGATGTTTTACCAATTCCCAAAGCCTCACACCGTTATACCTTAAAAATTTAAACTGTGAATGAATGGATGTGTAAATGGACACTCAAACAAAATATAGCTTGCATTACACATTGGGAGGAATTTTACAATCATGAAGAGTTATTTTGTTGGGACGGGCTTCACCTAAGTAGACATGGAAGCTCATTATTGGGGAAGCACATATCAGATTTTATTGCAAAAACTTTAACCCAACATCCTTGGGGGGAGGACAGCTTACATCTGGTCCTCTTGAAACCAGAAAACAGTATTCACAAAATCAGAACTGTAATTCTAGAAAAAAAAATCCTAGTTAAAAAGCCTGCTGCAATGAGCACTTAATAACCGTCTTTCTAGTTAATGCACACAGTTTGTCTAATAAAATAGAAGAATTAAAGTACTTCCTGGCTAAAGATAACATTACTATCTGTGGAATCATGAAAACCTGGTTCACTGGACATGAATGGGATACCAAGTACAAGGGTACTCAAAGTTCAGTAAAAATAGAATAGATGCTAGAGAATGTGGTATTGCACTTTATATATCTAATAAGTATGTAGCCTACAGTATAACTCCAGCAGAGATTAGTAGCAGTAAAGTGGAAGCAATTTGGGCCCAAGTTTGTTTATTTATTTATTTATTTATGAGTTTTACCAGGAAAACATACTGAGCAAACATGCTCAATTCCAGATTTGACCAGGGGGCCGAGGCCCACATACAATTTGACATGCATAGACTGTACAGAAATGAGCAGTTAAACTACAAGATGAGATATTAGTTGTTGGCCTCTGTTATACACCTCCAAATGTAAGTCTCATTGCAAATAATGAATTACTAACAACACTACAAAATATGGAAACTGTCCAAAACTATATTCTTACGGGTGACTTTAATTTCCCTAAAATTGACTGGCTTACACTTGAAGACCATGAACATGTTGAATCTGTATTTATTGAACTTACTCTTAATCTAAATCTAAACCAAATAATAACCAAAGGAACACGAGATAATAATATACTTGATATTATTCTAACAAATATGGAGGATAGGATATCCACTCTAGTTATTAATGTACCACTGGGAGACAGTGATTACAATATGGAGACATTAAAGATTAATATGAGTAATGACACCATAAATGGGGTGACATTAGTTAAGGATTTCACAAAAGCAAACTACAAAAGAATAAATAAATATTTCATATCTTGGGACTGGGAAACAGACCTCCAGGGCCTTGAATTACATAAAATCTGGGACTGTATAAGGGTTAAGGTAAAGTACTGCCTAGATACATGGGTACCAAATAGACAAAAATATAATAAAGGTCTTAGAACTACTTTATGGTGGAACAAAGGTATAAAGAGGGCAATAAACAAAAAAAAAGAGATATTTCAGTAAATACAAAAGAAATCCTACCATATCCTCTTAGAATTTCTATAAGGAAAAATCAAAAAGGGTGAAATACAGTATTAGGAAAGCAAAGAAGGAATTTGAACTAAAATGAGCTACCAAAACCTTAGATAATCATAAATCCTTCTACAATTATAGTGGCTCACTAAAAGGAAATAGTTCTGTAGTTGGCCCAATCAAAACTAGTAAGGGGATAATAAGCAAAGATCAAGCTATGGCCACTGCATTTAATGACTACTTTTTTAGTGTATTTACACCTAAACACAGTTTGTCACATATTACTACATAAGTACAGAATATACAGTTTTTGCCTATTACCATAGAGGAAGTGCAAAGTTTACTTCAAAATCTTAAACTTCATTCATCCCCAGGGCCTGATGATATTCATCCCAGGTTTCTCAAATAAACATTTAATGTAATTTGTGGTCCCCTAACTGTCTTGTTTTTATGCCTCTTTAAACCAAGGTGAAACTATTAAATCATGGAATGAGGCACTTGTTATCCCTGTATATAAATCTGGTAACAAAAAATTTGTATCTAACTATAGACCCATTAGTCTTATTTCAGTTATAGATAAACTCCTAGAAAGATTACTGCTGACTCGAATTGAAGTCCATATCGCAGGTAATAATCTACAAGATTTTACACAACATGTTTTTTTCCAAGGTAGATCTTGTTTAACTAATCTACTGAACTTCTTTGAAAATGTCAGTGCATTACTTGAATTAGGGCTTCCAGTGGACATCATCTTCCTTGATTTTTCCAAAGCTTTTGATAAGGTTTCCCATCAAGTTCTAATAAACCTCATGTACAAATTTAAATTTCATTCTAATATAATAAACTGGGTTATATCTTGGCTTCAAAACAGACACCAACGTGTTGTTATTAGAGGCCACTGTTCCAAGTGGGGCAAGGTTAACAGCAGGGTCCCACAGGGTTCCATTTTGGGCCCTGTTCTTTTTTAATATGTTGATTTCAACAATGCAAAGAACTAGCAACATCTGGATGTCCAAATACGGCGATGATTGCAAACTAGGATGTATAATCAACAATGAACAGGCCTCAAACAACTTCCAGAATGAATTAAACAAGATAGGAACCTGGGCTACCAATAATAAAACAAAAGAGAAAAGAAGCAGCACACTACAGCTAGGTGGGTGCTCCTACGGAGGTGGAAATCCTCAAACTTAACAGAAAAAGAAAAGTACGAGCACTCCAAAAGTTTTTAAAGCTGAATTAGCCTTTTATTATGCCAGAATGTCCACGGCCAGGAATCCTGCGCTTCCACTGAATAGCCTTCAAAGGGGTTTGGCTGTGTGTGAGAACACAAACATATTTAAACAGTATCTGATATCATAAAAAAGTGACATGACTATTGAAATACACATACCACTATATTCCCAATTTACATACATATTAGCACAATTTACATACATATTAATACAAAAAATCCACATGTATATTTACACACTTTATTTTGCCACATTCCTTATTATTTATTTATTTAATTACATATATTAAATTACAGGAAATAGTATTCATTATCTTTCATTTTGTTAGGAAGTGGAGATGTAGTCCCAAAATTAGGTAGGGAAACAAAAGGAAAAGAGTGAGGGGAAGGGAGGAGGGGAATAAAGGGAGAAGAGACAGAGGGGAGGAAGGGGGGAAAGAAAAAGAAAAAAGGGTTTAAGGGGGGACATTCTGGCATAATAAAAAGGCTAATTTAGCTTTAAAAACTTTTGGAGTGCTTGTACTTTTCTTTTTCTGTTACCAATAATAAGATGATTTTTAATGAACAGAAGTGTAAGGTCATGCACTTAGGCCACGATAATCTGAACTTTACTTACAAATTAAATAATGTGCAACTTACAGAAACCACTAATGAAAAAGATTTAGGTGTTGTAGTGAATAACAAATTAAAAAAGCTTTCAGCTTAGTGAGCTATACCTGGTTAAACAACTAAAAAATAAAAAAAAAATAAAATTAAATTATATCTCAGCTAAGGTTAAAAAGTGCCAAAGAGTAGTTGACTGCATCTTTGAACTTATAAAGCTCAGGGACTCCAGTGTAATTCTTAAGCAATAAGGCATGACCAAGGGTTATGTTAATGGTCTGTTAATCACCTTCTAGGGGTGTACTGTGGTGCCACATGCCCCTAGAGGGTGATTAACTGACCATTAACATAATCCCTGGGCATGCCTTATTACTATTATAATAAAAAAAATATTTTAAAACAGTGTTAAACCTTGCTCAGCATATAGTTAAACTCTACATGTATGTTAATAAAAGATTAACATAAGGTTGTTAGAATGTTTGCAGCCAATCAGAAAGCTCTATTTCTCAGATCCTTTTTATAATTCCACTTTATACAAGCTTAGTCAGACCACATTTAGATTACTGCTCTCCCTTTAGAGCACCAGCTTCAATTAAAGGGAAAAAATTTATAGAAGGAGTTCAAAGGAAAATAATAAAACAAATTGAGGATATGAACAACCTAGAATATGATGACTGGCTAAAGGAACTGGATCTGTACTCTATGAAGTATAGACAATTACATGGTGATCTCTGCTTAACATATAAAGTCATTTATGATCTGTTTCTTCTGGACTCATTGGGCTTAATAAGGAACAGTTCTAATGCTAATAGTAGAACACATAACCTTAAATTAAGAGGAAGTAACTGTAAAACTCATAAAAGAAGCCACTGGTTTACCCAATGGGTTGTGTCTCAGTGGAATGCTTTACCAAGAGAAATTGTTGAGAGTGATACTATGGATCAATTTAAAAAACAACTAGATGATTATATGTGCAGTAGGAAAACATCTACCTTTAATATAACTCCTATCCACCATACTGGTGGCAAGCTCTATAAGGGCATTTTGCCTCCTGTGCCTGTTACATCCTTTGAAATCCTATGTGATATTGTCACGTGATTGAGGTGTCTTTTTCAAAGTCCCCATTTCCTCCTTTGTAGGTTATATTAGCTGCCCACAGGGAGGCATCAGAGGACAAAGAACCTAGCAAATGCCTACAGAATTAGGAAACTAACCAGCCAATAGGAGGCACTGAAGGGCCCTTGTCCTGGTTATATTGGTCCCAGTGTGTTGGTCTTCTAATCTTGTTGCTTAGACTGGGGGATTAGTATACCCAGAGGTGTCTGGGTGTTGTCTACAGGCTTTGTGAGGATGCCAAAGTCAGAGATTGAACCCTCAACCCTAGACAGTAGCGGCTGGATGCTAGCCACTAAGCCATTGGGTGGCCCCTGCTGTACTCAGTGCTCTCTGACCAATAAAGTTCTAGTGGGGTACCACCTAAAGGAGGGGTAACAACTCAAAAAGACAATGGGAGAACAGTATCTGGGTTACAGGGAAGGAGGGTTCTGTATGCCAGGGAGCAGAGTAGGGGGGAGAAAGACTCAGGTTAGGGAGATGGATAGGGATAGGGGATTTAACTGGAATTATGAAATGGGGTAGGGGTATCACACTAGTTGGAGAGGGGAATATCTGGTAGATTTATAGGATGCACAGGGTGTGGGTTAACCACTGTATTGGACATGGCCTGGAGGATGGGGGGTTGTATGGTGTGCAGGAACCTGGAGAGGCTGACGGGGGAAATGAGGAGGATGTGGGAGAGGTTGGTACAGAGTGCATATCCGGTGGGAGAAAGGAGTTTTTCTAGGAGATGGGGCAGGGAGGGGGAGATGGTGCTTGGGAGAGGCATACCAGTGAGGGGTAGAAGGGGAAGGGGGGAATCCCCAAGGGGGGTGGCAGCAGGGGCAGTGAGGATAGAGCTTGGAAGGAGCAGACTGAAGCAAATAGGGAGGTGAGTGAGGAAGTAGCAGACTGGGCTGCAGGGACATCCCAAGTGGAACAACGGAGAGGTAAGGATCATGAGGCTTGGAGGACGGTTGGAAATAGGACCACAGGAGGTCCACGTATGAGAAGGGAGGAGCTAAATCAACAAGAAAGGGTCAGGAAGAGAAGGGTATAGGTCATTCAACTTAGCAACAGGTTTGCTCCACTTGAGACACTGGCAGTTGGGGGGATTTAAAAAGTAGAAAATGGAAATGGTAGGGATCAGGTGCAGAGGATAAGAACGTATCAAAAAATAGTGAGGGGGCTTTCCACTACAGCAGAACTCCAAGGACAGGGAGACAGGACATGACGGTGGGGGGAAGAGGACAACAATGAAAGTCAAGACCAAGTGAGGAGTGTAACAATGCTCAAGGTTAAGAAGACCAGGGAAAGTAGGGAAACAGCTGATGGGCATTTGGGGGGAACAAAGCAACTGTGGAAGGGGACTCATGAGGCACAGGATCCTCAGTAGGGAGGGTAGAGGGAGAAAGTGAAAAAGTGGAAAGGGAAAGGGAAGTGGGTAAGGGAGTAATGGACACACTACAGAAGGATCATATCTCAGACAGGGAGGAGGAAGTCAGGGGGAAAGGGGGAAGCTGTGCAGGTGGTGGTGAGAGAAGTCTATTACAGGTCCCCCAATGGTGAGGGATATAGGAACAGGGAATTGCAGCAGATTACAGAAGACCAATCAAGGGGGGGATCCAGGGGGTATGCTAGAGCGAGGGAGGGAGTAGTAAAATGTGAGAGGAAACTGAGGGTGGAGTCTTGTCCAGTAGGACTGAGGATAGCAGGCAAGGGAGATGGCTAATACAGCAGAAGGTTGGTATGGAGAAAGTACTAATAGTGGGGGATTTAAAAATAAAGGGCGTGGGAGGCGGAGAGAAGGTAAAAACGTGTAGGGGTATATGGACTGAATACTTACCAGGGATGATGGCAAATGAAGTTATTCATTACATTCTGTCCTAGAGGAATAGCCAAGACAGAAAGACACACCTGTTATTCCACCAAGGGACGAAGGATCTAGCGGGACATAGTTCACTTAGGCCACAGTCTTCCAGGGGCTGTCTTGGAATAGCACATTTGCTATTCGTACAGCCACCCATTTGGAATCCACTATAAGTGCTGCTATAAACCCCCTTGCACCATGGGACACTCAATCCTACCTCCCACGGCTGACCCCCAGTGACCCAAGTCTGTTCCTGAACCAGGGTCACTGGCGTAGCGTGAGGTGTGGCATCCAGTGCCTCAACCATCAGCACCACCATGCCAGCCTAAGGTTCTGGTTTTGTTTAATATATGTTGCAGGATAACCTATTTATTCTACTCTTCTTGTCAATGTGAAGTCATGAGTAGTTTCCCAGATTTAATTAAACAGGGCCATTTTCCTAATCGTATCATATATACAGAACATTTGTTTTTTTAGAGCTGTTATATGAGCTATCATTATTTTATGTTAAATATTCCCATATGGTATAGATGCATTCTCAACATTACAATCTTCATCATAAATGTGCATCTGTTTTATTTATGTCTATCAATAACTTGTTTATAAAAAGTGCCATTTTCCCTGTATTGGTTGTGCAAAACAGAATAACCCTGGTGGGACTGGATGTCCAGTCAAAAAAAACAAATAGGCAATGAAAATGTAAGTCATGTCATTCTCTCTCTTTTGTAAGGAATGATGTCCAAATGGGGAAATATGTTTCCAGTACCAAACAGTTTTATTCAAAAGGAGTAGTCCAAACTCCAGGGTGAGTGCTGTGACTTACATTTTCTGTGAAATTTATATTGTAATACGTGGCCTTCATATGTTCAGCCCCCTTACCTTTTCTTATATTAGTGACCCTGCTATGCAGTGACTCATTTTCTGGGCTCTTGCTCAGATAGCAGAAACCATGACAATAAATATTTAGTACTTTACAATGTTAGATAATCAGTCAGATTATTCTGTTTATAACCATTCCTTTTTAACAAATATATATTAGTCAAGCTTCTTAGCAATGTGACTGTAAATGAAAACTAACTTGTTCATTAATTACATCTATGTCATTGAATACAGGTATAAGGAAAATCCAAAATGAATAACTCTGTGAACAGTACTAATGATAATAACAATCAAATTGAAAATATAACTGGTCTGATTTGTAATTTTGGAGACATAGGGTATGCGTATGAACCCAAGATTGCAGCTATCCCACTTTCAATTCATGGATCACAAGCTGATGAGGAAGCCCGTGTTGAAGAGGTATTAGCTAATGAAACACCAGCCAGATTGTTGGATCTGAACTGGCATGCTTGTGGGAATTGCATGCAAATGCCAACCATTATTGAAAGTGTATGTTACACTGAGATCAATAGAATACAACATAGGATTGATGGTTTTAGCTACATAACTAGTAATCCACATATGCATAATATTTACATTGACATGGAAGCACTCGATGTAAGCCTAATGGCAAACAAATATCTACGTGGAGGATCTTTAGTCCATCCAGTTTCTAGCAGATAGTACTTCATATATAAAATATTAATCAAGTTGGGTACTTTCCCCTTTGATCTGTACTATGTTGTATAATTTCAGATTAAACATCAGCATGTCACAGTGGTTAAGGGCACTGAACAGTGACCCTTGGGACCTGGGTTTGAAGCTCACATCCTCAAGTGCATACTATGTGAAGCTGATCAAGGAACTCAATTTTCTTATGCACCCAGGTTGCAACTGGAAGCATGTTTTGGCTAATTTTGCATTTTCTGATTAAACAATTATCATTTACTTTCCCTTCAACACTATATTCTACCAGACTATCCAGGCTGAAATCAGTTGGGGAAGCGAGGGAGACCTCGTTGCTAGTGGGCCCTCCTCCCCACAACCAGACCCAGAAGCGTGCGGACCGCTGCAACCCCAAGCCGACACCTCCCCTGCACCGGAGCAGGGGACGACCGGAGACATTGACTTCTGCTTTGTTTGTGCCTTTCTACCGTGATGCCTTAACTAACTCAGCCCACCAGTTACCAAGGGCTTACCTTCTCTCGACTTCTGGATTCCTCCCCTTGTGGCGCTGCTCCAGGTCGCCAATGAATGCCAACCCCACGGACACCTGAACTTCGATTTTTGGCACCAAGTTTAAACTCACTCCAGGGATCTTTCTATTGGCTGCCTGACTGTGGTGACGCTCCGACTCAGGCTGGTACAAAATGCCTGTCGGAGGCCCCGTGGGTCACTATCCAGGCTGAAATCAGTTGGGGAAGTGAGGGAGACCTCACTGCTAGTGGGCCCTCCTCCCCACAACCAGACCCAGAAGCGTGCGCACCACTGCAACCCCAAGCCGACACCTCCCCTGCACCGGAGCAGAGGATGACCGGAGACAGTGACTTCTGCTTCGCTTGTGCCTTTCTATCATGATGCCTTAACTATCTCAGCCCACCAGTTACCAAGGGCTTACCTTCTCTCGACTTCTGGATTCCTCCCCTCGTGGCGCTGCTCCAGGTCGCCAGTGAACGCCGACTCCACAGACACCTGAACTTCGATTTTTGGCACCAAGTTTAAACTCACTCCAGGGATCTTTCTAATGGCTGCCCAACTGTGGTGTCACTCCGACTCAGGCTGGTACAAAAGGCCTGTTGGAGGCCCCGCGGGTCACTATCCAGGCTGAAATCAGTTGGGGAAGCGAGGGAGACCTCGCTGCTAGTGGGTCCTCCTCCCCACAACCAGACCCAGAAGCGCGTGGACCGCTGCAACCCCAAGCCGACACCTCCCCTGCACTGGAGCAGGGGACGACTGGAAGACATTGAATTTAGTATTTCCGCCCACCCACCCGTTGGTGTTGTGAGTGAAAAATATGGGTGAGCCACGCCCACTGACTCACCCAGCCAATCTACATAGAGTTAGTGGGGTTCGCCTGGCAATTTACTAATTAACTACTAAGTGCTCATACATGAGTCTACAGATGCTTATGAACCCCTAGCCACTAACTCTCTGTGCAACTGAGGTCAAAGCTATATCTCCTTCAGCTTGAGAAACTGACTATGATATTAATCTCTCTCAAAACTGTTTGACAAGTGAATAACTCTTTCTCTCCAGGACTGCTGCACTTGCTACTACCTAATCTATTACCTGTTTGCTCTACATACGGTGATTGTGCTGACTGCCTTAGAGTAATAATTCATGACAAATGTGCTGACTGCCCTCGAGCAAGAATTATTTGGCTTTACTATACTGTATCTTAGTTGGCTAAGGTATCTCTATCCATTTAATTTCTCACTCTGGCAAAGCTAAGTGCCCCAAAAAAGCGATGTAACAGACTAAGGTTTATTTTTTTCTTAACGTGCTATACTACCTACAATTTATTATTCTGAACAACTGCTTATCTGTAACCTTAAGTCAATGACTGCCTGCCTTTGAGTAAAGAAAAACATAGCCCTTCCACAAGGAGTGGCAGTAGCCCCAGGTCCCCTTACGCTACTAGCACACACTGAGCAACACCTAATACCAGCTGCCAAACTAGAAACCTCAACAATAGACTGCTCGGCTTGCAGGTTAACGCAAAGCCCAGAGTCCACTGCTCTCCATACTGACCTAAGTCAGGTAACCTCAGAGCACCAAACCCCATCCGATATGGTGCAGATATCACTAAATCATGCCTGGCAAAGCATGTATCACCTCCCTTTCACCCCCTTGTGCTCGCAACCAAGGTGTCCCTCCACCTAACAGGGGCATATTCCTTGCCATAGTCTACTCACTGACCCTAAGGCTCATTGACCCATGCCACCCTGAACCGGTGAGCAATCTTCACAAGCCCCCCCCCTTCCAACTTATATAGCAGCTACCCTATCTCATCTTTGGCTACTCACTTAAATGGGCATGAGATGGTAAAAAAGGGAGTTTGCTATGACCTGCTATACTATGTGAGTGGGACCCATCAAAGACACATCTCCAAAACCATCACTAGTCTTCTCAGGTTTCTAGCCGGGCTACTACTCCTGTCCAAAGATATCCAACCCAACCCTGGCCCGAATACCACCAATACCTTGGTAGCATCCCCCTTGGACCCTCACTGGGCAGCTACCAAGGGTCTGAAGATTGCACACATGAACATATGCAGCCTCAGACCTAAAATAAATGAAGTCCAAGCCTGGATGGATCTCTACAAACCAGATATCCTAGCCATCTTGGAAACCTGGTTAAAAGCCCACATCCTGGACCATGAGATACAAGTTCCAGGTTACAATAGCTTCCGGACGGACGGAGTATCCAAAAAAGGGGGAAGGGTTCTAATCTACACAAAGGTAGAACTCTCAGCATCACCTTTAACCCTTGAGACCAATCTCACTGCCGAGGGAGAGAGTATATACATCCATACAACCCTAGGACAAGCCAAACAACTTATAATCGGATGTGTCTACCACCCACCAAAAACAGCCATCCAATCCCTGGAGGCCATCACTAACTTGCTCTCTGGCAAGGCAGCTACGGAGTAGGTTATCCTGGGTGACTTCAACATAAATTGGACTCAGGACCCTGGCCAGGCAGTGATGTACTTGACTCAAGAAGCAGGTCTGACGCAGGTCATCTCTGCACCGACCAGAGTGAACTACAGAACCGGGAACCACACCACCCTCGACTGGGCCTTGGTGTCAAATCCCTCTAACATACAGTGTGCAGGCACAATGGCACACTCCCTGAGTGACCATTCCCCGATTTTCTGTACATGGAAAAACAAACCACCAAAGGTCCAGCCAAGAATCCTCTTCACCCGTGACTACTCCAGTTTCTCAGAGCTGCAATTCAATAACTATCTAAGTAGCCGGGACTGGAGCCCCATAAATACTCTCCCAACTCTTTCTGAGGCCTTGTCATACTTCCAGGGTGAACTCAACACAGCTGCCAATCTCCTCGCTCCTATTAAGAGACTGAGGGTAAAAGGAAGCTGCTTTAAGTGGATCACTCCCTCCCTTAAAGTCCTCATGGCCTCTCGGGACAAAGCCTGGAAAAAGTTTAGACTCTCCTCCTCATTGGCAGATCTTGAGGATTACAAAGCCCTAAGAAACAAAGCCAAGAGAGCCATTAAACTTGCTAAGCGAGAGTACCTAACACACCTCCAGAAATCCAGCCTGGGCAACCCTAAGCAATTCTGGAACCATGTTAATGATCTTATCAAGGGGAGTAAAAAGCCTGAATCCTGCCCCATGGAGATCAACGGTCAGCTCTCAACTGACTCTTCTCAAATATCTGCTGCCCTCAACAGGCACTTCTCAGACCTAGAGGTCTATAAGACATGCCAGCCCCCTCCAACCTCCTGTTCAGCCTCAGCTGAAGCAACTCACACGGAGTGTCCCCTCTTTCACCTGAGACTGTCCAAATGGACAGAAGTCCTCACCCTCCTAAGGAACTTGAAACCCAAAGGGTCAGGTGGACCTGATGGGATCAGCCCCTGGCTTCTCAAGGCAGGCGCGTCCTCCTTACCCTGGTCTATAACTATGCTCCTCAACAGATCACTAAGGGAAGGAGCTGTCCCTGACCAGTGGAAACACGCTATTGTCGTACCTATCCACAAAGGGGGGCCTAGGGATAAACTAAATAACTATAGACCTATCTCCCTCCTCTTCTCACTCGCCAAGGTGCAAGAAAGGATAGTTTACAACCAACTCAGAGACTACCTAGAAGCACACCTGCTCCTTGCCCCCTCCCAACATGGATTCAGACCAAACCATGGAACTGATACTGCCCTCATCAACTTCTCGGATGAAGTTCTTA